>OU343161.1:85444384-90244384 GCA_910595825.1 Philhelius pedissequus
TGTGGCGTAAACTTTCACAGTCCCGAAATTTGTACTTTCACAAGAACTGTTTTTTTTGCGTTTAGCCCATTTCACCCTACAAACAGCTAAGTTTCGCAAAAAATATTTAACCCTTAAGCCACTTGCAAACTACAATCTCTCAAAACCAAACGAATTTTTTAATTTTAGTTGTCGTTTCCGAGCTTAGCCTTAGCAAAGAAACTGATAAAGATGAATTTCACTTTATAAGAATAAAATTATTAAAATCTGTGGAGCGGTTTCCAGGAATAAAACATATTGTTTATACTTATAATTTGAAACAAAAAATAATGACCTATTTTGAAAATATTAAGTTATTAAAAAAAAAGTTTTAAAATATGAACAAATATCTATTAGGTAATTAAAAATATTGGTATGTATCAAAAGTTGACATACCTAAACCTATATAGCAAGTGTAAAATTTCGAAAGAACGAAAGAACCACCTAATCCGTTTTCCAGCTAGTAGAAAGCAGAAAAATCGGTACCGTTCTTAGCTATTATTGGTAATTTGTTTTCCAACCATATAATAGTTCATACCGAAAAAATACTCTGATTTTTTCAAAGCCAAATCGTTAGAACCACATTCGAGAAAAATGAGCTTTAACATAATGGCAGTTTGACCAAAAAAAAATCTATACCAAGTTTGAAGGAATTCCGCACACCCATTTGGACTGTAAATGGCTATACTAACATACATAGGAACAGAATTTTTAGACCATATTTTTTCGTCTTCGCTGTCATCGTAATGTCATGTTTCATTGTTTTCGCTGAACTTTTTTTTCGACGAATGTATAACTTGCCTTAATTTGTATTTACCTTTCGCAAGTAAAAAAACAACCTCCGGAAAGCGAAGAGTCCCAAAATGAAGAATAGTTCGTTTGTTAAAAAAAAAAAAACTAATCTTGTACCCATTCTTCTGTAACTCAGGCGATAACTTTTCCTCACTTTCAGGGGTTATTATGTTATGTTATTATTTCCAATGGAAAACAATAAATTGAAGTGTCATTTTAACATCTTAAAAGCAAAACAAACAATTTTTTTTCTCGACTATTATTATCGATTTGTAAGTTACAAAACATGGGTACTGAACGACAAAATAAATGAAAAATCCTTTTTTTACAATTTTTTTTCTTAATTTTTCATTCATTTGAAAGATATTGCATGAAAAGACTCTTACCTCGGGTGCCCGGGCAACGCAGGGGACTTTCTGCTAGTGCATAATAAAGTTTTATATGTATAATATTCGAACGTCTCTCTGATTCGAAAAATATGTTTTTATTTTTTCCTGAAACAAAATAACAATGCATTTTTTTTAAATTATTAGTTTTTGTTTCAAAAAAAAAAAAAAATTGGAATTTATAGCTACAATCTATGAATAATTATTAAAGCAATTTTCAGGTTGATAACTTCAATTAAGTAGCAGCTACACATTACGTGTACCTACATATTTTTCTATTGTTGAATTTATAGTTTTATCGCATTAATCGGCTTCAGAGAACGTTGCTTTTGTTCTTTACTTAATTGGTAAACAGATTAGCATTGCCTTTTGTTTGAAATTCAATAGAATTCTGTTTCAACCCGTTTAATAATGATTAATTTAAAAAATTGTAATTATACTCTTACATATTTTTGCAGTTGGCACGATACACAATATTTTTTTGTGCGCACGATTATTTTGTTTACAGAATTTTCACAAAATTTTACGTATATGAAGGCGGGATTTTTTTTATTTTTTCCGTTCTGAGTAATTTTATTTTTTGCATCAATTCAAATGTCAAACTTTTATGATGTGAGTTGTGTAATTTATCACAATATCGCTCAATTTTAAAATGTTAATTTTTTCTAATCAAAGCTTGGAAGCCGAAGTAGAACCTTTTAAGTTTGTTTGTTGCATGTTGCTTGTTGCTCATTTACTGTTCTGTCCCCAATATATTTATTTGACGAAGTATTTCAGTATTTGAAATGAGCCTCATTCAGAAAGGATACATCGCTCTCTTTTACCTGGTAGGGCAATGACTTTTTACCTTGTATGGTCATTTTTTTTTTAATTTAAAATTATGTATTTCTTTTTTTAATTATAACTATGTATTATTATCAGGACTTAGTTCCTAAAGTATTTGAAGATATTGTCAAACGAAAGCTCTGTATGGTCACTCGGCCTTTAATATCTGAGGATCAACTTGGGATTTTCAGTGGTAGATTTTTTCCTTTTGTTTATAAATCACTTACCTGATTTTATTTTAGACTCAAATGGATTGCTTTTTGCCGATGATTTTAAGCTATTTAGACAAATTAATACTGAGTCCGATTGTATTAAACTACAACAAGATATAAATAGGCTTATGAATTGGTGTGACTTAAATTCTTTGCATTTAAATACTCTGAAATGTTCCGCTATGACATTTTCTCGATCAAAAAATCCAATTAAGTTTGAATATGAAATCTCAATAATTGATCTAACTAGAGTTATGATTCAAAAGGATTTGGGGGTTATTTTTGATTTTCAACTAAGCTTTGCCTTGCATTTAGACTTTTTGATCTCTAAAGCAAATGCTATGCTAGGTTTTCTTTTTAGAAATTCTAAGGAATTCAGTGACCCTTACACGCTGAAATGTCTGTTCGTCTCTCTGGTTAGGGCAAATCTTGAATATTGCTGTATAATATGGTCACTCTACTATAACCAAGGTTCATTACGGGTTGAACGAATTCAGAAAATGTTCACAAAGTTTGCTTTGCATAGAACTTATTTGTATTCAAACATGCCAACTTACAATGTTAGATGTGTTTTAATTGACTTGAAACCGCTTCAGAGCAGGCGAGTTTATTATAATGCAATGTTTGCTAGGGATATTATAGATATTATATGTAGTCAAATCGATAACCCTAGATTGCTATCGTTATTTAATATTTATGCTCCGGCGCGTCAACTACGACCTAGAGAGAACGACTTCTTTTATATCTCTAAACACAATACTAACTACGGTTCAAATTCAAATAATCCCATTTGCAATGCTGCCTGCTTTTTCAATCAATACGAACATTTTTTAGAATTCCATTTAAATCGTAATGAATGTAAAGCTTTACTTGCTTGTAATATTATAAAATTAGATTTAAGTTTAGCTTGTCACATATTCTATGAGAGTCTTTTGTACTTGTTAGAGTTGAAATAAATAAATAAATTAACAATTCTATAACTGATACCGATAATAACATTTATGTACATTTTTTTTGACCAAATTGTAAGACACAAGGAGCCTCAAGAAGAGGCATGTAATCGAAATGACACCCGGAAGTCCTTAATATAAAAAGAGTTTTAAGCTCGTGACGCAGGCTTTTCCCAATAGCGAAGGTATACCAAACATGGGTAGAACAATTATTTCCCCATTAAAAAACAAAAAAAAAGCTATCGAGACATATCCTTGCTAAACGTTGCATGCATGATTCCATCTAGCGTGCTGTGTCAGGTCCTCAAGCCGTACTGCAACACTACAAATATGAGTATGGCTTTCGGGCTTTTACAGCAATCATTGAAAAAATCTTCACACTAAAGTAAATTATGAAAAATACCAACGAATTTTCAAGTCGATACCCATCATCTCTTCATCGAGTTTAAAGCTTCATGTGATAGCGTTCATCTCCAAGATTCCTATGGTGATGGCGGAACTTGAGATCTCCGAAAAACTGATGCAGTTGTGTAGCGTCATACTAGAAAATACATGGCGCAATCTAAAATTAAAACTATTCCAAACTTGTAGAGGGTTTCGAAAAATCCGTCCAACTACTTGGTTAACCAGAAGATATTGACATCATCAGCTGTTCCGTTCTAGAAGCCCTTACATTAGTAATTGAAATAGATACTTGTATGTTTTGCAGCATTAACAGAACACTCAGTACAAGACTTAGTAAAGTACACTCGCTATTAATAGCAACTATTTCGATGTAGCTAAGGTAGTCACCTTCCTCGCATTGAATGTTAACCTCATGACTGAAATCCGATCCGGAAATAACATAAAGAACTGTGCTATTTGCGCTTAACCCTTTGTTGACCAAACTATGAAAAACCTTTAAAAAAAAGTTTTTTTTGTAATAATATTTGATTTTAAGGTATTTTAAGAAGGATAACGCATTTTTAAATTTTTCAAGGACATCTAAGGACTAAAAGTGAAAGTGGTACTCAAAAGTACCGTTGGGCTATGGGATATAAAAGAAATCATACAAAAAATTCAATATATATATTTTTTTTATTTCAATATGAATCTTATATTAATACAAAAACTTTTAATTAAACAAAACAACATTTTAATGTGAAAAACCATAAAAGTTAATGAAAATGTATTCCATGATACAAGGAAAAGCAGTTCTTTTTATCATTACAGCAAAGGTATACGTTGCAATGACTGCATTTTGAAAATGGCTTTGACTGTATTTTGTTGATACTGCAAACCTCACACCTTCCCCGCGTTTCAACGAACTTTGGCCAGTGAACACCTAGATTACCCAGTCTCACGTCCTTGGAAACAGATTCGCCTTTACCTCTTCGTCTTTTGCTGCATTGTGGGGATTCGTCACCATGTGATTTTCTTTTTACACCACGTTTGTCTACAAGTAAATCCTTTTGTGACAGAAGTCCAAGTGTAACACATCTTTTGTACTCCAGAAGGGGTACTTTTTCATTCATTTGTGTATAAACGATAAACGAGTTTACGAAACAAATTTCGAGCATTCCCCAAAAAAGACGATGCCACCACTTCTTTGATCTGCGGTCTAATCCATATGCGGCCCGAAGTTGATCAGCATGGTCAACTCCTCCCATGAATGTGTTATAGTCTTTTACGACTTTAGGGCAGCTTATGTCGTGTTGTACTCCTGATTTATCCCTTCTGGAAACTGTTGACACATCGTTACCATGGTAGTTTGAAGCCAACAGTACCGTTCTATTGTCTTTCCACTTATAAAAACTGATCCCATCCTTCGAAGATCGATAATCAAAATCTCCTCTTTTCATTTTTTTATCTTCTTTCAAATTTTTTGGATTGCCTTTTCTATTTGCTCGAATCGTTCCACAAGCTAGAGTTTTTTCAGTTTTTAGTTTCTCCAATAATCTCACCGATGAAAAAAAATTATCAAAGAAAATGATTTTTTGTTTTCCCCACTCCTTTTCAGTCATATACAAGACTACTCTTTCGCCAAGACCGTAATTTTCGTACTTACTTTCCAATTTTTCATCCTTGCCTTGATAAACTGAAAATTTTTTTATGAAGCCATGTTGATCCGCTAAGCACCATAATTTGTACCCTCTTTTTATAGGTTTCATGGGATTGTATTGCTTCATGGAGTTTCTTCCCTTGAAAAGAATAATTGATTCGTCGACAGAAAGTTGTCTTGTCCCATGGTAAGAAGTGCTGAATTTTTCATTCAAAGAATCGATCATCGGCCGAAGCTTGAAAAGTCGATCTGTGTTATTTTTTGGAATTAGGCTGTTGTCATTTATATGCAAGCTACTCAAAATTGCATCAAATCTATTCCGGCTCATAGTTCTACCCACCAGCGAAACTCCCAAATCATCACTTTCACTCCAAAAGTGCCTCCAGCTGGGTAATTTATGATATCCCATAAGGAAGTTTATTCCTATGAAAGCCAGTAGCTCGCCCTTTTTCAAATCCAACACCTTACTTTTCTGAACGGCATAGAGATTCGATTGATAAACAATATTATCAATCACACTTTCCAGAAAGGAGACGAAAAAATCAGTTGCATTAACGCAGCTGTCAAACAAACCTTCGACGGGACCCTCTGGCAAAACAAATTCAGGAATGTCTGACACACAATCGTTAGCTTTCCATTGGCGATTTGGTTCCTCTTCAGGTATTTTTTTCTTCGAATGACTGCATCCTGGACCGTTATCCGAAATTTCCTCGTCATCATCCAACAACTTATCAAGCTCTTCTTGAATTACAGCTTCATCTGGTTCCTCATTCATTCCGTCAGCAGCTCTTATTCTTGAACGAATTGTTAGTAGATCCAATTCATCCTCGGATTCTAGGTCAGTATCATCATTATTATCCAAAGGTAACTCCTCAACCATAGCCAAAATCTCATCATCCTTCAATAATACATTGTGAACAGCCGACATAATGCACTTAATAAGTAGGCACATGAAAATAACACCAACAAATTTTAAGTCTATTAGAACAATAAAAATAAAAAAAACCTATAACCATCCCACAACCCGACGGTACTTACCGGTCCACTTTAGTTTTTTAGTAAAAATAAATGAAAAATCTCTCTAAATTCAATTGATATTGAGTTTTTTTTTATTCTAAATATGCAAATCAACTAATCACATAAAAAAATTGACAAAAACTAGCAATGGGTACTTATATCGGCAATTACCAAAACCAACTAAAATTACTCGCTTCAGATCTAGTATGTTGTCAAAAAAAAACCGTTATAACCGTGCCTTGAACTAAGATAAAAACAAAAAAAAAATTAAAACATGGAGATAACATGGTACTTAAAAGTCTCGTTGGGCTACAGTGTCATATTTTGCCAATATAGAGATTTTATTTGGAGTAACATTTAATGGTACTCACAGGTACCGTCGGTCAACAAAGGGTTAAACTCCTCTCTCGAAAAACTATAAGTGTACCATACTCGAAGCTCATAGATATATCTACTGCCAGTCAAACTTTATGACTTGATAGTGGGTTCTTTCCAAAGAATGATTCTTTGAAATATATTTAATCCAATGTGCGAGGAGGGAAAATGGAGATTGAACTGCGAACTTTATAAACTGTAAGAATGATGTGGATTATTCCAAGAAGTCAAAATACGCCGACTCCATTGGTTGGTTATGTAGGGTGACTGAACAACATTGCTCAAGCCAGGATAGTCTTCCAATCCCATTATCCAGGTTCCAGAAGAAAAAGAAGACCGAATAAGTTCAAACAGCTAAGAATATTAAGTAAACCAAATTTTTGCATGACCAACCGAAAAATTATGGCAAACAATACTACAATGTTCAAAAGGTAGTACACATGTTTGGGCATTTGTAAAAAAACATTCGAAATTCCACTTTGCTTTTGGTTCCAACGCTCGTTCTTAATGATATCCATTTTGTCAGCTCACGTGGAACATCCAATTTGCAGCGTATTTTGCTGTTAATTCAACGCTGCCATAAACAGTTATGACTTCTCCAGTACTTGACAGCGTAGACGATTTTATGTGACGAAGCTTCTTTCTCGCAGTTGGTAGATTCCTTAAGGACCTAGATATACACAAATCCCCTGTTGCGAATTGTATACCCTCCAATCGTTACGAAGAGGTGTTTTTCAACGCTGTCAAGACGACTTCGTAAATTTGTTCATCTGTCCTAGTCTACTGGTCTCTTTCCTAGCGGATAGGAAACAGTATTTGACCAGATTATCGCTAAGAAAAGGCGAATATTCCGTTAATTACAGTCCAATTCAAATTACGTCCTTTGTTCCCAAGGTCATGTGATGTAAGCAATCATTAACTATCGGCTTAAAAAATATCTCGAACAAAGAAATCTCCTTAATGACCGACGGTATAGCTTTCCAAGGTCCACTGGTGATCTGATCGCATATCTCACCGAATAGCTGGGCAACTCTTTACATCGTTTTGGAGAATGTAAGATTATTGCGCTTGATATTTCAAAAGCATTCGTTGAAGTTGGGCGCCAAGCTCTCTTATCGAAAATAGGTGCATTTGATGTCAACAATATTTTTATGAACAACGTTTAGCGAAATAAGCAGTTGTATTTTTCCCTTAAATTATTCAATCGTAAAACTTGCGCTCCTGAGAATGCTCATCAATTGGCCTTAAGCTCATCTTCTGACGTACTGTCAAATATAAAATTCATTCTTTAGTCCTACAACACAAATGTGCAATGCTTTACCAGGCTCTATTTTCCCCTCCCATTTTTATATTCAGAAATTCAGAATGAATGTGCATCGGTATCTCCCCTTACAACCTTCCCTACTTTCCTAATGCCATTCCACTAAGCACTGTGCTTAGGAATGGCGTTGCGGAAAATCCAAACCCCTTAAGTCCGCGCATTTGTCCAAAATACAGATAAGGTCCCAAGCTATTGTAGATTCCAGAGCGCTTGGCCTGGATGACTGAAGTAAGCATATACCCGGTATCCAGGTGAATAGATAAATGCAGTGTTATATCAGTGGTTGGGAATCCGCTTGCTAAGTGTAGAAAGTTCACCATACGCCAAATTTTTTTTTATCAAACTCGTTTTCGAGATAATTAAGATGATAGAAAAAAATGTATGGTAATTTCCATTATTTTTGGGGCTAAAAAAACGATTCAAAAGCTCAAATAGCATATACAATCACCTAAAACGTTTAAGAACTAAGTGTAAAGAAAATCGGTCCAGCCTTTTAGGCTGTAGATCGTTCTACAGACAAACATCGTAATGTCAAGTTTGATTAAAATCTTGAGTTCGATTTTTTTTTCCAAATGAAAGACTTGCCCTAAAGTATTTACCTATATCGCAAGTAAAAATATGAATTGAAGGCCATCACATCACCTGAATAAAAAAAACATCTTACCTTAATAAAATTATTAAAAGAAATATTCATGAATGTAACCTCCGCCATTTAAAAATAAATCAAATAATGCATATCATGTTAATATCCTTAAGATATTCGCATATCCAACTTAAGTATACCCGCACGTAATGTTAGATAAGCTAATTTAAAATTTCTCTCTGTCAATATTTAACTTGACTTAAATATCCGTGTATACCCACATTATGACATAATATCTACATAATTCTTCTCCCAAAAAAAAAAGCAACAGACGTGTATGAAATTCTTGGATGGCCTTAAAACTCCCATACTCATACCTACATAGGGTACATTTCTTTCAAAACATATTGGGCCATTTTTGTGTGTTTTTTGCGATATACCTAGCAAATGTGTGTACATGTGTATATGTTTATTTACATATACTCTTACAAAGTCTATATCAATTTTTGTTTTATTTGAGTATCTTGAAAATTCGTGCCATTTTCATCTCAATAATTTAAGTCAATTTGCCAACACTTTGATTTTCTTATAGAATGAAATTCTAAAATACCCCAAGGCATTTGAGGAACTTTCTGTTATGATAAGCTGCCTCAGTTCAGAAAAAAAGGAAACTCTTTTGAGAAGTATGTATGTAGATATGTACCTACTATTTCTGAAAAGCGGACGTATGGTGTTGTGGTTTTGAATGCGTAGGATGTAGTTATGTATGTATATGCATATGTATTTGTTTATGATCATCATCTCAAGACTTTTCCGAAATGTGTTCTATGTTGCGAATGGTTGTATGGTTCCTTTGAAAAGGACAGACAAAGAAACCCACTGGAATTTAAGATAATATGTAATGTCTAAGGAAGTTTTGTTTACAATTTAAGAGAGTACTTCGGATGCTCCTTAAGGAAAATCAAATTAAATAAATGCATATTGCTAAGGTATCTATATATTTTTGACGAAGATGTTTTCTTTCTTACTTTCGATGACACTCTTGTACTCTACATATTCACGACATCAACAGAGACATTTTCCATCTATATCCTTACAATCACTCACACAACTCTGAAGATCTGTTTCTAATGGTGGAATAGGGGATATGGGATGTCTCCTAAATATGCAAGATTTAAAACCAAAATGTGTAAGAGTAAGTTGGACAATTTTGTATAGTTTCACCAATTTTTGAAATAATATTTTTCCAAAACAAATTTGAAATGTTTTCAAACATCACGAATGCTAGAAACCATATTTTTTATATACACATACCGATCGATGGCTATATTAATAAAGAGATCTTGTCATTATACCAGCTGTGATGATCTACATTAAAAAAAGTTTGAATTTCCTTGAATCGGCAGTGGAATTTCCAAATTTTTTAGAGGGATTATTGGTCCCTATTTCTTAACTCGGAAGGTGGAAGACACCGATGACGTGTATTGCTGAATGTTGGCCATTTTTCGGTACAAAAAAACAGAATTTCAGAAAGTTAGGGTCAATCCACACAAAATTAAAATTTTGATGAAGAAACCGACAGACATCAATTTTAAAATCATATTGCAAGTGAAATCTTATATTATTAAAAAGATTGGCGCAGAATTTTAAACAGCCTGATATTAAGGGCTTAGCATGATACTACCTAACACTTAACTAATACTAAAGAACTTAACTAATATTGTCCTAATTTTAAACACTTTTTAACTAGCACCATACTAAATCTATTTTCTTAATAAACTACAATAAAACACGCCTAAAATAGTGCAAAAAAGTAAGCGAACCTAACTTTTTGACATTTTTAAATGTCAGAGTGGCATATGGATTAAGTACGATACTAAAAAAATAAAGTATCCATTTTGTGATTTTAACTTTAGTAGAATTTTAAGAAGAAAGATACTAAACTGATTTAAAATTAGCAAAATCCTCTTCTTATCCTAGTATCATACTAAAAATGATTTAACATATTACTAAATCGTCTAAAATTTTGCGCCACTATTTTTAAATTTCTCCATATGTACTATACTCCCAGAAAAATAGGCAGTGTAGGCAATATAGGACGTTTGCCTCTCATTCCCTATACAGTAGATTGCATAAATCTATTACTCAATAAAGCTCTCATAAGGGTTTCCTAGTGTGTTTTTTGAATGGACCCAAATATGAAAGAATATTATGTAAGGTTACCGCCCTTTTTTTAGATAGGAACTTTAATTAAATCTTTTTGTTTATAAAAATTAAACACATGTATATTTTGAAGTGTATCCCCAGTAGGCCTAATCTCTTTTAAGCAAATATAAAAAATGTATTCATTATCAGATTTGTTTTTCTTTGGTGGCAAGTTTTGGCCTTCGGAACAGTTTTCGTTAAGAAGTCTGTAATCTGTTCATTCACCTACTTATTTTGCAATTTTTAATTTTTTTTTGTCGCTTCAACAATTTCCTTTTTTTTCGGAACTTAAATCTTTTGAGATCCTCGAAGCTATTTCGGAGTAATTTTATCAAACTCTAAAGAAACACGCCTTTTTAAAAATATATGAATATATACACTTTACACAAGATACTTTACTGAAGATTTTAATGATCTGTAGTCCAAAATGCGTTTCGCCCAGGCACGATAGTTGGGCTCGTCAGTTAGATGCTATCGTACCCTTCTAAGACGCAATGTTTTTCAGTCGATGATCACCGACTCTTATAAAATGTGCAGCATTTACACACTGCAAATTATATTATTTAGGGGAATTTGGTTAAATTCGTGCACCTAAGAATCGGTCTTATGTCCCACATAGATGACACATAAGTCCCAAAATCGAATTTGGGACCTATATCCCACCTACGTGGGGCATAAGTCCCACAAAAAATATATGTAGGTTTTTTGTTGGTACTTTTGTGAAGAGTTTTTGCAATTAAGTTCACGGCGTACTAAAAACTCGGCGGGTAACGTCCCTGCTTGGCCTAATATAGGATTAAGGGTGGGTACAAGTTTGGGTATATGCAATTTTTTTTTTTGGATTTGAAGATTTCTTTTAGAAAATTCCAAAAAAAAAAATTCAATATACCCAAACTCTTACTCACCTCAAATCATATATTAGAGTAAGTAGAGGTATTACAGGGGGAAAGCATGTCCCGCTAAGCGCCGAGCTTTTTAAAATGTATTGTTTGCATTTGAAATCTATTTTATGTTTTGAATAAAGATTGCACAATGAAATACAATGTGTGTTTTTACGATTATGTCGTATAAACTTTGATAGTTTTGTGTCACCAACACCAAGTAAAAGTTGGGACTTATGTCCCTACGAGGTGGGATATATGTCCCAAATTAGTTTTTTTAGTTTATGCCTAACTAATGTTAGACTTAACTCACAAAAAGCAAAATTGGGACTTATGTCCCTTCGCCATATCCAATGTACTCCTAGCCGAGCTCTTTTAAGCAGCAAGTGATTACTTGGCATAATGAGCATACACCCGGATAAGAGTAAGCCCGGCAAATACTCTTAAATGTAGCGTATAAAATCTTGTCTGCTCGTATGCAAACAATATGATGGATTCCTATCAGTTTGGTCTAAGGACTAGAGTAAGCTCACCATTGTAAAAAAAAAAAATTTAATTCTGATCTATACTCACTACCTCTTTATCGATTTGAATAAGTCGCATTTAATAGCGTTAAAAGGGATGAGTTACAGGTATACAAAGCAGTATCAGATCTCGGCATCATTGCCAAACTCTATCGAATGTGCAGGACAGTTCTTCAGCTGCTTCACCAAAATTGGCAAAAATGCCTCCGGATGTAAACACTTTTTTTACATCCTCCTTAAAACAGTTGAATTCAAGTCTCATGCCAACGCATGCCAATGATACAATTTTTCAAAAGTCCGTTCATATATGTTGAGATTATCCGGACCTTATAGCGAGAACTAAATGTCAGTGTATTATTTGCGGTTTGCGGACTTTGAACCGGAGGAGATTGCGATAATGGATCCAAATATTTTAAAGAACAAGACGAAATTATGGGTGGCAATGGCGCAGTGGATAAAGTGCTTGATTGCTAACTTAGACATGTGGGTTCAATCCCCACACTAGGCGCATTGTTTTCTATACCTCCAATTTTAATTGGATGTCGCCCATGGGTTAAAATGAGACAGTCAATACCTGGTCTCAAATCCACTATGCCAAACTAGTGCCGTGCCTTTCAAGTTGCATTTAAAAGACCTTATGTCTTACATGCATAATTAAATTAATAAAAAAAAAAGACGAAGTTTGATTCTGTCTTCTGGAAAAGAGTATCATTTTCGGCCGAAACGTTACGATCGAGATCGACAGATATATATATTACGCACTCGAAAACTTTCTCTATACCCTGTACTCAGTTATTAACTCGAAAAACGTTTTTACTGCAATCTGTATTTCTTTGGGCTTAGAAGTTATATTATGTAAGTAGTAAAGCCCACTCTCAGAAAAACCACTCTAATCATACCGGTCTTGTAGCATACGGGAGTCAATTTTCTATTGCTCGTACCAAGAAGAGCTGAATGTCCTTGATCTGCAGGAGTATAAAATTTTCATATAACACAATATCAATAGTATATAAATACATAACTTCCATGACCTTTCTTAATACCTACCATCCATGAAACAGCTACCAGAAGCCCTATAACGTTTTCGTCCAAATTTCATATAAAGCTACCAAGTAAACCTACCTCTGCTGTAAAGGAGTGCGATATCCTTTTTATTAAAAAAATCATTGATTCAGGAGACCCTTGACTAACATAAAAAGAACACCTTAAAAAGCAAAACAAACATGATTATTATGCATGTCGTATATTCGCTTAGAAAATTTTTATAAATTGTTGATTTACCATTTTGTCTATTCAGACATCCGGTTACCATCATCATTACGTCAACTCATACAAGTAGGTATGCCATCGCACAATATGTTTTTTTTTTATCAACAAAAAAAAAGAAGATATTCGCATCTCCTTCATATAATGTCCTTAAGCAAAATCAGTCTCATATTCTTTATATTCTAACATTCTTGTACTGTTATGCGTGTAAGCTGAATGGTCATCGACCAAGTACATAAATAGTCTCTTAGGTATCCTTCCAAATTTGGATCTTATTGCAAACTTTTTCTATATCTTTTATTATAGTCACTCGTCGTGTCGTATACACCTATATGTATGTATACCTACTTACCTTCTTATAGGATAACACATAGAGAAAAAAAAGGATATCGGCATAGAAATTGAAAGAGTGACACCATTTGTGTAGACCTTTAAGCTTAAGGTTGGGATAAAAATTCAATTCAGAACGCCTTTCTTCTCAATACTTGTAGTCCTAATGCCATCATACATATTACCAAACAAGAAAAAGGTACATTTCTTACGAATAAACATGAGTTATGGACACAAAGAGTATTTGGGGTTACCTTATTGCTATTCATTATATCTATCGATGGACTAAAAAAAATTTCGTCAATTTAATTTATAATAAAAAATAGGATTTTCATTTTGTTCGCCTTCTGTTTTTTTTTTTTTTTTAATTTTATTTCTTTATAAACATTTGGTGTTTTTCATCTTTTCATTTTATTATGTTTAATATTTTTTATGATATTTATTCTTGATAAACAAATAAAACCTTTTTTCTTTTGTCGAGAAACGTAGGTCGACAGCTGGAAGAGGTTGTTTTAAATTTTCAATTTTCAAAAGGCGCACACAACAATGATGCTGTTGAAAAGTTATATTTTCTTGGGTTGAGTTGCAAAGTTTGGATTGGATTTTTTTTGCACAAACTGTGCTTGGGTTGTGAAATAAGATTGACGTAGCTTTTTTTTTAAGAATATAAAAGACCTATAGCCAGCAATTAGAAAAAAATCATGATGACCTTTAGAATTAAGGTTTTTTTTTTAAAGTTCTACTAAAAAGCCCTACAAAATAGTATATAATTTGTAGCTCTACTTGTAGGTATATAGGAAAGGTATAATTAACGGGTGTCAAAGTGTGACAAAAGGCGGAATATTTGATCAGGTTAGATATTTTAAAAAAAGGTCAAGGACCAGTGATAATGAAACCTTTAAATAAGAAGAAATTAAATTTTGACATTGATTTCGGTGGAGAAATATTACATTCAGACGTGTATACCTACTTTAGGTCATAGTCATCTACAACAGTTTGGCCTTGAAGGTAGCCATATAAATAATTAAAAGGCGCAACAGCCCTTGAATGAAAAAGGGCTAAGACGTGTGAGTTTCGTTAGTCAGTAGGAATGGAGGGACCAATAATTTTCTGTCGAATCCGATTGACTAAGGGAAGAGGCATTTTTCCTGAGAAAGGTTCCCTACCCGTTATGGCACGAGATTTAACAAAGGTCACTTGAAGGGAAATTAAAATTAAACAAGGCGTGTGTTTCCTTGGAAAATTGTATGATCTTGCGTAAAAATACTCCCAAAGGGATCTGTTGAAAACCGATGGAAGGTTTGGAAAGTTCGATAATGGAAGGAGCACATATTTTCTGCTTATTCGAAGTGCTATCAATAAGTTATATCATTTTTTCTTTAAGTTACAGACTTTATGATTTCATAAAGAAAATCTATTTTCGATTTCGTTGACTTAAAGGAGAGATCTTATCATAAAAAGAAATCTCAAAATCAAGCTAGAAAATCCACTGAGAAAAAACCATCTGATCAAATTTAAAGTTATTGAACTGACGATAGACTAGTTTAATCTTGCTAAAAATAAATGAAAAGGAAAAGTGAGGTAAATATAAAAATAAAAGCTATTTCTCAGATATTAGTCAGACAAATATTTTGGGCGCAAAACAAGACAATCGATTATGAAGGTGTGTCTTTTTAGAGGTATAGAACTTTGAGTTGGTAGCACTGTTTTCATTGACAGAACTGACATCCATTTTATCATCGGCCGTTTGATTGATCTTTAGTCTGGTATGTCATTTCATCTTGAATTGACTGACGCCTGAAAAACTTCATATAAGCAAATTGTGCAGATAGGTATATTTAAGAAAAAAACATTATTGCTGTCGATTTTCACGAGAAAATTTTGTTCACCGAATTATTTTAGGCTTTTTTTGTCTATTCCTACACCATTGTCATTTGAGACCTTGATATATACAAACACGCTGGCCCGGGTAGTATCCCTCCAATCGTTCTGAAGAGATGTTCTTCAACGGTCGAAACAACTACATAGCTTGCCATATGTCATATTCTTCTGATCTATTTCCAAGTGGATGAAAAACATCAAGTCTGCAGCCTGCTCCTAAAAAGGCGAATCTTCTTCACCCTCTAATTAACGTCCATTAGAGCAAATTAATTACCAGCTTAAGAAATATATTGAAGATCGAAAGCTCCTTATTGATCCTCATCATGGCTTTTATTGCAATAGCTCCACTGGTCATTTTATGGTATATCTCACCGAAAAGTGGCCCATACATTCACATAGTTTTGGAGAAAGTAAGATTATTGCGTTTGATATTTGAAAAACATTTGATCTCACTCTCTTCGTTGAATTAGAAATTACCTTACGGACCGCTCAATACAAGTCCTATTGGCCGATTCAAGTCTGAAATTCGCAAATTAAATGCTGGTGTGCCCCAGGGCTCTGTTTTGTTTTCAACTCTTTTTTCTTATTTTCATTGATAAATATATTATGTGTAATTTCTAATCTATTACTTAATTTGACAATACTCTCAGCTTTTCATATTCGTTTCTAAGATTCATTGACATGTCCATCGGATGTAGAATAAAACGGCATGATATGATAATCTCATTAAATTATGATCTTGACAGCATTGTTAAATAGGGAATAGAAAACTGCATAGAATTTGATGTTTCTAAGAGCCAATGATGTCTTCTGTTGTTAAAGCTGAAACCATTCTCCAAGCAGATATCCATGGGCGGCACTTGCATTGAAGAAAGCCATCAAATTTTAGTCCCTGGTATCTGCATCAGAAACCACATTTAGTGGAAATATCACATGTTCGGTATTGAAAAAAATACTAATTCTAAAAAAATAATATTCTAAGTATTTTTTTTTTTTAAATGTAACTATATGCCTGTAAGACTTAATGTCTTTTAAATGCAACCTGAATTGCACGGCACTAGTTTGGCACAGTGGATTTGAGAACCAAGTATTGACTGTCTCATTTTAACCCATGGGCGGCATCCAATTAAAATTTGAGGTATAGAAAAGAATGGCGTGGGGATCAAACCCACACGTCTAAGTTAGCAATCAAGCACTTTATCCACTGCGCCATTGCCACCTTTTCTTCAAAGATTCAAAAATTCTTCTGCCTATATGATCGGGCTGTAATGTATAAATCCTTCATTCGCCCAAGGCTGAAGTATAAGTCTTACATTTGACCACAGGAGCTGCAAAAATTCATTTGAATCTTTATCTTTTAGATATACTTCACAACAGAGTTCCAAGAATGATAGGCGATATAACTAACGGGTATTTTTTTTTAGACGTGTGGTTTTCAAGAAGAAATAAAACGCATATAATTTAATGTATGGCCAAGAATTTACCTTTATTATAAAGATAAGAGTTTTCAATTATATTTTCAAAATAATTTCGGGCAAGTGGCAAACGTTGTTCAAGGTAAGTCCATTCGTTATGAAATGGCAAAACATACTGAGCATAAATCAAGTGACAGCTGACAAAAAGACGAATTCCCAAAAAAGTATTGTCAGATTGAAAACCACACGCCTAAAACAAAAACTCGATATAAACCCAATGTTTCAGATTTGACTTCGATCTTTGTATATATCCAGTAATTTCTGCTAAATTTTCAACGCCCTTCTGTATGGTCTGTTGTTAGCAACCAATTCAGATTCAACACTGACAGCCAAATATGCTTTTGCTTAACTAAACTTATCTTAATCTCCTTCAACTATCGTATTTTTACTGAACAACACAGCTTCTTCAGCATCAGAAAACTTTCATTTCATTAATCATTTTTCACGTTGCTTCTGTTATTTTTCATTCTTTTGCGATATTTCGCCCTGACTACTTCTAGTTCGCATTGAATTTATATTTCCTCGCTAGAGGTAGTCAAGGAGTTAACCTACCTCGGAACAAACATCAATTCCACGAACGACACCTTAGTGGAAATTCGACGAAGAATTACCCTAGCGAACCGCTGCCACTTCTGTTTGGCCAAACAAATGGGTTCAAAACTCCTGTCTCGAAAGACAAAGTGCACGCTTTACAAAACCCTAATTTTACCAGTTCTACTCTACGGCCGGCGCCAAGTGCTGTAAAAAGTAAATAAAGTGCACGGCTGGATCGCACGTACTTGCTCCTATGTTCGATCACATTATATGCAAAATGTTCATAATAAAACGGCTGAATATATCTTTAAAGTTTTTCAATTAATTTTTTATATGTAAAAATTCTTAAACTTTTCTAGAAAAAAATTCTTTTAAATATTTAATAATATAAATTCAAAAACAAAATTTCAGAAAAAATTTTCCATCCGTTTTCGAAATATTGAATTTTCAAAATTTTTTTTTTTCAAAAATCCAAAAAATTCTGAAATGCAATACTATTTAGAATTTGAAGGAGCTCCTGTATAAATTTTTTATCGAAATCCGTTAAGCCGTTTATTAGAAAGTCGAAAATCGAAAAAGTACACACACCAATTTTTATCAAAATCTTTAGAGCCGTTTTTGAGATAATTAAGATGGTAGAAAAATTTGTATGGCAAGTACCGTTATTGTTGAGCCTAAAACAACGATTTAAAAATCTATTTTCGACAATCACCTAAAACGCCTAAGTACCAAGTTTGGACCAAATCGGTTCATCCGTTTAGGCTGTAGATCGTTCTACAGACACACAGACAGAAAGACAGACAGACAGACGGAATTGCGGGACCCACTTTTTTGGTGTTCTCTATGATAGTAATGTAATGTTTGATTGTTGTTTTAGGTATATACAACTTGCCTTATAGTACCTATAATCGCAAGTAAAAAGCAGAATTGATACTGGGTACTTTGGAGAGAAAAATTCTTCGGAGGATATTTGGTCCTATATGCGAAGAGGGCGAATGGAGGAGAAGATTCAATCGAGAATTGTACGAGCTGTACCAAGATGTGGATTTAGTCCAAAGAACCAAGACGCGTCCACTACACTGGCTCGGCCACATCGAGCGAATGGACAACAACGCTCCAGCCAAGACAATCTTCGAATCCCAGCCCCCAGGTTCGAGACGACCAGGAAGACCGAACCCCCGCTATAGTAGGGAGCAAGAGCGCTTGGTCTCGACGACTGGAGGGAGAGTGCGATGGACCGTAACCGATGGAAGACCGCAATATGTCAGGCAGCGAACCTCCATGGATCGGGAGCCGGATAAGTAAGTAAGTATCAGGTTGCGAACAAAATTTAAGACCTAAACGACCTTTTCTGAAAAATAACTGCAGATACACATTTGACGAACGATTTTCTTTCAAACAGCTGGACTCCATCTTTCATCATCCCATGTCCTCTTTGATATTCTCACTGAACAATCCGAGGGGAATGATGGTCAGCATTTACGAGCTGTTGATGTAGACGCTGTCAATCCTGTAGTGATGGTAAACAAAGTATTGCACTCTAGATGAAATTGCTGTCCATCAAGTATGCAAATATAAGTTTGAACTATATCATCGTTTTCAATTTAAGTAATTGAACTTACAAAAACACATAGAGCAAAACTAAAATCAAATGTATCTAAATAGAGAAATTATGTTATTTAAAAAAACGAAAATAATGCAATTGATAGGAAGTAAACAGAAAATACTACCTAATCGAATGCCATAAATGTTCGTTATATCATCCCACGAAAGATGTCTCCGCTATCCACGAAATTTTAATTAAAGTTTTTATTTTAACGAACTGGGTTAGTACACACATATAGTACGAGTATGCAGCTAAGGAAACGATAAACTTTAAAACTAAAAGGCAGCGATTTCCTGGCAAATTTATCCGGAGCTCTTTCTCTGTCTCTTTTAATTAAGAAAGTATATTTTTGCAATTGTAATTTATTAAAGCTTTTTCCGCATATATAGATGGCGCACAAACTATGGAATATCTGCTTTGCCTAATGTTTGTATATGAAAACTTACAGAAAGGATATACCTAGAGTATCCTAGCAGTCCTGATTGTTTTCGCTTTCCATAAATTTGTGCAAATAAAATTAGCTGGTAAATTTAAACAGAATAAAAATAGGACGAAGAAAAAAAATAGAACGAATGTTGGCAAACAGGATCCTTCGTTTAGAGTGTATTTTTTGTTTGTTTTTTGTCTGCAAAAGCAAACTTTTCCGTTTGAATTCTATATTCATGAAGTGTAATACAATTAAAATCTTCACAAAGAACAGCGTCCACTATACATTTACACGAAAAACAAAAGTGCATAAAACTTAAAAATAAAAACGTTGTTAACAAAAAAAAATCGTCTACATAGGTATAGATATGTAAGAAGGCTTTGACTTTTTTTACATTACAATGCAGATTACAATTACCACAAAGAAGAAAATATACCTTGGTATGTAACGTTCTAGATGCGCCTTGCAGAAGGGTCTGGGTTTCCTTTTTCAAGGATTCAGGAGATAGATGCAAATTTTCAAACTTAATTTATGGGATTTTCTTTCGGTTTTTTTTTTTTTTTTTTTTTTTTGCATAAACGAAGGGAAAGGCCTAGACCCGTGGAATGCATGCAGAGCCTGTTAGTTTATTTAATCAAAAATATTTATGCAATTCTTTCAAAGTAATTATTCAAAAAGCATAATGGTAAGAAGAATAAAATACAAGGGATTTTGATTTAGGAATATGTATAGCTACCTACAAAAATAAAAAAAGTTTTTGAAACACGACCTTAAAATATATTTTTGGAATAAAGATATATAAAAATTTAAAACATTCAGTCTATTTTGCATTTTAGCCTAAGATATAAAATGCTGGGCCAGATCGTAAGAACTTGTTCTTGTAGCTAACGACTTTAATCTAGTGTAACGACTAGTTAAAATTAGGAAAAAATTAATATGGGCATAATATGTAAAACAAAATTAAAATCATTGGAGCGTTTTTAAACAAAATTATATGGTTTTTTAATAAAATTTTGAAAACATTTTTAGTAAAACCGCCATTTTAAGGTATTCTTATATACCTTTAAAAATTTTAATTTCAAAAAGTTCAAATAGATTTTCAAAAACCGAAAAAAAATTTTCAATACGCAATGATATTTATACTTTAAGGGAGCAACTGCATAAGCAAATAATTATTGTAATCGGTTCATTCAATTATGAGAAAGTCGAATATATGAAAAATGGTTCTATGAGAAGTGACTTTAATAAGAACGCAAACTTAAATAATTGTTTTTTATTTAACAATGCAGTATACTAATTTAAGAACATAAACGTCCTCGATCCGTTTTTGAGGAAATTCATTTTTAAATAACGTTATATTGAAGAAAACGCAAATAATCTTCTTATATATAAAGATCAATCCCAATTATGTTTGTGCGCTATCATCCCTTTTTCGGCTTGATCGATTTGAATGAAATTTTCAGGAGATCTTAGGACATGTTTGGAGAGTGCATAAAAGAAATCTGTTTGCTGCCCAATGTCTAGAACCGGAGTCATGACCAAAAATAAAAAAAATAACGATCAAAAGTCACTATAGAATAATTAATTTTTTTTCCGTGAAATAAGTTTTCTTTCCCATTAAATTAATTTCAAGTGCCTATATTTTAGATTAGATAGATAGATATAATTTTATTTATGTTATTAAACAATGTTTACATGATATTATTACAAGAGTAAAATAAAATAACTGGGCAATGGTATTGTCGTCTGCCTGATTGACGCGCTAAAATGTATAATGTTCTTGATTCTTGTACACTTTAAAAAAGTATTTTACTATTAAAAAAAAAAGCCAAGGTTAATTTAAAACCATGATATTTTTTTTTGTTTGCAGTACATGAACTCCGTAATGATATTATTGCGATATGTAAATGCAGTTTCAATATAATTATGAAGTGAATCCCAATTGTCGCCGTTAAGAATATTCTTTGCTTTTTCCATTGTCAATTAACGATTTCCGAAATAAATAAGTCGTATATCATTGTAAATTATACATATTGCCAAGAAGTGAAATGTATCTTCTATTGCCTTAAGGTTACATATTGTAAAAAGGTTTGAAATATTTTTTATTTTTATTAAATGGCGAACCGTTTAAATTCAATACTTCATATCTGGCTCTACATATCAAAGATATAGCTCTAAGGCAACGACAACCATTGAAATAATTTGTACTTCCCAGATCGTAGTTAAGTTCTGAATATATTGATCTATTAATAGAGGATGTTGCCTGTACTATATTGTCATTGTGACTGTGAATGTCAGATAGTTCCAAAAGATTAGAAAACTGCTGCTTTAAAATGAAAAGATCATCATACTGAATATTAATGGTTGTATCGCATTTTTCTGCCAAAAGAATCCAATCATTACCCCATTCCAATTTATTTTCAAATGTTCGAAATGTAATTTTAGTGTAAACGTAAATAGGTTTGGGATAACTGTCTCCAGGGAGAGGACGTAGTTAGGAGTGTTCATAGGGAGGCGGAAAAGTTTTTTTTAAGAAAAAAAACGAAGTAGTTTTTCAACTTCTTCGTATTGCTTGAATCGCATGACAGCTTCAAAAACACGGTATTTTGCTGAGATTGGAATTTCATTTTTATTGATAATGGTTTCCCATGACGCGTTTATTAGGCTTTTAGATGATGATAGCTTTTTTTATAAAATGATGAGTGAGTTTCATATTGGGTTCCTTAATTATGCCGAGGTGATTATATTGTGTGACAACTTCTATTGCTTCACCGTCGAAACACCATTTTTCATTCACTTGCAGCTTCGTTTATCTATTGCGTAAGATCATGATTTTAGATTTTTCTAGATTCACCCTCAAGTTCCAAGTTTTACAGAAGTTGTGCATTTTATTGATCATTAGTTGTAAGCTGTGAGGGGATTCCGCCAGTAATACAATGTCATCAGCGTAAGGTAAAACCTTAATGATTTCTTGAGCAATTCTGCTACCGGCTGGTAGATGTTGCGATATGTCATCTACAAATAAAGCGAAGAGGACTGCACTAAACAGGCAACCCTGTTTAACTACGGTCTTAGTTTGAAACCATTCAGACTCATTTCTGCCGTCCCATACACATTGACGTGTGTTATTGTACATATATTTTAAGACTTTCAGCATTTTCGTTGACATACCTTTTTGAGATAGTTTATAGAAAAGTGCATTGCGGTCAATCGAGTCAAATGCAGCTTTAAAATCTACAAAATACACTGAAAGGTTTCTTTTTTGTCTAAGGAAGAATTGGGCGACTGTTGTTAGTGTGAATATGTTGTCAAGAGTGGAGTATACTTTTCGGAAACCCGCTTGATGTTCACTCAGTAAATTGTTTCTTTCTACCCAGGTGTTGATTCTTCCTTGAAGGATAGATCAGAAAATCTTAGCAATTGATTTCATGAACGAGATTCCTCTATAATTATTTGGTACATAACCGTCCCCTTTTTTATATATAGGATATACAATAGAGTCTTTGAATTCGGTTGGTACCTCGCCCGTTCTATAAATGAAGTTGAATGCTTCTAGCATTTTACTTAAAAAAATGGGTGGGGCATTTTTATAGAATTCATTTCCTATTCTATCAGGTCCAAGGGCTTTTTTGTTTTTGAAATTATTGAGGCTAGTCATCAGTTCACTCATATCAAATTCCGCATCTAGTAGTTCGTCGATTATTAGAGGCTCAGAAAATTGTATATTTTCACAAATATCAGTGGGATTAAGTAAGTGTTTAAAGTAACCTACTAAATTTGAGGCCGAAACATGAATTCCACAGATAAATTGTTTATTTCCGCTGATGTATTGCTTTGTAAGGGATTTATTCGGACTTGTTGATATTTTTAATCTCCGTAGTATTTTAAATGATAATTTTCATGCGGTGAAATATTCCTGGTCGAACCACTTCTGCCGGTAGTTTTGTTTGCTCGAAATAGAGTTTATACTAACAACTTTTTTAATGGAGTTGCTTAGGTAACTTATCTTTCTGCGGCGGTACGGTAAAAGTTGGTGGTTGCGCAGGTACTCTCCATCTCGGTCAATAACTTTAAAGCATATGATTCTTTTTGGTTCTCTTTCCACATAAGTTTTGGCGGCGAGCTTAGTGCGAGGTATTGTGTATTGATTTGGATGTCGAACGTAACAGATATTTGCATGTGATCTGAGAAAATTTCGGTTCCTACTTGAAAGCAAGAAAGGACTTTATTCCATTCGCCCGATGCTGCACAAATATCTATAACCGACTTCCCTAAACCTCCAACAAAAGAAAAAACTCCCCGTTTCTATCACCTTTGTTAAACCCATTAAGTATGTACAAATTGAAGTTTTGGCACATTTCTAGAAAAAGGCGACCATTCTTATTCGTGATTTTATCTTTTGAGATACGTTTATCTAAAATGTCCATACCAATAAAACTCGTCTCAGATGGAATTATCTGCTCTTCACCAGTCCTGGCATTGACATCACCGATTAGCAGAATATTTTCAGATCCTATTGTATTTAGAAGATCATATAGAGCATAAAATTCGACATCCCAGAAATTGAAGATAATGTATGCTGGCAAGATATAAAATTTTGAATTTAAACTATTTAAAACCAAAAAAAAGTGCTTATTAATTTCACTAAAACTACCATTTACATATTTTTTTAGACAAAATAAAGAACCTCCTATTGCTCTACCAAACTTATGTTCACGACTAGCCGATATATTCATTGAACTATTTGCTATAGTTTTCAAAATGTTCATTTGTTATAAATGTTTCAAATAGAAAGAAAATATCATGTTTTTTTAACATATTTAAAGAATATAGTCAAACCGGAAAAGAAAGGATTTTAAAATTATTATTTTTAATGTTATTACTACTTAATTTTATACTACTTTTAATTGCGTGACAGACGGCAGCACTGCTTCAAATACGTTCTGAAGTTGGTTGTATTGTTGAACTTGTAGATGGCGCTGCTAGCATCCCATCCTTATTGCGTGCGTTCACTCATTTATTCTCGGATACCAAGCTATCGGAGTATATCTGTGGACGAATCAGATAGGTTAGCTGAAAGCTGTCAAAAAATCAAAGCAAAACCCATACCAATGAATTTTGCAGTCAGCTGGTTCTATACATTTGTTTTCGGATAGCTAGTTATTCCAAATTTTTTGGGATAACTGAAGATAGCTTTCATTAGAGCAGCTGTTTGTTCATCAGATGTGGTTTTGCAAGCATTACAACAACAGAAAGTTAATCCAGATTGGTAAGAATAATTGAGTGAACGCCCCCATTGACAAAAGTTGACGTTTCACTGACGTTCTGTTGTGATTTATTTGTTTTCGATTGTGAAAAGTTAATTATTTAATTTTTTATTCCGATGTCACCAAATAATTCGTGTAGCACCTCAAATCCATCTCGATTGCCAGAAAAGAATTTTCCTTCTTGTGTTGTGTGAAAAGTTTTTCCATTTACAACCATTTTCAGACCTAGGATTTGTGCAGAAGCTGATGGATGTTTGGTCTTGATCGCTCTTCGAATTTGCAAGATTTGTTGTCGTCTTCTTAGTTCGTCCCTGGTGTAATCAGGGTTCACGTACACACCGCTTCCTTTGTCTGAACTCTTAAGCAGCTGAGATGAAATAAGGTTTGTTCTTTGTCTCTACTAGTACAAGTTGCTGTCTTCCTTTAGATTGCAATTCAGTTACATCCTCTATATCAATGTTTTGATCCAGAAGTTTTTTTGTGATCTCATTGATTGAGTTGCGGATATCATCGCACATAGTTGGTGGTAGAGTGAAAATAAATTTGTTTCCTTAGAACGCTTCTCCAACGATTCCATTTTCTTTTCGAGTGTATTGTTCTTTTGTTTTAACTCCTCAAGTTCTTGTGCAAGGGTCTCATTTGAGACCCTCAGATTCTGCATTTCGGCAATCATGTATGCAAAGTCAGTTTTTGTTGGCAAATCACTAAGTTTGCTTTCTAAAGTTTTTGTAAGCATATCTTGCAGTTCAGAAATAGTCACTGATGCTACAGCCATTTTGTTAGTGTCTGTTTTTTTGCTATTGCGGGCTAGCAAATTTCTTTTGTGTGTTTGTTGCATTAGAAATCACTGAATTTGGTCTTTAGTTCTCTTACTAAATCTTTTAGTTTTATATAATTTAAGTTTATTACTAAACAAAAAATATATAAAAGGGCTTTTTATTTCGCGATAAAATACAGAAAATAAAATATTTTTTTAAGAGTCGTGGTTTTTCACTTTTGCAACCTTTGACAGATCAACGGTCTATATTTTAGATTATTATTGTTTGACATTGTGTGGGATTTTGGATAGTGATTTTTAAAACAAATTTCATTCGTGCTTTCTGTTTGACATACTACAAACACGGTAAGATTTCTTTGTTGTTGTTGTTTTTTTTTTTGAATGCAACTGGCTACTTCGCTAGAACACTGTTTATAAAAATACCGATAAAATAGCGAAATACATGAAACATTTCGACGATGTTTGAGAGATGTAAATATTTCTACTATAGTTCTATCGCCAATTATTCTTAGAGCTCTATTTTGAATTCTATCTAAAAGATTCAAATGAGTTTTAGGAGCTCCTGTCCAAATGTGAGAGTTATACTCAAGTTTTGGTCGGATGAAGGCCTTATAGATTACAACCAGATCAGACGGTGAGAAGAATTTCTTGCATCTTCGAAGAAAACCTAAACACTTTGCAGCGTTTTTGGCGGCATAAAATATGTGTTCATTCCACGAGAGGTGGTCTGTGATGTACATACTTAGGACAGAAAGCTGATCGTTTTCTTCGATGCAAGTGCCGCTCATGGATAGCGGTATTGGGGTTGGGTTCTGCTTTAACGACAGAAGACAGCACTGAGTTTTTGAAGCATTAAATTCTACGCGGTTTTTTATTCCCCATTGGACAATGCTGTCGAGATCAGAATTTAATGAGCTTATCATACGCTGCCGTTGCAGTTCCACATCCGAAGAACAAGGAGTTAAATCTGAAAACGAATATGAAAACCTAAGAGTACTATCGTCAGCAAAACAATTAAATATTTGTGCCACTGTTCGGTGAGATATAGCATCAGATCACCAGTGGACCTTTTGCTACGAAAGCCATGCCGCCGGTCAGGAGGAGCTTTCGTTCTTTCAAGAATTTTTGATAATTAATCAGCGTTTCCATGACCTTGGAAAGAAGAGACGAAAGTGCAATTGGACGGTAGTTAAAAGGTGAAGAAGATTCGCCTTTTTTAGGGACAGGCTGGACAAATGCTGTTTTCCATCCACTCGGAAAGAGACCAGAAGAGTAGGACAGATGGAAAAGCTTACGCAGTGGTTTTGCAAGCGCTGAAGAACACCTCTTCAGAACGATGGGAAGGATGCTATCCGGGCCAGCGGATTTGTGTATATCAAGGTCTTTGAGGTTTTGTGTAAAATGTTTATAAAGATTACCGAGATGAGAAATATCAAAATATTTACATACAAATGTATATCTTTTAGGTAAGAAAAATAGTTGTATTTATTTCGTCCAATTACTTTGATTTGTAACAACTTAACTTATCCGCAATAATAAAATTGCAAAAAACAACCAAGTTCCGTTGGTACACCCAATTTTTTTTGTTTATATCTTTAATTTTTTTAAATATTCTATTAGCTATGCAGGAAAAAAGTTAAAAAAATGCTTTTCTTAAAATCTGGCCCCCCACCACGCTCATTATTATTATTTCTTGATACCTCTCGGAAACGGCTTTTTAACCATTTGGAGGAAAATTTCAGTTTGTTTTGATATGAGCAAAAAAAAACTTCAAAGGGTATGTACAATGAGAGCTGCCACGCCTTGCAATAATTTATCGGAACGTCATTGATAGCCATACGCAAGAGGAATGTACAGAAGAAATAAATGGAGACGTGTCCATATTGCACAGCTTCAAACTGCACAATCATCACCACTAATTAGATAAAAAGTTATTTCAAGAAGAAAAGTGGTAAATGTAGCCTTCAATCGCGCTGGTTTGGAATACGATGTCGCAATCTCATTTACTTTCTCGATGCTCCCGGTGGGACAAGCAAGGCATTCGTCATCTAGTTGACTCTATCAACATGGCATCAATTGCATTTTTGCCACACAGTATGAAGGCGGTCGAACTGCACAAGTGCACATTCCGTTTTGAAGCTGGCGATAAATGTTCTCACCGTTGATAAGCCAATAACGTGCATAATGACCAAGAATTCGGCGGCAGCGAAATTGATGAAATTGATAATTCGGAATGGCGATGGCCCATAAACGAGCCTTGGAGGCGGTTGACCTAACAATGAAGGATTGACAAGATGATTCGACATGAGTTGGTGGCTATATGATATTGCCCAGCGGAGATTTTCGTCAAACGCTTCCCATCATCCCGAAATTTACTGCTGCCGTTAAAATTAATACATGCTTGAAAAGGTCGTCTTTGCGTCGGCATGTCAAGAAGTTGAAACTGACCACAAATATGAGAGTGGCGCATTGGAGAACGACCCATCGGCTGCTGAATTCTCAAGACAACTGCTAGCGCTTGGCATTGGCCACACTTCTTTTGAGGTATCGACTGGATTGATATCATTTTCGACAAATGCTTGCGCGTTAACAACGTCGAAGGAGAACTCAACACAAAAGTAAAGTGTCCCCCGGCATTGCAAACAATTATAAGAATCTCGATTGAATTTGTGAACGGGCAATACTATAGCAGCGAAGAAAAAGGACGTCGTCGATAGCTTGAATTGCATTATTCAAAGTCGCTGGAGAACTGCATTTGTACAAATCCGTTAACAGCGTGACCGACTCGGATGAAGCGACTATCCGACGAAATTTTTGAACTCGCTTAATGTGCCAGGAACTCCGGTGCATTTTTACAGCTGAAAGTATGTGATCGATCATAATCATTTTGTGGTGATTCCAGCCATGATCATCAAGGACAAATTCCAAGGGGATCTTTCATTCCAATTCAAGGGAATTCAGTTCCACGTTCGATTGGATTTTGCGATGAAAATCAATAAACCGCAAGGCCAATCGTTGTAAGTCAGTGGAATTAATTTCGAATTTCTTTGTACGTTGCATGATCGCGTGTTGGTTAATGATCTTTGCTGTTTGTTTTTGCGACGGAAAACATATTGAAAAACATTGTTTATAATATGGCTCTCTACTGATTTTATTCCATTCAAATAAATCACATTGAAATTTGAACTATCTGTGTTTTATTATAACACTGCAATCCATTTGAATGCGGTAAATTGGGGCGAGACGAAGTTCGTCTGATCCGCTAGTATGTACATATTATTAAAGCCAATTTGTTTCATAACAGATTTTTACCATATTTATGCTAGGTACCGTTGATTTTTATTATTCAGGCAACATGAACTAATATTCTGTTAAAAAAAAAACTACTAAATGCAAGGTTTCGATAAAGTGGCGGACTGGGGGTAAAGGGCCTCCCGGAATGTGACATATGTAATAATTGTTTCGCCTTTATATAATAGTAAAGATAGGTAGCTGTTCCATATAAAATAATCTTTTTCGGTATTCTGTCTTCGACCCCCCACACTGAAATCCTGTATTCGCCCTTGGTAATGAGTCTATAGGCTTCTTAAATTCGCAACTTATAACTTTAAGTCGATGCAGATATTATTATGTACTCAGTACGGATATTGTCTGCTGAGTACATACATACTGATTTCATAAATTTTTCCCTTTTTAACTTCTTTGTGTGTGTTTCAATCATATAAAATTACACAAAGCAACTGCTAAGTTTGGCTAGATTCTCAATTCTACACCACAACCATATTTAATTTTATCCGATTTGCTCCATCTAATAATCTTTTACTTTTATATTCATGAATGATAATAAATTCAAAAGAATTAAAAAAAATTCTATATATCCAAAATACAACATGCGCTTAAAAGCAATTTAATATTCATCCTGTTAAAAGCGAACCCATCCATCGCATCGGTCTGTTCTCATTATCCTTGTTATCTGTCTGTGTATCCGTGGTGCAATTATTATTTATCATTTTATTCTTCATTTTATCGTCATTGAACATAAAGCTCCAATATACCATCCATTGCGGTTTTTTAATGACAGGGCTGTTATAGTATTTTTTGTATTAACCTACTCGTACATATAACGGATATATCTAGAACTATTCCATTAAAAACATAAATTTAAAGTGAAAAGTAAAAAAACTTATAACTAATGAATTTAGTGGACTTTGTGCAGATGGAGCTTAGGAAAAAATGAATATTTTTTTCAAACTTTGGACTAAAAATTTTCATGACAAAGTTTTTTTTTTAGAAATTTATCCATCATAAGTTTTAACAATCTTATCTCATCTGATCATGTTGTTTTTACTCAAGTCTTAAAAAGATCTGAATTTATTGACTTGCATTTGACAGTTCATATTAACACATTAATAGGGTTGCCATGAGATTTTTTGTTGTCAAGTTTCTAAAATAACGAAAAGAATGGGATTTAAATTTTCCGGGAATAACTAAAATAAAGTGCACGACTGGATCGCACGTTCTTACTCTTATGTTCGATCACATCTTAAGCACAAGATTATTAGTAGAAAAGGCTAAATATATATTTAAAGTCATTTATTACTTAATGTTGTATATACAAAATTTCTTTAATTCTTATACAAAATTGGGTATTTCAATTTTGGGTATTTAATAATATAAATTTAACAATATAGTCTACCGTTTTCGAAATATTGAATTTTCAAAAAAAAAATGTTTTTTTTAAAATCAAAAATCCAATACAATATTTTTCGAAGATTTTAATAAGCAGTATTATTTTGAATTAGAAGGACTCCTTGTGCAAAATGTTTAATCCAAATCCTTTGAAATATTAATGAGAAGTCAAAAATCAACGAAAATATTTGTATGACAGATACCGGTAGCTAATAACATTTTATGTAAAGGTTTTTTGAACCAAAATGTTGACTACAACTATAAAAGGGAATTTTAGTTAAATCGAAATCGGTAGAACCGTTTTCAAGATAATTAAGATTTACCATTTTTGGTACAAAAAATTGGGTTGGGTTCGATATCCCGATTTTTAAAATCCAGGTTTTTTATCTCACTTTTTATAAACCTGAGTTTTATTATCCCGTTCATTCAAATTCCGTTTTTTACCATCGCGTTTCTTAAATTCTCGCTTTTGAAATCAATACAAGATGCAAAAACGATATAGGATTACCTATAGGATTTGTGGTGGTGTTGAATGTGGGAGTATGCAAAATTGTTTTTGTAATATTAATTTAAATAAAAAAGTGGCGGGAATAAACGTGATTTTTAAAAGCGGCATTATAATAATCGTGATTTTGAATAACAGGGATCTTAGCAAACGAGATTTTAGAACTTTTTTTTCGGGATTTTTGAAAAGAGGGATTCCGACACGCTCCCAAAAAAATTGTATGGCAGGTAATGTTATTTTTGGAACTAAAAATAACGATTAAGACAAGGAATTGAGGCAATGAACTGAAACGCTTAAGTACCAAGTTTGAACAAAATAGCGTCAGCCATTTATGTCTTAGATTGACCTGCAGACAGACGTAATTGTGGGACCTACTTTTTGGGGGTAATCTATCATCAAAATGTCGAGTTTGATGAAAATGCCGTGTTCGATTTTTTTTCAAATGTAGACTTGCCCTATATCGCAAGGAAAAAAATATATATACAAAATATGTTGTTCCATATCTACCCGCATAAGGACGACTCAAACGAAAACCATTATTCGTTTTTTTTTTTACAAAATTAGGAGGAAAGTTTTAAAATCAATATCTTGGCAACTTGATTTAAAATGAAATATCTATTTCTTCGACTGTAATAATACCATTTTTTCAGTTAAAATTAAGACATTTATTACCATAATCCTGTTTGATATCAATAAAGGTTGTAATTGATTCAAAATAGATTCTAACGGCCTTTAGTCCACAAAATATGTGTTTCGCCCTGGCGATCTCACTTGAACTCATCAGTTGGCTAGTGAGCGCTAACCAATACGAACTTTTTGTTAAGTTCAGTTCAACTTACATGGATTTTTTGACAAAAAAAAAAACAATCTGAACTATATCCAAAAATATTAATATGTTAATCATTTAAATTGGAAGATTTTGTCCAGGGCAAGACAAAGTTAATAAGACTGATGAGTCCAAGTGAGACGAAGCCAGGACGAAACGCAAATTTTGTGGACTAAAGGCCGTTAAAAGCTATTTTGAATCAATAATTTAACAAGTCCAATTATAACGGGTGATTTTTTTGCTACTTGGTTTTTGACGTTTCTATTTTTGGCAGATCACACATGACAAATTCCACGAACATTTGACATTTCGATTCAGTATTGTTTGCCATTTCATCATGAATTACGCCTGAACAACGTTTGCAAATTATTGAAATTTATTATCAAAACTCGTGCTCTGTGAAAAATGTGTTTCGCAAGCTACGTCCGTTTTTTTTTCTGCTCATTTTCGGCTAAATGGATACGTGAATAAGCAGAATTGCCGTATTTGGAGTGAAGAGCAGCCAGAGGCAATTCAGCAGCTACCAATGCATCCCGAAAAATGCACTGTTTGGTGCGGTTTATGGGCAGGCGGCATCATTGGGCCGTACTTCTTCAAGGACGATGAAGGCCGCAGGGTTACGGTCAATGGAGAAATGTACCGTTCGATGAACCACAGATTTTTTTTTGCCGAAAATGCAAGAATTGAACTCGGTCGACATGTGGTTCCAACAGGACGGTGCCACATGCCACACTGCACGCGAAACCATGCATCAATTGAGAGGCGAATTTGGTGAGCAGTTGATCTCACGTTTTGGCGCAGTCAATTGGCCACCAAGATCATGTGATTTGACCCCGTTAGACTATTTTTTGTGGGGCTATGTTAAGTCTATTGTCTATGGGGACAAGCCAAACACGATTGCTGCCTTGGAAGCCAACATTGAACGCGTCATTGGTGAGATTTGGGCCGAAATGTGTGAAAAAGTTTTCCAAAATTGGACCTTCAGAATGGACCACCTGAAGCGTAGCCGCGGGCAACATTTAAGTGAAATTATTTTTAAAAAGTAAATGGCAGAAATTGATTTATCGATCCAAATAAAAATTTCATTCACTTTTTACAAGTTTCTGTGTTTTTTTGAATTTTCAAAAACCAAGCTCTTAAAAAATCACCGTTTATATGTGGCGCGATGTTTGTGTGTTCGCCCGTCAAGCTCATGCTCACAGGTTCGATCCCTGCCGTAGTGTTTACCAATTCTAAAATAAAATGTCATACAATGAGTTGCTGGTGTACTCATTACATGCTGTTTAGGCACAGCACTAACAACATATGATTGAGTAAGACTACACTCTAAAAACTGCGTGTAAGTTTACCACTAAATTTTATGTAATTTTGAGTGTAAGAATAGGCAAGTTGCGTATTTATACACAAGACAATAGGCAAAAAGAATCTGAACACATTCTGTTGGATATTACAAACATTTGTTGCAAATTATCACCCTCTGTGTACGATTACATTTCACGTAAAATTTTGTTTAATTTTTTTTATTAAATAATGCATCTCTGCAAAAAGCTTAAGATCTTTAAAAGCGAAATCATATATATTAGTTCTAAGTCTAAACGTTTTCATACATAATTTTGTTGGTAGTTTACACATTTCTTGTTGAATTTTTCTATAAATTTCTACGTAAAAAGTTTAAATTTACACATTTTATGTTTATATATTAGAAACATTTGCTTAAATTCTGTTGAATTTTAAACAAAAATTTTGTATATATACATTAAGTTTAAGCATCTTTGATGTAGAAATACACCAAATAATATGTACAGTTAATACGTGTGTAAAAATACTGCAATTATGGAAGGCAGCAAGTTTCCGCGCTTTGTGATACCAAAATTACACGATTTATTTTTTGAGTGTAGTGTACCGATAAATATGACAACGAATAAAAAATAATGCGAATTATAAGGAACGTAGATAAATAAGACACGGAAATTTCTCCGCATTAGTTGAGCCGCCATCCCCGGAGATAAGATCTGAGACAACAACCTCCGTCTCAGTACGTCGCGCCACACATCTCTCCTATCCTTCTTTCTCTTCCTTAACCTCACGACCGCGCTGTGTTGAAACATTTAAAGGGTAGTAAGAAAAAGTCTTCTTCTTGGCTGAATAATTTCAATAGTATATAGAATTGTATTGTAGAAAAAAAGACACCTTCTTAAAGGTTATACTTTTCGGTCTATATTTGCATTTTTCAATAAAAGACCGCCAGGCGGGCCTGTTAAATTTATATCTAAAACCCTGGTAATATGAGACATTTGGCAACACTAATCTATACGCACATTCTGTCTTACTGTTAAGCTTTCAACATTATCCAGTAGAAGATAATAAGCATTTATTGAGTATGTATTTTATGACAGATGAAATACCTTTAAGAAAAAATGCAAATTTTGAAACTAAAACCTATAACATCGCTGGTATCATGAAGCTCAACCACACTGTCCCATTTATGTGTTCTGCCTGTTGGTGGTCGTTGGAAGCTGAACGAGTCCATAACATCAAGTGAACCATTCAACTGTTAAGTACTCCGGGGCGGTGGAAGGTCTACCAAAGCCACCGACCGACGACGCCGACTACGTTGTTGTTTGTTTTTCCAAGCGCGTGCTTTATACTTAAAATAATTGCAGACCATCAGGATTAAGGATGTTGAGTTATCATTACTCGTAATTTCCTCCGACACACTATAGACTAAAGCCCCATCATACACTCGACCACATCAATAGCCATGGCTGTAGATATGAGTGTTATCCTTTTATAGAATTAGTATAAGAAGAAACAACCCATAATGGCATCTCTTTCCTTGCCTCGCCTCCACGCTCCACCTGATGTCATTTTATTTTAGCTGAAATATCTATACCTGGTACTGCGTGTTTTAATGATTAAAGAAGGATCGTGTTTTCAGCTTTGGAATATAACTATGATTACATACCAACGAGGACGAACGATTGTAGAATTTTTCAAGCGGAAAATTTGTCCGTGTCGTTCGTTGACTGCTTTACATACCTCCTCATTTATTCAGCTTTTATACAAAATTGAAGCTGTAATGTCCCGTGCCTGTGGCCTTATATGGGACTTGGATTTTAATTCGGTTCTTCTAAATTGCTTTGTGGTGCGAAAGTGGTGAAGCTGGTAAAGGTGGCGAAGGTCGATGCTGGTGTGGGTACAAAGGCTCTTGTTTATTTATCTATCGTTAATTGAAGTAAAATAAGACCATTTGACAATGCGAATGAAAGCTAAACAATAACAAAACCGTTATCGTTAAAAGCTCTCTAAGGGTTTTATCTTATCCATCCCCTAATAATTATCATCATATTATAGCCCGAATTACCTGAGATGAGAACCAACAAAACGTTTTTGTCATGATGGTTTTGTCTGTGTAAAGAGTTTTCTATAAATGCTTCGGCCGCCTTCGCGCCCATTAGATTTGAAAAGGTAAACTCGATAGTCCGTGTTATGCCTAGGTGTTTGGTTTGGTTTTGTTTAAAGAGGTTCTGAAATTATTTATGCATTTTCTTATCAAAGAGGATGAGTTGTGTTTACTGTTTTTACTTTGAACTAAAGCCAAGGAGGTAATACACAATTTGAATTAAGGACTCGAAGTAGAACCTTGAGTTTTGAAGAGTTTTTTTTCTTACAGTAAATGGTTTAGTTAATGACGCAGTTATTTTTTTTGTATTTTGTTGAACTCAACAAAATTGATAAATATAAACTTAGATGAATTAACAAAAGATGGACAAACCCTATTCGATATAAGTAGAGTTATTGATTTAGCGAAGGTACACAAAAGTCGGTAACTTAAGTAAATTTATCATTATTTCGCTGGCTAAGAAGGGTTAGAAAATCATAATTCCGTTCACCCCTCTAGGCTTGTGCATTCATCTGCAAATCGACCTACATCTAAAAAGCACTAAGGCGCAATGTTTTAAGAATATTGTTTATATTTAAACAAGTAGTGGAGAGTTGTGCAAAAAAGACCAATATATATTTAAATTGGAAAAAAAGTTCCGTACTTGTTCATTAAAAAAACAGAAATAGAAATGGACTTTATTTTAGGGATTTTCAAAAAACGTACAAAGGATGTTCAAAAGGATTTTTCTTCTTCTAAGACAGCTTACTCTGCATTATTTTTGTTCTTCCACCACCTTCCATATGTACATTTTGAACTCCCTCGGAGGACTACTTTTGAGTGTGTGACCAATCTATCACCAGTTTGATCACCAGTTTTGCACCTTTATATCCACATTTAAGTACTGCTATAATTTTTCACCCATAAATCTGTAGGTTAGAATGCATTCAATGATTTACAAAAACTTGCATTTTTTTCTACAACTTAGCCGAGAATCTACCACGCTGCACTTAAATAGATCAGAACGAACTTAACGTTGCATTCAAAGAATCTGGAAGGGCTCTGCATTTAATGTCTTGATCCCAATCAAGTGAAACAATCCATCCGGAGTAGTTAAACTTTTCAACGGGCCTGTGTATACTTTTTATTTGTGATTATATATGTAGGTACTAGGCAAGTTATGCATTCGTAATAAAAAATCTAACACTCAAACATGACATAACGATCATAGATTACAAAAAAAAGTGGGTCGCTCAATTCCGTCTGTTTGTCTGTCTGTCCTCGAGTCTGCAGCCTAAACGATTCAAGCTTCAAGCTTGGTACATATTCGTTTTTCGGTAATATGCTCACACGTTTTTTTAAGACGACAAATAACAGTAGCTCCCATACAATTTTTTTTTTGCCCAAAAACAAAAATCATATTTTTATCAAAAACGGGTTCAACGATTTTTATAAAAAACAAAATCAGTTCATAAATGAAGGGAAAAGGTTATTGTTATTATTTTGGCAATTTTTGTTTTTTGTAAAAAAAATGGCTATTTTTGTTACCTATAGTGCAGTTTTTGTTTTAGACATGTGGTTTTTCAATCTGGCAATACTTTTCCCGGAGTTGGTCTTTTTGACAGCTGTCACTTGATTTGCGCTCAATTTTGTTTGACATTTCATAAAAAATAGACGTATACTCCTGAACAACATTTGAAAATTGTGCAAATTTATTGTCAAAACGAGATGACCACCGATCCCGATTTTCACCAGAAAATCCGATGAAGCTCTTTTTTGGTTAAATGGGTACGTTAATAAGCAAAATTATCGTATTTGGAGTGGATATAATGCACTAGCAATTGTTGAGACGCCGCGCCGTTACATCCTCAAAAAGTCACTGGGTGTGCGTGTGCTCTATGAGCACTGGGAATCATTGGTCCATATTTCTTCAAAAATGAAGCCAGCCATAATGTTAAAGTCAATGGGAAACGCTATAGAGCCATGATTACTGAATTTTTCGCGCCTGAGTTGGGGGATGTTGATGTTGACGAACTTTGGTTCCAACAAGACGGCGCTACATGCCATACAGCCATCAAAACAATTAATTTATTGAAGAAAAAATTTGGTGACCGCGTTATTTCTCGTCATGGGCCTGTGGCGTACGGCCTCCAAGATCGTGCGATTTAACTGGCTGCAAATAGGCTGGACTATTTTTTGTGGGGTTATGTGAAGTCGCTTGTCTACGCAGATAGGCCGAAGACGATTGACGCCTTGGAAGAGAATACTCGACACGTTATTGCTGAGATACGGCCCCAATTGCTGTAAAAAGTGCTCGAAAATTGGGCCTATCGGCTGGAATTTATTGGAGTCACCCACGGCGGCAGCTTACCCGAAATTATTTTGAAATATAATGGCAAACGCTTATCTTAATAATAAATCTAAATTCTTGGCCATAACATTAAATTAGATGCGTTTTATTTCTTCTTGAAAACGACACTTCTAAAAAAATCCGTTCGGACCATTTTATTGGTTTTCGATTTACTGATAAACGGCCCAACGGATTTCGATCCCGATTTTTATACAGGAGCTCCCTCGAATTGTTAATAATACTGTATTTCAAAAATTTCGAAAATTAGTTTTTTTTTATTTTTGGAAACAAAATATATATATTTTTTTGATAGTTCGAAAACGGGTGGACGATTTTTTTTGAAATTTTGTTTTTAAGTTTATATTATTAAATATTTAAAATGTTCATACCATTTTTTTATAAATATTTAAGAAGTAAGATGCATGTGTCGACATAAGTTGTCTAACAAAAAATCACCAGGGTACGATCTAATAACTGCTCAGGTTTTGAAAGAAATGCAATCAATAGTCTTTAAGAAACTCCAATTTATTAACGCATGCCTTAAATTAAGATATGTTCCACATCATTGGAAAATTGCAGAAGTCATTGTTATACCTAACCAAGGAAGCCACCAACAGAAGTAACATCTTACAGAGCAATATCGCTTATACCAATCGTGGCAAAAGTTTTTGAAAACTGCTACTGAAAATACTAAACAAAATAATAGAAGAAAGAAGACTAATTCCGAGCCATCAGTTTGGATTTAGAAATAAACATTCCACGATAGACCAAATGCATCGAATTACGGATGTCGTAGAAAAGGCACTTGAAGAAAAACAAGTATACTCGGCTATATTCTTAGATGTTGCTCAATCCTTTGACAAGGTTTGACACTTGGGACTAGAGTACAAACTGCATAGGGCCCTTCCCAGGCAGTACTACGAAATACTGAAATATTACGTTACGAACTGACTCTTTAGAGTACGGTACGACCAACATTCGTCGTAACTAAAAAAAATTGAAGCCGGTGTACCACAAGGAAGTGTCCTAGGACCAACCCTGTATCTGTTATATACAAGGGATATTCCAGTGGACATCAACGCTATTATGGCCACCTTTGCTCACGATACGGCAGTATTGGTGCCAGATAAATTCGTTACGAAGGCTACACTAAAATTGCAAAATGCTGTCGATAAAGTTAGTGATGGACGCAGAAATGGCGTATCAAATTAAACGAAACAAATTCGACGCATATAAACTTTACTAACAAAAACATTAACAATGTTCCAATATTTATAAACAATACAGCAGTACCTTACTCCAATACCGCCAATACCTTGGAATGACTTTGGATGCAAAGCTTAAATGGAAAGAGCACAACAAAAAGAAACGAGAAGAACTAAACTTAAAGTACAGAAAAATGTACTGGTTACTAGGAAAGAACTCAGACCTATCTATCCAGAAAAAACTAATGTTATATAAGCAAGTACTGAAACCCTTTTGGACATATGGCATCCAACTATGGGGCTGTACAAAGAAAACAAATGCTGAACCCATCCAAAAATTCCAAAGCAAGGTCCTACGTGGAATAATAAATGCCCCTTGGTATATAAGAAATAGCGATGAACATCGTGACCTTCAAATTGACTGCAAAGTCATACCAACTCCGAAATGGAGACCGTCTTAAATGCACGGGACAATGTTCGGAGATTAAGAAGATCCAAGCCTCATGAGCTGATGGTCTAAAAGCTATGGGAAAGTGTAATAACTTTAAACTTCCCCCAATGCGATTTAAATATAAATTAAGATAGTAAAATCATTTGTTGATCTTTCATAGATTGGTCCTGATTTCACCGGTGGTTTTAGTGCGGTAAGAGTCCCACACTACTCAGTACCAATTCTAACCGAGTGTCTTTTGAAAATTTCCATCGGATAAAAAAAAAAACAAAAAAATATTTAAGAATTCTTATATATAAAAAATTAAGTGAAAAAGGACTTTAAAATTACATATAGCCGATTCTATTAAGAACCTTTTGCATTTAATGTTATAGAACATAGGATCAAGTACGTGCGATCCAGTCGGTTTTTTTTGGAAATCAAAACATTTTTTTTTTGAAAACTGAAAATTTCGAAAACGACTCAATACATTTTTTCGAAGCTTCGTATTTGGTAGTTTTTTGACATTATCTTGAAAAGTTAAAAAAAAAACTATTTTTCTTAAGTAGAAAACAACAGTACCTCCCATACAAATGTTAAAAAATCGTTAAGAAAAAAATGTATTTCTCAAAATCGGCTCCAAGAATGTTTCTAAATTAGAACATTCCACTTTTAGGAATAAAAAAATATTATAATTAACGTTACTTCCCACAGAACCACTTTTCATATTTTTGACTTTCTCACTATTGGATGAACCGATTAAAATTATTTTTCTTAAATGCAAATGTTCCCTAACAAATCCCTAAATTTTTAATAAATCTGCATACTCAAATTTAAAAAAAAAAGGTTTACATTTTTTTTAAATCGATTTATGTATCAAAATAGATACCAGTTACTGAATGTTTAATTCAAATGGCATCTTTGCAACTAAGCGATATAAAAACATTCGACAGTTCATTATACCTACTAAGAATCAAGGTAATCTTACCTAAATCGGCCTTAAACCTGCATAGGATAATTAGACTAAACTTCTTAATACAAACAAAAAATACAAGTGACGTGTTTGTTGGGTCAGTCTATTTAAATTTAGTAAATCCTAATCTTCAGTAGGCATATTTGCTACAAGGAAAATAAAGGTCCCTTTAATATTAAAGCCTTTATCATTATCATGACCTTATATACACTAGGTATACTTTGTCATTATTAAATGTCATCTTATTTATTATTGCCTGGCCCGTTTGCCAAAACAATAACAACGCAACATGTCGAAGATTTTTCATCTCTTCATGGTTCCATTAATTTATCAGCGGCAAATTTTTGTTTGCTGTTATGTTAGAATGTAGATATGTATGTTGCTGTGGCAAGACGTCGTCGTTGTCGTGTATCATCTGAACAACTATAACCCCATTTGTTGGTGCGAGCCTAGTATTTACCGGTAATATGCTAATCTATCTATAATGCCTAGGAAGCCTCTATTACCATAATAACCATAAAATATAATATTAGAACCGCAACTGTGCTTAATGTTCTAGAGAAATGCTTTATTGCCGTCACTTGTTGACGTACTTAGGCGTGAGTTATTAAAAGATAAATCTTAGCTTACCTACGAGAATAAGAAAACTGGGGATCTTTTTTGAAGGCGTGTATACAATATCTACATAAATAAACATACCTCAGGTTTTTATATACATAAGTAGATAGGTATACGGGAATAAAATGTGCCAGCAACGGAATATATAATAAGGCCCAAAACCAAGTCTGTCAGAATGAAAAACAGGATTTTTATTTTGCTTCAGAACCAACGGATATATGTACCTACACGTAGGTATATGCAATGATGGCAAATTAAAAAGTAGGCAAGACTGGGTTAGTTCTTCTATTAAAAATGTATATAGAAAATGTGTTTTGTGTGGTTCTGACGGAAATCAGTGATTTCTTCAAAGTCACTGTCAGCTATGAAACATATCTCTTCTGGGCCACAGAGCTAACGATCTCATTGTTCTACTTTGCTAGACTGTTTCGGCTGTCATTATAGGCTTTATGCTTTGTGTGGCAGAAATTAAAATGAAAAACAAAAAAAAAAATAAAGCCTATAAGAAACAGCTTATGTAGACCGCAGAATGTAAATAGGCTGGGTTAAATGGTTCAGTGTAAAATATATGGTTAGCAGGAATGTAGGTAATGGCGAATTTTGTCACAAGACTTTCACATTATCAGGTGTTGTGTACTGCAATGAATCATCTACAATCTACCTAGCTTTATTTTTTTTTATATGGAAAAGAAGATTATTATCAAATTTGCCTTGGGGTTGGAATGTGGTGGAAAATTATGTGAATAGGTCATCAACAAAATAAAAGACCTTGAAACTGTAACAATAGGCCATATCATTTTTCATTGTGAATAGCAGAATTGATGGTTTATGATTTCGTTGTAGGTTCAATAATTCTCCAAGTTCACTGCTGGATTTGGATTTCTGAAACTTGAGAATTCTGCCACAAGAAAATCAGTGACAAATTAGTGTCGTATGGTTGCTTTATCCAAATGATCACCAAAAGGAATAACAAACAAGAAAAACACAATAAATCCATTTAAGTTTATGGTAGTTGTAGGCTTGTATCTATACTCAACATGTTTCTAGAAAAGGTTTGTTCGATGTTCTCGGAGCCAATGCGCACTGGAGAATGTTAGTGTATTTTAATCATGAATCAAAGATAACAAGATTACGACACTTCTTTTTTTGTCTTATTATGCAGACGTCACCCGAGATTCAAAAATCTGACAGCAAAAGAAATTGTTTTGTTTTTTCGATGTGGGTTGAATAAATTAACAATTTGTTTAAATAATTGAATATTTTTGAATTAAGTTTACTTTAATTGCATTTAAATTAATAACGACAAAATCAAGAGTAAAAGAAAGTCGGAGTGCTAAAAGAATGTCGAAAATTTAACTTAAATTAAGCAAAACAACAATTTGTGAAGATTTGTGCATTAAATAAATGACTATTTTTAAATTTTGTTGTATTTTCGTTTTTTATATACAATACATCCTCTCGTGGAAAAAAGTTTTTTTATTTTCACATCGCAGTCAATTCAATTAGATTTGTTTGGTAGCCGGGACAAATTAATTAAGTCTTCTCCGTTAAAGGATTTGAAGATGTCGTCCAACTTCGTCAAGTCATTCAACATCTTTGGTGATAGATTTGACAAGCCCCCTTTCACTTGGGTTATGTTAGGTTAGGTTAGAAGGGTGGTGAAACGGCAAGCCGTATCACCTCACTCGGATCTCAATGGATCCATTGCGGACCACAGGGTAGGAAGGGAGGAATTTAAGGAGGGGAATAAATTGGAACGTTTAGGTTTGAGTTTGAGGGGCCTCCTTAAACCGTCCTGACCTGTGAATAAATTTCATGATATGTTCGAGTGGCTTATTCAAGACATCGCCCAGTTCGTCGAAGAAGTAATCTCCGAGGGCTTCTTTCCTCGTTCTTGCTATAGGCTGGGGCATTCACAAAGGAAGTGATATGAGCCCTCTTCCGCCTATTCGTCCATACAACTTCTACATAAGTCAGATGTGCCAATGCACATTCTGGTCATGTGGGTTCCCATTGAGTTGTGACCCGTTAGGATGCCTATTATAGGATGCCCATTAGAAGGGACAGTTGAGGTCCGTTAAGCCCTAGTAAATAATCTGTTACTACAGATCCTAGCTGTTTTTACATTAAAAGCATCCATTGTTTTTTTTATAAAAACGAATCCAAATTTTCATCAGAACAGGATCTTTTGGGAAAGTGTAATATGACACATCATATCTTCGTAATGTATTGCTTTTATTGGTTTTATTGTTTTTATTATTACACCTACAAACATCACATAACATTTTCAAGCTATTTCACAAAAAACCAAAATAGCTATACAATTTCAAAAACAAAATCCAGACTTTTCAATTTCAAACTTTTTCCGCTTTTATCTCATTTTCATTTTTAAGCTCTATTGACGTCACATGAGTTGTCAAAAGTTACAACAACAAATCGAAAAGGGGGGCATTGTTTCATTCATTCATTTCAATCAATTATCTAACTAAACTTATATTTAATAACTGTTCGGGTTTTGATTTCCAAACGAACATAGTTTGGACATCTACCATTTTGTTGATATTTATGTGATTTATTTTGTTACATATTTACATTTAAAACAAATAAAAATTCATTACAAAGTTGAAACAATATTATCTTATTTTTACTTTTTAATGTGTCGACAAAAGCAAATGGATATTTGTGCTCAACTCATTTTCTTACTGCCAAACTGCTGAAATGACATTTGACATCTCAGAAACCTTTCCCCGAATAACGCATATCAAATATTGAAAAAAGTGTGACATGAAACACTTCAGTGTAAATCCAGGCTCCCGGAAATTATGCCAGAGTTTTGTGTGGAAAAAACGCCAGAAAATTCTTCATACAAAATTCTGGCCTTTTTTCCTAGGAAAAAAGCCAAAGGTTTCTGAAATTTTTCTATCATAAATTTCTGGCCTTTTTCCAAAAAAAATTATGGTTTTTGTACGCCGTGAACCTAATTGCAAGAAACACTTCACACAAGCCCGAATTTTTTTTTCTAGCTTTTTTAAATTTATTGTTTACATTTGAAATCTATTTTAGGTTTTTAATAAAGATTTCACAATATGTCATGTGGCCCCGCCCCGACCGGACACGCAACCCAACCCCTTCGTCTGGTTTGAAAATAAAGGGTTATCCATTTTGCGGTTTCAAAAGTATAGGGGTGGAATTCGACATCTGTCAAACTAAGTTGTTAAACCAATTTTTTTTTTTAGTTGAGAGTCTGACATTTACGAAAATGGATCGCCTAAATATCGCAAAACGCATAAAAATTGTGAAAACCTACTACAAAAATGGTGATTCTGCCACAGCCACATATTGTGCTTTAAGGGGAGATTATGGTTTACATAATCGTCCAAATACGCAAGCAATTGGCAACATTGTGAAGAAATTTGAAGAGACTGGATTGGTTACAGATATTGTAAGGCCTGTGCATCATCGTTTCGCTCGTACCACTGAAAATATCACTGCTGTAAGTGAAAGTGTTGCCGAAGACCCGAACGTGTCAATTCCTCGTCGTTCTCATTAGCACATAATGGCGTATTTTGCATTTGGATTTACAACTACATCCATATAAAGTTCACAGCGTCGTAGATACGTCGAATGGGTGCTTGGACAACAGGCGGTGGACGTCGATTTTTCGAACAAAATTTTCTTCAGCGACGAAGCACATTTCTCACTCGGTGGGTATGTTAATAAAAAAAATTGTCGTATTTGGGGTTCTGAGAATCCTCAAGTAATTGAAGAGAGGCCATTACATCCACAAAAAGCTACTGTTTGGGGCGCTCTTTGGTCCGGAGGTGTGATTGGACCTTACTTCTTCGAAAACGACGATGGAACGATTGTCAACGTCAATTCGGTGCGTTATGGTCATATGATAACCGATTTTTTTTGCCTGCTAGTAAGGAATATGACTTGGAAAATATGTGGTTTCAACAAGACGGTTTCACATGCCACACAACTCGAGCGAATATGGCTTTATTGCAAGAGACATTTCCTGGCCGCGTAATTTCTGGTCGTGGCGATATCAACTGGCCACCAAGATCATGCGATTTGACACCGCTGGACTTTTTTTGTAGGGCTACGCGACAGTGTTTCTGCAGATAAACCTTTAACTCTTGAGCACTTGAAAGCCAACATTCGTCAAGTTATGGCTGAGATACCGCCCAATATATGTGTCAAAAAGTGGTTGAAAATTACCTCAAAAGAATCGATGCTTGCAACAATGCACGTGGTGGTCATTTAAATGATGTAGTGTTTCACACATAATGTCAACGTTCAAACTTTATAATAAAAAAGAAATATCATGAAAAAAAATATATTCAATGTGTTTTATTTACGTTTACTTTTGAAACCGCAAAATGGATAACCCATTACTTTAAAACATTGAATGGCCTCTCTTCCAAAACGTTATTTGGAAATTCGACAGGGACAAATTTTCTGGCATAATTATCCATTTTGTTTTCAGGCTCTTTTTCCAAACCCATCTGGCATTATTTCTAATATTTCTGGCTTATTTTCCAAAAAATATCTGCTCTTTTTTCCAATCTTAAGCCAAAAAAAAATTCTGGCACTTTTTCCAAAAATTCTGGCGTAAGTTCCGGAAACCGTAAATCCAGTGCGCTCATCATACATTCATGAAAATAAAAATTTAAACAAGATTAGGCTTTCCTATTGGTAAACTCTTTATAAGTGCAGGGCATATTAATTTGTTGAAAGCAAAAGAAAAATAGTATTTTTGGTTCCTGGTGAAAATAAATAAATTCGAAACGCTGAAAATTTGTTGTAGGACTGGTCACTTGAAATTCTCATTAATGCGTTTATACGTGATTAGTAAGTAAATTTTATTTAGATGGCGCTACATACATTAAGAGCCATTTTCTTCACTATTTGTCAACTTACCGCAAACTAAAGTCGGCCAACTCGAGAGTTGACACAAACTTGAGAGTTGAGTGACAAGTTGAAATTTGTTTTTCTTCACTATTTTAAATCTCAACTCGAGAGTTGAAATTTAAAAGTTAACCAACTTGTGTTTTTTTAAATTTCCCTGGGAAATTTTTGATACGTATCTGTCATATTTCAACTTTAGATTTGAATTTATTCTGTTACATTTGAATTTATTATGTGCGATTATTTCGACAAACCATATAATTTTGGGCCCGACGGACTCGAGTTTGTTTCCAAAATTCTGTGCAGATGTTATGTGTCGTGAATTATATTAGGTGACGGAACGGTTGAGTACGTAACCTTATATGCATTCCGTAAAACGTATGGTGCTTTTCGGGCCGTTTTTGTTTATGTGAGTTATTTTTAAAGTTAACTCTAGTGAAAACTCTATCTTACCTGTACTTCTTTTTGGCAATATACTCGTACATATAAATATTTTTGCTTCGGCGGTTTTAGTAAAAAATTAATCTTAAGAATAATTGCTTAATGAGTGCTACAATGTATAATTTATTATTTATATCAGGAATAATGACTATGTCGTACAATTCTCTTGATGCTTGTAACCGTTCATTTCGTGTTTTGGGCATGCGAACAAACTGCGAATTACAATTATTGACATCCACTTCATAATACTGTGCTCTTTTGAAATACTTATATATTGTGTTCTTTCAACCGCCAATAATTCTTCTTCTTCTACATCTTCGCTTCCGGAAGCAGACGATGGATTTTTTTCCCTTTATAATAATTTTCTTGGTACATTTAATTTTAAAAATATTTTTATTCAAAACAAAACAGAATAATTTTTGAGAGAAGATGCAACAAAATGTATTACAAATTTGAATTTGACATAAAACTCTCTAGTTTCCTCTCTCAACTTCTACTATTTTCGGAAGTTGTGAAAACCAGAAGTTGATCAACTCGAGAGTTGAGAATCGAAAGTTGAAACTGTCAACTTCGAGTTAAGAAAAGCAAAATCACAAGTCGAGAAGAAAAAAATCCTCAAGTTGAGTTCAACTTGTAGTGAAGAAAATGACCCTAAAGCTCCTCTGCCGACTAATTATGGCCCCAGCCGAATCGATCTCTAGACTACCGTCTCCAATTTTAGACTTGAATCGCACTTCCCACTGCCCGCTTGGTTCTTCCTATCACATCAATGTGATAGGCAAACACAAGTTATTATGTTGATTTATTAAAGATAGTGCCTAATGTGCTGGCATAGGTGTTACGTATTACTTTTTCAAGCACAATTTTGAAGTTCTCCAACGTCATCCTGATGAGATGTATCACTTTAGCAGGAGTTCTAAAGCTCGAAAAATCGGCGAACGGGGTGTTGAGTCTTGATGTAAAATTATTGGGTTTAATACACGATCTTACGTAATATAAGATTCCGTGTGGCGGTAGATTTTCAAGTTATAAAGCCTCATTAATAACGACCTATTAGATTATTAGCACACGGCCTAAAGTTACACATACAACTCTGAAGAGGATTTTATAGGTAATGTTTAAAAGTGTAATCCCTCTAAAGTTGTTGCATAGTAATCTATCTCTTTTTTAGTAGATGGGATAGATGATATTGAGACTACATTCGTTGGGCTTTATTTTGCAGATGAGTCGGTGTATGCTCCTGACTAAGTCATCCCAAGAGTATTTAAAAAGTTCTTGTACTCCATCGGCGCCAGCTGCTTTGTTCGTTTTTTATGTGGTGATGTTAACTTTGATCTAATTTTGATTTGACGGAATGGACAGGGAATATCGAATATAAGCCTAAATTAACTCCCACAGCTTGCTCAGTAAGATCAAGAGGGGGAAATCGGTTAGGAATCTAATTCCTGCCCTAGGCTATTCCAGGGGAAATTGGGGTAGTCCACAACTTACTCAGGAGCAGTAAGAGGGGAAAAGCGGTTAGGAACCTAATTCCTACCCACGGCTAATCTGTGGGAAAATCTAATAGTTTTTTAACCCAAAAAGTCTGCCTTAAAGGGCACACCAGAGGTACCAACAAGGTTCGCTCAAGATCAACAAGCTGGCTACCGCTTATGATCGACGAGAATCTTATTGCTCACCGAAAACAAAAACCAAAGCAAGGCTCGCTTTCAACTGTACAAGTTTCTTTAATTCGTCGTCATTCCTTACCTCTACTATTTATATTTCTTACCGTAAGTCAGCGTGAATTGTAAGGATGACGAACGCAAATGTTACGGTGGTGTTCATGTCGCATGTTGTTGTTATTCCGCGTTAGTCTTTTGCGGCTAAGTGCCGGTAGTGGTCGCACTAAATTTACTGCGGCTGGCGGTAGTTTATGAATCATAACTCTTCGTAAGAAGCCTAAGCAGCTCTTCCTTACAAAACTGCGAAAAAAGCCCATCAAATTACAAGGGGGAGCTTGAGAAATATAACCAAACAATAATTCTTACCACAGTTTTCACAATAACCTCAAAATTTGTGGTTTTTTTTATATAGGTAATCAGAATTGTAATTAATTTAAATTTAATTAAAAACCCAGAAATACCTGTAGCTACATAAAGAAGCTTGACGAAGCTTAAGTGAACTTCAATTTGCCCATAAACACGCAAACACATTATTACTTCAGCAGTCTTAATTAGCTCGGACCAAATTCCATAGAAAAAAATAAAAAAAAAATAAAGATGATGGAACAAAAATCTATAAATTCCCTTCTCATTGTCTTTTCATTATATCTTACTTAATTAGGTCTCGGAAAATAATGAAAAGCCAATTCAATCTGTCGTCTCCTTTGCGACGTCAAAAAAAAAAAAAAAAAGAAATGAAAACTGTTTGACCACCCACCAATTCCAAAGATGGTTTCGCACCAAAAAAAAAATTCTATCCTATACAATGTACCTATCTCCTATCTATCCAATTTTATTTCATGGAAAAAGCTCTTTAAAAACAAATTATAAAGAAAGTATCTTTATAATATTTTATTGTATCTTTTTCTCATTATAGATACAATTGCAACCAATTAGAGTTCACTAGTGGCAAAGACCTTTACTTTACTTGTAGTACGAGAAAGTTCATGTCATCACCATCATCATACATATAGCTATAAGGCTATCGTCACCGCGCCGGCCGGCCACCGACTACGTTGTCCTCGTCATTGTTGTCGCCACTGTCGTCTTGGTCGTCATTGACATCATCGCTGGCAATCGCAATGGTCTTTCCGTCTCAAACGTGTGGGGTAAGTATCGTTTTTTTTTTTCTTTTTTTGCCTCGTTTCTTTTAGCTTTCATTTGAAACACTTAATTAGCGAAACGGCAGGGGTCACTTTTAGTCCGTCTGTTGTTTTCATTGTGTTTCTGCCTGCAACTTCTTCTGTCCATTGTGATGCGGTTGAAGTTAATAATTTCAAGCACGCCCCCCCCCCCTCCATACTCACCTTCAAGCTTGCAACCACCATCATCGGATACAATCCTTATATGCGGACGAGACGATTCTTCTGCAATGCAATTCAATCTTTGATTTGATTTCTTCTGGAACGAAAAGATATTCGCTTGGCTTCTGTTTCAGTAGATTTATACATAGAGCATGTGGGCTTCGAGCTTAGCTTCTCTGACCAGTCCACTAGCGAACTCAACACAAATAGTTTTCAATTGTAATTCGAGAGTTGTTTGTAACATTTCAGAGAAGATAAAAAAACTGAGGGTAAAATTGTCAAACCCGACCGCGGCGCCGCGCCCGCCGCTGCTGGTCGTCGTATCTATCTTATTTGGAGAGATTCGAAAATAATTGCAAAACCGAAGTGAAATAAGATACGTCTTCTTCGGAATATAATGTGTCGCATTCACTACTATATTGAATGTACAAAGAAACAGACGTTATATCGCATTTGCTGTACACCATAACGGACACCAAATTAGCAAACAAGAAGAAGAAGATTTTCTCCCGATGGCGATGCGATGGAGAAAATGGAATCGGAGTGATATTGTCGCCAAGAGGTCGTGCCTCGTGGCTTTATGGTTAGCAGTATGGGTTCAATAAAGACAAAATAAAAATAAAAAAAAATAAAAGTGATATTAAATTTGTGGCCTGTGACCGTAAGGCAGCAATTTGTTACTTGATTTTAACTTGAGCGTAAGGTTACACCTTTTACAAATACAGCCAAACCTTACCTTGAGCTCTTGGGTGTATATAAAAAGTACCTACGTAGGAAGGTAAATAATGTACCTCCAATGTCTAGAGAGCCACCTCGTCCCCGTTTTGTTTGAAACCTCATCCCTTTGTGTTTCACTCAAAAAGTTCAATTATATTGATACGAAACAATTATTTCGCAAGTTAAATTTTTCGACCGACTGATATTATGGAATTTTGTCTGCATTTTGATATTTTTTCGTTTTTCTATTTTTTTTTTGTACAGGATGGTCCTAAATGGTCCACACAAAGGTAAAATTGTAAATAACGTTACGGAAGTAACGCAGACCATTTTTTTAAAAATGGTTGGAGAATTTGATAAGGGTTAGCTTTAAGATTGGGAAATTTGATTAGGGAATTTTTTAAAAGGTTCGTGAATTTAGGAGCAATTTCCTTAACTTTTAAAATATCCCATACCAAATTCAACAAGCCTCTTAAAAATGTTTGAATTGAATGCACGAACCATTAACGTAACCCGAACCAAATTACACCTTACAATTTGAGCCTGAGATTTTTAAGCACGTGCTGAGATTGAAAGAATGACATTATCGTTTCTTCTTCTTTGTATTTTTTTACTTGCGATTATAAGTACTTTAAACCAAGTTATGGATTCGTGCAAAAAAAAACAAATTCTAACAATCAAACATGACATTACGATCAAAGAAAACACCAAAAAAGTGGTCCCCAAATTCCGTCTGCCAGTCTGTCAGTCTATCAGTCTGTCTGTCCTCGATTCTAAAGCCTCAGCGGGTGGATGGTTTTTCTTCAAACTTGATACATATTGTTGTAACGGTAATATGCCCCACAAACAAATTTCAGATTTTTCTCAAAAAACGGCTCCAACGATTTTATAAAAAAAAATCAGTTCATTAATGAAGGGAAAAAATTTGGGAAAAAATTGTTGTTTTTGATACCTCTAGTAGAACATTTTTTGTGGTTTTCGATTTTCTGAAAAACGGTTGATTTGAATTTTTTGAATTTTTTTACGCAGAAGCTTCTAGAAAGTTTAAGCACTATTGTAAACTAAACGTTTTCAAAAAAAATTTGTTTTGGAAATTAATTTTTTTTGAAAACTCAAAATTTCAAAAACTTCGAATTTTGAAGCTTTTTGATATTATCTTGAATGTTTAAAAAAATTATTTCCCTAAAATAAAAAAGATCGGTACCTCCTATACAAATTTTAGAAAACCGATAAGAAAAAAATGTAATTCTCAAAAACTGCCCCAATAATTTTTATAAAAAAAATGTGTGCTTTTTTAAATAAACAAAGTTCACTTTTAAGAATAAATATATTTTATATTGCGTACTTAATAACGCTACTTCTCATAGAACAGCTTTTCACATTTTCACCTTTCTCACTATTGGATGAACCGATTAAAATTAATTATTGTATGCAAAGCAACACAGTCGATTCCATAAAATTGTTAATAAAACTGCATACTCAAAAACAAAAAAAAGGTTTTCGATTTTTAAAAAATAAATAATTTTTTTTTTTGAAAAATAAATTTTTCAGAAAGCAGTCATTGAATTTTTCGTAAATTCTAATTTTATATGTATATTATATAATTAAAAAAACGCTCCAACGATTTTTGACTTTTTTGTTTGATATTTATCCAGGAATTAAAATGGCATTTTTGTTTTCCCTCAAACTATAACCATTAAGCAAAAGCAATATAAAAACTTTTAATTATGTGTGTCATCCATTTATATCTACCTTATTATAGGTATTTCCCTTTTACTAATTTTTGCGTACGTCATTGAATACTACATATAATGTAGGCCCTCATGAATCTTATGCATATTGGATACCTACCAACCTACATCCTTCATTTTCATAATCTTAAGTAGATATTTACATACCTAGGTTTTATCCATGTATGTAGGTATATATTTCTCTGACACTCCAATATCCTTGTATGAGCTTGAAAAGGTTTTGATGGATATAAAAAACAATAAGGCCCCGGGAAGTGATGGTATTCCAGTTGAGTTTTACAAAAATGCAACTGAACAACTCAAACTTTCAAACTTTACATTGTGTATTTTTACAATCTAATTTATAGCAATGCTTGCGTTCCTATGGATTTCACCAAAGCGCACATATTTGCTATTTTTAAAAAAGGAGATGCTAGCCGGGCCGAAAATTATAGAGGAATTTCTATCCTTAATTCATTAAGAAAGATTTTCGCTACTGATATTTACAGAAGGCTTTCCAGTTGGATAAAAGATAGCAATCGGCTGAGTATATTTCAAGCTGGTCGCATTTTTACTTTGAATAGCATCGCCAAAAAATATATCGAAACGAACAAGAAGCTGTATGTGTGTTTTGTGGATTTTAAAGCAGCATTCGATACGGTTAATAGGAATACTATGATTTATAAAATATGGCGTCATTAGGATTATCCAAAAAGTTTTTAATGCTGTATATCAAGTTTCTGTTGTCTTCAAGTGCAGCTGTATTGGATGGTGTAAGAATAGTTTGATACATCAGCGGGTGTCCCTCAGGGATGCTTCTTAAGTCCAATTTTGATTGCACTATTTATTGATGACGTAACGAATAGTCTTCCCAGTGGCGTAAGATTTGCTGGAAATCTCATAAAGGTCCTTCTGTACGCGGATGACTTATTGTTGCTAGCCGAAAATCCATGTGCACTTCAACTGCAAATAAATAAATTGAATACATACTGCAATACATGGAATCTTCACATAAACGTAATGAAAACAAAGATAATAATCTTCGAAAGTCGACAAAGAGTAAGACTGCGGGAAGAAATTTGGCGAATAAAAAACGAACGCATAGATGTAGTTCGTGAATTTAAATACCTTGGTGTGCTGTTGTCATTCAATTTAAAATTTGGGAAGCATGTCAAAGAAAAATGTAGTGAAGCTAAGTTAGCACTAAACTTGATGTGGCCGACATTTTTCGCCAATCGAAGGTCAAATTCGTAAACGCAAATCTTGCGCATAATATGCTGAACAAACTGTCTCTAAACGCAAATAGAACAATCTCTGCTAAGCATACTATCCCAAAAAGCATTTCATTCTTTTTTTCTTGCGCAAACTTCATTGCAATAGTGCAAGTTTTAAATTGTGTTGCGCACTTCACTTGCTTTTCTATTTGTTTGGGGTTCGTGCATTTGCTTAGCATGAGACTTGCTTTGCAAATCTTGCGTTTAGGAATTTGGCCAAAGTATCGACCTCGCTTCAAAATATCAAGTTCTTAACGCTACAGTCGAAACATGCATGTGTTATGTAGCCCAGGCTTTTGGAGTCGTTCCATTTGATGAATTCGAAGCTCTACAACGATATTTCTTTAAGCGACTTTTCCGGTTACCAAAATCTACTCCTACCTATGCTACACATGTGGAATCTGGCTTACCACACATCTATCTGTAGAATTTAAAGGCGCAATCAAACTATTTGACAAAAGAAATGAAGAGAGATGTGAACAATCTCCATAGAGCAATCATATTAAGGTCATTGCAAACTAGGGAATGGAACCAACTTGCCTCGTCCTATGATCTCACTTTGTCTTTATCCGAAAATAATACAAGTGATTGCCACAATATATTCGATGGGATCATAGCTAAAGTTGACAAGAAAATATATTACCTATATCTCACTAAAGCATCATCATCGCCCTCCAGACTATTTTACAGAAACCTAAACCATCATTTGCTATCTGCGGAAAGTTATTTCAATAATAGCTACGCACCTGAAATTATAAGCACAATTTTTAAAGCCAGGTTCGAACTACTTAACCTTAATTTCATACCCCACAGAAACGATCTTCAGCAAAACTTGTGATTCATGCAACAGAAGAGAAACTGAAAACATCTACCATTTTATTGCGGTTTGCCCAATTTTTCAACAGTTCCGAAGATTATATTTCCAAAAAAATTATTCTGTCTATAAATAACCTTTACTAAATTTTAAATGGCGCTTGGGGTTGGACCAATTTGTATAACTATTGCAATCATGCACTTATACTTATCGTAATAGCTTTTGAAACTTCAGGATTATAGGTACAAGTTTTTCCAAAGTTACTTCTTTTTACTTTGAGGTTTATGTCGCAAATCATTTAAAATTTATACAGTTTATGTTTTAAATCATCCAAAATTAATATTATTTTGCAATCAACATCAAATTTGTAAGATATCTCAAGTCTTTATCTTCCTCATATGATAAGTTTGGTAGAAAAATTTGCGTTTATACCAACCAACCAACAAAAGACTTTCAAATGTGTTTATGTTAAAAATAATCCAAAATTGTTACTTCTTATTGCGTTCTTATTTATCAAACATATTAACATTGTTAATATCTCCAGTTGTTCGAAATTTTGTAGAGTAAAAACTATACATGTATGTATGTCTATTTCCGCACTAGCAAATAATTTGTCTAATTATATCGCTTATTTTTCATTTTTTTATTTTTATGAAATGTCATATCCGGCACACGGCAAACGACTGTCAAGTGCGTATTTTTAAACTTAAATATTGTAATATATTTTAATTAAATAAAGAGCAAAATCTAGTCTGTCTAATTTAATCTATATATCTCTGCTAACTTACATAATTAAAATACATAACCTAGATTTAAATATACATTTGTAGGTAGGTACCTAAGCTACGCAACTATTCCTTGAATCATCGAATCTACAATTCATAATGCTAAGAATCAAAATTATACTACCTACATCGGCTTTAAACCTATACATAGTATACTAACACCGTATATGTTAATCTACATTTAAGTTGTTATCTACAAGAGCAAGATCATACGATCCAGCCGTGCATTCTATTTTTATAAGCTGCGGAGTGTAAATTTATACCCATTAACAACTTCGACTTTAACCATTACTCCTTGCCTAATACTCCGCCTCCGCAATGAGCCTCCTCATTAGCTATAAGTCTACCTATAGTTAATTCTTAAGTTATATAAAGCATCAGCTTATTGTTATAGCTGAATAAATGAGGGTTTCGCCCCCATCAAAATTAAATTAAATTAGATAAAAGATTTCCAACTTTGGTAAGCAAAAATCACTTTTGTAATCTCTCCAATTTATTTAATAATGTTTCTACTTTTTTTTAATAATAATTAATCGCTATATTTCGGTAAGGAATATTATGGGATGGGATTTCGCGATTAAAAAAAAGGTCCAATATTTTTGTCTATAGCAATTTTCTAAATTAAAATAAATAATTACAAAATAATATATTTTATCTATTTTTTTAATTCTTATCTCATATATAATTTGTGTTCCCTGACCGTTAATTCAGTGCGGCGGGTTCTTAAAACATCAAACTAAAATAATACGAATCCTAAATTATTTAAAAGAGATACCATACATTATATAAAACCAAACAAGAGTATTTAGATTGATTAAGAGGATACAAAAATGTAATACGCTTCATATAAATAATGTTTATCCAATGATCAAAATTACCCCCATTTCACGCACCATTTAAAATGGCCACAAAACAAACAAATTACATTTTCATTGGCATCACAACAATCTGCCACAAAAAAAAATTGTGTCTATAGCCAATGACATAAGCACGCACACATACCTATAATTTATTCTAATTCTATTAAAATCCCCCGCAATTTACCTGCATATGGAATTAAGCTTGTTTACATAAATTATCAACGTGTAATTTCGATTGATAACATTAATACCCATTTAATACCAATATGATCCATGTACTGTAATATTCAAAAGAATTAAAAACAAAACTTTAAATAAAAAAATAAAAAATAAAACTAATTGCGGCTTCTCTTGTTTCATGCGAGTTGCGTGTAGAAGCATAGGTGGTTGACCACTGTAAATGAATCGATTTTGTGTCAAAGACAAATACTCTAATAGTAATGATAAAGGCCTGCGCCAATTAGGAAATGACATTCATCAAACACATGTAGATAAATGGATTCTAAAAGTTTTAAAAATGAAAAAAAGTTAATTAAAAAAAAAATAATAAACAAAATAAAACTCAATGGCGCAAAATTTTAAACAGTCTGATGTTAAGGGCTTAGCATGATACTACTTAACAGTTTGCTAATACTAAGGCTCTTTACTAATATTTTCCTAATTTTAAACGCTGTTTAAGTAGCACCATACTAAATCTATTTTCTTAATAAACTACACCTGAACACGCCTAAAAAAGTGGAAAAAAGTAAGCGAACATAACTTTTTGACGTTTTGTAAATGTCAAAGTGGTATATGGATTTAGTACGATACTAAAAGAAGAAAGTAGCCAGTTTGTGATTTTAACTTTAGTAAAATGTTAAGAAAATAATACGATACTAAACTGGTTTAAAATTAGTAAGATCCTCTTTTTAGCCTAGTATCATAATAAAAATGATTTAACATCTTACTAAATCGTTTAAAATTTTGCGCCAATATTTTCAAATAATTATAAAGTCTCCAAAAGTTGCACCGATATTTTATTGTTGAGAAATAAATTTCCCTGTTAATCAGGATCATACTTTGGGGGAATCATTTCATATAAGGCGTTTGTCTTTTTTCGCTCAGAGCAGAGCGCTGAACAGAGTTGGAACACAAAGATTATGCACTGAGCTTGTTCCAAACAGAGCGAGCTCTGAACACTGATATATTTTGTAAACATACTTGAACCACACAAAACAGAATGCATTTTCATTTTTAACCATAAAAAGCAATACCTACTCTTTTTTGTGCACTGATACACACCAGATACAGAAAATCAATAAGCGATCAACTTCTTTCGCAACTTATGTATTTAATTATTTTTTACTTGCGATTATAGGTTCTAAAAAGTGATTTTTTTAAGAGCTTGGTTTTTTAAAATTCAAAAAAACACAGAAACTTGTAAAAAGTGAATGAAATTTTTATTTGGATCGATAAATCAATTTCTGCCATTTACTTTTTAAAAATAATTTCACTTAAATGTTGCCCGCGGCTACGCTTCAGGTGGTCCATTCTGAAGGTCCAATTTTGGCAAACTTTTTCACACATTTCGGCCGGAATCTCACCAATGACGCGTTCAATGTTGGCTTCCAAGGCAGCAATCGTGTTTGGTTTGTCCCCATAGACAATAGACTTAACATAGCCCCACAAAAAATAGTCTAACTGGGTCAAATCACATGATCTTGGTAGCCAATTGACTGCGCCAAAACGTGAGATCAACTGCTCACCAAATTCGCCTCTCAATTGATGCATGGTTTGGACGTAGCTTGCGAAACACATTTTTCACAGAGCACGAATTTTGATAATAAATTTCAATAATTTGCAAACGTTGTTCAGGCGTAAGTCTATTCATGATGAAATGGCAAACAATACTGAATCGAAATGTCAAATTTTCGTGGATTTTGTCATGTATGATCTGTCAAAAATATAAACGTCAAAAACCAAGTAGCAAAAAAATCACCCTTTATAAGGCAAGTTATGCCTTCGTCGAAAAAAAAAGTTTTGAGATAACAATCAAACATGACATTAAGATGATAGCGAAGACGAAAAAAGATGGTCTAAAAATTCTTAAAACCTTGTTCCTGCATTTAACGTATTTTCCAAACATTAAAAGAAGTGCAAACAATGAAAACACTCCACGATATAACACTCATTATTCAAAACTTTTTTTAAAGCTCTCAAATCAAAAGCACCTCAACAGAAACCCAAGGAAATAAAAACCGAACGAGTTAACTCTGAAAGCTCATCAATATTAATTGGGGGTTGAATAGCAGCAGCAGCCACAGGCCACATCAAAAGCAATTCAGTCGACCGACGCCACACTCAGATGGGCGCTGAGTAGGATGTTGGGTCAGCGTCAGATGCAATGAATTTTTTTTTATTATTTTATATATTTACGGGCGGGCACAGATTTTTTTATTAAGTAGTTCTTTCAAATTAGTTGGTGCGAAAATATGACGCGCTACTGATTTTGAAAAAGCTTTCCCGTAAGTCGTGTACGTTAACTATTCTATTAGCATATTTTTGGAAAATGGCTTATCTATGTAAGAAGAACGTAATGCAATGGAAGAGAAAGATAATTTGATCGGGAAAAGTAAAAAAAACTTTTCCGCTGATGTCAGAATGAAAAAGTCTAAGACTCATGTATGTATTTTTGTGTTTTCCGTTGGGACATAACCCACATGGCCCATTTCAGTGATTATATTTATGCTAAACAGACACTGCACTGTTCGTGCAAGCAATAGTGAGCGGCAATAAGCTTTCAATGGGCTAAATAATACAGCGAGACGGATAGGTATAAGAAATACATTTTTTTGTAACTTGTGTCTTTTTTTCGGCATGTGGTTTTCAATCTGGCAATACTTTTTTCAGAGTTGGCCTTTTTGACAGCTGTCACTTGATCTATGATCAGTTTGATTTGCCATTTAAAACAAATAGACTTACTCCCGAACATCGTTTCGTACAATTTTATTACCAGAACCCGATTTTCTCAAGAAAATTTAGTTCATCGATGAAGCTCACTTTTGGTTAAATGGGCGTTAATAAGCAAGCTTGTCGTATTTGGAGTGATAATAATCCACAAGCCATTGTTGAGACGCCGTTATATCCTCGAAAATTCACTGTTTAGTGTGCCCTATGATGAGCAGAGGGAATCATTGGTCCATATTTCTTCAAAAATGAAGCCGGCCATAATGTTACAGTCAATGGAGAAGGCTATAGAGCCATGATTAATGACTTTTTCGTTCCTGAATTAGAGGATGTTGATGGGGACGACCCTTGGTTCCAACAAGACGGAGCTATATGGCTTACAGCCAACGAAACAATCAATTTATTGAAAGGAACTTTTGGTGAGGGCATTATCTCGCTTCGTGGACCTGTGGCGTGTGGCCTCCAAGATAGTGCAATTTAACATTGCTGAACTATTTTGTGTAGGGTTATGTGAAGTCGATTGTCTACGCAGATAAGCCCGAGACAATTGACGCCTTGGAAGAGAATAGTCGGTTCGTTATTTGCTGATACACGGCCCTAATTGGTAAAAAAGTGGTAGAAATTTAGAATTTAGAAGGCTAGAATTTATTCGACCCAGCTGCGGCTTCCACTTGCCTGAAATCATTTTTAAAACCCTTATCTTTATAATAAAGCTAAATTCTTGGTTATAACATTAAATTATATGCGTTTTATTTCTTCTTGAAAACCACACGTCTAAAAAAACACCCGTTATATGCCTTCGTATATACCTGAAGATATCCCATAGCTTGAACGAAATCATTTTCCTGGCGGCCGATTGTTCATAGAGAGAGAATCCAAGAGAACAAAAATGGTGCGCTAGAGATTGTACAATACCAGAGATGCAATACCTTTTCTGAAAACTGCACAATAAACCACGGGTATACCTCATGCAAATAAAGTCGATCCCTGTAAGGGGATTTTGTGTATCTTTCAAAACTAATGAGATGTGCAAAGAAATTTGAAGAGAGCTTGGCAGTCGAATGACCAAATGAATTGGTTTAACCTATAAAAAAAAGGGACAACAAAGAAGAATAAACAAAATACAGTGCAGTAGTTGCTGATAATGTTTAAGATTCAAGGAGACGCATTTGTGTTACTTTTATCAGTTTTAAATTTGTTGCAGAAATTTTGCCGCCCTTGTTGAGTGCCGCCCTAGGCGACTGCCTGTTTTGCCTTCAGGCGGATTCAGCACCGGGTATCCTTTGTATTTTGAGACAGTGTCGCATAAATCCCACAGCCGTGGTGGCCGTGGCGCGATAGTTGTTTGCTCGCCTGTCAACCTCGTGGTCGCAGGTTCGATTGCTGCCGTTGTCTATGTCTTCTTATATTCCATTAAAAACCTATTCTAAAAATTGTCATAAAATGAATCGCTGGTTTACTCATTACATTCTGTTCAGGCATAACACTAACAATATGTGATTGAGTCAAAAACCAAAACCAGATCAGGGAGCAGGCGACTAGGGTGGATTATCTCTACTCTGTTTTGCCGAGCTTAACGCAACTTAGAGGTTAAGGGCGCGCTGCCGGAGAGGCCCTTTAAGATCCTAGCTGTGAATGTAAATTCACTGATTAGGACCGAACGTAGAGCGAATTTATTCCAATTGCTTAAAGACATAAGTCCAGATGTGTTTATGGCTAGCGAAACTAAGCTTAACCAGAAACATAAATTGACTAACAACAATTACAATATCGTAAGGAGAGACCGACCCAACTCCACTCAAGGAGGGGGCGTCGCAATCTTTATACGTAAAGGCATTAGTCATAAGGTAATATATAATAGTGATGTGCGTAAATTTCGGACGTTAGAGGCATGCATCATATGCATTCATCTCCAACAGGGGAAGCGAATGTATGTGATCGCTGCCTATGCACCGGAAACACCTCAGCCCACACAGTTTATAACAGTGCTTGAAAAGCTTTTTGAATGCTTAAGATTGAGCTCGGAAGAAAACTACTACATATTGGCTGGTGATTTGAATGCCAAACATATAGATTGGGGAAATCAAATACAAAATCCTCGTGGTAACCATCTGTATAATTGAATGGGTCGATACAACCTGGAGTATCGCATTGAACTTCTCGCTACAGACAGGCCATCGTTTCCAAGAAGCGGTGCCTATCTGGATCTATTGTTGAAAGACGCAAGACTAACAATTACTGATACTGTGGGCAATCGGTCTAAAAATTGTTTAAGAACGATCGAGTACGACAGTGACCACTGCGGACTCGCCACCGTAATACAACTTCCGAACTCGCTTATGGAGTTGGAGGAGTATGTACCGGTGCATACTTACAATTACAGTAAGGTGCGCTGGCCACGCTTCTCGAACGTCTTATTGAGCGAATTACGATCAAATGGTATATCACCACCAAATGACAGGAACATGACAAATACTGAAATTGACAGATACTTAGAACAAATGGACGAAACAATTCAACGAACAATGAACAGGACAATACCGAAATACAAAGAACGTAACGCAACTGACATGTACCGTAACGCGACAATTGATGCACTACACAGACAAAAAAGTGGCTTACTGACAAGACTAAAACGCTTGTACAGACGGTTTACTGACACACGAGATCTGGAGATAAGGACACTGAAGTCGTCCATCAAAAACATCAACCAATTGATCAAAGAAAATTATAGGTTGTCCATTAATTTGTTTTGGGACAACAAAATTCGGGCCGTGAACGCTACCGACCCAAGTATGTTCCCACAAATTAATAAGATATTCAGAAGAAACGATCAAAACGACCTTCCGTGTCTTAAGCTCCAGAGGACGACACAAAACAGAGACGTACTTCTGACAGCAGGCATAGACCCAGATGATGCCGTCTTGGACGATGACCTCTTCATAATCGAAGATCCGCAGGAGAAGGTGGAGGCTGTGGGGGCTGCTTTCCAGCAAGTGTACAAGGTGAATGCTAGCATTCGCCCGAATCATGACCTGGAGAACAGAGCTCTGCTTCATCACTTATGGCTCCGAAACGATATAAGCGAATGGCGATCTGAGAACCTTGGTTTTACCGGGTTTAATGATGAAGATTTGGCAAATGCCATAATCGCCGACCGAAATGGGCCCAGTCCCCTGTTAATTTCGAAAAATGAGCTCCAGCTCATCTTCGATTCATTAAAGAAAAAGAAGTCTGCAGGAGTCGATGGTATATCCAACGTTGTACTACGACATTTGCCTCAAGAAGCAGTTGACATTTATACCACACTGTTTAACAACGCGCTGAATAATGCATATTATCCAGTGCGGTGGAAGACAGCTGTGGTGCACCCTCTCCCAAAAAAGGGAAAGGACAACTCCAATCCGGCGAATCTCCGGTCGATAAGTCTTCTTCCGAGTATCAGCAAGGTATTTGAAAAGGTTATTAATAGAGCCCTGTTCAAGTGGGCGGAGGACAAAAATATCATCCCGGATAATCAGTTCGGTTTTAAGGCGGGACATGATACAATTCATGCCGCGTCTAAACTAGTTTCTGATATCCAATGGAACAAAACTAAAAAGCAGTGTACGGGTGCCTGTCTGGTTGATTTGGAGAAGGCCTTCGACACCGTATGGTTAAAAGGTCTCTATCTAAAGCTAACCAGACTAGGTATAAGTAAACCTCTATTGTATATGCTTTATGACATGCTAAATGGTAGAAAGTTTGTTGTCAAGAGTGGCAATGTAACTTCTACCGCAATTTTTAATATTAATAATGGTCTTCAGCAGGGAGCGGTTAACTCGCCGATTCTATTCAGCATTTACACCAGCGATCTGATAGGTAGTCTAACTCAGGCAATTGCGTACGCCGACGATCTAATTGCGTACAGAACAGCTAATACAGTTGAGGTCATCAAAAGTCTCTTGCAGAGTGACTTCGACAAGATTCAGCGATATTGTGATGACTGGAAGTTGAAAATCAACTTCCAGAAATCAGAAACTATTTTGTTTAGGACTCCGTTGTCTAGCGCCTCAAGGGATACGAGAAAGAACTGGCGCAAGCTGGTGATCGTAGGGCCACATGGACATCCACTGGCGAGTAAAAGTGTAGTAAAGTACCTTGGCATCTGGTTGGATCAGTACCTGTATTTCGACAGACATATAGGTGCTGCTTTGGCCAGGGCTAGGGGAGCCTTTGCCTTGACAAAACGACTGTTTTATAGCAGCCGTCTTAACAGCAGGGTGAAGGTGATTTGCTACATGGCCATCATCAGGCCGATGATTGCCTACGGATGCCCGGTGTGGTTCAACGTTGCCCCATCTCAAATGGAAAAGATTCGGGTGTTTGAGAGGCAATGTCTTAGACGTTGCCTTGGATTACACAGAACACCAGAGTCGGAGTACACAAGATATTATTCCAACCAGGTTCTATACAACGGAGCCAACATAAACAGAATAGATAATTTTTTGTTCAAGCTGATTCGGGGTCACGTTGCAAGAGCTTATTACCCCAATAACGAATATTTTGAGAGTGCGCGGTTAAGTGGTTACATCCCTCCCGAGGCATTCCTCTATTTAGACAGTCGAGGGCTGATACAGGATGGAGGGGCGGTTCCGCTCATCTACCACGTCAGCCGGAAAACTGTGGATAGGCGACTCCTGTATGGTCGAGACGTCATCGCTCAAGGTGGAGAAGAGCGCCTTCGGTTCAGTAGGACTGTGTCCGATCGGGACCGGAGGGATAGGGCGAAACAGGAGAACCAGTTCTGGTGGCTCTCTGAACAGCATCGTGATATTGAAAGTCGATGAAGATATTATATCTTGGCCGACTTACATAGATTTAGGCAATTAGGTATAGGGAACAGTCGGGGTGGCACCAAAAAAAAAATTAAAAATATGTATGTATGCGGGGCATACGTGCATGTAACTGCGTGCCTGTACATGTATGTGCGTACGTATATGTATGTGCGTATGTACATGTATGGGTGGGTTGCATGCTGCTGTGTGGCTGCATGCATATAAAAAAAAAAAAAAAAAAAAAAAAAAAAAAAAAAAATTAAAAAACGAAAAAAATGCTGCTGTGGCTGTTCTAGTTTTTAAGTAGTTTTAAGTATTATTAGGTATTTTTAAGTAGTTTAAGTTATTTTTAGGCAGTATAAGTTAGTCTTATTTAGTTTTAATTATTTCTAATCTATATTTAGGTTTAGTTTATAAGGAAAAAAAAAATGATCAGATACCAAGTTTTTTTCTTAAAAGTTTCCTTGGAAAAATAAAATAAAATAAAATAATTAGATTTAATTAAAATAGTTTTTAGGTCGAAAGACATTAGTTCTAAGAGTTATTGTTTAGTTTAGAGCGCCCGTAAAGGGCCAGTAAATTAGTTGTAAGTTATTGATAAGTAGGCTAGTTTTAAACATTTTTGTCTAGCTTTAAGATAGTTATAAGTGAATATAAAATAAAAATGAATTTACAAAAAAAATGTGATTGAGTTAACTACTCATTAGTATGTCAAAGAGATAAATAAAATAATGCGAATTATAAGAGACATAAATAAATAAGACACGGTAATTTTCTCCGCATTAGTTCAGCCGCCATCCCTGGAGATAAAATCTGAGACAACAACCACCGTCTCAATACATCACGCCACACATCTTTCATATACTCTTTCTCTTCTTTCACCGGATGCCGCGCTGTGTTGAAAACATATAAAGGGTATTCATAATCCCTTGAGCGCGTGCAAAATTATATAAAAAAAAAAAAAAAAAAAAAAGCGACTGGCGTTTAAATCGCTCTGAGTTATTGACTGCGTCCTTATTGCTGACTTTTCATGCCAAATTTTCTTGACAATATGCAGTAACAGTGTGATTAATTATGAAGAGTGCGTATTTTGGTAGAGATTTCATACATTCAGTAGAGTGCTGAAGTAGATGCAAAATTAATCAATCCGACGGTCTTCACAACCGTTTTGTTTTTGTCGGTTAATTTTAGCTATGAACAATTTAAGTTAAAATTTTATTTTTAGATTTATAAGACTCAGCTGGTGAAGGAGTTGAATATTAATTGACATTATTTAAGTGAATGAACCCCCCCCCCCCCCCAAAAAAAAAAACAATTGGCAATGGATCCGCTGTTTTATTATCTCACATTATCTTTTTATCTACTGGTTAAAAAAAACAACACCCTATAGTGATAAAAGAGATGAAACTATTTCAAAAAAGTTTCATTGTCATGTTTTCAAAGTCATTTTTCCATAAAGAATTTTTATGGAAACTCTATCACATTATATTCCTCTGAAAATTTTGGAACGTGCTTTAAAAACATTCGTTACATTTCACTTTCCAAGCGTATTAAAAAAAAAAGCGATTCACTTCATTTCTACAAAATGTTGCTAAGATCCCAGGTAAAAACAGAACAAAAAAAATTATAAAATTCTGTTTCCCATTGTCATGTCTCTCTGGTGTCTAGGTAAGCGTTTTTATATCTGCTGCAGTATAAATTAGCAGTCAAACCCTAGCAACAGTTTCTGCAATTTTCATTCAGATAAGCAGATTGTTTGTATCAAACATGTGGGTATAATTTTCTCATAGTCACGAAAAGTTCAAAATTACTGGTTTAACAATTGAACATTATTTTCGCTGCAAGTTTTTCCTCTTCTTAATTGTGTATATTCTCGTAGCTTGCAATGCAACTTATTTTTATTTTCACTTAACGAAACAAGAAGAGTATCTAACTAAACTGTATAGTATCTGCGAGAGTATCTAAGTATCTGTTTGGTACTTTGAGGAAGATACTATACATTATTTTGTTTCGCTTCTTGTTTTCTTGGGTGACTCTTTAATTACGAGCGTACAAGCTATCCCAACTAACTGCACACGGAAAGTTTTCCTTTCGAGAGTTTTCCCTGTTTATGTTTGTTTTTTTTTTTTTGTTTTGTTATTTGTTAACATCTCCGATTTTCAATTGTTTTATTTTTCTTTTCATTTATTAAATTTATTTTTGTGAAAAAAAATAGAAAGGAATACACTCTTTGAAAAACCTCTAGGCAAAATTCCCTTTCGTTTTTTTGTCGTTGTTTTTAACTGAAGACAGGGTCATATTATGAGGTTCTATTTAAAGTAGTGTTTTAAGTTAATTAAATCGAGTGAGTTCAGAGATGTTGTTTGTGCAAGCGTGACTCTTTGAGGTGACGTGAATAAGACTGTAGGATGTGTTGAAACTACGAAGGTGTTAAGCGAGCACTCATGACAAATATCCGTTTTTTTTTAGTTACTGACACTAATTTGATTAGTAGCTGTTTCGCAATATTGAAATAGAGAAACTTGTTAAATAAGTTAATAAGTGCAGAGACTAGTTTTAATTTTTGTAGGCGAGAAACGCACTTGCCAAGGAAAATAATTCAATTGTAAAATTTAAAAATTACTGATAAATAATATAAAAAAGGTGTTTTTTTTTGCAAAAGTGTATAGCCAGCTTAAAAAAATGTGGATCATGCTAATTTTATCCAAAGCAAAATGATAATAGATTACTTTTGAATAAAACACACCAATTGAAAGTGTATGCACAATGAAACGGTATACGAAACTTGACACATATTGTATTTGCTCCATAAATCTAAATGCGTTGAATGGTTATAGAATGAAAGAGAACAGAACAATTGAAGATTATGGTAAGATTGAAAGCTAGCTTAGGTTAGGTTGATTGGCTGACTGTTGATCTTGTTATCGTTACACTTGGATCAATGTGGAACCATAAAATATCAAGCCATTTGGAGGCCTAAGTAGAGGTCAATTGACTGATGAATAAAATTTTCCCGGGTTCTTTTACATTCTAAAAATAAATCGTGTAATTTTACTATCATAAAGCGTGGAAACTTGTTGCCTACCATAATTGCAGTATTTTTACACACGTATTAATTTTACATATTTAATGTGTAAATGTTAAATCTTTTATGTGTAATCTTACTAATATTATAAATGTGAAAGTTTGGATGTATGGATGGATGGATGGAAGGATGTATGGATGTTTGTTGCTCAATAACTCCGGAACTACTGAACGGATATGGAAGAAATTTGGTACAGAGATAGAATATTGTCTGGAATGGGACACATGAACTGCTTATAATTGTAGGTGTATAGATGCCATTAGATTCCCGTATAACCGATACCAGATGGTGTGAAAAAATGTATTATAATTCATCAATTGAGAACAAATGGGCTGATTTGGTTCGATCTCTTTTTTAGTTGTTCGTAAAATCCAGTAGAAGATTTTTGCGAAAGAAAATTTTGGGTAAACCTTCCAGAAAAGTCGGGAAATTTTAAAAATCGTAAATTGATTTTTTATATTTAATTGTGTGTGCAAATGTTCCGGAATAGCTTTTCGAATGAAAAAAAATCTTAGTTGGAAAACTCGAAAAATTCTAGAAAAACGCGAACAATTTTTTCTCGATGATATATAGATAAATTTAAAGCATGATTTGATGATGTCTGTATGTCTGTCTGTCAGTCTGTCTGGTTGTATGTATAGACACCTACAGCCCAAACGGGTGGGCCGAATTGCTTCAAACTTGGTATTTAGAGTTTTTTAGGTATTGTACAGAGGGGAAATTTAAATTTCTTTTAGCTCAAAAAATAACGGTACCTGCCATATAACCAATACGTTAAAGTCTATTTTTCTTGGAAAGGCCTCTAACGATTTTGATTTAAAAAAATCAGAGCAGCTTTTTAGGTACGACCGATCATATGATTGAAAAGTAAATTTTAAAAAATTTCTAAAAACGGTACTTTCCATAGGACCGTTTTTTTTATTTCGACTATCTCATAAATTGCTCGACCCATTCTTTCGAAATTTCACACGTATATAGGCTTAGGTTGTCCAATTTATACTGCGTACCAATATTTTTAATCAATATTTTTTTGTATTTTTAAAAGAATTAAAAAAAAATTAAAAAATTATATTTTGAAAACTGCTCTATCATTTTTTTTTCAAAAATTATAGTTATATGTATTTGCTGAATACCTATGAATTGGCCTTTTTGAATTTTTTTTAAATTTTTTTCAAAAAGTCCTTAAAAAAAACTATTTTTTTTAAGAACCGCTCCACAGATTTTTGAATTTTTTTTCTCATACATTCAAATTTATCCAAGAAATAAAATGGCGTACTTTTTTTGAGGTCAAATTAGTTTAAGTATTTATTTCAGAATTTTGAATTATTTTTTTTGATTAATCCGATTTCATTTTTTGGTTTTAAGTTTATATTATTAAATATTTATTTTTTTATTTATTTTATTTTTTTTAGAAAAAAAATTGAATAAGTATAAGTTTCTTCAAAGTATATACACAAAATAAAGTTAAAAATTACTTTAAAAATATATTTAGATTTTAAATAGAAATCTTTTGCATACAATGTGATTGAACATAAGAGCAAGTTCGTGCGATCCAGTCGTGCATTTTATTTATTAGGAAATACAAAAAAAAAAAATTAGGTATTTTGATGATTCTTTAGTGTTCATGTATTTTGGTGCATAGGTTGGTAGGTCGCATAGGTGTTGTTTGTTGAGTTACGTACCACTTGTGATACACGACATTTTTTGTTTATCAAGCGCCAGAAAAAACAACGCAGATGGTACTCAGACCCGTGAACGTGCCACATATAATTAACTATGGGAAAAACAGTGATATTCCAGATTCAAACCACAAACTTTCAAGGAAGACCGATCGGAAATTGAAGTCTTAAACTCAAACGGCATATTGGTTGGGATCACCGCGATCCTCGGAATGAGAACTTAATCACCTTCGAATTTTCCTTTGAGTATCGTCGCGTAAATCACATTGTTCATCAATTTACTTAACACCAAATGCGTACCGTTGCACAGTTTTGGCTGGTTTTTGTTTCGAAGCATAATTACTACGGAGCAAACCTTAAGGCTTAAATTGTGCGGTGGTAAGCCAGGCACATCCAAGGAGTTTAAACATTCAATTGAATAGTTCGTGGCTTCATATTCATTTGTTACACAGTCAATAGATTTGAATGAATACATTGTTTCAATGATCTCATTCTGAATTATGTAGATTAGGTCATTTACATCTTTATTACTTCTTAGCCACTAAAATTTCTCGCTTACTTAACCACTCATTATTTTTGCAGTTAGTACATAATGATGTTTGGGAATACTTTGTTGATAAGTTCGTTTCTCGATGAGACAATGTTACAGAAATTATGAGGAAATGAAATTAATCCGCTCGATTCGTCGTCAGGAACTCGACTATTACCGATAGTCAGCAATTGCTCAGAGAAATCTTCAGCAGATGTATCATTAAGGCCCGTTTGCTGATAAACAACTTATGCATTTAAGTTCTACTTAAGAACTTATGTGACAGTTTACGCAGAGGAAAAAGTATCCTCTTAGAGTTCTAAGTTGAACATAAATATTTATGATTCGTATCAGCAAACGGGCAGCTCTCATGTTTGTTGTCAGCTAAGGTTTCTTCACATATCGCCATAGATTTGAGGCAAGACTTTATTTCGATCATTTATTATCCAAAGCATCTTGAGTCATTGCGTATAGATCTTTCAATCTTCGGTTAAGTGCTTATAATGCGCGTTTATGCGCCATTGTGCATTCGGCCCAGATAATTATTGTCGATGCTGATGAGACTTTGGCCATTGCCGAGTTTTGTGCAATATTACATGTTTGTTCATCAATAGTTTGAATATTTAACGGCCATTTTAATGCTGAATGAGCCGTCTGGCATCCTTCTAACAATGTGGCTGCTATTCCAAAAGAAGCAACTGTAACGGCAATGTTGTATATCGCACGAACAGTGGCTAAAACTACTGACATGAGGAAAGTCTTACCAGTTTCACTAGCTGCATCCAGGAAATATAAACCAATATTTCCATCATCAATTGCCTTCATTAATGCAAGTATCACAAACTTCCTTTTTTTGGGGTCAACATGGGTAAGCAACATTCGTTTGAACTACTTAATCTTTTCCCTGGTGATCATATTCAAGTTCCCGTTCTATTCTCTATTAAATACGTCATTTATTTCACGATTTGATGGTGGCATTCCTAACCTCACTTATAAACTACGGCACATGAGGTAACACATGTCTTCGATCAAGAGTAAAGCCGTATTATGTATCTTCTCATTCATCTGAAGATTCTGACTTCTGGAAGCGACACGAGTTTGCTGTAAAATATCTTTTGACATTTTATAATTGTATTTTTTGCCAAAGCATGACTTGGAGATGCAGAGATAATGGCTTCAACGATTGTCGTATCCCAATGGGTATTGTTTTCTAGTAAATTAAGTTCTTCACATGCACCACGATATGTTATCACTGATTATTACTTATTATTGGTTTCTGAAAAAAATATTTAAAAAAATACCTAAAAATAGACAAAATTAAGTTTACCTGTCAGATGCGTTTTTGTTATACCACGTTTTATAGTGACTTTGTATTCTCTTTGACGTTTTATGTCACGTCCCACGGTAACGCTGTCCAACGGGATAAAAAGTACCCTATCTCCATCTCCTGGTTCTAAGCTACCTCGGCTGGTCTCCCATCAATTTTCACCCAAATCGGTTCAGCCGTTAAATAACCTAGATACCGACTGCAGCGCCATCTGCCGTTCGGATTTGTGAATCTACACCATCTGGGGCGTCACCCAAATGCATTCAAAACAATTCATTCAAATCGGTCCGGCCGTTTAGCAGGTGTTCAGTGACATACCTACCTACACACGTAGAATTACATATAACGGGTTATCCATTTTGCGGTTAGACGTAATAAAACACACGGGACGAAATGCCAATTTTTGTTGGACTAAAGGCCGTTAAAACCTATTTTGAATCAATAATTCAACAAGTCCAAATATTATAGTGCTAGTCTTCTACTTGGCTGATGTATTTCAGTAGTATATAGAATTTGTATTATTAAAAAAAAACTTCTTATATAAAACACATATTAAATATTTTTTTTCATGATATTTATTTTTTAATTATAAAGTTTGTACGTTGACATTATGTGTGAAATACTACATCATTTAAATGACCACCCCGCGAATTGTTGGAAGCATCGATTCTTTTGAGGTAATTTTCGATCACTTTTTGACACATATTGGGCGGTATCTCAGCCATAACTTAACGAATGTTTGTTTTCAAGTGCTAAAGAGTTAAACATTTATCTGTATAAACACGGTCCTTCGCTTAGCTTCACAAAAAAAAGTCCAGCGGTGTCAAATCGCACGATTAGGGCTGGCAACGAGACGAGACCAGGCGAGACTTTTGTTAATCTCGTCTCGGTCTCGTCAAAATCGAAAAATTTCAGTCTCGTCTCGGTTTCGGTCCAGGTCTCGCCTAACCAAGTCTCGTCTCGACCTTGGTCCCGCCTTTTTCTCGAGAAAATTTTGATGTGCGGTCTCGTCTCGGTGTCGGTCTCGGTCTTGGTATTATCCTTAGTCTTGGTTTCTTTCATGTTTTTTTTGGTAGTAAAAAGATGTAAGATAAAGATTAGACGCATTGTTCAGATTGCAAATATAGATTATGGTTGTGGTATCTCAGCAGTTCGTCGGTAAGAAAAATGCGAGAAAATGTATAAAACAAACTCGTGAGTCTGTTTTGTCTTTTGAGTTAAGTGGAAATAACATTTTGGAAGAATTGTGTAAGTTAATATATTTCATAGCAAAAACAAATAAAATATTAAAAAAAAGAGTACCTACATACAACGATCGATTTTTTTTTTTTTTAATAAATTAACCGGTTTTGTCAAGCCACGACCTGTCAAAAACCATTTAAGGATGTCTCCGATTTAAATGAATTAAAAAAAACCTCTACAAAACTCAAATTTTACCTAAAAAATCGAAATTTTTCGATTTAATTTATTGCTCCCTAAAAAGTTGATTTTTGACCTTTTAGGTGAAATTTCGAAAACAAAATATTGCTCAAATGTCAAGATATATTAAGCTGCCTACCTTTCAAGACATGAACTGTCAAAATCCATTGAAGCATCGCTTCGGATTAAGAAACCTCTACAAAATTCAAATTTTACCTAAAAAAAATCGAAAACAAAATATTGCTCAAATGTCAAGATATAGTAAGTTGCCTACCTGTCAAGTCATGAACTGTCAAAATCCATTGAAGCATCGCTCCGATTTAGATGGATTACAAATCCTCTACAAAATTCAAATTTTTGGGAAACTTGGTGAAAATCAACGTACAATATGGATCTCAAGAATTCGGTCAAATTTGGCATCTGCACGTCTTCTCCAACTTTATTGTGCTTGTCAATTATGTATGAATCTAATAATGATATATCCTTGTACGTTGCTTATGCTAAACAAATCATAAACTAGAAATTTTGTTCTGCAGTACGTAGGTCCATGAAGCTAAGGCCATAGACTTCACTTGAAACGAGTACGTTTTACTTGCGTAAATCGAAAACTATGATCTTAAGTTGAATTTTATTAGTTGCGTATAAAAGCGCTCCGAATGGCTTACATTTTGTGCGAATTTAGTTTTCAAAGGTGTGTGATAACGTAAAAAATAGGCTGTGAAGTAACGTTATCAGACACCTTTGAAGAGCCGTATTTCCAAGATAAAACTTGAATTTTGTACAGTTTTTTTTATTCCATTTTAATCGGAGCAATCCTTCAATGAATTTGACAGTTCATGGCTTGGCAGGTAGGCAATAAACTATCAGCCCTATTCTGCTATCTTCCGATTCACGTGAATATTTCACGCAATTTTTCATCTTTAGATATTTTCAAATGTCTTCTATCTTTTGAGTCCAAAGCTTTACTAATATTTTTTTTGTTTAATTCTTAAGAGAATCTAATTGTTAAAATTTATTTTTGATCGAAATTTATGTACCTACATTTTGAAACAATTCGTTTTTTCCGTCGGATAGCAGAATAAAATATTCACGTGAACGTTTAACAGATAAGGACTGTATATTTTGACGTTTTTAAAATATTTTTTTTCAAACCTCACCCAAAAGGCCTTAAATCACCTTTTTCCGAAGCCAAAAATAAAATCAGAAAAACTTCGAATTTTCCGAGGTAAAATTTTAATGTTGCAGAGGTTTTTTAATCTCATGGCTTGACAGGTAGGCAACGAACTATATTTTGATGTTTTCATAATATTTTTTTTCAAATGCCATACAAGAGGCTTAAAATCAATTTCTTCCGGAGCAAAAATTTTTTTGAAGCAAAATTTGAATTTTATAGAGGGTGAGGTTCTTTTAATAAGCTTAAATCGGAGCGATCGTTCGATGGATTTTGACAGTTCATGACTTGACAGGTATGTAACTTACTATCCCTTGACATTTGGATACTATTTTTTTCCCAAATATCACCCAAAAAGTCTAAAATCAACTTTCTCCAGAGCAATTTATTAAATCGAAAAATTTCTAATTTTCCGAGTTAAAATTTGAATTTTGTAGAGGTTTTTTTATTCCATTTAAATCGGAGCCATCCTCCATTAGATTATGAATGCTCATGGCATGACAGTTAGGCAACGAACTATATTTTGACGTGTTGAGAATATTTTTTACCAAATGTCACCCAAAAGGAAGCAACGCCATGCATACATAAATCGTACGTATTCTTCTCTGGATTTTCGCGATGCGCCTATCTCTGTATAACTATGTACATACATATATGGTTTGATATGTTAACGCGCATATAATATTTCGCGAAAAAAACTTGTGAATATTATAAAAATTGAACATGATTAGATACTAAAAAATAATGAAATAAAAACAAAATTTTCTTATAGCGAAAACCGAAACCAAACCACCGAGACCGCCGAGACCAACGAGACTCTCGTCGAATTTCGGTACCAAAAATACGGTCTCGTCTCGCTCTCGTCTCGGTCTCGTCTTCGGTACTTTTAAAGGAGTCTCGTCTCGTTGACGAGACCGAGACCGGGACGATACCGAGACTAGTCTCGGTCTCGTTGCCAGCCCTACGCACGATCTTGGTGGCCAGTTGATATCGCCACGACGAGAAATTACGCGGCCAGGAAATGTCTCTTGCTCTAAAGCCATATACGCTCGTTGTGTGGCATGTGACACCGTCTTGTTTAAACCACATATTTTCCAAGTCGTATTCTGCAATAGCAGGCAAAAAAAAGTCGATTATCATATGACCTTAACGCTCCGCATTGACGGTGACAGTCGTTCCATCGTCGTTTTCGAAGAAGTAAGGTCCAATCACACCTCCGGACGAAAGGGCGCCCCAAATAGTGACTTTTTGTGGATGTAATGGCCAATTACTTAAGGATTCTCAGAACCCAAAATACGACAATTTTGTTTATTAACATACCCACCGAGTGAGAAATGTACTTCGTCGCTGAAGAAAATTTTGTTCGAAAAATCGACGTCAACCGTCATGTAAACCGTTATGTAAACCATAATCTCCTTTTAAAGCACGATATGGGGCTGTGGCAGAATCACCTTTTTTGTAGTAGGTTTTAACAATTTTTATGCGTCTTGCGATAGTTAGGCGATCCATTTTCGTAAATGTCAGACTTTCGATTGAAAAAAAAAATTGGTTTAATAACTTAGTTCGACAGATGTCGAATTCCAGCCAGATACTTTTGAAACCGCGAAATGGATAACCCTTTATAACGATGCTGACAAAAAGATACTTAAAGATATTTCTATAGTTTGTGTAATATTTTGTTTTAGTTTACTTGGCTCATTTGTGTTTGTGGAAGCCATTTTAAGCTAATGTTGGTTTATATAAAATTATTCTCGATGATTTTTCTGTGAATTATGGAATATTTCTATTCTGTAGAAAAAGATTCAACCACAATATCAAAACATACTTTTAACAATTAAAAAAAATGTCTATTATAACTTGTATTTACAAAAATATTTTCATAATCTCACGTCCTCAACCATAATCGTATTTTTGGAATATTTATGTTCTTTTTATGTAATAAACTCGCACACCATAATGTCATGTCCTTTTAACTTGTAAAACCGTTTTATCTTTTAACCAAATGCGCGGAGACCATAACTAAAGGATAAGTAATATCTGTCAGATGCCCCATCTTGGCGATTATAATATTAACACCCGAATTACAATAACCGTTATGGCCGAACATTAAAAAAATATACAGTTGCAGTGTCTGTCAATTCATTTCGCTTTGTCGTTTATCTTACATAATTGAAAAGGAAAATGAAAATGGAATTAAAAGCCATGTCGCCCTTAACGAGTAGAGTGCGCTGCGATGTGACAGAAAGTCAGTAAAAAAAAAAAAAAAAAAAAAAAAATTAAATACGCACCCCCGAAAAAATAAATTTAATTGACATTTATCTGATTACATGCCTACAGGAATGCAAATAATAACTACAATTATTTGACCTGCGAGAATCATTGAGGTTGGCTGCTGCTTTTTTCGGCATTTCCGTGCGGTGTTGTTTGCCTTCAGATTCGTGCTTCACTTCGTCTTTTTTATTGATACCTCCCTCATTTCTCTGTGATGGCTTGCTATAGGTATGCTGTATACATTAACCGTCGAATTATAAAAAATCGACATTACCATATCATTGAGGGGTGACGGGTGAATGTACTGAATTGGTCAGGAGTCAGGATATTGGGGAGCATCACATTTTTGGCCTGACCTGGCCAAGAAGTAAAACGAACTCTGTTTGAAAGGTATAATTCGATTTGTTCTATCAGCAAACCTCGGCAGTATATGAAAACATCGTATATTTTTTTTTTTGTTACCCTCGCATCCGGCTCCAGAGTCCCAGTGCGGTGATGTGATCAAATGGCACTTTTATGATCGCTTTAAATTCCTTATCAGTTAATTGCTTTTGAGAGTAAGCAAGCATGAATCTGATGACATAGCTTCCACCCATCTCCATTAACTAAAACAACCTATCTTCGAGGACGATGCTTTAAGACGATATGATGGGATTTCTTTTTTATTATTATTATTATTATTATTATATGTTCGGTGGAACTGGAGAGAGCATTCGCACCAGAATTTAGTTTAGTTTTTATTGAAGCTTTTTGCTCGGTCTTATCACAAAATTGCAATCTAGCAATTATTATATTTAACTTTAGGAATTTTTAGGAAGTGACAGTCTAGGTGAAGATATATACGATACTCAAGTTAACTGCAAATAAGAAAATATTTCACTTTGGAATTATGTGTTCTTAGGGAATTGCAATTTTTAAGCTTTTTTATTTAAAATTAAATTTGAATAATTTCAATTAATCAACTACTGAATGAACTACATCTATGTGTAGAAAAGGTTGAATTTAATAATGATGGTTGCATAAAATATTTGTATTTTATTATTGGAAAGTCTCTACTAATGAGTCGAAAATCATGTTTTTTTTGACACAAATTTTGTCCCTATAATAGCAAAACCTAACATGTCCAAACCTACCCTACATAAACACAAACACGAAACTAATCGTGTTATCGTTTGGTAAATTTATATTTTGATCTATAAATTGATTTTTTTCGTAACGAATCGAATACGTTTTTAGATTGATTTTTATCTGCTCCAGCATTTGTGTATATTTGTGTCTGTGAACCAGCTAGCGGAATCAGCTGTTTTGTCATGGGTTTTAAGTATGATGTATAGTGGTGTTAGTGAAAAGGGGTAATCTGCCGAAAAAATCCAGATTTGCAAAATTGATTTAAAATCAAAAAATAAATCCATTTGTTTGGTCAATCGAAGGCAAAAAATTGTCAAAATCAGTTTTTTGACAGATCTAAATTAAAAATAAATTCCTTTTGTTACCAAGCAAAAACCCCATTAAAACAAAGAACGGGATGAACACTTCATTTGTAAGTATACCTGCTCTTCATTTTTTATTTGCGATCATAGGTACTATAAGGCAAGTTATGTATTCGTAAAAAACATGACATTGTGAGCATAGAGAACACCAAAAAAGCGTCTGTCTGTCTGTCTGTTTGCCCTCTAGTCTGCATCCTAAACGGTTCGGTGGATTTGATTCAAACTTTGTACATATTGTTTTTTCAGCAATATGCCCACACTTTTTTTTTCATTTTTTTAAGACGACAAATAACAGTAGCTCCCATATATTTTTTTTTTTGCCAAAAACAAATATCTTATTTTTCTCATAAATGGCTGCAACGATTTGCATAAAAAAAAGTCAGTTCATAAATGAAAGGAAAGGGTACCTTTTGATATTTTTTTTGGGGAAACAAAATGATATTTTTGGTACCTCTAGTAGAGCCATTTTTTTGTTTTCGATTTTCTCGGAAACGGTTAATTTGATTTTTTTGAAATTTTTTACGCACAAGCCCCTAGAGAATTTAAACACTACTGTGTACCAAAATTTTTTCCAAATTTTTTTGAAAAATCAAAATTTCGAAAATGACTTAATAGATTTTTTCAAAACTTCGTATTTTGTGATTTTTTGACATTATCTTGAATATTTAAAAAAAAATATTTTTCTAAAATAAAAAACAACGGTAACTCCCATACAATTGTTAAAAAACCGTTAAGAAAAAAAATTGTTTCTCGAAAACGGCTACAAGAATTTTTATAAACAAATTTGTGTGTTCACATATTAGTACAGTTCACTTTTAAATATAAAAATATTTTTTTTGCGTACATATTAACGGTACTTCCCATAGAACCACTTTTCATATTTTCGACTTTCTCAATATTGGATAAACCGTTTAAGACTGCATAGGATAATTACACCTAACTAACTAAACCTCAATGGTTAGCTAGATTAAAGTCGTTAGCTACAAGAGCAAATTCGTGCGATCCAGTCGTGCATTTTATTTTTTTATTTTCATATAGTTTCTTTTAGTGTGAATATATATAGGTATGTGATATGCACCAAAAAAATAATGAAGAAGAGAACACATACTATTTTTAAATATAACACTTTATCTACGCAGTCGCTTCGGGCCTTGAAATATTTTTGACATTTTTGATATTGTTACTGGATGTGATAGTTCAGCTATAAATGAGTAAAAGAGATCAGAGGATGAAACTTTTTTTTTTCATTTTTCAATTATTAAGAGCGTTGAATAATTTCAGTAGTATAGAATTGTATTATTTAAAAAAAACACGCATTAGTTTCATTTATATAAATCCAATTTGCGTACAGGAGAGTTCAGTGTTAATTCGGTGATACCATTAAGTATTCTCTAAGCATTCTATACAGTTTCGGTAAGGTCTTATCGAAGTTAAATTGACTTCCGGGAAGCCTTATCATAGCTAGCTGTTTTGTTTGTGTTCTTAAAGGTACCGAAATACACTAATTCGTTGATCTTGATAGTACTCTCCTATTTCAATAAAGAGGATGTCTTCAAAATATTGACAAAAACCCGGGTAAATTTTTTCATCTCTGCCCTACTCTATACTAGTCTTTTTCCAAAGTGGATAGGAAAGAGCGTTTGTCCAACCTGTCCCTAAAAAAGGCAAATCTTGTTCATCATCAAACCACAGTCCTATGATATTAGGTCCTTTTATACACAGCAGTATGACAGTATGGGAGTATGACTATCGCAGCAATAGTTGATCCGATGGTATTTCTCAACGAACAGTGGCCAAAATATTTACAGCGTTTTTTGGAGAAAATTGAGATTAATGCGCTTGATATTTGAAAAGCATTTGACAGAGTATGACATGTAACTCTCTTGTATCTTCTTCCTTGAATCAGAAATTACCCCAATACAAGTTGTATTGGACGGTTTCATTCCTGAATTTCATAAAATAAATGCTGGTGTGCACTAGTTGGTGCTCCATTCTGTTATCGAATCCCTTATGATTGATTTTCATCAATAATCACTTCTCTGAAATATGTAGTCCAAATGTGGATCAACAAGTTCTTGAAAATTAACACAAATTGTCTTTTTTTTACAAGAATCATCTTTCAGAAGACTACACCCAAATTTTCAGACATATCTGTGAAATTCGTTGGTTGTGACAGCCATTTTATATGTACGACTTGGAGCATTTTCGTTAAACTGGAAAAAGTGAATTTCGAGTGCTCATTGAACACTTATTTTTAAAAGAAAAAAAAACTATGACTTGACTATAATTATGGGCACCCTTCACCCTTCAACTGGAACCATTCACCAGCACCAAAGGCTTACTCAATTTCAGTGGGTTTTCCAACCACAAGTAACGCCGAATGTTCTGGTCTACCAATTGAACACACAGAAATTGTCGACAAATTCCATGGTTTGATAATGGACGATAGGCAAGTGAAAGTGGGCGAGCTTGCAGAAGCTACAGGCTTATCACACGGGGCAGTGATTTAGATTTATCATAAATACTTGGACATGAAAAAGTTTTCCACAACATGGGTGCTGCACTGACTTACAATCCGAGAACAAAAGCAATCGTTTGACATTTTCAAATGTATGATTGGTTATGTTCTAAAATAAATTCGACTGGATGAAACTTATATTCACCACAATACACCAAGCAATAATCAAAACAATGACCTTTCTTTTGGTCAATCGAAACCGAAGAAGGCCAAAGCGGACTTGTCAGCAAACAAGGTCATGCCGATCAGGGGAGCATATTACATAAAGCTGTTAGATCCCTTGCAAGACGCCGTCGCATCGGCAAGGATTGCATTAGTTAATCTACGAGCTCCTTCTTCATCCAGCATTTTCCCCAGATTTAGCCTTCTGCGAGTATTTCTTGTTTTCAAACATGAAGAAATGGCTCACATGTCAGAAATTTGGATGGCATGAAGACGTCTTCACTGAAACAAACTCATATTTTGCGGTACTCGAGAAATCATATTACTTGGAGGGCATCAAATAATTAGAGAAATGTTGCAAAAGTGCAACGACCTAGAAAGAGACTATATTGAAAAATAAAATGTCTTTATGCCGAAAATAGTGTTCCTTATTTCATTTTTCAGGGACTTATTGCGTACTCCTATATTTTTAGTGATGGCAATACCTCCTGTTTTTCATATTTGGTTTAAGATTCACAGCCATGTAATTCTAAAAATTCCAATTTGGAGCTCAGTCGCACAAAGCTTGACTATAACACACAGATCGTGTTAGAAGCTTTTATAATTCTTGAATAAAATTCGAAAAAGTGAGTTGATAGAAATCTAACTTGAAGCCTGTCGTAATCTTCTATATCTTCCATTATTTTATCGCTATTGAGATGAGCAATCAAAAGTATAGGGCTGGAATTCGACATCTGTCAATCTAAGTTGTTAGACCAATTTTTTTTCTCAGTTGAAAGTCTAACATTTAGGAAAATTGATCGCTTAACTATCGCAAAACGCATAAAAATTGTTAAAACCTACTACAAAAAAGGTGATTCTGCCACAGCTACATATCATGCTTTAAGAGGAGATAATGGTTTACCTAATCGTCCAACTACGCAAGCAGTTGTCAAAATTGTGAAGAAATTTGAAGAGACTAGATTGGTTACTGATATTGTTAGACATGTGCATCATCGTTTCGCTCGTACCACTGAAAATATCGCTGCTGTAAGTGAAGTGTTTTCTTCAGCGATGAAGCACATTTCTCACTCGGTGGGTATGTTAATAAACAAAATTGTCGTATTTTGGGTTCTGAGAATCCTCATGTAATTGGAGAGAGGCCATTGCATCCACAAAAAGTCACTGTTTGGGGCGCTCTTTCATCCGGATGTGTGATTGAACCTTACTTCTTCGAAAACGACGATGGAACCACTGTCACCGTCAATTCGGAGCGTTATGGCCATTTTATCAACGACTTTTTTTTTGCCTGCTATTGAAGAATACGACTTGGAGAATATGTGGTTTCAACAAGACGGTGCAACATGCCACACAACTCGAACGAATATGAATTATTGCAAGAGGCATTTCCTGGCCGAGTAATTTCTCGTCCTGGCGATATCAACTGTCCACCAAGACATGCGATTTGACACCGCTGGACTTTTTTTTGTAGGGCCGTGTTTATGCAGAAAAACCTTTAACTCTTGAGCACTTGAAAACCAACATTCGTCAAGTTATGGCTGAGATACCGCCTAATATGTGTCAAAAAGTGGTCGAAAATTACCTCAAAAGAATCGATGCTTGCAACAATTCGCGTGGTGGTCATTGAAATGGTGTAGTGTTGCGCACATAATGTCAACGTTCAAACTTTATAATAGAAATGAAATATCATGAAAAAAAATATTTTATATGTGTGTTTTATTTACGTTTACTTTTGAAACCGAAAAATGGATAACCCATTATTTGCATTCCTCTCCTGAAATTACTCAGAAATAATACACCCATATCCAGAATGGTCATACGTTTAACGGAGCTAAACCTCGGACTTCCTGTCAGATACTGACATCCTTTCTTTATTCATACCAAAGGAATATTGAATAGTTCGATTGGGTCTATATTTTCAAAAACCATGTAGTACGCCAATATCGCCAAACAAATCCTTCCTAATTTTCCATACGTTCCTAACTATGCGTCATTGTTTATTTTAATTTCATTAACAGAAAACTAATCCAAAGGGACACAATAAGAAATGTTAAGATCGTCTAAAAAGACGTCATAGTGTAGAATTGAAATTTTTTCTAGCTCAAAAAATAACGGTACCTACCTGCCATATAACCATTACGTTAAATCCTATTTTTCTCGGAATCGGATCTAAGGATTTTGATTAATAAAATCAGTGCAGATTTTTAGGTAGGACCGATCATATGGTTGATTTTTTTTTAAATGGCTAAAAACGGTATTTTCCATAGGACCGTTTTTTTTTTTGGTTTCGACTATCTCATAAATGGCTTAACCGCTTCTTTCGAAATTTCACACATATATTGGTTTATGTTGCCCAATTTATACTGCGTACCAATACTTCTAATTAATATTTGTTTGCATTTTTAAAAGCATTTTAATTTTTTTTTTTAAATGTATTCATATTTTGAAAACTGTTAATTAATTTTTTTTCAAAATTTATAGTTATATGTATTTGAATCCAAACCTCTTCAGAAACCATCTAACGTTGGAGATTTGGGGATTCTTTTCGATTCAAAATTTTCATTTTCTCCTCATGTTAAAGCTAACTCAATGTTAGGGTTCATTAAGAAGAATTCCATTGATTTTTCTGACCCTTGTTTCTCTATTTACTTCTCTGGTAAGACCATGTCTAGAATACGGGGATGTTATCTGGAACTCTTCTCTACAAATTTGGTCGGATAGAATTCAGAAAGTTCAGAACCGTTTCACAAGATATGTGTTTTATAAAATGTGTTGGAATTTCAGCCCATGTTCCCAAGCAAGGCTACAACCTCTGAAAGTTCTTAGAACAACTCACGATATTGTTCTTGTGCGGGATATTCTTTGTTACCACGTAAGATGCTTTGAGTTACTCTTATTGATATATGTACATATGTATATGCTCCAATCAGGCCGTTGAGGGAAAGATCCATTCTTTTTGAGTCGAGTCATAGAATAAACTATGGTAGGAAATGAACCAGTTTCAAGGTCAATTAGAGAGTTCAACGAAGTTTGTGATCATGTGGATTTAAATTTCTCGAGAGAAAAGTTTAAGAATATATTTTACTATTTATTTTTAAGAAGATAAATATTTTCTGTTTTACTTTAAGTTAAATTATACTAGACATTCTTTCCTGCTATTAATCTATTAAGCCGTTTAGCTTCTAGATGCACTAAATAAATAAATAAGTATTGGGGTTTTTGATTTTTTTTTTTTAATTGTTTTCAAAAAGTTTTAAAAAAAACTTTTTTAAAAAGTTAAAAAAAAAAACTTTTTTCTCAAAAACCACTCCACGGATTTTTAAAATTTTAGTCTTATAAATTCAAATTTTACCAAGAAATAAAATGGCGTTCTTTTTAATGAGCTCAAATTATTTTAAGCATTTATTTCAGAATCTTGAATTATTTTTTCTTTGGTTAAGCCGATTTAATCTTTTTTTTTTAAGTTTATATTATTAAATATTTGGGATTATCATACCAATTTTTATTAGAAAAAAAATAAAGAAATTTTGTTTACATAACAAATTAAGAAAAAAACGATTTTAAAAATAAATTAAGATTTTTAAAAACATACGATGTGATCGAACATAAGAGCAAGTTCGTGCGATCCAGTCGTGCATTTTATTTATTTCTCATTTAATCGAAATAATTGCATATTAACCAAGTCTTCAGTACCAGCTAATAAATTCTGTAACAACAATGTTTTAATTGCTTAAAATAAAATGGTATTACGCGCGCTACTTCTTCTAAATAACTGGAGAAAGTTAGAATCGAAAAAAGTCTACAAACAACAATATACGTTTTTTCATAAAACTAAATACCAAAATTATAAAAAAAAAAAACAAAATGTTTTAATATGTGCTTATACAGTAAATAGAAATTTTATCAAAATCAGTCCCACCATTACATTATTATGATAAAACTAAAAATTAATCTTAAACATGTGACACCTTTGTCAGCAATATCAAAAACATATATCCTTAATTTTTTTTTCGCATGAACTAACAAATAATTTAAGTACATACAACCATTATCGATGTTCGATAAATTTAATCAAAATCGTTTACGTCGGTTTTAATAATCGATTAAAATCTGTTATTACTTACGATTTTTTTCACCGCGTCGTAATGTTTTTTGTGAAAAAATCTTCCCTTTCTTTTACGAAATGAATACTTTTCGTACATATGATACATTTCAAGTCCTTTGATTAAAGTATGTAATATAATGTACTGTTCTTTTCAAATATTTTGACTCCTCAATTTACTCTTAAACGACTTCAATATGTATCCTTTACCTGCAATTAGTGTTTTTTTTTTTGTTTTTTTGAAAAAAAAAAATATAAGATACCTGACTACTAAAAATTTATTTTCAGGAGATGAGAAAAGTATCTTCCTGCCTCGAGACAATTTTCATGTTATTATTACTGCGTCGTCGTTTCAATAAAGACCTTTGTTTCCTTATGACTGTTTTTTTTCTTCTTTACCCTTAACTTTATTTTATCGCTCAATTAAACTTATTGCTTAACTGTTTCCGTTTTGCTGGAAAATATGGATTCTTTTAAAACAAAACAAAATAAAAATTCTCCTCATCAAAGAAAACATTTTCAGAAAGAGTTTGCAATAGAATACTTTAGCTCAGATTAAAAAAAAATTTATGCATAACAATTATTAGGGAGCATATGAAAAAAAAGTAAAATATACTACTGAGTCGCACATATTTGCTCAGATGGTTTAACGTCGGGAAATTGTGTTTAGGGTATTTGTTGGTATTGCTTAAATTGGCAGCAGGTGTGTTCAAAAACTGTTATAAGCAGTGGCGGATTAACCTGCTGGGCGCTTAGTGATAACTACCCCATTTTTTTAATACTATCCAAGGATCGTAATTTGAATGGGCTAATATAGAAGAATAAGGGACACGATTCTCTTTTTGGGGTGATGAATTTAAATGCAGCGCGCGGTAGTATTTTTGAAAAATATCTCACATGTCATTTGTAATTGGTTTTTGATAAATTGCATAGAATTTTTGTAAACAAAATTGCATTACTAAGTGTTTACTAATGTGGAGAAAATATATTTCTCCTTACATTTACGAAGAACCTGTTAAGTTTAAAAACTGGGAACCCGTCAAATATTTTTGTATGGCAAAGGAGTATTGCGTATAGACTGTGGCAATTAATTTAATAATAAAACCTAGTAAGATATATACAAGAAGTTGAAAGAAATTTCCGAACAATTGCCCTCCATTTAATGAGACAAATAACTTTGTTATATAAATTTTAAGTATTTATTATTTTAAGTCCAACGATAGGTATTTAACATTTTTACCCATTTCAGTATAATATTTTAACTTACCAACATATTACAGTCTGAAAAAACTCACTTTTCTTTCACTATAAAGTCCTTTTTTAACTAAATCAAATTTTTTTTTGAGTATCACCCCTGATTGTAGTCAGTCAGTCAGAGGCGTGTTTTTTTACAATTGTGCGCGCACTAAAGGGATTTTGACTACCATTAATATGTTCAATCAGAGTGCGAGCGTTCGGAAAATAGGGAAGCATTTATCTGTGAATGGCTCGACGAGATCGTCTGAAACGCAGTTTTTTTTTTGCAATCTTAAGGCCCCATAGGTAAGTGCGAAAAACTAGTCTTACGATCTTTAAAATCTGGCTATAATGGCTTCTTTCCGATCATTTTGAACACGTAACTACTAACTAACAACTGCGAACAGCACCATAAAAATAAATTCATGCTGACTGTTGATATCTGAATCTGAATGAAATATCATTTCATTAGTTTTCTTGTAGATAAAGATTCAAAAAGTCTTACATTTGACTATTATTCTTAAGAGTTTTAGAACCTTACAGGTTTAATTTATGTTTATATAATAAAGGAAATTACGTGAGGTTGCAATAACATTAAATTAAGGAAATCTTCTACAAAATCTAACCCTTATTTAAACTAAATCGTATCGCCCAATTAGTGAGAAAAACTCGACGATTTTGGCTTATTCTTATTTAGCGGGTTCATATTTTGTATGCGTTACGCGTATTCCGTAATAATGCAACATGCAATTTATAACAAGGAACAAGTAGAAAATAATTTCTTATCGGGCGATTTGTCATTACGTGTTTTCGAACCGTTCGCGCAAACAGACTTTTCAAGAAATTTCGTATTTACGGATACCAAAATTTATGAAAACCCCAATTGAATGGCATTAGGTAATATTTGTTTTGCTTGACTTTTTTTAGATTAAAATAGAATAACATACAAAATTTGCCGCTCTCTACAAGTTGCCGCCCTAGGCTCGAACCTCACGAGCCTACTGGTTAATACGTCACTGGTTATAAGTAGTTTTATATTACTGATTATATTAAGTGATGAATTGGTATTAGACAAACGGAGAAATATAAATATAACCAATTTGATTGTCATATTATCATAAGGAAAATCTGCACATTTTCCAGTAATTCTACATTTCATGAGATGTCAGTAAGAAATCAAAAGAATCATCAGGAGAGAATTCCACTGACCGAATCTTTTACAAAAAAAAAAAAAAAACAAATTATGTTTCTTTAAATCTACGTTTTTTTTTACCGAAACCAATACCTGTACTTAAGAAAATTGAAACCTTGCCTCTAAATTATTATTTATATTTTTCTTTTCCAGTTTGCGACATTAATGTCTTTTTCAAAGGAGATATTAATAGCAGTTATTTTTGAGACAATAATTATGTTTACATTATGTATATCTATACTTACCTAAAATCTACACATGCACATTAGTCCAGTCATTTTAGGTTTTATCTGCGGAAAAATTCCAAGTGAGCTGGACACCTTTATTACGGTGTTGTAATGAATATGTGAAAAGTCGACATCGATATCGTGCCGGCTAACAAAGTTATTAAGGTCAAAAGGTCACGAAAATCAGTTTTTCGCAAATATCTCGCGACTTATTACTCGGAAGTCAATAGTTCTCAATATAAAAATTGCTGGTCTGCGTCTGCACTCTTAAACAAAACAAGATTAAATAAAATAAAATAAGGAAGCAATAAAATAAAGTATTTCTGTTTTTATTTTGTTTCTATGGTGGTTAATTTTATGCGTTTTTCATTGTTTTTAGCCCCAAGCACATCACTGAGGAGATCCTGAGTGAACCGAGTTAAATCTAAGAAGAGCATGATCTAACTCTTTGCTCCAGTTGATCGTATATTTTATTCCGACCTAATGGATCATTTTCCAAATTAGGTCTGGTGGAAAAACTAAGTTGAGCGATTGGATATGTCGGAGGTGAAAAAGGAACACACATTTTTTTTGACAGCTTAGTTCTGTGCTCTGAGCTAAAAAAAGAAAATCGCCTTTTGTCACCCTTACGATTGTATATGGTTTCGCACTTCACTAGTGACCGTTGGCTAAAACGTCGCTCCAGCCCATACACAGCACATTTGTGTGAACACTTCCTTCGCGTGGGTATGCTAAATGTGTAGTGTGTGTAGTACTGCGTGTGTACCGTTTTCAAAATATTTTCATTTTTTAAATCCGTGTCTTGATCAATGTTGTGTATATCGTGATGTGCGCACCTGCGCACTTGCATGTTCAAAATCAGTTGCGGCTGGAACGTGGACAAGTTCATACGATTCCATAAGCACAAAAAAGAAGAAAATGACACACATCAGTGTCAGGATCACTGTTAATGTTTATTTATTTTAACTATATGCCTGAAAGACCTAAGGTCTTTTAAATGCAACCTGGATTGCACGGCATCAGTTTGGCACAGTGGATTTGAGAACCAGGTATTGACTGTCTCATTTTAACCCATGGGCGGCATCCAATTAAAATTTGAGGTATAGAAAAGAATGCGACTAGCGTGGAGATCGAACCCACACGTCCTAGTTAGCAATCAAACACTTATCCACTACGCCATTGCCACCCACAATGTTGTTTTCTATTCGATATGAAATGACCAAATGATGTGTACACAAATTGGAAAGCCACATCGGTGGAGTGCACATCGGTGTGCACACAAGTGTTGTATGTGTAAACGTCACTTTAGACATTTTTAATGTTCAGTTATTTTAAACTAAGGACACATGTATTTTCCGTGCAAATTATTACAAAAACCAACAATGTGAAGGAAATCGTCTAAATGTGTTCTTAAGACACACATCTATAGATTCCCTGTCACTCCCTGTCACTTAAATCTCAAATCTTAACAAAATATGCATTATCACATATTCAAATGCAATATCTAGATCTATCGTTAAATGTAGTTTTCTATGCAAAACCCCGACGTCAGTTCCATTCAATTATATTCAGTTTTAAACTAATTTTATTCAGCCCCATTTGGCCCATCGAAGAACCCCAAAAAGATTTCCATCTAAAAATCCTCTCACGTCTCCTGTAAAAAATCGCAAAATTTAATAAGAAATCCACTAATCTGCGATTGTCTTTCAATTATGTTAATCAAGTCGGCTTCGAACTAAAAGCAATTATAGAAAATTCCTCCCGCGAAAGGGAAAGCTCATAGGTAAAGCCTTACCCAGCTTTCACTATACAAAATTGCCCTAACATGCGCAAGTTGGGCATGATTTTGGCCAAAAAAAAAATACCAACCATCAATATCCGGCGGATTTTGAAAACACACTTAGCTGTCTCAGTTTGAGTATCTAAATTATGTATGTATGTATAGGTATATTGTATATCGACAAGGATTAGCGTCGGAAAACTTTTGCATAAAATATTGAATATTAAGTCCCTTCTCTTGACACGGGCGATATACAGGGATGTACCTAGTACAATATAGAGTTGTTTTCAGGGTGTTTTGGAGTACATTTTAACGAAACGATGATGATGATGATGATGATAATGATCCCATCACGACAACAATTGTTTCACATACGTACATCATAGATCATAGTATATATATGAGAATATTTCTCATGCCATAAAAGGCCTTTAATCAATGTTAAGTAGATGATACATAGCTAATGTGTGCTGAATCCTTTAATTTCAAGAGGACAAGGGATTTGCATGTTGATGTGAATGCAGAGCGATATTAACGTACTCCTTGATACCATCGCACCGGCCAGCTTAAGCAAACAAGATAACATTAATAATGCTGGCCTAAATTCTCGAACTTGATTAAGTATACGGAACATCTCTGGTGCGTGGAAAGCTCGAACGAGATAAAGGACATCATCATCGTCATCATCATATCGACGTCGTCTTCGTCCATGCGTCGTCGTCGTTGTGATTATCATTGAGGGATAAATTTAACTGAATCCCCTCTGGCTCTGGAAGCAAACACACTGCTGGGAATATTCGTAGTTTATATAGTTCTAGACCGTATCGGGTGGGGAGGTTGACGTTGATGGCCATAATAACGTTGTTATAGGCTTGTTTGGATGTTTTTGGAGATGCATATACCAACACATTGGGGAATAGACGACTAAATCCATTATACTTGGATGCATACATATTAATCGCATCATTAAATTGAGAGATCTGGACGTTTTTTCTTCACCAGAAATGACAAACACATCCAGGATAACAGACGACGACGCCAGAGAAGTACTCTGTCGGATTTAGATATCAAGTACCAATAATGGTGCAGACAAAATACAAAATAATTGATTGTTAAAGTCAATATTATTGATCGGACAAGACGATGATTCGAATGTGAAGACATCATCCGTTGGCAGTATCAAAAGTCTACATAACCAACTCAAAGAAAAGACTATTCTGGTTCTCATGCAGTTTAAGTTAAGTTTCACCAATTTAGATCGATTTAAATAAATCTACACCTCCCCTAAACCAATTTTAGGAAATTATTATATATCCCACAATTTTGCATGAGTTTATTGGAAATTTGGAATGTGTTAACGTCAAAGTGGTTAAGTTTAATATAGATCTTTCGTTGTTGTCAATTAATAACGATGCTACTCTTTTCAACAGGAACTAATTCGATCATTTAATGTTGATGATCCAGTTGCTGGAAATGTGGTGTTAAAAAAATGTTGGTACAGTGAAATCTCCCTTGGGCGGAAAGCCATGGTGCAAAAATGTTTGTCCGTCTAAGGGAGTTGTCCGTTTAAGGGAAATGAACAAAATAAATAGTAATTTATGTGAGCTTATGTAAAAATGTTTGGATCGATTAGTGGGCTAAAGGACGGAAAGAATAATGCTGTTGTTAGATTGCGTGCGACGTTTCAAGCATGGTTATGCTCATCATCAGGCAAAAAAACAAACCAATATATCAAAAAAATACTGCGCATTCTAAAATTTTTTTTGTTTTTAAAAATCAACAACAACTGGCTAGTTACACTTTACTCTTCCAATGTCGCACGCAATCTAACAACAGAATTATTCTTTCCGACCTTTAGCCCACTAATCGAATCAAACATTTTTAGGAAATGAACAAACAAAAACACTAATTTTCAAAATTAAGATATTCATTTATTAACAAAAATAACAAAAATAAATAAACTTCACTTTCTTAAAACTAACTTAATTAATAATGGCTATATTTATTTATTAACACATGATATTTTTTATCTCATGACGTGGAATGAAATGATTAGATTTAACACATAAGTACATATAAAATCATCCTCTAATAATGTATGTATGTATCTTTCAAAAAAAAACAATATTTCAATATTTTTGTTTGGTTTTAGAAAAGACGGATTTATTTTGGAATCTGGCGCGTAGATCAAGCAAAAGTTGAACCGTCATTTTTCTTCACCGCAAAAAGGTTTTAAATTTTCAATTGAAGTGTTTGTTTTTGGTAGGAATTAATAGATGTTCCCACCAAGTCTTTATCCTCTTCCTCAGATTCTCTGCCAGACTCGTTGATTTCATCAGCAACTTCAATATTTTCTGGGATCATGTCAAAGTCATCATCCTCATTTACATCTTCATCCATCAGCACAAAAATCCAGGTTCTCCATCAAATCTGCATTCATGAAGGAGCTTGGAAATATCTCTTAAATTTGCTAGAGGTGAATCATCTTCTGGATCGAATTTACTGTCGTCCAGATTTAAACCTGAGCGCAAATAAACAAAAATCTAAAACTCCAAAAATAATCCTTTTTTACGTCCAAATAAATTCGCTTTTACCACATGAATGAGAGAAAATAATTTGATGCTCGACTGCAACTTAACAAAAAAATGCTGTTGCCAAAATTATCAGCGTAATGACATTTTCAATACTGCTCTGGTGTCCGTTTAAGAGAATATATTTTTTCATTCATATGTGAAGTTCCTGTCCATGCTCCTTCCAAGGAAGTGTCCGTCCAAGAGAAACTAATAATAATGAAACGTATATGGAGCAATTACCGTACAAAAAAGGTGTCCGACTAAGGGAGATGTCCGCAAAGGAAGATTTCACTGTATACCAATTTTAAGCATTTAATAATAAAAAAAATTAAAAATAATTTTATAATAAATCGTCTTGCTATTTTTAAAAAATGTTTTATTCCAAAAATTCAAAAAAGGATTGTTTGAAAAATTTTAAGGAAAAAAGAAGAAGGAAAGAAAATAGATCATAAAAATATATTCTTTTAACAGGTTTTACAAGTATAAAACGAAATCGGTAAAGCCGTTAACTTAGAAAATCACAGAAATTTCTATAGCAACAAGAATCCTTGTAGAATCAAAAAAAAAAAATGTATCACTAATTAGTGATCATAGCGCTGAATTCTGAACAATTACTGACATTTTAGAACGCATAACTTTTTTTTGCCAATATAACCTAAGAGATTCACAAAGCCTCTAAGCTCTCAGCTAAGCAGTTGGGTATTAGCAGAAAACTGTAAGTCTCCTTCCTTCAAAACGGCAGGAAACACGCTGACAAAAATAGTCCAGAAGTGTTGACAGTTGGATCGTATCGTATAACGAAAAACAATTATTCTTTTGTTAGACAATGTTCTGGTGCTCATCTCAAACTCAGAATACAAATCAATCGAGGAGAGCACCAGGGATAATAGCAATTAACCACAACACTCGAAAGACCATCAATATCTCTACCTATTTGTTAATAAATAAAGTTGCGGTGCGCCAGGTCGTGGGAACCAAACCTGTGAATTGTTGCTTCCCTTTCTCTCTTAACTACTTACATATGTGTTCTTTGTAAATTGTTTTTTTTTCCAGCTGTTATGGAGAGCTCCTTAATTGACTGGACACATAGAGAATGTAGTAAAGGCAATCGCTCAAAATTTGTGCTTTTTCACGTTCTTTGTATGATTGTGTTGCCGGTCCGCCTATCAATGCGGAATTCGCGGTCCGGTTACATATTGCGACTTTGTACTGCTAGATTTAAAATTGGAAGTGCCTAGTTGTACGTCTTAGTGGTTACTTGTACAACATGTAAGTCTAACAGGTGAGTCTCGCAGGTTTACCAGTACTGTGTTGAAATAGCAATTACCGAAGAGTGCAGAGTTCCTTGTCTTTTTTTTTTTTTTTTTATAATCTACACGCGCTCAAGCAAGGGATTATACTACCCTTTAAATGTTTCAACACAGCGCGGGCGTGAACTTAAAGAAGAGAAGGGATGATAGGAAAGATGTGTGGTGCGATGTTCTGAGACTGTAGGTGGTTCTTGTCTCAGATTTTATCTCAAGGGATGGCGGCTTAACTAATGTGGAGAAATCCGAGTCTTATTTATCTATGTCCCTTATAGTTCGCATTCATTTTTTTATTCTTGGTCCTATTTTATCGGTATACTAGTTTTTACTCAATCACATGTTGTTAGTTCTATGCCTAAACAGCATGTAATGAGTAAACTAGCAACTCATGGTATGACATTTATTTTTAAAATAACACAACTATCTCGCCCGTACATAAAATGAAGCTGCAAATCGGGGAATATCTGTCATTCTCTAGTCAGTTACCTTAAAACTTTTATTGGGTTCTGCGCTGCGGGGTAACAGGTGACACACGGACTTAGGTCTGCGCTGTTACATGAGTATGGACCACATGTCGGAGCATCGCAGTGGATGTAGGTTACGTCCAAATTGTTTGGCGCCAAGGTGGACTAGATCTGTAGGTCTATAGTGAAGACCTTCAAAGTCGAGATTGGGATAATTAAAGGGAGAAATTGACGGAGGAATAACCGCGAAGTGGGTAGAACCACCGTAAGATGGAGAACATAACGTGCAGGCGCCTTCGTGAAATAATTTTCACTTCAGTATGATTTTGTTGACTATTACGAGTAGTTCTTTAGTAAGCAACTGAGGACTGTTTCAAAATTTTTGATGGACAAATCGACCTGCGACATAAAATGCACATTCTGGTTTACTTTAGCTTTCATGTCGATGCCAATGGCTAAAGCCAGGTTAGCTACCACATTTGACTCCAAGCTTCTATTCACCAGAAGAAATCAATTTATTTTACTATTCCTTTGCTTCTGGTGTGCTGTGGATGTGGTGAATCGCGGTTTCATGTACGGTTACGAAAGAGCGCAAACAATTGGGCGAATTGTCGATTGTGAGCAGAGGCAGTAATCATCTTGCGGACATTTTTTAATGTCCAAATATTTTTTGTACAATCGAAATCAATGGATTCACGTGATAATTCTGTGGCCTCTTCAAGCTCGCGCATATTTACTCGCCGATCCGCAATTATCGAACTATTGGCTTGGACGACCATTTCTGGTGTGTTGACCTCAATTATTCGACCAGAATCTTCAAATTCACTAGTTACTTGTGCTCGAACGACAGCACCGAAATTGAGTAAACCAGTGGTGAATGGTTCTAGTCGATGTTGAAGATTATATTTGTCAAGATTTTGTTCGGTTTGGGTGATATGGGAGTTCTTTTTCGCATGAAATAGTGTTCAATTTTCTATTTAAACGAAAATGCTCATAGGCGTCTTTATAAAATGGCTGCCACAATAAAACTGTTTGACAGATCTGTTTGCAAATTTGGGTGCGTTCTTTCATCATGATTATCATAATTCATGATAAGAAATATAAAATGCACGACTGGATCGCACGAGCTTGCTCTTGTAGCTAACAACATTAATTTAGCTAAACATTGACGCTATTTAGTAGGTAGGTAGTCTAGTTAACCTATGCAGGCTTATAGCCGATGTAGTTAAGATTATACCTTGATTCTTAGTATAGTGAATTGTCGAATGCATGATTCAAGGAATAGTTACATAGGTACCTACAAATGTATATTAAAATCTAGGTTATGGATTTTAATAATGTATGTCAGGAGAGAATAATATGTGCCTACATACATGGATGGAACCTATGTATGTAAATATGTACTTATGATAATGAAAATGAAGGATGCAGGTTGGTAGGTAGCTATATGCATATAACTTTATAATTTAGGTGTAATGTATACATTAGATTCATATGGTTTTTAGAGACACATATTATATGTATATATAAATGTATGAGGGGTTACAATGTACTTAGTATTCAGTCAAATTGAAATATTTTATGACCTTTAGTCCAAAATGCGTTTCGCCCCGACACGATAGTTGGGCTCATCAGTTAGATCCTATCGTGTCCTTCTAATACGCACTATTTTTTGGTCGATGACTACCGACTTTAATAAAATTTGCAGCACATACATACTGCAAATTATATCTTTCTAGGGGAATTTGGTCAAATTCATGCACCTAGAAATATATGTATGTTATGCCCGTGGTCTGGCTAGTGGTAAATAAATAGAAGAAAACGCAAATAATACCTATATATTATTTTTGTTTTTGCTTTAGTGGACTGTGTGGATTTAAGTCAAATTTAAATATTTTATGACCTTTAGTCCAAAATGCGTTTCGCCCGGACACGATAGTTGGGCTCATCAGTTAGATCCTAACGTGTCCTTCTAAGACGCACTATTTTTTTGTCGATGACTACCGACTCTAATAAAATTTGCAACACATACATACTGCAAATTATATCTTTCTAGGGGAATCGTGTCCGGGCGAAACGCATTTTGGACTAAAGGTCATAAAATATTTCAATTTGACTTAAATCCACACAGTCCACTAAACCAAAAACAAAAATAATATATAGGTATTATTTGCGTTTTCTTCTATTTACTTAGTATTCAGTGACGTACGCAAACGAATGTAAAAAGGGAATAATAATAAGGTAGAAATAAATAGGAATACACATAATTAAATGTTTTTGTATTGCTTAGTCGTTATAGTTTGAGGGAAAACAAAAATGCCATTTGAATTAATGGATAAATAAGAATATATCAAAAAAAATTCAAAAATTGTTGGAACGGTTTTTTAATAAATATTAATTTTGTATGTATAAAATTTTGAAAACATTTTTAGAAAAAAAAATTTAAATTCCATTTTAAAGACATTATTAATATACATATAAAATTCAAATTTCAAAAAAATTCTGTGACTGGTTTTTAAAAAATCGTTTTTTCAAAAAAAAAATTTATTTATTTTTTAAAAATCGAAAAACTTTTTTTTTTGAAAATTTTCGTATGCAGTTTTATTAACAATTTTAGAGAGCATTTGTATAATGTATAATTTTGAGAAAGTCGAAAATATGAAATGTGGTTCTATGGGAAGTACCGTTAATAAGTACGCAAAAAAAAATTTATAATTGAAAGTGAACTGTACTAATTTAAAAGAACACACAAATTTTTTGATAAAAATTCATGGAGTTGTTTTCGAGAAATAATTTTTTTTCGTAACGGTTTTTTAACATTTGTATTGGAGGTACCGTTGTTTCTTATTTTAGAATGTCAAAAAACGCAAAATACGAATTTTCGAAAAAATCTTTTGAGTCGTTTGCAAAATTTTGAGTTTTCAAAAAAAAAATTAATTTCCAAAAAAAATTTTTTGAAAAATTTTGCTATACAATTGTGCTTAAACTTTCTAGGAGCTTCTGCGTAAAAAATTTAAAAAACATCAATTTAATCGTTTTTGAGAAAATCAAAAGCCAAACAAATGGTTCTACATACTAGAGGTATCAAAAATAACAATTTTTTTTCAAAACAAAATTATTTAAAGGTAACCTTCCGTTCAGTAATTAACTGATTTTTTTTTATAAATATCGTTGGAGCCGTTTTTGATAAAAAATAAAATTTTTTTGGCCAAAAAAAATGTATGGGAGCTACTGTTATTTGTCGTCTTAAAAAAAATAAAAAAACGTGTGGGCATATTACCGAAAAAACAATATGTACCAAGTTTGAAGCAAATCTATCGAAGCGTTTAGGCTGTGGACTCGAGGACAGAATGACAGACAGACAGACAGACTGAATTGGGGGACCCACTTTTTTGGTGTTCTTTATGATCGTAATTTCATGTTTGATTGCCTTATAATACCTATAATCCCAAGTAAAAAATCAAAAACATCATCCACCCATTTTCGAAATATTGAATTTTCAAAAAAAATGAACTTTCAATAATCCATTAAAATATTTTTCGAAAATTTTGGTATGCAGTATTAAATTAAACATTTTAAATTTGTATTATTTATAATTTGAAGGAGCTCCTATATAAAACTTTTGATTATTAACGGTGCCATACAACCAATTTCTAGATTTTGAACTTTCTCATAAACGCCTCAACGGATTTCGGTTGAGCCGTCTATGAGAAAGTTCGAAATCAAGAAATTGATTGTATGACAACCTTAATAACCAAATGTTGTTCTAGCGTATATCTAAAATAGTGCACATACTTTTTATTTATCAAAATCGTTAGAGCATTTTCGAGATAATGGAGTTGGTAAAAAAAATTGTATGGCAGGTACCGTTAGTCTTGGACCTAAGCAATGATTCAAAAATCTATTTTAGGCAATAACCTAAAACGCTTAAATACAAAATTTGAGAAAATCACTTCAACCGTTTAAGCTGTAGGGCATTGCACAGACAGACGAAATTGCGGGACTCACTTTTTTGGTGTTCTCCATCATGGAAATGCCACGTTCGATTAAGATCTCGAGTTCGATTTTTTTCCAAATGCAAAACTTTCCCTGCTATAATACCTATATCGGAAGTAAAAAATGATAAATTTAAGGTGAAGACACATTTTGTGTTAACTTTGAGCAACTCATTGATTAAAAACTGTATAAAATGTCTGCTGTAAAATTTAAAAATTAATTAAAATTCGTGATTAAACTCCAAATCTACTCAGGATTTTTTTTTCGATTTTTTGTACTCGAGGTCTTGGGCAGTCAGTATTTTCCAAAACTGATTGTTTAAGAGAGTTGCATATGTATGTATAGAATTCGGAAATTGAAGGAAGCCTATTTTTTAATCGAAAAAAAAAATGATTGATCACATAATGTATAAAGTAATTACACTACAATGGATGGGGACGAAGGCCAAATGATTATCCCACCACAGTTGACAAAAAGTTCGCAGATACAATTGAGTCGAAAGCCTTTTTTTCTCTTTGAAATAATAACCTTGATTGACGACTGAAATTTCTTACATTTTTGGCATGCAACCAAAAAGCAGGTACAAATATTTTCAACCTCTAAAACGTTTTGAAAACTATGAAACAATTTCAATTGTCTTACACACCCGTGCTAATTTATTGAGCAACCTGGCAACCATACTATTCGTTATTTATTTTTGTTTTCTCTGCAATTTCTTCGAGTGTGAACTAAAAGAAAACAACCTAAAGCATTTTGAGCTTGTACCTCGAAGCCAGAATGGGTGCTATTTGAACACGTGCCAAAATGCCACGTACGGAAGTAGAAAAAGAGGGCAAATTAATATTGAAACCTAAGCCCAGAGACGTAGCAACAATCATCACTAGTGAGCACAGGTGGTTAGATGGTTTTAGGTGGGTAGGGTATAGGTGGCTAGGTGGCTTTGATGGCTATAGGTGAGTAGTTTAGCAGCAGCAACAATAAATAAATAAAGGTTTTCTAAATTAATTAAATCAACAACTCTATTGTATGAGTAGGAGGTCAACGTACTAGATCAAGAAAACATTCTTTCAGAAAAACTGAAGAGTTTTTTTTTTTGGCTTAGTGTTTGTACGATTATTTTTATTTTTGTTGTTTTTGTTATTCAATTTGAACTTTGACACATTTCGACTTGAGACGTGATTTTGTTTGACAACGCCATTAACCAATACCAAATGAAAGTTGAAGGGTATGGGGTCTCTCTCTCTCTCTAATTTGAAAAGATCTCTTTTTTATTTGTTGAGGTTGGTATAATCGAAGTGGACTCATTGGACTCTCTAGTAGCAAATGTTCCAAACAAATACATATACATAAGTTAAGTGATTAGTTGGTGTAATTTATTGTGGGTTGTATGGTGTTGTCGTCGATGTGCTTACACGATGTTCAAGGAACTTTGGGCACTTTGCCATAAGGAACACACATAATGTTTCGGAAGCGACACGATGAACTGTGAACAAATATTATATCGGCAAAGCCAAATCAAGCTTGACAAAAAGAAAACAAATTCTTACAGGAAGTAGTGGTCTGTCGTAAGGGCAGTATTATGTGTCTTGAAGAAAAATTTAGGCTCAACATTCAATAATGCAGATGTTTTGCCTTATTATTTGGATACAAAGTGCTAAAAAAAAGCTTATTGGCTTTATTCGAGGGAATTAGGGTTTTGACTAATTCGAATGCGAACAGGGTAAATAAATTGACGACTTCTGAAAGTCCTAATATTTTTCTTCGAAACACCGGTTCAAAATTGTAAACCTTATTCTTATTTATGTCAAATTTACGTTAAATATCGTTTTTTCACCTCCTAAATTAGTGGACCGATTTTGAAGAAATGTTATTCGTGTAGGTTCTTATAATATTTAAAGGTGCACTCGCTACGTGGCCCTGTTGCATTCTTCGTCGATTTCTTGTAGCAGGTCCCCTTTAATATCATATGATATACCAACTATATGTATAAGCTTTGAGTTTTGGAGAAGAAATATCTGAAACATTTAAATTGGAAAAAAATAACGAACACGTTGGAAAATTCTGAGTTTCTCGTCTTTTCGACCAGCGTCTTCAACTCATTCATATAAAAATACTATATTATTGGTATCCCTTCAAAATCACATACTTTTCTGTCGAATTATCGAGGTTTGAAATATAAAAATAGTAAAGGTTGTCAGAACACTGGCCATGTCCCAGTTGAGAAAGAAATTCTTGGGAAGATATTTCGTTGATGACTTTGAAGAACTTTCGAACTTTTCGGGCATCAGCCTGTTGATCAATTCCTCCAAATGGCTTGATATTTCATAGATGTCGTAGGTTATTTTAGTGGAAATGGACTAATCACTATAGTTCAATATGACGCTTGTTAGATAAAATAGAAGGCAGGAAGTAATTTAGCATTGAGGATTGAGGAGTGAATATTTAGCACGTATCGTTGCCTCTGGATGCAAGGAACGTTGCCTAAAGTGGATCTGAAATGTAATATTCTTTTAGCCATTGACGAAAAAAAATGCCGTCTCTTAGAAAATTAAAAATATTTATTTATTTTAGCTTAACGTGTACATTTTTTCGACAGGGGTTAAAAAGTATCGAAATTCTCTTCTTAACAAAAAGAGTTCAGTTTTAGGAAATTAACGATGGTGACAAATTTCTTACCACCAATCCATATATTTAAAAAGTTGAAACAGAATAGGTATAATCCAATTTCATGAATTCATTATAATAAAAAGAGGCCGAAATAAAATTTTAAAACTTTATTATACAATCCGTTCAAATTTATTTTTACGAAACAGTTTTTGTTTCCATTTACTATCAGTTACTTGCTCAGAGTAAGATATTATCGGTGAAGTATTTTAAAAAGCTGCAGATCTAAGCGTGAAATTTAAGGTCCCTTTGAGGCCGCCTGCAGTCAAAAATTATTTGAGTCCCTAGTTTCATCAATAATACAGCGAGCGACGACGAAAACAATTGAACATGTGTAAATGCTTATTTTATATTTCTATCACAATTGTTAGAGAATCAGCCCAGGTGGCCTAATGGACGAAAGTAGACTGACAGAAGTGGTCATAGTCGAAATAAATAAGGTGGGTGGGTTTAGCTTTAACAACAGCTAATATCATTGGCTCAAAATTTTAAACGATTTAGTAATATGTTAAATCATTTTTAGTATGATACTAGGTTAAAAAGAGGATTTTGCTAATCTTAAACGAGTTTAGTATAGTATTATCTTCTTCTTAACATTTTACTTAAAATCACCCAATGGCTACTTTAATTTTTTAGTATGATACTAAAACTATAATGTCGTCTAATAGTATATCAGCCTTGCACGCGGGGAGTCCAGGTTCGAATACTGCTGGGTTACATTTTTTTTTTTTTTTTGTAAATACTGAAGTTAAATGATTAAAATATAAACATCAAATACTTATTTAGAGCACATGTTGGGTTTCCTTCAACATATAATTAATTTAAAACGCATAAGCACAATAATTTTGTTCATCAAAATTCAAACCCTACAAATGCTTTGTTATCTGGTTAATAAGCAGAAATTGTTAACTAGTATCGTGTTAATGCCTTAATAATAGGTTGTTTAGAATTTTGCGCCATTTCGTTTTGGAAGCTTTAATGCTATGCTAATATTATAGGCTGCTGCTGTAGCTCCACATCCTAAGAACAATGTGGGAAGTTTGAATAGGATATACAAGACTATCGGTACTGTTATCAGTAAATCAATTTAATGGAAAGGATTATTAATGAATATTATACAAAAAATCGTAGAAGGAACACCAAAATTTATTTTATGAATACGAGACTTGAAGTTAGCAATTACAACATCTTTATTGGAAAGTCAAAAAGGTTTTTTTTATAATCCAGTGAAGAATTGATTAATCGTCCGTCTCTTTTTCGATTTCATGGAGAAACTTCTGTGAAAGCATTGAAGACACTTCTGAAGCTTCTAGACTAAGAAAAATCCTCTCGAAAAATCCACCGATGCCTAGCTCTCTAAAAACAGCTAGCGGGGTATGGACAAACTCAAGCGAAGACTCGCTATCACTGCTTATAGATACGCATTTCCCGGGTAGCTCACAAAATATTTGTAGGACTGAACAATCAACGACAGGCTATAAAAATAATAACAATCTTGCTCTGATTACAACTGAAAAGCTACGTTGGGCAATTAAAAGCTTCGATCCCTATAAGTCGGCGGGACCAGACGGCATAATACATGCCGAAATCCAGATAACCTCAGATATAATCATACCTATCCTGGAGGTTATTCTAAATGTGTGCCTTGAACTAACTTACATCCCCTTACTCTGGAGAGAAGTCAAGGTCATCTTCATTCCCAAAGTAGGCAAAAGTACCCATGTAAATCCGAAGGATCTCAGACCGATCAGTTTATCTTCATGCCTTTTAAAAACTCTAGAAAACTGACTTAAAAAAAAATGCTCCCAATCGACTAAAAATTTGGGCAACCAAATGTAGTCTGAATATTAACCCAACCAAGACATAACTTGTCCTCTTCACTAGGAAATATAAAATTCCCAAAATTATACCGCAATCAATAAATGGTACGCCAATGACTTTCTCAGACGAAGCCAAATATCTAGGTATCATACTAGATAAAAAGCTGAGTTGGAAATCCAATATACAAGAAAGAGTAAGAAAAGCAACAGTTGCACTCTTCTCTTGCAAAAAAGCCGTTGGAAATAAATGGGGCTTATCCCGACAGATTACCCATTGGTTGTACACAGCGGTCGTTATACCGATACTTACTTATGGGGAAGCAGTATGGTGGACTGCATTGGACAAAGTCACATATTGTGATAAATTAAATAAGGTCCAAAGGTCAGCCAGCTTATGTACCAGTGGCGCACTCTGCTCCACACCCTCGGCTGCCCTTGACATACTACTTAACCTTACACCCCTCGACATTTTTAGCAAACAAGTGGCTGCGAGGACAGCTATTCGTCTCAAAGCCATCTCTCAATGGACTAGCAATCCGATAGGCCATTCTAATATTTTGAACAAGGTCGGAGCAAAACTAGGGCGATCCGACTGTGTGGTGTAGTCGGATCGCCCTAGTTTTGCTTACCTTCGAGAAGGACTTCCAAGTTATCATCCCACCAAGATCAGATTGGGAGGATGAGAGGTTCTTAAAAGATGAGTCAGCCCACTTTTATACGGACGGTTCGAAAACCTAAGAGGGAGTGGGAGGTGGTGTGTTCTCAGACAGACAAAATCTTAGTCTCTCTTTCCGTCTCCACTACCATTGTAATGTGTTCCAAGCTTAAATTCTGGCGATTAAAGAGGAGTTATCCTGGCTAAGGGAAAACCTTATATCTACATCGGATATCCGCATATTCTCTGACAGCCAAGCAGCCCTCAAATCACTTGGTACTGTTGACATAAACTCCATAACTGCCCGCAACTGTCGATCATCTCTCAAGGAGATGGCAGAACAATTTAATATTCACCTGATTTGGGTGCCGGGACATAGTGATTTTTTGGGAAACTGCAAAGCCGATGAACTCGCCAGAAAAGGAACCAAAATACCTATGCTACCGAAAATGGAAGAAATCGGTATGCCTATCGCCACAAGCAAACTATTGTTGCCTCAAAACTCCATAAAACAAATAAATTTTAGATGGTCTAACATCACTACGTGCCTGGCCACCAGACAAATATGGCCAGAATTAGACCCAAGACTCTCAAAAAGTTTATTCTCTTTGAGCAGGAAACATCTTGGCTTCGTAATAGGTGTTGTAACTGGACACTGTTTAATTGGTAGACACGCCAAAAGACTTGGAGTTTTCTCCAATGACTTTTGCAGAAGCTGCATGGACGAGGAGAAAGAAGAGACTATCTCACATCTTCTTTGTTCATGTCCTGCTCTCTCCCAAGGAAGAAACTTACATCTGGGGGAATACTTTTTAGACGACACCAGTGATCTTAGACACATTGAGATTCACCAACTTCACCGCTTCATTGGAAGCTCCAACTGGTTTGATTAAAGAGTAAATTTCTCTTCATGTGGTATCACAATGGACCTGTCTAAGGTCCAACTGTGTCAGCTGTTTTCCTGACGACCACTTTAACCTAACCTCAACCTAACCTATGATGTCGGAAAGCGTTCCTTAATAATCCGCTCTTAGAGTTTTTCAGAAAAAATAAAGATTTTGGGAGTAATTAAGCAAAATAAAAAAAAATTAGAATTTTTAAGATGGCAGCATTACCCTTCCGGTTCCACACTTAGAATTTGGTGTTTTTCATAGAATATGTTTTTGCAAACATAAATAAAAACAAAAAATATCCCCACTCAAAAACATAGATTTATTAAATTTTTTTGAATTAGTGTACTACACCCCAATGAGTTCGACCATTTTTCTCCAAATCTATCAATTGTACGATAAAAAGTGTATTCTTCTTTTTTATGTAGAATAGAATAGCTACAATGCGTACCTACAACTTTTTTCAAAAGAACCTTTATTTTTCGAGTAATCGAAAAAAAAATGAATTTCCCCCCTTCCCAACCCCCCAAAAAACATTTTTGCTCCCAAAAATGTAGGGTAATTTTTAGGAAATGCTTAGAACATTAAAATGAAGCTCTCCACCAAAATTCAGCTTTGTCGGAATTTTTTCGAAGAGAATTTCTAATTTTCCAGGTCTATTAATCAATATTAATTTCAGAAATATTTCCTTAAAACATTCGACATGAAAATGTCAAACAAAATTATATTTTGTACTCTCCTCTCTAAAATAGCGAGGACCACATACATTTGGGCAGAGTGGTACACAACATTATAAACCTTAAACAATGTGTCATTAGTGAGGTCGATAAAATTTGCATTAGCCATAGCCATAGCCAGCCAACTTCAATCATGTTACGTGAATTTGCAATTTAAATGAAATAAGAGGCTTTTTATTCACACAAAGTCAACGCACCCATGATAAATTGAGGTCCGACATTTAAGTGCATGTGAGGCTTTTTAAACTAAATCAACATCTATTTGTAACAATAATACTCTTGCGTTACAAATTACGGTAAACAATGCATTTAATTATTCGGCTGACTTCATTCGATATGCGTATGGGGTGTTGGGGGGGGGGGGGGGGGGTGTTATATTTTTTTGTTTTAGTTCATTCGTATGAGCATTTTATGTAACGAACCACGAACCAATGTCGTCTGATGAAAGCATCAAATTGTAATGACAAATTAATCGATTGTCCGATAACCACATACTGGATGTGGCACAAAAGTGGAAAGACATTTGTCCAAAGTTTGTTATTGTGTCTCTAACTGCCACCCCTCTCCGTCTAGCTCATTATCATTAGTGGACATTGTGTCCAAGTTGCTTTAAGTTTGATCCATCCTAACGAAAATCACCATCATCACCAATTACCCGTACAGCTTTATACACCCTAAGCCCTAACAATTTTTACAAATAACTCTCCAATAAACTCTCCAATTGTTTGCTTACGTGCTCCTAAGTGCCCACCAAGGTACAAGCAGCTGAGAATATAAATCTCACATTGATTTCATTGTGAAAATGGTGAAAAGCAAAACCAAAACCCTCTATATAGCTTCCATAAAGAGTAGCTATATCCTTAATGTTTTCTGTTTTTATCATTCCATTATTTTAACGCACATAGCGTGTATGCAGTTAATTTTCTATACATAATAGTCCTGGGAGTTATTTAACGCAACTAAATGGGGCATCACTTATTCATTTAAAGTACTCCGCCATGAGTTGTTCTTCTTCAGGATTAGCTTAAGCATACAATTCAGCAATTTATAAAATTCGACTTTTGTTGGGAAGGGAGAGGTAAAAGCCTAACTGCGACTTGGAGTACTTTATTTTTTGAATAAAGTTGTTGAAGTTGATACTTTCTCTATAGCTAATAGAAGTGCGTGTGTGTGTGTGTTTGTGTGTGTGTGTGTGTGGGTGAGTGTAGAAGGCGGATAACTTGGTGAAGATATAAAATAACGTTGGTTGGCCTTGATGCGTCATCGCGATTCGGGTGTGTCAGGTGGCGGCAGTAGAAGCAGAAACGGGCGTGTGAACTGCGAACCTGACATGCAGGCATTCGTGAATCGTTGACATTATTTTCCTGGTAGTTGAGTTTTCACAATGATGATGATATTGTGCCTTAAACGCGTCTAGGCGTTTAACCCCAGCTACTGCTACTGCTATATTGACTGTGTTTTGCACTTAAACTTTGATTCATGTTGCATGTGAGAACACATTTGATGTCTATGTGTAATGTAATCTGTGGGAATGATGATCCGGTGAGTGGTACGAATAGATTCTGGCAACATTACATTTTCATTAAATTGACAACTTATTTAAATATAAGTAGGGAAACTATTTTCTGGGTAAAGGATATTTATAGGGCCACCGATGAGTGCGTTCGAATACAACCAATTTTCAATTAGACCAACAGGTTCACGACAAGTGGAGGTTTTATTTTTGCATTTCGATTATGGAATTTGTAGTTCATCAACAAGTGGGTGCAATGGTGAGTGGACGCATCAACCTTACCATTATAAGCAGTATAAGGCCCATGTGCACCAAAAGTGTTTGGTGTCACACAGTCATATGCACATATGTTTGAAACTTATAATATTAAGCCTCGGTTAACCACGGATCAAATGTTTACGGCCACCTTTGTGCAAAGTACAACTGACTCTAGGAACTTAAACTATCTTAATAAGGCTGGCGTTTGCAAATTGTTAGGTTAACGGTTCAAGGGATAATTAATTGTAATAAAATTAATTTGTTTAAGTAATGAATACAGCTAAAACATTACATTTTTTTGAATTTTATTTAATTGGTTTTGTTGGCCATGAAAATGAAAATACTGACTCAATTTTCGTAAACCTAGATTAACTTTCATTGGGAGTATGATTTTGCTAAACCACGCAACTTTATCCTTTTTTATTTTATTTTACGTACTAATCATTTTTTTAAAGCGTGTTTTTTTGAAAAAAGTTGTTGGAATTTTTTATTCTTTCTTATTCTACACAAATAAGACTAAGACACTTTTTATCGTACAATTGATAGATTTAGAGAAAAATGGTCAAAAAAAATTGGGGTCTAGTATATACATTAAAAAAAATAAAATGCACGACTGGACCGCACGTACTTGCTCCTAATTTCAATCACATTCTATGCAAAAGATTCTTAATACAAACAGCTAAATGTGTTTTTAAAGTGGTTTTTCACTTAATTTTTTATAAAAAAAAAATTGGTATGAAAATTTGAAATATTTAATAATATAAATTCAAAAACAAAACTTCAGAAAAAATCGTCCACCAGTTTTTGCAATTTAGAATTTTCAAAAAATTTTTTTTTTTTTCAAAAATCGAAAAAAGCTATTTTTGAAAATTTTGAAACGCAGTATTATTAAGAATTTGAAGTAACTCCTGTATTAAAAAAATTAATCAAAATCCGTTAAGCCGCTTATGAGAAATTCGAAAACAATAAAATGTCTGTATGGGAGGTACCGTTAATAACAAAATTTGTGAAAAAAAATTGGACAAAATGTAGAGCATATCCAAATAAGTACTCGTACAAATTTTTATCAAAAGCATTAATTTTACATCTTCGTTGAGCTGTCAGATTTCTTTTCAACAAAAAAACACAATACATACATTTGAAATGTGAGTGTTTAATTGTACAAACAAATGGAATTTGTTTCTTTTAATTATTTACAATAAACTTAGAAATTTGTGAAATGCCTTCAAATAGAAAATGTGAATTCAACGATGATCTTCAGAGCGAATTTTTCTTTATAAACAGCAGTGAAAAAGCCAATACGTTGACCTGTTTAAAATACGTTTCTACATTTTTTATTTATAAGCAGTGTTGGAAGATATTATATTGAACAGCACTTAAAACTAAAAACAATTAAAGAATCTGATTTTAATGCCGCTTCAACCAAAATGTACTATGCTTTTTTAATTCGACAAATTTTCAAGCGCCTGCAAGGAAGAATGCAATTAATGAAGGCACGTGGATTCATTCAGGTCTAATGATTGCACAATGTTCATCGAAATTTATTAAAAGCTGTTTTGATCAAATATATTCCTGTGCACGTACAAAATGCGAAGCTATTGTGTTCAATGTTCTTGAAACAAATTATATCGAAGAAATTAAAACTTCTCTGCACAGAGTAAGTTTTGTGACGGTTTTTTCTGATTGTTCTAATCATGGCTGTATAAAACTGTGCGCTCTTATTTTTCACCACAAATAGGTATCGTTGTCAAGACTTTGGTGGTTAAAAATCTTCACATCACAAAAATCTAAACATCGGACATTAGTTCAAAATACATACATAGATACAACTTAAAATTTTGGCAGTTTGTGCTTACAACATAAACTGTAATTTTGGCGGGTGAACAAGGAAAGGCAAGAACAACACTTTTTGATAAACTTCAAGCCATTACCGGTAATGATCTCATTGTGGTGCTCACGATTTAAATAACTATTCGTTTTTTGTCTCTACGCTGTTCATGTTGAAAAAATTAAGGAAATTTGCGAAAAGTCTCAGACTAAATAATTTAAACTAGTTCGTTACAGAAAAACTAGTTGGCTATTTCTAAAACCAGATATTGAGAGAATAATACAACTTTATAATCTTTTAAGAGAATTTTTCTTATTTTAAAGAATTTGTTTAACAACCATCTAGGGTCCTTCTTTCTCCATTTTATTCAATCCGATGCCTCAATTTTTCATGTGAGCAGAGTCACACAAAATTTGCATGTCTAAAGTTGCGCTAGCAATGAAATGCCTTAAATTTAAATCAAAGTCTAGATTAGGAGAACAATTGAGAATATTTTGTTTGCAAAGAAATTGATCAATGAATAATTCAAACAAAAATTAATTGATCAAAAGTAACGTAAAACAAATATTCATCAATTTTACATAACTTGTTACGAATACTTAAATCATTGGGATGTATCTTTTAAAAAATATGAAGTATTTAGTCGGGTAATTCTTCGAAAAGTTCCTATTTCTTACCTGGCCAGAAACAGAATTTTCATTATATTTTGTCAACCAACAGCAGAGGGATACAAATATTAATGATTCCACCTTGTTTGACGAATTTGATTATCACAAAGTTATTACAAAATGGATAGACCACAATTTAACTGTGACCGATAAATGGAAAGACATTTTTTAGCCTTCTTGCAAACAAGGTATAAACTTTAAAAATCTTTTTCTTATCATCTAGTTAGGCCTCTGTCTGCCAGGTTTAAATGATCCAACCGAAAGAGTTTTCTCCATAATGAATAATATTTGGACAAATGAAAACATACAACTGAATGTTGAAACTCTCAGAGCCATGTTAATGGTAACATTAAACTATAATTTTAGCAACCAGGAATTAAAAAAATATTTAATAAGAAACGATAATAATCATCAAAGGAATTTGTTAGGCAAAAAAGTATTAGGTACAACGGATTGTCTTGGTAATATATTAATGTTTATGTTTCAAAAACTTGGTAAAAAAAAGTTTGAATATTGAAAAAAATATAGTTTTTGTATTTTGTGCTGTTTTTTAAATTTTTTTTCTTGCTTTTGAGAATTTTGTTGATTTTGTACCAAACACGTTTTTCAATTTTTAGATTAAAGCCCCGGGTTTTGCTCAGAGAAATATGGTCACCATACCTATAGAACCTACATATATCGCAAGCAAACATGTAATAAATTTATGGTTTTTAGTGGGGAATATTTTTAATTATATTTGAAAAAAAATATTCTATTAAAAAAACAAGTTTTTAGAGTGGGGCCGGAAGGGAAATACTGCCAACTTAAAAGCCTAATTTATTTTAATTTGTTCAAATAATTTTGGAAACTAGGCCAAACATTTTTATAATTGTGCCGCAGAAAATTCAAACCATTTCTCCTTGAAAAGAATTCTCGTGTTTTTCCAAAAAAAAAAAAAAAAAATAATTGGATTAATTTCCCGGCGACTCATTTTATAGAAGCAGTAACAGCAGTGCGTTGTCCGAAAACATTCTTTTTACCTGCGATATATGTACATATGTATATACTAGGGCAAGCTTTGCATTTGGAAAAAAATCGAAGGTGAGATTTTAATCAAACTTAACACTACGATGATGGAGAACACCAACAAAATTTGTCCCGAATTCCGTCTGTCTATCTGTATAACAATCTACATTCTAAACGGCTGAAGCGATTTTCTTCAAACTTGGTACTTAAGGGTTTTAGGTGAGTGTCTCAAATACAGATTTTTGAATCCTTTTTTTAGCTACAAAAATACCTGTACTTGCCTTGCAAATTTTTCTACCACCCTAAGTATCTCGAAAACTGCTTTAACGATTTTGATAAAAAAAAACTAGTTTGAGTATAGTTGTATAGTCTACATTTTGGTATAACATTTTTTTTTACATATTTTATTATTAAAGATAGGTGGTACCTGCTATATAACCGATTTTTTTTTACTTTCTACTTTCTCATTAATGGCCAGACGGATTTGAATAAAAATGTTTATGCAGGATACCCTTCAAATCCTTAACAATATTGCATAACAAAATTTTCAAAAAATATTTTTTTGGATTTTTGAAGAAAAATTTGAATTTCGAAAACGTGTAGCGTATAAAAAATTTAGAACAAAACGACTTTAAAAAATATATTTAGCCGTTTCTCCTAAGAATCTTTTGCATAAAATTTGATCGAACATAAGAGCAGCGCGTGCGATCAAGTCGTGCATTTTATTTTACTTAACAAGGGCGAGGTGAATGCATTTAACATAAATTCACTAACCTGTTTTTGAAAAATTTATTTTGTTTGAATCCAAATTCTTTTTTTGAAATTCAAAACAGTATTTACTACGCAATTTTGTTTAAAATTAATAATTTTACCTAATAATGAGAAAGGCCCAAATTGAGTGAATTGCACTTGCTTAAGAATATAAACATTTTTTTATCAACATTCTTGGAGTCATTTTGGAGAGAAAAAATTCTCAACTTTAATAGGGTAGGTAAGGTTGTTTTCGCCAGTATTCTAGAAAATATAAAAAAAAAATACTAAATTGATACAAAGGTTAAGAGAAATTGATTAAGTGGTTTGAAATATTGAGTTTACGAAAAAAATGCCCAAAAAAACACAGAAATCTCGAGTAAAGAAAATAACTCTCTACAATTATCAATTTCAGAAATATATTCTTTATTTTATGAAAAAGGATCTTAACAAATAGGCAAATACGGCTTAGTAATGTGGCTTAATAATAATGCGGCTTATAGTAGGTCTTTATTAGGAGAAGAGATTCGCAAACGTCTCATAATTCTTAAAGGAAGATTCTAGAAATAGGGAGTTTCCCAAATCTTGGTGGGGTAAGGAATCTAGAAGTACTCGGAGAAACTATGAGCAGAGAGTTCCTTAAAATCTCACCATTTTAAGACGGAAGCCTTAATAGGAGCAAGAGATATAGTCACTGTATATATATATATATAATTTTGCCGAAAATTTCGCCGGTCAGAATTACTAAACTCCACAAGGTGGGAAACTTATCCGATTTACTTTTCATAATGAAAATTATAAAAGAGTTTCAGACTTATAAATTTTTATGTTCCTATAAGAATTTTACGTTTACTTATAATATTTGCGGTTAAAAGTAAATGTGAATTATATGAAATTAAAGCGTAATTTATAAACTAAACTTATTCTAATGACATCAATTAAATGTTTGACTATCGCTGGCATAGCCTGCTTAATGCTATACTCCTGATCGGTAGATGAGGTATAATTTATACTATTCAGGAACACTCCAGGTTTGTCGGTTAGGTACGTTTTTGGGTGTTACTTGGTTAAATAAGTATTGAAGTGAAGTGTAGTGCTTCGTTATAAGCCGCACTAGAATTCTTTTCGAGTTTTCGTTTCGAAAAGGTTTTAAAATTGTCAGCTAGGTCAAAAACGGATATTAAAAATTTTTGAAAAAAAAAACAAGTTCTATAAATAACAAATCCAAGCAAAGGGCTTTAATTTCACACTAGAAAACTTTATAATTTAAAACTACACTCAATAGCAAGTCGGTTGAGTGTGTTCTCCATTTTGTGAGTATGTACTACTCACCACCTAAGAAATGTGCATTTACCATGAGAAAGTGCCTTACATAAAAATAACTTAGGTAAACGCCAACAAATAAAAAATGTAGATATTCAGATTTCCAAAATGAACGTCATACCTCAAAACACGAAAAATCTCACTTCATAGTGCTTTAAATATATTGGTACAGAAATTCGTGGCGTAGCCTAAGGAGGTCATATAAAAGCCATATTGATAAAGCATATAATCCCGTTTCACGTGACTAGGCATGGAAAAATTGGAATTTCAACCGTACCTGTTCCAAAGCCATGTATTTTTCAATCAAAAACCTTCGGTAAAGGAAATCAAAAATCAAAAATATCAACAAAAAAAATCTCAACAATGCTGTCATCGTATTTTTGCACATTTTTCCACGGCAGAACCTAACCATGGGTAAATCAGTTAGCCAAGCGTAACACACGCAAAGCTTTGCTTAAATTTGTATTTTTTTTATCACACTAACAATACACACATCTATTATAAGCTCTCCTCAGATACAATTGTATAACTTAAAGTTTTTTTTTTCTACCATTTTTTACTCTTGAGCATTTGTTTTCAATTTCATACTCGAGTGAGGCTCGTTGTGCGTCATGAGGTAGTGGCAGCAGCAGCAGCGGCAGCGGCATCCACTGAGACAGAGATTGTGTGTAATGCTTCAGCAGTCAGTTTCAATACTCACTCGCAGTGCCGTGCTATAAGATGTTTCAATTTACATCTGAGGTTAAATGAAACTGGTCAACCGGCTAACATCTCTACAAATAAAGCCGGTGATAGCTGGCTTGAGATAATTATTAGTTCCGCTGCTGTTTGATGTTTGGCTTTGAAAAAAAAAAAAAATAGTAATTGGCAGTGGCTTGGTTGGGGGTTGTCAGGCATTGTAGTTTTTTTTTTTACAAGCGGAAATTTGAAGTATGTTGTATTCTTTTTTGTTTTCTTTTGCAACATTTTATAATGGCCTAGATATTTCTTAATGGATGAGGAGTGAGGCCAGCCTTCTTCTGGCAGAAGAACATCTATTAGACCGCATGCTCTGCGAGTGGAATGGAAATGAAGAAACAATAATAGAGAATCATTCTTTTTGCGAAAGAAAAAAATACAATTAAGATATGATGAGAAAGGTTAATATGTAATTAGTGGAAGTCAGTGCTTAGAGGAGTCAGAGAGCATTGCAAATTGAATAATATCTCTTGGTCTCATTAGAACGTGTGCAAGATCAATATAGTTTCCCGCATTCGCTCTACAGCTTTTCATTGATTAACAAGTGGCTGGGAAATGTATTTGACCGTAAATACTTGTTTCTGGTCCATCGCTTTACATTTGATGTCTGAATAAGATTAAAGCCCTTAAAGTCGTTGATGCATTTCTGATCTATTTATGTCTTGAACAAACAAATAATCGAATGTATCATGATGAATGCTGTTATTGTAAATACGCATTGCATTAACTCTTAATTGAGATGATTTCAATTGAACTTTAGTTATTATCTGTTCAAATGGTTCAATTACAGTTTACGTTAAAATGGCTCAATGGACTTGAACACAGATCCTATTCATAACCAACTTGAGTTTAAAGGGTGAGGTAGACCAGCCGGATTCGAGGTCTAGCTAAGGAAGTTAAACTTATAACCTTTTTTTCGAATTAATCTAAAAAAAATTAATATAAAATTCGTGTAGCTGATAATGTCTCCCGATATAAATGTACAGGCCTGGTCCTTTAAATTCTGGAAGGACTTTAGGAATTTACCTATTATACGTTTTGACTATAAATTGTAATGTATTATTGCATATGATTTAAATCTTGATGCTGGAAATTTTTTGAAGCTTTTATGGTTTTTGTAAAATTCTGCCTTTTAAGCTCCGGTATTAATACAATCTAATTAAGTTTGCATTCACAAAAATTTTCAACAGACAGGAAAGTCCTTAAAGTTTAGAAAAAAATAGGTTTATAAATAAAAGATTTGTTTTTTTTTTGCCGTTATGCAAACGTAAATGGCTTAACTCATGTTCCTCAAAACAACTACAAAGTTAACAAAATTATGAATACAAACTTTTGAACACAACCCCGTACAGAATGGCACGTAATTACAAGATTCTTAGTAAGAACAGCTTAATATTATGATACTTTTTTCCAAAGGCTGAAGAAAGATCGTCGGATCCCAGGGTTTTCACGAATAAAACATTAAAAGAAAGAAGAACTATCTCCAATTATCAATTTCTAAAATAAAATGTTTATTAAGTCTAAAAACGGTCTGCACTATGTAAATACAGCTTAGTAATTCGGTATACCAATACATAGCCACTTTCTGGGTGGTCTAAAAGAGAAACTAGAAACATGGAATAACCCAGATCTTACTAGAACGGAGGAACCAGGAACCATTATTAAATTCCACCAGTTGGGAAATTTATTCTGATTTACTCTTTTACAACGAAAATTACAAAATTTTACTTTGATTTATAATTATTGTGGTTAGTAGCAAATGTGAATTATAAGATTCTAAAGACTAATTAAAAAAAAGTAGACTTATTCTAAAGATATCACGTATGTAGAGATTGACTGTTGCTAGCATTGTTTGTTGGCTAATACACTCCGGATCAGTGGAGACATTAACTTTCGGTTAGGTACGTTTTTGGGTGTTGGTGGTTAAATTGCGTTTGAAGTGTAACACTACGCTACAATATTTTTTTAAAGTCATTCATTCTAGGTACCTTATGGCAGTTTTGCAAACTTGACATTACGATGATAAACAACGTCAAAAAAGTGTGTCACGCAGTTCCGTTTGTCTCTCTGTCCGTCTGTAGAACGATCTACATACATCGTCTAAACGGCTGAAATTATTTTCTTCAAATTTGGTGATTGTATAAAATAGATTTTTGAATGGATTTTTTAGCCCCAAAATTAAAAGTTCTTGCTATACAATTTTTTGTACCAACTTAATTATCTCGAAAACGGCTCTACGGATTTTGATCAACATTTTTATGTAGAACGTTCTTCGAATTCTCAATAAAACTGCGTACCCATATGTATTCGAAAAAATATTTCAATATTTTAAAAAACAGATTGATGATTTTTAAAAATTTTTTTTTAAATTGATATTCTTAAATATTTATAATTGCCATACCAATTTTTTTATAAAAAAAAATTAAGAAATTTTGTATATAGAAAATTAAGTAAAAAATTACTTTATAAATATGTTTAGCCGTTTTTATTAGGAATCTTTTGCATATCATGTGATCGAACATAAGAGCAAGTACGTGCTAACTAGCTAGTCGTGCAGTTTATTTACTTAATGTTTGTATGTACAAAATATCTCTATTTTTTTAAATGTTATTGTATTTAATAATATATATTAAAAAATATAATCTCTAAACTATTTTTTTCGAAATTTTAAATCTTCTAAAAAAAATGTTCATATTTATTTAATTTCAGCGAATATCTTAAACACAGTAAGATCTTATAAAATAGTGCTAAGCTCAAATAGAGAAAACCAAAAATATACATAAGAGCTACATGAGTTTTTAATTGAAAATTCAAAATTACATGTTTTAAATAATTATCAAGAGAAAAAAAAAAGATAAAGTATGGTAATAATTTATAATTTATATACATAAACATTAAATAATGATTCAATACGAAAAATAGAAGAAGATTAAAATATTTCATTAGACATTACAAGAAAAATTTGTCCTAAGCGTGCTTTTAAATTTTGTTGTGCTATTATACAGCCATATAGATTTAATGAAAAACTGACGTTCCGAGGTGAAGCAAGAACACCGAGGATGGATCAACTAAGTCGATTTATCGAAGAAATAAAACTAATTTTCTGATAAAGATATGAAGGTTGATGTGATACGAGTATGTTAGAGAAGAGGCTCAGTGCACGAAACTGCAAAAGGTTTTTGAAAGACATGTTATACAGATAATTCGCTTAATTTGAAACACGATCATAGCGTCGCAGTCCAAAAACATAGCGCACACTGCTCTTAAAAGCAGTATTTAGCTTGCGTTTGGATGTATAGCTACAGTTAAAAAATATTTCACAACCATATGTTAGGATGGACACAGCAAGTGATTTCGCAAGAAGGCATCTGGTTTTAAATGGGGTAAGGGAAAAAGTGGCCCACAAAGTGCGAAGAACACAATCTTTCCAACAGATATCCAACAGATATCCAACAGATATATTTATTTGATTGTCCCAAGTAAGTTTCCTATTAAAGGTGACGCCAAGGTTTTTAGCAGTTTCTACGTACTCTATGTAGTAATTGTTCCTAAAGATTTATGGAAAGTATGATAGATCCAAAGGTTTTTTTTTTGAAATTACTATGCAATTGGATTTTTTAGGATTCAAGATAAAAGATTCAAAAATCAAATAAAATATATTTCGAACGTTTTGGTATACAGTAGCTGTATTTAGAATTTGAAGGACCTCTTGTACACAAATTTTGATCGAAATCCGTGAGAATGTGGAAAAATCATAAAAAAATTCTCCTATGATAGGTAACGTTAATAGCAGTTGTATTCAATTTTGATTTAACAAAATGTAGGTGAACTGTTTTATCATCGTTAGAACCGTCTTCGAGATAATTAAAATTAAATTTAATTACAGGTACATTTATTTTGGGGCTGAAAACCGATATAAATAAAATGCACGACTGGATCGTACAAACTTGCTCTTCTTGTAGCTAACAACTTTAGTATTAGTCACTGACGCTGTTGGTAGGTGATTTTTTTGCTACTTGGTTTTTGACGTTTATATTTTTGACAGATCACACATGTAGCCGCGGGCAACATTTAAGTGAAATTATTTTTAAAAAGTAAATGGCAAAAATTGATTTATCGATCCAAATAAAAATTTCATTCACTTTTTACAAGTTTCTGTGTTTTTTTGAATTTTCAAAAACCAAGCTCTTAAAAAATCACCGTTTAGTTATCCTATGCAGATTTAAAGCCCATGTAGGTGATATTACCTTGATTCTTAGTATAATGAATTGTCGAATGCTTGATTTAAGGAATAGCTAAGTAGGTACCTACAAATGTATATTTAAATGGGTTTTAATTATGTAATTTAGGAGGGTAATAATGTAAATATGTACAAGTACATACATGTATATAATGAAAGTGAATGGTGTATAGGTGGGAAAAATCGTTTTTTAAACTTATTTAAACTGCCACAACCATCACTTAAATCGGTTTTTCGAAAAAACGAAGGACGCCATTAGATGCCACGGATCAATGAAAATTTTATAAAAAAGTATCTCGAAAATTGTAGGACGGGTTTTGATGAAATCCTGTTTTTTATTTTTCGTTTTTTTTTAAGCAAAATTCTTTTGAAATTTTGGTATGCAATTTTTTTTAGAGACTATTAATGTTCGTGTGAATATAAAATTTAAAATTATTTTTTTTATTAGTTTTAAAATTATTGATTTTTCAAAAAAAAATTAATAAATTATTTTAATTTAAAAAACAAAAGATATTCAAAATTTTGATATGCAAAAATAATTAAGCTATTGAGATCTTCTCAGATATAAAATTTGACAAAAATCCAATGTACCGTTACCGAGAAAGCCAAAAATTTAAAAAACCGTTATATTAAATGTACCGTTAATAGACTTTTCCTGTAAACTTGGTTCATATCAAATGATAGCTATTACTAACAAAAAAATTCTCAAAATTTTGTATCAAAATATATATAAGGTACACAAGTCCAAATTTGAACAAAATCCATACAGCTGTTTGGTTTGTAGGCTAGCGGGCATACACACATTTTGTGAGACCCACTTTTGTCGCATAAAAACGTAGTGTTTCCACTTTAGATGTTTATTTTTGTCTGTTCTGTTCCATTCAAAATAATCTTTGAATGCTTTTACTTTTGCATATGGACGTACTCAAACCTTTGAACAGCAATTTTTATTATGCTATGATATGTATATAATAAAGCAAATTATTTTTATTTTCCAGTTTATACATAGATATACATATATTACTACCTAAATGAATTTTAAAGTTTATAAAACTTCTAATGGTTTATTTTTTAATTTTTAATTTCAGGGATTCTAGTAATCTTCCAAATAAAAGAGGTAAGTCGCTTTTCAAATATCAACCATCTAATATTATAATTCCTTAAATGATTTAATTGACACCATGTTTTTGTCTAACAAGTTTATTTATTTTTTCTTAATACTGTTCATTATGCCTAACTTAATTTTTTTTTAAACCTTAACGAGAACTTAAATAATTGGAATGATTTGTTTCATTTTGTTTCAGTTGATTACCATAGCTTGGACAAAATTCGAATTTTCATCAGGAAAATAAATAAATACAGTTTAAAAAAAAAAATTGTTCCGTGTCGCAAATATTTTTTGTTAAATTTGTCTGAGTTATTTGTCATCCATTTGTATTTTAAAACACAAGAAAACATCATAAATTAACTATTAGATTTTTTTTGCTGATTCGTTTTCCTGATAGCTAATAAACACAAGACTGGCCCATAAAGGAGTAACGGTGTTGTCGCTTGAAAGGTTTATGCTGCTAAGATATTTAGAAAGAAAGGCTATTTATGGGAATTTTGATTCATACTTACCGCTTGAAGGTGTGAACAAAGATAAATTAAGTTTATTCCAGTCAAAATATTTTTGACTTAATTTGTGTTTTATTTATAGCTTTTTTTTTTGTTAATTTAATAGTGAAGTAGTTTGAGTTTAATTATAAATTAGTATTAAAAAAAGGTCATTTATATTTTTTAAATTTGGGATCTTAATCAACAGGCGTTACGTACTTACCTTCTAATGCAAAATCTGGAAACCATGTGAGAGCTATAAAGAGCAACACATTTATGCATATCCAATACAATCACGGTGAAAGGCAAACGTCATATCTGTAAACGTCCCTGTACTGACAATTTTTCTTAGATAGAATATAGTTCTACTCGTAGTTTATTAGAATAGTAGAAATTTATGTGAACTCAGTACAGCTTTGAAAACTGATTAGCACGTGGGCAATCAAGACTTATGGAAAAGTCCTATATTGAACTAGAATTCCGTCGAGGAAAATCAGCTGCGTTTTATTGGAGCTAACCGTCCTAGATGAGCTTCCAAAACAAGTCAGAAAATTCGGAACATTTCCTAAGCTAATGAAACACCGTCGGTCGTCTCACTTAATTACACCTTTTAAGCATAAGTGGTTCCTGAGATGTAAAAGCTCAAAAATCACTGACTGACAGATCATCGAAAAATATTCACTGACTGACAGATAATTAGAGCACTTTCTGATATCGTAGAATCATGTAATTAAAACACACAGTAAGGTCTTATGATGCAAGTGCAGTAATAAATCGAAAAAAAGCTTTCCTTTCAGGGGACGTGGTATCCGCCCACATCCTCAGAAATAGTGTCAATTAAGATTTTGATCACTCCCTATTGTTTTATAATAAAGAAATTTTGTAGAGTGGTACGCCTTAAATTATGTAAAAGGATAAAAATACAAATTTGGGGTTTTTCATTTAGGAGGCGTGGTATCCTCCCGCTATCTGAAAACTGACTATATTGTGAATTTACTTAGCAAATTTTGTTTTTTCTATGTCCAATTCCAAACATTTTAAAAACTTGAATAGTGAACTCACCAGTCAGCTAGTCAGTAGATAAATAATAAAATGTATCTCTTAATTTGTAGTTGTTTTAATAGTTTTCTACTTTAAATATTTGGTATTAAAACTTTATGAAGTAACAACTTTTAGGTCTCACTTCTTTTCACGGCTAACTTGTTATATCATTAATTTTTAAATATTTATGTTTCTTCAAAATTTCCTCCCTTCGTTTTTCGGTATCGAAAATAACAGTTTTATCTAAATCCCCTAAGACGAAACATTAGAATAAAGAAACGGAAGTTACAAATATTAAGATTAAGGTATAATTTTCTATCTAAGACTATTTAGGGTGTTAGCATTGTTGCGCGGCAATGGAGGCGGATAAGGTGGTGGTAGTGTGGATAGGAAGGCATAAGGACGGGCTAGGAAATTGGAAAAGGAACAGGATGGGAATAGATTGCTAAGTTCCCTGGGCTCGCCTGCTTGCACATAAATCATGATCTTGACCCCGGAAACTTAACCGCACCAGAAAAAAAAAAAACACAAACCAGGCCTGAGGAAGATAGTGAATAGGAAATGGTTAATAAATAGACGGACGGGCTATTATTACATCAATGCACTGCCGATGTTGAGGCAGAGTGATGACATTACCCACCCTTCCGTAGCAATCTTCGGCTATTTTTAGATTCCCTTAAAATGGTGGATTATCGGTTTCGGGTTTCGAATCATACTATCTTCACCGAAACTAAGCTACCCTTGCGTTGTACCAAAATGGCGCCCAACGTGTGACACAGATCCACGACCCTGAACAGTCTCATGCTCTACCGACTGAGCTAGCTAGGCATGTGCCAGTAGACCATGTCTTCGGACCTTAGCATTCCATGCCTTTTCCGACCTGCTCCTTACCCATCTCAAGGCCTGTCCTTTTTCCTACCAATCCACACTACCGCCACCTATCCTACTCTCCTCTTGCCAGCATTATACTGTAGGTGTTGTTACACCACTGGCAAAGTATTTCTTAAGAACAGTAAAATTAAAGAAATATTTAGTAAACAAATAGAACAAGCCCATTTCATAGAAGCTTTAGTTTTTGTATGTGCCAAGTTACGTTAAGCAACTTGAACCTCAAGTTGCTCCTCCACTTTCCACATTCCATGCCAATGGTCAAGCAAGTTGAATATAAGTGTGTATATGTTACAAGAAATATTATTAAAGTGCTTGCAGGTACACTTTGCTTATGAGGGCTGTTATAGGCCATCTGATAGTTAACAGAAAAAAAAGTCTGCATTTATTTGCACCAAAGACCAACTACAGGTATAAAATTTCAGTGGATTTATTTAATCAGGCATACGTATTGCTTTTTTTTAACATGATCGATTTTGAACAAATCATCAGCCACAGACTTAACAAATCAGAGTGTTTAAAATTTCTTTGTGTTCAGAGTCAATATACGAATTTTATTTAAGTACATAACAAAATTATTCACAAACAACATATACTATTCAGTTTTTCACTTTAAATAAAAATATCGAATGTTTATATACGACGTATAAGCAAATATTGATATTTTATCATTTAAATAAATTTAACTATAAGTGATGGTCCAATTGCAAATCCGGGATTCACATTGTAAATTCAACAAATGAACATTCTACATCAAAGGAAAATAAAAAAAAATATTAAATACATATAAACAGATACAGATACAGATACTTACCTATTTATATAGTCTGTTCGTCTCTCACTACATTTTCATTTAACCAATGAATAATGAAAAGTTTACAAGCTAGATATATTCATTTGTTGAATTATTTATTTAATCAGATATGAATTAAGAAAAATATTCAATACAAAATATAAAATGAAACCGAATCTTTTGAATGAAATTGAATTAATTGTAGAAGAATACCCATGGCCGACCCAAACGCAATGTGGATCTGCACTGTTGCAAAAATCATACTATTCTTAAACGAATGATTAAAAATTCAGGCTTAAGAAAGTCCTAGTAAGTCATGACACTTATACGAATCTGATATAAAAGTAGAGAATACATTTTTTGTCATCGTTAGAACTTAAAAGACTAAATTAAATTTTCGGCCATCACTCTCTTACGGGGTTTTCTTTTCAGCCTATTTAATTAAGGAATAAATTCGGATTTTGCGATCTAAGAGTAGGTACATACTTTAACTTTTAGACCAAATGGTTGTAAAAATCATTTTTTTTCAGTACTCATTTTTACTTGCGATTATAGGTACTATAAGGCAAGTTATGTATTCGTAAAAAAAGATTCTAACAATCAAACAGATATGACATTACGATCATAGAGATCACCAAAAAGTGGGCCCCCAATTCCGTCAGTCTGCAGTCTCATCGGTTCGGTGGATTTTCTTCAAACTTGGTACATATTTTCTCAAAAACGGCTCCAGCGATTTTTATAAAAAAAATCAGTTCATTAATGAAGGAAAAGAATTCCTTTTGATAATTTTTTTTTTGGAAAAAAATTGTTATATTTGGTATCACAGTAGAACCATTTTTTTGGTTTTCGATTTTCTGGGAAACGGTTAATTTGATTTTTTTGAAATTTTTTACGCAGAAGCTCCTAGAAAGTTTAAACACTTTTGTATTTTTTTTTGAAAACTTAAAATTTCGAAAACGAATCAATGGATTTTTTCGAAACTTCGTATTTGGTATTTTTTTTTACAATATCTTAAATAGGTAAAAAATAAATTGCACGACATTATATGCGAAATATTCTTAATGTATTTTAAAAGTCGTTTTTACTTAATTTTTTATATATAAAAATTCTTAAATTTTTTCTAAAACAAAATTGGTATGAACATTTTAAGTATTTAATAATCTAAATTCAAAAAAAAAAATCAGAAAAAATCATTCACCCGTTTTCGAAATATTGAATTTTCAAAAAAAAAATAGTTTTTTTTTTCAAAAATTGACAAAAATATAGTTTCTGTACAAAAATTTTGATCGAAATCCGTTGAACCGTTTATGGGAAAGTCGAAAATCAATAAAATGGTTGTATGGCAGGTACCGTTAATAACAAAATATTTAAAAAGAAAATTTGGCCAAAATGTAGAACATACCTGAAGTAGTACACACACCAATTTTATCAAAATCGTTGGAGCTGTTTTCGAGATACATAAGATGGGAGAAAAATTTGTATGGCAAGTACCGTCATTCTTGGGGCTAAACCAACGATTCAAAAATCTGTTTTGGACAATCATCTAAATCGCTCAAATACCAAGTTTGAAGAAAATAGTTTAAGCCGTTTAGGCTGTAGAGAGTTGTACGGACAGACAGACAGACAGACAGACGGAATTACGGGACCCACTTTTTTGGTGTTCTTTATCATCGTAATGTCAATTTTGATTAAAATCTCGAGTTCGATTTTTTTCCATATGCAAAACTTGCCCTATAGTGCCTATGTATATCGCAAGTAAAAATATTTTTATTTTCTATAATTAAAAACAACGGTACTTCCCATACTTACTTAGTTGGCGCTACAGTTCGGGACGAACCTGGGCCTAACGGTACTTCCCATACAAATGTTAAATACCGTTGAGAAAAAAATTTGTTTCAAGAAAACGGCTCCAAAATTTTTTATAAGAAAATGTATGTGTTCTTAAATTAGTACAGTATACTTACAGGTATAAAAATATTGTTTTTTGCGTAGGGGAGACCGGGGCTAAAAGTAACACTTTTTAACTAAAATTGATCCTGTTTTGAAAATTAGTTAGCCAAACTTTTTTCTGCAATATTTCAGCTACGAAATCCAATAAAAAAGTCAAAAAGTACCTTTTAAACAAAACAAAAAAAAAGATATGTTGTTACGACTCACCCCATATGCGGGGAACATACACCAGAGTAAATTGTAACAAGAACTGTAATCTTCTTTTAAAGAAATTATAAGTTTATAAACAAAATTAACAACAAAAAATATAGCCCATACAGCAGCAAAACTTATGAAATTAAAATTAAAATTTAAAAGTGATTATATTAAATCACATATTTAATTAATTAAATAATTTTTGATTTTGATGTTCCTGGCTAAATAAAAATTAGGAATGTAATTAAATATTCCAAAGCCAGTATGAGATATACATTTATATGCATACGAGAACACATGAGCGACCTCTTTTCTCTTCAACCTTCAGTCAAATGGATTTTTTTCTTTTTTATGTAAATATAAAGAAAAAATTTAAACAAAACAAAATATAAAATAGAATACCATCTCCATCCTCTTGGTTCCCAAAAAATGTGTTGGAAAATATGAGAGAAGTTTGTTTTTGCTTGTTACAACTTACCCCACAAAAATGTTCCAACTAGCCCCACCATGAAATTTAACAGAAATCACTCAATTTAAAAGAACACCTAAAACCATTCGTTGCTCAACTACTTGCATAAAGCTAACCAAAACATAAATAAATATTTAAAAAAACAACTAGAACTATATCTCTTCCGAGTGAAGAGGAATACCAAAAATATAAAGAAAATATAATGTTACAAACTTAGCAATTTTGGGCACTACAATTTTCTCGTTCATGCGTTTCTTAATTTTCAGGGCAACCCTTTCATTTTTAGCAGTTACTTTTTACCCCTGTTACTTCTAGCCCCGGTCTCCCCTACTTATTAACAGTACTTACCATAGAACCACTTTTCATTTTTTCGACTTTCTCAACATTGGATAAACCGATTAAAATAATTTTTTTTAACACATATGCTCCCTAAAATTGTTAATAAAACAACTGCATACTCAAATTTCAAAAAAAAAATAGAAATATTTTTAATATATAAATAAAATTTATTTTTTGAAAAATCGATTTTTCAAAAACCAGTCACAGATTTTTTTTGAAATTTCAATTTTATGTGTAAATTAATAATATCTTCAAAATGGCGTTTCAATTTTCTTCCCTAAAAATGTTTTTAAAATTTTATACATTAAAAATTATTTTTTTAAAAAACCGCTATAACGATTTTTGAAATTTTTTTCTTGATATATTCTTATTTATCCAGGAATTCCATTGGTATCTTTGTTTGCCCTCAAACTATAACAACTAAGCCATATAAAAACATTTAATTATGTGTATTATCCATTTATTTCTACCTTACTATTATTCCCTTTTTAGGAATTTTTGCGTGCGTCACTGAATACTACATACAATGTATGCCCTCACACATTTATATAGACATATGTGTCTTTAAAAGTCACATGAATCTTATGTATACATATTGCACCTGAATTATAAAGTTATATGTATAACTACCTACCTACATTGACGTCAAGTAGCCAACTAATTGACATTTACATATTCACCGTCTAATAGTAGCTTAAGTGTTTTCTATAATGTGCATTTCCTGTTTCGGAAAAACGCTTTTGAACCCATTTGTTTAGCCAAACCCAAGATGGAGTAGCTAGAAAATTTTTCGTCCGACCTCCACGAGAGTTCACTCCAAGAAAGTAGAACTTTTTAATTATCTCGAAATGTCTGCTATCAATAGTGACGTTCGTTTTGTCCTAAAAAAATTATGATCAGTTTGGTTTTGTCCACGTTTAGGTTCTTCAAGACTGATACACTTCGACTGCATCGTCTGGCTTTAAGGTCGCTGAACATCCTGGTTTTTAAGGATTTGTCCTAGTGTGAAGATTTGGTCTATAACCGATGCTAAAATTTTTACTTGCGATAGGTACTATGTAAAAATTTTGCATTTGGGAAAAACATCGAACTCGCGATTTTGATCAAACTTGATAGATCATAAGGAAAATGAAAACAGTAGGTCTTACATGACCTGTCAGTCTGTACCGCATCAGCTCAGCAGTCTAAGGCCCTGAATTAGTATTCTTCTAACTGGGGGATTAAGTGTCTGTATGTAAAGTGATTCCTTAGATGAGAAATGTTTTTGTTTAGCCAATCAAAACTAACTATACTTGCCATATAACTTTGGCCTGACTTTCGACTTTCTCCTTAACAGCTAAACCGACTTCGATAAATTTGTTGTTGTTAAATAATTATTTGTTGTCAATATTTAAAAAACGGGTGGACTTTTTTTGAAGTTATTAAATATATTATTGCTTAACAATTTATTGTTAAATAGATACTAAAAATTTTCTACAATAAATTTATTCCGCGTTTGTATTCAAAATTGGTTCGACACAATGTCCTTTGCGTCATCTATTTTCTTGTTTAAAAGACGTTTAGCCAACATGACTTAAATAAAGTTGATAAAATCAATAAATTAGATTTATTGATGTAGATTATAGACCTATTCTTTTCTTTTTTTTCAATAATTTTATTTTAATAATTTTTTTAATACATTCGATCGAATCATCAAAATAGATGGCTATTAGCCGAAACGCGCCAATAAAATAAGATTATAAAGTACTTTTTTGACTTTAGGCATTCGCCATCTATTTAATAGTTAGTTTATTAAAATTTGTTTTACTTTTTATCTAGCTTTTGGCCAAATCTTAACACAAAATATTCTTCTGTATGTCGTACATGTCCATTGTCTGGGCCAAATTTTGGCATGAACACTTCCCCTTGTAGCTTGTGAAAACAAAGAAAAATTTTTGAATAAAAAAATTTAATTATAAATACAAACACAGACAAACAATTATGAACTCTTGCATCTCCATATTGTGAGTACGTATAATGTATTATATATAACACATACACAAAAACAACTTAATTAAAATTTAAATAAATACCAAAATTTAAAGTTATTTAACACAAAATAAAAATACAATAAATTTTTAAATATTTGCATCCTCCAAAAAAAACAATAATTAAAAAAATTCTTGATTTGCATTTATATGCAAACATATACTAGGTAATATCCATTTGCCTTGTGTACAGAGATATCTTTAACCAAATTGGTAAAACATTTGCAGCGCAGCAAAAACAAATTCCAGATATTGCTAGAGTGTCCATAAGGTTACTTCCAGAAAAGAGAACATGTCACTAGAGAAAATGAGAACTTTGAAGAAAAAAATAGAGAATAAAAAAGAGAACATAAAAAAGAACTGCTTCCATATTTTAGAATAGATTGGTGTTTTTGTGTTTAAAGCCTAGTACGCTGCTGATGCGAAACGAAATTTTTCGGTGGTCTCCACTAGGAGAGCGAAATGCTAACGAAAACCACAGCGGAAAAATATTTGCGGAGAGTTCTGTAAGCTGTCAAAAACAAATGACAAGTTGTAAAAAAAAAGTAATTTTGTCACCAAATTATTTTTAGATGGAAAATTTTTTGTCGCCAAATTACTTTTAGATGTAATTTTCTTGAAATAATTCTTGGATTTAAAAATTGTTCTTGTTACACATAGAGGATTTAAAATAAAACTCAGAACCGTTTAAATGATGGAAATTAAGCAAATACTTTGGGACTTATTAACTGGTTTATCTGCCGATTTGATGAAATTTCTATCAATTTTAAGAAAATCAATTAAATAGGGAGGTAAACCACTCTATAATTCGAAAACTACGTCCTTCATTGGAATGGTGTAAACGGTTATGAGTTCTAATTTATGGTTTCTTACTAATTCCGGATACCATTTTCAAGTCCAAGAATTATTTCAAAAAAATTATATATAAAGGAAATTTGGTGACAGAAAAATAAATCTAAAAGTAATTTGGTGACAAAACTACTTTTGGTTTTGTTAATGCTTCCTTTGAAAGTATGAAGTTTTGATTCAAAAAAGATATCGCTCACCTTTATTGGACAACCCGTTCCAAAGATATAGTTCAAAACCTATTCACTGTTCACCTTGAAATACATAATCTGAAAATACTTTGAACTATATCTTTGGAACGGGTTGTCCAATAAAGGCGAGCGATATCTTTTTAGAATCAGCACTTCATACTTTCAAAGGAAGCATCAATATTTTTTGCAAAGAAGTTGTATTAAAAAAAATAGCTCCAGGAATACGCATACATCATTCTAAATATGCGTATTTCAAGAGTGATTTTTTGCAATAAGGCTTCTACATAAAAACTTTTGATGCTGATTTTGAGAGCATCAAGAGTAGATTACAAAAAGGTATCAACCAAGTTTTTAGGATAACCCGTTCCAAAGATACACTTCAAAGTATTTTCAGATTATATATTCCAAGAGAACAGTGAATAGCTTTTAGAATATATTTTTGGAACGGGTTGCATTTTCACTTGTTCATCAGTGAGTTTTCTTAGTGGGTTTGTACTTGACCGCTCTGCTACTCTGCGAATGCTCTTTGATCGATTCCCATTTTAACTATAGGTCTTGCTTCCTCAATTAATACTAAAATCGAATGAATAGTAAAAATGCATGGCCTTATATGTCAAATCCAATTGACAAGTGACCAGCTTGCAAGCAGCTTGATTTGCTATCAAATTCACGAGCAGGGCATCTGCCATACGATGGTTCAATTACATTAAAAAAAAAAAAACTTCGTCCAGAAAAGAAAAAGAAGGTAGCGATGGCAATGCGAGGTAAATGATTTGTCATCATCTTCTTTCTATCAACACAACAAAGGACTAGCAAGGTCATCACCTGAAATTGTAGACTAAATAACAATGTCCATCCCGTGCCGATTTTCACGAAGTAAACATTAAACAGATTATCTTAACTTGAGAAATAAGTTCTGGGGTATGGTATAAAATCGCCAATCAATGAGATCGGAAACAGGCTTTCTAAATAGAGGTGGGTATCGTTTAAGATGGCCTTTTTGCAACCAAACATTATTGTGGTAACGGCAGCGGAAGGCCGCTTACCTTTAGCTTCCTTGTCCCGACCAGTCGGAAATTCATATTCGTACTGCCAGTAGCGGGCGGTCGATTTGATTTTTTCTTTGTGGCAATTGAGTTAATTTATGTGTTGAAAGTATGTAGTTAGAAATGGTGAGTGTTTTTTTTTATATTTATATGGTGTCAAAGGTGGCATAGAATTTAAAAGTTGGAGTAACAAATGTATTTTAAAAATCATGACATGGACAGTTAATTGCAGAACAAACTACTGAATCTTGATAATAATATTTTTATTTAGTAGTCACTTAAAATAAATTAATTTTAAAAGGACATAGGTTATTTTTAATCTAAGCACTAGCACTAGGTATGAGAAAAGTCGATAGTTAGTTATAATCAGCACTCCAAATAAAGATCAGCTATATTTTGTTCGCCGATAAGATATGTGAAGGGTGTTCTTCTTTCCAACTTCCCATTTTCATTTTGCAGATTTAGTTTAGTCGATTTTGAAATTGGTTTTGATACAAAATTAGAATTGAATGTATTTTGAATAATTTAATACAGGAAATGCACAGAAAAACCAGACACTAGAGAAAACACAAAGCCAAAGAAAAATCAAGTAAGCATTACAAGAGCTTGACTTTTTTTTTATAAAAAAAATGAAATGTCAAAATTTCGCAAGCAATTAATGTGCAGGTCAATTAAATTGAGAACGAAAAGAGTGGAGAATTGTACCAATAAATCTACTACAGCTATCCACTAAAATTACACATTTCGTCGTTCAGCAGCGTACTGGAAAACGAAAAGTAGAACGAAATTTTTCGTTTATGATTTCGTCGTGTCATTTTTGTATGGGATTTTTCGTTTCGCATCAGCAGCGTACTAGGCTTAAGAATTTGTTGTTTCAAGTCATAGCGGCCTTTATTGGAAACACTTATTTTGAGCTGGCAAACAATAGGTACACTGTGCATCCCATTTAGAATTTGCGACTTTTACAAAGCATATGGATATTTTTTTGCAACTCTTCTGTAAAAAGAATTTTTCTCTTGACCGACATATCCTTGGATTTTCTGTAAAAATGCAACATGTTATAAACTTTTATCAGCCTGAAACTCTTCTTAAATAAAAGAAGAAAAGAAACGAAAGAAAAGAACTAATTTTGATTTAGTTTTATCAACGATCCACCGAGTGCGGAGAAAAAAGTAAACATTTGTCCATTTGACAACTGGTGTGCTCTGCTTGTTAGCGAAATAGGTATACACCATTGACACACTATACATGGACTGCTAGTCGATTGCCATTTCCATACAAAAACCCTATTGAAAATGGGTAGAACGATTTTTTACGCCACTCGTAGCAAAGTAGCAAACAAAAATATTACATTCAAAAACCATCTATTGCCACTCTGGCTATCATCATTTTCAAGCAAAGAAACTAGAGCCATCTATTGTTATTTTGTATAAGAGGTGCTGATATCTATTGTTTATAGAAAGTCAGCAATTGCTGTAGTGCTGAGGGACTATAAGAAAAATTCCATTTGTTTTATTTTATCAAAGAGATTGATTTAAGAGTTGCATTCGAAATAAAATAAATAAAAATCTAATTTAATTTTCCAATTAAATTAATTCTTTATTTAAAATGAATTTATTTAGAAAGTATTTTTCTTTTGTTAGTTTTCCAGTTCAGTAGTGCTTTTAAGGGTTCCGATTTTTCTTCTTCTTGAAAAATACAAAATTATATATAAACAATAATAATTTCGTATTACAATATACACTGTTTTTGTTTTATTTCGATCGAAAATTGTTCAAAAACAAATAAATTTTAAATATTAACTCAGTACTCTCCATATATACAAACATACTTGTATGGAAGAACCAACTAAGTATTGCGGCTTGCGACTCGAATTAACTTCTGGTGGAAATAGTAGATATATGAGTTCAGTCCATGAATCAAAGAAAACATGATTACTACGCTTCTTTTTTGTCTTTTTTTTGTTGACGTCACGCGAGATTAAAAAATCTGAGCAAAAGAAATTTTTCGTGCGCCAATAATATAAACATACAATTTGTTTAAATAATTAAATATTGTTGAACTAAATTTATTTTAATTTAATTTAAAATAATTGCGATGAAATCAAGAATAAAAGGAAATCGGAGTGCTAAATGGATATCGAAGACTTAACTTAAATTATGCAAAACACAACAATTTGTGTAGATATTTGTGTCTTAAATAAATGGAAAATGTTTTAATTATGTTGTAATTTTATTGTTTTTTCGTTTTTTTTTTGCATTTTGATAAGTCTATAATGGTTCGGTTCTTATTCTAAAATACATCTTCGCTGGGAAAAAAAGTTTTTTTATTTCCACATCACAGTCAATGTCTTTGGCCAATTCAAGTAGATTTGTTTTGTAGCTTGGACAAATTACTAAGTCTTCTCCGTTGAATGATTTGAGGATTTTGTCCAAGTTCATGAAGTCATTCAACATCCTTGGAGTTGTCCTTAACTTAGGTGGTACACCCATGAATACAATGCGACATTCTTTTCAGCTGTAATCTTGTGTATTAGTTTATTGCATATGTATCCGGCCATATTTTCTAGGCCATCGCTATCTAAAGTGGCCAAATTTTCATCATCTTTGTTGCCATCAGTATTATCCTCTTCTGGGTTCCTAAGCAATGCTTTGAAGTTTAGTACCTAAAAAGACATTTCATATTATTTGTTTGTATAAGCAAAAGCAATGTCGGCAAACTGGTCACTGGCGCTTCCAAATCTTGGGTATCGTCAAATCTTACATTTGCTGCGTCCGAAATAACACCCTCATTGAGTCCTAAAATGTGGGACCTTAACCTCAAGTGGAATTCCTGTCGATCAGGATGATTATGGATGCCTCCTACTACTTAAATAAATTAACCAAATTCAAGTAAAACTTAAAAAAAAAACTTACATTTCAAGGCGAAGTATGTCCATTGTGCCTTGAAAGAAACACAATTTTCGCAACCGGTTAAATCAAAAGATTCTGTGGCATCTTCTTGAGAAATAATAGTCTCAAGGCACACTTCTTCACTGTCCAATAAATAAGTATTTGCGTCTAACAGGGTTACTACTATATATTTTTACATTATCCCTAACAATAACCCTAGTTGACCGGCCAGATAAATCAGCGTTTCCCGATGCTTTGTAGACTGTTACTGTTGGTATGGAACCAGGTTTAAGGCGGGGGCTTTTTTATCCGTGCAGCCTATGAAGATAGAATATATTTTTATTTTATTTATTATAAAGCAATTCAAATGCACTTATCCAATTCAAATTAGAAGTTATCGGTTCTATGTCATCTGCAGTAAAGTGGTCACTAGATTCAAATTTTCAACAGTACTGGAACTTTTGAGAAAGTGTAGTATGACACATCATCTCTCCTTAATGTCTTGTTGTTGTTTTTATTGTTTTTATTGTTGTTGTTATTACACATACAAACATCACACCACATTTTTAAGCTATTTCACAAAAAAGCAAAATATAAAATTTCAAAAACAAAATCCAAACATTTCAATTTCAAACTGTTTCGCTTTTCTCGTTTTCATTTTAAATCTCGTGTGATGGCACGCGAGTTGTCAAAAATTACAACAACAAATCGAAAAAATAGAAGTGTCGTAATCTTGTATTCATTAATTCATGAGTTCAGTCTCTACTTGATATATTATTTTTTAGTCGGATGCATATCACTGGCTAGTGCTAGTACCGCCATTGTACATTATTTGTAAATTGATGAATAAGGGTTGAATTGGTATCATGTATGTGTCGCGCCTCTCGTTCAAAAAGATGATATAGCACTGTGGTTTTAATATCCAAAGATACAGGTTTATAGTAATGATTATAGTTTAAGATTTCGCCGATTTGTGAAATACATTTTGATACTGCAAAATATATTGGCGCAAAAGTTTAAACGATTTAGTAAAATGTTAAAGGCACTTTTAGCAATTTACTAAGCTAAAAAGATGATTCAGCTAATTTTAAACGATTTTAACATTTTACTAAAGCTAAAATCACCGAATGGCTACTTTAACTTTTAGCAATTTGCTAAATCCATTATGGAATCTGATAGTATATCAGCCTTGCACGCGGGGTGCCCTGGTTCGAGTCCTGCTGGTGCACAATTTTTTTTGTTTTTTTTGTTTGTAAATAATGAAGTTAAAATGGTGAAAATAGAAATAACTAATACCTTTTTAGAGCACATGTTGGGTTTTCATCAACATATAATTAATTTACAACGCATAACAACAATAATTGTGTTCATCAAAATTCAAACCCTACAAATGCTCAGCTTTCTGCATAATTAGCAATTTGCTAGTTTAGAAAAGGTTTAAAAATTTTGAAATAGTTATTCAATCAATAAGCACTTAGGAAATTGCTAATTAGTAAAATGTTAAGCCCTTAACAATGGGTTGTTTAAAATTTTGCGCCATTGGCGCAAAAATTTAAACAGCCTGATGTTAAGGGCTTACGAGTAGTATGATACTACTTAACAGTTTGCTAATATTAAATCACTTTACTAATATTTTCCTAATTTTAAATACTTTTTAACCAGAACCATACTAAATCTATTTTCTTAATAAACTACAACTAAACACGCTTAAAATAGTGCAAAATAGATGTTTTTAAAAGTCAAAGTGGCATATATAGGGTTTTCCAATAAGATGTGTTATTTTGATATTCAAAGAAAAATGGCATTTTTGAAGATAAATGATCGGATGTTTATATCATTATAAAGAGGAAGATATACCGTTAATAATGGAACACAACATCAGCCAAATGGCCGCCAAGACCACGCTTACAGGACCATATCCTTTTCATGAAATTTTCCATAACCAATTCGCAAAGTGGCTGCCCTATGTCCTCGATAGCCTCACGAATTTCATCTTTGAGGTCTTCAATCAACGCTGGGCTGTTGGCGTAGACCTTATCTTTCACGTGGCCCCAAAGGAAGAAGTCGCTAGGTGTTAAATCACAAGATCTCGGTGGCCAATTGTGATCACCTCTTCGAGAGATAACACGGTCCGGAAACTTTTCCCGTAAATGATCGATGGTTTCATTGCTTGTGTGGCACGTAGCGCCGTCTTGTTGAAAGTAAACGTTGTCCAGATCAATACCATCCAATTCAGGCCATAAAAAATCATTAATCATCTCTCGATAGCGCAATCCATTGACCGTAACTGTTGCTCCAGCCTCATTTTCGAAAAAGTAAGGTCCAATGACCCCGCGGGACCATAAACCGCACCAAACAGTCACGCGTTGAGGATGGAGAGGCTTTTCAACAATAACTCTTGGGTTTTCCGAGCCCCAGATGCGACAGTTTTGCTTGTTGACGTAGCCTCCGAGGTGGAAATGGGCCTCATCAGTCAAGATGATTTTTCGATGAAATTCCGGTTCATTTTCATGCATTTCAAGGACCCAATCAGCAAAGACACGACGTTGTTGATGATCAGCCGGCTTGAGTTCTTGTGTTAACTGAACTTTATAAGCCTTAAGACCCAAGTCTTTATGCAAAATACGGTGTAATGACGTTTGTGGAATGCCTAATTCCAAAGAACGACGAGGAATGGACAAACCTGGGTTTTCTTCAACACTTTGGGCTACAACAGCAATATTCTCAGTTGTTCTTGAGCGACGTGCACGGGTTTTATTCTTCACATCACTAACTTGTCCCAACACCTCGAATTTGTCCACCAATTTCTGTATTGCGGTCCGACAAGGTGCTTCACGACGACCCAAAAATGTTTTAGTTTTACGAACCGTCTCTGCCAAATTTTCACCATTTTTATAGTGAATTTTAATAATTTCAATGCGTTGTTGAAGCGTGTATCGTTCCATTTTTATTAATAGCGCAGTTTCTACTTGTCAAATGTCAAAAAATGACAGCTTCAAAAGTGACAGCTACCGAAATAGCGGGCTATTCAAAATAACACCTCTTATTGGAAAACCCGCTAGATTTAGTACAATACTAAAAAAATAAAGTACACCCAGAGAAAAAACAACGTCAAATCAAAGAAAACCAGTTTGATTTAAGTATATTTAAGAATGATTCGCGGTTAAAGATGAACATTTTAGAATCAAAATGGAACATCATTTTCAACGTGTTTTCTTATTTGAAAACGAATAATTTTCATGCTCGATTTAAATACATTTTCTTTAATTAAGGTGGAATCATAGTAACATCAATATCATCCAACTTTAAAACAAAATGGAACAACTTCGATTCTAGAATCGAACTAACTTTGAAATTACTATCTTTAAATTTTAATTTCACTACGTTTCAATGTTGTTTTAAGTAAATTCTAATAGAAATTACTTTGAAATGTAAACGTTTAAGTTTTAATCTTACCAACCATGAAACGTTGTAGAATTTATTACTTTACGTTTTAAAAATATCAACTTGGATCTGAATTTAATAAAAGTCTTGTAATTTTTTTAATAAGAAAACGATAATTTTAAAACATAAAAATTGTATTATTATTTTTTTATTTTGTAATAAAAAATTTTAATTTACTGGATATTAATCTAGGGGTACACTTGTGCTTCGCTTCAAACCACATAACCCAAGAAAATGTTAACGGTCGAGTTTCTTAATTGCATCGGGATTCGGGATAAGGCACAAGAAAATTGTGTTTTGGCTTAAGACTAAGGCTCTAAATCATTTAATGTTTAAGAAATAAACAAATTTCCATCAAATTAGGATTAATTTTCTTATGATTTTACACGTAGGGAAAATGTATTCCATTTTCTTAATAGTCTCTGAAAGACAAAACACGACTAACAATACAATATGAAGCCAAAGCTTCACGATCGATGCAACCGCCGACACTACGTTGCAGGTAGTTTGTTTTTGCTGTTTCCTCGATTCCACATGGAATCCACTTAAGATCAACTATGAATCCCTTTGAATTTACGTCGATCGTAGTTTGAAAATGCAACATCAACGTTTCATTTATTTGCTACATCGCTTCCACTTTAAATTTAACACCTTTCGGTTTTACATTGGGTCCACTTAAAATTGAGTATAAATGAATTCAAATTAAAGTTGATGATCTTTCAAAGTTAAAGTTGATTGAAAATCTTCCATCAATGTTTGTGGAAGAATAATTTAATATATTAAGTGTTATTTATAAGTGGCAGCAACTTCGAAATGATATTGAGCAAAATAGAATCAACTATATAACACTTTGAATTTTGTGCATGGAATTTTAATTTTGGATACATTTAAGCATTTTCCACTTTAAAACAACGTTGAACGCAATTAATAATTTATGAAAGTTGGTTCACTGTTAAATCGAATACGGTTCAATTTAAAACAAGAATGACAATACTTAAAACAACGTTGCGTAGTTAAATCAATATATTTTCAACCTTAAATTAAATACGTTCGTTATACTATTTTCCAACGTTAAATCAAATACGATTTATTAGATTTTACGTTCCCTTTTTTCCATCAGTGTAGCAATTTTGTGATTTTAATTTTAGTAAAATGTTAAGAAAATAGTACCATACTAAACTGGTTGAAAATTAGCAAAATCTCTGTTTAGCCTAGTATCATACTAAAAATGATTTAACATATTACTAAATCGTTCAAAATTTTGCGCCATTGTTTTTTTTATGGCGTAAGAAATATTTAAATGCGCATTTTTAATGTTAACTTATATTAAGCAGTGTCTTGTGTTAAATTTTATAGATTTTATTCTTTTTTTTTTTGAAAATGCTATAAAAAGAAAACAACTGAATATTTTCGCAAATTTCTTTTTTTATTTGAAAGTACCATCCTTCCGGTTAATAATGGAAAATAATTTCATTCAAACGGGCTGCCTCGGCTGGCCATGCAGTAGCCTACACGATCGGTCCAATTTTTAAGCACATTATCGATTGTGTGCAGCTGTATTTCACCAATGGCTTCACGAATATTGTCCTTCAAAGCGTCAATTGTCTCTGTCTTGTCAGCGTAACACTTATCTTTTACGGCACCCCACAAATAATAGTCCAACGGTGTCAAATCGCAGCTCCGAGGTGGCCAAACGACATCAGCTCTGCGGCTGATAATGCGATCTTCAAAAACAGGGCGCAAAACATCGAGTGTAGCTTCGGCTGTGTGGCACGTAGCGCCGTCCTGTGGAAACCAAATATTACCAATATCCTCCCCTTCAATTTTTGTGAACAAAAATTCGTTCAACATGGCCCCATAACGATCGCCATTGACTGTAACGGCCACTCCTTGCTCATTTTCGAAGAAAAATGGCCCAATTATGCCTGGGCCAAAACCCGCACCAAATAGTGACTCGTTTTGGGTGTATCGGCTTTACAATGTATGCGTGCGGGTTTTGTGTGCCCCAAATGCGACAATTTTGCTTATTTACATACCCGCCAAGATCAAAATGAGCTTCATCTGAAAAGTTGATTTTTTTTTTGGCAAAATCGGCATCTTCTCTAAGTCGATCGCAGGCCCACTTAGCGAAGCGAAAACGCATTGGATGGTCAGTTGGCTTCAACTCCTGAACCAATTGGACTTTTTATGGCGTCATACTAAGGTCTTTATGCAAAATTCGTCTCAATGATGTCTCCGAAATGTTCAATTGTTGAGAACGACACCGTGAATTGATGTTGATGGCGCTTCACGCACACTTTTTGCCACAGCAGCAATATTCTAGGGTGAACGAACTGTTTTTGGCTTTTCGCGCTTTGGTTTATCGATGAGGATGCCAGTTTTTTTCACTTTTTTTTTCACAAGATAACGAATATACTGAGCTGACGGTGCTTCTCTTCTTCCAAAATTCTTACGCAATTTTCGCACACATTCTGCAACATTACCATGATTTTCAAAGTAATGTCGCAATATTTCCCAGCGTTGTTCAAGCGTATACACAACCATATTCGTTCAGCGGAAGGATAAAACTAATTATCTGTCAAATCAGACATGAGCTAAGTGTTACCATTCAGGAAATAAGCACTAGTTGAAAAAAAACGATAGATGGCGGACCCTTTATTTTATCTAGCTCTTAATCGTATTCCGCTTATCCGCAAAGAACTGTAATATAGTTGGCTATTTTTTTGCTGTTCAAAAAGCGAAAAGGAAATTTTTAGATTCGTGTAAGTATTTCCTTAAGCATGGTATGACTTGCTAATATTCCTGATTTCCGCTGGAAGATGGATGGCGCTCGTTTGAACATAGCTGAGGAGAGAACCAACTTGAAGTTGGCTCCTAGCAGTCCATGTATAGTATGTCAATGGTATACACTTATTACACTACATACGTCAACATATGATTTTAGGCGATTGAATTATATATTTTATAGTGAAATTGAATGTATGTACGTATAAATAACATGAAAGTGAGTTAATGTAAAAAAGACCAGACCTTTAAAAGAGAACATCATCTTTTTTAAAGAGATACGATGGAACCCCTATGTATTACAGAATTCTAAAAAATAATCAAACAAGGGACGGAAGTTGACTGCACTATCTGTTTTGCTTTTTTTTTGCTCCATATAAATACAGGCTCTATTCATAACTTATAAGCGTGATGTGTGCTGACGACTCTAACCTCAATAAGAAACAGATATCTGGTCTTGATAGTTCAGAGAATTCCTGCTGTGAGAGCTACAGAAAAAAAGAACTGCTCAATGGATTTGGGCTGACATTTTGTTACGCATGAAAAATGGGCTCTGTTTCATGGGAAATCTGTTTTTAAAAAGATTACGATTTGTAGTTTGTATGAATTGTTTTTGTGAACTTGACATTTCGAAAATAGACGTATGATGCACTGTTATTGAGAAAATTACGAATAGCCTAGCTCGGTGTTCAAATTAGAGTTGAAGTTCGCCATTTTGATAGCAAGACTCATTAGAATAACATGCGATATATAAATGGCATACTCCTTATAACTAAAGTGCAAGGATAAAAAGAAAATTTATTATGAAGCAAGCGCCAAAACTTGTCATGTGCAATAACCCATCTGAATTTTGGAATTTGGCCCGGAAACTTGATGGAGCAAAATACATCATCAGTCCCAAGCTAGATTGTAATAGTTTAAAAACTCACTTCAACGAACTGCTTAACTCAAACGCCATAAGCCCATGCATGATGCAGTACGCCTCACCTGGATTCTATGACTACATTTTGGAAACGTCAATATCCCAAGAAGACGTTAAAGCATCTCTAAATTCATTATCTGACGGAAAGGCAGCAGGTTCTGATAGAATACCAACGGAATTCTATAGATATGAAACGGAAGAGCTAACTAAGCAATTGACAGAAGTATTCAACCAAATTCTGGAAACTGCTGTTATTCCTCAACAGTTCAAAGATGCCCTGATATTTCCAGTCCATAAAAAAAGGCAACATAGAGGATCCGGCAAATTATAGAGGCATCTCGTTTTTTAACTCATCTTATAAAATTTTTACCACGACACTACTAAAAAGATTGAACGCTTGGATAGATTCAAATAATTTACTAAGTGAGTTTCAAGCGGGGTTCAGAACAGGGTACTCTACAATAGACCATATATTTGCTCAATAGCATCGCCGACTGGTTTATTTCGAGAAGTAAAAAGCTTTACACATTTTTCGTCGATTTAAAATGAGCCTTCGACATCGTGGACAGAAACGCATTGATGTTCAAGTTATATGGATTAGGAATCTCGTTTAAGCTTGGCCGATTTCTGCGAAACTTGTACATGGGTAACAGAGTAGCGGTTTGGAATGGCAAAACTATATCTGATTGGTTTTCGACGGAGTCAGCGGTAAGACAAGGTTGTGCGCTAAGTCCAAGTTTGTTTGCGATATTCATCGATGATCTAACTGAAGCACTACCAGGGGTCGTGGAGTACACTGGAGTCATCTTTAAAGCTCTTCTTTTTGCAGATGACATTGTACTGTTTGCTAGCTCACCAGAATCCCTCCAGCTAATGATAAATAGACTGGCCGAATATTGTATGCGATGGAGCTTGTTGATCAACCTTAACAAGTCGAAGGTTAAGATATTTAAAAAAGGTGGAGGCAGGTCCAGGTCTAACGAACATTGGTGTTGAATGATGAACAAATTGAAGTTGTTAAAGATTACAAATACTTGGGTGGCTATTTCACCAATAACCTTAACATGGAAAGGCATCTCACCGATAAGCTTGCTATTGCACATAGCAACAAATATAAAGTTTCGAAGCAGTTTCACTATCAATCCTTTTCTATGCAGCACAAGTGTGGGGTGGTAAAAAATATGAACCAGTGGAAAAAATCCTCAGATATTATATAAAACGAATATTGCGTTTGGCACCTCACACTCCGAATAATATGATTTTTCTGGAAACGGGTTTATCTCCACTATTTATCAAAACATTAAAACTACAAGTCGACTACATCAACAAAGTTCTTAAGATGCCAAATAATCGGCTTCCAAAAAAAGCGGCTTTTCATGCACGAGTATACACTCCAAGTCAGGATGGTTTAAAAACTGGACTGAACTTTCACAAGATGCATGTCTGGAAATAAATTCTAGCGAATGGAGGTCTTGGAAGCCTACGTTGTATACAATGATTATTCGTCTAGATGAAATCTATAGAGACAGATACAAGGAAGAGGCATCAAATTCATTACACCGAATGATCTACAGTTAATTAAGCTATAACATTAATGAACGTAACTATTTCCGAGATGACTACACCATCGATCAAATTTCAAGCATGTTCCGGCTAAGAGGTGAACTTCTTAATTTGAATTTTATACCGCATCGGGAAGAACTACAAATACCTTGCAATATGTGCAATATGGCGGAGCATGAGGATATATTACATTTTGATGAAAGGCGCCCGATACTAAGGGAAACAAGAAGATACTTTTTGGGTAGTGACTTTTTTACGGGTGACGAAACCTTAAATCTTCTTAATGAAATGAACGTATCTAAATTATACAAATATTGTAAAACGGCAATTAATTATAGATACAGAATTATAAATGAATATTGAATATAAAAAGGATAAAATAATTATTTAAATTCATTGTCAATCAGACAGACGGCAAAGCCATGCATTTAATTGATTTTACCTATGATATTTTTGTAAAAAAAAATTGTGAAATGTAAATAAAAATCAATCTTAATCTAATCTTATCTACTCCTTAGCATATCATCGTCAGCGCTGCCATTGTGAAAATTCGAATAGGAGTATTTTAAAGCATTAGAGGGGAGTATTTCGTGTTCGTGGGGAGTACGCAAAAATAGCATAGAACATTGATATTAGCAATATAACTTTATTAAAATATTTGTAAAATTGGAACTCCAACTCATTTTATTCACTTATTTTATCAATTAAAGGTGTGAAATAAAAGAACCCGCTGAAATCAAAAGCATTAATGAGTAAAACAAACTTACTATACCAAGATCCCATGGCCGGCAGACATACGTCATTTTATCATAGCTGAATTGTTTTCTGTGAAGGAGGATAAGAACGAATGGACATTCCGAATTTTACAAACTGGGGCTTTTCGGAGATATGCAGTTTTTACAGTGCATAGCCAAATACGTTATCTTATCAAGGCTGATTTTTTGATATGTTTAAGGGAATAGTGTCTCAAACTTGGTTTGACATTTGTCAAACACCTATAGTGGGGCGTTTCATCTTGCAGCCACCTTTATGATGACATCTTAACACTGCACACTGCATATCTCCGAGAAGCCCCAGCTTTGAAAAATCGGAATGTCCATTCGTTCGTATCCTCATTGATATCTATTCACAGAAAAAAATTCAGCTATGATAAAATGGCTGCCGGCCCTGGGATCTTACTCAATAAGCAAAGACAAATAATTTGTATTAAACACATTCAATGTAGAAAAATCGAAAAAAAAATCCGACATTATTGTTAAGCAATCCGCAATATCAGACTTTTTTCTAGATTATTTGTAAAATTTATAGACAACACGTCATTTGCTGGCTACTTATTGAGATGTATGTGCGTTTTTAAGAAGAGACGTTGCCAAAAAAATTATATTTTCTGTGGCAATGCTTAAGGAGGTTTTATGTTTTGCTTTAACTGTGAAAAATGTGTTTAGCATTGTCAATACTATGAGGTATGTAAATTAAAGGACCAATATGTTTTTAATGCGCTAAACATTGGTTCATTAAGAGCATTTTTAGTCGCGAATAGATTTTGGAAGAAATCTTCCAAACTCAACCAAAGAGTTCGATGTTGTTCAAGAACCTCTATTCTTCATCTAGTTCCTCAAAATATTTAACCCGTTAAAAGATTTGGAAATATTTGTATAAGTGCAACTAGAGAACGACTCACACACGATTTTCACAAACGAAACTGACTGAAATGAACTCTTGCCATTCATTTCGGTGACTAGATTTCCCGCACATTTTTGAAAAACAATAAATATTAGTAGTTTTTTGATTTTGTATGCCAACATAAATGACACACTGACACTTAGCAGACATGTTTACACATTCCCTTATAAAAATGTGAATGAATACATTCAGACTATTTCAGGGTTAAACGCATCCGATGAAATCGGAGTGCCGTCTTTAATGTGCTTGTGAAAGTTTTGGATATTTTTGAGGGGAGTACAATTCCAGTGAGGGGAGTACAGGAGTACAGTGAATGGCAGGGGAGTACGAATACTCCCTTAGTACTCACTTCGGAAGCACTGATCATCGTCCGCATCTTGAATCTAACAGCACAATTTCATATCCCAGACATTTGGCTGGAAGCCTTAGAGACAAATATGATCTGACACCTCAGGGCGATCACACAGTCAAGTGTTTCGAAGTGAAATTTCAGTGTGACCTCATTAGCTTTTTCCACACGAGTTAAAATTTTCACTGGATTCGCCATTTGCTCATAACACTTAACATTTTTATTGGTTTGTTGTCGATATAAGGATATGACTGAATGGTTTGGATGGGAAATGGCAAAATTATTACAAAATGGATCCTGGGATCAGCACACGAAAACATACACTTTGTGCTCAAATAATCAGCTTTTTGACTGATACTGAAGCTAATATTATCATCTATGCCGCTGTGCATCACGAACAACTTCAAAATAGGGCTGTATCCAATAACTTAGACATTTTACTAAAATTTGACAGCAACAATTGTGAAATGCAAACTTCTCGTAGAAAATATTCATGATCTTCTCACTTCTTCTGCCGCCATTTTGAATTTAATGAACATATTATTTTGGGCAAAAACTTCGCCATTTTTCATTTTTGACAAAAATAATAAAGGTAAAACTTTTATAGGAAGTTAAATTTTTTTTCTACAAATTTAGTTTTAATATTTTTTCAAAGTTACCGCTCGCGAGATATTAATGAAAAACAGTTTTTGGGGCTTTTGACCCCCTTCTGCGAACTTGAAAATACTAATTTATACAAATTTGCTGGTACCTAGTCTAAATATCGATTTTAGGGGATCTCGGGCCTATAACACAATACATAAAATGCTTGTTAAAAAACAACTGAAATTCAACAACTTTTTAAAATTTGTGTAACACGGAACAACAAGTCTTAAGAACTTAACAATTGTTTTGGTTTCGTTCATTAAGTGGGACATGTCACTATTTCACCGTTCTTGTAAATGAAAACAACAAGAGTTAAAAACAAGAGAATTAACTTGTTGCATAGTTGATAAATTTCAACCGACGGTTCCGGACTAGTTCAAAGTCAACAAGTTAGAAATAAACGGTCGCAGTAGTGTTTATCAAGTGATAGCAATTGGACGGATATTTAGAATTTATTTAGTGGCCAAGGGTTTTGTGAAAAAAAAATGTTTTTTTTATTCTGAATCGGACAGTGATAGTGAAAGTGTTCAACGAAAGAATAAACTCTGAAATAGAACGAACGAAAAATTTCGTGTGCCGTAAAAATTGCCTATCGTACCGAAATTCCCTCCCACAAATTAAAGCACTAAGTATAATGCAGACAAAACTGATCGCCTTACATTGGTTTGGAACTGGATTTTAATACCATTTTATAGATGTTCATGGTGTTCACAAAAAGACAGTTTGCCGATATATCAAAGAAGTTACATTTGCAATAAATATATTTTTTTTCTTCGGAAATTTTAACACTCGTTTTGGTAGATTAACTTGTTCAACTGATTCAACAAGTGAAGGGAAAGTTTTTCTATTAACAATTGTTACAGTTTATATTTTGTTAAAGAAATGATTTTCACTTGTTGAACAAAGATAGTTGAACAAGTAATTGTTGGTTATAGTTGACTTGTTGGGTTGTGTTATAGGCCCTTGGAGTCTTAGTCGCCAATTTGAATTTGATGAAGAATTGGTTATTGGTTATAGCCCATAACCACTGCTCCGGACATCGCCCTCAAATCGTTACTTAAAACCATTTCTTCCAAATGCAAACAATTTTGTGGAAAAATGTGCAGATGTCCTAAGGTAGGACTTAAGTGTTCTCTGTTTTGTGTGCAAACTGTCATTGGCCTCCATGACAAATTTTCTAAATGGAAGAAAGTTTTGACGGAGGTTAAACTTGACCAATCCCAATTGTAATTAGTTTTCACGTACGATTTACCGTTTTGTCATGGTAAAACGTTGGGGTTGCCTGATTATCTACATAATGAAAGGTTTATTTCTTTGTTCAATTTTAAATAAGCCGTAATAAAAAGGATATACCTACCCTCGTCTGCTACAAGCAAGGATAATCAATAGCATTCTATTTTTAAGAATCTGACATTTTCCTCATATGATGAGAACCTTGTCACTTTTAATTTACTAGGCTACTGCATACATTAAGGTATTTACATACATTAAACAAAAATACATGTATTTGGTCTTATCATTTAGCACTTATCTTGAAGTGGTCATTTGTCATTTGTTGTACTGCGTTCCTGCAGCATCGGATAAATTTCTGAATATGTCATCGGTTGATAGCAGGAAAAATGGGTCAAGTCTATTTAATAAGGAGATAAAGGTTATATTTGGGAAAGTCACTGAAATTGAATTGTTAAAATTGGCTAAAATGGTAATGAACGTATTTGTCAATGCTTTGTAAAGCCTTTCGTTGCTATAAAAGTGGAGAGAGTTAGGTCTTTTATAATGGGATGTGCAACTGCAAAGAGCTTTTGACAGTTTATTCCTAAAGCTGGGTTTATTGTGTGCCATATTGTTAAACTATAAGCTAAACGGGACGAAAAATGTATAACTGATTTGAAGCACGCCCCAATCTTTATAAGAGGATAAATGATGCAAATATGACTTGATTTTTCTTAGGAAGGTTGAATTTGTGATGATAAACTTGAACCTCTGCACGAACTGAACTGCGAGCTGGTTGCGATTTACACTGTGTTATCAGAAAATAGGAGTGTGAGGTATCTATTTGCATTTCTTGGCTTAATCTTAGCCTGATAAAGGATTAGGATTTGCGGTCCCAGATTTTTGAGGTTCGGCTCACATTAACGTCTTGTTTCTATGTTAGCCACCTATATTTTAGGTTCTCTTATAATATTTTCTGTGGAAAGGCATTGTGAACTATATTACGATGAGCGAAAATAATCAGTATAAGCTTTCCACTTTGTGGCATTATATAAGTTTATAGCGTTTGTGGATTGTATTTTATGTATATTCATGTTTGACAGATGGATAGGTAAGAATGGCAGTTGGTGGTACATACTCAGAGTTCTAGTAAGAGCTTGGGCGCCATTTTGACATGTTTTTGAATGAGGTATGTGTCTTTATAACTCTATAATGGTTGGATATAGGTTCGCTGCCTGAACCTCCTCCAATGTGCCAATTTATGGACCTTTTGGGCCGCCAAGTCAAAATATAAAGAACCAGATGCTTTTCCTCCGTTCTTCAAAATTAGAGGCACGTTAGCTCCACTTAAAAATGCGGCAAGTTGCGCGTTCCGATACAACTTCTGCTGGGAGCATAGTCTGCCAGTACAGAGTGATGTGTGGTCCCGGTGGGCTGATGGTATCATATACCCTGGGTATCCACTCTGTATCAAATGTGTGTGTTTAAAAAACGAGAATAAATGCTCCCGCAGCTGAATATCTGAACCAGCTAGTTGAAGGGTGAACTTAAACCAGTCACAATATCCCACTCCCATAAGACTAAAGTCTTAGATAGCACTAAGTGGTCTTCCGGGTTAGCATCAGTTGCAGTCAGATGTTTGTGACCCTAAGGTTAGTAGATATTCTTGTCGGCGCGGTCAGAATAGATGATAGCGGTATCAACGGCATTCTTATCAGACTGACTATCGATACGTCAAGCGGCGGCGTTACAATTTTGATTTGGTTTTTACTTCACACTGGCAATACAAAAATGTGTTTATATTGGTAATAGCAGTAAGCAAGTAAACAAATGAGTCCTGTTACAAAAAACGCAATACCTTTATTTCTCTCTCGAAACAATACAAAGACTTTGCGAAACACATCACTTAACAATTGATCATAGCTTAAAATAAAAAAAAAAAATCCTGAATCAAATTATTGCATTAAAACGCTTTCAAGAATGCAATAAATCTTAATGACTCTCGACTTTCAAGGCTTTCGAATGTATTAGACGGATTGAAATAGTGTATACGAGTATATCTCTCATAGCCCAAAGTGGTTTAAAAACAGCTTTCATCACAGAACCATCAAATTAAGTACTTAACCGCGATTCCCATACACATCTGAACATACAAGCATATCATCCTAGCTCAAAAGTGCCTTGAGCCTTCGTGGCCCCTTACAGCAAGAAGGCAACACAGTTTGCGTTTCAGTAATTTAGTTAACGATCTCATGTGACTTCTGCTTGAACCTCTCCATCACTTCAGTCTCCATATACTCTTTGTAGATGTTCAATTACGATAACGAGCTAACAATTTAATTTTTTTTATCTTAAGAAAAATTTAAAAAAAACAACCCAACTAATGTCTTATCACGATTTCGAAAAATTTGATTACACCTCTTGGCTCTTACGAGTAGAAGAAGTCTCTTATAAGTTATAAGTCAAATAAACCAAAGCACTTCCAATTTCTTATTAAATTTTCAATTTTAGATCCTCATTAATAATTTCCAATTCCCAACAACATTAGTGACGATTGACGAAACGACGACGAAGCTTACGCCCTGCCGCACCATGATAAGAGCGCGCGGTTGTAAGCAAAATCTGAACGATTTCTTCAAAATGAATCTTACAAGCTGACGATTTATGGCAGTCCTTCTTCACTTCCTGCCGTCGGCACGTCTGGGAAAATCAATTTTTGGCCTAGAAAGTTTGTATACGCGAGTATTTCCCAAAGCGAATAATAACTCAATTATTAATATCGACGATTCGAGTTTGTGTGGAATAAATTAGCAATTAAGATGCAAATGAGAAGAAGAAAAGGCTTGCTATAGGTTCTAACGCAATTGAAAACGAAATGAAAATTCTAATATAGGAAAATCATATTTACATTGAATAGTCGGATTAGGCAAAAGTTGCGTGATTGAAAAACATTATCATGTACCATGCGGATGACGTCACGCTTTAATTATTGCTCAGTCAAACGCTATGATATAAGAAAACCAAACCGATTTCTAGAGCAACACACGTAGTTAATGTTTCTGTCAGGGGACTTAAATTTATTTATTTTTCATTAACCTACTCAAGTTTGGAATGTATAATTTAATTATTAAACCAATTTAAATAATATGTGCAGTTCTGAAACACTTGTAGAAGGAAGAGATCAAACCTTTCGATTGTAGAAATTCAAAAGATAGCGGAGTTTTAGCTTTACAACAAATTTAATTAATTTGAAATACATCGACAAATCGACTCAAATTTTTTTCCAGTGAGTTATTGAGTTTAATTCAATTGTGCTTTGGTGGTTCAATTTATTTTTAAAACATTAAACATTTGAGAATAAAATTAATTCTTACACTGGGGTTCAAAAGTTTTGGCACTGGGTAACGTGTTGTGAATATACTTTTAGGCGCAAATTAAAAATTATTATATTGAATTTAATTGTTTAATGATCGAACAATAATCAATGGATTTATTAATCGAATAAATTTATAAAAACAATCGACTAATATAAATATTGCATGAGTCGCGACAGAGAATAAATTAGATTAAAATTTTAAAAAAATGGGGGCGTTTAAATATAAAATGCAATACTGTATCGTAGTAACTTGCTCTTGTAGCTAACAACTAAACATTTGCTTTGTTTTAATGGGAATCTATCCATTGTATCGTAAGTAATTCCCAATAAAAACGAATCGAACGTAGCATTTTTATTTTTGTTAAAATGGTACCCCTGCACAGCAGTCACAAGTAATGAAAGATTCTTTTGCAAAGTAAAATTAAGAAAATATCAAAATTATGAATGATAATTAGCTTTTATTCATAAAAAATAGAAATTAGAAAAATATACCAATATTTAATTTATGTTTCAAACCTATTTCTTGTTTTAAATTCGAACATTCATTTGCACCAATAGAAAGGAAATGATAAGTAAATGGGTTTGTTCATAGACTATGGTCAAGTCCTTTTTACACAGGTCAATTTTTGTATTGCTTTAAAAATCGTCTATGCCTTTCGCACGAGGAAACAAAATTGCCGGAGATTGGCTTGTTTTCTTTTAATGTTTTTGGTTTTGAACGCACACTACAACGTAGTTTGAATTGTCCCCTTACATTTCTTACATTTATAATTCTGGCTTTTATTTATTTTCTGAGAAGATCGATAGCTAGAGTTTTATTTTTCAAGTCAATTTAAAAATTTATTTTCTAAGTATGTTTTGCTTTCAATTCAATATTCACTCATCACACTTCACAAATAGTTAACATTTGGTTTGTCATTTCCATGCACTTGTCCAGAAAAAAAAGCAATGGAACACAAAAATGTCGTTTAGTGAAGCAAATACTGTCCATGGCCAACGTCCATTAAACAGTGAAGAAAAAGCACATTTTGTGAAGTTCAGTTGCCGCTTAGTGCGTTTTGGTTAGGCGCGCACATGCAATTTTTCCGAAACGAAATAGCAACTTAAAATCAATCAACGGGATATTTTGATTTGATGTGCGCGCAGGTTCTTTATAGTTCGGTGTGATACAAATTGGGAAGAAATTATTTGGGGCAATCGTTCGATTTGTGCCAAAACACAAACTTTTAAGTTGCTCTAATCGCGGACTGAATAGTTTTGCATGCCGCGCACTCTCATATAAGTCCATGGTATTCAATTTAGCAACCAAACTGTTGGAAAACTGAAAGTTGCATGTGCGCGCCTAGTTTTAGGGGTATTCAAAATTGCAGATATAGGTGGAATTTTAGACGTACTACAGAAAATAATTGAGCAAAGAAGAAAGTTTTTAATAGTAAAAGTCAGAAACTTTCCAGAAGAACAGCTTATAATTAATTAAAAATTGGAGTTATATAAGATTTTAGAATTATAAACTGTCCAACTATAAAAAAAAGAAAGAAAAAGAATAAAAAAATCGATTGGTCTTGCGAATGAAATTAATAATTTTAACACTCCATGAACACATGCATCGAGATTCAATCCAATTATCAATCATACCAACAAAACTAACAAAATCAAATTCGAGACTCGAATAAACGTCAACCAGCCATCCGTAGCTTCTACTTTAGTTTTTTATCGACCGTAGCGAATTGTATGTAACATGCTACGACGGATAAACTTACGGCGGATAAATTTTCCAATAAAACACGGCTATTGATAATGTTAGTAGGTAGGTCGTCTATAGTTATACAAGTACCTTTACCTTAGATCTTAGTCAAATAAATTCTCGAATGGATGATTTAATGTATAATATGGGAACTTACCCGGTAGGATGTAAGTAGTGAGTAGGCACACAACTTTTTTATGATAGTTACTAGGGCTGGCAACGAGACGATACCAGGCGAGAGATAGTCTTGTCTCGGTCTCGTCAAAATCGAAACATTTTACTCTCGTCTCGGTTTCGGTGTCGGTCTCGCCAAACCAATTCTCGTCTCGGTCTTGTTATGGCATTTTTCACGAGAAAATTTGAATGTGGGCCTAATGCATGCAATAGAAGCCATTTTTTTTATGAGAATTGATCCATATTGATCATCAAAAGATATGCACTACAAGAACAACAACACGAGATCCTGCTCTCAAGCGGGATCACGTTTTTTGCGGATATATGGCTATTTAGTTTCGCAATTAAGCAAAATCAGAAGTGAAACAAGTTTTTGTTACGATTTCGAGCTTAGCCTATAACTTTAAATTTGAATTTTATTAGTTGCGTATAAAAGCGCTCCGATTAGCTTACATTTTGTGCAAATTTAGTTTCCAAAAGTGTGTGAAAACATAAAAAAATAGGCTGCAAAGTAACGTTATCAGACACCTTTGAAGAGCCGTATTTCATTTTAATTTTGTAGAAACAACCATTCATTCGATTTTTTCTGCACGCAATCGAATTGTTTCTAAAAAAAAACTGTCAAAACAGATCTTGCGTTTTTAGCAAGATTTCATAGACTTTACAAGCGAAACTAATCTCAGTCTATTTGCAGCCCTAAAAGTTACAAGGTAAATAATACGATATTCATATGTTTTCTTAAGAACATATTGTATATAGGTTTGGAAACCTACATGTTGCATGTGTAAGTATTCAATTGAATTCAATTCAATTAATTTTTAAAATGCTTGTGATATTTTTAAGAACTCTGTCACAAACCATAGCTCAATGCTTAATCTGTTATAATTCTTGGTACCTATATATTTAGATTCATTGTGTTTTTTATTTTTCCCTTATATTTATTTTAGTTATTATATTTTATTAATTTATTTACCCTCTTGACATTATTTATTAATTTATTTATTTATTAATCAAAATTTTTTTTGTCGTAATTTTAACTATATGCCTGTAAGATCTAAGGTCTTTTAAATGCAACCTGAATTGCACGGCACTGTCTCATTTTAACCCATGGGCGGCATCCAATTAAAATTGGAGGTATAGAAAAGAATGCGCCTAGCATGGGGATGCAACCCACGCGTCCTAGTTAGCAATCAAGCACTTTATCCACTGCGCAATTTATTTATTTATTGTTTTTTTTTGGTTCATTCATATATTTACTTGATTTGTTTGTTTCTTACTATATGGTACCTAACTTAAATTTTTTTTTGGATTTTTGTATTTTTTTCTGAATTTTCAAATATAATCTATTATAATTAAATTTACAATTAATAATTTCATTTTTGAAATTTGGTTCTTTATTTATTCAATGTGGAAGCTAAATTTAATTCTGTAATTATTTTTAACGTGAAATTAATGTTCTTTTTCGTGTTTTCCTTCGATGATTTTAAAGCTGTAATAATAGTGTTATTTTTTTTTATAATGTTTCAGTTGTGATATAAATATACCAAATTTATAAATTGTAAAATGTGCGGTTAAAGACTTAATAACTATTATAATGAAATAAATATATCTATCTATCTATCTAAAAAAAACACTAACCCGTTTTTGAAAAATCGATTTTTCAAAAAAAAAAAAATTTTTATGTAACGAAAAAACCAAATATTTTTTTTTGAAAATTTAAATATGCAGTATTATATATCTTCATAATCAAACTTATTTTTATCGGTTCGACCAATTATGAGAAAGTCGATAATATGAAAAATAATTCCTCGGAAAATAAAATTAAATATTTTTATTTTTAAATTGGACTTCACTAATTTTAGAACGCATTATTTTTTTTAAATCAAAATTCTTGGAGCCATTCTTGATATGTTTTTTTTCTTAAAGGGTTTTTAACATATGTCATTTGTTTCGTAGGGACCGTTATTTTATTATGAAAAAGTCGAAAAACTACTAAATGCGAAGATTCGAAGAAACCGTTTAAGTCGTTTTCGAAAAAATATTGAATTTAAAAAAATAATATTTTTTACTTCATTTTAAAAACAAAGTCTTACCAAAATTTTAGTTTACTTCTTAGGAGCTTCTTCATACAAAAAATCCAAAAAATCTATGGAACCGTTTCCAGAAAATCGAATGCAATGCATGCAGAAGATTCTTAGGGGAAACGGCTAAATATATGTTAAAAGTCGTTTGTTGCTAGTTAATTTTTTATAAATAAAAATTCTCTAATTATTTTCTAAAAAAATAATGTTATGGCAGTTTTATCAATATCAATTTAAAAACATATTTTCCAAAAAAAAAATGCCCAACGGAACCAAAATGTTTTTTTTTTTGAAATCCAAAAGTTAATTTCTCAAAAATATCGGTTGCAGTTATATTGCAATATAATTATAATTATAATGTAATTATATGCCTGTAAGACCTAAGGTCTTTTAAATTCAACCTGAATTGCACCGCATTAGTTAGAAGAAAGAGAATAATAGGAAAGATTTTTTTGATCGAAATCCTTCGAGGCGGTTATGGGCAAGTCGAAAATCAAAAATAAGTTTGGTACCTATTGCAGATACCGTTAATAACAAAATTAAAAAAAAAAACATACTTATATAAGTGCACACATTATTTGTATTAATAGCGTTAGAGTCGTTTTCGATATAATTTAGATGGTAGAACAAATGTTGCAGGTACCCTTAGTTTTTGGTCTAACAAAACGATTCAAAAATCTATTTAAGACAATTTACTATAAGACCGTTAAATATATACTTTATTTATTTAGGCTGTAGGTACGAGTAGATCAATATACAGACAGACAGTCGGAATAGCGTGGCCCATTTTTTTGTGTAATCTATCACCGTAATGTCAAGTTCACAATATCAGCGTGATTATTCTCTGTTGTTTCAGACGCTTTATTGAGACAGAAGTCATACTTAATTTACGTTGGTGTAAGATATAATTCACACATTGTTGGGTAAATTTTGTATCTATTTTTCCTTTTCGACTATCGCACACTCGCCGGACCATCCGTCATTAAAAATAGAATAAAAAACGGATGCCTAGTTTGGCTGTTTTTCTAAAACACTTTAAGAAAAGGCACTCTTGTCGATGAATACCAAATTTTTACCGGGGCCACAATAGAAAGGAATTCTAAGAATAATTTGAGGTAGCAAGTGTTGTAATTGTAATGAAGACTTCCATAGTTTTATAATTTAATTTTTTGTTTTATATGATTTCTTAATTCCGGTCGTCTCACGCCTAAGGCCTTACAGAACTTTGTTATTATAATACAGGGTGTTTCCATATTAAATATTTATTAGACATTTTTGACATCAAAGTTTACGATAGCGTGTTAGTTGAAAGCTTTATAACACTTTACTATTTTATTAATTAGAAAATTTCGTTTTTATTAAAACTATAAACAAATTATAATTTCGACTGAAACGGATTGAACAGCCTAGAAAATGTTCCGAAAAGTGGTGAAAAAAATTAGAAAATAGTGTTGATGTTGAATAAATTACTTAATTACTCAGATCAAATTGACTGAAGTTTTCCAATTTTGAAAGTCCAGGCAACAGTGTTAACTTTGCTCAGTTATTGCGGGTAAACTTTTTCGGATGGTATTTCGTTTCCAATTTCGTCATGCGTCAATATAAAGTTTTTAATTTAAGTCTCATAATTCTTTTTCGTTCGCATATGAAACACATTCAGAAGCCGCGATTATAATTAAAATTAAATTAAGTAAAAAAAAAAAAACAAAATATATTGTGCACTTGTTTTTTTTCTTTTCATGTTTAATGCGTCTGTTCATATCGAATTGAAAATGATATTTAAATAGGTAAATAAACATACACAGAATCTTTTAATTATTATGATGACAAATTGCAGTTTTAGTTTTACTTATTGCGATTTTAATTTTTGTATGATTTTTTTTCAGAGATAAAAACCATTATAACTACTAATTAAATCGAAAAACAATACACAAAAAAGCAAACATATATCACGCAGCAATTATTGTCAATTAGTAGATAGAGTGCACCAATGTTAATTCAGATTAATCTTTATTGATTGTTAATATTCATGTTCAAACAAAAAAAAAACATGCTCAGGCAAAGGTATTTGGCAATGTGTATGCATGATTTATTTGTTTTAGTTAAGAAAATTGAAAAAATTCATAACATGGACATCAAGGTTATTTAATTAGTTAAAAAATAATATTTTTTCAAATTAAAATAATAATAATTCCAGAATGGAATTTTTTGTAGATAAATATAAATATAATATAAATATTTAAAATAAATTGATTAGACTTATTTAGAACAATACGCCATTTCCTAGTCAATTCCGAAATTTTGTTTAAAAAGTTCGTAGCAGCTTTTCCGTTAATGTTTCAAGTCAGTCGATTTTCGGATATTGAGAGATCTACATTGGTAGCTGTTACTGTTTGTCTTCTAATTGGTGTATATCGCGAGTGTATAAAACAAACAAGATTGGACCAAGAACACTCCCTTGGGGAACACCAGTATTTATATTCTTAAGTCCCGACTACTCCCTACCTTGAATTACTTGAAATAATATATATATCATGGTAAGATCTATTAAACTTGTTCCGAAAATACCTCACGTAAAATATACTTCAGTCCATAGTGCCAGAAATTTCTTGGAAAAGAAATGCGTCTAGAAATGCGCCGGAACACACTTCTAAAGACTTCTCAATTTTATTACTTATTCTATCGACCTGATTAATTGTTTAGTGGATTTTTTCTTTGGAAACCAAATTGATGATCCGGAATAAAGCGTTTTTCTTCCATTATGGAAGCATCATTTTAGTTGGATTTTCTCAAATACCTTTGAGATCAGCGGCGGGAGAGTAATCGGCCAATAGGATTTCTTTTCGTTTAGGCGATTTTCCAGGCCTTGGGTGGATGATTTGTAAACCACTTAAGCTGTTTTAAACATTATTGTTGTCACGATTTATCCTTGTGGGCCTCATTTCTACATGTTGTTCAGATGATGTAGCTTTGACGTTTATGAAGTTCTCCATTCCATTATTAATATCTTATAGGTAAGTCATTCTCAGTGTTCATTTTAAAAGTGTGTTGTCTGCCAGTACCCGCCCGGCTAATTCCCCACTTATTTTTATGTCCTTCATAAATAAATCCTCGATCATCAAATCCGTCAAAATGTCTGACCAATATTTATCTGATCTCCGTATAGAAAAATATAATTTTCCATAATAAATGTATGGAACTTTGAAGGCTTCATTCTGTCTTGCAAACACAATATTTCGTGCAAAAATAAATGGACACATTTAGCTTAGAACCAAGCCCCAGCTGCATGGAAAAAAAATTCAATCATCTTTTTGACAGATTGCAGATGGATTTGTAAGATACCTATTTCATTCCTTTCAATGTACTCTTTTAAAAGAGTTACCATGTTGAATAACTGTACCCAAAATTGTGCAGTAGGTCACTTAGTTTTTATAACTGTATCCTCTACTGGTTTAAATTCTCGAAATTCTTCATCAACTATAAGAAAAACTAAACTAAAGAGTTTGTGCTGTAAATTGGGAAAAAAAACTGAAATTGGCGGAAAACATGAAATTTTACCCATTTTTGCAAGCTTCAAACCACACCGGAAAAAAAGTTATAATAAAAAACTGAAAAAAGGCAAATTTTCGCGATTGGGAAGGGGGCGAAGCAGGCGTGGCTGTGGAAATTCTGTTTTTTGTTTATCTCCCAACCATACCTAACAACACATTCCAAATTTAGAACTACCCGATTCTTGATAGGGTAATTGCCTTTGTTCTTGGCATTTAATAATAAGATTATTAAAATCGATTTAATAGTATTAACTTTCTCTGTGTTTTTGGATTTGTTGATAGTTAACATGAAGTGCGGTAGTCGCTCTTTGCATACACATTCTTATAATGAAGTTCACGTTCGACTCAATCACACGATTCTTAATTTTCTTTTGTTAAGGCGAAAAATAAAGGAACTTGTGAGACATTTTATTTAGAAAAGAAAAATCTTATTTTACTCAAAAACGGATCCAGCGATTTTTATAATTTTTGGTATGTTTTTTTTTTTTTGCTTTTCTATTTTCTGGAAAACTGTTCATTTGATTTTTCTTCAATTTGTTTATGCTGAAAAACCTAGAAAGTTGAAACACTAATGGAAGACAAAATTTAGTTTATTCAAAAAAGCAAAAACTTATTTTTGAAAGCTCGAAATTTCGGAAGCGACTGAATCGATTTCTTGAAACTTGAAACGTATTTCGTAGTTTTTTGACATTTTCTTGAACAGTTAAAAAAAAAAACAATTTTCCTAAAATAAAAAACAACGGTACGTTTCATGTACAAATGTGAAAAAAACGTTACGAAAAAAATGTAAAAATCAATATTTTTTTTTGAAAAATAATTTTTTTGAAATTAAAATAGCACCAAAAACATAAATGTTAAAAAGTAGCCAAGTTCTTTTATATACAAAAACTTTTGCGTAACAAGTCAGTCGTGAAAAGAAGTGAGATCTAAAAGTACGCCAAGTTCTAAGTTTATTAATGTTAAATATCAAATATTTTAAGTAGAGTAATATGGAAAAACCTCAAAATTATCAGAGAAATTTGGTATTTAATGATAACTTGCTTTAATGGCTTTGATTTATTTGGCAAGTTTTCGTTTATTACCAAATTACTCAATTTTGAAAGGAAAACTTGCTTGCTGTACCTACCGCTGTACCAAATTTCATCAATCTACGATAATTAAAATAATTTATATCAATTCTATGAAAATGGGCGGTTACCACGCACCCTGAATGGAAAATCTAAAATGTTCGATTTTTTCCTAGGGCTACCTTTGTGCGGAATTAGAAAATTCTACGAATTCCGGGAGTGCTCAATAATTTTGATGATCTGTCAGTGAGTGAGCCAGTCAGTTACGGTTTTTGCGATTTTTGCAGTCTTATATCTCCATAACCACTAAATCTAAAGAATTGAAATTTGGTGAGTTACCTAAGCCTGGATAGCTTAACAAATGCTGATAGTTTAAAGCTTCTGACTTGATTTGTTCTTGAGTGAGAGGGGTGTCGAAAATAGCAGGAGTTTGTTTCTGTAAAAAGGGTGTATTGCCAAAACTTGGCTGGGCACTACCGTGCCGTTTGATTGTTTATTTACATTAATAATTATTTTATTTATTTAAAATGGCGTTTCATTTTTTAAAAATTGTTTTCAAAATTTTATAGGACCTACTTATGTAAAAAACTATTTTTTTTTTAAAAAAGCTCCAACGATTTTTGAATTGTTGTTTGATAATTCATATTTGTCCAACAAGCAATCTAAAAAGATTGTATTATGTGTATCATCCATTTATTTCTACCTCATTATATTTAATTTTTACGCATTTTTGCCTACGTCACTGAATAGTTACATACCTATATATTGTAAGCCCTCATGCGTTAAAGTTATATTCATATATGTAGCTACCTACCCACCTACATAAGTCCTTCACTTTCGTTATTACATACACATATGTATGTACACATTTAAATACGTAGCTTCCATCTATGTACATATTACACTCCTAACTTACATAATTAAATTCCATAATCTAGATTTAATTATATGTACACTTATTGACGCATGGAGTCACGGCACCTGGCAGGCGGTCAGCATGTGACCTTGCAATTGCAGATAGATTTTTTTTTGTATTTGACGTTAAATGTATTTCCCAAACGAGAAAACCAAAAAGGGTCTCATTAATATTGCTTTTTCTGATTTATTTTTTATGAAATATTTTGACAGTAATAGACTAATAAAGCATGAAAGATTCTAAATCAAGCGTAAAATAAATCGAAATTGATAACTTTAATGCTTTACTTTTGAAATGGAAAATGGTAAAAAAAATAACGAAAACACAGGACAGGGTCGTAGCCAGGATTATTAAAACGATTTTTTTTTTATTTTTGAATAATTGAAGATTTGTTTAGGGAATAAATAATATGTTCATACCAATTACGGAAAAAAATCTAAGCATTTTTAAAACTAAACAAAACATTGTTTTTTTGTTTTTTATGTATAATAATCTATCGAAATCCAAAATTTTTTTTGATAAACTGAGGCATTTTTTTTTCAATAATATCTGTATTATTTATGTATTTAATTTTTATATCAAGAAAAGCTACAAAAATTGCATATTAAAATTTAGTAACAAACCTAATGAATATATTATTATATTATTTATATCTTGAATATATAAAATGATTATGTTTATGGAATAAGATATATTTTTTTAGTTCTTTTTAGAAAAAAGAATTATATTAATTAATTTCTTGAACGACAAATGATTTCATCAATTTTCTGTTAATTAGAAGAATTCAAAAAATGTATATAACCTTTAAATTAATAGAAATACATCCATCCGTATTATAAATGTATTTGCGCAAGGCCCATCCCACCCCCCTCACTTTGTCATATTCAGCACCGGCTTTATAAAGTATGCGAACAATGAAATTCATTAAACCCTATTTTACTTTAGTTTCTTAAGCCCCTTCCCATACTACGCACGTGATATAAGTTTGACTGGCGACATAAGCTAATTAAAAAAAAAAACAAAAACAACAATTTGGGCTTGTTTGCATTTTTTATCTGCAAAATAAAGCAAATTAAATTTTTATATAAATTCTTCTTGATTTTTAAACTCACATGTATTCTTATTATATTAAATTCATAATATAGATACCCGTTCATACAAAATTAATTAGTAAAACGAATGTTTTTCAGATTGGTTTTTGGTTTTCTCTTTTGGGAAATACATTGAACGTCAAATCGAAAAAAAATCTATCTCCAATTGCAAGTTTGCGCGCTCAGAATAGGAATAACCAGAAATTTATATAAAAAGCGAAATTCTGTCTTCATAGAACCAAACAATAATTATTGGTACATTTATGGGAAATTCGTGTAGAGATTTCCAGAACTATTCTGACCCCCACAAAATGACAGTTGTTACTCTAAACAGAACAGAAATCGATTCTGGATTTCAATTCAGAATCGAAAACACAATCACTAATACACTCACATAATTAAAATGTCAAAATCATCAGGTTGATTTGTTTTGTGTAATTTCGATGTGTTTATTAAATTTAAGCTAAATTTTTATTAAATTTAAGCTAAACCAAACTGAGCATAAATCAAGTGACAGCTGTCAAATAGACCAACTCGGAAAAAGTGTTGCCAGATTGAAAACCACACACCTGTTATATACAAACATTTTTATACAAAAAATATTGGTATAGCAATTATACTCGTAAGCATATAACAATATAAATTCCAAAATATAATTTTAAAAAAATCGTGCACCCGTCTTCAAAAAAAAAAAGAATTTTTATTCAAAAAAAAAAAAAAAAAAAAAAAAACACTGGTAGATATGCAGTATTATTTAGAATTCGAAGGATCTCCTATTCATAAACTTTAGTTGAAATCCGTGGAGCCGTATATGAGAAAGTCGCTTTTGAGCTTCTCCAATTTTTGGCCCAGAACTGATTAATTTCATTAGCACTCAAATTGTTCTTAGAAAATCTTAGAAGATTCCATTGTACCCGATCGTAATCGGTTTTGTTTTTTTCTAATAACAAATCCTTAAAGGAATTTTCATTTCATATTCAACGCCAATTATTAAATTATTTTAATAAAATGCCTAACAAATTAGAAAAATTGAGTAACTAAATGGAATACATATTATTTTAATTTAACCTGTCAATTTACACAATTAATTGATTAAATTAGTCTCTAGTTACAAGTGTACTTCTATTGAGAAATAATGTAGAGATTAATCAATTCATTATTAAAAAGTTTTGTTATTGATATTTCATGTAAAAACCTACCAAATTGAATTGAAACCTACCAACCTACCAGAGCTGAAAAAACCTACCAAGTTTGGTAGAATCCTACGGCAACCGTAGTCATGACATGAGTTCGTGGGTGTTTTTTTTTTTTTTTTAAGTAAAAAAACATTTAAACCAGAATTTCCAATTTTGTTCACGTTTGTTTTTTTTTTTATCAAACCACCAAGTTGGTGGTGGTTCAGAAATTTTATAGAGCCAGCTATAAAGGCGAGTCCATATTATGCCGAACGATGCCAATCGGCCTATGCCGAGCGGCCAATCCGAATAAGTATGGACATCCCGATCGACCTCTGGTCCATGCCAAACCGAACTAAATTCAAACCGAACGAAATTGATCCAAGAAAGAAACCCGAACGTCACGACCAGAATGAGTGGCGCGGCATAGGCCGTTCGGCATCGTTCGGTATAATATGGACGCACCTTAAGGTTACAATTAACCTTAAGATATTTGGCGACTGGTGGGTATTTCTTCGACTTTATTCAAAATAAAATTTAAAATTGACAATATTTCTCTTATCGCACAGACTCAATACGGAATGCTGGCGACTTAAAGTGCAAAACATTCGCAGGATAAAGAAATGGAATTGCTAAAACCGACATCAGATCAAATTTAAAAGAATCAAGTAATGAAGGTTTACTTTCGAATCAAGATTTTATCAAGACTATATTTTAATTATTATTAGCTAAACTTATTTTTTTTTAATCGAATATTTATATTATTGAATAATCTTCGAATAAAAAAATTAATGTTGTTTCTATTTAATTAAAAAAACTTATTTTCTGTTTCACACAAAACTGACACTTTCATGTGATTTAATGCATTAAAAATGAGAAAAGAAAGAAGATATCACACTAATGGCTTAACATTAGTAAAGTGATTTCATGGATTAGCATTCATGTCATTTCTCACCTGCTGAATAATCAACTCTAAGTTATCTAGTGATTTCACAGCTTAACGTTCATGCTATTTTTATCACATATAATTTGCTTATGAATAAACTTGTTACCTCTACTTCGTGATTTCACTGGTAAATATTCACCTAGAAAATCACTTGGTGAACGCCTATGATAGCCCAATGTTAAATTCATTGATGTTTTCAAACCAAATTCATGGGGTGTAGCTTCTTCTCATTGATGAAAAAGGTGGTGATTCATTCATGAATTTTTTCAAATTTTCTCCTGGGATGCTTCTATACAAAGTAGTTATATTTTTGTTGATTGTAAACCGAATTTTCTTGAAACTTTGAAAATTGCGATTTGAGACAACTTACTACACACAAAACATAATTTTCATCTGAAAAAATGCCACACATAAACTTTAACTTCAATTTTATTTTATTCAATAATTATTTTACGGATATACTCCGCGGTAGTTGTTGTTGTCGTTTTTCCTGTTGAAGATCCGGTAGCTTCCTCTTAAATTCACTGAAGATAAAAGATGCTTCTCTCGCTTCGTAGTCAGTACCTAATGACACTTTATATTTTAGGACATCCTGAAATCAAAGTAAAATATTACATACATAACATTGGTTGTGTGTTTATACCAGAATCATCCTCATTGAACGTCATAAGGTAAATTTGACACATTCAATTTAGTCTTTTCAAATTTTTTATTGCCAGTTAATTTGATGACTCTTAAGTCAATTGTCACCATTATTGATAAAAATGAGATCGTTAATTTTCCGAGAGAATTTTTAAATTCTCTGGAGATGCCAGGAATTACACCACAAAAGATCTGTCTGAAATCGGCTTACCGGTCATTCATTTGCGTAATTTAAATTCACCAAAATTATGCAACGATATGTACTATTAGTCATCAGAAGATACCGGAAACGTATTGAATGGAATGTTTAAAGGAAAAGTCCTTATATTACCTTGAATACCAATGATTCCATCAGAATCAATAATACCTTTCAAAAGGCTACAATTCCCGATACATTTGGCTTTCGCAATGAAGATAAATAAGCTTCAAGGGCAACCAATGACAATTTGTGGCTTCGACTTGGAGAAACCGTGTTCGGCTTTATCAATCACTCCTTTAACAATAGCAATTTTGATATCTTAAAAACGAACGCAATACCGTAAAGTCCCAGCAACGGTGGACTGTTTCTTATAAGGACGAACCGCAAACATTTAACAAGTCTATACAATTTTTGGACCGTTTTTAAATTGGCACACTCAAGCAATGCCTGCAACCATAGTTTATTTAACGTTTTTTTTATATGTATTGTTACGTATTGTATGTTTTAATATCTTTTTACCTCCGCCACGTATTAATGTAAAAATAATCTAGTTGACAAAGAAATTATAGTTGTATCCATGCGTTCAGTAAATTTTATGACTGGGTTACCTACATGCATCGAATAAAAATTAAATATTTATTTCTTTGTTCTGCGTAAAGACAGATCCCTATACCTAAATTGTTTTTAATTTAATTTTCAAGGATTGCGTCCGCATTTCAATGATTTTTATATTTTTTTTACCTCCCATCTACATGATTGTTTTTGTACACAGTACAAAGTGGGGAGAGTAAGTAATTACATTAGTGAACTCACTCACGTATTTTACTACGCATCAATCAACATAATGTTCATATATCCTCTGTTTCGTTTCGCTATTCAAAAAAGCAGTTGTTCTTACGCAAATTAAATAATTATAAATGCCTACTTCACTGATTGGATGTTCGCTGGATATCATTCGCTCGCCCCAGAGGAACACGTATTGTGTGTCAAAATCCAGCAAATTTTCAAATAAAAATGTAATTAAATAAAAAAAAGTACAATCAAAAACATTAAGCTTGCACATCCTCTGCAGACGCAAAACAACCACAGACATGAAATTAATCTGATATTCAAAACATGTCCTCCTGCGAATGCTCGTGTACAGTAAATACATGCATACGTGTATCTACAAACTGAAGACGATGAATGATATACAGAAGTTAAAATAACGTACATATGTATTTCCATCTCCACCTTTAATGAAACGTGTGGAGGACAGTAGGTGACAAGACGCGACAACTACGCCAGTATCATGGTAATGGAAATTGAAAGGCCATGGCAGTACACATCCACCTCACTGTCCACCGCGCCACCCCACGCATATACTTGAATCTAGTTGTTCTCTTTGATTTTATCTCTAACTGACATTCACTCATTTTGTGGATTAACTTCTTCTATGTGATGGCCTTTACGCAACGGTGAACAATTCATTACGACACATATTGTGTCGTGTCGGAATTCTAAATTCACAATTTTTGTGACCCCCATTTGCGACGTCCAAACTTTATCGTAGAATGTCTGTTGTCGATGTGGACTGTAAATTTTACGTTAGAAAGGTACACACAGAAATTTGGCCTTGACATTCAAACTTCTTTAAATTGCAATTGGCTTACACTTTTGATGAAGCTTTTGTCACGTTTGAGTGATACAAACTCGTAGATCAAACTATGTGTTCATTTTATTCAACAAAAAATGAAATTAAAAAATTTATTTAAGTGTAATTCGAGCTACCATGGCAACCCTGCCTTATTCAAATGTTAAACACATAAATAGCAATTTATCCTCAAAAGGAAATGGGTAACATTTTTAGTAGAACAGTGCATTTTTTCTACTAAATAACCATCGAATATACTGCAAACTACAAACATACACTCATCGGTTAGGTAGTAAGTTTTGAAAATTGTAAGGATTAACTTTCATAAAAAAAAAACAATAAAAGCGCTTTTATCAAAAATCCTTTTAAAAACTTCAGGGATTTTTTTTTAATTGAGTTCTTTGCACATCCCTGGAGAAATACATTGTATCTTTTCTTTCTAATAACCCAACTGTTTGAGAAAAAATGATAAAACATCATGTGTTGAAATAAATGCCAAACACTCCAAAAAAAAGTTGAAGTGTTGCTGCTTTTGTTTTTGTTTTTACTTACGATACAGGTACTATAGGACAAGCTTTGCATTTGGGAAACAAATCGAAATCGAAATTTAATCGAACTTGGCATTATGACACCAAAAAAGTGGGCCCCGCAATTCCGCCTGTACAACGAGCTACGCCCTAAACGACTGAAGCGATTTTCTTCAATCTACTTAAGCGTTTTAGGTGATTTTCTCATACTTGCCATAATATTTGTTAAGATTTTGATAAAATTAAGTGCGTGCACTACTTTAGGTATAGTCTACATTGTGGTCAAATATTTTTTTTTTACATATGGATTTTTTTAGTAACGCTAGGTACCTCACATACAACATTTTGTTTGATTTTTTTGACTTACTCATAAACGCGTCGACGGATAAAATATAATTCTTCATACCAAAATTTTCGAAATATATTTCGAAAATTCAATATTTTTTTTTTTGTTTTTTTTTGGAAACGTGTAGATGTTTTATTTTTGATATTTCGTTTTTAAGTTTATATTATTGAAATGTTTAAAATTGGCATACCAATTTTTTTTAGAAAAAAATTGAAGAAATTTAGCGATACGTAGCGTATCTATGAAATGTTTAGTATAGGGGAAAATAAGAACACAGTCTCTGCTAATATGAATGGTAGTAACTTTTTTTTTAAGAAATGATGTAAATTTTTTAACTTGCTTTACTCTAAATTTGAGTTATATATTTAGGAAAAAAAACAGATTTATAATGATTAAAAAATAAATCAGTTTCAAAGCATTTAAAATTAATGAGAAATGAGAAAAAATAACCCTAAAGGTTAAACAAAATTTAACAAAAATAATGCAAGTTCGTTTCAGTTTTTCTATGCGTTTTCAATATACATTAGGCATACATAACACATGTAATGTCAATTAAAAGTTATTATAATTTGCGGTTGCACCGTTTCAAGTTATGTATTCATAAATTTTTTTTTTTTAACAATCAAACATGAGATTACGATCATAGAGAACACCAAAAAAGTGGGTCCCCCAATTCCGTCGGTCTGTCATTCTGTCAGTCTGTCTCTCTATCCTCGAGTCTACAGCCTAAACGCTTTGATAAATTTGCTTCAAACTTGGTACATATTATTTTATCGGTATTATGCCAACAGGTTTTTTTCATTTTCTTAAGACGACAAATATCAGTAACTCCCATACATTTTTTTTTGGCCAAAAACAATAACCTTATTTTTCTTAAAAACGGCTTCAACGATGCTTATAAAAAAAAATCTTTTGATAATCTTTTTTTTGAAAAAAAAATGTTATTTGTGGTACCTCCAGTAGAACCATTTTTTTGGTTTTCGATTTTCTCGGTAACGGTTAACTTGATTTTTTTTTAATTTTTTACTCAGAAGCTCCCAGGGAATTTAAACACTATATACTAAATTTTTTTCAAAAAAAAATTTTTTTGCAAATTAATTTTTTTTGAAAACTCAAAATTTCGAAAACATATCAATAGATTTTTTCAAAACTTCATATTTAGCTGTTTTTGACATCATCTTGAATATTAAAAAAAAAACTATTTTTATAAAATAAAAAACAACGGTACCTCCAATACAAATGTTAAGAAATCGTTTCGAAAAAAAATTATTTCTCAAAAAGGGCTCCAAGAATTTTTATAAAAAAATGTGTGTGTTCTTAAATTAGTACAGTTCACTTTCAAGTATAAAAATATTTTTTTGCGTACTTATTAACGGTACTTCCCATAAAACCATTTTTTTCGATTTTTAAAAAATAAATAAATAATTTTTTTTTGAAAAATCGATTTTTCAAAACCAGTCATAGATTTTTTTTTAAATTTGAATTTTATATGTATATTAATTATATCTTCAAAATGGCGTTTCAATTTTTTTTAAATGTTTTCAAAATTTTATACACACAAAATTAATTTATTAAAAAACCGCTCCAACGATTTTGGATTTTTTTTATATATTCTTTTTTATCCATGAATTCAAATGACATCTTTGTTTTCCCTCAAACTATAACAACTAAGCAATATAAAAACATTTAAATTAGGGTATTATCCATTTATTTTTACCTTATTATTATTCCCCTTTTTTGAATTTTTGCGTAAGTCACTGAATATTAAATCAAGGTAATCTTACCCACATATGCTTTAAACCTGCATAGGATAACTACACCGAACTAAATAAACCTCAATGGATAGCTACATTAAATTTGTTAGCTACAAGAGCAAGTTCGTGCGATCCAGTCGCATTTTATTTTTACTGATTTATTACATTTCTCGATTTTTTCAGTTTCAATCTAATTGATTTGCCCTAATTTATTATTCCCTTCTATTTAAATTTATACGAATACATTTTTGGATAAGAACCACCAAATAAATCTCAGATATATTTTTATACAGTGGAACCCGCTTAAATGAAACTCGCTTAAGTAAAAAACCCGCTTACATCAAAACATTCACAAATCCCCGTATATATTTACATACAAACTGCATCGCTTAACTAAAAACTCGCTTTAGTGAAAAACCCGCATAAATGAAAAACTAAAAATCGAAAAATATCGGGTGCTGAATGGTTTCATTCTTTTATACGCTCATCTCCAACCTCCACCACTTCCGCATTCATGACATATGTAAATGCTAAGTTTTAAATAAAAGGGAAAAACCCCGCAATTTCCATTTACTTACATACATTGTTGTTATTGTAACAAGAAATATATCTGTGAATAAAAGAAACTTAACTCAAAATAGCATTGGTTGGGTACCTACAAATTCGTTTTGCTTAAAAATAAATTATTTTTTTTTGTTAATATCTAGGTCCTGTTTTTGTGTTTAGATAAACCAAATTTATTTATAAAAGCAATTGGTAAACATTTGACACAGGTTGTTTTTCAGCTGTTAAAGCTCAATATATTATGCAGTAAAAATTGTAACGTGTTACGTCACACGAAGTCTGCCTTACTGAAATATTTTTTTCAGTTATCCGAAACCCGTTTAAGTATAATATATTTTTCACTTATCCGAGAACCGCTTAACTGAAATTGTTTCCAGTTAAGTGAAAACCCGCCGTTTCGCTATAACGGGTTTCACTGTACTTTTATTCAAAGTACGTCCTCATTGTACCTACTCGTCGATTGATTTTTATTTTGCGTTGAAGTGAAGGTGAGTACTGGTCGGGAATAATCTAAGATAAAATTTGTCCTGGGAAAAAATTGTATGAGTAATAATATTTTTCCCCAACTTAGTACTGCGCTTTAGTAGAAATCTTTTGCATACGATATGATCGAAGTTAAAAAGTGCAAGAGCAAATATGTGCGATCCAGTCGTGCGGTTTATATTTTTATTTGGAAAAAACCGAAAAGCTTATTTTGAAGACATTATTTAATTTATTTGTTAAACGATATCAAAAACTTTAATAATGTTAGCATGAAGGCAAAAATGAAACACATAGTTTATTTTAGTTATATTGGACACAACATAATGTATATTTATTTATTCATCTCTGAACTCTCATTTGTTTAAGGGGCACGTCATCACTCTTTTGTGGTCGGGAATCAACTGACTCTTTATATATTTATTCTCTATCTATTCCTACTCGGCAACTAGTTCCACTTGTACAAATTCCAATCATATATATGTATACCGCCTACAGTAATTCTTTTCTTAGAATACACTTCTTTGTGAAAAAGCGCATGTGAACACTTGACTAGCTGTTGCAACATAAATAAAATGCATGACTGAACACAGATTTTTTGATAAAAAAATAATTTTATTTTTCAACGTAGTCTCCCTTGAGCTCTATACACTTTGTCCAACGCTTCTCCAATTTTTTTATCCCTTCCACAAAAAGTGATTTGTCGAGGTCCTCAAAATAGGCCTTTGTTTGCGAGATGACTTCATCATTGGAGTCAAATCTTTTTCCACCAAGCCACTTCTTCAGGTTTGGGAACAAGAAGTAGTCGCTCGGAGCCAAATCTGAAGAATAGGGTGGATGAGGGAGCAATTCATAGCCCAATTCATGGATTTTTGCCATGGCAACTGCACATGTGTGCACCCTTGCATTGTCTTGGTGGAAAAGAACTTTTTTCTTGGCCAAATGAGCAGGGCTGGCAACGAGACCGAGACTAGTCTCGGTCTCGTCTCGGTCTCGGTCTCGTCAACGAGACGAGACTCCTTTAAAAGTACCGAAGACGAGACCGAGACGAGAGCGAGACGAGACCGTATTTTTGGTACCGAAATTCGACGAGAGTCTCGCTGGTCTCGGCGGTCTCGGTGGTTTGGCTTCGGTTTTCGCTATAAGAAAATTTTGTTTTTATTTCATTATTTTTTAGTATCTAATCATGTTCAATTTTTATAATATTCACCAGTTTTTTTTTGCGAAATATGTATGCATGGCGTTGCTTCCTGTTGGGTGACATTTGGAAAAAATATTGTCAAAACGTCAAAATATAGTTCGTTGCCTAGCTGTCAAGCCATGAGCTGTCAAAATCCAATGAAAGACGGCTCCGATTTAAACGGATTAAAAAACCTCTAAAAAAGTCAAATTTTACCTCAGAAAATAGTGCTCCATAAAAATGTGATCTTAAACCTTTTGGGTGACATTTGGAAAAAAAATATTATCCAAATGTCGAAATATAGTTCGTTGCCTAGGTGTCAAGTCATGAACTGTCACAATCCTCGATTCGCTCCGATTTAAATGGATTAAAAGAACCTCAATAAAATTCAAATTTTATGCTCCGGAAGAATTCGATTTTAAGCCTTTTGGGTGACATTTGGAACAAATATAATCAGAACATCAAAATATAGTTTGTTGCCTACCTGCCAAGCCAAAAGCTGACAAAATCCATTGAAGGATGACCCCGCTTTAAATAGATTAAAAAACCTCTGCACCATTAAAATTTTACCTCGGAAAATTTGAAGTTTTTCCGATTTTATTTTTGGATTCGGAAAAAGGTGATTTTAGGCCTTTTCGGTGAGGTTTGAAAAAAAAAATATTTTAAAACATCAAAATATACAGTCCTATTCTGTTAAACGTTCATATGAATATTTGTATTCTGCTATCCGACGGAAAAAATGAATTGTTTCAAAAATTACATAAATTTCGATCAAAAGTAAATTTTAACAATTAGATTCTCTTAAGAATTAAACAAAAAAAATATTAGTAAAGCTTTGGACTCAAAAGATAGATTGAAAATATCTAAAGAGTGAAAAATTGAGTAAAATATTCACGTGAATCGGAAGATATCAGAATAGGGCTGATCTGCCAAGTCATGAACTGTCAAATTCATTGAATGATTACTCCGATTAAAATGGATTAAAAAAACTGTACAGAATTCAAATTTTATCTTGGAAATACGGCTCTTCAAAGGTGTCTGATAACGTTACTTCACAGCTTATTTTTTACGTTATCACTCACCTTTGAAAACTAAATTCGCACAAAATGTAAGGCATTCGGAGCGCTTTCATACGCAACTAATAAAATTCAACTTAAGATCATAGTTTTGGATTTACACAAGTAAAACTTACCCGTTTCAAGTGAAGTCTATGGCCTTAACTTCATGGACCTACGTTCTGCAGAACAAAATTTCTAGTTTTTGATTTGGTTAGCATAAGCAACGTACAAGGATATATCATTATTAGATTCATGCATAATTGACAAGCACAATAAAGTTGGAAAAGACGTGCAGATGCCAAGTTTGACCGAATTTTTGAGATCCATATTGTACGTTGATTTTCACCAAGTTTCCCAAACTTGTTTTTTTTTTCAATTGGTTTTGACAGCTAAATGTGAACATGTGTACCAATTCGTACGATTTTTCACGCTACCAAACACTAAAATCGGAGCAATCCTCCAATGGATTTTGACAGCTCATGGCTCGACAGGTAGGCAACGAACTATATTTTGACATTTTGATAATATTTTTTTCCAAATGTCATACAAGGGGCTTAAAATCAACTTTTGTCGGAGGAAAAAATTTCGAGGTAAAATTTGAATTTTGTTGAGGATTTGTAATCCATCTAAATCGGAGCGATGCTTCAATGGATTTTGACAGTTCATGACTTGACAGGTAGGCAACTTACTATATCTTGACATTTGAGGAATATTTTGTTTTCGGAATTTCACCTAAAAGGTCTAAAATCAACTTTTTAGGGAGCAATAAATTACATCGAAAAATTTCGATTTTTTTGAGGTAAAATTTGAGTTTTATAGAGGTTTTTTTTTAATTCATTTAAATCGGAGACATCCTTAAATGGTTTTTGACATGTTGTGGCTTGACAAAACCGGTTAATTTATTTTTTTTAAAAATCGATCGTTGTATGTAGGAACTCTTTTTTTTTTTTAAATATTTTATTTGTTTTTGCTATGAAATATATTAACTTACACAATTCTTCCAAAATGTTATTTCCACTTAACTCAAAAGACAAAACAGACTCACGAGTTTGTTTTATACATATTCCCGCATTTTTCTTACCGACGAACTGCAGAGATACCACAACCATACTCTATATTTGCAATCCGAACAATGCGTCTTATCTTTATCTTACATCTTTTTACTACCAAAAAAACACGTAAGAAACCAAAACTAAGGATGATACCAAGACCGAGACCGAGACGAGACCGCACATTAAATTTTTCTCGAGAAAAAGGCGAGACCAAGGCCGAGACGAGACTTGGTTAGGCGAGACCTGGACCGAAACCGAGACGAGACTGAAATTTTTCGATTTTGACGAGACCGAGACGAGATTAACAAAAGTCTCGCCTGGTATCGTCTCGTTGCCAGCCCTACAAATGAGGTCGGTTTTTTTTCAAATCGTCATTGAATCGGTCCAATAAGTTGGCATAATATTCCATTGATTGTTCTTCCCTTTTGAAGGTAGTCAATGTGGATTATCCCGCGTGCATCCCAAAAAACAGTCGCCATAACTTTATTGGCTGACAAACCCACCTTGGCCTTCTTTGGCACCGATTCACCCTTAGAAACCCACTGTTTTGACTGTTGTTTGGTCTCTGGTGTGTTGTGATGGATCCATGTTTCGTCCACGGTTACAAAACGGCGCAAAAACTCCTCCATATTGCGATTAAACAACGCCAAACCTTCCTGTGAAGTTGTTACACGATTGCGTTTGTGGTCGACTGTGAGCAAACGCGGCACCCATCTTGCGGAAAGCTTTCTCATGCCCAAGTGATCATTCGAAATTGAAACCACTGAGCCATGCGAGATCCCTACGGCTTCCACAATCTCTCGCACTTTCAATCTTCGGTCGGCCAACACCATATCGTGAATTTTTTCGATTGATTCGGGTGTAGAGACCTCAACTGGGCGTCCAGGACGTTCGGCATCTTCAGTGCTTGTACGGGCACAACGAAATTCAGTAAACCACTTTTTTACCATTGAAATCGATGGTGCAGAGTCCTCATAGTATTTATCAAGCTTAGCCTTGGTCTCGGTAATGGTTTTTTTTCGCAAGAAATAATGCTTAATAAGCACACGAAATTCACTTTTTTCCATTTTCTCCTCAAATTAGTGAGTAGTCTGATACAAATAGCTGTCAAACACAAACTAACTGACGCAGCAAGTTTAAATTTTGACAGGAGTCAACTGACAGATGCCTGTTGATAGGAGCAGTGTTGCTGTTTCAGTAAAGAGGTCAGAAATTCAAAAAGTCACGGACTTATTGAGCCGCCGCAAGTTTCTAGTAAACGTAGTCAAGGTTATCTTGATTATTAGACGAAATTGTTGAAAGGATGATTTAAGGAATAGTAACAAATAAGTACCCACAAATGTATATTTAAATCTAGGTTAAGGATTATAATTATGTAAGTTAGCAGAGAAATATGTACCTACATATATAGATTTAACCAATGTTTGTAAATATGTACTTACGAAAATAAAGGATGTAGGTTGGGTTTAGTAGATATGCAATATGCATACATAAGATTCATGTGTATTTAAGGGTACATAATTATATGTATACATAAATGTATGATGGCCTAGATTGTATGTAGTATTCAGTGACGTACGCAAAAAAAACGTAAAAAAGATAAAGTTATCTATAATAAAGTAGAAATAAATATATAATACGCATAACTAAATGTTTATATATTTCTTAGTGGTTATGTGTGGTTTGAGCGAAGACAATGATGCCATTTGAATTCCTGGATAAATAAGAATATATCAAACAAAAAAATTCAAAAATCGTTGGAGCTGTTTTTTTTTTTTAATTAATTTTTTATGTATAAAATTTTAAAATCATTTTTAGAAAACAAATTTGAAACGCCATTTTGAAGATATTATTAATGTACATATGAAATTTAGATTTAAAAAAAATCACTGCCTGGTTTTTTAAAAATCAATTTTCAAAACAAAAGAAATAAATTTATTTATTTTTTAAAAATCGAATTTTTTTTTTTTGAAAATTTTAGTATGCAGTCGTATTCACACTTTTATGAAGCATTTGCATAAGAAAAAATAATTTTAATCGGTCTATCCGGGAAAATCGAATATACATATGTAAAGTCGTTCTATGGGAAGTACCAAGTACGCAAAATAAAATATTTTTATATTTAAAAGTTGACTGTAATAGAATAAGAACACACACATTTTGTTAATAAAAATTTTTAAACCGTAAATGGGGTTAGTACGCCAAAAATAATATGTACTAAGTTTGAAGAAAATGTGAAGATCTATCCACCCATTTAGGCTCTAGGTATCGTACAGACCGACCAAATTTTTTCGTCGCTCTCTTAGTAATGTTAATTTTGATCAAAATCTGTGTTTCGATATTTTTGCGAATCCAAAACTTTCCATACCTTTATTTCGCAAGTAAGAATATTATAATCATAAACTGTATTTTTTTCACAGCTTTATAATAATAATTACATAATAATTAATTTTGTTCCAAACAAGAAACTTTCTGACAAGTAGACAAAATCTTACTATAATTCTAATACGTTGGATGATTCACAACGTATAAATATTTCACTGTTTTATTTATAAATTGTACCTATGTACATAACAATCTGAAGTATTAATTGTTGAGAAAATATCTTGACAGTGATTTTGATTACGTTTGTTTGTAAAATTCATTGCAAACAAATACCATTTTTTACCTGCGCACAAAAATAATAATTGGCACAAAACTGCTATCAAAAAATAACACACCGGTCTCCTAGCAGAAGCTGAAGAAGAAATTGCATGTCAACATCCAACAATGTTGCTAATAAAGCATTTGACACTGACTTCAAGACCCAAGAGATTGTCACAGAGACAAATTGAGACAAATTAAACATTTATTCTTATGGTATAGTCTTGGTTCTCGCCCTAAACTAGATATCCTTATGCCATGTATAATTCTACCTTTTCTCGTTCATATCCTTGTCCATGTCCGAAGTCAGAAAAGTATACGCACATCCATTCATAGCCATATACGAGAAAAAAAATTGTAGAGTAATTTTTTTCTTCTGATTCCTGGTATAAGATTGCCATCACGCCCTTAGATACCTTCCACATTGGTCGTCTTGTGAACCATTTGTCCCCAGCGTTACCATATCAGGACTTGTCATCATTAGCTCGCACATATAAGAGGACGACAACGAGCAGTCTCCGAGGCTATACGTATACAATATAGGTATGCGTTGTCGTGTCTACATTTCCTTTTCCTTTTTTCCGACTTTTGTCAGAAATACCCGTATGTCACCTCTTCACACATACATAAGTACATATGTGTACATGGAAATGTGACAGTTATTAGTTTGTAGCACGAAATATCATTTTACATTTCCCACATTTGACGAATACACACACACACATACATAAACAATTGGTCTTAGTCTTTTGTTGAGTGTTGAGTTCTTTGAAATCTGTCAATGTTTATATTACAAATTTGACAGTTGATTTAAGCAACTATAACAAATTTAAAGTAGAGAAACTGACAAGATAAATAATAATCGACAGCCAATACATTTTGTGTCACAAATTGAGAGAGATATAGAAAGAGAGAGAGCGGGTGGGTGAATAAGAGATAAAGGAAGGAATTTTTTTTTTATTTTTTTTCCAACAACCGGCTTCCGTATCTGATGAATTATTGGAATTATTCCGATCCATTAACCTTTCTCAAGGATTATCATTTTTATAAGGCTTCCTACAAACAGGGACTTTGTCCTGCATCGTAGTGGAAAATTGAGAGAAGCAGAAGGACAAACGGTAGTTTATCGTTGACATTTTGCACTTTATTTAACTGGAGTAGCTATAGTCGTATACTCGTTGTTAAGCTTGCGGAGGAAGAGGATTAGTGCATTTTATTTTTATTCTTTCGACATCATTCAAATAAATGTTCCGTAGGGAATCATAGAGTATATGGTTAGTTTCAAATATTGGCGCAGTTTATTGAGGACATTTTCTTTTTGTTTATATAATTAGGGTTGTATAGAGGTACTTTATGATGCGATATTTAGATTTTTTTTTTGACACGAGGTTTGGTCAAATATGTTTTTGACTGTCCTATATGGCCAGTACTGGCAATTTGTTGTTGATCAGAATATAACATGTTCCAGGCAGAAGTAAGTACCATAGAAATTAAATGGACGACTAAATGACATGTCCTTGCTCTTAAGTTCGCTGACGGAAGATATAGACAAACATGTTTTCAAAGTTGGGTATGCAAATTTATATATTGAATAACATAAATTTAAGAGCATAATTTAAAAAAAAATGTGGATGACATTTTTGCCATCGTAAACAAGGACAAAATCGAACATGTTCTTAGATCTGTAGACGGATACCATCCAAAGATCCAATTCACAATTGAGATGGAAAAGAACTGCGAAATAGCATTTCTTGATGTGAAAATTCGTCGAGAGAACGAGAGGCTCGACTTTAATTGGCACCACAAGGATACAACATCAGGAAGATTAATTAATTAAAACTCAAACCAAGCCAAGCACATCATAATCAACACGGCTTCAAACCTTATTGGCAAAGTATTCACGTGGAGTGATAATACATTTCATATTGATCTAGAGCTGAATAATATAAAAATTGAAAACGTTGTTAATCTTAATATTCTTGGATTTATTTTCGACAACCAATAGAATCGGAAAAATGATTGTAACTATATTTAAAAAAATCACTAGCAGCAAGGCTTAGCATCATTAAGTATCTTTCGTCTAAAAAGAGTAAGGTTCATAATAATTTTCTTTGCTATGTAACAAGAATGCTACTATTAAGTAAAATAGATTATGGTTTAGCTTTATACGGATCCTGCCCAAAATCAACGAAAAATATCTTCAAATCTACCTATCATCAAGCCGCAATGAGGACTATTTTCGCTTTCCCAACGAGCCCGATTAAAAATATACTCGCTGAAGCTGGACTACCCACAGTAGAAGAATAATACCTAAAAATCACCGCCTAAGCAAACCTTTCAAACCGGATCAGTGATTGACAAAGACGTAATGCAAACTACATATATCCCACAAACGAACCAGGCGCATCTCTTCCACAATCCGCACCATTTTGGATGTGGGCAAAAAACTGGAAATACCTTTTAAACGCTATTCCAAATATTCACCACCACATCCTCCCTGGCTCTTAGACAGAAGCTCCATAGATCTCAGTTTATCCGATCTTAAGATACAAAATACCAACGCAGACGTTTATAAACAAATGTATCTTGAAACCGCATCAAAACTTTCCAGCAAAGGTTGGAATTTTGTATTCTCAGACGGTTCTAAAAACCAACACAATACCCCTTTTGCTGTTGTATCAAATGACGGCAACATACTTGTACAACGAATCTTACGAAATATATGTTCCATCTTTACTGCGGAAGCTGTAGGAATATTTTAAGCTGTAAAAATATGTTCCAATACTTCAGGAAAATGGACGATCTGTTCTGATAGCCTTTCTGTACTAAAAGCAATCATGAATCCAAACATAACTCCCTACTTATATCTAAAATTAGAGAAATCATTATTAGAAAACCCTCCAAAATAAAACTATCGTGCACCCCTGGAAGGCTGTCAACGACACTTGTCTTGCCCCGGTCTATTGTTTTGACCAATATACCCAACGTGACTTGAAAAAGTCAGCTCACAACAAATTACTGGAAACGGAAATCAGGGAATGGAAAGAATACCACCACCACTAGACAACGATCAATCCAAATAAAATACGTGCTATCTACCCTACACAAAATCCAAAAGAAATGATAGCGAACTTTGTCCGGCTTCGACGGGGTCACACTCGTCTAACACATCAACATCTACTGAAAAAAGAATTATCACCGACTTTCCCCAACTGTCAAAATAATCTCACCATCAGCCATCTACTTCGTCCTTACCTCCTCTCCTCAAACGAAATATTTAAAAGAATCAATTGGAAAGCAAATATTATAGATCTATTACAAAAACCTACCCAATCTAATATTGTAACTATAAATAAATTACTAAATTTACTTAATATTAAACTATGATTTCATACTTTTACCAAAGAGACGATAGTATTAAGCTGCTTGTGCTCTTATAACTTATTTAAAATAAATAAAATAAGACATTTCATAACACTATCGAAATAAAAATCATCTAAATTCTAAGAGACAATGGCTTCCCTTCCTTGGCTATACGTGGTCTCATACAACAACACAAGATCAAAGCCACACAATACCAAAGAGCGGATTGGCCTATTGGCTACTACAAAAGTGTTGTATATGTACCTGGTTTAACCGAAAACTTCAAAAAGGTTGTCGTCAACAAATCTAAAGATGTTCTTTCGGCTTATAAATCCAACAAAACACTAAGGCTCTTTTGCTGATTCGAATCATAAATCATGTTATTAGCTAAGTTCCACATAACTCTTGAGTTATACATACATTTATTTATGTTGCACGTACAAATCTATGTCAATCTTAGCAAAGTAACAGATTTAAAATACATCTAAGTTCACTTCAAACTATGCGATATGTCAAAATTTGAAAATATTGAAATTGTGTATTTGTGCTTATAAAATAAAAAAAATGTCTGAAAAAATAAAAAACGCAATCCAAACATTTCAGCGAATGAAAAATCCTTGCTTCTTCATTGTGTCTACGAAGAAATGTTAGTAATAGAAAACAAAAAAACAGATGCTGATATCGGGAAGGACAAGGAAAGTGCTTGGCGTCGTATCGAACAAAGTTTCAACAGCCAATCCGTATCTTTCTGTTACAGAAGTAACGATTCCCTAAGAAGATTCTATGCTAACTACAAAGCGGAAACACGGAAAGATGCTGCCCCTGAAAAATGTTCAAGTTTTGAAACTGGAGGAGGAAAGCCGTTCACACCGACAGATCCTAATTTGGATTTAGCTGTCGCTACTATGAACCCAAAAACTGTTCATGGATTGGAAAATGAGTTTGACGGTTAATGAAATCAATAATCGAGACGAAAATGTAAATTATAAAAAATGACAGCATAATAGTGCGTATAGCTTAGAGTACTTAATTTGATTTTAGATTGACGATAAACCCGAAAATGAAAACGCCTGGAGCAAATACAAGCCCTCTAAGTTTAAAAAAGTTGTACATCCCAAGTTAAAAACCCCAGTACATTCACCTAGTGATATGAATGACGATAGGACCTCCTCTGAAGTGGATAAAGAAAAACCAACAAATGTAATTTTGTCCAAAGGTTTCAAGAAACAATTTGAAAGCATTGACAAAGATTCAAATACACCTTGGATTTCGAGGAGAAGACTCATCGCGTCAAGTCTACCAAGCAGCAAGATAACGGAGCAGTACTCAGAACTTTCTCGCAAAGTTGCAGTATAATACTCTGAAGGAAGAAGCTATTGAGAAAAAGAATCAAAGAAATATTGAACATGAGCTGAAGAAAAAGTCCATTGAACTCGATATTGCCATTAGAATTGAAATTTTGAAAAAAAAAATTAAAAAAGAAAGCTGCACTGCCAAAGATGCCCAAAATGTATGGTATGACATTGAAGTTTATTTCAATGAGATAAGCAAAGATTGATAATAAATAAATCGACATTTTTCATACATAATATGAATTTATGCAATGAATTTTGATTTCAGTTTTTTTTAAAATCCTTTTTTTTGTTTTCATTGTAACAGCTTCAGAATTTTATTTTTTTACCGTGGGTAGGTGTACAACCTTCAAAAGGCTCTATGAGGACCGAAAAACGCGTGCTCATAGGAGTGTGAGATTCTTACTGCACTAAAAACACCTCCTCCTCCCGATTGCAACTAAGTTGAAACTTATCTAGCAATTTATTTTTAACGAATTTAATTAACGTGTTGCAGGTAACTATCCGGTGATAGAAAAAAAATACTTTATTGTAAAAATTTATTACGTCATGTTTTATTATTAGGCAAATTATTAAACGGTTACAAGCGTACGAAATAATTATTTATCAAATTCATACGTTTTTGCATATTAAAATTTGAAGAATTTGTTCTTGAATTGTTTTCATGGGAAGAATGGTCAATAGCTATTTGTTCAGCATTGATAACACATTCAAGATCTTCATTGCTTAAATCTAAACTTTCAGGTGGTTCATCAAGTGTGTTGTTTTCTCTTAAAATGTTGTGCAAGGTGCAGGTTGCATTAATAATAGTTAGGACAGTACTAAATTTTAGACGGGCACCGTATGCCAAAATCGGAAATCTTCGTTTTAAAATGCCAAAAGAATTTTCGATTACACCTCTCGAACGAATTTGTGACTCATTGTATAGCTGTTCTGCTGCTCCATGTGGATTAAGAATTGGCGTCATCAAATTAATATGAATAAGGTCGTGACTGTCTTTCCAAAATATTTTTTATTTTGCAACTATTGAAAATCGTTGCATCATGACTTGATCCAGGCCATCTTACTACCAAATTGGTGAATATCATGGTAGCATTGCAAATCGCTTGGACGTTTATAGAGAAATAACTTTTTCGGTTCCGAAAAACTTCTGCATCAAGTCCACCTTAAAATACGATACATACATATTCCAAAACCATTTTAACATAAATAAATAAAAACAAAAAACCATAATAATAGCCAGGAGACTGAATTCTAATATGAGTACCAATAACATTTGGAAACGATGCTATCGCATCTTTTAGTTATTAAAATATCAACTTGATTTTCCGGAAATTTGATGAAGTCATTTCCAAGTCTAGCTATTGCTTTGGACACGTTTAAAACTATTCTTGAAACTATTGAGACATGCATTCCTCCAAAATTTGCTATTCTAAGGAGATGGTTTTCAGTTGCAAGAAAAACGCAGGTCAACCAAAGGTGAATACGCCAAAATGAATGTATATGTTAAATAAAATATAACTTTGCTGTACCTGTTTGATGGAAATTCTAATAAGCTTACTATTTTCTCTAAAACCACAATAGTTATTTCTTTTGTTAACTGAAATCTTTTGTAAAAGGATAGGTCATCAAATGAAGAAAAATATTTATTTGTCTCGTATATTTGGCGAGGAATTCCAACCTCTGAAATTTCAAGGATTTCCACATCATCGTCAAGCACATCCAGAATATCAAAATCCATTTTTATTTATTTTTCATTTTAGATGCGTTAATATCGAAAGATTAGATTTAATAGTGCTTCAATCCCGTATGTTATACTTAAATATTTTATGTGCTACTTTTTCTAAAACATAAACTATGTTCCACCTAATGACTTTTATGTTTAGGTATTACTTAAGCGTTTATGTGGAACATAAACTCTTAAGTTTCGTATCAGCAAACAGGCCTAAGCCACCTATTCACTAAGCTTAAAGTTAAACCAGATAAAGACAAAGCCACTGATGTGATATATAAAATCAATTGTAAAGGAAAACCAGACGATCCTTGCAATCAATGCTATATTGGCAACACATAGCAGTTCTTCCGCCAACGCATATCCAACCACAAGCGGACATAAGATCCAACAACCCATGGAAGACTGCATTAGCGAGCCATATAATTGAAACCGGGCATTCTCCAGACTTTGACGATGTCAAAGTTCTCCAAACAGAGCGGTACGCGTCAAAGCAATATATACTGTAGACGTTGCACATGATTAACAATAGCAACAGCATGAACGGAGAGCTCCACACACAAAACATATCCGCTGTATACTGTTCATATGTCTCGGATTAAACGTCAGTTACTTGTTTATTCTTTTTAAGTTTTCAAAAAGTATAAATACTAAACTTCATTTTGAAGTACATAAAATTTTATTTAATGTAAAAGCTAATATAACTCCATATTTTTAAATAAAGTAAGTCTAATTTTTATGTTGTCATACTATTGTTATTAAACTCTGTTTTTTATATTGTTTTGTGTAATAAAGTTCCCCTGAAGAAGGCAGCAACCCCTTTATAAACGGTGATTTTTTAAGAGCTTGGTTTTTGAAAATTCAAAAAAACACAGAAACTTGTAAAAAGTGAATGAAATTTTTATTTGGATCGATAAATCAATTTCTGCCATTTACTTTTTAAAAATAATTTCACTTAAATGTTGCCCGCGGCTACACTTCAGGTGGTCCATTCTGAAGGTCCAATTTTGGCAAACTTTTTCACACATTTCGGCCGGAATCTCACCAATGACGCGTTCAATGTTGGCTTCCAAGGCAGCAATCGTGTTTGGCTTGTCCCCATAGACAATAGACTTAACATAGCCCCACAAAAAATAGTCTAACGGGGTCAAATCACATGATCTTGGTGGCCAATTGACTGCGCCAAATCGTGAGATCAACTGCTCACCAAATTCGCCCCTCAATTGATGCATGGTTTCGCGTGCAGTGTGGCATGTGGCACCGTCCTGTTGGAACCACATGTCGACCGAGTTCAATTCTTGCATTTTCGGCAAAAAAAATCTGTTATCATCGAACGGTACCTTTCTCCATTGACCCTAACCCTGCGGCGTTCATCGTCCTTGAAGAAGTACGGCCCAATGATGCCGCCTGCCCATAAACCGCACCAAACAGTACATTTTTCGGGATGCATTTGTAGCTGCTGAATTGCCTCTGGCTGCTCTTCACTCCAAATATGGCAATTCTGCTTATTCACGTATCCATTTAGCCAAAAATGAGCCTCGTCGGTGAAACGGACGTAGCTTGCGAAACACATTTTTCACAGAGCACGAATTTTGATAATAAATTTCAATAATTTGCAAACGTTGTTCAGGCGTAAGTCTATTCATGATGAAATGGCAAACAATACTGAATCGAAATTTCAAATGTTCGTGGAATTTGTCATGTGTGATCTGTCAAAAATATAAACGTCAAAAACCAAGTAGCAAAAAAAATCACCCGTTATAACTTTATTCTTTCATTGCCATATTCATTGCGACCAAAAAAGCCGAAGGATAAATTAAATTTTTAACTTATCCGCTCTTTACGTATATTATACGGGTGGCCCACGAATCGTGCTACAATCCTTAAGTTGTTAAATATATTCAAAGTTAAAGTACAACTGCCATATCTAGTTTGGAATACCAACATCATAGAATCCAGCCTTCTACCAGATGATAGGTCAATTTCGGAAATATTCATTTCAATAAAACATCGTCTAGAAATTTAATGGGCCATTAATTTTTACATGCGATTATAGGTACAACCCGAGAAACATTTTTAGCTTTATAAAGGCATTTATAGTCCTTCAAGAGCTAAATCTTAAAGCTGTTTATTTAGCAAGGAGCTCTATATGTATATTTAGAGCAATAACCAAACTCCCATGTAGCTCTTATTCAGCCTGTTATCTGTGGCAAAAGTATTAAAACACTACTTTTGACATATTATTGTTTGTATTGGTTTGTGTAGTACAAAATAAAAATATATGAATATTCTAATACTATTAAAGAATGAATGAATCGTTTCATAGTATGTAAAATAGAAATAGCGAAGATGAAAATAACCAAATTAAAAAATGTCTTTATGAAAATAAATAAGAAAATAAATTAAGATTTTCGATTGTATGATAGTGATTTTCAAGTGCGCGTTTAATATTTTCACAAATGTAGTGACGCTACTTCGTTAAGTTACGGCGCGCCTATATAATTCTGTGTATTAGATCATGAAAAATAATTTTAAAAAATACTTAGTAAAAATATTTAAAAACTAATTTTCCAGAGGTGAAATAAAATTAATTTTGATAAATAATAATAATTTCGTGTTTTCTTTAACTGCACTCCGAAGAAGATTCTATTTTAAAATGAAAAAAAGAATAATTGCATTATTTTTTTTTTTATAATCTACACGCGCTCAAGGGATTATGAATACCCTTTAAATGTTTCAACATAGCGCAGGTGTGAGGGTGAGGTTAAGAAAGAGAAAGAATGATAGGAAAGATGTGTGGCGCGATATTCGGAGACTGTAGGTGGTTGTTGTCTCAGATTTTATCTCCAGGGATGGCGGCTGAACTAATGCGGAGACATTTCCGTGTCTTATTTATCTATGTCCCTTATAATTCGCATTAATTTTTTTATTCTTTGTCATATTTTATCGGTATACTAGTTTTACTCAATCACATGTTGTTAGTTCTATGCCTAAACAGCATGTAATGAGTAAACCAGCAACTCATTGTATGACATTTATTTTTAGAATTGGTTTTTAATGGAAAAATAAGAAGACATAGACTACGGCCGGGATCGAACCTGTGACCATGAGGTTGACAGGCGAACACACAACTAGCGCGCCAGGGCCACCCCCGTTGCCAAACGGCAAGACGTTTCTTCCAATTAAGCTGCAATACTATCTGTTCTGGAGCTACATGCCGGTGATAAAGAGCTATTATGCCGGTTTAAAAATCATTATACATTTTCTGGAGCTAGTTCCTACAAGATGGCATTTTCGTCTTTTTAACTTCATGTTATTGTTATAAGATAGGGTACTTCAGAAATTAAAATTCAAGGAAAGCAAATAATAGAACAAATTTAGTTTATAGGAAAGATTTTTTTTTAAAGAATATTTTCTGAAGTGTATTTAAGACCTAAGTTACAATTTTTAAAGTTTAGAGTTTCAAAAGTTTGTTTAATAAAGCTTCTCGATTCATTATGATATAGAAAATTTGTATCCTTAATGTGTAACAAGGTGTTTTTTTATAATACAATTAAATATACTACTGATATTACTCAGCCAAGAAGAAGACTTAGCGTTATATTTAATTGGACTTAATGGGTAACCACAACTATCTTCTGTAAGGGAATTAAAGTAGGATTATTTTTTTTATGCGTACACGATTAGAATTAAAGCCCTGAAAAAAGTTTTTTTTTTAATATTATGAGAAACTCTATATATTTATGTACATTACTATGCAAAACGAGAAATTATCAAAATTTATAGTTCCAATCTGAACAAGGTTAACTTACACTAAAAATTGAGTTATATACATTCATTTATTTTTTATTCAAAATAATAATTTTTCTTTTCTTGATAAAATTAATATTTTATATTTTTTTTTTGGGCAACACCCTATTATAATATGGGTTCCTGAGAAGAATGCGTCAAGATATTAATTCTCAGCTATACAACCGATTTGTAGTTGGTATTCTAATGTTATAATTTCACATTCCGAAATGCGATTGCATTAGAATTTTACTTCTAAAGCTAAAGCTACTGTTAAGAGCTCTTATTGCGTCTGTTATTTCATTTGTGTTGTGAAAAGCTGTACAACGGCCCCTTAGATGAGGGAAGTTCAAGAAGCTCGTTCATATATCGCATGAAAGGTATTATGGAGCTAGTTTGAATAACTAAACGTTGAACGAGCTTACAGTGCTGTAAAACCTCACTCTAGAGCATGATTTAAAATAAAAATACATTGAGCTGCGAAATTATACCATATAAAGCCATAGCTTTCGATTTCACTTGTTTGGAGCTGCAGAAGAACAGTTTTGGATGTAATAGCTGTGACGATGTTACTTGGGAACATATAAGGCAAGTTATGTATTCGTAAAAACAAAAATTTTTAACATTCAAACATGACATTGCCATCATAGAGAACACCAAAAAAGTGGGTCCCGCAATTCCGTATGTCTGTCTGTCTGTCTGTATGTCTGTAGAACGACCTACAGCCTAAACGGCTGAACCGATTTTGTTCAAACTTGGTGCTTAGGAGCTTTAGGTGATTGTGCAAAATAGATTTTTGAATCGTTGTCTTAGCCCCAAAAATAACGGTACTTGCCATAAAAATTTTTCGACCATTTTAATTATCTCAAAAACGGCTAAAACGATTTGATAAAAATTTTTGTGTGTTCTAACTTGAGTATGGTCTACATTTGGGCCGAAAATTTTTTTCAAAATATTTTGTTATTAACGGTACCTGCCATTTAACTATTTTATTGATTTTCGACTTTTTCACAAGCGGTTCCACGGATTTCGATCAAAATTTGTATGCAGGATCTCCTTCAAATTCTAAATAATACTGCATTTCAAAATTTTCGAAAAATTGTTTTTTTATTTTAATTTTTGAAAAAAAAATAATTTTTTTTTTTGAAAATTCAACATTTTGATAACGGGTGGGCGATTTTTTCTGAAATTTTGTTTTTAAATTTATATTATTAAATATTTAAAATGTTCATACAAATTTTTTTTTTAGAAAAAAATTAAGAATTTTTATATACGGCTGTAAAAATACATTTAGCCGTTTCTATTAGGAATCTTTTGCATATAATGTTATAGAACATATGAGCAAGCGCACGTACGTGCCTATAATTCTTTTTTCAATTTAAGATAAAAATTTTATACCTAATTTTACTTCTGCAGCTCACTGTTAATACTTAGCTTTTAGAGGGTTGTTTGAGTGCATGTAAGAAATATATGTATCTAAGTCTCGTAAATGTTCAAGAATTCGTGTAGACGTGTTTTCCTCTTCTTTAGTAAAAAAATAACTTACTTTACTTTAATTTCCTACAAAATTATTTTGCGGCCATTAATTTAAGGAATCAATGCCTTCCTTGGTAAAATGACGACATATAAATACACATACAGTTGAAATGATCAGCCCTCAGCAAATTAATTTTGTCTGAGTATTACGTATTTCATTTCATTTATAAGAATACATTATTATGATATAAGAAGTACTCCAAAAACATTAAGATAAAACCTGCTCCGGGCAAACGAAATGATATTGCGTTTCGAAATATGTAAACGATTTTTTTTTGTAAACAAAAAAAAATGAAAGAAGGAATCTATTTTTTAATACCATTACCATCATTTTTTAATTCTTATACCTTTTAGGTTTTTTTTACATATATACGATAGAACTTTTTTTTTTTGGAAAAACTCACTTAATAGAACTTACATACAGTCAAAATCGGTTATAACGACATCGGATATAAAGAAATATCGGTTATTGCGAACTAATCTCTAAGTCCCGACCAAGGTTCATGCTAATTGTATACTAACCAAATATCAGTTTTAACGATATCGCCTATAAAAAAACTATCGTTTATAACAAACAGTTTTAAATTTGAAATTGAAAAATCTATAGTTTATAACGAATATTAAAAAATAAGAATCGGTAGACATTTTGTGCAATTCAGGTTTCCCTTTTACTGTTTTTTTTTGTGTGAAAATTTCTTTAGCTGCGTTGTGTACTTTTTTGGGATGGGTAAAATATGTTAAGCTCGCGTTATAAACGTGGCCTGATCGAAAATTCGTATGACAGAGGGAGAATGAGGAGAAATATCCCCCTCTCTTTCTGCTCCTGCTGTTTCGTTTAAGCGGCGCTGGGGGGCTTGCGCGAGTGTGCGTGTGGGTATTGATTACAGTCTGCTACGCGCACCCATGGATGGTGACTTTTGATGGCTAGACCGTCTGTATACTCGTAAAATTCGTTTTACCCTGAAGCTTCACATGCAATATTTAAGGCAATAAATTGCCTCACATATTGCCATTCCCTTGAATATTGCCAATGGAGGCGCTTTGGCAATGGCAATATTGCCCGATCGATGAAAGGCAATAATTGTTTTCCATCTCTGAGGCAATATATTTAAGCATTTCAAAATGGCTTCCGTTCAATAAAAGAATGCCGTGCGTAAACAAAAACGGAAAAAAGTACCTAATTAAAAGTGCCTAAAGATACAAAAAAAAATCAATATATAATAAAAATGAGTGAGCTTAAATTAACAAAAATAGAAACAATAAGCGTTATTGAAATTTAAATTGCCAATAATGAAATGCCAACCAACTATTTTTATTGCAATTGCCTGAAATATTGTAAGTAGAGCCACAGTGTTAGGAATGATTAGGAATTAAATGGGCGGAAAAGACGTTAAAATAAAGAAACAAAAATACTATCCGGAACAGAAAAGAAAAGGATGACATCAATCAGATGTTTGAAAGTAATGTGATGGTGATAAAAAAACAGGTATCTCAGTCGGAAATAGTAAAAATTAAATATTATTGCTTTATTAATTAATGAAAACTCAAATTTAATTATTGTTTATATATTTATTTCAATAATAAAAATATAAAAAATGTTTGGTCATCCATTTTGTTTACTTGCTTGGTTTCCATCTTTGACTGGTGTCATTTTTTTGTTTGTTTGACATTTACTATTTACATGAGGGGTATATTCACAAAATGTTCTTTTCATTCATTTAATATGGAATAAAAACAATGAATTACAAAATATCCGGAATGAATAAAAAACAACAAAAAAGTTTATCTGGAATATTCCGTGGCATTAAGCAACGCCAAAATGATGTTCCGAATATTCTGGACACCCCAGAATGAAAAAGGAAATATATGGAAATTGAACAAAGTGAAATGTGACTCATAATACACATAGGTCAAAATGTTATTAGATATTTCTGTAGTTATCGGTTCTCAAGGAATATTAAAGGCAAATCAATAGATTTGTATATCATAGTTCATTGTGTTTAATAAATTCAGGAAAAAAAAACTGAAAAATGCACAACGTGAATGTTCAAGTTTTCACTTCAGCCGGCACTTCCGGAGTGCAACACCTTGTTTTTTTTTATACGCCAATTTCGCATTATGGCTCTAAGAAGAAATGGGATGGTCATATTTTATATAAAGAAAAATTAAGTGTGTTAGTTTTTTCAAAATGAGTTCAAAACGTTTTTACGATTGAAAAAAATTTGCAATAATTTCAAGGCTCGAAGCTGGTAGTTCCAATAAAAAATTGGCAAATTTAAAATGAAAAATTTTGTCCACTTTTTAATAAAGAACAAAAAATGGAAAATCGGTTATAACGAAACACCGGATAAAAGAATAAATTCTCCAGTCCTGCCGAGTTCTTTATAACCGATTTTGACTGTATTTGTACCAAACCTTTAAGAGAATTAAATATTGTTTTTGACGTATTGCCATGGCAGTTTAATTGGAACTAAAAAAAGTCACGACGGCTTGTATTATTAATTTAAAGTAAGATCTCGTTAAGGCGGACAGCGATATTGATATCACAGTTGTAAAGTACAGTGATACACCTGTTTGTATTTTAGACGCAGGTATAAAGTGTTGGAAATGAAGCAACTAATCTTAATATGATTCAGGACATCAATGAAAAATTTATAGATAGATACATATAATTTTATTTATGTTTTTAAACAATTTTTACATAATATTATTACAAGGGTAAAATAAAATAAGGGGGCAATGGCATTGCCGTCTGCCTGTCAATGAAATATGTATGTAAAAATGCTCATAGGGATCGATAAAATTACGATAATTTAAATACGATTTGAATTTGAATGCAGTCGCAGCACATGTTTTTTTGGCACATGATTGTATACACCTTAATATCCTTGGCCTAGTAAGTAGTGCCATATGCAGGTTCTGTAATACAAAAGATGAAACGCCGGACCATATTCTGGGCAACTGTGATGCACTTATCCACCAAAGGAAATAAACACATGGAATGATACCAGGTGGAAGAGAGTGAATTACCATCTCTAAAAATACTCCAAATACTCAAATTCATGAGCGAAATAAATTTGGAGGATGAGGTGTAAATTGGGCTATTCTCATCCAGCTGTAGGCGAGTGCATAATAGATATCAAGGTCGCGGTGCAACAACCCCATAGTAATATTCATTCATTCATGACTGGATGAGTAAAGGAAACAATAGGATAAACAATTACATTGAAACCCCATTAACTGAAACTCGCTTAAGTGAAAAACCCGCATAAGTGAACAAAAAATCCCTTCAAGTTTTCTATTTTTCTTTTGAAAACAGCTCGGCTAAGTGAAAATTTAAAAGTTGGACAAAATGAAACATGATATGCACAAAATTCTGGTATAAACGGCTAAATATGTTATTAAAATTGGTTTGCTTTTTTTACTTGATTGTTTATATACAATTTTTTCTTAATTTATTTCTAGAAAACATTGTAGGTGTATGACAATTTTATGTATTAAATAATATAAGGTTGAAAATATTTATAAGTTCGATAAAAGTATTCATCTGTTGAAAGCTGTTGTTTTGTTTTCAAAGTTTTTCGAAAATTTTGGTATGCACTATTATTTACAACTCAAAGGACCATCTATTTAAAAATTATGATCGAAATTCGTCATGCCGCTTATGAGAAAGTCGAAAATTCACCTCCACCACGTCCATTCATATGATACATGTAAGTGCATAGTCTTATAACCGTAATGAAATTACAATTAACACAAGTTGTTTTTCATCTATTTAATTTCGATATAATTTAGTAAAAATTGTTTCATAACAGGAAGTCTGCTTTACTGAAATTATGTCTTCAGTTATACGAATTGGTTGAAATTGAAATATATTGTTCACTTATTCGAGACCGATCAACTAAATTTTTTTCAGTCATCCGATGTCCGCTTAAATGAAAATACCGCTCAACTGAAAATAATTTGCTGATTTTTTTTTGAATCGCTTAAGGTTTTCACTGCAACAGAATCTGAATAAATTTGTTTCTATTTGAAACTTTATCACAAATTAATAAAACACTTGTTTTCTTAACCAACATATTTAACATAATTTGGAAAATTTGTCAAACATACATTAAAGGGCAGCAAATTTTATGTTGAAATTTAAATTTTTTTAGAAACCACAATTAAAAATGTACTGACAAACAGACGGAATTAAATTTTTCTAACTTTTGCGTGTGCTCTATCATCGTTAATTCAAGTTCGATCAAAATCTCGAGTTGTTTTTTTTTTTTATTATATATATCTATTATATTTTTTTTTATGCAATACAGAATTGTGATTGCTTTAGTCCGGAAGCTTGATTGTCCGGTCACTTGAGTACTTCGGACACTTCTATATATCTGAAACTTTCAAAATATCACCTCTGCAGTCCAGACAGAGCGTATGTAATTTAACTCCGTTCTATGATAATTGTTTGCGGTCATATAATTAGGGTAATTCCCCAACAAGTTTTGTCGCTTATATAGTCTAGACATTTTTACCGTTATTATTTTTTCTCATTGGATGTTGGATACTCTGTTGTATTTAATTGTCAATCTTTTCTTAGTTGAATTTTCATTATTTTTGAAATTCTTTTTAATATAAGACATATTTTTCGTTGTTTATGGCTTGAAATCCTTACTGAACGTTTTCTCAAAAGCAATAGCAAATTTTAATTTTTATAATGGCTTCTGCATGAAATCACAATATGTCAATACAACAGATATGATTCAAATTAAAGCCAAATTCTTTTACAAAGAGATGACAGGAAAGGAAGTTTTTGCAGCAATTTGGACCTATAACACAGAACAACAAGTCGACTAGTCAACAATTACTTGTTTAACAAGTGAAAACCGGTTCTGTAACACAATAAAAACCGTAACAATTGTCAATAGAAAAAATTTCCTCTTACTTGTTGAATTAGTTGAACAAGTAGATCTACCAAGATGAGTATTAAAATTTCCGAAGAAAAAAAAAAATAAGTTGGTATACGAGTATTGCAAATGTGACTTTTTTGATACATCGACAAAATGTCTTTTTGTGAACACATTGAACATCTCCTATAACATGGTATTGAAATCCAGTTCCAAACCAATGTAAGGCGATCGAAATTATTCTGCCTTAAATTTAGTGCTTTACTTTTATTAGTGGTTGAACGTTATTTATGGGAGAGACTCTCGGTAAGATAGTCAACAACTTCTACGGCACACGAAGTTTCTATTTCAAAGTTTTTTCCTTCCCTGAACACTTTTGTCTTTCCTTAGCCTTCACTATCACTGTCCGATTCAGAATTAAAAAAAAAATTCACAAAACTCTAGGCCACTAAATAAAGGATCCGTCCGATGTAATCACTTAATTAACGCGACTGCAAGTGTCGATCCGTCCGATGTTATATTTGAAGAAAACGCAAACAATATTTACATATTATTCTTGTTCTAATTTTTGTGGACTGTGTGGATTAAAGCCATGTGAAATATTTTGTGACCTTCAGTCCAAAGTGGGAAACGCCAACGCCAGGGCAAAACACATTTTGGACTAAATGTCACAAATATTTCAATTGGCTTTAATCCACACAGTCCACAAAAATAAATACAAGAATAATATGTAAATATTGTTTGCGTTTTCTTCTAATATAATTACTGGCCACGGGCATAAAATACACACATATTTCTAGGTGAATGAATTTGACTAAATTCCCTTAGAAAAATATAATTTCCAGTATGTTATGTTGCAAATTCTGTTGGAGTCGGTAGTCATCGACCGAAAATGATCCTTTCGATGTAATCACTTAATATACACTACTGCAAGTGTTTATTTGTAACTTGTTGACTTCGAACTAGCCGGAACCGTGTCGGTTGAAATTTACCAACTATTCAACAAGTTTATTCTCTTTTTTGTTTAACTCTTGTTGTTTCCAGTTACAGAAACGGTGAAATAGTGAAATTTCCCACTTGTTGAATGAAGCCAAAACTATTTATATAGTTCTCCTAGACTTGTTGTTCCGTGTTACACAATTCTTAAAAAGTTGTTGAATTTCACTTGTTCAACAAGGACTTTATGTATTGTGTTATAGGCCGGTTGGCTGGAAAACTTTAAATTAAACTAGATGTCCTAAGTTTTGTAGAGATTTAAAGATTTTCCAACGACATTGGTGCTGTTAAGCCTTGTCAAAAAAATTCTTAAAAGCAATTCAAGAAATGAACAATGAAGAACATGCTTATAATGCTGATGAGACGCCTGCCTTTGGGAGGATTCTTCCAGAAACGACATGGGCTTACCTAAGTTCGAGTTACTTTTATGCCATTGTTCTAATTCTGCAGGAACGCATGCATAAGTCACTCCTCTTAATAATCGGTAATTCAGTTAATCCCAGGACCTTTAAGAACATTTACATTTGTTTTCGTACGAGCTGAACAAAAGAATACAACTCAAATGAATATTGTGCTTCTAGAGAGCTTACCCTGAAAAGATGTTTTTAGATAAAGCATTCCAACCAAAAATAAACACGTAGTTTACTAAGCTTTAGATATTTAGCAAATGTGTAGATTGTATACTTGCAAAGGTATGTATATTTAATTTGTGTGCTAAATTATCTTCAATATAAACGGTGATTTTTTAAGAGCTTGGTTGTTGAAAATTCAAAAAAACACAGAAACTTGTAAAAAGTGAATGAAATTTTTATTTGGATCGATAAATCAATTTCTGCCATTTACTTTTTAAAAATAATTTCACTTAAATGTTGCCCGCGGCTACGCTTCAGGTGGTCCATTCTGAAGGTCCAATTTTGGCAAACTTTTTCACACATTTCGGCCTTAATCTCACCAATGACGCGTTCAATGTTGGCTTCCAAGGCAGCAATCGTGTTTGGCTTGTCCCCATAGACAATAGACTTAACATAGCCCCACAAAAAATAGTCTAACGGGGTCAAATCACATGATCTTGGTGGCCAATTGACTGCGCCAAAACGTGAGATCAACTGCTCACCAAATTCGCCTCTCAATTGATGCATGGTTTCGCGTGCAGTGTGGCATGTGGCGATCTTCAGCAACACTGGCGGATGCAGCAGCAATATTCTCTTCGGTACGCACTCTATGGATACGATTTGGTGGATTAATGTCCAATAAAGTGAAACTGGTGCGAAATTTGGTCACAATGAGCTGAATAGCCTGCTCGGTGGGTCGATTATGACGACCATAAAACGGACGTAGCTTGCGAAACACATTTTTCACAGAGCACGAATTTTGATAATAAATTTCAATAATTTGCAAACGTTGTTCAGGCGTAAGTCTATTCATGATGAAATGGCAAGCAATACTGAATCGAAATGTCAAATGTTCGTGGAATTTGTCATGTGTTATCTGTCAAAAATATAAACGTCAAAAACCAAGTAGCAAAAAAATCACCCTTTATAATAAAAGTTGATTGCTTTTAAAAAAAAAAAATTACTTAATTCCATTGTTTCTCTTAGTCAGGACAGCCGAAATATATAATATGTGTACCTACGGCTTAGTGAGTTTTTACTGTACTTGCCCTATAGTTGGAAGCTATATGTGAGAATTACTTATTTGTTGTACTGACGAGCACCATTGTAGCTTATAAGAGACATAAACATATATTGTGACGTCGATTTTTACCAAAACTATAACTGATGAACTTAAATACAAGCCCTAAAACGTCCCCTAATTGTGTATTTCGTCGCGCTGATGCTGAATAACTTTATAGATATTTTATACATTTTTTATACTTTCTAATTTTGTCCTCGTTTGTAACTTTTCCTCGGCTAAATTTTGTCTATTTTCCCTTTTCCTTCTTAATTTCAATTCTGAAATTGCATCGCTGCCTCCATATTCATGTGCAGCAGAAAATATTCTGAGGTAACTAGGGTAAGCCTACGGGTGCTTTATTAAGGAATTTCCTCATTTTTGTCATAAAATTAGCTAGGTATTTCTAGATTCTACTTTACTAAGATACTTTATCTAAAAATTTATAAGTTTCAACGTTATGTGCTTCTACTTTACCTTAAACTTGCATTTTCTTTTGCTTTTTGACTTCGGTACTGAACAAATCATATACTCGTATGTCGATGCTGCATAATTTATTAGACATTCCTACCACCTTGTATCAAAAGTCGACGCATCCAACTATCCTTCCTGTTAACTGGATTAAACTTTTATAAAACCAACAATTTTGAAACTTCATTACCCACACGTAAAACAAGAATTATCCTTCTCTCAAAAACTGTGTTGTTTGTTTATATTTTTTTTGTGTGTGTAGTTTTGCCATCATTCATTCTGTATTCTCTTCACAGAATCATGTCTTCAAATGCAACAGCGCCTGGGGGCCATACAGAAGTAGTCAGTCGTGCCCTCGAACTACAATACTTGCAAAGAGTTCTAACTGAAGGATTTCAACCAGTAACACCATATACTAGACAACAGTATCAACGCAAAAACACTGCTACCAATAACAGCTAAACTCTACTCAACTTACAGACTGTTGTTGTCGAATTCGAAGCTAAAGTCAAAAGGAAGGCTATGCGAGGACGACGACGACGTCAACGTCGAAGCCAGGCCAAAATTGAAATACATGTCACAGCAAAACGAATGCAAAACAAAAAACGCAACAAAAACCAACAAAAATTAAATAAAGGCAAATGCCAAACTTTGAGGTAGACACGTTGTGTATCCTCTGCATCCTGCTGCTTGCTTGTTTTTTTGTGTTTTGTTTTGGACTGATGCTTTTGAGAAGAATTTAACGCCTCCCCTCTTTCTAGCCTCCTAAAACTTTTGGCAAATGAATGTTTTTCCAAAAGAACCGTTTTTTGCCTGATATGTATTTTTTTAAGAGTTTTCCTTTGAATTTTTGCACTGCGTTATTGTTGTTTTTTCTGTGCAAAAAAAAAAACAAACAAAACTTTGTGTGCTTTGTGTTGGGTCGTTTTTTAATGTATTTTTGTTGTGTTTTGGTTTTTCCATCCTTCAAAGTTTCAAAAAAAAGTAGGTAGGTTCTAACGAAAATGCTACTCTAACATCACCATAGATACGATAGATGGAGGGAGAACGCCAAAAACGAGTAAACATAGCATCATCCTTTGTTGTTTGACTTTGATTATGGTTCGTTATGTCTCATGGTAGAAGTTTCCAATCCCGCCTGACGACTGCTTTGTTGTATATACATATATACATATATATATATGTGTGTTAGTGTTTGTTTAAGCTCGAATAAGAGCGTGATTTTTCAGTGAGTGAATAACAATTAAGGATACACAAATACAGGGTGGCAGTCAGTACAGTATATTAGGACGATAAATAAATTGATGATAAAAAAAGTGTATTATAGCTAGGTATCAATTCAGTTTCTAAACATATGGTCACAGGAACATAGGGTCAAACTCTATTTAAACTGATGCAAAAATTCCGAAAAGAACTACTGCCAGTCTGATTATCAATACTGGTGTTTATCTTATCTCTCTTCGAGGTGTTAAGAGAAATGGACTCACAAACGAACACAAGACATGTCAAGGTGGCTTTGCGGATTAAGATAATTTATGCCACTTAGAGCTGTGAAGGACATTTTCAGAACATTTGTTTGCACATGATATTTAGAAAAAATTGACCTACTTATTATGATCCCCGAAAAAATTACCGTTAGCAAAATTCGCTGCATGCGACAGCTGAATAAAATTCCTGACATAACTGTTTCTGGAAGTTCTGTTTACCAGCAGGGAAAGAAAAAAGTTTTTTATTTCTTCATGTAAATATATTTCTGACAGCACAAATATTTTTAAAGTCCTCAATGATCTCCGACAGATTCTAAATCGTTAGCTAGTAAGGAGGCAATTAAAGGATTTCGGATTTTCGAGGGAATAGTTTCAGCTGCATTTCCCTTGTTAAGAAATTGCTAACTCTTACATTTCAGATTCGGAATATATTGGTAAGGAGATCGTTATTGAATCCTTAAAAATCATGTCTTCTAAAATACCGTTGTTTTAAAATCCCGAGTTTTAAAATCCCGCTTATTCAAAATCCTGATATATTATAATCCTGCTATTTAAAATGCCGTTTAATCCCACTGCGTCCGCTTTGTATTTTGATAAATGCTACACGAACAACTTTGAATACACCCAAACTTGAAACCAGCATGCTTCCCTTACACCCCGCCCTTTTTGCACCTTATGTTGATTCCAAAAGAGGTATAATAAGAAATTATAAAAAGTTATAAAAAGCGGTATATGAAACCCAACCCATTGGTAAGGTCTTACCGAACCTAAAATGACAAATCGAAAACTTATCGAAGCTGAATTTTTTTGTAGCTTATAATATTGTGAATTAAGCCCTGATCCTTTTATGCTCTGATCCTTTACTTTTCTTCACAAGATTTCTCCAATTTTTTATATACGTACTCATATATCAAAACTAGTAACATTGGCGCAAAATTTTAAACAGGGCTTAGCATGATACTACTTAACAGTTTGCTAATACTAAGAAACCTTACTATAATTTTCCTAGTTTTAAACACTTTTTAATTAGCACCATACTATATATATTTTCTTAATCAACTTCTTATATTCGATGAAAACGCAAACAATATTAATATATTATTTTTGTTTTTGTGGACTGTGTGCATTAAAGCCAATTGAAATATTTTGTGACCTATAGTCCAAAGTGCGTTTCGCCTGGGCACGATAGTTGGGCTAATCAGTTAGATGCTATCGTACCTTAATCAACTACAACTAAACACGCCTAAGATAGTGGAAAATTATAAGCGAACATAACTTTTTGACGTTTGTAAATGTCAAAGTGGCATATGGATTAGTACGATACTAAGAAAATAAAGTAGCCATTTTCTGATTTAAACTTTAGTAAGATGTTAAGAAAATAGTACGATACTAAACTTGGTTAAAATTAGCAAAATCCTCTTCTTAGCCTAGTATCATACTAAAAATTATTTAACATATTACTAAATCGCTAAAATTCTTACGCCATTATTATTATCGGGCTCCATTTTCAATACTCTCAGGCGGCAAAATGCTTCCAATCATTCAAGCCATTGGTTTTTGCACTCGAGTGTCTTAGTGGGGTAAATTAAAAATTCGGTCAATAGTGGAATATATCGTTAGGCCTAGTCCGCTGACGCAATTAGCTCTGAAGTGTGCCAATTTGAAACCATAATTCGCTGACCCTGTGATTGTATAAAGTGAGAACGATCTTCCGTCTGATCACAGCAGACATTCTAATGTTTCTGGAACGTACACGATTTTATCTTTCAGAAGGATCATTGAATGACATGTTTGGATATGCGACAACCCGACGATATTCCACATATTAAACTCTGCATGGCGTTAGGTCATGGAGAGATTGTCACGTACTCCCATGAACTGAGATTCCTCTTTTTAACGAAGGCTGCGATTGTGATTTTACTGTGGGAGTTTTGTACTGCATGCCAGACGTCTTAAAACTATTTGTTCTCATTAAGAAAGGAGATTAAATCCTTAATCTTCAATTTTGAAAGTACGTCAATGTTATTGTAGAAAGTCTTTCCAAGTGATTGCTGTCTTTTACTTACCATAGCGGGAATTTGCAGAGGAAATGTTCATAAAAGTTTCGTTTTTTTCATGCGGATTCGTGTGGATATTGTGTGGTTTTTCCATCTTTGCCGCATGCTCTCCTAATGGATAGTGACCCGTGCATACATATTCCCATGACCCTGGCTATGTTCTTCTTGCCAAGTCAGCGGGTAACGATTTTTATAGGTGTCCCATACCATTTTAGATATAGAGCAGCTTGATAAACTGTCCAACCTACGAGTTGATTTTCTGAGGAAAATTGAATATATATATTGGGCCCTATCGAGAATCTCCAATGAATTTCGATTCCCACGGAATATTTTCTACCTACGAATAAACAGAATAAATTTCCCCCCACCAAAAAACGTATGAAATTACAGCAAAATTCACTGGGAAATCTGATTCCCGATACCAATAAATTCCGAGGGAAACTTTTGAGCGTCATTAATGTACCCAATCTTCGAATTGAAGAAAAATTTCAAGGGAAATTTGTATTCACGATAACCCGCATTACCCTTAAAACTTCCTAGGGAAATGTCAATTCTTCGCCGCCAGTGAGATAAGAATGGCCGATCCTTGCCTGGATAGCTCGTCAGTACGTTCATTACCCTTAATGCCACTATGAGCTGGAACCCAGTTAATAGTGACTCCTAGGTCCAGGGTAACATTTAGACTAACGAACTCATCACGTCATTGCTGGAGCAGTTTAGAGGATGTTGTTGCTGAAGCAATGGTCTTAACAGCAAACTGACTGTCTGTCAGTATAATAAGGTTGCGCTTTTATTTAAGTATTCTGCATGATTCACTGATAACCAGCAACTCTGCTTGAAAAACACTAGCGTACTTAGGTGGCCGCTAAGACATTGCAACGTTTAATGACTCGGAGAAAATTCCCCTCCTAAGTCCCTATTGAGGTGGAGAGTAGGAGTATAGTAATCAGTGCGAGCCAGGAACACTTATAGAATTTGGCAAGCAACAAATCCGATTCTTTTAATCTATTCGCACTGCAATATTCAAGAAATATAGCATCCGTTGGGCAAGAAAGCAAATCCCTTGTGGTGGCAAAACTGACTTTTTGAATATTTTTGAATTAATAAATATTATAGATTTCCTCAAAGTTCTCTCTGTGATTTCCCTAATTTCTCCGAAACCATTAAAACAAAATTATCCCTTTTTTGTTGAAAGACTACCGGTTAGCATTAATATGAACAAGTTTTTACATTTTTTTAATATTGCATCCTAAGAGAATCGAAAAAAAAACCATTCAGATAAAATCTCCATTATTTTAAATGTTTGGAATTTTGGACGAAATATTTGGCGTACCAACAGGCTCTGCAAGAAATATGATTAAGCCAGTCGAAAGAGGAACTTCCGAAAAAATCGAATATTTCCTAGCATTGGCCCACTGTTTTAGAATAATGTATATTGCTTGGAACTACAAAAGCCGAATTTCATACGAATGATGCTCAAAAGTTTTCCTGGGAATTTATTTGTATCGAGAATAAGTTCTGTAGGGATTTTGTTCAGTGCAAATCTCTACTTGAGAAATTTAGGAAATCGGAAAAACGTGGGAATGCGCTAAACAAATTTTTCGATAGCCTCATTAAATCAAATAAAAATATGTATTTTCTACTTAAATCATTCTTCTTGCAGACGAAGATATAATAATTTAAGCTATACACAACTTTAACCGTCGCAAAAAAATAAAATTTCTAACAACAAAAATTACGTATACAACATGTAAATCATCAAAACCTCATACTCTAAAAAAAATAACAGACATGACATCGTGTATATACATTGATTTTTGTCGCCAAACTCATAACATTTGCCAGCATGCTTGATTGCCTAAGAACTTCCACTGCTTTTGTGTGAACTTACATCCATCACTTGCTGAGAATCTGAAATTTCTAAAAAAAAAAATCCCCCAATCCATTTAGGTACCGCGAAGACCATCACCACGACCAACATCACCGCCCCTAGCTCATCGGTCAAACGATAAACTTCAAATAAACTCCTTTTATATTGGAAGCAGACCAAAAGAAAATCAAACCGAACAAAGGAATATCAAGGACAAAGAAAAAAATTCCTGCCTATTGCCAAAGTCCCAAGTCAGTTTCATCCTACAGCGAAACTTGTGTTCCTGCAAAATACACTTAAGACTCTCGATGAACAATCTTCCAACCCCAATGCTCAGCATTCTGGGTGCGTCTCCAATCAGAACCATCACCGTTTGAGACAGATGAAGATAATGCCATCGCAATCAACTTCTACCGAACAGTCGAAGACTAGCCAAACGATGATTACCGATTCAAAGCGAATTCGGTCACCGTCTTGGCAATGGTTCGAAAGGAAAAATTGGCATCAACCTTTGGTCACTTGCCAACGACAACAACAACAACAACAGCATCAACAACAAAATCAAAACCACAACAATAACGGACAGCCATTGTTGTCGTCGCTATCACTGTCGTCCGCGTCGTTGCCGTTGTCGCCATCAACAACGAATGACTTTTCTTATTTACCGGAAAATTCTATTAGTGACGACGACAGGGCCAACAGTGTTAGTGATCCTTTGTATTTGTCCCTAGGCGAAACTATGGAACAGTTGAATCCGGATACGGATACAACCGAGGGAACGATGACGATGACACAAATGGTAGGGGCACCTACAGAAGAAAGCCCGCAACACCTTAATAGTTGGCTGCCTTTGATGCAGTTTTCTTCCAATGCTCCCCCAACTCCTTGTCCTGCTCCGTTTCCTTTGCCGTTGGGCTGGCCAGAGCCCAGCACCAGCACCAGACCCGAACGGGCAACCACCGAAGAGGATAATTTCGTTTCGAAAAGGAAACATTCCTCCTTGTGCTATAATCAAAGGTAAGATAAATTTTTAATTTGCTCGAGGCGATTTTCATTTTCATTATCCTTTTGCAACAGAGCCGCATTGTATGTATGATATGTATGTATGTATGTCGATGTTCTTATATATGTACATATATAATGTATTTCTAAATGCATTCATACATTTTTTTTTCTTAACTAAGTCTTTTGGTCCTTGTTGCAAAGAACCTGTTGTGCCTTTTTGCCTTTGTGAGCTTTGTTGTTTTTTTTTTGTTTATTCCCCCACAAGTTGAGTTTGTTTGGCTTGCTGCTGTTGCCTTCGCTTTTTGTCCTTTCCCTGGAGTGGAGTTTTCATTTTTTCAAAAACAAACAAACAAAAATATGTATTTTTCAAGCAAATTTCCACCACCGAATTCTCTACCCTAGGTTGCCGTTGCAAAAGTTTAAACACTTATCACATTTTTAAATATCCTTAAATTTAATCTATAAATTTTGAGCTGATTCATTATAGTACAGTTGGGTTAAACATTTGAAATAGAAAAAAATTAATTCGTACAATTTTCTTTCAAAGTTCGTTAAGTGGGGTCATAAGTAGTCTAATTCTCGGTTTTCGGCAAAATCGCGCTGGAGCTTCAACCGCCATTTTGAATTTAATTAACATTTTAATTTTGGCAATAACTTCGCCATTATAGAATTTTGACACAAAAAATAAAGGTAAAACTTGTAGGAAATTTAATTTTATACAACTTTAGTCTTAATATTTTTTTCCAAAAAGTTACCGTTAACAAAAAAATTACTGAAAAACTGTTTTGAGTTTTCAAAAAAATAATGCCCCTACTTGAACTCAACATCCACAATGTTGCGCTAAAGGGTTGTATATGAATAAAAAACGATAACCAATTCTTCGTTTAATTCAAAATTGCGACTAAAACTCCAGCAGTTTTTTCCCGAAAATCGAGATTTAGACTACTTTTGACCACCCTCCCCCCTAACGAGCTATGAAAGGAAATTGTACGAATTATTTTTTTTTATGTCAGCCCTCTTTTTTTGACAACCCGACTGGACTATTAAGAGTGCTCAATAAATGAAGATAAATAGTTTTGAGAATCTCACAACCATATAGATTGCATTCTGACATCTATTTCGTTAGGTAATAGATCTTGAACTTTCTCAAGTGTCAGGCTGAGTTAGAAGAAAGCCGGCTGCTGAAATGCGACTGACTTTGTTCATTGCCATAGTCGGCTACCAGGACCGCCTAACATGGCTATTCTGATAATGAAAATGGGAAATAAATTGATTACTTAGCAAAATAAAAAAAATGGCTGAACAGTACCTTACCAAACGAACAAAAACTGGCTAATAGATTTTGACCAAATGAGAACCTGCAAAAAAAAAACAGCCAAATGACATCTACCCCCGGCAAGGTTATGCGAAATAATGGCTGCTCTTCTATGGCTAAGACTTAGGATGGAAACTTAAGAATATTAAAAGCAAATGGCACGGCAGTGCCCAGACAAGTTCTGGCCCTATGCACCCTATTTGCATGAACAAACTCAGGCGATTTTCGACCCCTCTAACTTCAGTGCCAATAAAGTCAGAAATTTCAAACATTTGCTAAGCTCACCAGGCTTAGGCAACTCGTCCAATTTCAATTCCTTAGCTTTAGTGGTTCCCGAGATATAAGACTGCAAAAATCGCAAAAACCGTAACTGACCGACTCAATCAATCACTCACTCACTGACAGATCAGCAAAATTATGGAGCTCTTCCCGACATCGTAGAATCTTGTAATTTCGCACAACGGTAGGCCTGGTGGTGTATACAAAGGAAAAAATCGAAATTTAAGATTTTCATTCAGAGGGCGTGGCACCCGCCCATTTTCAAAGAATTGTTATACATTATTTGGAGCACTTCTGATTGTCGTAAACTGATGAAATTTTATACAGCGGTAGGGATTTAAGCGCAGGAGAAGACAACATTTTAAAATATAAGATTTTTCATTCAGGGGGCGTGGTGTCCACCCATTTCATATAATTTATATAGATTATTTGGAGCACTTTTGACCATCATACAATGATTAAATTTGGTATAGGGGTAGGGCTCAAAGCGCAAGCAAAGGCAACATTTTAAAATCTGGGATTTTACATTCAGGGGCGTGGCAACCGCCCATTTGCATAGAATGGATATCAATTCTGAGAAGCACTTCTGATTGTCGTGGAATAATAAAACTTGGTACAGCGCTAACAAATTACTCAGTTTTGAAATGAAAATTTGCCAAGTAAACCAAAACAATTTAAGTCAGTAATCATTAAATAACAGATTTCTCTGATAATTTTGAGGTTGTTTCATATTACTCTACTTAAAATATTTGATATTTAAGATTAATAAACTTCGAACTTGGCGTACTTTTCGATCTCATTAATTTTCACGGCAGACTTGTTATGAATATAAATTTTTGCATATTGAAGAACTTGTTTACTTTTTTAACATTTATGATTTTGGTGTGATTATAAGATCTTTCGAATGAATAAAGATATTTGCCTTTCATGCTAATAAAGTGCAGTTAGCCCAATTGGTGAATAGGTCGTGAAATGAATGAACAAGATTAGGATTTCTTTATAAAATATTATTCTGAAAACTTACTTTCATTTTCATTTGTCCCAAAAATTCAACCAACAGTATGTAATTGTGGGACAACCTCGTCATCTACAAGAAGTGCCAATTTTGGTGCGAATTTGGAGTGCGTGTTTCTTTAGAAGATCGAAATATCGTGTCATATTGACAGAATTTTTTCGGGATTTTATTTATTTGATTGGAATTATTCGCTCCACCGCTGCACTTGAAAATCGTTTTGTGAGTGAATTTTGGAAGGAAATAAAATTAGCCTCTTATAATTACACTTTTACTTCAATGTTGTGAATTCTGTTTGCGATTGACTTTTGGCTTATGCCAAAATCGGACAAGAGCATGAAGGAGATCACTGCCATATTTTTCACATTTATCTCCTAGATATCTACGTGGAAGAAAACTGAACACACCTTAAAATTGAATAGCAATATTGTTTTATTGTGGCCTTAAGTTTTATTTTAGTGACAAATTAATTTTTGAAAACCATACTTCGATTAAAGTACATTCCGAAAAAGTATAGTTCCTTAAGGGAAATTTTGTTCTCTAGATGTTGGTTAACTTTCAGGAAAATTCAGAATTGGACAACTTCAGAGTTTCTTTCGCCAAGTTGATCATGCTTTTTTTCACTATTTCAATTCTCACTTAAGAAGTTGAAATTTAAAAGTTGAACAACTTGAAGTTGTAAAAATTTTCCTGAGACATTTGAAACAGATGATACCTTAATTTGAGTGACAACGTTGGAATTGACATTTTTTGTTTACGGTAATTCATTCCGTAACGTTTAATTTAAACAATTAAAAACTTATTTATTGTCTCCATAAAATTAAAAAGGAGTTAATTAAACGAAACGATTTTTTTAAACTTGGTACAACTTAAGTTATTGCCTCAAATAGATTCTTAGAATCTTTGTTTTACCCCCAAAAATAACGGTTTTGCCATATAATGTTTTCTACCATCTTAAATATATCTAAAACGGCTCTAATGATTTTGATTTAAATAAAAAAAAAAATTAATATGTGTACTACTTGAGTTATAGTCTACAGCAAGTACGTGCGATCCAGTCGTGCATTTTATTTACTTAATTTATTTTATATATAAAATTTCTTTTTTCAAAAAATTGGTACAACAATTTGAAGCATTTAATAATATAATCTTATAAACATAATTTAAAAAAAAGTACATGACTGGATCGCACGTATACGTGGTCTTATGTTCGGTCACATTATATACAAAAGATTCTTAATAGAAATGCATCTACATATTTTTAAAGTCGTTTTTAACTTAAGTGTTTATATAAAAAATAATTCTTAAATTATTTTCTAAAAAAGTTGATATGAAAATTTTAAATAATTAATAATAAAAATTTAAAAACAAAATTTCAGAAAAAATGGTGCACCCGTTTTCGAAATATTGAATTTTCTAAAAAAACAGTTTATGAGAAAGTTCAAAATCAATAAAATAGTTGTATGGCAGTTAATTGTTGATCTAAATGTAGACAATACCAAAAGTAGTACACATACTTTTTTTTATCCAAATCATTAGAGTCATTTTCGGGATTATTAAGACGGTAACAAAATTTATATGGGAAGTACCGTTTCTTGGAGCTAAAACAATGATTCAAAAATCTATTTCAGACAATAAACTAAAACGTCTAAGTACCAAGTTTGAACAAAATCGGTTTAGCCGTTTATGCTGTAGATCGTTCTACAGACAGACATACAGACAGACGGATATACAGATACACGAAATTGCTGGACCAACTTTTTTTTTATTAATATTTTTTTTCAAACAAAAACGAAAGTGTTGGTGTGCAGCATTTTTTGTAATTCCAACGATCTGCTACATAAACATTTTGATCGAAATCGGTTGAGTCGTTTATGAGAAAATTCAAAATAAAAAAAATGTTTCTATGGCAGCTACAGCTACAAATACAAAATTTCTAAAAAATATTTCTTAAAAATTTTGTTGATCAAAATGTAGACTATACCTACCTATAGTAGTGCACACATTTTTTTATCAAAAGGTTTAAGCCATTTTCGATATAATTAAATGACAAGCACCGTAATTTTTTGGGCTAAAAGAAAAACCAGTTCAAAAATCTATTCGAATAAATGCCAAGTTTGAAGAAAATCCCTTCAGCTGTTTAGGCTGTAGATCGTTCTAAAATCCAACAGAATAGCGGGACCCATTTTTTGGGGTTCTCTATCATGTTAAAGTCAAGTTTGATTAAAATCTTGAGTTCGATTATTTTTCCTTAAGTTTTTATTGCAGATCTCTCATTTAATCTAGATAAAACGGGTGCATCAAAGGCTGGTTAACAACAACAAAACTAGTTGACTTTTTTTCATTTTCCTTCTCAGCCTTATAGAATGGAAAAGAGGTCGATGTTATTTCAACATTTTTAGCAAAGCTTTCAATAAAATCTCCCATAAACTTATTCTTTTTAAACTTCTACCATCGGCTTTGAACCGATTCTGTTGAGATGGATTTCTTTTTATTTAGAAAACCGTTTTTACATCGTACGGTTCAGATCCGTCTTATCAAGCCGTTTTTTAGCTACATCCGGTGTTGTGTTCCCCAAGGCAGCCATTTAGGCCCTCTCCTCTTCATTCTAACTATCAACGCTATTCAAATGATGGTCAAACATTGCTCCCTCTCACTCTACGCAGACGATACTAAGTTTTACAAGGTAATTTCTTCTTCTAAAGACTCTTCCCACTTACAACAGGATCTCGACAATTTTTCAATATGGTGCTCCAAAAACTGTTTGGAGCACTTTCCAAGTGCCAATCAATTACCTTCTCACGTAAACGCATCAAATATTCTCCCCGTTTCTATCTTCTACAGAGTCAAACCATTTCCCCCGTTCAGGTGATCGTGATCTTGGGATTATTTGCGACAATTGGCTGAATTTTCTCAAACATATCGACGATATAATTCTCAAGGAAAATTCAGCACTTGGCTTCGTGAAACGATGGTCCAAGGAATTTGAAGACCCCTACGTTACGCGACCCTTTTACATATCATTTGTTCGTCCGCTTCTTGAATACGCTTGTTAAGTCTGGTCGCCTTACCAACAAATACACATTGCCAGAATTTAGAGCATCCAACGCTGTTTCATTCGATTTAGTCTTCGAGGTCTCAATTAGAGTAACCCTTTAATATTACCTCCTTATCAAGGCCGAATCAAACTTCTCAACCTGAATACGCTGAAAGATCGAAAAGAAATATTTGACATTCTCTTCATTCACCGAATCTTTTCAGGTGCCATTGACTGCGCAGCCCTTATTTAATCCATCTCTCTAAATACTAACCCTCGTAACACTCGTAATCCTCGCCTCTTCTATCTTCCCACACATCGAACCTCTTATGGTTCCAATGAACCCATCTCCCGAATGCTGAGGAGTGTCAATTCTAACTCTTCTTGTTTTGACTTTAATATCAGTACTCCCTGCCCAAAGCTTCATCTCCTAAGCCCTCCAACCAGTTAATTTAAGTCTTAGCTATTAAGTTTCTTAGTTTTTAAGTTCGATTAAGAAAATAGCTTGTATTAAGCCAAATAAATGGGGGTTTTGCCCACAGCAAAATTAAAATTAAATTCCCAAATGCAAAACTTCCCCTTTTGTACGTATGTACATACACATATCGTAAGTAAAAACAAAACTCGTTCAGTAAAGACCCAAATCTGTATATACATATTTTATTTATATCTACAATGAAGTGTTGAATCATCTCAAATGGACATTTATGAGTATGCCCTTTTTTGTAATTTTTCAATACATATCCTTATTAGGTTTTTTTTTTTAAAGATTATGATGTAGAATGTTCCAGACAAGTAATCCTTGATACCTATTTAATTTTTCTATTTTTATTAATGACATTATAATAATATTTTTTATTTAAGAAATCAGTTATTATAGATGTCATAAGACTTTTTTCATTTAATGGATATTAGACATGTAAGTAATGAATATTTTTCATTAAATAAATGAGTCCTTTGTGCTTTTATTTCATTAATATTTTAATAGTAGAGAACTGATTTCTGTTATCCTTGGGATTTCCTTAGATCTCAGAAATTTTAATATTATTTAATTAATTGATATTGTTTATGTTTGAATTAGAAAAAAAAATTGCTATATGGCTTTTAGGGCTCTTTGTGAATAAAGTTTTACAGTTGTTAATTGAGATAACGGTGCAAATAAAGGTTTCAAAACATACAAGGTAGATATGAGAATGGTATGAGTCTACAGCCAGCAGCCCGCAATTAGTGCTTAAGTGTATAGCTGCCATAACTTGAATGGCCATTGGGATTTAAATGTTTTTGAACAGCAAAGAAGCAGGGACTGTGTGGACTTTACTTCCTTTACTGTAAATTTATCGAAATGCTGGGCGGCCCTAACAAGCACATGAACCATTCGATAGTAAGCAATAAAATATCGCAGCCATGCCAGACGCCTTCCCATGATTCCACACATTTAACAGTGTTTCTTCGCAATTTCGGCTGATGATATCTAGATCTAGATTAAAAAAGAGTCATTGTCACATATTCAAAAACTTCTTTGGTGCAAGTTAGCCGTGAAAAATAGTAAGATCATAGAGAACGCCAAGTTCTTACTGCATGAAGTCTTAAAACCAATTATTTAAATTAAAATAATATTGAAGCAACTAAAAATTAATAGATTTATTATTTCATGAATGCTGACAAAATTTTGGTGAGTTCACTGGTCAAGTTTTTAAAACCTTTAAAATAATAAAAAGAAAACTTGCCAAGTATATCCATTTTGTTCTTTTCTTTTCTTTTCATCTATTTTAAGGCCTACAAGTCACCAATCAGCAACCGGAATTTCTCCATATAATTTCCACCAATTCTGAGAAAGTGGGCGGATACCACGCCTTCTGAATAGAGAACCTCAAATTTTCGATTTATTCCTTTGCTTGCATCCGTTTTTAAAATTCTACGATGTCGAGAAGTGCTCCACAATTTAGATGATCAATAATTTTGATGATCTCTCAGTGAGTGAGGCCTTATATCTCAGGAACCACTTATATCAAAAAGTAGAAATTTGGTGGGCGTTTGTTATTAAATATCCGGAATTTTAAGACTTCTCTGTAGATAGAAGGGGAAGAAAATCGCCTGAGTTTGTTGCTGGTAAAAGGGTGTTGTCCCAGACCTTGGATGGGCACAATTTTACATCTGTGTCTGAACCTTCAATCTTTATATCCCTAGGTAGCGTACTGAAATGAAAGTTACCAAAACTCCACACATAGGAATCGATTTACGGAATCAAATACAACGGCATAATATGTGCTTCCCGTGCTTATGTTATCCCTACATACCTCTACATGAGTGTGGTTTAGAACTTTGAAATTATAGGTTTGTATGTATGGGCTTCCGATTAACAGGCGAACTTAAATTAGTGCTAGCCAGGGGGTGAATTTAAGCCAGCCGCAAGATTCCACTCCGAAAATATTTCAGTAATCTGCTGGCACAGAGAAGATTCGGCTGTTCAAGTTGCAAAAAGAAATTCTTTGATATTTTTTTCTCAGAGTTTGCTAAGGCTGTCAAAGACAGTTTCACACAGGTATTTTTGGCCTGGCCCAAAATAAGTCAGGAAATGTTTCCTTTTCTGGTTTTTTCTCGAGCGCTGATTGTCGCATGCACTCTTGTTAGTAAGTGTCCCGTATCAATTGCAACAATAATGTCTATTTCTAACTATAAGAGCGGGTTCTCTACTTAAGTTAATTCGTTCGTGATTTATGTTATCATAATGTGTGGACAACATCTGCATTGATATGACACAGTTAGATTTTTCCATCTAAGCATGATATGCAGAAAGAGAGTATACTGGCTTCAAGCTCCCAGCGAAACTAACAATTTTCACCAATGAATGCTGGCCCTCGTCTGCCTGTTCATTCCTCTAATTTCCACTATGGCCCGGTACCTCCGATGAGTGTGATCTTCAGGTTGGTATTCATGTCCATGAGCATATAGCTTTTACAGATTTAGAGATTAGATTTTTTTAATTCATCAAAGATATGTATTATAATGTTTGACACTTCTACCGTCTGCCAGAAGACGGGCTAAGAGTCCATATTTCGCTTAAAAAAATAAATATATTGATAGTGTGTAGGGTGTTAAGCTGGTTCCCTAAGATCCGTGAATTAAAAAAAAAATACAGAACACGACTGGATCGCTAGATAGAGTTAGATATAATGCTAAGTCTTCTACTTGGCTGAGTAATTTCAGTAGTATATAGAATTGTATTATAAAAAAAAGCGCCTTCTTGGTACCTTTAATGACAAAATATATTAACAAATTTTTAACCAGAATGTAGACTATACCTATAGTAGTACACAGATATTTTTATCAAAATTGTAAGAATATTGTTTGAGATAATTAAGATGGTAGAAAAAATTGTAACGCAGTTACCATTGGTTTTGCGCCTAAAAAATGATTCAAAAATCTATTTTAAACAATTACCAAAAACGCTTAAATACCAAGTTTGAAGAAAATCTGTTCAGTTTAAACTGTAGCTCGTTTGTGTTTCTCTATATCATCGTAATATCAAGTTTGAGTAAAATCTCTAGTTTGATTTTCTTTCCAAATGCAAAACTTGGCCTATTGTACCTATATCACAAGTAAAAAATCCAAAAGAACCCGAAGAGCCAATATTATTTTGGAGGATTGATGATCACTCTCGTCTGAATAGGCACTGAATGCCTTCAGGGGCACCTCTAAACTCATGTTTTGTATTATGTCTCTTCGGCTTAAGTTGTTTAAACGTCTGAGTGCTTGTGAAATTAGTGTAATACGGCCTAGACATCAATTCCAAACTCTTTGATGAATTTGTCTGTAATATATTGGTTCCAGCATTGCCAGCGGTCTTGAATAATATAGTGATCCATAACTGTTAGACGTATTTTCTGGATCTGCTTTCCTTCATAATTAATTTCTTAACAAAACTACTGACAGATTCCGTCATTTGTTATAGGATCCTTCGACAGGGTAATAAATTTTGACAATTTTTCCCAATTCTTTTGCATTACCTAAGATTAAACCAAAAATAAGGGAATTAATTTATTTTGCATGCAAAAAACTTCAGCAGAGTTATATGGTAAATATATTTTTTGTTTTCTGATGTCCAAAGCGACTACATAAAAAATATTTGTTATTCACAATAATGTTTTTTTCGCATGCCAAATAATAGCAAAACAATTAATTTGTATTCAAATTAAATTGCTTACACAAATGTCATTAAAATTGGCCTCTGGTAGATTTGAGCAGAAAATGTGAGTTCAAATTTTAGCGAAATTTTGATATTTCCATTCATCACAAATATTTTAACATGCTATAATTTTTTGCATCTCTTCACTTACAATTGCCAATTTAGAGAAGCTCTTTGAGGTTATATGTCAAAATCACATTAATCAACTTTTGAATCTGACAGTTCTATACATACACTCAAATCTTTTTAGTCTTTACATTTGTTTAAAAAACCTAGATGCGGCAACTCTGTTTTTTTTTTAACTTATGAAAAGAGCAAACAAATCATGAACTTTGCTATTCACTCGTAAAGAACTCCAACAAAAGAGTGTCGCCGTCGTCGTCATACTTCATATAGCAGCACTATTAAAAAGGTCTTAGATTAGTTTATGCGCCCCTTTCATCGACATTCGACAAGCTAGCCTTAGGAATAAGAGGGCAATTTTTGTGTCACCTCGCTCGTTGGTTGTTGGTCGAAAGTCGTCCTGTTGACTATGAGTGTGTGTTTTTTTTTTTTTTTTTTTGTGAGTTCCATGCTAACAAGGAGTGTAATGCAATTGGGATAGAATTTTGCCCGTTTCTTCATATTTTTTGCTCCCTGATGGTTTATTTTTTTTGCAAGATTTTCATTTTTTTTTAAGCTAAGGATATTTTTTTCTCTTTGTTTGTATCGTGTTTCTTTGCGTTTGATGTTTAGGAGTGATGATGTGTATAAGTGAATTGGGGTGTTTCAATTTCAAGTACTTTTTGCAACAACTGTGGCCAAAGATTCAGTTCAAGATGGGTAATGGGCGATGGGGCTTGTTTATGGTTGGTAACGGTGTGTGTTCTGTTCATAGACTAAAAGGAAAAGAGCTTTGAATAATCATATTTTGCAAGGATGGTTGAATGCGATTATGTTTATACGGGTAACTATGGAACTTAGTTTGCTTGTTTTCCCCCCATTGTTCTGGTTAAACAATACAAAAAAAATGCTAGAAAACTTCGCAGAGAGCGCAATTTTAATATTGACTTCATACCTAGGGAGGAAGGAATATTTTTTTTTTTACTGAATACCCCGAATGCCTTTATAAAGTTGAATTTTTCAACAAACAATTCAAAAAAATGGAATTGAAAATAATTGTATGGTGATTAAAGGAAAACACAATTAGTCTGCGTAGGTATACAAAATAATAGAATTTTTAAACTTTGGAATAAATTTGTTTAAAAATGTTATTTTTAAATTGAGTGATGTGGACGTTTGACTCTTCAACCATTATATCAAATTGCGTTGTTGAATTTTTAGAATGTTAACAGATCTGCATACCTATTTATGCACCTATCAAATTTGTATACCCAGACAAATAATTTGAGCGAATAATTGGAATGGAATTTAAGTGAGCATCCCAAGGGTCCCTTGATGAAACAAGGCATTTCTTCATCTTCATATATGCCGATCACGCTGCTTCCAGTCATCCAGACTAAGTGCTCTGGCATCCGGAATAGCGTGGTCTGTGAACCAGATGTGAGTTCCTCCTTGTCATCTGAAACAGTAGGGCTGAATGTCGAGGATTCTCTTTTCTTGAGCTAGAATTTCCATTAGCCTGATGCGGCCTAACACATCTTTGTACTGCTTATAGGGCTCGCTATGGTTTCTTTTATACTCCATTTGCCCATCTTACATACAGAACCAACTTTTCATCGAAGAATATTTTTTTTCTTCCGAAAGGCCCCAGTATCAGCTTTTATTTTCTGTAGTTTTTGCACTAATTTGTTACGCCAATGATGGGTCAATAAGTCCCAGAAAAATGAAATTAGGAACACTGACAAACCAACCCTGGCCTTCTTCGGCTTTGATGCAGCAGAAGAAGTCCATTGTTTTGACTGTTCCTTAGTGTCAGGTGTTTTGTGGTGAGTTCAGTTTTCATCCACGCTTACAAAACGTTGCAAAAACTCAATAGAAACCAAAACACACGTTTAAATATGTCCAACAAATGCGTTTGTTGTCGGATTGTGAGTAAAAACGGCACCCATCTTAAGGAAAGCTGTTTCATTTTCAAAATCACTGACTCACAGTGATCACATAACACATATTTTAAGGAAATATACCGCGCATGTTGTCAAAGTTCGAATGTTATAATTCCATTGTTATATTTGACAAAATGTCTCTGAGATTTGACACATGCACTCTGATTTTTGGCAGATCCATATAAAAGCAGGGATGGGTCGATATTTCAGTAAGAGTTATTAAATAACAGTAACAGGTATTAAAAGATGGAAATACCTATTAATGAAATAAGATTTTAAATTTCTAAATTCTTATTTCGCTAATCTTTTCACATAAATAAAAAGTTATGAGTACTGATTTAGCTTTTGCTCCATGACTGAAATTAATAATATTGTAACGAAGCTTTACACTTACGCACCCCCTCCCATGCCGAATCGGAATTAGGCACCTGAGCACCTCCAAACCAATCAACGCACTAGGCATATTTATTAATTTTCATTATAAAAAAAAATAAATCCAGCAAGTTCGCACGACCACCACATAACCACAATATACCAGCACCCTAATCATGTGACAACAGTGGAATTCCACTACCAGCAACAAACGCCAGCAACATCGTACGACCTTAACACCACCCTAACATTTACATTCGTCATCCTTACAATTCGCACTGCCTTCAAGTAGGAATTTTAATAAGTGGATGTAAGGAATGACGGTACTAGAGGAGGAAGCTTGTACACTCTAAAGCATACCTTTATCTAGGTTTTGGTGATTGCTGAGGAATAAGATTCCCATTGATCCCCAGTGGCAGCACACTTGGTGTTCAATTCCGTTTAACATTAGTTGGTACATTGATGTGCCATTTAAGGCGGACTTTTTGGTAAACAAAAGATTTTCCATTGGGTTAGCCTTGGGCTGGAATTAGATTCGTATAAGCCGCCGATTTTCCTACTTTCCTCTTCAGGGTTAGCTTAGGGCAAAGTAATTTTCCCTTGGGTTAGCCTTGTGCTGGAATTTAGATTCCTAAAACGTACTTTTCCCCGATTCGCCTCTTCAAAGTGAAGGTCTTGGGGCTGAGCTTACTCCTGCAACTCAAATAAACTATCTTTGTGATTATAAGAAATATTGTTAGCTAGTTATCTTAAGAAAATTGTAATATTGTAAATCCATGTTTAAGACGAGAGCGTTTTTTATCCATGCAGCCTATGGAGATAGAATATATTTGTTTATTTATTTATTTTAAAGGAACTCAAATGCACACTTAACCAATTTAAATTGGAGGTTTGTTTCTATGTCAACTGTAGTAAAGTGGTCACTACAGATTGTAGTTGTTTCTACATTAAAGGTATCCTTTCTTTTACAAAAATAAATCCAAAATTTCAGCAGTTTAGGATCATTTGGGAAAGTATGACATGACACTTCTTCATTTGTTATTTATATCAGTGGTGTCCAACTGGTATTCCTCCAAGGGCTTTTTTAAAAATCTAAAAGAGGTACTACCGAGTAAAAAAATATGGAGTGAGATTAAAGGTAATTACATCATTCCCTTATACCACTTTTTATATATTATGAGATTGTGATATACTATATACTTTTTATTCCACCCACATTGAACCAACAGATTTCAGACCTATAAGCATATCTTCCTTCCTATTACAGACCCTGGAAAGACTCATAGATGTACAAATTCGCCTCAAGCTGAATGATGGTGTTCTCTCACAGGCCCAGGTGCATAATCTAAGGGCAAATCTGTTAAGACAGCACCTTATGAAGTGGTAGGCTATAAAATCTATCCTAATCAAAGAGTTTACGCTGGGTGCATTTCATGATATAGAAGGGGCCTTTAACAATGACTCTATGCTTCAGTCCAGGATATTGAATGGAGAATTGGGCGGCTGCAAACTTGAAAGTCATTACATGCAGATGTACTATCTCCCCTTCTTTGGCTTCTGGTCGGTAACCAGATTTTACTAAAGCTAAGTCCAACAGTTGTCAAAGTCGTGGCATATGCTGATTGCATCGTGTTATGGGCCTCAGGGAAATTCGTACGTCGAAAGTCTTCTGGACGGCCTTGAGAAGCTCAGTAACTGGGACAGTAATTGCGGACTAAATGTAAAGTCAATAAACACCGACGTAGTTTTATTCATAAGGAAACGTAAATAGGAAGCCACTATACAAATTACTGGCACGGCTAAATATCTGGGTTTTGTCATAGATCGTTAGCTGAACTGGAAATAGAACATTCAATAAAGAGAGAAAAAAAGCTACAAAAAAAATTGGAATCCTATAAATTTTCCTCAAAAAGTAAACGACAGATGGACAGGTATCGACAGTTGTCGGGCTTCGATAAATCTTTGGACTTATAGCCCTAAGAAAAAAAACAAAATATTTGCTAGGGCTTAACAGATCTCAACTGTCCCGTCTGATGGTTATCCTAACAGGTCACAACTCAATCGGACCCTACATGACCAGAATGGGCATAAACGCATCTGACTTTTGTAAAGGTTGTGTGGACGAAGAGGCGGAAGGGGAAGCCCAGCCTAGCCCGAACCAGGAAAGAAGCTCTTGGAGATTACTTTTTCGACGAACCTGGCATTGTCTCTAAGCCACTTAACATATCCTCAAATTTATTCAAAGGTAAGGATGGCTTAGGGCGGCACCTTAAACATAATCTCCCCATTTACTCAAACTTTACTTAAACTTCCTGTTTCCTATTCTTACAATTTAGTAAGCGCTAATTTGTAAGCATATTCCTGTATATCGTTTTATTCACGTTTGATTTTAAGCAGCGCGTTCATCGTTCACATGGACACATTGACCCCAAGGATTCTTTAAGGATGAGTGCACAGTTACGTACGTATTTGTATTTAACGAGGTCCATGAGCTTGAAAATCAAAAAATTGTTTTGTCTGTGCTCTTAAGCCTAATATTACTTCGAATTGTAATAATTTGAATTCAATTTTTGTTTTATTGATGCAACAATGGGTCTCCATCAATGAGGCTAATTCTGAAATATCAGTATTATTAAAAGGATTAAAAAGAAAAAAACAACCAGAGGTTCCGTAGAGAACATTTTCTCAAAACGCCTTTCAAATTCCGATTGTTCCCTGTAAGAAGAGTTTACTTGAGTTTAGTCCGTGCTGCTTGCGGGCGCATAGAAAACAGACCGCGGGCCACAGGTTGGACACCACTGATTTATATTGCTGTAATTATTACACCCACAAACAGCACATAACATTTTTAATCTATTTCACAAAATACATAATTTCAAAAACAAAATTAAATCTTTTCAATTTCAATTTTTTCCCTCTTTGTCATTGCTCACAATAACATTCTTTCTTCTCTAGTGACGTTTAAAGAGTTGTCAAAAATTACAAAAACAAATCGAATAATTAGAAGTGGCGTAATCTTGTTTTCTTTGTTTCATGGTCTTGGAGGATTTGTCATTTTCTGGCAAGATACAGTGGCTGGTAATCCAACTCAGAATTCTGGCGTGATAGTCCAACGTATACTAACCATTCCTGAACGGCCGGCCTACTGTAGTTCTTATTTTACGCTACCTATTATCTCATCTTTGGTCACATGTTTCTGATTGTTTCTCTGGAGTGACTGTGGTAGCCTGACAGTAGGTTTGGCTTCCTATTTGATGATATAGCATCATTAGTGATCGCTGAATGCTGAAATCTGTTTTGGCTAAGAGTTCTGCGGAACACTTCTCCGCTCTGTAGACTTCAGCAACTACTTATCTGCTAAAACGTCCAATGTATTATTGCGTTTTTTGGGTATTCCGCATTTTACTTTCGTTTGTTAATTGAATCTCTGAATTTTTCAGCAAAAAGGAAATGACAATTGCTCCTCGAAATATGCACTAGAACCTTCTAGCCTTAGCTACTAATAGTAGAAATGGTTATGACAAGCTGTCTTTATCATCTTTCAAAAAATAGCTGCAAAAAGACCTAACTTGGACTCATTACTGTTGTCGCTTATAAAAAAGGTACATACAAACGATGTAGGTATACAGATAGCAGACAAGCGTATAAATAGATATTCTCAGTTTTCAAAAAGTTCGTAGTTAGCTGGTACTCCAACTATTATTTGCAAAATAAATTTTTGCTAAGTACCCTTACTATGTCGTGCTCTTCAAAATCCCATCAGTCTAATGTCAAAACGTTGAAAAACATGCAAAGTTTCGAAATTTTCAAAATGCATTCATTATAAAACAGGATGTGTTCATAAATACTTGATTCGACGAATCAAATTAAACAAACTTCTATACCATGCCAATTAAAAAAAAGTTCTCGCACATACAGTGAGAGAAATATTACGTATCGTATGTAGCCTTACATCGTTATTGTATCTATGTACTTTGAATGAGCTTCATTAGGACAATTACTATACGCTCCAAAGGATCCTGTTTGCAAATTATATTATCCAAACGTTTCTTTTTTTTGGAATTAATTACTCCACTTTTATTTATTACTCGTACGTACGAGTACAGTAAGTTCGTTAAAAATTGAAGTTTTTAATTAGCTATACCATGTGTTCTTGTGCTCTCTGCCTCTGGTTGCAAAGGATAGACTAAAAACCTAAAATTAATTAAAAATTAAAAATCAACTGGTTGTCAATTCTACGATTTCCCCATACAATACAAACCAGGAGCTAAGTGGGACAAATTAGGCAGCTTAACAACATCAAGAAAGTATAGAAAATGCCAGAGCATCACAAGGCTTTAAGGATTGTTTTGTTTGTGTCTATAACGACCCCCATGACAAAATAAAGGATTAAAAAGACACTCGAGCAAATGGTCTCATTTAGGGGTCTCAGTCCCAGTGCCATAAAGCAGTTTGCACTTAATTTAATCTAATGTCATGATAAACTAATTTGAGCAGGGAGAAAAGTTATCCATTTCCTCCTTCTGTAGCTTAGATTCTTTAAACATTCACATTCACATAAATAATATCTATATTCCAAAATGTCACGCAGCAAGAGATTTGTTTTTTTGTTTAGTGGATTCAAATTGAGTCGTTAGGAAAGTTTAGAAGCATCAACCAAGTACTTGTATGAATATGTTTGAATGATGTTGATGATGACGCTGACTGCTATATGGAAATACCTCATAGTCAAGAAGTGTATCTATAAATTATGTCAAGGATTATCGCAAGAGATCTGCCAGAAAGGAATGCCGTTTACAAATTCAAAGCACGTCCATGACTTTTAGAAGGGATGTCTTTTTTTGTTTTGAAAAGATGGCTGGTACGACATGTCTAATGATTTCTACTTAAGGAGTCAGTTATAGGATTTATGAATTTTTTCTTGTGAAACAATCAAAATACCATACAGCAACTAGAAATTGTTAATCTTTTATTGTAAATCGATGAATGTTTGGAGGTTTTGACCTGATTTCCATGTTAATAGGAGCAAACAGGACACTTAGATGTTTGCGTGCTTTTATTCTGCAGGATGGATTGGAGGGGTCTGCAACTCCTGAACTGCGAATGTGGGAAGCACTATTTCGAAGCATGATTAGGATTTGTCTCTTCCTCGGAATAATATATTATAATTTTTAAGGCCAACTGTTGGCTTACCCCCAAATCAGACCTGGTGATAAATACTATACTAACATTTCCGCAGAAGCGGGCTATTCCATGTAACAGATGTAAACGAATTTGTTGTGAGTAGGTTGCTTCCCCGCAATACCGATACACGGTTTTAAGGTTATACTTATGGTGCTGAAAGTAGAACATTCACTTATTTTTTTGGAAGAAAGTTTACCAGCAGAGCACCCCTTGGCACTGTATGCAGATATACTTCCTTGGAACTTGACAGATCAGGAGCTACTAGCATGTCTAGAAGCGGAGACTTACAGAGTGGCTACCTATTCGAATGATGTTTTTAGTGTCGTATGAGTAGAGCTGCCCATTATTTTGAAGAAATTTTCCAGAATGGTTTAAGCCGGTTAAATCAAAAGGGTAGAACAGTGTAGACTGTGTGTCAACCGTCACAACACCAAACTTGTTATCTTTTCCAGGAAATATAAAATTCCCCACTTATTATTAATAATCTCGGGATCGTATTTCAGATAAGAAGTATAAATGGAAACCTTAATATTCAAGAAAGAATCAAAAAAGATCCAAGTGGTACTTTTATTGCTTGCAAAGGAATTCGTTAGGAACAAATTGGGTATTCAACCCGTATTACGCATTATTGCTATATTATATATCGCGGTATAGTGAACCCCGTTTAAGCGAAACGACGAAAAATCAAGATTTTTTCAAGGGGTTTTTCACTTAAGCGGACCTGGGATAACTAAAAAAAAAATCGGTTTAGCGGATCTTGGATAAGTGACAAACATGTTTTACTTAAACGGGTTTCGGATAACTTGAAAAATATTTCAGTAAGGCAGACTTGGTGTTACGAAACAATTTTTACTACTTAGATGAAACTTTAACAGCTGAAAACCAACCTGTGTTAAATGTTTACCAATTACTTTATAAATCATTTTGGTTTACCTAAATAAATAAAATGCACGACTGGATCGCACGAACTTGCTCTTGTAGCTAACAACTGAGGTTTAGTTAGTTAGATGTAGTTATCCTATGTAGGTTTAAAGCCTATGTAGGTAAGATTAATTGGATTCTTAGTATAATGAATTGTGGAATGTATGATTCAAGGAATAGTTGCATAGGTACCTACCTACAAATGTATATTTAAATCTAAGTTATGGATGTAGGTAAGGAGAGTAAAATGTATCTATTATAGTTTGAGGGAAAACAAAGATGCCATTTGAATTCATGGATAAATAAGAATATGTAAAAAAAAATCAAAAATCGTTGGAGCGGTTTTTTAATAAATTAATTTTGTATGTTAAAATTTTGAAAACATTTTTAGAAAAAAAAATTGAAACGCAATTTTGAAGATATTATTAAGATACATATAAGATTAGATTCAAATTTAATAAAAAAATTCTGTGATTCGTTTTGAAAAATCGATTTTTCAAAAAAAAAAATTTTATTTATTTTTTAAAAATCGAATTTTTTTTTTTTTTTTAAATTTGAGAAGACAGTCGTATTAACAATTTTGGGAAGCATTTGCATAAAAAAATTAATTTTAATTGGTTTATCCAATATTGAGAAAGTCGAAAATAAGATAAGTGGTTCTGTGGGAAGAACCGTTAATAAGTACGCAAAACAAATATTTTTATACTGAACTGTAATAATTTAAGAACACACAAATATTTTTATAAAAATTCTTGGAGCGGTTTTCGAGAAATACATTTTTTTCTTAAAGGTTTTTTTAACATTTGTATGGGAGGTACCGTTGTTTTTTATTTAAGAAAAATAGTTATTTTAACTATTCAGGATTATGTCAAAAAACCTCCAAATACGAAGTTTTGTAAACATCTATTGAGTCGTTTTCGAAATTTTGAGTTTTCAAAAAAAAAAATAATTTCCAAACATTTTTTTTTTGAAAAATTTTAGTATACAATAGTGTTTAAATTCTGTAGGAGCTGCTTAGTAGAACATTAAAAAAAAAATAACCGTTTCCGAGAAAATCGACAACCAAAAAAAATGGTTCTACTAGAAACTAGAGTTACCAAAAGTAATATAATTTTATCAAAAGGTACCCTTTCCCTTCGTTTGTGAACTGATTTTTTTTATAAAAGTTTATAAAGATTTTTATATTTGGCCAGAAAAAAATGTATGGGAGCTACTGTTATCGTCTTAAGAAAAAAATGAAAAAATACGTGTGGGCATATTACTGAAAAAACAATAGCAAAGTACCAAGTTTGAATCAAATCCACCGAACTGCTTAGGCTGCCGACTCGAGGACAGACAGACAGTAAGACAGACAGACGGAATTGGGGGACCACTTTTTTGGTGTTCTCTATGACCGTAATGTCATGTTTGATTGTTAGAAACAATTTTTTTTTACAAATACATAACTTGCCTTATACGTAAGTAAAAAACAGGACATAGTTATTAACATACAAATCATTTATTTTTAAACAAAACGAATTTGTACCTAAACAAGGCTATTTTGAGTTCAGTTTCTTTTATTTACAGACACATTTCGTGTTACAAAATCAACAACAAAATAATTTTTTAAAGAGTCTCAGTAGCGTTTTCGTAGCAATAGTCCCACTGGTGATCTCATACGTTATTCCTGACTCAGGAATGACTTATTCAAACTTTCGGATTTTTTAATACAACACGTATTGGATGGTATCAAGTCTGAAACTCACAAAACAAATATTGACGTACCACAGGGCTCTGTTTTGTCTACAATTCTTTTTCTCATATTTCTAAATTACTCCTTTTCTGGAATGTCTAATCGTCTAAATTATTTTGATGATTACATCACTCTTATAGAACAATATAGACCGGTAGCAAATTTTGGGAGTATATATATAGAACCAAAATTCATATGGTGGTATGTGTAGTTATACGCAGTACTATACCAAATCCAACGGTATAAGGTTTTCTTATCAACCGGTGGTGGGGGTGGGCGCTCAAAAATGATATTTTTTTGATTTTTGTATCGGAGGTATAACCACTTTAGTTTATATATACAAACAATAGAGGATTGTGGACTGGTTAAAAATATATAGGTCTCAGACGATTCAGTTTCAGCCTTCGTCCCGCCCGACGAGTCTTAAGTTTGCAAGAAAATCAACTTTTTTAGTTCGGGGTATAACCATATAAATGATAGATACACCAAGAATGCAGAAAAATTCTCCTGATTATCGAAAAGTCTGTCTCAGACTTTTTTTTCAGCCTTAGTTCTCTCAGACGCCATTAAATATTTCAAATGCATTTTTCAACTGAAAACTTTAAAAACCATTTTCTTTTCAAATATGAACAAATGTAGGTCACCTGGCAATACTCTGCAGATATTCCCTAATATGAGTATTTAAGTCACTGACAAATTTGTGTCAGCATTTGAAATATTTAATGGCGTCTGAGAAGCCTAAGGCTGAAAAAAAAGTCTTAAGCAGACTTTTCGATAATCGGTAGAGTTTTCCAGAACTTTTGGTGTACCATTTATATGGTTATAGCCCGAACTAAATAAAATACACTATAAATTTTCTAAAAAAAAAATTGGTATGAACATTTTAAGTATTTAATAATATAAATCCAAAAACAAAATTTTCAAAAAAAAAATATATTTTTTCTTCAAAAATCCAAATTTTTTCGAAAATTTTGAAATGCAGTATTATTTAAAATGTGAAAAAGTTCCTGTATAAAATTTTGATCAAAATCCGTTGAGCCGTTTATGAGAAAATCGAAAATCAATAAAGTGGTTGCTTGGGAGGTACCGTTAATAACAAAATATTAAAAAAAATTTCCACCAAAATGTAGACCATACCCAAAATATTATACACACCTATTTTTATCAAAATCTTTGGAGCCGTTTTCGAGATAATTAAGACAGAAGAAAAATGTGTACGGCAAGTAGTTGGGGGTAAAGCAACGATTTAAAAATTTATTTATTTTGGACAATAAATAAAACGCTTAAATACCAAACTTGAAGAAAATCGCTCCAGCCATTTAGGCTGCAGTAAGTTGTACAGACAGACAGGCGGAAATGCGGGACCCACTTTTTTGGTGTTCTCTATCATCGTTATATCAACTTTGATTAAAATCTCGAGTTCGTTTTTTTTTCCAAATGCACAACTATAGTACCCACAGTACCGGTAAAAAAAATAACAGCACTAGTACAAGTTTATTTTTAACTTCTTTAAATGAGTGAATAGAAAAATATTTAGACTATTATTGTATCATTACATGAACTAACACCTCTCTCTGATGTACTCGTATATCTCTGGCGTTGAAATAATAACGGTTCTTTTCTTACGAGGCCATAATGCAAAAATCCCATTTTTTTTTGCGGTAAAATTAATAGCACTGATCGCAGTTTTCGTTACAAAAAACATATTTTTTCTTGCGCATATTTCAAGGTAAGTAGGCCAGGTGTTAGAATGTGCTTATATTTATTTGGTATCTTCATTTAGAACACAAAATTGAAAGTTTTTCAAAGAAAATGGGTCGTGGAAACATTGTACCAACGAAAAATGGGAAATTTATCGGAAGGTAAAACTTATGGAGAATTTCGACGGTTTGTTGACTGTTCCAACAAAATGATTCGAAATACAATAACATACACACCTAAAACCGAATCTAGTGGACTAAAACGTGTTATGAAGACAATTCTCATTAGGCACCTAGTCCGAGAAATCCATACAAATCCATTTAAGCATGCAACTGAGCTAAAAAAAAAAGAGCTGAATATTACAGCTTGGGTGAGAACCGTTCGCCACAGATTGGGGGAATTTAATTTAACTACTTGTAGTACAAGAAAAGTCCCTATTTTAACTGCAAAACATGCTAAAAAGCGTTGAATATTTGGAAGACAGCATTTGAATTTGCCAGTAGAGAAATGGCGCACCGTTGTATGGACAGATGAAAGTAAAAGTAAAAGTTTGGCGGTAAAGGCTCTCGTTACTACGTGAGAAGCCCTCCGAAAGTGGAATTTAATCCCAAAAAAATTTAATCCCCAAATAAAGTATTTAAGCACGAATGTTCAAGCATAGTGGTGTGGGAGTGTTTTTCCTACTATGGAGTTGGACCCATAATATTGGATTAAGCCCATCATGGATCAATACGTTGATGTTAATATACTCGAAAACGTTATGCTCCCTTATGCAGAGGAAGATATGCCCTTTTGTGGGTCTTCCAACAGGACAATGACCCCAAGCACTCCAGTAAGAAGGCTAAAAAATGGTTTGGCGATCATTCAATTAATGTGATGGAGTGGCCAACTCAATCGCCTGACCTAAATCCGATTGAAAATCTGTGGGCTGACGTGAAGAAAGCATTCCCTGAAACCAAAGCGACTAGTAACACAGAACTATGGGCTGCAGTAAAGGTTTCCTGGGAAAATATTCCGGTAGAAAGGTCCAAAATTTGGTAAATTCAATAACCACACGTTGTGAAGCAGTAATAGCCAACAAATGCTATTCAAAAAAATACTAATTTTGCCTTACTACCCCTTAAGAATAAAATCATAGAAAAAGATTTTTTTATTTTTATGATGTTTTAGTTTTAAGTTGTATGATGAGGCAAAAGTGCTATTTTTTTACCGCTCATTTATTTGAGTTTTTCGAAAAAAAAAAATAATTTTTTTAAAAGTTGATGAATAAAAGTTGGAATTCTTTTTTAAATGTGAATTTTTGGACTTAATATAAGATTTTCGCATATTCAAAATGTTTCTCAAAAGAGTATCTTAAACTTTATTTTTAAACGCGAAATCTGGTTTTCGTAATGGTGCTATTTTTTTTACCGCAGCTGTATATCGCAAGTAAAAAGTTGATTTTCTTGCAAACTTGCAACTTGACTGCGTATACCTACATATAACACCATATGAATTTCGGATATATACCTATGCTCCCAAAATTTGCTGCCGGCTCTTGGTCTAATACTATACCCAATTTTTAGTTGTGAGTGACTGAAGGATTAAAGCAAACACATTTTAGGTTCGAACTCAATCACAAAAAGAGGATCTACTCTACAAGAAGCTTATTTAAATACAAATTTTTGCCTCAGCTAAAACATAAGCCTATCATGCGGCCTGAAATTTAATAAACTCAAATTTGACAATCATTTGTGCTGTAAATGTATTTACTTTTATATAAATGTACCTTCCATTCGTTGAACCAAAGGACAATGCATTTGCATGCGGTATAGTAAGTAGAACCCGAACAGAACAACCCGAAATACCTTCCGGGGACATCTTATACTTATAACGTTGCACAATGCCACACTAGGAATGATGATTGCAACTTTTAGTTGCAAGTCACTTTCAAGGGAACAACTGTTCTCGTTTGGTTTGGGTTCTTGATGCACATATATGCATACACTTAGACACTGAATAGTACCGTTTGGTGCAAAGTAATTGCAAAGTATAGATGAAACAATTGCCACCATTTTAATTACAAGTTCCCCCTCAGGACTAAGACTACGACGACGATGTCGGCTCCGACTAAGGACACATACTGAAAATATGGACTAAAAAACTGACATGCTGTCAATTTGAATGTAACGTAACTATACTTCATCGTCGTTGTTGTTGCAGTCATCACCATCGTCATCATCATCGCCATAGTTGTCATCAACAATCAACATTTGCTGACTAAAGAGAGACGACTCCATTGTGTGTGTTTGTGTATTTATTTTGTTTTCAGCATAATGGAGACAAAATGTACTCCAAAGACTGCAGTAGGATTTTCTTTGTTTCATATTTTGTTGATTATACTCTTTTTGAATATAAGAACTTTATCTTATTACATCACATACTCGTACAACTTGGGCAGATTAAAGTTCCTCGCTTTTGACAATCCTTCTAAGCAACTAGCACACCATTAGATACGTCTTATGTACTTTAAAACTATTAAGCAATCGTTCTTTTGACAAGAACGAAAAGTCAAGACAATTCAAGCGACAAAACTTTATTTCAAATGAGATAATAATCGTAGATCTCTATGTTACTTATTTGCCATTTGTAGCTTAAAGGACATTTTCAAAAAAAAAAAAAAAAAAATTCAATATAATCAGAGTTTTGATAGGTTTGTTTTGCCGATAGCTATGACCTGACCTGACCAGTGACCATGGTAGCCCACCGCACTATACCGACCACCGCACAAGCAAAACATTGTTTTTGACAGTTTTTTTTTTCTCTATGCTTTGTGTCTCTCCTTGATAGGTCTTCGCTTTCATCACCCTCAGACTCAGACCAGACCACATAAAGTCATACCAAAGGACAAACTTTTATATCAAATAAGCTGAAATCCTGTCGTTGTCATCATCATAACTTCCACATAGGGGGAAGGAATTAAAATAATTTGCAAAACAGATTAAACGCCAGGACAGAACTCGCTTGGCTTATAAATAGTAATGTATAGATGCCTATATTGTTGTACTGGACAATGGAAATATAAGAGTGTTTGGGTTAAATTATTTTTTTTTTTTTTTTGTTTAGTTAAAGTTTCTCCTCAAAGTCCTTTTTATATTTAGACAACAGCTTAAAACCGGTAATCAATGACCTGAAGGAGGTAGGATTTAGAGCTTTTGCTTTTCAAAACAAAAATGTATTGTTGAAGGAAGTTCAAAAAGACCTTATTTTAAACGATGGATTTAGAGTTCTAAATATAATATATATATGTATATACAATTTATAAATATAATATATTGTGTATGTTAAAAATTTATAAGAAATATTTATCTATTATCACGCACGAGGCCAGATAAAAGATTGTTAAGAACAGTCTGCCGAGCAGGTTATTCAATCCGTAAGAACTATACAAAAGTTGTTATCAAAAATAATAAAACTGCTGCGTCAGGCTTAGGCGGATTTTGCGAGCAATCTTTAGTTGCTGGATGAATCTTTATGGTTAATTTAAAAAAATAAATAAACAGAGTTCTCACAAAAGTAGTGTCTTATATGAAAGCCATATAATCCGCTTAGGTGTCTAGTTAGAATGTCATGGCGTAGAGATTACAAAACTAAACATAAACAATTTCATAAATATTTGGTATTTCTTTGACACAGTTACTATTGATGGTAGGTAGGTACCATTGTATTCCTTTATTTAAAAAATAGTCTATATTTTAACACATGACTATCGTTTCCTTATTCCTTAAGTTCAACAAACAAAGTAACACAACATAACAACATCTTCTGTTAAAGCAACGACTTTTATACAAAAGTCTGGAAGAAGATGACGTAAATGAGTGAAATATATGATGAAATTTCAAAACTCTTAAATATAAAATTACTCAATTTTGAAATATGTATTTATGTTAACCACAAGCAAATATTGTGTTTTTTTCATGCATGAAATATTTCTGTTCTTGCAGTCTGGACTTTATTTGCCAAAAGCGTCGGTTCAACTACCAAGTAACATCGTCACAGCTATTAGATGCAAAACTATTCTTCTTCAGCTCCAAACAAGTGAAATTGACAGCTATGGCTTTTAACGTATAATTTCGCAGCTCAATATATTTTTATTTTAAATCATGTTCTATAGTGAAGTTTAACAGCACTGTCAGCTCGTTCAATGTTTAGTTATTATACAAACCTGCTCCATAATTACGGTGACCATATTTCTCTGAGTAAAACCCGGGACATAAATTTAAAAATTGAAAAACTTGGTTGGTACAAAATCAATAAAATTCTCAAAAACAAAATTCAAAATCTTTACATTTTTTTTTTTCAAAATTCAACGTTTTTTTTATCAAGTCTTTGAAGAATAAACATTAATACATATTAGCAACAAAATTTTTTTTACTTGGTACTTTTTTGCCTAACAAATTTCTTTGATGATTATTATCGTTTACTATTAAATATTTTTTAATTTCCTGACAGCTAAAATTATAGTTTAGTTTTATCATTAATATGGCTCTGAGAGTTACAACATTCAGTTGTGTGTTTTCATTTGTCCAAATATTATTCATTGCGCAAAGAACTTATTCGGTTGGAGCATTTGAACCTGTCATACGGAGGCCTAACTCGACAATAAGTAAAAGATTTTTGAAGTTTATATTTTGCTTGCAAGAATGCTAAAATATGTCTTTCCATTTCTCGGCAACAGTTATTTTGTTCTTTATACATTTTTTTATAATTTTGTGAAAGACAAATTCGTTAAACAAGGTGAAATCAAGGTTAAATCCACTTTAGGTTGACAAAATATAACGAAGGTTCTATTTCTGGCCATTTCTATCTAGGAATGTTTCGAAGAATTATTCAATTAAAAACTTCATATTCTTTAAAAGATACATCCCAACGATTTAAGTATTCTTAACACGTTATGTAAAATTGATGAATATTTGCTTTACATTACTTTTGGTCAATTAATTTTTGTTCGAAAATTATGAATTGTTCTCCTAATCTAGATTTTAATTTAAGGCATTTAATTGCTAGCGCAGCTTTAGACATGCACATTTGTTGCGACTGTGCTAATAATATGCTCACATGAAAAATTGATGCCTCGTGTTGAATAAAATGGAGAAAGAAGGACCTCAGATGAAAAGTTGTTAAAAAAATTCTTTAAAATAAGAAAAATTCTCTTAAAGGATTATAAAGTTGTATTATTCTCTCAATAGCTGGTTTACTACCAGCTACTGCAGATGGCACTACGTCAAAAAAAACTAAAAAAGCTGTCATCTGTGTATACCATGCGTGGGTTTGTTTACGTCAAACGACATGTTGGAGATGATGCCCAGCTGATGGAAAATATCGAAGACTTAGAAGGAGTTGCCATGCCAGCACACGCTCAAACCGAATAATACAGCGCTTCTCAAACTATTTTATTCGTAATTATTTTTCTTATTTTATTTTTCAATATTAAATTATTTTGCTTTTCGAGTATTATTACTTATTATTTTATTTTTTGTATTCCTAATTATTTTCTTATTTTTGCATTTCAATATTTTTAATTGTCTATTATTCTTTATTTGGTATTTTTTTTCTCTTCTCGTTCTTATTTATATTTATATTTTATCTTCTTTTCTTTTTCTTTTAATATTTTTTCTGATTTTTACTTTGAGTGCGATAAAATTACTGAGCTACAATGGCTTATGATGAAATTAACGGTCGTTTCACATACGAGGCCAATCATAATGTTCTGCGATCAATGGTTAATGTTTTTACTACACAAAAAAAACGGTTTTAAGATATGTCATTTAAATGCTCAAAGCTTGTTGCCTAAAATTGATGAGAGGGATATTTTCGCGTGTAGTAAGGTTGATGTAATTTGCGTTTCCGAAACATGGCTCAACAATAGTTTTAATGACGGAATGTGTGGATTGAACGGGTATAGACTTTTTCGCGTAGATAGACAAGGACGAATATGTGGGGGTGTGGCGACATATGTACGAGAGGGTTTAACAAGTAAAATCAAATACCAATCAGATGCTAGTAGTCGAATCGAATATTTGTTTGTGGAGGTAGTAAGTGGTGTAGATAAGCTACTTATTGGAACAGTGTACAGACCCAATAAACGCATAAGTATGTTCCCTTTTTTCTATTTGATGGAAGATATATCTGTACAAACTTCTAACATTATTGTGTGTGGTGACTTTAAAAGCAATTTATTATTAGAAGAAGAATTAATTGATGGCATGAGAACTTTCAACATGTTTCCAGTAAATACTACTGTTGCAACGCACTTTTCTGAAAGTTCACAGAGTCTATTAGATGTTTTTTTTGTGAGCGACATTAATAAAGTACTTTTTCAAGATCAACTCTCGGCAGCTGGTTTTTCAAAGCATGATCTTATATATATGACCTTTGACTTTGAGGTGCAAAAATCTGATTTTCAGTACAAATACAGGGATTTTAATGCAATCGATTATGCCAGACTTGAAGAAGATGCTCGAAGTATAGATTGGAATAACGTTTATCATTTACCTAATCCGAATGATCAAGTATCATATATTAATTCTAAAATAATTAATCTTTTTAACAATTTCGTTCCTCTACGAACGAAAACACGAAAACCTGGTCAAAGATCATGGTTTACACCTGAAATTCGTTTGCTCATAATGCGAAGAAACGAAGCGTTTAATACCTGGAAACGTTATAGACTTGAGGAATTTCAGCAAAACTATAGAATCCTTCGTAATCTTGTTGTAAGCAAAATACATTCTGCTAAAAGGTTATTTTATAGTGCGAAACTCAATTCATCTGTGAATGGGCGAAAACTTTGGAAAAACTTGAAGGAGCTAGGAATAGGTAGTAAAAAGAGTTTAGTTTTTTCGGATGACATTGACGGTAATATTTTAAACCAAAAGTTTGTTGCACTACATTTCCCTTCACTTACAGTTTCATCATCTTCGCAAGATGAAAATTTGCCGTTAAATGAAAATTCTTTGGTATATTTATTTGAATTTTCAAGAATAGAAAGTACAGATGTCGTTGAATGCTTTTTGTCGATTAAATCGAATGCCACCGGTATAGATGATATATCTCCAAAGTTTTTGAAAGTTATTTTACCGATCTAATTGCCACACATCACGCACATATTCAACATAATTTTAGCAACAGGGTCTTATCCTAATGAGTGGAAAATGGCTAAGATTCTACCCATTCCAAAAAATGACCATGATTTTAGACCAATTTCAATACTTCCCTTCCTATCAAAAGTTTTCGAAAAAGTTATACAAATCCAAATTAATTGTTATCTCCGGAGGAAAAATTTCTTATCAACAAAACAATCTGGATTTCGACAAAAACACAGCTGCTCTACAGCACTTATAAATGTTATAGAAGACATAAGAGGGGCATTAGATGAAGGTAGCGTAACATTTTTAATACTTCTTGATTTTTCAAAGGCATTTGATACAGTTGATCATTTGAATCTTTGCCAAAAGTTAGTGCGATTGTACAACTTTTCAAATTCTGCTGTTCGTCTGATTTATTCCTTTCTAACTGAAAGAAAGCAGGCTGTTATGGTGAATGGTAGGTTATCGAATTTTCTTTCAACATCAAGAGGTGTAACCCAGGGATCGATTCTTGGTCCCCTTTTGTTTTCCATATATATAAATGAACTGCCTCAAATCATTTCACAAACTAAAATACAAATGTACGCTGATGACGTTCAATTATATAAAAGCTGCCCTCTTGGATTGATTGAAGATTCTGCCACAGTCTTGAACGAAGAATTACAAAGTATCTCATCTTTCGGTAAGAAAAATGGCTTGTTCTTAAATCCTAGCAAATCTAAATGTATTATCATTTCCAAGAAACCGATAGACTTGTCATACTTTCCACAAATCCTACTTGATGGTCTTCCTATAGAGTATGTAGAAACCGTGAAAAACCTAGGAATGATATTTAATCGGAGTTAACTTGGGACACACATATCAATAGAACTGTAGGTAAGGTATATGGAGTGCTTCGTACTTTATGGGCCACCCAATACTTTACTCCACTTAAAACTAGAATAATGCTCTCCAAAACGTTAATTATTCCTATACTGATTTACGGATGTGAAATATACGGAAATTGTGACTCCATAAGCAGAAGAAAGTTAAACATTGCATATAATAGCATTGCTAGATATATCTTTGGCTTAAGAAGGTATGATCGAATATCTTTATTTTCAAAAGCAATATATGATCTCACATTCGATAATCTCGTTCGCTATAGGACATTAATCTTTCTGTTTAGGATAATGCAATCTCATCAACCGTGCTATATTTATAACAGATTGCATATGTCTTCATCAACTAGGTCACCACATCTTATAATACCTCGATTTACTTGCTTAACCTCTGAGCGGCAGTTCTTTATTTTTGCGACTCGGTTATGGAACGCACTTCCTCGAAATTTAAAAAGAATTAGTGACATTAATATCTTTAAGAAAGAGTTAGGGGTACATTTATCCCTTCATTAATTTATAAATTTTCTCATTTCTTATATTTTGCTCAAGGTAGAAAGGAAAAGGAAATGTTGATTGAGGTAAAGAAATATGAAAAAAAAAAATTTAAGAATTAATATTAATGAAAATTTCATAAATTTAATTTAAGTAATAATTGATTAGAATAAGTAATTTGAAAGGCTGTATAACATATTTAAATTTAAATTAGCTTATAGTTAATATTCATTACAAACTTGTATTAGTTTATAAGATAATGTATCTTAAAATACAAGTATACAAATAAATAAAATAAATAAAAAAAAATAAATAAAAATAGTGATAGCCAAATTAGTTTTGCTGTAACCAACTAGTTTGAAGTACTAAGTCTGAGACCTTTCGCAAATTTACTTAAATTTTTAAACATGAACAGTGTGGAGATAAAAAAAGAGAATAGTTATTTAAATTGTGAGTAGCATAATTAACTCCAATGAGATCATTACCGGTAGTGGCTTGAAGCTTATCAAAGAGTGTTGTTCTTGCCTTTCCTTGCTGACCCACCAAAATTACAGTTTATGTTGTAAGCAGAAATTGCCAAAATTTTACCAAAGTTTTATCTATGAATTTTGAAGTGATTTCCGATGTTTCACTTGGAAGATTTTCAATCTCCAAAGTCTTGACAACGATACCTAGTTGTGGTGCAAAATAACTAACCAAGAGCGGACACTGTTTTGTACAGCCATGATTAGAACAATCAGAAAAAAACTGTCACAAAACTTACTCTGCACAGAGATGTTTTAATTCCTTCGGTATAATTTGTTTCAAGAACATTCAACACAATAGCTTCACATTTTGTACGTGCACAGGAATATATTTGATCAAAACAGCTTTTAATAAGTTGCGATGTACATTGTGCAATCATTAGACCTGAATGAGTCCAGGTGCCTTCATTAATTGCATTATTCCCTGCAGGCCCTTGAAAATTTGTCGAATTAAAAAAGCATCGTACATTTTGCTTGAAGCGGCATCAATGTCAGATTCTTTGTTTTTTTTTTTTTTTTTTGGTTTCAAGTGTTGTTCAATATCATATCTTCCACCACTGCGTATAGCAAACGTAAAAACGGTTACCGTACAGGTTACCGTATTGGCTTTTTCATTGTTGTTTATGAAGAAAAATTTCCTTTTGAAGATCATCGTTGAACTCACATTTTCTATTTGAAGGCATTTCACAAATCTGTAAATTTATTGTAAATAATTAAAAAAAAACAAATTATATTTCTCATTTCAAATTTATGTATTGTGTTTTTGGTGAAGATACAGTTTGAAGTTTATGAAGATACAATTTGAAAAGAAATCTGACAGCTCAAAGAAGGTGACAAATTAATGACTGAACATGCTTTGTTAAGATGGATTCGCACTTTGACATACAAATATTAAACACATATTTAAATTATTGTAAATAAAATTGTTAAATTTTTTAATGCTATTCAAATAAAATAAATATATGGTGATATGGGAGAAACCCGGGACAAAAAATAAAATACGGGACAGTTGTACGTCCCGAGTTTTTTCAAAATTTACCAGGGACAGTCGAGAGTAATACGGGACTATCCCAGGAAATACGGGACGGATGGTCACCGTATCCATAATACCTTTGATGCGGTCTATGAACGAGCTTCTTGAATTTTCCGCATCTAAAGGCCGTTGTACAGATTTGAACTACACAAATGCAATAACAGACGACATAAGAGTCCTAAGAACAGTGGCGCAAAATTTTAAACGATTTAGTAATATTGTTAAATCATTTTTAGTATGATACTAGGTTAAAAAGAGGATTTCGTTAATTTTAAACGAGCTTAGTAACGTACTATCTTCTTAACATTTTACTAAAGTTAAAATCACGAAATGGCCACTTTAATTGTGTATAGTATCGTACTAAATCCATAATGTCATCTAATAGTATAGCAGCCTTGTACGCGGGGGGCCCACGTTCGAATCCTACTGGCAAACATTATATTTATATTTATAATATTTAAATAAATATTTGGGGATACACCTCGACAAAAGACTTACATTCAATGAACATGTGCAGAAAACAATATTAAAAATTATGTATCCGCTAATTAAAAGAAAATCTCTTTTGAGCGATACAAATAAATTGATAATTTTTAAGGTAATTTTTCAATCAATAATGCTGTACGGGTGACAAGTTTGGGGTCAATGTGCAAAGATACAAATCATACAAAACAAAATTTTAAAATTAATGTTCCGGCTTTCCTGGCATTTTTCCACTACTGAATTGCATAACCTTGCAAGTGTCGATTATGTTTTTGCCAGAATGTCAAAGTTAAAAGAAAATTATATTGCTCGATGTCAAATGTCTGATAGTGCTCTCATTTCAAATCTAATTATTTAATATATATGAACAAACTGTCTTATTATTGTTATTTATTTTTTTGTTTATTAGTTTATTGTTTAGTCATTTTTGTAATTTAATTTTATATTTATTTATTTGTTTATCTATTTATTGTTTATTTATTTATTAATTTAATTTATTTATTTGTTGATTTATTTATTTATTGTATTTTACTACTTGTTATTTATTAATTTACTTATTATTTATTCTTCTCATATTTATTTAAACATTTGCATATTGTTCTTACTGTCCATTTTTTTTCTTGAAGTAAATTAAGGGTTATCCATTTTTCGGTTTCAAAAGTATAGGCCTGGAATTCGACATCTATCAAACTAAGTTGTTAAACCAATTTGTTTTCAGTTGAAAGTCTGACATTTACGAAAATGGATCGTTTAGCTATCGCACAACGCATAAAAATTATTAAAACCTACTACCAAAATGGTGATTCTGCCACAGCCACATATGGTGCTTTAAGATTAGATTATGGTTTACATAATCGTCCAACTACTCAAGCAATTGGCAAAATTGTGAATAAATTTTGAAGAGATTGGATTGGTTACAGATGTATGTAGTAAGGCCTGTGCATCATCGTTTCGCTCGTACCACTGAAAATATCGCTGCTGTAAGTGAAAGTGTTTTCTTCAGCGACGAAGCACATTTCTCACTCGGTGGGTATGTTAATAAACAAAATTGTCGTATTTGGGGTTCTGAGAATCCTCAAGTAATTGAAGAGAGGCCATTACATCCACAAAAAGTCACTGTTTGGGGCGCTCTTTGATCCGGAGGTGTGATTGGACCTTACTTCTTCGAAAACGACGATGGAACGACTGTCACCGTCAATTCGGAGCGTTATGGTCATATGATAGCCGACTTTTTTTTGGCTACTATTGAAGAATACGACTTGGAGAATATGTGGTTTTAACAAGACGGTGCCACATGCCACACAACTCGAGCGAATATGGCTTTATTGCAAGAGACATTTCATGGCCCCGTAATTTCTCGTCGTAGCGATATCAACTGGCCACCAAGATCATGCGATTTGACACCGCTGGACTTTTTTTTGAAAACCAACATTCGTCAAGTAATGTTTGAGATACTGTCCAATATGTGTCAAAAAGTGGTCGAAAATTACCTCAAAAGAATCAATGCTTGTAACAATTCGCGTGATGGTCATTTAAATAATGTAGTGTTTCACACATAATGTCAACGTTCAAACTTTATAATAAAAAAGAAATATCTTGAAAAAAAATATCTTATATGTGTTTTATTAACGTTTACTTTTGAAACCGCAAAATGGATAAACCTTTATATGCTTTATGACATGCTAAATGGTAGAAAGTTTGTTGTCAGGAGTGGTAAATGGTCTTCAGCAGGGAGCGGTTAATTCGCCGATTCTATTCAGCATTTACACGAACGATCTGATAGGTAGTCTAACTCAGGCAATTGCGTACGCCGACGATCTAATTGCGTACAGAACAGCTCATACAGTTGAGGTCATCAAAAATCTTCTGCAGAGTGACTTCGACAAGATTCAGTGATATTGTGAAATCAGAAACTATTCTGTTTAGGACTCCATTGTCTATCGCCTCACGGGATACGAGAAAGAACTGGTGCAAGCTGGTGATCGTAGGGCCACATGGACATCCACTGGCGAGTAAAAGTGTAGTAAAGTACTTTGGCAACTGGTTGGGTCAGTACTCGTATTTCGATAGACATATATGTGCTGTTCTGGCCAAGTGAGCCTTTGCTCTGACAAAACAACTGTTTTATAGCAGCCGTCTTGACAGCAGGATGAAGGTGATTTGTTACATGGCCCTCATCAGTCCGATGGTTGCCTATGTCCTATGAGCCAACATAAACAGAATAGATAATTTTTTGCTTACGCTGATTCGGGGTCACATTGCAAGAGCGATGTCCTCAGCCAACAGCTTAATTTTTGGACCTTATTACCCCAGCAACGAATATCATGAGAGTGCGGGGTTAAGTGGCTACATATCTCCCGAGGCATTCGTCTATTTAGACAGTCGATGGCTGATATAGGATGGAATGGCGGTTCCGCTTATCTACCACGTCAGCCAAAAAACTGTGGATAGGCGACTCCTGTATGGTCGAGACGTCATCGTTCAAGGTGGAGAAGAGCGCCTTCGATTCAGCAGGATTGTGTCCGATCGCGACCGAGGGGATAGGGCGAAGCAAGAGAACCAGTTCTGGTGGCATGTAACTATGTGGCTGCATGCTTATACAATATATTAACAAAAAAAAATTAAATGCTGCTGTGGCTGTTCTAGTTTTTAAGTAGTTTTAAGTGGTTTTGGGTATTTTTAGGTATCTTAAGTAGTATAAGTTATTCTTAGTTAGTATAGTTAGTTATATCTAGTTTTAATTATTTTAAGTCTAGCTTTAGGTAAAATATAAAATATGATATGATACCGAGTTTTTTTGTTTTAAATATGTTTTCTTGGTAGAATAAAAATAATTAGAATTAATTAAAATCGTGTTTAGGTCGAAAGACATTAGTATTTAGAGATATAGTTTAGTTTAGAGCGCCCGTAAAGGGCCAGTAAATTAGTTGTAAGTTATTGATAATTAGGCAAGTTTTAAACATTTGTATCTAGCTTTAAGTTAGTTTTTTAATAATAAATAAAAATGAATGTACAAAAAGAAAAAAAGACCTGAAAAAAGTTTTTTATTAACATTATTACTATGCAAAACGAAAAATTATCAAAATTCATCCGCATTCTTTAAAAGAGTAAATTTATAATTCCAATCTGAACATGGCTAACTTACACTAAAAATTGAACACTGGGTTACATTCATTTATTTTTTATTTAAAATAATAATTTTTTTCCTGATAAAATAAATATTTTGTATTTATTTTGGTCAACACCCTATTATAATATGCGTTGGGTAGAATGTGTCAAGATACTAATAGCTACTCAGCTCTACAACCGATTTGTAGTTGGTCTTTTTATGCTATATTTTATTTTGACATTTCGAAATGCACATGCGATAGTATTTTACTTCTGAAGCTAAAGCTACTGGCGCAAAATTTTAAACAACCTATTATTAAGGCCTTAACATGATACTAGTTAACAATTTACTATATGCATACATATTAGTTTAATAACTTTTCATAAATGTTAAGCCTTTTGTTAACTAGTAAAATGCTAATTAACCAGATAGCAAAGCATTTGTAGGGTTTGAATTAAGATGAACACAATTATTGTGTGTATGATTTGTAAATTAATTATAAATATGTTGATGAAAACCCAACTTGTGCTCTAAATACGTAGTCAATGTCTATATTTTAATCATTTAACTTCAATATTTACAAAAAAAAATTTATACCAGTACCACTTGTTGTTTATTTGACCAGTTATAAAAATTTACATTTCTTTTGTCTGCTATCGCCCAGCTTATACAGAGTTAGGGTTAATACAACCTTACTTCTAAAAAAATTGTATAAATAGTACACAACATATAATTTGTTTTTTAATTATTAGTTTGAGGAGGAAAGGTCATTGCAAGCCTCCTATTTAAGAATTACACAAAAAAAAATATTGAGATTAGATATAGTATCACAAAAGGTAAGATAGCTGTATTATAGAATTATATAAATATATATATTTTTGTAAATGTATATATATATATATATATATATTATGAAATATATATAAATATTTATATATTAATTTTTTTTTTATATTTTTATTTTATTCAATAACTTATTTCTAATATCACAGAATGGATACAGGAAGCTAAAATAAAGGGTTATCCATTTTGCGGTTTCAAAAGTAAACGTAAATACATATAAAATATGATTTTCATGATATTTCTTTTTTATTATAAAGTTTGAAAGTTGACATTATGTGTGAAACACTACATCATTTAAATGACCACCACGCGAATTGTTGCAAGCACCGATTCTTTTGAGGTAATTTTGGGCGGTATTTCAGTCATAACTAGAGTTAAAGGTTTATCTGTCTAAACACGGTCTTTCAAGTAGCCCCACAAAAAAAAAGCGGTGTCAAATCGCATGCTCTTATTGGCCAGTTGATATCGCCAAGACGAGAAATTTCGCGGCCAGGAAATGTCCCTTGCAATAAAGCCATATTCGCTCGAGTTGTGTCACATGTGGCACCGTCTTGTTGAAATCACATATTCTCCAAGTCTTATTCTTCAATAGCAGGCAAAAAAAGTCGGCTATCATATGACCATAACGCTCCGAATTGAGGGTGACAGTCGTTCCATCGTCGTTTTCGAAGAAGTAAGGTCCAATCACACCTCCGGACCAAAGAGCGCCCCAAACAGTGACTTTTTGTGGATGTAATGTCCTCTCTGCAATTACTTGAGGATTCTCAGAACCCCAAATACGTCAATTTTGTTTATTAACATACCCACCGAGTGAGAAATATGCTTCGTTGCTGAAGAAACTTTTGTTCGAGAAATCGCCGTCCACCGCCTTTTGTTCAAGCACCCATTCGACGTATCTACGACGTTGTGAATAGTCAGTTGTTGTGTAAGCTGGACTTTATATGGATGTAGGTGTAGATCCAAATGCAAAATACGCCATAATGTGCCGTAAGACAGTCCTAATTCCTGAGAACTACGAGGAATCGACACTCTAGTCTTCGGCAACACTTTCATTTACAGAAGCGATATTTTCAGTGGTACGGGTACGAAACGATGATGCACTTGCCTTACAATATCTGTAACAAATCCAGTTTCTTCAAATTTCTTCACATATTTGCCTGGATGATTATGTAAACCATAATCTCCTCTTAAAGCAGGATATGTGGCTGTGGCAGAATCACCATTGTTGTAGTAGGTTTTAACAATTTTTATGCATTGTCCGATAGTTAAGCGATCCATTTTCGTAAATGTCAGACTTTGAACTGAAAAAAAAAATAGCTTAACAACTTAGTTTGACAGATGTCGAATTCCAGCCCTATTCTTTTAAAACCGCAAAATGGATAACCCTTTAATAATTAGATGAAGTTAAAAAGCCAAAAATGCCATCTTGTTGGGAGTAGCTCTAGTTGTACAATGAATTTTAAACCGACGTAAGAGCTGTATATCAAGAGCAATAAATGTAGCAGCTCCAGAAAAGAGAGTATTTTAGATTAATTGGAAGAAACATCTTACCTGACAATAAAAATGGCGACGAGATATAAAATTAATACAGTTATTCTTTTTTTTTTAATTTTAAGAAGGAATCATTTTCGGAGTGTAGTTAAACAAAACAAGAAATTATCATTATTTTTCAAAAATAATTTTATATTACCTCCAGAAAATTAATTTTTAAATATTTTTACTATCTATTTTTAAAAATTATTTTTGATGATTTAATACACAGAATTATGTAGGCGCGCTGTAAACGAAGTATCTTCACTACTTTTGTGAAAATATTAAACGCGCACTTGAAATTCAGTATCATACAATCGAAAATCTTAATTTCTTTTCTTATTTATTTATTTTCACAATGATATTTTTTAATTTGATTATTGTCATCTTCGTTATTTATATTTTACAAAGCATGCTATGAATCCATTCATGCATTAATAGTATTAGAATATTCCTATATTTTTCCTTTTTACTACACAACCTAATACAAACAACAGTATCTCAAAAGTTTCTTAATAGTATCAAACCCATGTACTACAGATCTTCAAGTCACTTTTGCCACTGATAACAGGCTGAATAAGAGCAAAAAAGAGTTATCAAACTCAATAAATTAGCTACACATGGGAGCTTGATTGAGTCCACTTATAGAGCTCCTTGCTAAATAAACAAGCTGTAAGATTAGCTCTTGAAGGACTATAAATGCTTTTATACAGCTAAAAATGTTTCTTGGGCTCTCACATAAGACCAGTTGTTTCCGCATCGGGCTCGAGTCTCTAAGAATGATTCCAAGGCCTTTAAAATAAAAGGCGACTGGACTGGATCGCACGAACTGGCTTTTATGTTCGATCACATCGTATGCAAAAGATTTCTATTAAAAATCTAAATAAATTTTTGAAGTCGTTTTTTACTTAATTTTTTATATATATAAAATTTCTTAAATTTTTTTTATAAAAAAAATTGGTAAGCTTATCTTAAATATTTAATAATATAAGCTTAAAAACAAAAGACTAAATCGACTTAATCAAAGAAAAAATAATTCAAAATTCTGAAATAAATACTTAAACTAATTTGAGCTCAAATAAAAGTACAACATTTTATTTCTTGGATAAATGATAATTTATGAGAAAATTTTTTTTTAAAATCTGTGGAGCGGTTTTTGAGAAAAAAAAGTTTTTTTTTTTAACTTTTTGAAAACATTTTTCAAAAAAAATTCAAAAACGCCAATTCTTAGGTATTCAGCAAATACATAAAATTATAATTTTTGAAAAAAAATTAATGAGCAGTTTTTAAAATACAAACAAATATTAATTAAAAATATTGGTTCGCAGTATAAATTGGGCAACATAAACCTACATTTGTGTGAAATTTCGAAAGAATCGGTCGAGCCATTTATGCGATAGTCGAAAGCGTTCCTATGGAAAGTACCGTTTTTAGACATTAAAAAATTTTTTGTTTCAATCATATGATAGGTCGTACACTTAAAAAGCTGCACTGATTTTTTTAAATCAAAATCGTTATAGCCGTTTCCGGGAAAAATAGGTTTTAACGTAACGATTATATGACAGGTACCGTTATTTTTTGAGCTAAAAATGAAAATTTCAATTTCCCCCCTGTACAATACCTATATACCAAGTTTTAAGCATTTCGGTTATAAATCTTTATAATTGAAATGCAATATGCATACATAAGATTCAATTGATTTTAAGACACATCTAATACATATATAATTCTCGTGTCACGTTGATGTGAACTTCGAAACTCTCTAACCGATTTTCATGTTTTTTTTTTTAATGTTTATTTTGCTGGCGTGCCTAAGATAGGATAGTTTGTAATACTTAAGACTTAAAAACAACGGTGCTTGCCATACAATACTACCATCTTGATTATTTTGAAAACGGCTCTAACGATTTTGATAAAAAAAAGTGTGTGCATTATTTTAGTTATAACCCTACATTTTGGTGAAAATCCTTTTTAAATATTTTGTTACTCACTTGTACCGTTCCATTACTACCATTTTCTTTTATTTTGAACTTTCTCATTAACGGCTGACCGGATTTCGATCAATATAATAGTACCAATTTTAAATAATACTTCATACCAAAATTTTCAAAAAATTTTTTTTTGGATTCTTGGGAAAAAATTTTGAAAATTCAATATTTCGAAAACTTGTCTATGATTTCTTTTTTTTTTTAGTTTCGTTTTTAAGCTTATAAATTATTATTAAATGTTAAAATTTTCACACCAATTTTGTTTGTTTAGAACAACATTAAAATTATACTAAGTGCCCTTAAAAAATTAAGTAAAGACGACTTTAAAAATATATTTAGAATCTTAACAGAAATATTTTGCAAACGATGTACACACTTCATTAATTTTATTTAGTTTGTACTTTAATAAAATTAGAATGAAACCACCTTTCTGAGTATTGGTATTAGATCTCAGAATAAGAATAACCAGAAATGTATTTTAGAAGGGAAATTCAGTTTTCCAAACGTATTGGTACATTTCGTCTGCATAAAGATTTCGTATCGTATAATTCACAGAAGAAAATTTATTTATTGACAACACTGATCAGTAGCGAGGTTGGTTGTGTTATTTCCAGTAAATCAAAGATGGCTGCGCCAGTGAAATAACCTCTCAATCAATCAATTGAATGTGTACATACTCTTATTTGCTACAAAATAGTCATATTTTTTGGTGATTGTGAACCGAATTTCATGAAGCTTTGAAAATTAAGATTTGAGTCAGCTTACTACACAGAAAACATATTTTGATTACAGGGTGTCTGAAAAAACGACAAACTAACTAACTTTAATTTTATTTTATTCAATTATTCTACGGATATACTCCGCGGTCTTAGTTGTTGCTGTCGTTGTTTCTGTTAAAGATCCTAATTCCTCCATTTTTTGCTCAAGAGACTTTCTTAGGATGCCCTCAAATAAAAGAACAATATTAGCAAATTAATATACACAACTTTGGTTGTGTGTTCTTACCAGCATCGTCCTCATCCAGCTTTAAAAGGTAAATTTGAGGCATACAATTTATTTTTTTAAATTTGTTATTAATTTAATGACTTGTCAATTGACACTATTATTGAAAATAACATCGCTAATTTTGCGACTTAACTTGTAAATTCTCTTGATATGCCAGGAATGTTGCCACAAAAGTTCTGTATAAAAATTGGTTCACCGATCATTCTTTTCCGTAACTTAAATCCATGAAAATAATGCAACGGTGTACGATTAGTCATCAGAAGGTACCGAAAAAGTACTTCAAGCAACGATATTGCCTGGAAAGTTAAAAGGAGATGTCGTCCTATTACATCGACTACGTATGATTCCATCAGAATTAAACAATACCTTTCAAAAGGCTATAATTCCCGATAAGCTAGCCAAGCTTGAGATGACGATAAATAAGACGCAATGTCAGACAATGACAATTTGTGGCTTCAAATTGAAGAATCGGTGTTTCTCCGATGGTCAGCTCTATGTTGCATGCTCACGTGTTTGAAAACCATCAAATTTATTTGTTTTAACAAAAGACAGATTAACGAGCAATATTGTTCATCCTTCTGTTTTAAAATTAAAATCAAATTAACCGTTTCCCAGAAAATCGAAATCCAAAAAAATGGTACTACCAAAAATAACAATTTTTTCCAAAAAAAATTACAAAAATGTTCGTTTTCCCTTTATTAAACCAATTTTTTTTTTTATAAAAATTGTTGGAGCCGTTTTTGAGAAAAATGAGTTTTTTGTTCTTGTTCCAAAAAAATGTATGGGAGCTACTGTTATTTGTCGTCTTAAAAAAATGAAAAAAACGTATGAGCATATTACCGAAAAAAACAATATCTACCAAGTTTGAAGCAAATCTATCAAAATTTAGGCTGTAGACTCGAGGACAGATTTACAGACTGACAGAATGGCAGATAGACAGACAGACGGAATTGGGGGACCAACTTTTTTGATGTTCTCTATAATCGTAATGTCATGTTTGATTGTTAGAATTTTTTTTTGCACGAATCCATAACTTGCCTTATAGTACCTACCTATAATCGCAAGTAAAAATGAAAAAACAACCGCTACCGGATCGCACGTACTTGCTTTTATTTTCGATCAGATCATAATCACAAGTTTCTTTGAAGAACCGGATAAATATATTTTCAAGTTCCTTTTTGACCTTGTGCAAAATTTCATTAATTTCTTGCTAATAACTATTTCGTAGTACGTGTTTAACATAGTACAAAATATAGACTATACCCAATAATGTTGCACAGAATTTTTCTTATCAAAATCGTTAGAGTTGGGTTCAATATAATTGAGATTTACAATCACCTAAAACACTTACATATTAAGTTTAAAGAAGATTGCTTCAATGGTTTACGCTGTAGATCGATACAGAGCGAGGTAGGCCGGCAGACGGAATTAAAAAACCCACTTTTTTAGTGTTCACTATTTACGTTATGTCATGTTTCATTTAAATCTCGAGTTCAATTTTTTTCTAAATGCAGAACTTGCCCTATATAGTATGTCTACGAGTATATCTACTATTAGAAGTTACCATTGTGCGGTAGTATGTCCAAAGTGCATTTACTAAAACCTTTTTGTAAGGTTTTATTAGGCGAGTATAATGAACCTGTTATATTGACCTGCAGTGTACATAATGTAGATTTATTGTAACGTTTGAATAGTACTTATGTTTTTTTTAATTAATAACTCCCTTTTGAGATCAGGTATCTATTAAAAATGACTAAATAATTTTAATGAAAAAAAAAACTTCCTACGCAGATAACACATACACCTATACCATTCAATATAATCTAGATTCAAGCTTAAGGTGATTAGAAGAAAAGCCTAGTAATTAAAGTACAGTACATGTACATAGGTATCTTCATTTCATTCGACATCTATGACTATCATATCTATATCTTTTAATATACCCTCATAATCTCTAAACGAACGATAACCATTTTTAAAGTCTTTGTGTTGTTTCCAAAATTTACCATCACCAAAGTATCAGATATATGATATTTACACCTTTTAATGATAATCTTTGTTTTTATTATTTGTCTATTTCAGATCTCCTTCAATCAACACGCAGTCGAAAAACAACAAAAACAATTGTTCAGTCGAAAATCTGCCAACTGATAAGAATCCACCAGCCAAAGAGCACAAAACGATCGCAGAACGTCTCCGAAATTTTCATCGATCGCCAGATTTAGTATGTGTGTGGCAGCCCCTAGATTCGCCAGAAAGTCAATCCTTATCGCCAGCTAATCCAAATTCATCGTCGTTTTCATTAATTGGTGATATCAGTGGGTCAAGTGATAACAATTTAGTGTATCGCAGTCGCAGTGAATCTCCGCAAAAAAATATACAAACACGAGAAGCGTGTAGGAAATTAGATGAAAATTGCTTTAACGTTAGTGGCAATAACTGCGCTCTTACCTCTCCATTGACAGCGTGTGGTGCTGACCGAAGCACAAAATTTCTCCCTCAGACTTTAAACAACGAACATAGTTTGTCCCTGAACCCATCAGCGTCGTCGTTCATAAGCTCTATCGATTGCTTTCGCCAGCTCTCGCCGCTCGATACCTTCAAGGTTGTTTCATCGTCGTCGCTAGAAAACTATAACGATTCTGTTGCACCAGCGGCAGCAGAAGTAGTAGTTGCTGCCGATGAGCCTAAGCGAAAGCGTGCATTGCGTAGACGTGTTCGGAAGTCATTACATTCGGAATCTGTCGTTGAAAAGCCATCACTGTCGCCACAGAACAAGAAGCAGAACCAGCCCAACCCCCAGCAGCAGAACTTTACGGAATATGCATGTCAAAAGTTAGACCAACTTTTTGGTGGTAGTTTGAAAGTTGCCGGAGTTACATCCTCATCCAGTAGTATTTCACCGGCCACAGCTGTCAGCCGTGGAACCATCATCATGGGAGTCCTTCGCTCGGTTAAATTGAAGGAGCGCCTGGCCATAAGTCTTGGAGCAACTCTGATATTGTTCACCCTGCTTCTGGTCATAGACGTGCAGATGGATTTCGGTGTCACAAATCGACACCTGATGCCATCGCATGCAAAATTTCGGTATGTCAACGAAGAAGACAGGAGTGGCGTATTCCGAGATTTCAAAAGGAAGTTCCTACAAAAGAGGTGAGTTACAATGCCACACGCCATTATGAGCTATTGTTATATTGTATTTGAGTAATTATGCAAGAACATTGTGTAATTGGAGAGAAACTTTTTGCAAAAAAAAAAAAAATAGAAGTGCTTGATGACTAAGGGCTCTTTTTCGATAATTCAAAGATGTGCAGTTGAAGCAGAAAAGTTTAGTTTTAGAGAAAAGTTGGTGCGTCGTCATGTCGGTTGCCGTGTATGGTTTTGTTTGAAACCTTCATTTACTTTGGCAGTTGTTTAGGGAGGACTTAAGTAGAAACGATGCGGGGTGTAAAATCTTAAAACTTACTTCTAAGAACAACGGAAGAGAAATTAATGACCGTAAAAGTATATTTACTTGATGATATTCGCTTTGAGTTTCCTAAAAACTTGAAATGACAGTCGTGATGGAGTAAAGGTTAGCTTTTTAACAGGAACAGGAACACACAATTGTAAGGTTCTTTTGATTGCCACTAAAGGTGCAGACTGTGTGTGTAAGTGTGTAGCTACTGCTTAATTGTTTGTCTTTAGTTTAACTTAGTCAAAGTGGTGTTAAATTTTTTTTTTTGTTCGTTTGGTTTATGTGGTTGTGCTGAAAAAGTGAAAAGTGGTGAACGACAAAAACGTTGATAATGGAAATCTAATTTGTGCGTATACCTATGTAGTTGTATGACTTCGACTTTTTTTTATACAGAAAAACAATTCGGGGAATTATTGTTGTAAATTCTAGGAAAAATAGTAATAATTTTTTAGAGTTATCGATAGATTGACTGGATAATCGATAGGGTAAGTTCGATTATGGCGCACCTAACTTCATAATCTGAAATAACTTTACTACGAACAACATTTTATAATTCAAATTTTGTTTATATTTATTTAATTAGAGAAAAAATTATAACATAAATAAATTAAATAAAAATAATAATGCAAAGCCCTACCTAGGGGCAATATGGCGCACACCTAAGTGCCATTATGGCGGGAACATTCTATTTTTGATTTGAACGCACACATCCATCGAAAGTGTTTTAACCCTAGAATGCATAAGAGTTTTTTAATATCGTTTCCACATATGGGGTTCCTATGCACCCCAGTAGCTTGGGTTAAGAATTCCAGCAGCTTATAACACAATCCTATAAAATGTATTTTTTTTTATTTAAAAATAATGTTTTCACTAAATTAACTAACAAAAAATATTGCATTTCATTCACAGCTTTAGTAATAATAAAATGCACGACTGGATCGCACGTACTTGCTCCTATGTTCAATCACATTATATGCAAAGATTCTTAATGTAAACGGCTAAAAGTATTTTTAAAGTAGTTTTTCACTTAATTTTATATATAAAAATTCTTAAATTTTTTCTAAAAAAAAAATTGGTATGAAAATTTTAAATCTTTAATAAAATAAACTTAAAACCAAAATTTCAGAAAAAATCGCCTACCCGTTTTCGAAACATTGAATTTTCAAAAAAAAAAAAAAATATAATTTTTTTTTCAAAAATCCAAAAAACTATTTCTCAAAAATTTTGAAATGCAGTTTTCTTTAGAATTTCAAGCAGATCCTGTAAACAAATGTTGATCGAAATCCGTTAAGCCGTTTATGAGAAAGTCGAAAATCAGTAAATTGGTTGTATGGTAGGTACCGTTAATAACAAAATATTTTCAATTTTTTTCGGCCAAAATGTAGGCCATATTCAAATTAGTGCACCCACCAATTTTTATCAAAATCGTTAGAGCTGGCTTCGAGATAATTAAGATGGTAGAAAAATTATGGCAAATACCGTTATTTTTGGGGCTAAAACAACGATTCAAAAATCTATTTTGGACAATAACCTAAAATGTCCAACCACCAAGTTTGAACCAAATCGATTCAGCCGTTTAGGCTGTGAATCGTTCTACAGATAGACAGACGGAATTGCGGGACCCACTTTTTTGGTGTTTTCTATCATCGTAATGCCAACTTTGATTAAAATCTCGAGTTCTGCATTCGTAAAAAAAAAATTCTAAGAATCAAACATGACATTACGATCATAGACAACACCAATAAAGTGGGTCCCGCAATTCCGTCTGTCTGTCTGTAGAACGATCTACAGCCAATTTTTTTTAAAGAATTTTTATAAAAAATTTTTAGCAATTTTTTTTAAGAAAAAATATAAAATTTCTTATATATAAAAAATTAGAAATTAAGTGAAAAACGACTTTAAAAATACTTTTAGCCGTTTCTATTAAGAATCTTTTGCATATAATATGATCGAACATAGGAGCAAGTACGTGCGATCCAGTCGTGCATTTTATTTCTAAATGCTAAACTTGCCCTATAGTACCTATATCGCAAGTAAAAAAATAAAAAAAATAAGGAGTTAACTTAAGTGGTGTGACCATATGGTCTTTCAAAAAATCCAAGGAAATAAAGCTTTTTAAGCTCAAAATTCTTGCTTCTAATAGGAAACACATAAGGCAAATTTTTTTGTTTATTTTTTATAACTTTGCACGCGCTTAAGGGATGTTTTTCTTAACACAGCGCGAGCATCCGGTGGAAGAAGAGAAAGAAGGATAGGAAAGATGTGTGGTGCGATGTTCTGAGACTAGAGCTGGTTGATGTCTCAGATTTATCTCCAGGGATGGGCGGCTGAACTAATGCGGAGAGAATTACCGTGCCTTATTTACTTTTGTCCCTTATAATTCGCATTATTTTTTATTTATTTCGTTGTCATATTTTATGGGTATGCTTGTTTACTCAATCACATGTTGTAAGTGTTATGCCTAAATAGCATGTAATGAGCAAAGCAGGAACTTATTTTATGACAATTTTTAGAATTGGTTTTTAATGGAATATAAGAAGGCAGGAATCGAACCTGCAACCACGAGGATGACAGGCGAGCACACAACTATCGCGCCACGGCCACCCCCTTAAGTATAGAAAAAAGTTTAGATTTTGTAAGTCTTACCACTATATTTTTAATCCTGTTTTTTCAACACATAATGACAGCTAGGACAAAAAGCCCTTGCTTTGGATTCTTTCTTTGATGTACGCTTAATAAAACATCCTCGCAATACTGTGCATCGTCTTCCACTGACTCCCCAACTGCTCTTTCGATGTCACCTCTCAAATGACTGTGTGTATTTTTTTCCACGTGTGTACATTTCTGTCATATAACTCTGAAATGATTCATCAATTTACCTTGTCAAAAATTCAAAAATTAAAATAAATTCATTCACTTTCATTTGAATAAAAAAATAACACAAAGAGATATGGCGTTCGAGGATAACCCAGTGGCCACGATATCTTTCGTCCGAAGAGAGGCAATGTACTAAGTATAATTCAAATATAATGAAATAACGAAATAAATAAAAGTCATGGCACTTTTCAAAAATAAGGACTTTTATTTTCACAAATATAACAGTTTGAATTTTGAAGTGGGGTGCGAATGCACCCCATATGAGTTCTACAATTAAATGCAACAGGAATTGTGGGACCACTATCCACAAAGGACACACTGCATCCACTCGTCCTTTTTGGCTGTAGTATAATCTAGTGTAATATTCTACATAGGCTTACCATCCGTCAGGATTGTGCTTGACGCGTCAACCTTTGAAAGTGTTAATCAAGATTCGTGCTTTCTCAGGCTTTTCTATGTCAATGACACAAAACATATCGACTTAACTAATTGAAAAAAACAAAAACGTATCAAAAATGTTTCTCGAGAACTTAAAAAGCATTCATGATTTATTTTTCATGTTTTAGATTTTACTTTTAAGGAAGAGACAAAGAGTTGTGAAAAAGTAATGTCTGAATGTCGATACGATTGCCTATCTAGGGTTAGTATCTATTTATGATCCTGAACAACTAAAATCGGGTAGATTAAATTTGTATAGGCTTGTGCATGGATGACAAAGTTTTTCGGATAGCTTTAGATTCATTTTTTTGGTGGTAGCTGTTTTGTCATCAGCTGTGTTCTTACTCGGGATTACAACAACACCAACCCATCCGGATAACTATGGTTCGATTTTTGAATGCGGCCAATGTGGTACTTTCATTTTATCACAGATTTCTGTGTACAGTTTATTTGTAGAGAAAAGTATACGAATTCAATATCTATTTATATATAAATGTCTACGACCGCTTGCCGGATTAGATACTTATGTGTTTTTTTGTCATTATGTTTTTTTCCTTTTAATTGTGAAAAAGAACAAAACTAATTTTGTCAGGCTTGTTTCTCGAAAATCAGTCTTTTTTATCTCTACCGTCGGGCTTTTTTTAAATTTTAGAGCTGTTAAACATCCGACTCGTCGTGTCGGATAGCTCGTTGTCAAAATGTTCTTCATCAGAAATGCATCACATAACATACATAAATATGTAATACAAAACGAAATCAAACGGGAAGAGACGAAAATACATTAGGTATCCAACTAACATAATATTCAGAGCTAAGCTACCGAAATCTGAAAAAGAATCTTATAAGCCTCTTATATTTGAATATATATATATATATATATATATATATTTGAATTATTTTTTAATCATATAAGTAAAGGGAAATGTTTGATTTTTTTGAAAAAATGCTGGTCACATTGTCGATAAGATCGCCCATTTGCCCAACTCCTAGATGCCACGCATTCAAGCATTGGTGTTACTTACGCGAGTCTTCAGAGAATTACTTTAGCTATAATCCCGCTCAACAACTAATAAATATGAATTTAATTTTTTGGATGCATTTAATTAGAAAAATGAGAATTCAAATTCAAATCGATTCAACAGGTGGCATATTTTCAGGAATTTTAATCGAAGTGAATAACAGCAAGGTAGTTTTAAGTCCAAGAAGATACATACAAACATACATTTTTCTTATCTATGTATCTTCTTTATGCAGCCTTGAAAATTCAAACGAATAATAATTAAGAGTTTTTCCAAATCATCGAAAATCTGAAATGTTCAGGAAGCAAAAAAAAAATGACATGATCGCAAATAGATTCCATAATAGATCTAAGTGATGTGGAGAATTTTCCAAAACAAGTTCTCAAATCACTCGATGTTCCCGGATCACAAGTCCCACAATTTTAAGTTAAAAAAAAATTAAATTCAAACTATGCTTAAATTACTCCGAAATTTTAATCAGTAGGATTAGTAGTTAAGTCTAATTAAATCATTAATACTCATAAAAGTAAAGACGTACTACTTCCATAAAAACCACTTATTATGACATTCGAGTTCAAACGACTCATTTTTCATTTATTTTTGTTTTTTTTTTAAACATATAAGATAAATAGAGCAGACAAACATAGAAAAATATTGTTTCATAGCGTCACATCAAATATTTCACATGAATAAATGAATTAACGTACACTGAAATAAGCAAATACTAGTAAATCTGTTTAAGCAAAAACATAAATTAAAACCCAGATGAACAAAACAGTTTACGTCCATAATAAAACGCAAAACAAAGGCAATTAAATAGGGATCACCTCGAACCACTCAAGCTATCAATAAAAAAAAAATATGTGAAAGAGATGAGTGATATCTTTTGGTATTGTATTACTTTTAATTGAAATTCGACCAAAATAATATAATTCAACTTCCAAGTCAACTTAATCAAAACTGATATTATTTCCAAAGATTTCGTTTTGCTTAATTTGGTGGGGGTTTAGTAAAGTCAATTTTGATTGATTTTTTTTATTTTGTTAGAGAGAACGTCATCACATCGCCGAATCCGCAATGCAGATTTTATTGTAAATCAATTTATTGCCTTCATCTACTACAATTTTTATTAGTTAAAGATTCTGACAAATTTCAAACAAATATTTCAAATACCTATCGAACAAAAATGGGGTAACGAAACAGTAAAAATTGTTGCATATTTCTAGATGTTAATATCCGGATCGTGCATTCGATAATTTATAGTTTTATTCATTTCATTTTCGGAGACAACAAAATTATTTTGGATGTGTAAAACACGAAATGTAAACATGAGCTTGACATGAAAAGTACTAAAATCTAAGATCCTAAACGGAACAATGTGTTAGTCAATAATGAAATCCATGTAAATTTTATTTTTGTGAATAGGCTTCGAGTCTAGAGAAAAAAGAAATATTATATCAAATTTTGATTGGTGAGTTTATTAGCTTGCTTTTGTTGGAACTAAAAAAATGTTCATATGACTCGAGTTTTAAATCTTACCAATATCGATTTTTATTTTTAGAGATTTTGCTCAAGCTTGGATTTGATCCAGGGGCGGACTGGGAACTTAAAATAAAGTGTAGTCGAGATATTAGTCCAAGCTAATAGAAATTCGAGCGGTTGCGTTAATTGAGTTTGTTGCAATAACCGAGTCACAAAAAATTTGATATATGCATTCAAATTTGACTTGAAAATTAAAGTATCAAAAATTAAAGGAAATTTATTTTATTTCCCTAATCAATTTCAAAAGAATATCATAATGAAATCAATACAATTTCTGTTAGAATGTTTTTAAAAAAATAACGTAAATAAACTTATGATAATTGCAACAAAAATATCTTGAAAAAACAATATAAGGTTTCTTTATCTTTTTTGTTGAAATATTGAGAAATAAGTAAGCTCCTGTCAATGGTCAATGTCTTCAAGTGAAATTTGAACCCTCCATTCTGAAAATGGTTGATTTGTTGCATGTATAAGCTGCACAAAGCGATTGAACAGATTCAACATAGTTCAATTTAGTTAAAATCTCGGCCTTCTGCCTAATTGATAGCTTGGGAACTTTTTAACAATGGCCATGGCTTCTTAAATAAAACTAATAATTACTTACCGAACCGAAAACGCAAAAAAGAATGACATAAAAATTAAAAAAAAATACATCCCAAATGCAATGCACGTACGATCAAGTACAAGTACAAAATTCAAAGAAAAGAAGCTTTAAAATAACTGCCAGTGTAACAGTTTTACCAAATTCCAGAAAATAGAAGCACAGAATGAATGAAAAAAGAGATCATAGTTTGAAAGTTGCGATTACTGAGTAACATTTTTTTTTAAATTTGCAATTACTGAGTCATTAATGGTGAAATTGTGGGTGTTGCTTCAATCGAGGTTTTGAGTTTATCGAGGGTCGCTTTACCGAACACGCACTGTATGTATTATTCGAGTGATCAAAATGATCAAATGAAAGTGTACGAAAATTGGAATAGTTTACGGTTTCGTTTTTTTTTTAATAGCGATAGGAACTATAGGGCAATTTTTTGGGATTTACCCTTTTAGTCAACCTTAACAGTACGATTCAGTCGAGACTGCAGATACCAAGTACCGATATGACCTTTTTATTGACAGCCAAGCGACAATTAAAGCTATTTCTCCCGCAGTTACCAAATCGAAGCTTGTTATTAGCTGTTGCAATTAGCTAAAAATTCTTGGCACGCAGCATAACATTAAACTCTGTTGGTTCGCGGGTCACAGTAATATACCGGGCAACGAGAGAACTGATGAACTGACAATGAAGGGTTCAACACTTGATACTACACAAATGGACCCGTCGACTAGAATCTCACTCTGTGTCACGAAACAGAACATTGGAAAAAAGATATGGAATGGGCTCGACACATGTGCCACAACCAGGAAACTATGGCCCAACTTCGACAAGAAAAGAACAGAAAGTACCATCCACATAAACAAAAATTCCCTTCGAACTTTTATAAGCGGACTCACCGGACACAATCTTCTCGGCTACCATTAAAAGAAAATGGGGCTAAGCAACGATGACCTATGCAGAGGCTGCAATAACAAAGACGAACATGAGGACAACTCTCACTTTTTTTGTCATTGTCCAGCACCTTGCGGTATAAGGAACAAATTCCTGGGCAGCTACTTCTTCAATGATTTAGAAGAGCTCTCAAATCTTTCAGGCAAAAGCCTGCTGAACTCCATAAGATCCTCTAAATGGCTCGATAATGATTATCCATAGAACTTATAGGTTATACATTTAGAAGTTACAACACTTCAGGGTAACACAATGGATCTATTTTGATCTAAGTGTGCCGGTAGCAAGATCAACTGGCAGCCCATTTACCTAAACTAACCTAACGAGTCAGTCTCGTTTTTGTACTTCGGTACTTCCACGCAATTTTTTCTACCATCTTAATTATCTCAAGAACAGGGCTACCGATTATGATAAAAAAAAAAATGTGCCCACTTCATCAACATTTTTTTTGTACATATTTTGTTATTGAGGGTGCCTGCCACACATCACATTTTTTTTTTATTTTCGACTTTCTCATAAACGGCTCCACTGTTTTCATCAAAAATTTTGTATAGGTGTTCGTTCTATGAATTCTAAATAATACTCCATTCCAAAATTTTCGAAAAAAAAACAGTTTTTTTCGATTTTTGAAAAAAAACGGGTGCACGATTTTTTTTTGAAATCATATATTTGAATTTATATTGTTAAATGCTTATAATTACTATACCAATATTTATAAAATAAGTAAGAAACGACTTTAAAAATATGTATATTTAGCTTTTTCTGGAAAAGAATCTTTTCATAGGATATGATCCAGTGCGTAAGTACGTACGATCCAGTCGTGTATTTTTAATAAAGTTTAACATTTAAATCTTAACTATAATCTATTTTTCCTAAGTAAATAAATAAAATACATAGTAGCTACTTGAAATTTGTTTTTATTTATTTAAAATTTAATAAAACCAAATAGCTTAATTCTATCAAAACTAAATAAACAACACAAGCATTCCAAATCCTAGTCCAAATTGTTCTTTAAGCTTATTTTTATACATTAGCTAATAAAAATACCTACCTAAATATAAAATATGCATCAAACATTCTCAAATCAGTCGGTCATTTCATTCAAATAAAAAATCCCAGTTTCGCTATGTACCTGTATCTCGAGAGACCAGGGTGTAAAAATGTATTCAAAAACTGACTTATTTACTCCGACTTATTTACTGCTATTTTACTAATTCATTCGAATGATGAATTCTACACAGAAAAAGATACATCACAATTATTCTTCTTGGCTCTTGCCCTTGCCTTTTGATATTGCATTGCACTTAAATAGTAGCAATTGTGTATGATAATCGTGAAGTTACAATGAGAAGACTTATGTATAAAATATGAATGGAAATTATTCGTATGATTTCAGATGAAATATCGAGATGTCTTGAGATAATGCAAGAATCGAATTTAATCGATTATTTTATTCAAATGTGCACATCATTACTCACAAACTTATATAATGTTATCAGCGTCAGCGATGCCGTTTTGGAAATTTGGAGAGGAGTATTTGAGAGTATCAGATGGGAGTATTTCGTGTTCGTTTGGAGTACGCAAAAAACAAAACATTGCCCATTATATTACTAATATAACTTTATTTAAATATTTTAAGAGTTTGTACTTCAAATCATTTTATTTATCACTTATAAGTAAAATATAAATGAACATGGGGATAAATTAATTGAATAAGAGCTACAAAAGTTTTAATAACTAAAACAAACTTAAGCAAAGAAAAATATTGTGTATTGAATAAGGAACAAACATAACACATATTCAATGTGAAAAAAATCAGAAAAACAAACAGATATTAATGTTACGCAATTGTCAGTGCATATCAGATTTTTTTTATATATTATTTGTAATATATGATTTCAACAGAGATTCATGTTATTGACAATTTTTAAAATACCTTAAGCAATATGAACATAAAGTGTTTTGTCTCCATTTTTGTAAAATTCGCATGATAAAAACTAACCTCAGGGGAGTATTAAAACTCCCTTATTGCTCACTTCGGCAGCGCTGGTCGGCGTCCCGGATGTACACTTCAGTATCACACATTTTTTTATTAACTGTGAGGGACCTCACGAGTCCAGTTTTATAAGAGAAAATTGTCCATTAGAATCTGAAACTGACGTACCTCAGTACTCGAAAACCAATATAGTAAGGATCAACAAAATAAACTCAGTTCGGTGGGCCCCATGGAGATGTTATTTGTGTTAAGATAGTTCTATATTTGCTATGGGGCCCGTTTGAGGGTTCAATAGCGACCTAGCGTTGGTCAAATTTTACGAAAAAGTTATTGAAAAAGAAAATTACAGATGAGATATAAATATATACAAATATATTTACCATGAGTAGAACAACACTATCTCTCCAAAATTTTCACTATCCGCCCCGATTTTGTCCCTATATATTAACAATTAGTTATTATGAATCATATTCCCTCAATTTTTCAATATTTAAGTTTTCACCTTAAAGGGAAGGCCGCATTCAGCGTAACGAGAATACAAAAATTCCATATCAACACTTTTTTTTAACAAATAACCTTAAAGTCACATATTATTTTCATAGTGCGCGCTTAAAAAAAAAAACGTAATGTACGTTACACTTATTTTATAATGAAGCTTAACCAACATTTTTCAGTCAGTCCGTTTGGCCTGGTTTACTTGGTATTGTGAACTTGACTCATTGAAGTCACATAATTGGAATCCAGTTCCAACCTGTATCTTTGGCTTGTTTACGTCTAGTGTGACGTTTTTTTTTGAAAATTTTATACAAAAAGTAAACATCATAATAAACTTTAAATATAACTTTTCTTTGCAAAATAAAATTATTTATGTAGTTTATGTGAGACTATAAATCATAATGCTCTTTGTTCTTGGTTATATTTGTATATTTCAAGGTGTTAGAAGACGTTGAAGCTGTTAAATACGTCTGCAATTATTTAAATATTAAACAAAGGGAATTTTACTACCCTTGAGATTGAGATTTTCATTTTGATAAGAATTGTTTACAAAACTTTTGTTGTTTTGTTTTGTTTTGCTTAATCTCTAAAGTTTATTTTTCTGGTTAACTCCGGGTAAGCTTCAGAATTAAATTAACTGAAAAAGACTTTTAAGGCGAAAATTCGACTGTTTTGGATTCCTGAACATCAAAAGGCAATCTATTAAACATCCCGAATTTCGAATAAAAAAAATTTCAGATCTCGAAATCCATCCATGAAAAATTCCTAAAATTCGTTATTTTCAGTTCTTGATTTTTTTTATTCCGAATTTTGTTATTCGGTTGAACATTTTTCTCAAGATGTGTCTGATCCAGTATTTTTTACAACAATACCTTTACGAAAAAATTATATGCATATGGGATTTCAATTCCCAGCAGAATCAAACAACTTACCAGGTAGAACTCAAATTAACACCCACCTCCACTGTGGTGATGACATACTTAAGACATATAGTGATGACATAAAGTGATTATAAATAAAATGCACCACCGTATCGCACGTACTTGTTCTTATGTTCGATCACATCGTATGTAAATGATTTCTATTAAGATTTTAAATATATTTTTAGAGTCGTTTTTTACTTAATTTTTACATATAAAAATTGTTTAATTTTTCTTTCAATAAAAATTCTATGGAGTTTGGTTATAATAACATAAGTCTAAAATCTGAGTTTTGAGATAAATGCATTTTAACTTAAACAAAAATCCCCGAAATCCAGTTTTATTTAATACATATATATTGGGATACAATTTTGTTTTAAATAATAATATTTACACGAATATAATAAAAAAAAATATTTTTAAGCTTGTTTATATTTTTTTTAGTAAGATATGCTGTTTTGATCAAACTGTTTTTCGTTCAAGAAAGAGAATTTTTCGAGTTGTGTCCTTAATATCAATATTGAAATAAGTTTTAAACAAAAATTAACAAAACAGAATGCGAAAAACTAAAAAAAAAACAATTTATGTATTAAAATTCAGCATAAAAAACATAAACGAATAAGGAACTTAGAGGTTTGTTCGAATTTTTTCGTAATTAATTTTCTTCATCAGATGAATCGGATTAATCTGGATCTATATCCTCTTTTCCATTTTGTGATTTCAAGGTTTTATAGAAAACGTGGAAAATTATTGGAATCAATGAAGGAAGAAATTGATATCATTTTTATATCTTGCGATATCAGGGGTGGAATCACGTTTTCCAAAGAGAGGTTTGATGATTTTCTACCCCTTCGTTTGAAACTTACACTCGAAAATCCGTTCCTTCAAGTTAAGTTGTTTTAAAGTACACTATTCCGGGTTCTGAATTTGAATAACATATCCATTTGAGGGTTTCAAAACCAAACATGTTCCCATTTTCACTTTTCTTTCGAACAACCAAGCCCGCATTTGGTTTTAATAAACTTGCCAATTTACAAACTTCATGGGTCTTTAATTTATGTACCAAAAATGTACGTTTTTCTCCAATGATTTCACAAGCAATTTCAGAATTTGCAACATTCTTCTTTTTTCGATGACAGAATGGTCTATATCACATTCCATATGTGCGTGACCAGGAATTAAAAATTTATGGTCAACTGTCTCAATGGATATTTCGGGTATTTGCATTGATACCAAAAACATTGCAACAACAATCGTGTTTTTATTTTGGCCGCCACAGGTGTCGGAATAAAACTTAACTGATATAATAGATCTTGGAAGAGTTTTCAAATGTAGAAATAGACATGAATCGATTTCATTTGCCCCTCTTCCAGCAATTTCTTTATGCCACATATAGTTTTTAGACGTTCCATCCGATAAGTCGTGTATGGTTTAATTAAAAGTCCATAGTTGCTTTTTGTAAAACGCGACCGATGTGGAGAAGTTTGCAGTCGGCAGACATTGCTGGAGATCGAAAACAAAACAAGCTTTGGAGCTGTCTTCCTGGGCTTCAAGCTTATCTTTTTTTTGCATTGTATGCCATGTCTGCCTAATCATAATGGTTCTACAGTATAACCTTAAGTTGCTCCAAATCGGCACTTTATTTCTTCTATTACAATCTTTATCTTCATCTGTAAAGAATCACAGGTATTGCACGTATCCTGTTTTGGTCTCTTAAAAGTCAACTTCATTTTATGAAATTCCCTTTCGTAAATTGTTCTTGAAACATGCTTTTGTTGTTCCGTGGCTTGGTACAATGCAAACATTTTTGCCAATGATAAATTTACTGGTAAAATACTATGGTCGTTTGTCTTTCGTGTATAATGACTCTCATAAGAAGGAAAAGATTAAATGTGTTGCTTAACTGATTAAGTCACAGGTTCGGACGTCTTATTGCCAGGAGTGTAACACCCACGTCTACCTGAATGCAAAACTCTAGTTAAGGATGATATTTTCTTTTGCACCAGTGTTCACTTCAGACTGGCCTTAAAACATTTTTTACAAACTTTTCCTCTTTTTCCATTTATTTCGAAAAAGTGGTAACACGACACGTTTCTTTTTTTTGGGTTCGATGAAAATATTTGCCGATGATATTTTGGATCTTCGTGGCATATTAAGTTATTTTTTTGTACATCCGGTTTTAAAATTTGAATACAATCGTTGCGACAGCCTTGCAACTTTCTTGATGCTCGATTACGCTTAACTACATTATTGGCTGTTTTGTACGATTTACCTGCATTGCGATTTTGTTTCTTTTCACAATCAGCTTTACTTTATAAAATGATTTAATTTTTGCCGGCCACTGCACAATAAGAAAATAAACCTTCGTTACACAAAAAAGTGAACAAATTGAGTTATGTTGTTTTGACCAACCACTGATTTAAATTTTAACATTTAGATTGGTCACAACAGCACAAGTTGAGCTATGTCATTATGATCAAACATTATTTTAGAAAAGGGAGTTAAGTTTGGTTAGGACCATTTAATATCTTTGGAACAAGTTTACTTAGAGTTATGCTGTCAAGACCAAACGAAAATAGATTTTTGTTCAAATAGTTTGAATTGACTTATGCTGTTATGACCAGACTCAATAGAATTGGTATATCAATTTTAAACATTTAATAATATAAACTTAAAAACAAAATTTTAAAACAAAATCATTAACACTTTTTTGAAATATTAAATATTATATTGGTATTTATTTAAAATATAAACGACCACTGTATACAAATTTTGATCGAAATACGTCAAGGTGTTTTTGAGAAAGTCGGCTATTGTGAATAACAAAATATGTTAAAGAAATTTGGACCAAAATGTAGACTATACTTAGATTAGTGCACACATTTTTTTTATAGAAATCGTTAGAGCCTTTTTGAGATATTAAAAATTATAGAAAAAATCGTATGGTACGTTCCGATTTTTTTTTGTCCAAAAACACGATTTAAAAAACCTTCTTGCGATAATCACCTAAAACGCTTAAGTACCAAGTTTGAAGAAAATCGCTTTAGCAGTTTAGGCTGCATATTCTTCTACAGAAAGGCAGACAAACAGGCAGACAGACGAAATTGCGGGACCCTTGATTTTGGTGTTATCTATCATCGTAATGTAAAGTTTGATCAAAATTTCGAGTACGATTTTTTTTCCAAATGCAAAACTTGTCATATATTAACTATATAGCAAATAAAACGATTAATCATCTCATGGAAAATGTTGACCCATGGGTTACAACATATTTAACTTTTATGTCAGTGTTAAGAACAGGTTTTCGGAAAAATCCCCATCAATTAAGCAGAAAATGTCCCATTTTTGAATAAGTTGTGTATCCTATTTCCCAAAGAGATACATAATTTCACTTAAGTGAAATTATGTATATTTAATTTCATTTTGTTTACTTACCTTCATTATTGTTATTTTATTTCACATAATAGAGTTTTCAGTTAAGTAGGTACTTCGGGCAGAAATTGTGTAATTATATAAAGCGTGGCTTTACCCACCGCGGGTTAAATTGAACTAAAACACGAAGCCATAAAACAGCTGAATATTTGACACGAATTCAGAAAACTTCAAATGAAGGAAGATATTTAATCTCAGTCATTTTTCAATAAATCTCAATAAGAAAGCGATTATTATTCAACTGGCCAGTCAGAAACGAGATATTTGAATTGCTTTCATGTCACTTGTTTTCGGAAACGACTATTATCTTCTTGTTTTGTATTTAGACAAAGGTTCATACATAAATAAACCGAATCATACAAATGTTTTGCATTGTGTATTATATTTAAAATGTTGACAATTTAATTATTTTGTTTGAAATTCTTTCACCAAGCTTAACGCCATTAATGTCCATTGAGTATTCTTTTTTTTTCATAAATTAAAATCCGAGGAAATTGAAACTTTGTTCCTTGAATTTTATTTTTAGTTTGTAGTCGTATTATTATTATTATTCTTCCGCTAAGGGTGTTTCCAGCATTTTCTTATTCAATACCAACTAAAATGGATTTCCTATAAGAAGGCCATGGGCTTTCACTTCCAAAGAACCAAAGTAAGCAAAATGACTGCTTCTTAAAAAAAAATTATTCATACAAAATTGCATACTTCTGGGAAACAGTGAAGGAAAAGATTCAAGCCATAAACTATTGTTGCAGCTGTAAAAGTCTTTTTAGCTATGTACATATGTATGTAAAAACAAAAGTAGAGGTCGTATAGGAAAAAGAATTCTAAAGCTCACCTACATATTCGTCTACAAAAAATCTTTTCTTGTTTCTTTCTCTTTTTGTGGTTTACCTGACTAAATAGCAGTGAAGAGTAATGGCGGTTCCAGAACACCACAACGCAATGGCTTTATGGTCGGAAATAGCCATAAGAAAATATTTTTATTAGCTACCTCGTATACCTACAGCATCCTGAGAACCAAGATGTAGGGTTTCATTTCACCGAATGCAAATTTTTATGTTAAATGTTTGTATTTATGAACCGACGGACCGACGACGATGATGACGATGACGCAGTAAGGTAAAGCTGGAGGCAGAGTGGAATAAAGCAGATAGGGAACTGGGAACCCAACTACGGAAGTAATAATAGTAATTTCTGACATTAAAAAGAATTGATTATATTGTGCTATGGTGAAACGTGAAACGAGAGGATATGGTTAAATTTTACTCTATGAGATCATAATACTCGTACCTAACAAGGTATATGGATGGGGGCAAAAGTTAATTTTAAATTTTAATTCCACACAGGCAAAATTGTTGAAGAATGAACTTTAATCATGTTTTCCGTAAGACCATTTTTTATGGAGAAAATCATAAAAGATATTTTTCATTAGTTTAATGTGCAAGACGAAACTTTTGATTTAAAATAAGTTTTAACAGATTTTTTTTTTAATTTTATGTTTTATTTTCAGTAATTCATCGGGTTCCAAAGAGGCATCGACAACAATAGTCGCAAAAAGTCAAGGAAATTCAAATGAAAAAAATAGTGCTTCAACTACGAAAGAGCCATCTCGCCATGATCGGTTTGAAGATTTGTTAAAGGCGTTAAGAGATGAAGGTGGTAGATATTCAAATGTAATTATTGACAGTCATTTAGAGGAGGATACAATCAATCCAACATTGGCTGAAGTAATTGATATGAAAGTGCGGTAAGTAACAACGTTTAAGTTTTGTGTAACCCTAACCTCAAACATAAGTATGATAAAAATTGTGATTTTTTGTGATAAGGAAGGTAATTCCAGGAAAAATTCCATAATATCTTAGACGACTTTTTTCACATAGCACGATATGGCATTATCATACTATTGAATAACGTAGATATAACTTTGAAGCCGACAAGTACTATTCAAAGCTGCCAAATCGAATGAATATTATTTTTTACGCTCTAGTATATTTTGTATGTTTTGACCAAAATTAGCATCCTATATTTTTAACCCGATTTTATCCGACATTCACATTCGTATCGAAGAGAGGAAAGACCGTACCACGGGAGCCTATTCAGGGCGAAGAGCATACAATTACCCATACTGTTTCTAATCTAATTTTATGAAAAAGCAATGGTCCTAACACACAACCCTTGGTAACTCCAGATTGTGCAATGAATAATCCAATCGATCAGTGAATCAAGCATTATTGCGAGTGGTTAGCATTTTATTAGAGGACCATCCAAAACACACTTCGTACTGTCGACATTTTGTTGGCTCTTTTTTCTCTATTTGTCTCTCTTTCTCTCTCTCTGTTGCACTCATGTCTTTTAATGTATAAAACAATAATCTCATGTTGGCCAGTGCTTCCAGTGTCTCTACTTATAAGATTTGCTTACCGGCATTACCATATACGAGGAGCCCTATGTCCGCTGACAAATCTTAAAATAGCATTGCCATGCATTTAGAAGAATTCTTTAATCTTGAGCAGAATCGACGATAATGTGATGAGATCTCATCGTTCTGGTTAAGTTTGCATTAAACTATGACGAGTATAATAAAGTAATTCATATCATCACGTTAATATTATTTTCTTAAATCTCGCCGTGAAATGTTTCGTCGCATTGAATTGTTGAATGGAACACTTTACTCGATGAAAAACATGACTAAAATTGCTGAGCAGTTGGAAAATTGGATTGTTATGGCGGGTGTACTTATGTACTTATTATATAAATGTAAACTTCGTGGTTCTTTGACCGATTTCAATGAAATTGATATATGTTGTAGCTGACATAGGATTATGAAAGACAAAAAAGGCGAAATGGCCGTATTTGGTCGAATGTTCGTGTTATTGCTCATTTATTTAGTTTTGTAATATTCTCAAAATATTAAAATTTTAAGAAACTTCAATTTATTGTGATTCCTATGACCGGCTCCAGTGGCGGATTTACAAATCTGCCGCGCCGTAGGCTATTCAATTTTTGCCGCTTTTATTGACCAGAAATATGATACCTTATCTTAAAATTTTATCGATTGCATTTATTCAATTGAATTATAACTCTAACTGAAGCCCATATATCGTGCCCGGGCGAAACGCATTGTAAACTAAATGTAATAAAATTTTTCAATATAAGTGTTATATAAAACCCTGTTACTTCAAATCTAGTTAATTGATTTCTGTAAATAAAACGGATCTGAGTTTCAAATTAAGTGATCTAAGTGGTAGGACCTGCAAAATAAAACAATTTTCTCATACCATTGTACTACGGCAAAAGCTTGACTTCCCATTTGAATAAGGTATGTACTAAATGTACTATGTTCTCAATAACAATACCTACAACAGAAAAGGTAATTTACTACAGTTATAACATTTTTTGCTCGCATGACATTCTTAATGCAATTCTTACACTATTAGGTACGTAATATGTGTTCCCTAAGGAAACAATTTTAGTGGCAGCTACAGATATACAAGGATGGCTTATATACTATCGTCACTATTCTTCTAAAGGGTCCGCCAAATAACTTTTTTTTTTTTGAAAACGCTATAAAAAAAAAACTACTGATAATTTTCTCAAATTTCTTTTTTATTTGAAAGTACAATCCTTTCGGTTAATAATGGAAAATAATTTCATTCAAATGGCTGCCTCGGCTGGCCATGCAGTAGCCTACACGATCGGTCCAATTTTTAAGCACATTATCGATTGTGTGTAGCTGTATTTCACCAATGGCTTCACGAATATTGTCCTTTAAAGCGTCAATTGTCTCTGGCTTGTCGGCGTAACACTTATCTTTTACGACACCCCACAAATAATAGTCCAACGGTGTCAAATCGCAGCTCCGAGGTGGCCAAACGACATCACCTCTGCGGCTGATAATGCGATCTTCAAAAACAGGGCGCAAAACATCGAGTGTAGCTTCGGCTGTCTGGCAGGTAGCACCGTCCTGTTGAAACCAAATATTGACAATATCCTCCTCTTCAATTTTTGTGAACAAAAATTCGTTCAACATGGCCCGATAACGATCGCCATTGACTGTAACGGCCACTCCTTGCACATTTTCGAAGAAAAATGGCCCAATTATGTCTCTGGACCAAAATCCGCACCAAACAGTGACTCGTTTTGGGTGTATCGGCTTTTCAATGTATGCGTGAGGGTTCTCTGTGCCCCAAATGTGACAATTTTGCTTGTTTACATACCCGCCAACATCAAAATGAGCTTCATCTGAAAAGATAATTTTCTTGGCAAAATCGGCATCTTCTCTAAGTCGATCGCAGGCCCACTTAGCGAAGCGAAAACGCATTGGATGGTCAGTTGGCTTCAACTCCTGAACCAATTGGACTTTGTATGGCGTCATACCAAGGTCTTTATGCAAAATTCGTCTCAATGATGTCTCCGAAATGTTTAATTGTTGAGAACGACGGTGAATTGATGTTGATAGCGCTTCACGCACACTTTCTGCCACAGCAGCAATATTCTTGGGTGAACGAACTGTTTTTGGCTTTTCACGCTTTGGTTTATTGATGAGGATGCCAGTTTCTTTCACTTTTTTCACAAGATAACGAACATACGGAGCTGGCCGTGCTTCTCTTCTTGCAAAATCCGTACGCAATTTTCGAACACATTCTGCAACATTACCATGATTTTCAAAGTAGTGTCGCAATATTTCCCAGCGTTGTTCAAGCATATGCACAACCATATTCGTTCAGCGGAAATATAAAACTAATTATCTATCAAATCATACATATGAGCTAAGTGTTACCATTCACGAAATAAGCACTAGTTGAAAAAAAAAACGTTAGACGGCGGACCCGTTAAAAGTTAGTTCTTATATTTCTGCACTATAGCTGTCTGTCAATTTACGTCGAATCCTTCGATTGAAGTCTTTCGGTTATCAATTAAATAGTAGGTTTGTATCTGACAACTGCCGACACTATAAATATCTTATATATTTTTCAGCTTAGCTTAGAGCTAGAAAATCTATGACATATTATTCAAATAAAATTCCTGTAAATGCTCTTAGCTCAGATGTATCTCTGAATCGACAGGAATATGCTCAAAATTGCTTATTGATTAAATAAGTTTGATGCTAATCTACTCTGTCTCTATATGCCTCAGCTTAGGTGACCATATTTTTCTTAAATAAAATATTGACTGAACTAAACATAATGGTTTTGTCCCCAGATCTAATACTCGTTTTTTATTTTTAAATCTACCAAACAAATTTTAACTCTGCAAGCTAAGTTATGGTATTGCTATATAGCTATGGTGTCCGTGAAGTTAGCATAGCAAGTGTCAGCATCTCAATTTTTTTTTTTGAGTTCTTATCGCATTTACATGAGTTCTATAGTTTCTGATAATTTTCCAAAATAGTTCTGCTTGATTTCACCGAAATTTATTTATAAAAGTGAGATGTTAACTTCACCAGCATATCATTTTTCAAAATATTATATACAATTTTTTTTTTTGTATAAGCACACTTCCCTAAGAGTTCCGCATACCTAAAAATATAATTCTGTGATATTCAAGTCGAAACAAAATTTTGGTGCGTAGCAAAAAAAATTAGAGGGGCAAAGGGGGTTAAATTCAGTTTTTTTCTAAATTACTCGAAAACCATAGGTTTTTTGAAAAAAAGTTGTTGGTCCGCATTGTAGATCATGTCATTCTACATAAAAAATATTAAAACGCTTTCATCGTACAATCGATAGATTTGAAGAAAAATGATGGAAAACATTTTGGTGTAGCACATTTTTTTCAAAAAATGTTTGATATGAATTTTACCCTCTTGTCATCCTCTAAAATTTTACGTCTGCTCCAAATTTAGGGTACTTTTTAGAAAATGTGTGCGAATGAAGCTCCGTCCAAAAATTCAGCTTTGTCGGAATTTTTTCGAAGTGAATATCTTATTTTCCTTGACTGCAATTAAATTAACTCAATTTAAGTAAATCACATGCACTTATTACATATATCACAAAAAACGATGTGTTTTCGATAATATACAAGAATATTATGATTAAAAATTTAAAAAATTTCAAGAACACATTTTTTTAAAAACTAAATAAAAAGGAAAAATTCAATAATAAGACAAGAGTAAGAAAACAAATAAACAAAACATAGTTTTTAATCTGGATTCCAAACTTTATCATTTGAAGCACATAACAATTGCAAAAATAATTGCTTCAAAAGTTTCTAATTTAAATCCATTAAACTTTTGTGTTTTAATAAGCTGAGATCTAAATATATTCCTTCCGCGCCTGCAGAACTTTGAGGAAACGTCATCCATTTCATAATAAAGTCAGAAATGTTTTCAAAAATAGGCTCTTCAAACGCATATCTTAATGTTAAAACATCCATCCAAAACTCTCATATGTTTTATCCAAAGGAAAGAAAAGAAATATTCAATCTATTTTAAAATTTATTCTGCAAAATGAAATAAGAGTGCTTTGGACTATTCACTCGTTCTTAAAATAAAATGCACGACTGGATCAATCGTACTTGCTCTTAGATTCTGAATAGAAACGGCTAAATGTATTTTTAAAGTCGTTTTTCACTAATTTTTTTATATATAAAAATTCTCAAATTTTTTCCAAAAAAAAAATTAATAGGTAAATATAAATTCAAAGGCAAAATTTCGGAAAAAAATCATCCCCCGTTTTCAAAATTTTGAATTTTCAAAAAAAAAATATTTTTTTTATTCAAAAATGTTTAGAATTTGAAGTAACTCCTGTATAAAATTTTTTATCGAGCCGTTTATGAGAAATTCGAATATCAATAAAATGGTTGTATGATACGTACCGTTAATAACAAAATATTTGAAAAAAAAAAATTTGGCCAAAATGTAGACCATATTCGAACCAATTTTAATTAAAATCGTTGGAGCCGTTTTCGAGATAATTAGGATGGTAGAAAAATTTGCATGCCAAGTACCGTTATTTTTGGGGCGAAAACGACGATTCAAAAATCTATTTTGGACAATCACCTAAAACGCCTAAGCACCAAGTGTGAACAAAATCGGTTCAGCGGTTTAGGCTGTTGGTCGTTCTACAGATAGACAGACAGACAGGCGCAATTTCGTTACCCACATTTTTGGTGTTCTCTATGATCGTAATGTCATGCTTGATTGTTAGAAATGCATAACTTGCCTTATAGTACCTATAATCACAAGTAAAAATGAGTAAAATCTAAAAAATATGTCTCTGAACCAACTTTAAAAAAATGAGACACTTTTGACTCAAATCTGTTCCACTGGTAACAGTGTTTAAGAACCATAATAAATTTTTCAGCCGTCGACATTATTTAGATTTGATGCAGCTCAAATTAATGAATTTGTACATATTAATTGTGGTATAGAGTGTCCAAACGTAGTCATCCACTAATTGTAATATTTAATTTAAAAATTTCATTATCGTAATCATGAAGCATCTCACAACCACAAGTGTCAACTCCATTGATAAAGGGTTGCTAAAAATTCATGTTATCGCGAATGTACAGTGTTGTAATAGTTTTTTTTTATATTTTACTAAATTTTACCCCATCTTTCAATTTAATTTTTTTTAAATATTTTATTCTTTAAAAAAATGTCCTGATAAAATAAGGAAGAATAGTGTATATTATTTATCGCAAATCTCTATAGTTTTATGCGATATTTGGACAAACAAAACTAGTAAACAAAAAAATACTATGATCAAAATGGTAACCGTATCTTTTTCTATACCTTTTCCACCTAAACCAATTGAAATGTCTATAGATTAAATACAATATTGCTTTCAGAAACACTCAGCATTTTAATCGCACAAACTTTATGAATGACCAAAGTGTCACTTAACTAGAAAAAGATTAAGGAATCAATTTAAGATAAATTATTGATATATTGGCATTATGAAATACATACATATAATAGACTTAGGAAATAAAATACAAATGAATTTGTGTGAAAGTAGCATATAGCTCTTTGTTGAAACAGAAATCTCTTAATCGATCATTTGAGTTTGACAATTTGATATCTGCACTTTTTGTTTTATTATTGGAACAATATTGAATGTTCTTATTAAATAACCAAATCTGCATAATTAACCTCGAATCAACAACCCATTTGTTAAATAATACAATCTTTTTTGAATGCAGTCTTTAAAAACAATTCATTGACAATCCTACTAATATTATAAATGTGAATGCTTGGATGTATGTATGTTTGTTGCTCAGTAACTCCGGAATGGCTAAACGGATCTGGATTAAATTTGGTACAGAGATAGATTATTGTCTGGAATATCAATTTTTATCCCGGAAAAATGTATGGTTCCCATGGGATAGGTTTATTTCAATTTTTCATAGATCTCATTCTACAAATATTTTATTCACAAGGCGCCTAAAAGCACAAGTATTTGCATGAAATTTGAATGGGATACTGGACTATCACATAGGTGATTTTTATCCCGAAAAAAATTAACGGTTCCCATGGGAGAGGCTTAAATATAAAAAAATATATACTTGGGTGTTTGTTCCGCTTTTACGCCTCAACGACTGAACTGTTCTTAATGAAATTTTGTAGGTGGATAGATGTCATTAGATTCCCGTGGGATAGAAAATCTGTATAGCATCGCAGCGGCATCTGTTATTAAAAATGGTGTGCAAAGATGTATTGTAATTCATCAACTGAGAACGAATGGGCCGATTTGGCTCGAACGCTTTTTTAGTTGTTCGTAATATTCAGAAAATTTTGGGAAAACCCTCCAGAAAAGTCGGAAAATTTTTAAAAATCGAAAATTGATTTTTTGTATGGAATTGTGTAGCATGTAAAATTATTATAAATGTAAAAGTTTGGATGGATGGATGTTTTTTGCTCAATAAAGCCAGAACGGCTGAACAGATCTGGATTAAATTTGGAACAGAGATAGATTATAATCTGGAATAGCACACAGCATTCTCTTTACCCCGGTAAATGTTTGGTTCCCGTGGGATATATTTGTTTTAATTTTCTATAGGGCTCATAATAACATATGCATTTATCTGCTCATTCTAGAAATAACCAACATAGCTGTCGTTCACTAGAAGCCAAAAAACACACACACATACACACATTTAGAAATACACACTCGATTATCACATAGGTCATTTTTCTCCCGAAAAATGGAACCGAACGGGCGAGCATTTTCGTTGTTTGTACCTAAATTCAACGACTGAACGGTTTTTAATGAAATTTTGTATTTGGATAGATGATTCCATTAGATTCCCGTGGATCTGTAGCATCTCACGGGTATGTGCTAGCAGCACATGATTTTAAATTATTAATTCATTTGATATTAAAAGTAGTGCAATAATTAGTTCGACATCGACATTCTCTTCAATTGAGGGTTCTTTACATCCTTTTGCATTCTCGCAGTGAAATTTATTCCCGTTATCCGATTTGATCTCAACCTTTAATTCAAAGGGTTTATAGTTTAATAGGAAAATAAAGTTTATTGGTGAAAAAGTTTAACGTGAAATGCATGATCTCTCAAAAGATTTAATTCAATTGATTACTTTAAGATTAGTAGGGAAAAATAATTGGAATCTTTTTTAATGTGAAAGGAATGTGAAATCGCAGTCTCAGAGTTAAATAATAATTGAATGCAATCGTTTAATCATTAACGATTGCATTTTATTATAACCCCGTTTACTTCACATTAATATTCAGATAAGGATATTTATTTTTGCACAGACAGGCTGGGCTAAACATTCTGGGATCTTATATCTCGAAGAAACCAGCATGGCCCAGAGGGGATCCAGTATCGTATTACGATGCAAAAAGATGCTAAACCTAATCGTCGTTATTTTGCCACACCATTACGCCTTTTTCACAATATTAATTAAACATTTTGACGATACGACGAATGAGGCCAGTCGATCAATGGTGGCACAAAAAGCGTGGACGTGCCATATATCCATCCCAAGTAACATTTTTCCTCTCATAATATTCTCCAATAACTTAATGAGACTAATTTAAGGGAGCCAAAATTAATCTTGAAGAATTCTTCTAGATTAGTAAAATACTGCTAAAAGTGTTAAATGGCCTAGTAATGAGAGCCTTTTAATACTTCCTAACAGAGTTGTATTAATCTTACGGGACAGTGATGTAGAATAATGAAAAAAGGCCTCTCATATGACTCTAATAAAGCGCGGCTAAATCTTGTTACGTTTCTTGTAATGGGAGTTGCTAAAAGGGAATAAAATTACCAAATAATATATATTTCTCATTAAAGTTTTTTTTTTGAAAGAAGCAAACTCTTTTAAATGTGCTTGATATGCTTTCAATATTTTATCATGGCGATACATTGTTTTATTTTATTGTTTATGTACATATATGGAAGCTAAAAATTAATGCCGTTGAAATTGTACCTACTTATTCTTAGATTTTACCTCCAAAAACACAAATTATTTGATGTATACTTTTTATCATGAATAGGGTTGCCATGGATACTATTCTGAATCAATTAATTTTTTAAATTATAGTGGATGATATGCAATCCCATATACAAAAAAAAAATAACCTTTGAGTCAAGTTAATTCTGAAAGTAATTCATATAACACACCAAGGGCAGTTTGCTAATACCCACCTTAAGCATTTAAGTTCTACTTAAGCACTTATGTGAAAGTTTACGCAGAGGAAAAAGTAGCCCATAAGCGTTTTAAGTTGAACATAAATACTTATGATTCGTATCAGCAAACAGGCCTAAGAGCCTTATGCTGCATTTACACAAAACAGCATAACCCAAGTAACATTTTTATCTCACAAAAGGCTTCAATAGAGAAACTTTGAAGAGTTAAAGTAATACCAACCCATTTCGATTGTTAAACATCCATGTGGGGCGTTTGGTCTGGCATACACCTTTAAGGTACTTTCCCCTTAAACATAACAAAAAATCAGTTTTGGGTATGCACTGTTAAAACTGCATATCTCCGAAAAGCCCCAGCTTTGAAAATTCGGAATGTCCATTCGTTCTTATCTACTTTGGTCTGCCACCCATGGGATATTGGTCTAATATATTAAGGGATTAATTAAAAAAAGAGAGAGCAGGATAACAAGTAACATACATATATAATGAACTATAAATCACGAACGTAGTTATTGAAGGGGGTCTCCGCATTCATCATGAATTTGTTTTTATTATAGCACGACACTAGAAAAATGCCAATTTATTACATTTATTTGCCACTAAAAGTGTGAAATATTTGTCAAGCTTTGCATTCTTAAAAAATATTCAAGCATATATACCTATTTTAAATAGGTTTTTTTTGTAAATTTTATTTACAAATTTATGAAGATATTCCTTTTTTGATTACACGTTTCAGTCGACAGCCGATCTTCTACTAAAATCCACAGCCCTTTGAAAACAAATGCTGAATGGTTTGCTATTTGGTATGAGTTAATTTTTGACCGTGAAACACTTTCATTTTGAAATATTTGAAAAAAAAAACCTTAAGAACAAAAAACACATTTCGGAAACTTAAAAAAAGACATCCATTTAATAATCTTGACTACGTCCTGTCTTGGCATATGACGAGAAGTTTGTGATTCCATATGCCAATTTGAAAACTGCAACTCCTATTAGAATCCTGTAATAAAATGTTGTATACCGCAAATTCTATAAGTTTCGTTATACAATTTTAAAATAGCTTAGACTCCGATAAATCAGTTGTTATGGGATTAAATATATATATACGTTTAAACTTCATAACAAGATTTTTAAAAAACTCTATGTTCTTGCGGAATCTTGTTAAAGGAGGAAAATTTGTTTTAAGTTTAAGATGTAAATTATTTGCAAATTGTAGACAGCTAAGATATGAAAATAATTTAAGTATCGTAACAAGAAATTAAGTCTAATGATAGTAGGCTTACAAGCTTAGCTCTGGAGAGTATGTTAGTTGGGTGCGTTGACCAAAACCACCCAAAACTTTGACGATCACAGAGATTGATTCGGATGACTACCAGCTGTAAACATATTCACAATAAGTTACTGTTGTAACAAAGCGTTACACTTTTCATCTATCCCCCGACCGAACCATTATATTTAAATTGGTTTTCTACACAACGCATTCGAATCCTAACCGCACCAAAGACTGGGCTATATTATTTCATCATTTACCGAGAACCCCTACAGTTTTTACTACACCATGGATTCATTTACTCTCACCCATGACTTAAGTATAGTGTCTGTGTAGTTAACCATCCCACTGAACAATTTTTTTTTTTTTTTTTTTTTTGTAATTCATTTTTATTTAATATTAACTTATAACTATCTTAAAGCTAGACAAAAATGTTGCCACCCTGACTGTCCCGTACCTTATTACCCTAAATCTATGCAAGTCGGCCAAGAAAAAATCTTATCCGACTTTATGTATCGGTGTCTTGATTAGCAAGCCACCAGAACTGGTTCTCACCCTATGAATTCGGTCCCGATCGGACACAGTCCTGCTGAACCGAAGGCGCTCTTCTCCACCTTGAGCGATGACGTCTCGACCATACAGGAGTCGCCTATCTACAGTTTTGCGGCTGACGTGGTAGATTAGCGGAACCGCCATTTCATCCTATATCAGCCATCGACTATCTAAATAGACGAATGCCTCGGGAGATATGTAGCCACTTAACCGCGCACTCTCGTGATATTCGTTGTTGGGGTAATATGCCCCAAAAATTAAGCAGTTGGCTGAGGACATCGCTCTGACAATGTGACTCCGAATCAGTTTAAACAAAAAAAATTATCTATTCTGTTTATGTTGGCTCCGTTTTTTAGAACCTGGTTCGAATAATATCGTGTGTACTCCTACTCTGGTATTCTGTGTAATCCAAGGCAACGGCTAAGACATTGCCTCTCAAACACCCTAATCTTTTCCATTTGAGATGGGACAACGTTGAACCACACCGGGCATCCATAGGCAATCATCGGACTGATGAGAGCTATGCAGCAAATCACCTTCACCTTGCTGTCAAGACGGCTGCTATAAAACAGTCGTTTTGTCAGGGCAACGGCTTCCCTAGCCCTGGCCAGAGCAGCACCTGTATGTCTGTCGAAATACAGGTCCTGGTCCAACCCGATGCCAAGGTACTTTACTACACTTTTACTTGCCAGCGGATGTTAATTTGGCCATACGATCACCAGCTTGCGCCAGTACTTTCTCGTATCCCTTGAGGCGCTAGACAACGTTGTCCTAAGCAGAATATTTTTTCATTTCGGGAAGTTGATTTTCAACTTCCAGTCATCACAATATCGCTGAATCTTGTCGAAGTCACTCTGCAAAAGATTTTTGATGACCTCAACTGTATGAGCTGTTCTGTACGCAATTAAGTCGTCGGCGTACGCAATTGCCTGAGTTAGACTACCTATCAGATCGCTGGTGTAAATGCTGAAGAGAATCGGCGAGTTAACCGCTCCCTGCTGAAGACCATTTTTAATATTAAAAACTGTGGTAGAAGTTACATTGCCACTCTTGCCAACAAACTTTCTACCATTTAGCATGTCATAAAGCATATACAATAGAGGTTTACTTATACCTTGTCTGAGAAGCTTCAGGTAGAGACCTTCTAACCATACGGTGTCGAAGGCCTTCTCCAAATCAACCAGATAGGTACCCGTACACTGCCTTTTAGTTTTGTTCCATTGGATATCAGAAACCAGCTTAAACGCGGCATGAATTGTGTCAAGTCTGGCCTTAAAACCGAACTGATTATCCGGTATGATATTATTGTCCTCCGCCCACCTGAACAGAGCCCTATTAAAAATCTTTTCAAATACTACCGAACCATTGTATGATGCGAATACACACACTACCACACAGAGAATGTATTTAGTCAACCAGATGACGGATGAGAGCGCATCACATCACATTTGACTCACTTTTAGTTCACATTTATTGGTGATGGTTAATGTCCATATAGGGAAGTAATATTTCGGTACAAAAGTGTTTTTGCCTTTACTGTGGTTTGTCCCAATTCAGAGCAGATACTTAAAGCAAAGTTCCTCCCGACGTATGACTCCAGAAACATGATGCTACGTTCCGCATAATTAATATCATAACCAAAGTTCTACATGAGCAATTTGAGGGTATATCTCACAAAAATGTGACGTGAAGTCAGCGTCGTTCCTGGGGAGAAAAAGTTGGGGCTATTTTAACTTTTTGGGGCCACTTACATTTTCCAAAACTTGACATTACGATGATGGAAAACACCAAAAAGTAGGTCCCGCAATTCTGTCTGTCTGTCTGTCATCGAGTCTGCAGCCTAAACGGTTCGGTGGATTTGCTTCAAACTTGGTGCATATTATTTTGGCGGTAATATGCCCACACTTTTTTTTTTAGAGATGACAAATAACAGTAGCCTCCATACATTTTTTTTTGGCCAAATACAAATCTCTAATTTTTTTCAAAAACGGCTCCAACGATTTTTATAAAAAAAAATCAGTTCATTAATGAAGGGAATTTGATAATTTTTTTTTTGGAAAAAAATTGTTATTTTTGGTACCTCTAGTACAACCATTTTTTTTTTTTGGTTTTCGATTTTCTCGGAAACGGTTTATTTGATTTTTTTGAATTTTTTTACGCAGAAGCTCCTAGAAAGTCTAAACACTATTGTATACACAAAATTTTTCAAAAAAAAATTTTTTGGAAATTAATTTTTTTTTGAAAACTCAAATTTTCGAAAACGACTCAAAAATTTATTTCGAAACTTCGAATTTAGTGGTTTTTTGACATTATCTTGAATAGTTAAAAAAAATATTTTTTTTTAAATAAAAAACAACGGTACCTCCTATACAAATGTTAAAAAACCGTTAAGAAAAAAATTTATTTCTTGAAAACGGCTCCAAGAATTTTTATAAAAAAATTGTGTGTTCTTAAATTAGTACAGTTCACTTTCAAGTATAAACATATTTTTTTGCGTACTTATTAACTGTACTTCCCATAGAAACACTTTTCATATTTTCGATTTTTTCAATATTGGATGAACCGACTAAAATAATTTTTTTTATTAAAATGCTCCCTAAAATTGTTAATAAAACTGCATACAAAAATTTTCAAAAAAACGCTTTTCGATTTTTTTAAAATAAATAAATTTTTTTTTTTGAAGTCATAGAATTTTTTTTGAAATTTGAAATTTATTTCTATATTAATAATATCTTCAAAATGGCGTTTTAATGTTTTTTTCTAAAAATGTTTTCAAAATTTTATACATAAAAAATTAATTTATTAAAAAACCACTCCAACGATTTTTGAATTTTTTTTTATATATTCCTATTTATCCATGAATTCAAATTGCATCTTTGTTTTCCCCTTAACTATAACGGCTAAGCAATATAAAAACATTTAATTATGTGTATTATCCATTTATTTCTACCTTATTATTATTCCCTTTTTACGTTTTTTTGCGTACGTCACTGAATACTAAATACAACGTCGGCCCTCATACATTTATATGTATATATGTATATTATACATTTGTAGGTAGGTACCTATGTAACTATATAAGTTGTTAGCTACAAGAGCAAGCTCGTGCGATCCAGTCGTGCATTTTATTTTTGATTTTTGACTTTCTCATAAACGGCTCTACTGACTTCGATCAATATTTAAAAACCGAAGGTCCTTCGAATTATAAATAATACTGCATACCAAAATTATAAAATATAAAATTAAATATTTTTAAATAATTTAAATCTATTTAAGACTAATTTTTTAACTAATTCTGGAGGCGAAATAAAAGTGGCACAATTAACATCAGATAACCTTTAAATCTAATAAGTTTTAATAGTAAGAGCCAAAAACATGTTTTTCACACGCACTGCTATGGTAAACTTAAAATATTAATCGCAAAAGAGATATTATGTTTCATGTCTTTAAGACACGGCAAATTAAATTTTAAAATGTTGTGCAAAATTTGTTACTTTTATTGAATTTTACGATTTTGGGGCCATTTGGCGATGGCCCGGTGGATGGGGCCAAATGGCCCATTTGGGCAATTTAGCACAACGCTGCGTGAACTCTTAATCGAAGATTGCGCTCAAAGTCCACATTACTCAAATTCAGCCGAATCTATACGGCAAGGTAATTAAAAATTGAACTTCTGAGATCCTTGTCAATGGGCAAATACATATGCTATACGTAATGGCATACATAGACCTTTCAAGCAAAAATTAAAGGATTTAGTTAATACCTAATATACAGATTATTTTCATTCATTTAAATATCGACTCGTACTTATAGTACAAAACTTTAGTATATAAACGGTGATTTTTTAAGAGCTTGGTTTTTGAAAATTCAAAAAAACACAGAAACTTGTAAAAAGTGAATGAAATTTTTATTTGGATCGATAAATCAATTTCTGCCATTTACTTTTTAAAAATAATTTCACTTAAATATTGCCCGCGGCTACGCTTCAGGTGGTCCATTCTGAAGGTCCAATTTTGGCAAACTTTTTCACACATTTCGGCCGGAATCTCACCAATGACGCGTTCAATGTTGGCTTCCAAGGCAGCAATCGTGTTTGGCTTGTCCCCATAGACAATAGACTTAACATAGCCCCACAAAAAATAGTTTAACGGGGTCAAATCACATGATCTTGGTGGCCAATTGACTGCGCCAAAACGTGAGATCAACTGCTCACCAAATTCGCCTCTCAATTGATGCATGGTTTCGCGTGCAGTGTGGCATGTGGCACCGTCCTGTTGGAACCACATGTCGACCAAGTTCAATTCTTGCATTTTCGGCAAAAAAAAATCTGTTATCATCGAACGGTACCTTTCTCCATTGACCGTAACCCTGCGGCCTTCATCGTCCTTGAAGAAGTACGGCCCAATGATGCCGCCTGCCCATAAACCGCACCAAACAGTGCATTTTTCGGGATGCATTGGTAGCTGCTGAATTGCCTCTGGCTGCTCTTCAGTCCAAATACGGCAATTCTGCTTATTCACGTATGCATTTAGCCAAAAATGGTGGGTCGATTATGACGACCATAAAACGGACGTAGCTTGCGAAACACATTTTTCACAGAGCACGAATTTTGATAATAAATTTCAATAATTTGCAAACGTTGTTCAGGCGTAAGTCTATTCATGATGAAATGGCAAACAATACTGAACCGAAATGTCAAATGTTCGTGGAATTTGTCATGTGTGATCTGTCAAAAATATAAACGTCAAAAACCAAGTAGCAAAAAAATTATATTTCAACAAACTACATTTATTTAATTCTAATGGCGTCGTATAAAAAGTCCTTATATCCTAACTCAATGTACTGACATACTGATCATTAACAGCTGAACTTCCAAAACAATTTGAAACATATTATTTCTAAACCATTGTTTTATTTCTGATTGGAATCAGTCAGATTTCGCTTCATCAATTAAATCAATTGTGTCTTAATTGATTCACACGAATATCATATTCACTCGAATAACCTGTATTTCAGTGTACTCGATATATATTGTTAAAAACCAATCATTTAGAAAGTTTGCACACATTTCTAATTTAAGACAATAATCCGTTGACAGCGACTGATATTAAATGCTTTTGCCTGACATGACATGCCCATTATTCGTCTTTGAGAAAAGGAGACATAGAAATCTTAAGGCAAAACTACTTTTACAGTAATGCGATGTTCACCATACAAACACTCATGCCGGGTAATGTAGAGGTAGACTGTAGAGTTTGTCTATGTATATACACAAGGACAATCTGAAACTCCTCATTTGAAATGTTATATAATATTATGTTTCTTACATAATGTCCTCCACGGGACTTAGCTGCCAAGACAAATGGCTTTCATGCTTTTGACATTGATGGCAAATAGCACAAAATAGGACACACACATCAGCAGGACATCCAATTGTGTAATCAGTGAAGATTTAATCATATGTTATTGACAAAAAACCTGTCATTGTCGGAGATGTAGCGCAGATGGGATGGTCTTAGACAGTTCACATATTTTTTGGATCATCATTATGGGTATGTGCTGTTTCAGCTACATATGTATATGAGAGGGTTCACCATCGGTTGTAGATAATATCTTTTTCAAAATCACGCATTTGAAAAATAGAAGTTACAGGGTCAAAGTAACCAAAAAGATATATGCAGGAAAAACTCACCAGGTTCAATTGCTTTAAGATAATTAACTCAATCTGATCCTTGGAAGAATTGAAACCTATGCTTTGACCGGAATAAAAGTTTTGAAGTTCTGAGTAGTATAAAAGGCGTACTGTATGGAACGTCTGCGTGTTGTTTTGATTTTTAATCCTTTTAATAATACTGATATTTCAGAATAAGCCTCATTGATGGAGACTCATCGATCATCAAAGCATCAATTAAACAAAAACTGAATTAAAAATTACATACAGGGTGGCCCACGAATCGTGCTACAATAAGAAATTTAAATAACTTTTATTTTAATCGATGTATTTCATTAATTTTTTTTTATTCGATTATAAATTAAATTTTGTTTTAAATACCTAATGGTTTTTAAAGATGAATGAAATTGGGATCGCCTCAATTATTGTCTTAATAGCCTGCTTCAATTTAGTCAAATTCCTGGGTTTCGTTTTGTACACTTCCTGCTTGACATAACCCCATAAAAAAAGTCTGGTCCAGTCAGGTCAGGTGACATTGGGGGCCAGCGGAAAGTGCAGTTTCTGGATATCAATTTGTTTGGGAATTTTCGTTGGAGCTCCGCCATAACTTGTGCGGCTACGTGTCCACTTGTTCCATCTTTTTAAAACCAAGTCCTGTTGAAAGGGATACGTCTTCGGCGATGTTCTGTGTAAAAAAAACTCCTTCAACATCTTTAAATAACTGTCCCCATTGACAGTTTGTGTTACACCGTTTTCTTCAAAGAAGTATGGCACGACAATAAACCTTGATGAAACTGCGCACCATACAGTGACTCGTTCTGGGTGCAGTTCCGTCTTATGGAACATTTCTAGATTGAATTCACTCCATATACGGCAATTTTGCTTGTTAACATTGCCGTTTAAGTCAAGATTGGCCTAATCAGACATGAACAAACAATTTATCAATGTGTTGTCTTCTTCGGCCATTGCAATCGTTTTTCGGCAAAATTCCAGGCGAACAGGCAAATCCTGAGGGTTAAACTTATTGAAATAAATTGAAATTGAAATTGAAACTTGCTTGTAATTTGGACTTTGTAACGGAAATAATTTTAAGTCATCATGAAGTATCCGTTGTAATGACCGTCTGCTAACTCCAATTTGGCCCGATAAGTTTCGAGTTCAAACACTTGGATTTGCCTGTATTGCCGATGCAACAGCCACAATTGTATCCTGAACCCGAACATTGGGATCTCGATGATACGGTCTTCGTTCGATGCTTCCGGATTCGGCAAACATATTCACCAGCCTCATAATGGTCCATCTATTCGGGGGAGTACCGCCAAACTCCAGCCTAAATTCCCTTTGGACGGAAATGACGGACTGCAAAGAATGGTATCGCTGCACTATCCAAATCCTTTTTTCAGTACCCAAGCATTAATTTTGATAAATCTAAACAAGAGCCTATAAAATAAAAGATAAAAATAAGCCGATTACTCGCCGATTGTAGCACGATTCGTGTGCCACCCTTTATTACAATGCGAAGTGATATCATGCTCAAAAGCACAGACAGTCAAAACAACGAGATTTTCAAGCTCATGGACCTTGTTAAATACAAAAACTTACCTAACTCTGCACTCATCCATAAAGCATCCTTCAGGTCAACGTATCTATTGGGGGTTTCGTTTGGTAACAAAAATCAATTTATTTTTAATTTAGATCTGTCAAAAAACTGATTTTAACAATTTTTGCCTTCGATTGGCCAAACAATTTATTTAATGTTTGATTTAAAATACATTTTGCAGATCTGGATTTTTCGGCAGATCTACCCCTCTTTTACTAACACCAATATGCATCATAATTGACCGCCATCATTTTGACAAGGTCTTGTCTGATAATTATTTGTTTCGGTTGCAGGAAAGAATTAAAATAGTTTTAATTCAAATGGAAGCAGTTTTAAGTGAATTATTTTAGTCTTCCAGCTCATTTTAGGACTTACAAACTTGAAGTTAAAAACAACGTTCGAGTAGATATTTGGCAGCTGATTACGTAGCTGGTTCTCAGACACAAATAAGCACAAATACTTTAGCAAATAAAAATCAATCTGAAAACGTATTCGATTCCTTTGTTTTCGTAAGTTTCAGTTTATAGATCAAAATATAAATTTACCAAACGAAAACCCCATATGTGAACGGTTAACTCACTGCTTAAAATCAAACGTGATTAAAACGAAATAGCTACAAAAATATGTTAACGAATTAGTGCTTACAGAATTGTAAGGGTAGGAAAGAGTGAGTTTAAGGAGGGGATTAAATGGGAAGATTATGTTTGAGGTGCCGCCCTAAGCCGTTCTGAAATTTGAATAAATTTGAGGATATGTATGTTTAACTGCCTTATTAGAGACAACGCGCAATTCGTCGAAAAAGTAATCTCCGATTGCTTCTTTCCTGCTACGGGCTAGACTAGGCCATTCACACGCATTCTGCCTCTTCGTCCACACAACCTCTACATATGTCAGATATGCGTATTCCCATTCTGGTCATGTGGGTTCCGATTGAGTTGTGAGTTATCAAATGTTAGGATAACCATTAGGAGAGACGGGACAGTTGAGATCTGTTAAGCCCAAGCAAATATTCTGTTTTTTCTTAGAGATATAAGTCGAAAGATTTCTCGAAACTCTACAACTGTCGATACCTGAGCATCTGTCGGTTGCGGTTTTGAGGAAAATGTGTTGGATTCTAAATTTTTTTTATTGTAGCTTTTTTCTATCTTTATTGAATGTTCTATTTCCAGTTCAGTTTACGATCTATAACCAGACCAGATATTTATCCGTGCCAGTAATGTTAAGTGGCGTCCCATTTATGATGGTGGGATTATATTTGGAATGTTACGTTCCATTTTGGACAAAACTAGTTCTGTGTTTAATAGGTTTACATTTATTTCAAAACTACTGTCCCAATTACTATGAACTTATCGAGGGTATTCTGAAGAATTTTAAACAGTGTGTGTTTTCGAATTTCCCTGATGCTCATAACACGATGCCATCAGCATATGCAACGACTTTGACAACCGTTGGACTTAGCTTTAGTAAAATCTGGTTAACGACCAGAAGTCAAGGAAGTGGAAGATAGAACATCGGCATGTAATAACCTTTAAGTTTCCAGTCGCCCAGTTCGCCATTCACTATCCTGGACTGAAGCATAGAGTCATTGTCAAAGGCCCTTTTTATATCAAATAATGCACCCAGCGTAAACTCTTTGAGTTGGATAGTTTTTTCAATTGTGCCTACCACTTCATGAAGTGCTGTCTTAACAGATTTGCCCTTATTGCATGCATGCTTTGCCTGTGAGAGAACACCATAATTTAGCTTCAGGCGAATTTGTACATCTATGAGTCTTTCCAGGGCGTTCAGTAGGAAGGAAGATAAGCGTATAGGTCTGTAAATCTGTTGGTTCCATGTTGGTGGTCTTTCCAACTTTCGGAATCAAAAGTATATAGTATATCATAATTTCATAACAAATAAACAGTGGTATAGACGAATGATGTAATGTAGTTTATTTTAATCTCACTCAATGTTATTTTACTCGGTCCTACCCGCGTAGCTCTAAAAAAAAAGCCCTTAGAACAATACCAGTTGGACACCACTGGTGAAATAGATCAGAAAGTTAAGAAAAAAATGATTAATTATTATAAAAAGAGTGTCGGAGAAAACACGGAACCCTGAGGTACACCAAAATTTAGTTTAAGAAGGTCCTTAAAAACTCTGAAAATATAAAAATTCGTCCCATAAAAACATTTATACGCTCTCAAGTAAAAGTCGAGTCATTTGAGGCTTTATGGACCCAGTCTATGAATATCTATAAAACTGTCTAAAGTGTTGTTATGGCAGAAGAGCGTTAGAACGCATGGCAAAGTAGTTATTCGTACAATTGAGAATGACAATGTTATTCAAAAATACCTAGACAAGTCGAAATGTTGAAAAAAAAAACAGTTCTGGGAACTACTGGGGTGCTTTCAGATGTTGAGGAATTAAATCGAGATGTTTGTAAATTGGCAGACTTCTTCTCTCTTATCGGTATACTGCTAAATGATGAATTGTGCTATTTTAGTGGATAGCTGTGCTTGCTAGATTTCTAAGTACAACTCTCCATTATGTTCGATCTCAATTTATTTCGCCGGAATGTTAATTGCTTGCAGTCGGCCTTAACATAAAGTGATGGGTCAATATTTCAGTAGCTGGTATTTAGTAACAAGTATAAGCATAATAACAATAACTATACTTGTTATTACAGATTAGATTACTACATTTCCTCGCAGCTCAGATGCCCGTGTACCATTTGTCTGCAGATGTTTAAAGTACTTTTATTACCTCTATTCTGGAAAACGTTTTGTTGCATCACGATATCTCGAATTTACTTTTTGGGAAAATGGCGGCGGGATACATATTTATTTTTGAAAGTATTAATTTCTCGAATATTTGGATTTTATTTAATATTTTTTCTTTTCATAAAATGGCTTTTAGGCGCTTAAAAAAATTACCAGAAATTATTTTTCTGCTCTAAAAATAGTTTATATTTTGGGAATATTTAAATTTATTTCACACTAAGTCCAAACAAATCTTAAAATCTTAAAAAAAAATGCATATACCCAAACTCAACCCCACCCCAAATCAAATATTATGGCCATCCAGAGGGGTTCCATGTCCCGCAATTCAAGCCGAGGTTTATATACGCTATGGCCCTTATATACCCTTACATATGCATCGCTGAAAATGTCCTTTGGTCAGCCTAAGGATTTGTGCCATAATGACCATACCTAGGGATGGTAACAATTTTCAGTAGCAGGTATTCAGTAACAGTTATTGTCGTCATTGAAGAACGAAAATACCAGTTATTGAAATAGCATTTAAAGTCTCTTTATTTGGGATTTGTTTATTTTAATCTGTTTACCTTACCAAAAAGTTATTGAACGTTGTTGTTATAGATTTACATACCTTGCTTAAATGTGATTCTGATTCTGATTAACTGTGATTTCTGAGCAATAGTTTACATTCGAAATCTATTAGAAGAATACAAACAAGCAGCTTAGACAATTCCCTTAGTGACAATAAGTTAACTTTGTTCTAATTTATTAGCCAGGAGTTTAACACTTTGAAGTAATACTTGTAACCCTTTAGACATTCTGTTTAAGCTCATAATTAATCAGTTTCACATACTTAATTAAAATAATTCCATATTCAATAAATTCCTTGATTTTTTTTAATATAAGCTCCGACGGACCAATGACGACAACTGCAAATACATTTTTTTTTCCTCGACGACACGTAGCAGTGTTGGAAGTGTAAGCCAGAGTGCAAAAGTTCAAAACTTTAAGTGGTCGATAAAGGACGGATTTTTATACATGTTTTCAATTTTCTCTAAGAAAACTTTTTTCCCTTTAGTCCTTTTATGATTTTCTCTCAAGGATAATAATTGATCCATAACGATCCGACACAACAGTGTAAAACAGACAAAGTAGCTAACTTTTGAGTATCGTTGGTGTGGTAGATTAATACTTTTTTCACCCTATTTTCTACCCGCATTTTTTGTAACGCAATTATGAAAGAGCATCGGGTGGCGACGACGCGACGGGTAGTTTAGCAAAGGGAAGAAAACACAACACTAAAATCCACACAGATTTTAAGGAAAGTTTTCGAATTGAAAAAAAGTTGTTATTATACAACATTATATGATGCGTATCCTGTACGAGAATAACAAATCGAATTCAAGTTTTTTCTTTGGCTATAGGCTTCGCTCACCCAAAAGTTTGTATTAAAACAAAATTCACCTAACTGTATGAAACGCTATACATTGTGTGGGAGGAGAAAATCATGATTGAAAAATAGCATTAAAGTAATTTTGCTTTAATATTTTTCGGTGAATCGTGGAAATATTTGTTGATGTTGATTTTTTGATGTACCTACTTAACGTACTTAAGAAGTCTACAAATATTTTGAAATGTGAATTGAATTCAGCTGAAAACCATTCGACTTGTTTTGGGATTTTTCGATTGCACCCATTTTTCGGTTGAAGCAGGTAAATAGGCTAACTAACCGAAACTTGTTAATTTATATAAGGACGTTAAAACCACATTGTATACTTTTAGGGTTGGATGGTTGTAATATTGTTTGAACGAAAAAATATGTTCATAATTATACTAGGGAATGGCAGAAAATACAAAACTGACAGTTGGTTATTTTTGCCCCTCACGATAATGGGATTTCCTGCAGATGACGCTTGATTTTTGTTTTGTCTTACCCGTATGCGATGAAATTGATAAATTCTGCATTTTACGATAAATGAACTCGTTTAGGGACTAAAATGGGCACATTTCCACAAATCAACAAATAGCCGATTGTAGAAGCAGATGATGCAATAGGAAGTTTCCATTGGGTTGGTGAGGATGATCAAGATTAAAAGGCAAACCTAGGAGCTTTCAATTCAAACTGATCTGCATTTCACTATGATTTCGCAGTCGCGACCAAAGATAATCCATCTATTAATATGGATGCCTGCCAGCATTATGTTATATACATTTAAAAGTTCTTAACGAAGGTTCCTAGTAGCTGTGCTGTGCTGATAATAAAAGTCAAATTACCTACCTACATATATGTACATATGTATTTAAATGCACGGCTACTATAGCTATATGTACAAAGATACACCAAAAGCACATCATCTCCCTACAATCAACTAATAATACAACAATGACTTTCTAATTACGTCATATTATCCGAAATAAAAGAAATAAGGCTTGGAAAAAATACTTAAGGTTCATGACGGTAGAGAATCAAGTAGTTTACATTTCCGTTTTTGAAGAATTAAAAAAACTCTCTTTCAAACTCTATAACGAATATCTGGAAACCATGGGGCGTTCTTTGAAGTTCGACCCGAAAAACTTCTGGAAATTCATAAATTCTAAAAAGAAATGTGACGGGTATCCAGTAAACCTCATTTATAATGACGTAATCTTGAATACAACTTCTGAAATCTGTGAGGGATTTGCAAGTAATTTTAGCCAATCCTTCATTGATTCTCCTGTAGTTGTTGACGACACCTATTTTCATTTTTTACGAAATTGTCCTCAAGTATCATTTAACAACATTACAATAGAGCGTGAAAAAATTTTGAGCTTTTTGTCACATTTAAAAGAGGACTATTCTGTTGGACCTGATGGAATACCACCTGCTGTATTAAAAAAAATTAGGTCCATTTTAGCTCTTCCTCTGAGTAATATTTTTAAACTATCTTTGAAATTAGGTAAGTTTCCTTCAGTTTGGAAGAATGCATTTATAACCCCAGTATATAAAAATGGAGATAAAACCAATATTATCAACTATAGACCAATTTCTAAACTTTCTTGCATTCCGCAGTTGTTCGAACAAGTTGTATGTGATAGTTTGACATTTATATGTTAAAAAATTATTTGCAACCAACAACATGGTTTTATGCAGAAAAGGTCTACTGTTACTAATGTAGTTTTCTTTTTGAATAAATGTTTAAACTCCATAGAAAGTGGTCAAGAAGTTGATTGTGTATACACAGACTTCTCGAAAGCTTTTGATCAATTGTCTCATGAGATTATCAAGTTTAAATTTAATTCATACGGCTTTCCTCCATCTTTCATCAAGTGGATATCATCGTATCTTGAAGATAGGTCATATAAAGTCAAATTCAGAAATTCTTACTCAAGATCCTTTATTGCCAAATCAGGTGCTCCGCAGGGAAACCATCTTGGACCACTACTCTTTACATTGGCCATTAATGATGCTCCTCTTTGTGTACGCAATAGCGAAGTTCTTATCTTTGCAGACAATATGAAGATTTATAAAAATATATCATCCTCAAAGGATCGAACTCTATTGCAAGAGGATATTAACCACTTTGCCTAGTGGTGTAAAAAGAACAGTTTGAACCTTAACCCGACAAAATGTCAAACAATGACATTTTCAAAAAAACGTTCTCCTTCTTCTCATGACTATATTATTTCACGGCACATTTTAACTCGTGTTATAACTGTACGGGACCTTGGAGTTCTCTTTACACAAAATTTAGACTTTTCTGTCCATATTAATATCATTGTTAACAAAGCAAATTCAATGTTAGGATTTATTAAACGTTGGTCCAAAGAATTTGTTGATCCCAGTGTTACCCGTGCTTTATACAACTGCTTGGTTCGTCCCCATCTTGAGTATGCATCGCAGGTTTGGACTCCTCCTTACGATGTTCATATTGAGAGATTAGAATCTGTTCAAAAAAACTTTACTCGTTTCGCATTGAACGGGCTTCAGTGGAGTGATCCTTCTAATGCCCTCCCTTATGACCAACGTTTATCTATTCTTCAAATGCAAACACTGGCACAGAGAAGAACAAACAATGATTTGGTATTCCTCCACCAAATAATAACAGGTGTCACAGATGCACCAGACCTACTATGTTCAGTTTTTTTTAATTATCGGGGTGGAGGTTATAATCTTCGTGCACTCGACTTGATTAAAGTCCCACCACATTGGACCAACTATGGGATGCATGAGCCATTGACACGTATGGGTAGACTTTTAAATTGGAATTCAAACGTTTTGATTTTAATATCAGTAAAATTAAATTAAAAAATCTACTCAAAACCAGTGTTCCACGCTCCTAAATGTTTTTTTGTTTATTGTTATGTTCTTGTTTTGTATTGACGTAATATTATATGTTATATTTTCATGTTGTACTTGTGTTAGTGTTATTTGTAATAGAGTTTGCCTACTAACAACTAACACTGCACTAAATGATGAGCCGGTGGTATAACACAGTTGTCTGTGTTGGCAAACCATTGGTCGCAAGACGGAGCTTGCTATAAGCTCTCTTCGACCAATTCTGATAGTGTGTTACATTGTAACGAAGTATTACACTTACGCACCCCATCCCATGCCGAAACGGAATTACTCGTATGTACCTGACCACCGCCAAACCAGTCAACTCACCAGTCACATTTATTTATTTTCATTATAAAAAATAAAAAAATCTAGTAGGACCGCACGACCACCACATAACCACAAATAAGGAACATCGTGCGACCACTACCGACACTTAATCATACGACTACAGTGGAGTGCCACTACCAGCAACAAACGGCAGCAACAACGTACGACCTTAACACCACCCTAACATTTACGTTCGTCATCCCTACAATTCGCACTGCCTTAAGGTAAGAATTATTATAAGTGGTTGTATGGAATGACGATACGGGAGGAGGAAACTTGTATTCTCTGAAGCATACCTTGATCTAGGTTTTAGTGATTGGTGGTGAGAAATAAGATTCCCATTAATCCTCAGTGGCAGTATACTTGGTGGTCAATTCCGTTTAACCTTAATTGGTACATTGTTGTGCCGTTTAAGGCTCACATTTTGGTAAACAAAAGATTTTCCGTTGGGTTAGCCTTGAGCTGGAATTAAATTCCTATAAATCGGCGATTTCCCTACTTTCCCCTTCAGTATAAGTTTAGGACAAAGTAATTTTTCCTTGGGTTAGCCTTGGACTGGAATTTAGATTCCTAAAACGTTCTATTCCCCTGTTCGCTTCTTCAAAGTGAACGTCTTGGGACTAAGTTTACTCCTGTTGCTCAAATAAACTAGCTTTGCGATTATATGAAACACTTGTTAAAATTTTAAGAAAAAGAAAAATTGTAATATTGTAAATCACCCGCTTTGAATTTAAATAAAGAAATAATTAAAACTGTTTACTGGCGAGTTCTTTCTTCTACATCCGAGTTCTACTTTGCTGTCTTCGGACGAACCCTGGACACGACGAGCTAACCTCAGCCTTAGACAAAAAGCATCACAATATTGATTGTCCAGAAATCACTATCCAGATTCGCCATATATATAGTTGGAACTATTGTAAATCTATTAAGCGAATCAATAATGACAGATAAAATAATCGGCAACGACTATTTGTCCGAGGGTGGTGTGTGATCACTTGGTGACAATGGTAGAACAGTTGCCATGAAGATGAAAGGGAAATACAATCGATTAGTGTGACTGGTGGAACTGGTAATACGTATCTCAAGATCGTCGTTTATTCTAGAATAGTGTCACGTTGTTGAAATGTGATCGCATTCCTGATTTCCGAATGTAAGATTATTAATTTAATCAATTTTAAGCGGCACGAGATTATTTGGGTCAGGTGTAGTATGCAATAAATTGGGGTTGGGGTTAAAATTCTGCCGAGGTAAAAATGTTCTTAACAAAATTCTGCTTTTCAAAATAATGCTCATCAAAAGGGCGCGCTTTTTAACTTTTTCCAAACCTTTGTTTTCTTAATTATTTGCAGAGTTTTGATAAGCAGAGCATACTCTTGCTTTCTTAAGAGTTTAATAAAAAAAAAATTGTTTGAAGGTCAATTTCTTAAGAACGAATGGACATTCCGAATTTTCAAAGATGGGGCTTTTCGGAGATATGCAGTTTTAAGAGTGCATTCGTCTGGCAGACACCTTTAAGATGACGTAGTTGAGAATGTACTGTTAAAACTGCCCCAGCTTTGAAAATTCGGAATGTCCATTCGTTCTTATCTACTTTGGTATCTATTCACAGAAAAAAAATCAGCTATGATAAAATGGCGTATGTCTGCCGGCCCTGGGCTCTTAGTCTAATACAAATTAAGCATATTTTTAAAATGTTTTCTACTGTAATGAAAGTTGAAATCAAAATCAAAACATATGCTTTTTATTTCTCTAACACAGCAATTTAAAGGCTCATTAATTGCATAATTGACTCTATGATTCTCTTCTTGAAATAAATTTCAATTTCTAAGGACACGACTTGGAGTATAAAGATTTATTAAGTTAAGTAAAAATAAGCAATTGACATGATAAGACAAAATATCTCTTATGAATATAATTGACGACATCTTGGGTCGGTTCACAAGAGTATGCAAGCCAAGAACTGACATCTTGTTTTATACTGAGGTATATTATCCATATTCAGGATAAATTGTGACATAATTTTTACCTCAGAGAGTCAACGCGTTGACCAATTACGTCGACCCTGTAATTCTAGCTCAAGGAGCATTTCAAAAAACATTGTTCTCTTTTGTTTTGCTTGTTTGCTTGCTTTTTCCTGTATTTTTTTTGTTCATACTTAAGATTACCTAATGGTTTCTCGTTTGATTTTGTAAATAAAATAAAATGCTGGATCGTACGAAATTGCTTTTGTAGATAACAACTTTAATGTAGCTAACCATTGAGGTTTAGTTAGTTAGGTGTAGTTATCATATGCAGTTTTAAAGCCTATATTGGTAAGATTAACTTGATTCTTTGTATAATGAATTGTGGAATGGATGGTTCAAGGAACAGTTACATAGTTATGGATTTTAATTATGTAAGTAAGGAGAGTAAAATGTATCTTTATATATATACATATCGATGCAACCTAAGTACACATAATAATGAAAATGAAGGATGTAAGTAAACTTCATAATTTAGGTGCAATATGCATAAATAAGATTCATGTGATTTTTCAAGACACATATTGTGTATATATATATATTAGGGGGTGGCCGTGGTGCGATAGATGTGTGCTCGCCTGTCAACCTCGTGGTCTCAGGTTCGATTCCTGCCGTTGTCTTTGTCGTCTTATTTTTCATTAAAAAAACTAATTCTAAAATTGTCATAAAATGAGTTGCTGGTTTGCTCATCCATGCTGTTTAGGCATAACACTAACAGTATGTGATTGAGTAAACATACACCCATACAATATGACAACGTAATAAATAAAATAATGCGAATAAAGAGGCATAGATAAATAGAACACAGCAAATTCTCCACTTTAGTACAGCCGCCATCTCTGGAGATAAATTTGAGACAACAACTAGCTCTAGTCTCAGAACATCGCTCACACATCTTTCCTATCCTTCTATCTCTTCTTTCTTACGCCTGCGCTGTGTTAAAAATCATATAAAGGGGAACATTATAATCTCTTGATTAATCCTTATATACACATATGTATAGGGTCTACATTATATTTAGTATTCAGTGGCGTACGCAAAAATTGGTAAAAAGGGAATAATAATAAGGTAGAAATAAATGGATAATACACATATTAAAATGTTTTTATATTGCTTAGTTGTTATAGTTTGAAGGAAAATAAAGATGCCATTTGAATTCATGAAAAAAAATCAAAAATTGTTGAAGAGGTTTTTTAATAAATTAATTTTTTATGTCTTAAATTTTGAAAACATTTTTTCGAAAAAAAATTTTAAACGCAATTTTGAAGATATTATTAATTTACGTATTAAATTCAAATTTAAAAAAAAATTCTGTGACTGGTTTTTGAAAAATCGATTTTTCAAAAAAAAAAAATATTTATTTTTTAAAAATCGAAAATCTTTTTTTTGAAAAATTGAGTATGCAGTCTTATTAACAATTTGTATTAGAACAAATTATTTTAATCGGCTTATCCAATATTGAGAAAGTCGAAAATATGAAAAGTGGTTCTATGGGAAGTACCGTTAATATGTACACAAAAAAAAATATTTTTTATTTTAAAGTGAACTCTACTAATCTGAGGACACACAATTTTTTTTTATAAAAATTCTTGGAGCCGTTTTCAAGAAATAATTAATTTTTCTTAACGGTTTTTTAATATTTGTATGGGAGGTAACGTTGTTTTTTTTACTTTAGAAAAATAGTTTTTAACTGTTCAAGATAATGTTAAAAAATCACCTAATACGAAGGTTTGAAAAATTCTATTAAGTCGTTTTTGAAATTTTGAGTTTTCAAAATATTTTTGAAAAATTTTGGTACACAGTAGTGTTTAAATTCTCTAGGAGCTCCTGTGTAAATTTCAAAAAAAATCAAATTGTTTTCGAAAATCGAAAACAAAAAAAAATGGTTCTACTAGATGTAGCAAAAGTAACAATTTTTTTTTCACAAAACAAAAAATTATCAAAAGGTACCCTTTCGTTTCATTAATGAACTGACTTTTTTTTATGAAAATCGTTGCAGCCGTTTTTGATAAAAATAAGATATTTCTTTTTGGCAAAAAAAATGTATGGGAGCTACCGTTATTTGTCGTCTTAAAAAAATGAAAAAAACGTGTGGGCATTACCGGAAACACAATACGTTGAACCGTTTAGGCTACAGACTCGAGGACAGACAGACAGACAGCCGGAATTGGGGGATCCACTTTTTTGGTGTTCTCTATGATCGTAATGTCATGTTTTATTGTTTTTTTTTATTGTACCTATAATCGCAAGTAAAAAGTTAATTAAAAAATTTAAGAAATAAGCAGTATTTCTTTCGTTTTGTTGACGGCCAGAATTTTGAAGCCAGAATTTTGTCATATTCATAAAAGTAAAATGCATAACTCTCGCAGGAAATTGTTTAGAAATAATATGAACAACTAGATCGCACCTACTTGCTCATATGTTCGATCACGTCGTAAGCACAATATTCGTAGCCAAAAGTGTAAAGTCGTTTTTTGTTTAATTATTTTTTATATACATATGTATGTATATGTATGACTTCTTCAATTTTTTCTCACAAAATATTTGGTATAGCACATGGTAATCTTAAGTATTTAATGTAATAAAAAAAAAACAAAGCTTCAAAATAAATCGTCGGCTCGTTTTAGAAATATTGAATTTTCAAAAAACAAAAAAATGTTTTCGATACTTTTAGTATGCAGTATTTTTTTGAATTTGTAGAAACTACTGTACAAATTTTGTTATCAAAATCAGTTTGGCCGTTAAGTCGAAAGTCGCAAAAAAACGGTTCTAGCTATGGCGTGTAGCATTAATAACGTTATTTATGTAAAAAAAATATGAAAATCGTTAGAGCCGTTTTCGCGATAATTAAGATTTATTACCGTTTTTGGTACAACAAATTGTATGGCAACCACCGTTATTTTTAGGGCTAAAAAAACTAAGAAGGTACAAAATCGACCAAGCACCTAAAAAGCCTAAGACCAATTTTGAAGAAAATCTCTTCAACGGCTTAGGCTGTAGATCGATCTTGCGACAGACAGATAGACGGATTTGCGGGACCAATTTTTTAGTGTTCTCTATTACATAATGTCAGGTTTGATTAAAATCTCGACTTATATTTTTGGCTAAATGCAAGACTTGCTTTATAGGACCTATATCGCCTAAAAGTTAAAGCTTAACGTGGCTTTATATTGAAAATGGATAGTAATAATTCAAAGAATTAATAATTGAAAAAATATGGCAATTTTCAGAAAAACCCTAATTATATAATGTGTTACCCATAATCGTTATATAATTTTATTAATACGAGCCTACCAAACCTGTTTTTAAAATCTCTGGATTGCCACTGGGTTACCATATTGGTTCTTTCATATAATATCTGTAAGCAAAATTTCAGATGTTAATGGTTTAATGGTTATAATATGGTTGACTTCTAACTTAGAGATGTGGGTTCGAAGATCACTCTAGGAAGGTTTATTTTCTATTCCGCCAATCTATATAAAATAAATAAGCAACTATATATTGCTCATATATTACGTATACGCCCGTGTTAGCATGTGAACATAAATTTATTATTATGAAGATTAGGTGTTTTATCTCTTTGTATAATTGGAATTAATTTTCTAAGTTAAGACCGCATGCTTCTAGAGATTTCCTTGAGTTATAGCAAATGAAAGGTTTGTTGGAAATTGAATCCGTTTAAATGCGAAATAACATATCTGTCTAAATAAGTGGTATTTTTGGAAGTAGTATGTCTTCTTCACTATGAATGTCAAAGGAATGGTTGCTTTAATTAGATTGCTTGTTAACTTTTAACTACTTCTAACCATGTAAGATTGCATAATTTTGATTCATGATATTTGTTTGACTAAGATTGATCCTTGAGACGAGTAGCCCAAGTAACATTTTTCTTCTCATAACATTCATAAATACCTTATTAAGACTAATTTAAGGGAGCCAAAAGTATTCTTGAAGAATTCTTCTAGATTATTATAACACTGCTAAGAGCATTAAATGGCCTAGTTAATACTCCCTAACAGAGTTGTATTCTTCTTATTGGATGACAGATGTAGAATAATGAAAAAAGCCTCTTATATGACTCTTATAAAGCTCAACTAAATCTTGTTGTGAGAAAGCGTTTCTTGCAATGAGATTTGCTAAAAGAGAATAGAGAAAAAGAAAAAAGAAAAGCGAATAAACCTTAGCAAAATTAAGTACACCAAAATTTCACAATATGAAATCTGATTGCTTTGCAAGTCTGCTTCCAACGCAAATGTTAATGCTTTTAAAGACAGCTTGTGAGCCATTATGTATTCATCTCATATAATCTTTTTCTACTTATGAAGAACCTGTTCCGTTTTCTGTGAGTTGCATAATGGTTCTTAGCTTTAAGAGCTTAATGCATCACATCGTTTTTTCAACTTTGCAGCAATACCTAGCCGTTTTTTGTCCTTGAAGGAGTGTTGGTGTATTTTTGTTCACCGAACAGCTGCTCCTATTTTCTGTTGTATTATTGATCTCTTCACATGCCAACAGCTGGTTACACATTGCACGACAAAGATTCTTTAAAAATCAAATTTTGTTTTTATATAGACCTCGCAAAACTCTTGGAATTTCGATGGTTGTCTTGATGAAATCTTTCTTGGTTGGAACGTTGTTGTCCATTCGGTCAATGCAGCAGATTCAATTTAGTCCCCGTATTTCGACTTTTTGGACTACATCTGCACATCTCTGAATTAGGTCATAGAGTTCGCGGTTATAACGGGTGATTTTTTTGCTACTTGGTTTTTGACGTTTATATTTTTGACAGATCACACATGACAAATTCCACGAACATTTGACATTTCGATTCAGTATTGTTTGCCATTTAATCATGAATAGACTTACGCCTGAACAACGTTTGCAAATTATTGAAATTTATTATCAAAATTCGTGCTCTGTGAAAAATGTGTTTCGCAAGCTACGACCGTTTCAGCGACGAGGCTCATTTTTGGCTAAATGGATACGTGAATAAGCAGAATTGCCGTATTTGGAGTGAAAAGCAGCCAGAGGCAATTCAGCAGCTACCAATGCATCCCGAAAAATGCACTGTTTGGCGCGGTTTATGGGCAGGCGGCATCATTGGGACGTACTTTTTCAAGGACGATGAAGGCCGCAGGGTTACGGTCAATGGAGAAAGGTACCGTATGATGATAACAGATTTTTTTTGCCGAAAATGCAAGAATTGAACTCGGTCGACATGTGGTTCCAACAGGACGGTGCCACATGCCACACTGCACGCGAAACCATGCATCACTTGAGAGGCGAATTTGGTGAGCAGTTGTTCTCACGTTTTGGCGCAGTCAATTGGCCACCAAGATCATGTGATTTGACCCCGTTAGACTATTTTTTGTGGGGCTATGTTAAGTCTATTGTCTATGGGGACAAGCCAAACACGATTGCTGCCTTGGAAGCCAACATTGAACGCGTGAGATTCCGGCCGAAATGTGTGAAAAAGTTTGACAAAATTGGACCTTCAGAATGGACCACCTGAAGCGTAGCCGCGGGCAACATTTAAGTGAAATTATTTTTAAAAAGTTAATGGCATACATTGATTTATCGATCCAAATAAAAATTTTATTCACTTTTTACAAGTTTCTGTGTTTTTTTGAATTTTCAAAAACCAAGCTCTTAAAAAATCACCGTTTATATATTCTTCTCTTTTTGTCCTCCTCACACTTAGGACACTTTCTTTCGAAAGAACCTGGTAGCAGCTCATCTGTTCTGCTAACTGTCCAGAATTCGGCTCTGTAAAGCATTGTTTTCAGTATAAGTGTTTTGTAGAGCGTACACGCGAGAGAATTACACCTATTTGTTCCACCAAACCAATATAACATTGGTTTGATAGGGTAATTCTGTCTCGTTTTTCCTCTCAGGTGTCAGGTCTCATTAATGGAGTTAATATTTACTCGTAATGTAGTTGAAATTACCTCAAAATTGCTCCTACCATTAGCGTCGTTTTATCCTACGCGATGAGTAGATGCTTCTTGAAAACAGGTATTTAGTCTTGTCTTGGTTTATTTCAAGACCAACAAATTTCGACTGTTCTTCAATCGCCGTAAAGTACTCTATAACAGCACTTTGGAAACGGGCGATGATGTCTATATCATCCACGACATACTCAAAAAAGCTTACGAACTTTTTGAAAATAGACCCTTCCGTATTTACGCATGCTCCAGGCGCTATCTGTTGAATAAATCACAAGATAGCGCATCTCCCAGCAGGTTTTTATAAAACTTCCGTCTTAGGTTAGGTTATAGGTTCAAAGTGGCTGCCAGGAAAACGACTGACACACTTAGACCACAGATAGGTCCATTGTGATACCACAAGAAGAGATATATGCTCTATAATTAAACCAATTCTTCTTCCAAAACTCCAAACTTCCGTTTTAAATTTTTATAAGACTTCCGTCAACCATTGTCCGAGAAATTGTCACCTATCGCTTATGTCAATGTTTATGAGCCCAGTAACAAATTTATGATTTATTATAATAAATAAATAGCAAAGAACCTTCACTGATACAGTATAACCCACTTAACTTTATTTCATTTACCTGAAAAAAAAAAATTATTAAAACGTCCCACATTTATTTTTAACACCAATGAGACGAACCCCATTTAATGAGCTTTTTGATATGAAATTCAACGACTCCAGATTTCTTTGTAGCACGTGTGAGTCTACTATGGTTTTCTGATGGAGTTCATAGCACACCAATGACGTATGAGCTGCATGTTATGGGTTCCTTCCAATTTCACTCCAAGTTTGATTGTATAAAACTGTAAAGAGGAATGTCGTTTCACTCTGAAACAAACAATTTTATAAAAATCTCACTATCTTAAAGAGTAGTAAACGAGAACAGCCACTAGGCTCTTTGTGAAGACATATTTGGTCCTGAATGTTAAACGGGCCGAACCCAATAAGTTGTTTTTCTAAGTATACAAAAATAATTCAAAAAGTCAAAATGCGTTAAATATACAATATTGGTCCATTCAAGAGATTCTTCAAATCTCAGCAACCCGTCAAAGAAGACCGAACCTCCGTGCGTCGAGCCCGGTTTAAGGACCAACGTATAACGGATTCAAGAACACTTGGTTTGGGTGACTGCAAGGAGCACATAACCTGGGATCCAAGAGGATAATACTGTCTTATTATATGCAGAGTCATTTCCCTGGTTGGGAGCTTGTTAATTAATTCTGTTAAGTACTTATAGCAACTAGCTTATTTCAATGAGTTCATTATTTTTTTGTTTAAATAATTGACCAATAAATAAATAATTAATCTTTTTTTTTTGGAAAATTATATATTTTTAATTCAGTAATGATATTCGAATAATAATCTAATAAATGTGGTAGAGCTTTACGATACCTGAGGAAATGACGAAACAATTAATTCGCCAACTTTTCTATAACAACGCTGGCACGGTGTTTGCTTTTTAGCTAAAGCAAGCTTCCACCCAATCAAACTCACCCCAAACATATAGGCCCATATGTTAGCGTGGCTTTTAATTGCCTGAAAGTTTGTGAACTTCTGTTATAGCGTTGGCGTTTCGCACAGCCAAGCCAGCCTGCCAGCGTGATTGTGAGTGATACAATAAGTGTGTACGAACGTTCGCATTATGTAACAACAATAACAATTAATTACACGTATCATACATTGTCGAGATACTAGGTGCCTGTACTGCCATTATAGTGCCTGCTCCCACTCCATCTGGCCTACCTGTATTTGTATAGGCCGTGTCTGTAAGTATAGACAGTGTATATGCTATCGGATGGTTTATATACGCATTGAATTACAAAAGGGTTGCGTATTGCGTTATAAGGGATCCTCTCCTCATTTGTGTGTTGTTGATTTTTTCTGCCTTTTTTTTATTGTTGTTGATGCTGATGTTCTGGTGTTCATTTTGTGTCAACAGAAACTCATATCCTTTAAAGGGTTTTTTTTTCTATATTTATGAAGATACGGAATCAAAATACAGATACAGGTATGTAAGTATGTTTATGATTATACACATACTCAACAGATGCGCTTAATCTCATGCTTATACGAATAGCAATCTACATGTTAAAACATTAAAATCATCACCGATTGCTGGTTGTGCATATGTGTAGTGTATTGTATTTCTGTACATACATACATAGACATACATACTTGTAAATGGAAATAATTCAACATAACAAACATTATTGTTTTTCTTCTTGCTTCTGGATGGGTTTGTTGCTGGTATGTAGGTATTGTAATTCGCAGGTGTTTCTTGATGTGTGTTTTTAAATAAGGCTTTTCGTAACTCCAAATTTTAATAAAGGAATTCAATGGTAGCTATTGTCGGGGCTCGGCTTGGTGATAATTACCATCCAAGGTGGTGGTGTAACATAATCTTAATGATGGAATTATTGAAAAGGTTTATAATAAGAAAATTTGTAATTAATGAAAATGAAGTCATTTCATTAAATATATGTATGTACACTCATGTGCTACCTTGGGAAATATAATTAAGTCAAATTTTGTTTGATTAATATTCAAGGGCGGGATTAAAACGCCTGGCTAAATTTCTGATTGTTAAATATTGACGTAGTTCATTAGTCAAAAGTATGTAACTGTGGATTGATTTCAAAAATTAATTGTGACTTGTGACCTTGTAGCCCCCGTATGTGTCGGAAAACTTATTTGATATTTGGTCGGACATTTTGAAATAGAATGTATCTGAACAAAAAACCTTCATCATAGTTCAATCACACCAAAATTATAATTGTTAAAAAAGGAGCCAAGATCCGCTATATACAAAAACCTTTGCGTAACATGTCAGCCGTGAAAATAAGTGAGTTCTAAGAGCACACAAAGTTCCAAGCTTATTATAAGTTCTCTCAATATATTTAATATTATTTCTATAAAAGTGGGTGATTTCTCCGCCCATTGAAAGTAAAATTTTTGATTTTCCCCTTGTTTGCTTGCCAAGCCCAATCGCTCGACCAATTGTCATCATTCTACGATAATCAGAAGTTTTCTGCATAGTTGGTATCAACTTTAAGGAAATGGGCGGGTGCCACGCTCCTAAATGGATCATTTGAATTTTCAAATATCCCCTTTATATTGACAACATGATCTACCAGTCTACCAAATGTTATTATTCTGCAACAATCCGAATTGATCCATTTAATTAATAACTCTTCTGAGAAAATAGTCTAATGCCACGCCCCCTGAATGTTTAATACCAAATTTAAAATTTACCTTTGTTTGCAGTTCAAGCCCTATACCGCCTTACCGAATTTCATCATTTTGCGACACACAATTGATATCAATTCTGAAAAAATGGGTGGAAGCCACTCTTTCTAAATGCATAAGCTCAAATTTTAAAATTTTGCATTTCCTTACACTTCTACCAAAGTTCATCATTCTACGATAATCAGAAGTGCTGCTCATAATTGATATCAATTCTATTGAAATGGGCGGGTGGCACGCCCCTGAATGTAAAATCTCAAACTTTAAGACTTGCCTTTTCCTTCACTAAGACCTACCGCTGGCTGTACCAAATTTCATTATTCCACGAAAATCAGAAGTGCTCCAAATAATGTATACCAATTCTATGAAAATGAACTGAGACCACGCCCACTGAATAAAAAAATCTCAAATGATTTTCCTTTGTATACACCACAAGGCCTACCACTGTGCGAAATTACGAGATTCTACGATGTCGGAAAGTACTCCATAATTTTGATATTCTGTCAGTGAGTGAGTCAGTAGTCAGTTACGGTTTTTGCAATTGTTGCAGTCTTATATCTCGGGAACAACTAATGCTTAATAATTGAAATGTAATGAGTTGCCAAACCCTAGCATAGGCTACCAATAAATGAATGATTCAAAAGGCATCGTTGAATCACTTACGTCGCTTGAACACCATCGTAAATTTTCTTGTCTCACCCTTTTCTTCCGTAATCTTAATGAATTATGATCTAGTGAAATACACAGTTGCATATCCCCCCCCCCCACCCCAAACAATTTAACCATAATACTCCCGCCTCTAGGAATGCTCATCAGTATACTTTCGATCCTAACTTCGGTGGTACTGTCAAGTTCAGAGAATCATTCTCTAGCAGTACTACGCGAATGTGGAATGCGTTACCACACTCTGTCTTTCCCGGCCATTGCAATGTTCGGGAACTCAAAACCAATGTGCACCGACACCTCCTTTCTAAGCCTCTCTTATTTTCCTTTTACTCACACTGTGTCTTGGCATTATTAGGGTAACAAGAAACTCCTTGCTCTCATTATAAAAAAAATGCACTACTGGTTCCAGGTACTTGCTTCTATGTTCGATCACATTATATACAAAAGATTTTTAATAGAAACGGCTAAATGTATTTTTAAGGTCGTTTTTCACTTAATTTTGTATATATAAAAATTCTTAAGTTTTTTCTAAACAAAAACTGGTACGTATTAAATATTTATTTATTTAAATTTCAAAACAAAATTCAGAAAAAATCGTCCACCCGTTTTCGAAATATTGAATTTTCAAAAAATAAAAAAAAAACTATATTTCGGAAATTTTGAAGTGCAGTATTATTTAGAATTCGAAGAAGCTCCTGTGTAAAATTTTGATCGAAATCCGTTGATCAGTTTATGATAAAGGCGAAAATCAATAAAATGGTTGTAATGAACAGTAATAACAATATATTTTTAAAAAATGTTTGGCCAAAATGTGGACTATACCTAAAGAAATATACACACCATTTTTTATCAAAATCGTTAGAGCCGTTTTCGAGATAATTAAGATGGTAGAAAAAATTGTATGGCAAGAACCGTTATTTTTGGTTTTAAAACAACGTTTCAAAAATCCATTTTGGAGAATTACCTAAAACGCCTAAGCACCAAGTTTGATCAAAATCGGTTCAGCAGCTTAGGCTGTAGATCGTTCTACAGACAGACGAAATTGCGGGACCCACTTTTTTGGTGTTCTCTATTATCATAATGTCAAGTTTGACTAAAATCTCGAGTTCTATTTTTTTTCCAAATGCAAAACTTGCCCTATAGAACCTATATCGCAATTAACAAGGCAAGCTATGTTGTTGATTCAAAACAAAAACCTTTCGCATAAGAGCGTTTTTTTTCTTATTAGGTTTGGACACGTATTTCTTTTCTTTTCCGCTTGGATTACTGATTTCTAAAAAAAGAGTCAGAGAGGATATGGCAGTTCAACGGCATGCTGTTTGGCACGTTTGAACGTCTGTTGGGAAAAAAAATTTCCAAATAATGACCTGGCTAATCTACTTGGATGACATCATAACTCACGCCCGTATAGTCTTGACGAACATCTTCTCGTCTTAAAACAAATCTTTTAGCATCTTGGAAGAGTGAATCTCAAGCTAAACTCCAATAGATGTCACTCAGAAAATTTTCATTTATCCCGAAAAATCAAATCCGTTCAACAATGGCTAGTTCATTGATATAAAAAGCAAGTAGGAACTCTGTTATTACTACAGCCACCTACAATACCCAAAGTCCTCTGCGAACCAACAGAAGATAATCGCTTTCTGGGAACCGCAGCTGCGAGAATGGTTTTATTCTGCTGAAAAGAAAACTGACCGTACTACAACCATTTTGGCTGTTTTTAAGATACTGATACTTCAAACTTTGGCATTGGGTTAGTCCTTAACCAATGAAAAGGAGATCAGGAAGTGGTCATACTTTAGCCAGACGCTTAGTCATCGACTATTGCGTGACAATAAGTGAACTTCTATGAAGTTGTATTTCTCGCCGTTCGTCATTTTCATTTTTATCTCGTTGGTCGCACGTTCCCGCTACGAACGGGACAAAGGTTCATTACGCTGGTTGTGAAATTTTTCCACCTTGAAGGTGAGATGGAGCGATGTCTAGAAAATCTCCAGCATCGAAATATTATGTATCCTTTTTGACTCTTCGTTCTCTGCGTACGTTAGCCGTACTCATTTGTATCTTATATGGTAAATTCGTAGATGTCGATGTATACAGCGACAGATAATATGGTCGTCCGCACTTAATAAAACTTAAAGATCGATGCACCAATAAAAGTTCAAGAAAATACTATAGCGCCGGCATAGTACATAGAATCTATAATAGACAAACTTTTTTAGTTTAGGTACAGTTTCAAATTCATGTTAGTTTTTCAGTTATTGCAAAAATAGTCAATAATGTTACTTGTAAAATGTTCGTCAGACCTAAGTTGCATCTTAGGGTATAGCATTGGCTAGACCTATTAGCATCTTATCTAATCTAAAATGACTTACCGAAGCTTTGCCGAAGTTTGAAACGTTAGTTGACGGGTTCAACACAAATAAGTATTTTAAATAATAAAAACCTAACCGAAATTTTATATATACCAACGCTGATTGCAATGTTTAATGGAACGCACCGTTCAAGAGGAGGGTGATGCTGCACCACAACGCCGCGCCGCGCCACCAACTTTATACTCGTGCATATATAAGGTTTGTTGAACTAAACGCAGATTGCTTTTATCTTTCCGGTTTTCTGTGTGTTTTTTTTTCATATAGTTTTTTCAGACTTAAGTCTTATGATAAAAAAAAATTTAATATCTACGTTAAGAATGAACACACGCGTCAAGCCGAAGCCAAAGCCGAACGAGGGCCCAGCAAAAATGCGGCATCAGCTAGGCGCCTCTTTTTGTTCAAAGGATTTAAAATCAAAAATGGGGAAGCATACACACAAAACAAGCGCTTAATTTATTCTCCGAAGGATTTAAGCAGCACAAAGCATCTACAATTTTAGAAAGAGTGTACCGACCGTGGTGCGGGTTTATATATATAGCTGACTCGTCCACATTCACCTGTTAGCATGCATTCAAGCAGAGGGTGAACATTGCGCAGAGAATTTATGCATAATATGCAACCCCAGGGGATCTTCTCAAGCAAGCTCGAAATTCTGGTCCTTGGGTGGGCATAAGAAGCTAAATGCGAGTGTGAGACTAAGCGTGTTTTCAAAACGTGAAACGACACGGCAGCAAACCGTGTAGCAAAATGTTTTAAATCCAAATTTATAATAGATGAGCACGGGGTGAGAAACTGAACATAAATCCTTTGTAATTGAGTCACGTAAATAAGATGGAATCGGGTAAATGATATTTATCCACCCACCAAACTTAGCCATGATGAACATCATACCCCGCAGCTACCTCAAAAATTATCCTATTTAAATGACAATTTTCTATAAGGTACCTAATTTGTGTTGTAGGAGTCGCACACTCTTATATTTTTTTTTTACTTGTGCTAAACAAATTTCCATTAAATCTTATTCACTTCTCTAACAAGGAGCCAAAAAGGAAGAAATAGACTTGAACAAAGAAACGTAACGCTGCCGGTTGGAATAGAGAACGGGGAAGCTTTATTCATAAGTGAGCTGGCTGAGCAGAGCATTGAGCTAATTTAAATGATTGAATATTTTCTATTCTTATGCACGAGTATAAACCTAAAGCTATTTTATCGAACGTGATGCTTGAGGAGGAAATGAGCTATTTTGCTGGTAATGACTGCGAGGATATTGTGTAAGGGAATAAAGATCTGAAATTGAATCATTAAATTGATTTTACGTTTACTGACATGAAATTACGTAAAATATGCGATGTAATTTATGTGGAATTTTGTTTGTAGGTAAATTAGAATGGACCGTTTATCATGCTCGTATTACATCCTTGAAATTTATTTGATATCGCCGTTTTGCATTACCGTAATCTGCCATGGCACTTAAGACATCCAACGTAGGTTATTCGTGCGTAGTTTTAATTAAATTAATGGGTCTTACAGTCAAGATTGAAACGCATGTGACACCGGTTAAAAACTAGTTTTCCTACAAAAAAAAAGCTAAAGTACAAGGTGTTTCGTTTTAGCCCAGTATTATGTATATAACCTCAGGAAGTAATATCTATCATAAAGTTTATCAGATTTTGTTAGCTCAATTTGGGTCAATTGTATTTTCAAATTTGAAGAAAAACGCTTTCTGAAATTAGGTCGGAATTCAAAATTCTGATGTTACAGAGTGTTTAAGAATACTTTAATTGGAGCAATTAACCCCGAGGATAGGCAGCCGCAATAAAATGAAATATTTTTAGAAACACACACAAACTTCATCAACTGGCAAGTTGGCAAGGTCAGTAGTTGTGAAGCCAGTAGAGAAGTCAGTGTGGACGAAGAAAATTTCACATAACTAGCAAAGATGTACTTATAATGTAGGGTGTTGTTAAGCTCACTGTTAGGTTAGCTAAAATGCGGCTTCGTGAAGCACTACTACAAATTAAAAACAGCATGATTTAAACAAAATCATATAAGTTACATTTAAAAGAAAAACCAACAAATGTATACAATTATAAGTTTAAAAATTATTGTTATTGACATTTACTTTCACGATAAAAAAGTACCTCATCCTCCGATCCGGAGTGTACCATCCAACAAACATTACCAGCGGCCGTCAACTAGCTACTTGATGTTAAAAAATTATCTTTTTTTATAAATTCATCTTTAGTGCCATATAATTCACATTTCCCCTTAACCAAAATTATTGTAAGAAAAGTTAAAATTCAAATAGAAAATTGAATTGAATTGAAATTCTATTGTAATTTTCATTAATAAAACTAATTTGTAATAAGTTTAACACAATCCATAAAGTGCTTGTTGAACAAGTGAAATTCAACAACTTTTTAAAAATTTTCTAACACAGAACAACAATTCCAGGAGACCAATAACAATTGTTTTGGCTTCATTCAACAAGTGGGAAATTTCACTATTTCACCGTTTCTGTAACTAGAAACACAGGAGTTACAAAACAAAAGAGAATAAACTTGTTGAATAGTTGATAGATTTCAACCGACGATTCCGGACTAGTTCAAAATCAACAAGTTAGTAATAAACACTTGCAGTATAGTGTTAATCAAGTGATAACATAGGACGGATCTTTAGAATTTATTTAGTGGCCTAGAGTTTTGTGATTTTTTTTTGTGATTCTGAATCGGACAGTGATAGTGAGGACCAAGGACAGGCAAAAATGTTTAAGGAAAGAATAAACTTTGACATAGAACCCCAAAAATTTCGTGTGCCGTAGAAGTTGTTGACAATCTTTCGGAAAGTCTCTTCCACAAATTACATTCCTCCACTAATAAGAGTAAAGAACCAATTCTAAGACAGTAAATATTGATCGCCTTACATTGGTTTTGGAACTGGATTTCTGGGGTGGCCCTGGCGCGCTAGTTGTGTGTTCGCCTGTCAACCTCATGGTCACAGGTTCGATCCCTGCCAGTAGTCTGTGTCCTCTTATTTTCCATTAAAAACCATTTCTAAAAATAAATGTCATTCAATGAGTTGCTGGTTTGCTCATTACGTGCTGTTTAGGCATAGAACTAACAACATGTGATTGAGTAAAACTAGTGTACAGATAAAGTATGACAAAAGAATAAAAAAAAATAATGCGAATTATAAGGGACATCGATAACTAAGACACGGAAATTTCTCCGCGTATGTTCAGCCGCCATCCCTGGAGATAAAATCTGAGACAACAACCATCTACAGTCTCAGAACATCGCGCCACACATCTTTCCTATCATCTTTCTCTTCCTTAACCTCACCCTCACGCTCGCGCTGGCTGGGTTGAAACATTTAAAGGGTAGTCTAATCCCTTGGGCGCGTATAGAATATAAAAAAAAATACCATGTTATAGGAGATGTTCACAAAAAGATAGTTTGTCAATGTATCAAAAAAGTCACATTTGCAATAAATACTTTTTTTTTTCTTCGGAAATTTTAATATTTGTCTTTGTAGATTTACTTGTTGTTCAACTAGTTCAACAAGTCAAGGGAAATTTTTTTAGTTAAATTACAATTATTATTATTAAATTGTTATTTTCACTTGTTGAACAAACATAGTTGAACAATTAGTTGGTGACTAGTTGACTTGTTGTTCTGTGTTATAGGCCCCTGCTAGAATTAAGTCATACCGATTGGTCAAATTTTTGGCAATAAAACGTAGTTTTCATTTCCGTTTCCTGCTGCAGTAAGACTTGGGCGATTCCCTGCTTCTCCAATCCTCCATCAATCTTGTGAGACTTTGTCGATTCCCTGCTCCTGGTTCATCTACTCTAGTAAGGTTTGGGCCAACTCCTGCTGCTAGATTTTGTACCACATAGTCCACTCCACATCCACACTGAACGTTGGACAACTCCTTCATCCTTATATAGTGGTAATGTATTCGTAGGCCGTAATAAGAAAACGTTATTGTGTCAAGACCAAATGTAAGCCGTACTAACCAAGTTTTCAAGACCCTTGTTGGTATAATAAAACTTAAATTATTGAAATTTATAATTGAAGAGAGTTCTGATTCTTCTTTACACGGTATATTATTTTTCTTTGCTCTTTGAAAAATTCTAAAAATCCATCAAACGCACCATATCCTGGATTGATTGGTTTTCCGTGATGCCATATTTAAATCTGATCAAGGCATGAAGTAAACAGTTCAAAGACATAAAACCAAATTGGCTTTTTGATGCTTTCCAAAATTGACATTTGTGGCTGACATAATATTTTCAAACAAATTATTTTTTCCCATTATGCGCAAAAAAAATTTTTTTTCGTAATTTCTTGCATCCCTCTTACCAAAAAGTTATATTAACAAATTTTGATTTTTGAAATGTTTTTTTTTTTTTTTTTTTTTTTTTTTTTTTGGGAAACCATTATTTTCTTCTGAGCAAAAATTGTAGCTCAGAAAATCATTACAAATTATTTTTGACACATTTTTTTCGTAAGATGTAAAGCAATAGTTTTTGAAATAAATACAGATCAAAAAGTTTTAAATACATATAAGATTTTTGAAAACTGGGCTGAACAAAAATTAATATTTACAAAAAAAAAAATAATTTAAAACCATTTCATTACCTTAAAAGTCTTAGCCGCTGTCGAAATGAAACTTTCTTTATGGAAATTAGTATGTGATTATACGAGTACTCTGTAATTATTAACTGTTGTAAGGGTAGGTACCTTGCTAGCATACCGAATTGTGTCGTTCATTTGATAACTATACAACTATACTGGATCTGCACTCTCCAAATTATTTTAAAAATCCTGTCTCTATAATAACCGTTATGTGGAGATTAGATAGATATTATGAAAATTCAAAATGAGTAAATGGAATAAGAGTAATGTCACCTCATACGCGCATTACAATGCAAATTTGTAATGAATTATTACACTTTTGCCCCGAACTTCAATAGTCGAGTTTAATTTACAACTTACAACTTAAACGATCATCATACACAATAAGTAAACAAATAAACAAATAAGCCATTGTGGCATTGAAAAAAATTAGGCCAACTTAAATCACTTGCAACTTTTGAAACCGCTTGAATATTGAGACCAAACACACAAATGCAGCATTTTTTTCTAAAACTTTCAAAACCAAGTGACGTCACAAGAACCGCATAAAAAAATCAAATTAATAGAACCTAACAAGAAGAACAAGTATGATTGACGATGCATTATTTCACAGCTGGCTAGTTTCACTTTTTTCTTCATTGTTGGCATAATTCCAATAACATTTTTTTGGTCCTACTTTACAAAAGGATGACGCAAGAGAAGAACTTAGCTTTATACATACCTACATATATAACAAGTTGACAAAAAAAAAAAATGAAACTTTAACAATCACCCCTGAGACATGATCGATCATTTGGCCCATAGTTTCATAGCTCACAAGAGAACATATACTACCCGCGCCCATTCCCATATATAGATTGAAAATATATGTCCTTGCTCGAAATGCTATGCATTTTCGACCATCCATATAGGAACTACTACTTTAATACACTTACAACACCACACTCTGGAAATTACTATCGCATCTGTGACATATTGGCTGTCTTCCTCTCCTGATGGTGAACTCAATGTCATCAACTTTGTCATGTGGCAGTGCATAAACTTTACGAAAATGTCCTCGTTTGATGGGACCGTTTCTGTCGTCCGTTGGCATCATCATCGTTGTCCTTATTGCATCAGTGCCAGTGCCAGCTAAAGCAACTCTGCAACACACAAACAGCCCTACCTACCCCATCATCATAAATTCCAGATTATTCTTGGAAAAGCAGCATTTTAGACTTTTGTGTCAAAGTCAGTCGTAAAATCAGTGCCGGATTTGGTGAGAAAGATACAAGTGCATTCTCTGTGTTACAGAAAGGTGGTATTCGCAAAAATGTAAAATTTTTCAATATCTCGAAAAATAATGATAAGTTAGAAACAAAACTGCATGACTGAATCGGGCGTTCTTGCTCTTACGTTCAATCATATCGGAAGCAGAGGGTTACTATATATATGTATAAAGTCGTTTTTTACTTAATTTTGTTTATATACAGATTTTTTTTATCTAAGATTTGCATTTGAAAAAAAAATCTAAACTGAGGTTTTAATTAAAGTTGACATTACGATGATAGAGAACACCAAAAAAAATGGGTTCCGTATTTCTGTCTGTCTGTCTGTAGATCGATCTAGAGCCTAAACGGTTGAACCGATTTTGTTCAATCTTGGGCTTAGCCGTTTTAGGTGATTATCCAAAATAGATTTTTGAAGCGTTGTTTTAGCCCCAAAAATAACGGTACTTGCCATACAAATTTTTCTACCATCCTTTTTATCGCGAAAACCACTCTAACGATTTTGACAAAAATTGGTGCGTGTACTACGTTAAATATGGTCTACGTTTTGGCCAAAATCTTTTTTTAAATATTTTGTTATTGGCGGTATGTGCCATAAAATCATTTTATTGATTTTCGACTTTCTCATAAACAGCTCAACATATTTTGATCAATATATTTAGCTCCTTCAAATTTTAAATAATACTGCATTTCAAAATGTTCGAAAAACTTTGTTTTTAAATTTATTTTATTAAATATTTAAAACGTTCACACCAGTTTTTTTTTTTTAGAAAAAATTTGAGAATTTTTATATATAAAAAATTAAGTGAAAATATATTTAGCCGTTTCTATTAAGATTTTTTTGCATATATTGTGATCAAATACAGAAGCAAGTACGTGCGACCCAGTCGTGCATTTTATTTTTTGTAGGATTAAAATTTTCTATTAGAATGTTAAGTATTTAATGATATAAATTTAAAAACATGATCTTAAAAATGTTAGTCAACCAGTTTTCAAAATATTGAATTTTCAAAATTTTTTTCGAACGTCCTGTATAAATATTTTGACGGAAATCGGTAGCCGTTAATCAAAAAGCTGAAAGTTAAAATTTTGTGGCACCAAATGTTATAATAAAATATTTTTTTAAACTGAAATGAGGAACAAAACTACAATCTTAGGGAGATTTTTTAAAACCCAAAATCGTTAGAGCAGTTTTCGAGCTAATGACTTGCTTACTTGCGATATAGGTCAAGTTTTGCATTTGAAAAAAAAAAAGAATTAGAGATTTTAATTAAACATGACAATGCGATGATGGAGAAAACAAAAAAGTTGGTCCAGCAATTCCGTTTGTCTGTCCGTCTTATCCCCAAAAATATCGATACCTGCCAAACAACTTTTACTACCATATCTACCTATATTTTCTCGAAAACGGCTCTAACGAAAAAAAGTATGTGCATTACTTTAGGTATAGTCTACATTTTCGAACAAATTTTGTTTACATACATACATATTTTTTTTATTAACGGTACCTGCCATACACCATTTTTTATATTTTCTACAAAAATGGCTCGACGGATTTCGATCAAAATTCTTATGTAAGATGGTGTTCGAATTCTAAATAATACTACATAGGTACCAACATTTTATGTGATCGAGAGCAAGTACGTGCGATCCAGTCGTGCATTTTATTTGCATTTTCTGTGCTAAAAGAAATATTTTAATATTTCCTCTAACTAAGACGCTTAATTATCAAGTTTGACGAAGTGGTTTAGGCACCACATCCAATTTTTCGACGTTTAATGTTTTATATCAACTTTATGCCAAGTTTGATCAAAATCTCCAATAGAAATGCTTTTCAATTGTCAGAAACTTACTTAACGGCCTTTGAATTGAGTTTTTTTTAGGTTTTAACGACATTCGGCTTGCAGTTTTGTATAAGTTTTCAAACACTGTCTTCAAAAATAAAATTAAAACCATTTCCAAGGATAACTCACAAAATTCTTGGTAAGAGACACATTTAATTACAGATAAGTCATAAGGACTGTTTTACACAAATATCATCTTTGAAAGTGATTTGCTTCAGGGAAAGAAAAATCTTTATAGAAACTTAACCTAGAAATAACTATAATTTGAGACTTTAATTTCTTCCATGAGAAACCAACAAAAAAAAGTTTTACCTAACAATTTTTTTTTTTTGAGAAATGAAGAATACTTGATAATGAATTATTCATCATGGAACTGTCATTTCTGATGAAAATTCAATAAACAAAATCACTTGTTCGTGGGAGTTCAAAGGTTAAAGTCCATAATTTAAATTCGTTAATATGGAAGTAAAAAAGCCCTGGTAGGGTAAGCAAACATTGCCTTAACCCTTTGCGGTTATAGTTGGATGAAACCTATCCCAAAATACACCCACACTACTATGCGTGTAGCTGCTTAATTCAGCTCAACTTGTAGGAAACATACATCTAATCAAAATGCAACAACTTTGTGGGACTTAGTTCTACTCATTATTCTTCAATAAAAAATATAAGATGAATATTTAAAAAGTGAAAGAGGCAGAAGTAGGTGTAACTTGCTATTGCATATTCATCATCTTATATAATTCTGGAACTGGATGAAAAATATAGGTAAAGGCTTTAATTTACTTTTTTGTCGGGAAGACGCTTTTACAGAGCTCACAGTGTTTTACCATCGAACGAATCACCACACGTGTTGAATTTATTTGAATTGTGTGTTTCAATGTTAATACTAGTTGGGATTGTGGGTTGAAATGTTTTTTGTTTGAATTTCAATGCAAAGCAGATTATGTGTTGAAAATCATGAACTCTTCAATAACAAAACCACTACATTGTTGTATTTTAGAAATTAGCTTTTGAACTCAGAAAAGAGAAGCTGATGAATTCAGGTAAGTTTTTGTATTGAAATTAAAAATCTATAGATCCGAATTACCAAAGTCATGGTTTTCAACGTAGGTTGATACATATTTCTGTCATGTTTTTCATGGAATGGAAGTTTTGTAAAAAAAAGTTACCCAAAATAAAGTAACTTAATTACAAAAAAAAAAGAAAAGAAATAGAGATCATATTATATTTATTAAAGCCAGGATATTATTAAATCGTTGTTTCAATCAGAATTTTATGAAAAAATAATTTTTGAATTCAAAAATTTAAGTCAATTGCAATTAATTGCGGATATGTTGTTTCGAGTAATTGTCAGTTTTTTTGTGGAATAGCAACTTCAGGCACAAAAAAAAACTCATCTTCAGCTACAAGATCATTATTTTTAGATGTACGGGTCAGTGGATTGACGAAGTCCACTAAGTGGAGGTTCAGAAGTGGATTAGTCGCATAGGTCCAGTTGAGTTGAGACCATAGTGTTCTCGTACGAAGCTATAACTAACCCGCCAATACATCCGCATAAATTCATTCAGCCCTATCACAGATTCCATCGTAACAAATCTCCGAACGGATTGTTGTAACGCTACGAGTTCCGAAAAATTGTGTTCTCAGAATCAGAATGAATTCGAAGAAAACATTGCCTCATTAAACGCTCTCACTCTCAATTTAGAAATCAGATGTTGTAAGTCAAATCACCTTCAATTATAAAGAAACAAATTTCAGTTAATATCAATTGTTAATTTTTGTTATTTACACATAAAATGGATTCCGTAGCGATTGTAATTCTTCCTGCTGTAAGCCGAAAGCAAAAGCTTAAAGTCCAAAAAAACAATTGAGACGAAATGCATGCAATCCATTTGATATTGATGAATACTTGTACGTATAGATATGAATCAACAATTAATTTAAAAAAATTTAAATCGAAACTTTTCAGTTTTTTAGGAACTAACCTTGGTACCTACTCCCAAGAAAAAAATGAATGAAGTATTTTATTTCGAGATTGGAAAAAAACTGAGTTTATTTTATCAATGACAATGAAAATGTTTGAGATCTTCTTTTCCTCTCGATTTTTCATCTTATTATTTCATTTACTCCTCTTATGTTTATACAAAAATTCAAAAATTCCTGTTTCTTATAATTAAGCGATGATAAAATGTCAGCGCCATCTATCGGCTCGCGGACGGTCTTTATTTGTCGGCTGGCTGAATTTCAAAATTAGTAGCAGATTTTTTACTACGTATCTACAACGAATGTATTCTATGATAAATTTTCTGGGTTTCGCAGCAGATTTTTGCTTACGATAGATTCTGCGACAGGGCCGATTATTTAGTGTTCAAAATCGATGATGGCATTTATATTCAGAGTGCATTTACAGGGTATGCTATTCCGAGTTTCCATTTTCGTTCAATTACGCGCATGTGTCAAATCTCGGAGACCATTGGGTCATACATGGTATGTGCTGACGCATAGTTGTAATATCGGTGATTGCTACTTTTAAGTAACAGCTATAAATAACTGTTACTGAAATAACACTTATGTAACAGATATTGTCAGAAAATTACCAATTTTAATATATTTATTTGTACTGGAATCTTACAATTAATAACTTACCTTTTTATCATTTATATATATATTCCGCTATTAAATATAAGGCGTTTTTGATCTGCTGTTACCCTGTTACTGAATATAGCATTTACTATCTCAGTGCCCTTTATGTCAATGATTTTATCCTCCTGTCAGGACTTCTTCATGAGGGCGTCACTTAAGTCAACTTTTCCAGTAAAATCAATCAAACTCAATCGTATCTCCAACAGAGTCCTTCATGAAAATTCAATATCATCCATAAATAGTTAATAAATATTTTATTCTTTACCCTATCCGCCTAAATGAAGTCGACAAATCCGGCATTTTTAAGCGTTGAGCTAAGTTATTTAATACTCCTATACTTTTATCTAGCGAGAAAATGCATCTCTGGGAATATGCGAAGCCTAGTGGAGTCCGTGCACAGGAGATATAGTAACGGTAACACAGCTGGCTCGGCATTACTCGAAACTTCGATGGTTTTCCCGTTAAATATATAACAACGGATGACTCAATTTGGCGCGAACTTTGACGCCGCACTGATGGCACCTACCATAGTGCTTATGCTACAGCTTCTACTTTTATTTGGCACCAAGAGATATTATCATCGCAAATGGAATGTAGCAGATACTCTACTCGCTGCTGCTGGGGGATGCACAGATGGTTGCATTTTGAAGAATATTATCTGCGAACTGCGATGAAGACACATTTTAGAGTGTTTTTTTTTTTAATTTTTTTCCTGTGGAATTTGACAAGGATATTGCATACAGTAAAATGGATTATTGTACAGGAAGTTAGTTGATGATGAGGTTGACGTAATTGAAGGTCATTTAAAAGCAGAAATTTATAAGCGAAGGATGATGGAGTTATATTTTCATTATTTTTTTTTTATCAAAATTTCATCAACAGAATTAAGATTTCTAAGCAGATCTGAGGTCGCAAATTTGTCTCATGATATATAAGAGTAAGAATTTACAACTGGATCTTGTGAAAATTACCTATTCCAAAAGAGATTCAGAGCCAAAATAAAATTTTCTGATAAACACACTTTTATCTCTTACGCTATATGAGGCAATTTTAACATATTTAACTCATGGTTAGTGCTGCCATTTTATGAAAAATAAGTTGTTATGGACGCCCGGGCGCTCAGTAGAATAGGCAAAAATGAATCTGGTAACGGCAAAAGTGACAGCTGGTACTGTGGTGAGTCGGAAAGACGCGAGTGTCAACAAATGCTTATATTACGATTTCGTGTTTTTTTTCCTCTCACTTGTAATGCAGGTTACGTTTACATGATGCAATTTTCGGAGAATCCCCTTTGTGGAGTTAGGGCATAATTCTTAAAGTCTATAACCTATTTTCTTGAAAGTGAACAAGTATATATATTATTTTTGTCCATTTTGACTATTTTAACGTAGGGATGCGAGTACATTCATTCAACCTCTATGAAGCCGTAATGTAAACTGGGTGTAAAAAATACAATCGCTCTTTGTCCATGAGAAAAAGGTAATAAAAGACGGAGCAGGCAAGTAGTAAGAGATAAGTTTTGGTTAAATATCAGCGAGAGGGTGACAGCCGACCCACTTCATCACATAGACGTCGAACTAAAAAAATACATGGGGGTATATTTTTTATTTTCCGTTTCACGGGTGCATCGGGTGACACTGATAGTTTAGGAGAAAATAAACGAATTGAATCGTATGATTTCATTACAAAACAAAAAGTCAAACAAAATAAGAAGTATTTATAATTTTTTTTATAAATAGTATCAAATACATATAGGATTATTGTCTTTTGCTTATACCAAGGACATAACAACTTCAGAAGTGGGATACATCGGAAAATATTGTATAATTTTTGCAACGAATCTTAAAAATGAATAGGACTGAAGTGCAAGTTTGGCTCCAGGGGCAGAAAATTGATTTTTCAAGAACAGCTACATCAACGGAATTGCGAAAGCTGTATACTAAGAAGATTATTCATATGAATCAAGGACTTAACAATTCTGACACCTCTGTTGACGTTAAAGATTCAATAAATCAGCAAGAAGTAGAGAACAACGATCTAGTCCCACAAACCGACCTCGAAAATGCATCTATGAATCAACATGCACGTTTAGTAGAAGAAGAAAAAACTAATATCAATATTCTGTTAAGAATTTTGAAGAAACGTCTTCGCTTACAGCAATTTCAACAGGAACTGAATTCAAATCCAAATTTTTTTCCCAATCCACAATTGCCGTTTAATGAAAAGGGATTATGTTGCTGATTTTTTTCTTCGTGTGGATAATTCTACCAATTATCTGAAATTCGTCGTTCATCCATATATTCCGTAATAATTTCGATTCCGAACTAATTAAGATTCTGCCAATTCCGCGCATTCCGTCAATTCCGTTAATTCCATCAATTCCGTTAATTCCGTCAGTTCCGTCAATTGTTATTCCGATTAAGCATATGATAAAAATTCCAATATTATGAGCCAAGATTAGAGATTGAACCATAAAAATTAGAAAAAAAAATTCAGAAATCAGATATTCCGGATATGCCACAATGCTTAAGTAAAAGCGAATTACTTGCATGGTGCAATTTAAACAAATGTTGAAAATCCGTGAATTAAAATACTAACGCAGCTTCAAGACATTTATAAAAGAAAAGAATTTGAAGTTTTGGTTGAACCTCTGGAAAATATTGAAATTTTCGAAAAATCTGAACATTCTGAAAATTCTAGTTTTAATTCTAGTTCAGAAAGGTAATACAAGTTGTTTTACATTTTATTAATTTTTTGTCTGTTATGCCTTAGCAATTTGCTTTTTCAAAATTTAATGTTAAATTTCTTAAATTAATTTCTTGATCGAGTCGACCAAAGTGGTCAGGATGGCCGAGTTGTAAGAATATATCATATATCTATGTACTATAAATTTACTTTGTTTAAAACTAATTGTACTTTGCTTCAAGAATAATTTATATCTCTTAAAAAAATATAAATACAATTTGTCAATAAAATATTTAATTATAAGCACAATATTGTACTACATAATAAAGAAATAAATAAAATGTTTAAATTTTAATTTATTGTACACCAAAGGATAGCTGCTGAATTTTTCTGAAGACCAAAAGTGCAGTAGGTCTTATTTAAAGGCATAGTTTTTTTTTGAAAAAAATAAATTAATAGAGGTACTGCAATTGCAGCAAATTGGAAACCCTGTTAGAGAGTGCACACTAATACATAAGTACATCTCATGAGCAAGTGGACAGTAGCAATGAAAGAATTGTGGTTGGTATTGTTTGTTGTAATCTTGTAATCTAAACGCCATTTCAATAGATATTTTACCTTCGTCTTACTTGCGTTGAACGCAACGTTCAAACATAAGACCTTCATTCTATAAATCATACACTTGAAATAACTTTTCTATGCTCTATCTCAGAAAAATAGGCAGTACACGTCTTATGGGAAAGCTTTTTAAAAATCAGTAGCGTGTCATATTTATGCACCATACTTAATTGAGAGAACTTCTCCATAAAAGTGCCCGCCCGCCAATATATAAAATAAAAAAAAAATTAATTGCTTCTGACGCAGGCCCAACGTCCGACTCAGTGCTCAGCGAACACCTGAGTGTCGATCAGTGTTGCCATAAAATATTTTTGTAAATCGGGTGATTTCCACATAAGAAATCGGGGAAATCGGGGAATTAAAAGTAGAAATAATTTCACCTACTTTAAAAAAATTGTTTGTTCATCATTTTATTTTATTTGAATTCATTTTTAAACTTCATATTATTTGAAAAAAGTATTTAGATAAGATAATAGATTCTTAAAATTAAAAATAAATATTTCTCCTGCTTATAAAAAACTTTAACATTAAGTGCTTCTAGATTCAAAATTAAAAAATATGACATAAGGGATCAAGTACACATATTTGTATATTTAGAAGCATGCGTTTCGCAGCTCACCCAAAATCGATTTTAGTGTTTCAATTTTTTGTTAAATAAAATATATTTGTTTTGATTCAATTTTCTGAATAAATCATCAGAAACCTTAAGGTTCAAACATTTACACTCCTTATATTTCACAAAGTCTTTATATAGTAAAATTACTTGTAAAGTTTCAACAACAAGGCGATGTCTGAGTTTTGTTTTATTTAAAATTATTTGAGAAAAATTTCTCTCAACATTAGCTGTAGAGTTTGGTAATGTTAATATCGATAAAAAAAAGTAAGCTATCACTGGAAAGGCCAAACTTTGATTACTCCTTTTTATATATTTTAATAGTATCATTTTAGTATTTTAAGTCAGTCATTGCTAAGCTAAGATGTTACAGATATTTAATTAAATAATAAATAATTTTAATTCAAGAGCGGATAATATATGGAAATATTTTTAAATATGATAATCGGGGGAAAGTGCCCTTTTAACATATAAAATCCGTGTATCGGAAATAGGTCTAAAAATCGGGAGAAATACGATAAATCGGTGTTTCTGGCAACACTGGAATTGCTTTTGCTGTGGCCTATGACTGCTGCTGCTATTCAACCACCATTAAATATTGATGTGTTTTCAGAGCCACCCGGCCCATTTGTTAACTCATTCGGTTTTTTTTCCTTGGGTTTCTGTTGAGGTGCTTTTAATTTGAGAGCTTTAAAAAAGTTTGAGTGATGAGAGTTATCGTGGAGTGTTTTTTGCACTTCTTTTAATGCGTGAAAAATACGTTAAAATGCAGGAACAAAATTTTAAGCTGTTTTCTTTGAAGAAGAACATTATTTGCATAGATTTTAATTAATGTAAAGTAAATTATTTTTGTATAACATGTATGTTTAAAAGGTGTATTTATTTTAACGTTTTGTGCAATTTGTATTTTTAACTCGAGTATTTTTAAAGCCATGTGTTTTTAGAGTTTTGTACAATTTGTCGAAATGGCTTCAAGGATTTTAAAAGATTTAAGTTCCGAAAAAAAAAATAAGACAGAGGCTGTGATGCAAGTAACTGATATTTTTCCTGTAAGTGAATGAACAGTTTACTGACATATTAACGAAAACAGTTCCGAAGGCCAAAACTCGCCACCAAAGAAAAACAAATCTGATAATGAACAATTTTTTTTGTGCTTGTTTTTAATTTGAAAGCTTTTAAGCCTACTGGGGATACCTTCAAAAACGAGCCTCTTATCTTACCCCATGGTGGTTTAGCAAATACAAAAATGTGTTTTAACTTTTATAAACAAAACGATTAAATATAAATTCCTATCTAGAAAAAGAGCGGTAACTCTACATACTATACTTTTATATTTGAGTCTGTTTAAAATACACACTACGAAAACCCTGTGAGAGCTTTATTGAGTGACATATTTATGCAATCCACTGTTGCGAGAATGAGAGGCAAACGCAATATCTTACATATACTGCCTATTTGGCTGGGACAGAGTGGAGTGGTATATGTTTTAATATGATTTGTTGCGAGTTAAACACGCCCAGTAGGAAATTTCGACATCAATGAATTTTTTTGGTGAATCCATCAATGGATTCATCGACTATTTCCATCGATGAGTAGTATGTTATGATTTAATAAGAAAATGGTTGCGCATTTTTTCATCAGTTAACTAAATTCAAATGAATTGAATGCTTACAATTCACTACATTTTCAGTTGCAAAATCAGAAACGATGATTCCACTGATGAAGAGTAATGTATAGGTTCATGAGTTCCCAAATGATGTTTGGTTCTCTGCGGTGCGGTGGTTGTTTTTTTTTCTTACCGAGAACAAAAAATGCAAGCACAAAAGCCCCTAAAAAAAGAGGTTATATCTGCCATGAGAAGAGCGACGAACATTGCCTTATTTCTACCTACCCCGAGAAATGCGCTCAGTAGTCAGTCTTCGCTGGTCATGGCATGAGTTCGTGTTTTTTTTTTGAGAAAGTGAAAAAACATATAAACCGAAAATTCCAGTTTTGTTCTCGATCATTATCACCATTTAACACAGCAAAAGAAGTTTATTTTTTTTAATCAAAATATTTTTTTTTGTTCAGAAATTGTTTTGAGCCAGCTGAAAGGTTTCAATTGTTAAATTTAAGATATTTGGCGACTGGTGGGTATTTCTTCGAATTATTCAAAACCAAATTTAAGAATGCGAATATTTCTTTTACCCCATTATACCTACTCAATACGTAGTGCTGGCGACTAAAAATGCAAAACCTACGCAGCAGAATTAACAAAATTAATTGCAAAGACCGACATCAGATCAAATTTAAAAGAATCAATTACTGATTACTTTCGCATCAAGATTTTATCAAGACTATATTTTAATTAATATTAGCTAAACGTAATTTTTTTTCTAAATTGAATGTTTATATTATTGAATAATCGTCGAATTAAATTAATAAAATGATGTTTGGGGGTATTACATACATATACAATGTTTCTATTTCCTTAAAAAACATATTTCCTCTTTCACAGGAAACTGACACTTTCATGTTATTTAATGCATACAAAATGAGGAAAAAAAAAGAAGAACGTATCATACGTGCTTTACCTAGTGATTTCATAATTGAACATCCATGGCATTTTTCATCATATAAAATTCATATGCGAATGAACGAGTTACATTAACAGAGTGAATTAATGGATGAGCATTCATGCCATTTTTCACCTGCCGAATAATAAACTCTAAGTCAACTAGTGATTTCACAGCTTACCGTTCATGCCATTTTTCATCACATATAATTGGCTTATGAATAAGCTCGTTACCCCTACTTCCTGATTTCACCGTTAAATATTCACCCCGAAAATCACTTGGTGAACGCCTATGACAGCCCCATGTTATACATGATGTTTTCATACCAAATTCATGGGGTGTAGCTTCCACTCATTGATGAAAAACTAAGTGATTCATGCATGAATTTCTTGAAATTTCCTACTGGGCGATGACCACTACACATTAATCTAAGCATTACAAGTGTTTGATCAATTACAAAAAAATTAAACTTCTAATCTGTGAAATTTCTAAGCTTATGGTATACTGCTTACTGATAACCTAACTATAACTTTGATATCTGCGCTACACGAGCAGGTGCTTTTTTGTAATTTGTACATATTCCTTCCTCCTTATATGTAAATCAGGTTAATAGATAATATTTTATTAATAAAACCACACAACATGTTTCTCTCTTGGGAAAATTCAGAATCATCTCTATGGCTAAGATCAAAGAAGGGAGATAAGCGTCATTTAAAAAAAAAATTGGCAATGAAACGATAACCAAAATTGAAAAGAAAAACTATTAAAAGACCTCCCACCCCAATATTTCAACTTTCAACAGTAAAAATCATTCGGGTAACTCCTAAGCCATATCGTTTCCACCTTCTCCCATCTACATAATAATAATTTGTGTTGCTTTTTGCAAACAGAAAACAATATAAACTTTTCAAAAAACACAATAGATGCCACCTGCAGCCACAAAATAGTTCTTTCGAAAACAAAAATAAATTACTTATTATTTTTCGGGGAAACAAAAAAAAAAAAACAACATACAACATACAAGGGAAGAGGCGAAGGTTGTGATATGGTATGGTCTATTCCTTTATATTAAACCAACACGTTTTGCCAATTTGATAACAAAATCAAATCAAATCAAAGAGAGGAAACAGAGAGAGCAGCAAACAAAGTTAAATATTATAAAAACCACTACTCTGCCAACAGGAAAGCGTTTTCAATGTATACCATACTTGCAGAATATTATCAACGCAAGGCAGCGTTGTTATACAGTTCGATTTGTTTGCTCTATATTTTTAAAGGTACTACCGTTTTAAGGGAAGCAGTTGTCTGCCTGCAATTTATCTTTAAGGGTTAATTAATCCTGTTATTAATAACAATCATATAGTGAAGCTATAAGGATTAAGAAGGGCCAAGGGAAGGAGAAGATGAAATATTTGGTGTGGGTGTTTCCCTGAACCTGCCCAAGTTCTAAATCAATTTCAAGAAGCTACTTATTGCCTGTGACTTTCGTCGACAAAAACCAGCTAATTTTCTAGTTCAGAGAGTAGAGAAGGCCCCTCTTCAACCTACAACGGGTTTTAATTCTGGCACCTTCTGCACAAGTCATGTGGATTCCCACTGAGTTACTTAGGGTAACTTGAGCCCCTAGCTGCAGAAAGTATTCTGTTTTCCTCAGAATAATTCGTCCAATGCAAAAGAAGCCTTGCAGTAGTCAATTGCTGAATATTTGGCGTTGGCAGCTATGAGAAACCACTGGGTAATTCTATTATTTTTTGGTTTCAGTGCTTTTAGAACTTTTTATATCTGTCCTGGATATCTGAGAGCTTATTTCGGCCAATACAAAAACATTAAGTCGTACTCCAGCTGCGGGCGTATATTTTGTTTAATATATAGTAGACAGATCAGAATAAGATGAGAAACATTTCCGACATAACCAGCTGAAACCTCAACACTTTTAAATGTCACGTCGTTTGGTGTTTGGTGTTGCGCATACTGAGGATGACAAGCTGATCTGCTTACTCGATGCATGTGCCATACATGAACAGTGACCAACCTGACCATTGTATCGTATTCCATTTAGAAAGTTTTGCGATATATTGGCTTAAGCAAGCTTTGGCTGAAGCAAGATGTTATAAAGAGATCAGATTTTATGTGGAGCAATATCTGCACTTGCATTGTATCGGAACAGGTCTAGTCAACAGTGGATATTAAGCGCTCTTAGTGTTTGATATCAGTCATAAGTAGATTACACAAATCAGCTACGTAATTGGTGTCATAGCTAATCACGAAACCTGGCGTTCAGTATTTACAAACGATTTTTGCAGGACCTTTATGGAAGAAGTAGTCCCGGATCTTTTCTGCATATGCCCAACGTATCGCAAAAATGTGCGCTACATCTGGAGGACTTCTTCCAACACAGCTCAACTTGATCTAGTAAGCACATATATTAGTCGCGTGTGCATCATAAGAGGAGCCAACTGTTATTAACGTTTTGGGAGGAAAACTCTAAATTCACGTGGTATCACAACTTTTATGGTCGGAGAGTATGTTCTCTATTCTTCAATTCAACCTAACCTAGCCACAGCTTGGAAAAAAAGGGAGGCTGAGCCTTACACCATTCTGAAATTAACAATACGGTCAGTAATTCAAGTTATTGAAGAAATCGTTGATACCATACAATAGTACGGAATTTCTCGTATTGCTAAACTCTCCTTTTTTTAACTTTAACTGAATTTTGTTAGCACGAGATATTAGAGAATTGTCTGATAGTCTGAAGACGATAAATCACTTATTTTATTCCTCAGAAAAGTAAGGATCAGAAGTGACAAGCAATTATTCTACAATTAGACAAGCTGTGTAAGTATTTTTACTCAGCAAAGAGCTTAACATATTTTCCTCCAGCTGCGAACTTAGCAGAAAGGCGAACCCAACTAGAACAGTGTCGGTAATGTGATAGTGTCCAATAATTCTCTTAATAGTGTCGGACAGTGTATAATCGTTAAAATTAAAATTTCTCAAAATTGTGACCGCGATGAAAGAAACAATTTTTCTCCAGCTGGTGAATATTGTATTATCTCATTATTTAATATTTTATTGTTATTTTAATTGTCGTATAATACAAACATGACAGTGATTTTTATAAAAACAGTCTCAAAGCTCGGACCGAAACCAAGAGTAGACAACTTTAAAAGCACCCGCGAGACGAGACCGGGAAGCAACCGTATTTTTGGTATCGACCTTCATCGATTGTCTCGTTGGTCTCTCTGGTATTTTTGTATTTAATTATTTTTTTGTACTCATGTTCAATTTTTATAATATTCACAAGTTTGGTTTTTGAGAAATATTCTATGAGCGTTAAAATATCAAACCAAATATGTACAATGTATATAGTTGTATGCAGATAGGCGCAATGCAAAAATCAAGAGAAGAACATATGCACGTCGCTTCTTAGGAATAGAAATCGCTCATTTTTCAGACTTTGTTTCCCCTTCCGAAAAAAGTTAACTTTAAGAATTTTAGTTGAGACTTGAAAAAAATATTTTCCAAACGTCAAAACAGAGTTTGTTGCCTACATGTCAAGCCGCGAATTGTCAAAATCAATTGAAGGGTGGCTCTGATTTAAATGGATTAAAAAACCATAAAGAATTAAAATTTTACCTCACAAAATTCGAAAATATTCTGACTAAGTATGAGAACAAGACCGAGACTGAAAATTAAAATTTTCACGAAAAATGGCGAGACCGAGACCGAGACCTAGACTGAGACGAGACAGAATTTTTCGATTTTGACGAGACCGAGCAGAGACTAACAAAATTCTCGCTTGGTTACATCTCGGAGATAGCCAGAAGCTAAATAAACAAAATACGTTATTGTCGCTAAGCTTCCGAGAATCATCTTAGTTTATCACAAATCTTCATAGCCAAATTCACGTAATGGCGCAGTGGATATAGTATTTGACTGATGAGTGATGACTGCTAACTTAGACGTGTGTATTCAAGCCCCACTCCTATAGCGGCATTCTTTTCTAAAGCTTCCTGTTTAATTGGATGCCACCTGAGTACAGTGGCGTAGCATTGATTTTTTCCACCCGATGCAAAACCAATGTTTGCCGCGCTTATTACTTTTTCTGGTGCTTGTAAATTTTTCGCCAGCGGAAAAATTCATATGTACAGCAGCCACGAAATTACTCTTTTATAAAATATTTGTAACTGATAGATTAATGCTTTATTCATACATTCATAAACTAACCCTGGGCTGATTAATGCAAAATTACAAATATTAACCGGCAAGGGTACTTACCACAGTTTATCTGAGACCGAACGTTGCAATTATCTTGACATAACCATTTGAATGAAAGAGTCACCAAGCAAAAGTTAAAAAGCTTTTATAAAGTTTTTATAAGAAATAAAAGTTTCTATACAAAAATAGTTTATACGTTAGGGAAAAAATACTTATGTAAGATTTGGTTTCAATCCATTGTTTTTAATTAACGCACATAGCTAACAACAAAAGAAAACTTCTTCAAATCTTTCCTCGAAATTTCATTACCGCAAAATCCTTGACTTGGTCGATGTATTCGGTTCTTTCTTGCTCTATAGCCAGAATACCTAAATTTCTTAACCTCAGTGTGCTCTTCGTGGATCTTAAATAATTTTGTATAAATTTTAATTTAGAGAAACTTCTCATACAACCTGCATTGCTGATAGCAATGCTCAGAAACATTCGAGGCATTATCATAATATTTGATATATCATCATTATAACAAAAAAATGGTAATAAATTCGAAAATTGCCGCCCCTAACAAAGTGCCGCCCGGGGCATGTTCCTTCCTGCTACCCCCTACGCTACGCCACTGCCTGGATGGGGTAAAACTCGATAATACTCTACAAAATAAAATCTTTCCAAACTTTCTATTCCTTCTAACTAAGTGCTGTGCAAATTAGGTTGCATTTAAGAAGACTTAATGTCTTACAGGCATACAGTTAAAATTAAAATTATTATAAATTGAATTAATTTATTATTTTTCATTACGCGTACACAAATCTACCTTCACCCCTGTTCCGTCTATTTTTGAAATAGGATACAACTGCATATGTATATCTAACTTTGTTTAACAACCCTGGGTGAAAAATTGCGGCTTAAATCCCTGTCAGATTTTACAAATCTAAGGCAAATCAAACACTTGGGGATACGCAAATCAAACACTTGGGGATACGAAATCCATTGTTCTTCGATTCCTTGTAGGCAAAACGTAACTGAAACTGTTTGCTAAAATGCTTGTCGTCGACATTTCAATTTGCCACGAGTGTCCCCTCCACACTCGTGTTTCTGATTTTCCTGATGATTTGATACGGATTTTTAAACGAAACTTTTTTTTTTCAAAAAGGATTAAACTCATATGCATATGTGAAGTCGTCTGTGTCTCAGTGTGTAGAGGTATTGTAGGTTTATATGAAGAAAAAAAAACAATTTTAATCCCCATACTAATTTGCCTCTGGTGTTCTACCGGTTCAAAGGTATTCTTTGTGTTTTTTTTCCTAATTTTTCCATTTTTGTATTTTGTGTCAATAAAACTTTAATATATTTTTCCTCATTCTTTCAACTGTTTTGTGCCATTTCAGCAAAAATGCAACGAACTTGGAAAAATTCCAACTGGGGATATCAAAGAAAGAGCTTTATCGTGAGAAAGACACAGTTGTGGATGCCGTCATACGCGACATGGCCAATTTACCCATTCGCCACGTATGTAAGTACTAAACTATACCTACCTAAACACATAGCTTTCCTTTCTTTCCCTCTCTCTCCTCATCATTCATTTCCATAATCAGAACCCATTTTGCATGTATCTACCCCTATTATTCAAATTGTTTGCATTCCTTTGCTTTTTCTCATCTTTTTAAGCGTTTTACAGACTATTCATAAAGGTATGGGTATTTTGTATCTACACTACATATACATATGAAAATTTACCTTTTATCAGTACTTTTGTCCTTAGAAATATCGGGTTGGTAGGAAACTCTGTTTGATTTTATTATATACGGAAATTCATTGGTAAGAGATTTGTGGCGTGGCTGTGAGGTTTCCAAATATTATTTTTCTTCTCATCTCGTTATCGGAGGATTGTTATCGGAAAACTTTTTGACGTAATCTGCAATATACTGTGTACGAGTTGAGTATGTTGCAAGCTAATTGGTTCGTTTAAATTTACCAAACTTTTTACAAAATCTGACGCAATTATTTTGTAAGAAAAAATTTTCGAATATGGTGAACTGATATTTTTTAGTGTTTTGTCATTTTCGTGTATGAAACTTTATACTCTTTTTTTCACTGGTGATGGATAAACTCTTAAGAACATTTCGGGAAATATTTCAACCAGTATTCAGGGAGTAGATATCCATTCATAATCAATTAGATGCTTGAAACAAGGTTGAACCTCAGTTAATCAACCAAATTCTGTCGGCCCTTCTTTCGCTTTCCATTTATAAAAAAAATGTGATTAATCTGTTTGCGAAGGGGTTTGCACTGTTTGCATTTATTTATGTTTTAATATAATGATAGCCAATCTAGATAAGATTTTAAAATAAAAGATGAGATATCCCAACTTTCGGAGATTTGATTTATATTCACCGACACATCTAAGCAATCAGCTGTCAAATGTCGGAATTCGAAAACTCTTGCCTCATGCTCTTTTGTGATGTAGTATACGTGTTTTTGTTTTAAAATTACTAAGTTAGCAACTATGCTTATATTTTTATTAATTTACTTGTTATCTTCTGTTGACACAGTAGTGATTTAAGCTCATAAACAAGAGTTTTATTTAATTCGAAAAATATATACCCACCCACCAAACACATGCACATACACATACACACACACACACACATATATATATATATATATATATATATATATATATATATATATATATATATATATATATATATATATATATAAATATATATATATATATATATATATATATATATATATATATATATATATATATATATATATATATATATATATATATGTACAAATACATATAATACAATATATATATATATGTGTGTATATATATATATATATATATATATATATATATATATGTGTGTATATATATATATATATATATATATATATATATACCTACCCCCCACACACACAGACACAAACATACAGACACACATACACACATACACACACAATTTAAGTGATATGTCTGTTGGCCTACCTGCTTTTTTTCAAACTTGGATTATTCATCGCCAGAATTTGACGTCACAAATAACGGTATTTTCCATATACCCATTAAGGCCTTTAGTACGCTACTGAGCGAAACGAAATTTTCCAGCGGTATCCAAATGCAAAACGAAAAGTAAACGAAAATCACTGTGGAAGCATATTTTTTGGAACATTTTTTCAGTTAAGCAGAATCACAAATAAAGAAAAACAGCTGACGTTTGAAACAAACCTTTATTAAGGTTTGAAATGTATGTAATACTCTAAAATCACATTTAAGCTAAAAATATAAAGAGATAACAGTAACTTTTGCTCGATGACTGATTCAATAACATAACTTAATACAAACAAAATACAATGAAAATAAACTTTAAATATTATTTTAATAAATTCAAAATAGCTTTCAACGGCTTTAAGTCCACAAAATTTGCGTTTCGTCCCGGCAATCTCACTTGGACTCATCAGTAGGTTAGTGAGCGCCTTACCAATATGCAATTTTTGTTAAGTTCAGTTCAACTTACATGCATTTTTTCTTCTACTTCCCTGAGTAATTTCAGTAGTATATAGAATTGTATTATAAAAAAAAACACGTTCTTATTATTTTAATAACCAGTTCTTAAATAACAAGCTGTTATTGGTATCTGCTAATACCTGTGACTGGATAACTGTTACTGAAATATTGACCCATCCCTAGTTTTGACAGCTGACCGCATTTTGGAAATGTTAATTTATAACAGTTTTGCTAAAGTAGAAATGTGAAATATTCCACATAAGCTCACAATGACGTTTGCTTAATTTCAGCAAATCAAATACGATGCAGATTCTTATCCAATTTGTGATTTTTTTTTTGTTCATAAAATTAGACACATATGTTAGACATCCTCAGTATTTTACATCTCTGCATGAAAACATACATGCGTCATGTTCTCTATCAATTTCTCTTCTTTTGTTTGACTGTATTATTATCCTATTATATATTATCTAAAGAAAAATAAGACATTTTCATTTGAATTTGTAAGGTACCATTCGATTAGTAGATATTGTATTTATTAAAAAAAAAAAGATTATAGGTTTGGATAGATTCAAAATTCATAAAATTGATATGTATTGAAAATATTTCCATATACCTCCAAACACAGAAGGGAAATAAATTGACCTGCCAGCTGACGTTGTGAACCTACATTGTTTCAAACCTTTCCCAACCCTCAATTAGTTCCTAACAAAGGAAATAGGCATGTACATTCAACAAATCATCGATAGGTTTTTTGATCAAAAAATATCTGACGTTGAAAGAAACCAAAGTTACATTCTCTTAGAAACTCAAATGATAACCAATCGAAAGTTTTAGATTATTTATGTATGACTTTGAGGTAAAATGCATGCGGTTTACAATATGTAGCTATATGTAGGTACCTTACATACACATACATGTTATCTAGCTGTTTTCGACATATCTAGCCAACAAAGGGAATATTTTAATGGAATCGTGGCTTTGGGATGGGTGTGGGTGCTTTGAATTAAGTAATTTTCCCATAAACCGTTAAACTTTGAGCACAACTTCAATTTAGTGTCAAACTTAAGGCCATTTTAACTTTGAATAATTCTAAACTTTTAACTTATTCATAAGAATCATCATAGAAGAGGTGCTGAAAACGAATTCATAAAACAATTTTACGTTAATTAACTTTATTGAAAGAAGTTTATGTTACTCAGTCGTGAAAAGTCAATTTATCAAATAACTAAAATACCTAACAGATATACATATGTATATATACGCATTACACAGAAATCCTTTATAAATTTATGAATATATTAAGTTTTCTTTACATTTTTTTTTACATTTTGATGAAATTTTCATTGATATAATGAAAATGTTTCCATTTATTAGCGTATGTTTTTGTTAGATAGATGAAAGCTTTCATAAAACAAAATTTCTTTAAAATATTCGTTAAACATTTTTTTAGCGCATTTCAAGTATTAAGTCATAGAAATTAAAAAAAAAAAAACATTTTCTTTTTCGGTCATATTTATAATTTTGGGGCGACTTTCTATTAGGGGAGCACGCGTAGAACTTTGATTTTTACAGTCAGCTAGGGGTCTCTATAGAACAGCTTTAAAATATTACGGTGAGGAAACACTGTTAAATATGATTAAAAAATTATCTTATTTTCAATATTGGGCGTTTTAGTACAACACTTATGTTCAATTTGTATTTAAATTAGAAGGTATTTCAACACACGGATACTTATATTCGGTAGATTTATTATTAAAAATAATAACTAAAATGGTTTTAATATGAAAATATAAGTTCTTCTATTTTTAACATATTTTTAAAGTTTGCAATATTAATACACAATATAAAAAATTCGCTGCAACGAAAAACTGTTTTGATAGTTCTTTTTAATACTTCCCTCTGGTAGTATTCTGATAAGTTTTTTTTTTGTATCTAGGTAATTTTTTTTTTGGGGAAATTTTAATGGAAACATTTTTTGGATTAAAAGTACAAATAACTAAATGAAATATCATATTTTTCGAAATGTAGTTATGCCCCCCTGCCTGGGCCAATTATAGGATTTGAGTTGTGGTTAAGGTTGGGCGGGGTCAAGGTTGGATGGGGTCAAGGTTGGGTGTATGCAACGTTTTTTTAGGATTTGACACGAAACGAAACCACAATAGTACATAGTTTGAAATCAATGTATATTATCCCAAGAAAAATGCACATACCACAACACTTACCATACCGAAGTTGCATACAGTCATCTGTGGATTGGTAAACAACTGTCCACACAAAAAAAAATTTGTCGGTAGTCATCATTTGCATAAATTTTGTATGAGAAATGAAAACTTTAAAAATGAATTAAAAATAGAAATAAAAGTTTCCTCACTTTAAAATTGTTATTTTTATTGTTTTAAGCATAAATCTACTGAAAAAAAGTATCCGGGTGTTAAAATTCGTGCTCCCATAAAGGAAAGTTCAGCCAGAATTTGAATGACAATTTGTTAAATTTAGGTTAGGGCGTACTGAACAGCAAAAAGGCGTTAAAACTTTATTCCAAAATCTTTATTTAAAACAATTCTATAAATTATCTAATAGAAATGTATCCTGGTTAAGCTGAGTGTGGGGTTCCTTCACCCTGGTTCAGGATTTTATTGGTAAACTGAATTTTATTGCAACAAATTAAAATTATAGCTGAGAATACCATAGTGGATATCGGCGGTCTATGGGGATTAGTCTTGTTTAAAAACATATTCAAACAAAATAAAGCATGCGTATATAGCTTCGTTATAAATTCTTATAAATTGCCATACAAATTTCAATAAAATAATCCAACGATCTGCGATTTACATGAATATCAAAAGAATTATTCTTAGTAATTATATAATTCAAATATTTACCACACTGTTATTTCGTCACGACTTTCTTTCAGGGCCGGTCAGAGTCAAATGACCGCCCTATGCAAGCTCTACTCTTAGCGCCCATTCTATAATTTTGGCGGCAAAAGTCGTTTCCACATTACCCAAGAGGTAGACCTACAATGCGTTTTATTGTATTGAGGTATTTCAGGAAGGACTAATCCTCAGTCATTTACTAAAAATTTTATATTTATTTTGTGTACCTAAACTACTTCCTGCTTCCACTGTATCTTCAGTAGTTGTATTCCCAATAGAGGTTACATCAGCTTCAGGTTCAACGCTGACTCTCAATTTTTTTTTAAAGTATTTTCTCTTGTTTTTATTTTCGACTTCAACAAACCTATGCTTTGTTTTTATATTTAACGAGTACTAAAGTGGTTATGCCTACCCTTAAGATGTTTTAAGATTAGCGATAAGGAAAATAGGAGATGATATTCTTATTTCTATTTTCTTCTACCCCAGGCTTTTTTAGTCCATTTTCTTTTTTAATTAAAAATTAATAACACTTTTCACAAAACCCTTTTTATTTTCCTAAGAAAATAAACCTTGACTTTAAAAACCTAAAATGTATAATATTAATAATAATTAAATATTAATATTAAATAGCGTATTCCCTTATGAAACAGAACATCAACAAAAAAATTTTCGTTTTTTGTTCTTTTTCGTCTTCTCTGGCATCAAACATTTATTAAACTCACTGTATTCCATTCAAACGAATTCTAAGCCGAATATGACATTAAGCGGCCCATTCACATGACTCTTGTGTCAACACCGGTGTCATGACCAAAATATCCATTCAGCCACACACGCAACACAAATGCGCACACATTAGTTGTTCATTTAACATAAAAAAGGGAAGACTAAATCAAATCCCTATAGAGCTCAGTAGTTTAAATAAGCGGGTTCTCGGCCACCGGCGCAACCGGTGCAGCGGGTTCTCGACCACCGGCGCACCGGTGCAGCCCTATATACTGATCGTATGGTCTTGCTATCAAAAACAGTATCGCATGATGTTGCTTGAGAAGTGATTTCATGGTAATCGTCGTGTTGTTTAAAGATCTAAGAGAAAATAATGTTTTTTATGTAGTATGAATCATATACTAGGGGCTTAAGGATTATTCAAGTTTTTTTTTCGTTTTAAATTGTAGAAATCATATCTTGGATGACGCATAAATTATTTTTGGGGGCTACACCAACAGCAACGGTCACATGAAGTGATTAGGTATCGATGTGTGGGGTGTGATGCGAGGCGACGACGCGTGACGAGGTTGTGGTGGTTGAAGGTGTTGGAAAGTAAATTAAGAAAAGGAAAAAATTGGATGATAAGGTATGGCGCTAACGTTTGAGATAATATAAAAAAAAGTTGTTTGGGAAGTAAATTAAGAAAAGAAAAAAAATGTTTGGGATAATATAAAAAAGTTGAATAAATTATGTATGTGGTTATGAGGTAGTGTGTCATTGAATATTATATAAGAGTAAATGTAGGGCAATGACCTAAAAAAAGTTGAATAAATTAAGTATGTGGTTATGAGATAGTATGTCATTGAATATTATATACGAGTAAATGTAGGACAATGACCTGATTAGGTTGCAATGCGTGCGGGGCGGGTGCGATGCGGGGCGGGTGCGATGCGCGGCGGCGGCGGCGGCGCTAGGAAAATTTTGTTTTATTTTCAAAAAAGGACGTAGGAGCTATACTATATAGAATAAAATTATATAAAATATAATGTTGGGGTGTTATGTTTATTAGTTTCCGATAAACCATTGGTTGACAACCTTCTTTTAAAATGCTGTTCTTCTCATTCATTTTATGTCTATTTTCAATTTTTCCATCACTAATTATTACATCACCTATACCTTTAGATATAAATTTGCAACAATCAAATACAACTAACAATCTTTCGTTTTCATTGAATTTACCTAATAATGATACAGTACAAATAGGATTATCGTTTCGTTTGCTAACTTTTACAAACGCTAAGAATTTACACAATAGTACAAATTCAGATACAACATCATTCCAAAATGATAATCATGCATCAGAGGGTGAGACAACAACCACAACAACAACAACAACAACAAAATCTATAAATAGAATTTTCGATGAGAAAACAGTAACCGTAGAGGAGGCAATTGAGAGCTTTAGGCAAGACTTAATTAAAAAAGAAACTGAAATATCTGGAATTATTCAAAGTAAAGAAGTTTTTTATAGACATTTTAAGCTCGAGTTTGATGATGATAAGACGTTAACAATTCGATGTTCGTATGATAGTAATTATAATCTACGTACACTTAGTATTAAATGTTATGAATATCATGAATATGAAACAGAGAGAGTGCTAAGTAATGGAGAAGTTGAGATCTTTATGAAGGAGGATCTTGAATATAAATCTGATGTTGAATTACTGAATTTCAAAACAATGAAGCAAACATACCAAATGAATATCTCTTAAGAAAAACAAAACATATATAAATTTACTTATCAATAAAGTTTTATTTTTAAAAAATTATAAAAGATGTGTTTTATTTATTGTCTTTGGGAATAGGTATCCAAGAGTTGTGATCTGATGAGAAACCAAGCCATTTCACAAATATTTTATCTTTTTTTCTTTGAAGTACTTTCTCGATTAGATATGTATCGGGGAAATTAGTTTTTTGGAGTTCGAGTTCGTAAAATCCTCCTTTAATAGGATGTCCTTGATAGTCTTCCAATAGATATGTTATCGGATTTGTATGCTGTACTTTGATTATCTTAAATATTTCAGTAGTCCAATTTGGTGTGTATCCTTTCTCAAATATATGTTTATATTTACTAATTCTGACTGAATCCCCAATTTTAAATTTTGGAGTAATATTAATTTTAACATGATTATAAATTTTGGATAGTAATATTTTTTCGTTTGTAGTATTAACTTGAGATGGTTTCATCTTTATTGTGCGATGTTTAGAATTATTGTAGGTGTTTGTCAGCTGTTCTATAATATCAATCCAACGATATGATCCATTCAAACTGAATTCTTTCCACATAAATGCCTTCAAAGTACGATTAAATCGTTCAACAATCGAAGCTTTAAGAACACTAAATGTAGAATAGTGCTTGATTTTAAATTGTTTCATAAGTTTTTGAAAAGATGCATTAAAAAATTCTTTTCCATCATCTGTTTGTAAATTTTTTGGGTGACGACCTTTATTAAGTATATCCTTCATAGCCAGAGTGACATTCACTCCTGTCTTATTTTTAATAGGAACCGTCCAAACAAATTTTGAAAATGTATCAATGACTGTGAGAAGATATCGATAATTATCATTTTCAGGTGAATATGCAATCATCTCAACAAGATCAGCTTGCCATAAATCATCTAAGCCCTTAATAATAACTCGTCTTTTTGGAAAATTCCTTCGAGCAGGTTTATGTAGTTCTTCAACAACGTTTCTTTGACTCATCTTTTTTATTGAATGATAAAAAAACAATATGTTTATTCTTTTTATATATATATATATGTTTATTTATTTAAGACATTTAATATAATAATTACAAGGTTTGCTTTCACTATTTTAATCTTTTGTATAGAGCCATTAATTTTTTAATTCTCAGCATTCTATTTTCAAGCATGTAACATGCACATGTATCTGGTCCATCTTGACATAGGTTTGAAGACCACGAGCAGTTATTAAAATGACATCCATGCTTTGAAATTGTAGTGGATACATTCATGAATCCTTTAAAGAAGATTATACTATTTAAAATCTCCTGATAATGTTCTTCTAATAATTGATGTTGATTAGTTTTCAAAAATTGTAAAATTTCATCAAGAATTAATGTATAATCTATGTTAGACATAATGAATGAAAGAATGCGTTATCACACTGTGAAGTTAAGTTAAAGACTAAAGCTTTGATAATGGTTGATTATTTAAATATTAATGTTCAGTCTTCTCCGTCAATAGCTTATCAAATTTTACAACTACTTCATTATCAATGTATTTTCTAATTCGTTCATATAATTCATCAACATATTTTTTGGTGGCGGCGTCCCCCTCTTCTTAGGGAATGTGAATATTGGTTAATCGTTTAAAGCTTATATCGTAATCACCGCTTTCTGTTTTTAAAAAACCCTCACCGGCTGGTCCTGGTAAGCCTCGCTCTCCCTGTACACCTATTGGACCCTGTTCCCCCTGTTTTCCTCTTGGTCCTCTGAGTGGGGCTCTATTTGTGAAACGACCAAATTTATCAACACTCATCTTTTTTTTTATTCGATAATATTAGCTTCTTTAAGTTCTTCAATGATTGAAATAATTTCGTTAGAGTGATTATTATTCCCAGCTTGTTGTGAAGCAATTAGAAGTCTTATTCGATCTACAAGTTCATTGGGATTATCCCAAAATATATAGTCTTTTTTCAATTTTGATAGCTGTAATAAACCACTCCCGGTTGGTGTTTGTATGGGTGAAGATAATGAATTATTAGAAGTATTTTTTGTTACTCCAAATAATTTACTTATAATGTTCTTATACTTATATCCTCTATTACCATGTACTTGTTTTTGAGAATTATGATCAATTCTATGTGCATTGGTGAGAGATAGTATCATCTTATAGTTTTTTAAATCTTCATCTGTGTAAATATTTTTATCAGGGTTTTTCTTAAATATAAGCTCATATAATCCATTTGTACCCTCAAAGGTTTTATCTCTAATTTCAATGTCGTTTCCGAGAATATTAAACTCAGCATTACCTATATACCACTTTTCATCTTTTGAATGTATACCATATGTTTTATCAAGAGTGTTGGAATTATTTATAAATAAATCCACATATTTTTTAGGTGTATCATGAAATTCTTCTTTTGATAATTGCTCCGCAAAGTTGCGATGATGATAAATTTGATAGTTTGAGCGTTTCTTTGTTCTTTTTGATGTTTTTCTATTATTATCATTATCGTCAGTAAAATTTGGTGAGTCATCAATAGAAGACTTGGGGGTGGTGAATTCATCAGGATGGTGAAGTTGTTCCGAATTGACTTTTATTTTCTTTGAAGGGATTCCACTAAGATTATTTTTATCTTGTATACTATTTGATTTTTTAACCAGCTCGTTTAGAGGTTTTGTAAGTGGTTTAAAAGTTTCTTCAATTTGAGTTTCGTAAGCTTCTCTACCTGTCTTAAGAGCTTTATATTTCTTTCGTAGAGCATCTGTAGTTCTAATTAGTTCTTTTGTTAGTTTTACATCTATATTCATCATCATGTAAAATTTATTTTTTCTTACAGAGACAGACTGTTAATAAATTTCGTAGTTGATGAAAGAAGCGTTCAAAAGGTCTTAAACTGAATTTGATATTAAGATAACTGATCTTAACTGATGAATACTGAGTCTCAAACTGATCTGAACTGCTTTTTACTGCTATTATCTGCTCACTGAACTGCTCTGTACTATTCTCATAGAACATTACTATACTTATGATGTGAAATTGAAAATGTTATCTGCTTTATAACTGAAGAAAACAGTCAAAGCCTTTTCTATAACGACCTTCATTCAAAGGGCTATCCTTATCAATTACCATAAATCCATAATTTGTATTCCAACATTCTGCACAGACCTTTTGGAATGTATTAAATGTCATATCTGAATTAATATGATCATTATATATATGTTTAAGGTTCATATCATCCTGTTTGAAGATAATGAGGAAATTTGCGTTATCTCGAATTAAGTGTTTGGGTATTCTTGTATAAGTTTGACATAAGTAAAAACTATCAATATGATGATGCCGCCCCATACTAAAGTATACACGAACTGTGTCTTGTTTTTCACAGGCAATGTCGTCAAAAATAAATATAGAATTCGGTTTAGCTTTTTCGGGTGGAATAACATCACTGTTATTGGCAAAAGTGAAGAAACCCATATTTTTTATAGGTTTTATAGCTTTTCGTAAAAACTCATACTTTGGTTGATGTAGAGATTTAGAATATATATAAATATTTTCAAATTTTAATCCATTGGGGTGTTGCAACAAACTCATCATAACATTAGTTTTTCCACAGTTTGAGGGACCCGTAATTAAACCTCGTATACTATTAGGGAATAGTTTGCCATGTTTTTTTCGTTCAATATTTTTAGTCAACTCTATATTTTTTACTGGTAGCTGATACTGTTGTTTAACGAATCGCATTGTCGTAAAAACTAAATGATTTCCTATAAATTCATAGTTTATATTCAAAAGTATCATTTTGCTTTAAACCCTTCTAGCGTAAAGATTATTATATAAAATGATAGATTATTCGAAAAAGTCTATCACTCGACAAAACGTTGTGAAAGGAGAAGGTTTATTAAATTCTTTAATAAACAAACTTCCTATTGAACTACATTTACCAGGCTATCAATATTGTGGACCAGGAACAAAACTCGAAAAACGTTTAGCTCAAGGAGATCCGGGGGTTAATTTACTTGATCAAGCATGCAAACAACACGATATATCTTATTCAAAATTTAAAAATACAGCTGATCGACACATCGCCGATAAGATCTTAACCGAAAAAGCTTGGCAGAGAGTTAAATCTAAAGACGCTAGTATAGCTGAGCGAGCAAATGCGCTATTGGTTACCAATCTCATGAAGACAAAGACAAAATTTGGAATGGGTTGTTCTAAGGCTATAGATAAAAAGGCTAAGGATAAAATGGCTAAAAATAAAAAGATTAAAACATATAATAAGACTAAACCGCTTTCTTTTAGAAAAGTAATGAAAGTTATTGGAAATAATATTAAACATAGAAAGCCAATTAATCTGGAAAAAGCTATCAAAATAGCAATATCATCTGCTAAGAAAACAGTTAGAAAAAACAGTAATAACATTAAGACACCTAGAGTTATTTCTGTACCGAAAATTGGTGGTGTAATTCCATTTCTTGTACCCCTGTTTGCTGGACTTTCAGCTCTTGGGGCTTTAACAGGAGGCGCTGCAGGAGTAGCAAAGGCTGTCAATGATATTAGCATTGCTAAAAAAGATTTAGAGGAGAAAAAACGTCATAATCAACAAATAGAATCCACTGCAGTAGGTCAGGGCCTATACCTTAAACCTTATAGGAAAGGACTTGGACTTTATTTAAATCCTCAGTCAAAAAACTTCTAAGCTCACTACCCAATCGTGCATTAAATGAAATAGATTTGAGAAATTTCACAAAGAAATTAATTCCAAATTTTCGGGGGGTTTTCATGAGAGATAATTTACCAAAAAGAAAACCTTGGAAAAATGAGTGTGGAATTGTAAATCTGGATTCCTCAAACGGCCCCGGTACACATTGGGTAGCGTACAATAAAAAAGATGATTATATTGAATATTTTGATAGCTTTGGAAATCTTCAACCTCCTATTGAAATTATTAACTATTTAGGCGAAAAAATTAATTATAATTATACAAAATATCAAAACTATAACTCATTTAATTGTGGTCATTTATGTTTAAGATTTTTATATGATTGTTATTTTCAATTAAATAAATAAAGAGTTTTATATACATATGGTTTCATTGTATTATTTATCACCATGGCGATGACACTTACACTAAGCGGTTGTACCTCTATTCTATCAGCTGAATATTTTCCACCTTTAAATTTAGATCAAGACTATGTTTGTGGATTGGTTGATTTTCAGACTTATAACTCTATACCAAATGTTGATGAGAATAATAATCTGTTTCATGTTGGAGAGTTTGAAATCGAAATCCCTACAGGCTCGTATGAAATTGATGCAATTGCTTCATATATATCAGAAGTATTATTTACAAAAAATTCTGTCGTTAATGTTACAATACAAGCAAATAATAACACAATGGAATGCGATATTGAATCTAATGAGACAATTTATTTCAATAAGGATAGAACTATTGGAAAATTATTAGGCTTCAGTAAACGTATTCTCAACGCTGGGGAGACTCACTCATCTGACTTACCCATAGATATAAACAAAGTAAATGTAATACGAATCGAGTGTAACATCATTACAGGTTCTTATTTTAATAACACTCCTGTGCATACAATTCATGAATTTTCACCAGAAGCAGGATCAGGCTATAAAATCATAGAGGTTCCAAAAAATGTTATCTATTTACCAGTGAATGTTAAACGAGTAAGTACTATAACTTTAAAACTTGTGGACCAGGACGGCGATCTAATAAATTTTAGAGGAGAAAGAATAACAGCACGATTACATTTAACTCCAAATCGAAAGAATGTTAATATATAATAATAATTATTTAACAGATATCAATACTACTCATTCAAGTAGTTCTACTCGAACATCAAAACTGACAACACATAAGTTATCTCCTGAAAATAAATCTTATCTTCTCTCCCTAGGATTTAAACTAAAATAAAAAAATGAATGATATATTAGATATTACTCATGGAGCAAACTATGATAATAGTATATCCAAGTTTGAATACCACAGCTACTCACCATTTCTTCAGTCATTCAATCCGAGTGATGAAATACGTATACCCATACAACAACAGGATTTATGTATATTACCCTGTGAAAGTTACATTTATATAGAAGGAGGTCTGACTAAAGAAGATGGAACTGTCTCAACAGGAAAATTAATTAATAATGCAATAGCTTTTCTATTTGAGGAAATACATTATGAATTAAATGGTGTAGACATTGAAAACAATAAAAACGTTGGAATCACATCAACCTTGAAAAATTATATATCTTTAAATGAGAATGAAAGTAAAAGCTTAGAAAATGGATCATGGAGTGGAAACACTAGTATTTCTCCTGCATTAGGTATTTTTAATTTTTGTTTACCATTGAAAAATCTATTGGGGTTTGCTGAAGATTATAAAAAGATTATAGCAAATGCGAGACATGAACTAGTTTTAATTCGCGCTCGATCTAATGAGAATGCTTATTTTTCTAAAGATAATGAAGAATTAAAACTATCAATTTTTAAATTACAATGGAGAGTTCCACACATCACTCTATCTGATTCAAATAAACTTAACTTATTGAAGCAAATTCAATTAAAACCCATTCAAATTCATTTTCGTAATTGGGAAATGTATGAATATCCAACACTATCAACCACCACTGATCATATATGGACGGTGAAAACTTCAAGTCAACTTGAGAAGCCTAGATATATCATCATTGCTCTACAAACTGATAGAAAAAATCAACGAAATAAAGATGCCAGCAAATTTGATAATTGTGATGTCAGCAATGTTAAAGTTCATTTAAATTCTGAATCTTACCCCCGAGAGGATTTAAACATTAAATATAAACTAGATCGATATGCTGTTCTCTATGATATGTATAGTAAATTTCAACATTCATACTATCAGAAACAAGCAAGTCCTCTTTTATCAAGAGCGGATTTTAAGGATATTGCCCCAATTATGGTTATCGACTGTTCACGTCAAAATGAAACAATTAAAACAGGTCCTGTGGATGTAAGAATTGAGCTTAAAACATTAACTCCGATTCCTGCTTTAACAACCATGTATTGTATGATACTTCATGATCGTATAATTGAGTACAATCCATTAACAGGAGAAGTTAACAAACTTACTTAAATTGTATGTACTTATATGATAATTTATTAGTATAAAGAGTTAATTTGTTGAGAACAGACATCTAAAAAATGGATATACACTTTGTAGACATTCAAGGATTTGGTGATTTAAACAGCAATCGTTTCATTCTGAAGGAAGTAGCTGTATTACATAATGAGAATCATCATCATCACTTTATTGTTAGTCCACCATTTAATTTAAGCCTTACATCAGATTCACTTAGAAGACAAGTTAATTGGTTGTATCATAATTATCACGGATTAACCTGGAATGGAGGATTTGCACGTCTTTCTCAAGTAGAGATATTTATTCGAGAAAAACTTCAAAGTGGTGTTGTTTACGTTAAGGGTACTGAAAAGAAACAATGGTTACAATCCTTACTCAATAATGAAAACGTAGAAGTCGTTAACCTCGAAGAAGATATCTATTACAGATGTCCAAATTTAAAAGAACTTAAAAAAATGTATCCAAATATAACTTCCAAATGTGGATATCATGGAAAAATATGTGCACTTCAAAATGTTTATCTCTTAAGTAAATTTATTAGTGAAGCTAAGAATTGTAATTTATAGTTCAATAAAACAATTTTGTACAATACTTGATACTTTTTTCTTTTTATTATAATTTTTATATTTACATATCATTTTCTAAATCTATTCTATAATGACCCCAAGCTAGTGTATTGATATTATTACTACATATAAATCTTTTGTCGTCCGCACAGCTTAAACTTAATTTATTAATACATTCAGTATATATAGCATGCTGTCTAGATCTAAAGTTTAACATTTTACTATAAAAGTTACGCTTATGTAGCAAACAATCTCTATAATTTTGCAAAGATAATTTTTTTACAGCTGCTGATTTAACACCTTTTGCTTTTTTTATCACAGATGCATCTTCAATATCAATACTATACATTTTAGCTCTTAACCCAATAAATTCCTTCATTATTCTTCCATTATTCTCATCTTTCATATAACCTAATTTTTTCACATTGAGCTGAGCAATATCATAGGGGTTATGTAGGGGGTAATCTGAAGTATCGAACATTTTAATTATATCACTCTTAATATCGTTGTAAAAGTCATCAGTTCGTATTTGATAAATAAATGAATCAGTATCCATATAAGCCAGTTGTAGGTTCTTAGTAAATTTCGGTTTCATATAAGCATAATGAAAGTCATACATTTTATACTTTGAAATCTCTAATACACAAAAACCTAAGTATATAGGTTTATTATAGACACAGTAAATTCGATTTAACTGAATAGCAGCCATAGTTTCGGAAAATGCTAAAATGCTATGAAAATTAGGTTTAGCGATAAGAGCACGACTACCAAGATGTCTACCTCTGCTTTCTACTGAATCAACAATTCGAACATCTTTTCGTTTGTCTACATTCTCCATAGTTTTTCCAAATACAGCATTATTACAGAGTTTACGTTGATCCTTTTCAAACTTTGTAGTTGCTTTTTTTCTAAGTTCATTGTTTAAATCAATATATTTTTTTAACCATTTAGATTGTTTGAATTGCATCACTCTATGAATTTTCTTTAGCACTAAACCATTTTCAAGGCACTGAATTAAACTTTTGTAATGTATTATATAATTTCTCTTATTATTTAAATCAGCAATTAATTTTTTATCTGATTTGTTAGTCAATGAAATATTTGACGGACAGAAAGGAAGATCGTTATGATCATCATGTATTTCTATAGGATATTCGAGATCAACTTCTAAAACATAACCAATGTATATATTTGAAATCAACCATTCTTTAACCCCATCTAAATTATCTGGAGGTTCAACCCATTTAAAGTCTGAATGTGGTAGATAGTCAGACATTGCCCAACCGTAAAGATTATTAGCATCCAAATACATTAAATAATCAGATGGTTTACTTGAATCATAATCAGACATATATTTATTATTTGCTTTAGAATGTCGTAAGCTACACTGTGTCAAACCTCCTCTTATACCTTTAGCGAAAAAGTTATACATGTTTATGTCTGTTAAAAGTTCAAGTTTTACACCTGTTTCTTTCAACATAGCATCCCATGAAAAACCTGGTAATGTATAATAGTGACAGGGGTCTAAACCGTAAATTTTTCTAGAATCAATTCTGAATTTTTCGAAAATGTCTGCTAAAATTAAAACATCTGTTTTCAAATAGTGTTCCAAATATTCTCTTAAACTGCTACATTTAAAATGTGACCAAACTTTTACAGCGTGATTATAATCATCTTGCTTGCAATCTTCTTCAATCAATGAGTTTCTAAAAGATTCTATTGAAGGGAGCTCTGTCTCACTTAATTTATCTATAGAGTCTAAATAGTCATAGCAGAAAACACCCTTACGAGTCATTAGTTGGAAAGATTCATCATCTTTGAAAAATGATGTTAAAATTTTAAAATCTGTTTTTTTATCTAATGTTTTTGCTATACTATCAATACTCGAAGGTAGAAATCTAAATGAGTCTAAGAATCGTAATTCTAAAAACTCTCCTTGCTTACTATTTATTAATATTTTTGATGAAATTGATATATATTTCTCTTTATTGAGAGGAATAATATTTATAGACCCTTTGATATTACCCAGCTCTTTTATGAATAAATGTGAGTCATATCCGGTTAAGTTATGGAAAAAAATAGGAATAAATTTAGGTACCTTATAATTTAAATTACATCTAGAATGTGCGGCCGCTCTGAATTTTCCAGTTAGATGATCATGATCCCGAACCTTTAGACTCCCCCACACTGGTTTCTTACAGATATGACATATTGTTGCTTGTTGAAATTTAATTTCATCCTGAGGTGTCATAGTCAGCGGGATTTTCTTCCCCAAATGATTTTTATAAATGTTTTGACAGTCTTCATGCAAGTTCGATATAAAAACTTGTGTACAGTCTTCACCTAGAATAAAAAACAAAAAAATAATTATATTATATTATCAAACAATTTATATATCACATATGAAATGAGGTTTTAAGAATAATTTTTACTTACCGGTGTATTTGAAAAGTTTATTCAAAGATGTATTAAATGAACATTTGATAAAATAGGATACAGCAATTGGAATATGTTTTTTAATAGATGTAGTTGATGAGTTTGATGGATCAGGTTGACAGCTATCGATATTCACCAGCATACACTCAAAATCTGCGTAGATGGCAAATGGCACTTCCAGTGATCTATGTTGATGTTCAAACTGTAGTATATTATTTGGAACATCTGGTAGTGTTGTCACAGTTTTATTACATTCATTTTCATGCTTCTCAAATGCTTCATCTGTGTTGAACGTTTGCAGACATGAATTACATATTCTCACTAGTCGTTTGCTATGACTCAGTTGTGCTCCTATTAATCTAGACATATTTTTTATCCATACATAATGACTACAATCCCCTTCTTGTATCAGTAATAAATTAATATGTTGTTGTCTTTTATGTTGAGAGTTGAAATATGGGCCAACAACTCTATAACTTTCCCCAGATCCATTTTTTTCTACTCCAAAAACATTTATACTAATTGTGGGATTGAGTGTCTCAAAGATCGATATGTCTTTAAGTTTCAAAGGGAACTCTAAATTTGTAAAGTCAATTTGAATTCCACTCATTAAACTTATCACATCACCTCGAATGTTTTCAATCTGATAACTGTTTGGTCTATTAGAATGTCCATCTATGGGGTAAAGAGCTGATATAACTGCCCATTTAAAACAGAATTCATCATTATTTTGGACATTAACACAGGCATGTTTTAGTTCAATGCTTTTTGGAAGGCTTATGTAACTCGAGCCTCTGAAAGGTTTATACTCATTAATATTTACCTCAATATGTTTAATACACAATAGCGCCCATCCTGAATCTCTCTCCTGAAACTCTTCACTTTTAACTTCAATTGTTTTAAACATATTTTTAATTATATCTTTCAAATCATCATTTTGTAAAGCTATTTGCATTGAACATTTAAACGATTTTATGCTTATTTCACTTTTTTCTGATTCTCCTTGTGATGATATAAATTTTATGAACTCTGCAAATAGTTCAATGCTGAACTTTATACCCTCTTTGGTTTCAAACGAGTATTCAAGTAATTTAATTATATCAAGTATGCAGCTATTTAAAAATTTGGTAATGTCTATAAGCCCTTCATCGGTATTTTCTAAGGTATAGGTTTCCACTTTACCTTCAAAACAATGCCTTATTCTGTTAAAACGAGTATTGTTGACTGGAACTTTGCTCTTTCTCTTATGTTCATTAGTTCTAATGTGATGACGCCATCCAGATACTAACACATCTATTTCACAGTTTTCACATCTACGTTTTTTCAATGATGAATGCGGCTGGGATAGGGAATCATTCATGTCCTTTGGAAGTTTTCTCTTGCTGCTAGTTGGTTGATCAATTACTAGCTCTTGACAGGAGACGTTAATATGTTCCTTGCGGAAGTGTTCCAACATTGAATCCTTTCGTGTATATGTCTTGTCACACTGAGGACATTTAATTTTATTACCATGTACAGCTTTTATATGTCTATTCAGACTGCTCCTTCGTGTAAAAATAACACTACATACGTCACACACGAAATTATTCATTTTATTCTTTTTAAGTTTTTTAGTTAGACTAAACAAATTTTTTTATAAAGCTTACGATTTGTTCTATGCTCAACAGTTGTTATGATTGCACTGAACAACTTATAAAATATAACTCGACTTGAAACTTTTCATAGAAGAGAAGACAAACAAAAACCATAATACATTTTTTTTTTTTTGAAGAAGAACAGACAAAGAAAAACCATAATACAAAGTAAAGAAGATAAAGAAAGCTATAAAAATAAATGAAAAAAAAAAAAAAACAATTTTTAATATTGAACTTATTTTATTACTCTTTTTTTTCTTTTTTTTTTTCTAAAAACATTGTCGTTTTTGCGAGAAGACAAAAATGTCATCATCATCTTCTTCATCTTGTTGAGTAATTACAGCTGATTTTCTCTTACTAGAGCATTCAGCCTGTTGTGGTGCAAGGAACTCAACTCTATCATCTTCCGCCATAATCCTCATTCCCATAGGTGGAAGGAATTTAACTCCGTCGTGTCCCTGCATAATCCGCATTCCCACCAAATTTTGAATTTCTTCTATCGTTAGGTTCTTAAACCTTGGACTTAGAAAGATTTTAAAGTCCTCAATCTCTATTAGAACTCTAGGACCAAACTTTGTATTACACATTTTGGCTTCTAAAATTGTTTCGGGTGTTGATCCTAAGTCCTTCAAAGGGAGCAGAGGTTTTTCGCAGATATATTTATTAATTAAGATATGATTTCTACAATTTAAAACGAAAAAAAACTTGAATAATCCTTAAGCCCCTAGTATATGATTCATACTACATAAAAAACATTATTTTCTCTTAGATCTTTAAACAACACGACGATTACCATGAAATCACTTCTCAAGCAACATCATGCGATACTGTTTTTGATAGCAAGACCATACGATCAGTATATAGGGCTGCACCGGTGCGCCGGTGGTCGAGAACCCGCTGCACCGGTTGCGCCGGTGGCCGAGAACCCGCTTATTTAAACTACTGAGCTCAATAAATGATATCCAAAACTCACAGCTACGAATAGCCATGTTAACGTCTATACTCGAACACGATCAGGACGCAACTGACATATTCCTCGAATGTGTTATACACATTCCCAAATATTTTGATTTTGTCGACACCGTATTCGACACCGGAAATCTTTGTATACACAAGCCCACACACGCTACACATTCAATGACACTGACACAAGTGTTATACAACAGTGTTATGTGTATGGGCCGCTTTACGTGCAGAATTAAAATCTGCACGTTTCACTCAACTGGTTCCAAAGGAGTTGTAGATTGATTTTATTATTTTGATATTTTATCGTATGAAAATTTTTGAGTGCTTGTGCAAGAACGCCTGCACAAACGTAATCTTGATGGGAATATTCTCTGTGAACACATCCTATCACACAACTTTCTTTTTTTTTTAAACATGTTTTGTCCATCTTTTTAAAACGCGTAACTCGCGATGCTCCCCTTTTCGTAATTTTTCATCTGGTAACCCTATGACGAACAAGAACATCGATGGTGAGTTTGGTTTAAAAAATGGTATAAAATCCCAGTCCCTGTAGACGCCCTCCTTTTATTAGTCATGATGGAAGGAAATAATATTCTGGAGTATATGTAGGAAGAGACAATATGGAAGACTAGCAATATAAGGCAATATAAGAGCTAGCACACTATACCACTCTTCATACAACTAGATGGATAAATGAAGATGTTTTGTGTTACATAATTGGTTGATGTCGTATTAAGCAACAGTAAGCCACCAAGAACTACAATGTAAATTACATTAGACTTCTCCCTAAACTTGTAAGAGGCTTAATAAATATTCGTGTAACTTCAGTGTAGCTTTAGTTCTTGATTTTACGGGCTTCGGTTGTTGGTTTTACCGGCTTCAGCCGTTGATCTAAACGACTTCGTCTGTAGATTTTACTGGCTCCGATCTTACCGACCAAACCATTGCTTCACCAGCTAGGACCCTTGACTATACCAGACCCAGACCTCCCGTGCTTGTACCAGCAGCCATTCGTATACGTGAATTAAACCAATGGGTCTAACTGCGGACGAAGCACCGAGACATAAGGTCCCGTTAGCATTGTGAGTTACCAAGTACGAGGAACATGTAATATATTAAAGAATAATGTAAATAGCAATAACTTGAAATATTTTGAATTGGAAAAATGGACAGACTCCGAAGATTTCTCAGTGAAATCTGAGACAATTTTTGCTAAAAAGTTCATCACAAACTATGTACAGCTCTCAGATTTATTTCCCAGACTACAAACTAAGGTAACAGCATAAGCCACGTGGAAGAGAACCTCAATTCTAGACATATATCTAGGCATCTGACAACGTTTATTGTTCTTTTTACATTATTCGATTGGCTAAGTAGATGTATTTTTATGTTTAATATTTCCTTTATGTAAAATACACATTATAAACTAACTATATATAAATATTATAAAAACTTAAGATTTATTTAAATAAAATTATTTTCAGATCAAAAGGATGGTGGTACTCAATTAAAATTGGTCATCGAATATTCGAATGACATCAAATCCTTAATGAAGCCAATGAGGTAAGTTTTATTATTGTTGGCCAAACTTACACAAAAGCCAAACCCTTTCATCAATTAGCCCAATTGCATTCACTTTCAAAAGTACAAAAAATGTAAAAGGAATCCGCTCACTTTTCAATTGACATTATATTATAAGTTATCGAACAAAATATTAAAATTTTCCAACGGCAGATTAATCGATTTCCATGCCAACTTTGCCGTGGATTCCATTCATTTAATTTTTAAAAGCTTAAAGTAAAATACATACATTTAATTCGCCATCTTTCTTATTATTAATATTTGTAGATCTTTTCATATTGCCTATAGGTATAATATGTAGGTATAATGTCAATTTTTATTTAAAAATTACAGATTCCCGAGGGATCAACAGACCTTGCCGAATCACTTCTACTTTACGGATTACGAGAGGCACAATGCAGAGATTGCTGCTTTCCACTTGGACAGGTAAGAACAATGTTTTTTGTTGTTGATTTTTTTTTCAACAATTTTTATTATTTACATTTTGCTTTCCAATTTGTATGTGGAGATATATATGAGCCGTTGCGAATGCCAAAATTCCACACGGTCTGAATGGTCGGCGGTGTGTGTAGGGTATTTGTATTGCAATTTCATCGAGTACCTACCTTGTTACGAATGCTCAAAGGCAGATAAATTAAAAATCTGCACTGACTATACGAGCATTGTCACCCATTGACAACAGACGTAAACGTAACGAGACGATACTTTGGGATAGCGCATCCTTATCGTCCTTGAATTTTATTTACATTCCACAATCAGTCGAAAACAAAAATATTTAAAAAATGAAAAAAATGTCAACGGAAAGAACCAGGTTTTTTTTATTGATGCTTGTCCGTTGTTGGATTGTTTCTTATTCGTTGGGTTATTCGATTTATTTTATTCTGATAAAAAAAAACTTCAATCAATAATGAATGAGTAAACATATCGTCGTGAAGCGCTCCTATCCTATGTATATGTGCCGCTGCCAAGTTCAGCTCAATTATTATTATATTTTTTTTCTTTTTGAAGGCTGTCTATTTTTTAATAAGACTGAGCTTTTTTCAGGCATTCTAAATAAGAGAGTTCGACACAATTCTTAAATAAAAATATCCAAAATCCCCAAACTACTAAAATACAAAAGAAATCCCGTAAGTCATTATCCGAAAGTCATTGACATACTATCATTGTATATAAAATCAGGAATATATATACAATGATACTCGTATTATCACTGATCTCTATTATACACTGGATAGTGTATTCCCTACAAAGTATAACATTTTTTTTGACTCCATTTGAATTATAGAGATCAGTGGATACTAACGGGTCCGCCATCTAACGTTTTTTTTTCAACTAGTGCTTATTTCGTGAATGGTAACACTTAGCTCATGTCTGATTTGACAGATAATTAGTTTTATATTTCCGCTGAACGAATATGGTTGTGCATATGCTTGAACAACGCTGGGAAATATTGCGACACTACTTTGAAAATCATGGTAATGTTGCAGATTGTGTGCGAAAATTGCGTACGGATTTTGGAAGAAGAGAAGCACCGCCAGCTCCGTATGTTCGTTATCTTGTGAAAAAAGTGAAAGAAACTGGCATCCTCATCAATAAACCAATGCGTGAAAAGCCAAAAACAGTTCGTTCACCCGAGAATATTGCTGCTGTGGCAGAAAGTGTGCGTGAAGCGCCATCAACATCAATTCACCGTCGGTCGTTCTCAACAATTGAACTATTCGGAGACATCATTGAGACGAATTTTGCATAAAGACCTTGGAATGACGCCACACAAAGTCCAATTGGTTCAGGAGTTGAAGCCAACTGACCATCCAATGCGTTTTCGCTTCGCTAAGTGGGCCTGCAATCGACTTAGAGAAGATGCCGATTTTGCCAAAAAAAATTTGATCTTCGCGGGTATGTAAACAAGCAAAATTGTCGCATTTGGGGCACAGAAAACCAGCACGAATACATTGAAAAGCCGATACACCCAAAACGAGTCACTGTTTGGTGCGGATTTTGGTCCAGAGGCATAATTGGGCCATTTTTCTTCGAAAATGAGCAAGGGGTGGCCGTTACAGTCAATGGCGATCGTTATCGGGCCATGTTGAACGAATTTTTGTTCACAAAAATTAAAGAGGAGGATATTGGCAATATTTGGTTTCAATAGGACGGCGCTACGTGCCACAGAGCCGAAGCTACACTCGATGTTTTGCGCCCTGTTTTTGAAGATCGCATTATCAGCCGCAGAGCTGATATCGTTTGGCCACCTCGGAGCTACGATTTGACACCGTTGGACTATTATTTGTGGGGTGCCGTAAAAGATAAGTGTTACGCCAACAAGCCAGAGACAATTGACGATTTAAAGGACAATATTCGTTAAGCCATTGGTGAAATGCAGCTGCACACAATCGATAATGTGCTTAAAAATTGAACCGATCGTGTAGACTACTGCATGGCCAGCCGAGGCAGCCGTTTGAATGAAATTATTTTCCATTATTAACCGAAAGGATTGTACTTTCAAATAAAAAAGAAATTTGAGAAAATTATCAGTAGTTTTTTTTTATAGCATTTTCAAAAAAAAAAGTTATTTGGCGGACCCTTTATACATGGACTGCCAGTCGATTGTCATTTCCATTCTAAAGCTCTATTAAAAATGGGATTAACGATCCTTACGCCCCTCGGAGCAAAGTAGCAAACAAAAGTATTACTTTCAAAAGCCATCTATTGCCACTCTTGGCAAGTACACCATATTTAGTCAACACGCCAAGAAACTAGGGCCATCTATTGGTATTTTGTATAAGATAAGTGCTGACATCTATTGTTTATAGAAATTCAACAATGCTGTAGTGTTGGGGGACTATAAGAAAAATTCCGTTTTGTTTCATTTAATGAAAAAGATTGCTTTTAGAGTTGAATTCGAAATACAACAAATAAAAATCTAATTTTAATTTTCCAATTAAATTAATTCTTTATTTTAAATAAATTTATTTAGAAAATTGCTTCTTTCTTGTGAGTTTTCCGTTTCAGTAGTACTTTTAAGGTCTGCGATTTTTGTTCTTCTTAAAAAATACAAAATTGTGTACAAACAATTAAATAATAATTTCGCATTAACATACCCTTTTTTTGTTTTATTTGCATCGGCAAAAATTAAAAAACAAGAAAAATTTAAGTAAAGCCATGTACTTTCCATATATACATACATACTTGTATGGAAGAACTAACTAACAATTGAGGCTTGCGGCTCGAATTCACTTCTGATGGAAATAGTAAATATATTCGAGTTCACTATCTACTTTATACATTAAAGGTATTCATGAAACCGCGTAAACTTTCCCACATCGTAAAATGGAAAAGTTTACCACGCACATTTCATGAACGCATTTATAAAAATCAACTTGCGCAAATGTGGTAAATGATTATTTTTTCTTCCTGTACTTGAACTTGACTAATAACAAAGTGTTATTACTCTCATTTAAAATGTCTGCCAGAAATAATAAGAGGAAGAGAGATAATTATACTAAGATTATGACACATAAAAAGTAAAATTAAATGTCGAAAGTTTTTCACATTTACCAAACTCAGATGGTAAGCTTCCCACACAAAATTATGCGGAAAAGTTTATCATATTTTGGTACAGTTTTCCCATACAAATTTTGGCAGCTTATTTACCTCATTTACTATTTTACCACGTTTACCGCGCATACGCGGTTTCATAAATACCCTTATTAAGAGTATTCATGAAACCGTGTAAGCCTTCCCACATCGGAAAATGGAAAAGTTTACCACACACGTTTCATCACCGCACATATAGGTACTATAAGGCAAGTTATGCATTCGTAAAAAAAAAAAAAATCTAACGATCAAACATGATATTACGATCATAGTGAACCCTAAAAGGTGATCGACAAAAAATGTCTGTCTGTCAGTCTGTGCGTCTGTATGTATAACGAGCTGCAGCCTAAACGGTGTAAGCGATTACCTTAAAATTTGGTATGTGTGATTATTTTGGCATTCCTCAGAGGGAAAATTGAAAATTTTTTTTAGGCCTAAAAATAACGGTACCTGCCATATGACCTTGAAGGAAAATCTACTTTTTCTCAAAAACGGCTCCAACGATTTTGATAAAAAATTTTGAGAATTTTTCTGTTGGTAATAGCTATCATTTGATATGAACCAAGTTTACGGGGAAAGTCTATTAACGGTACTTTTCATATAACGGTTTTTTTTACATATTTGGCTTTCTCGGTAACTGTACATTGGATTTCTGTAACATTTTATATCAGATAAGACCTAGGTAGCCAAAATAATTCTGCATATTAAAATTTTAAAATACTTTTTTTTTTATGATTAAAATTAATTTTAGAATTTTTTATTTTGAAAAATCAATATTTTTAAAACTAATGAAAAAAATAATTTTAAATTAAATGGTTACGTGTATATTAATAAACTCTAAGAAACTGCATGTCAAAATTTCAAAAAATATTTGTTTTAAAAAAACTAAAAATAAAAAACCGGATTTCATCAAAATCCGTGTTACAATATTTTCGAAATACTTTTTTATAAAATTTTCATTGATCGGTGGCATCTAATGGTTTTTTTGTTTTTTTTCGAGAAACCGGTTAAAGTGATGGATTTCGCAGTTTTTATAAGTTTAAAAAACGATTTTTACCCACGAGGAAGAGAGATAGTTATACCAAGATTGTGGCAAATAAAACTTCAAAATTAAATGTCTACAGTTTTCAAAATTTACCAAATTCAGATGATAAACTTTCCACATAAAATTATGCGGTAAAGTTGTGTTAAATCTTATCGATATTATTTCTTTCGTCGAAAAGTTAAAACAAAAACTTAAATGTATTTTAAACTTAACAGCGTGTGGTAAATTTTATTAGTCACTTCGAAAAGTAGAGAACAACTAAATTGATATTTTATCTAGATTTAATTGTATTCCGCTCATCCACAAAGAACTATAATATAGTTGCCTATTTTTTTCTGTAGAAAATAGAGAAAAAGAAATTTTTGGATTTGTGTATGGATTTTTTTGAAAAAAATCCCTTAAGCACTGGTACTTTTTAATATTCGTGATTGCGGCTTGGAGGTGGGTGGAGCTCGTGTGGTCTCATCTGAGGAGAGATCCAACGTGAAGTTTGCTCCTAGCAGTCCTTATCATAAACTAATAATGTAAAGACCGGAAACCTCTGCTTTCATTTGACATTTGCCTACAAGCTGAAACACCCACACAAGTAACATTTCTGTTCCTCTTCCAATAGACACATTGAAAGAAACGCACACAAGAATCTTTTCTGTTCCTCTTCCTATAGACACATAGACAACACAGCCCTAGTAATTTGTTTTTGTTTTGCTTTTCGATTTCCCATCTATTCATGGATAGAGTTTCAAAGCTACAAATACAACAATGTAAACAAATGGGTTTTGGGGGGTGAAACGTACGAAGGTTTCCGATCTTAGTATGGCTTATTTGTGGTCCTTATATAGTATGTCAATGCCTAAAGTACTCTTATTCGAAGAGAAAGAACATTCTCTGTACACACCCTGCACGACGTTCACAGAGTTAACATCTCTCAATGCTAGCAATCGAGAACAAAGATGAATGCAGTAGCAGGGGAGAGGTTCGATAGCTCTAACACGAATGTAACTCTAGATAAAAGATAGGACCGGAACCGAGGACTGAAAGGACAATTAAGAGCATTTCGTGGTATAGAGTAGCAGTGTACAGTAGCTCTCCTATACGATGGAAAACACACGTTGCCTTCTATCAAGTTCAACAAAAATATTTGGTGTCAAAACGGTTTTAGACAAAGCATATTCATGCAAAACTTAAACGTCTTTCTTGAGGGAATAGTGTAAAAGTCTTGCGCCAACACTAGGGGCACTTTTTTTTAAAGACTTGTCTAATTACCCCAAACTACGCGATGGTAGATATGAATCGAAACAGTGTTTTGTCAATTGCGCCATTATTATCTAGAAAGAACAGCCAACTCCGTCGTCATGATCGACAAATATGACTTTATGCTAGTTATGGACTTTGCCCGCAATAAGCTCAGACAAATATGCAATCGGTGATATCAATCGAAGAATACCTCTTGTCAATCGCTAGTGTTTTGGGCTTAGGATTAGGATGCACTAAAATACACTCTCTCAAGCAACTTGAATATCTTTTCATAAGACACTAATCATCTGTTTTTATTTTTTTGCTCATCAAAAATTGTGAGCAACAATTTAGAGTATAATTTTGGAATGTTCCCCAACTCAGTATCATGATTATGTATCAGCCTCTGGAAAAAGCTCTACCATAAGCCCTGTTCTGACAATTAGAAATTTGTGTAGAGACCATAGACCTCAGGCCTCATGTACGTACCACCGTTGTGTAAAACATTCAGACACCCACAGGCTAACTTGTCAAACTTTAAGAGAATTGCGTTAAGTTTGTATATATTAAAAAAATATATACATACAATACAGGCCAACACAATAGGTTCACTTTCTAAGAAATAAAAAAAGGCTTGTTTATGATATCTTCAGGTCAGGCAGGACACCTGTTTTAAGACATAAATACTTAGTTATCCGGCTCCCTGTCCATGGACGGCCTCTGAGAATAGGCCTGAGATAGGATAGCCTTCCAACATCTGCAATCCCGGGCACGCTGTTTCCAGTCATCCAGACCAAGCGCTCTGCTGTCCGTAACGGCTTGGTCTTTAAGCCGGGGGTTCATTCATTCTTGTCGTCTGGAACCTGTGAGCTGGTATTCGACGATAACTTTGACTAGAGCAATGTTGTTTATTCTCTCGATGTGGCCGAGATATAGTTCAGTCGACGTGTTTTAGCATTTCTAAATCATCTTTTGTAAATCTCGTATAGTTCGCTGTTATCTATTTTCCTCCATTCGTTTTCCTCACGGATCCAAATATCCCGCGAATTTTTTTCTTTAAAAAGAACTGTATCAACTCTTCCATTGTGCTTTTCGCAAAACACGCTGCGCCATTAACAAACACTGGCAGAATAAGGGTACACTTAGGCTTACCCGTAAACAGTTTGAACGTTTTTGTTTAGCCAAACTGAAGTAACGGCGGCTTGGTATGGTAATTGTTCGTCGGATTTCAACTAACGTGTCATTCGTGAAGTTAATGCTAACTGCAATGTAGATGAACTCTTTAACTAGTAACGTTTTTTCTACGCTTGTTTGTTGGTTGATAGCATACACTTTGGCTTGTCCTCATTCACTTCAGGACCTTCTAGTTTCGTCTGTTCTTCAATCATTCTTAATTCATCTACAGTCACATTGGCACGATGGGAGCGGTAGATGATGGTAATATAGTTTGCGTAGCCCAGCATTTGGATTTGTGAAAAATAGTACCATCCGTATTTTTGCCTGCTCTGCATATTATCTGCTACAAAATTGAAAAAAAATTACATGAAAGCGCATCTCTCTGCCGAAACCCTGTGCATGCTTGGAATAATTCGGAGGAGCTATTCCTCAATTGTACATTATAATTTATACCGCGTGTTTTCTTGAGCACGGCCATGGCTAAGGCTCCTTATGATCAATGATATCATATGTGTCTTTGAACTCAATGAAGAGGTGATGAGTTTCAACTTAAAATTCATTTATCTTAAAACGTGTATAGTTACTAAAAAAAACAATACCTACATGATACCTATTGGAAAAAAAAACATGAAAATGAATTACTTACTAAAATTGTAGTATTTTATACGCAATAGACAGTTTTTGAGGCCATATTAAATAAAGGAGGTCCCAGGCATTAATTTAATAATTAGTTTTATTTAATTTTGTTTGTCAATTTAGCCCATTTCGCCTATGACAGCAGATGAACCTACTCGCCCATCGAAAATGCCCTTTCCTTGGGACACAGGACACTGTTAAAATTTCAAAATTTACCGTTATCTACAATAGTTTTATTCCTACCTCTTTCTAATCGCTCTGAAAGGTGTACCCTCAAAAAGCTTTTCGTAAAGCTCTTTAGAAGGTGCTTTTGAATAAAAAAGCTCGATCTGTTTACAGTAGCCGGGTTCTTTTGGCGAAAGCTATCCGCAGCAAAGCAGATTTTACACACATTACAAATACAAGAACCTGCAGAAAATGTAAAATTTTATTGATGCATGTCGTGGATACTCAACTTGACATTAAAATTCGTGTCAAAACAGATTTCCCCGATCTTACGTCATTTTGAATTCAGAGTCAAGTTGACCGTTGACCATAGTGGACATAATCGTGTTTTTTCACTCATTTTTAATTAACCTCTCTACTCCAGCTCGATCCTTGAACTGCACGTACACGGAGCTCAAAAAATACTTAATAGTTAAATAATGAATGCTATCATTTTTGGAAGGAAGCACAATGCGAATATACCCCTTAATTGGTACAACATTTGATTTTAGAAAAAAAAACGTCAAACATCAAATAATTTTAAAACCAACTTTAGAACACACAGATTTGGAAAATTCAACTTTTTGTTATTTCTTACTGCTTAATATATATTTCATTTTATTTGGATCACAACAATGAAAGGAAACAAATCAATTCTTGATTTTTTGCATTTATATAGTTATTTGATACATGGTCGGTAATACCAAATTAAAAATGCAAAAACTGAGGCCACTGGGGATTGTTCTTTTTCTGCCTTGCTGCCGATAGATTTCCCAAAAGAACATGGCTAGTGTGAACCTATTTTTTTGGAATGTAGTGTATTTACATAAAAACTGGGCATGAAAACTTTTAAGTACAAAAATTGATATGCATACATAGCTAGATTGTTATTGTTGAATGATTTAACTTTAATAACGGTCGTTTGCTCTTGTTTGTAATGGCTAAACTTTATTTTTTTATTTTTTCATGCAAGATCGACATAAAATTCAAAAATTCCTTGTCTGTACAAAAAAAAATAAACAACACACAAAAAGCAGTAAAATTATTATTTTGTGTAACACATACCATTATTATTATACACCAAAAATGAAATTAGTGTAAAATAGCACCTGCTTAAATACAGACAACAATCACCCAATAAATCTCTTGCCATCTTTTATGAGCAGCGCTTGTCTCATAATAATAATTTTAATATCGCAATTTTCACCAAAATTAGTGCGTTCCATTATGATTCCCCTGGGGCTCGGCCATAGCAAAACGCAAAGCCAAATCAAGCCAAAGACACAAAAAAAAAAAAAAAAAAAAATCACATCCGCATCCCTGGGCCCTTCTCAAAAATAAACAAATTACATTTTATTCTTACAGTTGACGTCGAGGTAATAAAATATACAATCACATTATTGTATGGCAAATAATAAATCACGGGGATTGTGCTGCCAAACAACTACCTACCAACCATGGAGCCAAAATGATGACACTCATCATCTCGTTTTAATCTCCATGGGTCTCTCCTGTGGGAGTAGGGGATATTGTCCTTCGTTTGGAATAATTAATTCACCTGCATTATAATAACAGTATATGTATAAACGTTAACGTAAAGTAGCTACCTATAGCTATAGATTCGGCTCCTTGGTTCGTATACCTATACTTACTGCTACTATAATAACAAAGACTAGCAGCATCAGCGCTAGCTAGCTCGTCGCTCTTCGCTTCGATGACAGACGGAGAATAATGTCCTTCCACCGCATAATGGACCAAGTTTGGCCAAACACCTTCCTGTGCTGCTGTATACTCTTATATTATACGATGTTCCTTTTCAACTCAAACTCAAACTCCTCCAGCAACAATCCCATGCCCATCCATCGTCCGTTTTGGTTGGGTCTTCTTTTAGTCGGTCGTAAGGACGGGTCACATAAATCAATTGGCATTGTGTCGTGAGGGTTACATAATAACTTCCGCCTTATGGCTTGCACCCTGCCTGGACTCAGTAAGCGGATGAATGAGAAAATTCACAAAAGCGAGAGACCCCAAGCAATAAAATTTAAAAATTCATCAAATAAATTATTCAAGTGTATTCGTATTCTTACATGTCTCTGTCTGCACGTAAGCTTTTCAAAGGTTTAACATGTCTCTGTCTTATCCTACGGATATGTTTTTTTTTGTATTCCTGAATTTTTGTATAACACATATTTTGAAGTTGGGTCCTTATGGATGGAGTGATGGTAGGTATAAAGTTGTTGCTTCTTGTCTTAGAAATATATTTGTGTCTGTAAACTGTCAAACCATTGGAATTCAATTTCGGTCCTCAACCTCAACCTCAAATTTATAAAATACATAAAGCCAAAAGCATGTGCAAAGACTTATCGGCAGAAGATGTTTCGGTATGTTTATTTTTTTGTTGGTTTATTTTGAAGGATTAGAATTTGAATGAGTGTGTAAAGGTCCCTTTTGCAACACTTGCTTGCCTGGACGCCTTAAATCGGTTTGTTTAGTTGCTTTGTAATTTTTCGAATAAAAGATGATTAATCAAAACACTTAAAAGATTATATAACTTATGCACCCACAATCATAACAGCTCTTCTAGTCCTTATTGGGGGCGATTTAATCGATTTGAAGATTCACTAAAGGATTCGAGATTCGAGGAGTATACTTATTGAAAGAAGATTTATTTTGATAAAGTCTAAGCTTGTCTCACAATCTTCCCAAAATCACTTAAAGAAATGTTAGTTTTTGAAAATGAACAATTCAATTTTGTATTCTATTTCCCTTAATCATCTTTACTTACCTTTATTTACAATCTTAAATCTATTTTGCAAGAAGGATGAGTCAGGTTGGTTGTAGAAAACATTTTAAGGAACTGGACCTTGGGTTTTATCTATTCCAGAATACATACAAGCAAATTGACTTTAATCCTTTAGCTAGAGCCTCCCTCAATATGGTAACGTTTTATTTATATAAATCCTTACTTGGATGTTGGAGACTATATATAAGTTGAAACTGCTTATCTCAGGTCAAATATACAGTAGCTTGTGTCCACATGCCTAGATAGGCGGCGATAAAATTCCCAGTGTTTTTTTTTTTTTTTTTTTTTGAATGCCAAATCATGGAAAAAGTATTTGTTTTAATTTAGTTTACTACCCTATTCTACACTATGTATCTGTTGGAGATATAAAGTTTTTAAGCCATTCATGTCAAATTGTTGAGTTCTGGACTCAACTCAGAAAATTCTCAAGAAAAACGAGGTTATCGGCATTAAATTGGATTTTAATAAATCAGAATTTAGAGCTTTAGGTTCAAATTCCTTAAGCCCCGGATTTCAAAAATCTAAAACCCTTATAGTTATTTCCCGAAAATTGTAAAAAAAAGAAAATTTTCAACTGTATTTTACGTTAGCGTAAGTTTACGTAAACAGTAGGCCAAGGCAGGGTTGCAAGTACATAGACTCCCTTTTTGAGTTCTCTCTGTTTAAAACAACATTAGTTTCAGATTAATTAATATTTGTGTGGGTTTTCTGTACTTTAGATTTTGGAATTTTGTTCCAAATTTAGGTGTCACAAGTTTAGTTTTTATGAGCTTACATAAAAGGCAAATTAAAAAAAATCTGCGTCTGAGATAAGATGATGTTAAAACTATTTTTTTAGGAATTTGTGCAAAACATTGATTTTGATATAAGCGGGGTGCTCATATACTTATATTTTCTTATAAATCTAGAATTTTAGAAAGTTGAAAAAATTTAATAAATTTTATGAGAAGTTGTTCGGGGTGTTTTTTTTTTGTTTTTAAGGAAACGATAAGAGCAGTTGAAAAATTTGATAAGGACAAATTGAAAGCTTAAAATTTTGAATATTTATTTATAGAAAACATTTATCAAATCAGTTTCAGAATCGTGAGCTTTTTAGAATTTTTAAACAACTTTAAATTTGACTGCACTTTTGCTACATAAGAAGACGTTTTATGTAAAAAAAAAAAGGCCAACACATTTTTTTCGGAAGTATTTAGTTTGAATTAGAAATCTACTACCTAATTTATATCCTTGTCAAAACTCATATCTTCAATACTGCAACTCTTTCACACGATCAGACTGTCGCATTGCCAGCTTTTACACTATCAACCTATCACAAGCTTATACACTGTCTTAATTTTACACTTTAACACTCTCTATATTTCTACAATATACTTTAAGACGAGGCTAGAGGAATGGCAATTTATAATATTTATAAGTTTTCTAACAGTTGCTTACGATTAAAAGTGTTAACTGTTCCCTGGGGCCTACTGACTGCTTCAAGCAACTGCCCCAGAAGTCGAATGACTTTTTGACCCTGCGGGGCCACATTTACTATACTTTTATAATAATATAACTGTTATACACTGGCATGTCTGAAGTCACAACCTATACTTTGCCTTTATATCACAATGTCACACTTTCATACTCGTACGTTTATACTGTTTTTCAATCCTCTACATCTTTATTTCACACTGTCTCTCTTTGAAACTATTTCTTCACTGTTTCGCATTACACTGCCTTTCTTCCACTTAACAGTTCGTAACTGTCGCAGAATACATACACACTTTAATACTGCAGCACTTTCTAGCTTATACAGTATACACTGTATATATTTATGGATATTGGCTTTTTCGCGTTCTTTTTCAATGTTTTGAAAAATATTATTTCATAAACAATCAATTCTAATGATTTTAATGATTCGACTGTGGATATTATTTTTTATTTATGTTTGACTTCAACTTCAATGATACCAAGATATGAAGTATAATTATATACTTCTATATAATTTAGTTGTTAACTAATTGAAATTCGGAGTCATTGATGGTTAGATACTACTGAAAACTTAATAGAAACAACTATTCAAAAGTTTATTTTTAAAATATCGTAGTTTGAATAATGTTTTAACCACCTGCATTGAAAATTCGATTCAGAAATAATTCCTAATAATTTTCGAAAATGTTGAAAATAATTTGATGCAGTTTTCCATCTAATTAATTCTATAAATTTCTGTGATTTTCTAAAATTTCTTTTCTTCTTATTATGTAGTACAAGCCGACCAGGCGAACTTTGTCTCGCCCCAATTCAAATGGCCCGCATTATTGGTATAATAAAAAAAACATATAGATCAAATTTGAATGTGATTTATATGTATGGAATTAAAATCAGTAGAGAGTGATATGCTAAGCAATGTTTTTCGATTTGTTTGCAGCAAAAGCAAACAACGAAGACGGTTTGCCAACACGCGAGCAGGCGCGAAAAGCAGAAATCCGAGATTTAGTCCACAAACCTACAACGATTGGCCTTGCGATTTATTGATTGTCATCACAAAAGCCAATCGTATGCGGAAGTGAATTCGTTAGAATTGGAATTGAAAATCGGTTGATATAAGCACTTAGGTTAGGTTGGGTAATTGGACTGACAATTGATGACGTTATCGTCACACTTAGATCAATGTAGATCTATTGTGTTACCCGAGATTGTAAAAACTCTTATTGGATAAAAAAAACCATTGTTCTCTGAAACAGTCATTTCTCTTCCTCTCCTTCGAATTTGCCCTTGATGATCATGGCTGTAATCACCGCAATATGATTATGACCGATCCCACTTTCAGCTGTAAATATGCGTCGGAGTTCTGGGCACATTAAGGGAGTTCAAAAATTTCGTCACATAGTTGGTCGATTTATCATCGTCGCTTACGCTGTCAACGGATTTGTACGAAGGCAGTTCTCCAAGGGATTATGAAATTCAAGCAATCGACAACATCCTTATTCTTCACTGATGTATGGCCCTCTCACAAATCCAATCGAAATTCTAATAATTTTTTGCAATTCCGGGGAACACTTTACTTTGGTGATGAGTTTCTCCTTCGGCGTTGTTAACTCGCAAAACATTTGCCGAGAATGATATCAATCCAGTCGAGACATTAACAGAAATTTGGCCATTGCCAAGTTCTTGAGAACTTAGCAGCCGATGGTTCGCCCTGCAATGCGACTCATATTACTTGTCAATTTCAACTTCTTGACATGCCCGCATAAAGTCGACGATTTCAAGCATGCATTAAATTCATCGGCAGCAGTAGATTTTTGGGATGACAGGAAGAGTTTGACGAAAATCTCCGCTGAACAATATCATATCCCCACCAAATCATCTCGAATCACCTTTTAAGCCTTCATTGTTAGGTCAACTGCCTCCAAATCTCCGTTTATGCGACATCGTGCATTCATCCCAAATTATGATTTTGTATTTTCGAATAAATTTAGTTGTCGCCGAATTCTTGGTCATTCTGCACGTTATTGGCTTGCCAATCGTGGGAAGATTCATCGCCAACTTCACAGCGGAGTGCAGTTCGACTGCCTACAAACAGTGTGGCAGCAATGCCATAGATTGCAACAGGCAACGAAAGAGATCTTGGCCGAATCGTTGCCAGAATCAACTAAATGACGAATGTCTTGCATATCCTACCGGAGGCATCGAGAAAGTAAGTGCGATTGCTGAATCGTATTCCAAAGCAGCGCGAATGAAGTCTGCATTTACAACTTTTCTTCTTCTAATAACTTTTTGTCGAATTTGTGGTGGTGATTTTGCAGTTTGGAGCCGTGCATATGGGCACGTGTCCATTTATTTCTTCTGCATGTACCTCTTGCATTTGATTATCACGGATATTCTGATTATTTATTGCAAGACGTGTACGTCGTCCAAGGTTGGATCGGAATCAGTGTAATAATACGCAAAACTCGAATCAATTTCAGCAAGAAAAATAGCACATTTTCTGAATAGAAAATTATAATGTGAAATAAAGACACCTGTCAAATCGCTCAAAGCCTAAGTCAATGTATAACGCAACCTAACGGGTTGTGGCATTTATCGCAGCACAGAGTCCTCTGATAAACGAGTATAGCTCATAAACTTCTCCAACCAAAATGCATGCAAAACGTCTTCTATTACAATGAATTTCACAATTAACCGAAATTTTCCAAGCTTTAGTCGTCCAAAAAATCCATGAAACATTCTAGACAACCGACAAAATAAAATATCAAAATCCATTTAATGGGAATCAAATCCTGTAGTTGTGTTCATACACGCGGCAACAAAGAGAAGCCAAAATAAAAGTGTGTGTACACAAAACAAAATATATTATTTATACTAATAAAGCAACAACAAACATGTGAGTGCATTTTTGGTTATAACTCCGGTTCTAGACATCGGACAGCAAACAGATTTCTCATATGCACTCTCCAAACATGTCTTAAAATCTCCTGATTTCAAAAAATCATAGTTTTAATAGAAGAGAACAGCAATAAAAGATTGTTTGATCTTTTCACATAACTGTGATATTTTGTGAGGAAAATTTCTGAGGATAGTAATTTTCAGCCCGAACTTTTTGTAGGTTTTCAATATGTAAGAGGGAATTGGTCCATTCACAAAACTGAGAACTCAGAAATATCACTTTGCCAAAAATTGAGGAGACGAACCCAACATTTTAGTGCTCAGTATTTGACAGCAAATCTAAGAAACATTGTTGAGAAATATTGTTCATATGAACGATATTGCTGAGAAATCATTTTTCTGAAATAACCTAAATCCTTCAAAGTTCTTGAAATATTTTACCATTTAATAATTTCTGTAAAACAAAAATTTTAGGATTTAAGCTTTTTGAAGATTTTAGTTTTTCCTGATTTTTGTTTGCGGGTTATTTGGGGTCCTGACCACAACCCATACAAATCTCTGTTTTTCTTAAGGATCAGGGGCCTGTTTCACAGATCATACAACACATATATTTCATACAACATTCATTCTTATAATACATCATACAACACATAGAACTTTCCGTTTCACAGATTTCATTGGAAGTGTTGTATGATTTTTGTTTTCTTGTATGAAATGTATCATTTGACATTTCGTTGTTTTTCAATTTGATATATTACTAGTCAATTAAAGAAAATTTTCATATAAACGTGAAATTGTTATTAAAACCAAACATTTGTGTAATTTTACATCAAGAGGCATTGACTTTGACATTTGATGTAAAGATATTTTGGATGCCTTAGGATAATTTTAGAAGCATGTGAGTTTTAATATGGAAGATTCCTTTTGTATTAAAAAATTCATAATGCCTAGGATGTGTGTTGAAATTATATGAAAACATTTAGGAGCATAAATAGTGCAATTAAGCATTTTTCTCATGCTGCAGATACTTAAACCGAAAATATTTTTGACAAAAGAAATGCAGTGCAATCACTTCTTTAATTAACAAATTTTGTATTTTTTATAGAACATAAAGACAGTCAGACGAGAAAAATGTATAATAAATAAAAGGGTTAACATAATGCACAAACATAAAGGTGTATTTTCTTGAGAATACTGCAACTACCAGTTTATTTTAAAAAAAATACATAACTCATTTTAAGTATATATGTATATAATCAGCATCGGAAAATAGCCACTTTAGTGTCCGTGGCACCGGCAAACTTCAAAAAAGCAACACTTTAGTCTCGTGCTTTTTTTCTGAAGAACAAGAATTTGCCGCTTCTTGAATTCCTTTAACTACAAGAAAATATTAAAATAATAAACTAAATAGTTAAAAAATTACTAACTTTGGAATATTTTTACTTATTTGTAAGCTTTTTCAAAGGACGGAAATTATTCATAAGCAAACTATTACGCTGTATGAAATGTATGATAAATTTGACTTAAAACTTTATTAAAATAAAATCTACAGGGTGGCACACGAATCGTGCTACAATAAGAAATTTAAATAACTTTTATTTTAATCGATGTATTTCATTATTTTTTTTTGTTGGATTAAACATTAAATTTTATTTTAAATAACTAATGGTTATTTAATAAAAAAAAGTCTGGTGCAGTCAGGTCAGGTGACCTTGGGGGCCAGCGGAAAGTGCAGTTTCTGGATATCAATTTGTTTGGGAATTTTCATTGGAGCTACCCCATAACTTGTGTGGCTACGTGTGCACTTGCTCCATCTTGTCTTCGGCGAAGATCTGGGTAAAAAAAAACTCCTTCAACATCTTTAAATAACGGTCCCCATTGACAGTTTGTGTTACACAGTTTTCTTCATAGAAGTATGGCCCGACAATACACCTTCATGAAACTGCGCACCACACAGTGACTCGTTCTGGGTGCAGTTCCATTTCATGCAGCATTTCTGGATTAGATTCACCGTTTAAGTCAAAATGGGTCTCATCAGACATGAACAAACAAATTATCAACGTGTTGTCTTCTTCGGCCATTACAATAATTTTTCGGCAAAATTCCAGGTGAACAAGCAAATCCTGAGGGTTTAATTGTAATTTGGACTTTAAACGGAAACAACTTTAAGTCATCATGATGAAGTATCCGTTGTTATTACCGTCTGCTAACTCCAATTTGGCCCGATAAGTTTCGAGTCGAAACACTTGGGTTTGCCTGTATTGCCGATGCAACAGCCACGATTGTATCCTGAACCCGAACATTGGGATCTCGATGATGCGGTATTCTCTTCGATGATTCCATATTCCGCAAACATGTTCACCAGTCTCATAATGGTCAATCTACTCGGGGGAGTACCGCCAAACTCCAGCCTAAATTCCCCTTGGACGGAAATGACGGACTGCACAGAATGGTATCGCTGCCCTATCCAAATCCTTTTTTCAGTATCCCAAGCATTCATTTTGATAAATCTAAATAGCAGCCTATAAAATTAAAAAAAAATAAGCCGATTACTCACACTAAAAAAAAGTTATTACGTTTTATTTTTCTAGCACGATTCGTGTGCCACCCTGTATGAGACAGGTTCATACAACATTCAAATACTTCCAGTCAAGTTTTTGTTCATAAATTGTTGTATGACAAAAAATCATACAAAAATTCTGCGAACCAGAAATCATGCAGCAGAATTTTGAAAATCATACACTGTATGTGTTGTATGATCTGTGAAACAGGGCCCAGGTTTTTTGTAGTTCCAGCTTAGTCAACATTATGGTCAAGCTCGATTTGAACTTATTGTCAGTTTTATACTCAAAGTTCCAAGGGGCAAGTGCAGGTTATAATAACCCATCAAAAGATTAAATATCTTCTTTGCTCCCGCAGTACTCACATTTCACATACATATAATATTATGTCGTTCTAACATTTTACTGGTATTGCAGAAAACCAGTCTAACCTGGCGAGGTGAGCAAGTAGCAATATAATTGAATTTTATTGCAGGGAGAAGTTAATTCTGGGAGGATGAATAGACAACCCACTTATACCGCCTGCCTGCATATAGACTGCAAAGACAAGAATTTGTGAAGGAACTTTTGTTTGTATTTTATGGCAAATTATTATTTCTGTATTGCTCCCATATTAATTTTATATGAAATTCTTCTGTTTCATACAAATTTTTTTTTTTTTGTTTTAAATGAAGAAATTGCTTTACAAGGAACCGTCTTATGCCAAATGCCTACAACTCATGTCCTTAAAACAAGAACTTTGCATTTAAAGTTAAGTGAAAAGCCTTATACATTTCCATACATCTAGACATTTAAATATTTATGAAAAATATGGTAAAGTTTAATATTACCCTTAGTCCTTACAAACGTCCATACCACGAGAAAATGCCTGCAAAAATATTGTATGGAAATAACAATTCTTTATTAGTGTTAGTATAATTTTCTAGAGTAGCTAGCAATTCTGCACCTATAAATATGAAAATAACGCAACATAATTCATGGTTGCCTTCATCAGTATTTGCCAGTTAAGGGTGGTGTGCTGGCTTTAACACCCAACGATTTTAATGTTAACCTAGGTCCTTACACAAACTATATACGTAATGTACTTACAATTTTACTTCCTTAAGCGTAAATGTGCAATTTTGTTGTTTTTTTTCCTTATAAAATTATAATGTATACAAACAAAAAACGAAAGAAGCAAAAATAAGACCACACTATACACACACTACTTTTATTATCCTTATTTCCAGGATCATGGGATTCCGTCGCGCAATGCCAGTAACCGGTCGCCTATTAAACATAACCACAGATATTTACCAGGTTGCTGATGATAATATATTAAAGACATTCTTCGTTTCTCCGTCCAACAATTTATGCTTCCACGGAAAATGCTCATACTATTGTGATACATCGCACGCCATCTGTGGTAATCCGGACACACTCGAGGGATCCTTTGCTGCCTTTCTGCCGGCATTCGAGCAAACGCAGCGAAAGGTAAGAATAATGTTCTACATTAGAAAATTATTATTATTATAAAGATTATGGTTAAAGTATGAGAGGTCGACTATGCGGCATGACAGGGATTCCAGGGAGGTGACGCTATCGTCGTTTTGTTACTGCCATACCATAGCGATGCTGTCGTTTCGAGGAGTCCCCATTTCCACCATCGAAACACATCCTTGAAAACTGAATGGCGTAAAAATGTCCGCGAAATAGTTTATCCGTTTATCATTTTTTTTCGTCTTCCTCAGTTTTTTTGGTATTATCCGTGCGAAAAAGTGCTTTTGTTCATTATGTCTTTTGGCAATGTTCACTCGTTGTGATATATTAATTCGCTAAGTTGGCAAGAATACCGAAAGAAATTTTGCAAACAGTCGGATCTATCTCTTTTTTTTTTGTCTCCTGTCTGTTCTTCTAGCTTCGCTATGACATTTTAATATGGGTTATTAAAATGATAATTTTTTAAAGTTTTTTTTTCTTGCAGACATTGTATAAAGTAAGGTTGCTGTAAAGCTGTTAAATATGACTTTTTAAATGAGATAGTCAAATGTGTAAGTTGCTGCAGACAGATCTGAGTTCAGATAGGAATTAGGGATGCGTTTAAAAGAATGTTTTAATGATGTAATAATTAAACTCCAAAAAAGCAATAAGGTTTTATACTAGTATGTGCGAAGGTACCGGACCATACCGGGACATAAAAATAGTACCAATATTAATTAAGCATTTCCGCGTGGGAGTAAGTCTTGCGAAAATGTTTGCTTTTAAAACAATAGCATGAAGAGGTTGCTAACAGTTTTATTTTCGATTTCGGAGATGTGCAAACAAAATTATTTTCATTTCAGTTAGACCTTAAATGGTGGACTGATTTGCGTATCGTAATCCCTCTTTTTGAAATATAGTTTTTCGAAACTACCAACAAAAAATTATTCAAAGTACCATATTTTCTATCACTGTATTTTTTACGTTTTCAAAAACGCCAACGCTCTTTATTTACAAATAAACCGTTTGCGTTGTAAAAGTTGTGCTATGGAACTTCATCTAAAAGTCGGGAAGAGGATATCTTCCGCGGATTATGTTAGATTTGTTAAGCACATCCTAAATGAAACAAGCTCCGGCGACATACATATTTTGGATTAATTCTTGTTATGGAACCTCAAGACATATGTATATGCTTATGATCCACAAATCAACCTGCAGCTCTCCAGATGGTCAAACAGCCGATTGAATCAATTCAGGGAATGTATGTGTATCCAATAATTTAAGCGAGCACAGATTTCGGTGGCAAGCTTTGATTCAGCCTATTTCCTTGTTGGATCAAATTCCGAGTCCGACTCTAAAGCGACAAGATGAAAAATGCGAAGTAACATAAAGATAAAATTTGACATTGAATGTTTTAGCGCACCAGCCGAAGTCTACGGAGAGCTCTTGAGCAATACACTAGTTTCCGTATTTTCTAAGTAATCATCAACATTAAAGAGTTGCATAGTCGAAACAGAAGTACGTTAACAGCCTCCCCTGAAAATTAACCAAATAACCGGTGTTATAATGATGAATGAGCTTAACGGATGCAGGAGAAAATATCGAACAAGGAGAAGAGATGAGACGAAGACCCTGCATAAGTATATTACCGGCCGACTCCATTGGCAATACATTTTCTCGTAATACTCATCCTGACATGAAATCTCCAATGGAGTCGCGTTGTTTCTTGTTGTGTTGGGATGTCAGTGAGCTCTCTATTCGATTTTGTCTTGATATCGATGCCTGACATCTAATTTGTCGGCTGCGTTTTTTTTTCTGCGCTTATCTCATTATTTTTTGTCTCTCGCGCCGGTAACTAATCTATTGACGCACTTAAAAAAATTAAATCAATGTAAGTCGGGCAAGACAAAATCTTATTCGACTTTATGTATCACTTCCAGAAATCCACCAGAACTGGTTTTCCTGCTTTGCCCTATCACTTCGGTCCCGATCGGACACAGTCCTAATGAACCGAAGACGCTCTTCTCCACCTTGAGCGATGACGTCTCGTTCATATAGAAGCCTCCTATCTACAGTTCTTCGGCTGACGTGGTAGATTAGCGGAACCGCCATTCCATCCTGTATCAGCGCTCGACTGTCTAAATAGAGGAATTGCTCGGGTGGGATATATCCCCTTAACCGCGCACTCTCGTGTTATTCATTGTTTGGGGAAATAAGCCCCAACAATTAAGCTGTTGGTTGAGGACATCGCTCTTATAATGTGACTCCGAATCAACTTAAACAGAAAATTATCTATTCTGATTATGTTGGCTCCGTTGTATAGAATCTGGTTGGAATAATATCGTGTGTATTCCGACTCTAGTATTCTGTGTGATCCAAGGCAACTTCTAAGACATTGCCTCTCAAACACCCGAATCGTTTCCATTTGAGATGGGGCAACGTTTAACCACACCGGGCATCCGTAGGCAATCATCGGCCTGATGGGGTCCATGAAGCAAATCACCTTCACCCTGCTGTCAAGACGGCTGCTATAAAAGATTCGTTTTGGCAGGGCAAAGCCTACCCTAGCCCCGGCCAGAGCAGCACTTATATGTCTGTCGAAATACAAGTACTGATCCAACCAGATGCCATGGTACCTTACTACACTTTTACTCGCCAGTGGATGTCCATGTGGCCCTACGATCGCCAGCTTGCGTCAGTTCTTTCTCGTATTCGTTGAAACGCTAGACAACGGAGTCCCTAACAGAATAGTTTCTGATTTGTGGAAGTTGATTTCCAACTTCCGGTCATCACAATATCGCGGAATCTTGTCAAAGTCACTCTGCAAAAGCATTTTGATGACCTCCACTGTCCCGCCTTAAAACCGAACTGATAATCCGGTATGATATTTTTTTCCTCCGAACACTTGAACAGAGCCCTATCAATAACCTTTTCAAATACCTTGCTGATACCAGGAAGAGGACTTATCGACCTGAGATTCGCCGGATTAGAGTTGTCCTTTCCCTTTTTAGGGAGAGGATGCACCACTGCTGTCTTCCACCGCACTGGATAATATGCATTAGTCACCGCGTTATTAAACAGTGTGGTATAAATGGCAACTGCTTCTTGAGGCAAATGTCGTAGCACAACGTTGGATATACCATCGACTCCTGCTGACTTCTTTTTCTTTAATGAATCGAAGATGAGCTGGAGCTCATTCTTCGAAATAAACAGGGTCTGGGCCCATTTCAGTCGGCGATTGTGGCGTTTGCCAAATCTTCATCATTAAACCCGGTAAAACCACGGTACTCAGATCGCCATTCAATTATATCTTTCCGGAGCCATAAGTGATGAAGCAGAGCTCTGTTCTCCAGGTCATGATTCGTGCGAATGCTAGCATTCAGCTTGTACACTTGCTGGAAAGCAGCCCCACAGCCTCCAGACATCGTCCAAGGCGGCGGCGTCCTCTGGGTCTATGGGCGCTGTCAAAAGTACGTTTCTATTTTCTGTCGTCGTTTTGATCTTTCCTTCTAAATATCTTATTAATTTTTGGGAACATACTCGGGTCGCTAGAGTTAACGGCCCGAATTTTATTGTCCCAAAACAAATTAATGGATAACCTATAATTTTCCTTGATCAATTGGTTGATGTTTTGATGGACGACTTCAGTGTCCCTTATCTCCAGATCTCGTGTGTCAGTAAACCTTCTGTACAAGCGATTTAGTCTTGTCAGTAATCCACTTTTTTGTATGTGTAGTGCGTCAATGGTCGCGTTACGGTACATGTCAGTTGCGTTACGTTCCTTGTATTTCGGTATTTTCCTGTTCATTGTTCGTTGAATTGTTTCGTCCATTTGTTCTAAGTATCTGTCGATTTCAGTATTTGGCAGGTTCCTGTCATTTGGTGGGGATATACCATTCGAACGTAATTCGCTCAATTAGATGTTGGAGAATCATGGCCACCGCACCTTACTGTAATTGTAAGTATGTACACGTACATACTCCTCCAACTAGACTGCTATTTGGGACGTGTAGGTTCAATCCACAGGCGAGGCAGCATTTTTCTTTTCTATACCTCCAATTTAAATTGGATGCCCCCCGTGATTTATAATGAGATAGTAAATATCTAATTCCCAAGTCCACTGTACTAACAAAAATTCTTTCTTTTCTTTCTATTCTTTCTAACTAACCGCTAGCACTATGTGTAAACATTTTAAGGGTCATTCACCCCTTGAGTGCGCGCATATTTAATAAAAAAAAAAAAAAAAAACTACCTCAAAGCTATCTATAGCTGACTTTTGTAACGTCCTGTCAAAGACGTCGGTGTTGGGGATCCTTTCCTGATGATACCATATACTTGTAACGAAGCGTTACATTTGTCCTCTATGCCCCGATCGAATCATCGATTAAACAAACCGCGGCCGCGCCGACGCGCCGGCGCCGACCGAACCATTATATTTGATTTGGTTAATTTATTTTATTTTTTACACAACGCACCGAACCATGGGTCATATTATTTCATCATTAATTGCAACCATACAGTTTTACTAAACCATGGATTTACTTACTCTTATTCAACGCGCCACACCACCGAAGCTTGACTGCGCATCACATTTTTTTTCGTTTATTTCACATTTACTGGTGACGGCTAATGTCCATATAGGGAAGTACTATTTCATTACAACAGTATTCCTTGCTTTTACCGTGGTTATTACCACTTTAGAGTACTTAACGAAAAGTTCCGCACCGGATCCAATTGTATAATTGGGAATACGAAACACGTTGCTGTGTATGAAATAGTAACAGGTAATAGTTTCGACGTAATTTTTGGGCTAACCAACGCCTCTACCTTCCGTTACTTGTTTTCCCCTCTTGTTTAATTCTACAATCCACTTCTTTTAAGTGTATTGTAGACGATTCTTTGTCTAAGCTTGATTCTTCTGCTAGTTCTTTTTGGCGGGAAACACAACCTAGAACGTTAATTTCTGTGACTATCCTTCCTCTAAGGGAGGACCATAGAAGACGAATTTGTAACCTTGAACCGAAACCGATTTTTCTTCTAGAGCACTGCTAGGAGCGAGAAGGTATATTTACCTCTTCATTTCCGCATTCAACTTCTTTTTAGTGTAGTGTAGACGAGATGTCGGTCTGCCCATTTATTCCTTCGGCCTATTTCTGGAGGCGAGGATTTATTCCTGCCTGCCATCCTTCACATACGGACGAGATTGTGAGGGATGCCAAAACAAGCCATTGATTTACATAGCTTGTCTACATAGATGTTGCCATACGCAGCCTTAAAATCGATGAATAGATGGTAGGTATCAATTTGGAGCTCCTGATTTTTTTCCATAAGTTCTGGCTTAAGCCACAGTGATATTGACCTATCACGCAGTACAGTAGGCAAGATATATCTTATATGAGATATTAGAAAGGATAGGTAATATCTATGTAGTTGAGCCAGTTCAGAGGGATTCCTTTGTCGATCGGGCAAACAATACTAAGATTCCATTTATCGGGCATGTTTTCTTCCTACCATATCTTTCAGATGATTTGGTGCATATTCCCAACCAAATCATCTTTGAAGAGATATACGGCTAATTCATCAGCTCCAACGGCTTTATTGGATTTGAGTCTCGATATGTATATCTTAACTTCGTCCATGTCGGATGAACTAAATTTTTGGTCTTGGGTTATATTGAATGGTTCGTTCTGCCTGGCTTTCTGGTTATTCATCGGCGGTATACCAGTTACCAAAAGTTGTCTTTTCAAATTCTTAACATTGACTGCGTTTCTACTATAATCTTACCTTGTATATCCTTCCAAGTGTGTCGGTTTATGCATTATAACCCTCTGAGGTCGTTTTTACTTTCTGGTAATATTTTCAAACCTCATTACTGCAGTATCATCTTACCTACCTTGTTCAGATTTACTACTTGCCCTGCCTGTTTTGAGAAATTCAAACAAATTATTTCTTACTGTTTATAGGAGTCTGTATAACTACGTGCAAGGACTTCACAGAGTGACATCAATACCCTCAAGAGAGCGTCAAAAGTCAGACGCGTCATTGAAGTAACGACCAATCTGACCAATGGAATAACAAATGTCCCCCTGTTTTTACTCTCAATAACGAATTGCAAATTCAATCTTTTTACTAAATAAACCATTTAGAATTCACTGATATATTTCTTTCCTTAAAAATTAATTATCCAAAAGTCCAGTCCTAGTTCAAAATACTAGCAATACATCAAGCACATTGATAGACAAAAACAACTAAATCGAGCACAGATAACATTTAACAGAGCAGAGTTGGTTTGAAAATTCTGGGAGAAAAAATATACAAATACTAAAACTACTCGTATACTACCAACAAAAAACCAAAAAAAAAAAAAAAAAAAACTCGAGTAGAATCCTTTTGGTTGCCCTCCAAACTATCTAAAGAAGATTTGAACAATAATATGCAAAACAATGCCAGTGTACCCGCATTTTATTTTTAAATCTCCAACCAGCACTCTAACAACCCGATGACGACCATCAAGACCGTCGACCATCAAAGTGTATGCGGGAAAGGATGCTTTATTTGGAATTCCTTAAAAATATATATACATATATATAGCTATATATAAAAGATAAAAAAGGACTCAGTGAATAAATTATTCTTTGTATAAACCAGTCGCCTACAATGCAACAATCTAACGGATGCATTCCACTTTACGTTTTTTGGATAGGTACATTTAAATAAGTTACATCCACCTACAATGATCCTTCCTGGTTAGGAAGTGCAACTTTGACCTATTTGAAAATGCAGAGGTATTTTTTTTTTTTGTTTCTTGTGGCTGGGATTTTCGGACTTTTTTTTTGCTGGTGTGCTTTTATATTTTGCTCCTTTTCTCTCGTTTTTTTCTACCTTTGTCTATGGGTTTTGCCATGCTTATAAGGAAATTTTTGTTTGTATTTATCTTTTAACCGCATTTAAATAAAATCCTTTTCAATACAAATTCACTGCATAGACAAAGGTGAATAACTTGGTCGACGACCCTTTACGAATGTTTTTTTGTTTCTCCTTTTTTTTCTATATGCTGCATCGTGCGGTACACGGGCGGAGGTTTTGTGACTGGATCAGAGAATATAAAAACGAGGAGCAATTATGGAAGTTTTTGGTTTAATAAAAATGTTAACTTAAAGTCCATGTTTCATCACTGAAGAAAAAAAAAGTATCAGAATTATATGTATAAAGCTTTTTTGCGAAATGATTTCTACAGTTACGTTTCAATTCAAGATTAAACTACCCAAATTTTTTGAAAAAAATGAGGGCTTAAGCAAAATTCGGAACAATTTCTTTTCTGAAAAGTGAAAAGTCATTCAAGACTATACATTATGTGATGTGAAATGGGTGTGAATATAGAAATGAATATAAAAGTTAAGGGTACTGTCGACAAAACAGTTTGTAATGAATCATTACAAGTTCACCCCTTAGACCACGCACCTGCCTATGTCAGCCGATATAGATATGCTGCACCGGCCACCCACCGTCCGTCACTACGTACTACGTCAGTAAGACGATATGCACTCATTCTCCTAAGATAGCCATTTTCCCTCTATACTAATGCCGTCATATGACATATCCCAATTATAAAACTTGTCGACACAAAATTAAAGGACCGACAAACATAGGCATTTAGCAAACCTATTCAATTAATCCCTTCCTGCCTACTCTCCTATGAAGTCGAAATATTTACCAATCATGCTCCAGCAGGCAGCAACATTAGTCCAGTCGAGTTGTCAAAAAAGGGCTGAAATGGGAAAAAATAATTCGCACAATTTTTTATACAGTTCGCTGGTAAGGTTCATTAGTAGCCTAAATTTCGGTTTTCGGGAAAGTAGCGCTGGAGCTTCAGTCGCCATTTTGAATTTAATCAACATTTTATTTTTTCCAATTATTTCGCCATTTGTGATTTCTGAAAATTTTTAGTTTAAATTTTTTTTAAAATCTACCGCTCGCGAGATATCAATGACAAGCTATTGTGGGGCTTGTAACCCTCTTAGGGATCTGTGAAATATAAATTCCTACAATTTTCTATTATAGTTTGTGGGGGGATCATTAGTATTCTTAATAAACAGTTTCGGGAAAATACTGCTGTAGCCAGGTGCGTTTACAGCTTCACTTTTCGAAGATGGGTGGTGCACTAATAAAAAAAATCAGTAAACAAAACTAAAAACCAGGAGTAATCTTATAAAAGTTTCAATTTGATTTCATTTTCTCAACACAGTCCAGAAAAACTACTTTTTAATATTAAATAAAATGCACTACTGGATCGTAAGAACTTACTCATGTAGCTAACTACTGATGGTGTTAGTGGGTACGAAAACCGAGAAAAGAAAATTGTACGAATTATTTTTTTTTTCCATTTCAAATGTTTAACCCGACTGGACTATATGCTGAGTTTTTCTCGTGTATGGGCTAGTTCGCGAGCCGCTCGCTGTTGGCGTAAAAATTTCGATTTTGTCGTGTTCGTTACTTTAGATTTTCGTCGTGTATGGCTATGTCCGCGAGAAAAGCGATGAATTTATATAGGATTCAAAAAGTGAAAACTACTAAAATAAAGTTGGGAAAAATAAAACATGGCAAATCGCACATGTTAACACGTTGAAGAATCAGCACGAATCATTGTTTATGGGCTAACGTTACAAAGCATGTTCGGCGAGCATGTTCGTCGTTTGTGCCTTATGCAAAATTCATATCAGCTTATCGGAAAGATCTCCACTGAAGAAAGCAACTGGACAACGATTCAGGTACCTTGATCTCGATGGTGGATTACAAAACCGACATTCGTCACATGCCATCTACCCACTTTACCCTCTACATGGTAAACATGCCGACCACTAGAGGATTTGCAATGCTGTACATATATTGGATTGCCAGCGAAAGCTGTTTGACTGCCGATTGTCGTTTGACTGCCAATGAACTATTATTTGCTGTCGTACAACACAAAGCTGTTGGAAGCGGAAAACATTTATTCTACCATCAGCGAATACCAAAAGAGAAAACAATCAGTGCTGACTTCCGAGGAGAGACTACGATCCAATCGCGAAGACTAGGAGCTTTCAAACGCAGCAGAGTATATCAATTAAAATAAAATAAGCACTTAATTCTAAAAATAATTTCAAGAATAAAAATAAAATAATAGAGTTACCAATAAAGCCCATTAAAACTAAACTTTGTATATTTAACTTAGTTAGGACCCTCTAAACCTCTAAAAGACCATCACAAATTTAATGGATTATTAGGTTCAGCCAAGAGAAAAGGGAAACGGAAAATAGTGTCGGAGACAAAGCTTTGCCCTAGAATGGACCAGCATATTTTTTCATGGCAAAGCACCCATTTTAGCAAAGAGAGCATAATGCCAAGCTTCATATAAAGGGTTATCCATTTTGCGGTTTTAAAAGTAAACGTAACTAAAACCCATATAAAATATTTTTTTTTTCATGCGAATTGTTGCAAGCATCGACTCTTTTGAGGTAATTTTCTACCACTTTTTGACACATATGGGCGGTATCTCAGCCATAACTTGACGAATGTTGGTTTTCAAGTGCTCAAGATTTAAGGGCTTATCTGCATAAGCACGTGTTTCGAGTAGCCCCACAAAAAACAGTCCAGCGGTGTCAAATCGCATTATCTTGGTGGCCAGTTGATATCGCCACGACGAGAAATTACGCAAAGAAATGTCTCTTGCAATAAAGCCATATTCGATTGAGTTGTGTGGCATGTGGCACAGTCTTGTTGAAACCACATATTCTCCAAGTCGTGTTCTTCAATAGCAGGTAAAAAAAAGTCGGTTATCATATGACCATAACGCTCCGACTTGACGGTGACAGTCGTTCCATCGTCTATTTCGAAGAAGTAAGGTCCAACCACACCTTCCGTACCAAAGAGCGCCGCAAACAGTGACTTTTTGTGGATGTAATGGCCTCTCTTCAATTTCTTGAGGATTCTCAGAACCCCAAATACGCAAATTTTGTTTATTAACATACCCACCGAGTGAGAAATGTACTTTGTCGCTGAAGAAAATTTTGTTCGAAAAATCGCCGTCTACCACCTGTTGTGCAAGCACCCATTCGCCGTATCTACGACGTTGTGAATGGTCAGCTGGCTTCAGTTCTTGTGTGAGCAGGACTTTATATGGATGTAGGTGTAGACCATTTTTGTAGTAGGTTTAAACAATTTTTATGCGTTGTGCGATAGTTAAGCGATCCATTTTCGTAAATGTCAGACTTTCAACTGAAAAAAAATTGGTTTAACAACTTAGTTTGACAAATGTCGAATTCCATTTTATTCTTTTGAAACCGCAAAATAGATAACCCTTCACAACTCCCTTAAAATAGAAATTCAATGTCTTAGCGAAAAAAAGCCAGTTTCATTCCTACCCTCACTGTAATACTCGCGCTTCTAGGAATGCTCATCAGTTTAGCCTTGATCCCAACTTCGGACGTATTGTCAAGTACAGATTTTTTCTTAAGTCGTACAACGGGAATGTGGAATGCTTTACTGGGTTTATTTTTCCCTTTCATTTTGATATACAGAAATTCAACACCGTATCGTATTAAATCCGTTTCTCTCGCTCGCATTGTACTTGATCATGTTAAGGCAAGGGAAGTCAAGTCCCCTTAAGTGCGCGCTAAGTTAGCCATTTTGGTTCCTAAAAAGGTATTTGCGCTTGCATTGGGCTGGTATAAGTTTTTTTTTGTTTTCGCTGCTTATTCCTTCTGAGTGAGATCCTGTGCATTTAATACAGGATGGCGCACGAATCGTACTACAATAAGAAATTTAAATATCTTTTATTTTAATCGATGTATTTCATTAGTTTTTTCTTATTCAATTAGAAATGAAATTTTAATTTAAATAACTAATGGTTTTTAAAGATTATAGACCGCAAATGAACTCCACACATATGCGGTACCTGATCAGAAAATTGTTCATTGCGGCCTGAAGGGTTGAAATTGGGATCGCCTCAATTATTGTCTTAATGGACTGTTTCAATTCAGTCAAATTCCTGGGTTTCGTTTTGTACACTTCCTGCTTGACATAACTCCTTAAAAAAAGTCTGGTGCAGTCAGGTCAGGTGACCTTGGGGGCCAGCGGAAAGTGCAGTTTCTGGATATCAATTTGTTTGAGAATTTTCGTTGGAGCTCCGCCACAACTTGTGTGGCTACGTTTGCACTGCTCCATCTTGTTGAAACCAAATCCTGCTGAAAGGAATACGTCTTCGGCGAAGTTCCGTTTAAGTCAAAATGGGCCTCATCAGACACTTATTATCAATGTGTTGTCTTCTTCGGCCATTGCAATCATTTTTCGGCAAAATTCCAGGCGAACAGGCAAATCCTGAGGGTTTAACTTGCTAGTAATTTGGACTTTGTACGGAAACAAGCTTAAGTCATCATGAAGTATCCGTTGTAATTACCGTCTGCTAACTCCAATTTTGCCCGATAAGTTTCGAGTCGAAATACTTGGATTTGCCTGTATTCCCGATGCAACAGCCACGATTGTATCCTGAACCTGGGATCTCGATGATTCGGTCTTCGTTCGATGCTTCCAGATTCGGCAAACATGTTCAAATATTTTTTCAATAAAAACGGTGGGAATCGAGCTGATGAAGTGTAAGACCGAATGGATATATAGATAAACAAGTGGAACTTTGCTATTGAGTTATTAAATTCAAATTGAATTGAAATTTAAATTCAGAATGAGACTTAGACTTACTGTTGTACAACTAGCTTAATGCGAAAGAAATGTACGAGTACATATACTTCTTTTTGCAATTTTATAAACACAAAAAACAACTCAACGTGGGTAGTTTAAATTTGGCTCTAGTATTATCTTTGTCAGCATTTCTAAACGACAAAATAAATTGTTCCAAAATGCTATTGTCTTATTTTGCGCACTAATGACGTTATCTTCATAAATCATTTAGCCGTATATACTGTCCACATCAATTTCGGGGTCATTACAAGAATCCGACAAACGCCAACACTAACGCGAAACACGGGAGCGGCCGGCGTTTTGATTTAGCTTCCTATTATTTTTTAATTAAAATGCAAATAGCTTTCTTTTTTGTATTTCTGAGTAAAGGTATAATGTAGGTTAGGTACTACCATGTTTTAATGTTAACGGAAGGAAATGTTATACCTCTAAGCCGGAACAAAAAAAAGAGGGTGATTTTTTGTTTTACTTTATTTTTATGAAGTGTTTAAGAACAAGAAAGAATTATTAATATTAATCAGATATATATAAAAAAAAACTTTGAAATGCTTCTTTGGAAAATCAATTAAGACTTTCCTATGATGTGATTCGGGATGTTCAGTGAAGAGGATATGATGAATTTTTTAAGGAAAACGGATTTTTTTTTCGTTAGATTTTAAAATGTCCAAAACAGAGAGCGACAGAAAGGGTGAGATGCAGAGAGAAACTGCAACAAACTTATAAGAGTTACCTATTCTTAAATCTCTACAAAAGAGTTTATATTGTCTATAATCTTTTATCACATTGACGGTTACATTTTTTCGAATGCTTTCAAAGACAATGAGTGAAAATGGACGAATCTTGATAGCAACAAAAATTAACTAACGATTTTTTATGTACGTAAGTACAAGGCCTTTAGCCTGTAATTATACATTTGCAAAAAAAATTACATGCATAAGTGAAGATTTTAAGAATAAAAATACATACTTACAGTCCAGTCCCTCTAAGTTAAAATTCCTCATGTGTCAAAAAATCAATTTTTTAAGCAATAGTACATGTATTATATGCTGGCGATGACGAGTGTAAAGCTGAAGAAAAACGTGAACGTGTTTTTGCGCAGTAGCACTGCTCTATAAGAGCTTTAATTTCCATTGCCTTCATCGTGCAGATATAATTAAATTTGAGCGAGAAATTAGTTTATTTCGACTTTTGAGGACATCAGTGGTTAATTCCGGCTTATTTGAATAGATCATCGAGTTCAGAAAACCCGGCAAGAAAAAGCGTTGCTCGGTTAAATCACGCCATCTGGATGGCCACTTCACGTTACCTCTGCGAGAGCTAGAACCAAAGGTCTCCAAGGGGGTCAATTCAAGATCTGTGAAGATGTGAAGTGATAAATTTTATCACGCTTTCACGTCTAATTCGATTCTCGATTCGTGAAAAAGTGAAGTTAAATGCCAATCATTTTTCATATGATAATTTTTTTATCACAGTCAATTGTTTTGTGAAGAAAATGTTTCTAATCGAATATTAAGAAGAAAAACAGGATTTGACACATGACAAGTAAGCAACAATTATATTTATACACAAATTTATTTTGGTAGTAAGTTCTATTTGTGTTAATTCGAGTAAATAACGAAATTGTTAAATCAACAGATTCACAACAGCCGACGCGACGGTGCTCATTCCCGCGACAGATCGTCTTTACCATATTTAAATGACTTTGAAGCGCACTAATAAGTTGAGTGTTCTTCAAGAATGCTCTCAATTCACGTATTAAATCCATGCATAAATGTTTTGGGAATCTATAAAGTTCTATAAAGTGCTCCTAGTTGTAACTTCGAATAGATTCTGCCCATCTCGAAGGGAAAGCCTCAATATCCTCACATGAAAAAATAATAAATCTTACTCAAAACAGAGATACTATTGAATATAATATAAAACCCACAATTCTTCAGTACGACGTCTTTTATTAATTTATTAAGCGAGTTATTATTCCGGACGTTATTTTTAAGCAAATTTAGAAACTGAAATGAAATATTTACCTTTCCCAACAAAAAATCTAATCAGAAATGACAGAATTTATCATTTAGTACTTTTTAGTACAAACTTTATCACAATGAGTTCTAGAATCGCATTAGGCGTGTGCGTGAAGTTGGAAAATGATAAACCTCTGTGAAAACTGAAATTATATTTTTTTTTCACTTCACATCTTCACAGATTTGACCCCCCAGTATAAATATCGTAATGTAACGAATCGTTACACTTTTAACTTCCGACCTCCGATTTTTAAAGTATTTGATATACTTAACCCATAAAGTATGTAACAATTTCAAGATGAAAAAGTATGCCATCACTGAGGAAGAAAGCATAGCATAACGTTTAGGCTTTATGTTTTATATGTTTAGTTCTACTTGTTGCCGACTATTAGGGTCAATTCCCGATCTGTGAAGATGTGAAGTGATAAATTTTATCACGCTTTCACGTCTAATTCGATTCTCGATTCGTGAAAAAGTGAAGTTAAATGCCAAACATTTTTCATATGATAATTTTTTTATCACAGTCAATTGTTTTCTGAAGAAAATGTTTCTAATCGAATATTAAGAAGAAAAACAGGATTTGGCACATGACAAGTAAGCAAGCATTATATTTATACACAAATATATTGTGGTTATAAGTTATATTTGTGTGTATTCGAGTAAATAACGAAATTGTTAAATCAACAGATTCACAACAGCCGACGCGACGATGGTGCTCATTCCCGCGACAGATCGTTGGAAACTACCCATTGCAAAAAAATGCAGAGAACTTAACCATATTTAAATGGCACTTATAAGTTGAGTGTTTTTCAAGAATGCTCTCAATTCGCGTATTAAATCTATGCATAAACGTTTTGGGAATCTATAAAGTTCAATTAAGTGCTCCTAGTTGTAACTTCGAATAGATTCTGCGCATCTCGAAGGAAAGCCTCAATATCCTCACATGAAAAAATAATAAATCTTACTCAAAACACTACTATTGAATATAATATAAAACCCACAATTGTTCAGTACGACGTCTTTTTTTAATTTATTAAACGAATTATTATTACGGACATTATTCTTAAGCAAATTTAGAAACTGAAATGAAATATATACCTTTCCCAACAAAAAATCTAATCAGAAATGAGAGAATTTATCATTTAGTACTTTTTAGTACAAATTTTATCACAATGAGTTCTAGAATCGCATTAGGCGTGTGCGTGAAGTTGGAAAATGATAAACCTCTGTGAAAACTGAAATGATATTTTTTTTATCACTTCATAATTTCACAGATCGGGAATTGACCCCGGTGTACTTTATGAATAATACCTTAAAACACACTCAGAGGATTATGGTTTATGGTATGGTGTATATCCACTAGTAGTTTCTAAATTTTGGTCCGAATTTTTTTTTCTACGATCCACATTCTTCTAAAGTGTATTGTGTCGTGGTCGTGGACAGAGGTTTCCTCATTATCATCGATTATTTCTCTAGCATTGTGCTTGCGTCAGGAATATTAATTCAGACTGTTTACTACCGCGCATTCCATTCTTGAAAGTATATCGTTATCGTGGGGCCAGTGATGCCATAGCGTGAGGAATTCCCTTTTCTGTGGGAATTCAATCCAAATTTTTGGTGTAAAGAGAAAAGGGGAATCCAGTTCCAGTAGCTTCTAGAAAAAATATGGGGAAAAATCAAAATCTTACCGTGATCTTGACTTATAAAAAATGTAATGAGCAAACTAAATACACATGATTTACACATGAGTCGTGCGTGTGCGTAAACGAATGTCACAACTCAGGCTAACACAGTAAATGCATGCAGAGCATCCGCAATCTGGAAATGTCATTTTTATTGCATTTAGTGCAAATGTGCTTGTCTGTTCTATTGGAAGTTTTTTTTTTTTTTTTTTTTTTATTTTAAAATGCAAAGTAATCTTTAGATCCTTGAGACTTTGAGTTGATCGTTATTTCTCTAATCTTTGCGTGTTTTTTTAAATCCAAACGAGAATTAGAAAATCAGTTTTTATAACTTTTACAAGTTTTATTATTAGAAACATATTAATAATTAATTGCAGATAATGAGTAATGTTAAAAGAAATTTAGATATTTCTTCATTCTCAAAATTATTTCAAGACTCTTGATTAGATCTTCTTGATTTCAAGAACTTGCTAGATACGGTTGAGGGCAATCTATTAATTCGCATTGCCGAAGCCACAAAAAATATGATTGTTTATTTAATCGATACAAAATAAAAAGCTTTAGAAAAAATGATGTTTACTTATATTTTTATTATTGTAATTATAGAGGAAAATTTGTGGGGAATGTGGTTGACAGAAAAGGGGAAAAGGGCGAATTGGAACACCTCTAAAGGGGAATTCGGCTAGAAGCGTTTGACAACACTGCATGGGGCAGGTTTTGCCAAAGCGAGCAGCCACCGTATGTATATTCTTCTACAGCCCTATTAATAAAAAACGCTTACCCCACCACCGCTAGTCCATAGACAAACAAAACAATGGAATAAGAGTTAGACTATGCACTAAAATTTCCAATTAATAAAAAATCGAACAAAATCTACTACAATAAGTATTAACTTCCTGTACATTTTGTAGTTAAAAGTCACTTCTTAGTCCTTTACTAGACAACTGTCTTCGATGGTCTAGCGAAGGACTAAGTTGGTAAACGTCATATAGCAGAAATTCTGTTTTATAAATAGCATTTCGCACTTAGTCCACGGAATAAGTCCTAAGCCTCCCCTAGTCCATGTTTATTAATATTGGGAATTTATTTTAGAATTTATCGTTAACGTATGAAAACATATTTTATACTATCTTACGGAATCAGAGTTGACTTCTAAAACTTGTAAATAAACTTGTAAATTGAATATATTGGCGTAACTGAATGTAATCTTTTGAATATATCGGAGTTTGAACTATAATCACAGTAAGTTGTACTTGCTTTCTGTGGGGTCAACCCTGGACATTCGCGAGTCTACCCCAGCGCCAGCCTCGACAAAAAAGCATCACAGTACATTTAGTTAGATTGTTCCATTTTTGTTATGGATTCCGTGGAAAACTGGAAGAATTATGTTTTTTTAAAGAATTATTCATATGCTTTTATTAAGCACTAGCAATTGACTTTTATTCCTTTTTAACGTAAATGCTCGTAGGCGTCCATATAAAATGGCTGCCACAACAACATTGTGGCAAAAAGACTGTCTGAAAATTTGGAACTCTTCTTTTGAAAGATGATTTGAAATTTATATAAATTAACAAAAACATTTTTAATCCAAACAATGCATTATTTTGCAAATTTGAAATATTTCCTCAACTCGACTCGAGCATTCAATAATCGGTATCGATATTATAACCAGAAGAAAACATTCTTTCGTCATATTAAAATATCATGAAAAACTTATCTGATTCTGCTGTGTCAGGTAACTTTCACCAAAGAATGAGCTTAATTATAAATTATGGAAGCTACAGGGTGTCCGCTGGGAAGGCATACTTCTTTGTTTTTCCTCCATTTTGGTAAACATTAGTCTTGACAGTTCATATTTGGCAGTCGTGAAGTAGACACGTGGAAAATTTGTTGTGGAAAAATATTCGATAAACCAACGTTTTTTAACGGTTAAGACATTTTATCAAAATCAATCATCGATTACTGTGACGATGAAAAAGTTACGTGACGTTACTGCAAGATTGGCTGAAAACATTACTGCTGCTAAAGGAAGTATTCAAAACAAACCATCAACAACCTCAATTCGACGCCGTGCTCAAGAGCTTGGTGTTCAAAAAACAACTTTGGACACAATTTTGTACAAGGATTTGCATTTGTTTCCATTTAAAATTCAGTTGACACAAGAGCTTCTTCCTCAAGACCATTTACGCCGCCGTACATATGCCAATATGTATTTAACAGCTAGCCCATGAAAACTCCGATTTTCACGAAAAAATCATAATGAGTGACGAGGCACATTTTCATTTGAATGGATTTGTGAATAAATAGAATAGTCAGTTCTGGGCAATAGAAAACCCTCAAATTATTCATCAGTCGGTTTTGCATCAATTAAAAGTTACAGTCTGGTGTACAATTTGGCTTCCACGTTCGCCTGGTTTGACAGCTGCGGACCTCTTTTTTTGGGGATATCTAAAAAGCAAGGTTTATGCAAGCAAAACAGATACGCTTGAGCAACTCAAACAAAATATACGTGATGAAATTAATGAAATACCGCGTGAAATGTTTTTGAATGTAATGAAAAATGTGCTCAAAACGGCTCGCGTTTGTGAGACTTACAGATGTGGACATTTACCTGATAGTGTTTTCCATACATAATTGCCGACATTAAATAAAACATTTATCTATTTAAGATCTATTCCCTTTCATTTAATCAAAAATTATAAACAAACATAATAGTATACCTTCTCGGCGGACACCCTGTATATAGGCATTTATTATTAATGATAATTATTGCAGTATAAGTCTTAAAGAGTTTAAAATAAAATAACAGAATCCACCCCTACTATATTAAACTGTGATTAATTTCTAATCAAAGTGTTTTAGTCTAAAATACAATATTTAAATTCTGTAGAAGTTCTACACTTCCTACTTTTGAATCCATTAGCTCTATACTTGTTTAATATCTCGTTTGCTTATAATTTAGATATACATAATAATAAAAAAAATGAATGGACCGTATAATGTTGAAATGCTTTTAATATTCAATTGCAGGTTTGGAGACATCCTTGGCGACGATCCTATCACAAAAGGAGGAAAGCTCAATGGGAGACTGACGCTGACTACTGTGCAATGGTAAGTCGAAATGAAGCCCTTGGTACATTTCTGCTCCTATACTATGTACAATTATTGTACAACTGGTTGCTTGGCACTTTTTGATTATGGCTCTGATTGTAAGGTCCTTGCTTTATTGCCTCAAGAAATGATGCAGACAGAGAACGCAATTGAAAGAAACTGTTTTTTTTCGAGAATATTGCTTAACGTCTTGTGTACAATGTATACTATACCTACCCTACCTTTATCCTTTCAACCCTTCAAACAAGCTAACTAGGTATAAGGGTCGCGCACTGCCTGAGTGGTAGAGAATATAAAATTTCATTTTTTGAAGATAAATGAATGTAAATGCAAACAGAAAGAGATCGGGTTATCGCAGGACCATCCAATGCAGATGATGATAGCACTCTTTGCTTAAAAGAAAATCGTAATGTTTTTCGTGTCCTCTGTGAAATAAAATGAAATGAAATGAAATGGAATGAAAATGATTAAGTTACAATGGGGTAGCTATAGCTCGACGAAGGAAACACTGATTGTAATAAAATAAAATCCAAATAGAAAATACTAATATAAATTCTTTTGAAAAGCAATAATAAATAGCAAAGCAGATTGCGATGATTCTTAAAATTATTATGAAATCAATTTGGAGTTTCTTTGCACAAAATTATATTTCTGCAACTCGTGAAATTCTATATCTGCTTCCCCGCGCCCGTACACAATGAAATTATGTCCTCTGAATTTGTTTATTATTCTTATTAAAACCTTCGACATATAAAAAGCGAATAGAATAACATCTCTTTGAGCAAAGACAAAATAATATGAATTTAAAATTAATAACTTACAAACTGCTTTGTCTCTTGTGTTACGCGGGAAATGTGATTTAAAAGAAATTCATTCAAATACATGACTTTATAGAAAAAATGCAGACTTGGTTAGATGGAATTTTAATATGTACTCTCAAGAGAATTTCAATAATATCAATATCAAACTATAATGTGGGCGATAAATTAATTAAAATATTACAAAAATGACGATTTTTTTTAAATTCTAAGTAGTATGTTAAAATCTTCTTAGTACATAATACACTCACGGTGAAAGCTAACGTACTTACTTAGGTGCCCATGCAGTTCGCTAGACTCTTTCAGATAACGTTGTCTTTTTAAAGCTATCTAAATCCATTCGTGCACTCCAAGTTGATTGCGGCCCTTTTTTATTTGTAAGGCGCAGTGTTGTGCCATGTAGACTATAAATGTAGACTACAAGATTATCTACATGTAGATAATTCGATGTAGAAAATTCACAATTGTCGACAATGTAGACATTGTAGACAATTCGTAAAACCATCATAAATCATAAACTTTCCTATTAAAATTTATCAAACCACAAAACATAAATATTAAAAATAAAGAACAAAGTTTTTATATAATACAAATACATGTTTCTAAGAACAAGATTATTGTGAAAAAATCATTTCATCTAAATTTAAACATATATCTAGTTCTATGTTTATAAAAGTTCTAGTTTCAAATATTTATATTAGAGATATCGAACAACTTTAATTTATTTATTCTGTTATGATACATAGTCACTAAAGTTTGATAGGTCCACTGAATCACTTCACTGGTTTAATACTGGTCAAGTTTTAAAATTTTAGGAATTTAGTAATAAAATTAAAAATCAATTCGGTATCTTGAATAAAATTCAAGGTCCTCCAGTTCTTCGAATTCGAACTTTATGTATTTTTTGTTTTCTAAAAAGCTCAAAATCTTCAAAAATATTGCAATGGATTTTGCTCTGTTTAAAGTTAAACGACCTATTTAACGTTAAGGTTTTATTTGTACGATTTAAGATGTCAAAGTTATAGTTTATATTGGCCACATATTGTCTACATTGTTGACATATTGGCTACATTGTCGACATTGTCGACCGATTGTCTACGTTGAAATGTAGACAATTAAAGTCGACAAGTAGAGGAACAACAATGGTAAGGCGAGATCTTCCTATACTTGCGAAATGCAGCATTTCATCGGTGTCCTTTCGTTTTATAGGCATTAATTAAAGCCAAATTTGATAGCTCGTTCTTGAATTTTTTTTTCGAGATCCCCCTATCGCATTTGCAAATAACGTAATGCCACGTAAGATAAAATAAAATAAAATAAAATAAAATAAAATAAAATAAAATAAAATAAAATAAAATAAAATAAAATAAAATAAATTAAAATAAAATAAAATAAAATAAAATAAAATAAAATAAAATAAAATAAAATAAAATAAAATAAAATAAAATAAAATAAAATAAAATAAAATAAAATAAAATAAAATAAAATAAAATAAAATAAAATAAAATAAAATAAAATAAATTAAAATAAATTAAAATAAAATAAAATGAAATGAAATGAAATAAAATAAAATAAAATAAAATAAAATAAAATAAAATAAATTAAAATAAAATAAAATAAAATAAAATAAAATAAAATAAAATAAAATGAAATGAAATAAAATAAAATAAAATAAAATAAAATATAATAAAATAAAATAAAATAAAATATAAAAAAAACATGTTCGTTTCGGGACGCCCGACAGAAGTTAGAACTTAAGCTTATGTAAGTTGAACTAAAGCTTTAAAAGTTAGTAATTAATTTGTTTAATTTCAAAAGTTCGACGTATGCTTGAGAGAAAGGGAATCCAGACAGACTGGCGCCGTAACACTTGAGGTATACGTTTATTTATCGATATACTTATGCTAGCACTTTTGTAGACGATGGCTGGGCAATAACTTTGTGGAATACTGTTTTTAAAAATATTGAAATTTTTCATCAACTTTTTCATTTAGGCCCGTTTGCTGATACGAATCATAAATATTTATGTTCAACTTAAAACGCCTATGGGCTACTTTTTCCTCTGCGTAAACTGTCACATAAGTACTTAAGTGGAACTTAAATGCTTAAGGTGTGTATCAGCGAACGGACCTTAGAATATCAAAATACCCTATTGAGCTATACATATCTTTATTATTTTTATAATATTTATTATTTTATTTTTCTTTACTTAATTAAAGGTTCGGGACATCCCACCATATGATGAAGGCAGACGTCTCTTAGATCTAATGGATATGTCCGTATTTGATTTTTTAACAGGCAACATGGATCGACATCATTATGAAACTTTTAAGTAAGTTATTATTTGTTATTTGGTTTTGTTATAAAAATTTTACTTTCGGTTCCAAAAGCGAAATAAAATCGTTTATTATGCTAAATAAAGTGCTTATCTTGGACACACGTATTTGCTCTTATATTTAATAACATCGTCAGCACATTGTTAAAAAAAAAATTTCAAATGCATGTTTAGTTATCTCAAAAACGACGCAAATTATTTTCCCTAAATGCAGTATTACTACGAGTTATCAAAAAAACATGACAATTTTTTCTTATCGACACATTTGCACTTATTAATTTTCGGGGACCAAGAGAAAAATTATGACTAAATTCATTATTTTTTAGCAGAGCAAAAACAAGCTAAAATACGTAAGCTAGACTTATTTCCAGTAAGATTACCTTTCCCATTACTACGTCTGCTTGCATTTTTTCTAATAGAATTACCTTTTAAAGTACCAACAGATTATATTAAAATCCTAAGCACCTGCTGCAGTTAATTGTCGGATGACAAGAAAAATTGTTGACAAACAAAATATTCTTTTTTGAATTATATCTTACTAAAACTTGTCACAGATAGGTACTGCATCACTTGATTTTAATTGATTCGGCTTACTCTTATCAACCAAAGACTTTTTGCATCAAAACTTTTCTCTCTATCTTGGGTCTTAAATTCTCATATTGCAATATCATCAACAATTTTATCTTCCTATATTTTTGCAACGATTAAATTCTCAATAAAAATTTTACTGCCTTCTGCTATGCCTTGCCTTTACATACCTAGACATTTTATTATTAGACAAGTAAATATGAACACCTGGAAGGACTTTAAGGATTCTCGAATATAAAAGTAAAAAAAAAAATTGCGGTTGGAAAGAAATTTTGCAGTAACAAGATTGAATTGAGAGATTGTTTTCACCTGCAAGCATCAGGTAAACTTTTCGAAATTTAACATTCTGCATGGGAAATCAAAATTATTATTATCAAAGGAAAACTTTTACTGAAAGTTCGTAGCGGAAGAATTTACATTTTATTAAGATGCCAATATGAATTAAGTTTTTAATTGCATTATCGCCATAGACTCTGGATACTGTATAGCATTTCTATAGAAAAGTCTGCATTTTAACGAATTAAACGATTTTCTGGTTGAACAATTTTGCGACGTTTCTGCGAAAGTTTGGCCTTATGAGGAGATTATGTTGATGTTTAAGTCTGATCTGTCCTAGTGTACAAAATTCTCCTCGTGTGCCTTGTCAAGCGATAAGGAAATTTAGGGATATGGAACATCGATCAGCCAAAGCAATAAAATATTTGTATTTTCAATTTTAATCCAGCAATCATCTTTAGGTCGCACTGAAAATAATACTGTACTATTCAATATAATTGAAAATTGAAAATTTCTATTATGTATGGTACCAGGTGTGAGATAAATTTTCATTCGAAAACAAAACCCAAGGAATATGAGACAAAAGTGCATTGCCATACGGCACACGACGCAGTGCAACTTTGGATATTTATTGAACCATTATGCGAATTCAAAAGCAAAGTGACAAAACCTAAAGTAGAAACAACTCTCCCCCCGCACACACATCCCAGCTCGTAGTCATATGCATGCATGCATGCATATACCGAGTGCAGAAGCTTGCACAAAATAGTTTTCATCGTTAAGCACTGAGGGCGCACTTTATAGGTGGTACAAAGTCGACAAAGTATATTGCACTAAATAGCCACTCAAAGATGAGATCCGGCAGACTGTTATAGAAGCCGCTCTACCCAACTGGTATATGCACTACACAGCACATAGGTTGGCATTCCTTCGAAGCCAAACTGCATAGTATACTCGTACCTACACTTCACCTATCCATAGAATTCATAGAATAATAATATCTCTTCACTTTTATTGCATAGTTTTGTGTGTTTCTATACACTGCCGTTTAGAGTGTTTATTACCTATTCCTTGTTGCACTCCTGCATCACTTCGAGCTAAGCCATGTATGTGTTCTTATAGCCAAATGCCGATTTGCAGTCAATATTATACGAGACTTGTTTGTTGATAATAAACTTTGCGAGCAAGAACTGCGAAGTTTTGAGAATATATATAACAACAATGATGTGTACACTATGCTTGCGTAATGTACTCCTTACGAGCTTAACAAAATATCTATTGACATATAACCTCTCATTTCATATGCCAAATGGATTAATTGCCTAAGGAATTGTAATTCATCCGAAAATAGATTCTTTTTTGTTTATGAATGCTTACTAAGCGCGTAATAGACAAAGTTATTAGCTTGGAAAGCACTTTCCAAGCCTGGAGATATTGGACACAAGAAACGAGATGACTACAAAGTTTACGGTTTAAATCCAACAATATCCTATTCCTTTTGAGCCTACATTTGTAAGCGGTGAAAAATGTCTACATTCAACGATGATGGAGTATACACTCTGAAACGCGTCGCGGATTTTAATATTTTTTCAATATAATTAAAAGTTGTGATAATAGTTTGTTATTAATCAAAAGTTAAAAACTAAAATGATACAATATAAAATTAAAAATTTCTTTATTAGTTTTGATTTTATTTTATTTAAAACATATTATATTTAAGTTATCGATAGTTTGTATGTTAATATCAATGTGTTCTATGGCGTCTCTAATTCCTGATGTTGTTCTCCTCATCCGATTTCTTTCGTGCTTTAACGTATAAGCTCGTGCGAAAAAAAACATAATAAATTTAAAATCTAAAAAATCAAACAACAAATATTTACTGCAGATCAGCATTTGACCATACACTAAAAGAGGGATACTTGGCTAAGACCTTCTTTGCATAGGTTTTGAAATGCACCTTGCATATATATAAAGTACAGAAAGAGTTCTAGAAAATAATGCATAACTATCCATATAGCTTCAACTTCAATACTACTATACTGAAGAGGACGAAAACGACAAAGACTACGACACGTTAGGATGGCAATAGCGACAAACTACGTAGTACCGCCATCATAATGAATATTTGTAACCTTTCGAAAAAATTATAGTTTGAATGGAGCACGTAGATATCCTTTTGTGTTGCATGAAGGAGCTTTATTGACAATAAGAAAACCATCAGCCAGATGTTGAGTTTACCACAATTGCTACATAAAAAAATAAAAAGCCAATAAGTGTTGCCAATAACAGTACAAAATTAAAGACAAGAGAAAAAAACACCTAATAGTGGAATTTGTGAAATGAAGACGTTAGGGTTGTAAAATGTAATTTAATAAGAGGGTAAACTTATTTTAGTAAATAGATTCTATACCATTGAATATTAAACAAACGAACATAGTTTTGCACTTCAGCAATGGAAACGTTGATCAACACCGTTGAATTTTGATTAACACTGTTGTAGGTTGCTCAACATTCTTGATTATTACTCAGCACTGTTGTAGGTTGCTGAACCTCATTGAATGTTACTCAACTATGTTAAATGTTGCTCAACATTGTTGTTTCTTACTACAATCTGGCGAATATTTCCCAAAACTCTTAAATGTTGCTCAAAAATTTTGTGAGCGGTTTCAATAATAATTGCGGTAGCAGAAATTAAAATACATGTCAACAATGGGCACAAATTATTCTGAAATTATCTTTAACACTAGGTGTCAATATTGAAACCTACACACTAACTAAGACTATGTTTACAGCAAAGTTGCGTCAATAATGTGTCGATTAACATTGTTTATTTACATTTACTATACGAACGTTATATACTCTGTAACCTAACCAAATTTGTTGAATTCTACACACTTGTTGCAGTCAATAAAGGTTGATTAACATGCTCAATAAGTTTTTGTATCGATCCTATATGTTTTCTTTAGAATCATATATTAAAAACAATAGTAAAAGTTTTTGGAGTTTTATAAATTCTAAACGGAAATCAAACGGGTATCCTAGCTGTATAAAGTACTTAGATACATCATCAAATGACGTCAATGAGATCTGTAATCTTTTTGCTGTATACTTTCAATCAGTTTATTCTACAAACTCTCTATCTAATCTTGAACTACCACAAATTCCAGAATCTGTTAATATAGGTTTTATGGAGTTACATGTTTCAGAAGTAGAGACAGCCCTGCTTGGGTTGGATCCAAACATAAATGAAGGTCCTGATGGGATTCCACGCATTTTGTTGTTGAAATGTGCAAAATCTTTAGCTAGACCATTGTCGACCATTTTTAACTTGTCTCTTTCCAAGGGTCAATTTTTAGACTGTTGGAAGTTTTCTTATATTACACCAGTATTTAAATCAGTATCTAAATAAGATATTACAAACTATAGACCAATCTGTAAAATTTCAGCTTTACCAAAGGTATTCGAAAAGATTGTCTTTGATAAGCTTTCTTTTCAATTAAAAGACTTTGTATCAGTGCACCAACACGGTTTTGTTTCTGGTAGATCTCCATCGACTATTTTATCATTAATAACTAATTATATTATTAACAATTTTGAATCAAATTTTCAAACTGACATTATATTTACCGATTTCGCCAAGGCATTTGCTCGCGTTAATCACCAGGTTCTTATACACAAGCTTATGCAGATTGGTTTTCATTCGAACTTTTTAGATTGGCTTAAATCTTATTTAACTCTTAGGGTTCAAATTGTTAAAATTGACAATCATCTATCAGAACAGATCCTAGTACCATCTGGCGTCCCCCAGGGTAGCCATTTGGGCCCGCTTTTATTTTTATTATTTATCAACGATATTCCTGAAATCCTTAAAAACTCATTATGTCTTCTATTTGCGGACGATCTTAAGCTTTATCGAATGATTAAGTGCATGGAAGATTGTATTTTATTAAATGAAGGTTTGGACAGACTGGCTGATTGGTGCAATCTAAATTTTCTGCACTTGAATGTCTCCAAATGCCAAGTGATGTCCTGTGTCCGTAATATTTCACCGATTTACTGCAACCACTCTATTAATGGTTCAGAATTGGAACGTGTGGTACAGAAAAAAGATCTAGGGGTCATACTGGACACAAAACGTACCTTCCTACCGCACATAGATTACATAATCAATAAATCTAATCAAATGCAAGGGTTCATCAAGAGGAACACGAACGAATTTACTGACCCATACACACTTAAGTCTCTTTTCAACTCTCTGGTTAGATCGGTGCTTGAGTACTGCAGTACAGTATGGAACCCGTATTATAAAAACTCGTGTGACAGAATTGAAAAAATCCAAAGAAAATTTGCAAGGTTTATATTTTTTAAATTAAATTGGAGAGTTGATACTCCATCTTATAAAACAAGGTGTCAGTTATTTGGAATGCTAAGTCTGGAAAGTCGTCGTACATAATTTGGGATAATGTTCATCAGAGATTTACTTACATTTCATATTAAATGTCCTTCATTACTTACATTAATCAATATACATGTTCCTAGAAGCAATTCCCGTGATATAATTTTGTTTCATGAGCAATTCCATAGAACTAATTACGGTTGAAATGAGCCCATATCTCGTTGCATCAGGGAAGCTAATTTGGTTTGCAATAGACTAGACTTTTTTGATAGTTGCGCTAGAGAAACTTTTAAGCTGTACGTATTTAACTACCACAATTGTAATTAATTAATCCCTTTTAATATATCATGGGATATTAACATACCCAGTACAATTATTTTATTTTATTGTTAATTTAATTTTTAAGAATCCATGTATTAGTATGTAAGAGGAGATGTTCTCTGATTGATGAGATGAAATAAATAAATAAATAAATAAATTAGCGCTATTAACCATTACCTCCACATTTACTCAACATAGTAGTAGTAGTAGAATGTGATTTTATTTGATAATTTATAAAAGTTTACATATATTTACAAATTCACAAGTATAGCATTTGCTTTTGCCGTCAGCCAAACAAAATAGTATTATTCAAACATTATGTATAGTACATATCAAAATAAAATTGAAATTGAAAAGATTAGACTCCTTTAAGATGATCACAACAAAAAATCAAAATACATATTTTGTTTTCTTATTAAAAAGCTTCATTTAAAATTTGATTTCTGTAGTTAAGGGCTGTTTTAACGTAGCTTGATAACATTATCTAATCTTGACCATTCAAGACATTTGCAGCTTCATCAACAGTTAAATAGTTTTTCTTCAAGTGCTGTCTCCGTATTGTTTGCAGGATCGGACATGTTCCTATAAAATGAAGAACATTTTCTGTCGTACGTAGATTGCATAAACTGCATTCCGTACTTCCATCAGGTCCGTATGGTATGTATTTCAGTCGTAGTAATTCTCCTCTGGTTTTGATTAAAGAGCTTGTTTCTATTGCATATCGGTCGTTGAAGTAATTGTTAGGTCCAAGGTCGTATCACAGGAGCTTATACATGTTTTGGGTACAACTCAGTTGGGCTGACTCCTAACAAAGAAAGAATCTTTAATCCTTCCTAACAAGTCTGGAAAAATGTCTTTGCAATCACCAGTATTACTTTCTACCAACTGAATGTCGTGCTGAACTTCAAGTCGTGACCATTCTTCGAAGAACTGTGACTTTCGTGATATCAGATATTCTGCGATAATATTTGGCAGACGGTGATTTGGGAGAGCCATAACCTTTGCAATGTAGAACAAATGCAACTTGAGCGAAAAGACGTAGAGACGTAGAGACATATGTGATCAGCAGCTTTGATGTACATAAATCAAAATATTGTAAAAACTGCTAAAATTTTAGGCTTCTATAGAGTTGAATACATTAATTTAATAAGACTACTAACTTAATTTAGAAAATAAATGCTATACTGATTAATAATGAACTACCGAACTAATCTTATTTCAAACTGTTTAGCCATGGTGGTTAAGTAATAGACATTTCAATCAACGCTTTTGAATGTTGATCGACATGTTTAAATGTTGATCGATACTCTTAATTTTTTTATTCAATACTGTTGAATATTGATCAACGCTGTTGAACGTTAATGCAACACTGTTGAATATTAATAAAAGTCTCTTAAATGTCGACACAACACTGTTAAATATTGCTGCAATACTGTAGAATGTTAATACAACACTGCTGAATGTTGATCAAAACAGTGTTAAAAAAATAATGCCGAAAACTGTTGAAAGTTGATTAACACTGTTGAATGGTCCTCAACACTTCCTGAACATATTTTATTTCAATTCCAACCAAAAATGACTATTTTAAATGTCCAAAAATTGTTTTAATAAATATTAGTTTTATGTAATGGAAATGGCTAGATTTATTCAGAATACAAATTTGCTGTCGTAATTTTTAAATAATGAATACTGATAATTAGGCAAAATATAGCTATTATATTACAGTGAATATTTTTTTAAATTTTTTATTTCAAATTTATATTATACAGTGTTTACGGTAACGACACATTTCCCTTACATCTGGATCATGGCCGCGGATTTGGTAAACCCTTTCATGATGAGCTAACCATTTTGGCACCAGTTCTTCAGTGCTGTTTGATACGGACAACTACCCTGCAAAAGCTATTGGAGTAAGTTCCATTATGACTACTTTAACACAAATACCAGTTAACTCAACTAACTATTCAACCATTTTTGTTTTAATATTTAAAGATTCCACAATGGACCCAAACATTTGTCAGATATAATGCGTGAAACAATGTCATCAGATCCTATACATCCTATCCTGTGGGAACCCCATTTAGTGGCACTGGATCGTCGCGTTGCAACTATCCTACAAGGAATTCGTGACTGTTTAAAGAAAAATCCCCCAGAGGAAATTGAAAATACCTTAGATAATACATCATAGCGGTAATTTAAATAAAAACAAAAAAACTATGTAGTTAAATCATTTTTCTTAAGTTAAAAATTATTATTTAACATAAGATTTATATCAATTTAAATTGAACAAAAAAATAAAAAAAAAACTTCCGTAAAGCTGTTTTAGTTGTAAAGAAAATTAAATGTTTAAAACATTTATCTTTAATAAAAAAAAATATTCCTGATTAAATTTAATTAATATATATGTATATCAAAATATCAAAGTTTCAAAATGGATAATAAGACAAGACATACAAATTATGATGATACCAAAAATATTTGTGTAGACTTTTTAAGAATTAAAAAAATAAATTATTTTAACTATTCGTCAATAAAATTTATAAGAATTAAAAATTATATAATTATATAAAGAGAATCATAGATGTTACATCTCGAAAATAAAACCATATTTTTTGGCAGCTTTTATGCACTTGAGATTCAATTACTAGATAGTTAAATGTAGCTAGTGCCAAATATTTTTCTGTTTTAAATTATAACATGTCGTAAAACACTGGTGTGAAAAGATTGTTTTTAATTTAATGTTTTTTTATTCAAGAACTAGACACTTATTGTTTTTATTGTCTCCAAAATGAATGCGCTCGAATTTTTAATTTATCAATTAATTTTTCCCAAATTTTTAATCCTACATTTAGCATTTTTATGCTTAATTTGAAGGTAACTTTAAATAATATATTTGAAAAAAATCACTTGACTTAATCTAATTTCTAATTTCCTATCTAAACCACCAGTGTCTAATACATGTTTGATCTATTTTTTAAAAATAAATTTATTATTTTTAAGGTAGCCCTACCACTCAACTTGATCCCAAAGCAAAGCTTTTATTTAAACAAAAAAAAATAGGTATGATATTTTTGAAAAATATTATATTAATTCAAATTCATTTGTAAATATATAATTTGTAAAATAATATATCTAAGTTCTAAAAGTGTGATTAAAACTATAAAGCTATTTAGTTAAAATTTATTCGTTTATTTATAAAAAAAATAAAAATTTAACTATAAATTATTTTTATCATTTTTATTTTTATTTCTATATCACTTATCATTCAAAATAATAATAATATATATGCACTAATGTTTAGTTAATTAATGTTTTTGTGATGTTATATTTGTATTGTTTTTTTTTTTAAATATTAATATATATAATTATAAATGAAGATTATTTAATATATTTATGTATATGCGGCCTGATTAAATGTTGACAATACAGACACATTTTTTACGAAATTTCAACCGAAACGAGTTTTTTGAATTTTTTTTAATATAAAATAGATATCTGAGTGTATTTAAATAACTATTCTTAAAAACGAAAATTCATCAATTCAAAATATTTAAACTTAAAATTAAGAAGTTCAAAGATAAAAAGCGTTTTTTTTTTGGCTAAATATACTGGAACTGGGGGTCATTTGGTTTACAAAATAAGGAAAACAAATTTTGCTATCTATCAAATATACATAGTTTCTTCTGTTCCAAATTTAGATATTGCAATACATAGTTTTGAAATTAAAAAAAAAAACGTGCAAAATCGATAACTTGTAAAATTTGTAATATTTAGAAATTTTAAGGATTTGACGGATTTAAATTGAGTTGTGGTAAAAAATGCTTTAAAACTTTCTGGCAAAGAATTTATTCTGTTTGAACATAACAGAGCTGCAAAAAAAACCAGAACTGATATTTTTTTCTGGATTATTGGGAATATCTCTAAAACTACACTTAAGAAATGTTTGAGATCATATTTCAATTTAAAGCTGCATATTATAGAAAATTCAGGTCTTTAACGGCAAAAAGACACAAATATTTTACATGACACAGGGTCATCTAATTTGTGGGTTCCACATTAAATTAGAGAAGATCCGACTAATGTTCAGATTCATTTTCCGGCACATCAATATTGGTGCACACACAAGCACATACGTCCTCGAGTCAAAATGTCCTACAAGAGACTTTTTGCATAGGTCTTATTCTGACAAACTAATTTTCGATTACTTTTTGAGATATACAAATATCGAGCTATAAGGCATATTGATTTGACAAATATTAGCTTCGGCTTTTAGACATGTAATAGATCCAGAAAATCTTCGAATCACAATTTTTGTAGTAATTTTTTTATAATTTTAACTCGTTCTGAAATTAAACTTACTAAACTAAAACTAATGGTCATATATTAATGGATGGACAGTTCGGTTTTTCATGCATAATTGAAAAAGGAATGTAAGATCTGGACCACCAATTGGATGACCCTGTATTATAATAAATCAAATGGTTAGAAACCCATTTTTTCAAAATCAGTTTTATTTTTTTAAAAGCTCCTGCGTTTCCTCGTAACAGTTTCCACCCAGAGCCTTTCGAGGTCGGTATCACACAAGCTCATTTGCCAAGTTGATTTATTGTGAGGACTGTCGTAATTCGATATCATTTTTTTAAATTATCTGATATTCCTTAGAAGAAAACTCTTATACAGACTGGCCACACAGTTGGGGGAATTTGTTTATAATGAATGGCTCTGATTGACCAGATATCAGAAAAAGTTAAATTTCTAAACTAAATGTTCATTGAAAACGAACAAAAACCAGTGTTTGTCTATTTAAAATTCCAGATGAATTTGAACTGTTGAATACAATTTCGATATTTTTGCATGAAGGGGAGACCGGGGCTAAAAGCAACACTTTTTACTAAAATTGATGCTGTTACTAAAATTTAAAAAATTAGTAAGCCAAACTTTTTTCAGTTTAAATAGCAATATTTATTAAATCCAATAAAATTGCCAAAAAATACTGATCAGAATTTGTAAAAATATAACTTTTAGAAAAAAAAAAACGTGTTGTTACGATGAGTGGGGAAAGTTGTTACATAGACCGGGGTAAATTGTTACAAAACCTGTCATCTTCCTTACAAAAAAAATCTATCAATTTATAAACAAGATTGACGACAAAAAATATAGCACACACACCAGCAAAACTTATAAAATTAATATTAAAATTTAAATGTTATTATATTAATTCACAAATTTAAATAATTAATTAATTTTTAATATTTCTAGGAAAAAAAAAATTAAAATTAATTAAAAAAAAAAAAAAAAAAAACTAAATTCCGTCACATAAAAATTAGGAATATAATTAAATATTCCATAACCAGTATTTATTTACATATATGCGTACGAATTTAAGTATAGCCAAGAAAATACATGAGCGAATTTTTTTCTCTTCAACCCTTTGTTGACAACGATATACCACAAATGAAATAAAGAAAAAAATTAATTGAAACGAAATAAAAACAATGGAAACCATTTCCACCGGCTTTGTTCCCAAAAATGTGTTTGAAATTTTGAACGAAGTCTTTTTTTATTTGTTACAACTTTCCCCACAAAAATGTTACAATTAGCCCCACCATGAAATTTAACACAAATGACTAAATTTAAAAAAAAACGATAACCATTCGTTGCTCAACTACTTACAGGAATATCAAAAAATACAAAGAGAAAATAAAGCAAACGTATCAATTTTGGCCACTACACTTATAACTTTTCTTAACGATGTTCAATTCACAGCTAAAGTATACTTAACGTTAGCTTTGAAGTAGACGAACAATTTTCTCGTTCACATGTTTTCTAAGTTTCAGGGGAACCCTTTCATTTTTGGCTGTTACTTTTTAACCCTGTTACTTCTAGCCCCAGTGTCCCCTACGTAGGTACTTTCATCACCCAGAAATACAATCGATGAATTTCGAAGGAAAATTTGTATTCATCCTAAATTTTGAAAACCAAATGACACTTTTCTCCTGCACATATTAAAATAAATGTTAAAATAAAACAAAAATGAGAAAAAATTCATCGAAAAGAAAATATTGAAAAAAAAAATATCTGAAACAAAATATAAAGGTAAAATTTATGATTGTAATGTTTATGTATGTACCTTAAACGATATCAATTAAATATAAAAAGGGAAAATAAAAAAAAATGACTGTATGACAAAAAGTGTAATAAAAACATAAAATATATTTGTTATAAATGAAAATTGTTTTTATTTTTTTTAAGCTTTAGGTGGTGTTTTATTGATATTCTCTTCGAGGTGGAGGATTAACTTGAACTTTCAAATGTCAAAAAAGTTATCGAAATCGAAAATTCCCTACGGCAATAGCCATTTCCGAAATTGTTTTTTCCAAAGTTTCCAACATTTCAGTGTCTCCATCTACTCTACTCAAATAATCAAGAGTTAACTATAAGAACTTGCTGTGATAACTCGGCATCTAAATTGACTAAAAAATCACTTTGCAGGAATTACCTATGACTTACCTTGATACTAAACGGTGATTTTTTAAGAGCTTGGTTTTTGAAAATTCAAAAAAACACAGAAACTTGTAAAAAGTGAATAAAATTTTTATTTGGATCGATAAATCAATTTCTGCCATTTACTTTTTAAAAATAATTTCACTTAAATGTTGACCGCGGCTACACTTCAGGTGGTCCATTCTGAAGGTCCAATTTTGGCAAACTTTTTCACACATTTCGGCCGGAATCTCACCAATGACGCGTTCAATGTTGGCTTCCAAGGCAGCAATCGTGTTTGGCTTGTCCCCATAGACAATAGACTTAACATAGCCCCACAAAAAATAGTCTAACGGGGTCAAATCACATGATCTTGGTGGCCAATTGACTGCGCCAAAACGTGAGATCAACTGCTCACCAAATTCGCCTCTCAATTGATGCATGGTTTCCCGTGCAGTGTGGCATGTGGCACCGTCCTGTTGGAACCACATGTCGACCGAGTTCAATTCTTGCATTTCCGGCAAAAAAAAATATGTTATCATCGAACGGTACCTTTCTCCATTGACCGTAACCCTGCGGCCTTCATTGTCCTTGAAGAAGTACGGCCCAATGATGCCGCCTGCCCATAAACCGCACCAAACAGTACATTTTTCGGGATGCATTGGTAGCTGCTGAATTGCCTCTGGCTGCTCTTCACTCCAAATACGGCAATTCTGCTTATTCACGTATCCATTTAGCCAAAAATGAGCCTCATCGCTGAAACGGACGTAGCTTGCGAAACACATTTTTCACAGAGCACGAATTTTGATAATAAATTTCAATAATTTGCAAACGTTGTTCAGGCGTAAGTCTATACATGATGAAATGGCAAACAATACTGAATCGAAATGTCAAATGTTCGTGGAATTTGTCATGTGTGATCTGTCAAAAATATAAACGTCAAAAACCAAGTAGCAAAAAAATCACCCGTTAGAATCTTCTCGAACTAAAAATAGAATATTTCTATAAAATAGAGTTTACAAACTTTGTAGTACAATAATTTAAATCTTAAATAAAGACTTCAAATTGTGTATCCAAACCAACAGAGTTCTGTTTTGAATTTACAAACTGAAATTTGGGTGGCAATGGCGCAGTGGATAAAATGCTTGATTGCTAACTAGGACGTGTGTGTTCGATCCCCACGCTAGGCGCATTCTTTTCTATACCTACAATTTTAATTGGATGCCGCCCATGGGTTAAAATGAAACAGTCAATACCTGGTTCTCAAATCCACTGTGCCAAACTGGTGCCGTGCAATTCAGGTTGCATTTAAAAGACCTTAGGTCTTACAGGCATATAGTTAAAAAAAAAAAAAAAAACAGTAATATTTTCAGCCAAACTTGCAGTACATTGTTGTCCATGCTTGGGCCTATCACCTACAGACGCTCTTTCTTCGAAATCATTCACTACACGATAAATAGTGCGTTTTGTTGGCACGTTTTTTCTCCCAAGAATTTCATGTAACCTTCCCATCGTCACAGTAATCGATGATTGATTTTGATAAAATGTTTTAGCGATTACAACACGTTGTTTTATCCAATATTTTTCCATAATAAATTAGCCACGTGTGTACTTCACGAGAAGGCTAATGTTTACCAAAATGGCGCCAAAACAAAGTAGTATACCTTCCCAGCGCGGCGGACACTCTCTATAAACGTAAAAAGTTGAAACGACAAGGTAAAAAATGGGTAGTTGCATCAAAATCTACTCGTATAACACGCTTAATTCTCTACCATGATTCCGATGCACATTGGTTTTGAAGTTCTGAATAATAAAATAGGAGGGGAAAATAAAGCCGGGTAAAGTATTCCAAATTCGCGTTGTATGGCTATTGAAAGATTTTTTGTACTTGACAGTATGTCCGAAGTTGGGCTTAAGGGTAAATTAAAAAATTAAACTGGCTAATTCTTTAGAACATTGTTTTTAAAAATAGCGATAAAATAATGAGAGACATATAACAATGCGGCGGTGTTCTAGAGATAATGGTTCCACTTTAGTTATCTCGCTTATCATTCTTAGAGCTCTATTTTGAATTCTATCCAAAGATTCAAATGAGTTTTGGGGGCTCCTGCCCAAATGTGTGAGAGAGAGAGTTATACTCTAGCTTTGGAAGAATGGAGACTTTAAAGATTACAGCCAGATCAGACGGGGAGAAGAATTTCTTGCATCTTCGAAGAAAGCCCAAGCACATTGCAGTATTTTTGGCGACATCGAATACGTGGTCATTCCAGAGAAAGTGGTATGTGATGCACATGCCAAGGCCTAAAAGCTGGTCCGTTTCTTCAATACAAGTACCGCTCATGAATAGCAGCATGGGGGGTGAGCCCTACTTCAACGACTGAAGACAGCACTGAGTTTTTGAAGCATTAAATACTACGCGTTTTTGTACTCCCCATTTGACAATGCTGCCGCGATTAGGATTCAGTGAACTTATCATATGCTGCAGTTGCAGTTCCACATCCAAAGGACAGGGAGGTGAGTCTGCAAACGATTTTGAAAAGCTGAGAGTACTATCGAAAGGAAAACAATTTAGAGCCGTTTTTTCAATCATCCAGTTAGTTGCCTGATGAATAAAATTACTTGACTGTTAAACAACCGGATAAAAACATCGAATTTTTCAATCAAGAAAACACAATACTTAGAATAATTTAATTTGAACGTCACTTTTATTTCGAGTATCGAACTTTTGATAGAAATTAATTTTTGTTTAACGTTTATTTCAAAGCAATAATTTTTCAAAGTGTTTTTTTACATCGAAAATAGCTATTTATTTTATTCCTCAGGTAAATCGTTATGCCGTTCTAAAATGAGCAGACAACTTTATTCCTAGATTAAGTTGTATCTGACTGTTGAAAAACTGATTTTTGCTCTATCTTGAGTATATTTACTAAATGAATGCTTAACTCACTATTGAAAAATTGGCCCTTAGTGGATTAGACGTTCCAGATTAGAGATCATTAATAAAAATAAGCAAACAGGTTGGAGACAATACGGGGGCATACCAGCTTTTGTTTTGTAAATATCACACTTGAAACCGTCTAATACAACTTGTGTTGAACGGCCCGAAAGGTAATTTCTAATCCAACTATTTATCGATACCAAATGCAGACTTGATGCCAAACTCTATCAAATGCTTTTGAATATCAAGCGCAATAATCTTATTTTCTCTAAAACGATGTAAAGATTTGTGCCACTGTTCCGTGAGATATACCATCAGATCACCAGTGGACATATTGCTACGAAAGCCATACTGTCGGTCGTTTAGGATCTTTCGTTCTTCAAGATATTTCTTAAGCTGATAAATAATCAGTGTTTCGTTGACATTGGAATGAAGGGACGTAAGTGCAATTGGACGGTAGAGTGATGGCGAAGAAGATTCGCCTTTTCAAATGCTGTTTTCCATCCACTCGCAAAGAGACCAGTAGAGTAGGACAGATGGATAAGCTTACGCAGTGGTCTTGCCAGCGTTGAAGAACACCTCTTCGGAAAGATGGAAGGGATACTATTCGGGCCAGCGGATTTGTGTATATCAAGGTTTTTGAGGTCCCTCACTCTAGCAACCGCACGAGTGCAAAAGAATTTTAGTCCCATGAAATCATTAATGCTCTAAACTACTTTAGGAGTCATGACACTTTCTGATAGCCTCGAACTAACAGCGAATTGCACTGCAGCAAATTGACTTTTCCACGTGAGCTGACAAAAGGGGGTGTCATTAAAGACGAGCGTTCGAACTGAAGACGAAGTTGAATTTCGAATATTTTTTTACAAATGACCAAAAATTCTTATTACATTTGGGACATTGTAGTTTTATTGCCATAATTTTTGGTCATGCAAAATAGTTAAATGTTTTACCTAAATTCCAATTTGAACTTTTCAATAACAAATTGTTATCGCAATCATGCTGCAGAATTTTGAATTTTCTTAAATTCGTATGCCCATAGATACTGTCAAATTCAGAGATTCGTTCTTTAGCCGTACTACGCGAATGTGGAATGCCTTACCACACTCTGTTATTCTCTGTCATTGCAATGTTCAGGAATTCAAAAGTCTGCTACTACACATTGAAACTACATGCATGCGACTTTTCGAACAACGTACGTGTAAGAGAGAAAAAAAATTCGAAAAGATGAGACGAAAAAAAACTACCGTGTGTCGCGTGGGTAAGTTTTCGTTGCAACAATTTGGCGTCTCATCTTTCGAATTTTTTTCCAATCTTGAACTTACACGTTCGAAAAGTCGCATGCATTTAGTTTCAACGTGTAACACCAGACAAACCAATTTGCACCGACACCTCCTTTCAAACCGTCTCACTCTCTTTCATAATGCTCACACTGTGTCTTGATTCATGACATAATAAGGTTCATTATACAAAAAAAAAGCATATGAATCTACATGGCGTCATTATCCAACATCATGTGAGTCTGTTGCACCGATGGCTGAGACCCCAATCTAAAATGTAGCTATCGTAGAACAGAAATTAATACTGTAATAAATGATTCTCCAACAGAGGTGTATAGCTTAAAGGAAGTTGTAGGTTCACACAAGAATTCGAGTTTTTTACTTGCGATTATAGGTATGTTATGTACTATAAGGCAAGTTATGCACATTCGTAAAAAAAAAAATTCTAACAATCAAACATGACACTACGATCATAGAGAAGCCTAAATATAGTGATCGCCAAAAAATGTTTGTCTGTCAGTCTGTCCGTCTGTATGTATAACGAGCTACAGCCTAAAGGGCTTAAGCTATTGCCTTCAAATTTGCTATGTGTGATTATTTTGGCATTCCTTAGAGGGGAAATTGAAATTTTATTGTTAGGCCTAAAAATAATGGTACCTGCCATATGACCTTGGATGAATATCTTATTTTTCTCTAAAACGGCTCAAACGATTTTGATAAAAAATTTTGAGAATTTTTTGTTGGTAATAGCTATCATTTGATACGAACCAAGTTTGCAGGAAAATTCTATTAACGGTACCTTTCATATAACGTTTTTTTTAATTTTTGGCTTTCTCGGTAACGGTACATTAGATTTCTGTCAAACTTTATATCTGAGAAGATCTATGTAGCTAAATTTTTTTTGCATATCAAAATTTTGAATGACTTTTTTTTAAATTAAAATAATTTATTAATTATATATAATAATAATTTATTATTTTTGAAAAATCAATAATTTTAAAACTAAACAAAAAAAATAATTTTAAATTTTATATTTACATGAACATTAATAGTTTTTAAAAAATTGCATACCAAAATTTCAAAAAACAGGATTTCATCAAAACCCGTCCTACAATTTCCGAGATACTTTTTTATAAAATTTTCATTTATCCGTGGCATCTAATGGCGTTCTTTGTTTTTCCGAAAATTGACTAAAGTGATGGTCTTGGCTGTTTAAATAAGTTTTAAAAACGATTTTTTCCAACCTATACACCATTCACTTTCATTGTATACATGTACGTACTTGTACATATTTACATTATTACCCTCCTAATTTACATAATTAAAATCCATTTAAGTATTCATTTATAGGTACCTATTTAACTATTCCCTGAATCATGCATTCGACAATTCATTATACTAAGAATCAAGGAAATATTACCTACATGGGCTTTAAATCTGCATATGAGAATTATAATAGACTAGCTACCTACCAACAGCGTCAGTGAGTAACACTAAAGTTGTTAGCTACAAGAGCAAGTTTGTACGATCCAGTCGTGCATTTTTTTTTAAGATGACAAATAACAGTAGCTCCCATACATTATTTTGGCCAAAGGCAAAATTTTATTTTTCTCAAAAACGGCTCCAAAGATTCTTATAAGAAAAATCAGTTCATTAATTGAGGAAAAAGGTACATTTTGGTATTTGTTACCTCTAATAATACCTTTTTTTTTGGTTTTCGATTACCTGAAAAACAGTTGATTTGATTTTTTTTTAATTTTTTATGCAGAAGCTCCTTTAAAGTCTAAACACTAATGTAAACAAAAATTTTTTGTTTGAAAACTCAAAATTTCGAAAACCACTTGATGTATTTTTTTCAAAACTTCGTACTTAGAAGTTCGACATTATCTTGAACAGTTAACAACTATAGTCCTTAAATAAAACCCAACAGTACCTCCTATACAAATGTTAAAAAAAAACGTTAAGTAAAAAATATATTTCTCGAAAACGGCTTCAATAATTGTTATAAAAACATTTGTGTGATCTTAGTTTTGTACAGTTCACTTTCAAATATAAAATTATTTTATTTTGCGTACTTATCAACAGTAATTTTCATAGAACCACTTTACATATTTTCGAATTTCTCACTATTGGGTAGACCGATTAAAAATTTTTTTTTATGCAAATGCTCACAAAAAGTGTTAATAAAACTGCATAGGTACTCAAATTTTCACAAAAAAAAAGTTTTTCAATTTTCAAAAAATAAATAAAATGCTTGTGAAAATTTTAATGTTATATGTATATTAATAATATCTTCAAAATGGCGTTTCAAATTTTTTGCTAAAAATGTTTTCAACATTTTATACATAAAAAACTATTTTTTTACGATTTTACAACGATTTTGAATTTTATCAAGGAAATCAAATGGCATCTTTAAAAATCACATGAATCTTATATACGCATATTGCAACTACATTTTAAGGTTATATACATAGGGCTACCTACCCACCTACATCCTTCATTTTCATTATTAGGTACTTAGGTATTTAGGTATTTAGGTATTTATTGCTCCCCTTACTAACATAATTAAAATCCATAACCTATATTTAAATATATATATGTAAGTACCTATGTAACTATTCCTTGAATCATCCATTCCACAGTTCATTACAAAAAGAATAAAGGTAATCTTACTTACATCGGATTTAAACCTTCACATGATAAATATACTACCACCTACTAAACAGCGTCAATGCTTAGCTACATTAAAGTAATAAGCTACAAGAGCCAGTCGTCATTTTATTTTATCATAATATAAGATTGGTAAAAGTTGAATTTTATCAATTGGGATGACTCAACTCTATTTACCAGTTTCCTTTACTGGTAATAGAATCTAACGGATGCTGATTTCGTTGAGCAACTGCCATTGCAAATGATCTATCTCTTTGAAAACGGATCAAATTTTCGAGCCAATACGCGAAGGAGCACCGTCCCATTTGAATGTTGGTGGGAGCAAATTGAATGAAGTAGTTCGAAATTAGGGCAGAGAAATGACATATTGTGTAAAATAAGCTAGAAGAGAAATTAAAAACAAATTATTTTTCGAAAAATTGAAAATTTGTTTGATTCTTGATTTTAAGTGGGTTTAAGTAGTAATTGCTTGAGGCTTACATTGAGGAGTCAGGTAGTCAAATTTAATAAAGGAACATGAAGAAAAGATATTTGATTTAATAATCATCTTAATAATAAAATTTGTTTGATGATACAATCTATAAGACAAATGTCGTCCGTGTGTGCGCGCATAACTCGAGAACGAATGGTTCGATTTTCATGATTTTGGGCTTGCAAATTCGTGTTGACCCAAGGAAGGACATAGGAGGACAATCCCGAAAAAATTACAGAAAAATTTGAAATCCGGGATCGAATTCGCACTGTGCTGTGACTAATGATAATGAAATAGAAATGTCAGATGAAATGCGCAACGAAGTTTTGATTTTGATCGAAGACATGTGTCTGCCACCACCAAATCGGTCAATGCATGACGCATTTAATCCAGAAATAGAGCGAGAAAAGGATCTCGATCGATTCGCATTGAGTCATGCAGTTGGAACAAATGTGCCAATGCTGAATCAAAAACAAAAGAAATTGTACGATGAATTAATGCAGGCAGTCGATAAGGAAAATGGTGACATTTTCTTTCTCGATGCACCAGGTGGAACTGGAAAAACATTCCTGGTTTCACTGATTTTGTCTACTATTCGTTTGAGATCTGAGATTGCTTTAGCACTCGCCTCTTCTGGGATAGCGGCTACGTTGTTGGAAGGCGGTCGAACAGCTCATCTTGCATTGAAGTTGCCATTGAATCTGCAAGCAAGTGAAAAACCTACATGCAACATCTCATAGAACTCTGCGATGGCGAAACTTTGGCAGCAATGTAAGGTTATCATCTGGAACGAGTGTACAATGGCTCAGAAACGTGCATTGGAAGCCTTAAATCGTGCGGTGAAAGATTTACGAAATGATAAACGACGTTTCGGTGTTGCAATAATTTTACCGTCAGGCAAGATTCAGCAAATTCTGCCTGTCATTCCAAGATCAACTCCGGCAGATAAATTGAACGCTTCGCTGAAATGATCTGCCTTATGGCAATACCGGAAGAAATTAAAATTGAAAACAAATACGCGAGTCGCTTTACGAAATGACTAGTTCGCTGCAGAGTTCTCCAGGGAATTATTGGCGATCGGCAATAGCGTGATAACAGTGGACTTAGTCACCGGCCTGATTGAAACAACGCCGGAAGAGCTCATCACGTATGTTTTCCCGAATATTGCTCAAAATTATGTTAACCATGATTTGCTGAGTTCATTTGAATTTTGTCATTCAAAATCAAATCGGTGGTGAGTTACATTTATTCAAATCCGTGGACTATGTGATGGATGAAAACGAAGCCACCTATCCCACTGAATTTTTGAGCTCTTTAGATGCTCCGGGCTTTCCGCCACACAATTTAAAATTGAAAGTCGGCTCAGATATAATTATGCTGCGCAACCTCAGTGCACCAAAACTTTGAAACGGAACGCGTTTGATTGTGAAGAACATCAATTGAAGTCTACTTCAAGCCACGATTTTGAGGGGAAAATTTAAAGGCGTGTTCTCATTACACGGATTCCACTTATTCCGAACACTTTGCAATTCGTGCTTAACCGTCTTTAATTTCCGGTGCGTCTCGCTTTTGCTATGACAATCAATAAGTTGCAGGGACAATCGCAGGATGTTTGTGGCATCAACCTAGAATTCCCATATTTCTCACATGGTCAATTATACTTTGAACGTGTACGCACACGAAAATGAAACTAAAAATTTTGTGTACCATAAAGCACTTCAGTAAAAAAGTGTAAGGCTGGCCGACACGCCAATCATTTTGATTTGATTGAAAAACATAGACATTGTTAATTTAGTTATTTTTCGTTAGAATAAAGAATTTTAATTGACCGCAATACATGAAACAACATTGTACATGCTCGGAATTATTATTTTCCAGACATAAATAAATTTAGGCGGAACGAAGTCCACCGGGTCAGCTAGTTTATTATAATTAAAGTCTTTAATTTACTATTGGTGATTTTTAATTAATTAATTAAATTTAACTTTTTGCATTATTTGCTTTAATAAAAAACCCTCTATGTTTTGTCTTTTTCGTTTGAGTGAAAAAAAAACAGATGTTTAAAAAAACTATCATTGTCTCTTTAACTGGTTTGTTTAATTTTTTGTTGCATACTCTAGTGATTTGTTTCATATTTTGTCGTTCATAGAATTATTTTTTGCGCATACTGTTTAAATCAAATTATACCTGCAGTTTACATAGAGCCGCTGACAAATTAAAAGGGAGGGTAAGCTGATCCGTTCGTAACGCATAACGCATTATCAACTAAATGAATTAAAACATTCATTCAAAAGAAAAGATGTGGTTGCTGTTTTGAGCTTATATCGTCAGTTCTAGTAGTCCAATCTTTAAGGTTACGGTCTTAAAATTAAGGTACAACTTGGGGCTATATGCCGGTATAAAAATAACAAGAATGTGTCCCACAATATATATATCTTAGGTTAACAGAAGGAATTTGTTCAATTTTTATTTGTTTTTTGATAATTGCAAAAGTTGATGAAAAAAATCAATATTTTTAAAAACAGTGTTCCACAAAGTTATTGCTCGTCTACAAAAGTGCTGCCGTAAGCATATATATATATGCATCAGAAAAGGCGTAAGGAGGTTTTCAAGTAATATACCTACAAATGTGTCAATTAAATTAGCAAAATTATGTTGTTGAAAGTCAAGACAGTATATCTCATGTATATTGTATACGCACATATGTATGTATGTAAATGCTTAGATCTTTACAAATGGAGTTGGTATCTCAAATATGATGGGTATCATATATTTATGTATATAAATATACACATGTGTACATAATAATATGTAGGAAAGAGATTAAGACTTTTGGTGGCATCTACGAGTAATCTGGCCACCTATCTTATCTATGCACGTTATATACAATTGTACCTTTGAACTTGAGATCAACTTGAGACCAAGCTTTGCATTTCGGAAAAAATCGTTCTCGAGATTTAAATTAAACTTGACATTACCATGATGGAGAACACCAACAAAGTGTTTCCCGCAATTCCGCCTGTCTGTAGATCGTCTACCACCAAAATAACGGTAATTGCCGTACAATTGTTTCTTCTATCTTAATTATCTCAAAAACGGCTTTAACCATTTTGATTAAAAAAAACTGTGTACCATTATAGGCATATTCTACATTTTGGTAAACATATTTGTTTACATATTTTCTTATTAACGGTACCTACCATACAACCATTTACATTTGTTTGAGTTTCAACTTTCTCATAAGCGACTCAACGCATTTCGAAAAAAAAAAATTATAACCTTCAATATTTGAATAAAACTTTTTTGGAAAAAAAAAAAAAGATTTTGAAGTGATAACTTCTAATGGTATAAACCGGTTTGTTACGTAACGCGCTACTGCGCTAGTATGTCTGGCCTCCCTTTCTCTCACTCATCAATTATAAATAGTTCAACTTAGATTAGTTTAAGTTGTCACTTCTATCGGGCGTCCCCAGACGCACATGTTTTTTTTAATCAAATTTTGATGCTTACACTACCTGCAATGATAATCTACATAAATGTTGGATCCCATTTCACTAACATCAAATTCAAAATTTAGAAGCAAGAGGATATTCATTTGCCTTAGGGATCATCATCAAAAGAACTACCTGGCGCTCATTGAAACACGTGCCTAAACTTAATAGTAATCCAACTCATATTGGGCACTCTAGTAATAATATTTCCCTGATTTCAAGCTCACCATTTGCTGACCAAAACCGTCCGTTTTTTTTGTAATTCATTTTTATTTATTATTACCTTATAACTATCTTAAAGCTAGACTAAAATTCATAACACTAGCCTAATGATCAATAACTTACAACTAATTTACTGGCCCTTTACAGGCGCTCTAAACTAAACTATATCTCTTAATACTAATGTCTTTCGACCTAAAAATTATTTTAATTAATTCCTTGTTTTAAAAAACTCGGTCTCGTATCACTTTTCAATTTTTACTTATAAACTACCTAAATCTACACTAAAAATAATTAAAACTAGGTACAACTAACTTATATACTAACTAAAACTAACTTAAACTACTTAAGATACCTAAAAATACCCAAATCCACTTAAAACTACTTAAAAATTAGAACACACAGCAGCATTTTTTCGTTTTTTAAATTGTTATGTTTATATTTTGTATACGCATACAGAAACACATGCAAACATACATACCAATACATATATGAACACATTAATATACATATGCATTCTCATACATACATATTTTTCTTTTATTTTTTTTGGTGCCACCCCGACTGTTCCCTATACTTAATTACCTTAATCTATGTAAGTCGGCGAAGACATGACATCTTAATCGACTTTAAATAACATGGTGCTGTTCAGAGAGCCACCAGAACTGGTTCTCCTGTTTTGCCCTATCACTTCGGTCCCGATCGGACACAGTCCTATTTAACCGAAGGCGCTCCCTTCCACCTTGAGCGATGACGTCTCGATCATACAGGAGTTGCCTATCTACAGTTTTGCGGCGATGAGCGGAACTGCCATTCTATCCTGTATTAGCCCTCGACTGTCTAAATAGAGGAATGCTTCGGGAGGGATGTAGCCACTTAACGCGCACTCTCGTGATATTCGTTGTTGGGGTAATAAGCCCCAAAAAATTAAGCTGTTTGTTGAGGACATCGCTCTTGCAATGTGACCCCGAATCAGCTTAAACAAAAAATTATCTATTCTGTTTATGTTGGCGCCGTTGTATAGAACCTGGTTGGAATAGTATCGTGTGTACTCCGACTCTGATGTTCTGTGTGATCCAAGGCAACGTCTAAGACATTGCCTCTAAAACACCCGAATCTTTTTCATTTGAGATGGGGCAACGTTTAACCACACCGGGCATCCATAGGCAATCATCGGCCTGATGAGGGTCATGTAGCAAATCACCTTCACCCTGCTCTCAAGACGGCTGCTATAAAAGAGTCGTTTTGTCAGGGCAAAGGCACCCCTAGCCCTCGCCAGAGCAGTACGTATATGTCTGTCGAAATACAAATACTGATACAACCAGATGCCAAGGTACTTTACTACACTTTTACTCGCCAGTGGATGTCCACTACGATCATCAGCTTGCGCCAGTTCTTTCTCGTATCCCTTGAGACAATAGACAACGGAGTACTAAACAGAATAGTTTCTGATTTCTGGACGTTGATTTTAAACTCCTCCGCGCATTTGAACAGAGCCCTATTAATAGCCTTTTCCAGTACTTTGCTGACACTGTCCTTTCCCTTTTTTGGGAGAGGATGCACCACAGCTGTCTTCCACCGCACTGGATAATATGTATTATTCAGCGCGTTGTTAAACAGTGTGGTATAAATGTCAACTGCTTCTTGAGGCAAATGTCGTAGTACAATGTTGGATATACTATCGACTCCTGCTGACTTCGTTTTCTTTAATGAATGAAATTAACAGATCTTCATCATTGATCCCGGTAAAACCAAGGTTCTCAGATCGACATTCGGTTCTATCGTTCCGGAGCCATAAGTGATGAAGCAGAGCTCTGTTCTCCAGGTCATGATTGGGGCGAATGCTAGCATTCAGCTTGTACACTTGCTGGAAAGCAGGCCCCACAGCCTCCACCTTCTTCTGCGGATCTTTGACTATGTAAAGGCCATCGTCCAAGACGGCGTCCTCTGAGTCTATGCCCGCTGTCAAAAGTACGTTTCCATTTTCTGTCATCCTCTGGAGCTTAAAACACGGAAGCTCGTTTTGATCTTTCCTTCTAAATATCTTATTAATTTTTGGGAACATACTCGGGTCGCTAGAGTTAACGGCCCGAATTTTATTGTCCCAAAACAAATTAATGGATAACCTATAATTTTCCTTGATCAATTGGTTGATGTTTTGGTGGACGACTTCAGTATCTCTTATCTCCAGATCTCGTGTGTCAGTAAACCTTCTGTACAAGCGATTTAGTCTTGTCAGTAGTCCACTTTTTTGTCTGTGTAGTGCGTCAATGGTCGTGTTACGGTACATGTCGGTTGCCTTACGATCCTTGTATTTCGGTATTTTCCTGTTCATTGTTCGTTGAATTGTTTCGTCCATTTGTTCTAAGTATCTGTCGATTTCAGTATGTGCCAGGTTTTTTCATTTGGTGGGGATATACCATTCGAACGTAATTCGCTCAATAAGGTGTTGGAGAACCGTGCTCAGCACACCTTACTGTAATTGTAAGTATGCACAGGTACATACTGCTCCAACTCCATAAGCTTTTTGGGAAGTTGTATTACGGCGGCGAGCCCGCAGTGGTCACTGTCGTACATGATCGTCCGTAGACAATTTCTTGGCCGATGACCCAAAGTGTCAATAAATTTTATTCTAGCGTCTTTCAGATCCAGATAGGCGCCGCTCCTTGGAAACTATGGTCTGTCTGTAGCGCGAAGGTGTATGCGATACTCAAGGTTGTATCGAACCATCCAATTAAATAAATGGTTACCTCGAGGATTTTGTATTTGATTTCCCCAATCTGTGTGTTCTGGGCGTTTAAATCACCAGCCAATATGCAAAAGCTTTCTTCCGAGCTCAGTCTTAAGCATTCAAAAAGCTTTTCAAGCTCTGTTATAAACTGAGTAGGCTGAGTTGTTTTCGATGCATAAGCAGCGATCACATACATTCGCTTCCCCTGTTGGAGGTGAATGCATATGATGCATTCCTCTAACGTCCGAAATTTTCGCACATCACTATTATATATTGGCTTATGACCAACCCCTTTACGTATTAAGATTGCGACGCCTCCTCCTTGAGTGGAGTTGGGTCGGTGTCTTCTTACGATATTGTAATTGTTAGTCAATTTATGTTTCTGGTTAAGCTTAGTTTCGCTAGCCAAAAGCACATCTGGACTTAGGTCTTTTAGCAACTGGAATAAATTCGCTCTACGTTCGGTCCTAATCAGTGAATTTACATTCAGCGCTAGGATCTTAAAGAGCCTCTGCGGCAGCGCACCCTTACCCCCTAAGTTGCGTTAAGCTCGGCAAAACAGCGTAGAGATGATCCACCCTAGTCGGCTGTCCCCTGAAACCGGTAGTATTTATCATCTAATACAAATCATACATTTCTTAAATACAATAGTAAAGCTTTCAGTTTTACATTCCTCAATATTTCCAATCAAGCATCCGTGCAGAATTTCGAAATTTGGTTTTTAAATTTTATACCCAAAGATAAATCAACATCCATAAATCAAAATAAAATAACTGTTGTTTACTAATTCAGGTTTACTTTTCAGTTTCATATAAATGTATCCGGAATAAAGAACGAGCCCCTCAAAAAAAGTACGGAATCATTTGTTCGATTTTTTTTTATTTTCAAATGTCTGCTAATCAACATTTAAATATTTAACGAATTAATGAATATCTTGAAAATTTTAAGAAAATTATCGAAGTACTTCCTTGGCAACAAGTATAACAAATTTTTGTTTATGTAAAGGTATACAAAAGAAACAAATTAAATAAATCCGAATCAAAGCATAGACAAAGCTTATCTTATTTAAATATTTATAGCCGCATAATCTGATTAAGTATATTTAAAATAATTTAATTTGAAATTAATTTAAATATAGTCAAACTTCTTTAGAGCGAATAATAGTCGTGTGTTTCAAATAAAATTGATATGGGTTTTTTTTCTTACTTACAATAGAGTGCTGACTTATTTTTTTGTTGATATTGGTCAACTAGAAAAATTTTGTTTCGCCTAGATAGTCGCTAAGCCTTACATGAGATCGTAGCAGAACCTTATATGTTAATTTTGTGTAGAAAACAATTTAGGTACAATTTTGTAGAACTAAAGCCCGTTAAAATCTATTTTGAATCAATAATTCAACAAGTCTAAATATAATTGTGCTAAAGATTCTACTTGGCTGATTTAAATCAATAGTATTAGTATAAGGAATTTATATTATTAAAAAAACCTTATAATTTAGGTACAATTTTTGAGAGCTTACTGTAAATCATGCTGGAACTACATCAAAGGTCTTATTTTGCAAAAACTATATTTTCTCAAAAATCTACGGAAAACACAGGAGGAATTAAATTCTGCAACTCGACTCGGCTTGTTTTTCTTTTAATGAAATTCTCATATAGTAATATTGTCGATTTTTCGGAATTAGCAGGAATTCAATGGGACAATTTTTTGACTGTTTTCTGGAGAAGTTTTCCGATTTCCAGATAAATGTTTAAATTGTATTGCAACAAGACAATCTTATGCCGTTATTTTATAATTTGACGTTGGTATCAGCGATACCACCTTACTTCAATTGAAGTAGATTTACTTCAGTTTCAGAAAAAAATTAATATCAACTCCCTAATTGGCACTATAGTCAAATTCTTTATATCTACTTCACTTTTAGAAATCCCTTTTAAATCCGCTTCAATTTAAACAAAAAAAAACTTCAAAAATAAAATTATTCAAAAAAACGTTTTCCACTCTTTCGTGTAAGCCCAGATTCTCATTTCGAAAGAATAAATTGCATCTAACTTCACAACCGACAAGAAAGAATTCTACAATTTTTTGACGTTTATTATTATTTTTCTTTCAATTTTCTTTGAAAGAAGTAATGCGGTTGGTGTTACCTACGTTCCTGTTTGTCTGTGCTGAAAGTTGAATTTGATTAATAGCCAAATACGGTGTTGAAAAGATATTTTGAGGTAATCAAGAATGTGTATAAAGTTTCGTAGGCAAAAATATAATTCTTTTTAATAATCGTGTTGCCCCATTTTTATTTTTTTTTGCAAACATACCACTGGTAATCAAGATTTCCCACAAGTAGTAAGAATGCGGGAGTTCACTCACTTATTAGATATGCTATCTCGGATACTAAGCTATCGGACTAAATCTGTGAACAAATCAGATAGGTTAGCTAAAGCTGTCAAAAAATCAGAAGAAAACGCAAACTAAATGAATTTACCAGTAAGTTACTGTTCTATACATTTGTTCTCGAAAAGCAAGATATTCCAAATTTTTAGGGATAACTCAAGATAGCTTTCATGAGAATAGCTGTGTTTTCATCAGATGTGCTTTTGCACGTATTACAGCAACAGAAAGTTATTCTAGATTGCTGAAAATAACTGAGTGAACGCCCCCAATGAAGTGTGTGGTGATTTCAGTAAGCATTGAAGGAGAAGTTGCACATATTTCTGCAAGGTTATTCTTTTTACTATTTTCATTGATAAATACATACAACTAACTTAAAATTATATTATTAAAATTATGATTTTGAAATTTAAATTTACACACACATCTTTCCTATCATTCTTTCTCTTCCTTAACCTCACCATCACGCCCGCGCTGTGTTGAAAAATTTAAAGGGTATTCATAATCCCTTGAGCTCGTGTAGATTATAAAAAAAAAAAACTTGAATCTACTTCACTTTTTGGGTCAAATCTACTTCGCTTTAATTTTTTGAAGTGGTAACGCTGGTTGGTATCACATATTGAAAATAATCTTTACAAATAATAAGCACGTCTGGATCGAACGCACGAACTTGTTCTTATGTTCGATCACATCGTAAGCACAATATTCTTAGTAGAAAGGGCTAAATATATTTTTAAAGTCGTTTTTTATTTAATTTTTTATATACAAAGTTTCTTAAATTTATATTTAATAATATAAATTTAAACAAAATTCCAAAAAAAAATAATCCGCCCGTCTTCAAAATAATGAAGACTAAGAAGATGAAATATTGAATTTTCAAAAATTCCAAAAAAAATATTTTTTCAAAAATTTTCGATGGAGCTCCTAATAAATATGAGAAAGTCGAATATAAAAAAAATGGTTGTATGGCAGGTGCCGTTAATTACACAATATCTAAACAAACAAAATTTGACCAAAATGTAGACTATACTTATAGTAGTGCACATACTCTTTTTTTTTAATCAAAATAATTAGAGCCGTTTCAGGGATAATTAAGATGGTAGAAAAAATTGTATGGCTAGTACCGTTATTTTTGGTGCTAAGAACCGAATCACCATTTTGGTGTGCTCTATTATCGTAATGTCAAGTTTGAATAAAATCTCAAGTTCGATTTGTTTTATAAATGCAAAACTTGCCCCATAGTACCAATATCGCAAGTAAAAAAACATCCTACGTTTCGGCTAAAGACTCACAGGCAGACAGGCAGATAGAACTGTGATATCCACTCTTTCGTCTTCGCTACATTACAATGTCAAATTTGAATTCAATCTCAACGCTGAAATGCATTATTCAAATTGTGTGCATCTTTTGCAAATCCTAATGGCTATTTCACTACCATCAGTCTCATTAATATGGTTTTCGCGTTGCACGACTTCATTGAAAATATGCCACCCGACGACACCTGTTTCGATATTTTCATCGGAACTAAATATAACAAGTAGGCTTCCAGTATGCCTCCTCTATGATGAGTTGTATAAGTGTTTTGAGGCGAGCTGCACGCGGCGCCGGCCGTAGTGTTTGACCATATTTGGCGGCGTAGAATGTCCGGGAAATCTGTGCCAAAATTCAACTTTAAACAAAATCACTAATCAGCAAATTTCTCAGCAATCTTGATTCATCGACGCGCATTCTTCGATAGAGGACACATTTTGGGTCACCCTGTATTACAAAAATATGTAAATAGTCAATATTACTTTTAGATACATTATCGAAAAATGTCTAAAAAAGATAACTAAAAAAAGAAGATATTTTCAGCAAATTTGCTACTTCGTTAGTTTGAAACGAAGACAAATGCAAGTCTAAGAAAATTGATACATGCTACCAGTGAAGTTATAGTTTGTTTTTATGAATAGCCTTCATGAACTTATAATGGCAACATGGGCTATATTACTGAAAAAAGCCCAACCTCCATACAATGGAAAGGAGTATCTATAAATACTTCATCCAACCTTTAACTTTATGCATCTGTCATCTGAACATTATCACTATATAAACAAAATAATTAACTAAATTAAATGTTATCTCAAACATCAATTAGGACCCCTTAAATAAGTTCCTAAGACAGAATTTTGATTATATTCAACTCGCATCTGTTAATACATTTTAATCGAACATAATCATACTGAAGATAACGAAGAAGGAAATGCCGTTGCCTCTCAGAAGCTTCATTCAAATTTAAAATTGAGTTGACATATTTTGAATCAAGCCAGCAACGCACACTTATTAAGACGCTGTTCCAATCCAAAAGATAAAACAACGCCAAAGGTCGATTCCAACCACAAGCTTTGCATATATAACAATATACCCACTGACCTACTCGTTCTAGTACTAATATTTAAGTTTCCATCAATTTAGAACTTTAATTCAATTTGTTATATATTCAGTGTTTTCATATAAACAGCTTCATCCCCAGTTCCGCGCCTTCCCATTGTAAGATTTTCATTTCGTGAAGAAATTTTCTCATACGTGCTCGGTCAGAACTAGGTTTGTTGTCATGAATCGAAAAGTTGATAGATCAGTTCACTTCGAACCAGCAACTTGAATCAGTGCGCTTATCGAATAAAATTGTTTTTTTTTTTTTAGTTTAATTTATTAAAGTGTATTTTTAAAGTATTATTTATCTTATCGCACAAAGAATCTCTATCGGACTTGAGAACTAGACTTGGTAAATAGAAAATTTTATTTTATTTTTTATTGAATTTTAACTGAAACAAATTACATTAATTTGAGAAAGAAATCAGACTTCAGATTTTCTGCATAGACTTGCATTTGTTTGTCAGAAGGAAAGTGAATGGAACAAACGTACACAGCCATATAATATAGATATATTGATTACAAAGATAGATAGTTGTTCAGGCACAAAGCCAAAAAAATATCGAACCATGGAAAAGAGAGGTGACTGCACCACTTAATTCTTAACAGCGCTAGCCTGATTTGCACGAACTTGTTTGCCTGGTTAAAACAATTATTTTGCAAAGCCTTTAAGAAAATGGCAAAGTTTGTTGGTGTAATGGTTATATGCAACTTTTGCAATTTGAAAGTTGAATATATGACATTTTTTGTGGTACTACCAGTAATTTTGCTAAACAAAAATTATATTTTTTTTTTCAAATTTGACCACAGTGGTTCAGTTATTTAGAAAAGCTGTCGTAATATGGAAAAAAACTAACCCAATCAATCTATGTATTTTAATAAAAATGCATAATTAATAATTAAATTAAGAAAACTGTTGAGCTCAAGGCTGCGATGTGTAAATACATTGTTGTTTAAATTATGGTATAGAAATGTTGAGTATTTTAACTTTTCCATATATATCATAATTTAATAACAAAAACAATTTTTATACCTCAAAAATTTGTATTTAAATAATTTTTTCGAACAACGAAACACATGCAGTTGACACACCTGAAACGTTAAACTTCAACCAGATTTTATACGCCTGCAATTTCTAAGCGTTGACTGCGTTGGCATACTATACATGGACTGCTAGTCGATTGTCAGTTCCATATAAAATCTCTATTGAAAATGGCGAGAACGAACTTTACGCCCCTCGAAGCATAGTAGCAAACAAAAAAAAATACTTTTAAGAGACATCTATTGCCACTCATGGCATGCGCACTATATTTAGTCAACAGGCAAAGAAACTAGGGCCATCTATTGTTATTTTGTATAAGATAAGTCCTGACATCTAGTGTTTACAGAAAGAAAACAATGGTTAGTGCTGGGGGACTATAAAGAAAATTCCTTTTTTTTTCATTTTATGAAAGAGATTGCTTTTTGAGTTGAATTCGAAATAAAACAAATAAAAATCTAATTTTAATTTTCCAATTAAATTAATTCTTTAATTTAAATCAATTTATTTAGCAAATTGTTTCTCTTTTGTTAGTTTTCCGTTTCAGTAGTGCTTTTAAGGGCTGCGATTCTTATTCCTAAGAAAATCAAAATTTGATACAAACAATTAAATAATATTTCCGTATTACCATACATTGCATATATACATACATACTTGTATGGAAGAACTAACTAACAATTGAGCTTTGCGGCTCGAATTCATTTCTGATGGTTGACGGCAATAGTAGATATATGCGAGTTCAGTATCTGCTTTATACATTAAGGGTATTCATGAAACCGTGTAAGCCTTCCCACGTCGGAAAAGGGCAAAGTTTACCAAACACTTTTCTTGGACACACCTAAAAATCAACTTGTAAGTGCGTGTTAATGATTTTTGTTCTTCCTATATCTTAAATTGACTAATAACGGTTTGTTTATTAATCTCATTTAAAATGTCGCCATAAATAATAGGGGAAGAGAAAGAATTATACCAAGACCATGACACATAAAACGTCAAAATTAAATGTCAAAAGTTTTTCACATTTCACCATTTTTTGATAAACTTTTTAATTTTGACAGCTCATTTACCATTTTACCACTTAAGCTTATATCTCGCAGTTGTGTTAAATCTTATAGATTTTATTCATTTCGTCGAAAAGTTAAAACAAAAACTTAAATGTAGTTTAAACTAAACAGCGTGTGCTAAATCTTATAAGTCGCGTCGAAAAGTAAAGAAAAATAAATTTATATTTGAACTATCCTTAATTGTATTCCGCTCATCCGCAAAGAACTATAATATATTTGCCTATTTTTTCTGAAGAAATAGAGAAACGGAAATTTTATATTTTTGTATGGATTTTTTAAAAATAAAAATCTTTTAAGCACTGGTACTTGATAATATTCGTTATTTCCGCTGGGAGCTGGGCGGCGCTCGAACAGGAAGTTGGCTACTAGCAGTCCATATCTGGTATTTCAATGGTTGACTCCTTGCAATTTTTTCAAATCTGAGCACGTGCTTAAAATGCACAGGCTCATAGTGCAAGTTTAATAGCAGACCAATCGGGTTCGGTTCTACCTTAATGGTTCGTGCATTCACTTCGTTCATACTTTAAAATTATTGGTAAACATTGGTAAGGGATATTTTAAACAGTTCGTGAATTTGGAAGGGATTTTTTGGGAAAAAAGTGTGATCATATTTAATCTTAGACGGCACTCGAAAGAACTATACTTCAGCGGAACTCTACTTCGCAAAGTGTTCGTATTCTCTCTTAGACTTCGTCGACCAACGGAAGATTTTTTATTGTCTATACATATAAAATGCGGAAAATTGGGCATTTTATCCTGTCGTAAATAAGAGCTTGGCTATTAGGCGCTGCTTAAGACTTTTATTGAAATTCATCATTGAAATACAAATCAGTGAAACGGTCGAATTTTTGTTTGCAGGTCCGTTATAGCTATCACTGATACTTGGTTTTCATTGAAGAGATATTTCTAAGCTAAATGTAATTTTGAGGTTAGATTTGATTTTTGAAAGAAATACTGAAATATGAGAATAGGAAAAGGAATGGCACACAAATCATTGGTGCAACTGTGTTCCATTTTCGAAAGCAAAATTTCAGATGATCATTAGAAAAGCTTTCCCTCATTTAAAAATCAAAAGGGATTTTACAATAAAGTGTTATAGATAAATAAAAATAAAAAGATATTTTAAAAATAATATATATGTATAGAAATAAATAAAGATTTATCTTATCACCTTCATTTTGATACCTAAACCAAAACGACATGAGTTTTATACAGGGTGGCACACGAATCGTGCTACAGTAAGAAATTTAAATAACTTTTATTTTAATCGATGTATTTCATTAATTTTTTCTTATTGGACTAAAAATTAAATTCTATTTTAAATAACTAATAGTTTTTAAAGATGCTAGACCGCATAGACCTCCACGCTCATACACGCATATGCGGCACTTGAACAGAAAATGGTGCATTGCGGCCTGAAGGGTTGAAATTGGGATCGCCTCAATCATTAGCTTAATGGACTGCTTCAATTCTGTAAAATTCTTAGACTTCGTTTTGTACAGTTCCTGCTTGACATAACCCCATAAAAAAAAGTCTGGTGCAGTCAGATCAGGCGACTTTGACAGCCAGCGGAAAGTGCAGTTTCTGGATATCAATTTGTTTGGGAATTTTCGTTGGAGCTACCCCATAACTTGTGTGGCAACTTGCTCCATCTTGTTGAAACCAAATCCTGCTGAATGGGATACGTCTTCGGCGAAGTTCTGGGTAAAAAAAACTCCTTAAACATTTTTAATAACGGTCCCCAATGACAGTTTGTGTTACACCGTTTTTTCAAAGAAGTATGGCCCAACAATGCACCTTGAAGAAACTGCGCACCCCACAGTGACTCGTTCTGGGTGCAGTTCCGTTTCATGGAGCATTTCTAGATTAGATTCACTCCATATGCTGCAATTTTGCTTGTTAACATTGCCGTTTAAGTCAAAATGGGCCTCATCAGACATGAACAAACAATTTATCAATGTGCTGTCTTCTTCGGCCATTGCAATCATTTTTAGGTAAAATTCCAGGCGAACAGGCAAATCCTGAGGGTTTAACTTGCTTGTAATTTGGGCTTTGTACGGAAACAAGTTTAAGTCATCATAAAGTATCCGTTGTAATGACCGTCTGCATACTCAAATTTTGCCCGATAAGTTTCGAATCGAAACACTTGGATTTGCCTGTATTGCCGATGCAACAGCCACGATTGTATCCTGAACCCGAACATTGGGATCTCGATGATACGGTCTTCGTTCGATGCTTCCAGATTCGGCAAACATGTTTACCAGCCTCATAATGGTCCATCTACTCGGGGGAGTACTGCCAAACTCCAGCCTAAATTCCCTTTGGACGCAAATGACGAACTGCAAAGAATGTTATCGCTGCACTATCCAAATCTTTTTTTCAGTATCCCAGGCATTCATTTTGCTAAATCTAAATAGTAGCCTATAAAATAAAATAAAATAAGCCGATTACTCACACTGAAAAAAAGTTATTACGTTGTATTTTTGTAGCACGATTCGTGCGCCACCCTGTACACTTAATTGATTCAGAATTGATAAACAAAATTTTTAATGGTTAGTTTTTCGAATTTCGCTTTTAAAAGAATTTTTTGCACCCAAGAAAACTCCCTACAAATTTACATTTTAAACCAAATTAAGTGATTAGATTTCCGTTAAATAATTTTCAATTTCACGGCTGCCAAGCGCAGATCTTTACAACTTCGCAAAATTAGCAAGAGGAGACAATTTGTATACAAAAAATAATTTTCATTGGCTTATCCAATAATGAGAAAGTGGACAATGTGAAAAGTAGTTCTATTAGAAGTACCGCTAATAAAAAAGCAAAACCGCCTGTCTGTCTGTCTGTCCATCCTGTACTTACACCGATCTACAATCTTAACTACTGAAGTAATTTTATTCAAACCTTTTATTTAAGAGTCTAGATGATTGTCAAAAATAGATTTTGAATCGTTTCTTAGGCCCAAAATTAAGAGAACCTATCATACACAATTTTGTCAACTATCTGAATTATGTCAAATACGGCTGTAACGATTTTAATAAAAAAGTTTGTGCATGAAGAGGTATAGTCTACATTTTGGTCTAGCTAAAAAAAATATCGTTTTTTTAAAAAAAAAAAAAAAAAAAAACGAATAAATTCCTATGGTGATTTTTTAAAAATAAATCGTTGGAGCCGTTTTTGAAAAAATAAGAACTACCGTTTTAGCCAAGAAGAAAAAATAATAATAATAAAATAAAATGCACGACTAGATATCGCTATACATTTAAATCAATGAAAAAAAAAAAATGTTGGACAAAAACAGATTTTTTTAACAGTATTTCCTCTTTCATTGATTTGATGTAAAACAAACACATTTTCATTTTATTTATTTATTACCATAAAAGCAACTTAATTTTGACACTAACATCTTTTAGATAATTAATCTTTTCGACGCAGATATCAATTTGTGTTATAATATTTTAAAGTTAAAACTGAATTATAATTTACACATGGGATAAATTAAGCATAAGAAATTTCGCATAATTTTATGTTAAAATTTTTAACTGCTTGGAATAACCTTAAATACACCGCCCAGTTTCAAAATGTTAAAATGAAATTCTTAAATGAGCACCATCTAACTTATGTTCTGAATAATTATTTTATGATGCAATGTTGTAAAGCCTTGCATTTATTGATGTTCCTCACAATCATTAGTGCATCACATGATTAATTTATATGCACTAAATGTGCATCCGTTATATTGTTGATCTAAAAAAAATTCCATTAGTTATGCACTTCCTTGATTGAAGAAAGAAAAACAATCACATATTTTTTGTCGTTTCAGTATTCGAAGTTGTAATTAACAATCTTTGATTGGCGTTTTACATAATGATTTAAAGAAAACAGCACCTTTTTTACTTGCAATTATAGGGACTATAACACAAGTTATGCATTCGTAAAAAAATTATAACAATCAAACATGACATTATGATCATAGAGAAGCCTCAAAAAGTGATCGACAAGTGAAAGACAATCGTCAGTCTGTCAGTCGAAGAATAACGGTACCTGCCATATAGCAGTTAAGAAAAATCTTATTTTTCTCGAAAACGGCTCCAATGAATTTGATGAAAATTTCTCAAATCATTTGATCTGAACGAAATTTACGGGAAAAGTCTGTTAACGATAGCTTTCATATAACGCTTTTTTTTATTTTTGGCTTTCTTGGTAACGGTACATTAGATTTCTGTCAAATTTTTTATCTGAGAAGATCTAGGTAGCGTGACATATTCTGCATATCAAAATTTTGAATAACTACTTTTTTCTAAATAAAAAAAAATTTTTGAATTTTTTTTTGAATAATCAATAATCAATGATCTCTAAAAAACTGCATACCAAAAATTTCAAAAAGCATTTGTTTTCAAAGAACTAAAAATAAAAAACAGGATTTCATCAAAATCCGTCCTACAATTTTCGAGATCCTTTTTTTTATAAAATTTTTATTCATCCGTGACATTCAAAGGGGTTCTTGGTTTTTTCGAGAAAACTATTAAAGGGATGGTTTTGGCAGTTTTTATAAGTTTCAAAAACGATTTTTACACCACATATACATACCATTCACTCTCATTATATACATATTTACATACCTATGTCCCATCTATGTATGTAGGTAAATATTTCTCTCCTAACTTAGATAATTAAAATCTATAATCTAGATTTATATATACATACATTTGTATATAGGTTCATTAGATGTACTAAGAATAAAGGTTATCTTACCTACATTGGCTTTAAACCTGCATAGGATAACTAGACAGCCTACCTACTAATAGAGTCAGTTAGTTAGCTACACTAAAGTTGTTTGCTACAAGAGCAAGTTCGTACATTTTATTCAATATTTGTTTGGAGAAAATTTACAAAAATATTTTTCAAAATTTTTCTTAAATTCTAGAAAACAATACATACGTCAGCTATAATGGAAAAAATAGAAATCCTTACGCTGACGAAAATAGCTGTCATATTTTTTTGAGGTCAATGAAATATTTTATCACCAAATAATTTTTTATTTAAAAATAAAAACTCTAATTTTCCGTTGATTATTATAATTATGACGCGCAATATCGATGGACCATCCTTCTTTTCGATGAAAACAAAAAAAAAAAACAAAAATATTTATAAAACTTTGCACACATGTCATAAAAACTGCATGATGTAAACAAAACAAAATTTAATCTGTTGAATATATGTACACATAATTTTAGTTTGCTGGAGGTCTATACTATCAATTTTAAGTAATTAATTGCTCTATAGTCAACAATTACTTATAAGTACTGATAAGCTTTAAATTAAAAATGATTATTAAAAGTCGAGTCTTAGCAACAAACAGTGTTATCAAAGTTGATTATTTTTTGTTTGACCCTTAATTTTTATCGGTTGATTGACTGCAGTATAGCGTCAGACAATATATACTTTTTTTTGCATTTTTTGGAGTGCAAATGATAATGATTGTTACATTGGCTTTATGCAACTAGAAACTAAAGGTTATTCATGTAACGACTCACAAGGCCAAATGTACTTTTATAGGACCGAATAAATAGGCTTCGTCAACAACACGGTTGTGCATCGAAAAAAATTATGACATTTTATGAGATACCAACAAATTGATTGAAACGTAAGCAAACCTCACAATCAAAGGTCAAACGGGGCCAAATTGCAAGATCTCTATTGCAAGTTCTTGTAACTGGAGATTCCTATGACTGAAAAACATTATGCAGGCTGTGGCGAACCCGGTTGGAGCAACTACATCAATATCAACATATTTGGCCCAAGAGAAATTGGTTGCACTAGAGGGGTTTTGACTACCCTTAAAATGATCAAGCAGAGTGCGAGCGTTAGGAAAGTAGGGATTGAGATAACTGGAGATACCGATTAACATTGGTTTTGAATTTCTGAATACCAAAATGGGAGGGGAATATAGAGCTTAGTATTTTACGTTCGCGTTGTACGGCTAAAGAAATTATCTCTGTATTTAACAGTACGTCCGAAGTTGGGCTCAAGGGTAAACTGATGAGCATACGAGAATTGTGGTTGAATAGTTTAAGGGGAGGAATGCAATTGTCATCGCATACCGTTGATACTAACTTACTTACTCTACTTATCCGGGTCCCCATCCAGGAAGGAGGTCTGTCTCAGATAAGGCAGCTTTCAATCTTCTGCGATCAAGATCAGGCTGTTTCCAGACATTCAGATCAGTCCATGGCGTCCGCAATGACTTGGTCTTTAACCTGGAGGTTCGGCCTCCTTGTAGTTTCGAATGTGGAATGTGGGGCTGGGATTCGAAGATTCCCTTAACTGGATTAATGTTTTCCATCATGCTTTCTATGTCACCGATCCAATCCAGTCGACGTGTTTTGAACTTTCGAACTACATTTACATCTTTGTACAGCTCGTAAAGTTCGCAGTTATATCTTTTCCTCCATTCGCCCTCCTGGCACATGGATCAAAATATCTGTCGAACGATTTTTCTTTCAAAGAACCCGTATCTACTCTCTTTTTTTGTTTATCGGCGAACACTCTGTGCCATAAAGAAGGACTGCCCGAATAAATGTTTTATAGAGCGCACACTTTGCCTTCCGCACAACGAGTTTTGAACATATTTTTTTTGGCCAAACCGATGGTAGCAGATTTCAAATAAGGTATCAGTAGTGGAGTTATAGTTAACTCCAAGGTAGATAGAATGGCACGCTGCGGGGTGGTCGATGATGTCAATATCGCCCGCGTACCCCAGCTCAGCATTTACGCAGATTTGTTGAAGATAGTGCCATCCATGTTAACGCTTGCGGATCTCCGTACATCCTAACGGTTCTAAAGAGCTATTCCCCAATTGTACATTACACCGCGAGTTTTCTAGGATCACTCGACAAAGTAAGATCAGCTCCTAACGATTAACACTATCATATGCAGCCTTGAATTCAAAGAAGAGATTATAAGTTTTGACTTGAGATTTGTTGGTCATTTCCATCATTTTGCGCAATGTGAAGTTTTCGTCTATGCGGCTAGTCGTTCACATCTGAATCCACACTTGTATTTGCGGACTAAAGTGTTTCAGAAGGGCTGTAGACGCTTACACGGCATATTGGACATGTATCTTGTATGCAACATTAAGCAGTGATATGCCACGGTATTACATTATATAAGTTCGCCTTTTTTGTAGATGGAAAAGTTCCCAGGCATCCTACCCTTCAGTTTACTTTGTAGATGATTTGATGCCTGCGCACACTCTCAAAACATCACTGCCGTATTTGACCAGCTTTACTGACAAACCATTGTGGATGATGATGTGAATACCATCAAAATATTTGATTAAATATGTACTTGGTTGACTTTCAGCTACTTGGTTGATAGGGTGGGTTTGGATCGGCTTCTTTCCAAATCCTTTAATTTTAGTTGGGGAATAACGTCTCCAACGATGATATTTTTGAGTTGAAATCATAACTACGGCGCAGGCTAGTCCTTAAATACATGTCCTGCGTTCCTACAGGACGAAGCTTCAACTTGCCATAGAGCTTTGTTTTCGTCGGAAGCTTACCATCTTAGCAGGAGCCTTCATAAATCAGTTATAAGTATATCCTTTCTTTTTTTTTCACCCTGCCATTGATTAACAATTTTTTTGATATTCGTCATTATCTTGGGCGCCATACTAAAAGTGTAGTTACTTATAATCACCGCACCGGCGCGGCGTGAGGGACTTTTATTACTTAGACACCAAGCTTGATTTTTACTCGCGATATATGTACTATAGGCAAGTTTTGCACTTGGAAAAAAAATAGTACTCGAGATTTTAATCAAGCTTTACATTTCGATGCTGGAGAAAACCAAAAAAGTGGATCGCTCAATTCCATCTGTCTGTCTGTCTATCTGTACATAGCTTTACAGCCTTAACGGTTAAGGGGATTTTCTTCAAAATTGGTATTTAAGCTTTTTAGGAGATTGTCTGAAATAGATTTTTGCATTACAATTTTTTCTACCATCTTCATTATCTCGGAGACGGCTAAAACTATCTTTAAAAAAATGTATGCACTACTTTAGGTATATTCTACATTTTGGTAGCATTTGTTTTTTAATATTTTGTTATTAACGTACTGTACTAACCATACAACCATTTTTTTCGGTTTCGACTTTCTAATAAACGACTCCACGGCTTTCAATAAAAATTTGTATGTAGAAGTCGCTTACATTATTAAAACTATTACCAATATGTTGGAAAAAGTATTTGTTTTATATTTAATTTTTTTTTTATTTTTATTGTTTTTTTTGTAGAATTCAATATTTCGAAAACGGGTGGATGATTTTTTTGTAATTTTGTTTCTAAGTTTTTCTTATTAAATATTTAAAATTACCATGCCAATGTTTTTTAGAAAAATAATAAAGAAATCTTGTATATAAAAATTTAAGTAAATTAAAAACGACCCAACATGTGTTCTTAAATGTTATTAGTTATTTCTATTTTCATCATTTTAACTTCATTATTTACAAAAACAAAAAAAACAAAAAAAAAATTGTGCACCAGCAGGACTCGAACCTGGGCACCCCGCGTGCAAGGCTGATATACTATCAGATTCCATAATGGATTTAGCAAATAATTAAAAGTTAAAGTAGCCATTCCGTGATTTTAACTTTAGTTAAATGTTAAAATCGTTTAAAATTAGCTCAATCATGTTTTTAGCTTAGTAAATTGCTAAAATTGGCTTTAACATTTTACTAAATCGTTTAAAATTTTGCGCCAATGTGATCACACATATGAGCAAGTACGTGCGATCAAGTCGTGCATTTCTTTAAATTTATTTATAATCATATTTTTTCATCTTTCAGAATTCGTTAAACAAATTTTAAAAAATGCAGCAGAAACACCATGTAGTTGACATTCGTTCCGACACTATAAGCCAACCCACAGCCGAAATGCGAAAAGCCATGTTTGAAGCTGTTGTCGGCGATGACGTTTACCATGAAGATCCAACAGTTAAGGAACTCGAAGCGAAGTCAGCTCAATTATTTAAAAAAGAAGCTGGCCTCTTTGTGCCAAGTGGTACCATGGGAAATCTGTTGGCAAGTAAGTGTTTTTTTTTCTGTTTTGATTAAATCAAGTTTATGGTGTCGCCTTAACGTATTTAGTCTTACCTTTACCCATCTGAACGAATTCCAAAATTCAAAACTGATATTGCCTATTTTTAGGAATTTATTGAATACAAATTCAGATATTGCCTATAAAAAAATAATGACACACGCAAAAGGGCCAGAATATGAATTTTTCATAAAACTGAAATCGAAATCCTTTTGGCAATATACAATTATGTACTTTCAATTTGAAAAAAAAAAAACCTTAAAGCTAATTCTATCGCTACACACCGGCTTTTACAGTATACTATATGATGATGTAGCTAAGAAAAAATGCCACCATCAAGACCGCAGGGTTGAAAAAATCATCAAAGCAAGAAATGAACAATTTTAACATCAGCCGAAGCTCCAGTTTATTCCTGTAAATCGAACGCAATAAAACCACCTGAAATCCATTACAATTTAGGTATATGACTTACGATTTGTATCTCGTCTCGCTGCGAGCGGTTTGTAGGCACCTCCAATGCCAATATAACTACAACACCACTTCAATAAAATTTGCCGCTGGCGGTGGGTGTAGCGTGGTGCGGGTGCGGTGCGGAAGTGTGATCTGTGGCACCAGAAGGATTCGCCAGCCTTATACATAGATATGTTGTTGAAAAGCAAAGGAGCGCATGCTGCGGTTCTTATATTAAATTCATAGTTACGAATATAAATTCCAATCGGATGCTGATGCCTGCCATTCAAATAAAGTATCGCGCTCGGTTTGCCAACGAATTGCGTGGCATAGCGGTTGAATGTGAATGAATAAAGGAAACTTCAGCAAAGGGTTTCTTATTGATATAAAAGGAATATACCCACCTTGAATCCTTCGAGATAGTTGTGGGCTGTGCCATCATGGCGGCCTGTCGTCATCGTCGTCGTCTCAAGCTGCCATACGAAATCTTTCCAACCTTTCCCGGATTCATCCGGGGGCAATAAAATGGCGACCATTACAGTAAATCTATCGGTTGCATATGTGGCGCTTTTATATGCCCATACCCAACATTACCCACCGACTACCCATGATGACTTACATTAAAGCCTTTTTCATGTACACACCACACACATATTGGATTATAGTACCATAACCTATACCCATATGATTATGTAGCAGAACTTTATGACAGAAGTTATGTTTACCATCACATAACACCGCGAAATTGCTTTACAAACATACTATTGAGCGCGGTCTTAAATTTGAAAATGTATCCATAGGGTCCATCCCCTACCAGGCCATCATTTGACCTTTCGTCCACCTCCTGAATAACCCATTGCATGTTATTGAAGTAAAATTAAATGTCGAAACAAACAACTTTTACTGATGCAGGCATATCAAAATTTCTATAAATATATACTCGAATAAGCTAGATTTGGTAAATGTCTAACCGAGCGATTGAGTAGATCCTTCACATGCAGGATATTATGAAACGGGTGAAAGTTGTTTGCGGAAAATTATATGGGGATGTTAGGAAGTGGTGGGTGTGGCAGTGCGGAAAGGAATGCAAATGTGTTTGATTTGTGAGAACATTGAAATTTAAACTTATACATATCGGTGAGATAAAACGATAGAGCCCGAATATTATTTTTATGATTTAATTTTGTAGATAAGGAGATAAGGGCTTAAATGCTCATCTTAATTTTGTTTGAACTTGCGTTAGGTCGAAGTTTAGTCCTTTTTATTTCATAATGTTAATTGAGGACCAAATATTAGAGGAAAGTATTTCTTCGAAAATATGGTGTTTAATATTGTTACCGTCTTCATGGTTTACGGTTTCCTCAAAATGCATTGCTTGTCCGTCAATAATAAATTTGATTAAAGTAGCCGAGGGCGAAGAAATTCGCCTCAGTAAGAAAATTACGTTTTACATCAAGACGAATTTCAGAAGCATCGTTTCCTAGTGAGACTTGTTGGAAAAATGTTGATTCTTTTTCTCGAAGATGCGGTGCCTAAATTATCCTGTAAGAAAATGAATTAAATTAAAATTTTGGAAGGCTGGAACCTTACCAAAATTGAGTCTTAAAATTTTGATAAGTAACCCGGTACTACTTATATAATTTAATAACGAAAGCTTTGTTGAATAAATAAATTTAATATTAAAGAAAAAAAAAGAAACGTTTAGAAATAAAATGCACGACTGGATCACACCAACTTGCTCTTATGTTCGATCACATCGTATGCAAAAGATTTCTATTAAAAATCTAAATATATTTTTAAAGTCGTTTTTTACTAAATTTTAATATATACAAAATTAGTGTGAGAATCTTAAATATTTAATAATATAATAATAGGCGTGTTTTTCACTAAGCCCCTGGGAAATTGGACGAAAAAAAAACGATGAGTAGGATTAACAATTTGCATGTTAAATCCAACAACAACTAATCCCCGGGGGTGCTTAGCTTAAACCCAGAGAATTCTCGAGGCTTAGCTATTGGAGAGGATAAAAACTGTGCTACCAAAAACTTTTTCACTAAGTTATCGATAAAATGTATAGAAACTTCAAAACTGACATTTTGACATGTTAGCTAATTATCAATTTTGTTTGGTTTGGTTGAGCATTTGGTCTAAGTGTGTCAGTTGTTTTCAATTCTTGTTAATTGAACGAACAAAAAAACAAAGGTTTCTCTGAGAAGATTGTTTTCGGCTGCGTTTTGTTGTACACGGGAGCAACCCAATACAGATTCTCTGCTACATCCTTGGCATACTCCAATCTTCTTGATCGTCGTCCGCTCTTGCTCAGACCTATATTCATAATGACATAGGAACTGAGCGTCCCGCCCGAATAAGCAAGTCGTCCACTAATATCATGTCACCAGTGACCAACGAATGGGGTAGTTTTCAAGTAGTTGAATTCTATGTACCACTGTATTTGTGAAAATTAAATTAAAAGAAAATCACATCGGCTAAAAACAATTTCCAAAATACCTTATTTCAATTTTCAAATTACTTGATTCACATTTTTTTGTATAAATAATAATTGACTTGGTTCTTTTTATGTTATTTTAATAGAAAAGTAGTTTAAATTCAATATATATATTGAAATTACAAAAAACAAATCAACCCGATGATTTTTAGAAGAATGAGGATGAGGCAAAGAGTGATGTTTCTTGTTTTCTTGCCTTACAGCTGTTCTTCAAATGTCAACTTGTTAATAGTGCTATCAAGTTTTTCACTAAGCGCCTTGGTCGTTTTTTTCAACCATTTCCCCCGGGGATTGCAAAAAAAACGCACCTAATATAAACTTAAAATCGGTTTAATCAAAGAAAAAATATTTCAAAATTTTGAAATAAATACTTAAACTAATTTGCGCTGAAAAAAAAGTACGCCATTTTATTTCTCGGATAAATTTGATTTTATGAGAAAAAAATTTTAAAAATGTGTTTAGCGTTTTTTGAGAAAAAATGTTTTTTTTTCAAAACTTTTTGAAAAAAATTTAAAAAGAAAATTCAAAAACGCCCATTCATAGGTATTCAGCAAATACATATAACTATAATTTAAAAAAAAAAATAATGAGCAGTTTTCAAAATATATATTTTTTTAAATGCTTTTAAAAAGACAAAAAAATATTAATTAAAAATATTGGTACACAGCAGGGACTGTTTTAAGTGGTAACTGTTATGTTTTTTGGTAATTACTATTTGAAATTGGTAATTCTAAAGCATGTTTCTGGTAATTACTATCTTGCACTGGACCCCAGAATTAGATGTTTTTTATCATGACTTATACTCTTTTATAATATCTCCTTTTACATATGTAGTTCGAATACAATCCTCCTAACAAACTCAGATGAGATATAAAAATTTCCGGTAGATAACCAGCTCGCGCTAACACACCATCAATCATTTTGTGGGGAAACATGTGTGTTTTATATAGCCAAAGCGATCCGGATTGCTTTGTGTTGTTGCAATGCCTATGAAGAAAAAAATAGCTCAGCTGATGAACTAAACATCTATTGTCAAACACAAATCTAAAGCTAATCAGAAAGTATTTAATTCATTTAGATTTGTTTGAAAATTTGAGGATCACCTAATTCAAAACTACATCTGTATGTGCAATACAATTGAGTTGACAGAAAGAGCTACCTTGATCAATCGAAAACAAAGCCGCTACTAAAGTAGCTTTTAGCTAGCGTAGTCTCTTCGAACTCGACGCGGGCACTGACAATCATGTTTTTTTTTATTTTAGTGTATTGTACTTTTCTGCTCTGAGTCGTTGACAGTCATTATTATTTGGGTGTAAGAAAGCAAGTTCAGAGATTTGCTACTGGCCTTCATGCAACGTTTCCACCGACCACTAAGCCCAAATTTAAATAGATTTAGCTAAATCACCTACAAATCTTGAGGATTTACCATACAAATTTTAATCTTCTCAGATGAAGATTTAAAATAAATCTCATTTAAATCTTCAATCCAACTAACCTATTCCATATCGAAATGAACACATTTTTTGGGAAAGTGAATTTTTCTCTTCGGTTGACATAGATGAAGATGCCCGTCTCACTTCTACATCATAAGAGAAAATGAAACGATATATGCATTTTGAATAGTGCTGTCAAAATTAATCTACTTTTGGAGCGGTGGAAACACTTTTTGAGATTAGTAAATCTACATGAGATTAGAGTTCGGTGGAAACGTAGTATCAGAATACGATCCTCTCTGTGCAATGGAAGATATTTTTGGACACGAATTCTTTCGTATATAAAGTTATTCTGAAAATATCTCTTCAGTTTGCACTGACAGCACCAATGTTAGCAGCGCTGAATTTGGTGGCATGTGGACGAATTTGGAAAGACGAATTTCTGAAAAGGGTTCTGAAATAACATTAATGACGAATTGGTGTGCTGTGCATCGTTCAGATTTAGCTTTCAATGATCTAACAAATTCTTTTTCCAAAGTAGATAAAATTCTTTCAACTCTGAGTCGAATTTCATTTTATTTTTATGTATCAGCCATTCGCCCAACGGAGCTTCAGAAAATAGCATCCGAAATCAAGTTGAAACTACTGTAGATGCCTAAAATAATTGGCGAGTCGTTTCATTGTTTTTTTTTTTAATTAATGATGAGCAGTCAAAAGATTATTATTATTCTTTTCTGACTAATATTGAAAATTTACACAACAATGCTTTTTTAGGTGATATTTTATTAATTTTGCAAAGATGTTTGCTAAATGACATCAGGCTTTCATTAACCCTTATACAGATGCCCGTCATGTGAAAATTTGTATTATGAGAGACTGCCAATTCCACTTGGTTTGGTTAGTAAGTTAGAAAGCAAAATTGTGATCACTAACGGTAATTAGTTACTGCATACTTTCGAGTTGAATAAGGAAATACTGTCAAGGTCAACTCCCGAAATACATGGTTGTCCATCCGATGAGTTTCGTGAACATGTTTGCGATATACTAGTCATGTACTTACAACAACGATTTCAATGTGAAAGAAAAGAGCTTTTGCCTGCTATTGAAGCTTTCTTAAAATTTGACGCTGAAAAATTGCATAAAATAATTCCAGCAGATGTAGATTTGGGCAAAGCTTTATCTCCAGTATAATGATTTTTGTTCTGTACGGCTGGACAATACGGCTGGACCTGAACGATACTGTCATTTTAAACAGTTCACAACACTATAAACACGTCCGCTTGCTTTGCACGCTTCATTCTGCAGATTTTGAAAATTGCATCAGTGCTGATATAGTGTCTTGAAAAAAAAAAACATTAGAGCACATTTGTGCATAGAGACTGTGAACAAGTATTCACTTATTCGAACCTGGCAAATTAGAATTCGAGATCATCCATAAAGAAATGGCTGTCGGTTTTGCGTCGTTACTTTGAAGATGGACACAAGTGCGACATCGAAATAAGATTCGATATACTCCAATGAATTAAAAAAAAAAATTGTTATGTATATGTATATATTGTATGTATTGTAAAAGGAAGATTTTAAATAACGACGAACTTGTGCCGTTTTATTATTTTGAATAATGATTTTCTTAATTGGTTGGTAATTCAGATTTTTCCTTAAAACTTTCGTCGTATGGAAAGTAAACGGTCGTATGGAAAGTACCGTTTTTAGACATTAAAAAAAAAATTAACCATATCATATCATATACCTAAAAAGATGCACTGATTTTTTTAAATCTAAATCGTTAGAGCCGTTTCTGAGAAAATAGGATTTAACGTTACGGTTATATGGCAGGTACCGTTATTTTTTGAGCTAAAAAAAAAATTCAATTTCCCCTCTGTACAATACCTAAAACCACTATATACCAAGTTTGAAATAATTCGCCCCACCTGTTAGAGGGCTGTAGGTGTCTATACATACATACAGACAGACTGACAGACAGACAAGACAAATTTTGCACGCGCTCAAGGGATTATGAATACTTTTTATATGTTTTTCTTAACACAGCGCGTGCATCTGGTGAAAGAAGAGAAAGAAGGATAGGAAAGATGTGTGGCGCGATGTTCTCAGACTAGAGCTGGTTGTTATTTCAGATTTATCTCTAGGGATGGCGGCTGAACTAATGCGCAGAGAATTACCGTGTCTTATTTATTTATGTCCCTTATAATTCACGTTATTTTATTCATTTCATTGTCATATTTATGCGTATACTAGTTAGCTCAATCACATGTTCTTAGTGTTATGCCTAAACAGCATTTTTAGACCATTTTTTTTTGGTCTTCGCTATCATCGTTATGTCATGTTTGATTGTTATCTGAAAACTTTTTTTTTTCGATGAATGCATTACCTATAATCGCAAGTAAAAATGTTAGCATCTATAATGGTTTTCCAAAGAAACTTCAAAAGTATTGTAATTGTTAAGTCTTCTCAGATCGGCTGGTAGGGAGGTCCAGAGACTGGCTGAATACACAAAAAATTGTTGTTTAGAGTTTCTGTATTTAAAAGGAGGCACATTTATAACTTTACTTCTTTGAGATACAGGAAAACTAAGTTTTTCAAATAAGTAGCTATGCATGATTTTTAGTGCACATGAGTTTAAAGAGAAAATTCAGTACTAAAAAATGTAGATGTTTGTTCAGGTGCATACCAAAGACATTTATTGAATACAGAAAATCAGGTTACCATAAAACAGAACGGGAAAGAAAAGAGTTTTGGCAATCTTCATTTTAGTTGCACTTGGAAGACATAACCACCAGTTACGTGTAATATCCGTAGGGTAGCATACGTTTTTCCGAGTCAGAGTTTGATTAAAAATTACGCCTAAGTTCTTCGCTGTCTTTTCATACTTCAACATTGAACCATCTATATTCACGCATTGTAAACTTGTTGTGTCATGAACAGTGTTACTTATAAGAATGACCTGGCATTTCTTCAAGTTGAAGTTCAGATGGCTTGATTGTGACCATTCTACTATACGGAACAGATCTTCTTTGATTCGGGCAGTTGCATCTTCAACCATTCCGATACTGTAGCTCAAAAAGGTTTGAAAGTCATCGGCGTATATGTGAATTTCGCAATTACTAAGAACCGAAGTTATATCATTATTGAACTGCGTGGAAAGGAGAAGGCCCAAGATTGATCCCTGTGGTACACCAGCGTGAGTGAAAAGGAACTCTGATAACTTGCAATTTGCAGAAACCGCTTGGGTTCTGTCGGTTAGATAATCTTCAATAAGAGATAAGGCTGAGATTTCAAAATAGAAAAAATGTTGTAACTTCTTAAAAAGTATTCTATGAGAAACAGTGTCAAACGCCTTCGAGAAGTGTAAAAGAACCAACATTGTTATTAGATTCTTTTAGATTTGCAGTTGTATGTTGTCCACAATTTTAAGGAGCGCTCTTGTAAGCAGTTGATGTGTGTCTAGGAAAGTGGTTATCTGCTGACTTACAATCTTTTCAAACGCCTTCAAAAGAAACAGTAGCATAGAAATTGGTTGATAGTCTTTAATAATTAAATTTATAAATTTTTGAAGCTCTCCAAGGCTTAGAGAAACAGGATCTGGTTAAAACAGTGTTGAAGGTATGAGAAATGAAAGGAGATATGAAAGCAAGAATAAATTTAACAAATTTGGGATGCATGTTTTCGAGACCTATTGCTTCCGATTTAATTCCAGTTATTGCTTTGAACACTTGTATTTCATCAACTCTTCTGAAACTAAAACCTGTTGAAATATCTGTTTGAAACTATATATGCATCATCATTAATGTAGGAGGAGGAGGCGGCAAGTATTTTGTTAAGCTCGTTAAGGTCACATTCTTCATCACAACTCATTTTCTGATTTCAGATACCAAGTGACTTGATATTTCTCCATAGTTTTTTGGAGGTTAGATAAGTAAATTTTGAGACATAGAATCTTCGTTTAGAAGTTTTTATTCTAACAACTACAGTATTTCGCAATCTTTTATAGTATTCGAAGAAGTGTTGAACTCGAAATGGTTTACAACGCTTATATGCTCCATTTCTCTTAGCTTTAAGTAGTTCGATATTGTTATTAAATCAACCTGGGTCAGTATTTTGTGTGCGAACTGTTTTAATTGGTACAGATATATCAAACAGATTATTGATTGTATCAGTGAAGAAATGCACCTGATCATCGACATATGAAAGAAGATATATGCTTTGAAGGTTAGAATTTAAAGCATTATGTACTAAGGTCTGCATGCTTACAGATTTGAAATCTGTAAGCAAATAAGTTTGTTGGTTAAAATTTGATTTTATGTAGAGAATATAAAAAGCCAAAATAAGATCGTGCTTTGAGAAAAATGGTGCAGGTGCTTCAAGCTGTACATAATAGTTTACAAAATTAGGCTGGTTAACGAGAAAAATATCTAGCAAAATTGACCTCTGGTTGAAGTAAAATGCGTAATTAACTTCCAGTTTATAGAAAAGATGTTAAATGAAACAAGGCCATCGTTAAAACTTTGACATTACTATTATTCTCATCTAAGAGGTCCACATTCAAGTATACTACAATAAAAATGTAATTGTAGATCACAGAATATTCGATGAAGAATTTTTCTTTCGAAAGTTCCTAACGTTTGCTGCGTTTTCTTTTTCAATGTCCAGCAATCAGGGCCGTGCAGCAAAACGGGTATGAAAAGCGTTTTGTAGAGCATTATTATTGACTTTCGGATGGAGTTATGAAGTAAGCTGCTTTGGCTTTTGAAAACCGATGTCACAGTAGTTGGATAGACTCACCTTCTACTCAAATGTCATTCGCAAAATTTATATTTACTCCAAAGTAGATAAACTCCTTTTAGCTGCAAAATAATAAGTTTTGTCCAAGACGGTGTTTGGACGATATTTTTCGGGCTGACATCATATAATTTCGCTGCTTCTTGTTCACTCTCCGTAACAGAATCTGCTTCTGCATCTTGGGTACATCTTATGAGGTTCTGGTCATCTACGAAACCTAACAATATGTGTGTTTGTAAATATAGTACCTTCTTTGTTCAGACTGTCTGTTACAACACCTTATTGTTAAAGTAGCCGGACACCTCATGGGAATGCCAGAAGTCAGCGCAGGTTGGAAAAGTTTCGAGGTTTTACTTCATAATTGGACAATAAAGCTCGACGTATTGCTAAAAGTTTTACAGTACATCTAATTCTCTTCTCCCGGGTTTTGGAATTCCCTCATTGCATTAAAGAGTTTTGGCGCGGTATACTGTCATGGTCGCTCTTGATAAATTGATAAAAGGTTGGTAACTTTCGATATGCGATCCGTTCAATTTTTCGCTTTGGCTTCGTGTGAAAATTTTTTCTAGAGTAAATTTAACTTTAGGAGCAGTATTAGTTGTCAATGTTTGATTGGCCTTAAGGTGCTCAAACAATTCAGTGGGCAGGATCTTGTAGGCGACATTTTGCAAGGAAATGATGCTATAATTGGTCGTCGATATTGGGCCCCCTTTTTTAATAATAGAACCGACTGCACGTATTTTCCAGTCATAGGGGTCATCCCCCATAGAGTTGATAATTTGGTGTTTGCTTCTGGCACACGTATCACCTCCATGTGTGTACAGATCTGCTGGTAAGCCATCTGTGGCTGCGACTTTGTTATTTTTAAACCTCTATGGCGCAACGCTCACTTAAAATGTATATGTGTTTCCGAGGCTGCTTCGTGATTGTCTGGAAATTGCCTTTTGAGATGCTGGTCTGCATTCTTCAATCAGCTTGTTAATCAGCTACTGGAAGTGCTGCCTAAATTATTCTGCAACTTATTGTTGGTCGGTAGCACATTTTCCTTCAAAAAGAGTGCGTTCAACTGTATTCCGGCCAGCAGTCAATTGCTTGGCTCCCTCATAGAATTAGCGGGCTTAGTTTCGTTGGTATGAATCTTCTGTATCGTTGAGCTGGGGGTTCTTCCTTCCTTCCGTTCTTCTAGCTTTATACTCACCTCTGGCTTTCCTAATGCTTCTTACTCAGTACCTATTAGCTCTGTAGCTCTTTTAAGAGATTCAAATTCACCATCATACCACTGGTTTCTTTTCGGAGACGGTTTCGAAGCAGTTGGTATTTTCGGATACTTCCTTGATGGTTTTTCAACAGCTATTCCACTAGAAAGTGTGTGTTTTCTGCTCAATTGTTTATTCCAGATTCTGGCTACTCCATCGTCCCTGAGGCGTCCAATGTGAAGTTTTCATTTCGTAGCAATAACATGCGGCTTTTGCTACTCGAGAACGTAGTTTCGAATTTTTGAGCAACCCCTGGTGTGTTCAAAGTTCGTACATTTCAAGGGTACCTATGCTTTTAATCGTTTTCCATTATCCGAGGTTAGCGTCTCTTTTAAAATTATAGGAAAAAAGAAAACCAAACCTAGAGCACCAAGCCCATCTTTATATCCCTGGAAGAGGCGCAGAATATACAGATGTTAGTTGTGCAGAGTTGACCTGTATGTTAAGGTATATCATGAAAGTTTGCACATGTAATTTGAGTCTACTTGTGCAAGGGGGATTAACCAAATAATTCCCAGTGTAAGCACTTCATCATGAACCTGATTGTAACCATATTCACCCATTGGTCCAACCCAGATTTTAATCAGTCAGTAGTTTCTCGATCAATCGTAATGCAGCCCATCACAACGAATTTTGATAATAGAAAAAAAAAATTAAAACGATACTCTGAAACTCAAGGGAAAGAAATATTGTTTGAACAGGCAGTTGGCTACCGACATTGATCAATTGGAAACTTATTCCTCATCCTCAGCAATTCGAAATCTATACTTTCATTGTGAATTATATTTTCATTGTCAATTTTTAATTCCCCATTGTCATTTTTCTATGCTCTAATACACTGTGAACTGTATTGATCGCAATGGTAAATGTTCTATGATTGTGGATGTTTTCTCGTCGGTCGGTAGATGGCGGGGTTATTTGTGCGGCTAACTACAGGATTAAGTAATCTCACCCAAAAATAGCAAGCAGGGAACCTAATTCCAGTCCAGGGCTAATTTGAAAGGATACAACTTTTATTACCTAAAGACATCCACTTAACAGCACGGGAAATACTGTAGAAAATGAAGTATCGGAATTGATTAAAAAAGTTGGGTCCCACTTTCTCCTAAGCAAATCAGAATCGAGACTCTTCTTGTATAAAAGGTTCGCCGCTCATTGACTCCTTACAACCTCTTATTATATTTTCTAGTGTGACTGAGTGTGAACTGTAAGTATGGCCATTTAAATTTTCGTATTCGCAGTGTTGACGTCACATAGTCATCTGTGACTCGTGATGATGCATTAGGATATTTCCGCGACCGTGTGTTGCTCATGATGAAGCAATGCGGCGGACGATAATTTATGCGTGCTATGTACGGATAGAGGGCGTGCGAAGGTGCTGAACTGTACAATGGTACAATCTGTGTGAATGCTGTAGCTTGGTTTTCATAGCCGTAATGCGTTACAATTACAGAAATGGTTCATGATGTTTTCTTGGCCATCCTTGCAAGCCTAACTTCGATAAGACTTTCGAGCTTCCACTTCATTTTGAGGACTTGGTCCTTGGTGGCTTTGGTTTCCGAAACAACTACTTGGCAATATTGTTACGATATCTGCTATTTTATTTTATATTTCTGTTCTTAATTTAAGTTTAATTCTTAGATGGAAAGATGTACCATTTTTTTCTATTTTTCCTTGTCGTCCGCTCTTCCTCATGTAACATCTAATGGTTAAGTTTTTCTAAATTATAAACAGATAAACAGTAGGAGACTATTAAATATCCAAACCAAACAATCAAAGATTCTCGATTTGTGCAGCAAGAACACCGTGAAGTCTACTATCATTAAATTGGTGAATTCATTAAGGCGTGAACTTTGTATAAATTTTTAAAGTAGGAGTCTAATTGAATTTACTTGGAACTTATAAGTCATGATTCGTTGTTATGAACACATGAGAGCTTTGCACCGTGGGGTATACCATACAGACATAAGGAATTTAACCCTGCGTAACTGCGGTCAGCTAAGAATATTATAAATGCTTGGCAACATTGTAAAAATACCAAACAACTTGTGTCTGTGAGTATTTTTTTTTTAACTTTTTCAAATGTTTAATATTTTTGGAATATACCTACTGTTATTTAATAATATGAACTTGAGGATAAGATACGACGCTAGGACACGTGACTATAAAAACGAATTGGGTTCAAATATTATTGGTGTTCGATGAAATGTAGATCGATTGACGTTTCGAGAATGTCAAGTCCTCTTGAGTTTGTCTAGAAACCGGATCATGTATTCATTTTAATATATTTTGTTTTATCTGACAGAAAAAGTATTCAAATTTCAATGGAACCCCGAAAAATGGATTATTTCTAAAAACAGAAAAAGATTTTGTGAATAATATCCCTCGGTACATTGGACAAAAATAATTCCAAGGAAGTGAAATCATCTGAAGCTGCTTTTCTTATTTGAATCACAATGCCAACCGGAATTTCGTAACTCAATTCCTGAAATTCTTTTCCTCCAAGGAAAATAAAATACAAAAAACGTTAAGAAAAAATATAATTTTCCTGTTACATGCTCGAAAGGATGAAATCCTATATACCTACACCAAAATACCTATATCAAATATTTTTCAATTTTCTTCTAAGTAGGTATCTGTCTTACTGTGAAAACTACAGATAAAAGCATTACCATACCCACATATTCTCCGGGATGTGTCCTTAAAATGTTTCCTCTAGAAAATGTGCCCTTAAATATATTTTTTTTTCTTTTCTAGAACAAAATTTAAAATAATCAAAAAAAAAAAAATAAATAAAATATATTTTATATATATTTTCTTTTTCTAGTAATGGTGCATTGCAGTCGTCGGGGAACGGAAGCAATTGTCGGTGATTTATCTCATACATTCCTTTATGAACAAGGTAAGGATAATGTGGATAAAGATAAAAATGGATAACTTTTCTTTTGTTGTATGAAATGCAGATAATGTTAAAACTTGAATAGGAGATACTTTTCATTTTAAATAGTGTGTGGGTAGAAAAGATACAGCAGAAACTTTTCGAGCGTATGCAACATTTAGGTACATATTATCTGAGTAGAGTTCTGTTATATTCGAAGATTAATCGTATTTATTTCTATATTTAAATGCGATCAGGAGTAGATAGCATATGAGTTGTGGTATTAATCCCCAAGTGCAGTATCATCAAAACTCAAAATCCACAAACGTAAAACTCACCAAATTTTTAAGTTAGATTTAGCTAACAAAAGCTAAATAGAGAAAAAAAAGAAAAATGTGCGTAGTATTATCTTTTTTAAGTAAGAGTAATCTTATATTAACAGTTTCTTACAGAGCAATACTCAGCCAAGATTTCAACTCATCTTTTGGGTCTTCTTTATCACTAAGCCAGGTTTAATAAATTTGACTTTAAAGCACTTTTTTGTTTGCTTTGGTTTTACCTTTCCACTCAATGGCAACAGTTTCCCAAATTTTCTTTATATACGCATTGTAACCAACTAAAAATTCCATGCACATATACGAGTAATTTATTATTTACTAGCAGGTACCCTTGTGTCGCTACGGTTCTTTAATACCGCTGCGATGTCGTCATCTACGTATGTACCTACAAAATTTCATTAAAACCGGTTCGTTGACACGTGAAAACGGAACAAACACCGAAATATACATACCGTCTATATCAAAAAACTTGGATTGAAGCCGTTTGATTTTGTGAGATCACAAATAAAACCAAATTTCATCAAAATTCGTTCAATGAAATATACGTGAAGGCAGAACAAATACCTATAAATCAATCTAGTGCCCCAATCTTCTAACTCATAATTTTCATTCATTTAGCAGACAGCTCTGCGTATATTTAAAAATGTTTTAAACTTTTTGGATATCTTATCTATATTACCGGAAACGCCCCTAAAACTTTGGATTCAAATTTTAGAGTTTATTTTGACGTCCACTTTTGTCATTTATAAATAAGGTCGGTAAGACAGCCATTTAATGTGACCACTAGCTGAACGACTCGGGTTGAAAGACGTGAGTTAAATGCGATTTTGGCTGTTCATGACTTGACATGTAGACAACAAACTATATTTTGACTTTTTTATACTATTTTTTGGGTTGGGGTCAAAACTCTTTTAATAAAATTCTGCTTTTTAAATTCTGCTTTCAAAATTCTGCTCATCAAAATTCTGCAAATAATAACAAAGGCAAAGGTTTGGAAAATGTTAAAACGAGCGCGCCCTTTTTAACATTATCTTGAATAGATAAAAAACTATTTTTCTAAAATAAAAAACAACGGTACCTCCCATACAAATGTTAAAAAACCGTTAAGAATTTGTGTGTTCTTAATAGCACAGTTCACTTTTAAGTATAAGAAATTCCCTAAAATTTTTAATAAGACTGCGTACTCAAATTTTCAAAAAAAAAAGTTTTTCGATTTTTAAAAAACAAATAAATTATTTTTTTTTTGAAAAATCGATTTTTCAAAAACCAGTTACAGATTTTTTTTTAAATTTGAATTTTATATGTATATTAATAATATCTTTAAAATGGGGGTGACGTACGCAAAAATTCGTAAAAAGGGTATAATAATTAGGTAGAAATAAATGAATAAAACACATAATTTAATGTTCTTATATTGCTTAGTCGTTATAGTTTGAGGGAAAATAAAGATGCAATTTGAATTCATGGATAAATAAGAATATATAAAAAAAAAAATCAAAAATCGTTGGAGTGGTTTTTTAATAAACTAACTTTTTATGTATAAAATTTTGAAAACATTATTAGAAAAAAAAAATTGAAACGCCATTTTGAAGATATTATCATATACATATAAAATTCGTATTTAAAAAATAAAATTTGTAGCCGGTTCTTGAAAAATCGATTTTTCAAAAAAAAAATTAATTTATTATCGAAAAACTTATTTTTTGAAAATTTGAGAATGCAGTTTTATTAAAAATTTTAGAGAGCATTTGTATTAAGGAAATTATTTTAATCGGTTCATCCAATATTGAGAAAGTCGAAAATATGAAAAGTGGTTCTATGGGAAGTACCGGTAATTAGTACGCAAAAAAATATTTTTAAACTTAAAAGTGAACTGTACTATTAAGAACACACAAATTTTCTTATAAAAAATTCTTGGAGCCGTTTTTGAGAAAAATAAGATTTTTATTTTTGGCAACAAAACATGTATGTGAGCTACTGTTATTATGTCGTCTTAAAAAAATGGAAAAAACGTATGGGCATATTGCCGAAAAAACAATATGTACCAAGTTTGACGCAAATCTATCCAACCGTTTAGGCTGTAGACTCCAAGACAGACAGAATGACAGACAGACGGAATTGGGGGATGCAGCATTTTGGTGTTCTCTATGATCGTAATATCATGTTTGATTGTTAGACAATTTTTTTTTTTTTTACGAATACATAACTTGCTTTATAGTACCTATAATCGCCAGTAAAATTAAGCAGAATTTTTTTTTGTTGACGGACATAATTTTGAAAAGCAAACAAAATGAAAAAAAGATGAATTTTGAAAAGCAGAATTTTGAAAAGTAGTATTTTGAAGCCAGAATTTTGACTGCTACCTATTTTTTTTTAACGTCACTCAAAAAGTTTAAAATTAACTTTTTCCGGAGCAAAAAAATTATATTATTTTGAGGTTAAATTTTAATTTTGTAGAGATATTTTATTTATCGGAACCATACTTCAATGGAATTTGACAGTTCATAGCTTAACACATAGAGTCAACAAGCTATATTTAGACGTTTGGATAATTATTATTTTCCAAACTTCGTCATCCAAAAGGCCTTAAATCAACTTTTTCGTGCATTTCTTTATTTTTTATTTTATTGTTGTCTCTTTTCTTTACACGACTGAATACAACCGCGAAACCAAATGACCATCTACCCGGTAGATTGAGAACTGAATTTTTAGATCTTGAAACGTGATCCCAATGGAGAGCAGGATCTCGTGTTGTTGTTGTTTTGCTTGTCCTTCGATGATCTATATAAATCAATTCTGATAATAAATAAAATTCACGACTGGATCGCACGAACTTGCTCTTGTAGCTAACAATTTTAATGTAGCTAAGCATTGAGGTTTAGTTAGTTAGGTGTAGTTATCCTATGCAGGTTTAAAGCCTATGTAGGTAAGATTAACTTGATTCTTAGTACAATGAATTGTGAAATGTATGATTCAAGGAATAGTTACATAGGTAGCTACCTACAAATGTATATTTAAATCTGAGTTATGCATTTTAATTATGTAAGTTAGGAGAGTAAAATGTATCTACATATATATACATATCGATGCAACCTAAGTATGTAAACATGTACATATAATAATGAAAATGAAGGATGTAGGTGGGCAGGCATATATATACAATTTCATAATTTTGGTGAAATATGCATACATTAGATTCATGTGATTTTTAATGCACATATGCATATATAAATGTATGAGGGTCTACATTGTATTAAGTATTCAGTGTCATACGCAAAAAGTCATGAAAAGGGAATAATAATAAGGTATAAATAAATGGATAATACACATACTTAAATGTTTTTATATTGCTTAGTCGTTATAGTTTGAGGGAAAACAAAGATGCCATTTGAAATCATGGATAAATAAGAATATATCAACAAAAAAAAATTCAAAAATCGTTGGAGCGGATTTTTAATAAATTAATTTTTTATGTATAAAATTTTGAAAACATTTTTAGAAAAAAAATCTGAAATGATATTTTGAATATATTATTAAAATAAATATAAAATTCAAATAAAAAAAAATAGATTTTTCAAAAAAAAAAAAATATTTATTTTGTAAAAATCGAAAAACGTTTTTTTTTTGAAAATTTGAGTACACATTTTTATTAACAATTTTAGGGCGAATTTGCATAAAAAAATTATTTTAATCTGTTTATCCAATATTGAGAAAGTCGAATATATGAAAAGTGGTCCTATGGGAAGTACCGGTAATAAGTCCGCAAAAAAATAATTTTATACTTAAAAGTGTACTGTACTAATTTAAGAACACACATTTTTTTATAAACATTTTTGGAGCCGTTTTCGAGAAATAAATTTTTTTTGTTAACGGTTTCCTAACATTTTTATGAGAGGTACCGTTGTTTTTTATTTTAGAAAATAGTTTTTTAAATATTCAAGATAATGTCAAAAAACCACCAAATACGAAGTTTTGAAAAAATCTACTGAGTCGTTTTCGAAATTTTGAGTTTTCAAAAAAAAAATATTAATTTCCGAAAAAAATTGTTTGAAAAATATTAGTACACGTACAATATTATTTAAATTCTCTAGGAGCTTCTGCGCAAAAAAATTTAAAAAAATCAAATTAACCGTTTCCGAGAAAATCGAAAACCAAAAAAATATTTCTACTAGAGTACGAAAAATAACAATTGTTTTCCAAAAAAAATGTTTAAAAAGGAACCCTTTCCTTTCGTTAATGAACTGATTTTTTTTATGAAAATCGTTGGAGTCGCCTTGATAAAAATAAGATTTTTGTTTTAGGCCAAAAAAATGTATGGGAGCTACTGTTATTTGTCTTCTTTAAAAAAAATGAAAAAATGTGTGGGCATATTACCGAAAAAACAGTATCTACCAAGTTTGAAGCAAATCTATCGAACCGTTAGGCTGTAGACTCGAGGACAGACAGACAGACCGACGGAATTGGGGGACCCACTTTTTTGGTGTTCTCTATGATAGTAATGTCATGTTTGATTGTTTTTTTTTTTTTACGAATACATAACTTGCCTTAGAGTACCTACAATCGCAAGTAAAAACGGATTTTATTGCATGCATTAGTCCCTGTTTAGATAAGGGTAAGCATGAGTACTCGCTGGCAAATATCATTGTGTTTACATTAAAAACTTTGATTCGAGTTGAGTTCTAAGGTTTGGTTTTAAATGTTTTATATTTATTTAAAGTAATCAAGTGTTTAGTCTTACAGATAGCTTATGAATACTAATATTTGAAACATTAATACATTTGAAATTTTTGCTCTGAATAATAAAATAGATTTATATTATTTATATTTAGCAAGTGAAAACTTAGCAAGTAGGCAAATAAAATAAGATTTGATAAAGTAACTATGTAATTAATTATTATCTGCAGATTCAAAATACATAAAAGAAAAAAACAACAACTTTACACGAGTCTGTTTTCTAAATTTTCTTCGTACTTCACCCAAACTTTGCACCCCGCATTTTGTTTTACAAGCTGCTGAGATACCGTATTCTATCTTTTCAATCTAAACACGCGCTTTATCTTACATCTTTTTACTACCAAAAAATATTAAAAACCAAGACTAAGGATGAGACCAACTCCGACACCGAGACGAAACTGCGCATTAAAATTTTCTCCGTAAAAAAGACGAGACCAAGACCGATACGAGACTTGGTTAGTCGAGCCCGAAACCGAAACCGAGACGAGACTGAATTTTTTTTATTTTGACAAGACCGAGACGAGAGTAACAAAAGTCTCGCCTGGTCTCGTCTCGTTGCCAGCCCTATTATTATTGCATGAAACGAATACACGCAAAAACAACTAATTAAGAAAATAAAAGAAGAAAAAGTAATTGAATTTTTATCATGTTAAATTTACAATGGGAAGTGTATTATTATTTTTAATTAAATCAACCAAGTTAAGAAACCCTTTTATTTTTGTTTGCATTTACAAAATATGCCGGACAGGCTTACGAGAAGACTTGAGCTTGAAAATGTCAAATTCTAGAAGTAATAAAGTGTGTTTTTTAGGTCAATGCAGCAAATAAATATTATTTTGAAAATGACGGTTATTATGCTTTATTTCTACCATGAGCAGGGTCTTGTTAGTCTTTGTTTTATTATTTATTATTTAACAACTGTACAGGAACATTTCTCTTAAATTAAGTACATGTTTTTATGATATTAAAAAAGTGCTTAAGTGATTACAAATACAAATAATTATATAGCTTTAAAACGAAATCACTGTAAGAGGAATTTTTAATAATTGTTTTTGAGAGAAGAGAGTAAATATTTTAAAAAGTCCCTATGCTCAAATTTTCTTCTAACAGAGAGTGGAATATAATTCCACAGGGATAAAGAGTGAACGAAAAACTATCTGGAGGAGGTTAAGCAGGTGGAAATATTAGGCAAAATTGTAAAATTACGTGTTGATCGGGAGAAAGATAAGTTTTCATATAAATACTCTATGTTTCTCGTAAGAAAAAGCCTGACGAGAAGAGTTAGCTTTCGAAACTTCAAAAACACCTCAAGCGTACACCCAAGTATGCTACTAGCATAAGCTGAAACTAGCCGCGTGGTTGGAGCAAATTTGCTACCGGGATTTAAAATAAAAAACGCCCCTTCTACTTTTTTTGAAATAAAAAATCATTATACCAAAAATAATTCAAAAACTAATTTTATTAACATATATAGGTTCATAATTACACATCTTAATAAAATCCATATTATATTTCTGTAAAAGCCTACTGTATTCGGAACTACTTTCACATAGCTTTTCTAAAATGGTACATTTATTGATTTCTTGAAGGATGTCATAAAAGAGAAATGTAGTCCGTGTGTGCACGCATAACTCGAGAACGGATGTTTCGATTTGCATTATTTAGGGCTTGATAAATTCTTATTTGCTCAAGAATGGTCATAGCATAGTAGGGGGAAATCTCTCGATTAAAATTCCTGAAAATTTCAGGAATTCGTTTGATTTTCAAGATTTTGGGATTGATGGATTCGTGTTGGCCTAAGGAAGAAATATGGAGGTGTCCTTTTCGTTTCGTCATTCAAATTGAATTGTAGGTAGGTAGGTACTGCTATTGCGTGCGGTCAAATAAAATTAAAAAAAAAAATAAATAAAAAAAAATTAACCATGATTGGCTGAGTTCACGAGCGATTATGGCTGCGAAAAATAAAGATATCGATCATTTGAATTTTGTCATTCAAAATCAAATAGCCGGTGAGTTACATTTATTCAAATCGGTGGACTCCGTGATGGATGAAAACGAAGCCACCAACTAATGCACGGAATTTTTGAATTCTTTCAATGTTCCGGGCTTTCCGCCACAAAATTCAAAGTTGAAGATCGGCTCAGTTATAATTTTGCTGCGCAACCTCAATGCACCAAGACTTTGTAACGGAACGTGTTTGATTGTGAAGAACATCAAATCAAATCTAATTCAAGCCACGATTTTGCGGGGAAAATTCAAAGACGAAGATGTTCTCATCCCACGGATTCCGCTTATTCCGAACGATTTGCCAGTCGTGCTTAAGCGTCTTCAATTTCCGGGGCGTCTCGCTTGCTATGACAATCAATAAATCGCAGGCACAATCGCTGGATATTTGTGGCATCAATCTCGAATTCCCATGTTTCTCACATGGTCAATTATATGTGGCCTGCTCACGTACCCGAAAACCTACCGCTTTGTTAGTGTACGCATCCGAAAATTAAACTAAAAATGTGGAGTACTATAAAGCTTTTCAGTAAAAAAGCGTAAGGCTGGCCGACACACTAATCATTTTGATGTGAATGAAAAACATAAGCATTGTTAATTTAGTTATTTTTATTTTATTTAATAAAACTTTAGAATAAAGCATTTTAATTGACCTCCTTACATGAAACAGCATTGCACATGCTCGGAATTATTATTTTCTCGACATAAATTAATTTAGGCATAACGAAGTTCGCCGGGTCAGCTAGTTTTAACATATATTAACATATATGTATATTTTTTTAAACATTCGTGGATCGAAACATTCAACTTTTCCATAAAAATCTTTATATTGTGCAAAACGCTTTTCAATAGCCATAATAATTTTGTCAAAAATTACATTCAGTTTTTAAACTCAAATTTTTTAATACATCATTGACACAACTTTTATTCTTTGACCTTCGTTGCCTTCGCTTGCAGCTTTAAGTTTCCGTTGGAACTCAGCATTTGAGTTGGCATATATTTGACATCCATAAGTAATAATTGGCATTATAAGCACCTTTACTATTTTCTATTTAATTTCAGTTAGTAAAAACTCCCTACTGGCAGAAAGACTTCGTAACGAGCGGTATATGTTTTCTACAATATAGTTAATATGCTCTTTCTAAGACATATTGCTATTAAATATAATGCCAAGGTTTTTAATTTTATTTACAATCTCTATAGGAGTGTCGTTTGCAACGATAGGTGGAAAATCATCGAAGACTGGTTTTCGTTTGAAAATTGGTATTACTTTGGATTTTGGTGGGTTGATTAGAAGTTTATTTTCTAGAGACCATTTGGCGATGGCAGCTAAATCAGTATTCATTTTATTTACGGCATCGACAGCTGACTTTTATCCAAACTTATGTATAGCTGGACGTCATTAGCAAAAATATGATATTTGCAGTGTAATATAACCATGGGTAAATCATTGATAAACATAGAAAATAGTAAAGGGCCTAGCAATGAACCTTGAGGAACACCCTAATTAACATTCAAAAATGGCGACAGTTTACCATTGCAAGAATCGGCTTGGGAACAATTGAACATGTAAGATAATATAAGTTTGTTGGTTGAATTAGACATATTGAAAAAAATACTTAGTTTATTGCATAATAAAATTGGGTCAACTAAATCGAAAGCTTTAGAGAAGTCTAATAATGATAAAAGTGTCACCTGGTTCATATTGATAGAATTTCTTATGTCTCCTGTTACTTTAAGCAAAGCAGTAGTACAGGAGTGCTGAGGTCGGAAACCAGATTGTAGAGGCGTCAAAGTTTTCTTCATTTTACGTAAATCTTGATTTGGTTACATGTAATTGATTCAAAGACTTTCAATTAAAAAGTTATGATGGCTATAGGTATAATTTCGCCTGTATTACCTTTTTGGGAATAGGTATTATTCTTGCCTGTTTCCACAGAAGCGGATTGCGGATATACCGAGAAAGTAATAATTGTATTAAAAATGTGATACTTGATGTTCATGTTAAAAATTTCAACGTGTTTATTTACATTCGAAGCCAAGTTTAAAGAATCACATTCGGTAAAAAGGGTAAAAATATCTAAATTTTTAAAGTCAAAAAACGAGAAATTTTCTGGTGTATGCCTATTTCGATTGTGAATTTTAATTACTGCAAAAAGAATATCGTGTCTCGAAAAGGCAGGAAGAGACAATTGGCTATAGGCTACCAGCAGGCCCTTATTGCTTAATAGGACGATATCTATAAGAGAAGGAATGCTGTGAATTCCAAAGTGAGTAGGTTCGGAAACATTAGCAACAAATAAATTCATTAGCAAAATTTAAATTATACCTTTGCATAAAACTTTCCAAAATGTGGACCGACAAAGTGAATGATTTTAGTCATAAACGATTGAAATTTGTATTGTAAATTTCTCATGCAAATCGGTGCCGTCGAATATTATGCGTTTATAACAATATTTTAGTTCTAAAATTCCCAAAATTTGGTAACTACTGACTTAAAATAGCATTTAGTTTTTTGTTAATATTAAAATCCAAATGCAGGGATTATAACTTATCTGCCCACTTGAACTAGAAGAAACCGCTTTTTAACAATGGTCGATGTTATTTTAATTGGACACAATGGTAAATATACATGAAATACTTTTGTTTTAATAATGAATATTAAAGTACCGTACACACTAAAGAGAATGACGCATTTTGTGAAATTATCCAATTAAATGTCTTGACTTTATAACATTATTAACTAGCTGAACCGATAGACGTTGTTCTGGCCAAATTTTAATAAATTTATTTGTGATCGTTCCTCTATATTTAAAATAACTAATTTATCAGATAACTTCTTCATTTTTTTTACAGTAGAAATTTAATTTGAATTATTACGAACAATTCGAATGGGTGCAATCGTTCTGAAGTTATGTTGTTGTCGATGAACAACTGTTAATTCGTATGATACATCAAAGATATAAACGATTGGATTTCTGAAAGTCTAGATATGCATTTGATTTGATAACTACTCTCCTAACAAATAAGATAAAAACAAAAAAAAAGACAAACGATACCTACAGTCTAAAACAAGTACCATTAAAATGCACAGCGATATTCTCCTGCTGCAAGTTATAATCCCATCCCACATTAAATCTGATGTCTCAGAATAAATTCATTCCATTGACTTTGATCGCCTTCAGATAATTTCTAGGCAGAGACAAGCTCAAAGTAAGCCTTACGCTTTACCCTCTAACGATTGCGCTAAAGTAAAACAAATACTACTGTACATAAAATCTCCTGCTATAGGAATCTATTTATAATGGAAGCTCCCGGGGGTAATGATGGTAAAATTTTTTGGTTTCAATTCAACTCCACGAACGTAATCGCCTAATTTACCTTTTAGACGTGATTATTTCGAGAGAAAAATTAGAGCAATTACTGCAGGCTGCTTTATACGAAGTCCCAATACCATCTGTGCATTTAGAATCGCCCTAGACTTTTGAGGTCCCCCTCCACAAGTCCACGGTTACTGCCTTCCTTGCCCACAACAAGTCGCGTCGCGCTCAGTTATAAAGTGCTGGTAATTATTTTTCGCACGCCTGTTGCCACCAACTCTTGTTCCCTCTCGAGATATAAGTGCTTCCTAAGAATATATACAAATATATGTTCCGCTTAACACGACATCACACACACACACCCACAAACCCTCTATAAGTCCAAAATTGCTATAGCTAATCTCTTGCTTGTTCGTTTTTTTTAACTTTTTTTCTTTTCCGTGGGGACATTTTCCGCAGGTGGCGCTGCACACATAGGCGGCGTGCAATTAGCAACCATCAAAAATAAGCCAGATGGGACGTTCTGCCTGAACGAAGTGAAACGGAAAATCCGCTCCGACGACTGCCATGAGCCCATTACAGCGCTGGTAATCGTTGAGAACACCCACAACATGTGCGGCGGCCGGGTCCTGCCACTGGAATGGCTGGACCAACTTGCGGATATTTGTAAAAAAAGCTCAACAAAAGCCAATGGAGGAGGATGTTATGTTGGAAGTGGAGGAGGCAACAGCAATAGCACTACCGGTGGCGGCATTGCTCTGCACATGGATGGAGCTAGAGTGTTTAATGCAGCCGAGGCAATGGGCACCACAGTGGAACGCATCGCCAGAGACATCGATTCGGTGTGCTTCTGTCTGAGCAAAGGACTCTCAGCGCCGGTGGGGTCGATGCTGGTTGGATCAAAGGATTTTATCAATGAGTAAGACAAAGACATTTTTTAAACAATTGTTTTAATTTTTTTCTTTAATTTTTTTTTTGTGTTTTACTTTTCCAATTCGTATTGTAGTCTCTAAGAAGTTTCGCTTCTGCTAGACGTAGGTATATATGAGTGTGAGAGCCTTTTGCAAGAAGTGAAATTAGATTGAAACAAGAGCTAGAGGATAATTTTTTTTGCCTTTGTAAATCTCACCACCAAACGGCTTAACTGCTTAAATTGGCTTTTATATTAATTAAATGGTTCTTAGCTTTTTAATTTTGTGCAAATGGCTGAGGACTTCTTTTTCATTTTTGAGCAGCAGCGTATGTGAAGCGGAGGTTATTAAACTCTCGGTCTTAACATTGTTATAAGAATTGACAAAAAAAAAATTTGAAGCCATTGAAGAATAAAAACATTTTTTTTTGTTGAAACGTTCTTAAGAGCTGATATAATTTTCCAGCAAATTGTCTGAGTGGGACTTGAAGTCATTTTTTTTAAGTATGTGGAGTAGGTAGGTACTCGTAGCTCAAAGTAAAATATGTACCTACTTTTGAATGAAAATAATAGCGCATGTTTTTAAATAACTTTCATAAGTAGAAGTGATTTTTTTAAGTATCGTTATGTTAGTTCAGGTCTGTGAAATGAGAAAAAACCATAATGGCAAAAGTGCACAGTGTACTCTCTCAATACGGAAAGCTGAAAGAGTGGATCGCTTAATCAAATTTTTGTATCCAATTTTTGATTATGTTCAATCCAATTTGTGTTTCCAATGTGTCTTCCGAAAGCGGAATTCCGCCAAGTAACATTTTTGCTGTTAAAATGGGCTACAAGATCTTATCTTGAATACTGTTTATTATAAAAGCACTAAATGGAGAGCCACTTACCTACTCATCGCAAGAACACACGTTTTTTTTGGCGACACTCTTGGCTCTTTAATAAAGTTTTATTTTATTTTATTTTATCGTATTTTATTTTTTTTATTTTATTTTATTTTATTTTATTTTATTTTGATGATAGTTGTAAAAGCAAATGGTTCTTGTATCACTCTAGTAAAGCTCTGCTAAATTTGCTATGAAAAAGGGAATAGTCGGAGAGCTGGTGAACGTTCTTGAAACGTAATTGGGGAAAAGAAAATTTATAAGTCACCTTGTTAAACTTGAGTTAGGAACCACAAATCAACGTCTGGCAGTTACTAACTGTGGCGATTGGGCGTTGTTAAGTAACAAAGGCGTCAAAAATATGATGCAGTTACGTCATTGGTCCAACGCTGAATTTTTGTGCACTAGCAGTTGAGGTAATTATGTATATGATTTACATATTGACAGACATTTTAGTGGAGGCTAAAAGGGTACCAGACGGTCTGAAACCTGCACAACAAAAATAGAGGTCGGTAAAGTCATTAGAACAAGGCTAATTTTTTTTTCTGTCTGTTAATTGAATTCTTACTGATTAATTATTCACAAATGCTAGACTAAAATACTGTGGCTATGCTACCAGATTGGGATGCAATGGTGGAAAGTGAACTTTCGGCAAATGGTCAGTTTTACAGCTGGGAAGCAGGTGCCAAAGACTGCATCCTTTAATGACTTTGTGATTTCAGATATTACATTTGAAACTTTTCTGAAAAAAGAGAAAATAGAGATTGGTGATGATATAATTAAACTTCTACTATTGATAATCCTTTCGTTCTAGTCAAAATCAAGCAACAACGCTTAATGGACGATTTGGAAAAAACCTACATGATTTATGTAAATCTTATAAGTTTTTATTTGCAGATTTTGAATTATTTATGTACATACTACCCAAAATCTCAAATATGTTTTTTATGTTCAACCAACCCAACTACGCACGTTGGTTGGTCAAGTGCCATGATATAATTTATCAAAAATCGATATGAAACTCATTCAGGACTACGAGAATCGTTTGATGAATGGTCTTTCGGTGTCAAAATAACAGAGAAAATCATTTTCCAGATTGGCTAGAGTTATACATTTTTTTTTCATTATTGGAAAATTCTCAAAAAGAAATCTTGCATATGGTAACTAAACTTTCTGCACATAGAATCCATATTGTTCAATAAAAGATAGCGAACATCTTCTTAGTAAAACTTTGACAATCACAATTTCATTCACATCATAATATCGGGACCAAGGCCCAAGTTCTGTAACTCAGGCGATAACCTTGCCTCTGAAAAAATGGCTTTCTGTAAATTGAGACGATACCTTAAATTTTAAGTTTTTTAAACTGGGATTTCCTCATGGAAGGCGATAAATTGAAAAAGTCATTTTGGCAACTTAACAACAAAACAAACATTTATTTTTTGTTTCTCGACTACTTTTATTAATTCGAAAGTTACAGCACATGGGCCCAGGTCAAGTAGGTCGAACAGATTTTGTCAAGAAGCTGAAAAATATGAACTTTAAGAAAGCTTTAGCATGATAAAGGCAAGTTCCCTTATCATGTCACCATTTATCGGAACAAAGTGCTTATGTTGCTGCTTTGCATCTGAAAATGGAAAAGTTATTAAAGCTGTCGAAGATAAGTTATCTTGGCAAAATCATGAAGAGGCGGACACTAAAGTCATAGATCATGTTTGCAATATCGATAAAGATGCCAATATTTTAATAAAATGCTCGGATACACAAGTTATTGTTATCATGATAGGGAATATGGTAAATTTGAAGAGTTCCTTGCAAATTTGGATGGAGGTTGACTTTGGAAACGTTTTGTTAATGTGTCAGAACTGTTTAAAGCTCTTGGAACGGCCTTATGTGTAATTCACTACCAGAATTTCATGCAATAACGGGTTGAGATTATAATTCTTATGTGCTTCATTCTGTATGTGCTTTCATTCTGTATAACTATAAATCGTAACTGTATTACAATATATTAGAGTATCTATACACAAATAAAATTATCATTATTAATTTGTTGAAAATAATAACATTTGTATATTAAAATTTAATTGTTTGGAGTATAATTTTCCTATTTTCATCGGGTAGCAATTTAAATTTTATTTAAATGATATTTTCATACGACATAAGACTTTTATTTATAAGACAAGTTTCGCGTGTTCATCAAAAATAGATAATAAATACATTTGAAATATTGTGTTTATATAAGCTATACTGTATACAGATATTCAATCTTTGCTTGCGCCTGGCAGCATATAAACTACCATATTTTTGTCTGGCATTTGTGAATACTTAATCTTCAATTAACAGATATAAAGAAAAAAATATCATTGCTCTTATGACTTTACCAATCCCTATTTTTGTTGTGCCGGTTTCAGCCCGTCTGGTACCCTTTTGGCCTTCACTAAAATGTCTGTCAAGATGTAAATCATATACATAATTACTTCAATTGTTAGTGTACAAAAAATCAGCTTTGGACTAATGACGTAAATTTTTTTTTGACACTTTTGTGACTTAGCAACACCCAAACGCCCCAGCTAGAAACTGCCAGATGTTGATTTTATTGGTTTTCAACTCAAGCTTAACAAGATGCCACAATGACATTTCAAAAACTTCCACCAGCACTTAGACTAGAACAGATTATGTATAAACTTTATGAAACATGAAACAGAAAATATGAAAAATTATATTGAGCGTAATTTGTTTTGAACGACTGACAAAAAGTCATTATTTCTATCATTTTATACCAAATTTCTGTCAAAGAAGAGGATTAAGTCAAACAATTGGTAGGTAATTTGATTGAGCTCAATATAAAATTCAAATATGTTGTAACTGCAATAATGCTTAATTCTTTAAATAATAATAACGTTATGAGACTCATTTACTGGTCTTTACAAGGTATTAATTTATAGTATAGCAATGGGATATAATGGGAGTTTAATTTTAAATTTCAAGATTTGAATGCTTGACGGGAAGGAATGCTTCACAAACTTGCAGTTTTTGCTCTAATGTGTCTAAGAACTGGGCACATGATCCTGTTCAGTTCTCTGGTGTCATTCTGGCACCAGTCAATTTAACGGCAGCCTGAATATAAATTAAACATGATATTGGAAGCATCGTAGTTATCGTGGTTGCCCAAAATGGTGAAACATTAAGCCAAGCTGCCCTCTTATTATCGGGCAAGAAGAGTTATATATTTACATAGAGCTTGTTGCTCAACTAGGGCAGTGGTTATGCCTTATTATGCCAACTAAATTATACTACTTATACGGAATTGTTGTGTAGATCGGCACCTCACAGCGGTATGGTATTTACTGCTACTAAACGTACATTTCAGTTTCTAGAAGATTTCAGTAACGTATTATTGAACATTAATTGGTTTGCTTATCGAAGTTGAGCTTTTAGTTGTGTAGTGGATGGAATAAGTTCAATAAGTTAATATTGTTCTCTTCAATTGATTTTTAAATAACAATTTTGAAAAATTGTTGGATTATTCTGTGTTCGCTTAAGAGAGATTTCACTGTATATGGTTTATTTTCACAACGTATGAATAAATTCGGTTTTTTTCTATTCAACCCACTCATTTAGTATTAAAATTAAATTAGCATTGAAAATGGTTTTTCATTCAAGCCTTTAAAAATTAAAAGTTAAAAAAAAGAAAACAAAGTACAATGGTTATTTTTTTAATATTTAATTTCTTTGTATTTCATGTAGTCACGGCTTCGCATTGAAGTAAAAGTGAATAGTAATTTCACATTAAAAAATACAACCCAATTTTAAACAATGAGATACACTCTAATAGAATTAATAACTTTATGAAACAGTAGGTCCTAATGGTCGTTTTCTCAATGCAGCTTTATTCATCAAATGTCAAATTGCAAGCTTCCAGTATAAGTCTTATTGCGTGGTTCCAATTTCCATGTACCAAATGTTTGCATTGAATTCGAGACACATAAAAAAATATGATCATGAATCATGGTATAAATGAGCTCTAAGTATTATACATTCTCATATTGACTTTTTGAATTAATGAGAAAGTCGAAAATAAAAAGAGATTCTATGGCATATACCGGTTATAACATGGTATGTAATTTTGTTGAGCCAAAATGACTATACCTATAGTGGATATATCGCACAGAATTGTTTCGCCAAAATCGTTAGAGATGTTTTTGAGATAATTAAGATGGTACTTGTATGGCAAGTTCCGTTATTTTTGGGGCTAAAAAACGATTTAAAAATTTATTTGCGACAACCACCTTAAAAGCTCAAGTACCAAGATTTAAATAATCGCTTCAGTCGTTTAGGTTGTCATTCGCTGTATAGACAGACAGATAGAATTGCGGAACCCACTTTTTTGGTGTTCGCTATTATCGTAATGTCAAGTATGATTAAAATTTCGAGTTCTATTTTTTTTTCCAAATGCAAAACTTGACCTAATACCTACACATATTATATTGTATTTCGCAATAGTAATAAAACCAAAATAAATTACGTATACGCCATGGTGTATTTTTTTAATTTAATTTTTAATTAAACGTGCACTAAAGGTGGTTTTAGTACCATTTATATGATCAAGCAACGTGTGAGTACTAAGCAAATTAAGTCTGGCGAAGCTTTCCACATTCTTGTTGTACGACTAAAGAAAGAAACTCTGTACTTGACAGTACGTCCGAAATTGGGTTAATTTTGGGTTCACTGGGTAACTGGGCGCAAGGGTAAACTGGTGAGCATAAGCATAATGATGAAAGACATTAAACATTTCGACAGTGTTCTAAACATGTAAATGTTTCCATTATAGTTTTATAGCCTATCATTTTCAGAACTCTATTTTGAATACCATCAAGAGGCGACTCAAATGAGTCTTGGGAGGTCCTGCCTAAATGTGCGAGTTATACTCTAGTTTTGGATGAATGAAGGCTTTATAAATCACAGCCAGATCGGAAGAGGAGAAGAATTTCTTGTATCTTCGAAAAAAGTCCAAACACTTTGCAGCGTTCTTGGCGACATCGATGTGGTCAGTCCATAAGAGGTGGACGTTACCTGATTACATGTGCCTTCAATGTAAGTTCCGGTGGACGTCACCTGATTGCATGTGTCTTCAATGTAAGTTCCGGCCATGGAAAGCGGCATGGGGGCTAGGATCTGCCTTAACGGCAAAAGATAGTATTAAATTTTTGGAGCATTAAATTCTGCACGGTTTTTATGTTGTCAGGATCTGAATTTAATGACCTTATCATACGCTGCCGTTACAGTTCCACATCCGAAGAACAAGGAGGTGAATCTGCAAACTTATATGAAAGGCAGGGAGTACAATTGTCAGCAAAACAATTAATTGGATTAGAAGTTCCAGACAAAAGATCATGTATAAAAATTAGAAAAAAGTTAGATTTATTTTAGCATTTATTTTGTGAATATCAGACTTGAAACCGTCACTTCACTTTTCGGTGACATATACCATCAGCTCCCCAGTTGACCTATTTCTACGAAACCCATACTGCTCGTAATTAAGGAGCGTAAGTGCAATTGGATGGTAATTAGGGGTGGTGAAGTCATTGGTCCTGTCGCATTGTTGTTTACTTTAAAATACTAACAAGCTTAGTTAGTTTTTCGACCGCTTGCAGGCAAGGATCTGATCGGAAAGATTCCGAGGATGTCAATATAGCGTCTGATTTGCATATCCACATAGTTTCAATCTTCAAGATTGTGCATCCAATGGTTATAAGCCCCAGTACTGTATAATACATATTTGAAATCCATAGTTTGGCAGACTTAGCATCAAGTTTTACATTTTACCATGTGGTTTCTTATGTCCATCGGCAGAACTTAAAAAGTTTCACCAGGATCCCGCGTTTGGTCATCAACTTATAAACCTCTTGATGATGAAAAAAATCGTATCCTGTTCTGAATTCAATGAAGTGTGGTTCTCGACTTAAAATTCATTGGTATCTTACATTATTTGTCTTAGTGTGAAGATTTTCTTTATGATTGATATTTCGGGCCTGACCTAAAGCCTTGCAGAATTTCTTAAGATATTCACACAATACGTTAAATAGCTGCATGTGACGCGATTCGAATTTATAGTAGTCCAGTCGGGTTGCCAAAAAAAGGGCTGAAATAGAAAAAAATAATTCATAAGTATTCTAAGGTCATAAGTAGTCAAAATCTCGGTTTTCGGCCTTCAGCTTCAGCCGATATTTTGAGTTTCATGAAAATTTTAATTTGGTTAATATCTTCGCCATTTTTGATTTTTGATAAAAATAATATAAGTAAAACTTGTAGGAAATTTAATTTTCTACAATTTCAGTTTTAATATTTTGTTTCAAAAAAGTTACCGTTGGAGAGATATTAATGAAAAACTGCTTGGGGCTTGTGACCCCCATATGGGACTATGAAATATCAATACGTACAATTTTCTCTTATGGTTGTTTGTCGACCATTAGTAGTCTTAAAATCTATTTTCGGTAAAATACTGCTGGAGTTTTAGTCGCCATTTTGAATTTAACGAAGAATTGGTTATTTTTTTTATTTATATACACAACCCTTTAGCGCAACACCGTGGAGGTCGAGTTAAAGTAGGGGTATTTTTTTTTTTTGAAAACTCAAAACAGTTTTTCATTAGTATCTCGCGAACGGTAATTTTTTTGGAAAAAATATTAAGACTAAAGTTGTATAAAATTAAATTTCCTACAAGTTTGACCTTAATTTTTTTGTGCCACAAATCAAAAATGGCGAAGTTATTGCCCAAATTAAAATTTCAATTAAATTCAAAATGGCGGCTGAAGCTCCTGCACGATTTTCTGTGAGAGAAAATTGAACGAATTAATTTTTTTCCATTTCAAATGTTTAACCCGACTAGACTATAGTTCTTTCAAAGCGTATAGGGTTGCTTTCTTGAAGAAGATGATGATTTAAAGCCTGCAGCCTATCAAAATAATCCAAGCCTATTTGAAAAGGTCAGCACCTAATAATTGAAAGTGCTTTATTTTTATAATAATTATTATCCTTTCAAGTCCCGACTTCAAAGATTTTTTTTTGCCAAGAACATATTGTGTTCAGAATTCAAAACATACAGATTAAATTTAAAGGTTTTCATTTTGGAAAATCTCCTTTTGAACACACATAGCCACACACATCTACACAAGTTTTACAACAATCACACTTTAATCTCTCATTCTATTTTGCTAACGGTTTTATCTTGTTCTCTCGTGTTCGCAATTAAGTTTAAGTCGAAACAAGCTTAAAACTAACACACAAGTTCATCTCTTTGTTTTTGATGTTTCTTTTACAGAGCAAGACGTCTACGGAAGGCTCTTGGCGGTGGTATGCGTCAAGCTGGTATCCTTGCTGCAGCTGGATTAGTTGCATTGAATTCCAGTGTGAAAGTCCTCAGCTCACATCATCGAAGAACGTATCGTATTGCCGAAGGTGAGCCAATACCAGTCTATATATCTTTTTGAACCTTTTGTTTGCACTTCGATATTTTTGTTAACACCGCCTAAGGTCTACAATTTCGATTTATTACTTTTAGAATAAATAAACTTTTTTACCAAGTTTTTTTTTCTATCTTCTATGTATAGTTTTTTTTATTGTTTTAGCCATCCACAAGTTGAAAAGTCCATTTATAACCGTCGATATTGACAATGTGCAAACAAATATCCTTCTGATACATATCAAGACTGAAAAAATAACTGCTAGTGATTTTGCTGCTCGACTGGGATGTGTGACCGACAAAGAACTAGCTGCAGGAGTTATAGCGGACAAAACCAATCCCAATTGTGGAATAATCCTAAAAGTTAGCTCAAGAGACTGGCAGTTTGCACGAATGGTACTTTACCAGCAAGTAACTGACTTGGACATTGATTTGGCCATCAAAAAGCTAAACTATGTTATAAGAGAATATGACAGTCAATTGGGCCATTGACAAAAGGACATTCTTATAACCAACAACATATTAAGAGAGAGAGAGAAGAAAAAAACGTAAAACAAATAATAAAATATAAGCAAGAAGCGATATGCGAAAATGGTGTGAAATTGAGCCTTCGGTAGCAGAATATGTTGACATAAACTTTCCAAAATAAACAAAGGAAAATTACTTATCCTTTATTTTTGTTGTGTATTATAGCAATGGGAGACTAAATGTTGGGTACGGGGTGGCTAAGAGATTCCAGCATAATCTCTGTACGCCTTTTTATGGCATGCGAAAAGTTTCCTTTTTAATGAGAATTATTGTCGATTCTGCTGTCTGTTTGTTGTTTTGGAGCAAGCAATCCCCCAAAGTCCCATCACATCAACTAGTTACACAGCCATTTAAACATGGAAGGCACTTGTTAAGGGGATTTGCAAGGAGCACGGGAACACGAAAAGGGATGAGGTTTTCCTTGGGTATAAATATTAGGGTCTGATTTATTTCGAAGGATAATGAAATAATTTGGAAAGTTTTCTCCAATCTCAATATCTTGTGGGGAAAGGCGAAACCTCTAGCAAAAGGAAAAGGGGTTTGCATGAAGTATGTTGGTAAGTATAGGTATATATTGTTTTTTACGATGTTCCAACAAGTTAGTGAGTTTACATCAGCGTATAACTATACATTGCAATTTTTAGCAAACCAATTTTTGATGATGAAGACAAAACAAAGTTTATTAGGATCTTCAAATTCTGAGAAATGCGGTTGCCCTTGAATTAAAACAAAAGAAAAAATACATATAAAAACACAAAGTTGATACCATTAAAGCTAATTCGCAATTTCAAACTTCTTGAAAGAGTTATCGAGGATTTTAGTTTTTCTAAGACAATGTATTGATTTCTTGTCTTTCTTCGAATAGTAATTAGTGTAAATAAACTCTTAAGTTAAGTCTTAGCATCTTAAAAATTAAACCGTGTTTTAAAAGCAATGTGACTCTATCCAAAGACAGGGAATTAAAATACGGTTTGGGTCTCGTGAGACTTTTCCTTAATATTGTTCTAGTTGTTCCCAAGTCGGTAATTAAGAAACTATTTTTAAAAGAAATTGAATTTAAGCTTCTGTCTTCCGCTTATAAAACTTTGTCGATTTTTTAAGTGGAATGGCTTTAGATATAGGGCAGGATAAGAACCAGATTTAATTTGATTTTAATTAGAGATATTAGGCAATTTTGTTGATTTATATTTTAAATATTTAAATTATTGTATTAGTAATAGCTAAATTGTTCAAAAACAAAAACAAAAAACGCAGAAGCTATTGGTATCCCATTTTTACTTGCGATATTAGGTACTATAAGGCAAGTTATGTATTCGTAAAAAAAAATTCTAACAATCAAACATGACAGTACGATCATAGAGAACACCAAAAAAGTGGGTACCCCAATTTCGTCTGTCAGTCAGTCTGTTTGTCCTCGAGTCTATAGCCTAAACGCTTTGATAGATTAGCTTCAAACTTGGTAAATTTTGTTTTTTCGGTAATATGTCCACACGTTTTATTTTTTTTTTTTTTAAGACGACAAATAACAGTAGCTCAAATACAAAAAAAATATTTTTCTCAAAAACGGCTTCAACAATTTTTATTAAAAAAATCAGTTCATTAACGAAAGAAAATAGTACACTGAGGAAAAAAAGGCAACGTAAAATTTAAGAAATCGTATTTGATTTAACGTTGGAAAAAAGTATCATGAACGTATTTAATTTAACGTTGAAAATATATTCATTTAGCTACGCATAGTTGTATAAAGTACTGTCATTCTTGTTTTAAAGTGAACCGTAGTCGATTCAACAGTGAAACAACTTTCATAAATTATTAAATAGGTCAACGTTGATTTAAAGTGGAAAATGCTAAAATGTATCCAAAATTAAAATTCGATGCACAACTTTCAAAGTGTAACTTAGTTGATTCTACTTTGTTCAACATCATTTCGAAGTTGCTGCCACTTACAAATAACACTTATACATTAAATTATTCTTCCACAAAGATCGATAAACGGTTTTCAATGTAAAATCAACTTTAATTTGAATTCATTCGTTCATTCATAGTCAATTTTATGTGGACCCAATGTAAAACCGAAATGTTTAAAATTTTAATTGGAAGCGATGTAGAAACAAAGTGAAACGTATTCATTTTCAAACTTCAAACAATGTTAAATCAAAGGGACTCATAGCTGATCTTAAGCGGATTCCATGTAGAATCATGAAAACAGCAAAATAAACTACCTGCAACGTAGTGTCGGGTCGGCGTCGCGTCGGCGTCATCGATCGTGAAGCTTTGGCTTCATATATTCAGTAGTGTTTTATATTTTTTTTAAAACAATCGGAGTTTAAAGAGTCTAATGTACCAATTAAAGACGATGAACTTTGAATAAAATTATATTAACAGAATTTGAAATGGAATACATTTTCCGTACGGTGAAAAGTAAGTTTTGTTTTAGTGAAATCATAACAAAAGTAATCCTAGTATTATGGAAATTTGTTTATTTGTTATACATTAGATTATTCCGAGCAAATCTTAAGCCAAAACACCATTTTCTGTTGGCGTGTCCCGAATCCCTATGCAATTAAGAAATGTGGACCGTTAACATTTTCTTGGGATATGTGGTTTAAAGCAAATACACAAGTGTATCCCTACATTAATATCCAGTGAATTCAAATTTGTATTAAAAAATAAAAATACAATTTTTATATTTCAAAATGATCGTTTTTTTTTTATTAAAAAAATTGGAAAAGTTTTATTAAATTCAAATTGACGTAAGTCATGGGTGAATCCAAGTTTATTAAATTCAAATTGACGTTAGTCATGGGTGAATCCAAGTTGTTTTAAAAACATTAGTAAATTCTACAACATTTCATGTGGTAAGATTAAAACTAAAACATTTCCATTTCAAAGTAATTTCTATTGCAATTTATTTAAAACAACATTGAAACGTAGTGAAATTAAAATTGAAAGATAGTAATTTCAAAGTTGGTTCGTAATATTTTTAAGCTCAAATATATTTAAATTAACTATGTTTCATTCTAAAAATAAAATGCGATCATTATACTTTCAAAGACGTATTCCTTTGAATCTAATATGGTGGACAGTAGAATCATAGTGGTTCCATTTCATTTATAAGTTGGATAATATTGATTTTACTATGATTCCACCTTAAATCAAAGGAAAACGTATTTAAATCAAGCATGAAAACTATTCGTTTTCATATAGGGAAAAACGTTGAATCAGTGATGTTCCACTTTGATTCTAAAATATTCATCTCTAACACCAATCATTCCTAAATATACTGAAATCAAAGTGGTTTTCTTTGATTTTACGTTGTTTTTTCTCTGGGTGTACATTTTGATAATTTTTTTTTTTTTGGAAAAAAATTGTTATTTTTGGTACCTCTAGTACCACTATTTTTTGTTTTCGATTTTCTCGGAAACGGATAATTTGAACAATATCTGATACTAAAATATTTCAAAATTTGGAAATAATTTTTTTTTAAACTCAAAATTTCGAAAACGTCTCAATATATTTTTTCAAAACTTCGTATTTGGTGGGAATTTGACATTATCTTGAATATTTAAAAAATCTATTTTTCTAAAATAAAAAACAATAGTTCCTCCCATACAAATGATAAAAAACCGTTAATAAAAAAATGTATTTCTCGAAAACGGCTCCAAGATTTTTTATAAGAAAATTATTGGGTTCTTAAATTAGTACAGTTCATTTTTAAGTATAAATATATTTCGTTTGCTTACTTATTAACGGTACTTTCTATAGAACCACTTTTCATATTTTCAACTTTCTCAATATTGGATAAACCGATTAAAATAATTTTTTTTATACAAATGCTTCCTAAAAAATTTAATAAGACTGCGTACTCAAATTCTCAAATTTTCGATTTTTAAGAAATAAATAATTGTTTTTTTTGAAAAATCGATTTTTCAAAAAACCAGTCACAGATTTTTTTTTAAATTAAAAACATTTAATTATGTGTATTATCCATTTATTTCTACCTAATTATTATTCCCTTTTTACGTATTTTTCCGTACGTCACTGAATACTAAATACAATGGAGTCCCTCACACATTTATATATACATATGTGTCTTTAAAACTCACATGAATCTTATGTATGCATATTCCACATAAATTATGAAGTTGTATGTATATATCTACCTACCCACCTATACATCCTTCATTTTCATTATTATATGTACATGTTTACATATTTAGGTTCCATCAATATGTATATATACGATATATTTTTGTGCCAGCTTTAAGATTCTGTGCGAACTTTCCCTTGGCTTGCTTCCTTCACAGTCCAAATCTTATGCACTCCAAAAGTACAGATTCTCTTTTTATACAATTTCTAGCTGACATATAAAACAAACAAATAAACAAAGTTTTACTGATTATTTCGATGTGATCAAGTAGAGTTAATAAACACAAAGTATATTTCGTCTATAAAACGGCCATTCTGCAGTTTTCATCGTTCTCGATGAAACCATACACCCAAACCAATTTTTATTATTGGAACGTTTTGTTATCAGAAGTTAAACTTGCAAACTTAATTCACTCGTATCTTAAACTATTGACCATAACAGATCAGAGGCCATCAGCATGACTGTTCTTAACAAATACTAATAAGCTCAGAAGTTAAGCTCGCTGGCTCAAACATGTCTTATAATATCTATTCTCAACCCACAACTTACTTCAGATTAAAATCTGTAAACAACCAACATAATACTTCAATTTTGTTCCAAACGAAAACTATTACATGATTTAATAAAATTTAATGAGTTTTAATTACCTAATAATTTCTCTTACAGCAATAACAACAGTCTTAGAACCAACATTTTTTAACTTGTACCTGTCATGTGGCAACAATCCTATTATTTCATAAGGACCTCTGAATTGAACCTCTAATTTTGATTTGCGTATCTGATTACTGATTTATTTTATGCACATTGACACTGCAAGTGTAAGATTGTTGGGATTTTAATCCTATATTCAAAATGTTTTTATATAAGTTTTGTTGACGACAATTTGTAAATAGTGTTAACTAATTGTTTTTGTATTGTATTTAATTACTTTTGTGAAATAAAGGCCTGATGATAAGCGTAACCATGCTCGAAACGTCGCAAAATTAAAACAGTATAACATCTTATTTTGACATATAGCCCACTAAAAGTCTTCTTAAAATTTACTTAAGTAAAAATGTCACACAAATAATCAATTATGTATCTGATTACTTTTATATAGAACAGTTGTTCCTATTTTTAATTTTGTTGGAGTACTTTTACCTTTATCGAATCTTGTTTTTAATTTGTAAAAGCGTTTTCTTGAATACGGATATCTTCTTATTGACGGTTAGCATCGACCTCTTCATACTCATGTTCAATCTTAAAATTTGCGAACAAAGCACTCATCTCAGGTGTTCGCACAGTGATTCCAGTTAGTATTTTCAGGTGAAAATCCGGCTGTCTTATGGATTGTTTTATTTTGGCCCAAATGAACTCGAATTATAGCTTGTCCACTCTTCCAGATTAGTTCTCAAAAGTTTCGCTCTATTGTCATAATATTTTTTAAACTTTTTCATTAGATCTAATAATTCCAAGTGCTATTTTTTATTTTTTTTTTTTTTTATGTTGAATTCCATATGATTTTGAAACTGATCGTATGAAAAATTTGTTCCTGTATCACTTTTCGCAGTAATACCACAGTAATACACATTAATACGAAATTTGTCAAATGCTGGTTGTAAGGTCCTGCAAGGACATAAAACTATAAATTTTGTGAATGCGTCAACAATTACCAAAATAAAACGGCTGTTATCCTTATCCCCCCAAAAAATGGGCCCGTGTGAAAAGGTAGATTTTTCGTTTCAATGGGATGTAGCTCACACTGTTTCTTTCCAGAAGGCCTCTTCGTCACCAGACATATACGACAAGATTCGACAAATTTCCTTATATTTCGCGGCATTTTGGGCATTCAAAAGTGATTTCAGTGTTGAATTTTACAAATTCAATCAACAGTTTTATTTTTTCTGTAAGTAGAATTGGGTGATTAGTATACTCAGCAAATTAGGAACTCTATCTTGGGTGATTTGATTTGAAAAATCGGTTCGTAATAATGAACAATCTGAACTATTATCTAACAGGAAGTGACATATTTTCCCATTAATAAATACATCCGTTGTGTTGTCAGATACTGTAGAGTTAGTACACAGATTGACATTATTTTTGCTCAGAATTTTGTCCAGACTAACAGCTTCTTGATTCATGTCCTGTCCAGTCCTATTGCAATATGAACATATTTTCATATTTACGATTCTTTCACATTAGTAGTGCTTTGTTGAAACTATTTGAGGACAATTTATTTTCAGATGACTGGTTTACCACACTTAAAGCAGCATTTTTCGTGATAGCCAGCGAGGGCGCTTCTTTTGATTGTTTTCTTCATCATTTTGCTTATTATTATTCAACCTCTTGATCGAAACGCCATTATTTTGGCAGTCATCTTTCTGTCTTCGTGGAGGCTCACCGACAGATAATAAATTATCTATCAAACACGCTTGAAAACGCATCATATTTAAGATCGACCAATTAAGGAGGACGCCAAAATATTTCAAAACTTCACGTTCTATTCTGGCATCAATGTCGGAGCACCATTTCAGGATGTCAACCCTTGAATGATCGGGATCAAAAACTGGAAACAGAACCATATCGTTTTTTTTCGTTCTATACTCTGAGCAATCTGAAACAAATTTGATAAATCATCAGCTGTTATGATCAAGTTATCTATTATTAGTATTCACTTTGTCATAAGAATATCCAATATTTCCAGATTCGATATCTTCCTCCATTTTCCGATTGAACTTATATTTATTACATTTGTTCTTTTAATTTAATGTAAAAACAAATTCAATTCAATTTTTTTGTCGAGTATCCAACTTCTGATGATATATTTTTGTTCCAGCTTTAAGATTCTGTGCGAACTTTCCCTTGGCTTGCTTCCTTCACAGTCCAAATCTTATGAACTCCAGAAGCACAGATTCTCTTTTTATATAATTTCTAGCTGAGATATAAAACAAATAAATAAACAAAGTTTTACTATCATTTTGTGAGCTATTAAAATTTAAAAATGCTTACTAAAATTGTTAAATCTCATGAACAAATACACATCTTTTTCATATTATCATTTTCTATTCAGCAAAAGTGCTATTTTTCTTGCTGCAATTGATTCGAGTTTTGAGTATTATTACACTGATTCCGATCTAACATTGGACGATGTACACGTCTTGCAATAATTCATCAGAATATCCGTGATAATCAATCGCAAGAAGTGCGTGCAGAAGATATAAATGGAGACCTGCACACATTTCACAGCTTCGAACTGCATAATCACCACCACAAATTCGACAAAGAGTAATTAGAAGAAGAAAAGTGGTGAATGTAGACTTGAATACGAGTCCGCAATCGCATTTACTTTCTCGATGCTCCCGGTGGGACATGCAAGACATTCGTCATTTAATTGATTCTAGCAAAAATTCGGCCAAGATCTCAATTTTCGTTGCATGTTTCATCATATGGCATTTGCATTGCTGTCACACCGCTTGAAGGCGATCGAGCCACACATTGCGCTTTGAAGCTTGCGATGAATTTTAATGCACGATGGCGCATTAATGAGTTTTCGAGGCAGTTGACTGAACATGAAGGACTTACAAGGTGGTTCGAGATGATTTTGCTCAGTGGAGATTTTCGTCCAATGCTTTCTATCATCCCGAAATCTACTGCTGGCAATGAATTTAATGCATGCTTGAAATCGTAGTCTTTGTGCCATCATATCAAGAAGTTGAAATTGACCACAAATATGAGAGTGCATTGCAGTGGTGCTATGCGATGGCCAAATTTCATCACCAAAGTAAAGTGTTAACCGGGATTGTAAAAAGTTATAAAAACCTCAATTGGATTTGTGAACGGGCAATACTAACAGCGAAGAAAAAAGACGTCGTTGGTAGCTTGGTAAACGGTCTTTGTTGTTTGTTTTTGCGCCGGAAAACAAATTGAATAACATGGTTTATCATATCACTCTCTACTGATTTTTATACAATTCAAATAAATCATATTGGTAAATTTGAACTATTTGTGTTTTATTATAGCTCTGCAGTTCATTTGAAGACGTTAAGTTGGGGCGAGACGGAGGTAGCCTGGTCCGCTAGTTCATTATAGTAAGAATCAAGATAATCTAACCTAAATAGGCTTTAGATTTAGATTTATTTCGATTTCATGTTTACAATTTGTAATTTCTTAACAGGATTTTGTACATTTTCTATAATGATTTATTAATATAGATTTAAATCAAACATCATTTAATTATATAATTTATTTTTTAACTCTATATATTATACATTATCAAGAAAACTAGAAAAAGTTGTTTGACCATGAGTTATAAAATTAAATGAAATCATGCACTTTGTGGTATGAATACCAATGTAAAATGCATTTTTATAAGGTATTCTTTTTATTTAAATGAGAACATTGTCGAAAAGATTGTCGTGAGAGAGTAAGAGAACAAAAATGAAAAATTGAAAAAAGAAAGGTAAATTTGCACCATACAGATTTTTAAAGATTGGGATTTGGGAGCAAGATTACGAATATAAAAATAATGAGATAAATGGATTTATAATTATGAATGACATTTTATTCAAACTAAGCTAGTATAAATATCTTTTGTGGTTGTGGTTAGAGAGAACAAAAAGAACACTTATACAAGGTTAACTTATTACCCGCATTAAGTCCTCCACATCTGATTTGGAAACGAGCCAATTTCGAAGATTTTTCAAGAACTTGTTGCATTGATCATTGGTGTTGCATACATCAATAGGAAGCTTATTATATATAAAAGGAGCTATGACCATACTAAAACGCCTGAGATGTTCTGTTCTGGTTCTAGGAACTGTAACTTAATTATCTTGTCTCAGTGAACGCTCTGAAGCATTTCTTCTTCTTATGTGTATTTAATTTAATTTTATATACTCAGAGATTTAAGCAAGGGAAAGGATGGTTCCCATCTTCTGGGCTGTAACTAATGGCTGTAGATTGCTGACACATGCACTTCAATAGCAGCAAATACCATATTCTAAGCGTGAGCTTACTAACTCGTAGTAAACGGATGTTAGTAGATTAGTTGGCACTATCTTATGCAAGAGAAAGATTTTGTTCAATGCAATGTACATATTCTTTTTGGCATTCATAATGTGTGCTTTCCAGTTTAGTTTTGAGTCTAGGGTTATACCCAGGAATCTAAATTCCGTGACGCATTCAAGTGGCTTGATTCATGGAGCCCAACATTTTCAATAAAAAGTTCTTTTGACAAATAAAATCACAATAACTTAGATTTGGTACTGAGCACCATCTGATGACAGTTAAACCAATTATTCAAAATAGATAAATCAGTATTCATTGAGGTCTTTAAACAAACAACAAAAGGACACGCATGCGAAAGAGCTAAGTCATCGGCGAAAACTCCCATATTTCCGTTAAGAGGCAGTCCGAGAACTGATCCCTGAGGGACATCTGCACTTGCACTTAGTATCCGTTCACTCAGAGTTGTATTAACCCGCACAAGCTGTGATCTGTTTTCAAGATAAGATGAAAACCAATTCAGAATATTTCTTCTGAAACCATATCTGAAAAGTTTTTTAAGAGAAGTTTATGATTAACTAAATCAAATGCTTTAGTCAGATCAAGAAACAGGGCACCAGCTTTATTTTTGATATCTAGTTCACTGTTAATGCTTTCCAGGAGAGTCAATAAAGCATCTTCGGTAGACTTACCCTTCATGAATCCAAATTGGTTAGAGCTGAGAATCTTAAACTTATCAAAAAAACCTCAATAGTTAGCTACATTAAAGTTGCTAGCTACAAGAGCAAGTTCGTACGATACAGTCATGCATTTAATTTTTTTTTTACGAATGCATAACTTGCATTATAGTACCTATAATAGCAAGTAAGAATCTATTAATTCATACAGAAGATCACTTATGAATATTGTAAAGAAGGTCGGAGAAAAAACAAGGTCCTGGGACACCTCAGTGTTTATATGTCATTGGTTTCAGATTTGAGGCCGTCAAATATATCTTTTAAGACCCTTTACAAAATAAATATCTAATCCAACAAATTTATCGACACCTGAGTAATTTACGAATTTTGTTTTCCATCTACTCGGTTTGAGAGTTGAGACTGCAAGGCAGGATAGATGGAAAGCTTACGCGCGCCTTGGGTGGGTTAGCCAGTAAGAAAGAACATCTATCTTATATTAGAAAACCAAACCTGGTTCCTGGTAAAGTTGCGAATAACTTTTAAGGAACTTTATTGGGCAGTGAATACAACAAAGCAGCAAAGCCTTCCATCGAGATATTAAACTGTCACTATAAAGGACAGTAAGATCCCGGCGCACAGACATGTAACAAAATTTTCCACGTAATATTTTAATAATGAAAACACTCCAGTTCCAATAAAAGCTGTTCAAAATCTCCTGTCAATCTCGTGATCTATCAAATGTAACAAATTAAAATCATCATCAATATAATCGTCTATTCGACTTCTATCTTGCCACCACCAGCCCACTAGCTGAAGATGCCCTTGAGGTTTAGCAGTGATGATATGATGTCAGATAGCTGCAGGTTAGCCAAAGCGAAAATGCAAAATTATAAAGGTTTCAGAAAATGATGGTAAGCTTACAAAATTTTAATCAAATCGTTCGAACAATCAAAGGTATAAATCCACTTTTATTGCAATCACCTGCAAGCCTCTATATAGCCTTTGTCCTTCTGATACATTGTTTATGTCTGCACAATCGTGCTTGTCATTCACAATTATTATTACTGGTAGTACACTGCTAATAGCAGTTTTATTCCTGCTGTCCCCCGGCGACGACAACGGAACACGTCAAGCTAAACTAATGATATAGTTGATTTTGGTCTGGAAAGCAAAACTTTTTTTCTCGTTTTTTTTTTTTTTTTATTTGTGCTTTGACACTTCTTACTTTGACTTTGGCATAAGGATCCAATGGAACTCTAGAATGACATCATATAAGTATGTATATATATTAAAGTTGGGTTTTTTCTTTGTAAAATTTAGTAATGGGTTGGGTAGTGGTTGGGTTGAGTTTTGGGTATAGTTGGTTGTTGACTGCTTTGTGCTGACTTTGACAAAAGAAAAGTGCCAAGCCAGTCTGGCAGGAAAAGTAATCGTAATGAATAAAACATAAGCAGACAAGTGAAAGAGTTGATGTTTCCCTCTTTGTTCTTTGTCCTTGTCTTTAGCTTAGGGTTTTTTTTTGCAGCGGAAGTGATTTAACGATGGCGGAAAGTTACATAAAATTGATGTTTTAAAAATTTAAACTGAAATTTCATTCAACATAAACATATACTTTACAAGTATTACATTAATGTTTGCTCTAAAAGTTTCTACAAAATTAAATCAATAAGTGAAGTATAAAAAATATCAACAATTGAATCAGAAAAACAACAACAAAACAAAACTGAATAATTTACTAGAAACTTCATTAGCAGGAAGTAAGAAACGACACTAACAATTAACCTGTTCTTCTTGGGACCAAGAATTTTATAAAAGGTCAGTATTATACACAAGGTCAAACAGTTTCTGTAATTGGTATGTGATTTAATGATTGATAGTTAAAGTTTTTCAAGGTAACCAAATACTACCTACTACTTTGAGTGTATCACCACAAGAACTTAGCAAGTTTTTAGCTGCAAGAAGGTATTATTTCTACATACCTACCTACGAATCGTGCTACAAAAATAAAATGTAATAACTTTTATGCTGTGTGAGTAATCGGCTTATTTTTTTTATTTTATAGTCTACTATTTAGATTAATCAAAATGAATGCTTGGGATACTGAAAAAGGGATTTTGATACTGCAGCGATACCATTCTTTGCAGTCCATCATTTCCGTCCAAGGGGAATTTAGGCTGGAGTTTGGCGGCGCTCCCCCGAGTAGATGGACCATTATGAGGCTGGTGAACATATTTGCCGAATCTGGAAGCATCGAACGAAGATCGTATCATCGAGATCCCAATGTTCGGGTTCAGGATAAAATCATGGCTGTAGTATCGGGAATACAGGCAAATCCAAGTATTTCGACTCGAAACTTATCGGGCCAAATTGGAGCTAGCAAATGGTAATTACAACGGATACTTCATAATGACTTAAACTTGTGTCCGTACAAAGTCCAAATTACTAGCAAGTTAAGCCCTCAGGATTTGCCTGTTCGCCTGGAATTTTGCCGAAAAATGATTGCAATGGCCGAAGAAGACGACACATTGATAAATTGTTTGTTCATGTCTGATATGGCCCATTTTGACTTAAACGGCAATGTTAACAAGCAAAATTGCCGCATATGGAGTGAATCTAATCCAGAAATGCTCCATGAAACGGAACTGCGCCCAGAACGAATCACTGTGGGGTGCGCAGTTTCATCAAGGTGCATTGTCGGGCCATACTTCTTTGAAAAAAACTGTGTAACACAAACTGTCATTGGGGACCGTTATTAAAAATGTTGAGGGAGTTTTTTTACCCAGAACTTCGCCGAAGATGTATCCCATTCAGCACGATTTGGTTTCAACAAGATAGAGCATGTGCACACGTAACCACACAAGTTATGGCGAAGCTCCAACGAACATTCCTAAACAAATTGATAATTGAAACTGCACTTTCCTCTGGCCCCCAAGGTCACCTGACCTGACTGCACCAGACTTTTTTTTATGGGTTATGTCAAGCAGGAAGTGTACTAAACAAAACCCAGGAATTTGACTGAATTGAAGTAGTCCATTAACACAATAATTGAGGATACCCAAATTCAAACCTTCAGGCCGCAATGAACAATTTTCTGATCAGGTGCCGCATATGCGTGGATGAGCGTGGAGGTAATTTGCGGTCTATCATCTTTAAAAACCATTAGTTATTTAAAATAAAATTTAATTTTTAATCCAATAAAAGAAAATTAATGAAATACATCGATTAAAATAAAATTTATTTAAATTTCTTATTGTAGCACGATTCGTGCGCCACCCTGTATGTAAAGTTCGTCGAGCGAATGGAAACAACAATTATTCAGGTAAGAAAGTCCTCGAATCGCAGCCCCTAGATTCGAAATGATAAACAAAACCAAATGCCATGTACAGAGACCACGCTTTAGGGTTCTGGATGATTGGTATCAGTGTTCTTAGGATCCTCACCGGGCAATTCACGCTTAGAGACACGAGAGTCCATTAAATACTCTAAAGTAAGACACCTTATCGGATCTAGGTTTAAATGTCCATACGTTATCTACTTAATCTGTTATCTAATAGAGCAACCAGCATTGATCAAAAATAATTAATTAGATGTCATAATCTTGCCGAGTAACAAGCGAAAGCACTAAAGTGCTACAAAGTTCACATTATTGCCATATAGGAAATGTTGGCCAGGAGGTGGAGGAAAACTGTGACATTTACTTTGGGAGCCGCTATAAAGAGCAAAACAAGGCGCATATTTGGCTTTGGATTTGTTATATTTGGAACACTTAGGCAAAGAACCTTTGGCTATCAACATGTTAGTAAGCCCCTTCTGACTATCCACTTCAAGGCAAAATTTAAGAATATCAACCTCTATACGCTCACGCACCGACTGGCGGAACAGATGAATCTACCAAAAAGATATATCAGTGTCCTAAGTATGTTGCTAAGGAAGCAAAGGAGAACGATACGTGAACATATCCTATATAACATCACGACTGACAACCGACTTAGACTAACTAACTTTGCATCGGGACCAAAAGTTATTTAAGCAAACGCATACGGTATCCAGATCTTAATATACATAAGTTGACATAGCGGTCTCCAGATAAACACACAGTCAAACTCGTGCGTTAAGTGTCAAAAAGGAGTTAAACATTGCGATCCAGTGTCATGTAACCTCTTCACCATCCTATTGGATCGCATTGAACGAAACTGGCTTAACTAAACCAGAAGCACTATCTATCAGAAGTCGGTACAACAGCTTGTATACAGCTGACATTGGCAGCAACCTGTCAACGGTGCGTGTACACCAATAAGAGCACCGACGAAACAAATGAGTCTTGGGAGAAACGAGACCAAAACAAAACAATATGCTGTCAACAGGGAGCGACACTCAACACCGACACTCACATAGCCTGCTATAATTTCGTGGTAGTAAAGGACTTGGTCTATCTCGAATCCAATGTCACATAAGACAATGACATCAGTCAAGAAATCAAAGGAAGCATCAATCTCGTTAATCACTATTTCTTCTTTTTTTTTGCTAAGAAGGCAATTGAGTAGTATGGGTCATAATTGTGATGCCCTATTCAAAACCTAAATCATCCCAGCCCTAATGTATGGCTTTGTAGCCTGGATATTATCAAACAAATTTCTTTGAAAAAACTACTGTCCCATATGAGTAAACGGTGGCCTATGGAATCGAAGATTCAACGACGAATTATACAAGTTGTAAAGCGACATTGCTCTAGTTGGACGCGGGCTTGATGTTATCAGGCTGTGGAGAAAAGTGCCAAGTTTTGATCATTGGTAACTGTAGCACTGATGAAATTCAGAGCAGTTGACGAGCAGTTCTAAATTATACAAGAGACTTTCTTGAAAAAAAATGTTGCAGATGGGAATCTCTTCCACTTCAGACGCTATCGAATTCTTTCTCGACATTCGCAAAGCATCTGACTGTGAAAAGATGAGGGCTCTATTGGAACATGCTGGAATTCCGGTAGCTGGAGTACTATTGAGTGTGTCCTTTTTCATAAAGCCGAACTGAATACCAGGTATTTCGTTGTTCTTACTGCAGAGCATCTTTAGTTTCCATATTATCAGATAACCCAAGATTGGCTTTATGTAACTGAGGAAGGATATCGGCGGTTGTCACAATGTTCGGTATTTTCATTTACGAATGAAGCAATTTTTCCTTGCACAGCAGCGTCTCTATGATGCAGTTCGATATCGATATTTCATTGGGTCCAGTTGACTGCTTTTGCTTATTCTTCTTGGGAGTTCTCGCTATAACTGCCAACTGGGTCACTAAATATATTAATTCTATCCGTGTTAGTTTCGGCTATTCATCATTTTAATTAAATTCTGTTGTTTAATTTTCAGACCACATCAATGTGCGGGATACCAGTAAAATTTGGTACCTCCTGGTTCATGGTAGATAGTCCATCACTTCGTTCATGTAGGAACCCATATACTTCTGAATAGTACTAGATAACCAATTAAGCAAGAAAAGGTGAATCATTCAACAGCTATTTGCTGCATACAAATATGTATGGCAGTATAGGTATAAGAATGACGGTCAAGAGCGAACACACAACTTATACTCAAGTAGCGCTGAATCGGTTATGATACCAAAAACTCCTCCGGACCTGAATAAAAACACGATTTTTAGCGGGAAAAGGAATGATGGAAATCAATCAAGCGAAGCGGTCCTAGGATGTTTACTAGCTTTAAGGAAAGAAATAAGGTTTTTCGTTTTAGTATCAGAAAGCTAGATTAAGCAAGCTTTTCGAGAGAATTGCATTCTCAGTTTGACCCACAGGGGGACACTTGGGTAGGAAATGAATCACTGTTTCCTTTTCCAACTGATTTTTAAAGCTGAGACTTAGGTATCCTATGGGGATTAACTTGGTTTGCTGCGTGCTCTCCAAAGTGTAGTATATAGTCAATGTACGTATGTATGAAAAATAGCTTAACTCATAAAACTATGTATATCCACAATATTTATATGAGAATTTTGCCTCTGAAAAAAGGCCGGCTAAGCTTCACTATTTACTTGGCAAAGCAGCTACACAATTTGCTAGTGCTAGAGTTTCAGTTCTCTAAAATGTCATTTACTTAATTTAATTTAAACACAATATTAACTTTAATATTTACTTGTGTATGTATTTACATGTGTGCATTGCATTAAATGAATTCCAACAGTGATTATCACAAACTGACATCAAATGCAAATAGTAAAATGACAGCCACAAATTAAGTAGTCAAAGAAATGAAAAAAAAACGAAATTGACAGCATTTCAAATAGCCAGTAGCTTATTTGTGTAAATAAATTTAATTTTAAATAAATTACAAAATTAAACAGATAATTCCAATTTTATATTCAAATATATCTCAGCTGATATGACAATTTGTTTATTTTAAAGTACCAATTAAGAGAATTACTGGCATCTAATGTAATGTGGGGTGTCAAATGCGATAGATTTATGCAAACATGCGTGTAATGCTGTAAGTTATTAGTTTATTACTGCAAAATTTAAAATATCCTCTCCCTTAAAATAAACTGCATGCATTTTAAAGGTTTCTGAAGCGCTGTATTAAATCCGAACAATATAATGATACAAAAATTAATTTTATTAGATATCTAGTTGAAGTAAATAATGCCCGACCCATCAAACGAAGTGTTATCTGGAAGTGTACGATTTGCTGGTAAACATATAATTATGACAATATTTCTGATTGGATAAAATGTTAACTCGAATTATGTCAACATAATTAAATAGTTGACAATTCGAAATTGAGATTGCTTATATGAGGACTGAATAACCTATTGGCAAAACTGTCGCTTCTTGTCTAAATATTATTATTATTTCAGAATAATTTCGGGGGCTTCTAATAAACGTTATGATACCTATTGGCAATACTATTTATATCATTGACACACATACTATAGATACGGACTTCTAGATGCCAACTTCACGTTGAATCTCTCCTCAGGTAGGATGAAACGAGCGCCACCCAGGTTCCAGCGGAAAATGTGATACTATTGACATCTGGAGATTTGTTTTTTGAGGTGAAAACTTCTAAATGTCCCCCATCTAACTTTTTTTTTCAATTAGTGCTTATTTCGTGAATGGTAACACTTAGCTCATGTCTGATTCGACAGATAATTAGTTTTATCCTTCCACTGATCGAATATGGTTGTCTATACGCTAGAACAACGCTGGGAAATATTGCGACATTACTTTGAAAATCATGGTAATGTTGCAGAATGTGTATGAAAATTGTGTACGGATTTTGGAAGAAGAGAAGCACCGTCAGCTCCGTATGTTCGTTATCTTGTGAAAAAAGTGAAAGAAACTGGCATCTTCATCGATAATCCAAAGCGTGAAAAGCCAAAAACAGTTTGTTCACCCGAGAATATTGCTGCTGTGGCAGCAAGTGTGCATGAAGCGCCATCAACTTCAATTCACCGTCGGTCGTTCTCAACAATTGAACATTTCGGAGACATCATTGAGACGAATTTTGCATAAAGACCTTGGTATGACGCCATACAAAGTTCAATTGGTTCAGGAGTTGAAGCCAACTGACCATCCAATGCGTTTTCGCTTCGCTAAGTGGGCCTGCGATCGACTTAGAGAAGATGCCGATTTTGCCAAAAAAATCATCTTTTCAGATGAAGCTCATTTTGATCTTGGCGGGTATGTACACAAGCAAAATTAACGCATTTGGGGCACAGAAAACCCGCACGCATATATTGAAAAGCCGATACACCCAAAACGAGTCACTGTTTGGTGCGGATTTTGGTCCAGAGGCATAATTGGGCCATTTTTCTTCGAAAATGAGCAAGGAGTGACCGTTACAGTCAATGGCGATCGTTATCGGGCTATGTTGAACGAATTTTTGTTCACAAAAATTGAAGAGGAGGATATTGGCAATATTTGGTTTCAAGAGGACGGCGGCGCTACGTGTCCCACAGCCGAAACTACACTCGATATTTTGCGCCCTGTTTTTGAATATCGCATTATCAGCCGCAGAGCTGATGTCATTTGGCCACCTCGGAGCTGCGATTTGACACCGTTGGACTATTATTTGTGGGGTGCCGTGAATGATAAGTGTTACGCCGGCAAGCCAGAGATAATTGACGCTTTAAAGGACAATATTCGTGATGAATCAAAGAAAACAAGTTTACGACACGTCTTTTTTGTCTTTTTTTGCTGACGTCACGCGAGATTAAAAAATCTGAGCAGAAGAAATTGTTTTGTGGGTCCGATGTGGATTAATGGATTTTTCGTGCGCGAATAAAATAAACATACAATTTTATTTTAAATAATTAAATATTGTTGAATTAAATTTACTTTAATTGAATTTAAAATAATTGCAATAAAATCAAGAATAAAAGAAAGTCGGAGTGCTAAATGGATATCGAAGATTTAACTTAAATTAGGCAAAACACAACAATTTGTGTAGATATTTGTGGATTAAATAAATGGAAAATATTTTAATTATGTTGTAATTTTATTGTATTTTCCTTTTTTTTGCATTTTGATAGGTCTGGTTCAATAGTGTTCTTATTCTAAAATACATCCTCGATTGGAAAAAAAAGTTTTTTTATTTCCACATCGCAGTCAATATCTTTGGCCAATTTAAGTAGATTTGTTTGGTAGCCTGGACAAATAACTAAGTCTTCTCCGTTGAAGGATTTGAAGAATTTGTCCAAGTTCATCAAGTCATTCAACACCCTTGGTGATGGCTTTGATAAGCCGCCTTAACTTAGGTGGTACACCCATGAATACGATGCGACATTTTCTTCACCTGGAATTTTGTGTATTAGTTTATTGCATATGTATCCTGATATATTTTCTAGGCCATATCTATCTAAAGTGGCCAAATGTTCATCGTCTTTGTTGCCATCAGTGTTAACCTCCTCTGGTTCCAAGCAATGCTTTGAAATATAGTACCTAAAACGATATTTAAGATTATTTGTTTGTATTATAAGCAAACGCAATGTCTGCAAGCCGGACAATGGCGCTTCCAAATCTGGGGTATCCTTAAAGCTTACATTTTTTGCGTCTGAAATAACACCCTCATTGTGTCTTAAAATGTGGGACTTTAACCTTAAGGGGAATTCCTCTCGATCAGGATGATCATGGAGGCCTCCTACCACTTAAATAAATTAACCAAATTCAAGTAAAATTAAAAAAAAAAACTTACATTTCAAGGCGAAGTATGTCCATTGTGCCTTAAAAGAAACAGAATTTTCGCAACCGGATAAAGCAAAAGATTCTGTGGCATCTTCTTGAGAAATAATAGTCTCAATGCACACTTCTTCACTGTCCAGTACATAAGTATTTGCGTCTAACAGGGTTACTACTGTTTTTGTATTGTCCCTGGCCAAAACCCTAGTTGACCGGCCAGATAAATCAGGGTTTCCAATTACTTTGTAGACTGTTGGTATGGAACTAGGCTTAAGCCGAGGGCTATTTTATCCGTGCAGCCTATAAAGATAGAATATATTTTTAATGTATTTATTATAATGCAATTCAAATTGAAAGTTATCGGTTCTATGTCATCTGCAGTAAAGTGGTCACTAGATTCTAGCTGTTTTTGAATTAAATATTAAAAGCATCCTTTTTTTTACAAAAACGAATCCAAATTTTTAACAGTACTGGAACTTTTGGGAAAGTGTAGTATGACACATCATATCTCCTTAATGTCTTGTTCTTATTATTTTTATTGTTGTTATTACACCTACAAACTTCACACAACATTTTTAAGCTATTTCGCAAAAAAAAAACAAAATATAAAATTTCAAAAATAAAATCCAAACTTTTCAATTACAAACGGTTTCGGTTTTCTCGTTTTAATTTCAAATCTCGTGTGACGTCATACGAGTTGTCAAAAATTACAACAACAAAGAGAAAAAATTCATGAGATTCTAGTAACGAAACAAGTACCTATATATCGATAGTTGTAGATAAGTATGACGTGTGTATAAAAACTGTTCAGTTCTGTTTATATGTGTGTATAAGTAAATTTAAATTCTCCGATTCCGTACACTGTATGAAATTCACTCCTCAATGAAAAAATTCCTTGGTGAATCTTATTATAATTTCACTCATGGAACGGTATGCAGTCGGTCACCAGTTTACCATTAAAGTAGCATGTTGTGCTTAGCTCAAGTAAAAAGATAGAGAATAGACAAAAAAAAACTTTAATGAATTTGAATTTTATTTGAAATCAACGCTGTACATCAAGATGAACTTATAACTAGTACAGGATTTAATTTATAAAGAAAATAAACACAATAATTTATGAATAGAGAATTAAAAAGAATTAAAAATGAATATTACAATGAAAATTATGATAGTAAGAAAAAAAAAATATTAATTATTTATACTTAAGTTTAAGATAAAAAAAATAAATGATGCGAAAATGAGAAAAAATTAAAGAAATTGTGTATATAAAAAACTAAATAAATATGACTTTTAAAATACGAGTATATTTAGATTTTTAATAGAAATTTTTTGCATACGATGTGATCGAACATAAGAGCCAGTACGAGCGATCCAGTCGTGCATTAGATTTCTATGTTGCATTTTAAAATTATTCTATTATTGGATTTCGTTAAAAATATTTTTAAAGAATCATAGATATTAGTAGAAATTCTATACCAGAAAATATGTGTTTCGTTATGTTTTGTAAAATTTCTAAATTATACATTTCATGTTTATTGGGGTGGCCGTGGAGCGATAGTTGCTTGTGCGCCTGTCAACCTCATGGTCATAGGTTCGATCCCTGCCGTAGTCTATGTCCTCTTATTTTTCCATTAAAAACCAATTCTATAATAAATGTCATACAATGAGTTGCTGGTTTTCGCATTACATGCTTCCTAGGCATGTTAACAACATGAAGTGATTGATTAAATAGTCCAGTCATTTTAGATTTTATCTGCGGAAAAATTCCTAGTGCGCTGAATTTTTGTATTCACCTTTATTACAGTGTTGTAATGAAGATGTAAAAAACCGACATCAATATCGTGCCGGGTAAAAAATTTATGAAGGTCAAAAAGTCACGGAAATAAGTTTTTCGCAAATATCTCTCGGCCTATTGCTCGAAGGACAATAGTGGCCAATATAAAAATTGTTGCTCGTAAAATTATCTACAAAAAATGTCTTTTTCCGTTTTTCTGCAACAACAACCGTTTTCGCAGTAGTGCGATGAGAAAGCGACTAGAATGCACTCACATAGGGTATTGTATACCGTACACCATGGCGTAAACTCTATTGCTTTTTTAACGTTTGTTAGAGTCTTAAAAAGTTTTATCTGATATTTGGACGTTTCGGGAAAAATATACTTAGGTATCTTATAGAGGTTTAGGCACTTAGTAAAATCTACAATACCTTATCCAAATGACCTCCACTGGCAGATGTTCCGTATTTCATTGTACCGAGACCCGTCCCTTAATACATGCTTCTGCCTGTCGGACTTTGTTTAGTTCAGTTGAAAATTATTTCAGCTGTGTCTTTAGTGGTTTTCTGCTTTCAAACAGTTCATAATGAGTGATACTTGTTTTATATGTAATGAATTATGACCGGATGGTGATGTTCTAGACTTTGGCCGTGGTTCGCGGTCGTTAGACCGATACTTACTTTTGGGGTAGCAGTATGGTGGACTTCATTGGACAAAGTCACATATTATGGCAAATTAAATAAGGTCCAAAGGTCAGGCAGCTTATGTATCAGTGGAGCAATCTGCTCCACACCCTTGGCTGCCCTTGACATACTACTTAACCTAACACCCTTCGACATTTTTAGCAAACAAGTGGCTGCGGGTACAGCTATTCGTCTCAAAGCCATCTCTCAATGAACTATCAATTCGGTAGGCCATTCTAATATTTTGAACAAAGACGTAGCAAAACTAGGACGATACGACTACTCCACACACCAGCTTACCTTCGACAAGAACTTCCAAGTTACCATCCCACCAAGATCAGATTGGGAGGATGAGAGATTCTTAAAAGATGAGTTAGCCCACTTTTATACGGACGGTTCGAAATCCGAAGAGGAAGTGGGAGGTGGTGTTTACTCAGACAGACTAAATCTTAGTCTCTCTTTCCGTCTTCCTGACCACTGTAGCGTGTTCCAAGCGGAAATTCTGGCGTTTAAAGGGGTATTATCCTGGCTAAGAAAAAAACGTGATATCTACATCGGATATCCGCATATTCTCTGACAGCCGAGCAGCCCTCAAATCACTGGGCCCTATTTCCACAAACTCTATAACTGCCCGATACTGTCGGTCATCACTCAGGGAGATGGCAGAATAGTTTAACATTCACCTATTTTGGGTGCCGGGACATAGTAACGAACTCGCCAGAAAAGGAACCAAAATACCTATTCTTCCGAAAATGGAAGAAATCGGTATGCCTATCGCTACAAGCAAACTATTGTTGCATCAAAACTTAATAAAACAAATAAATTTTAGGTGGTCAAACATCACTACGTGTCTGGGCAACAAACAAATCTTGCTAGTACTAGACCCAAGACGCTCAAAAAGCTTACTCTCTTTGAGCAGGAAACATCTTGGCTCCGTAATAGGTGTTGTAAAAAAAACCCTGTTTAATTGGTAGACACGCCAAAAGACTTTGCGTTTTCTCCAATGACTTTTGCAGAAGCTGCGTGGACGAGGAGTAAGAAGAGACTATCTCACATCTTCTTTGTTTATGTCCTGCTCTCTCCCAAGGACAAAGATTACACCTGGGGGAATTCTATTTCGACGACACCAGTGATCTTAGACACATTGAGATTCACCGACTTCACCGCTTCATTCGAGGCTCCAACTGCTTTGATAAAAGAGTAAATTTCTCTTCATGTGGTATCACAATGGACTTGTCTAAGGACTAAGTGTGTCAGCTGTTTTCCTGGCGACCACTTCAACCTAACCTAATCTTGGTTTCTTTGAATAAATATGGTGGTCATGCCAAGAGTGCCAAAGATGGCTTTTGTAATATTTTTTCTTTGATACTTTGCGCCGAATGGCATATAGATCGCTTACTCGAGCTTTTGTATGGAAATGACAATCAACTAGCAGTTCATATGTATAGTAGTATGTCAATGGTTTATAGTGCTAACCGGGCTATGTCGTCGGATACTGCAAATCGCCTAAACGAGATATTCTAGGCGACCGAGAAATACAGCCTTTGGAATTTCAATTCTGGGTCGTTCAGCATAGTTCGACAGTGTCGAAACCACGTGTCTAAATTTTTTCAATTGAGGAAGGAAAAGGTATTTGATCATGCGGCGTTCAGATGACGCTTTTAACGTAAAAGTAAAACAATGTAGTGCCTGTAAATCGTTGTATAATGGTTCTTCCCTGGAAATAATAGGTGAATTTTTTTTCACATACCCATGAAGATTAAAACGGACACCATAGAGTAAAATGATTTTCGATGAAAAATTGACTACCTCTTCTTTAACTTCAGGGCAACTAACAACAATTGTCTGTACATTTTAGGTAAATATCTTTTATTCTATTACCAAATTTTACTGTAAATACCGTCGATGATGTCCTTCTCTGATCGATACTATGGCGTCCTTGCGATATCGTCAGCCAGAATTGCGATATTCTCAGAAAAACGGCGGCTCTGGAAAACTCCTACAAAATCTCGTGTTGTCCTATACTAAACTTACAATACAATAATCAGTCAACGTTCTTTGAGATTACAGCGATTCATGACTTGCTGACGAGTTTTTGAATCTGTTTTGTTTACTGCACAAATGTCAGCGAGAATAATTGACATTTGCCACCATTTTCAAAAGAAAAATATAGCATCTTAGGATATAATGTCACTGGCGCCACCTGTACCTAAATAGCTTGGTGAATACTTTTATAAAAAATTATTTGATTCTACTACATACTTTTAAAATGGAAGTCAAAAGAGCAGTTTCTATTCATTGGATTCAAGTTCTGGAAGTCATCCGGATTTTTTTTTCGTAATTAGGAACTATTCATAAATTCAGTTTCCAAAAAAAAGGGCATACTCTTTTTTTTAAATTTCTTACGTTTATTAATTTCTCAAGAAAAATGTATTACAAAAAACTTGAAATTTATTAACGCGCAGTCTCTTTGCATGAACTTCACTGAATACTGAAAATTATCTTTGATACTTTTTATGATGCAAGCATTCAATATCCTATCCTGACTTATGTTGTTTTTCCTCGTTTCCACAATTAATTTTAATTTCCATTCATTTAATGGAAAATGAGATTCAATTAAAAGTAACCGTGAGTAATGCAGAAATCTTTCGTTGGACTTTCAATAACATTTTAGTTCTCCACTTTGAAATACGTTTTAAGGTTAAACATTTTTAAAACTCAGATAAATTCAATAGAATTCTTCAACCTCTATATCAAAAGACATTCCATTAAAATTTAGTTTAATTTTCTCGATTACAAAGTGTTTTCATCTCTATACAAACTGCTATGCAAGACCATTCGATTTTGAGTTTAGATGAATCCCTACATTATGTATTTGTATACAAGATAGGTATCTACCTAAATAAAAGAGTGTATTTAAAAGATTGTGCCATGGAATTCTTCATCGGAAAACCCTTTTTGGTATTTTTTTTTTAATAATGTTTTAGCAATCTATTTGATTTGATCCAGAAGTGTATTATTTCATCAGATCTAGAACTATTGAAAAGTCAAATATATAGATTCGTATTTTTAGAAAATCCACTTAAAAAAAATTAACTTCTTTGAGGTTCTCAATAAAATATGTACACAAGAATATAAGGTTTGTAGCTTAGTCCGAAAATAACATCCATCTCCCCGTTGTTACAAAAAAAAAATATTGTCTGCATGCTTGTATTGTTATGACTTGGAATTTACTTTTTAAGGCGAACCTTTTCAACTCTATGGAATAAGATAGTAACGAAGAGAAAAACTAGTAGAAAAAAATGATATCATCGTTTAAAACCCCGGCAATAAATATCTGACAAGAAAAGAGATTTTCGGACGACTGAACGAATCTTAAAAGGGTACATCAATGATTGCTAAATGTGAGTACCTAACCGATATAAGAGTTGGTGGCAGTGAGTGCGGGTATGATGCTAGTTGGTGGAGTAGCACAGTGGTAAAGTCTCCACTCAACCGAAAAGGAAAACACGAAATTCAATTAAAATTTCTTCATGGAAGAAAACCGGAATGAGAAACGATAAAAAATAATATCGGAAAGATGTCCCTTTTTATGTCGTCGTCGATGAATCTTATATATATATAGTCAGTCTCATTGGTTACCATGACTAAACCGACTTTCTGTTAGTAACAGTATAAGTGATGTTATATGGCTACGAAGGCAGAGTTATGTGCGATAACAAAAAGTGAACCAGTTTCGAATTCATCCTTGTCGTCTTCTTTAACTTTGGAAAACTCACGCCTGCATCCACCCTCTCATTTATCCTTGTTTCAGTTTCAGTTTCAAATATAAAACTGAACTCCAATTGATATTATATAAAAAAAAAACTACGTGAACATATAGCATGTGGAATTAGGGTTAGACAGCACTTTATTTATAAAGTACATCTTAGCTGTGTACTTGTATGGGAACTTTAGGAGTAAAGTGTTAAAATTAATAAAAGTAATGAGAAGTACGCAGAATTTTAACTTGTTTTTGTGTTCATACATTCGAATAAAACGTCAATTCTAGTAGAATATAAATGTTGTCTAAGGGTATTTTTAGTTGGCCAATATTGTATTAATAAAACACGCTTAAAAATACCTAACAATATTTCCATTAAAAATTACAAGACAACCTAGCCAAATTATAAAATGTTCCCCCTTAAAAGTATGAAACATTTATGTAATCTGGGATTTTTAACCTGCAGTAATTTTAATTTTACTAAGTTTAATGTGTTTGATAGACAGAGAAGTTTAGTTCCCAGTCACACTTGCGAGAAAGTGACAAATCTCAATCGAACTTTACCTTATTTAATCTCATTATATTTTATTTTATTTTATCTTGTTTTATTTTATTTTATTTTCTTTTCTTCTATTTTATTTTATTTTATTTTATTTTATTTTATTTTATTTTATTTTATTTTGTTTTCTTTTCTTCTATTTTATTTTCTTTTATTTTATTTTATTTTATTTTATTTTATTTTATTTTATTTTATTTTATTTTATTTTATTTTATTTTATTTTATTTTATTTTATTTTATTTTATTTTATTTTATTTTATTTTATTTTATTTTATTTTATTTTATTTTATTTTATTTTATTTTATTTTATTTTATTTTATTTTATTCTATTTTATTTTATTTTATCTTATTTTATTTTAAATAATATTATTTGTTGAAAAGGGCATATTGTGTCGTCTAGTTGAGAAAGCTGTGAACAGCAAACATACCCTAAACAAAATAAGGTATTAAAATTTGTAGAGTCTCGCTCTCATACCCATTTCATGTTATAGATCGATTGTAAAAGAACGCCGAAGAACAATGATTAAATCTAAAGGAAATTGAGACATTTAAATGTTTGTTCTGTTTAAGGATGTAGTACAGTCTATCGATTCCTAGAAAGGACTTCCCCATAATTTACTGAATGCAAAGAGGCGATAAGAAAAATAGACGGAAAAAAATTGATATCCATGGACGACATGCAATATAGCAAAGAAAAGCAAAGAAGAAGATAAAATACCTACAAGATATTATAAGGAATCGATATGAACAAAAAAAAGGAAGAAATTCTTTTCGCTTCACGATTTAAAGAAATGAGCTCAATCAGTAGATTCGCGGGACAGGGACACGCGATTAGAATAAATATTATCTCTTTGAGAGTATCTACGATTAATAGTGAAAAGAGTAGGTACGTAGCATAATATTTCTTGCAATTTCATTTTGGAACTTGTGTACTTACAATTCGTTGTGAGTTTGCTTTTTTTCTATCTATTTTACGGATATTAACGTTTTTTTAAGGAAATTATTTGAGTTTGAGCTTAAATGGAGAAACGATTCGTTATTCATTGTCACAATGATTAAAAGAAATGATAGATTTATATAAAAGAAACATTTTGTATCCATTCAAGTGGCTATAAAAACTGTTTCTTTCATACAAAATAGTGTTCAATTCCTTGACAATAGTTTTTCTATAGGAGTGATTTTTTTTCTAAAATAGATTTTTTGGTATGAGAAAGAAGAGTTTACCGTTTTAGTTACAGTGCTTAACCATTCTTGGAGTTTAAAAATTATTGTTGTTTGTGCGCAACGTGTGTTCATTAGAGACAAATAGTATTTCGATATGAAGCGTATGTCTGTACAATAAATACAAAGTTTCAATCATTTCATTGTGCCCCTAAAATTTAACTCCATGATGAGTTTTATTACATGGTGGTCTTATGTGGCACTATTTTGATTTAGAAATGAGAGAGGAAGTGCGGTAGATGGCGATTGTTATTTGAATTGTTATCATCTGAACTAAAGAATATCTATACTGCCGATGGGGGTCCACAAAGATGGCGCTACTTGCCATTCATGTCTAACGGTCGTGAAGAATGTCCATTATGGCATCCACAGTGTTGTTCCTCTAAGTGCCGATTTTAATTGTCTACAATTGAACGTAGACAATATGTCGACAATATATTTAAACAATAATTTTGATATCTTAAAAATCGCAAATAATATCATTCCAAAAAGGCTTTGTTACAATGATAGACAGGTGGTTTTAATGTTTTCAATAAAAACATAAGCTTCCAGTAATAAATTATAATATTTTCTTTAAGAATAAAAGTTAAAACGCGTGGGTGGTATTAAGATGCCTGGCTGAGCCAAAAACAAAGTCTTTGAAGAGCTATCTCTTGGTGAACCCCCCCCCCCCCCCCAAAAAAATACTCAGCTCTTTCCAGTGTGTACAACAAAACTATGCAAAATACTGCTGAGGTTCTCTCTCTTGTTCGCGGACACAGATAATTAAAAATGTTATTCTAATCTAAATATTGATTTCAAAACTAAATGGTTTGCTTAGATTTTGATATAGGAATCGATGCATACTATAAGCTAGGATAACTAAAACTAAACTAAAATTAATTGCGTACAGAACAGCTCATACAGTTGAGATCATCCAAAATCTTCTGCAGAGTGACTTAGACAAGATTCAGTGATATTGTGATGACTGGAAGTTGAAAATCAACTTGCAGAAATCAGAAACTATTCTGATTAGGTCTCCGTTGTCTAGCGCCTCAAGGAATACGAGAAAGATCTGGTGCAAGCTGGTGATCATAGGGCCACATGCACATCCACTGGCGAGTAAAAGTGTAATAAAATACCTTGGCGTCTGGTTGGATCAGTATTTGTATTTCGACAGACATATAAGTGCTGCTCTGTCTAGTTCTAGGGGAGCCTTTGCCCTGACAAAACGCTTGTTTTATAGCATGCGTCTTGACAGCAGGGTGAAGGTGATTTGCTACATGGCCCTCATCAGGCCGATGATTGCCTATGGATGCCCGGTGTTGTTCAACGTTACCCCAATCCAAATGGAAAAGATTCGGGTGTTTGAGAGGCAATGTCTTAGACGTTGCCTTGGATTACACAGAACACCAGAGTCTGAGTACACATGATATTATTCCAACCGGGTTTTATACAACGGAGCCAATATAAACAGAATAGATCATTTTTTATTTAAGCTGATTCGGGGTCACATTGCAAGAGCGATGTCCTCAACAAACAGCTTAATTTTTTGGAGCTTATTACCCCAACAATGAATATCACGAGAGTGCGCGTTAAGTAGCTACATCCCTCCCGAGGCATTCCTCTATTTAGACAGTCGAGGGCTGATACAGGATAGAATGGCGGTTCCGCTAATCTACCACATCAGCCGGAAAACTGTAGGTAGGCGACTCCCGTATGGTCGAGACCTCATCGCCCAAGGTGGAGAGGAGCGCTTTCGGTTCAATAGGACTGTGTCCAATCGGGACCGAAGGTATAGGGTGAAGCAGGAGAACCAGTTCTGGTGGCTTTCTGAGCAACATATAAATTACATATAAAGTCGAAAAAGATGTTGTCTTGGCGGACTTACGCAGATTTAAGGTAATAAGTAAGAATAACAGTTAGGGTGGCACACAAAAAATTAAAAAATATGTCTGTGTGCGTATCCATTTAGGTATATGCATATATTATATATGAATGTGTGTCTGCATGCGAATACAGAACAAAACAAAAAAAAATAAAACAACAAAAATGCTGCTGTCGCTGGTCTAGATTTTAAGTAGATTTATGTAGTTCTAGGTAGTTTAGGTATCTTAAGTAGTTTAAGTTAATTCCAATTAGTATAAGTTAGTTATATCTAGATTTAAATATTTTTAGTCTAGCTTAAGGTAGTTTCTAAGTTAAAATTAAAAAAAAAATATACGATACCAAGTTTTTTTTTTTTTAGTTTTCTAGGTAAATAAAAAGGAAAATATTTAGATATAAATTAAATATTTCTTAGGTCGAAGGACATTATTTTTAAGATATATTGTTTAATTTAGAGCGCCCGTAAAGGACCAGTAAATTAGTTGTAAGTAATTGATAATTAGGCTAGTTTTATGAATTTTTGTCTAGCTTTAAGATATTTTTATATTACCAATTTTGGCCTTTTCCCGTAATTTTTTTTTAAATTGTCAATTAATTTTATTGTTGAAAAAATTTAGAGTTTTCTACCCATACCTATAAAGTTTTCCCTAATAAATCTACGTAATTGCTATTGGAAATTTATTGGTAGTACTTTCTTTCTTTTTGAGACTTTCCTTAAGGTCAAATTTAGTTTTGGAAAGTTTTAACCACGTATTTAAAAAACCTTCCTGGCGCCCAGAGTAAGTCCGAGTACGTCCCTGTACTTCCATCGTTGGTGGATTAATTTTATTATTTTTTGATACATTTTTAAATAAATAGTTTATTAATCCATAAAATCCATGTTTATTGATATATAAGAACCCGAACCCTCCCATCGCTGAGCGAAACCGAAGGTAGCACTTTAATTGCTACTCAGTTACAATTTTATATGCTGAATGCAACCCACCGATCTGACACATTCCCATCTCAAATATTTCATTTATCGAAATTTTCCTATCGCGAGCACATCGGTTGTGCATTTTATATACAAATTCGTTTCTATTAGCTTGGTCGTTATTTGCTTTGTGGATACGAAAATCCAAGTCGCTATTTATAATAATCGCCCAACATAAATAATAATTTAGTATCGGGAAATAAAATTGTATTGAGAGAGTTTTTAAAAATGATGGCTTAACCCATTAAATACGACTACCAAGCACCTTAAAAATAAATATAAATGAAGATGTAACTAGAAATACAAATTTTTTTAATATCTTTTTTTTTAGGTTTGGTACTTAGAGGGGTGTACTCAAACGAGTACATTGGCCAGATATGGGCTCATTCATTACCCAGTTAGGAAATATTTTGCAACACACTTTTCGATGCCAAGTGCAGTAAGCGGCATATGTCAGATATCCATCGAACTATGCTGTGAAATATCCGGCATCTTAGTTGATTTTAAATTTTTTTGGGGAAATATCCTCTTTCAATGTGAAAGTATTATTTGGTGCTTTTGTTGACGGTCCTGAACTTGTACGTCTTTGCTATGGCTCCGACAAATGAATGTAGATAGCGATTTTCTTTGGTTTTCTAACAATGGATCGGTCAAGCATTTGCAACGAAGGTCGAACCTTCGCCATATCAGCCTTATTGATGATTGATTTCTTTAAATAGAGTCTGGGACATGGAGTTAGCTACCATTGGCCATCGTATCTTTGTCTTAGCACCAATACAATGACTCTTGAGGTAAAGTGTGATATCCCGAACTAACCACTATACCAACAAACTTTTTCAAATCTTTGGCAAGCACGAACGTGTGACAGTTTTGGTCCACTGCGTATATCCGGCTTTGACCAACAATCAATTTCATTACCTCATTATCGAAAAACTGTTCAAATATTTGAACTTCGCTTTCCGATTTTATCTTTTCTTTTACTTTGGATAAAATTTCCAAATTGTGGAAAGTTTCGTGTACTTCAGTACAATAAACCACATACTTTGACCATTTTGGAGCATTATCCTGAGACTCACCTCTGGCTGAGCTTTCATTCCTTAGATAAGCAACTTTGTTTTCATATCCATCGTTGACTTTGACATATGTGCTATGTATACTGGTACTGATGGGATTCTCAAAGAAAGTCATCCTCACATCAATCCCCCCGAGTCTGTTTGAATATCAACATCCTGTGGAATAACGGTTATTTCTTTCATTTCCATCATCCGGAATATCATCAACAGCCACGAAGAGATTGGCGTAGCGCCTACCATAAAAGCTGTTGCGGGTATTTGTTGAAAACCCCATTTCTCTGCAAAGCCATTGAAAATAAAATGCACGACTGGATCGCACGAACTTGCTCTTGTAGCTAACAACTAGTTATCCTATGCAGGTTTAAAGCCTATGTAGGTAAGATTAACTTGATTCTTAGTATAATACACAAATGTATATTTAAATCTAAGTTATGGATTTTAATTATGTAAGTAAGGAGAGTAAAATGTATCTACATATATATACCTTTGTATGTCAACATGTAAATACATATAAAAATAAAAATGAAGGATGTAGGTGGGTAGGTAGCTATATACATACAACTCATAATTTAGGTGCATTATGCATACATTAGATTTATGTGATTTTTAGTGACACATAATAATGTATATATAAATGTTTGAGGGCCTACATTGTATGTATTTAGTATTCAGTGACATAAAATTCGTAAAAAGGGAATAATAATAAGGAAGAAATAAATGGATAATACACATACTTAAATGTTTTCATATTGCTTAGTCGTTATAGTTTGAGGGAAAACAAAAAAAATTCAAAAATCGTTGGAGCGGTTTTTTAGTAAATTAATATTTTATTTATAAAATTTTGAAAACATTTTTAGAAAAAGAATTTGAAAGGCAATTTTGAAGATATTATTAATATATACATAAAATTAAAATTTAAAAAAAAATCGATTTTTCAAAAAAAAAATTTATTAATTTATTTTTTAAAAATGGAAAAACTTTTTTTTTTTGAAAATTTGAGTATGCAGTCTTATTAACAATTTTAGGGAGCATTTGTATAAAAAAAATTATTGTAATCGGTTCTTCCAATATTGCGAAAGTCGAGAATATGAAAAGAAAAAATTAAAGTAAAAATAGGCAGAAAAATAGTTTTTTACCTATTCACGAAGTTTCGAAATAATCTATTGAGTCGTTTTAGACATTTTTAATTTTCAAAAAAAAAAAAAATTAATTTACAAAAAATTTTTTTTTTTGAAAAATGTTGGTTTACAATAGTGTTTAAAAAATTTCAAAAAATCAAATTAACCGTTTCCGAAAATATCGAAATCCAAAAAAATGGTTTTACTAAAGGTAGCATTTCCCTTCATTATGAACTGATTTTTTTTTATAAAAATCGTAGGAGCCGTTTTTGAGAAAAATAAGATTCTCGTTTTTGACCAAACAAAATTTATGGGAGCTACTGTTATTTGTCGTCTTACAAAAAAAATGAAAAAAACGTGTAGGTGTATTACCGAAAACACAATATGTACCAAAATTGAAGCAAATCCACCGAACCGTTTAGGCTGCAGACTCGAGGACACGCAGACAGACAGGCGGAATTGGTGGACCCACTTCTTGGTGGACTCTTGCCTTATATTACCTATAATCGGAAGTAAAAATTAGCACGGTTTTGGCCAGTGTACTTACCATGAACAAACAAAATTTTTTGAATGAGAATTGTTCACAATATAGTTTCTTGGCAATAAATCTATTAAACAGAATTGGTTATTCACAACTTATCCGACAGTGTACATTTTAACTAACATTTTACTTTCGCAAGGTAACAAAACTGCTTGAAACAAAAAATACGCAACACAAAAGATGACCAAATTATTTGAAAATGGCTTTCAACTTTAACGAAATTCTTCCGAATAATACAAAGACATGTCAATGCTTGCTTTCAAATCGAAAGAAATTAAAATTAAGGCCTATTTTTCAAAAAAAAAAAAAAAAAAAATATATATAACTGAATTATTCAAAAATACTGTGTTCAATTGAGTACAATGACAGGTAATGGGTAAAATATCATCACCCAATTCTTAGGTCTGCAGTTGTTGATTATCTCTGCTATAGCTCCTGGGGTGCTCAGGTTCGGGCCGTCAACTTGGTCACTGGCAGGCTTAGTGTCTCTTAACGTGGCTCTATCCCGATTGGACGTCACTATGTGTTGTTCCGATGACATCGATAAAGACTGAAGCATCAGAAGGATTCGGTATGAAGTTTTCTTTCGAGTGCTTCAGCTTTGTCCTGTGCGGTTGTTACTTCTCCATTGCTGGCCACTATTGTTTCCGGCATTGGAGATTTCTATCCAATTAGCATGTTGATGTTTTTTTTATAGTATTACATTTTCTAAAATAGGTTGTTGTTGTTGTGGTATTGAACGAAATTTCGGAACAGAATGCTAATTCACTGAAGTTCGCCCCACACTGATTGATAGTTTCTATTGGTTGTATTTATCTAGCGTCGATGGATCCTTTACAGACGTTTTCTAAGCCATTGCCTATGGGCTTTTGAATGTTGGACATACACAGTGATAAACTTATCACACCAAAAACATAAATGAATGTTAAAAAAGTAACCATTGCGTAACAAGTCAGCCGTGAAAAGGAGTGAGATCAAAAGTACGCCATGTTCTAAGTTTATTAATGCTAAATATCAAATATTTTAAGCAGAGTAATATGGAAGAACCTCAAAATTATCAGAGAAATCTGTTATATAATGATTACTGACTTAAATTGTGTTGGTTTACTTGGCAAATTTTCATTTCAAGATTGAGGAATTTGTTATAATAAAAGATAATTTAGCGTTGAAGTCGTAAGGATTGAGTTAAGAATGTATGTGATATGCTGGAGAATTAATGGAGAAAGAATTTTAATAAAGTCTGGATGAATATTATCCAGCCCCATGCATTTAAATTACATTGAAAAAAGAGCATTTCCCACCATAGAATAGGCTGTATTGCATGGATAAAAAGCGTCTTCTGAGCTGTTTCGGGGTAGGTGGACTGAAGACCATCTAGGTAAAACACACGAATGGTTAATAAAGTGTTTATTTATTTCCTTAATATTTATATCATCTGTAACCGTTGGGGACTTTTTGCCAAGCCATAAAATCTTTATTTCCTTCCACAGTTGCTTTGAACCTAGACTAGACTTCAGCTTATAGGAATAAAAGTGCCGCGTTGCTCTTTTTATTTTTGCAAGAAACAGTGTTTCTTGCAATTTTAAAATCTGCGAGCATTTCGGGGCATTCAAACCTTTTCCATCTACGGTAACACCGATAACGCACACTGATAGAATTTAATATATCCTGGGACATCCAAGGGCAATTGGGATTTCTCACCAGTTTAGTTCCAAATTCGGACATGTTTTTCAAAAAGATTTAAAATACAGCGGCTAAGAACACTGACCTGACTATCAACATCAGGTGTTAAATAAATATCTCCCCACCGTTGTCTATTGCACTCAATGAAAATGTTTTCCAAGTTCATGCTACGAAAATCATAATACTGGAAAGTAAATTGGGGTATTAAGTTTTCAACGTTAAGGTCTAATATAGTAAAAATAAGGTCATGATAAGAGAACTCGGGAGCAGATAGTTGACTATAAACTCTTATTAGATTAGGATCACTAAGAATAAAAGTATCTACTAGGGATGGGTTACAGTTTGGTTTAAAATGAGTTGGGTCAGAAAGATTTGCGCAGAAAAGATTGCAAGCAGTCATGGCGTCCCTAAAAGGTTTACTTGATATGGGATTCATTAAGTTTATGTTAAGATCACCACGTAAAATTAGTTTCTCCCTGAAATGCGAAACTTCATTAACAGAATTTTCTTCAAACCGGAAATTAGAGACATTAGGCGGCATGTACATTGAACCTACGATACATTTATCTCCTCCACATATTATTTCTATGAAAACAAATTGTACAACGTCTTCATCGGTAAAACGTAACACTAATTTAGACTTTATTCCGCCCCTCACGTAAATCGCAACTCCACCTCCAACACTGCCCACTCTGTCAGCTCGATATTATTTAAAACCCCAAGTGAAAACTTCGTCATTATTATATAAGTTAAGCCATGTCTCAGAAACACACGCAATATCAACCCCATTATTTTCAAATACATGTCTAAACTCTTCTATTTTACTCAAAACACTTTGAGTTTTTATTTGCAGATTTTTCGAACGTTGCTTCGTTAAGATATTTAAAACAGTACGCAACCCGTCATTCACGTTAAGTTGATCTTGTGAGGTAGCCATTAAGGGAAAAGCAAAAATAAAAAAAAAGAAAAGAAATAAATGAATTAAAGCCGTTACTAAATATAAGTAAAATTAAAAAGGAAAAACTTCTTACAAAATCGTTACAAAAACAAACAATAAATTATTACTACAAATATGATAATAATTAAAGAGAGTTTAGAAATTAATAAAAGAGATAGTATGAAGTTGAGAAAAAGTAAAGAGAAACAATAATAATACAAAAAAAAAATAAAATAAATAAATACTAAATTACTTTACAGAATTTTAGATTGATTGAATAATATTTTGTGGTACTGATAGCATTTCGAGATCTTCGCTTGAGTTGATGAGTACAGGTGGATCGTGTGTTGCTTTTCTGATGTAAAGCCTTCCATTAAATGTGTGAGAACTGGAGATAATTTTGCGTTCCTTTAATCTATGAGCTTCCCGTTGAAGAATGTAGGTATGTTTGGTTAAGCTTTCATTTAAATAAAAACTTTTTTGTGAAGGGAGCCCAATGTCAGAAAATTCGATTTTGTTGCCTTACGATAAGAGGCTGCTGCTTTCATTATATTGTTCTTGTCATTGGTTTTTGCAAATTTTATGATGATGCTTCTATCAGAATCAGAAGTTCCATGTCCATTGCGACGAGAAGATCTTATGCGGAAGATTGTATTTGGTGGCTAATGATGGATTTTTATTGCATCGCACATACTGTTGTAGATGTTTAAAAGGTTGTCTTCAGGTCGAGATGGATTGCCGAAAATGATAACATCATTCTTTAGTTTATCTCATTAATTTTTTTTTCTTTGTTTTCCGTGGGTAGGTGTAAAACCTTGAAAAGGCTCTATGAGGACCGAAAAACGCGTGCTCATAGGAGTGTGAGATTCTTACTGCACTAAAAACACCTCCTCCTCCCGATTGCAACTAAGTTAAAACTTATCTAGCAATTTATTTTTAACGAATTTAATTAACGTGTTGCAGATAATTATCCGGTGATAGTTCCTGCTTATACCGCGATTTTAAAGCGGATTCTCGTTTAGTGCACCAGATCGGAAGGCTTTGTCCTTCGCAGGCGGCGTACTAAATTCGTCTCATCGATAATTTCGATTATAGTACTATTGCAGTGTTGTAATAGCCGTTTTCTGTGATTTCGGGCAAATTTTTTTATTTCATCGCGAACCGTGGGAATCCCGAGATCTCTGTGGAGATCTTCGTTTCTAATGTACCAATGTGCGTTTACAAATTATCTTAGGAGTATATTTTCAAATGTTTGTAAGGTATTTAAATTAGAATCTCGCGTACAACCCCAGAGTTGTATACCGTAAGTCAAGACAAGCTTAAGCACCTGCCTTACAAAATTATCTTATTTTCGATACTGAGCTTATAGTGTTTCCCGAGCAACCAGTACATATCTCTGAGTTTATTATTTAACTCTTTGCATTTCTTTTTAACATGCGGTTTCCATTTTAATTTCGCATCTAGAGTCATTCCGAGATATTTTGCTTCGTTAGCAAACGGAACTTGAACCGTATTAACAAATACCGGTAATCTATTAATTTTCTTATACGTAAAATCTACATGGACTGATTTTTCGTTGAGCGATATCCGCCATGTTTTTGTCCAATCATTGACATTATTCAGAGCTTTTTGTAATTTTGCCGTAGAATCATTTATCCTTTGGCCCACTACTAGTATTGCAGTGTCGTCAGCAAACGTGGCTACGATAGTGACTTCTGTTTGAGGTATATCACGTGTAAATAATAGGTACAATATTGGACCTAAAACACTTCCCTGTGGTACCCCAGCCACTATTTCTTTGAGATCCGAGTAATCGTTTACATGTCTTCCTCTAAAAATTCTATTTTCTAGATATGCTTTTAGAAGCATATAAAGTGGTTCAGGCAGAATTTGTCTTAATTTGAAATTTAGGCCTCCGTGCCACACCTTATCAAAAGCTTGCGACACGTCTAGGAAGACCGCCGAACAAATTTTCTTTTCTTCAAGAGTTTTCTCAATGACGTCAGTTATCCGATGCACTTGGTCAATTGCCGAATGCTTGCTTCTAAATCCGAACTGATGTTCTGGTATTAGGCGCTTTTCTTCTATTATTGGCTGCAGGCGCAGAAGTAATATTCTTTCAAAGACCTTAGATATTACGGGCAGAAGCGAAATAGGTCTATAAGATTTCTTATCATATGATAGTTTTCCTGGTTTGAGAACCATTATAACTTCCGCAACCTTCCATTGGCTCGGAACGTACTTTAGACTTAGAGTGGCATTTATTATATAAAGAAGATTAATTAACCCTTTGCGAGGAAGCATTTTGAAAACTTCGGCCGTAATTAGGTCATATCCCGGAGCTTTCTTATACTTAAGCTTTCTTATTTCTCTACTTAATTCGGCAAGGGTAACATTCCTTGTTATGTAATTTTCGCTTGAGTTAGAACTTATATTTAAATTTTCGTTGAGTACTTGCACATCAAAAGGTTTAAATGTGTTCTCCAGGTAATCCTCGAAAACGTTTGCTTCTCTTTGTCACTTTTTGCCCATTCGTTTTGATCATTCTTAATCGGAGGCGCTGGGAGCCTTGGTTTCTCAGTTACTTTAACAGCTTTCCAGAGTAAGTAGTTGGATTCTTTTCCTGCTGTCAAGCTTTTAAGATAATTTCCAACTTCAGAACTTTTGAATTCTACTATCGTCTTTTTTCGTAAATTACACAATCGAATTAAATTTACCTTGTGTGGAGGAGCTCGAGTTTGCTGCCATTTTTTACGTTTCTCTTTTACTAAATCTTTTATTTCCTGCGGATATTTTAGGTTTTTAAAGCGCGGTATTTCTCTTTGGTACTGGGTGTTTTTCCATGCGGCTAGTTGTACGGTATTGACGATGTTATCTACTGCGTCCTCAAGTTCGAGAGGCGTTTGTAGTGAAACCTTTAATTCAACGTTATCCTCTATATTTTTCTTAGAACCTTCCCAGTTGGTTTTCCCATTGGTTAGCGTGGGTGGTTTTTCATTTTTAACAAGATTTTCGTTCATGATCATCGATAATTGCCTCGAGATGTTGGCATTTTTTACTGATGCTGTCGATTTTTTGTGTGAATTCCGTAGTAATTTGGTTAATGTGTTCGTTGATCATTGTCTCGAGTAAAGCTAACTTGGTCACCATAATCGCCGTAAGTTCTTTTTTGAACTCATCCCCCCACTTCTGAAGCTCCTTCTCTGTTTTGCTCCACAGTTTATCTAATACGTTGGCTGAATTGTTGCGAGTACGATCTCTGGGAGAAGAAACGTTAACTTGTTGTTGTTGCTCTATTTTCGATTCTCTTATGTGGCATTGTTAGGTACAAAAATTTTATATTTTAGAAAAAGCACGAAAGAAATAAAATCTCAAATTTTACAATGTTTCCTTTGCTTGCATTTGAAGCCCTACCGATGTATCAAATTTCATCATTCCATGATGGTCAGAAGTGCTCCAAATAATGTATATCATATCTATGAAAATGGGTGGGTACCACGCCCCCTGAATGGAAAATCTAAAATTTTCGACTTTTTAATTTGTAAACACTACTAGGCCTACCGTTCTGCGAAATTAAAAGATTCTACGATGTCGGGAAGTGCTCCATAATTTTGATGATCTGTCAGTGAGAGAGTGAGGGAGTGAGTCAGTCAGTCAGTTACGGTGTTTGCGATTTTGCAGTCTTCTCTCTAGGGAACTTCTAAAGCTAAAGAATTGAAATTGGGCAAGATACCTAAGCCTGGTGAGCTTAGCAAATGCTGAGAGCTTGAAGTTTCTGACTTTATTGGTACTGAAGTTAGAGTGGGGTCTAAAATCGCTGAGTTTGTTCATGTAAATAGGGTGTATTACCAGAACTTGGCTAGGCACTACCGTGCCCTTTGATATATCCTTTGATATTTTTTGCTGCTTTTGGTTGTCCGAAGCAGTGGAAACAGCCAGATCCAGTCAATTTCATTGTTGACCTAGTTCCCGTTTTGTGGTGGAAGCACTATTGAATCTTCAACTTCTCCTTGGAGTCTATCTATGTGCAGAGTTACGAAATATTATATTATTATATGGACACTGTTTTGGACATTACTGAATTATTCTGAAGTCTGAACACTACAAAATAGTAGCCTTATTTAAGAAAAAAGATTTTAGTGATAAAGTCGAAGTCTTACAATAAAAAAATATTATAAACTTATCAAAACTTTTAAAGTTCTAAAGATGCTATCTAAAACGTGATTTTTTAAGAGCTTGGTTTTTGAAAATTCAAAAAAACACAGAAACTTGTAAAAAGTGAATGAAATTTTTATTTGGATCGATAAATCAATTTCTGCCATTTTTGTTTTTTAAAAATAATTTCACTTAAATGTTGCCCGCGGCTACGGTTCAGGTGGTCCATTCTGAAGGTCCAATTTTGGCAAACTTTTTCACACATTTCGGGCGGAATCTCACCAATGACGCGTTCAATGTTGGCTTCCAAGGCAGCAATCGTGTTTGGCTTGTCCCCATAGACAATAGACTTAACATTGCCCCACAAAAAATAGCCTAACGGGGTCAAATCACATGATCTTGGTGGCCAATTGGCTGCGCCAAAACGTGAGATCAACTGCTCACCAAATTCGCCTCTCAATTGATGCATGGTTTCGCGTGCAGTGTGGCATGTGGCACCGTCCTGTTGGAACCACATGTCGACCGAGTTCAATTCTTGCATTTTCGGCAAAAAAAAATCTGTTATCATCGAACGGTACCTTTCTCCATTGGCCGTAACCCTGCGGCCTTCATCGTCCTTGAAGAAGTACGGCCCAATGATGCCGCCTGCCCATAAACCGCACCAAACAGTGCATTTTTCGGGATGCATTGGTAGCTGCTGAATTGCCTCTGGCTGCTCTTCACTCCAAATACAGCAATTCTACTTATTCACGTATCCATTTAGCCAAAAATGAGCCTCGTCGCTGCAACGGACGTAGCTTGCGAAACACATTTTTCACAGAGCACGAATTTTGATAATAAATTTCAATAATATGCAAACGTTTTTCAGGCGTAAGTCTATTCATGATGAAATGGCAAACAATACTGAATCGAAATGTCAAATGTTCGTGGAATTTGTCATGTGTGATCTGTCAAAAATATAAACATCAAAAACCAAGTAGCAAAAAAATCACCCGTTATATGCATATTCTAGCTCTTAATAGCAGATTTTCATGGAAATGCTACAGGCAAAAGTATACCGGAAGTATTTCCGCCTTTTCGTTCACTGATTTCTAAAGCAACCGATTAAATTATGATGTTGGTATTTTCTTTGGGGCGTCAAATTATATTTGAAACGATTTTTATATTCTTTCATCCCTAAGCATCGCATCGACTTATTTCAAACTGCACTATCTTAAAATATAGATACCTATAAATACGAGTGGCTTCTTCTGCAGCAACACAAGATATATACCTGCATTTATGCTATTCCAATACAAACTGCAATAAAGCTGAAAAATATAAGGTAGGGAAATATAGCGAAATGAACAATAACCCGCACCGCATTATAGCTCTACCAAAAAACTTAACTAAATAGAAAGATAGGTATATCTATAGGTTCGAGTATAGGTAGGCAAGAAAACGTAGCGAATAAAGTAACCCTTATACTTTGAGACATCCAGGAAGAAAATGTTTTATGGATCATCATCTTTCCGGGGCAAAAGTTTCTCAGCGGTGCCGCTCGTCTTCTTCGTGTCGTATAGTCGACCTTTATAATGGGAGTCGTTTTTGGAACCATCGCAGAGAGGCAGAGATAGGAGTTGCCTATTTCTGCGCTCTCATTGCCGTCATCCTATCCACGTTGAGTAATTACATCCGATCTTAATAAATTAAATATGCAAATAACTTCGGAAAGAGTTTTTTTTTTTGGAGGATGACTTTGCATTTGGATTAGCTGTGAACTTATACCTACCTCTTAAGGCACCAAACGCTGAAACGCAGGCAGGGTGTGACCGACCACGGTGAAAGATGGCTCGGTTTTTGTTTTACGTAATTGAGGCTATATAGTTTGTTGTTAGATGTGCTTTCGTGGTAAAGGATGATTTGGATATTATAGAGTAAGCACAGCATGGCGATGGTAAGTTAGAATTAAATTCCAAGTCACAGGTTTAATTATCGTGGAGGCATTTAGTTAACAATTCTTGCAAAAACCTCTGCAGTTTGATCTGTCAAATAAGAAACAATTAGTGCAATGACATGGGTACTTTTATTTCTAGACTTTTACGGGGATAATGCTTTAATTTATTTTTCAAGACAAAATGCGAAAGAATTGAACATCGATCTAGTCGTTTAAGCTTTAGCACATATTTTTGTCTGACATATATATGACGTCATGTTTTATTGAAATTTCCTGTTCTATAAAATTTCTAAAGGCTTAAGTGCAATACCACAAGTTATCATGGTTTGAAATAAGAAGTTAACACAAATATCGCCTTCACAAATTTTACAATTTTGTAATTATAATTTTGTATTAGAAACAAATTTTGACAAATGACAATGGAATAAATGCCCTTTCTTCAAAATTGGCGCCAAAACCACACATTTTTCAATTTCGTATATGAAGTTCCAAATTAGACTTGCCGTAACGAACATAGAAGGGATATTGTGCACAAACCATTTGAAGGCGAAATGAGCCAGTAAGGTTGGATATGGAGGTTGGATATGCATCCTGTTTTCTATATAAGTTACAAGTCGTCGAAATCTGAAAACAATTTTACCAGCTATGAGCAAGAAGTTTTGGCAATTGTGAAGTGTTTGCAGAAGTTAAGAGTATATCTTTTGGGGATTTGGGGATACAGTTAAAATATTTACAGACTGTAAGGCGTTTACAGCTACTATGAGGAAGAAGGAGCTATGTACGAGAGTTGCTAGATGGGCAATATTTCTTCAAGATTTTAACTGCGAAGGCCTTTACAGAGCTGGAACATCGATGAGGCACGTAGACGCACTCAGTCGATTTCCGGCAATAAAGTGGGTAGAAGTTCCAATAAGCATCCCCTGAAGAAGTTGTGAATAACGACGATATGTTGGGATTATATAAGGTAAAGTTTTTTATTTGCATTGAAACTCAAAATACCCAAAATAGCCTAAATCTTATAAAATATAAAGCTGCAACGGTAGAAGATGGTGTCTTGCATAGCGTTAGAAAAGCGCAAGAGATGGATGAATCTTGTTCGCTGATAGCAAAAATTTTAAGCATCAGGAATATGCAGATTTTGTCATGCGCAACTAGTTGCTATATAAATTTGTTGATGGTTGTTCCAAAGAAGTTGCAAAATGAAGTACTACGAGGCATAGACGAGCAAGGGCATAATGAACGCAAGAAAGGTGAAAGTTTGGCAAGAAAGGATTTTTGTATACCAAACATGTCATCAAAAATTAAACAAGTTATTGCAAATTGCATACTATGCATACTTGGATCGAGGAAAAGTGGAAAGCAGGAATGTTTACTTAACCCAATCGTGAAGTTTGATACTCCACTCCATACGTATAATCTCTAGAATCTAGATCATCTTGGTCCAATGAATTAGACAGCTAAAAGTAATAAGCATTTGTTGGTCATCGTCGATTCTTTTTCGAAGTTTACTTGGATATTTCCTGTAAAGTCTACAGGTGCTAAAGAAGTTGTGAAAAAGCTGTTGTTTCAAAGTGAAACGTTTAATAATCAAGTGAGAGTCATCACGGACAGAGGTTCTGCCTTTACTTCTAATCTATTCAAGGAATATTGCGAAGAACGAAAGATCAACCATTCTCTGGTGACTACAGGGGTTGCTTGCGGAAATGGACAGTTGGAGAGCGTCAACAGGACTATTGTTGAAATGTTGACGGAAATGTCAGTCGATGCTCCGGATAAGTGGTTCGAACACGTTCAAGGACTGCAAAGAATCTTGAACTCAATAGTGTATCGAAGCACAAACAAAACTTCATTTCAGTTAATATTCGGAAATCGTATGACATATGTGGAGAATATTGAACTCTAGCAGCTGATGGAAGAGCTACTTATCGAGGAATTCGAAAACAAAAAGAAAGATATGCGAAGTCAAGCGAAGGTCCAAGAAGAAAATCGAAGAGGTTATAACCGTAAGAGAAAAGCCGCTACGCAATACAAATTGGGCGATCTGGTTGCGATAAAGAAATCTAAATTTGCACCCGGAACTAAGCTATACCTGTTATACTTAGGCCCGTATGAAGTCGTTAAAGTCAAGGGAAATGACCGATATGAAGTTCGTAAAGTTGGAGCTCACGAGGGATCAAATTCCGCACCATGTCTTCTGCTGGCTTTATGAAGCCGTGGCGAAATGAAGATTATATTGAAAGCGATGAAAATGATTCCGAAGACAACGATGAAGATGAAGACGTTATGAGGGTTTAGTGATGAAGACACCTTTCCGAAGATGAAGATGAGGATGAAAAAAGGGTTAGGGATGTACCGAAATCACTGTTCGTCTGGGGCAGCCAAGAAGAAGGATGGCCGAATGTAGGATGACTACATTTCCCAACTAAATAAACATCCTAAATGAAACCCAAACATTTATCATTTACGCTATTATTATATATTAATTCCCATTAAATGGATTTTGATATTTTATTTTGTCAGTTGTCTAGAATGTTCCATGGATTTTTTGGACGACTTAAAGGTGCAAAATTCGTTGTGAAGGTTGGAAAATTTCGGTTAATTGTGAAATTCATTGTGATAGAAGACGTTTTGCGTTCATTTTGGGTGGAGAATTTTATTGGATATAATATATTAGATGACGCTGTGCTGCGATCAATGCCCCAGCCCTATAGGTTGCGTTAAACATTGACAGCCAACAGCCTAAGCTGTGCGCGATTTGACAGGTGCCCTTTGACATTATAATTTTCTATTTAGAAAATGTGCTATTTTTCTTGATTAAATTGATTCGAGTTTTAACCTTGGACGACGTACCTACACGTCTTGCAATAATTAATCAGAATGTTTGTGATAATCAAACGCAAGAGGTAGATACGTGCAGAATATTGCACAGCTTCAAACTGCACAGTAACCACCACAAAAAGTTATTAAAGGAAGAAAAGTTGTAAGAGCAGACTTCAATCGCGCTACGATTCTGCAATCGCATACTGTTTAAAGGTCGAACCACACATTCCGCTTTGAAGCTTGCGATGCAAAATCATAATTTGTTATGAATGCACGATGCCGCATAAATGAGCTTTGGAGGCAGTTGACCGAAGAATGAAGGATTTACAAGGTGGTTCGAGATGATTTGGCGGGCATGTGATTTCGCTCAGTGAAGATTTTCGTCGAAGGATTTCCGTCATCCCGAAATCTACTGCTGCCAATGAATTTAATGCATGGTTGAAATCGTCGTCTTTGTGGTGGCATTTCAAGAAGTTGAAAATGACCGAAAATATGAGTGTCGCATTGCGGAACGACCCATTGGTTGCTGAATTCTCGAGAAAACTGCTGGTGCTTGGCAATGGAAATTCATCACCAAAGTAAAGTGTTCCCCGACATTGCAAACAATTATAGGTAAAAATCTCTATTGGATTTGTGAACGACAGCGAAGAAAAACGACATCATCAATAGCTTAGTAAACGGTCTTTGTTGTTTGTTTTTACGCCGGCAAACAAATCGAAAAACATTGTTTATCATATCACTGTCTACTGATTTAACTATCTGTGTTTTATTATAGCTCAGCTCTGCAGTTCATATGAAGATGATAAATTGGGTCGAGACGAAGTTCGCCTGGTACGCTAGTAAACAATATATTGAATTATTAACTATTAATTCCCTTTCCTTTCCCCTAATTATGTATATATCAAACCAAAATAAAAACATTGTTATATTTGTGCTGTAAGGATGTTCATAGGATTAGAGAAGTAAGTTTCGGGTTCAAGTAAGCAAGAAAGACTTATTGCAACGTTAACATATTCAGAGTACCAAACGTTTGAATGACCAAAAATACTACAATCTCTTGTACTAAATATACTACTATCTTGTTTGGTCATTTGTACTATACATTGGAAATAAAACTTCGTCTTCGGTTGCAATGCTTGAAAATATTATGACTCCTCCAGTACTAGAGAGCGTAAACGTTTTGATGTGACGAATATTCTTTCACAATCGTGCAGTTGCTAGAGTCCTTAAATATCTCACAATACACAAAGCAGATAGTAAAATTGTTCAGTGACGAAAAAGTTAGAACAGAATAAATCAGAACAAGACAGAACAGCACAGATTCGTGAGAAACTTCAGACCAAGATAGAACAACTTAGAACAGTCAGTCATCTGAAAGAGATTATAAAAAAATGAATTGTTGCTTACCTACAACTCAAGCTTATTTATTTTTGCAGAAACATTCTTAAAATAAACTGAAATGGAGTTGAATTTTATTTTAAAAAATATTTTTCATGAAATTGTGATGATTCCGATATTTAAAATGATTTATCAACTAAATCTAACACCGAAATGTTTTTTTTCTTTTTAACAACACCAACAATAGGTTTTGACAATTCTCACAAAACTGTTCTAACCTTTTCTATCTAAAAAGCAAGTGTAGAAAATTCTGTTCCAAAGTGTTCCAAACTGACTCATTGAACAGCAAACCAGAACAGTTTAGAACAGAATATATCTCATCGAACATCAGAATCCTACTTTTCTTTTCTAATCTCTTAAGAACAGCCTCATTGAACACACATTATATCTCCATTACTGTTCAGGAGGTATTTCACTACATTGTCAAAAAACCACTGCGAAAGTTTTTCCACTCATTGCCTTCGTAGCAATTATTCCACTGGTGCTCTGATGTCATATCTTACCGAAAAGTGGCACAAATCCTTACATCGTCTTGTAGAAAGTAAGATTGTTGCATTTTATACAGCTTGGCATCAACCCCTCTTATCGAAAATACGTGCATTTGGTATCGATGAATCTCTTCTTCTTTGGATTAGAAATTATATTTCTGAAGCTCATTATAATTTGCATTGGACGGAAAAAGTTTGAAATACACAAAATAAATTACGGTGTGCCCACAGAGCTCCATTTTCGGGCCGGACCCTTCCCTTGAGCATTGGAAACGTTAAAATAGGTAACTATTAATATTATAATATGACGGTCAGTTTCTCTTCTATCAATGTTTGGTAAGATATTAGTTTCACTTGACGTCTTTATGTTGATTCTTGGCATTCGTTGAAATTTTAGAGCCACTTGAATAGAACATTTAGAGCCACTTGAATAGAACATGCATTTAGTTGGATCGATATCTTTGACACGCAGACTATATTTTTCGTTGATCTTTTTTTGTTAATTTCGACAATATGGTAAAAAAAACAACCTAAAATGGGTCGAGAAACAGAATTATCTATTGACAAAATAGTTTACAAGAATCGACAGGAGCCGAATTGTTATACCCAGATTTTTAAGTAATGATCTTAGGTATGGAAACGGAATGGCGACTTGTATTACTTATATCACGACTCTATAGCAAAAATTAAGGAAAAATGTGGTATCAAGTCAAGTCTCACAACTATGCGTTGTGTTAATTCAAAAGCTAAGCATATGAAAAGACTGAATATCAAGAAGAAACCACCCCCTAACCCGAAAAGTGCAACGCCTCAGTTTTTGTCGTGCACATGTGACCTGGACTTCAGATTGTCATGGATGGCTATAGCTACTATTTTCATGACCTCCGCAAAGAAACTCATTATTTAGACCTGCTGCATAGCAGGGTCTGATGTATGATGGTGTGGGCGGCCATTTCCTATTATGGCACCTGCAAATTTAATTTTTGTCCATAAAAAAGAAAGCATTGACTTAAAATACTCGTAGTATATTAAAGGAGGCCTTTTCATACCCTTTTTGGACCTTTGCCGTGGACCGGCAAGTTAAAACGTATATAGAGATCAAAAATGTGGAACTATACAGCTCTACTCACCGGATAAAAACATAATTCAAAATGTTTGGGGATGGATGACATGTCAAGTATATCGATCAGGACAACAATATTCAAGTATACCCGAACAAACCCAAGCCATCGATTTACCTTGGAGCTCGATTTCGCCAAATTATTTGGCCAATTTGTATGCATCAATTCTAAGCCGGATGTGTGAAGTTCTGGAGCAGAACTTCACACATCCGGTGGCCCAACACACTATTAAAAAAATGTTTTTAATCAAAAATTATTTAATTACCTTAAATTTAAGGCTACAATTGAAGTTGTAGCTGGAGTACAAAAAAAAGTTCAAGCTGCATGGTATAAAGAATACTAGTATGATTTTCCGCATTTCAATGTTCAATTTTTTTGAATCTGAACACGGGTTGGGGTCGAAATTTACTTTTTTACAATATCAAAATGATTTTTTTTAAATACACAATGAACATACCTACATAATTGTAGGACTATTTTTCTTTAACTGTCAACATTTATATACAATTTTATTAAGAACAATCGTTTTTTTTAAATGATCACAAAATTGTCTACTGTACCAAAATACAATTGACATTTGTTTTTTTTTTATAACTGATTTTATTTGCACGTAAACATTTATGGATAAGCATGTACTAAAAACGAGGCGAAACCATGTTAGCTAACATAATATGTATCTCAACAGTAGTGTCCAATAAAGGAAAAGAAAAGTCAATTATTCTTTCTTTTTGGAGCGAATAACAAAGATTGGTACCTACAATTGGGCTTATTCTTCTATAGTTAAAACTAAATGCAAATCGCGAATAGTGACTAAATTAGTGTCTTGAAATATTCCTCCAGTCACTCTCATGAACCAATTGCGACTGAAAAGATTTGGTTAAAACTAACAATTACGTAAAAAAAAACAAGCTAAAAAAGGCTTTATCCCACCCAGTCAGGTTGTCCAACAATTATTTGTTCAAGCCCCTGCTTGCAGTCTTGACTGCCTTCCATCAAAGAGCGCACAAAACAACAACAAAAAAAAAACAGGGCAAGGAAAGCATACCCTTGTATTAAGGAACCTGGAACATTAGGCAAAATAGATATACCCCTTGGCTTGTATGTTTTGGAAGAGGAACATTTCCTATTGGTGGAAAAGGGTGTAGGGAAGGGAACGAAAAAGTATTAATTTTTGGAACAAAATCTTTCTTACAATTGTTGAATGAGAGCGATTGTTACATCATGGATGGCACTTTCGATGTAGTTCCAAATATCACGAGACAGCTTTTTTCCATTCACGGCCGAATTAAGGGAGAAATCGTACCTCTCGTTTTTAGCCTGATGAGCAAAAAAACACTCGAGCTGTATAAAGCATTTTGTCGATTATGCCATCCAATTGTTACCAAAAAGGATAATAAGCGATTTTGTAAATGCCATCATAACAGCGGCAAAAAAATGTTTTTGTTGGGCAAATAATTTGAAGGTTTGTTAAAAAAAAACTAAGAAGAGATTTAAACTAACTTTAATTTACATATTTTTCAGATTGGTATAGAAATACGGAAATAACGAAGACTTCTCTTCAGGTTCGTATGACAAAGAGCTTGGCTTTTGTTCCTGCCGATAAGATCAGTCAATACTACGCTTCTTTGCGTAGTACATTTGAATGATGATATTTTAAAACTGGCATCCTGGTTTGAAAAAAAAATATATTTTGAGAAGACATCAACCAGTGTTTTGGTCTGTCTATGAAAACTTAAAGAAAATAAAGGAATTATTCCCAAGGACACAAAACAACGTCGAAGCCTGATATCGTCGGTTAAAAGTGTTAAGTAGCGACTTAAAAAATGAGCTTATTGTCGCAAAAACATAAGTGTAAGAAATGGGGAGCACATTAAAAAAAAGAAAAACAATTCAGAAAATTAACAAAATTAGACGCAATATGAGAAAGAGACCAGATTTAAGTAACATTGCCTATTTAAAACGAATAGCAAAAAATGTGATTTTGATTTAAGAATAATTCTTAATGTTATGGACTTATGTTTTTGTTATATTATGTTTGTTATATTACTAATTTTGTTCCATTTATATTTATTAGTATTATCTTTCTAAAATTTGTTTTGATTTTTCTTGATAATAAAAATGTGTCACTAGAAAATCAGAGCTGTTTTTGATATGGAATTTTTTCTTTAAAATACAGAATTTTGGCATAAACAGAATTTTTAAAACCAGAATTTTGTACTTACAGCATCTTAGATATACAGAATTTCTGATATACAGTATTTTGAAATACAGAATAATGAAATACAGTATTTTGGTCATACATTTTTTTCAAAAAAAATTCAAAAAGAATTTTGATCATACAGAAAATCCAGAATTTTGACGCGCTCCATCTGAACACGCGTTTTGTCTTACTAAATTTTACTACCAAAAAAACACGAGGCAAGCCAAGACTATAAGGATTAGACCATGCTAGATACTAAGATGAGGCTCAAAACTTACATTTCCATGCGAAAAAAGTGAGACCAAGATTGATAAGAAACTTGGTTAGTCGAGACTGACATTTTTTCGATTTTGACGAGACCGAGACGAAAGAGGCAAAAGTCTCAGCTGGTCTCGTCTCGGTATCAGCTCTCTTAATGACCTCTTATCTTATCTAATCCACGATATTACTCTCAGCTTTTCATATTTAGATTGACTTCTTTGGATGTGGAAATTCAATGTCACCATATGCTACGCTCATTTAATTCTTATTTCGACAGCATTGTCGTATGTGGAACATAAAAAACTAGTAGAAACTCCAAAAACTAAGCGCTGTATTCGATCCTTAAAGCAAAACCCACCTCCCGTTCCCATGCCGCTATCCAATTAAGGAACTCGCATAGAAGAAACTGATCCTGCTTTCAGTCCTCGGTATGTGCATCACAGAACACCACCTCTTCTGGAATAGACACATATTCGATGTCATCAATATCGCTGCAAAGTGTTACAAGAAATTCTTCTCTCCTTGTGATTTGCGTCGGTGTCTGCTGTTAAATCTTGCCTGCATTCTTATTGCTCGAACTTTACTTAATCATTTTAAGGGTAGTCAAAACCCTTTATGGAGCGTTTTATTTTAAAAAAGGAGCCTCTTAAAATAACTTAACTTTGAGTATTAAATTCAACCGTCCATTGCCAACATTAGTTAAAGCTCTAAAATTATTTAAATAGCAAGAAAGTCTGATTAAATATACCAAACAGAATATTACTTGTGTAAAAATAAAGAGTTAAGATATACAAACTAAAACTACTTTACTTAATCTAGCTACATTATGCTGCTCTTTCAATAGCGAGTGAAACCTAGTCTGTAGAAAAAAAGTACAACCTAGACTCCAGCGCCATTTACTGGAAATGACTGCATACAAAAATGACAAATACATCCGTCATCCTAATGTTTAGTTCTGTTTAAAGTCTTAATTCTCTTGCACTAAATGACAAGAACCAGTAAAAGCCACAAAAATGAGGTCTACAGTAGGTACACATGTATATGCCCAGAGCAGAGCAGGCATTAATGTCATGTTTGGTCATAAGTTTCCTGAAGCTTTGCTGTGAATATGACGGATGGGCAAATGTGGGCTAGCAAAATTGCATTTTTTTCCAAATTATTTCTTAACCATTTCTTTTACAAGCCTTTCTGAAAATAAATTATCACAAGTATACATATTATAATAAGAAATTACACTAAGGTATTTTTAAGGCATTTCCATTTTTCAGCAACTCTATCATCACACACATCGAATAGTATAATACTGAAATACTTTATGCAGTTGCGCGCCCAGTTTTTATTTGTGCTTTTGGTATTGAACGCGTTCAACCACACCTTTGGTCATAAAACAGAAAATTAAATTCTTCACCAGCTCTTTTTTATGTTTTTGTTTTTTATTAAGGCAAAGTACTTGTTTCGAAATTTTTATCGTATTTGTTTAAAATTAAAGGAGGAAACCATTTTATTTTATTTTTCAGTTTTTCCCAATTTAAGTTTTAATGAGTATTTGCATGTGAATGGCTCGAATAAAATGTATGGTTACCAAAGGTAACCTCGCATAACCTTAACTGTTATAAATTGACATAGAATGTGGCATGCATTTTCCAAAGTATATATCTTGAAATTTGAAAACTGGAATTGTGTATCCTCGAATTTTTGGCAATTAATAGGCAATGCTTATTTCTACCTCCGTACTATCTATTATGTTTGATCACATCATAGTAGGCACAACGCACAAGATGCTTTATAGATGCAGCATACAGATAATTTAATTTACTTAATTTTTAGTACAAAATTTTAAATTAATACGTAATATAAATAATCCTTATGAACTAGATGCTTTTGAATCTCTTTATATATTAAAAAATAAAAATAATTTAATGAATAGTGACGATGGACCAACAAAAAATCCAATTTAAAAAAAGGTGTTTTTTGTATTGAATTTTAATATTAATATCAAAATGCCATTATTATTTAAATAGAGCTTACTTTGACGATGTACATAAGTATAAGCAAAAAAATAATTTGTGTTTATAGTTATTGAAATAAAATCTTTAATTTACAAAATATTCCCTATAGCACATAAAAATGTACATTATTTCTATCAGCCCATTATGGGCTTTGGGCTACTTTTCTAACCAACGGTCTGGGGAAAGTATTTATGATAAAAATTTCATGTCAATACTGACTTTTATTTTGTATAGAAGATAATTCAAAGAAAAAATCAAAATGCGAATGTACAAAATGTTTAGCATTTTTTCTATAATCCTACATAAAATTGTTCTAAGAATCCTTTATGATTATAGTTATGTTTAAGATATTAAAAACATTTTATTTAATTTAATTTAATTTTATTTTATTTTATTTTATTTTTTTTTATTTCATTTTATTTAATTTATTTTATTTTATTTTATTTCATTTTATTTAATTTATTTTATTTTATTTTATTTGATTTTTATTTAATTTAATTTAATTTAATTTAATTTTATTTTATTTTATTATTTTTTTATTTTATTTTATTATTTTTTATTTTATTTTATTTTAATTTATTTTATTTTATTTTATTTTATTTTATTTTATTTTATTTTATTAAATTTAATTTAATTTAATTTTATTTTGTTTTATTTTATTTTATTGTATTATATTTTATTTTATTTATCTTATATTATTTTATTTTATTTTATTTTATTTTATTTTATTTTTTTATTTCATTTTATTTAATTTATTTTATTTTATTTCATTTTATTTAATTTATTTTATTTTATTTCATTTTATTTAATTTAATTTAATTTAATTTAATTTTATTTTATTTTATTTTTTTTTATTTCATTTTATTTTATTTATTTTATTTTATTTAATTTATTTTATTTTATTTTATTTGATTTTATTTAATTCAATTTTATTTTATTTTATTTTATTTTATTTTATTTTATTATTTTTTATTTTATTTTATTTTATTTTATTATTTTTTATTTTATTTTATTTTAATTTATTTTATTTTATTTTATTTTATTTTATTTTATTTTATTTTATTTTATTTTATTTTATTTTATTTTATTTTATTTTTTTATTTCATTTTATTTAATTTATTTTATTTTATTTTATTTCATTTTATTTAATTTATTTTATTTTATTTTATTTGATTTTATTTAATTCAATTTAATTTAATTTAAATTAATTTTATTTTATTATTTTTTATTTTATTTTATTTTATTTTATTTTATTATTTTTTATTTTATTTTATTTTATTTTATTTTATTTTATTTTATTTTATTTTATTTTATTTTATTTTATTTTATTTTATTTTATTTTATTTTATTTTATTTTATTTTATTTTATTTTATTTTATTGTATTTTTTTTTCATTTTTTTTTTTATTTTAATTAATACTCTTTTATACTGATATGAACCACTTCATCAGTCCTATGCCATTGTCTTTAATTTGTATGTCCTTCAGCGGTAGCAGTGTAGTAACATTCGGCATTGTAATATAGAACAACGGCAGTGCTGTAGATATAATATTGTGTGTGACCTGTAAGAGGAGCCATGAAATGGGTTCACCCAATGAATTGGATCACGTTAAATGTAAATGTAACTCATTCAGTAAATTAAAAAATTCCGAAAATAATTTCGTCATGGTAATAAATTCTGACGATGCACCATTAACATGAAAGGACACTAATTCGATGCCATAGAGGGAAAATGAGGAGAATGCTGAGATGGGGTGGCTAAAATAATAATGATGCGAGGCTCAGGTTTAAACAATTTACAAAAATGTAAATGCCCCAAACCATAATACTCACAGTTAAAACTTTCGTGAGGACTATCTTCCTCATAAAGTGTAATACATGTGTATGTACACTGTTCGTGTATTCATATTATATACATATGGAAGTAGCGAGACTATGCTAAAGGTTCAGGAAACATTTTAAAAAGCTTTCAGGAGCATGTAGGAGAAACACTAGGTATATCATGAATTGTTTTTTTTTTTCGGTTCGATAAGACAAATGAGTAAATGATATTGGATTGGGCTTAAGAGTTCAGGGTGTAATTAAAAAAAAAAAAAAAACAACTTTGATTGAGTTGATATGTTTGGTGTGTACTTCTGAAAAAAAAACTCGTATGGTTAATTATAGCCAAATTCATTATTCCTGTACAGTCGCCAATTTTTCCTCATTTCATTTTGATTTGATAAAGGTTTTCCGAGTAATTATTTGTCACGCTTTAATATTTATAATATGTGGGATATAAGATTTAAGTTTTTGCCCAAAAATTTAATAATTACAAAAAACTGTTTGAAATAAATCACAAATTCTAAAATAAGAATAGGTACACACATTTTAAAATTATTTTTAAAGCTTTGAAAACTTTTTGTTCATCCTTGAGAAATCATTGAAATGGTTTTAAGCAAGTTACAGGAATTTATATTTCTGAATTACTAGCTGGAGTGTTAGTGCGTTGCGTAGAAAATTATGGGACTTATTGTAAAAAAAAGTGTATGTACTTACACGCGCAAGAAGTAAGACTTTTGCTCTATTTTTTTGGGGTCCTACCACTTAGATCCCTTAATTTAAAACTCAGATAGGTTTAGAACAAAACTGTTAAAAAAAAATTATAGATTATAGAACAAAACTGTTAAAAAAAAATTTTTCTTGGTTAAGTTTGGGAAAATTTATTAATAATGCTGTTGATATCGATTTCTCGGAGTAAATCATTTTAAATATTCATTAAAGTGAGGTGATTAAAACGTGGTTGGCTAATCGTGCTCCTCAATTCATTTTAAGACGTTTCAATGTTGAGAAATATCGTTCACCACAGCAGTTGCTGATCATGAGAGGCAAATATATGCCCAAAGCAATTCCAACGTTTGGGAAACAATATTGTAAAGAATTATTTATTAACAGCTTGTAAACCTGCATTTCCAGAACCTCATGATTCCCGCTGTCAATAACACTAGCCACATCAGAATTGACCATTGCAGCGAAGTGCACTAATTCGTCGCCCAGACTCTCCTCCTAATTATCTGCGTAAGCACTTACTAAGGTTGAAGATTTTTTTCAAAAATTTCTTCTGGTGGAAGAGATCTTAGCTCTCGGAATATTCCGAAAATGCCAACAATTTTATGATAACTGCTCATACGTTTACCTAAAGCAGTGGGTACATTATCAATAGTGACAAAATCACCTGAATTTCATACCGTTACCCGCTACACTATGTAAGAAAACAATTCTCAACACAATTAGGAAACCACTTTTCTCAAGAATATGGTTCATATCGAAAGTACTGTTATTATCATCCAAAAGGTAAACAGTTCCAGGAACTATGTCCTCACTCGGATACATCACACATGTCCACTCGTTCCACAACCTGAATTTAAACATGTCCATAGTTTCGACTTCGTAGAAACAAAACAAGAACGAGAACCAGAAACAAAAACCATTGTATTTATATTACATAGTACTATCATGAAGCGGAACGTCCGAGGCGCCCTCTGGTGACACCGCTCAGATTTACAACTCTGCTGATTGGGCAGACTCTCAGAGAGCGAGAATTTGAAGGATTGACAAATAAAAAATAAGGTAAGACAAATAGATAATGAGGGAGAAGAATGCAAAAAGCTAAAGCAGGATAAAAGAAAATATATTTTTTGCATTTTTCTTTCACATTTATCATAAACTGCAGAAAATACCTATGTAGGAAGAATATCCCAATTTCAATTAGTAAGTATCCCGTTCGACCTACTTTTGTTTAGGATATACATAGGTATGTATATTTCGCTTTGTTTTGGTTTTTTTAACCAAGATTTTGTGTAATTTTTCTTTGGCGATTGTAGGTACGTGTGTGAAATATATATTTCCGTCGGTTGTGTGTAAAAAAAATGCAATTCGGCATTTTTTTATTTCTGTGTGATAAAGTGTTTTTTGTTTGTGAAGTTGAAGTTAATTCGTGATGTTGGGTGAACAAATTGTGAAATATCTTTATACCTATATAGTAGTTACCTACCTATAGGTAGGTAGGTACATAAAAATATTTTTTTCAGATCAAAATACCTAGGTATGTAGGTACCTACCTGCAGTGAGTAAAAATGCATTCGTATAATAATAAAATGCGCCACTACTGGATCGTACAAACTGGATATTGTTGCTAACAACTTTAATGTAGGTAAGAATTGAAGCTGTTAGAAAGTAGGTATTCTAGTTATCAATTGAATATGCAATTTGAATATGCAAAATTATTAAACATTTTTGAAAGCATTTTCATTTTTAAAAAATTATTTTGATCGGTTCATTCAAAAATGATAAAGTATAAAATATGAAAAATGGTTCTACACCTACATATTTGAAATTTGAATTGCACATATTACATTATATATCAGGCCTTGAAATTGAATTGAAATATAATGTAAATAAATCCGAAAGGAATATCTACATATACAAATATTTTATTCATTTACAAACATTTAAAATTAAAATTAAAAAATGTTTCCATTATATATTAATAACAGATATTTAATAGAAAACCTTTTATCTCTTTTTCCAGTAGGACAATTATATTTCACGTGCACCTATTGCAACCAGGATTGGATTTGACTTTAAAAACTATTCGGAAGATTGCCTATGAATATTTTTAACTTTTTTCAAAAATGCAAAAAAAAAATTGATTCATATCGAGGATTTCGAAAATCGTAAAAAAATGAAAATCTTAATATATACATTTTTTTTATTACATTACCCAATTGTGCCTAAATATATACACCAAATATATCGCAATTAAAAAAAAAGATTTTTGTTTTATTTTGTTTGTTTTATTTGTCAATAAATTCTAATTTAATATTTATTTACTTGTTTGGTTTTTGTTTTAAATTATATTCTAAAATTTATGGAGTCTGCTCATAACAGCATAAGTCAATCTTTTTCGAAAATAATACACCGTTTTTTTAATCAGTTTATTAATAAAGGGAAAAGGTAGTTTTTGGTAATCTTTTCTTTGAAAAAAATTGTTATTTTTGGTACCTCTAATAAAAAACATTTTTTGGCTTTCGATTTTCTGTAAAACGGTTCATTTGATTGTTTTCAAATTTTTCAAAACATTCAACCTTCCATGGAAATAGATTAAGCACGAAAAGATGGTTTATCGTTTCCTATTTTAACGTTTCATTGTAACAAAGGTATACTTATATATATTTATACTTGATTGACAGGGAGTTGTTATTTAAATAAAATGTTTTGTTTCCTTAACCTCTTTTTTCCAACTCTCCAAGTGCTTGGAGTGCTGTTCTACGGTACCTTTTGGAGGCCGGAATTGAAGAAAGGTTTCTTGGTTTTTTTTGACGTTAGTGAGTCTCGCCTCATATTTTTAAATATATGTACTTGATATATTCTCCTGCAAGGACAAACTAATTGGCGAATCTTACGGCAGCTATGTCTGGGGAAGTGGGTGGTGTTAAAAAGAAAGTCCTTGATGCTTGTCCAATGGCTAACTCACGTTTTAAATTTAGTTTAATCCCGACCACTTAAAAATATATCGGAATTAAAAGTTTTTCTTAGCAGTGTTAATACTATTGTCCATTTTTTTTTTAACAAATCAACTAAATGTTCAAAACTTTTAAAGCAAATAGCCAACCGACGAAAGCCTGGGTTATCGGAAACTCGCTGGTATTATCATTCACGGATAATAAACGCCATTTTAAATTGTAGATTAGATATAATTCTAACTCTTATTAGAATATTAGACAACCCTAGCGAATGGGACACTGACTCGCTTTCTATTGCCGAGAGCTTGTTTATTATATTAGAGGCACTAGATTTTTTTTTCTTAATAGTATTTCTGAAATTTTTGCTAAGACTGACTTTCTTTACAATTGGTTCAAAATTAGTAAACGGATGTTGAATTTGCAAAAAGAGAAATCGAAAGTTTTGAGTCTTGGCATAGCTCTGACTCTTTTAATAAATTTAAATCCATTTTGGAAAGCATAAGCGATTGCGCGGAAACACCACAAAAACGAGAATTGCTCGAAATTGATTGCAAAACACGTTACAAATGTCGTTTTGTAGAAATAAAAGACAATATTATATCCCAAATAAATACAAGATATAAAACTTTCACGAATTTATTTTTTTAGATTTACTTAGTAAATTATAATATGATAATTTCGAAGTTTCCAATCAAAATTTAAAAATATCTTCTTTAATAAATTTTCGCCCTGGGCTTTTTGATTTTACAGCTTTAAAAAATGAACTTAAAGTTTTGTATACAATTTCTTCTCTTCGACAACTTGACGTTTTAGCACTTCGTAACCTTTTAGAAAACGAAATATTGCGTGATACATTCCCTCAAATTTTTAACTTAACAATAAATTTATTTAAGATATTGTATTTGCATCCGCCAAAAAGTTTTCTTGCGAAACCGCTTTTATTATGCATTAAGCTCATTGTTACATTTAACTTAAATGACTTAAGGTATAACAAATTTGGTTTAAATTGCTGAACCTTATGGTTTCATACTAACTTATGCATTGAACGAAATAATTTCAAGTAAACTTCCGAAATTTAATTTTTGGTGACTAATTTTCTTCGAACTACTTTTTGAAATTATTCACGCCTCGCCACTGATACATACCTACCTACATATATATTTCACTTTCACTATTATATGTACATATTTAAATACATATTTTCCTTCTATGTATGTATGTACATAAAATATAGCTTTACCTTCCTAATAATTAAAAATAAATCCATTTAAATATACATTTGTAGGTAGGTACCATTCAACAATTTATTATTCTATTTGAACCTGCATATGCTATACCTACCTACTAACAGCGTCAATGTTTAGCAACATTAAAGTTGTTAGCTACAAGAGCAAGTTCGTACGATCCAGTCCTGATTTGAATCTGTCCATGTACATTTCTATCTTAATGTCAATTCTTATTCCTTCACTAAACCACCGTCTTCGATGGTTTAGCGAAAGACTTAGTTTTTAAATGTGAAATATCAGAAATTCTGTTGATTATTGCACACACCATATGGAATAAGTCCTAAACGTTTATTAAGACTTCCTTATTCATTCCTGTTTTTTTTTGATATAGGTACTGCATTTTAATAATATGTTTTTTTTAAGTTTTTCTTATTTTAAAGTTTTAATACTAGGTAGGTAGTTAACAACCTTAAATATGTTAAAAAAAAACATAAAATAATTTAACATAACAGGAAAGCACTTATAGTAGATAATAGATTTAACATGATACGTGACCTAGTTTCTAGGACACACATCACCCACATGCCGCCTATTTAAATAAAAAAATAAAATTCATTCAAAAATTAATTTTAATTAGAAAAAAAACTTATTCAAATTTTGATATGCAGAATTAGTTTAGCTACCTAGATCTTCTCAGATATAAAATTTGAGATAAATCCAATGTATACCGTTACCGAAAAACGCAAAAAATCGTTGGAGCTGAGAAAAATAAGCATTTCCTTAACGGTTGTATGACAGGTACCTTCATTTTTAGTTCTAAAAATAAAATTTCAATTTCCCCTCTGAGGAATTTCAAACAAATACCCACGTACCAAATTTGAAGGTAATCGCTCAAGCCGTTTAGGCTGCAGCTCGTTATACATTACAGCCAGACATTTTTTGTCGAGGCTTCTCTATGATCGTAATGTCATGTTTGATTGTTAGAATTTTTTTTCTTGTTTTTTACGAATGCATAACTTGCCTAGTACCTACCTATAATCGTAAGTAAGAATAGTTAGGTGTGTATGTAAGTACATTTGTCTTATACATTATAAATGTTAATTTACCTACCTACGATTGTTTTAAGCGCGACTGAGCCGCTTTTGGTAAAGTACCTACCATATATCAGAAGAAATCAACTCTAAAATGCTAAATAAAATAATACCTAGGTACTTAAAATTTTTTAGAATTTCATCTTTTCACCAAATCCAAATCATAAAAAACTAAAATCCAAACATGTAGGTACACATCCAAACTACCCCAACAATTCAGTACCTAACTTATAATACGTATATATCGTTGTAGGTACGTATTCACGTATGAAGAATCAATAAGCGATGGAAGTAACAAAATTACTTGCTTTGCTACATTAAGGCAAAACGAAAAATAAAATCCATTCATAAATTCATTGTATTTATATTCCTCTTTGCCTTATCCTCATATAAAATAGAAAACTACAAATATGATGTCAAAAAAATATACCACATTTGGTTTTCTCGCTTTTATTCAGTATTGCTATAAGAACAGAAACGAAACTACCTCATCTCTTCTTTTCCCTCTTTTATTTCTCTACCCCGCTCTCAAACAATTGCCGCAAAGGCAAATTTTTCGACACAAGCGTGTCATGTTCCATGGTAGTACTATGTAGATATAAATACAATGGCATTTATTGCGAAATTCTCAGCCAAAGCCAACTTCAACTCACAAGAACGAGAACGAGTTGGATTGGAATTGGAAAGACAGTATCTATAGAGTATAGCAGATACATACAGGAATGAAAAACGTGTTAATCGCTCCGATCACTCATCATCTAAATAGTTCCTCCTTTAGTTCCATATCTTCTACAAGCAAATTGCCTCGAACATGTTTGCTGCCTATCTAATTCCTAATTAGAAATAATAGGAATACAGAGAAAAAAAAGACTGGGAACTATAAACGGAACTATGATTATGATAATGAGATCGGACCGATTGACGTTCAGAGGAAAATGATGGAACTACAAAAAATGTTAAAGGTAATGTGCTTTAAGAAGATATGGAAGTAAAGGAGGAAATATTTGCATGATGAGAGGTCGGACCGATTAACATTTCTTCGTAGTTCCACGTCCACACTTATAACTAAGTATGGAGTATAGTTTATTTTTTGGTTTAATGGAAAGAGTTGTCACTAAGTCTAATATATAGATAATACTTTTCTTATGTTTAGAAAACGTTGGTGTAAATCAGGGTAGTGCACTAAAAATTCGAATTAGTAAAAGTATCTCAGGAAGATTGCAGTGTTTAAATTTTGTGTCATTTATTTTCGTTGAAGTGGGCAGCTCTGAAATTAAACAATGCTCACTTTCATTATTAAAAATATAGAGCTACGCCAAAGAAAAACAAGTTATCATTGATAAAACCAACTATACACATGGTGAAGGTTATGCTGAGAGACAATTTCTGAACTCAGGACCAAGATCCAATTCGATATTGGTAAAAATATGAGCAACATATTTGTCAAAAATTCTTCGAAAATTTCAATTTCATAAAACGAGAAATAGCCTGAAATCGATATTTTTTTATGGTTGAAAAATAAAAAAAAAGGAAATTTTAGTTGTCATAACCGTTTCACTTCTACCATTCCTGAGTACTTCCTGAAAACATTCCATTGATGATCTCGAAAACGGCTCCATTGATTTAGGTAAGAAAATCTGTGTATTACATTTTGATGACCAAACATTTTATTGCCATATCCGACTGCTGGGCTATTTTTTTCCAAATTTATATATGTAATTAAAATTCACAGTGACATGTATAAAGCTCAGAATTATACGGTCATGGTAATCGATCATTTAGTTCACTGTCTTACGTCACCACAATACCAATTTTCACCCAGCTTTGTCCGAAAAATTTGTCTTAATTCAGGTGCCAACGTGCTCGTCAACACATTGACAGCATTTTTCGTTAGCAGTCACAAGACGTTGCACAATTGGTCCCGTGAAATAAGGCAGATAGCAATAAGGTCGAATCGGTTTTATTTCCCAACAAAAATACAAATATAGGCCAGTTTGTTTTTTTTTTAAATTGTACTATTTTCTAAAAAAAAATGGTTATAATGTCGATCACCATTTCTGTCTTATTTCCAGTCAGTGCGCAAGCAATTTTTTTTTCGATGTTATTTCCATTTCGCTCGATGTTATTTAAATTTTAAAAAGGACAATTCTACATTATTATAGCAAATTTAGGTTTTTTTATAAAAGGAACATAATAATGCTTACATCTGAAATTATTTAATAAAATTCTAGGTACCATGAAAAAGCAGGGTGAATGGAGTGCAAAAATAAATCGAAAATTATTTTAAGCTTGGAAAAAATTCGCGCACGCGAATATTTCACTTCTATTTATATATGATTTAAAAGTATATTTTATTAAAGTTTTTAAAAATTAACTGTACTGAATAAGTCTCCGACTCCCTTTCTCATTTTCATTAATGATCTCTTGTCGGAAACTTCTAATCCAATGTACTGTTTTGCTGACGACAGTACCCTCAGCTTTTCATACTCGTTTTTAGATTCTCATCCATGTCTTTCGGATGTGGAACTTGAACGGCAGCGTATTAAATTCTGATCTTGACAGCATTGTCCAATGGGGAATAAAAAATCGCGTAGAATTTAATGCTTCAAAAACCCAATGCTGTCTTCTGTCGTTAAAGCGATACCCTCCCCTACTGCCGTTGTCCATTAGCGGCGCTTACATCGAGGAAACCGAACAACTTTCAGTTCTCGGTATGTGCATCACTAACCACCTTTTGTGGAATGAACACATATTTGACGTCGCCAAAATGCTGCAAGATGTTTGGGTTTTCTGAGACGATGCAAGAAATATTTCTCCCCTTCTGATCTGGCTGTAATCTATACATCCTTTATTCGTCCAAAGCTTGAGTACAATTGTCATATTTGGGCAGGTGCTCCCATAACGCACTTAAGTTTCCTGGACAGAATCAATAAAAGAGCTTTAAAAATGATAGGTGATGAAACAATAACTAAAACAATTGAGCCTCTCTCGCACCGTCGGAATGTTTCATGCCTTTCATTATTTTAACAGTGTTCTAGTGAAATAGCCAGTTGCATTCCTCCCCTTAAACTATTCAACCGTAACACTCGCGCTTCTAGGAAAGCCCATCAATTTACCCTTGAGCCCAACTTCGGACGTACTGTCAAGTATAGAGATTCTTTCTTTAGCCGCACAACACGAATGTGGAATGCTTTACCCGACCGAATTTTTCCCTCCCATTGCGATAATCAGGCATTTAAAACCAATGTACATCGGTATCTCCTGTCTAATCCTATCCCATTTGTCTAATCGCTCGCACTGTGTATTAACATTTTAAGGGTATTCATAACCCCTTGGGTGCGCGCATAGTTAAAAAGAAAAAAAAAAGCTTCTAATCAAGCCTTTCGAATAAAAATAATAGTGAAATTTTATACTTATGTCCCAAGGAGTTATATCCGCCACCGTTTCAGGCGCAGGGACATTACCCCTCCGGACATAGTCAAAAATTCTTTGTTTTTGACTTATGTCCTACTTTGGTAGAAATTTACAGTTCACGGCGTATAAATCGAACTCGAGATTGTAACCAAACTTGACATTACGATGAAAATGAACACGAAAAAAGTGGGTCACGTATATTTCGTCAGTCTGTCGGTTTGCCCGTTGTTCTATCTGTGATTTAGGTCGATTTTTTTATATTTTTACTAGTTCCACTGTACCTGCAACACAATTTTTTGGGGCAAAAATAGTAATCTTGTTCTTGGAGCTAACAACTTCAATGTATCTAAATATTGACGCTGTTTAGTAGGTTAGTAGTCTAGTTATGCAGGTGGATTCCCTTGATTCTTAGTACAAAATGACTTGGCGAATGAATGAATCATTGTTATCCATAAAAGTATATTTAAATCTAGATTATTTTAATTATGTAAGCTACGACAGAAATATGTACCTATATACAGGAATGGAACATTATGTAGGTGTGTAAATATTTACTTATGATAATTACAAAGAAGGATGTATGTTGGTATAGGTATAGATATATGCATATAACTTTACATTTTAGTTGCAATATGCATACATAAGATTCATGTGAATTTTAAAGGCATATCTATTATATATAAATCCCGTGTCACGTTGATGTGTTGAATGAACTCCGAAACTATCTAACCGATTTTCATGTTTTTTTTTAAATTTTTATTTTGCTGGTGTTCCCAAGATAGGATATAGTTTTTAATAATTAATACTTAAGAATAATGGTACTTGCCATACATTTTTTCCTAACATCTTGATTATTTAGAAAACGGCTCTAACGATTTTGATAAAAAAAAAAAGTGTGTGCACTATTTTAGGTATAGTCTACATTTTGGTCAAATATTTATTTTACATATTTTGTTATTAACGGAACCTCCCATACAAAACATTTTTGATTTCCGACTTTATCATAAACGGCTTTACCGATTTCGTTCAATTTTTTTTATAAAACAGGTCCATCGAATTATAAATTATACAATACTGCATACCAAAATTTTCGAAATATATTTTTTGTATTTTTAAATTTTAAGCTTATATTTTTAAATGTTTAAAATTGTCGAACTAACTTTTTTGCTTAGATTAAAATTAAATTAATTTTGCATATAAAAAATTAAGTAAAAACTACTTTAAAAATATATTTTTATATTATTAATAGAAATATTTTCCATACGATATAATCGCACATAACCTCAAGTACGAGCGATCCAGTCGGGCATTTTATTTTATATTCCATTTACAAAAAAAAGGAAACGTCAAAACAAAAGATATGTAGGTACGATTCTCTGCGTCTTTATATGTTTTTTTTTGACGTGTTTATATCTAGCATCGCGGAACATAAAATTTAATTGGTGGTTTTGTTTTGTAATTAACTAATAAAAATAAGACAAAAAAGTATCCTTCTTAGACACGCCGGCAATCGTGAGCAACAACATAATTTTTGGTAAAATGCCAAAAAAAAATCGAACTATCAACAATCAAAGTAGCTGTTATGCACGACTTGGCCGTGCTCAGTGGCAAATTTATTTGTTTTAACGAGAAATATTTTCATCATTTAGTTCCTTATTAATGGAAAGCACAGATTGCTTCTTACTAGAAATAATCTAACGTATTTGTTAAATTATAATAAAATTAATAAAACATTTTGTATTCATTAAAACTTATTTTAAAATTTGTATCATTCTTTATCAATCACTTGATTAACAATACAAATTTGAATATATAATAACTGAACGCAATACAATAAAGTCGCAGCAACGCGCGAACGGGTTTGCTAGTATGTTGTAAATGTATGCGATCCTTCATTGTATTTAGTATTCAGTGGCGTACGCAAAATTCGCAATAAGTGAATAATAATAAGATAGAAATATATGGATAATACACATAATTAAATGATTTTATATTGCTTAGTCGTTATAAATGAGGGAAAACAAAGATGTCATTTGAATTCGTGGATAAATAAGAATAAAGCAAAAATCGTTGGAGCGGTTTTTTTAAAAAAATAATTTTTTATGTATAAAATTTTAAAAACATTTTGTTGAGAAATTCGAAAATATGAAAAGTGGTTATATGCGAAGTACCGTTAATAAATACAGAAGTACGCAAAAAAATATTTTTGTACTTGAAAATGGACTGTACTAATATAAGAACACATTTTGTTTAACGGTTTTTTTAACACTTGTATGAGAGGTATCGTTGCTTTTGATTTTAGGAATATAGTTTTTTTTAATTCTTCAAGATAATGTCAAAAAACTGCAAAATACGAAGTTTCGAAAAAATCCATTAAGTCGTTTTCCAAATTTTGAGTTTTCAAAAAAGGTTTTAAGTGTTTTCTGCTTTTCAAAATAACCCTTTCCCATATAATCGAAAACCAAAGAGAATGGTATTACTAGAGGTACCGAAAATAACAATTAAAAAAAAAAAATACCAAAATATTTCCTTTCCCTTCAATAATGCATTGATTTTTTTTCTAGAAATTCGAGCCGTTTTTGAGAAAAATAAGATTACCTTTTTTGACAGAAAAAATGTAAAATATTAAAAACATCTCTGCGTATTACAGAAAAAACAATTTGTAGGTACTGAGTTTGAAGCAAATACATTCAACCGTTTAGGCTGCAGACTCGAAGACGGAATTGGGCTATACACATTTTTGGTGTTCTCTATGATCGTTATGTTAAGTTCAATTGTTGGAATTTTTTTTTTCACAAATCCATAACTTGCCTTATGGTACCTATAATCGCAAGTAAAAATAAAATGCACTACTGGATGTCACGTACTTGCTCCTATGGTCGACCACATTATATTGCAAAAGATTTTTAATAAAAATGGCTAAATGGATTCTTAGAGTCGTTTTTCACTTAATTTTTTATTTATAAAAATTTTTGAAATGCAGTATTATTTAGAATTTGAAGGAGCTCCTGTATAAAAATGTTGGTCGAAATCCGTTAAGTCGCTTAGAGAAAGTCGAAAATCAATAAAATGGTTGTATGGCAGGTACGGTTAATTTAATAACAAAATATTTTTAAAAAAATTTGTTGACCAATATGTAGACCATACCCAAATTAGTACACACACCAATTTTTATTAAAATCATTAGAACCGTTTTCGTGATAATTTAGATGGTAGAAAAATTTCTATGGCAAGTATCGTTATTTTTGGGGCTAAACAACAATTCAAAAATTTATTTTGGGAAATCACCTAAAACGCCCAAAGACCAAGTTTGAACACAATCGGTTCAGCCGTTTAGGCTGTAGATCGTTCTACAGACAGAGACAGACAGACAGACGGATTTGTGGGACCCATTTTTTTGGTGTTCTCTATGATCGTAATGCCAACTTTGATTAATTTTTATTTCAAATGCAAGACTTGCCTTATAGTACCTATATCGCCAGTAAAAATTCAGTGTACTTTTTTTTGTCAATCGACTGAATTATTTTATTTAGTCTACATTTTTGTCAATACAATTTTTTTAATTCAAATGTTATTAATGGTATTTCGACTATCTCATGAATGACTTAATGGATGTTGATAAACAAATTTTCGGGAGGCATTTTATATTTTAAATAATAGTTATACTGAATACAAGAACTTTTCAAAAATATTTTTTTTTGATTAAAAAAAATCAATTTTTTTCTTAAATTCAATATTTCGAAAAAATATGGCCTTTTTTCTTGAAATAATGTTTTCATGTTTATATTTATTATTAAATAAGTAAAATTATAATACCTACCAATTTTTTTTAGAATAAAAAATTAAACAAATTTTGTATATACAAAATTAAGTAAAAACGACTTTAAAAATGTATTTGGCCATTTTTGCTAATAAACTTTTTCATACGATGTGATCGAATATAAGAGCAAGTACGTTCGATCCAGTCGTTTTTTACTTTACTTGGGCCTTTGAGGGCTGTGCCTTACTCACTACATTAGTTAAATTGATATAAGACTTTCAGCTAATCAATACTATGGAAGTGACAAGAGTCTGAGGTCCTTGTATAAAAAGCACATTAAAAAAGTAAGTGGAATCCCAAATTAAAAAAATAGAATTAAAAATATCCCTCATCTATTTTGCCATTTTCCTTAAAGAAATGGTAAGTCCCTAGAATATAAATAGATTAAAGGAAATTTATTACGATATTCCAATCTTTTAGCTTGACTGAACTGAAGTAGTTGTGTTGGGATATCAAAAGGTAAACTCATGTTACTACACCGAGATCGAAGCTTTGACACAAAACTGTATTTCTACCTGAAACCTGTTATGAAAGGGTTGCACTGGTTTTGATAGCCATCATACATACACGTATGTACACATGTACATATATTCAAACAGCAAGCAGAAATTACAACAACAAGAGAATAATGTCAACCAATTGTCCAATTGTAAACCCACTCAATACGCTCGAATAAACTCATGACTCGCACGAAGGTTATCACATATCAAACAACAAAGAAACCAACCATCGTTTTACCCAGAGTAACTTCCCACGTGCGTCGTCACCATCGTTGTCGTAATGTTCGCCCTCAGGAAATTTTATGTACGGCAAAACAATATTTTCCCTATACCTACTCTCCACTTGCAAAAGAAGGACTGGCTCAGTCATGATGAAAAAATTGTTATTAATCTCCAATCCCTAAGACCTTAGAGGATTTATAGGTTTTTTTTTACTTTTCATTTTTTCTTTCCTTTTTGCAACCACCCTTTCAATAAAGAAACCGATATTCGACTCAAGGACTCGACTATTGGATCGCCATCACTAATACGCCACTGCTACTGCCACCTCCATCCAAAACCTCAAAGGATTTACTCAACCATTATTATACGGAATGGTTGGTAATAGGCCAAGGGACAACCCAACAATATTTTTATTATAACGTTTAAATGTACCTATATTACTTTTAGACAGGAGTTAGGGAATAACATTCACCCATCAGCTACATATATATCTCCACTCAAAGTATTATCCTTGTTCCAAGTTCATGTACCCCATTTTGGTTGCAGTCATGTGTATGAATTTTGAAGTTTGCAAATAATAAATGGAAAAAAATACCAGGAACGTTCTATAATTCCCACAAATAGTAAAAATAGTAAAATACATACTCGTATATCCTTGGCCCTGGCACACATCCTCCTTTTACGGTTACCATACTAAACAAAAAAAAATACAATTCTGTGAGAATAAACCTGAAATCTAGGTTAACTAAATTTGATGATAAATTCTCAGAATTAATTTCTATTATTTTGCAAACATTTTCGCAGGCTTTTGCTTTGTACTCCCGTTATTTCTAGCTTACTTTTAATTATAAGTTACAGTTTTGTAATTCACGAATTTAAACTAAAATGTACAAACTTTCTAGCGAAAAAGTGCCGAAAATCCTGAAAAAAATAAAGGTCATCTTTGCGAAAAATAATATTTAATAGAAAAGTTAATACCTACCATGTTTTTTTTTTATTGATGCGCACACAAGGGGTTATGACTACCCTTAAAATGACCAAGCACAGTGCCATCGTTAAGAAAATGCGAAAGGATTTAAAAAGAGATACCGATGCACAACGGTTTTTAATTTTTCCACATTCGTGTTGTACGGCTAAAAAAAGAATCGCTGTACTTGAAAGTACGTCCGAAATTGGAAAAAATGATAACTTGATGAGCATTCCTAGAATTGGAAGTATTACGGTTGAATAATTACAACAATTATCTATTTCGCTAGGACATTGTTTTTAAAAATAGCGATAAAATAATGAGAGACATTATATAAATATTCGACGGCGGGCAGTTTTGTTTACGGTTCGTTTCGTTAACAAAAAATATATATATATTGTATTCTCTTGTGAGAATACCACCATCAAAATAAAACACTAGTGATTTTTTAATAATATAAATTTATTATGAGCTTCAGATCCCTTACCACTGGTGGGGGGAAATCTTCATCTATACGTTGGAATACTAATTAGAACTAAAATTCTAAGTGATCGAAGAAACCCTTTTATACTTCATATTTGTTTACTCAGCAATATGATTGAAGATCATATGCTGCTCTTTGTTTAATAAAATTGCTGACACAAGAATTCTAATGGAATTATTAAAGATGCTTTGTGTACACAAGTTACTGAAGGCAAAATGTGTTGATATGCAGTTTATGTGTATAATATCAAATATCATCATTTGTTATGAGATGAAATTATGAATCGTTGTGTGAGCATTACATTTGGTATATGGAAAGATACTTTGTATCTTTCTTCATTATCATAGGGTGTTTAATATTATTACAAGATTATGTGAGGGTGTTCTGATAATGTAACCCCTCCCTCCTTAAGTTTGATGCTCTCCTGAGTATCTATAATTCTATTTTCAATTTTAATTTTTTGGGTTTCTTTACGCTTACGATATAATAATAATATTGCAATTACAACAATTATGATTGTTATACTTGTATATGATATAATATGTTTTACATTGTTCTGATATTTTAATTCTTGTAATTCTTTTAAATTTTCGATTTGATTTATATGTATATTTTCTAAAGGAACATTTATTTTTGTAAAGTTTAGTGTATTATATAATGGAATTACAATATTTTGCTTGAAAGTTTCTTTTTGATTTGAATACAAAGTTGCATTTATTTTGATATTGCAATCTTTAAAATGTATTAGGTTATTTTTAGTAATTTTATTTTCAATATTATTACAATAGTAATTTAGACTTGTTTCTACTAATTTTTTTGTTAATATAAGGCCATCTTCTATTTCTATTAATTCTTGATCTTTATTAGATCTAATCTTACAATTTTCGTATTTTCGTTCATATAAATTTTGTATACATATTGGACTTTTCTTTAAATGTTTAACATATTTAATTGCATTATTTTCATACAATGTTGTGTTATAAATTATATAATTATACTTTGATATTTCGATTTCTAGTCCTTGTTCATTTGGAACAGGTAAAATAATTATGGTTTCATATTAATATGTAAAGAGATTAGATTATTTATCGCTATTTTGATATTTATATTTTCTTTTGAAAAAGCTTTTATGTATTTTTTTCTGATTAGCATAATATTTGTTATTTATTTTTTCTACTTTTGTTTTCGTATATCTTGCAGCTATCTTCTTTGCTGTTCTAACTACGTCTGCTTTTACGTATAAATCTTTATTTAAATCTGGTTCAACAAAATCTATTTTATTTTTATTTCTTTTATTAATATTATCTTCTTTAACTTTATGAATCTTTGGTCCTATTTCTTCTAACTCTTCTACCTTAATTTTGTTTTGAATAAAATCTATAGGCTTTCTTAATGTCGTTGAATGGATTGTACAGTTATATATACTAACTGCTTTTATTACTTTCTCTTTTAAATTTAATACGTTCTTTTTCTTTTCTCGTACATTATATATTCTTATATGTTCATTGAGTGTACCATGCACTCTTTCTACATCTGAGTTTCCTGTCTTATGATTTGGAGTTACAAGTTTTATCTTAATTCCTTCTTCGTTACAAAATTCTTTAAATGCTAGGCTATTAAATTCATTGTCGCATACGATTTCTTCAGGTTTGCCTAGTATAGAGTTTCTAAGTTTAAGTTGCTCAATTATTTTGTGAGCGTTTCTACTAGCTATGGGAAAAGCTGTCAAATGTTTAGTAAATTTGTCAATAATTGTCAAAAAGTAAATATCTTTACTTGGAATATATATATCCATGTGTATAAGCTCATTTGGCTTAAGTGTAGTTTTACTTATTTCAAATTTTATTTTCTCTGGATTTCTATCATGTTTCGCTGTTTGACATACAGTACAATTGTTTATGTATCTTCTTATTAATCCCCTCAATTTTGGAAAATAGAATTCATTTTTAATTTCAAGATATGTTTCTTGTATTCCTCGGTGATTATATTGTTCATGAATCTTTTCAATGAGATTCAACGCATCATTTGTATTACTTAAATCTTTTAAAAGCGTAATGCATCTTAGTAATATCAGTTTACTTTGATTGCTGTAAAGCTCAACATATTTTTCCTGAATTTTGCAAAATAAATTATCACTTGGACAATATAATGCCACTTTTCCATGATCGGGTAAAAATTCCCTTAATGCTTCAGTAAAATAATCGCCTACATCTTTTTATTTAATAATTAGTCTTCTTACACCTTGGTATATACATTTTATATTTTTATTTTCATCTTCTGACTCTATAACTTCTATTTGATGCTTAAACATATTTGTAGGTAATTCTGAAATTCCTATATGATCATTTATTTCTTCTATACCACTATGATTTGTGGCTAACGATGTATCTTCATTTGCATTGATTGCATTGATTTCAAGTCGACTAAGGTAATCTGCTACACGATTTTCTTTTCCTTTTAAATATTCGATATCAAAGTCATATTCATTTAAACTTATTTTCCATCTCTGGAGTTTTGAATTTGGTTCTTAAAGGTTACTTAACCAAATTAAAGGCCTGTGATCGGTTCGTATTTTAAATTTGCGACCGTAGAGATATGTTCGAAAATATTTTACTGACCATACAATACTTAATAATTCCTTCTCAATAGTGCTATATCTACGTTCATGTTCGTTAATGGTTCGAGATGCATAGCATAATGGATGATTTGATTGTGAAAGGACAGACCCAATTGCATAATTTGATGCATCTGTTGTTAACACGAATTCTTTAGTGTAATCAGGATATTTTAAAACAGGGTCACTAGATATGAGTAATTTCAGTTCTTCAAAAGCTGTAATATATTCTGGGTCTTTAATATTTATCTTTGTTCCTTTTTTCAGGTATTTTGTCATAGGCACTGCTACCTTTGAATAATCTCTTATAAATTTCCTATAATAACCTGTTAGTCCTAAAAACGATTTTATTTGTTTAGTTGTGCATGGAATGGGTATTTTTTCGATAGCTTTTATTTTATCTGGATTTGGCTTTATTCCATTTGTAGTAATAACATGACCTAAGTATCCTGTTTCTTTGCTAAAAAATTTGCATTTATCTATTTGTATTTTTAAATTATTTTCCTTGAGTTTCTGAAATACTTTATTTATTGAAGAAATATGTTCTTCTAATGATGTGCTAAATATAAGGATGTCGTCTAAATAGACAACACATATTTTTCCTACAAGTCCTTCTAATACGTGATTTATCATTCGCTGAAAAGTAGCGGGGGCATTTTTTAATCCGAATGGCATCTGATTAAATTCGTAATGATTATTAGCTGTTGAAAAAGCAGTTTTATGCCTGTCTTCAGGGTTCACCAATATCTGATGAAAGCCTTTCGCTAAGTCAAGAGTAGTAAAATATTGGGCTCTCCCCAATTTACTGAATATTTCGTCAATATTTGGAATAGGAAACTTGTCTTCCACGGTTATTTCGTTAAGTTTTCTATAATCTATGACAATACGCCATTTCTTGATTCCTGAACTATCTATCTTTTTGGGTACAACCCAGATAGGTGCATTATATGGGCTACTACTTTCTTTTATTATACCTTGATCTAACATTTCAATTATTTGGTTTTCTACTTCATTTTTGTGTATTTCTGGGTATCTATACAATCGTGTATATATTGGTTTATTATTTTTCGTTTCAATTTTATGAGTAACTTCTTTAACATTAGTTAAAATATCTCCTTCTTTATAAGATAATTTCTTATTATTCTTGAGTATTTGAATTAGTGCTTTCTTTTCTTCCGCGTTCATATAAGGTTTAATTAATTTGTTTATTAAATTTTCATTTTCATCAATTCTACATAAGTTTATTTGTGTATTTGATAACTCTAGAATATAATTTTCTAAAGGATAATCATCCTTGGGTTTTGATAGTAATGGTATTTTTATATTATTAATTTTCACAGTATGAGTATAGTATGATAATTCGGCTTGTAATGGTATAAGTATATTGTTTCCTAAAATTCCGTCGAATGTACTATTCGTAATTGGAGTAATTAAAAATTCCATGGTCGATTCTTTTCTATTAAATTCACTTGGCAATGGCAAAATTATTTTTGTACGTATTAAATTATTTCTAAATAATGTTTTAATGGTATGTGGTTTATCTAGTTTAGTTTCAAAATGTTTTGGAAATATATTTTCTTTCAAAATAGAAGTTGCAGCTCCTGTGTCTACTAATAATTTAAGCTTTTTATTTAAAATATGGACATCTATGCAGGGTAATGGTCTGTTGAGGCATGTATTTGAAAATTTGATGTATTTTGGGTTAAATGATCTACTTCCATTGGTTCTGGAATATTTCTTTGCGTAACAAATGTATTACGATTTTGATTGGAAAAATTACCACTTCTGTTCGGTTGCCTATAATACTGTTCGTTTTGATTTTGATTACTATTTCTATTAAAGTGATTACCATTGTTATTAAAATTTCTCTTGTTATTATTCCTATAATTAAAATTTTTGAAATCATTTTTGTAATTTCTATCGTTTCTATAGTTTGGATTAAAATTATTAGGTTTATAATTATTATTAAAATTATTATTGTTATTAAAATTATTTTTGTACTCATTATTTTTAATGTTTCTATCGTTCCTATTATGAATATCTTCTTTTGTCCAATGACAAGATTCTAATTTATGGAATGCTTCGCTAAGGGTTGTTATGTTATGATTGATTATTATTGAACTTGCGTTCGGGGGTATTCTTTCACAAAATTTAGATAATAATGACGCTTCATTATTGAAAGGATTGTATTCTTCCGGTTTATTTTCAGATAAATAATATTTATTATTTAGTCTACAGAGGATTTCTGAGAATGTATTATATAGTTGAGAAATGTTTTTTGAATAAACTTTATCTGCTAGTTCTTTTAATTTTAGAAAAGATTCTTTCTCACCAAAATTCTTTACTAGAATATTTTTTATGTCTTGCCAATTATTAGGGTCGCCACTCCTTAATACTACCTCTAGGGCGAAATCTGTTATTTTTGATTTTATTTCACTCACTATAAATTCTTGTGAACCTTCGTTATACAAACTACATGAATTTATTACAAATTCTGCTTTTTTAATAAATATAAATAAATTACAATTCTTCCCATTATAGGTTGGTAAATTTTTTAATAATTTTAGGGGGTCAAGGTTGATTGAAGCCATTTTTACCTGATTTTCTACTCTTAATACTGGTTCACTGTTTTGTTGATCTGCTGCTACTGGATCTGTTGATTTGATTTCCTTTTCGTCGGGTTTTAATGCTGGTGGAATCATATATGGATTATATTTCCTCATTTAATTATTCGATCTCGTTGGGGCTTTCGACTTGGATTATTATTTTTGCCACGTAAAGTTGTTCTTCCTTCTTTTTACACGTTGGGGCTTTCGACTTGGATAGTTCTGCCTCGTAAAGTTGTTCTTCCTTCTTTCACTTTTTCAATTTAGGTTATATACATATATTATATTTTTGTTTAAACTTTTTCTTTTGTCCCAGTTTTGTTTTTAATTAATTCTCCATTTTAGTTGGAGTGAGCTACTAATTAGTATTTTTTCGATTTTAGTTCGAAATTCGATTTTCACTCGAATATATATTTTTTTTAAATTTCACTTTGTGTGTAGTATTTCTGCGGTGCTCTGCTCCCTTTTGAGTTTTAATTTCCTCTAGTTGCATTCAATATATATTATATTATTTTTCTTTTTTAATTCAGTCCAACTCCCTCTATGGCATTTCGTGAAATTGTCCTTCACGGATCTGTATTCACTATGTTTTTCACTGAATATTATTAATTTATTGTCCTATACCTTTTTGGTTATATCACTTAACAGGTATTTAACTATTTCAATTAGTACGGACGATTATTATTATTTTTTTTTTTTAAATCCCGAATAAAACTTTAATAAGTACGATTCATTGATCTTTCGAGATCCTACCGACTGCGCCAGTTTTGTTTACGGTTCGTTTCGTTAACAAAAAAAATATATATATTGTATTCTCTTGTGAGAATACCACCATCAAAATAAAACACTAGTGATTTTTTAATAATATAAATTTATTATGAGCTTCAGATCCCTTACCACTGGTGGGGGGAAATCTTCAGCTATACGTTGGAATACTAATTAGAACTAAAATTCTAAGTGATCGAAGAAACCCTTTTATACTTCATATTTGTTTACTCAGCAATATGATTGAAGATCATATGCTGCTCTTTGTTTAATAAAATTGCTGACACAAAAATTCTATTGGAATTATTAAAGATGCTTTGTGTACACAAGTTGAAGGCAAAATGTGTTGATATGCAGTTTATGTTTATAATATCAAATATCATCATTTGTTATGAGATGAAATTATGAATCGTTGTGTGAGCATTACATTTGGTATATGGAAAGATACTTTGTATCTTTCTTCATTATCATAGGGTGTTTAATATTATTACAAAATTATGTGAGGGTGTTCTGATAATGTAACCGGGCGTTCTAGAGATGGATGTAAATATTTCTATTTTAATTCTGTCGCCTATCATTCTAAGAGCTCTATTTTGAATTATATGTGAGTACAAGATTTCAGGAGCTTGTAGAATAAATGATGTAAATAGCGAACGGCTTAACAATTTATAAAAAATATATTATATTTATTTCAGTATTTTAATATACAATTTTAAACAAACCAAAACCAAACTTAATATTTAAGTTGAAGAGAGTGTGGAGACAGGTTGATTGCTGATCGACGTATGATACTAGAACAAATATCCAGAGGGTCGGCGCGTTTCAGATTAACTGCTGTTATTATAAATTTAAATTTCTAAATTCAAATTTTTGGCGGGAGACTAATTGAACATAGATTATTCGTAGATTCCTAGGGATTCAATGAGTTTTGGAAGCTCCTTCCCAAATGTAACAGTTATACTTAAACAGGGTGACCCACGAATCGTGCTACAAAAATAAAACGTAATAACTTTTTTTCCGTGTGAGTAATTGGCTTATTTTTTTTTATTTTATAGGCTACTATTTAGATTTATCAAAATGAATGCTTCGGATACTGAAATAATATACTTCTGTTTGAAGTATATTACGTGTAAATAATACAATATTGGACCCAGAACACTTCCTTGTTGTACCCCATGCAATAATTCCTTGAGGTCTGAGTAATCGTTTCCATGTCTTTCTCTACAAAGTCTTTTCTCTAGATATGCTTTTAGAAGCGTATAAAGTGCTTCAAGCTGAATTTGTCTTAATTTAAAATTTTGGCCTTCATGCCACACCTCACCAAAAGCTTGCGGTACGTCTAGGAAGACCACCGAACCAATTTTCTTTTCTTCAGGAATTTTCTGAATGACGACAGTGATCCTATGCACGTGGTCAATAATTGTCGAGTGCTTGCTTCTAAATCCGAACTAATGTGCAGGTATTAGGCGCTTTACTTCTATTATTTGCTGCAGGCGCAGAAGTAATATTCTTTCAGAGACCTTAGATATTACGGGCAGAAGCGAAATAGGTCTATAAGATTTCTTATCATGTGATGATTTTCCTGGTTTGAGAACCATTATAACTTCCGCAACTTTCCATTGGCTCACAACGTACTTTAGACTAAGAGTGGCATTTATTATATAAAGAAGATTAATTAACAGTTTGCGAGGAAGCATTTTGAGAACTTCGGCCGTAATTAGGTCATATCCCGGATCTTTCTTATACTTAAGCTTTCTTATTTCTCTACTTAATTCGGCAAGAATAACATTTCTTTTTAAGTAATTTCCGCTTGAGTTAGATCGTATATTTAAATATTCGTTTAGTCCTTGATGCCCATCAAAAAGTTTAAATGTGTTGTCCAGGTAATCCGCGAAAAGTTTGCTTTCTCTTTGTAGCTTTTCGACCATTCGTTTTGATCATTCTTAATCGGAGGCGCTGGGAGCTTTGGTTTCTTCGGTACTTTAACAGCTTTCCAGAGTGAGTAGTTGGATTCTTTTCCACCTGTCAAGCTTTAAAGGTGCATATAAATTCTGGAATATATCATACACTACTAGATCGTACGTACTTGCTCTTATGTTCGACCACATTGCAAGCACAAGATTCTTAGTAGAAACGGTTAAATATATTTTCAAAAACGTTTTTACTAATTTTTTTATATATACAAGATTTCTGTAATTTTTTTGTAAATACAAATTCGTATGGCAATTTGATGTATTTAATAATAAAATCTTACAAATATAATTTCAAACAAAATCGTCACCCGTTTTCGAAATATGTATTGATTTTTCAAAAATATTTTCTTTTCAAAAATACAAAAAAAGAATATTTTTCGAAAATTTTGGTATGTAGGTATGCAGTATTGTTTAGAATTTTAAGAGGCTTCCACATTTCCACATAAGTATATTGATTGAAATTGGTCAATTCGTTTATGAAAGAGTAGATAATAAAAAAGAGACAGGTATAAAAAATATGTAAAAATTAAAGAAATCGATGTAGACTCTTGGGTATAGTAGTGCTCATACCTTTTTTTATCAAAATCATTCGAGGCGTTTTTGAGATAATTAAGAATGAATTTAAGACTGTAATTAAGATTCTATGGCAAGTACCCATCGTTATTTTCGGGTTTAAAAAAAAAGATTAAAAAATCTATTTGAGATTATTACGTAAAACGCTTATATATCAATTTTGTGCAAATCGCTTCAGCCGCTTATGCTTCAGATCGATCTACAGACAGACAAAAAGACGTAATTGTGAACCCCATTTTTTTTGTGTTCTCTATCAATATAATGTCAAGTTTGATTAAAATCTCGAGTTCGATTTTTTTTTACAAATGCAAAAATTGCCCTAAAGTATATAGTATATAGCATGTAAAAAATTGATAAACTATTTAAATTTTGTTTACTATTTTATAATTCGTATGATCATAGTTGATCTATTTTAATCTAATCTTATTTTATCTATTGATTCATTCGATTATGCACAACACTAACAGTAATACTTATCAATAGACGAATAGATACCAATAATAGGTCCAGTAAATAATGGCGATGCTTCCACAGAATTGCCACAATAGAATTGCCATGATATCAAAGTGCACGACATGTGATCTTAATTAGATGGCAAAATGCGACGCAAGGGTAACGTTAACTGGGGTCTTACAAGTTGATTTTTACTTGCGATTATAGGTACTATAAGGCAGGTTATGCATTCGTAAAAAAAAATTATAACAATCAAACATGGCATTAGGATTATAGAGAAGCCTAAAAATGTGATCGCCAAAAAATGTATGTCTGTCTGTCAGTCTGTTAGTCTGCCAGTCTGTCCATCTGTATGTATAACGAGCTAGAGCCTAAACGGCTTAAGCGATTACCTTCAAATTTGGTATGTGTGTCTTTTGGCATTCGTCAGAGGTGAAATTGAAATTTTATTTTTAGGCCTTAGAATAATGGTACCTGCCGCTTAGGAAAATCTTATTTTTCTCGAAAACGGCTCCAACGATTTTGATAAAAATATTTGAGAATTTTTTTTTTTGCAATAGCTATCATTCAATCTGAACCAAGTTTACGGGAAAAGTCTATTAACGGTACCTTTTTTAATTTTTGGCTTTCTCGGTAACGGTACATTGGAATTCTGTAAAATTTTATATCTGAGAAGACCTAAGTAGCTAAATTAATTTTGCATATCAAAATGCCGAATAACTTTATTTTAAATTAAAATTAGTTATTGAAGTGAAAATCGATATTTTTAAAACTAATTAAAAAAAATAATTTGGAATTTTATATTCACATGTACATTAATAGTCTCTAAAAAAGTTCATACCAAATATTCAAAAAAAAAAATTGTTTTCAAAAAACGAAAAATAAAAAACAGGATTTCATCAAAAGCCTTCCTACCATTTTCAAAATACTTTTTTCTACAATTTTTATTGATCCGTGGCATCTAATAGCGTTCTTCATTATTTCGAAAAACCGATTAAAGTGATGGTTCGGGCAGTTTAAATAAGTTTAAAAACAGATTTTTTCACATCTATACACCATTCATTTTCATTATATACATATGTATGTACTTGTACATATTTACATTATTACCCTCTTAATTTACATAATTAAAATCCATTTAAATATACATTTGTAGGTAGGTATCTATGTAACTATTCCTTGAATCATGCATTCGACAATTAATTATACTAAGAATTAAGGTAATATTACCTACATGGGCATTAAATCTGCATAGGATAACTATATAGGCTAGCTATCTACCAACAGCGTCAGTGAGTAACACTAAAGTTGTTAGCTACGAGAACAAGCTTGTATGATCCAGTCGTGCATTTTATTTTTCCTTGCGGGCATTCCCCGCCATGGAAATAAGCTACAAACTACTTCAAACTGAATACCAGCTTTTTTATGCGCCAGTGAAGACGGGTCATCGAAAACAATATTTCTCGGATCCGAGCAAATCATATTCAACGTACAGACCTTACATTTATAACATAATAAATACAAGAACAAAATTAAATATTATGTAGAACAGCACTTAGAGATATATTCATTTAAGAAAGATTTTTTTTAGAGAAACTGAACCTCAACAAAAATAAAGGAAATAAAACGTAGCATGGTCACCATAACATACAAAATAAGAAGACAAATAAAATGGGTCAGTGGGTTTTATCCATATTATGGCCAAATTCCCGTATCTTTATTAAATTTGAATAAATTGCAGGGAAAGTAACCAAAGAAGGGATACTCTCTCTCATGTGAGGGCAACCATTCGGAGCAAAGTGAAAGTGCTGAGTGCCTGACGAAAGCCTATTCCTGTTCAAAGAACGTTGTGGATGTTGAGTTTATTTTTTTTTTCATTTTCTAGGGAATTATCCTTTTGCGGTTTTTGAAGGATTTCCATATCTACGAGTATTTATTATTATCTTAATGCTGTCAGTCTGTGAAAGAGATATACTCTCGTACACAAACAGGTAAACCACAACAAAAAAAAAAAATAAAAAATAATAAAAATATTCGAGGCTTTCAGTTTTTTTTTTATTTTGCAATATCCTGTGGGAGAATATTGAGATATGCGACCCTGAAGTTTACATTAAGGATGGGTGTATTCCCGTTAATATTAACCACTTTCCCATAACTATTTTCCTTATACTCTCTCTAACGTTCTATCGTGGATATTATGTAGGTGTATGTATTTATCCCTGTGCGATGGGAATAAAAATTGGTATGCTTTTGCGAATAAGAAAAAAGGATAATAATATTTTTGAAAATGTATAATATGCCAATAGAGGAGATAGTCAAGGCTGTGAACTTTAGGGATTACCATCAAAGTGAAACGAAGCTAATGGCTTTTTATTTTAGTTTTATTTTCTATTAATTTTTTTATAGATCCTTTTTTTATTTTTTTTTTTCTTATAAGATAAGGGTATATTGCACGATGATGCTGATAAAATAGGTTCTCGACTTACATAAAGAGGTATACGGAGAAAATAAGAGCATTAAGGACTTAAAAGGAATGTTATGGACAAATTGATTAAAGATTGTATTTAAACATACGAGGATGTATTGGAAATAAAAAAAGGATTGACTGAAGCACTTGAAGTTGTTGTTTGTTGGCTTTATGAACACTTCAAGATGATTGAAGTGTTAATATTGTATTAAGTACATACCTCTTTAAAAAAAATATCCTTATGCAAGCTGATCAGAATGTTGGGACGGGGGATGAATTCAATTGACAAACAAGATAACATAACAACAAGATTTTGGATTGACTTTCTAGCACTTATTGACTGCAGTAATAGTCAGGATCTTGCGATATTTCTCCCAACCTTAGGCTTGGATTAAATAATTAGCCTTAACCAAACTTTAAGGAAAAAAATAATTTAAAAAACACATGTTGTTTCCACAGTATACATTTTTTTATATAAATATTTATTTAGCAAAAAGGCTGACGCGTTTCGTCTTCTTAGGACATCTTCAGGGCACTGACAATAACATACAAAATAAGGTACACTGCTGGTCATAAGGTTAGAAGCAGGCATTTTTGAGAAGTAAATTCGACATTTCTCCCTTTACATGATGGATTAGAAAAAACAACTATGGTAAACGAGAGATTATTTTGTTAACAACAAAATATAAAATTTTGGTATAGAAGAGAATTAGCTAACTTTTATGACAAACTGAAAAACTGAGTCAAGAATATGCGAAAATAAATCGGGTCATTAGATTAGAAGCACATCAAATAAATGAAAATAAAATGCAGTTATTCATATTTTATTTATTTTAGCTTTTATTAGATTTTTAATAATGTGTGCTGCCACCAGCCTTCAAAATAACTTCAAAAATTTTAAGGATTTATAAGGAGATTCCAAATAGTCCAGTGAAATCTCACTCCAGGCCAATTTGATACCATGAAATGTCGCTTCCTTGTCATCGTATTGCTTCCCTCCCTCATATACATTACGCGTAAGCCAGCCCCACATATTTTCAATTATATTAAGGTTCGGGGAATATGGTTTCCAATGCAACAAGTGCATGTTTTGGTTCGGAATGAAGGATCTTATCTCTCGAGCTGTGTGTATGGGAGCGTTGCCCTGCTGAAAATTCCATGGAATTGGTCCAAGAACCTCGCTTATTTTGGGGAATACTGATTCCAGCAAGGCTTTCCTTGTCATTTTGGTATTTTGGCCTACCAAGTCTATAGCGCCATAAAATGAAATTGAGCCCCAGATCATAACGCGTCCTTCTCTACTATGGTGACGGTTTAAAAACCGCTAATGTATCCTCAGTTTATGGATATAATAATTATAACCACCCGCCCCATCTAGGTTAAATTTTTTTTCGTCTGAAAAAATAACATTCCGCCAATCATTTGTGGTCATTACATTCTGCACATCCCAGCTCATGTGATCTTCCGCGAAACACAATCGTTCCTTCTTACTTGCGTCATTAAGAGGTGTTTTTTTCTTAAGCTTCAGACACTTTAAGTGTTTAGCATGGCGAATCGTGCCTTAACATTAGCTTTCTCCCTAATCTTAGCTGCCGATAAAGTTGAATTTGACGTTATTCTAAGGATACTTCGCGTTTCGCGAAGTGTTAAGGTGGAGGAAGTGTTTCCTTTATAATTTTACGAGTAAGACCATGGATTTTTTAAATAATTGCTGACACAATGATCACTTCGTATTATTTCTCGGGCTATAGCACGGCATGAAAGACCTTCACAGCAATAAACATCTATTCTTGCCCTTTCCTCCACTATCAAACATTTTTTATTGCCCATTTTAATTAACACTCAATCAAGAACAATTAATTTATAAAATGAACCGTTTAAACAGAAAAAAAAATGATTCACTTCACAAAACAACGTTGATTTGTTCACTGCTTCTAATCTAATGACCCAATTTATTTTCGCATATTATTGACTTAATTTACAATTTGTCATAAAAGTTCCCTTAGCTAAATCTCTCCTATACCCAAATTTTATATTGTTAACAAAATAGTCTCTCATTTACCATAGTCTAGTCCATCATGTAACTGGAGAATCGTCGATTTTACTTCTCAAAAATGCCTGCTTCTAACCTAATGAGCGGGAGTGTACTAGTGGTGAATTATTACAATATTTTTTTTTTGTATTTAAAAAACATAAAAACGTTAGAACAAAAATAAAATTTTAAATTTAACAAAGGCATGTTATTCGTCAAATCTATTTGACAATTGAGAACATTAAACAGTTTATATTTGTTGATTTCAAAAACCTCATATTTGTCTAATACCCTGCTAGCCGGAAGGTTATGTAGCAGTTTGACATCGTCGACAGAGCATCCATGACCGGTGGTTTTTAGATGCTGGGAAAGACAAGAAGAGGAAAAATGTTATGTTGAGGCTTTCAGATGTTCCATTATTCTTTTTTCCAGTGATCTTGATGTTTTTCCGATGTAAACTCCATGACATTCTTTACAAATAACTTTTCCAACAATTCAACACTTAAAACTAACACCAACAAATTTAAGAAGAGCGGTTAAATGCAGTGATTGTGAAGGCAGCTACATCGGAAAAACCTCGCGAAACTTGCGAAAACTATTCAGCGAACATATACGGAAAGTTTCTTATACCGATCCTCCTTCTAGACTTTCACAACACCTTCGAAACACTGGCCATGTTTGTTCTTTGGATAATGTTGAACTTCTTCATAATATAAATTTTGGACGATTGCTAGCTAAACTTGAATTTTTTGAAATTAACAAACATAAAACACTTGGAAAATGCATACTCAATAACCAAATTGATTTATCCAATAACAGCCCTCTGGTAAATATTAAAATATAATTTTATATTGTTGGGATGGTTTTTATTAATAATATTAATTTCTTAAAACAATCTTATTTTTTTGAATTATTATTATTGGATGATTTTTAATTATTATTTTAATGACAAAAAAAAATAATAAATACTAAATTATTTAACAAAGTAAAAGTAAAATATAAAGTATAATTGTAACAAGTACTCTTACAATTCGGCCATCCTGACTATATTGATCGATTCGATCAAGAAATTCATTTAACAAGAAAACAACAATAATAAGAACAATATTAACATGAAAAACAAAATCATGAATAATAGCAATATTAATAATAAAATAATTAATTATAATAAAAGTAAGATTCGTCAAACTCTGGTTACATGAAGTTAAATAAAAAATATTAATACAGGTATTACCATTTGGAAAAAGATTTTTTAAGTATGAGAATCCCGCCAATTAAAACAGGAACGTATTCGTGAGGCTTCAATTATACCATCATAAGCAATTTGAGTTAATTGAGAATTTTCAATGTCTGTTATTACGTATCGATCATTCGGGAGAACCTTATGCACTTTGTATGGACCACGGAATTTGGGGATAAGCTTTTTGTTAGTACCGGCTGTTGTATATGTATTTCTCATCATAACAAAATCTCCTTCTGAAAATTGAATATGTAGCATGATATTCTGAAGTTTTAGACTGATGGTATTCAATGTTATCAGAAGCTTTTTTTCGTAAAGTTCTTATATCATGAAGACAAATTTCGTTTATTGTCCAAATATTCTGACAAAGTATCAGAATCACGACTACGTTGTTCTACACCAAATACTAATTGACAAGGTGTAGCACCAGTTTTGGATTGAACAGAGTTGTTCGGCTCTTGTTAAATGTTTCGCCCTATTCGAATGTTGAATTGGTTCTGTAATATCGACTTAAGAACTCGATTGACACGCTCAACTTGACCATTACTCTGATTCGACGAGGTCGCCTATGATATTCAAAATACTTATCTAGACAAACATACACTTCTTTAGTGCTTGCTTAATTTACGGCATAAAGTTTGGAATATTTTGTAAAAGTATCTACTATAACCAAAATGTGTTTTGAAATAATTGACGGAAGAGGGCCAAAATGACCTACATGAAGAGTATCGAATGGAATAGGTTTCTTTTAAATTTTTAACAGAACACATTAAACACTGAATAAAATTTTTATACTTTTCAATTTTTTCTCTCATACATGGGAACCAATAATGAATTTTAATTTGTTCAAGACATTTCATAACACCCATATGACAATTTTTTGCATGAGCCACTTTTATAATTTGCAATTCCATTTCTTTTGGTAACAACAGATTTCCATTTTCTAATTTTCTATAAACTATATATATCTATCTATATATATATCTATCTATAAACATCATCAAGGACAAAATTTGGAACTTAATTTATTTCTAACTTTTCTCGTAATTTAACTATATTTTCGTCTCCATTTTGGGTTATTTGTTATCGCATATTAACATCGTCTGCATTAACAACTGTAATCATTTGTTTAACGTCTTTGTGACTCTGAACGCATGTTACTGGGTATCAGCTTAAAACATCAACATGACCCATTAACAGAACACTTCGATGCTGAGTGGTGTAGTTATCATTCTCAAGCTCAAATGCCCAACGAGCTATTCGAGCATTTACAACTTTGTGATTTGAAGTCATCGGAAAGGAGTTACAATCCGTTATAATTTTAAATGTAATACCTTCTAAATAGACGCGAAACTTTCGTAGTGAGTATATTATAGCTATACACTGTTCAATTTATATTTTCAGTACAGGCCTTATGGAAGAGCTTTTTCAAACACACTGGTGGCGGCTGTTGTTTGCAAGGCACACAATTTAAGAAATTGCTACTGAAATATCCCATAAGCCCACGTACATTCTACCATCACCAGTCTGCTCTCCAGCTGAGAGGAAACTGATCGCCAATTTGACTCTCGCTAATAGTGTTTATTAACAAAATAAACACACTGATTAAGAGTAACCATTGGTCCGTTGATGGAAATTCTAATACCTTTTTCTTTGGTTTTCGCTATGGAGCTTTCAGAATCGAAGCTTTCTTAGAGCTTTTGAGAGCATATATTTTGAGTTTAAGGAGAAATCTGTTGTCGGTGCGTTCTTTTCTGCTTACATCTTTTGGTGTTTTTTTTTGGAAAACGGTTAAAATGCATCAACAAATCAACAAATAGTTTTTTTGTTCATGAAAATAAAAATAAAATAGAGATGGTTTCATGCAATTTGAGGTCATATTATTATTTTTATGCTGTGTTTATTTACATTTAAAATCGCTTCAAGTTCTTCGAAGGACACAAGTTCCTTATTATGACTTACTCATACGTTTTTTTCTGTGATTTATTTTCACGTTGAAATAGATCAGGCTTTCTGGGGGAACTGTTAAAAAACGGGCTTCCTATCTTACTTCTTGGTGGTGTGGAGAAAAATTTTAAAATTTTATTTGGATTTAGTTTAAAAAATTTTATTTGGATTTAGTTTAATTTGATTTAAATTTAGTTTACGATGTACATGTTTCTGTTCATGAAATCTAAATTTACAATTGGTAACCCTACCGACATTTGTGAGAGAAATATTCCAATTTATAATGCTAACTACAGCAACCATGGAAAATGAAAAAGCTTTATAGAAATAGAGATAGCTTATTGAAATCCATAATAGTTAGGGTGGAAGGCAAATATACTATCTTCCCTGTTCTGAACATATAAATTGAACAGAGTATAGAGTTTCTAATTCAAAACTGTGAAATCGAGATTCAGAATAAGTTGTACGTTGTGAAAAATATGCTATAGGATGAAATTTATTATCTTCCTGTTTTTTCATTTATATTTCTCCAAAACCCTCAGTACTTGCATCACAATGCAATTCTGTATCATGTTTCGGGTTATTGAATGCTAAAACAGGTGGCGTTACTTATTTATTTTTTAAGGTAGAAAATGTCGAAAGACACAATTCATCGAATACAAATTTAGCATTTGGTTTAAGAAGATTTCGTAATGGCATAGCAATATGTGAAAACATATTTGGAGTTGATTTTTCGTTTTTGGAATAGGGAAATTCTTAATTTTTTTCTATGTGTCCATTGTTAGGATGGATCCTTTCTTATTGATTTGAAATCTTAAGAAATCAATTTCGTTGTAGCAAAATCGACACTTCTTAAATTTCAGTTCAAGTCAAAATTCAGCAAGTCGTCGAAGTAATCTTTGGAGTACGTCTAAATGTTCTTCAATGGTTTTGGTTGCAATTGAAATATCATCCATGTATATAACAACCACACCTTCTTCGATAAATGAGTGTAATATGTTGTCAATAAACCGCTGAAATACTGCTGGCGCATTTTTCAATCCAGATGGCATTTGTAAAAATTCAAACTCTCCGTCTGGATTAACAAATGCTGTACACGGAATTGAATTTTCAGAGATCTTTACATGGTAAAATTCGTTTTTAAGATCTAAGGTTGTAAAATATGTGTTTCCTTCTAATCTTTCCAAACAATCATCTATATGAGGTAATGGGTAACTATCTCGTACCATAATTTTATTGAGGGATCGGTAGTCAACAAACATTCGTTTTTCACCAGATTTTTTTAGAAACTAAGATAATTGGAAATGTATAAGGAGAATTACAAGGTCGTATTTGTTTGTTTTTCAAAAGGTCACTAATCATATGCCTTCGAGGTGGTGAACTTATTGGTATGTCGGAAGTTAAGTGAATTTTCATTTCATATTTTTGTTCGTTAGAAATTGGAATATTTGAAAGGTCTATGTAATTATTCTCAATTAATGTTTTCATCTCTTTCCGGTACATTGGGCTTAGACAACATTAATATCAAATGATTCAAAAAGTGCATCTTCCTTTATTTTAAAAATATCCGGAACAAAATGACCGATACAATTTGACAAATTAGGTATTTCAACAACGATAGAGAATATACATTTGTTGCAATTAGGCAAAAAGTTTAAATTCCCATTCTCAGTGGATACATGCACACAATGTAATACTTTATTTGATATTTTTATTTCATTTTTATTTGGATCATGTAAAATTTTAAAAAATTTTTCTAAGGTTAAATCAACTATCATAAATTTAATGTTAAATACAATAAGAGGGGATATGGAATAACCAAATCAGGTACAACAAAAATATAAATTTGTTTATTAAACTTCCGAAAGAAAATTTCATTTTTAATTTTTCCGAAAGAATATAAATTAAATTATCCCAATCCTTTGAAACCAGAATATTGAGTCCAATGATTGGTTAAATAATTTGGAACACCAGAATTCCTTATTAAGCTAATTGGACAACTCGAATCAAAAAATGGAAAGAAAGTATTACATTTATGCCTCAAACCATTAATCAAAAAGTTAACACTACATAATTTAACTCGGAAATATGATCGTTATATTTTGTTTCTCCATATTCGGTGTTCTAAGAGTTGAATTCATCTAAAAGAGCTACTCGATTAGTAGGTTTTTGCTGGAAATTTCTAAAATTATGCTCCTTGGAAACACATTGAAAACATGAACCTTTTTCACGTTTGGGATAAGGAAATGTTTGGGATGATTGGAAAGTTGTTTTTCGTATAGTATCGATTACTTCAGAAAAAGAGTATGAATGTCCAAAGTTTGACAAAAAATTGTTGCGAAACGCCGCATAATTTGTTGAATAGTTGAATTGAAAAATTTCCGCAGTGGAATCCGTTTTAATCAAACGTCGAATTAATTTTAAACGAAATATATCATCAACACATACCGAATTGCAAGCTCTCAAAAATTTCAATCCATTTACGGCCATCACAAGCTTCATCATCAGCAAACGGTATGATGGTATGTTGAATCTCTTCAAATTTTGGGGAAAGAAAAATATTCGGACTAAGAGTCAGTTCTTGTTGCAATTCAGTATTATCAAGTGTATATCAATTTCAGCTTCCTCTGCTGCAAGAGATAGAATCCGATTTTGTGATGCAGGTTCCCTGGCTTAATTATTGATTCCAAGTTTTTTTTTTTGCTTATCAAAGGGTTAAGTGCATCTCTTTGACTATTTCCGGAATTGTTGGAATTTTTAAAATTCTCTTCTTCTAGTACAGAAAGCTTTTTTTAATTGTGTATAAGTGGCAGTTGATGAAAATTCTATTTTATGTTTCTCAAGCCAATCTTACAACTCGTTTCTGTTCATATTTATTCGTTTATTAGTCGTACTGATGTCTGAATATTCATGCTTTCCAATAGAATCCCACTTCTGAAGTTGTTAAAATGGTTTTTATTATAAAATATTAATTTCTTAAAACAATCTTATTTCTATTGAATTATTATTATTGAATGATTTTTAATTATTATTTTAATGACAAAAAAAATAATAAATTCTAAAGTATTTAACAAATTAAAAGTAAAATATAAAGTATAATTGTAACAAGTACTCTTGCAATATATATTATAAAATAAAAATTGTTTAATGTCAATGTTTTGTTTACAAAATAAATTTTCGTCACTGTATATTATTCTTATCTTGAGCTTTTATTGTACAAGTAATGTCAGTCCCCTGATGATGTTTTAATCGGACGAAACGCGTCGGACAATATTTTAAATTAAAATACATATTACCTATATTTTTAATAAAAATCAAATTGTGGATCTTATTTAAATAACAAGTGTTTTTTTTTACTTTCATTAAAATGATTTACAAATTGTCACCTGTCACCTGTCGCGCCTGTTTATGAATAAGCCCCTGGTATAAACATTTAGAAAAGTCTTATTGAAGAAGATCCAAATTAAACACTTCAGTGCATGACAAGTCTGAGGCAAAGATCTTGACTTAAAGGCTTTACCAGTTCAACATCTTTGGCGTATTAAATTTTTTGTTTCACGCATACCTAATTTGGGAGGCAATGTCGAATTCTCCAAGATTCGCAAAAATCCAGGTTGAACTTAGCAAACATTGTAGGTCTATCCATTCTTGGTGATTAACAAAGTCAACACGAGGTGTCATTATCCATGAACTCTCAACAATGAAGGATTTAACCAACAATCCCCATCTACTATCTAGGTTGGCTTTAGGAATATGGAGACCTAAAGCAGTGTTGGATTAAGCCAGCGGGGGGCCTGTAGCGTATTCTACCAAGGGGCCTTTAGACTGTTTAAGTTTAGGTACTTATCGAGTTTATGGTTTTAAATAAAATAAAACTGTTACAAACAAACTTTGATTTGATTTAATTTGGGCACATTTATAAATAATAATGATCGACTTCTCGGAGTAAATCATGTTCAATTATCAATAAAGTGAGGTGATTAAGACCTTGTTGGCTCATCGTGTTCCGCAATTCATTTTAAACACGTTTTAATGTTGAGAAATATCGTTCAACATTGCAGTTGGTGATCATGAGACACAACAAATAAATGCGCAAGGCAATTTCAACTTTTGGGAAAAATGATTGTAAAGAATTATTTATTAACAGCTTGTAAACCTGCGAGCCTCATGATTCCTGCTGTCAATAATACTAGCCACATTAGAATTGAGCATTCGAAGTGCACTAATTCGTTGCCCAGACTGTCCTCCAAATTATCTTAAGAGATCTTTGCTCTCGTAATATTCCAAAAATGCCAGCAATTTTATGATAACAGCTCATACTATTACCTAAAGCAGTGAGTACATTATCAAGAGTGACAATAAGGACCTAAATTTCATACAGTTGTCCGCTATATTATATAGAAAACCATTCTCAACACAATAATGAAACCACTTTTCTCTAGAATATGGTTCATATCGAAAATACTGTTAGTATCATCTAAAGGTAAATATCGATCATTCCTTATAGATTGTAGAGTTGGCAGTTGGGTCGTTCTGGACCGAAATAGTTCCAGGAACTATGTCCTGGCTCAGACACATCATACATATCCACTCGTTGCACAAACTGAATTTAAACATGTTAATAGTTCCGACTACGTAGCCACAAAACAAGAACGAGAAACAAGAACAGAGCGAACATGTCTGTGTTTACAAGAAGATATGGAACTAAAGGAGGAACTATTTGCATGAGGAGAGGTCGGACCGATTAACCATTCTTCGTAGTTACACGTCCACAGTTATTACTAGGTATGGAGCATAGTTCATTGTAGTTTCTTCTGCGCTCATGTTCGGCTGAATATAAATCAGTCCGATCTATTTATCATGCTCATAGTTCCCTTAATATTTCCGCGGACATGGTTCCAGGAACTAGTTCCGAAGAAAAAAGAACCGTTCCATGTTCGTTTCGGCTTTGGATTTTGGTACTGTTTTCGGTCGGGTTAATACGACTAGAACGAATAAAATATTAGGGAATTCCCCGTTTTGCTGAGCAGTATTGCCAGCTTGCGTGTAGTGGGGTGCGAAACATAATTTTTGGTATGACAGCAGATAGAAAAATAAAATTATAGTTGATAATTTTAATGCATAGAGTTGTGACTAAATCTAATAAATAAATAATACTTTTTTATGGTGAGAAAACATTGATGCGCGGGGCCCCCAAATGCGCGGGGCCCGTAGCATTTGCTACTCTTGCTTAAATGGCTAATCCGGCACAGACCTTAAGCAGTCTTTTGTGAATATAAGTAAATATAATTAGTAAATTACAAAAAAATTGGTCAAGTAACTTACCAAAGTTAAGAAATAACCTAAAAATAAGCAAGCTTCCGCAGAAAATCATCTCCACACTATCTTCTTGTCTTTCTGAACATTTCAATCAAATCGAGCTTTATTAACTGTGCCGAGCAGGCATGGCGAAAGTCGTTTTCGTTTTGTTAAAGGAATCCAATACTTACCCTAAAGGGGAGGCAAAAAGGAGGAACTGCAAATTCTGAAAATGTCACCGCTACCAGGTCCATTACACGCAGATACACAGCCAAACAAAATATCCTCTAGAAAAACGCAATCAACACATTTGGTCTGTTTTTGTTTATTTGAGAAAAAAATCCGTGTCACTTTTATTCTACCATTTTTTTTTTGTTTCCCGAAAATTGCTCGTTACAAAAATTCATAGGACTTCTGAAGATAGAGGCACGAACACAGAACGTATAGTGAGTATGGGGACCACACAGAAATAAATGTCATGTTACTGGATTTTGTGGAGAGCTGGACGGCTTTAGAAAAATGCTTTTAAATCGATTTCGGATTTTATTTTTTAAGCAAGTAGTTTTTCGCTTTAGTAGCTATTTTTTTTCTTACTTTTACAACTTCGCTGCTGCGGCTGCTGTTGCTGCTGCTGTTATTTATGTACAACCTCTATCTAAAGCCTTTACTGAGGAATCATCGTCATGTCATGTCAATCAGGAAAAGGTCTTAATGCTTTTGAAAGGGTAGACAAGTGAGGGACACATGGTAGGATTGGAAAGTAGAAAAAAATGTATGGTTTATTTTTTTAAAAGCTGTTATTCTGCTTGGTCTTTTCTGGCTGCTAACCTTTGTTTTTCTTAAATTTTTTTTTAGTAAATAAAAATTGAAGGAATAGCTTTCCATCGAAAGGATGTTTTGTTATTGTTACGAATAGGTAAGGAAATATTTAATCCCTGAGTATACTTTTGATAAAGGACAATAGACGAAGTTGTTAAAGAAGATAAGTATTCTTCCTCCCAATTGTATTTTTATATTTTTTTCCTTCTGCCAAGATATACCAGGTGCGAAAAAGAATGAAAATCATTAAAGTCTCTGGTCCACAGGCCCAAACAAAAAAATTTAATCTCTTAAAGTAATAAATTTACTTAGGTAGGTATATATACCATTACAAGTATGGTTCTTCAAAAGGATTATTGTTAGAAAAGCAAGCTGCGATGATGGATCAAGGTAAATTGGATTTGTCCAATTCGGAAATTACTGAGTTAAAAGCGATTGGAGAGTTAAGAAACGAATTCGCATAAAATATTTGATGTCTGAAGCAGATCAAGAATATTATTCTCCGATTGATAAGATAAGGCACAATAAGTAAGAAAAAAAAATTGAAGAGGGTTTTTTTATATTTTTTTTCGCCGATAAGTACTTTATAATTGAGTTGAAAACTTTTCAACTAAAAGATATGGTTAAAGGTTTTCAAAGGACCTTCGGTAAAATGTGAAAGAAAGAAATGATAAAAGTTATCGAATTTCATTCCACTCTGAGGTCTTATGCGATGGAAGGAACATCATACCTTTAAGTCAAGGCCAGGGCTAGGACAAATATATGCAAACTCTATACGCATTTGTTTGCTTAATTTTTTCGACTTGTACAGTAGATCCGCTTTATCAGTCGATTGTAAGTGTTTTGTTTGTGAACATATTAATCGGCGAATTCATTCGTTAATTATTGTTTCTTTTTTATAGACTCGACAGAGTCGTGGGTTTGCACTTGGTGAAACCTTGATAACATTTAAATGAAAGTAAAAAAGCACTTGTTATTTTAATAAGATCCACAAATTTGATTTTTATTAATAATATAATATTTTAATTTAAAATATTGTCCGGAGCGTTTCGTCCGATTAAGACATCATCAGGGGACTAACATTATATGTACTATAAAAGCTCATGATGGGAATGTAAACAAAAAATATACAATGAGGAAATTAATTTTTAAAACAAAACATTAACATTAAATATTTTTTTAAATTTAATTTACAATTATATTTTAATATTTAGCAGAGGGCAGTTATTGGTCAAATCAATTTGGATATTAAGTAGGCATTTTCCAAGTGTTTTATGTTTGTTGATTTCAAAAAATTTCAAATTTATCTAGCAATCGCCCAGAATTTCAATTATGAAGAAGTTCAACATTATCCAAGGAACAAACATGGCCAGAGTTTCGAAGGTGTTGTGAAAGTCCAGAAGAAGGATCGGAATAAGAAACTCCCCGTATATGTTCGCTGAATCGTTTTTCCAAATTTCGCGAGGTTTTTCCGATGTAGACACCTTCACAATCACTGCATTTAATTTTGTAGACACCGCTCTTCATAAATTTGATGGCTTCAGGAAATATTTTATTGTTACATAACACATTTTTAAGTGTTGAATTGTTAAAGAAAGCTTGTATAATATTCGCACTTTTAAGTGGATTAATCAGATTTTCTGAGATACTTTTGATGTAAGGAATTTTTCGCCAAAGTATAGGATCTCCCGTTTTAGCAGTTGGGAAAATGATTGTATAGCAGCTTTTTTAGACTTTTTCCTAAGCAAGTTATACACAATTTTGTTGTCATATCTATTATCAGTGGCGATTTTAACTATTGTTTTCAATTCTTTCTTGAAATTAAAACAGCTCAGTGGTAGGCGAAGAAGGCGATCAAACAAAAATTTTAAAGCTGACATTTTGATAGACCAAGGATGGGCCGAGTTCATAGGAATTATAACATCAGTGCAAGTGTTTTTTCTGTATGTGTCGAATTCGAAAGAATTATGAACAAGCGAAATGTTAAGGTCCACGAAATGTAGGGATTTTCCACCGAATTCCAAGGTGAACTGGATATTTTGTTCCATATTGCTTACGACTTCATTCAAAAAACGAAATAAGGTACGTTGTGTGCCCGTCCAAACACAAAATATTTAAAACATATTTTAAGAGCTGGTTAGATGAAGAAAATAGATTTTTTTCCTAATTGTCCATATAGAATTCAGCTCCTAATAGGGAAAGAGACGACTCTATCGCTAGTTTTTTCCATTGAAATGAAATCAATTGTTGCATTTGGAAACACTTATAGCCTTATTATTGATGCAACGATTTAATGAATCAAAAAGAAGATCTTTCAGGTTGTTAGTTGGAACCGATGGAAATAAATTCTTGACGTCAAATGAGACCAATTTAGCGTTTGGAGGAAGAACCAGTTTTTTAAATTTATTAATCAACTCCACAGAATTTTTTATTGCATACTTAGGGGCAAAATTTAATAATTGCCGTAAGAATTTATTTAACTTTCTCACCAACTTCTGTGATGGGGTCATTGAAAGATGAAGATACAGATCGCATAGGAATTCCGTCCTTGTGTAGTTTTGGAAGACCGTATAGAATTGGAATAGAAGGGTTACTATTTTTAAAGATTTCATCTCAAATTGATCAAAAATTAGTTTAGCTGAGTTAAGACATTTGTAGATTTGCGCATTATATTTTTCCGTCGGATCGCTTTTTATCTCTTCAATCAACATACCCTGCAAACAAACATTCATTTTATCAATATATTCGTTTTTTTTTCGAGAATTGAAATTGTGTTTCCTTTATCCGCTTTGTAAACAATTAAATTTTGAGATTTAATTTTCGTAGTATAGATATAAGATCGGTTAGTTTAAATTATTTAGGAATGATCGTAGCACTAGAGGCGGAAGAGTGTGTTATATAAAAGAAAATATTTTAGCAAAAAATGTTTACTCTTCAAGTCAATCAATTTTAGAATTTCTGTGTATTGAAATTAGTAATGGAATCGAAAAATGCCTTTTAATTGTCACCTATTGTCCGCCTTGTTCATTTGAAGAGAACAATCTATAAGAGAACTTGAAAATAACTTACTAAATTTAAGCCCAAAATATGCAGATATTATGATTGGTGGTGACTTTAATGTTAATCAATTTAATAATAACAGCACATTACGTTTGTTTCAATATTTGTGGGAAAGATTAAGTCAATCTGTTGTAAACACACTTTGGCCAAGTTGTTACCAATCTATGACAAATCCATCCCTCATTGATTTGTTTCTCACAAGCAATAACCGTAAGGTCTTGCGTAATTGCCAAATAAGACCTCTATCTGATTTCATAATGATTTCATTTTTTGCACCTTTCAGTTCAATGTAAATACTATTAATGATCCCAGAACGTTTAGCTTTCGTTCGTTTCGTTCATTGAATTATACTTACTTACTTACTTACTTAGGTGGCGCTACAGTTCGGGGCGAACCTGGGTCTCAACCAACATGCCTCTCCAGCTAGCTCGGTCTTTGGCTAGCTGCCTCCAGTGACGCACTCCAAGTTGGTTGAGGTCATCTTCCACTTGAGCGCGCCACCTTAGGCGAGGTCTTCCTTGACTGCGTCTTCCCTCTGGGTTGGAATCCAAGATCCTGCGAGCCGGAGCATTGTTGTCCATACGCTCTATATGACCTAGCCATCTTACACGTGATATACCTATTTTTTGTACCAGGTCAATGTCGCTGTACAGCTCGTATAGTTCGTGGTTGAACCTTCTCCTCCAAGGCCCGTTAACGCAGACAGGGCCGAAAATCTTGCGAAGAACCTTACGCTCGAAACGACTAAGGATATCTTTATCCGCTTTTGATAGAGTTCATGTCTCCGCGCCATAGAGCAGGACTGGGATAATCAGAGTCTGTGAGGTCAGTACCAACCTTGACGGAGTAGCGAGAGTTCTCCATCGTCATCCTACACAGGCGGATGAGCTTTGTGGGGATGCCAAAACCAGACATGGCTCTGTATAGCACGTCTCTACAAATGCTATCGTACTAGGCCTTAAAATCGATAAATGGTGGTTATCGATTTGGAGTTCTTGGGTAGTTTCCAGGATCTGCCGTAGCGTGAACATTTGATCGATTGTGGACTTTCCTGTTCTGAAACCGCACTGATAAGGTCCAATCAGGTTGCTGACAAATGGTTTCAGACGTTCACATAATACAGCAGAAAGGATCTTGTACGCGATATTCAAGAGACTTATTCCTCTATAGTTGGCGCAGTTTAGGGGGTCTCCTCTTTTGTGGATCGGGCAAACGATGGTGAGGTTCCATTCATCAGGCATACTTTCTTCTGACCAGACTTTAGAGATTAGTTGTTGTATGCACTGTACCAGGTCATCTCCGGCTGCTTTAAAGAATTCGACGGGTAGTCCGTCGGGGCCAGCAGCTTTGCCGTTCTTTAGCTTGCGAATTTACAGACGTACAACATTATGTTGGGGATAATTACTGGAGTGATATTTTGTATACATCAGGTACTAACAATAAGGTTTTGCTTTTTCATAGCCTTATAGTTGGACTTTACGACGAATGTGTTCCATTTGTAACTAAAAAGATTAAGAATCCAAAGTCACGTCACGTATAATAGCGCTATTGAAACCCTTATTCGTGAGAGAGAACGCTTTTTCAGGATGTATAAAAAGATGCCTACCCAATATAATAGACGTCAGTATGCGTTTGCAAGAAATAATGTTACTGCTCCTATAAAATAATGTAAGAAAGCTTATTTTATAAAAAAAAAATCTGAAAATTTCACTTGGGTCAAGAGTTCTGTGGAAAAATCTAAATGATATTGGTGTTACTGGAAACAAAAATAAATCGAAATGCCCATTTAGTCCAGAACTAATGAAATCTCTTTTTTCCTCTTTACAACCACTAAGTCTGAGACTGTCTTTAGCTGTTCCTAAAATAGTGGGTCTATTTTCATTTGAATGTATCGAGGAAAGAATGGTTACGAATACAATAAGGACTGTAAAGTCGAATGCCATTGGTTCTGAAAGTATTTCACCAAAATTTGTCAAACTAATTTTACCACTAGTGCCTCGACCCCTTACTCACATTTTAAATTATTTTCTTTACAGTAGCGGGTTTCCTGCACAATGGAAGTCCTCAACTGTGATTCCTATCCCAAAAAGAAATAACCATTCTGATCCATCAGACTTTAGACCTATAAGTTTATTACCTTTTTTTGGAAAAAATTTATGAACGTCTGATGGCAAATCAAATGCTCGAGTTTCTTTGGACAAGCAACAACCTCACTAAATAGCAGTCGGGTTTCCGCACCAGTCATAGTTGTGAGTCCGCTGTTATTCAAGCCACGCCTGATTTCCGTCGTGCGCTATTGATGAAGGCCAGTTAGGAATTTTGGATTTCTCAAAGTCTATGAAATTCTGCTATTTAAATTAAGACAAAAGTTTAATTTTTCAAAAAGAGCTCTTACGCTTTTGAAAAACTGTCTTTATCATAGGACTCAACAAATTAATATCGAAAAGGGAAGTTCAAGTCCATATGTTGTTCATATAGGTATTCCACAAGCATCTGCTCTGGGTCCTCTCTTGTTTTCATTATTTATAAACGATCTTCCTGATGCTGTTCAAAGTTGTCACATACACTTGTACGCAGACGATGTTCTTATATATATCTTTCGTGAGTTAGGATTAATTGAAGACGGCGTTTTTCGGGTTAATGAAGATCTATCCAGGATACAAAAATGGGCTGATTCCAACCAACTTATTCTAAATCCGTCAAAAAGGTTGAGTATGGTATGCTGAAGTGGAATTATCAATCTCAATAGCTTACCAAAAATTGTTCTAAACCGGCAAGAAATTAGCTATGTTAGAGAAGTTAAATTGGGCTTCCAAATAAACGATTCTCTGAGCTGTTGTGATGGAATTTTGGAATGTATAAGGCGCATTTATTCTGGATTCCGTCCTTTAAGATCTTCATATAAAATTTTGAATCCTTTAATGTAGGCACATCTTATAAAAACACTTATCCTACCTTTTTTCACGTCCAACTGTTTAGTATAGTCGAAAACGAAGATCTAATTTGTGATCACACTCTGAGTTGCAAGAATTCAATCACACAAGACGAAATAAGGTGTTGAAGGTATTCGCGGAAATTTCGGTATCAGTTGAGAAGCGAAAGTCAAGAATAATAATGTTTCTTGCCGATTTCGTAGCGATAGGTATGCTTCATGTAGGGGGATAAAATCACATATTTTCAAAAGCACAGTGACTAAGTTACGACGAAGAACTTTGCTGAACCGCTTAGAAATTAAAGGCTCCTAGTCTTCAGGCGCGAATCGTCCATATAACCCGACTCCTTGTGTCTTACCTTTTGAAAATCTCATCCTTAACAACTTGGGGCACAATAGACATCAAGGTCGCAGTTTATCAACCCCACAGTTATATTCATAACAACTTAAGCTTTTGACAACATGAATCTAGATTAACCCTACAGCTGCACACGCTGCCAACATTACTTTAACAATTCTGCATTCAGTGCTTCACTATACACATGCTGTTTTGCAACTCACGCCTAAACAAACATAAATCTATACCAGCAACAAAATAACACGCTTTGTCTCGGGTTATAAATTTTCTCGCTGGATAGAACAAATTTGTTTTCTTTCCTCTCCTTTTATATATTGTCCACTGCGTTAGATACTTCTTTGTTCAATACACGTTTTCTTAAGGAAAAAAGGAACACGAAGTTCATCGACTTTTTTTGGTGAGTTTGTATGTACCCCTCATGGTTTTCGGTCTGAGACTCAGTGAACTGATGAATCATATGTGTTGGGTGGTGCGCTGCGCATGTCAATGTTGCTTGATGTATATACGTTTCATAGAAAGAATAATAACTCGATTTTCATCGACTTTTTTTTGCAAATTTGTGTGTATCTCTCAATCGCTGCGCTGATGAACCAACTAGTGTAGGGCGGGTTGGGTGACGTTGAGGCATTGTATATAGAATAGATTTTATGTACAATGGTTGAGGTAGGTTTATGCATTCTGCTTGTAAAAACAAATAATTCATTCAAAGAAAAAAATTGGAATAGCACAAAAAAATAAACCGCTTCCATTTTACTTGTTTTATGAATTTATATGTTCTTCCCCTTGGGCTGAATTCTGTATCTTAAAGTTTAAGGTTGCCACCCCACTATTCACTTACATTGATATTAGATTTAATTTATTTTTTGCAGAAAGTGCAGAAAATAACGGCAATTTCAATAATGTGGCACAACTGGCCCAAATGAATTCAGCAAATCCCAATGAGGTTTACACTTATTTAAAAAATTAAGTTTTCAAGGAAAACACAGTGCAATACCTTAATGTTGTGTTTTTTTGAATTTTGAAAATATTGAACATTTAGATTTGAAACATTCAAATTAAAAGTGTGAAAAGTTTTTGGGTATAGTAAGTTTTAGTGAATATAGCCTTAAGAGTAGTAGAATAATGCTTAACAGATTTTCTCTTAGAGGAGTCAAATAATTTTAATCAGCTTAGATTTATTCAGAAAAAAAGTTTCAGAGTTAGGACGCTCTATCCCTTCCATGAAAATAGATTAAAAACGAAAAGATCTTTTGTTAAAATGAAAGTCCTTGACGTTTGTCCAATGGCATTATCATTCGCGGATAATAAACGTCATTTTAAATTAAATATACATATAAAAGTAACTTTTGTTAGAATATTAGAAAGCCCTAACGAATGGGACACTGCCTCGCTTTCTATTTCCGAGAGCTTGTTAATTAAATTAGAGGCAAAAGATTTTTGTTTTTTTCTTAATACTCCTTCCGAAATTTTAGCTAAGACTGACATTCTTTTCAATTTAATTCAAAATAAGAAAACGGGTGTTGAATTTGCAATAACAGAAATCGAAAGCTTTTAGTATTGGCCTAAGCCAAGACTTTCTTTATAAATTTGAATGCATTTTTAAAAGCAAAAGCGATTGCTCGGAACCACCACGAAAATGATTCCTCGTTATACACGTCTTTTTGTAGAAATAAAAGACAAGATATAAAACTTTCACGAATTTATTTTTTTAGATTTACTTAATAAATCACGATAGGATAATTTCGCAATTTCCAATCCAGATAAAAAAATATCTTCTTAAATAGATTTTTCCCTGGATTTTTTGATTTTAAAGCTCTTAAATATGAACTTAAAGTTTTGTATTCAACTGCTTCTCTTCGACAACATGACGTTTTAGCACTTCATAACCATTTAAAAAACGAAATATTGCGTGAAATATTCCCGAAATTTTTTAACTTAACAATAAGTTTATTTAAGATATTGTATTTGCATCCGGCAAAAAAGTTTTCTTTCGAAAACGCTTTTATTATACGTTAAGCTCATTGTTACATTTAACTTAACTGACTTAAGGTAACAAATTTGGTTTGAATTGCACAACCTTATGGTTTGATATCAAGTTATGCAATTAACGAAATAATTTCAAGTAAACTTTCGAAATTTAATTTTTTGGCGACTAATTTTTCCTCGATTTACCTTTTGAAATTATTCACGCCTCGCCACTGGTAGTCTTAGTATACCACTAGTAGTAGTTTCTTTGATGACTCTTACCTGATGGAATTTACCTTGGGTGCGTATTTCGTAGTTCGTTTTGAGACAATTGAGTGCAACAGACCTGTTGAATGCGTCTAGCTCTGTCTCAGATATCAGTCTCCTGAGATTTCATATTAAAGCATGTGCATAATGTACGTTATAAGCAATTTCTATTTTTCCACGTGCGTCCTAAATTCCTAACTCCTCCTCAATTTTATGACATGTCTATATAAAAAAAAAACGACAAAAATATTCAGCAACGATTGAGTTTTCTAAAGCTCCACGTCTCGCAAAAATATTTCTTTGTAATAAAAAAACATGGAATGGTAGTGTCAAAATAGTTTACGATTCGCCTGCTTGCTTATCATAAACTATTACGTTATTGTCTTCATTGAAAGCAGAAATATTTCAAGAGCAAACAACAGCACAAGTAGTGTAAATATAACTTGAATAAAACTAAATAAACGCCATCAACTGTCAATAATAGCTAATTTGACGAAGAAAAAGGCAACGTATTTTTACGACATGCTCATAAAAGCACATATGAAATAGAATATTTCTTTATCCTCTGTTCGGTCGTAAACTTTTTTCTATTGTTCAAGGTGGCAATAATCGTATAAATCATCATTTCAATTACATAAAAACCCCACGTATGGTATATTTTTTTTTGTTCTACCCGCACACCTATCCAGCACCGACATTGGCAATGCCATTGACTAAAATTACGACCCCTCTGCGCTATCATTGCCTACACTAACCCAAGGACGAAGTAAACTATTATAAAGGATAAAACTCCACCACCTATTCGTGCGCAAACATATGACATTGCCTAACGGAAGTGACGAGAGTACTCGACAAGAAATAAATGATTCTCTGAAACCCATAAAATTTGTTGATTTAGCAAACGCGCTTTCCCAACACGATGAACCCCCATCGCAGACCCTTTTCGAAACTAAAGTGTGACAATTCCAAATACCGACGAAGTCTTCCAACTCTAACAGCGTTAGATAGTACTTACAGACTATACAATGCTCATGGGGTGGTTGAGTAAGTGGGGCAAGTTCAAACATAGCAGAGATTCCACAATGATTCATGTCATCGTTTCGACAAAAAATGAAACGCTCACACCCGGCAACGGACGACGACGCGATGCGATGTAATTTGTGAAGGCAAAAATTCCGATTGCTGTATATGTTTCCTCTATCAGTCATCGTTTGTGTCCTTATCCCGCTACCCGCAACCCGCGGCCAATGGATTGGGATAGTTGAATGATATCTGATTGCCGCAATTCTATTGTTTCAATCAATGATGTGTGCGTTGGCAGAAAAATCTTTGGATCTCGAATAAGGGATTGGCAAATTTTTTTGTTTGTAGAACACCAATAGAATGTGGATATAAAAATAAAACCAAATCAAACCATCGCTCGTTATAGACTTTTTTGTCTAGCTGAAATTCGTGTTTTATTAATGGTTGTTTGAAGCCTTTGAAAACTAATTTTATATCGTAGTCTTAAAAAAGTTGGCGAGATAAGCCCCTAGAAAAGATTGTTAGTATGCATTGGAAGAAGATTAACGCATGACTGAAACTGGATCGCATGAACTTGGTCTCGTGGTTGAAAGCTGTTAGCAGTGTTGTAGCTGTAGATGGATAAGCTTAATTATAAGTAAAGTCAAGCATAATAATAAGGACGATACGACTACACCACACACCAGTTAGTCTTCGACAAGAACTTCCAAGTAACCATCCCACCAAGATCCGTTTGGGACGATGAGAGGTTCCTAAGACATGAATCAGCTCACTCTTATACAATCGGTTCGAAAAACAAAGAGGGAGTGGGTGGCGGTGTGTTAGGTTAGGTTAAGTAGTTGGGCTGACAATTGATGACGTTATCGTCACACTTAGATCAATGGAGATCCATTCTGTTACCCGGAGTGTAGTCACTCTTTTCCGATATAAACCTACGTTCTCTGAATCAGTCAAGTCATATTTAGGCATTGACGAATTCCGACGAATACTTCCAAATTATTGAAGAAGTAGCTGCCTAACAGATTCTTCCTCTGGTGATAGAGTGCAGGTGTGCTGGCAGGGCAGTGGCAGAGAAAGTGTGCATAGATCGTCTGTACTGTGTTTTATTTTGAATATATAATGATATCCCAGCAGGTTATATCCAGTGATTATGCTTATAAGAGAGCGAAGGGATATCTTGTTGAGTTGCATAATTTTGCCTGTCCTCTGCTTGTTGAAGCATGTCCATATATTCCTGGTATGTAGTGTCACATGTGTCAAGTAGGCTCCACCTTGTGTTTCTTTAGGATCCTGTAAGAAATAATCTGTTTAATGTGGGATTTTTACCAGCTCTGCTTGCCGTCAAGCGCTGATCCCTGTCTTGCCAACTCATCCGCATTTTCGTTACCCAGCTTAGCGCTGTATCCCGGACCCAGCAGAGTCTAACATTATGTTGTGTACCAAGAACCTTTAGCTCTTCAAGGCAACAACAAACAAGTTTCGATCTTATCACATTGGCAGAAATTGATTTTATTGCCTCTTGGCTGTCTATATAAAAGGTGATATCAGATCGTGGAAGCGCCATCATCGTTACCTGTCTAACAGCTGTTTTCACTGTCAGGACCTTCAGTTGGAAGACACTACTATAATCAAGGAGCCTAATTGGGTTGTTTAACTCAAGAGGTACCGAGAAAAATCCTGCACCAACACCAGTGTTCATTTTGGAGCCATCAGTATAGATTGCTATCGTTGATTCTCTGGTGTAGGGTTGGTTGTTCGTCCATTCTTCTCTGCTTGGAATGGTTTATGAAAGCCTGAAGAATCCATGCGTGACCTTTTGTGCTGTTTTTCCAGTTATTAGTCTACCTTAGCCTTAAGGCGCTATATGCTGCGGATTCTTGTACGAAAAGATGTAGGGGTTTCAGGTTGAGTATCGCCTCTAACCCTGCGGTTGGCGTGGATCTTAGTAGTCAGTGTTATAAGATTTGTTCTTTTTACTTTCGATTATAGCCTCCTCAAAAGTTAGATGTCAATGTCATCCTGACTTTTGAATAAATTTCAGGATGTGCTTAAATGGCTTATTAGATACAACGACTGTTCGTCGAAAAAGTAATCTCCGAGACCTCCATTCCTGGTTCGGGCTAGGCTTGGGCATTCACGAAGGAAGTGATATGAGAAATGTTTTGACTCTTCATCCACACAACCTCTAGATAAGTAAGATGTGCGTATGCTCATTTTGGTTATGTATGTGCCGATTGAGTTGTGGCCCGTTAGAATAGCCATCAGGACGGACAGTTGAGATCTGTAAAGCCCTAGCAAATATTCTGTCTTTTTTTGCTTAGAGATATCTGTCCAAAGATTTCTCGAAACCAGACAAGACAACTGTCGATACCTGACCATCCGTCGTTTGCGGCTTTGATGAAAATTTTTTGGATTATAAAAATTTTTATTGTTTCAATTCTGCCTACCACTTCATGAAGTACTGTCTTAACAGATTTGCATTAAGTGTAAATGCATGCTGGGCCTTGAGATATCACCATCATTTAGCTTTAGACGAATTTGTAAATCTAGGAGTCTTTCCTGGGTCTTCAATAGGAAGCAAGATAGGAGCATAAGTCTGAAATCTTTTGGTGCAATATAGGTGGGCTTTCCAGCTTTCGGAATATAGTACCTATATCATAATTTCATAATAAATAAAAAGTTATATAAGGGAATGATGTCGTTTCCTTTAATCTCACACAATATTTTTTTACCCGGTAGTACGCCGTAGCTCTTCTAGATTTTTAAAAAAGCCTTTGGAGCATTACCAGTTGTAGGTTAAACAACATTTCGTAGAACCGACATCCCGTAGCGATATCGAGACTCTTCTTTCTTATACTTGTCTCCACTCTTTTCCTGATTTAATGCTATTCCATTCCATAGCTATTTTACCCGATTGCTTATTTGCTCATGTATTTCTTTTCCGGTGGCTGTTTTAATAATATTAAAAAAAATCAGAGTTGCAATCTTTTGTGAAGACATTCTTTAATTACTTCAATTAAAATATTGCATTCATTAAATTAACTCTGTGACTACAAAATGAAAATTCTCCAATTACATTTCATTTTGAAGTCTAAATATTGCAATCATTTGTCCCTTATTCATTTAATAACAATCTATTGATCGCACTTTGCATTATTTTTAATTAATTAATAATAATTTTGCAAAAGAATGTTTGAACTCCTCAAAGATTCCAATCAATACAACAACAAATATGGATTAAAGCCTTGCAATCTTTTCAATGTCATAATGCCTATGACCATCACAGAATTTTAGACGCTGTCATCTGTCAATGAATGCAATCTTTTAATTGAATTCAATGAATGATTTCTCAAGATTCCATTCTTTACAACCCCAATAAATATAAGAACAACGATAACATAATTGGGCCGTGTGTCTGCCAGTTAAAAATAATTGTAATACTTTCAGCAGCATTGTGTGCAACTTATTTGTAGGACAAAAAAAATATGTTGTGAAATTAGGACTCGGATAACAACGCAAATTCAAGGACCTGCTAATTCGTTGTGCTCCAGAAATCGTTGGTATTTTTTTTTTCTTACACATTTTATTTATCAAAGTTGAAGTCATAGCTAATGTTTTTTTGTTGTTCTCTGTGTTTATGGACATTTTGCACGAACTTTTCACATTTCTGAGACGACAGGATTAAAGCAAATCTATGCCAAACATGAAAGAATTACAAAGGACAATTATTATGTATATACGAGCATACAAAAAAAAAACGAATTATTCTTGCTAACGAAATGAACTAATTATGCTAATGCTATCTTTATTTATGAATTTGACGAAGAGTTGTAAATTTTAACGAGTGTTAGTCAGATTAAATTTAACCCTTACTTTTCGACTGCCCTTACTTAACATAACAGCCACTCCTTGCTCAAAGTTAATTTTAGATTCTGATAAAGGAAGAGGTTGAAAGCGTGCTTCAGAGAAAGTCCTTGATTTTTTTTTCTTTAAAGTGCTGGGTCAAGGTTTCTTTTCTTTTGACGGAACAATTTCAATTTTATTTTTTAGTGGATATTGTGAGTTTGTGCATACAATGAAGAAATGGTAACTCGAAATTAAAAGCAAGGCGATATGAGCCCCTTGGAAAAATAATATTATGTGGGAATTACCATTTTGTGTTGACATGACAAAGGTTGTTATATAATTTGATTTGTTTGACAGATATGCTTTGTAGATCCATTTAACACCTAGGCTGTTAGCGATCTTTTGGAGAATATCTAAAAAGTCTAATTTTTGATAGCAGTTAGGAAATTATCAGTTAGTTTAATTTGTTATTATATGCATGGAACAAATAGCCAATTAACTTTCGGCGAGTCGTTATTTTAATATTTTTAGAATTCGGTATTTGTGTCAAGTTGTCCAAAAATTGCGAAAATTCAATTTAACTGAAATACACAAGCAGCGAAAAGTGGGTTTTGGACATCTTGGACGTAATACAACAAAATTAAACAGACGAAATCTTTTGTGGATGCCATGACATTTTTTTGTTTCTTTCCGCTTTCATAATCAAATATGAATTTCCACAAATAAAATAGAACAGATTTTGGCAATTTGTGTCGGTCATGCTTATATGATTTCCTAATTATCAGATATAACAACATGGTAAGATACATCAAGAGTAGCATGGAGGTGACCAGAAAAGGCCACGTAGTGTCAGGAGAATACTATCTACGATGGACGGCTTCAATTCTAATCACACCAAATACATATATTACTAGTTGGAGATGCTCTTTTAAAATGTGTTTCACGCGCACTCAAGGGGTTGTGACTACCCTAAAAATGTTTGAACACTGTGTGAGAGGTTAGGAAAATGGGCCCCTAATAGCACCGATTACGATTTATAACAAAAATTTGATTGTATTTGAGTTAACTATCTTTGAAGAGCTATCTTTAACATACAGGTTACAACTCAATTGTAAATTTGTAATTCAGAAAATATTGCCAACTTTGTGATTTAAATTGTAATAATTGAATTTTATTACTGTTGAACTTGTTTCATCAAATATATTATTTGTTGCTGAAGAGTTGTAAGTAATCTGTTTTGTTGAAGGTTGTTAAAAGGCTTTTCTTACATTTTGTAAATTACTGTTTTTGTATGTTCAAACTGTAGTCTTAACATAACTGATTAAAAACAATTTCAGAAAAGTGTTTGACAATTATATAATAATAATCTATCATTATTAAAAAAAAAATAATTTAACAATTCTGTAAAAAGCTCAGAACATTATCTTCTGTTTTTTCATTCAAATATAAAAAAAGACTCGGATAGGATTAGATAGGATATTACGATGTTCATGGGAGAGAAAAATTCATTCGGGTAAATCATAGATACTACATTCGTGTATTGCGACTGAAGACTGAATTTGAAGTTGGGTTCAAAAGTAAATGATGTGCATACCTAGAAGCGCGAGTTATATAATTCTTTGGAGAAATGCAACTGGCTATTTCATAAAAACATGTCCAAGAAAAAAGAGACAGAAAAGAGTTTTTGAAGCATTCAATTCTACTCGGTTTTGTATTCCCATTTGGACAATGCCGTAGTAGTTCCACATTGGATGAACATGGGTGTGAATCAGGTGCGAAGCGTCCATATAACTCGATTCCTTGCGTCTTATCTTTTGAAAATCTTATCCTCAACAGCTTAAGCTTCTGATAACATGAATCTAGTTTAACCCTACACCTGCATACGATGTCAACCTTACTATAACAACTCTTCTATCAGTGCTTCTCTATACACATGTATGATTTTCAACTCACTCCTAAGCAAACATAAAAAAAAACTATACCAGCAACAAAATAACACGCAATGTCTCGGGTTAAAAAGTTTGGCGCTGTATAGAACAAATTTGTTTTCTTGCCGCTACTTTCATATACTGTTCACGTCGCTTGAAACTTCTCTGTTCAATACACGGTTTCTTATGGAAGAAAATAATGTTCATTGACTTTTTTTGGTGAATTCGAATGTATCCTCTATGCTATTTATTCTGAAAAATAGTCTGAGCTGATGAATCATACAGGGTGGCGCACCAATCGTGCTACAATAAGAAAATAAAATAACTTTTATTTTAATCGAGGTATTTCATAAATTTTTTTATTGGATTAAAAATTAAATTTTATTTTAAATAACTAATGGTTTTTAAAGATGATATACCGCAAATGACCTCCACGCTCATCCACGCATATGCAGCACCTGATCAGAAAATTGTTCATTGCGGCATGAAGGATTGAAATTGGGATCGACGCAATTATTGTCTTAGTGGACTGCATTTAATTCAGTCAAATTCCTAGGTTTCGTTTTATACTCTTCCTGCCTGACATAACCCCATAAAAAAAAGTCTGGTGCAGGCTTGTCAGGTGACCTTGGGTACCAGCGGAAAGTGCAGTTTCTGGATATCAATTGGTTTGGGAATTTTCGTTGTAGCTCTGCCATAACTTGTCTAGTTACGTGTGCACTTGCCCATCTTGTTGAAACCAAATCCTGCTGAAAGGGATACGTCTTCGGCCCAGTTCTGGGTAAAAAAACCTCTTTCAACATCTTTAAATAACGGTCCCCATTGACAGTTTTTGTTACACCGTTTTCTTCAAAGAAGTATGGCCCGACAATACACCTCGATGAAACTGCGCACCACACAGTGACTCGTTCTGGGTGCAGTTCCTTCTCATGGAGCATTTCTGTATTAGATTCACTCCATATACGGCAATCATTCAGCGCTGAACAAACAATTTATCAATGTGTTGTCTTCTTCGGCCATTGCAATCATTTTTCGGCAAAATTCCAGACGAACAGGCAAATCTGAGGGTTCAACTTGCTTGTAATTTGGACTGTGTACGGAAACAAGTTTAAGTCATCATGAAGTATCCGTTGTAATGACCGTCTACTAACTCTAATTTCACCCGATAAGTTTCGTGTCGAAACACTTGGATTTGCCTGTATTGCCGATGCAACAGCCACAATTGTATCCTGAACCCGAACATTGGGATCTCGATGATACGGTCTTCGTTCGATTTTTCCAGATTCAGCAAACATAAATTCCCTTTGGACTGAAATGACGGACTGCAAAGAACGGTATCGCTGCACTATCCAAATCCTTTTTTCAGTAACCCAAGCATTAATTTTGATAAATCTAAATAGTAGCCTATAAAAGAAAAAAAAGCAGATTAGTCACACTGAAAAAAAGTTATTGTGTTTTATTTTTGTAGCACGATTCGTGCGCCACCCTGTATGTGTTGCTTATAGCGCTGCGCCTGCGACTTGTTTGAAAATGTTTGTGTATGTATCTCTCAATCGCCGACGCGACGTGGAGACATTGTATATAGAATAGATTTTATATACATACAATGGTTTCGTTTCGTTAGTTTTCTGCATACCGCTTCCTTTTTACTTATTTTATGAATTTATGTGCATCTGCCCCTTGGGCTGAATCCTGTTTCTTAAAGTTTATGGTTGCCACCCCACTATTCACTACCATTGATATTAGATTTAATTTATTTTTGGCAGAAAGTGCAGAAAGTAACTACAATTCAATAATGTGGCACAACGGGCCCAGATGAATTCAGCAAATCCCAATGTAGACCTCATTTAAAAAATTAAGTTTACAAGGAGAACACAGTGCAATAGTGTTGTGTTTTTTGGGAATTTTGAAAATATTGAACATTTAGATTTGAAAAATTCAAATTAAAAGTGTGAAAAGTTTTTGGGTATAGTAAGTTTTAGTGAATATGGCTTTAAAAGTTGTAGAATGATGCTTAACAGATTTTCTCTTAGAGGAGTCAAATAATTTTAATCAGCTTTGTTTTTTTAATAAGAAAAATGTTGTAGAGTTAGGATGCTCTACCCCTTCCATGAAAATAGATTAAAAACGGAAAGATGGTTTCGTTTCACATTTTAACGTTTCATTGTAACAAAAGTTTCCTTGAATGACGTGGAGTTAATTAAATAAAATGTTTTGTTTTCCTTTCCTACTTTTTTCCAACTTTCCAAGTGTTTGGAGTGCCGTTCTACTGTACCTTTCGGAGAATGGAAATGAAGAAAGTGTTCTCGGTTTTTTTGACGTTAGTAAGTCTCGCAACGCAGATGAGCTGGCAAAGCATAAAGCATATTTTTAATAGAGCTACTTGATATGTTCTCCTGCAAGGACAAACTAATTGGTCAATCTTTCGATGGTGCGACAGTTATGTCTGGTGAAGTGGGTGGTGTTAAAAAGAAAGTCCTTGATGCTTTTGCAATCGCTAACTTTATTCGTTGTTATTCTTACGTTTTAAATTTAGTTTTATCGCGATCACTTGAAAATATATCAGAATTAAAATTTTTTTTGCAGTATTAATACTATTTTTCGTTTTTTCTTAACACACCAACTAAACGTTCAAAACTTTTATAATAAATAGTTAACCGACGATAGTATTATCATTTTCGGAAAATAAACGCCGTTTTAAAATGTAGAATAGATATAATTCTAACTTTTATTAGAATATTAGACAACCCTAGTGAATCAGACACTGACTCGCTTTTTATTGCCGAGGGCTTGTTAATTAGATTAGAGGCAATAGGTTTCTGTTTTTTTATTAATACTTTTTCTGAAATTGCTAAGACTGACTTTCTTTTCAATTATTTCAAAATAAGCAAACGGATGCTGAATTTGCAAGCAGAAAAATCGAAAGTAGAGTCTTGTCACAGCTCTGACTTTCTTAATTAATTTGAATCCATTTTGGAAAGCATAAGCGATTGCGCGGAAACACCACGAAAACGAGGATTGCTCGAAATTAATTCCAAAACACGTTTATAACGTTTTGTAGAAATAAAAGATAATATTATTTCCCAAATGAATACAAGATATAAATCTTTCACGAATTTATTGTTTTAGATTTACTTAATAAATCAAAGTATGATAATTTCGCAGTTTCCAATCCAGATGAAATAAAATGCACGACTGGATCGCACGTACTTGCTCCTATGTTCGATCACATTATATGCAAAATATTCTTAATAAAACTGCTAAATGTATTTTTAAGGGTTTTTACTTAATTTTTTATATATAAGAATTTTTAAACTTTTTCTATAAAAAAAATTGGTACGGATATTTTGAATATTTAATAATATAAATACAAAAACAAAATTTCAGAAACAGTGTCCACCCGTTTTCGAAATATAGAATTTTCAAAAAAAAATATTTTTTTTTTTAAACTTAAAAAAAATATTTTCGAAAATTTTGAAATGCAATATTATTTAGAATTTGAAGGAGCTTCCCCTTTATGACAGTCGAAAATCAATAAACTGGTTGTATGGCAGGTGCCGTTAATAACAAAACATTTTAAAAACTTTTTCGGCCGAAATGGTAACCATACCCAAGGTAGTACACACACCAATTTTCATCAAGTCGTTAGAGCCGTTTTTGAGATAATTAAGATGGTAGAAGGATTTGTAAGGCAAGTACCGTTATTTTTGGACCTAAAACAACGACTCAAAAATCCTAAAACGCCTAAGTACCAAGTTTGAACCAAAACGGTTCAGCCGTGTAGGCTGTAGATCGTTCTACAAACAGACAGACAGACAAGCAAACAGACAGACGGAATTGTGGGTCCCACTTTTTTGGTGTTCTCCATGATAGTAATGTCATGTTTGATTTTAAGAAAACAACATTTTTTTTACGAATACATTACTTGCCTTATAGTAGGTACCTATAATCGCAAGTAAAAATATCTTCCTTAATAAATTTTTTACTTGGATTTTTTTTTATATTACAGCTTTAAAAAAACGAACTTAAAGTTTTTTTCAACTTCATCTCTTCGACAACTTGAAGTTTTTATAACCATTTAAACAAACGAAATATTGCGTGAAACATTACCGAAAATGTTTAACTTAACAATAAATTTATTTAAGATATTGTATTTGCATACGCTGATGGTTTGGCGTTGTAGGACGCGGGAAGTCACTGATTGGCGTCAACATGGCGACGTCCAGTGATACAAAGAATACTACGCGTCAATTGTGCTTATTTTACCTCCAAGTGGTAACCATCGGATACTGGTCTCGTTCATCCGAACTTGACTTGCTAAACTAATAAGCGCGAGTGTTGAACAAAAGACAAAAATAGCAACACTATAATTTTCTGTCGGAAATGACTGGCTGTATAACTGGGCTCAAGTCTTGGACGAGCCTATCAGAAGGATGGTCTGCGGCGGATGAATTCACCACAGAGAATCAACGGTGCCATCAACAGCACTGAGGACAGAAACCGAGAGGAGTGTCCCCACTAAGGCACTTTTCCCTCTACAAGACGACAGCGGAAGAATTCCCCAGATGGAATCAACGGTGGCGTCTACAGTTCAAGTGAGGCTGAACTACTTAGTGAACACCTTATACGGGCTACTACGACATATTCGGAGCTCAGGCCTATAAGGAGCGGTGAATCCGGCTCCCCGCCCTTGGAGTTAAATTGTAAGGGTCTGGTCCTCCAGGTTGGGGGTCGTGCCATCGGGGTGACTTCCCGGCCACGTAAGGCAACTTTTAGTTTTGAAGCAACAACAAGCCTCGGATACGGACGGATTTACTGTTGACGAACCCTGCAAACGAAATAAGGACAACGAACTTCGGATTTGTACGTGGAATGTTCTGTCTCTTTATAGACCACGTGCAGCCGAACATTTAGCGGAGGCCCTAGGCTGCTACAAAGCAGACATCACCGCCATCCAAGAAGTGCGATGGGATGGGCCGGGCAAACGAAAATTGAAAGACTGCGATATCTACTATGGTGACTGCTATCGACCACAAGGGCAACGCCTTTTTGGGTGTGGATTCGTCGTTAGAGGCAGACTTAGACAAGAAGTCTTGAGTTTCAACTGTGTTAACGAGCGCCTCACGACAATTCGCATCAAGGCTAAATTCGCCAACATCAGCCTCATATGCGCGAATGCCCCCACAGAGGAGAAAGATGACGACACCAAGGACGAGTTCTACGAGCTCCTGGACAAGACGTATGAGCAATGACATTAAAATTGTCTTAGGCGATTTTAATGCCAAACTGGGAAGAGAAAACGTCTTTGGTGGCACAATCGGAAAATATAGCCTGCACGACACCACCTCCGATAACGGACTCAGGCTAATCGACTTTGCTGCGAGGCGAAACGTTGTGGTCAGTTCTCGCATCTCGATATACACAAAGAGACATGGCGAAATTCTGGTCAATCAACCGCCAACCAGATTGACCACATTGCGATCGACGCAAGGCACTCCTCCAGTATCAAGGATGTACGAACGTTCCGAGGAGCAAACGTGGACTCGGACCACTACCTCGTTGTAGCCCAGGTAATGCTAAGGATATCCAGACCAAAAGCAAAACGGGAAAATAGTGTGAGAAAATTTGACGTCGGACGGCTACAGTCGCAGGAAATCACAAGGTCCTTTTCCGATCAAGTCTCTCACGCCCTCTTAAATCGTCCTTTGCTGCAAACTGCAAGTATCGAAGACCAGTTAAAGAGATGCCAGGAAGCAATCAGAGATACCGCCTCTAACGTGCTTGGCCTCGCACGAACACCACAGCGAAACCCCTGGTTCGATGAAGAATGCCGGCAAGTACACACAGCCAAACAACAGGCATACAAAGCGGCGCTGCATAGAAGAACTAGAGCTGCTCGCGAGCTCTACGAGCAGAAGAGAAGAGAGGAACACAAGCTTCTAAGAAGGACAAAGAAAGAGCATGAAAAGCGCGCGATCGAGGAAATAGAGGGATGCCATTGCAGGAATGAAATTCGGAAGTTTTACCAAAAAGTAAAATGAATCTCCCAGGGGTACAAGTCCCGAACCGAAACCTGCAAGGATGATCAGGGGAACATCGTGGTAGAATCGCAGTCGGTGCTGAAGATATGGAAAAATTATTTCTGCAAATTGTATAACGGCGATGTCGAACCGAATCCCGCTATTGTTCAGACTGTACCATTCAACCTGGACGACGTAGGCCAACAATACCGTCCACCCGATCTCGACGAAGTAAAGATAGCTATATCTAAACTTAAGTCGGAGGAAAGCATGCCCGATAAATGGAACCTCAGCATTGTTTGCCCGATCCTCAAGAAAGGCGATCCTTTGGCCTGCACCAACTACAGAGGCATCAGTCTTCTTAATACCGCCTACAAGATCTTCTCTGCCGTACTTTGTGAGCGCCTAAAGCCTTTCGTCAACAACCTGATAGGTCCTTATCAGTGTGGCTTTAGGCCAGGGAAGTCCACTATCGACCAAATATTCTCACTACGGCAGATCTTGGAAAAAACCCAGGAATTTCAAATCGATACTCACCACCTTTTTATCGATTTCAAGGCCGCGTATGACACCATCTACAGAGACGAGCTATATAGAGCCATGTCTAGTTTTGGCATCCCTACCAAACTCGTTCGTTTATGCAGGATGACGATGGAGAATGCACGCTGCTCCGTCAAGATCGGCAAAGACCTCACAGACACCTTTGATGTCAAAAAAGGTTCTAGACAGGGCGACGTGCTGTCATGCGACTTCTTTAACATCATTCTTGAAAGAATAGTGCAAAACTCTCACGTCAATACTAGAGGCACAATCTTTCAAAAGTCCGTCCAATTACTCGCTTACGCTGACGACATTGACATAATCGGACGAACAAAGCGTGATGTCAATGGTGCTTTCGTGAGTATTGAGAAGGAAGCCAAGAAGATGGGTTTAACAGTGAACGGGAGCAAAACAAAATATATGCTGTCAACAAGAAATGACACCCAGCACCGGCGTCTCGGACAGAACGTCACTATAGACAGCTATAATTTTGAAGTGGTCAGAGACTTTGTATACCTGGGATCCGCTATAAACTCAGCGAATGATACCAGTGCTCAGATCAAACGCAGAATTACTCAATCAACCCACTTGGAGTGCGAAACTGGAGACAGATAGCTGGAAACCGAGCCGACTGGAAGAAGCTTGTTGGTTGAGGCCCTGGTCCACCCCGGACTGTAGCGCCACCTTAAGTAAGTAAGTAAGTAAGTAAGTATTTGCATACGCTAACAAATTTTCTTTCGGAACCGCTTTTATTATGCGTTAAGCTGATTGTTACATTTAACTCAAATGACCTAAGGTATAACAAATTTGGTTTTAATTTCTCAACCTTATGGTTCAATACTAAGTTATGCATTGAACGAAATAATTTCAAGTAAGCTTCCGAAACCTCGCCACTGGTGTGAATCTAGAAATGACTATGTACAGCTGAGGATATTATCTTCAGCAAACAATTTATTGGATTAGATGTTTCAGGCAAGAGATCATTGATGAATACGAGAAAGAGAATCGGAGACAGAGAGGAGGCGTGGGACACACTAGCGTATCTAAATTGAAACCATCCAAAATACGACTTGTATTGAATGGTGCGAATAGTAACCTCTAATTTAAAGAGTAAGAGGTTCATCTATACCAAATGCACGCCACTTTGGTAAGACAACTTGATGTCAAACTCTATCAACCAGTATAGTGTACAGATGGAATAGCTTACAGTGGGCTTGCCAGCGTAGATGAACAACTCTTAAGAAAAATAGATGAAATAATATAAAACGCAGTGGATGTGCGTCTTTCAACTCTTGCAACTGCACAAGTACAAAAGAAATACGTCCCATGTAACGTTTAATGCGCCCAAGTACAAGAGGAGTAAAAACACTTTGTGGAAGCGTAGAACCAGCAGCAAAGTGTATTGCTAACAAATTTGTATTTTGTATGAGATTAGCACAGGAGTGAAAAAAAGTATCATGCGAAGGATGATTTGAGGAAATTTGAAGATGCTACTCCAGGAATGAGGTTCGAAAATTTTACCGAATGGTAAAAACTCCCTCAAATAGTTACAAAGTACGAACCAAAGCCTTGATTGATGAACAAAGGAACATCATAGTAGAAACCCAGTCAATGTTAAGAGTTTGGAAAGACCACTTTTGCAGACTGTAGTGGCGATGAAGAACTAAATTTCGCTGTCAAGCAGAACGAACAATTCAATATAGGCGAAAACCAACAATTCAGCCCAAGTCCAATAAAGCTGCTGGAGCTGACATCAGCTTAGCCGCAGAGCTCTTCAAAGCAGTAGGCGATGATTTGGTTATGAGTATGCACCAACTCATCTAAAAGATATGTTCGGTAGAAAGCATGCACGACGCGACGTATAGGATCATAGTATTGCTTGGCCGATCTTCATGAAAGGAGGTTATCTGAACTGCGCCAACTACAGATGTATTAGTCTTCTTAATATCGCATAAAAGATTCTAAAGCTGTTCGTCAACAAGCTGATAGGTCCATATTAGTGTGGCTTTAGGCAAGGAAAGTTAACCATCGACCAAATATTCACACCACGACATATCTTGGAGAAAACACTTAAGCTTCAAATACCCACCACCTCTTCATTAAAGTTAAGCCGCGGGTATGACAGAATCTATACAGACAAGTTATATAATTGATTGATTTTTTTGCTACTTGGTTTTTGACGTTTATATTTTTGACAGATCACACATGACAAATTCCACGAACATTTGACATTTCGATTCAGTATTGTTTGCCATTTCATCATGAATAGACTTACGCCTGAACAACGTTTGCAAATTATTGAAATTTATAATCAAAATTCGTGCTCTGTGAAAAATGTGTTTCGCAAGCTACGTCCAAACCATGCATCAATTGAGAGGCGAATTTGGTGAGCAGTTGATCTCACGTTTTGGCGCAGTCAATTGGCCACCAAGATCATGTGATTTGACCCCGTTAGACTATTTTTTGTGGGGCTATGTTAAGTCTATTGTCTATGGGGACAAGCCAAACACGATTGCTGCCTTGGAAGCCAACATTGAACGCGTCATTGGTGAGATTCCGGCCGAAATGTGTGAAAAAGTTTGCCAAAATTGGACCTTCAGAATGGACCACCTGAAGCGTAGCCGCAGGCAACATTTAAGTGAAATTATTTTTAAAAAGTAAATGGCAGAAATTGATTTATCGATCCAAATAAAAATTTAATTCACTTTTTACAAGTTTATGTGTGTTAAATCTTCATCTTAATCATTTTTATTATACTTTTTTAATACTCATATAATATATTGTACGTACTAAATATACTACTTAATAGTACTGATTATTCCAATTTACTACAAGTCAACACTGACAAAATGTCAAATATAATTTTCTCATTGTTAACTTTTAAACTAAATAAACTCTAATAAAGTCAGTCTTTTTTGTAAAGCCATCATTGAAGGCAGAATTCTTTGTTTTTCTTCAAGCTGAGTTTCGGAAATATTTTTCCTCGAAGAATTTTGTTACAGGTCATGTATCAAAATTAACATTGGCGACCGTAACAGGACGTTTGTCCTAAGAATACTTCTTGTTTAACTTAAAAATTTCTAATCGCAGTAATAAATTCGGTGCACTGACAAAGGTCTCAAGCATACACTACATAATTTGTTCCTCAAGGCAAGAAGCTGCAACCAAAGGACAAAATCATTCGACATCATTTGGAACTACATTCACTACAGCTGTATTTCATACCCAATTAGCGGTTAACGGAGCGGTTTGTATTGACCAAATACGTCACCTCATTATCTGTATACATATCTATATATGTGCATATGAACATTCGACATTGCGGTTATTTTTTCCCAACGGTGAACGGTTAAACTCTATTGTGAACATTTCTTACATCAAATACGACCTTCTTTTATTTTCTTTAATTCTTTGTCATCTCTCTGAACTTTCAATCGGCATAGATAACGCGCTCATGTTAAAATGTCTGAGACAAAATTACAGAAATTAAAGGTCAAACGACAAACTCTTATCGGGCAACAAGATCGGATTAAAGAATTTGTTGAGAATAAATCTTCTACCGCTACAATTCATGAACTTGAAATCCGGCTTAGTTGTCTAGAAAGGTATTATTTAGACTTTCAAACAATTCAATCGTTAGTTGAAGAGCTCGATAGTAATGAAGGTGAATCTAGCTTTCGCGCATCGTATGAGGAACTGTACTTCGTATTGCAGCCTTCGCTGACGACGTCGATTTCTGATTGTACACGTAGTCAAAGTGAATCATCCGCAAAAAACGCAACGGTGTTTAACACAACTGTCGGCGGTAGTACGGTTAAACTACCAAAGGTTCCATTACCTACATTTGCAGGTGATTATACGAAGTGGCTAAGCTACAGCGAGACATTCTCCACATTGGTAGATAAAAACGATTCGATTGACGAAATTACTAAATTTCACTACCTGCGCGCTTCATTATCGGGACAACCTCTTCGTTTATTAGAATCAATTGACGTTACTGCAAAAAATTATGGTGAAGCTCTTAAATTATTAAAAGATCGGTACGGTAAAACTACAGTCATTGTCGAAGAACATATAAAAAATATTCTTAACTTTCCCTCGATCTCGAAAGTCACCGTACAAAATATTCGCGAACTTATTGATAGCGTTAATGTGCACCTTCGCTCTTTAGCATCTCTAGGAAGACCAGTCGCGCAATGGGATGACCTTATTATCAGCATCATGATGTCAAAACTGGATAATTCAACGAATGAAAAGTGGATCGACGAGCGGGTGACAGAGCGGCTACCTACAATGAGCGAGCTATTCAAGTTCTTGGACAAGCGATGTCTTCAGCTTGAAAGGAAAGCTTCGCAGCGTCCGAGTTATTTGCCTACACCCGCACCACATGCTGCTCAGCTGAAAACACAGAAGAATATCCCAATGAGGTCATCATACGTAAGTGCTTCAAGGATGAAGGTATGTGATTATTGCTCTGAAACCAATCATTTAATTTATCGATGCAGAAAATATTTAACATTAACACCTAAAGAACGATTTCAAGCTGCTAACGCTAAGAACCTATGCATAAATTGTTTAAAATCTGATCATTCTCATCAAAAATGTATTTCCGAAAAGTGTAGAACGTGTCAAGCAAATCACCATACGCTTTTACATGCCTACAGCAATACAAATCCTATCAACTCTGTAAAGTTCCAACCTTCCGAGGAAAAACCATCTTCTTCTCAGGCGTCCCCTGCTCCTAACTCATGCTATACCGCTCTTAAGCAGCCTCCTCTAGCTAAACGCATTTTGCTTGCCACAGCCTTAATAAAAATTATGGACAAATATGGGAAACTCATAATTTGTAGAGCTCTTTTAGACTCTGGGTCTCAACTGCATTTTATTACCGAGGCTCTCGCGAGCAACTAGGGATGAAACGCATAAGGTCAACTACTGACATTGGTGGCATTGGTACCACCGTAACAACGGCACGTTGCACGATTTCCACAACTATACAGTCGCTAATCTCACCATTCTCGACTGAACTTTGCTTCCATGTGCTTCCAAGTATTAGTGAACGGCTACCTGATTATTACATCAATATATCAGAATGGAATTTGCCTGTAGATGTACAATTAGCAGATCCTCGTTTCTTTGAACCTTCAAAAATCGATATTCTCCTAGGAGCAGAAATCTACTTCGATCTTCTAATTGCTCAACAAATTCGCATCGGAACAGATTTTCCTGTGTTACAGAACACTTTATTAGGATACATCGTGAGCGGAATTTGTAACGACTCTACGCAACATTTGACTTCGTTTATATCGATAGCATCACTTGACAAAACATTACGGCAATTTTGGGAAATAGAAAGCCATATCACCCCCGTCAAGTCTTTGAGTCAAGAAGAAAATCTCTGTGAGCTACATTTCTCTGAAACTATTAAAAAATCAAGCAACAATAGATTTGTTGTTCGCCTACCTTTTCGGAAACCCACCCCTGTCTTGGGAAACTCGCTCGAAGCGGCAAAAAAACGACTCATTTCACTTGAGCGTAAGTTCAAACGTGATCCTCAATTCCAACAGGAATACATAATGTTTATGACCGAATATGAAAGACTTCAGCACATGCGGCAGGTTCCTAAGCCAACTCATGCTAACTTCTTTTTACCACACCATGCTGTTCTAAAATCAGAAAGCTCATCGACAAAAATGCGTGTAGTTTTCGACGCATCTGCGAAATCTTCAACGAACGTTTCATTAAATGACGCATTGATGACTGGGCCCACTGTTCAATCGGATTTATTTACCGTCATCGTTAGGTTTCGTTCGTATCGATTTGTTTTCACTGCAGATGTTAAGCAAATGTATAGGCAAATCGAAGTAGATCCCCTTGACCGTCCATTTCAAATGATTGTCTGGAGAAAAGATCCTCTTGCTGAAATATAGTATTATGAGCTAAACACGGTAACGTATGGGACATCCGCAGCGCCATATTTGGCCACTCGTTGTTTGAAACAATTAGCATTGGATGAGGAAAGCAATTTTCCTTCGGCTGCAGCGGCAGTGCTGAAGGACACTTACGTAGACGATATTATGACAGGTGCTTCGACTTTAGAGAATGCCTATAAACTCCAAGACGACCTTATTTCGATGCTGGGCAAAACACATTTTGAACTTAGAAAGTTTTGCTCAAATAACAAAATGCTTTTGAGATCCGTACCAAAGGAATATTGGGAGCCATATCGTAATATCGGTCAAACTGATGTCATAAAAACACTAGGTTTAACTTGGCAACCTGAAGCAGACGTATTCATGTTCCATATATCTGTCTCTGAACATCCCAGAATCACAAAACGCAGCGTTCTCTCTGACTTAGGCAAAATATTTGACCCCTTAGGATTGATAGGACCAGCCGTTGTCCTAGGAAAAATATTTTTGCAACAATTATGGAAACAACAAATTTCCTGGGATGAGGTTCTTTCGGATGAGAATCAACAAAAATGGTCTCAATATATCCAGCAGCTTCATCTGATCAGTGATTTACAAGTTCAACGGCATTTGCTCTCCGATAAGGAACCCAATCTCATTCAAATACATTCTTTCTCGGATAGCAGTGAGTCAGCCTACGGAGCATGCTGCTACTTAAGATGTGAAGATAACCACGGAAACGTTACGATTCAATTGATCTGTTCAAAATCTAGGGTAACTCCTACAAAATTCACCACATTGCCTCGATTAGAGTTATGTGCGGCTCTGCTTATGGCTGAACTAGTAGAACGCCTTGTAACAATTCTTCCTGTACAGATTCAAAATCGATTTTATTATTGTGACTCAAAGGTTGCTCTAGCATGGATTTCAAAACCATCATACATGTGGCAAACATTCGTTGCAAATCGTGTTGCAAAAATCCAAGAACTCACAAAGCCAAACGAATGGAAGTATGTCAGCAGCAAGGATAATCCGGCAGATATTATTTCTCGAGGAGCATTACCCCAAGTTCTCTTGCAGTCAACACTTTGGAAAAACGGACCTGAGTATTTAATGGCATCACCAGACCAATGGCCTCAGCAACCTATCCTGGAAGACTCATCTGATATTCCTGATCTACGTCATATTAAGACTGCTTTTCTTTCAACAACAAACCATGAAGTCGACCTATTTTTAACGATTCTTCATCGCGGTTCCTTACAGAAGCTTGAGTGCATAATTGCATACTGCTACAGATACTGCAACAACTCCAGGCTTCCTAAATCAGAACGAAAATCTGGTCCCCTAACTACAGTTGAGCTCGACGCAGCTTTGACTGGTATTTTACGAAATAATCAAAGATTTTATTTTCAAAGAGACTACAAACGTCTACTTAATGAAGAGAGGGTCGACAAGTCAAGTCGGCTTTCCAGTCTAAATCCTTTTTTGGATGAAAAAGGACTTATTCGTGTAGGCGGACGCCTACATTATGCATTAGGAACTTATGATTCTAAACATCAAATTATTATTCCTAAATCTGAATTTACGAAATTTCTAATAACTTTTTTTCATTTCATGCACATGCACGCTGGACCTCAAACGCTACTTTCTATCACACGGCAACGTTACTGGCCTCTTGATGGGAAGCACGTATGTCGCAACATCGTCCACAATTGTATAAGATGCTTCCGTGTCAAACCAAGGAAATCTGACTTGATCATGGGCAGCCTACCAAAAGAACGAGTTCGACCTGGGCGTGTGGACAACAACAAGAATTCGAGGACGCCCACTCACAAAAACTTATCTGTGCATTTTTGTTTGTTTTACCATGAAGGCAACACACATCGAAGTTGTCAGCGATTTATCCACTGAGGCCTTCTTGGCTGCACTACGGCGTTTCATCTCGAGAAGAGGTCTTTGTTCAACGATTTTCTGCGACAATGCCACAAATTTTATTGGTGCCAAGAACCTACTTGCAGAGCTCTACCAACTATTCCAACAACAATCCCATCAAACATTGGTTCAGGAGTTTTGTCAGATGTATCGGATTGAATGGAGGCCTATTCCACCAAGGTCTCCACATTTTGGCGGGCTTTGGGAAGCCGCCGTGAAAACAGCGAAGTACCATCTTATACGTGTTGTGGCCCAATCATCACTTTCTTTCGAAGAATTATGCACTTTAGCCGCACAAATCGAAGCCATTTTAAATTCAAGGCCTATTACACCCCTCTCAGCGGATCCAGGCGACTTAAGCGCGCTCACACCAGGTCACTTTTTAATTGGTGCCCCGTTGACTTCCTTTCCAGAACCAGACATTTCTGAGCTCCCTATAAGTCGACTATCGAGATTTCGGCGGCTCCAACAAATGCAACAAATCTTCTGGAAACGGTGGTCAACCGAATATTTGCATTTGCTCCAGCAGCGTTACAAATGGGAATCCAAGGGAACCAGTCTAAAGCCAGGTGCTTTGGTTCTTATACAAGACGATAATCTTCCGCCCTACCGATGGACACTTGCACGAGTAACTGAAACTTTTCCTGGGTCAGATGGCGTTCATCGTGTTGCCCAAGTTCGAACACAACTAGGTTCATTTAGACGAGCTACAGCGAAGTTATATCCACTACCGTTGGATGAGTTTAAGTACACTTAATGTACTTCAAGGAGGCCGATATGTTAAATCTTCATCTTAATCATTTTTATTATACTTTTTTAAAACTCATATAATATATTGTACGTACTAAATATACTACTTAATAGTACTGATTATTCCAATTTACTACAAGTCAACACTGACAAAATGTCAAATATAATTTTCTCATTGTTAATTTTTAAACTAAATAAACTCTAATAAAGTCAGTCTTTTTTGTAAAGCCATCATTGAAGGCAGAATTCTTTGTTTTTCTTCAAGCTGAGTTTCGGAAATATTTTTCCTCGAAGAATTTTGTTACAGGTCATGTATCAAAATTAACAATGTGTTTTTTTGAATTTTCAAAAACCAAGCTCTTAAAAAATCACCGTTTAGATCAATGTATAGTTTTGGCATCCCTGTCAAACCATTCATCCATTTGTATAGAGTGAAGATGAAAAATTTACGCTGTGTAAAACCACACCGATGCTTTTGATGCCAAAAAAGCATTTAGACAAGGCGACTCCGGCTCGCTGTCTTACGATTTTTTTAACATCATACTTGAAAGAATAATTCAGAATTCCCGAGCCAACACCAGAGGAGATATCTCTCAAAGGTGCGTTCAACTACTTACATACGCTGTTGATATTGATATAACAGGAAGAACAACGCTCAACCCATCATACCCACCACCAATGGCTTGAATAGTGCGTCACTTAGCTATCAACTTGAGGTAGTTAGGATCTGTGTCTATCTAGGATCCGCTATAACAATATCAACATATCAGCCCTGAAATCGCTGCTTCCTTGCCCTCTCGTAAAACTAAAGATCCCTTTAGTTAAAACACTAATCATTGCAGGCCTCCTGTATGATTAAGAGTCTTGGACCTTATCAAACGGATGCTAGACTGCTTTGAGAGAAACAATATGCATAAACGGTGAGTGGAGGCGAAGATACAACAATGAACTGTATGGGCAACAATGTTATAGATGGTTTGGTCATGTAGACTGGAGAACGTCAATGATTCGGCCCGGAAAATCTTCGAATCCAACCCGAAGGAACGACGCTGTAGAGGAAGCCCGAAGTTCAGGTGGAGCGGAGGGTGCAATTGGAAGGGGACCTGAACCAACTTCGTGTGCTAGTTGGTGAAGCTTATTGATTGAGGCCCACATTCGACCGGACTGTGGCGCAATTATAAGTAAGCAGGATTGTCATTGGGCGTTGGAACCAAAGAGAAGGTAGAATTTTGTACATTTTGTAGGTACAAATGACATTTTAGTATTTTTGTTTAATTTTTGTTCGTGTAAGGATTTGTTTCGTCGAATATGTAAGATTATTGCGCTTGATATTTCAAAAGCATTTGATAGGGTTTGGCATCAAGCTATCTTATCAAAAATGCGTGCATTTCGTATCGATGAATATCTTCTTCGTTGGATTAGAAATTACCTTTCGGACCGTTCAATACAAGTTGTATTGGACGGTTTAAAGTCTGATATCCACAAAATAAATGCTGGTGTGCCCCAGGGTTCCGTATTGTCTCCAACCCTCTTTCTCATTTTTATTAATGATCTCTTATCTGGAACTTCTAATCTCTTAATTGCTGACGATAGTACTCTCAGCTTTTCATATTCGTTTTCAGATGCACCGCCTTGTTTTTCGGATGTGCAACTGGAACGGCAGCGTATGATAAGCTCATTAAATTCTGATCTTGACAGCATTGTCCAATGGGGAATAAAAAACCGCGTAGAATTTAATGCTTCAAAAACGCAGTGCTGTCTTCTGTCGTTAAGGCAGAACCCACCCCCCATGCTGCTATCCATGAGCGGCACTTACATTGAAGAAACCGATCAGCTTTCAGTCCTCGGCATGTGCATCACAGACCACCTCTTGTGGAATGAACACATATTTGATGTCGCCAAAAACGCTGCGAATGTGCAAGAAATTCTTCTACCTAGCTGTAATCTATAAGGCCTTCATTCGTCCAAAGCTGGAGTATAACTCGCATATTTCGGCAGGAGCTCCAAAACTCATTTGAATCTTTTGGATAGAATTCAAAATAGAGCTCTAAGAATGATTGGCGATAGAACTATAGTGGAAACATTTACATCTCTAGAACATCGTCGAAATGTGATATATATCTCACTATTTTATCGCTATTTTTATAAACAATGTTCGAGCGAAATAGCCAGTTGCATTCCCCCCCTTAAACTTTTCAACCGTAATACTCGCGCTTCTAGGAATGCTCATAAGTTTGCCCTTCCCAACTTCGGTCGTACTGTTAAGTACAAAGAATCTTTCTTTAGCCGTACAACGCGAATGTGGAATACTTTACCCGGCTCTATTTTCCCCTCCCATGTTTGATGTTTGATGTTCAAAACCAATGTTCATCGGTATCTCCCTTTGCATCCTTCCCTACTTTCCTAACGCTCGCACTGTGATTGTTCATTTTAAGGGTAGTCATAACCCCTTTAGTGCGCGAATCCGTTAAAAAAAAAAAAAAAGAATATGACTGTTTGCAGATTTTTCTAGCTTTAAATTTATGTCACTTTTTCTCAGTTAGCCTAAAAGCATAGGAAACTATTACATCTCCCAACCTAACCTCATAAGCTCTTTTCAGCCCAGAATTCTTTTTTTGATAATCTCAGATAACAATATTTGGGAAACGTTTCTTTGAATTAAATAAGCAAAAAATACTGCATGTAGAAAAAGCGTATTATTTTTAACTGAATGAGCAACAAATGTACATGCTAAAAATATACTAAATTTTTCCAAGTCTTATATTCCTTTTCCTCTGTGTCATTTTTGGTGGCAATAATTCAAAAAATAAAAATAAAAACAAAAGAAAATTAAACTGAGAGTGAATTGTCTTTTTTTATTTTAAGCTGTCACTTGACAAGGTCTCTCGAGAATCGATTCATTTTTTTTTTGTCTGTCATCTGATTTTTGACAATATACGCTACTATATACTTTAGTATATGTATGTATTCCGCTCTGTTGCCGTTTTAATATTTAATATAAAAAAATTCTTATATTTCTTTGTTTTTGTTTTGAAATATATTCTTTCGCACACATTCAGAAAACGTCGTAATAAGATACGAACAATTTTTCTTTTTTCTTGTTCAGTGGGTTAACTTTCGTTTACCCATTTTGACTGGCTTATATCCTGGCATCTCATCAAACATTAATTTACTGACACAAAATTCAATTGACAGGACGGTTGTGGAAACCCAGATCACCTTTCAGTATAGAAACTCTACGTAGGGTGCTACTCTAAACAAAAAATATAAGAAGAAAACGATGACTTCCATGAATGTTTGCATGCTGGATGAGTTCTCAAAGTTCTGGGTGCCTTTCAGTTTTCTCCAGTTTGGATGGTGGAAGTGGTGGAACCATAATGATTTGCGAATAATACTTCTCGTTTTAAATTTTTTTTCTCGTTTTTTTTTTTTATTCGATGTTTGCCGAATGAATTTGTGGTTTGTAAAACTTGAATACCCCTTAAACTGCGATTAAGGAGTTTAAGCATTGTCATCATTATTATTGCCATCATTAATCAATTATGATTGCCTTTGCGTGGGCATCTTATAATGGCTAGGGAGTTGAATTCAGAAACACTCAGACTTTGAGTAGGGATTGGATTTTTGAAATATGTATTTTATAAAAATTGGAAATGTATCTTCAGTGGACAAAAAAAATATATATATATAAAATAAATTCTTTATTCTTTGACAACGGGAAAATTAACGATTTTCAAATGAATTATGATGGTAAAAATGTAAAACCTGTCGTAAGGATGAATGTCTTAAATTTTATATGACATCAAAAAAAAAAGTTATGTGTATAGTAAATCATGTCAATATTTTATTACCCATAATGTATAGTAATATTCCAAACACTATATGTACTATACGTACGGTGACCATATTTCTCTGAGCAAAACCCGGGACATAAGTTTGAAAATCAAAAAATGTGTTTTCTACATAATCAACAAAATTCTCAAACACAAAAACAGAAACCGGACAAAATGCAAAAACTTTAATTTCTTTTTAATATTCAACCTTTTTTTTAGCAAGTCTTTGAAAAATAAACATTATTAACACATTACAAAAAGAATTTTTTGTAATTGGTACTTTTTTGCCTAACAAATTTCTTTGATGATATTATCGTTTACTATTAAATATTTTTTTAAATTCCTGGCAGTTAAAATTATAGTTTAATTTTACCATTAACATGGCCCTGAGAGTTTCAATTTCAACATTCAGTGGTGTGTTTTCATTTGTCCACATATTATTCATTATGGAAAAAATTTTTCGGTTTGAACCTGACAGACAGAGGACTTACTCGACAATAAGTCAAAGATTTTTGAAGTTTTTACTTTGTTTGCTAAAATACTAAAATGTGTCTTTCCATTTCTCGGCCACAGTTATGTTGTTCTCTATCCATTTTGTTATAATTTTGTGGCAATCAAATTCGTCAAACAAGGTGGAATCATTAATACGAGTATTCGTATCCCTCTGCTTTTGGTTGACAAAATACAACAAAGATTTTATTTCTGGCCAGGTAGGAAATAGGAATGTTTCGAAGAATTACCCAACTAAAAACTTCATATTCTTTAAAAGATACTTCCCAATGATTTAAGCATTCGTAACACGTTATGTAAAATTGATGAATATTTGCCTTACATTACTTTTGGTCAATTAATTTGTGTTCCAATTATTCATTGATCAATTTGTTTACAAACAAAATTATCAATTCTTCTCCTAATCTAGATTTTAATTTTAATTTAAGACATTTAATTGCTAGCGCAACTTTAGACATCTAATTTTCTAGTGACTCTGCTAATAATATGCTCACATGAATAATTGAGGACTCGGATTAAATAAAATGGAGAAAGTAGGACCTCAGATGAAGGGTTGTTAAACAAATTCTTTAAAATAAAAAAAAATCTCTTAAATGATTATATTTTATTATTATTATTATTATTATTTATCTTTATTTTTTTCAATAAAAGTATACAAACTTAGAATTATAATAACGAGATTTACAAGCATGGCAATTAGTCGTCTGCCGGTTAGATGTCTATAAAATATAACAATGTGAGGAAAAAAAATTCAAAAATCTGAAAATAATAAAGATAATGTTAAACCAAAATAAAACCAAATTAGTTATGAAGAAAAAAACACAGAAATTTATACAAAATTGCCAGAATTAGTTTTTTTTGTTGACTTTGTCTTAATCATAATTAAAATAATATATTTTTTTTATATAAATAATGTTGATTTTAAGCTTTAATGTGCTGTTAAAAAGTTTAAATAGTAATATTTAAATGAATTATATATACAAATTACAAACAAAAAGATTTTTGTTAGGTGGAAGCCAAAATTTTGTTAAAGGGCATTTAGTTTAGCTAAAACGAAAGAAAAACATAGCGTAGTAGTTAAAGCAAATTTAAAGACTTGCAATATCAATTGAAAATTAAGCTAAAACAAAATTATATCAAATTTATTCTAAAATAGATTAGCATAAACATTTCTATATGAAACTGCATGAGATAAAAACTGTATAAGCAAATTTCAGCCACCCTCTCAATTCAGAACACTTAGTCATTCATCAAACGAGAGAGAACTCTTAATAAAATATAATCTTCGGATTGCCTGCAAGATTGGGCAAATTGCCAGGAAGTGATGTATTTTTTCGACTTCATTCAGGTTACACAAGTTGCATATTGGATTAATATCGGACTTGTGGGGCCTGTAATTCAGCTCTAGCATTTCCGTGCGAGCTTTAAATATAAGGCTCATCTCCATTACATTAAACTCATCTCGAAAGTAATTGTCTTCCCCCAAACTGAGGTTGAGTTTACTGTACCTGGTTCTAGATAAAGACTCCTTTGCCCGATCAATAAATGTCTTGAATATTTGATCATCTATGACGGAAATGCAGTCGTAAAGATCTTCCTTCCACGACTCTAAGTTATCAACAGAAAGTTTCAAAGGAAAGTTGTGGGTCAAGGCCAACTCATTCCACTCTTTAATAGGAGTATATCGACATCTCAAAAACACCAAAAAAAATTCTTTTTTGCAAATTGTCAATTGGTCTTTGCATGACTTTAACGATATAGTCTGCACTTGCTTTTAAATTTCTTAGAAACAGTGGAGTAAAACCTGATTCAACATGAATATCATAATTAGGCGTGTTGGATGGGAGCTCAAAGATACGCTTGAAAAAATATCTTTGAATGGATTCAATTTCTTCCAATTGCCGTAGCACAGCTTAAAAAATTGCCGTAAAACAGCTTTTACTGGTTGCATCACACACTTTAAACTTAGAACCCGGATCTATTAGTATGTTATTGGAAAAAATTTCGCCACATACAGTTGATTGTTGCTATAGCTACACCCAATTTGTCTTTTATATGGGCTCGAAGATTTAAGTTGTGTGTTATTCTAACTACTTCTATATTTGATGGTCCAAGTGCGGTTATTTATAGCGCTACGAGACTGTGATCTAAAAACCGTAATCTTTGACTTTGCAGTAAATCACAAAACTGTTTCAATTAGTTAATCAGAAGCTGAGGTGTGACAGGATTTTCATTTAAAATAACAAGGTAATCTGCATACAGCAAAACTTTTATATGTAGATTGCCGAACAAAACACCACCTGGGATATGATCTTCTACGTCATTTATAAAGAGTGCAAATACTAACGGGCTCAAAATGCATCCCTGTGGGACACCTGTATCAGACCTAAACTGATTCGAAGTTTGGCTTCCATTTGAAATCACAGCTAATAAATTTTGTCGAGAGACCAATGCGAGTATGAATAAGAGCGACCTTCTATTTATTGCGTCAAAGGCTGATTTGAAATCAACGAAGAATGCATAAAGTTTATTTTTGTTCTCTATAAAACGCCTAGCAACACTAGTGAGAGTGAAAATTTTATCTATTGTTGACAAATTAGCTCGGATAGATAGTTAAATAGATTTAGATAGTTTTATTTCTGTATTTAAATTTACATTTGTTAAGCTACCGCACAGTTTACACACAGAGATTTGATATACTAATAAAATATCTTTCTACTGAATAAGTATATTAATTTATATTGAGCTCAAGTGAAAAGATACAAATTCTTTGAAGGAAAATAAAAACAAAACCTTCAATTCAAAAATTTGAGGGCAGGTACATTTTACTCGAAATTCATAAATAACTTCAGAACTTTAGTGATGAAGTATATGTTAGTAAAACTGGGTTAGTGATTAATAATAAATAAATATATATTATAAAAATTAATAAGTTGTTAATAAGGATAAATAAGTATGTTCGCTAACAAATAAATAAATATAAAAAAAAAAACAATTTAACAAATAAATAAATAGATAAATAACTTAACAAAAACAAAATTAATATTAATTTTGTAATTATAATAACAGGTAAATAAATAAATTTAAAAAAAAAATTTATGAATAAGTAAAGAAATAAATAACAAACAAATGAATAAATAAATTGGTAATTCACATATAGATAAATAAATATATTAAATCAATAAGTAGATCAATTAATAAATAAATAAATAATTAGTTAAATAAATAAATAAATAAAACAATAAATTAATTCATTAATTTATAAATAAATATTTATATAGGTACATAGTGAAAGTCAGTTAAACAAAAAAACATATAACAAATATAATACTTCAAGTTAACAAATAATGAATACCTTAACAAAAAAAGAAAAAAAACACAAACAAAAATAACATAAAATATCAGAAATATGGTTATGAGTTTAGCTGGTTAATTAACGGATTGAAATAATACTTTGTGCATAATCATTTTATTATAGTTAGTTAGGAATGACGATCTATTTATAAATGGGTAGAGGATAGTGATTGCTATGCTTACTTTTTTAAGAGTTTTAGAAATATGTTCCTTAAACGTTAGTTTTTGGTCTAAATAAATCCCTAGGTATTTCACACTTGATTCCCACCTTATATTAATACCATTAACATTAAACTGATTGTTGGGAAGATAACAAGACTTTCTCTTTCTGCTGAAAAAGATAGCTTGTAATTTGTCAACATTAAGTCTAATTTTCCAGTTTTGGTAATACTGAATCATCAATTCGAGTGCATGGCTTATATTTGTCTCAATATTGAGACTAAATTCATGCGATGAAAAGATTCCTGTATCATTAGCGAATATAGAAATTTCACATTCTGGCAACCTGGGAATATCAGATGAGTAGATGTTATACAAGAAAGGACCAAGCACTGATCCTTGTGGGATACTTTGGTTAACTTGAAACCAGTTTGAACGAGTATTATTGACAAAAACACGAAAGCATCGGTTTGAAAGAAAACTTTGAGATATTTTAATAAGATAAATGGGAAATCCGAAAAATGCGATTTTGTGCACAATTCCGTCATGCCCAACTGCGTCAAACGTCTTTTTTATATCGAGTAGAATAAGACCTGTCGATTTGCCAAGGGATCGATTTTTCCTAACATGTTCACAGACTCTTAAAACTGGATGAGAAGTGCTGTGGAGCATTCGGAAACCAAATTGTTCATTTGGGAAAATATCTAGTATCTAGGTTATCAACGATTTGTAGTATGTTACATTTAAGCACTTTTTCGAGTAATTTACTTAGCAACTAAGTAAACTTATCGGTAAATAGCTTGTAGGGAGTTTTGCAGGTTTTCCAGGTTTTGGAATAATTATTACCTTCGAATTTTTCCAGATTGTTGGAAAGTACTGTGCTTTGAGACATGCATTAATTAAAAACACAAGAAATTGAAACCCTGTCTTAGGTAGTTTTTTGATATAAATATTTTTAATCTTGTCAAGTCCGTCCGATTTTTTTGATTTTAGGTTAGATACAATTAGATACAATTTCAAATCCTGTCTGGATATGAACTGATCAGGAGGAGTTTCTATGTTTTGTCAGTTTACTGTGATAAGCGTGTTACTCACTAGGTTTTGAGTAGTGTTAACACTTAAGTGCTGTGACACATTGTGATTGCTCAGAAACGTGTTTGCAAAAATATTTGCTTTGGTGGTGTCTTGATAGATCACTTCATTACCACTTTCAAGATTAGGTATTTGTCTATTTTTGTTTTTAATAACTTTGGCAATATTCCAAAAAGGTTTTGCATTTTTTTCCATTTTGCTAAGCTTATCATTCCAATTTCTGTTTCTATGCCTATTAATTTCCTCATTAATCTTTTTGTTATACAATTTAACTTGAATACGATATTCCTGCAAGCGGTAACGCTGCCACTGCCTGTTGAGAGAATTTCTTATACGAATATATTTCAGAATGTGTTCAGGCATTTTATTAAGTTTTTAAGAATTTACAGAGTCAAGTATTTGATTAGAGAAATTATTGACATGAATATCAATATCTTCTTCGGTACAAAGTTTAGATCTAATTTCTGATCTGTTACGACTCCAATTTGCATTTTTGAAGTCCAAAACGTATTGTTCTTTATTCTCAGGCGATTCATTAATTTTACAAAAACTGGAATATGATCTGAGCTTAGTTCGTTAATAATAGTCTCGGGCTGAGTAAAAAACGAAGGCATATTCGTAATAAAGAAATCAAGGACAGAAGGACTACCTCTCCAACCAGACGAAAAATAAGTTGGACTGAACGGAAACAACATGGAATACAGAATCAAGGATGACATACTAGCAAGAACATTACCCCACGAATTTGCACGAACACATCCCCAATCTCTATGTCTACAATTAAGGTCACCTCCAATTATATAGTTTTCATTTCTTATTATCAATTTTCTAAGATCTCTCTTGAAGTGCATTCTTTTTTCTTGAGAAAAATTCTTACCTGGAAAATATACAGAGAACATTCTTACTGTGGTATGATTCCTTAACCTCACCTCTACACCAACATTTTCTATACAACGAGTCCTAACAACGTGCAGAAGAGAATGTTGGATTGATCTTTTTACTTAAATTTCTACAGCCCCACCTATTTGACCAATGCGATCTACGCGGTGGCATTTATAATTTGGAGTGGAAATGAGCACCTCTGAATTTAACCATGTTTCTGTTACAAAAGCTATGTCGATTTCATTGTGATAGAAACAAATTAAACATTCGACAATTTTATTGCGAATGCCCTTAGCATTCCATGTTATAATATTCAAATCATAATCTAGCATGATAATATTTGATAACATATTACTTGACATTGGAATAGAGAAACTTGGTAGCTAACTGTGCGATAGCTTGAAATTGTTCTAGTTTTGTTTTACACAAACTTAATTTAGAAATCATCTCCATTACAAGAGTATTTAATTCTTCCATTGAGATAAACTCACCACAAGAAGATGACGTTGGTTTATTCAGGTATGTTGCGCTGGGCTGAGTATTCACCACCGGTGTTATGTTTTCCCATGTATTTAATGTAGTAATGTTGTTGTTCTGCACTTGCCTTCCAGGCATACGTTGAGGCAAAGTTGGAAAATCATTCATTGACAGATACGATGAGTTCAACTTCTGTTTGTTGACAGGATTGTTGTTCTTTGGCTGATCAGTACGATGACTTGATTTATTTAAAAGCTTTCCTCTCATTTCAATATACCTCTTTCTAATTACGCCTGCGCTGTCAGTCGATTTGTGGTTCTCGCTGCAGTTTGCGCATTGACAATTGACAGTTCTGCATTGAGTCAGATGGTTTTGTTGTTTACGTTGATAAGCCCAATTGATTTGTGTGTGAAATACAATAAAATACAATACAATTCAAATTAGCTCGGAATCCAGCCTGAAAGCAGATTTTATTGTTTTGTTCAACTCTACTTACAAGTCTGAAATACAAGATCTGGGTGAATAGCTTGCGCAAGGAACAAAGAACAGAAATCCCCCTATAGTTTTTAGGTAGATAAGGATCACATTTTTTAAGAATTGCAGAAATAGATGAAGTCCGGAAACTATCTTGGAAATTCTCCTCATTAAACATTTTGTTGAAAATCACCAAAATATATTCCTATATTCCAAGAACTGTGAAGTAGCATTCTTGTAGAACTCAGATGGAATACCATATAAGCCTGAAGCCTTATTATTTCTCATTTGTTTTAATGCAGATAGAATTTCTGACATTGAGAATGGTGCATACAATTGCTCAATATAAAAAAAGGGGAGCGCAAAGCTCATACACATTTGAGATGAGTCTAGTAACAAAAGATTTTCAAAGTACAGGCCAAGAGTTTCAACTCCAATCGGAGACGCAGCCGATTTGGTGCGGCCACATAAAATGCGCACATTGAACCAAAAATCCTTAGAATTATGGCTTTTAAAAAGTCCTAATGCTGTTTTTCTTAAAAACAATTCTTTTTTGTGCTTTAGAAGAGCTTTGTAAGCATTATTTGACTGCAAATAAAGCGTTATAAAACTAACATTATTAGTGTCTCTAACTTGAAAGATCTCTCCCTACTTCTTTTACATGATTATAAAGTTGTATTATTCTCTCAATAGTTGCTTTCAAACATAGCCAACTAGTTTTGATGTAACCAACTAGTTTGAACTATTTATTCTCTTATTTTGTTGGTCTTGGTGGAGATACATTTTATTTAAATTATAAAAAAACAAAAATATTATTTGGAATATTCACATTGATACAGCTGTTACCTTCTTCAGACTAAATTTCAAACTAGCTGGCTGGAACTATGTGCGGAAATTGTTTTAAATATTAATATTATTGTAAGTAAAATTGTAAAATTTTTTTTAACGTTATTAAAATTATATATATATATATATATATGGTAATATGGGACAAACCCGGGACAAAAAATTAAATACGGGACGGTTGTACGTCCCGGGTTTCCTTAAAATTTATCCGGACTGTCGAGCGTTACACGGGGCTGTCCCGGGAAATACGGGACGGATGGTCACCGTAACTATACGACATGTTCAATAATAGAAATAAAATATATTTAAATAAAATAGACTGGATCGTACGAACTTGCTCTTGTAGCTAACAATAAATAAGGTAGAGATGTGACTGATATCCGGTAGGTATTCGGTATCCGGCCTATCCGGCTCCTTTTTTAATATCCGGCCGGAGCCGAATAATCTTTTTGTATCCGGCCGGCCGTATACCGGATAGTCGTTTTTTTCAGTAAGAAAATAACAAAATATTAAGGTTTATGAACTAACTGATTTTGTTTAATATAATAAAGGTAGGCTATCAGCAATTTAATATTGTACGTTTTCTACAGCCACATTATAGTGAATGAAAATTAGGTTTTTCTGCATTCATTCATTCTTTTATTTATTTATATTTTTATTTTATGTATTTTCGTCAATTAGAGTTTATAATAATACTCAGATTAGACTAATTAATAATGCATTTAAAACAGAAAATAAAAAACTGTATGCAAATAAAATAACATTACTTCATATTTTTACCCTACGCTTCGTTGGATTTTCCTACCTTCTTCAGGGGTTGTTTATTTAAACATGAAATATTAAAAGCTTAGATTGATTTGTTTAATTAATTAAATTAAGCATAAATGAATTAATTGCAAAGAGTAGAAGTCGTTTTTCAATGTTGTTCAAAACAAGTTGTTAATATTGTCTTGCAATCCATTATGTTTTATTGTTAAAATCATAATAATCAACAAAAAAATCAATGTAAGCTATTTAAATTTCGTGTCAAAATAAACAATCGAAATAACATAAGAAACGCAAAGGGATTGTATAAGGATCATTTTAATCAAAAGCGTATATAAAACCTAACATGGAGTTTGCTTTATTAACGAGAAACTCGATGTGGTTAATAAAGTTTAAATTCAAAAATAACAACAAGCCTTTTTGAATAAATAATAAACGATTACCTTTGTTTTCGTATACGATGTCAGCAACCGTACTAGCAATATCTGAACTAGCAATCTCAATCTTCATCCAGTAGGTATACGAAATGGCAGAACATTAGTTACAACAAATGCGCCATATATTTGCAGTGTAAAAAGAAGGAATATCTTGTGTAAGTGGAGTAGAAGAAAAAAAATGTTTAACTTGGTTTTACTTGTAACGGTCTGATTTGAGTATCAGACAACCAAACTATATTATACTTTTTATTAGGGCAGATATCCGGCCGCTGAATTTTCTGCTATCCGGCCTAGTTGCGGGCCGGATATCCGGAATCCGGTATCCGGCAAAGATCACTATTCGGACAAAAAATTATGAAATACATAATACAAATTGTTTGGATTACTTAGCTGATGCGTATTATAGATTGAGTAATTTGAATTCTTCCAAATACACTACATAGCTGTATGAATTTATGTAAGAAATAAAATTTGATGTCTATCTATAAAAATTGTTAATATGCGCATAAGATTTTAGTTAAAAAATTCACTAACTTTGAAAAATTAATTTTTCAAAAAGAAATATTTTTTTTTTTATCGAAAAGTTTTGTTTTTTTGAAAATTTGTATATTATTTATATTTTGTAGGATCACCTGCAAAATAGTTTTAATCGGTTCGTCCAATAATGTGAAAGTCGAAAATATAAAAGTGGTAAAAGTGGTTCTATTGGAAGTACCGATAATAAGAACGTAACATAAATAAATATATATACATATTTTTTTGTGTGAAAAACTTAACTGGAAATGGAAAATAGGAACACAACCATTTTTTGTCAATATTTCTTTTGCACACATTTTGAAAAAAAAATAGTATTTTTTAAAAGTTTTTTTAACATTTTGGTATGGTATGTAGTTAGGTATCATTGTTTTTCTTTAACAAAAAATAGTACTTTTGATCTTTCTAAAACATGTCCAAGAACTACTAAATTTAAGATCTTGAAGACATCGATTTGGAAGCTTTCGCAATTCTTTTAACAAAATTCTGTTTTCAAAATTCTGCTTCTAAGTTTCTTCTCTTAAAATTCTGCTTTTTAAAATTATGGTCGCCTAATTTCTGCTTTTCAAAATTCCGCAAATAATAAAGAAAACAAAAGCTTGGAAAATGTTTAAAATCGCGAGCTTTTCCAAACCTTTGATTTCTTTATTATTTGAAGAATTTTGAAAAGCAGAGCATAATATTCTTACTTTCTTATGTGCTTTCTTTTTGGATTTTTTTCATACTTAGGTTTACCTAATGGATTGTTTTGTTTTATATTTGTTTCTCGTTTGCTATTGTAAATAAAAAATGTGAATTAAGAATTTAAAAAAAGCAGAATGTTTTCTTTATTCTTGACGGACAGAATTTTGAGAAGCAGAATTTTAAAAAGCAGACAAAATGAAAAAAAGCAGAATTTTGAAATGCATAATTTTGAAGCCAAAATTTTGACCCGCTCCCATTCGCAATATTTAGTTTTCAAAAAAAAATATATTTTTTAAGTTCATTAAAAAAAAAATTGAACTTCTTATACCTATACTTCTCTCCACAAAAAAAAAATTCTAAAAATCGAATAGAAAAAATGTGTCTACAAATATAATGGTAGAAAAATAAACATTTTTTTCCAAAAAAAAATTTTAAAAACCATATACTTTTCTATGCTTAGTGTGGATGATAAAAGCTTCGTTACGGAACTCGAACGATACCAAATATGTAAATAGAGGAACACCACAAGGTGGAGTTCTGTCGCCGCTCCTGTGGCTTTTAGTCATGAATAGGATTCTTGTCAAGCTGAGGAATAGTGGTGTGAAAGCGGTAGCGCACGCAAATGATTTAGTACTTCTAGTGTCAGGTAAATTCCTAACAGTGATTAGTGAAATCACAGAGAGGTCTCTGTTAAAGATTAGCAATTGGGCCTGGAGTTGTGGACTAGGGACTAACAAACACAAAACAGAATTGTTACTCTTCACTACCAGGACTAAGGTACCTACTTTCACGCTACCTTGATTAAATGGCCACAATCTTTTACTATCTTCCAGTGCGTGCGAGATATTTAGTAGTCATCCTGGACCCGAAACTATACTGGCAACTGAACATTGAAAAAACGGGCTATGAAGACTAGCATTGCTTTCTACGCTTGTAGTAAGACATTTCGCAAAAAATGGTGTCTTCAATTGAAAATAATCCTATGAACATACACAGCAGTAGTACTACCAATCCTGGTGTATGGTTCGATTATATGGTGGCCCGCTTTAAACAAACAATACAACATCAATAGACTTAAGAAAATTCAGAGAACTGTTGGTGCCACAGGGGCCTTAAGATATTGCCCAACGGATGCCTTAAGTGTTATTCTATTTACGTCTGCTACCTCTTGACCACAATATTAAACATCTGGCATGTTGCAGTGCGTTAAGAATCAAAGAGTCAAAATTTTGGTTTGCCAAAACTTACGGCCATAGCAACACAGCAAATCTGATTCCAGTATTCTGTCGACAAACACTGACTACTGCACCCCTATTCTGAGCCTCGGCAAAGGTTTTGAAGATATCTTTCCATCCAGGAAGAATTGGGAGGATGCAGAAGTGTCCCAAGATTTCGATGTAAAGATTTTTACCGATGGATCTATAATGGAGTGCGGTGTAGGAGCAGGGGCTTCTCAGAGTCACTGAAAGCCTCTAGATTTTTCCGACTTCCCAACTTTGCTAGTGTCTTTCAAGCTGAACTACTAGCTATAATAGAAGCATGCAAAGTTCTTAAATTAAGCCCAACTCAAAATCTAATTTCAGCAGTATTCACAGATAGCCAAGCGGCTATCAAATACGTAAATTCAACAAAAATATCATCAAAACTGGTCCAACTATGTCGAAATGAGCTTGAAAAGCTGAACCACAGGATCACTTTAGTCTGCGTTCCAGGACACAGTGGTATCAAGGACAATGAAGAGGCAGACGAGTTGGCCCGGCAGGGATAAGCCCTTCATACCTCGCTTGCAGGGAATATATCTATCCAACTCGCTGCTTTGAAGGGCAAAATTCTTTCAGTTTTCCTCACGAAATCCAACAAATTTGGAATAATATAACTGTGATACAAAAGTTAAAAATTTACTCTCTTTCCTCTACGGGTCGAAATGGCTCTAGTGTCGCTGCGCTTGAGTTGTGCTCCCTTTTTTTTCCGCAAAAATAAATCTTTTATTCAGGTCCGTACGAGGTTTTGGTATCAAAACGGCGCTTCCCAGCGCTACTTGGTTCTATATGCGAGTTCGCTCTGACCACAATTTTACCTGCCTACCTACCTGGCCATACAGATATCCCAAATCATATTCAAACTTTGATGCCAGAATTATTTGTCAAATAAAGCCAATTTCATAGATACTTATAAGAAAAACATTTAATGTGATTTATTTCAATTCAAAATTAACAATTTATAAGAAAAAAAACCCTGTTTTAACTTAAGCTTAATTTTCTCCAATTGGTTTTTCCATTACTCTAAATTACACATTTAGTGTCGAACATATTATTGTGTAACTTCCTTCCTAAGTTGTTGTTGTTGTTGTTTTTTTTTTTTTTTTTTACTTTTTTGTTTAAAAAAAAATATTTATATTTGAATTTCTCTGATAACTTTCCAATTTTGAAAATTTTCTTACGATTTCAACCAACAAACACAAAAGGCTGTCTAAGTTCCCAAATGTGTTCTACATTCCCCTCTTCAATCAAGAGTGAATTCCGTTTGCTATTTCAAGCACCTGTCGTCGTTGTATTCTTTTTTTTATTTATTTTTTTTTTTTTTGAGAAAGTAAATCCTTCAATTCACATTTTCCTGGTTTCCTTTTTTTTGGAACAAGAATCGCATGTTGGGAAATGGGGCATGTTTGTATATAGAAAAAGTTTTAACATTTTCAATCGGCAAGGTTTTTCAGGAATAATGAAAAGCAAATATATTCATGGAAAGCGAAGAACTTTGGGTTTACATTTTTTTTTACATTTTTGAACAAATTCATGTTGAATTGACTTTGTGCAGCGGTGGCGCGGTGACCGAGACCATTAAACTGTTTTATTATTTTTTTTTTTTTTTGTACTAGGAAAAAAGTTTAAATTTGAGATAAATTTCAAGGTAGCTATGCAGGTACCTTATGTAAATTTCAATTTGTTTAAGGTCACGAAATATCTAGTTTTGGTGCTTTAAGGACTTGCAAAGGCAAACTTAATATTACAATTGTTAATTCTCGAAGTTTATGAAAGAGGTATTTCCTGTTTTTTGGAAGTTTATGCGTGAAAATAAATTTGATTTCAGATTTAAATTTTTTCCGGTCCCAATCTCTTCAATTAAAAAAAAATGCCTTTTAGAAGATTGTGGAAGATGTTCGTTTTTTTTTTTGCTAAGTGGGAATCCAAATAAGTCTTAAACTTTCACTCCCTGGAAAACCACAATTTGGAAACCTTATTATTGTAATATGTTTGCTTCATTAAATTCTGTATTCAAGACAATTCTATCTTATTGCGAAATATAAATTGGATAAGTTCCACAATTTTACAAAGATCAAATTTATATGAGATAATACCGTGGGTACCTGTTTAACAAAAATATTTAAGTTTATTATGCTAATATGAACGCAAATCCTTATGTTGGTAAGAAAACTGTTTACCAAAAACCGTTATCTACCTAGCAATCACCCTTCTCTGCCTCTTCATCCTGCTACCATGCGTAGAAATCCGATGCATCGACGTACTTTACCATGTGGGTTCTGATTGAGCTATGCCTTTGTTGGTATTTCAACCAAAATGTTAGCTCAGAACTGGTTGCTGTGTGTGTCAGCCGTGGTAATGGCCGTTTTCTATGATTTCATGCAAATTTTTTTTTTTTTATTGTGAACCGTGGGAATCCCGAGATCTTTGTGGAGATCTACGTTTCTAATGTACCAAGGTGCGCTTACAAACGATCTTAGGAGTTTATTTTCAAATGTTTCTAAGGTATTTAGATTAGAATCTCGCGTACAACCCCAGAGTTGTATACCGTAGGTCGTAAGTCCAGACAGACTTAAGTACCTGTCTGTACAAAATTAGCTTGTTTTCGGTACTGAGCTTAGAGTGTTTCTCGAGCAACCAGTATATATCTCTGAGTTTATGCGGTTTCCATTTTAATTTCGCCTCTAGAGTGATTCCGAGATATTGTGCTTCATTAGCAAAGGGAACTTGAACCGTATTAACAAATACCGGTAATCTATTAATTTTTTTAAACGTAAAATCTACGTGGACTAATTTTACTTCGTTTAGCGATATCCGTCATGTTTTTGTCAATTCACAAGCATTATTCAGAGCTTTTTGTAATTTAGTCGTAGCATCATTTATCGTTTGGCCCACTGCTAGTATTGCACTGCCGCCAGCAAAAGTGGCTACGATAATGTCTTCTGTTTGAGGTATATCACGTGTAAATAATAGGTACAATATTGAACCTAAGACATTTCCTTGTGGTACCCCAGCCACTATATCTTTGAGTTCCGAGTAATCGTTTCCATGTCTTACTCCAAAATGTCTTTTCTCTAGATATGGTTTCAGAAGCGTATAGAGTGCTTGAGCCAGAATTTGTCTTAATTTAAAATTTAGGCCTTCGTGCCCCACCTTATCTGTTGCTGACCATTTGTTATTTAATTTAGTTAAATTTTATATATTTTATTTTATTTTATTTTATTTTATTTTATTTTATTTTATTTTATTTTATTTTATTTTATTTTATTTTATTTTATTTTATTTGATTTTTTTATTTTATTTTATTTTATTTTATGTTTTTTTTTAATTTGTTATTTTACTTTTATTTTGTGCATTTATTCCGGGCTGACCCTTAAACTTTCAAGTTTCTATTAATGCCTTTTAACTAATCAAACAATATTAGAAAGACAAATTTCAACTTAATTATTGTACGCAAAATTAATTGTATGAAATCTAAGCTTTTGGCTTCGTCCTGTGTTTGAATTTGTTTCCACTTTATTTCCTGATAATAATGACATAACCATGGCACGGGGAAAATGAATCGATTACATTCTGTTTGCTTTTTCATGTAATGATGGGGAGGAAGCCGTGAGGTATAATAGTAACAAAATTCACGTTTTACCCCGTTGCTTAATAATCTTATTCATAATTACGTTTTTCTGAGAGACGAAGGTATCGTTTTTCTCCCTTGCGGTATTTGGATCAACGAAGACCACCCGTCAGGGTGTCGTCTTGTCCTTCGTGGTTCCTAAAGCAAAGCTTTTAAATTTTAAATACTTAGACAAAACTGCTGCTTGTAGTGTTTCTGCCATTTCTTTTTTAGACTATGATAGTCTGCGAAATGAGTAAAAGGTTTACCTTTTACAAAGGATACTATCCATCTGGGAAAAGTGATTCTAATGGTTTTAACTGTACGCTCTCGGTGTCTATCCCGTCAGCTGCTTAAATCCATGAAATTTAATACATAAATCATGGAGTAAAAAGGCTCTTTAATAAACCGTCTAGGTTTTAATGTAAATAACTTACGACTACGAGTTATTATAAATAAAGAAGCGTGCGGAAGCTATAACATTATTGTCTCTTATGTGTTTTAAGTAGAATTTAATCTTATTCCAAAATTAGTTTAGAAAAAAATTAAGTATGGTGAGCCGTTTGCAAGAGCATTAAACTATCCCTAACTATCCTTAATTCTGGTAAAAAAAAATATTACTGGAACCAATACAAGTAAACAAGTAGTCACTTCGAACATGCAAACAAAGATGCCATTATTTCGAGAGAATTCACTAGTTCAATACAATTTAAATCTAAAGTCGTGTTTTATTGAAAAAAACACGCATTCGCTGGGGACTGGTGGTGCTTAGCTTTGTAAAAATGGCTTACACCTAGTCACAAGCAATGACAGAATTTTGTTCAAAGTAAGATAATTAAAAAAATTAAAAAATTATGTAAAACAATCTAAGGGCACGGTAGTGCCCAGCCAAGTTCTGGCACACACCATATTTACATATGGCGATTTTCGACCCCCCTCTAACTTCACTACCAATAAAGTCAGGAACTTCAAACTTTTAGCATTCACCAGGCATATTTATGAAATTTGGTACAGCGGTAGGGCTTAAAGCGCAAGCAAAGGCAACATTTTAATATTTGGGCTTTTACATTCAGGGGCGTGGAAACAGAATTGATACCAATTGTAAGAAGCACATCTGATTGTCGTAGAATGAAGAAATTTGGAAGAACGGTAAGGCTAGAGTTGAAGGGAAATGTAAGATTTTCAAATTTGGGATTTTTCATTCATGGGCGTGGTAACCGCCCATTGGCACAGAATTGATACCAATTGTAAGAAGCACATCTGATTGTCGTAGAATGAAGAAATTTGGTAGAACGGTAAGGCTAGAGTTGAAAGGAAATATAAAATTTTAAAATTTGGGATTTTACATTCAGGGGGCGTGGTATCCGCAGATTTTCGTTGAATTGGTATAAATTATTTGGAGCCCTTCTGATTGTCGTGGAATAATAAAATTTGGTACAGAGATAGGGCTCAAAGTGCAGGCACACTTCTTATCAATTATTACCGTTTCAATAGATCACTTCACAAAAGCCATAAATTAAAAACTTACGTTACCTTATGAGGAATTCATTGGGCGCTTACTCCACCCACCTTTTCTGATAAAAAGAATGTTTGCAAAAAGTAGTGAAATCACACCAAAAACATAAATGTTAAAAAAATAGCCAAGTTCATCTATATACAAAAACGTTTGTGTAACAAGTCAGCCGTGAAAAGTAGTGACATCTAAAAGTGTGCCAAGTTCTAAGTTTATTAATGTTAAATATCAAATATATTAAGTATATATACCAGAGAAATATGTTATTTAATAATTACTGACTTAAATTGTGTTGGTTTACTTGGCAAATTTTCATTTCAAAATTGAGTAATTTGGTATAACAAAAGAATTCTCGAATTCTGTGAATTTTGGCAAGTTCATTTCATAATGTATTGCGTTTGTTGGCACTGTGTTTGGATGTTCAGTCACATTCCGTTGTTAGAACACATATGAATAGGTTGGTATACTTATGTATTATAATACGAATTTAAAGTCCTATTTAAAAAAAAATAGAATATATAATCTGAAAAGTTAAAAAAATTACGTAATAAAAGTGTAAAGAAACTGAAGTAGATATTAACAGTGCAGTGTCTAGTTTTTATTAAAAGTAAGGCTAACGTGGATAGCTATGTCGCTAAAGAGAATTTTAAAATCATTATCATTTGAAAATAAATTTAAATTAATAAAAGAGTTGGAGAGTGGGTCAATAAAGAAGGATCTGGCTATTAAGTATAACAGAATATTTTTAATAATTACAACAACTGTTCTTTATTCGCGAATAAATAATACGTTCTTAGAATTAATTTTGTGTTTTACTTGATAACTCGAATTATTTTTTTGGCAAGTGATGGTTCGAGTTATCGAAGTTCGACTGTATATTATATGTACATAAGTACCGGAATTGTAAATCTATAAATTGATTTTAAAATAAAAAAAAATCAATATTTCTCCGTACCAAACTTATCAAATTGTTTTTGTTTTGTAGACCTTAATTAAAAAAAAATTTTGTTTATCAAATTCCAATAAAAATTGAACACAAAACGAAAATTAGAAATTTATAAAATCAAAACGATCGATTTGTCTTTCGAGCGGATATTAATAATAATTATAACTAGTCCACGAACACATCCATCAAGATTCAAACTAAGTGCCCATCGTACGAACAAAACTAACAAAATCAAATACGAGACTCGAATTAAAATCAACCATCCATCCACAATAAGATTCTACTTTTAGATTTTCACCGTACCGTAGGTAGAGCTACTGTGGATACATATCTTTCTCAACTAAACACATCTGATGTCGTTCAGTTCACTTGAAGAAGCTGCTTTTTGATATAGTTCGTTCGTGAGCAAGTTAGGTAACGTAGATGCTTATACCAACTCTACACTCAGACAATTATTACATATTTGGAGAGCATTTAGATGGAGATATTTGCACAAAACTAAGTCTCAGAAATCAAGGAAATGAAAACCGTCTACTGAGCCACAAAATACTTCAATTGATCTTAAAGCTAGCATAGAATTTTATGATACGAAACTAACTTCTATAACATGTTGTACTTCCTGTTTCACGAAGTTGAACAGGAGTACAACTTCGTTATCCACGACGATGTCATAATTCTCTAAGCTATTTTAACAATTCGGCATAATCGTAATTTTTCCGAATCCTGGAGGCCGAAATGCCCGAAGTGTGATTTAAAAACGATTGTTTATTTAAAAGAAAATCGCTGCTGCATCAAAAAACATGATCATGTAAAAATTGCATACATTCAGGCCTCCTCGAAATTTCATAATACACGATTTTAAATAGAATCTTAAACAGTCAGTTTATTTGTGTTTCCAATTCACGTCATCTTTTTACAGTAATCCATAAATGAGATGAATTTTGACATAAATTAAATTCGACACAGGGCAACACCCCGAGAGCAGCAAACAATTTTAATTTTAATTTGACAAGTTTAATATGTATTTTATTTCCTTAATCTAAGCCAATGTATAATATGAGCCACCTATATGTCATACGAATATATTCTTTTCAATGTATTTATAGTTGTAAGTTAACAAATTGTATACAATTGTTCAATAAAATCGTTATATCGTTAAAATTAGATTCGACTAGCCGTTGCCTAAGCGCTTATTTAGTTTTAAACTGATGTAACTATACTGAAGGCTGAGGTAGGTCTTCTGAGTATCTGAGTTATTAAGTAAAAGTTTAGTGCAGATAGAAGTTTCCATAAATTTTAACTGCCGCTTATTTCGTCTTCCGTGTCATTTGTTCTCCTAAAAACTTATTTATGGCAAAGTATTTAATTTCAATATTTCCCGGTCTTCGATGTCACTAAAGCTAGTGATATAATTACAACCTCCATTTTTGCCTGCTTATGACGATTTTGTAAAGTAGATCATTTTCCAAGCTAAACATTTGTCCGTAATATTTTATGAAAAATGTGTTTTGGGGCAATTGACGGCCCGTAAGTGCGCTGACATCGATGGGGGCTTTCTATGTTTATACTATTATTCCGGAGCTAAATATCTCAAGTGACATGCATTAAGCAATAGCTTGTACGCAAAATCGTGCTATCCTTACATAGAGTAAGATCTCAGGGCCGGCAGACATACTTCATTTTATCAAAGCTGATTTTTTTATATGTTTTAGGGGATATTGTCTCAAACTTTGTTTGACACTTGCCAAACATCTACATTGGGGCGTTTCGTGTGACAGAGACCTTTAAGATGTCAACTTAGGCTTAGATATGTACTGTTAAAACTGCATATCTCCGAAAAGCCCCAGCTTTGAAAATTCGGAATGTCCATTCGTTCTTATCTACTTTGGAATCTATTCACAGAAAAAAATTCAGCAATTATAAAATGACGTATATCTGCCGGCAATGTGATCTCTGTCTAATAGTGCCGGCAACGAGACGAGACTCCTTTAAAAGCACGTGTGACGAGACCGAGGCGAGACCGTATTTTTGGTACCGAAATTTGACGAGAGTCTCGCTGTATCGGTGGTAAAATTTAAATTTAACCTACAAAAATTCGAAATGTTTCCGATTTTATTTTTGTCTCTGAAAAAGGGTTATTTAAAGCCTTTTGGGTGACGATTTGCAAAAAAATATTATCCAAATGTAAAAATATATTATGATGCCTAATTGTTAAGCCATGAACTGTCAAAATCCATTGTAGGTGCTCCAAATTAAATGGATGAGGCAACAAACTATTAGTGTGTTCCCGTACTTTGTGCACAAAATTGTGAAGACTGTCATTTTTGCAAGAGTGGGGGTAATAATCTCTCAGAGCGCAACAAATTTTCACAAAAGTACGGGAACGCTTTGAACAACAATTTTTGCCATTTTTAAACGTCATTATTAAAGTGTATTTTTGGAAATGTTTATTATAGATTTGCGTGAAATTATTTCTTAAAATAACCAATTTGATGTCACAAATTTCAATTCATTGCACGGATAAGCCCGACCAGACTATAAATTCCATTCAAGTATTGTAACGATACACTCTTGGCAACTGACAGCTTATGTATTGTTTTTTTTTTCTTTTTTCATTCATTTGACAGTCTTCATAATTTTGTCCAAAGAAATTTCTTGGACTAAAATTCGCAGCCTGGAGAAATATTTTATTCTCTCATGAGCGCTCTTTTCTGTGAAAAACTACGAAAATTTGGAGTACGGGAACAAGATTTGACTGTATTTTGTAGAAATTCTTAGATTTTCGCAGTTTTAGGGAGTACGAGAACGGACCTTATATTTAGACGTTTGGATAATATTTGTTTCCAAACGTCACCCCTTTTTCAATAAAATGCTCTTTTTACTAGAAAAAAACACGAAAGAAACTAAGACTAAGGATGAGACCAAGACCGAGACGAGACTGTACACTAAAATTTTCTCGAGAAAAAGGCAAGACCAAGACCGGAGACGAGACTTGGTTAGGCGAGACCAGTACCGAGAAGAGACTGAAATTTTTCGATTTTGACGAGGCTAACAAAAGTCTGGACTGGCTCGTCTCATTGTCTAGCTATCCCACTGGATCATTGTGAAATTTCCCTTTGGGGGATCCGATTTTGTTAAGACTATAGAATGTAAACTGTCTCCTGAAAGTTGGCTCTTCATATGACATAATAATCAATTTTTAAGATGTTGTGTCCTCAAGTATACCTGTGGGATGTCTCATAGCAAATATAGAGATATTTAAGCCCTAATTGAGTTTCTGGAGGCCCATAACATTTGTCAAGTTAATAAAACAATTATAAATGGAGCCCTTTTTCTCAAAGTAACTGGGCCCTATGATCCCCAGTCCGCCCTTGTACGATCCTGTTGTGAATTTTATTTTTTTAAAAATGTTTGATTTATGTTTTTATTGCATGATGATTAATGTGAATTTTTGTTTTATTTGAAAAAATGATTGTGGCTTGAAGATGGTATTAGCATTTATGTAAAGGACTGTCCAGGTCCACGCCATGCAGACATCATTATTACTATTGTTTATTTGTATTGCTTTATGACAAAAAAAAAATGGCTAGTCAAATTTAATACTGAAAAGTTGCGTATTTAAAATCGATCCTGACAAAGAAGCACAAATTGCTGCTGCATAGCTAATTGAGGGACCTCACTGAAATTCAGTATCTGCACGCCAAGCTGCTGAAAATAGATGGTGTGACCTACTAGTTTGCATAGCAAGGCTTGTTCTGAAGGGAATCATCGTGTCGCATACGTATCATACTGAAAGTTCAGCAAAACGACGACGGCACGAATCGCCTATATCTACCCGGTTTCATTATAGGACTCGCCTTTCTATATATGTGAAATCTTGAGTAACAATAATTGTGTGATGGCTTGGCACGATATCGGGGAATCAGCCCGCAAATTGTTAGCTGTTTGTGTCGATTGCTTAGGCGGTGGTCGTCGGCAGATATAGTCTACCTTTCGTCAACGGTGCCGCCAGGACTTTGGTGTTATATACCTCCTTTTTGCCAAGTTAGCTGCAGGCAACTAAGAGATGGAAGTTGACGTTTTTTTTTATTACATAAAATGACTTCTGATGTCGACTAATATTGCAAATGTACTCAAAGTTCGCGTGTGCCCGTTATATAGGAATAGTATAGTTTAATAGGAAACTCTTTAAATTATGTTGGAAAAAAAGCGCTAGGTTTCCTTCATATAGGTAGTGCCTGTGTCGATAAGCATATACTTTTCCTTATGAAATGAAAAATCCTTGCGACGACATACATACATGCATGCTTATGTATGTGTATGAATGTACTTACATGTTTTATTAAAATATAAAATTATAAGAAAAGAATTTATTAGTGTGCGAAAGAAAAGCAAAGTCATGGTCTCGATAGCACCACATTTGTTGTGTTTTCCTCGTCTCGCAATCAGTTTGCTCAACTCATGTCATAAAAAAGCCTTTTAAGTTTACCTTTGCACAAAATGTCTACTATCGCATGTGGGGAGGTACTAATTTTATAAAATTTACGATGTTAGCTCATTGGATGCCACACTTAATATTATTTGTTTGTTATTAGCTTATGCCTTATGGTTATCGGGGACGGGAAATATAGAAAAGGATGTTTGAGGAAAAGTGAAAATAAAGACTTATTTATGGGAAATTGAGTGCATGTGTGAATATATTTTTGAATTTTGTTGAGGCTTGTGAAACAATCGGAAAGGGATTAAAATTATGTGTGCATAATTAAAGTAGACCTGAATAGTTTGCTTAGCGAGTAACCTAGAGGTTTTTCGGTCCTTCTTGAGTTTACGTCCAAGGGAACCACACAAATGTCTGCTGAGTGCCCACAGTATAATAGTCTGTTTTCCAATATAGGACGGGTAGATTTCGACAGCCGTTTGGATGCCATGTTGTTTTAATTTTTTTTTTAAAGAGAAATTCTCATGGCATCTTATATCTATTATAGACAGGAACGTATTTTCGCTAACTAAGTTGTGAAACTGTTGAATATTAACGCCGATTTCAGCAAGCAAACAAATCATCCTCCAGCTACTATTTCAGTTTGGGACTTTGGATACAGGATATTCAACCTTGTGTTGTGCAGGCAGGGCCGCACCAACCATATGTGCAAGATGTACAAATGCAGAGGACGCAATATTCCGGGGCGCATTAGCAGGAGCAATAAATATAAGATCTTTTCCAAAAAAGTACTGCCATTGGCATTTTAAACACAAAACTTGCTCAATAATAAGTTCTTTATATTTTATCTCTTCAAAGACAAAACTAACGCAGAAGCAAATAAAATCAGAGAAGTTTTAATAGAATGAACAAAAAAAGAATAGAGTGAAAAAAGCTGCGAGGGATGAATGTATAGTCAAGTTTTGTGTGTGTATCAGTCTGTGTAGGTATGTATCGTGTATACCTGCAAATATAAGTAACATGCACGACAGGATCGCACGTACTTGCTCTTATGTTCCATAACATCGTATATAAAAGATTCGTAATAATAAATATATTTTTAATGTCGTTTTTAACTTAATTTTTTTATATGCAAAATTTCTTTAATTTTTTTCTAAAAAAAATTCGTGTGGTAATTTTAATTGTTTAATAATATAAACTTAAGAAAAAATTTCAAAAAAAAATCAACCGCCCGTTTTCGAAATATTGAATTTTCAAAAAAAAACATTTTTTTTTTCAAAAATCCAAACAAAATATTTTTCGAAAATTTTGGTGTGCAATATTATTTATAATTCGAAGGACATCCTATATAAAAAATTCTTATCGAAACCCTTAGAGCCGTTAATGAGAAAGTCGAAAATCAATAAAATTATTGTATGAAATGTACCGTTAATGACAATAAATAAGTTTGTGTATAAAGTTTTTTTTACAAAAATGTAGACTCAACCAAAATTAGTGCACATACAAATTTTTATCAAAATCGTTAGGACTGTTTCGAGATAATTAAGATGGTACATAAATTTGTATGACAACTACCGTTAATTTAGCTAAAAAACTATTAAAAAATCTTTTTGAGACAATCACCTAAAGTACCAAGTTTGAAGAAAAATGCGACAGACAGACAGATAGACAGTGCTCTCTAACATACTAAAGTCAAGTTTGATTAAAATCTCGAGTTCGATTTTTTTCCAAATGCAAGACTTGCGCTATTGTACCTACTTATATATTGCAAGTAAAAAGGGGTGCTTTTTCTAAATCAAAATTGACTTGGGACGGCCATGTTTGTAGAATACTTCTTCAGAGAAAACTACTGATAGATTATAACCAATTCCACTTTGCTAAGATGTTTGTGACCTGAAATATATGAGTTTGGGAGCTTTGTTACCTAGGCTTAAAGCTTCGCTATAAATACGGCATTTTCTTTGATGTGGTTGTATTCTCTCCAAAATTTGATTCGGATAATGGGGTCAGTATCTACTTCAATAATGGTAATAATGTTTTTTTATTCCTTTAGGGTTTCAGGATAAGGATGTCTTCTTGGCGTTGACCCATGACTATCCCCGTATGCCGGACTGGGTGTGTTTTCCACATACCGGCTAAAATTCCTTTTAAATTTGCAGCGTCTACGTCCTGGAACCGCGCTTTAAATTATTCCAAGTGGTTGTCATGATTAACTTACGGGTTTAACTGTTTGTCGATCCCGATGTTTTCTTCTTCTTTTTGATTTCTTTTGGGAATATGTTCTTTAAACGTACAGATTTGATGTCCGTTTTCTTCGCAATGTAGAATCTTCCGAACTATGCTTTCAGGCGTTATGTCACCAATTCCATCTTGCAGGTCTTCGTGTTCCGCCGTTTCCTATCTAATAGAAGTGAAGGACGTGTGATGTACATATATCATCTAAAGGATGATATATTTAAATCGTTTCAATCTCGTACGTTCCTGATCAGCCTCGCCATATAGGGTCCTCTAGATTCCGAGCTCCAACTCATTTTCGCGTGCTCCTTTGCCTGTTCAACGGCGATTTGCGTCTTTTTGTAGTATGGACAAACTTCCTTTGTGATGCAAGGAGATCGAGGGATGTCACTTCTGCTACAACAAGGATGGCCGTAGTGCTCCGTGCTTCTGCACTGCTGAAATCTGTTTTCAATACTACTACTTCTCTTACAGAAGTGCTTCTACACAAATCTCGCCTCCATAGAGGATATTGGCGTTGTGTCAACCAGTCTTCGCTTACTGGCCATTGAACCTCCCATGTTTGACATCAGTCTACCCATTGATGTGCTCACTTTTTCCGCTCGCTCCGCCCCATTTTTTGTCTTTTTCTTTGGGGGATCCGGGTCTCCTTTTCATTTGCTGATGAGTACCAATCGTTGCGTCTTACAGCTTCTAACAAAGACCCGTTCCTTCAGGAAGCTGTTGTTCATTTTCAGCAGGAACTGGGGGCATGTGCGCTCAGTCAGTTTTGGTGCCACCACTGGTATTCTACCCAATCTGGGAGCTCTTTTGTTTTGCATAGTTTTCACGGCTAAGCCTAAATCTTCTTTGCTGAATGATGGTATTTCATGTCCTTGACCTAGTGTGGTCTCCGCTGGCCTGATTGGATGAGTTGGGAAGAGTGTGTCGACTATGTGCTCCATTTTTACTTGCAATATATGTAGGTACTATAGGACATGTTTTGCATTTGAAAAAAAATCGAACTCGAGATTTTAGTCAAACTTGACATTACGATGATAGAGAACACCAAAAAAGTTGGTTCGGCAGTTCCGTCTGTCCGTCTGTCTGTCTGTCTGTCTGCAGAAAGATCTACAGCCTAAACGGCTGAGCGTTTTAGGTGATTGTCCAAAAGAAATTTTTGATTCGTTGTTTCAGCCACAAAAATTAACGGTACCTGCCATACAATTGTTTCTACCATCTCGAAAACGGCTCTTGAGGTTTTGAAAAAAAAATGGTATGAGTGAGTACTACCGATAGTATGGTCTACATTTTGACTAAAAAAAATTTCAAAATATTTAGTTATTAACGGTACCTGCCATAGAACCATTTTATTGAATTTCGACTTTCTCATAAATGGCTCAACCGATTTCGATTAAAATTTGTATATAGGTGCTCCTTCCAATTCTAAATAATACTGCATTTCAAAAATTTCGAAACATAATTTTTTGGATTTAAAAAAAAAATATTTTTTTTGGTTTTGAAAATTCAATATTTCGAAAACGGATGGACGATTTTTTCTGAAATTTTGTTTTTAAATTCATATTATTAAATATTTAAAATTTAAGAATTTTTGACGACTTTACAAATACATTTAGCAGTTTCCATTAAGAATCTTTGCATATAATGTGATCGAACATAGGAGCAAGTACGTGCGATCCAGTCGTGCATTTTATTTTTCTCCGCTAAATATGGGGTTGGCCATTTTAGCTCCAAGTTTCCGCATGAAAATCCTGTAGCCCAGTCCCCAGGGGTCGCTGTCTATGTCTTGGCCAAGATCATCGTACTTTTGTTTTTTGCTCTGAATTCCGCCAGATAAAATGTGTTATATCCTTTAATCAATTAAAAAAAATCCTTCCATGATTTTAAAAACAAAAATTTCTCTATGAAATATATACCTGTATCTAGTACATTTCTTGAAAAATCTACACAAGGTAGTAAATACTGCTTCTATACTCCACAAGTCTCGCAAATGTTTAAGAACTATAAAACTTTAAGAACTCGTCTTAAATTGAAACGTTAGTGTTCAAGGAACCAAATAATTCTGAAAACCCGTGCCAAGACTATCTTATTGCATGCAGCCAAAATATAGAGTATCCTCACTTAGCTGAAGCTACCATCCTTGTGAGGTGCAATTAAGTAATAAAGTATAGATACAAAACTGACATGATATTATACTGAATATGCCGTACGGTAGTAGCGTGGCCAATACATCAGACTCCCAAAGCGTATCCGGTGGCCTCGTTATTCGTTCCTAAATCTTGATATTCCTTCCAGAAAGTACAATATGTACGGATAAAGACGGACAAACTAACTCTTGTTGACTTAAACACTAAGCACGTGATTTGGCGATAAATTCAAAAATGGAAAAGCCTCTCTCTCTCCTTCTTCGATTAAAAAAAAAAAAAAAAAAAAATACAACCCACAGCGTGCACAAGAAAGTGTTAGATGGGTCAAACTGGTCCGTATTATACCTACACCTCAACTCAATACTTAAAAACAATATAATTTCACCCCAAGTATAACTAGCTTATTCCTACAATGAACGTTGCACCTGACTACGTTCGAAGAAACAAACTGGGTATACCTAATGCACCTGTATCTTTATATCCTTTAACTCCCCCAAGTTCTCACCAGCCCCTTCTTTAGTCAAGCTCCAGACAATACTGTAGAATTATGCTAATTTTCTATTTGCGACCTGGGGCCGATTACGTGTGCTCTATGCAATGGAAGGGCGAGACTTGAATTGCTCAGCAAGCACCATCCCAGCCAGAACTAAAACAAAGGCTTTTGTGCACAGTGCAAAAGTTCAAAACATGAAATTACAATGTTTTGCTGCTTATTTATTGTGATGGCTTCAAGGAAGTAAAAAAGTAGTGAATTTTCTACAGAAATTGATTGGGTTCGAGCCAAATGAAATATAATAAAAAAGAAAATTCAACAGTGATGTTATATTAAGGGAAATTGATATATTTCATAAAATTAAATGCAGGTTCAAAATACGGCAGATCCAAAGTCTAGAATGCACTTTGTACCAACTTGGGTGAATTTTAAGCCAACAAATCAATCACTATTGACCTTAAACCCCCTCATGTGGACTTCTGTGCTATCTGTTGGGGCGTATTGACTCGCTCTTAATTAAGGTCCATTGGACTTTCTGGCTCTTTTTATTTAATCACAACATAGTTTCATATTTCAAAATCCCCAATGGCATACCGGAATGCCCAAAACCCAGATGATAAAAATTTTAATGGCCAAAATCCTTAATGTCTATGTCACACATATCAAAATTCCGAAAAATAAAATGGTGGAAATGGCAGAATCCCAAATGACAAAATTCTAAATGGACAGAATGCCCTGAACATCTAATTCCCGGATGTTAAAATCGTAAAGATAAAATCATAAATTATAACATTTTGGAACGAAATTTGAAAATCGCATTATGATGACTATAAATGAACAAAATGCTGCAAGTCTTACGTCGTAAATATATCCCGCTTTTCAAAATGCGGATAACAACATCTCAAATGTAATAATTTTAAGTGATAATCCAAAACTATTAAACTGTAATTGGTCATGATCTTGAAAACATCCAGTCCCTCATGCCCACATTCCAAAATATAAAAAGTTCAATGCCAAAATCCCAAGTGACAAAGTTCTAAATGCGAAAATTCTAAATATCCGCATGCCAAAAATTCAAAAAGATAAAATATCAAAATCGCGAATGATAAAATTTTAAATAACCAAAATCTTATTGTTGCATAAAATCCCGAAATGCCAAAATCAATCTTGAATGATAAGATTCTGAATGCCCAATACTCTGAATGATTAAATTCCTGGATACCTATGTCCCATCATATCACCAAATTCATGGAACTTCAAAGAAATTTCATTGATCATTCTTACAGTTCACACTGAGTCACATCAGAAAATATAACAGGGTTATGTAAGAAATAACGAAGCATCAGCTCTAGTCTCATCTCGATTCAGATTTGCTGACGAGAAAGTTTCCCATTGGTCATAAGTGGTGGTCAACGTTTTGTCAATTACTCCCATTATATATTTTTGGTGCCCTAGCCTTCTTGTGCCGTAGTGGGAAAAGTTTTGTGTAATAAAAGTAGTTGTTTTCAGATTTGTCCTGGGCTGGTATTATATTCATATACAGTGAAACCCTCTTAGGTGAAACTCGCTTAAGTGAAAAACCCGTCAGTGAAACCCTCTTAAGTGAAACTCGCTTAAGCGAAAAACCCGCTTAACTGAAAACATTCACATATCCCAGTATATATTAGTGAAAAACCCGCATAACTGAAAAAAAATCCTTGAAGTTTTCTATTTTTCTGTGGAAAAAAACGTTGCTTGGGTAAAAATTCGTTTTGTTTAAAAATAAATTTTCTGTTTGTTAATAACTAGGTCCTGTTTTTTCATTTAGATACACCAAATTTATTTATAAAACAATTGGTAAACTTTTAACACATATTGGCTTTCAGCTGTTAAAGTTCGATGTATGTAGCAGAAATTATTTCGTAACACGAATTCTGCCTTACTGATATATTTTTTCAGTTATCCGAGACCGAGAGAAGAGTACATTCTGGTAGCATTTCTTGATATTGAAGTTGCTTTCAACAACGTTATCAAGGCGGCAATAATCAAAGCGCTGAGGCACCTTAAGATATCCGACTGATTGACAGAACTGATTAGTCTCATGTTAGGCAGCAGATTAATAAACTCAACCCTGGGCGACTACTCAGAAAGAAGGTACGTCGGGAGAGGGACTCAACAAGGTGGTGTTTTATCCCCACTTCTATGGAGCGCTGTGGCCAACGAAATGCTGATAGACCTGGAAGTAGAGGCATATAAGGTAATAACTTATGCTATAACTGTTGCCAGTGTTGTATCAGGGAAGCACGCTCCAACTCTAATAGACTTAATGCAAAATGCTCCTAATCGACTAAAAATTTTGCCAACCAAATGTAGTCTGGATATTAACCCAGCCACGACAGTACTTGTCCTCTTCACTAGGAAATATAAAATTCTCCAACTTTTACCGCCATCAATAAATGGTACGCCACTCACTTTCTCAGATGGAGCCAAATATCTAGGTCTCATACTAGACAATATGCTAAGCTGGAAATCCAATATACAAGAAAGAGTAAGGAAAGCAACAGTTGTACTCTTCTCTTGCAAAAAAGCCATTGGGAATAAAAGGGGCTTTTCCCACCGGATTGTCCACTGATTGTTTTCATCGGTTAGCAAACATACACTTACTTATGGTAGCAGTATGGTGGACTGCATTGGACAAAATCACTTATTGTGACAAATTAAGTCCAAAGGTGAGCCAGCTTATGTATCAGCGGAGCACATTGCTCTTAACCCTCGGCTGCCCTTAACATACTATTTAACCTTACACCCCACGACATTTTTGGCAAACAAGTGGCCGCGAATACAGCTATTCGTCTCAAAGCCATCTATCAATGGACTAGCAGTTCGATAGGCCATTCTAATATTCTGAACAAATTCGGACCAAAATTAGGACGTTCCGAATACACTACCCAATAGCTAATGTTCGACAAGAAACTTCCAAGTCACCATACCACTAAAATCAGATTGAAGGGATGGAGGGAGATGGCAGAACAGTTTAACATTCCCCTGATATGGGTGCCGGGACATAGAGATATTTTGTGGAATTGCAAAGCCGATAAACTCGGCAGAAAGGGTACCCAAATACCTATTCTATGCGGTAAGCTGTATGGACGAGGAGGAAGATGAGACTATCTCCCATCTTCTATGCTCTTGTCCACACCAGTGATCTTAAATAAATACAGATGCACCGACAACACCGCTTCATTAGAGGCTCCAATTGGTTTAATTATTAAAGAGTTAATATCTCTTCATGTGATATCACAATGGACCTATCCATATTTAAGGTCTAAGTATGTCAGTTGTTTTCCTGACGGCCATGTTAGCCTAACCTAACCAATCCGAGACCCGTTTAAGTAAAATATATTTTTCACTTATCCAAGATGAGCTTAATTGATTATTTTTCAGTTATCCGACGTCTGCTTAAATGAAAAACCCGCTTAACTGAAAAAAATTGCTGATTTTTCAGGTTTCCCTGTACGCCACGCCGTTTTCCCCGCTTGTTTATTCTGAGTGAGATCGCAGCTTAAAATTTGCAATTTTATAAAGTTTAAGGTTATAATGAAAACGTAAGATGGTACAGACAATATTTTATTAGTATTGCAGAGATTAGGACCGAATACTGTGAATACCTACTCGGAGACTTAAAACTCTCTATAAATAATATGGAGTCAAATGAACCAAACAACTGAGTTGGGGCCCTTCAGATAATAATTGTAAATTGGGCTCATTTTCTTAAAGTCCCATAAGGTATTTATATTAATAAGAGGGACGGGTTAGGATATTCTTTCGCCAAAATATTCATCTTTTCTTATGAGACCCAGATCAATTTTTTTAAATAAAAACCTAAAATATGCTTCACAGAAAATCCTTATTTAAAACAAAATAAGTCCTCCTAAGTAACTGAGCCATAGTCAGTCCCTCATATGCATTTGTGCAATTCATTTTATCATTGGCTTCTTATAGCCAAGTAGAGCAATGCCATTGAAGTAGTTTAGTGAATCCTTAAATTGGCCTTGAGCATAAAGAACATCACGACAATACGAGTATAATATAACATCCTTGGTTCTGTGATGGGGAACCAAAAAAAATGTATCCGAGAACAAAACGAGACCAAGACCGGAACGACAGCCGAGGAAAGATTCACTGTAATTGTAAATAATTACAGTTGTTTGTACGAGACTTGCATGCCTGATGATAATGATGCAGCAGGCACCTTGAACTTTGGTTTATGCCATCTAAGAAGAATCTTCCTTTCGAACTGCTGATTTTTATGTCGGATAAGGTTGGTTGTTCGTTGTTCATTGTTCGTGGTGGAATTAATGCCATAATTCGGAAGATGTTAACGGAACACATGAAGGCTATTATATGAAGTATACCTGTCACCATCACTTACAGATATATTTTCTACTTTTGGTATCATCAAACATACTTTTGATGTGAAAGAAAGCCAAGAGTAATGTTGAATTACTCGTAGGTACGTAAGGTAGTGCTAGACAGTCAGTTAATAACAAATGGGGTTTTTACTCAACGCATGTGGTTGCACTGTTACAGAGACTAGGACCATATTTCTGATGCTTTCAAACGTAAAACATGCCATCGCTATCCTTTCTGTGATTTATGAAAATGATTCCGACAGCACTCAAGATGCAGTTAATACCTTGAATGACTCTGTATCGTTACAGTAGGCATTACACTATATGAAAAGCTTTGTATAGTTTTTCGAAATCATGTGGTATTTTTACTGAAGCCAAAAGTTAAATAATAGACGGTGATATTTTTGCCCCTTGGATGGTCATCCCAAGTGTGCCTAGGTCCGCTTACTACAAATCACATTGGAACATTATCTATCCAACGGGCCATTAGAATTAGTAAAATCAATGATGTTCAAATTCATGTAAAAAATAATTGTTTACCTTTTCTTCGAAAAAAGCGTAAATAAGTGTAAAAAAAACGTAAAAATCCTGTAAAAAATTTAAATAACTCGTAAAAAAGGTAAGAAGGGGAAAAGTAAATACATGAGAAAAAAGAGAGAAAATGAGAGGCATTGTCATTATCTGTCACTCTCATGTATATTTTTCGCTTGAAAGAATTAATGTTGAATGTAAAGATATTGGTACTGAAACTGAATATATATTAATCAATTAATAATAAAAGCATTTTATAATGAAAAAGTTTGATTTAAATACAATATAAAACTTATTTTTATGAACAAATCGGGCTCTATAATAATTATAATTTAACCATATGCGTGTAAGACCTAAGGTATTTTAAATGCAACCTGAATTGCACGGCACTAGTTTGGCTCGAAAGAAAATATAAGTTTTTTCGCGTTATTTACTTTTTTACCTTCTTATGATTTTTACATAAACACAGTAAAAAATACAGCCTGTAAAAAACGAATGAAAATAAAGTAAAAAAAATCAGGTTCATTTCGGACATAGGTATCGAAAATGAAATGCATATATTTAATGAAATCCTTATGAGGCAAGTCCTAAAACACTCACTCAGTTGAATAACCGTCCGCATTGAAACCATCTAATCTATATTGAGCCTTAATAGCCGGATTGATTGAAGGTGGAATAAAATTGAATCGGATCTTGTGTGAACATGACAGTTTTTTTGTTCAGTAAAGTGGTTAATTTGGGCATTTTGTATCAAAAAATAGAATTAGATCCAGTAGGTTCGTATAAAGTTTTAACTCGGAACGTCATTGTCATAACTACAACTACATATTTGTTAATTTGTAATGACGTAATGTGATACAATATCCCTATACCACAACTCGAATCGTAAAAATATCTACTCTCTACTCTTTTTCTGCGTTATACAATTCACATTCACGTGCGCTATCAAATTTCGTGAATATTTTTTTAGCTCAAAAATAACGGTACCTGCCATATAACCGTTAGGTTAAAGCCTATTTGCTCAGAAACGGCTTTAACGATTTTGGGAAAAAAATCAGTGCTGCTTTTTAGGTACGACCCATCATATGGTTAAAAAAAAATTTTAAAAACGGTCCACAAACGGTACTTTTCATAGTACCGTTTTATTTTAGCTTTCTACTATCTCATAAATGGCTTAACTAATTCTTTTGAAATTTCACGCATATATAGGTATAGGTTGCCCAATTTATTCTGCGTAACTATATTTTTAATTAATAGTTTTTTGTATTTTTAAAGGCATTTTTAAGATTTATATTTTGAAAAATGCTTATTAATTTTTTTTTCCAAAAATTATAGTTATATATATTTGCTAAATACCTATGAATTGAAGTTTTTGAATTTTTTAAAAAATCTTTTCAAAAAGTTTTAAAAAAAAAACTTTTATTCACAAAAACCGCTCCACAGATTTTTAAATTTTTTTTTGTCATAAATTCGAATTTACCCAAGAAATAAAATGGCGTACTCTTTTTTGAGCAATTATTTTAAGTATTTATTTCAGAATTTTGAATTATTTTTTCTTAGATTAAGCCGATTTAATAGTTTGTTTTTAAGTTTATATTATTAAATATTTAAAATATATATTAGATTAAGATATTTTATAGGAAAAAAATAAACTAATTTTGTATATATAAAAAAATTAAGTAATAAACTACTTTAAAAATATATTTAGATTTTTAACAGAAATCGATGTGATCGAACAAAAGAGCAAGTTCGTGCGATCCAGTCGGGCATTTTTTTTCTAACATATTAATTCTGTGGAAAACGGCTCTAAGGAGTTCCTCCAAATTCCTTATAATAGCTCATACCAAAACTTTTGAAACGATTTTTTTTTATATTCAGTTTTTAAAGTTATATTGTTAAATACCTAAGATTCTCATACAAACATCTTTTTTTGTATTAAGTAATCAAGTGTTCAATTAAATTAAAAAATGTTGTATATAAAAATTAAGTAAGAAACGTCCTTAAAATATATAATGATCAATGTGTTCATCATGTTATTTTAAGGACCAAAAACAACGGTAACTGTCATACATTTTTCGGCCAAAAAGTTTAATTTTATTTTACTTTTTTATGACTAGTACTTTCGCGTCTTGCTGGAAACAAGCGAAGGTAATACCTGTGCATAAAAATCGCGATGCGGGTGAGTTTCGATCTATAGCCATATAACCGTTTCCTTCCAAGGTATTGGAGAGACTAATGAACCATCAAATCAGGACCTTTCTGAGAACAAATAAATTGATATGTATCAATGAATCAGGCTTTTGACCAAAATACAGCTGTACTACAGCTCTTATTGATGTTGTGGAAAATATTAGAAACAATTTAGATAACGATAAATTAACTATATTAACGCTCTTAGACTTTTCAAAGGCCTTTGATATAGTTAGTCGTTTTATACTCTGTAAAAAACATAATGATCAATTTCTTGTCTCCCCGTCATCCGTCAAATTAATTCTTTCCTACCTAACCGGTAGATCTCAAGCACTTTTTACTAATAACTCCATGTAATCTTTTCTTCCCCTGCAGAAAGGTATCCCTCATGGCTATATTTTGGGCCCATTACTTTTCTCGATTTATATTAATGATCTTCCATCATGCTCCCTTAACTGTTCTATGCATATGTACGCATACGACGTTCAATTATATAACAGTTTTCCGCTAGGTATGCTCGAGAATAGTTTGCACGAAGTTAATGAAAATTTGAATAGAATTGTTATCTGGTCCCACAAAAATGATCTCTGTCTGAATCCAAAAAAATCTAAATGCTTAGTCATTTCTAGATCCATAACAGACACTTCCTATTTTCCTGAGATATATTTGAACAAAACTGTTATTGAGTTCGTTGATTCAACTAAAAATCTTGGGCTTATGTTTAATAAAACACTAAGTTGGAACAACCATATTAGGCTTACGCTAGGCAAGGTATATGGGGGTCTTCGGATGCTTTGGGCATCTCATCATATAACGCCTTTAAAAACGCGTTTAATTTTGGCTAAGACGCTCATAGTACCCCTTATGCTGTGCTACTGCGAGATATTTAGTAATTGCGACTTTGAACACAAGCGAAAACTTAATGTTGCGTTCAACAGTATTGCGCGGTATGTTTATGGTCTTAGAAGATTTGACCACATTTCAAGTTTTTCTAAGTCAATCTATGGAATTTCATTCAAAAATCAGAACATTAACCTTTCTTAGTAATATAATATACAATCGCATCAACCGGAATACTTGTTCAATAAATTAAATTTTACACGATCTGACAGATCAGGCGACATTATTCCTTGCGCTGCACCTTCTTAGTATCTTAACGCCAATTTTTTGTTCATTCCATTCGATTATAGAACTCCCTCCCCCGATCTGTAAAATTAATAAGCAGTGCGACCATGTTTAATAAAAGACTAACCTATGTATTTACTTGACGATGTTGATAATAATGATGATGACTGTGATGATGATGATTTGTTCGTCTCTTTTTCTCAAAATTTGAAATTTTTTGATTTAACTTTAACGATTTTGTTTTCATATAATGTAAATACAGTTGTTTAAAGTATATGAACTAGATTTTCAAATTATTTTTACTTTATACTTATATCCACTTTGTAAAACAATTTTTGTACAAATAGTATTACGATACTGATATTTGCTCTAGCTAATAAGATATTGTATCTTCCTGCGTAAAACTATGCAATAAATAAATAAATGAAATGAAAATGAAAAATACTCAATAACGGCTGAATTCTTAAAATAATTTAGTTAATTATTATTTAAAACAAAAAGTACGTTTTGATTTTTTTGTTTGGATATCCATAGTTTTGGTTTTCGATTTTCTGAAAAACTGTTCATTTCACAGACAGGTGGACGCAATTGCAGAATTTTGTTTAAATAAGAAGATAATAAAAGTATAAATGGTATTGTTAAACAACAGTACCTCAACGGTATAACTAGTGCTCTGAATTTGTTTATCAACATCGAGTTTTAACATTTTATATTTAACTAAATATTGCTTGATGGTTTCCGTTATTATTGGATTTAAGAAAAAGATTAGAAAAAATAATCGAGGCAATCAACTATGAAAATCGCTTCGACCGTTTAGGCTGTAAGTAAATGGACTTATAGACAGACAGACGGGCACACTTGTTCGCGGTCTCTATAATAGCAATGTCAATTTAAATATTGTAACTTTATGGGGAGTAAAAAATGTATGTGTTTGTTTGGAGCCAACTGACCTGAAAATGAAATGTCTAAACACCAATAAGACGCAGCGTGTGTACGAACCTGAAATGTCGACTTTTTAATCACCCTGCACTGCACATTTATTGTCATTAATGTCAAGTTCAATTTTTGCAAGCCTTTTTTGTTATTCATTTTTTGTAAAGTAAAATTTGTTAATCTTTTAGTGTAAAGGACAAATAAAAGGATTACAATTATAACATTCAAAGTGAGCACATCGTTTTTATTTAACTAGAAACACAGTTTTTAAATTAGGGCAGTCAACTTTCTAGTAAAAAAATATAATTTATTTTATGTTTTTATTAACGGTAATTCCCATAGAACCACTTTTCATGTTTTCGATTTTTGCACTATTGGATGAACCGATTCAAATTATTGTTTTTTTTTATGCAAATGCTCCTTTAAATCATAATAATATTCCATATTCAATTTTTTTTTCGAGTTTTAAAAAAAATATTTTTTTTTAAATAAATTTTTTTTAAAAAATTTTGATTTTATTTTTAAATTATAAATACTAATAACTTCTCACGTCATTTTATGTCAAAGCGTTGACTCATAACGTTGATCGTGTAATTCCAGCTTTACAGTTAAGCAATCTATAAACAATTTTAATGTGTGTGCCATCCTTTTATTTCTACCTAATTTCGTCACTAAATAACTACAACTACATACATAATACAGGCTCTGTTTTGCCTTTGAAAATCATATCAGGTTGACTTATTGTGAAAGTAAGGTTTGAAGGGCTGATTCTCGCCTAGTGAATTTGCCGATCATTCTTATTCCTCAATTACACTGATAACCCAGGGTGAGGTTGGACTTGATATTTACAATATTTAGGGCAACGAGACAATTTTTGCATTGCTGGTTCAATTGAGACTATTAGCTATGTGGCCAAAATAATTGTTTACACTATGTAATGTCAGGATAGTAGTATTTCAGTTTTGAATAATTTGGGTCCTGCTTAGAAATCTTAGATAAGTTTTCTCATAACTGGTGGGATTTCAGTCTAAAAAAGATTATCAAAGTCGGGCAATCGAAAAGAGCTAGAGAAATTTAATGACTCAGAGAAGAATTAAGCCCAGATTTTTGCCCTTCAAGACAGATTCTTAGCTTGGCCGTTATAGTAGACTAGGATCTGGTAGTAAGCAGTATCAATTCGGTTTTGTATGGGTTAACTTCTACTTTGCAACAGTTCCTAAATTTTCTCAATGCAATCCCTGTGATGCTCATTATCGCTGTGATACTCATTATCTATAATTATTATTAAGCTCGAATGAAATCGGGCTGATGCCTTGAAAAGAAGAATGTCTCGTTCTAAGGATTTTTGCTTACTATATTTGCATTTGCAAAAAAAATCGAACTCCAGATTTTAATCAAAGTTGACATTACGATGACAGATAACACCAAAAAAGTGGGTCCCGCAATTCCTCTTTTTCTGTCTGTTTGTCTATCTGTACAACGCTCTACAGCCTAAGCGACTTAAGCGATTTTCTTAAACTTGGTATTTAAGTGTTTTAGGTGATTGTCCAAAATAGATTTTTGAATCGTTTTTTAGGTCCAAAAATAACGGTACCTCTCAAAAAATACCCTGCGGTAAATGCAATACAACCATTTTTTTTATTTTGAACTTTCTCATAAGCGACTTGATGGATTTTAATCAAAAATTTTTATGTAAAAGGTCCTTCAAATTGAAAAAATACTGCTTACGAAAATCTTCGAAAAATGTTTTTTTTTGGATTTCTGAAAAAAAAAAATATTTTTCTGGATCTTTGAAAAAAAAAAATATTTTTTTTTTTGAAAATTCATGATGATGATTTTTTAAATTTTGTTTTTAAGTTTGTATTGTTAAATATTTAAAATTGTCATACGGTTTTTTTTTGAAAAAATTAAAAAAAAATTGTATATAAGAAATTAAGTAAAAAACGACTACTTTAAAAATATATTTTATATATTAACTATGTGATCGAACATAAGAACAAGTTCGTGCGATGCAGTCGTGAATTTTATTTCATCTGGCAATAAAAATGTCCATGCGTTCTTACCGTGGTCATTCGTAGTTCTTCAGAAGTGGGATTTACTATTCGTTGATGATTTCCTATTGAAATGTCCTTGTGTTTGTTTTTATTTTTCCAAGTTTTTTTTTAAAATTTTTCAAATAAACAAACATATAAAGTTACAATCGATCATTAAAACCACGCTTTGTATTTACGGCCTAGGCCCTGAAAGTTTTGAAAGCGGCCTAATTTTGCATAAAGGTACATGTCAACAAGCTAATATTTCCCGAATTTGGGTCGTTTGCGTTTCCAATCCACACAAGGTCCACTAGGAAACAATTCATACGCAAAAATTCACACGGTTTAGTGTGAATTGTTGGCTCGCGGGGTCAGCGGTCCGTAGTACTTACCTGGAAAACCACGATGACATTGCCATCACACTCAGCGGAGAGAACTACCATTCGATTTTAACAAATGTTTTTTTCACAATGAGATTAATATGTGTGTCCAAAAATGTGTTGCTACGATCCGCACTGCTGATTGAACCCTAACTTGTTTCCATTTGAAGACGCAAACATTACTAAACGTATTTATTAAAATTATCGTACCGAAATAAAGCGGCATCGAAAGTTGGAAGGTATACACAAGATTGTCATCATTTTAATGTCTACCACATTACCACAATCCCTGATGAGAACAGACATAACAACTTGCAGATGGCTAAAGAAATTATTGCTCCAACATTTTCCACCTAATCAAGCATCAAGCAGGCTCGTTGTCTTCCCCTAAAAATACCTTCATTCTATTTCCCAAAGTACGCAATAACCATTTATGTACTACGAGTATTAAGCTTAAGGTGCCCATACTAAGTTGTCTCACCACTATTGTGCTGTTATACCTCGCCCACATCAAACTAAATCCATTGATGGATTATTTATTTTATAAATATTTTATATACGACGAGTAAATTGAAAATTTGTCAGCCGAAAAATATAAATAGGTAGCTAGACATTACATCCCTCTACATATCTAACATTTTCAAAGCATTAGTGAAGATAAAGGAAATAAAGCATTTCGGCTCATCTTTGACATCTTTATAAAAAATGTACCATCATTAAAAAAAAAAAAAAAAAGAAGAAGAAAGGCAGGTTGCGAAAGAAGAAAGATTTCCTGAAGGTAAAATATTTTAGTGGATTTACGTGGGAATTAGGGTTGCCAGATTGCTTTAGATGTTGCCTGATTTGGTAGCAAACAACTTTTAATTGAAGGACATTATCACGTGGAGTTTAAGGCGTACGGCTGTAGAAAATTCAACTTTTCGTGTTTTTTCATGACTTTTATAAGCAAATTTTGTCAAAAAATATTGATTCTTATTACATTTTCAAATGACAGCAAATTATATATCTGACTTTGTATACAAGCTGCGGTCAGTAAATGTGAATTTCCAGTACAAACATCAATTTATTTTCGAATTTTACATTCTTCAAATCTTGTTGGATAGTATGTATATTTAGAAAAAGCATGATTTATTGTTGGATCACCTGGAGAGAATAGAAGCGGCAACTCTGCAAGGCCAATCTTTTAGTCCACTTTCTTGCTGACATCGACAATGAAATTGACTAAGTTTAAAGGCCAGTCTCCAGGAGAGCAAAGCACATATACACACTGACGTCTTGAACAAAAAAAAAACACCATGTATATCAAAACTCATTGCTTTCATCCCCATAATACAAAAATCTATTAAAAATAGAACAGTATTGATCTTAGGAGTTGTTATTGGATTTAATCAATAAAATTACTCTCACTTTCGTATAATTATCTTTACCTGTGTCATTTTCATTTTAAGAAAACTCTTCATATTTTCCTCCATTTATGTTAAATTAATGTAAATAAATTCACGACTAATGAGTCTCACGCACATGCTCTTATTTTGAGCACTTATTGCAGTTTAAAAAATTGAATTATGTTTTATAAACATTTATAAATGTAATTGAAAAACAGTGATCAAATGCATAAGATTCATTCTTAAAATTGTTAAAACAACTCTTGAATTTTAATTTTTTTTGGCCTAAAAATAGAATGCCATTTGATTTTTGGAATTAATATCAATTCATTCAAAGAAAATAAAAAAAAATTGAGCAGTTATTAATAATTAATTTCTTAAGCTACAATTACACGGTCAACGTAATCGGTAATCGCATTGAATCTCCATAAAACTAATACTGACTCTCCCACTTCAGCGTCAATATTTACAGTGTCAATGCTTCAAACGTTGACGAACACACGAATGACACAATTAGTGTTGTTCCTCTACGTGTCGACTTTAATTGTCTACATTTCAATGTAGACAATTGGTCGACAATGTCAACAATGTTGACAATATGTCGACAATCTAGACAATGTGTCGACAAAGTAAATAATAACTTTCACGTCCAAGCTTCACAAATAAAATCATTGCAAAAATTGGGCGATTTGATTTAAAAAGGAGAACTATTGACCAGATTCTGATTTGGGCGTTTTTTCCTAATATTTGGAGGTTATTCCCTTATTTGGGCGATAATTCCAATTTCGGGTGTTCTTTTCACTTGAATTTTCATATTTGAATTTTGGGCTTCTCTCCTTAAAAAAGTAGAAATATGAGAAATAATGCCCGAAAGGAGAAAAAATACAACAACAATTTTGCTCTGATTTTTTTTGTGATATTTCCAAATCGATTTGGGCGAAAATGCCTAACGCCATTTCTGTTAAAAAAAAGGTTTTTTTCTTTCTATTTTGACGTAACAGAAATGGAACTTGGATCAAAATTTAATTTTTTGCTAACTTTGAGACTTATTATTCCCTTCTTCCAAATGTTGGTTCAATTAAAAACGCTCTTTGGACTGCTGTATGAGTATAAAACACGGTAGATCGTTAGGTCTTGACTTGAAGTTCATATACCTACAAAACAAAAATCGAAAAGCTTAGGATTTCCGTTCCGACTCTCTTAGAATCGATATCAATTATTAAGCACTTCAGATTGCTGTAGAAAAATGAAATGTGGTAAAGTGATATGATTTGAGTTAATATTTATAGTATAAAGGTAAAACATGAAAACTGGAGATTTTCGATGCTAAGATTTTTGTATCAATTATTTAAAGTACTTTCAAGTAGAATGATGATCTTTAGACTGTTTAGATGTGTTCCTGTTAATAGGGAATCGAAATATTGAACATTTGATATTTAATTCTTAAAGGACATGTTATTCAGCCATTTTATCAGAGTAAGAACAATATCTCTGCTACAAGAATTAAAATTGGACATACAAAAGTAAACAACTCCAAATTATGTGAGAAATTTGTCAGTTTATGATTTGGCTACTGAACCAAATTTGCAAGTTTTACTGGCATTTTTTACTTTTATTACTAAATTCCTCAAATTGGAAAGGTTTTTAAAACTCGACTAGTAGTAAACCAGTGGAGTGATTCGGTGGACCTATATATATAGTAGGTTTATCATAACAGATTTCTCCCATAGTTTTCGATATATTCTCTAATTTAAATATTTTAAACTAAAAATTTTATAAACATAGAACTAAGTATATACGTTTATATTTTTTCACGGCCGTCTTGTTCTTGCACGCATGTTTTTGTATTATAGAAGAACTTGGTTTTTTTTTTAAATATTTATGTTGAGAGGTTTGATAAAATTTAGTAGAAAAAATTATGAATTATGATGGTTTTACTAATTGTCTAAAATGTCAAATTTATGTCGACAATTTTGAATTGTCCACATCGAATTGTCTATACATTGTCCGACATGGCACAAGTCCGTCAAAAATGTCCCAAAACGCGATAATGTGCATTGTGTGTCAATGTAATTTTTGTTAGTCACGGCCAATGCATTGATACTCAAAACTTTGACGATCACACGAGTTGACCAAATTCAAATGCTTTGACAGAAGAAAATGTCGGTCAGTTTCACGTTTTGTTTATGCAGACATCAATTTGAGTTGCTTAAGAAAAATATCTTTTAAAGTTAATATTGAATATAAAAAAAAAAAAAAAATCCAAATGACAAAAAGATACTTTGATTTGTTTGGAAATGGCTGTTCTAGCCGCTTTATATAAATGAGGGCAGCACAGATGAGGGATGAGGACCAAGAAAACATTAGCAGCGCAAGGCTGCAAGGAAATCGTCGTTCCGTTTGGACAAAAACTTGGTTGGTTGTAGCTGCACATAAAAATGATCTTTATAATTGTTCTAAAAAAAGCATGCCATTTTCTGTATTGTATAAAGTATTTAAGAACATAACTTCAAAAAAATCGCACACCCATTTTCGAAAACTTGAATCCTCGAAAAAAATAATTAATTATTCTAAAAAGCCAAATAAATGAAGATTGGATTAACGTGGATGTGAATTTTATATCTTCCTTCTTCAATTTCCAATTTTAGTGCTTTTTTTACCCTATTGAAAAATGTCAATACAAATACAGAGTTTCAAGTTTCAACTAACTATAGACGTACAGATCTAAACCACCTTGGTAAAGTCTTGTTCTATCTAACCACTGCCGCACCCAACAGGGGCTGCCAACGACTTCGGGTGTAAGCTGCAGCCATTGCAAAATTCCAACAAGAGGAGAGTCTAATGTAAAAGACACGGGTGTCGTGTGGCACCTGTTAGCCAGCAGTACCGTATTAACGCTTTTTAGCTTACGAATTGGCGAATGGCCGCTAGAGTCCTTGCTTACCAGTTCCTGTTTGCAGCTTCATCTTTTGTATCAGAAAGCTCGCTGCACCCTTCGATAAGTCCTACTTCAATACAGCACGAATATAACCGTATATACGACCGAATCTTATTGATCGTATTGATCTACATTACAGACGCCATGTTCTGTTGGCAAAAGCTATCCGCAGCAAAGCGGAATTTACACACATTACAAATACAAGAACCGGCTTTCGATAAAATTAAAAGCAAATGCCTGCTTTTGGATAGATTTTTGACATTTTTTCGAGTATTGAATGATTATGTTGCTTAGTTGGTAGTTCCGATGACTTTGATGAGCCTCGAAGTCTTTGTTCGTAGAGATCTTCTTTCTGTCAATGGGCACGTTCACCCATTTATTAGACAAGTGATCACCGATACTAAGCTATACGAATATATTTGTGAACGATTCGGATAGGAAAGCAGACAAAAATCAATAATTTTTGGTTAAGTATGTGCTCATAACAAATACAAATTACTATCGCTAATCGCTATCGGGGCTCTTCCACTTTCAGTTAAAGTCAAAGTTGGCTTATTCGTGCGAAACTGACATATCAAAGATACTTTAATAAAAGATGTTTGAGTGGCTTTATGTCAGCTGCTGTCAAAAATGAACCAACTAAAACTAGAGCAGCGCCCCCAACCAAACCTCTTAAATTGGAATAGCAACAATCATTTAATGAGAAAGTGAGTGCATTTCTATTATATAGTAAGAAATAAGCACTCATTAACAGTACATGAGTGTGTGTCATCTATGTATTGTAAGACGTGCAAGACTTAGTTTTGTGCTATGTAGATTATAAATGTAGACTACATGATTGTCTAGATGTAGACAATTCAATGTAGACAATTCACAATTGTCGACATAAATTTGTCGACAATGTAGATATTGTAGACAATTCGTTAAACCATCAAGATTCATAAGTTTTTCTACTAAAATGTATCAAACCACAAAACATAACTGCTAAAACAAAAGAACCAAGTGCTTCTATAATTCAAAAACATGGGTGTAAGAATAAAATCTAAATTTAAACGTATAACTAGTTATATGGTTATAAAGTTTTAGTTTCAAATATTTAAATTAGAGATATCGTAAATTATGGGAGAAATCAATTCATTGGTGTATTACTGGTCAAGTTTAAAAAAAAAAACTTTTAAAATTTGAGGAATTTGGTAATAAAATTTAAAAAAATGCCAGTAAACCTTGCACTTTGCTTTAGTAATCAAATCATTAACTGAAGAATTTCTCCTTCATTTGGAGTTGTTTATTTTTCTTATTCCGATTACAATTCCTTTCGCAAGTATATAGTTTTTATTCTGATAAAATGTTTGAATGACGGGGCCTTTCATTAATTAAATTTTCAAGATTTCGATTCCCTATGAACAGGAATACCTCTAAACTTAAAAGATCAGCATTCTCCGTGAAACTACGCCCAAATCGATTTGGAAATATCATAAACAAAAATTCTGAGCATATTTTTGTTGTATTTTTTCTCGTTTTGGGCGTTATTTCTTATCATTTGATGACATTGAATGCCCAACACCAACTTGAGTGTGCTACCACCAAGTTTTTTCTCAATTATTTTTGGCTGGAATTATAGCTATTTCACGACCTGCCAAGGTCGATCATCAGATTCCTTTGCTCTAGTGGTGCTGGTCTACTTTAGAGCTCTACACTAGAGCTCACAAAATGTGTATACCGACTTAATAAAAATAAAAAGAAATTAAAGCCACAGGTGGAGGCGGTTTAAAAAAATGTTTAAATGTTTTGAGGTAGTAGTATCAACTTGGATTTAACCTTAAATTTGGAGTCAAGCTAAACCTAAGAACAAGCACTAGTAATTATTATCAAGCGCTTAACAATAATTGCCTACTTTCTGCTATTTTTTTTTTATTTCGTGTTGGTGGTCTAATACAATTTAATTCCTTAGCCAAGAACTCCCACTCCAACTTCGTTTGTTGACTTCTGTCGACACATCCTATATGATTTCTGTCTAGGTTTTTATTTGCTTCTATGAGCTCTACATATATTTCAATTGTTATATTTTACCCTAAGAAACTTTTTTGTTACATATAATTAATAGATCAAACGAAAAAAAATTATATTGTGCCACTATTTTTGGCTGTGTCGTTTGCAATTTTGTAAACGACTAAATTTGGCGTTTTAAGAGGCTTTAAAAACGACTAACGCAATACGAAATGACGATAAACGTCACTAAATGAATATATTCCACATCAACATAAACGCCAGTTGGCGTTCAACGCCATACGCAAGAGCAAATTATTGTGTCGTGTTTTGGTACGGCGTTAAACGACTATCGCAATAAGGGTGATTTTGTTTTTGTGGACTGTGTGGATTAAGGGCAAATTGAATACCTTTATTACCTGCAGTCCAAGGTAATACATAACATTAAGTGAATTTGTGACCTTTAGTCCAAAATGCGTTTCGCCCAGGTACTACAGCTGGGCTCATCAGTTAGATGCTGTAGTACCTTTCTAAGACGCATTATTTTTTGATCGATGTTTACCGACTTTAATAAAACTTACAGCGATTACTCACTGTAAATTATATTTTTCTAGGGGAATTTGGTTAGATTCATGCACCTAGAATTATGTTTTGCCCGTGGTCTGGCCAGTGAATTAATTGAAGAAAACGCAAACAATATGTTTATATTATTTTTGTTTTTGTTTTAGTGGACTGTGTGGATTTAAAGCCAATTGAATGAATTTGTGACCTTTAGTCCAAAATGCGTTTCGCCCAGGTACTACAGCTGGGCTCATCAGTTAGATGCTGTAGTACCTTTCTAAGACGCATTATTTTTTGATCGATGTTTACCGACTTTAATAAAACTTACAGCGATTACTCACTGTAAATTATATTTTTCTAGGGGAATTTGGTTAGATTCATGCACCTAGAATTATGTTTTGCCCGTGGTCTGGCCAGTGAATTAATTGAAGAAAACGCAAACAATATGTTTATATTATTTTTGTTTTTGTTTTAGTGGACTGTGTGGATTTAAAGCCAATTGAATGAATTTGTGACCTTTAGTCCAAAATGCGTTTCGCCCAGGTACTACAGCTGGGCTCATCAGTTAGATGCTGTAGTACCTTTCTAAGACGCATTATTTTTTGATCGATGTTTACCGACTTTAATAAAACTTACAGCGATTACTCACTGTAAATTATATTTTTCTAGGGGAATTTGGTTAGATTCATGCACCTAGAATTATGTTTTGCCCGTGGTCTGGCCAGTGAATTAATTGAAGAAAACGCAAACAATATGTTTATATTATTTTTGTTTTTGTTTTAGTGGACTGTGTGGATTTAAAGCCAATTGAATGAATTTGTGACCTTTAGTCCAAAATGCGTTTCGCCCAGGTACTACAGCTGGGCTCATCAGTTAGATGCTGTAGTACCTTTCTAAGACGCATTATTTTTTGATCGATGTTTACCGACTTTAATAAAACTTACAGCGATTACTCACTGTAAATTATATTTTTCTAGGGGAATTTGGTTAGATTCATGCACCTAGAATTATGTTTTGCCCGTGGTCTGGCCAGTGAATTAATTGAAGAAAACGCAAACAATATGTTTATATTATTTTTGTTTTTGTTTTAGTGGACTGTGTGGATTTAAAGCCAATTGAATGAATTTGTGACCTTTAGTCCAAAATGCGTTTCGCCCAGGTACTACAGCTGGGCTCATCAGTTAGATGCTGTAGTACCTTTCTAAGACGCATTATTTTTTGATCGATGTTTACCGACTTTAATAAAACTTACAGCGATTACTCACTGTAAATTATATTTTTCTAGGGGAATTTGGTTAGATTCATGCACCTAGAATTATGTTTTGCCCGTGGTCTGGCCAGTGAATTAATTGAAGAAAACGCAAACAATATGTTTATATTATTTTTGTTTTTGTTTTAGTGGACTGTGTGGATTTAAAGCCAATTGAATGAATTTGTGACCTTTAGTCCAAAATGCGTTTCGCCCAGGTACTACAGCTGGGCTCATCAGTTAGATGCTGTAGTACCTTTCTAAGACGCATTATTTTTTGATCGATGTTTACCGACTTTAATAAAACTTACAGCGATTACTCACTGTAAATTATATTTTTCTAGGGGAATTTGGTTAGATTCATGCACCTAGAATTATGTTTTGCCCGTGGTCTGGCCAGTGAATTAATTGAAGAAAACGCAAACAATATGTTTATATTATTTTTGTTTTTGTTTTAGTGGACTGTGTGGATTTAAAGCCAATTGAATGAATTTGTGACCTTTAGTCCAAAATGCGTTTCGCCCAGGTACTACAGCTGGGCTCATCAGTTAGATGCTGTAGTACCTTTCTAAGACGCATTATTTTTTGATCGATGTTTACCGACTTTAATAAAACTTACAGCGATTACTCACTGTAAATTATATTTTTCTAGGGGAATTTGGTTAGATTCATGCACCTAGAAAGGTCTTAGAAAGGTACTACAGCATCTAACTGATGAGCCCAGCTGTAGTACCTGGGCGAAACGCATTTTGGACTAAAGGTCACAAATTCATTCAATTGGCTTTAAATCCACACAGTCCACTAAAACAAAAACAAAAATAATATAAACATATTGTTTGCGTTTTCTTCAATTAATTCACTGGCCAGACCACGGGCAAAACATAATTCTAGGTGCATGAATCTAACCAAATTCCCCTAGAAAAATATAATTTACAGTGAGTAATCGCTGTAAGTTTTATTAAAGTCGGTAAACATCGATCAAAAAATAATGCGTCTTAGAAAGGTACTACAGCATCTAACTGATGAGCCCAGCTGTAGTACCTGGGCGAAACGCATTTTGGACTAAAGGTCACAAATTCATTCAATTGGCTTTAAATCCACACAGTCCACTAAAACAAAAACAAAAATAATATAAACATATTGTTTGCGTTTTCTTCAATTAATTCACTGGCCAGACCACGGGCAAAACATAATTCTAGGTGCATGAATCTAACCAAATTCCCCTAGAAAAATATAATTTACAGTGAGTAATCGCTGTAAGTTTTATTAAAGTCGGTAAACATCGATCAAAAAATAATGCGTCTTAGAAAGGTACTACAGCATCTAACTGATGAGCCCAGCTGTAGTAACTGGGCGAAACGCATTTTGGACTAAAGGTCACAAATTCATTCAATTGGCTTTAAATCCACACAGTCCACTAAAACAAAAACAAAAATAATATAAACATATTGTTTGCGTTTTCTTCAATTAATTCACTGGCCAGACCACGGGCAAAACATAATTCTAGGTGCATGAATCTAACCAAATTCCCCTAGAAAAATATAATTTACAGTGAGTAATCGCTGTAAGTTTTATTAAAGTCGGTAAACATCGATCAAAAAATAATGCGTCTTAGAAAGGTACTACAGCATCTAACTGATGAGCCCAGCTGTAGTACCTGGGCGAAACGCATTTTGGACTAAAGGTCACAAATTCATTCAATTGGCTTTAAGTCCACACAGTCCACTAAAACAAAAACAAAAATAATATAAACATATTGTTTGCGTTTTCTTCAATTAATTCACTGGCCAGACCACGGGCAAAACATAATTCTAGGTGCATGAATCTAACCAAATTCCCCTAGAAAAATATAATTTACAGTGAGTAATCGCTGTAAGTTTTATTAAAGTCGGTAAACATCGATCAAAAAATAATGCGTCTTAGAAAGGTACTACAGCATCTAACTGATGAGCCCAGCTGTAGTACCTGGGCGAAACGCATTTTGGACTAAAGGTCACAAATTCATTCAATTGGCTTTAAATCCACACAGTCCACTAAAACAAAAACAAAAATAATATAAACATATTGTTTGCGTTTTCTTCAATTAACATAACATTAAGGTAGTACATAACATTAACAAATCAGGGTTTAAATCAGCAACAGGGCATAAGAGTCACCCCTATGTATACCCATCACGCACAAAACTATAGGAATCTGATTTCTGCACAAGTCAAATCCAAGAACAACATATTTTAGATTCACCTTAAAGAATATGCTGGTGCATTTTTTTTTTTATATAACTGCACGCGCTCAAGGGATTATTAATACCCTTTATATGTTTTTTTTTAACACAGCGCGGGTATCCGGTAGAAGAAGAGAAAGAAGGATAGGAATGATGTGTCGCGATGTTCTGCGACTAGAGCTGGTTGTTGTCTCAGATTTAAGTCAAGGGATGGCGGCTGAACTAATGCGGAGAGAATTACCTTGTCTTATTTATTTATGTAACATATAATTCACATTATTTTATTTATTTTGTTGTCATATTTTATGGGTATGCTAGCTTACTCTATCACATGTTGTTAGTGTTATGCCTAAACAGCATGTAATGCGCAAAGCAGCAACTTATTTTATTACAATTTTATCGAACCTGCAACCACGAGGTTGACAGGCGTGTACACAACTATCGCGCCACGGACACCCCAAATTTATTCATTATGTATGCATTATTTATTATTTATTTATGCATTATGTTCACAAGACGAGACAAGGCAACGTGGATTGATATTCATTACGAGTCTATACGTTTCGATTTTATTAATCATCATTTCTTACGTCCCTTTAATATATTTGCTGATCTAACACAGTGTAAACTATAAACACCTTCAACGAAAACTACCTAATCGCAGAACTGACATAGTATCGTTAGGTGTTCTGCGGTTGATGTTGGCTCAGACAATGATGTCTGTCTCGTATGCTGTCGTTGCTTATGCCCGATGATGATGTGCACGGATAGCGTAGAGGTCGTGTGATACTGCTGTTATTTATTGCAATGATGAATTAATGCAAACAATTATTTTCATTAATGCCTTTTTTAGGCTAATTTGTAGCGGCTTGATACATAAGAGGAATTTCATGATATGTAGTCGTGCATTTATTTGTTGAAAAAAAAGAAGAATTTTTGTTATGGCTTTAACTTTTCTTTCTTATAGTAACTACTTTGTTTCCCTCTGTTTCCCAATTATTATCTTTTCAGTCTTCCCAATAAATTATTCAGCAGCTTGGGAATATTTTGAACTTAATATTCCAGTACTACAAAAAAAATAGAATTCCATTCTTTTAATCGGTCAACAGAGTTTTGTAATTGCATGGGAATCACTTTTGAAAAAAAAAAAATATCAACATAAATAGACACAAAATTTATACTCAAATAACATTATCTAAGTAAAGATGCCTGCATGTCACTATACCATTCCAATAATTAAGATTGCCTCATAAAGTGCTTTGGCTCTCTCTCCCTCTCTCGGTATAACTGCTGCATACTGCGCGACACAATTTAGATGGACATGCAAGAAAGTTAATTCTCTAACCGAGCATTGCTATCTGACATAAAAAAAAAATTGTTCACGATATCACTGGGACTTGGTCCTAGGGAGAATTGGCCAACCGACATGCCAAACTAATTGCTTGTAAACATTTAGTTTCACGAAACGAACGACCAAGCGCCAGTGGCACCGCACGAAATGCAATTTGTAAATAACGAAGCTAAGGCCGGCACAGCCCAGCGCGCCGCGTAATCAACCGTACCAATTAGTTATAAGAAAATCATTAAATGAAACTCAGTTTTTACTGATACATTCATATAGCACAATACATACATATGTACGTATGTATATAGCAACTAGCGCTCTATTTACTATATCTGTACAATAAAGTTACGGCATTTAAACACTAAAGAAGCTTCAACTTTCTCATTTCCTATTTTAAGTGCAGCAAGTGTTGCCGTCACTCAAAAAATTAAGCTTTTTTATGATATATTTGACAAGAACACAATGTATTCAATTTTTTTTTTAAATCTCCCAAGTGTAATAAAATATGACATTGACGGCCATTTTATTAAAAATGAAGAAAATATGTTTTCAGTTCTATTCTAACTGAGATCATCAGCGGGGCCCAGTTTCAAAAGGAAGAGAGCAATATAAAATTACATTACATTAAGACAAATTAAATTTCTTATTGTTTTTTATCTTATATTAAGCAAAGACTTTATTTTATTTTTTAAACAGAATACAGTTTTATCTTAAAAAAAGGCTATAAAAGATTATTTCACATATCTTTTCTATACTTCTTTCTCTTCTTTCACCGGATGACCGCGCTGTGTTCAAAACATATAAAGGGTATTCATAATCCCTTGAAAGCGTGCAATATTATAAAAAAAAATAAATATGACGGACGGACAGTGGGTCGGTTTGTATGGGACTACATCCAAATGGACCAACAAAAATCGGTACCGATTTTGTCGATATTTTCAGCACGAGTCTACAGCCTAAACGGTTGGATAGATTTGCTTCGAACTTTGTATTTATTGTTTTTTTGGTAATATGCCCACAAGTTTTTTACATTTTTTTAAAGATGAGAAATAACAGTAGCTCCGATAAATTTTTTTTTGCCAAACAAAAATCTTATTTTTCTGAAAAACGGCTCCAACGATTTTTATAAAAAAAAATAAGTACATTAATATAGGGAAAACGAACATTTTGGTAATTTCTTTGTTGGAAAAAAATTGTACATGGTACCATATTTTTGTTTTTCGATTTTATGGGAAGCTGTTATTTCAATTTTTTTGCGCAGAAGATACGAAAAAGTCTAAACACTATTGTAATCTAGACAGACGGCAACAATGCCATGCAATATTGATTGTATATAACAAATTGTAGAAAAAATAAAATCAATCTAATCTAAATCTAAAATCTATTGTAATCTAAAATTTTTCAAAAAAATTTTTTTTGCGAAATAAAAAAAAACTTTCTTTTTTGAAAATTCAAAATTTCGAAAACGACCTAATGGATTTCTTCGAAACTTCGTACTTGGTTGGTTTCTGACATTATATTGAAAAGTTAAAAAAAACAATATTCCTAAACTAAAAAACATATAAATGTTAACAAAACCGTTAAGAAATAAAATTATTTCTCGAAAACGGCTCCAAGAATTTTCATAAGAAAATTTGTGAGTTCTTAAAGTAGTACAGTCCACTTTAGAATAATTTTTTGTATGCAAATTTAGCATTGCAGGTTGCTAAATAAAATTTTCAAAAACCAGTCACAGAATTTTATTAATTTATTAAAAAAATCTTCGAAATGGCGTTTGAAATTTTTTTTCTAAAAATGTTTTCAAAATTTTATAAATAAAAAATTTATTTATTAAAAAACCGCTCCAACGATTTTTGAATTTTTTTTATAATATATTCGTATTTATCCATGAATTTAAATGGCATCTTTGTTTTCCCTCAAACAAACTATAACGACTAAGCAATATAAAAACATTTAAATATGTGCATTATCCATTTATTCTTACCTTATTATTATTCCATTCTTACGAGTTTTGCGTACACCACTAAATACTAAATACAGTGTAGGCCCTATACATACATGTATACATATATGTGGCTTGAAAAATCACATGAATCTTATTTATATATATTGCACCTAAATTATAAAGTTATATGCATATAAATAGCTGCCTACCCACCAACATCCTTCATTTTTATTATTATATGTACATGTTTACATACTAAGGTTCCATCTATATGTATTTGTATGCAGACACATTTTACTCTCCTAACTTACTTAATTAAAATTCATAACTTAGTTTTAAATATACATTTGGAGGTAGATACCTATGTCACTCTTCCTTGAATCATCCATTCGACAATTCATTATACTAAGAATCAATGTAATCTTAACTACATAGGTTTAAATAGGATAGGATAACCACACATAAACTGCATTAGTTGTTAGCTATAAGAGCAAGTTCGTACGATCCAGTCGTGTCAATATGCTATTGTATTTTTTTAATTTTTCTTTTGTAAATGAACTACAAATCTGATGAGTTTCATAATTTTATCTTTAAAAATAAAACAATAATAAGACAAATTGTTCATTATGGGGTGGCTGTGGCCCGATAGTTGTGTGTTCGCCTGTCATCCTTATGGTCACAGTCTCGATCCCTGCCGTAGTCTATGCCTTCTTATTTGTCCTTTAAAAACCAATTCTAAAATAAATGTCATACGAGTTTGTTGGCTTTACTCATTACATGCTGTTTATGCATAGAACTAACAACATGTGATTGAGTAACACTAGTATACCGATAAATATGACACCGAATAAAAAAAAATAATACAAATTATAAGGGACAAAGATAAATAACACACGCAAGTTTCTCCGCATTAGTTTAGCCGCCATCCCTGGAGATAAAATCTGAGACAGCAACCACCTACAGTCTTAGAACTTCGCGCCACACGTCTTTCCTATTCTTCTTTCTCTTCCTAACCTAACGCCCGCACTGTGTTGAACATTTAAATGGTAGTATAATCCCTTGAGCGCGTGTAGATTATAAAAAAAAAATTAAAACAGATGATTTTTGGGTTAAATAATATTGTCGTACTTCTTAAGTCCCTTAGAGCCACAAACAAAAATGAATTGATCAAAACGAATTGAATTGTTTTATGAAAACAATAGTTTATCAAACACTGCAAAAAATTAATTAAAAAAATTGGAATTTTTTCCCTATTTGCCTCACTGTGCCACGCGGCGCACGAAGGTAGCATATATGATCAATAGCAAGAACGCAGGCAATAACTTAAGATTTGCCTATAAAATGTTACCATAATAATTAATGAATTCCAGTGTAAAAAGGTGATGTGAATTGGATACACAAAGAACAACAGCTGCTTGTAATGGGAAAAATGGATGGGGACCTAGCCGTTGCATGGGTTGGTGATAGGAATGTGGACAGGATGAGTAGGAAACTCAATTGAACCGGAGACGAAAACTAGGAGTTTTAGAGCTGTAAAGGTTCCGAAGGTTTAGCCGAAAGGTTGGAGATACGCTGGTTTATCGCGGCTTTCCTCGCCGTATGTAGGGGTATTCCCCTCCCACTAAACCTCTCTTTGCTATCAGTGCACATATTATCAAAACAAAAAAGCAAAACAGCACAACAAAAATAGGACAAACACGCCGATCTAACATCGCCACCCCCGCTACCGGCAGAGCCATTCCCGGCTCCAGGTTCGGACACTACCAGGTAAGTTAGTGTAAAACCTCTCACAAGCAGGAAGTGAAATTAGGTTTCAACCGTGCGTGGCTCGCCGTCACGACTCTAACATCAAAATGCTTCTGTCCGCATTTGGTCAGCATGTCGCCTGCGGCAACTAAGTGAATGTCTGGTCCGGTAATTATTTCGTCCGTCGGTCGGTCGGCCTTATGCTTATGAAATAAGGTTTGTTTTGTATTTCTCGGTTTAATTTATTTTTCTAGTTCTAGTCTCGAATAATATTTTGTGAGTTTTGTCGGTACGGTTGATAGTAGGATTGAATCTCGATGGATGTGTTCATAGAGTAGTTATATATAATAATTTCCATTCGACAGAAAAATCGATCTTTTGGATTGTTTTTGTCTTTTAATTAGCCAGATTATTTTTCTATAATCTTAGATAACTAAATTTTCTTAATAGATACACCGAGGGAAAAAGGGTATTTGATTTAACTTTGGAAAATAGTATAATGAAAGTATTTAATTTTAGGTTGAAAATATATTGAATTAATTACGCAACGTTGGTTTAAGTATTGTCATTCTTGTTTTAAGTAAAACAACTTTCATAAACTATTAAGTACGTTCAACGTTGTTTTAAAGTGGAAAATGCTAAAATGTATCCAAAATTAAAATTCCATGCACAACTTTCAAAGTGTAACATAGTTGATTCTACATTGCTCAACATCATTTCGAGGTTGCAGCCACTTACAAATAACACTTAATACATTAAATTATTCTTCCACAAACATTGATGGAAGATTTTCAATCAACTTTAACTTTATAAGGTCATCAACTTGAAATTGAATTCATTTATACTCATTTTTAAGTAGATCCAATGTTAAACCGAAAGGTGGTAAATTTAAAGTGGAAGCGATGTAGAAAATAAATTAAACGTATTCATTTTCACATTGATGTTTACACTTTCAAACTACGATCGACGTTAATTCAAAGGGATTCATAGTTGATCTTAAGGGGATTTCATGTAGAATCGTGAAAACAGCAAAAACAAACTACCTGCAACGTAGTGTCGACGGCGGCGTCTTCGATCGTGAAGCTTTGGTTTCATATTGTTAGTCGTGTTTTGTCTTTTGGAGACTATTAAAAAAATGTAATACATTTTCCCTACGTTGAAAAATCATAAGAAAATTAATCCTAGTTTGATGGAAATTTGTTTATTTTTTAAACATTTGATTATTTGGAGCAAGTCTTAATAAAAAACAAAATTTTCTGGTGCCTTATCCCGAATACCGATGCAATTAAGAAACTCGGACCGTTAACATTTTCTTGGGTTATGTGGTTTGCAGCGAAGCACAAGTGAACCCCAACATTAATATCCAGTAAATTAAAATTTTTATTATAAAAGAAAAAAATAAAAATACAATTTTGCCAGATTATCGTTTTTTTTTATTAAAAAAATTTGAAGACTTTTATTAAATTCAGATGGACGTTAATCATGGGTGGATCCAAGTTGTTATTTAAAAAAAAGTAAAGTAGTAAATTCTACAACGTTTCATGGTTGGTAAGACTAAAACTAAAACTTTCACATTTCAAAGTAATTTCTATTAGAATTTACCTAAAACAACATTGAAACGTAGTGAAATTAAAATTGAAAGATGGTTTTTCCAAAGTTAGTTCGTAATATTTTTAAGCTCGAATACATTTAATTTAACGATGTACCATTCTAGAATCGAAGTTGTTCGATTTTCTTTTAAAGTTGGATGATATTGATGTTACTATGATTCCACCTTAAATCAAAGAAAAATGTATTTAAATCGAGCACGAAAATTATTCGTTTTCATATAAGAAAACACGTTGACAATGATGTTCCATTTTGATTCTAAAATTTTCATCTTTTACCCCGAATCATTCCGAAATATACTTAAATCAAAGTGGTTTTCTTTGATTTACGTTGTTTTTTCTCTGGGTGTATAAAAGCTGTTCCTCTGCAAACGTTCTCAATTTTACTATTAAGAAGTTTAAGTGAAATTTGTTGCTATCTCTGCTCAATTATTTTCTGGAGCAAGTCTAAAATTCCACCTAGATTTGCAATTCTTTATACCTTTGATACCACAAACATCAGTTGATCAATTTCAATTTCCATTTTGAGAAAAAATCAATATCTATTGAACGAATGTCGTTTTGCTTTAATTTTTGACTATTTAAGGCCAATTTTCGTTTAGTTTTCAATTCGTATTGCTAATTTATTTCCGAAAATAAGCAGAGTTTGATAAAAAAAAATGTATTTATGTCTACAAAAATCAATTCGCCAAGTTTGGATGGTTGAAAATATTATTTTGTTTTTCATTTTAAAATCAATTTATAGAATTACACTCCCGGTACTAATAATATTTGTGTTAAATTGTTAATGCGGATCTTGAGTTGTTCAATTTGTATGTGTTGTTCAAATTCTGTTCCATTGGGCGGATTATATTCTATTTTAGCTTTTCTCATTCGCATTCATATTTGAAAAATACACCTCTCGAAAGTCGACGTGAAATAGTACAGTGTTCCTAAAGCTAATTAAGTCCCCCTTTCGCATACGGCAACTGAGTTGCCAGCAACTTTAAGCTTGTAGAACAGAGGGCCAGTAAACAATTTAAATTAGATTGTGCGTGTGCGTTCAAACTTATTTACACTAAAAGAAAATACAAAAATCTGCAGCATTTTGTTTTAATAGTGTAAAAGGTGCAGGAGATTTTTAAAGCAATTAAGAAATTGCCCTGCCTAAAATGAAACTAAATTGCGTATTTTTACGCTGACCATAGTTTGCGAACAAACCCATCCACTTGTTATTTCCTTTCTGTTGCTGGAAAATCAATGTTCGAATTTAAAATTACAAATGCATAAAAAGAGCTGTGCAGCGGTATCAGTTTTAAGATTCTAATAACCCGCCTATGAATGATGGATGGATTTTTTTTGCGGATTTTCTTACAGTTATATGGTATGCACAAAATGCCAAGCATTACGACTATTGTATATTAAACGAATGCCGGGGAACTCCTCGATGTATGCAATGCTTACATGATCATGTTGTTAGTATAGTTACAACTAACAAGGCTTTCCGGCCATTGTACAGCTGATGCGTCGGAAGTTGGATTGATAAACAATGTTTATGGAAAAAGTTACTTTGTTATAGTATACACGGACAATTTATTTGAAGGTTGAGATAAGTTATTCATTAAGTTAAGATAAATAATATCAAACAAATGGCCGATCATTGGCCACATTTATAAGTGTGTGGTTTGAATTGATATCTTTTTCTTCAATGTGCAATGTTTTAAAATAAAGCTTCAAGACGTAGCAGATCAGCCGATTGTAAATTGCAGTCCATATGTCCGAAATAACAGATCACGCAAGCCTGGAATTAGTGTTTTAAAATCGCTTTTCTGATGAACAAACAATACTAGAGAAAAAATTGAGCAACAAAGAACTTCATTCTGTGTTCCATTCATGCGTTCTGTTTTTTGTGATATTTTTGTATATCAGTCCCAATTTGACCAAACGCTATTAAATATTAAATTTCTTCCTTTTCCATTTATTTGCGATTACGATATATATACATAGGTACTTTTGGGCAAGTTTTGCATTTGGAAAAAAATTGAACTCGATATTTTAATCAAACTTGACATTACGATGAAAGGGAACACCAAAAAAAGGGTCCCATAATTCCGGCTGTATGTCTGTCTGTACAACGAGCTACAGCCTAATCGGCTAAGCCATTTTTATTTAAACTTGGTATTTAAGCTTTTTGGGTGATTTTTGAATCGTTTTTTTCCAGGTCCTAGACTAACGATGATACCTACCATACAAATTTGTCTACTATCTTAATTTTCTTAGAAACGGCTCCAAAGATTTTCATAAAAAAAAGTGTGTCCACTACTCTAGGTATGGTCTATACATTTTGAATAAAAAAATGTAAATATTTTTTTATTAAAGGTACGTGACATACAACCATTTTTTTTTATTTTCGACTTTCTCATAAACGTATTTTGATGTTGTTTAAATTATAAATAATACTGCATACCTAAATTTTCGAAAAATATTTTTTTTTGAAAATTCAATGTTTCGAAAATGGGTGCATGATTTTTTTTAAAATTTTGTTTTCAAGTTTATAATTAAATATTTAAAATCGTCATAATATATTTTTTTTAGAAAAGCATTTACGAAAATTGTTATATAAATAATTAATTAAAAAACTACTTTAAAAATATATTTAGATTCTTAATAGATATCTTTTACCTACGATTTGATCGAACATTTTATTTTTACTATACAAAAAATTACTTTGTAATAATACCTACTATTTGTACTTATCTCTATTTAGATTATAAGAAACTAGCAGATACCCGTGCGAAGCTACGGACCCATGGGAATCTAATGAAATCATCTATCCACCTACAAAATTTCATTCAAAATCCTCCAGTCGTTGAATGTAGGCACTAACGACGAACATGCTCGCCTAGCATGCTCGCGGTAGCTGTGCTCTTCTTGTATGAGGGCTGGTTCGCGAGCCGTTTGCTGTTGGCCAAAAAATTAGATTTTGTCGTGTTCGTTGGTTTCGATGTTCGTCGTGTATGGTCATGTTCGTTAACAAAGCGAAGATTTAATATTGAATTCAAAAAGTAAGAAATACAAAAATAAGTTGGGAAAAATAAATCATGGCTAATCTCCAGCTGCTTACCAAATTTCATTAAAATCCATTAAATGGTTGAGGCATGAATGCGGAACAAACAACCAAGTATATATTTTGTTCATATATAAGCCTCTCCCATTTAGGCATAGGAACTGTTCAGTTCCATTTTTCGGGATAAAAATGACCTATGTGATAATCGAGTATGTGTGTGTCCATGTGCCAAATTTTATCCAGATCCGTTCAGCCGTTCTGGCGTTATTGAGCAAAAACCATCCATCCATCCAAACTTTTACATTTATAATATCAGTAGGATTATCCGAAATTTTCCATGCTTCACAGCGAATTTTCCACCTGTCCAAAATCATCAAATCATGCTTTAAATGTATCTATATATCACCGAGAAAAAAATGTTCGCGTTTTTCTAGAATGTTTCGAGTTTCCATTAATTTTCTATTTTTTTCATTCGAAAAGCCATTCCGGAACATTTGCATACACAATTATATACAAGAAATCAATTTTCGATTTTTGAAATTTCCCGACTTTTCTGGAGGGCTTATCCAAAATTTTCTTTCGCAAAAAAAAGAGTTCGAGCCAAATCGGCCCATTCGTTCGCAATTGATGAATTACAATACATTTTGTCACACCATTTTTAATAGCAGATGCCCGTGCGATGGTATACGGACTTTCTATCCCACGGGAATCTAATGACATCTATACACCTACAATTAAAAACAGTTCAGCCGTTGAGGCGTGAAAGCGGAACAAACACCCAAGTATATGTATATATTTTTTCATATTTAAGCCTCTCCCATAGGAACCGTTAATTTTTTTCGGGATAAAGAAGACCTATGTGAGAATCCAGTAAATTCAGTAAAATTTCATGTAAATCCATATGCTTCTATGCGCCTTGTGAATAAAAGCTATGTTGGCTATTTGTAGAATGAGCTCTATGAAAAATTAAAACGCACCTATCCATCGGGAACCATACATTTTTCCCGGGATCAAAAGTAGCCTATTCCAGACGATAATCTATCTCTGTACCAAATTTGATCCAGATCCGTTCAGCCGTTCCGGGGTTATTGAGCAACAAACATCCATACATCCATCCATTCATCCATCCAAACTTTCACATTTATAATATTAGTAAGATTAATAAGAATTCATTTGTATATTCATTCACATAAGAGCAAATACTCGTACTTTCGAGTCAGTCATGCAATTTATGAATACAAAATTTTCTTCGCAAATTTTCAATTCAATAATAAATACGTTGGGGCAATTTTGCCACGGTTTTTCATTTCGCAATGATTGTATTGCGAAATTGTTCCCGGCAAGGGGGTGTTTCGTAAAAAAAAAATGTTTTCGCTTTTTTATTATGCAATTTATCTCGCAAACAGAGTTAGTTTGCTTTAAGTTACTTCAATATTTATTTACAATTTTATTCATAAGCACGAGTTAGAATCTGCATAAAGTTACAATGCCTCTAAATGCGGAAATGTTATTTATAAAAATTATGGAACGTTGAAGTGATGGGCGCAAAATTTTAGACAACCCATTGTTAAGGGCTTAACATCTTACTAGTTAGCAATTTCCTAAGTGCTTATTGATTGAATAACTATTTTAAGATTTTTAAACCTTTTCTAAACTAGTAAATTGCTAATTAAGCAGAAAGCTGAGCATTTGTAGGGTTTGAATTTCAAAAATCGTTTAAAATTAGATCAATCATCTTTTCAGCTTAGTAAATTGCTAAAAGTGGCTTTAACATTTTACTAAATCGTTTAAAATGTTGCGCCATATTTTTAAGCTAAACTGGCTGAGAGGTTGAATAGATACGACATTTGAGTGCAGTAGATTTCTGTTTTTTTTTTGTACTTTTTTGTCACAAAGGCATTCTAACTAGAATAGTTCCGAAAATGTTAAATGAATATGAATTAAGGCGATGTTGAATTAAGACCTTTTAAAGTCTTATTCACTATACGGTCAATACGAAGTGGCTTAGCAAGTTCCCTTGAAATAAGAGTCAGCATTATTATTTGTCAGTCGAACACGAACCTAAACGAAATTTGACATTTGGTGCCGGTTTGGGTCTCCTGGAATGGGATGCTGTTATAAATAAGACAATTTCTGTTTTTTTTCTTTTTGATAATTAGTACGTAGTGTAATCCAATTATTGTACTACGGTAACACTACCAAGGACTCACTTAAAGATTGCATGACAAGAAAACATTGGCTACTTTAACACTCAGACACGATTGCGAATGTACCATTAAGAAGGACCCATTTTTATGGTATTCACATTCAATACGAATACAGCACAGCAGTCTAATTAGTTGCAGTTATTATTCTGTTTGCTTAATTTAATTTTTTATTGGTATAGTTAAATAGCGCTAAGTGAGGAGAAAGGTATTTTGTAGCTCTCTATTTACCTCTTGGATTTTTTTTTTAAGTTTTGCAATGGGGAAGAGTTGATGGTGACAGTCTGTGGCGGCCATGTTGTTTTGGCGGCGTGTGTCAAATATATATTTTTTTATTACTTAGTCATTGATGCCAAATCATGTTACCATCATGGAAAGTTGCCCGATTGAACAGTAGCTACAAATGATAAAAACAAGTTTTCGATAAATCGAAAATTTTTTCTGCACGAACAATCATCTTCAACAGCGATATTTGTTTTTAGGATGAATTCATCAGGTGGTAGTGCATCCAAAAAATAAATACAGATTAACAATAACCAGTCCTGCAATGAGCTAACTAGGCTAACATCATTCGTTGCCATTAATGGCAAGTTCACGAGTGTGTTATGACGTCATAGAATAGAACATACACTTAAAAGAGGCAAAATAAATTGTTTCCAAAGTAATTAAAGTTTATTTAACCTGACTTGTTGCGGGAATCACAGCAGTACAAAAGAAAGCTGATAGCTTTATAAGAACTATCGTTTCGCACGTACTAATTATATAAAATTAAATAATCCTTAACCCTTAAAATTAACATTTATAGAACAAAATTAAAAAAAAAATTAATGCTACGATAATTAAGCTTTATGGCAGCTCTTTGCAAGCAATAACTTACCAAATACTTAAACTTTAACTTAATACAATTTAAATTAATATAGTTGAGTGAAATCAATTTAAAATGAATTTATCCACAGGTAAAATGGCATGATGCCATTATGTCCTTTATACAATAAGCTCTTATATAGAATAGACTGGATATATGTAAGTTTGTTATTTTTGAGGTACCTACTAATAAATTTAAAAATTGAACATACTCTAATTTCTCGTACTAACAATAAAGACCAAAACTTCTTCAATTTATAATTACTTTTTCAACTTTTCAAGTATACCATAACGTTACTTCGAGGACATAGAATTAATGGGCAACGAGTTCCCAGAACCCAGATTGTGCGACAACAAAAGCGCATTATATCATCAATCCGCAAAATATACAGTACACCATAACCGCAGTGTACTTTCCACAGCTGCCTCTGGCTATAACTTTCTTCAACAATTCCAGTTAAAATAACAACAATTTGGTCCAATTGGAGCGTGTTGTCTTTACGAAGACAGTGGTTTTTCTTTATCTTTAAGAGGTTTATAGCTTAGAAGACATTCCCTCTTCTTACTCATGTAGGTATATATGGTATACCCTTATAATTGTTTTTAAACTCCATTCGAAAAGTCTAAACCGAAAATATTTTTGAAGTGCAAGGACTCTAGTTCTTCCGAAAGGAAAGTCACAGAATTAAAGTTCAGTTAGTGACACGAACCAAGGACTTCGACTCAATCAGCAAAAAATAAAATACTGAAGAATAATTCACAATTTCCTCCTCTAGTAAGGATATGGATGGGTATATGATGTCAATATGAGAATGTAGATAGGTATGTATATAAGCTAAGAAGTAGACGTACTCCCTAAGAGAAAAGTTCAATATTGATATTTGAAACTCTTCGTCATCCAAATTAACAAAATTGCTCAATTAAAAGGAAACACTTTTTAGAAGTTGAGGGATGTGATAGTGCGGAGGCAGTAGAGGCGGTACTGTAGACTTGGTCCAGTAAAAGTTTGGAAAGTCTTTCTAACTTGCAATTAAAGCAAGTTGCAAATTATAAGATTTAAGGGTAAGTATACATTTTATCGATTGTGAAAACTCAATAATGTGAACCACTTGTGAATAAAATGTTTTTGTTTGAAGGACGTATTTGGAAATTGCAATTAATTTAAAAGCAATACTATTGAAATGAAGAGTTGAAGTTTGTTTAATATAAGAGTCGATCAATTTTGTATAGCATCCACATTTCCAAGCTTTAATATTAAAATTTACCTAATTCTAAAAAAAAAGCCTTCGAGCGTTAAAGCTTCACTTGTATATGGGTGTTGATACTTCTGTGAAGGGATTGCACCAGCGACCAATTAACTAATTGTTACGATATTCCCATACAGCTTAAAATGCACGACCGCGCGTCGTCTATATCAAAATACTCATATTTCAGCTGGCACATTCGGTGCACAAGCTATATCAAGATACTCACATAGAACATCGTCACCTTCGGTGCATTGGCTATGTTATTATGAAAAAATTACACAAACAAGTATCCGAATGAAGACACTTTAAGGGGTCGCTGGCTTATGACAGTAAATATGTCGACTCAGCACCATAAGCAAAATATTCTAATTGGGTGGTCATTTACCCACAACCAGAGGTATGCTGATTGGGTATATCATGGGAACTACGATAGAATGTATGGACAATCGAAGCAATGGTTGAATATCTATAATATATTTTGAGTTTAAGAATTGTATACAAAGAAAAAAATAAAATATAACTATTGGCGCAAAATTTAAAACGATTTAGTAAAATGCCCTTAAAAATGGGTTGTTTAAGATTTTGCGCCATTGACTTCAAATTCTGAAGCCGAAAAGAACATTTGTACTGTATTTTTATTTAGCAACTCGCTGGAAATCAGTTTAGTTCACTTTAATATTCAGAAGCCCTAGAGAGCAGATATGCTTTTGGGTTTTAGTTTATTTGGCTACAACAAGAAAATATTACACTTCGATAAAATGTATAATTTGTAGAAAAATATCGTAATATCGCGCTGTGATTATGGATGGTATCCAGAGCACGATAAAATGATATATGGCTACTTATAGGTTGTAAGCTTAGCTTAAGCTACTGGAAAACTAGTGACTGAAGACCGACCGACATCTGACGTGACCCAACATATGCCATGTTTGCTCGTTTTGTGGACTTAGGCCGTGTGTGAATTGCGTTAAAATGTTAGTTAAATTTTCTACCTTGGTTAAATTTTGAAGTTTGGTTTGTGGTGGGATTGCGTTAAAAGGGATTTATTAGAACATTATTTTGGCTAAAATTTCTTCAAGATTTAAAAAATTTCCCCAAAAACTTTTTTATTTGTTGTTCAAATTAATTAATTTCTTTCGCAAAACCCGACTTATAAGATATAAAGTTAATAATTTGGTACGAAAAATGTAACGAAATCTCAGTTACACTTACATATATGTTTCGGTTTACATCGTTAATTTAATATTTTGAAACAACAATTCCAAATCTTTTCAAAACAATTCCCATTATGGTTAGTTTTTTGATTCAGTATATGAGCACTAATTTTCACAGCTGACAAGAATTTGACAAGAGAACATTAATCAATCTTTTTGTATTCAATAAAGCTAAGGCTGCATACAATTTAACCCATTTTATTCAGCACGCTAGTGTCAAATTTTAATCAGGTTACAAAATTTAACCAACATTTTAACGCAATTCACATACGGCTTTAATAGATAAGTGCAGATATGTATGTATTTGCATTGTGTGTATTCGCTGAGGATTTTTCTTGTAGGTTCTTTTTGTTGATAAGATTAGATTAGTGCGTATTGTGTGTATTTGACGGCGATTTTTGTTTGCTTGTTTTGTTGATTCTCTTACATTAGTGTATCCTTTGTTCTCTAATCAAACCAGAAATGTCCGTCCAAGTTTCTTGCCGGCCTGGGCGAACTCTCCTTTTTCTCGCTCCCTAGTATTTTCAGCCAATCAGTGGCTGCGGTTTTAGGTTGCATTCTCATCGGGCTACTGTCCGCACTTTGGGTCTTTCGGGAAATCTGATCGACGGGCCCTAAGGGAATATACGTGAAGTACCCTCTCTTTAATGAGGGTATTCTGCACTGGGCGGCTAATCTATCTGGTTAAGGCGAGCTCTGAGGTGGTAGCGGTAAGTGGAAGGTTCTATGGAACTGGAAACGAAGCCCCTACTTACCAAGATGAGCATTAGAACGAAAGTTTAATATGGCTAGTTTTGGGATACTCGCCATGTGGCAAGGTCTATATGGCCTTGTCTATAGTAGAAATACGATGATCCATTATCCCGATGGTGAGGAATAATTTCTACATAGGGTTCCCTTGTCCCTAAGTTGAGTTGCGAAACATAAAAAAGGGCAGGATTATCGTTCCTGGGTAGTCATTCGCCAAAGATAACCTGGTAGTGCATTCTTCACTTAGGTGGATGAAAAGACTTTAGTAATACCGTAATTCGGTACTGCGGGGACTTGTATCCTACTATTTTCCAGCTATTGCCCGAAAATACAAGTCTTGGGATGGCCTCTTCGGAGAGCTTGCAGTGACTGTGGTTGCTATACAATTCACGTATACTATGAGTGATCGCTCATAGATAGAAGTTTGTTGCAAGGAGCACTCATGCCTTCTCGATGAATCCATAGGTGGTTATGCCCACCGTGTAATTATGCCTTAACTGGCCGGTGTACACGTTAAACAAAACCACTGTTCTGTCCGCACCTTGGGCCTTTCGGGAAATCTATACGGGAAGTTGTTTGGCAGTGATACGTTCTTCCTGGTCTACGTGAACAGTCAAAATAGACCCTCCACGTGGTGAAAGACGGGCAACGTTTCAGGAATGTTAAGCTCTCTTTAACGAGGCTATTCTGCACTGGGCGGCTAATTTATCTGGTTAATGGTTTTGTCTCTGAGGTGATGGCGGTAAGCGGAAGGCTCTAAGGAACTGGATGCGAAGTCCCTACTTACAAAGATGAAGAAGAAAGGTCAGTTTCATTAACCGGAAGGGTGTGGTAAAACACATGGATGGGGGAGTGGGCTGATCAGGAAAAAAGGTGTGAATGGTCACACTGCTTGACAGTAAACCAGGAGCATCAGAAAATTGGTGTAAGCGTCGTTCCGCCTGTGCAGGCGATCAGGTATATGGATGGCAAGGGTTCTGTCTGGGTGGGGCGTCGCTAGGAGTAGCTGATCAGGGTTTTCCACTTGGGAAGTCGATCAGTTATAAGAAGGGCAAGGAGACTGCCCAAGTGGGTTGCCTTGTATCTGATGGTGATGTGTGAGAAAGAGAAACGGTTGTACATTAGTACAAGTAAGCGTGAGTTTTGGGTGTGCAGTAAAATGCGTGAGTTAATTAAAGTATCGTTGATTGATCAACGTATGGCTTCGCCATTATAACTTTGCAATGCAACGCTTTAGTCAGTTAACGTCGACTTGAGAAACAATAGAGAAATAATTAGAGGGAACTTGATTTCTTCGCGAAAGATGGTTAATGCTGCGGGGTGTGAACCGGGTTTTACTTGGGGAGATACCCTGCCAAGGTAAGATCGAAAGTTTATTAATATGGCTAGTAGTGGGATACTAAATCCATGTGGCATGGTCTATATGGCCATGCTTAGAGTAGAAATAAGATGATCTATTATCCCGATTTTGAGGAATAATTTCTACATAGGGTTTCCTTGTCCGTAAGTTGAGCAACAAAACATAAAAAAGGACAGGATTATCGTTCCTGGGTAGCCATTCGCCAAAGTAAACCTGGTAGTGCATTCTTCACTAGGTAGGTGAAAAGACTCCAGGCATACCATAATTCGGTACTGCGTGGGCTTTTATTCCGCTACTTTCCAGCTAATGCCCGAAAATACAAGTCTTGGGATGAACTCTTCGGAGAGCTCGCAGTGGCTGTGGTTGCTATACGATCCGTGTATTCTATGAGTGGCGGTGTTGTTGCTCATAGATATATGTTTGTTGCAAGGATCGCTCATGCATTTTCATTGAGCCCGTAGGTGGGTAGGTCCACCGTGTAATTATGCCTTAACTGGCCGGAGTACACGTTAAATTCTCTTAATTGTTCTGTCCGCAATTTTTCGGGAGAGAGAGCTAACCGCATTGAAAACTGGCGGTTCTGCTTACTCACACTCCCTCCGAAATAGAAATATACTATGCAATTTGTACTGAAAAGTTAAGATATATTACTAAACAATAACTAAAGATGAGATTGTCAGTATATCCCTACTTCTTGAAAATGTATTAAGTTGTTGGGCTGTTGGCGAAGATTTGGGGAATATTGAGGACCTGCGCTTAACGTTCCATCTTTTACAAACGTGAATTAGATATGTTGGGCGCTCGGCCATACTCGTTATGAGTAATTTCTTCCATTCAGGGAACAAATGTCGTCCACGCTTTCGGTATTTAAGTTTGTCTACAGACCGCCTGTCTGTCTACGATAAGTTTGTGGATCACTCAAACACTTTTAAGCCATTGTTCGTTTTTTTTTCTCGAGATACTGAGAGAGTATACCGTTGGCTGATGGACCATGGCTGCCCTACTCTCAGGATGAGTTTGCGAAAACTGTCTGTCGTACCTACACGTCATACACGGTCGTCTTAGATTCAGCTCATGTTATTTCTGCCGACAAAGACATCAACGCTTCTGCATCATAACGCGCAATAAAACAGCAACACGCACACTTAACAACAACAACAACGCTCTGATAGACACGGGCTCAAAAACGTCGTTTATCACCGAATCTGACGCACAGCTGCTCAAGCTAGATAAGCGACGTACCATTGTCGAGATATCTAGGTTAGGCTTAGGGTTGGTCAGTATTAAAAAAGGATTTCTAAATGTGAATTTAAAAATAATCTAAAACTTTCTGCACAGTCTTAAGAAACGCACAAAAATGTCCATCGATAACGAGATTGGTAACTCTATCAGTATTCTGAGCTCATTTAAAACGCTATACCTATCCACCGTCAAGGCTTGATATACATATAGAAAGACTAAAGTTAAGCCTGTCATGAAGCCGTTGCCTAGGTGGAAATATTAGTGACTAAATTAGTCTTGTATTTTTAGAAAATCCAAACCGTGATAACCATCTCTGAAGAATGTATACCAAATTATACATGTGGCATACGTTGACGTACAGATTGACGAAAACCAGTAGTAAAAGTATTTGGTGATTTGTAAAAAAATATACGAAATAGGTACTTCTTCCGTTCGAATAGATTTTACCAGATGACTTGAAAAATCCAATAGCTTGCAGTGAACTTCGTTTTTATATCGAAATTGTAATAACCCTTCTGTACTGCAGTCAAAGCAAATTATTTCGTGGAATAAATTTTCGCCCGCCCTTCTGCATTTGGTAGAGTCCTTAAGGGTCTTGATTCTCGATGTTCAGAAATTCGCTGGTCTAACTACAAGTGGAAAGAAAACAGCATCAAATCTTCTTCACCATCAATGTCGCTTTTTGTCAGGGTTATTTAAACGCTGATTACCTATCAGCTTAGGACACATCTTGGAGAATGAAAGTTTCCGATAATCAGAAGTAGTATGACTTTCATAGCAATAGTTTCACTCTTGATTTGATAGTATACCTAAGGGTGGCAGAAAGATTTGCATCGTATTTCATTTGGTTTCGACTAATCCCACTAATGTACTTCTTTAAACAAATAAAATGCACGACTGGATCGTACAAACTTCCATGTAGCTAAACATTGACGCTGTTTATTTGGTAGATGTTCTAGTTATGCAGGTTTAAAGCCGATGTTAGCAAGATTACCTTGATTCTTAGTACCTATAATGACTTGTCGAATGAATGATACATAGTTATCCACAAAAGTTTACTTAAATCTAGATTATGAATTTTAATAAAAAACAAAAATATAGGTTGGTCAGTAAGTAGCTAGCTATATGCATATAAATTTATAATTCAGCTGCAATTTGCATACATAAGATTCATGTGAATCTAATGTATGCAGTAAAGTATGCGGTTTTATTAAAAATTTTAAATCGGTTCATTCAATGTCGAGAAAGTCGAAAATATGAAAGTGGTTCAAGGGGAAGTACCGTTAATCAGTACGCAAAAAAAAAATGTTTATACTTGAAAGTGGACTGTACTAATTTAAGAAAACAAAAATTTTTTTATAAAAATTCTTGGAGCCGATTTCGATAAATACATTTTTTCTTAACGGTTTTTTCTTAACATTTGTATAGGAGGTAACGTTGTTTTTAATTTTAGGAATATAATTTCTTGACATATTCAAAATAATATCAAGAATCTACTAAATATGAAGTCTCGAAAAAATCCATTAAGGCGTTTTCGAAATTTTGAGTTTTCAAAAAAAAAATAGTTTTTATTTGTAATTTCCAAAAAAGAAATATTTTGAAAATTTTTGGCTTGCAATATATTTTACACTTTTTAGAAACTTCTGCCCAAAAAAATTCGAAAGAATCAAATTAACCGATTCCGAGGAAATCGAAAAGCAAAAAAATGGTAATACTAAGATGTACCAAAATTCATAATTTTTTTCCAAAAAAAAATTTACCTAAAGGTACATTTTCCCTTCATTTAATGAATTATTTCTTTTTTTATAAAAATCGTTGGAGCCGTTTTTGAGAAAAATAAGATTTTTGTTTTTGGCCCAAAAAAATGTATCGGAGCTACTGTTAGTTGTCGTCTTAAAAAAATGAAAAAAAGTGTGGACATATTACTGAAAGAACAATGTGTACCAAGTTTGAAGCAAATACATATAGCCGCTTAGGTTGCAGACTCGCGGACAGACAATTGGGGACCTACTTTTTGGTGTTCTCTAAGATCGTAATATCATGTTTATTAGTTAGAATTTTTTTATTTGCACGAATCCATAACTTGCCTTAAAGTACCTAAAATCGCAAGAAAAATTACACTTCGAAGCTTTCATAAGTATTGGTGGATGACGTTTGAAGTATAAATACTGGTATGCCTCAGGGATCTGTTTTGTTTTCCATGTTCATTTCCATTTTGATTTGTGAACTACTATCTGTAGAAATTCTAATTTACTACATTGTTTCGCAGCCGACAGTATTATTAGCGTTTAATATTCATTTCTCAATTCACTGCTTCATTCAGTCCTCTGTCCTTCTCATCACTCTCTTCACTCATACAGGCCAAACATTACGCCATCTTATTTAAAAGTCTTCTTGTGCTGGTATCCGGAGACTTTCTAGCCTCTGTTAACAATGTTTCCGATGTCAAGATTTAGTTTGACTCAACTCATAAATACATATAGGTCTTTCACTATACATAGATAGTTCTCCATGAAAATAGTAAGCATTAAAATGAGAACTTGCAATATGTCATTTGATTGTTACATAAATGCAATTCAAGTGAACTTGCCAAATCGCAATCCCAATGCCAATAATGGTTTCTAATTTGAGGCGAAATGCTTAAAAAAAGTACTATTGGGAGAATTGTAAAAATCTCTTAAAGTCCACTCAAATGTCCCAATTCAGCAGCACACAACTGATGCTGGTTCTTTCATAAACCATTTCGAGCACACCAATGAACATAAATCACAGCCACCATGATTGTGTATCTATATGTGTATCTGACGCATTTCGTGATGTTGACACTTTTCTGTCGTATTAAGTCCAGCATGATTGACGATGCGACGCTGTGCGCTGCTGACGACTTCGCGTCACACCCACTGATAGAAGTGTTTTGCAACCTCATCGTTCAACCACCAGGACATTCGTCCTTTTTATATGGAAAATGGAATGAATTACTCGCACAACAATTCAAAGTTTGTCCAGCTGCTTAATCCGGGAACGTGTACATTTCTAATTGAAACAAGATATACACTATCTCGCTAGAGTCAACTTCTCTAAGCATTCACTCATATGTCACATCGATACGCAGGCAAAATGTCCTCACGACAAGAGAAATGCAAAAAAAAAGGTTCACATACATATAGTACGATTGCGATAGCGAGCTGCTTCTATGTTTTTATACAAAATAAACTTTGAAAGTCCAATTTGAGTCTGGGCTGGGTATTGTTGGGAGTTGGGCGTTTGGCCCATTGAATAATGGCCGCCAACACAAGCCAGAACCAAGCCAAGCCGTAGGTTTATATAGGAAGACTCCTTTTAGCCCAGACAAAAAGTCCTTCTTTGATTATTTTAACGAGGTATTAGTTACATTTTGTGTAATGCCATTTAATTGGATTATGTCGGGTCAGTTCTTGTTGTTGTTGTTCGTAGCAGTAGGTTGTAGTAGGAAGGAATACTTTGAAAGCTACGATCTCTTTTCTCTTGCGTAAGTACACTGACATGGTTCATGAGACCATGCACTCTTGTTTTGCTTCGGATAACCAACCTTTTGTTTTGCTCCGGTTTGGGAATTTTTGCGTTTGACTTGCTACGATACGAGTATCTATAGTATATAGAGCCCAAAAATAGTGGGAAGCGATTGTTATATAGGGTTGTTTTGGGTTTTTCGGGGAGAAATTTGTGTAGGATTTCGTATAATAGGGATGAGGGTCATGTTGCTTAACCTTTGGGTTTACCTTGCCTATCTCTCTCGCTTAGAAACTTTCTATACAGTTTATCTTTCAGATACGTCGTTTTTAAGATATTTTGTTTCCACAATCGAAATGCGGAACTAATTGGGATTCTGGAAAGTAATTGTGTGAAGTTATTTTACATGTACCTTGATACTCGGTTAAGCAAAGCGTGTTGGTGTATCTAGTATCTACATGAGTGGATTTTTGAAAATTAAGTGCCTCTGCTGTTTCGATTGTGTTCGAGAGAAGCTTATATTCAAATGAACTTCAGAAAAACCCTACACCTCTACTTGCATTCGACAACATGGAACATGGAACTTCTGAAATCTAATTCGGATGCGGTGTCTGGTTGGTAGGGCACCACGTGTTTTTATCTTCCTTAATATGATAAGGTATTTCCTTTACAATCAAGTCGGCAGCTCAAATTTTTAAAAGGTGAAAAAGGGCTACACCAAACAGAATATAATGCTTAGGTCTACATACATTATTTTGTAATGAGAGACGATATTATATCGGTCCGTTGTATCCAAATTTGCAATGAATATAATATGAAATAAAATGCTCGACTGGATCGCACGAACCTGCTCTTGTGTTTGATCACATCGTATGCAAAAGTTAAAAAATATCTATAAAAAATCTAAATATATTTTTAAAGTGGTTTTTTACTTTAATTTTCTTATACAAAATTTCTTTAATTTTTTTATAAAAAAAAAATGGTATGACAATCTTAAATATTTAATAATATTAATTTAAAAACAAAAAATTAAATCGGATTAATCAAAGAAAAAATAATTCAAAATACTGAAATAAATACTTAAACTAAATTGAGCTCAAAAAAAAGTACGCCATTTTATTTCTTGGATAAATTTGAATTTATGAGAAAAAAGTTTTAAAAATCTGTAGAGCGGTTTTTGAGAAAAGAATTTTTTTTAAAACTTTTTGAAAACATATTCGAAGAAAGCGCAAACAATATTTACATATGATTTTTGTTTTTGTTTTTGTGGACTGTGTTAATTAAAGACAATTGAAATATTTTGTGACCTTTAGTCCAAAATGCATTTCGCCCGGGCACGATAGTTGGCGACGCAATATTTTTGGTCGATGTCCGATGGCCGATTCTAATACAATTTGCAGCATTAAACAAAAAAATCAAAAACGCCAATTCATAGGTATTCAGCAAATACATACAACTATAATTTTTGAAAAAAAATTTAATGAGCAGTTTTCAAAATATAAATTTTTGATTTTTTTTAAATGCTTTTAAAAATACAAAAAAATATTAATTAAAAATATTAGTACGCAGTATAAATTGGGCAAATTAAAGATGAAATTTCGAAAGAATCGGTTGAGCCGTTTATGGGATAGTCCCATAAACTTTCCTATGGAAAGTACCGCTTTTAGACATTTTTTTCCAACCATATGATCGGTCGTACCCACTGATTTTCTTAATCAAAATCATTTGCGCCGTTTCCAAGAAAAATATTCTTTAACGTAACGGTTATATAGCAGGTACCGTTATTTTTTGAGCTAACAAAAAAATCAATTTCCCTTCTGTACAAGAAACTCTATATAAAAAGTTTGTAGCAATTCGGACTACCCGTTTGGGCTGTAGGACAGACTGACAGACTGACAGACTGACAGACTGACAGACTGACAGACTGACAGACTGACAGACTGACAGACTGACAGACTGACAGACTGACAGACTGACAGACTGACAGACTGACAGACTGACAGACTGACAGACTGACAGACTGACAGACTGACAGACTGACAGACTGACAGACTGACAGACTGACAGACTGACAGACTGACAGACTGACAGACTGACAGACTGACAGACTGACAGACTGACAGACTGACAGACTGACAGACTGACAGACTGACAGACTGACAGACTGACAGACTGACAGACTGACAGACTGACAGACTGACAGACTGACAGACTGACAGACTGACAGACTGACAGACTGACAGACTGACAGACTGACAGACTGACAGACTGACAGACTGACAGACTGACAGACTGACAGACTGACAGACTGACAGACTGACAGACTGACAGACTGACAGACTGACAGACTGACAGACTGACAGACTGACAGACTGACAGACTGACAGACTGACAGATGACAGACTGACAGACTGACAGACTGACAGACTGACAGACTGACAGACTGACAGACTGACAGGACTGACAGACAGACAGACAGACAGACTGACAGACTGACAGACTGACAGACTGACAGACGGACAGACTGACAGACTGACAGACTGACAGACTGACAGACTGACAGACTGACAGACTGACAGACTGACAGACTGACAGACTGACAGACTGACAGACTGACAGACTGACAGACTGACAGACTGACAGACTGACAGACTGACAGACTGACAGACTGACAGACTGACAGACTGACAGACTGACAGACTGACAGACTGACAGACTGACAGACTGACAGACTGACAGACTGACAGACTGACAGACTGACAGACTGACAGACTGACAGACTGACAGACTGACAGACTGACAGACTGACAGACTGACAGACTGACAGACTGACAGACTGACAGACTGACAGACTGACAGACTGACAGACTGACAGACTGACAGACTGACAGACTGACAGACTGACAGACTGACAGACTGACAGACTGACAGACTGACAGACTGACAGACTGACAGACTGACAGACTGACAGACTGACTGACAGACTGACAGACTGACAGACTGACAGACTGACAGACTGACAGACTGACAGACTGACAGACTGACAGACTGACAGACTGACAGACTGACAGACTGACAGACTGACAGACTGACAGACTGACAGACTGACAGACTGACAGACTGACAGACTGACAGACTGACAGACTGACAGACTGACAGACTGACAGTCTGACAGACTGACAGACTGACAGACTGACAGACTGACAGACTGACAGACTGACAGACTGACAGACTGACAGACTGACAGACTGACAGACTGACAGACTGACAGACTGACAGACTGACAGACTGACAGACTGACAGACTGACAGACAGACTGACAGACTGACAGACTGACAGACTGACAGACTGACAGACTGACAGACTGACAGACTGACAGACTGACAGACTGACAGACTGACAGACTGACAGACTGACAGACTGACAGACTGACAGACTGACAGACTGACAGACTGACAGACTGACAGACTGACAGACTGACAGACTGACAGACTGACAGACTGACAGACTGACAGACTGACAGACTGACAGACTGACAGACTGACAGACTGACAGACTGACAGACTGACAGACTGACAGACTGACAGACTGACAGACTGACAGACTGACAGACTGACAGACTGACAGACTGACAGACTGACAGACTGACAGACTGACAGACTGACAGACTGACAGACTGACAGACTGACAGACTGACAGACTGACAGACTGACAGACTGACAGACTGACAGACTGACAGACTGACAGACTGACAGACTGACAGACTGACAGACTGACAGACTGACAGACTGACAGACTGACAGACTGACAGACTGACAGACTGACAGACTGACAGACTGACAGACTGACAGACATACAGACGGACAGAGTTTTTAGACCATCTTTTTTCGTCTTCGCTATCATCGTAATGTCATGTTTGATTGTTATCTCAAAACTTTTTATTTAGACGAATGTATAACTTGCCTTATAGTGCCTATAATCGGAAGTAAAAAGGACACGAAACGATATTCATGATCCCTTATAAATCTTTGCCCTTGGTGTTCACCTTCATCAGCCGCACGGTTTTCGTTTTCCTTTTTCGGACGTCACGAGAATTCATTCTCAATCAAAAAAACACAAATGCAGACATTTGGATGTTCTCCCAAGTCCCAACATCAGCGCACCCAAATGATGTAAATCCCCTCATTAAAAATATACAACAGAAAGAGAAGAGATAATTGCTAGTACAACAGCCGCCTATATGGTTAGGTGTTCAACAACATCAGTGCACCGTCGGCCAGCGTGCGGCGTTCTTTCAGCAGGATCAGTACAGTACGAAGAGAATTGGTATTCATTTTCATTGAGCCTGCTGTGGCTGTGTGCTGTGGTGGGGATTCATTCTCTTTACCTGTACTAAAACGTACCTTAAGCTTATAGATAGATACTACCATAAGAGAAACCAGATATGCCAGCCAATTCCATGCAATGCGAGACCAGCGTTGCCGCTAAAATAAAATATATCATGGCACTTTTTCCAAAGGAGCGTGCCATTAGCCTGCCATAATAAAAAAAAAACCCTATTTACTTAATTTCTTATTTATAGATAATAAAAATATTAAAAAAGATCACATGTATTCTTTTATAATACTAAAATTAATTAAAAAAATAACTAAAACTAATGGCGCAAAATTTTAAACAACCTATTATTAAGGCATTAACTCGATACTAGTTAACAAATTAATATATACATAGTAGTCTACCAACTTTTCAAAAATGTTAACGCTTTTGTTAACGAGCAACGCAGTTGCAGGGTTGGAATTTTGATCAATACAATTATTGTGTTTATGCTTTGTAAATTAATTATATGTTGATGAAAACCCAACGTGTGCTCTAAATAAGTATTCGATGCTAATATTTTAATCTTTTAACTTCATTATTTACAAAAAAAATGTGCACCAGCAGGATTCGAACATGGGTCCCCGCGTGCAAGGCTGAAATACCATCAGATGACATTATGGATTTAGTACGATACTAAAAAAAAAGTAGCCATAGCCTGATTTTAACTTAAGTAAAATGTTAAGATAATACGATACTAAACTCGTTTAAAATTAACAAAATCCCTTTTTTAACCTAGTATCATACTAAAAATGATATAACATATTACTAAATCGTTTAAGATTTTGCACTATTTTTTTTTATATAATGATTAATGAATCCATAGATTATCTTATAACTAGGAAGTTGTTAATTAAACAAATACAAAATAAATAAATACAATTTAAATAATTAAATTTGCAGGTTTGAAATTTTTGCAATTATTTGGCTTAATTTCATTATAAGCTATAATTGCACCTAATGTTTTATAATGACAGTCTGTTTTTATTAAATGATTTAATAATATTATTAAGCCTAGACAAAATTCGCCCGGCCGACGCACTTCCATGAGGCAAACTAAGAAGGGTCAACATACATTCTGTAATATTAACGAACATTCGTTCATGAATATTGTTCCTTAGCTTATATAACTTAATCCAAAATGTTTTTGAATCTTCTAGAAAAACATTTTCAGCAAGCCCGATTTCAAAAATGTTTTTCAATTCGGTAAAAAGAACAAGCTTTTCGTACTCAAATAGAAAATTTTGAAACAAGAATTGTAAAGTATGAACAAATACTTTATGTGCTTGAATTTTGTTTTAGGGACACAGGGTCAATAATTATTATCAAAGCATTTAGCATCTCGTTTTTTAAAAATTAAGCTTTCTCTCAATATCTTGTGAAAGTTTCTTATAAAATGGGCGACAATTTTCCAAGACATTGAATATTTCATTAGGAATTAAACCTAGTTCTAGTTCTTCCATAGATTTCCAAGACAATATTAGATATTTGCTTACCGTTTTGGGCCTCATAGCAGATAGCATCTGGTTTTAAAGAGAAAACATAATCTTCTTTTAAAGAATTTTTAAGTAAAATTTTGTGAAAGTATTTATATCTGAAACTTACGAGCATAAATTTATTTTAGGGGTCTCGCTTTAAAATGAAACATTTAATTTGTCTGTTTGGGTAAGAATGTAATCTAAAAATGTGTAATACATTTTTTTTTGTTTAATTTTTAAATAGGCCAATAGCTTGTTTGCCTCTTAATTTTTTTTCCGTTGCAGCAAGAAAAAAAAAATAGGACAAAACCGTTCAGAGAATGGCAGCCAAGTTGAATAAAAAACTGGGAAACAGTTAACAGACAGAAAAGAAATAATAAATTTGTATTATTTTTGAAATACGTATAAAAATTAATTTCAAAGAAACGAGTGAATTCATGTATGGATTTAGAAAGAATGCGTCCAGTTATATCCCATTAATGAATTGAAAGGACGTATCCAGATATTTTGATGAAACCTAACAATGTGTTTACGCTGAGCTTAAATTATTAACGTAAAATTCGGGAAATGAAAAAAGCGTGCCATTTTTAATTTTTTCCTGCCACTGTGCCACGAGAATTTTTTCGTGTCAAAATGGCACGATCGTGCCACTTCGGCAACGTTGTGCGAGATGCGATACGTGAAAAACAGGATAAAGAGAAAAGAGAGCTTTAGTTTGTTTTTACTTTTAGTGCTTGGCTCTTATTTTGTTTATTGCGCGCATGCGGTGCGCATTCATTGCATGTACCAAGTACAAATACAAACATACTCACAAGCGACTTTCACGTACAGGTGCATATAAAACGACGTCGAACAAAATACAAAATGATTTAGTTAATGCAGTATTAAATGCTATTTCTGATTCTGATAACATTTAATGCACATTTTATTGACAGCACTAGATTTCAAATAAATGTCTTGAGAACGAGATTTGATCATATTTTTGAAGCATCCAAAAATGCTATTGATCTTTTCCAAAACGTGGCCTAGAAAGTTTTGAACTGCGATATCGACAGTATTATTTTTTTAGATAATCTTCAAATTGAAATGCAGTTCGAGTCGTTGACTAAACTTAAGTTACTAGCTTTACTTTCTACAAAAACTTTGTAGAGTATGGACTAAAATGTTCTACTGAAGTTTTCGAATGTCTAAAGTGTTCATATGGTGCATTTTTTCATTTTGTTAAGTGTTCTCAGTTTAAAAATATCTCCGTTAAATACATTCCAAGAATGGTTGATGCTCTTGAATTAAAAAAAACTTTCCGACAATTTTTAAATTAAATTGACTTATATCTTAAAAATAACCACATCGAGTGACTCACTGAACTTTTTTTCTGCTCTTAAACACGTTAAATCGTATGAGGAGATAAAATGCTGGAGCAAAGATTATCGCAACTTGCAATTATGTCCATAGAAAAATCATTTTTAAAGAAAATCAAAGTAAAAAACAGTTTCTATGATAAAGTTTTGCAAGTTTTTGAAGAAATCCCGACGAATTCATTTTTTATTGAAGTATTTCCTTTCTAAATTATAATTTCCTTACAAAGAAAAACACAAAAGAAGAATAAATGCAAGAACTCAAAAAAAAAAATATAAAAAACACAAAAAAATAAAAACAACAAAAACAATGTCCCCATCGTAATCCTGAATCGTAACTTAGAATATACACAATTTGAAGGGGTAGTTAGTGAACGCCTTGCTTGAAGCACCACGTCACGTCACTGATATACTCGTATTACTAGTAACAATAGCTAACCTGCGGACAATTTATTCATTTTTTCAAATAAATCTTCCATACACAATCTCAACTTGATCAGAATATATGAAACTCTCAAACCATTGGTTCATATACATACCCAATTTCCTTAAACCTAGTTTCTATATTTCAAAAAGGAATCAAAACATTGTCGTTTGGTTGGTGTCCACTCACTATGTAGGAGGTAGCAACAATAGATGAAAGGTCGAGTATTACAAACAACCCCGGCAAACACACACCAAAATATCGTGTAACTGCTGTATAACAGGTGTATCCAACATCAGAAACAGAAACTAAATTTTCCAAGACAAAACAAAAGTCCTTATACACACCTACTTCTCCGCCGTCGCCGCTGCCAATATAGTCGATTTTAGTATATCCGCATGCAGTATATCCTTGCAGTTGTTGTAGGTTAGGCACCTTACCATGGTGTCCAATATACATACTTTAGCTAGAAGTTGAATGGTTCGTTGGTTCGTTGGTATACAGGACCCCATGCAAAATCAATATTTAAATTTATGTTAGGGGCGCAAAGAACAATCTCATGCATAAATGTATGATGATTGTTTTCAATTGTTCCGGTGTCGATTTGCATATCAAAATGTTCGAGAAAACTCAATTTCTGTCCGAGAGTCTTTGCAGCAGAAGGATTTATAGAAATGAGGTGGTGGCAGGTGACATGCAAGGTGTTTCTCTGAGTCTCAGGAGTGGCCGCTATATACATTTTAAATTATGTTTCTCTTGTATAGTGTTTCGACTATTCTTGAAGATATATTCTGGCTGCTGTCTGTAGGCTATAGAGTCAAGTCAAATCGACTTAGCGTGATTGGCTTTCCAACACTCTTTAGGCAATGCTGTTTAAAATATTTAGTTTTCTAAGCAATTTACTTATAATTGCGAAAATAGTCGAAACGATTTGTTATTAAATTGATTTTATTAAAAAAAAAAAAAACAGTTCCCTTCTTAAGATGGGCATCAGAATAAAAGTGCCAGAACTGCCGAATTCAACGTAAGAGTTTTTTTTTAAATATTTATAACGTTTGCAAATTTGCTCTAATACACAAAAAGAGTTACAAAATTTACTCCGCCAAAATGTGAGGAGCTTTGAGAGAAACCCGGAACAGCTTTGTTAAGATCCAATTCATGATTTTGCTGTGATATTGGTTAGGGTAGTTTCATAATTTCTATAATAAAATTGGAATATTTGAAGAGTTAATCTCTTATAACGAATCCACGGTAGGACGAATAGGCTCCTTTTGTATGTCAGTAAGAATTACTGCATCTCTTACCACACGACTTTTACTCGTTGCCGAAGTGGCACGATCGTGCCATTTTGACACGAAAAAATTCTCGTGGCCCTGTGGCACGAAAAAATTTAAAATGGCACGCTTTTTCATTTCCCGAATTATACGAGTACGTTAATAATTTACGCTCAGCGTAAACACACTGTTAGGTTTCATCAAAAGATCTGGATACGTCCTTTCAATTCATTAATGGAATATAACTGGACGCATTCATTCTAAATCTATACATGAAATCAGTCGTTTCTTTGAAATTAATCTTTATACGTATTTCAAAAATAATACAAATTTATTATTTCTTTTCTGTCTTTTAAATGTTTCCCAGTTTCTTATTCGGCTTGGCTGCCATTCTCTAAACGGTTTTGTCCTATTTTTTTTCTTGCTGCAACGGAAAAAAATTAACAGGCAAACAAGCTATTGGCCTATTTAATAATTAAACAAAAAAAAACGTATTACACATTTTTAGATTACATTCTTACCCAAACAGACAAATTAAATGTTTCATTTTAAAGCGAGACCCCTAAAATAAATTTATGCTCGTAAGTTTCAGATATAAATACTTTCACAAAATTTTACTTAAAAATTCTTTAAAAGAAGATTATGTTTTCTCTTTAAAACCAGATGCTATCTGCTATGAGGCCCAAAACGGTAAGCAAATATCTAATATTGTCTTGGAAATCTATGGAAGAACTAGAACTAGGTTTAATTCCTAATGAAATATTCAATGTCTTGGAAAATTGTCGCCCATTTTATAAGAAACTTTCACAAGATATTGAGAGAAAGCTTAATTTTAAAAAAACGAGATGCTAAATGCTTTGATAATAATTATTGACCCTGTGTCCCTAAAACAAAATTCAAGCACATAAAGTATTTGTTCATACTTTACAATTCTTGTTTCAAAATTTTCTATTTGAGTACGAAAAGCTTGTTCTTTTTACCGAATTGAAAAACATTTTTGAAATCGGGCTTGCTGAAAATGTTTTTCTAGAAGATTCAAAAACATTTTGGATTAAGTTATATAAGCTAAGGAACAATATTCATGAACGAATGTTCGTTAATATTACAGAATGTATGTTGACCCTTCTTAGTTTGCCTCATGGAAGTGCGTCGGCCGGGCGAATTTTGTCTAGGCTTAATAATATTATTAAATCATTTAATAAAAACAGACTGTCATTATAAAACATTAGGTGCAATTATAGCTTATAATGAAATTAAGCCAAATAATTGCAAAAATTTCAAACCTGCAAATTTAATTATTTAAATTGTATTTATTTATTTTGTATTTGTTTAATTAACAACTTCCTAGTTATAAGATAATCTATGGATTCATTAATCATTATATAAAAAAAAATAGTGCAAAATCTTAAACGATTTAGTAATATGTTATATCATTTTTAGTATGATACTAGGTTAAAAAAGGGATTTTGTTAATTTTAAACGAGTTTAGTATCGTATTATCTTAACATTTTACTTAAGTTAAAATCAGGCTATGGCTACTTTTTTTTTAGTATCGTACTAAATCCATAATGTCATCTGATAGTATTTCAGCCTTGCACGCGGGGACCCATGTTCGAATCCTGCTGGTGCACATTTTTTTTGTAAATAATGAAGTTAAAAGATTAAAATATTAGCATCGAATACTTATTTAGAGCACACGTTGGGTTTTCATCAACATATAATTAATTTACAAAGCATAAACACAATAATTGTATTGATCAAAATTCCAACCCTGCAACTGCGTTGCTCGTTAACAAAAGCGTTAACATTTTTGAAAAGTTGGTAGACTACTATGTATATATTAATTTGTTAACTAGTATCGAGTTAATGCCTTAATAATAGGTTGTTTAAAATTTCGCGCCATTAGTTTTAGTTATTTTTTTAATTAATTTTATAAGTATAAAAGAATACATGTGATCATTTTTAATATTTATATTACCTATAAATAAGAAATTAATTAAATAGGGTTTGTTTTTATTATGGCAGGCTAATGGCGCGCTCATTTGGAAAAAGTGGCACGATATTTTTTTTATTTTAGCGGCAGCGCTGCGTTCCACTTAAGTTCTTCTCTTACCTCCTAATTGTAACAAATAATAATCTGTACTGTTTAGTTCTCATTTCATAAAAAAATATTCAAGGTTTGTTAATTTAAGTACAATATACTGTCTTATGGAATGGATATGGAAATCTTTCTCTTAACTTAAAAAAAAAAAAACAGTTTTAAGAGAAAATGATCAAAAGTAAACGAAAAATATATAATAGCGAAACGAAATATAGTTTTCGTACTTGCATAATAACCAATTAACAGCATCTAGTAACATGTGCTCAGATCCTCCGATGATCTGATCTGACTTGATAAAAGTTAAATTGATCAATTTTTTGTTTTTTTTTTTAGTTAGATCGTTGCATTATTAGAAAATTGAAATTAGCTATTGCCTTCCAATATTCAATTTTATTTCTAATGTGTTTAACTGTTGCTTGGTGCAGAGCTTTTCTCAAAAAAAAAACACGACAATAATTATAGTAACTTTAAACAAATGTTCTATACACTGACAGGTGATTAAAGCGCAATTACTGTTGAAAATGTCAATGTCAATAAGAACCTGATTTGATCTATTACATTTTTTTTTTCAAGTTTTCTAGAATAAGTGTTGACAGTTAGATAGTCTACATGGACCTTAAAACTATTTAATGAAATATATATATATATATATATATATATATATATATATATATATCTTTATTTCGTAATAATGTTTTCAAAAAAAAGTCTGTGACCGCACATTTTACAATTCAGAGATTTGATACAATATCTTTCTACTGAAACATTTTCTTGTATATAATAGAATTAGTAAATATAAATAATGAAAAAATATATTATCGAAGGAAAATACGAAAAAAAACCTTCATTTAAACAAAAAAAAAAGAAAAAAAAAAGTAAATATATATACAATTAACGAAAACAAAAAGTTTTATACAAATAAAAATGAATAAGTGAATAAATAAATAGTTTAATAAATAAATTAATAACTAAATAAATAAATAATAAAATAAATAAATAAATAAATAGATAAATAAATAGATAAATAAATAAATCAATAAAGAAATTAATAAATAAATAAACAAATAAATAAATAATAATGAATGAATAAATAAATAAATTAGTAAATAAATAAATAATGTATATTTCATAATGAAAGCAAACGCAATAAAAATTTACACAGAAATATCACAGATTAAGAATTAAGCTGGTTTATGAGAGAATTCTCAGAACTATCACACCTATTATTAAAATTAATTGTTAGTTTTCGAATCCTTTCAAGAACCAATTCAACATTCGCCCTTCTGTGGAGATCAAGGGTTGAATTATGCCAGGGCAGATTTAACATCATTTTTAAAACTTTGTTTTGTGATACCTGCAACTTCTTTATATGGCATGTTGCTGCATTGCCCCATATTGGGCACCCATATAATAGTATTGCTTGGAAAATTACTTTATAAATTATAATCTTATTGTCATTTGTGTGAGAAGATTTTCTATTGATAAAAGGGTAAAGCATCTTAATTGCAATACTTATTTTCTTTAACGTGCTTTGAATATGTTGGCCAAATGTAAGTTTCGTATCAAGATGAACCCCGAGATACTTTACGGATTGCTCCCATTCTATTGCGTTACCATTTATTTGAAGCTGACTGCTGGGAAGATAGCAAGCTTTTCTTTTTCGTGTGAAAAAGATGGCTTGCAACTTCCCAACATTCAGCTTAATTTTCCATTTCTTATAATATTTTTCAAGTATTTCAATCGCATTTTTAAGATTGGTCTCAATGTTGAGAACAAATTCATGCGACGCAAATACTGCAGTGTCATCAGCAAAAATGGCTGCTTCACATTGCGGAAGATTTGGAAAATCTGAAGTGTAGATATTGTATAAGGCTGGTCCAAGGACTGAGCCTTGAGGCACACCAGAATCAAAAAATAACACTTTAGAAACACCACAATTAAATTGCACCTGAAAACATCTACCGGATAAGAAACTCTGAACAATTTTACATAAATACAAAGGAAAGTCAAACTGTAACATTTTATATATTATTCCATTGTGCCATACACCATCAAAAGCTTTTTCAATATCTATCAATATCATGCCCGTTGACTGACCCCTTAAACGACGATCTAAGACATGATTACAAATTCTTTTTACCTGGTGTGAAGTGCTATGAGAGCTTCGAAAACCAAACTGTACATCAGGAAAAAGACCTTTTTCTGAAACTATTTTTAAAATATATTGCTTCAGGATTTTTCGAGAACTTTACTAACGTTGCTTAATAAACTAATTGGCCTGTAACTTTCAGAAATATCTGGGGGTTTTCCAGCCTTAAGAACAGGGACAACCATGGCTTTTTTCCAACATTGAGGGATGTATTGGCATTTTAAACATGTTAAATATTTAATTCCAACCTGAGGTAGTTGTTTTAAATATGCATTTCGAACTTTGTCTAGTCCTCCTATTTTTCGGGTTTGCAAGCTGTTAATTACATATTTAATGTTTTCTTCTACTACAAAAGCATTTAAAGGAATCAATTCATTTAAAATGTCAAATCTTTCGATTGCGTCCCTTAAAAGTTCGTTTGTTTCAAACTCACCCAAATGTTGAGAAACTAGGTGATTTTTTAAAAAGCTTGTGCCAAGTATGGTTGCTTTTTTAATATCTGTAAAAATTGTTTTTGAAGAATCCTTTAGAAATGGTACCTTTCTGTTTTTATTTTTTACAACTCTTACGATATTCCAGAACGGTTTAGCATTTTTATCAAGAACGCTCAATTTTCTGTTCCAATCTTCGTTACGATTAACCAGTATTTGATCAGTAATGAGTTTGTTAAAATGAGAAACCATTGTTCGAGAAAAAGGTTGACGATATTTTTGCCAATTTTTGCGATGTACATTTCTTATTTTTATAGGTTCTAATATATGATCTGGAAGTTTTTTAAATAAATCTCTTTTTTCACGTTTGGGAATGCTTTCATCAACTGAGGAAAGAACAGCTTGTGTAAAGCTTTGAACGACGTAATCAACATCGTTTTTACAAGATACTCTTTCAAGATCGGTGCAACTATTTTGCAGGTTCATTTTTATCTTTAATTTGAACGATTTCCAATTAGCATTTTTTAAGTCTAGAAAATATTGCACTTTTTTTTCCCCCAACCAAGAAAGGTTACAAGAAACAGGATTATGATCTGAACTGAGCGCCCTAAACGATACGGGTTCTGTAATTTGATCAGGGACATTGGACACAATAAGACCACGGGAACCCGCAAGAAAATAAGTTGGACTAGGAGGATAAAAGATATTAATTGGTACAGTCAATGGAAAGTCAGACAATATATTGCCCCAGGCATTAGCTCTTGCACACCCCCAATCTCAATGCCGGCAGTTAAAATCGCCGCCTAATAGATATTCCCCACTCATTGTGAATAAGTTTCTAAAATCTTGTTTAAGCCATTTCCTTTTTATATCTGACGCGGATCCACCAGGGAAATAAACTGAAAAATCTTTAACTGTTTTCGTGTTTCTTAATTTAATCTCTATCCCTATATTCTCCACCATGCGTGTGGGTACTACAGGTAAAATCGAATGTTGAATTGATTTTCTAATAAGAATCGCAACCCCCCCACCTCTTTGATGTTTGCTATCCAAACGATAGCATTTGAAATCAGATGATGGGAGTCTTATATTACAATCGAGCCAAGTTTCCGTTACTAACGCATTCAAGAAATTTATTACGTATGCCCTTAGCATTCCAAGTTATTATTTTTATTTGTGTATCTGCCATTTTACTTATAGTATAAAAACTTAGTAGCTAAATGCGCGATCACATTAAATTGCTCTATTTTTGTTTTTCAAACTGATAAATTTGAGATCATTTCCATGCACAGGGAATTCAGTTCCTCCATTGTGAAGAGTGATGAATTGTTGTTGGTAACGTTGGTGTTATTATTATTATTTAATGAAGAAGCGCCACGTGATTCACTTTCCAATGCATTAATTGTTTGTGGTGTTCTTTGAAATCGAAAACTTGAATTTGCATAGCTTTTGCTCTGTGAATGTACCTGCCGACGCTGCTGTGGAGGTGGAAGCGACGGAAAGTCACTCAAAGAAGCAAATGAAACGAATATTCAATGAATATTCAATTATGCAAATTTTTCTCTCTTCAAGACTCTAAACTAAATTTTGATTTTAACTTTTAAATGAATTTAAAATAAATAGAGAACATTAGATATTTAAAAAAACTAAAATAAATTTCCAAATTAAATTTGACACTTTTTAGATTTTTAACAACGATGGTGTGTCTCGAGGTGACGTGGTGACTGAAACGTTTATTGATTGGCGTCTCGTCCTGCTCCAAGTTCTTGCCGACTATCAATCAATGCAATGACGGGAATTACCGTCCAAAAGATCTGTATAACGTTCTCTTGATTGGAGATTTGGTCAAGTGGCATTGTGCTAAAAGTACTTGTTTTTGGAAAAAAGTACTTTAAGCACAATTTTATTAATCGATTATCACAATTAATTTTTTAAGCTTGCGATTTCTACAGACGCTGGTATCGATGCAGATGACTATTCTGTTGATACATATGTAATGTATTGATTTGCAGATGCTGGTCAGATTCGGAAAAGTTTCCTGTTGATTTCAGAATCCTTTACCTCTGTTCTGCAACTTTCGAATCGATAAAAAATGGTCGACAAACCGTGAATATTGGAACAAAAATCAATTTATCGCATCATCGTTTGACAATCGTTAACTTTAACGGCTGAAACAAACGGAACTGAAATACTGGAAAAATGCGATAAAATGTATTTCTGTATCTTTTAAAATCGTTAGCGCTTTTTCGATTCAAACGTCAAATTTTATCACTAGCAAAATAGCTCGTGAGATTAAAAATAAAAAGAATCAAAATTGGATCTGCTCAAAGTAAGACTTGTTGTAACTCAAGATACGATTCATAATTTTTTAATGTTGTTTAATAATATACTCATATTATAATTATGTAATTGCAATTGTCTGTATTTTTGTTTGTACTGTTTATTTAATTGTAAATCTGTGATGCAGAAACGTGTTTTTCACTTCACAATAAATTTTAAATTGTACACTAAACAAATGATCAACTAAATAGAAATATTAGTGAGAAAATAAGGAATTTAAGTTGTGCTCAGTATACAAAATTTCTGCAAAAAAAAAAATAATTAAATAATTCACAGAAAGTGAGAAGATCCAAACAATATTATGGCAACGCATCCACTGGAGGGCATTTAAGGCCCCATGTCTGGATTTCTACGAGTACCACCGCGAAAAGGTGGCACTTGCATGAATATAATTTCATTAGCTATGCTGCTTGGATTGCCTGATATTACACGAACTTCAAGCAACTCTGAATGGTGATCGCATTAAATTACAAAGGCTTATTTAAGAATAAAAGGATATCTAAGACAACAATGAGTTATATACAAATAAAAAAAATTGGGGATCTTAATAATGTTTCATGTTCCAGATTCTGGATCGCACATCAATGTTTTGAAAAGACATTGCAACAACTACCCCCTTCGATTTCCTGATTTTGCCGAATAACATTTTGAAAAGATTCTAAAATCACAAGTTCTTCGCCAAATTTCCATTTTCTTGTTGAATTTCGTGGACGTCTGACTGATTTTCTTCTCTACCATTTTGTTTTTGAAACTTTTAAGTTATTTCGTAGTTTATTTACCATTTTTTGAATAGCTAGGAGCAAAATCAATCAAACAGGTAAACTAGAGAGTCTAGATTTTCCTTGAAAAAATATTTTTTTTTTTATTTCCAAACAAATAAAAATATTAAAAAGCAGATTAGCAACGAAACCACATAATTTTAAGAACATTAAACAATAAATAACAAAACAAATGATAAAAAAATTGATTGTTTTGTTTTTGAGATGCCATAATGACATTTCAATTAATCGCCTTCCATTGGAAAATTCCAGCCAAACAAAATGAAATATTTAAGTTATCGCCTCAACTAGCAGAAACACATTTTTCCTATGAGGCGATAAGTGAGGAATGGAGCCTTTAATTTTTTAACGATGCGAAAAGTTATCGCCTGAGTTGCAGAACAGGGGCCCTGCAATTCATTACTATAGTAGGTACAAATCTTGCACTCAATGTCCAGTTTGAGAAGTCAATTTAAAGATTCAGATGAGGCAGTGAATGCTTCTTTCAGGATTGGTTAGTTCTGCTTGGAAAGACAAATCATGTTTTTTTGGAAGAATTTTAATCATGTAAATTTACTTACACGTGGCCGAGTGAAAATCTAATTCAGAGATTATTTGGATTATTTCTGGCCAAATCTTAATTTCGATTCTTGGCCCCGAGTTATTTTTTTCCCGCTTGATTTTATAAGGATTTCAATTAATTATCGACATATTTTTTTTCGAAATAAAGCCAGTTCTGTGATTTTGTTCGTTTATCTTCGAGTTCCAAATCTGGACACCTAGTAGACCTCTATTTTGTGTCAATGTCGAAATTAACATAATAAATCATCAGAGTTTAGGTTTTCTGTATCTATGTAACTTGAAATAACCCTTTGCCAGAATAAAATCATGACACCATCTCTGTGCAGATGACACGCCTACTTATGCTATGCTATTCAATGTAGTCACTAGTTGATGTTCAAAAAGTAGAGATTCACATCGCCAAATTCATTTAAGTTTACAAAAAGTGGGAAATCCGAATCAATACATCCAAAGTGCAACTTCTTTGCCTCAGTAGACCTTCAAATAGTAGAGATAGATCCACAAAAGCTGCCACACAGAACTTGACGTATCTAATATATAGGGAAACACCTTATTGAGTTACTAAGATTCAACTTACATCTACGAGGCGTGCTGAAGAAAGCTAGCTGGGCCTTCTATCATCTACATCCGTCGATGAAAAGAAGATCAGAACTAAGCCACACAACGCACATACTGTCTTACGACCAATTTGTGCGGAAAGTGATCAGCTGCTACTTCCCAGTTTGATTCTCAATCTCCAAGACGGTCATGAAGGAACTTAAGGTATTCAAAAGGAAGATTTTTAGAATTTGCACCGGTCTGCATTTCGACCTGCAGCGACAAAAGGAACGAGCATCTATCTATACACAGAAGCGAAAATTATCCCGCTAGACAAATACCTAATGATTTCTGCAAAGAAGCTAGTACGGATCTTCATTGACCAACCGTATTCACTAATGAGACGAACGGCCACTGGACAGCGAAATCCCAGGCCGATGTACATCGTTCGATAGAATCACTAGATGATAATATTATCATAGATACTGAGGGTTTTAGACTTAATTTACGCTTACATTCTATCATCCCACCATCGCGGCTGAGCGCCATGTGCACTCCCCAACCAACACTAATCACCACTGACAACTGAAAATAAAAAAGATTAAGGACTTTTAAATGAATTATATTTTGTAGGTACCTATATGTGTATCGTGGATGAAACCTGGATTCATCACAACCACAAAACCCAAGGAACAGTCAAAACAATGTACAATGATCTAAGGATACTGATGAAGGTCCAGGTGGGTTTGTCAGCAAACTAGTTCAAGGCGATAGTTTTTTATTATGCGTGCGTTATTATTCAAATCGATTACTTTGACAATTATCGATTACCCGCGCATATTGCGCAGGGTTCGATTCCAAGCCGATTTGAACCAAAAATAACCGCATTTGGTGAAGAAAAGAGTTCTTTTTCGAAGAACGAACAAGCGCACAAGTCGGCAGTTGCAATGTCAAAATTGCATGAGTGCTACGAGCTCTTCCTTCGTCCAACGTATTACCCAGATTTATCACCCTGTGACTATGTCTTCTTTCCATACATGAACCAATGCCTCGGAGGTAAAAGATTTTGATTAAATAAAAAGGTCATCACTGAAACAAACGCTTATTTTGAGGGGCTCGAGAAATTTTATATTTGGAGACCATAAAAATATTGGAGAAACGGTGGATGAAGTGTATCGAGCTCAATGGAGACAATGTTGAAAAATAAAATGTTTTTATCCCAAAAATGGTGTTGCGTATTTCATTTTCAGACACTCTGTTTGCTTTTTTTGCTTACTTCAGAATCAAAGTCTGGATAGTTTCGAAAATCGTTACCCAATCCTACATATACTTGAGAACAGTGACGTGCTGTGGTGCTTCAAGCAAGGCGTTCACTAACTGCTCCTTCAAATGTTGTCTATTCTTGGTTAAGATTCAAGATGTTTTATTTTTATTGTGTTCTTTATATTATTTTTTTCAGTTTTTGTTTTTATTTTTTTGTGTTTTTCTTTGTAAGGAAAGTATGATTTAGAAAAGAAATACTTCAATAAAAGTTCAATTCGTCGGGATTTCTTCAAAAAAAACTTGCAGAACTTTAACATAGAAACTGTTTTTTACTTTGATTTCCTTTAACAATGATTTTTCTATGGAGACAATTGCAAGTTCCGAAAGTCTTTGCTCCTGCATAATATTTCTAGCATACCATTTAACGTGTTTAAGACCATAAAAAGAACGTTTGATAGAGTCACTGGATGTGGCTATTTTTAAGGCAAGTCAATTTAATGTTTAAAAAATCGAAAAAGTTTCTTTTAATTCAAGAGCATCAACCGTTCTTGGAATGTCTTTAACGGAGATATTTTTAAACTGAGAACACAATACAATTAATTCTTTCTTCAGCCTTGCAGAATAAAAAAAATGCACCATATGAACACATTAGGTATTCAAAAACTTCAGCAGATCATTTCTTTCCATACTCAACAAAGTTTTTTGTAGAAACTAAAGCTAGTAACTTAAATTTTTTCAACGAATCTAGCCGCATTTCAATTTGAAGATTATCTCTCAAAATAATTGGCGTTATCGCAGTTCAAAACTTTCTGGGCTTCGTTTTGGAAAAGGATCAATATCATTTTGGATGCTTCAAAAATATGATGAAAACTCGTTCTCAAGTTATTTATTTGAAATCTAACGCTCAATGAAATGTGCATTAAATGTTATCAGAATCAGAAATAACATTTAATACTGCATTAATTAAATCATTTTATATTTTGTTCGACGTCGCCTTATATACACCTGTACGTGAGTAAAACGTCGCTTATGAGTATGCGAATGAATTCGCACCAGAGCGCTCAGCCAAGCCACAGCGACAGCAGACTCCCTGAAAATGAATACCAATTCTCTTCGTACTGCGAACTGAACTGATCCGGCTTACTTTGCACTTCCGAAAACCTATGGTGGAGTGAACGACGCTGATAAAAGATGCACTGAATGTTGTTGAACACCTAAGCAAAAAGCTTGCAGTGGCTAGGAGTGAATAATTTCAAAAGGTAAGTCGAGGAAAAATTAGTCGCCAAAAATTTAACTTTCGAAAGTTTACTTGAAATTATTTCGTTAATTGCATAACTTAGTATCAAACCATAAGGTTGTGCAATTCAAACCAAATTTGTTATACCTTAAGTCATTTTTAGTTAAATGTAACAATGAGCAAAACGCATAATAAAAGCATTTCCGACAGAAAAATTTTTGGCAGATGTAAATACAATATCTAAAATAAATTTATTATGAAGTTAAAAATTTGCGGGGATGTTTCACGCAATATTTTGGTTTTTAAATGGTTATGAAGTGCTAAAACGTCAAGTTGTCGAAGAGGAGCAGTTGTATACAAAACTTTAAGTTAATTTTTTAAAGCTGTTAAATCAAAAAATCCAGGCAAAAAATGTATTAAAGCAGATATTTTTTCATCTAAATTAGAAATTGCGAAATTATCATACCTTGATTGATTAAGTAAATATAGAAAAATAAATTCGTGAAAGTTTTACATCTTGTATTAATTTTGGATGTAAAATTGCCTTTTATTTCTACAAAAAGACGTCTATAACGTGGAATCAATTTGGAGCAATCCTCACCCAAGAAACATTTTTAGCTGTATAAAAACATTTATAGTCCTTCAAGAGCTAAATCATAAAGGTGTTTATTTAGCAAGGAGCTCTTTATGTGGATTTAAAGCAAAAAACAAGCTCCCACGTAGCTAATTCATTGAGTTTGAGAGCTTTTTTTGCTCTTTTTCAGCCTTTTATCAGTGGGAAAAGTGTTTCAAACTATTAAAACACCACTTTTGACATATTATTGCTTGTATTGGTTTGTGTAGTAAAAAATAAAAATATATGAAATTCTGATACTATTAAAGAAGAATGATCGTTTCAAAGTATTAAAATAGAAATAACGAAGATGACAATAGCCAAATTAAAAAATATCTTTATGAAAATAATTAAGAAAAGAAATTATGATTTTCGATTGTTTGATAGTGAATTTCAAGTGCGCGTTTAATATTTTCACAAATGTAGTGAAGAAACTTCGTTAAATTACAGCGCGCTTACATAATTCTGTGTATTAGGTCATCAAAACCAATGTTTAAAAAAAGTATTTAAAAATTATAATTTTCCAGAGGTGAAATAAAATTATTTTTGAAAAATAATAATAATTTCCTGTTTTCTTTAATTACACTCCGAAAGTGATTCTTTTTTAAGTTAAAAAAAAAGAATAATTGAATTAATTTTATATCTCGTCGCCATTTTTATTGTCAGGCAAGACGTTTTTTTCAATTAAGCTGCAATACTATCTGTTCTGGAGCTGCAATATTAATTACTGTTAATATAGAGATCGTATGTCCCTTTAAGATTCATTGAACATTTTCTAGAGCTAGTTCCACCAAGATAGCATTTTCGTATTTTTAACTTCATGTTATTGTTATAAGGTAGGGTGCTCCAGAACAAAAGTCAAGGAAAGCAAATAATAAAACAAATGTAGTTTATAGGAAGAAATTTTTTAAAGAATATTTCCTGAAGTGTATTTAAAGCCTAAGTTGTAATTTTTAAAGATAACAGCTTCAAAACTTTTTTTTAATAAAGCTGCTTAGATTTACTGTGATACAGAACATTGGTATCCTTAATGTGTAACCACATTTATCTTCTCTAAGGGAATTAAGTATGATAATTTTGTTTGTGCGTTCGTGATTAGAATTGAAAACCTGAAAAAAATTGTTTTTAAATACTATGGAAAAACCTATGCATTTATGAATATTACTATTGAAAACGAGAAATTATCAAATTTCGTCCGCATTGTTTAACAGAGTAAATTTATAGTTCCAATCTGAACATTGCTAACTTACACTAAAAATTGAATAGCTGCATACATTCATTTATTTTTTTATGTAGAATAATAAATTTTTTTTCTTGATAAAATAAATATTTTGGATTTATTTTGGGCAACACCCTATTATAATATGGGTTCCTGAGTAAAATGTGTTAAGATATTAATACTCAGCTCTACAACCGATTTGAAGTTGGTCTTTTAATGCTATATTTTGACATTCGAAATGCGCATGCGTTAGTATTTTACTTCTAAAGCTAAAGCTACTATTAGCTCTTATCGCGTCTTTTATTGCATTAATGTAGTTGAAAGCTGTACAACAGCCCTTTAGATGAGGGAGATTCAAGAAGCTCGTTCACAGATCGCATAATAGTTATTATGGAACGAGTTTGAAAAACTAAACGTTAAACGAGCTGACAGTGCTGTTAAACTTCACTATAGAACATGATTTAAAATAAAAATACATTGAGCCATATCTTTCGATTTCACTTGTTTGGAGCTGCAGAAGAACACAAATTTGCATTAAGTAGCTGTGACGATGTTACTTGGGCATTTTCGTGGTAGTTCCGAGCAATCGTTTTTGCTGTCAAAAATGCATTCAAATTTATTAAGAAAGTCAGAGCTAAGCCAAGACCCAAAACTTTTGATTTCTCTTATGGCAAATTCAACATCCGTTTTCTTATTTTGAAATAAATTAAAAAGAACGTCAGTCTTAGCCAAAACTTCGCAGAGAGTATTAAGAAAAAACAAACATCTTTCGCCTCTAATTTAATTAACAAGCTTTCGGAAATAGAAACCGAGGCAGTGTCCCATTCGTTAGGGTTTTCTAATATTCTATAAAAAGTTACTATTATATGCATATCTAATATACGACTTAAAATGACGTTTATTATCCGCGAATGATAACGATATCGATACCCCAGGCGTCGATTGGGATTTATTAAAAAAAAACCGACAATAGTAAAAATATTGCAAAAAAAAATGTTCAATTCCGATATATTTCCAAGTGATCGCGATAAGACTAAATTTAAAACGTGAGCATAGCAAGGAATAAGGTTAGCCATTCGACAAGCATCAAGGACTTTTTCTTTTTAACACCACCTACTTCTCTAGACTGACCAATTAGTTTGTCCTTGCAGGAGAATGTATCAATTATATTAAAAATATGCTTTGTCAGCTCATCTGCATTGCGAGGCTCAATAACGTCAAAAAAACCACCCTCCGAAAGTACCGTAAAACAGCAATCCAAACACGTGGAGAGTTGGAAAAAAAAGAAGGCTAGGAAAAGAAAACATTTTACTTAATTTACAAGCCCCGGTCGATCAAGTATACTTTTGTTACAATGAAACGTTAAAATGGGAAACGAAACCATCTTTTCGTTTTTAATCTATTTTCATCGAAGGCGTCCTAACTCTACAGCTTTTTTTTCTGAATAAATCTAAGCTGATTAAAATTATTTGACTCCTCTTAGAGAAAATCTGTTAAGCATCATTTTACTACTCTTAAAGCTATATTCACTAAAACTTACTATACCCAAAAACTTTTCACACTTTTAATTTGAATGTTTCAAATGTAAATGTTCAATCTTTTCAAAATTCCCTAAAAACAAAACATTAAGATATTGCACTGTGTTCTCCTTGTAACCTTATTTTTTTTTTTTTAAATAAGTTTAAGCCTCATTGAGATTGAGATTTGCTGAAACTTTAAGATACAGGTTTCAGCCAAAGGGGAGGTACATATAAATTCATAAAATAAGTAAAAAGGAAGCGGTTTGTTTTTTGTGCTAACCAATTTTTTTTCATTGAATGAGTTATTTTTTTTTTACAAGCAGAATGCAAAAACCCATGAATCAAAGAAAACAAGATTACGACACTTCATTGTTTATCTTATTTTATTGACGTCATATGTAAAACAAACTCTGCAAATTGTTTGTTGTTTGCGGATTAATGGATTTTGTTTCACATATGACGCCAGTAAAATAAGAAAAACAAAGAAGTGTCGGATTTGACGTATACCATATGTTTTCTTATTGAAATTTATTTTTAGCAGCATTTATTTTTAAGCGAATGTTTAAGTTCACTATTAATGTGATAATCAAAGTTCGTCAAATTATTCGCAACTTATGTGAATGATCGATTCAATATTTATAATGAGGGCCTAAGGTAGGTTAGTATTCACTTAAGTTCCTAAACAACCAACATCGAATAGATTCAATTTGTATGGGTTTGTGCATATGTTTTTGACATTTTTCTTGGGATACAAAAGTATACCATAGTTGTTCATATAGCTTGACTTAGAAAAATAGTTTTAATTATGTTGTCTTTGGTTTTGGTTCTGATTAAGCCATAACTTATTTGTAGATATATAGAAGTTTAAAAAAATTATATTTAAATAGATACAATCAGTACAAATATCGATTTAGAAAGCACTTCAGATTATCTTTGCAATTCCGACATACATTTTGGGATCGAGTTCCAGTTATTTGCTGCATCTCACGACTTTGAAGAAAGCAAACTCTATGAAATAAAAAAATATTTGGTTGAAGTTTACTTAGAAGTTTGTATTTAAATGTATTTACATTGCTTAGTCGTTATAGTTTGAGGGAAACAAAGATGCCGTTTGAATTCGTTGATAAATAAGAATAAATTTTAAAAAAAATAAAAAATCGTTGTATATTTTTATGTATAAAATTTTGAAAACATTTTTGGAAAAAAAATTTGAAACGTTATTTTGAAGATGTTATTAATATACATATAAAATTTGAATTTAAAAAAAAAATTATGTGGTTTTTGAAAAATCGATTTTTCAAAAAAAAACTTTTAATTTATTTTTTAAAAATCGAAAAACTTTTTTTTTTTTGAAAATTTAGATATGCAGTTTTCTTAACAATTTTAGGGAGCATTCGTCTAAAAAAAATTATTTTAATCGGTTCATCCAATATTGAGAAAGTCGAAAATATGAAAAGTGGTTCTATGAGAAGTAACGTTAATAAGTACGCAAAAGAAATATTTTTATACTTACAAATGAACTGTACTAATTTAGAAACAGATAAATTTTTTTTTATAAAAATTCTTGGAGCCGTTTTCGAGAAATAATTTTTTTTCTTAACGGTTTTTTAACATTTGTATAGGAGGTACCGTTGCTTTTTATAATAGAAAAACAGTTTTTTTAACTATTAAAGATAATATCAAAAAACCACTAAATACGAAGCTTCGAAAAAATCTATTGAGTCGCTTTCGAAATTATGAATTTTCAAAAAAAAATTAATTTCCAAAAATTTTTTTTTTTTTAATTTTGGTATACAATATTGTTTAAACTAGGAGCTTCTGCGTAAAAAAATTTAATAAAGCAGATTAACCGTTTCCGCAAAAATCGAAAATCAAAAAAATGGCTCTACTAGAGGTACCAAAAATAACAATTTTTTTCACAAAAAAAAATATCCGAATATAACCTTTCCCTTCATTAATGAACTGATTTTTTTTTATAAAAATCGTTGGAGCCGTTTTTGAGAAAAATAAAATATTTGTTTTTGGCAAAAAAAAAATTATGGGAGCTACTGTTATTTGTCGTCTTTAAAAAAAATGAAAAAAAAGGGTGTGGGCATATTACCGAAAAAACAATATGTACCAAATTTGACGCAAATCTATCCAACCGTTTAGGCTGTAGACTCGAGTACAGACATACAGAATGACAGACAGACAGACAGACGGAATCGGGGGATCCACTTTTTTGGTGTTCTCTATGATCGTAATGTCATGTTTGATTGTTAGAAAAAAATTTTTTTTTTTACGAATGCCTTACCTTATAGTGCCTATAATCGCAAGTAAAAAATTAATACTTCTTAGGTACTTGAATATGCATAGGTGGCTGTGGAGGGTACAATGACCACAATTTTGCCCATTGTTACATCTTTTCCATTCAATATAACGGAAACCTAGAAAATCTTAATATTGTTAAACGGAATAACGAAGAAAACGCGTTTGGGTAAAAACATTTGAACATTTATGTACATACATACTCGTATCTTAATGTTGTGTTCTCTACCTCATATTAGAGCCGCAGCAGAACGCAAATTTTTGATAATAAGTTTAGTCAAGGATAAACTTCGAAACAAATAACCACTTTGCACAATATATTTTTCTCTTCAAGGAAATGGGTGACGTTGAAAAAGATTATTCTGTGGGTTACTTTTTATATTTTAAAAATATAAAAATCTTCTGCAATAAAAATGAATCTACTGTGTTTTTTTTTTTCAAATCTACTTCGGAATATTTTTGAAAAAGTCCCATCCCTGTCACTTGGGTGCTCTGATTTTGGGAGAACACCCAAATGTGTGCATTTGTGTTTTTTTGATTGTGAATGAATTCTCTTGCTATCCGAAAAGGAAAAAAGTTGCGATTGATGAAGTTGAACGCCAAGTGCTATAGAAAGATTTATAAGGGAACATGAGGTTCGAGTCTTTTTTTAAATTTTGTACGTGGAATCTTACGCGTTGAAGGTATGAGAAAATCTTTGAATTTAGGCAGGTAGTCGGAAAACAAATAAAAATGAGATGATTTTGTTAGGGTGTGCGGTGAACACCTGTTATTTTACGAATGAACGTCAATGCTAGAGAAAGTAGCTAACGAAAAGTATCAAGTTTTGTGATTGTTAGAGACACCTCATACTATTCTTGATTTTGGTCAATATTTGTAATCCGGTGGTTACCACTGGTAACTAAAATAACAACAATAGGTGTGTATTTACAGGTATTAATAATCAATATACATATGTGTCGACTTTGGTTGAACGTCACAAAGTCCACAAGAGAAGAATTATGACTCACTTTAAGGATCCACGAAACAGTATATTCGATTTAGATTCACAGCATAGTAGGCTACATGTCCCCAAGCCCCTCTGAATGCCGATATTCCAAATTAATTAGAACGTATCATTAATCGTTTGAAGGATAGCGTTGATGATAAGCATGCCAAATATTAGCCAGTACCTTGGGATATCCGTTTAAACTTTTTGATTTCATTGCAAATACAACAGTATTCAAATTCAAAATTGTTTTTTGGACGTATAACCAGTTCAAATCCACTGAAATTGCATTGCGGACATTTAACCCTACGAACACTGCCTTATGGTTGTAATTTGCGATCGATAATACCAAGATAACACCACTAAACGGGAAACATTGATTTTTACTTGCGATATATGAAGGAACTATAGGACGAGATTTGCATTTGGAAAAAAATTAAACCGAGATTTTGATCAAACTTGACATTACGATGATGCTGAAAATTAAAAAAGGGGGCCCCGCAATTCCGTCTGTCTATATGTGTGTAGAACGATTTAGAGCGTAAGCGGCTGAACCGATTTTTGTCAAACTTCGTACTTACTCGTCGTAGGTGATTGTCTAAAAAACATATTTTAATTTTAGTTTTAGACCCAAAGATATCGGTACTTGCTATACAAATTTTTCTGCCATTTAAATTATTTCGAAGGATATTGATAAAAAAAGTATGTGTGCTACTTTAGGTATGGTCTACGTTTTGGCAGACATTTGTGTTTACATTATGTTGATATTAACGGCACCTGCCATACAACCATTTTTTTTTTATTTTCGTCTTTCTCACAAACGGGTTAACGGATTTCGATCCGTTTTTTTTTTTTTTTTTTTTTTTTTTTTTTTTTTTTTTTTTTTGAAAATTCAGTATGTATTTCGAAAACAGGTTGCGATTTTTTTCTTAAATTTAGTTTTTAAGTTTATATTATTAAATATTTAAAATTGTCGTCCCAATTTTTTGTTTGAAAAAAATTAAAGATATTTTTCATATAGAAAATTAAGTTAAAAACCATTTTAAAAATATTTTAATAATGTTTTGCATTCAATGTGATCGAACATATAAGCAAGAACGAGCGATCCAGTCATGCATTTTATTTAATGTTATAAATAAGAGACACTGGCAAAGTTGGGAAAAATATTCCACATTCGCGTAGTTGGGTTGAAGAAGAAATCTCCGTACCTTAAAGTATGCCCCAAATTGCGCTTGCCGGTACACTGAGTTGCATTTCTTGAAGTGTTTTGATTAAACGACTTATAATATATATTTTATATATTATATAGATAAATCTGTGTTTAAAGCAGTCCTTGTACAATTTTTGTCTGTCTAAAAAAAATGCTTTCCTCATATTGCATGCTTGTAACGGCCAGTTTTTATTTAATGTAAAAAATTCATAACAAAATCTATACACCACTTACTTGCATGCATCCCCTAGATGGGAATTATCCAGCGCACTAAGAGGGACGAATTGGAATTTCGAAATTGTAAAGCTATACTATATTGAAATGTTATTCGTGCATAACGGTCACATTATACGCAAAATTCATTTGCTGCATGCAGTGGTGTTACACGAGGATAATTTGGCTCCAGGAGCTTTTTTAAATAAAAAAAAAAGTGCAAATCCAATTTTTACTTTTTTCCCCATCATTTCTTACTTTTGTCCTTTTTTATTTTTTGTTTGTTTTGTCTTCATCGACAGCGCCTGACATTTCGTTTAATGTCATTCTTTCTCGAAATCGTTCAAAATGAGTTTTGTATTTTTTTTCGTTTTTTTTTTGCGAAACATGCTGTAATTTGCATACATCGATGTGAAATGGAGTCGATATCTGGCGGCTGATGAACACCAGAATTGTCCGCTCAACAGGAAAAAAAAAAACGATTTATATTTACATAATTCCCATGGGCCGAGTAAATTGAGCGCAATAATATGCATGATTAATGTCATTCTTTTGGTTGTAATGTAAATTCGCTTTCAGCGAGAATAAAATAATACATCAGAATGATTTTGTATTCGTAGGTAAAACTTGGAAAGGAGCGATCCTTTATACATATTATTGGCGCATATAGTGCATTGCCTTAAGTTTGTCGCCTTGTTAAATTTATTTATTTTAATTTTTTCCTTCATTTATTACAATTATTGCAGTCGTGATTCGATTTGACATTCCAAGAGTCCAGAGAAGAATATGCGAGAAAAGAAGAAATCGATTCATGGTGACAATAATTTCTTTTCATGGAAAGCTATTTTTGCTATGTAAAATAAACTTAATTATATACAATTTATAATAAAGTATACGTTAAGTTTGTGTAAAAGCTTCATAATGTTTACTTTATTTGGGTTTTCATGCCATTAGGCGGGTATTAGTGGCAATTGTAAAATAATATCTATTATTGAGACCTATGTCGTTACGTATTTAAACGGTATAAGACCAAACTAGCTGACCCGTCCGAGAACTCTCGAATTTATCGTACAGAAAATATCAATAAAACAACAAAAAACAAGTTTATTCCATCTTTTCCCAACGTTTGATCGCTATACACGACTACTCCAGGGGTTTATCTAGATTTAATGGAATAAACTTGTTTTATATGCATTCAATTATAAATTGACCAAAAAAGCCTACATAAACTAATTAGAAATATAATTGAAAATAATTGGTCACATAATACAGGGTGTCCGCCGGGAAGGTATACTACTTTGTTTGTTTATAATTTTTGATTAAATGAAAGAGAATGGATCTTATATTGATAAATGTTTTATTTAATGTCGACAGTTATGTATGGAATACAATATCAGGTAAATGTTCGCCTCTGTTAGTCTCACAAATGGGAGCCCTTTTGAGCACATTTTTCAGTATATTCTCACACATTTCACGCGGTATTTCAATAATTTCATCACGACTAATTGTTTGAGTGGCTCAAGCGTTTCTAGCAGTGTTGTTCCTCTACGTGTCGACTTTAATTGTCTACATTTTAACGTAGAGAATCGGTGGACAATGTCGACAATGTAGACAATATGTCGACCATATAGACAATGTGCGGACATTGTAAATAATAATTTTGTCTCACAAAAAAATTATTTAAAAAAGTCTTTGTTTAAATGATAGACACGTGGTATTAATACTTTTTATAAAAATAAAAGTTTCACGCAAAAAATTATAAAATGTTCTTTAAAAATACAGGTTTAGTACGTGGATATTAATAAGTTGTCTGGACGACATAAAACCAATAATAAATACTCAGCTCTTTGCACAGTGCGAAACTAAAATCTGCAAAATGCTGCTGAAAACCGTCTTCCCAGGCACAGGTAATGGAAAATGTTATTATTATCTAAATATTGATTTCAAAACTAAAGCCTTTGCTAACATTTTGCAATAGGAATCGATGGATGCATACCTCAAACACGGACTTCTGAATCGGATGATGACTCAATGGTAATTTTATGATAAATTTCTTAATATTTAAAGGCCATGTCATTCAACCATTTTATCAGAGTAAAAACAATAGCGCTAAATTTTAAATATTTAAACCCTACTCTAAATGAGCTTAAAAATAAGAGTTGACTCTAGAAATGAGTTTTGAAATAAGGGCGACTTTTTGATAATTTTAAATGACAAAAAGTATACTTTAACGTTAAGGAGGTTGTCTAACTTTAAACAGCGCAAAACGCTTCTTTATCTATCGTAAACTATATTTTTTCCAGTTGACGTTTGACATTTCATAACAAAAAATGAATGACAAATATTTTCTGAAGGAGAAGATTATAATATTTTTGCAATTGTGAGCTTTTAAGGAAACCAAAAATATATAAAGTTAGTATACAAATCTGTTCGAATACTTGGGGACCTTGAATTTTATTGAAGATACCGATTTGAAAAAACCAACGGTTCGATTTTTAATTGAAGTTTTAAAAATCTTACCTGAGCTTTTATATAGTTATGAATATATTTTGTATGTTCTTGTGCTAATGTTTAATTTTCATTCTATGTCATCAACATAAGTTTGATTAACGGGCCCTAAAGACTTACCTATGGGGTTTAATTAGAAGAGTTGTTTAGTGTGCTTAAAATTAAGACAAAGTTAGACAAGGGCTGGCAACTAGACAATAGCTTTAGCTAGATTTGGATTTATTCTCTAATCCAGAACTGTATAAAATTTTGCGCGAAATCCTTGCAAAAAGAATTGAAATCAGACCAACAAAAATAAACAACTCCAAATTGTGTAAGAAACTTATCAGTTCACGATTTGATTACTGAATACTAAATTCCTCAAATTTGAAAAGGTTTTTAACACTTGACCAATAGTTAATAAGCCAGTGAAGTGAAGGAGTGGATCTATCAAATTTCAGTGAGTAGGCTTATCATAACAGATTTCTCCCGAAATTTAAAGTTTTTCGATATCTCTAATTTAAATATTTGAAACTTAAACAGTTATAAACATAGAACTAGTTATACGTTTAGATTTAGATCAAATGATTTTTTCACGATTATCTTGTACTTACACACATGTTTTGTGTTTTTTTTAACATTTATGTTTTTTGGTATGATTTATGATGGTTTTACAAATTACTTAGTATGTACATTGCCGACACATTTATGTCGACAATTGTGAATAATCTACATGTAGACAATCATGTAGTCTACATTTATAGTCTACTTTCCACAACACAGGTATCCAGTTTGTCCGGAGCAGTCAAATCAGACTGACCAAATTGCACACCAGACTGTAACTTTTAATGGATGCAAAGGTAACTGATTAATAATTTGAGGGTTTTCCATTGCCAAGAACCGTCTATTCTGTTTATTCACATATCCATTCAAATGAAAATGTGCCTCATCACTCATTATGATTTTTTCATGAAAATCGGGGTTGTCATGGGCTAACTGTAACATCCTATTGGCATATGTACGGCGGCGTAAATGGGCTTGTGGAAGAAGCTCTTGTGTCAACTGAATATTAAATGGAAACAAATGCAAATTCTTGTGCAAAATTGTGGCCAAGGTTGTTCTTTGAAGACCAAGCTCCTGAGCACGGCGTCAAATTGAGGTTGATGGATTGTTTTGAACACTTCCTTGAGCAGCAGTAATGTTTTCGGCCGATCTTGCAGTACGTTGTGGTCCATGTTTGGGCCTATCACCTACAGAGGCTCTTTCTTCGAAATCATTCACTACACGATAAAGAGTGCGTTTTGTTGGCACGTTGTTTCTCCCAAAAATTTCATGTAACTTTCTCATCGTCACAGTAATCGATGATTGATTTTGATAAAATGTTTTAACGATTAAAACACGTTGGTTTATCGAATATTTTTCAATAATAAATTTGCCACGTGTCTAATTTAGACTGCCAAATATGAACTGTCAAGACACGTGTTTACCAAAATGGCGTCAAAAGGAAGTAGTATACGTTCCCAGCGGACATCCTGTATAATCGTTATTATACAAAAACAATTTTGAAGTTCATTCATATCGATCCATAGAATAGAAAAAATAGGAATATTATCTGCCCCTCTAGTTTTTAAGCAAAGGAAAATGCTGACAAAGATTCCTCTGTCCTTATCTTTGGTGTCGTTGAACCCTCTTTTGGATTGGAAGTTTTGCAATTTTGTTTCATTCAGTTCAGTATACTCGTATATTTGAAATTTGACTTTACCTTTTTGTCGTACTAATCTCTATCATCTAACACCTAGCTAAGCACATATATAGATTTTATGCAAGCTTGGTGCAACTTTCTAACATTTTTAAGACCAAAACTAATGGTACCTGGCATACAATTTTAAAAAATATTGCTTTACCCAAAGATTGATCAAACCATTCTTATAAGGAAGGCAGTCAATTTAATAAAGAAAAATGTTTACGTTCCTCTAGTGAACACTTTGTTTGATTTGCCATCAGCTGAAAAACGTTCCAATTGATTTTATATGAAAAAGCATAAGAGGAGTATTGTAAACCAAGAATTTTCAAAAACTCTTTCATGAAATTAAAAAAACATTTTTTTTTAAACTCAGTATTTCGAAAACAACTTAAGCGAATTCTTTCAAAATTTGTATTTAGTAGTTTATTGACATTTTCTTGAATACTCGAAAAACCAATTTACTAAAACAAAAACAACATATGTTAAAGAAAAACACTTTTAAATAAAAAAATATATTATTTTGCATTCTTAATAACTGTACTTTCTATAGTACAACTTTCCATATTAATGAATTCTTCATTTTTTTAAGCATATGAAGGTTTAAAACATATGTAGGTAGGTTAGGTTAAGTTAGGACGGGCGTGCGCAGGTCAAAGGCTGGTACGTACACGGGGCCGGTTGGTCCCTTGTGACCCGCTTTCACACAGAGATATTACTAACTAATGTTTCATGGAGAGGTTCATTTACGAACCAGCCCGTAGTTTCTATATATTTTTTTTCATATTAACCATTGGTATATGCACTAGGTGTCTAGCTCATCAACAAACCTGTTTCGGAGGCGATTTGAATGTAGATTTGGGCAGCATATGTAGGTAAGATTAACTTGATTCTTAATAAATATAATGAATTGTCGAATCGATGATTCAAGGAATAGTTACATAGGTACCTACCTACAAATATATATTTAAATCTAAATTATGGATTTTATTTATGTAAGTAAGGAGAGTAAAATGTATGTGCATACATATATTATATGGATGGAACCTAAGTATGTAAACATGTACATATAATAATGAAAATGAAGAGTGTATAGATGGGTAGGTAGCTCTATGCCTATAACTTTATAATTTAGGTGTAATAGGCATACATAAGATTCATCGGATTTTTATAGACACATATACATATGTATATATAAATGTATGAGGGCCTACATTGTATTTAGTAATCAGTGACGTACGCAAAAATACGTAAAAGGGAATAATGATAAGGTAAAAATAAATGTATAGATATAGGTATAATACACATAACTAAATGTTTGTATATTATAGTTTGAGGGAAGACAAAGATGCAATTTGAATTCATGGATAAATTAGAATATATCAAAAAAAATCAAAAATCGTTGGAGTGGTTTTTTAAAAATAAATTTTTTATGGTATACACATTTTGAAAACATTTTTAGAAAAAAAATTGAAACGCCATTTATTAGATATTATTATTCCTCATATGACATTCCATAAAAATCAATTTTTCAAAAAAAAATTATTTATTTTTTAAAAATGTACAAACTTTTTTCTTGAAAATTTTCGTATGCAGTTTCATTAACAATTTTAGGGAGCATTTGTATAAAAAAAAATTATTTTAATCGGTTCACCCAATGTTGAGAAAGTCAAAAATATGAAAAGTGGTTCTATGGGAAGTATTTTTATACTCGAAAGTGAACTGTACTAATATAAGAACACACACATTTTTTGATAAACATTCTTGGAGCCGTTTTCGAAAGATACATTTTTTTCTTAACGACTTTTTTAACATTTGTATGGGAGTTACCGTTGGTTTTTTTTTAGGAATACAGTTTTTTTTTTAAATATCCAAGATAATGTCAAAAAACTCTTAAGTACGAAGTTTCGAAAAAATCCATCAAGTTGTTTTCAAAATTTTAAGTTTTTTTTAATTTCAAAAAAAAAAAATTAACAAATGAACTATAATTCATTTTGGAACTCTTGGCTTTCCGGAGGTTGTTTTTTTTACTTGCGATAGGTAAATACAATTTAAGGCAAGTTATGCATTCGTCGAAAAAAAAGCTGAGATAACAATCATACATGATATTACGATGATAGAGAAGACCAAAAAACATATGGTCTAAAAATACTGTTTGACTGTATGTTGGTATAGCCACTTACAGTCCAAATGGGTTGGCCGTTTTCCTTCAAACTTGGTATAGAGTTTTTTTTAGTGAAACTGGCATTATTTTATAAAGCTCATTTTTCTCAAAAATAGTTCTAACGATTTTGATTTAAAAAAATCAGAGTATTTTTTCGGTATGAACTATTATATGGTTGGAAAACAAATTACCAATAATAGCTAAGAACGGTACCTTCCATAGGACCTAATTTTTGCTTTCTACTATCTGGAAAACGGCTTAGGTGATTCTTTCGAAATCTTACACATATTATATAGGTTTAGGTACGTCCACTTGTGATGCATACCAATATTTTTAATTACCTAATAGATATTTGTTTGTATTTTTAAAAGCATATTTTAAAACTTTTTTTTAATAATTTAATATTTTCAAAATAGCTCATTATTTTTTTTTCAAATTATAAGTATACTGATTTTAATAATTTTAATCTCATAAAGTGAAATTGATCTTTATCAGATTGTTTGCTCTAAACTCGGAAACCACACCTTCAATTCAAAAAAAAATTCTTTCGGTTTTGAAATGTTGTTTGCAAATGGCTTGAGCGTTAAATATTTTTTTTTGCAAAACTTAGCAGCTTGTAGGGTGAAATGGGCTAAGCACAAGAAAACAGTACTTGTGAAAGTAAAAATTTCGGGACTCTGAAAGCTTACGCATCAAACTTGATTTTCTTTGTAAAGTTAGCATGTGCCAATGAAAAAGATGACAGTTAAGTGTAAATTCCTATCAACTCTTCTAGCTGGCACATTAAAAGTTGGAACCCACCAAATTTTGTTTTACTTTCATGCATATACGCGAATGCATGAGCTTACATTTGCAAGTTAGTTTTTACGTTCGTAAAAGTAGAAACTGGCGCTGAGGAATCCTTGCAGATGTAAGCTCGGTTAATAGGCTAATTTCAATATTTTTTTTTTTTTTTTAATTCATTTTTATTTCATTTTAACTTATAACTATCTTAAAGCTAGACAAAAATGTTTAAAACTAGCCTAATTATCAATAACTTACAACTAATTTACTGGCCCTTTACGGGCGCTCTAAATTAAACAATAACTCTTAAAACTTATGTCTTTCGACCTGAAAACTATTTTAATTAAATCTAAATTTTTTTTTTTATTTTATTTTATATTTCAAGGAAACTTTACAAAAACTTTTTTTTTTTTTTTTTTTTTTTTTCTTATAAACTAAACCTTAATATATATTAAAAATAATTAAAACTACTTAAAATACCTAATAATACTTAAAACTACTTAAAAACTAGAACAGCCACAGCAGCATTTTTTTCGTTTTTTAATTTTTGTTTGTTTATTATTTATATGCATGCAGACACACACCAACATGCAACCCACCCATACACGTACATACGCACATACATATACGTACGCACGTATGCCCCCGTATACATACATATTTTTAATTTTTTTTTGGTGCCACCCTGACTGTTCCCTATACCTAATGCCCTAAATCTATGTAAGTCGGCCAAGATATACCATCTTCATCGACTTTAAATACCACGATGCTGTTCAGAGAGCCACTAGAACTGGTTCTCCTGTTTCGCCTTATCCCTCCGGTCCCGATCGGACACAGTCCTACTGAACCGAAGGCGCTCTTCTCCACCTTGAGCGATGACGTCTCGACCATACAGGAGTCGCCTATCCACAGTTTTCCGGCTGACGTGGTCGATGAGCGCAACCGCCCCTCCATCCTGTATCAGCCCTTGACTGTCTAAATAGAGGAATTCCTCAGGAGGGATGTAACCACTTAACCGCGCACTCTCAAAATTCTCGTTATTGGGGTAATAAGCCCCAAACATTAAGCTGTTAGTTGAGGACATCGCTCTTGCAACGTGACCCCGAATCAGCTTGAACAAAAAATTATCAATTCTGTTTATGTTGGCTCCGTTGTATAGAATCTGGTTGGAATAATATCTTGTTTACTCCGACTCTGGTGTTTTGTGTAATCCAAGGCAACGTCTAAGACATTGCCTCTCAAACACCCGAATCTTTTCCATTTGAGATGGGGCAACGTTGAACCACACCGGGCATCCGTAGGCAATCATCGGCCTGATGAGGGCCATGTAGCAAATCACCTTCACCCTGCTGTCAAGACGGCTGCTATAAAACAGTCGTTTTGTCAAGGCAAAGGCTCCCCTAGCCCTGGCCAAAGCAGCACCTATATGTCTGTCGAAATACAGGTATTGATCCAACCAGATGCCAAGGTACTTTACTACACTTTTACTCGCCAGTGGATGTCCATGTGGCCCTACGATCACCAGCTTGCGCCAGTTCTTTCTCGTATCCCTTGAGGCGCTAGACAACGGAGTCCTAAACAAAATAGTTTCTGATTTCTGAAAGTTGATTTTCAACTTCCAGTCATCACAATATCGCTGAATCTTGTCGAAGTCACTCTGCAAGAGACTTTTGATGACCTCAACTGTATTAGCTGTTCTGTACGCAATTAGATCGTCGGCGTACGCAATTGCCTGAGTTAGACTACCTATCAGATCGGTGGTGTAAATGCTGAATAGAATCGGCGAGTTAACCGCTCCCTGCTGAAGACCATTATTACATTGCCACTCTTGACAACAAACTTTCAACCATTTAGCATGTCATAAAGCATATACAATAGAGGATTACTTATACCTAGTCTGGTTAGCTTTAGATAGAGACCTTCTTACCATACGGTGTCGAAGGCATTCTCCAAATCAACCAGACAGGCACCCGTACACTGCTTTTTAGTTTTGTTCCATTGGATATCAGAAATTAGTTTAGACGCGGCATGAATTGTGTCATGTCCGGCCTTAAAACCGAACTGATTATCCGGGATGATATTTTTGTCCTCCGCCCACTTGAGCAGGGCTCTAATAATTACCTTTTCAAATACTTTGCTGATACTCGGAAGAAGACATATCGACCGGAGATTCGCCGGATTGGAGTTGTCCTTTCCCTTTTTTGGGAGAGGGTGCACCACAGCTGTCTTCCACCGCACTGGATAATATGCATTATTCAGCGCGTTGTTAAACAGTGTGGTATAAATGTCAACTGCTTCATGAGGCAAATGTCGTAGTACAACGTTGGATATACCATCGACTCCTGCAGACTTCTTTTTCTTTAATGAATCGAAGATGAGCTGGAGCTCATTCTTCGAAATTAACAGGGGACTGGGCCCATTTCGGTCGGCGTTTATGGCGTTTGCCAAATCTTCATCATTAAACCCGGTAAAACCAAGGTTCTCAGATCGCCATTCGCTTATATCGTTTCGGAGTCATAAGTGATGAAGCAGAGCTCTGTTCTCCAGGTCATGATTCGGGCGAATGTTAGCATTCACCTTGTACACTTGCAGGAAAGCAGCCCCCACAGCCTCCACCTTATCCTGCGGATCTTCGATTATGAAGAGGTCATCGTCCAAGACGGCGTCATCTGAGTCTATGCCTGCTGTCAGAAGTACGTCTCTGTTTTGTGTCGTCCTCTGGAGCTTAAGACACGGAAGGTCGTTTTGATCTTTTCTTCTGAATATCTTATTAATTTGTGGGAACATACTCGGGTCGGTAGCGTTCAAGGCAGGAATTTTGTTGTCCCAAAACAAATTAGTGGACAACCTATAATTTTCTTTGATCAATTGGTTGATGTTTTTGATGTTCGACTTCAGTGTCCTTATCTCCAGATCTCGTGTGTCAGTCAGCCGTCTGTACAAGCGTTTTAGTCTTGTCAGTAAGACACTTTTTTGTCTGTGTAGTGCATCAATTGTCGCGTTACGGTACATGTCAGTTGCGTTACGTTCTTTGTATTTCGGTATTGTCCTGTTCATTGTTCGTTGAATTTTTTCGTCCATTTGTTCTAAGTATCTGTCAATTTCAGTATTTGTCATGTTCCTGTCATTTGGTGGGGATATACCATTTGATCGTAATTCGCTCAATAAGACGTTCGAGAAGCGTGGCCAGCGCACCTTACTGTAATTGAAAGTATGCACCTATACATACTCCTCCAACTCCATAAGCGCGTTCGGAAGTTGTTTTACGGCGGCGTACGCAGTGGTCACTGTCGTACTCGATCGTTCTTAAACACTTTTTAGGCCGATGACCCACAGTATCAGTAATTGTTAGTCTTGCGTCTTTCAACAATAGATCCAGATAGGCACCGCTTCTTGGAAACGATGGCCTGTCTGTAGCGAGAAGTTCAATGCGATACTCCAGGTTGTATCGACCCATCCAATTATACAGATGGTTACCACGAGGATTTTGTATTTGATTTCCCCAATCTATATGTTTGGCATTCAAATCACCAGCCAATATGTAGTAGTTTTCTTCCGAGCTCAATCTTAAGCATTCAAAAAGCTTTTCAAGCTCTGTTATAAACTGTGTGGGCTGAGGTGTTTCCGGTGCATAGGCAGCGATCACATACATTCGCTTCCCCTGTTGGAGATGAATGCATATGATGCATGCCTCTAACGTCCGAAATTTACGCACATCACTATTATATATTACCTTATGAATAATGCCTTTACGTATAAAGATTGCGACGCCCCCTCCTTGAGTGGAGTTGGGTCGGTCTCTCCTTACGATATTGTAATTGTTGTTAGTCAATTTATGTTTCTGGTTAAGCTTAGTTTCGCTAGCCATAAACACATCTGGACTTATGTCTTTAAGCAATTGGAATAAATTCGCTCTACGTTCGGTCCTAATCAGTGAATTTACATTCACAGCTAGGATCTTTAAGGGCCTCTTCGGCAGCGCGCCGTTAACCTCTAAGTTGCGTTAAGCTCGGCAAAACAGAGTAGAGATAATCCACCCTAGTCGCCTGCTCCCTGATCTGGTTTTGGAGGCCGTTCAACTGGCCCCGAATGGCCAGTAGAACGCCCATAATATCCGCCTCTGCCGACGGCGCCTTAGGCACGGGGGCCTGTAGGGCGACCTTTGGTGTAGGCTTTACCGTGCTTCCCCTTCCTGACGCCATTTGGGCGTAAGAAATTTGGGGGTTGACGGGCGTTGTTGTAGGAGGGCGCAGTGTTGGACGCTTTTCTTCCACTGTTTGCTTTGCTGCTTTATTGTTCTTTATAAGCTGAAACGTCGGGCATCCCCGATAATTAGCGGAGTATCCGGCGCCTCGGCACATTTAAGCTGGGTCCTATCTTCGACCCGTTCCCTTCCTAACTTGCATTCATCTGCATTGTGGTTCTCTCCACACTTAACGCAGCGTGACTGCATTTCGCAGTTTGCTGCGGCGTGGCCGAACCTTTGGCAGCGCATGCATTGAAGCATGTCGCCGCGCCTTTTTAATTTGTCCCAAGTTACAACCTGGTAGTTGAGGACGGATATACTCCTCAAACTATCCAGTTTGCTGCTGGGTGAGAGTTGAACAAGGAAGAAGGGAAGACTCCGCTTCTCCCGCCTAGCTCTAACTGTAGCGAACGGCTTGACCCCGATAAAGTCGAGATCGTCATTCGCTTTTTGGCGGAGTTCATTTAAGAGCACCTGTGGTTCCGTGCAGGAATCTATGCCCTTCAAAAGGACCGTTTGAAATTTTTCGGTTTTAGGGGTGAAACTAAAGAATTCAGTAGTAGTTTCTTTTAGCAACTCTTTAATTTTTTTGTGCTGTTCCAGTGTGAAGCACTGGATAGCATGTCTGTCGTTATTTAATCTTTTAATAGTAAAATTTTGACCTATGGTCAACTTACATAGATTTATGGTATCCTGTAACTCCATTTTATAAGTATTTATGGGTGGCACCTTTTCTTTTTTCGTAATCGGCGGCTGTGGCTGCTGCTGCTGAGACTGACTTTTCTGCTGCTGTTGATTCTGCTGCTTTTGAATCTGCTGCTGCTGTTTTTCTTGCGGTTGTTTCTCGGCTTGTGTCTGCTGCTGTTGCAGTTGTTTTTGCCATTGTTGTTTTGGCTGCTGCTGTGGCTGTTGTTTTTGCCGTTGTTGTTTTGGCTGCTGCTGTGGCTGTTGTTTTTGTAATTGTTCGTTTTGCTGTTGTTGTTTTTGTTCCTCGATTTCTTTCAGTTGTTTCGCTCTACGCGCTTCTAGCTTGGCCTTAAGTTGGCTTTTCAAACTTTGGATTTCTGCCTCCATTGTTTCAATTTGAGCGACAATTCTTTGTTCCTCGTGCTCCTCAGATGACGCCTCTGATGTGGAGAGGTTCACGAAGGCAGTACTATCGCCCGTCGTGAAGTGCCCTTCTCCTTCCTCAGACATATATGCTATACCCTCTTCGGGTGAAGTGTCTAGCTGGAATTGTCTTGCTGCCTCTGACGTCTCGTCTATATCGGACGTATGCACCTCAGCTGGCAGCTTTGCTGAGGTGGCCATGGATCTCCTCTTTACCAAATTTGGTGCGCACTTGATCCTCTTTCTGCGCTTTGGATTAGCATCGGATGATGTTGCCGTTGTTTTTATTGCTGTTGATGTTGTTGCTGCAGAATCACTGCTTGTAATTGGAACATATTTTGATGTTCCCTCAGCTGATGCCATCGCTGGCCTCATTGGCCCTAGGACACCTTTCGATGCCCCGGTGCTTAAACTCCTCCTCCTTTGAGAGTTTTCCCAACCAATAAAGTTTTCCACTTCACGGTTGTGGAAAAAAGCAGCTAAAGTTCTGATGCCCGGCTGAGAATCGAACTGGCGACCCTCGGATTCTCGGTCGGCCACTCTAACACTGTGCTACTGCACCACTTATGAAATCTTGATTTAATGTAAAACTTGAGCTCACACACGAAATTTAATTTGGAAAAACTGGGAAACCGAAAACGTGTTAACACCTCCACAGTACGAGATCGACTGTGGCTAATTTCAATATTCTCAACAAACTATTCATTTCTAACTTGCTGCCAAGCACACGCGACTTTACGCTGAAATGGAAGGAATATTGCATAAATTCACCGGTGCCTGTAACCGTGAAAATACAAGATTTCGCCGATTGTATGTGTTTACACACAAAAATAAATTTTCCTTGTAGAATTGATAGTTCAGTGCGAAATATTAGCCACCTTTTTGCTTTCATAAAAATAGTCCTGGCGACGCGACGGTCAATTCATGTATGTGTATAAGCCCCGCATAAATTTCAAAAAAGGAACATGTCTAATGTCGAATTTCTTTCATCGAAATCTGAAATCAAAATGTCGGGTCTTTGAAGGTTTAAAGTAAGACCGCAATAATGCGACACTCTCCGACACTATGTATAATTTTTTTCAAGCTGCATTTGAATGTCAGCCTTTTTCGTCTTCGCTATCATCGTAATGTCATGTTTGATTATTACCTCAATTTTTGTTTCCAAAGAATGCACAAATTGCCTGGGCGACACCGGGGACTTTCCGCTAGTTTGGAAACAACAAGAGCGGAAGTAAACAAAACAAAAACCAATTTGGATATAAAATCCATGGAAACAGCAAAACGTAAACAAAACATAATATAAATTTGGAAATCATATTTTAAAATCAGGCTAAATTTAAAAGGTAAGTGCACATATTTGTGTATTAAGCATATAAGACATAACTTATATATTAAATTTAATAGGCTGTAAGCTGGCGAAAGGACCACAGAAGATGATACAATCATTTGTATGGCGTGTCAAATGGTAAGTCGTCAGTTTATCTGTGATATACAGACAAACTACCGTCGAAACAAAATTACACTCTCTTATATTAGTAGAGATATGAAGATTATCTAAATAACATCAAGTTACTCACATTTGCTCACATGTAATTGCTGAGACAAATGTTTGCATTTCCCTCTCCGTATATCCAATTTCCACACTCTTATTAAACAGCTCTTCATATGGTTTTCACATCTTCAATGACCCATTGAAATATCTATTCTATACGATACAATCATGACCTTCTCGGCTTCCTTATGGTATAATCCACAATAGAATAATTACTGAAAAACACAAAATGTCCGCAGCTTACTTATATCTCCGAGTCAGAAACTTATCACTAAAAACTTAATTAGGAAACCCAAAGTTTATGCTCCAAAATATTAAATTTCTTTAATTTCCTCTCAATTAATCGAGATCACTAAGGTGTGGTTTCCCGCAGCGCCGGGGGGTTGTGAAGGAAAGCTAATTGTGATCACTTTTCAACTGAACGCCTTTAAACAAAAACCAATTAGTATTGTCTTCTATAATAAAGAAGATAATATGAGAAGACACCTAAAGCCGGAAGGTGGCATAAAACATTTCCAAATTGATTCCATGATGGTGACACATTCACAATTCTCGAACTTAACTACCATTCTTTTGTTCGACCTTTCCCCAGCCACTGTCCCATGCTTATGTCTAAGCATTTCATCATAAATAAACTTTTAGTCAGTTATACAGCTTGGTAACCGACACCCTAATGGTCAACGATGTATCTTCGGGCCACACAAAAATTCACCCCAAATATTTACAGCCCATCATCATCGCTGCTAACAGCCAAGAGCCAACCCATGTTTCTTCACTCTTCGTGCTGCCGAGTAATTCGTCTTATTTGCGTGCCAAAGACCAAAGATGTCCTGAATATATGACCCCAAAGAAAAATGCCAGCGCAAAAGTTAGTGTGAACGCAAGGATACAAAAAAAATAGCTAAATGAAAAAAAAAATAATAATAATAATAAAAAAAAATAGAAGAAAAACCTAGGATAGCCCTAAGGGTGAGAAAGTTCGACGTTGCTTTCCTTACACACAAGCATAAACAAATTACCTACATTCAAACTATATGGGCTTGTATTATGAACGAAGGAGTGCTCCAAGAACCAGTGGAGTGGTGGTGCAGGTATGGGGAGGATGGGTGTCGATAACTATACTGGTTGTGGGGAAAATATGGAGTGTGTTAGACAAAATCAATTTTTTTTTTGTATTCTCCGCTTGCATAGTGGATCGAAACACGTTGATCGGCTTTATAGAAGGGTTCTTATTTTTCCACAAAAGGGGGTCGAATGTACACTTCAACACACTCACGTTACATGAGCTTGGGAAAAAAAACAGAAAACATGTTAGCGCTGCTTCGAATGCCAGGAAATCATTACTTTTATTTTGTCCTTTTTCCAACAACTATGGTTGGTGCATTCAAAGAAAATTTTATGTTCGTTCGTTTTTTTTTTTTTATTTTTTGTGTTAATTGCTCACTGGCTAATTGCAGGAAGCCCAGTGAATTTAAAATTGCCTTGCAGGATGTCAAAAAGAAAATATCAGATGTAGGTTGAGCTAAATGCAAGAGGTGTGCAAGAATCAAAGAAATCGGCAAAAGAGCAAAACTGAGAAATATGTTTACTCATTTTTTTCTCTGTTATTAGAAAAATATTTTCACTTAAAGAAAATCAATATTGTATGTATGTATATATACATAAATAGATAGAGCAGAAAGATAGGTATCTTCAATATTGTGAACTCAATAGATAAAGAGTCATTTTCACAGCTAAGCAGACTTCTGATGTATAACTAATATGTTTAAGGGAAAAATATATAATATCCTTTTTATAGAGAATCCTTACCACTAATACCAAAATAGTGTTTATGAATAATTACCGTTATACTTATAATGATTAGATAGAGCACGACGGTTTGATATTTCATTTATGTTTGGCGGAGCAAAATCGCAATGTCACCTCTAAGTGGTGCCCGCTGGATAGCCGAAATGTGAACTAACGACAAGCGTTGGATCTATTGAATCCAAGAGCTGAGACACCTGAGTTACCTTCTCAGAAACTAGGAGCAAAAGATTAAATATCGTTCTGAAGAACCAGCTCTCCACGAAACCCAATAGCGTCTGACGCATAATGTGCGGCTTATTGGTCAGTGTCTGATCCCATAGGAGCGGCTCAATTTAAAAACCTGAATAGAAGAGGTAACTGAGCTATTTATGGAAATAAACAAGGGTTACAACAACAAAAAATATGGCAACGAGTAAAACAAAAAGCTATATTACCCCGGTAGGCAATCCAGACAAGCTGGAAAATCTACTCTCTTCGGAGATCGGTCCTATGGATGGAAATAAACGGAATTCAAAAACACTAAGGACTCTACTAAAAATATTTTCAAGGGTTAAATGACATAGAAGTCGTTAAAGAAATAGGAACCAAAACCTATAAAAAGGTCGAAATAAAAGATCAGCAGTGTTCCACTAAAAACAGCGAGGCCCGCCAAGTTGAATCCGAAAATTATTTCGATAAATGGCAAAAAGAAATTTTGGCCAGAAAAGAACTTGAAGTCCTTGTTGAAAGTCTTCAGCAACAAGTTAAGAGACTCGAAGAAAAAGTCAGCTTGCTTGACAAAAAGTCCGTGAAAGACAAAAAATCAAGTCCGAAGTCACCAGTAATGAAAAGCCCACAAAAAACTGCAAACGAGTTTCATACTGATGAGGAAGAAACCGATGGAAACCGAAATAAACGTAAGTCCTTGAAACGAAAAGCAGCTGGTAGCCCAGAGACTGTTCAAAAAATTCAGCAGACAGCTTCAAAACCAGATACTGCGGCAATAATGAAAACATCCAATAAAGAAACAGTAGATGTATCCCCAAATAAGTCTTATGTTAAAGGCACTAGGCAAACTACACCACATCCAATCATGATTTCTGGTAGAAAAATGCACGAATAAGGCATGTAAATACACATCATACAATAAAGACAATTGCAAAGTCATTGTTGAAGACGCCGATGCGTATAGATCTGTCACTGAAGAATTGAACGAAAAGAAAATTCAGTAGCATTCATACGAAAATAAAGCTATAAGATCGATAAAATAGTAGCAAGAGGCCTTCACTCTTAATGTGTTGCCAAAGAAATTGTCGAAGACCTTATACAAAAAGGCTTCCAAGCTCTCGATGCCAATAATCTTATTAAAAATGAGATAATCAAAGACTCCACTAGGGAAACAACGACAAAAAATAGGTTTCTACCTTTATTTATGCTCACTTTCGAAAATAAAGCAAGTCTCGATAAGATCTACAGTATTAAATCAATTGGGGACATCGTTGTCAAAATCGAACCACTGCGAAAGTCGAAAAGTGAAGGCAAGCACGCGACTAAAAACTAAAAACTTTCCCATGGGCAGACAACAGAAAGTGAAATGTGTTAACTGTCAAGGCAATCATCCTGCGAGTTACAGAGAATGTCCAGTGGCCAAAAAATTCCAAGACACAAAAAGAAAACACAAAACTGGGACCAAGCTTAGAAACGCAACAGACACAAAAGCAATAGTTGAAAGTAAAAAGGCAACCATACAAAAAAAACAAAACTAAAAATCAACCGGCTAAAGCAAATGCACTAAGCAAATGTGCGGAAGAACGAGGAAACTTCTATAAAGGATATGCTGGAACTTATCCTGAAAAGGATTGACCAACAAGATCTAAGCATAAAACAGCTAAGCGAAGGAGTCGCTCTTAAAAAACAATGATGGACAGAACACTTTAAATCGCAATATGGAATGCAAACGGTCTTTTACAACATGTATCAGAGCTAAACATCTTTTTAGAAATAGAGCATTTAGACATTTGTTTGGTGTCCGAAACTCACCTTGGTAAAGAACAAAGTCTTGATAATAAATTGCCAAATTTTACGTATTATCATGCTCCGCACCCAGCTGACAAAGTTATGGGAGGATCAGCAATACTTATAAAAAAGTGCTTAACACATTATGAAGAACCAAAGTTTACGAATGAAAACATGCTAGTAACATGCCCACTGAGGCGCTCTCCAACTGAAGAAGACTTAGCAGAACTCCGAAATTTGTTAGGACATAACTTCCTTGTTGGTGGCGACTTCAATGCTAAGGACACCCACTGGGGATCTAGGCTCATAACTACAAAAGGTAAAAGTCTATACCAAGCAGGCCGCAAATACAACTGCGAATTTTATTCTTCTGGTTCGCCAACATATTGGCCATCTGATACTAACAAAATACGAGTACCAGACCTTATAGACTTTTTCGTAGTTAAAGGTATTAAACGAAATCATATAAGTGTCGAAGGTAATTATGATTTATCGTCAGATCATACTCCAGTAATTTTATCACTGAGCGAAGCAGAAATAATAGAAAAAAGTAATCCCAAGCGCGTGAATAAAAGAACAAACTGGAACGAATTCAGAGATAAACTTGAAAGTCTTATAAACCTGAGATCCCCTATGCAAACAATTGAACAAATTGATCATGAAGTTGAAAAATTTATTGCCGATGTGCAACAGGCTGCAGAAGAAATTACTTCAACTATTTCAAATGCGAGAAAAAAAGAAATAAAATATCCGGTCGAAATAAAGAAGCTAATATTGGAAAAAAGAAGAGCTCGAAGAAAGTGGCAAACTGCGAGATTTCCTGGTGATAAGGCACTTTTAAGACGGTTATTAACAACGAATTTAAAAAAAGAATCTGTGAGTTCAAAAATGATTCACTTGGTAGATTCCTGAAAAATCTGACGACGGATGCTTCTTCCGAATACTCCTTATGGAAAGCAGCTAAGCGCCTAAATAGACCTCAGACACAAAACCCGCCAGTAAAATCTGAAGATGGCAAATGGATCGCAAACCCGAAACAGAAGGCTGATCTCTTCGCTGACCATCTCGCGAATGTTTTTAAGCCATTCCCAGCAAACATAGCTACAGACACCTTACAGTTTGTTGATAGAAACGACGAATGTGAAATATCTTTTGTCGCACTCAAAGTAGTAAGAAGCATGTGTCAAAATAAGTTGTCTAACAAAACATCACCAGGGTACGATCTAATAACTGCTCAGGTTTTGAAAGAAATGCCATCAATAGCCTTCAAGAAACTCCAATTTATAATTAACGCATGCCTTAAACTAAGATATGTTCCACATCATTGGAAAATTGCAGAAGACATTGGTATACCTAAACAAGGTAAGCCACCAACAGAAGTAACATCTTACAGACCAACATCGCTTATACCAATCATGGCAAATTTTTTTGAAAAACTGCTACTGAAAAGGCTTTAGAAAATAATAGAAGAAAGAAGACTAATTCCGAGCCATCCGTTTGGATTTAGAAATACAAATTCCACGATAGACCAAGTGCATCGAATTACGGATGTCGTGGAAAAGGCACTTGAAGAAAAACAAGTATGCTGGTTATATTCTTAGATGTTGCTCAAGCCTTTGACAAAGTTTGGCACTTGGGACTTGAGTACAAGCTGCATAGGGAACTTCCCAGGCATTAATACTGAAATCCTACGTTACGAACCGACTCTTTAGAGGACGGTACGACCAAAATTACTTGGAACTAAAGAAAATTGAAGCTGGTGTACCACAAGGAAGTGTCCTAGGTACCAACCCTGTATTTTTTATATACAAGGGATATTCCAGTGGACATCAACGCTATCATGGTCACCTTTGCTGACGATACGGCAATATTGGTGCCAGATAAATCCGTTACGAAGGCTACACTAAAATTGCAAAATGCTGTCGATAAAGTTAGTGATTGGCCGCAGAAATGGCGTATCAAATTAAACAAAACAAAATCGATGCATATACACTTTACTAACAAAAACATAAACAATGTTCCAATATTTATAAACAATACAGCAGTACCTTACTCCAATACCGCCAAATACCTTGGAATGACTTTGGATACAAAGCTTAAATGGAAAGAGCACATCAAAAAGAAACGAGAAGAACTAAATTTGAAGTACAGAAAAGTGTACTGGTTACTGGGAAAGAACTCTGACCTATCTATCCAGAACAAACTAATGATATATGAGCAAGTACTGAAACCCGTTTGGACATATGGCATCCAACTATAGGGCTGTACAAAGAAAACAAATACTGCACCCATCCAAAAATTCCAAAGCAAGGTCCTTCGTGGAATGATAAATAAATGCCCCTTGGTATATAAGAAATAGCGATCTACATCGTGACCTTCAAATTGAAATGGTTACAGAAGTGGTTAAAAAACGAAATGGAGACCGTCTTAAATGTACGAGACAATGTTCGGAGATTAAGAAGGACCAAGCATTATGAGCTGATGTCTATGGGAAAGTGTAATAACTTTAAACTTCCCCCAATGCGATCTACATATAAATTAAGAAAGTAAAATCATTTGTCAATCTTTCATATATTGTTCCTGATTTCACTGGTGGTTTTAGTGCGGTAAGATTCCCACACTACTCGGTAACGATTCTTACCGAGTGTCTTTTAAAGATTTCCATCGAATAAAAAAAAAATAAAAAATTAAAAAAAAAAGTTAAAAAAATGTATATTTGCAGTCAAAAAAAATATGAGAGGCCCTAAGCAGTAATAGCGAGCTAGCTATAGATTATAGCTTTGAGCAGTGTTGTTCCTCTAATGTACGTGCCGACTTTAATTGTCTACATTTCAACGTAGACAATCGGTCGACAATGTAGACAATATGTCGACAATGTAGACAATATGTCGACAATGTAGACAATATGTCGACAATGTAGACAATATGTCGACAATGTAGACAATATGTCGACCATATAAACAATAACAAAAAAAAGTTTCAAGCATATTTTCTTTTAAAATAAATGTTTAAAACGCGTGGGTGCTATTAAGATGTCTGACCGATCTTAAAACAAAGCCTTTGAAGAGCTAAGCTATCTCTTGGTGAAAACCAATAATAAATAATCAGCGCTTTGCACATTGTGCAATATAAACATTGTGCAACATAAATCTGCTGAAAACCGTCTTTCCAGACATAGGTAAGGGAAAATGATATCATTATCAAAATATTGATTTCAAAGCTAAGGCCTTTGTTCACATTTTGCAATAGGAATCGATGCTTACCTCAAAAAAGGATATCTGAATAGAATTATGTTTCAAGATATTTAATATTTAAAGGCAATTGCGTTCAACCATTTTACAAAAGTATAAAACCAGTAGACAAAAATTTTAAACTTACTTTACTCTTACTCTAAATGAGTTCAAAACCTAGTCAACTCTAAAAATGAGTTTTAAAATAAGTGTCGAATTTTTGATCATTTTAAGCGATAAAAAGTATATTTTAGCTTTAAAGAGGTCGTCCCATTTTAAACAGAGCAAAACGCTTCTCTATTATTCTTAGACTATAATTTATCCAGTTGAGGTTTGACATTTCATAACAAAAAATGAAAGAAAAATGTTTTATGGAGAAAAGGATTATAATACTTTTTAAGATTTTGAGCCTTTTAGAATGCCAAAAATGTATAAAGTTCGAGCAAATCCGTTCGAAGAACTTGAGGTCCTTGAATTGTATTCAAGATACCGATTTAAAAAACAGCGGTTCGCCTTTAAATGGAAAAATGTACGAAAAAGCCGATTGGTAATGCTACTTCCTCTTGTTGAACAATTTGTTTCTTTATCTGAAACGAATTAGATATGAATATTTTTTCTGAAATTTTAAAAATCTTACCTGATCTTTTATAAATTTATGAATATATTTTTGTGTTCTTATGCTTATGTTTAATTTTCGTACTGTTCTATTACTCTATCTGCCAAGATAATGTGTGTCGTGTCTTGTGTGTTCAATATAAAAGTTTAATTTACCTACATACGTGACCCTAAGAATCTACTTTAATTAGAAGAGTTGTTTAGTGAGTTTAAAATTAAGACAAAGTTGGATAAAAGCTGGCAACTAGACGATTGCTTTAACCAGAGCCGGGCTTACTGTCTAAACGAGGACTGTCTAAAATTTTGCGGCAATATCTTTGCGAAAAGCATTAAAATCGGAACTAAAAAGAAACAACTCCAAATTATGAGAGAAATTTGTCAGTTAACGATCTGATTACTGAACCAAATTGGCAAGGTTTACTTTCATTTTTCTTAATTTTATTACTAAATTCCTCAAATTTTAAAAGGTTTTTAAAATTTGACCAATAGTAAACCAGTGTAGTGATCCAGTGGACCAATCAATTTTTAGTACATTAATAGGTTTGTAATAACAGATTTCTCCCATAATTAAAAGTTAATCGATATCTCTAATTTAAATACAGTCGAACTTCTATAACTCGAATATTTAATTATAAATGAAATTGGCTGGCAATTGCGCCAAGACTAAAATTTACATGTAATTTTTATTTGATAACTCGAACGTCAATTACTCGAATGTTTTGATAGCTCTAAGAGATTATTTGGCGTCACCTTCGATAAGTCGAATTATGCAGGGGAATGTTCAAATTCTGTGTGCTTTACAAGCTCTATTCCTATTTCGCATACTTTGAGACTTCGTAACTTCGTTATGTGCGACTAAGAATTGTCAACTTTCATGTCAGAATAGGTTAGAATATATGTACATGAATAGGTTTGACAAAATAAAAAAAAAAAAATAGTGGGTGCTAAAAGAAAGGGCTTGCTAATTCGTTCAGCATTTTGCGTTTGTATTTACAGATTAATAAAAAAAAAACAAGTCTATGCATGCCTTAAATTCCATTGAAAACCACTCTTTAGTCCTGTACGAGTAGGTATAACAGACTTATAGTTATTAAATAATAAATATGTTTCTGTACGTTCTCATATGCATACATTTGTATGCATATATTTTATTAAATTAAATCTGTATTTTACTACCTCGACTGTATTTTAATCTAAAACTTTTATAAACATAGATTTGTCCACGACTATCTTGTTCTAAAACACATGTTTTTGTAGTACAGAAGAACTTGTTTTTTTTTAACATTTATGTGTTGTGGTTTAGTAGGAGAATTTATGATTATGGTCTTAGGAATTGTCTAAAATGTCTACATTGTTGACAAATTTATGTCGAAAATTGTGGATTTTCTACATCGAATTGTCTACATGTAGACAATCACTGGTGTTGAGTTTCGAAATTAAGAAAAAAAATGTTCTGCTTTGCAACCTACGAGTAGCCAACTGCCGTCTCTGCCGCTATTACTAAAATTCAAATGCAACTGCCATTCGATACTTTATACTAATGTTTAGTATAGACGCAAATCAATGCACTTATATAAGCTTAGACATCAACTGAGATATGCGAATACTGAATAATAAATGTTTTAAATTGTATGCCATCGATCTGATACGAGCCAGGGACTCTATTCTAATTGCACATTAGTAGTTCAGCTATAGATTAAATTAATAGGAAAATGTGTTTAAATATCCAATGTAAATTCATTGTGACACATTGTCAAATATTTAATAATTTTTTTATTTATTTTGAGCATGAATTCTCCAACATAAAGTTTACTGGCTTTCTTGAGTAGAATCCTGGATGCTGTACCCCCTTAACTACCTCTACTAAAGTTTAAAAAATTATTACAACTAAGGTTTGACCATAATAGACGAAATTTGATTAGAAATTGCTCATATGCCCTTAGATCGATCATAAAACAGAAAATGTTGCATTAAAAATATTATTTGTCTATTTTTAAATGTTCTTTAAAAATGGATGCATGCCTGCTCAAACTTTTTGACTATTAGACGACTGGACTGTTCAAAGTAAAGGAAAAAATCCAAAAGAAATATTTGTCAATATGAGAGTTTTTTAACGATAAAGCTACTCTACCAGAAACCAACACAAGCTAATAATACACCATATTGCTTTTTTTCGAGAATATCAAAGGGCATGGCAGTGCCCAGGCAAATTCTGGCACTACACCCTTTTAACAGGATTATACTGAGGCAATATTCTACCCCCCTGACTACAAATATCACAAAACCCGTAACTGACTGACTCACTCACTCCCTCACTGACAGACCATCAAAATTATGGAGCACTTCCCGACTATGTAGAACCTTGTAATTTCGCATAACGGTAGTTCTTATGGTCTATACAAAGACAAAATCGAAAATCTAAGATTTCCGTTAAGGGGCGTTGAAACCACCCATTTTCACAAAATTAATATTTGATATATTGAGAGCTGTTCCGATTGGTGCAGGGTGTATACAAAGAAAAAGATGAAATAATAACATTTTTCATGAAGGGGCGTTTCATCGTTGGTTGGTTTAGTAAGGTCCTCCATCGAAGTACTAACCATGCGCAACGATGATTAATTTCGCTGATCGATGGAAAGCGATGCTTTTATCAGAGTGAATGAATGCCTAAAAGTGATATGATATAATTATAACAACAAATTGCATCTTAGTATCTCGGTCGCAGGCAACATTAAATGTTATTCCATATTGTATCGCTATTTCTATAAGCAATATTGTCTTCATTAAACTGTGCATACAAGCGTAATACTACCAGCTCTAGGAATGCTTATGAGTTCGACCTGGACCTCACCTTCGGACGTAATATATCTGTCTTCAGCTGTTCAACTCTGGAGATCGAAAGATCCTTAAAGGCCGGTAGTATGGCATTCGTGGCAATAGGTCCAATGGTGATTTGATGGTGTATCTCACCGAACAACTGCACATATCTTTACATCGTTTTGGAAAAAGTAAGATTATTACGCTTGATATTTCAAAAGCATTTGATAGTGTTAGGAATCAAGATTTCTAATCGATCTTGCGTGCATTTGGTATCGATGAATCTCTTCTTCGTTGGACTAGAAATTAACTTTCGGACCGTTCAATTTAAGTAGTATTGGAAGGTCTCAAGTACAATACTCACAAATAAAGGCTGGAGTGCCCCAGGACTCAGTTTTGTCTCCAACTCTTTTTCCCATTTTAATTAATGATCTCGTATCTGGAACTTCTACTACTAATTTGTTTTGCTGACTATAGTACTCTCACCTTTTCATTTTCGTTTTCAGATTCACCTTATTATTCATCGGATGTGCAACTCCAACGGCCGGCAACGTATGATAAGCTCATTAAATACTGATCGCGACAGCATTGTTAAATGGGGAGCAAAAAAATGCGTCGAATTTAACGCTTAGAAAACTCAGTGCTGTCGTTTGTCGTTAACACAGAACCCACCCCCATGCCGCTATCCATGAGCGGTACTTGCATTTAAGAAACCGATCAGCTTTCAATCCTTGGCATGTGCATCACAGACCACCTCTTGTGAAATGACCACCTAGTCGATGTCGCCAAAAATGCTGCAAAGTGGTTAAGGTTTCTTCGAAGATGCTAGAAATTCTTCTCCCAGTCTGATCTGGGGCATATTTCATAAGCATTGACAAGTGACAGTTCTACAAATTTGTCGCACTTATCTGACAAGTTTTCATTTTAAGAATAAATGCAAAAACAAAAACAATACAAACGCATTTACATACGAAGGTATTGTTTTTGTTCCTTATTTTATGGACTGTAATTATGATTTTAATTGAGTTTTTTTTGCGACCTTTACTCCAAATTGTCAAGTTTTCATTTCAGTTAGTTAAAGACAATGAAAATTTTGTCGTTGCAATTTTGCACTGTCAGACTATACCAAATTTGACATATTTCTTTGTATCGTACTCAAGAGGCTGAATCGACCAATATTATTTATGTATGTATATATGTTCATATTATGTATATATACATTAATATATGTATGAATGTATATCTAGAATAACTGTTTTTCTCTTCTGTTGTTCTTGACTTTCTTTATAATCAGTTTGTTTTATATTGTTGTTGGATTGTTTTAGGTTTTTTTTTTGAAACACCCTGTCCATCACCAACTACATTATACTGGCGCTCAACTTCCAAGCCAGTGTAACACCCATAAAAGTTATGGGTCTTAACATCAAGAGCACGATTGCATTTTGTGGGATGCTGGAGCTTCCGACCGATTTTTAACAAAATATATTTTGCTGTACTTTTGCAGACGCGAAATTTATCATTAAATTGAGAATCACTTAATTGAGCAAAATCAATTTAATTATTTTTTTAAAAATTCGAGTATGGCGTATGTTCCCTGAAATGGCACATACAATTTTCCATTACATTAATCAATACTAGATATTTCTTACCCAAATTGACACCTCACGACCGATACTCAATTGTTTGTCACAATTTTCACTTACATACTGACAAAATTGTAAATTGTATTTTTTTTTTCTGTTCCATAAAAAATTGTCACCACAAATTTGTCGGGAAATTTATGACAATTTTCAAAAAAAAAATCCCTTACAATTAAATGTAATGACAATAATCCGAAATCTTCAAAGTTGTCGCAAATTCCCCGACAATTCTACAAAATTGTCAATTTTGTATGGGGCAGAATTAAGACAATTATCAAGTTGTCATTTACAAATTGTCACCTATCGATTGTCAATATTTATGAATAAGGGCCCTGGCTGTAATCTATAAGGCTTTCATTCATCCAAAGCTGGAGTATAACTCGCACATTTGGGCAGGAGCTCCTTAAACTCATTTTAGATTTGTATAGAATTCAGATCTAGAGGCGATAGAAATGTCTTTAGAACACCGTCGAAATTTTCTATGTCAATCATTATTTTATCGCACTTTTTATAAACACTGTTCTAGCGAATAAGCCAGTTGCATTCCTCCCCTTAAGTTTTTCAACCGTAGTACTCGCGCTTCTAGAAATGCTGGTAAGTACAGAGATTATGTCTTTCGCCGTACAACACGAATGTGGAATGCTTTCCCCAGCTCTTTTTTCTCCTGCCATTTTGATATTCAGAAATTTAAAACGAATGCATCTTTATCCTTCCCCGTTTAAACGTGATACACCATAATCAGCTACTCAATTTGGGTGCTGATTTATTAAAAACGTAAATACTCGTATATTAAAACGCGCTTCGCCACTCAAGATATCCGGAAAGGTACCAAAACTACGAGTATATCGTCGCTTAAAAACTAATTTAAAGTTGCTCTGAAAAATGACGGAAAAAAAATAAAAATAAAAAAAGAACTTCGTTTGAGAAAACCCTGTAAATCGAATTTCAGGTAATTTGCTATCTCTTAACTCGTTTCCGTGGCTTGATTCTCGCCCCAGATGGTGACGCTCTCATCTTACCCCTCATACTAATGGCAGCGCCCACCAAAGAATTGTGACAAAGGAAACACAAGAAGAGGACAAAATTCATCCATTTAACATTTTGCATGATGCAGTTCAGCAGTTTACGTGATTGTGAAGAAATTGCAGATTGAAGGATTGGTACATAGAGGTGCAGTCGCCGTTTTTTTTTCATTTTATTTTTTACTTGTCACTTTGATTGAGATGCATTTTCAAGACTTTGAAATTGAATTGGAAATTCCCTTAGTTATATTGCATGAGATGCGAAGCTAATTTTATGTTCGTTGGTTCGTTATCGCGGGTTGTTGGATTATTCAAATAATTTTCTTGTCGCTGCTGCGTTCGCAAAATTAATTTTTTTTTTCTAAGGGGAAATTGAAGCTTATAAATAATATTAGGTAAAAAAAGAATAGGGATTAAGATTTGTCTGCCATATTCGCCACTTAGAACTTTTTTACATTATTTTCTATATGTGTGCTAAGTTTCAAAAAACAAATACTGTGCTAAGCTTATGTTTTAGTTGATAAAAATCCTTAGGATAGTTAATTGAATTTGTTGCTTATGGCAGAAAAATCCTTGTAATAATTCTGACCAAAATCCGGTTCAAATCCAATGAAAAGTCTTCGGTCGTTATTGGGAAAAGACACTTATTTATATTTTACTATTCTATTTATACCCTAACTTTACACAGAATTCTTATTGCCTAATCAACTATTTATTCTTAACTTACTTATTTTTATTTAATTAATCAATATTTCTTAACCTGCTTATTGTCACTCAATACTTGTCACTTTTTTTGTATAAACTACATTTACTACGTCTTCTACGTAGTCAATGTAGTTAATGTAGTAAATGAAACAAATTGTAGCAGACGTAGTTTCAGATGTCAAATCATCTGAAATGTCATTTCAATTTGAAGTGTGAACTCATATTCATTTATAATTCATCTTTTGTGTTTGGCCACTATTGACCAAGTTAAGATTTTTTCAGAATAAAAATACGGGGTTGTCACAGTTTTTTGAACGCTTTCAAGTTTTTCTGGCACTGGTTTTTTGTCATAAAAAACCGGCTTGGGCAAGGATAATCCAAAAAACTTGTTCACATTCACTATACGTTGAAAATAAATGATAAGAATAAATGAGATGATTACTGAATGTATTTTTGAGTTATTTTGTTCTTAATTTTTTTGTTCTTTAGGCACGATTTAGAAAAAAGGCCAATTAAAGTAAATTATATATGGCACAAGAAAAAAAAATTGGGATACCCCTATTTCTCTACCTATGTCTATATATTTTATTGACCGGAATCCGGTTTCATTGAACTTGGGTCCTCCGGTGAGATATTTTTTTATTCAAAATTTTGGAATTTGTTCATATCCGTTTTAAATTATATTGATTTTATTAATTTACTACGTTAATGTAGCAGTCGTAGAAAATTGTAGTAAATAAGACGCGTAGTTAATTCCATTTACTACATGTAGTTTTTGACGTAGAAAATAGAATGTAATTAATCGGCCGACCCTGATGATGACACATAATTCGGATGCGGAAGCGAATTATGTGACGTCGGTCGCAGCACCTCACCTGTATGTATGCTTTTGTCGCTATCCGGTGCCAGGTCTCATGATCTTCATTTCGAATACTTGAAGTTCCTTCAGGGCCGTCTTTGATATTGAGAACCAGATTGGGAAGGAGTAGCTGATCACTTGCCAAAGCAGTTGCTTATTGATCAGTATATTCGTTGGTTGGGTTAATATTGATCTTTTTATCATCAATGGGTGTATACTGTGGAAGACCAGCAGCTGGGTTTCTTATTGATGACGCTTCTTGATTGTACGAAGTTGAATCTTAGCAACTCATTGTATATTCCTAAGGTACTTAACGTTTTGCTTGGCAACTACAGCTACTGTAGTTTCATCAGGGAATTTCAGGACCAGATTTTTGCATTTGGGTGCAGTGCGACGCCTTCTACCAGTTGAAGGTCTCCCGAAGCAAGCAAATTGCGATATGGACATGTTTCTTCGGATTGATCACTTTATGAAGAATTTGAAGATTCAGTGATTGCCTATCTTTATTTTTTGGACTTTTGGATTAGCAGTGCTGTTATTGAGGTAGCCTAAGTAAGGGAGTCATCTGCAATCAGATGGTTCTCGCATTCAATTGGCAGGGGTTGGTCAGATGTCATTATGCTATACAGTTTTTAATTGAGTTTTTTTGCGACATTTTATGCTATACAGAGCGATATAAGATATAATTGGACGATACTACTTACTTACTTATCCGGTTCCCGATCCATGGAGGGTCACTGCCACACAAATTGCGGTATTCCATCGATTGCGGTCCCTCGCACGCTCCCTCCAGTCGTCGATACCAAGCGGTCTTGCGTCTGTAACCGCCTGGTCCCTTGTAGCGGAGGTTCGGCCTTACTGGTCGTCACGAACCTGCGGGCTGGGATTCGAAAATTTTCTTGGCTGGAGCGTTGTTCGCTCGATGTGGCCGAGCCAGTGTAGTCGACGCGCTTTGGTTCTTTGGACTACATCCGCATCTTGGTACAGCTCGTACAATTCTCGATTGAATCTTCTCCGCCATTCGCCCTATTTGAATATAGGGCCAAATATCCTCCGAAGAATTTTTCTCTCGAAAGTGCCCAGTATCAATTCCGCTTTTTTACTTATCGTCGAACACTTGGCGCCGTAGAGTAGAATTGGTAAGATTAGCGATTTGTATAGCGTGAACTTTGTCTTTCGAGACAGGAGTTTTGAACCCATTTGTTTGGCCAAACCGAAGTAGTTGCGGTTGGCTAGGGTAATTCTTCGTCGGATATCCACTAAGGTGTCGTTCGTGGAATTGATGTTTGTTCCGAGGTAGGTGAACTCCTTGACTACCTCGAAATTACGAACAGTGACGTTTTGTCCTAGGAGATGGACAGATGAGGCTTTGTTTGTTGATAGCATATACTTTGTTTTGTCCTCACTAACTTCAAGACCAACGCATTTCGCTTGTTCACCCACAGCTGTGAATGTTTCAGGTACAGCAAGAGTTAGGGCGCCGATGATATCGATTTCGTCCGCATAACCAAGCAGTTGGGAAGACCTGTTGAAGATAGTGCCTTCCAGGTTAACACCACTCTTGCGTACTATCTACTCCAGGACTATATTGAAGAAGTCACATGATAGCGCATCTCCTTGTCTGAACCCTGTACAGCTCTGGAAATCTGGAAAAGCTCAGATGAGCTGTTTCGCATTTGCACGTTGCACCGCGTATTTTGTAACGTTATGCGGCATAGCTGGATCAGTTTTTTCAGGATCCCAAGTTCCGACATCTTCAATAGAAGCTCGTGGCGACATATGTTATCATAAGCGGCTTTGAAGTCGATGAAAAGATGGTGCGTCTCGATTTAAAATTCGTTGGTCTTTTCCAGAATTTGCCTCATTCATTGTGAAGATTTGGTCTATCGTTGATCTGCCTGGCCTGAAGCCACACTGGTACATCCAACCGCCATAATTGGACGTTAAATTGTAGGAAACTTTTTTTGGGAATTGCCACGATCTTAGCTGCTTTAGGTTAGGTTAAAAGGGGTGGTGCAACGGCAAGCCGCCTCACCTCACTCGGATCTCGGTGGATCCAATGCGGTCCCCAGAGTAGGAAGGGTGGGAATTTAAGGAGGGGAGTAAATTGGAAGATAAGGTTTGAACGGCCTCCTTAAACCATCCTGACCTTTGAATAAATTTCACAATATGTTTAAGTGGCTTATTTGACACATGTTGAGGGACAGTTGAGTTCTGTTAAGCCTTCTGTTTTTTCCTTAGAAATGTATGTCCAAAGATTTTTCGAAACCCAATAATTAATCAATACCTGACCATCTGTCATTTTCGGTTTTGAGTAAAGTTTGTTGGATTCTTAAACTTTCTTGCGCCAGTGGGACAAATAAACGATTTGGCTCGTTTCAGGTGATGATCCGGATTTGGCCAGTTCATATGCTTCTTCATTTCCTTATATATAACTATGTCGTGGGACCCAGATTAGGGTGACTAAGTTCGATTCGCTTAACAATCTTAGTTCATTGCGGCAGCGAATCACTAGTTTTGACTTTGTGGCAATTGAGGAAATGGCTTTGATTGCCGTCTGGCTGTCGCCGAAAATATCTATATCTCTGCTTACCATTTTACATGCGGAGAGATATTTAGCCGCCTCACTAATTGCTAGCACCTCCGCCCGAAATACTAAGCAATAATCTGGGAGTCTATATGATTTGGCTAAGGGAGAATTTTCCGAACAGTTTCCTGACCCTACCCCGATTTCTGACTTAGATCTGTCTGTGAAGATTGAAACATGATTTTTATTTCTGACCCGGTTTTCCTTCCAGCTTCTCCTTGAATTTGAATTTGAAATACCCTCAGTACAGAGATGTGCTTTCAATTTTTGAAGGAAGTAATCATAGTTGATGCAGTTGTTAAGTATGATTGTGAGGAAAATCAGTGCCGCATGTGGAAGGTAGTAGTGACTTTCCATTTGACCCACTTTAGTTATTGGGTTGGAAGTGCTGATTATGTCTGCTACCTCTTCTATGTTGCGTAGTTGGGTATTAGCACTTGGATATCATTTGCCGTATTGGCATCATTTAAACTAACTTTACCCAATTTTTTCTGCAAAAGCAGCTGGATGGATAATTAACTTTTTCCATCGTCGGGTTGGCAGTTGGTTTTGACGCTGGACGTGTACATAAAGGTCCTGTATGTTGTCCGGAAGTTTCTCGCACTTATCCTGCGAATGGGGAAGAGTTATAATATCCTCGATATCCTTATGAAGCTTTTCAATATTCAGCCGCCTGTAGTTGTTTTCTGGTGTATCTGTTATGAGTAATATTGGTTCGTTGAGGTTGATCGACACTTGAATACATTCATGATCAAAGTCGCTGGGAGCTATTGTGCTTATTGTAATTGCAGATGTCTAAAAGTAGATTAACAAAACTAGTTAATGCAAAGAAGAAATCTGATATTTTTGGTGTTCTTAGGAAGGTTGGTTTGAGTTGTCAAACAACCGCCACAGAATGTCGATCGTTGTTAATAGCCAACCAATCAGCAAACGCCTTACTCTCTGATAAGATACTAGTATCCAGCCACTGGTAGTATATAGCATTGAAGTTACCGCCGCGCCTGTGAGACAACAGGTACCTCTATGCAGGATGCTGTTAAGGACATGGAGGTCACCTTTTATATTTCCGAAATGCGAGATTGGCTTTTATAGTATACGCTGATGATAGTAAGTGTTTGTTCCCAAGTTTTATGATAATGGCAGTTGCTTCGCTTGTCACGAGACCTGTGATAATAATTTTCACTGACTTTCATTTCAGTCTTACTCTTGCCGAACATCATGTTAAAAAGGACGTTAATATTATTGAGTCTAGTCACATATAGGTCTCATGTGAGGCCTTGGTATCTAGTAAACTTTGAAGCTGGCTGGATTATATTTGTTTTGGCAATTAGCACACCACACGTCTAATGCAGACTTTTCTATTCTTTTTGATTTTCCAGGCTCGTAGGCTACCTTGCATTTCACGCACACATACTTGCGTCCAAAGGCAGCAGCTACGTGGTCAAAGCTTTGACAGTTCCGGCACTGAACTATGTGGCTCGATTTGAGCTGCGCCCAATGAGCTCTATGGTTCATAATAAGGGTCTTTGAGAACTCCTTGTTTATCTCGCATATTTTTTGCAACTTTTACAATTATTATGTTATTGTAAGTTTTCCGCTGCGTCTTCTTGGCCTTGAATTCCGCAACCTCGATGACTAGGAGTGCCTCTATGTGAAGTTCATTTTTCAGCCATAGTGAGCTGTGATTAAGTCGATGTAGATCCATTGTAATGCCCTGAAATATTTTACCTTCCATATAGTAAAAACCTATGTATGATGGATGACTGAAAAGTCCAAAAATAAATTTCCCCAAAAATTGAGATCATTTATCCTGAGGTCTTGTGTTCTTCGCTAACTATTCCTACTAAGAACAAAAAGCTTGTTTTGTGCGCTCCGTCTTTGAAGGATGTACTAATCGTTAAAATGTGCTACTCAACTTAGCTGTTTGAATTCAGTAAAAAAGACCCCTTTATTCTTGGCGATTAAAAATACGCACACAAGGATTTGTTTATTTTGATAGTGCCGTGGCGTAACATTCTTGCAATTCTATGAGAATTTCACCAAAAACCGTATTCTAATAAATGCGAAAGGGTTTTTTGTTCTCCATAAGACCTAGCTCCTGTCTGCGGTGTATTCGGTATTCAGCTAAAAGCTCTTGGACATTATGTCGGCAGGGAATTACGGTCTCCCTTGATTTTTGCCACTTTTCCATTAAAAGACAGTAATTAAAGGCAACTCTGAGGACGTAGTCGTAGGGCTTTATGTCCTTCTGAATTAACTCCATCAATAATGAGACATACTTCATGCAAGAGATATTTCACCTTTGTTCAAGCAAATCGTAAATTATATTGTGTTCTTTACTGTTAATGAAGGCAACTCCAGTTGGATGTGCTTGTGCTTCTGCTTGAACGACAATTTCTATGCTTTTCTGTAGTTTCATCAGTGTTGACAGAATCTTCTTTGGCTCCTTCAACAAATTCGAATCTGTCAGAGACTATTTGTGGTGTAAGGTACAAATTGTATATGCTTCTACGTTCTCCTCTTGTCTTGCTTTCAGGCTTTTCAATTCGATCATTCGTATCTGCTGCATGACTCCAAAAGCCTCTGACGAATCTTCCGCATCCGGACGTGGTGTAGAATTTATTGGTTCGATTTGTTTCTTTATGCTGGGGCTCAAACAATTGTTCCCATAAATCTAACCGATGACGACGACGACGACATCATCGATATATCTACCAATACCTTACTACTCAGTTGCAAAGCATGCACCTATGTATGTATATGACAATGAGATTGTTCCGCTTCTATAATATCTCTGGTCTGGTTGCCAGTGGTTCTCCGGAACCGGGATCACAAATGCTTACTGGACACCACATCCCTGTTCGCCTTGCAGGCCATTGCTGATGGTTACTATTGGAGGCTCTCTCTCTCTACTCTATCTGTGACATTATTCCACTTGCTTCTATCTCATTCGCATAAAACTGTACTGGCGATGGCGAGGGTTTTCGGAAATTAAGCCTTTTGCAGATGAATTGCGAAGCGAAACCGGGTGTGCTTTTGTGAAATATTTTATATGGCATGGCAGCATTCATGCCAATCAAATTGTCGAACTTTCAATGAAAGCATCAGCTAAGCCTTGACAGTAGAAATGTTATTATTGGATCGATTCTAAAGTCTATGGAACATTTTGTAATTTCATTAGTTCCACAAAAATGACCACCATTGTCACTGACTTACACATTAATATAGTCAGCTGACAACTGCACATACAAAAATTACAATAAGGCTCCCCAAATGTGTGGGGAGGGGGTGCTGGCTTTTAACTAAGTTTGTGCTGTTTAGGGACTTCAATTATTTTCGCTGTAGGAGTTTTGTCAGATGATGTTTTTTGATTGTTTTTAAATTGAGTTTGTTCATCCGAGGATTTTAGCAATATTTTATCAACTATGTTCATTTTATTGCATAGATACATATCTAATAGTAAACCTATAATCATTAAACAATTTTTTTAAACGCAAATAAATTATTAACACTGCAGGGTGTTTTTACTTGCGATTATAGGTATCTACTATGTTAAGGCAAGTTATCAATTCGTAAAAAAAAAAAATTCTGACAATCAAACATGACATTAAGATCATAGAGAATAATAAATAAGTGGGGCCCGCAATTCTGTCTGTCTGTATGTCCGTCATTTGTAAGTCTGTCTGTCTGTCCTCGAGTCTATAGCTTAATCGGTTGGATAGATTTGCTTCGAACTTGGTACATAATGTTTTTTTGGTTATATGCCCACACGTTCTTACATGCATTTTTTTTAAGATGACAAATAAGAGTAGCGTACATGAAATTTTTTGTCCCAAAATCAAAAATCAGATTTTTCTCAAAAACGGCTCCAACGATTTTTATAAAAAAAAAATCAGTTCATTAATGAAGGGAATGTCATATTAAATGAAGGATTTAATCTTAGTTTTCCTTCGAATGTCATCCGAGTATTCAAAAATTATTTTGAAAAAATGTTTAAACAATTTAACAGTTGAAAGATATATTTCAAATATCAAATCTGTGAGCAAGCTGTGTATTATTAAAATATTGTAATCTATGAAAAATAACATATCTATATATTTAAGTTTATTTGAAAAATCGGCTCGTAATAGTATAATAAAATGAATTAGATAGATAGATAGATAGATATTTTATTATTGTTTCGAAAAGAAGAATTACATAGTTAACAATATTTTAAAGTCATTGCATAGCACAGAGATATGATAACAAGTTGTATCTTACTACTGAAAAATCAATATTAGGTTTCTGAAAAGCTTACGTTTTAATATTTATAAAATCGAAGGAAAAAGATTACTAAAACCTTCATTTGAGATTTGTTTATAATTACATATATCACAGGAAAAGCTTAAATCTAATAATAACTGAATACTTATTCAGAAGTAATTGAATAGGTACATAAATAAATAAATCAATAAATATATAAATAAATGTGTATAAGAACATAATAAAATATATAAATAAATTAACAAACAAGGAAATAAATACATGAATAAATTAATTAATAAATAAGTAAATAAATAAATAAATAAATATATATATATATATATAAGAAAAAATTAAATATATAAATAAATAAATAAACAAACAAGCAAAAAAATAAATAAATAAGTAAACAAGGAAGTAATAAAATAAATAAACAAACAAATAAGTAAATTATCATATGAGAGATACAGTAAATAAATATGTAAATATAGAGTAAATTATAAATAAATAAGTAAAACAAAATACACAAATAAATAAGTTAAACTATCAAAAGCAATAATCAAGAAAGGAAACAATAATGATACCTAGTATATATATTTTTGATATTATTAACATTTTTTTTGTTGCTTAATATTTATATATTTTTTTTTTTTTTTTTTTTTTTTTTTTAAATTAGGTTTTTTTTGTGTTAAATTAGGTTTCTTATAAGAGTGTTTTCACTTGATTCACATTTTCTTAAAAAAATTTCATTGAGAACTTCAATTTTTCTGTGTATTTTTAACGCGTTTGCTCTTTCGTGTAACTCCTGAGTTGAAATATGCCATGGGACCTTTAGGATCATTTTTAAAATTTTATTTTGTAAGATTTGTAATTTTTTCTTATGTATTTCAGCACAGTTTCCCCAAACAGGTGATCTATATAATATTATCGTTTGAAAAATGACCTTAAAAATGATTAATTTGTTGTATTTACTTAATAACGACTTCCGGTTGATAAGCGGGTATAACAGTTTAATACCAATATTTATTTTATTCGTTGTCATTAGTGTGTGTTCCTTAAAGGACAACTTCTTATCTAAGTAGACACCTAAGTATTTAACAGAGTTGACCCATGGGATATCACAGTTATTTATATTTAAGTTGCTGCTGGGTAAAGAGCAATCCTTTCTTTTTCTGGTGAAAAAGATAGCTTGACTCTTTCCAGCATTTATTTTAATTTTCCAATGTTTATAATATTCGAAAATAACGACAAGAGCATTTTGAATATTGTTCATTATATTCGAAGGATGTTCATCGGATGAGTATATCGCAATGTCATCTGCGTTCATTCCAAAATCACAACTTTGTAGGACTGGGAAGTCCGATGTAAATATATTAAATAGGGTGGTGATAAAACAGATCCTTGGGGAACGCCCGCAGGGATAATTTTCGAGACGGAACTTATTCCTTTGACTGAAACTATGAGTTTTCTATCACTCAAAAAACTTAAGCTTAATTCAATAAGCTGGACATTCATTCATAATAAGCTTTGTGTATGAGTGCATGATGCCATACTGTACTTTTCTACATCTAGTAGAACTAGTCCAGTAGATTTTTTTTGGTTGAATTTTTCTTTTACATGTCTGCAGATTCTAAGAACCTGATGCGACGTATTATGCTCTTTCCTGAAACCAAATTGCTGCATTGGAATTACATTCTTATCATTCAGAAAAAATTCGAATTTGCTTCGAATAATCTTTTCAAAAATCTTGCACATACTACTCAGTAGACTTATCGGTCTATAACTCACAGGATCACTTCGGGGCTTACCTGGCTTCAAAATTGGGACAACTTTTGCCATCTTCCATTTTAATGGGAAATATTGACTTCTCAAACATGCATTTATTAAGCCAATCCACTCATGGGTAGTTCTTTCAGAAATTGATTTTTTATGCCATCAATTCCTGGAGATTTTTGGTTCCGCAGATCACATATTAAATACTCTACATCTTCTACAGAAATTAGCTCATTAGCCGGAAAGTTAATTGCAGTTCTATTAAATTCTCTGATAGATGTGTCTACGAGGTTAGTCAAAACTGGGTCGAAGTTAAGATTTAAAGGTGAAATATGATTACTAGCAAAAGTATTTGCAAATGCATTTGCTTTTTCTTCATTAGAAGTGAAGACTATACCTGATGACTCGAGCGGTGGTATTTGACTGTTTTTTTTTTTAATTATTTTATAAATGTTCCAAAAAGGTTTTGTAGAAGGATGTAATGAACAAAGTTTTTTATTCCACTCTTTATTTCTAAATTCTAAAATTGATGCTGTTACCAATTTGTTAAGATGATTCATTTCTTGTAAATCATATTGCTGTCGGAATTTTTGCCATTTTCGCCTGAACATGTTTCTCGCTTTAATAAGATCTAAAATTAAACTAGGAAGAGTAATAGCTTGTTTGTTAATTGATTTTTTAGGGACTGATACACTAATACTTTCTAAAATGTTTTTTTTTTCAAAAAAATCAACACAGGCGTCTATATCTTGACAACATGTAACGGTTTCAATGCAACTTGGGGATTGACGAATATTAGAGTTAAGGTAGGAACGATACAAGTGCCAATTAGCATTCTTAAGGTCTAAATATTGAACATTTAATAAATTTGGACTAAGCGTAGTATCACAGCAGACAGGAAGATGATCCGAACTAAGCGCATTCGCAGTAATAGGGGTCGTAAAACAATGGGGGATGTTTGAAAGAAAAAGATCTATTGTAGATGGTGAAGATCTCCTAGAAGCAGGGATATAAGTTGGACCATTTGGGTACATAAGAGTGATGGGATATCTCCTCGTGTAATCTAATAAATCGTTACCCCATGAGTTTGCCCTAAGACAACCCCATTCCCGATGTTTACAATTAAAGTCTCCGCCTATTATAAATTGGTCATTACTTATTAATTTTTTTAAGTCGTTTTTGAAGTAACGTTTATTGATATTATTTGATCTACCGCCAGGAAAATAGATAGAATAAATTTTTAATTTATTGGAGTTTTGTAGGACCAGTTCAATGCCAATTGCTTCAATAATTTTAGTATTAACTTTTGGAAGTAAAACATATTTTATTTCTTTCTTGAGGAGAATGGCAACACCGCCACCTAAGCTTTCTCTATCTAATCTATGACATATAAAATTACTGTTTGAAAAACGCACATCAGCATCAAGCCAGGTTTCACACAAAAGACAAATATCGACATTAGCATTTAAGAGAAAATTAAAGAACTCAGTACATTTATTACGAATACCACTCGCATTCCAACATGCAATTTTCATTATTTGTGAATTACTTTGCATTATGAGAGTATAAATATTTAGTAGCTGGCTGTGCAATGACATTAAATTGATCAAACTTGGACTTACATTGACCAAGCTTAGTAATCATCTCCATCGTAAGAGAAGCAAGTTCTTCTTGAGAGAAGAGATCGCTTTCTTTTGAAATATTATCCCTCGAAGCTGGTTCTGTCATTCTGGTTAAATCTTGTTGTTGTTGTTGCGGTAGCTGTGTTGCTGATGTTGTTGTGTAGAATATGGTTGCATTTTCCAATGATTTGGTGGTTGGTGGAGTGAAGGAAAGTCATGCATACACCCAACATTAACTTGCTTTTTTGGAACATGAATCCGTCGTCGTGCTCGTGGGGCAGGTAAATTGCGGTTTGTTGTTCTCTTATTTGTTCTCTCTTTCATCTCAATGTACTTTAATCTAATATCACATGATTGATCAGTAGATCGATGACTTTGCTTGCAGTTGGCATATTTATTAGAAGTTTCATTCACAGTGCATTCCGAGGTCTTATGGGGACCGGAACAATTAGCACAGCTTGTTTTAATATTACAGTGTCTCTCACCGTGGCCAAACATTTGACAATTATGACATTGCGTTATTTTATTTTTAAAGCGCTTTTGGAATTCCCAGCGAACATGTGTACGAAATATTGTTTTTATGTTATGTCTTAGCTCAGCTATTCGGGCAGAGCCATTTTCTAAATACACAATATAGAATGTATCAACAAAAGTTTCATGGTTCTTTGTTATTTTTTTATATCTGTGCACTTAAGGCCAAGTGATATTAGTTCACATTTAAGAGCATCAGTTGCAATGGAGTCCAAACCGAACAAAATAACTTTAAATGGCCTTTCATTTCGATGGTCATGTGTGAAAAATTCACAACTGTTTTCTTTTAAAGACTTTAACACCTTGTTAAAAGATGCCAAGGTTTCACAAAAAACTTTTATTCCTATAGAGATCTTTCGAATAGAATAATCTCATATGTTTTGTTCTTTCATTAACGCGTGAATATATTCACTTGTTTTGTTTAGCACTTTTATGGGAGGTACCGATAGTTTTTTTTCTGACATGGGCGCCTGAACGTTAGTGGATGGATCATCCATTTCATCGTCGTCGATTGAAAGAATATCAAATGGATTATTGCTATCCATTACCGACATTTTGTGAGAATTTGTTCTCCTAGATTTGTTAACAGAGGATTCGAGATCCTCACCGCTACGTGAGCGTTTTCGTTCAATTTTGAGGGTCTTATTATCTAATTACGTACGTATACTGAATCGCACGTCTGTCACGGACAATAGCACGACTGAGACTGATAAAATGAATTAAGACTATCAAATTGTTACAATTTTTTTTTTGAAGAACGTAATTGACATTATTGGACGTCACCCAGATGCCATTTTAAAAACCACAAGGTCTCCATCAAAGACAACCGAAGCTTTACGAAATTATATCTCGCTGAACTTTATGAATTGGCCTAATTTGTAAAAACTTAATGTTTGTTGTAATGGATGTAGGTAGGTGTTTGTATTAATTTAAAGTTTATAGGCATTTCTTAATTTTTTTTATTAGCAGATAATTGATGAAATCATTATCATTAATATAATTCGTTTTTCTTAAAGAATTAAAAAAATATATCTTATTCACTTGATATACTTATTCAAGGTATATTATACAGGGTGTCCGCCGGGAAGGTATAATATTTCGTTTTGCCGCCATTTTGGTAAACATTAGTCTTGACAGTTCATATTTGGCTGTCGTGAAGTAGACACGTGACAAAATTATTATGGAAAAATATTCGATAAACCAACGCATTTTAATCGTTAAAACATTTTATCAAAATAAATCATCGATTACTGTGACGATGAGAAAGTTACGTGAAATTTTTAGGAGAAACAACGTCCCAACAAAACGCATTATTTATCGTCTAGTGAATGATTTCGATGAAAGAGGATCTGTAGGTGATAGGCCCAAGCATTGACCACAACGTACTGCAGGTTCGGCGGAAAAGATTACTGCTACTCAAGGAAGTGTTCAAAACAATCCATCAATCTCAATTCGACGCCGTGCTCAGCAGCATGGTCTTCATAGAACAACTTTGGCCACAATTTTGCACAAGGATTTGCATTTGTTTCCATATAAGATTCAGTTGACACAAGAGCTTCTTCCAAAAGACCATTTACGCCGCCGTACATATGACAATAGGATGTTACACTTAGCCCATGACAACCCCAATTTTCATGAAAAAATCATAATGGGTGACGAGGCAAATTTTCATTTGAATGTATATGTGAATAAACAGAATAGACGGGTCTTGGCAATGAAAAACCCTCAAATTATTCATTAGCCACCTTTGGATCGATTAAAAGTTACAGTCTGGTGTGCAATTTGGCCAGGAGGATTCATTGGACCTTACTTCTTTGAAAATTAAAACGGCATAACGGTAACTGTGAATGGGGAGCGATATCTTGATATGATTGAAAACTTTTAAACACCACAACTGCATGCTTTGGGCTTGATTAACATGTGGTATCAACAAGACGGTGCCTCACCGTATACAGCCAAGATTACAATGGAATTACTGCGAGACCTCTTTCCACAACAAGTTGTTTCAAGAAATCGTGATGTTGATTGGCCTCCACGGTCGCATGATTTGACTGCGCCGGGCTTCTTTTTGTGCGGATATCTGAAAAGCAAGGTTTATGCAAACAGCCAGAAACGCTTGAGCAACTTAAACAAAATAGTCGTGATGAAATTAATGAAATACCGCATGAAATGTGTGAGAATGTAATGAAAAATGTGCTCAAAAGGGCTCGCATTTATGAGACTAAGAGAGGCGGACATTTACCTGATATTGTATTAAATACATTATTGCCGAAATTTATCAATATAAGATCCATTCTCTTTTATCTAAACAAAAATTATAAACAAACAAATTAGTATAACTTCCCGGGGGACAACCTGTATACTAACAACTGCTTCTTCCTCCTCAATTAGGGTTTCTCAATTTAAAACAAGTGAATAACTTACTTTAGTTTTATTTAAATTATATTATTAACTTGAATAGAATTGAATTGAATTGAATTCTTACATGGATCCAATATAATATTTGTTGCTAAATTTTAAAATGAAGTTTTCAATTTTTGAAGCTTTTATTGTTCTTTGTTTATCAACAAATTTTATGCCATCGATTAATTATTATACCTACAAACAAAAAAAGAAAAATTTTTTTAGTTTATAAACTAAACCAAAACCGCACACCATGCTTTGATTTATTTCCATAATTTTAAGAACCAATTTGGTATTTATTCCTTAAACAAACGTTCAATAATTCTAAAAAGATGAACTTTTTAAGAAAAAACTACTTTACGGAAAAAAATTGTAATTTAAATAATCATGGGTCCCCTGTCTTGTTTTTTCGTAACCGATGATGTTGTCATTAGCAGTGTTCTGTTGGTAAATCTATCGGCAGCAAAGCTGGATTTTCCAAAAGAACGATCCGCATGAGCCTGATTTTTTGTATTTTTAAGTTGGTATTACCGAATTTGTTGTCCCACCGTGGTGAGACCTAAGTCTAAAATTAATGCTTATGTCGCACCGAGTTGTTTAAATTCCATTTAAAAAAAATAGCTTGTGTAAAAATTGGGCTCCCGGCAGCAGCGGCCTTAGGTCCGAAATCGTATTCAAGGCCATCGAAATCCAGAAACATTTTTATTTCAATTTATCCGCAATTAAAAAAACACCCTTTACTTCTTAGTATTCCAGGTATAACAGGTATAACATAAGATGTTTTAATAATCTTGCCTGCATTGAGAAAATAGTTGTAAGAACATCATAACCTAGAACATACACTAATCGTATCTCTTTTTTGAAACTATTTTGCTTGATTCTACGGACCATTAATCATAAAACTTCAGCATTTTCTCATATCGAATAGAAGAATTATGTTGCAATTTGCCTTAATTTAATCCCAAAGCAAAGTTTTCTTTGATAAGATTGACAAGCCTTAATTAAGAGAATTAATGGAATTTAATCTGTACAAACTCTAAAGTTAAAGATAAGTTTTCATCTGCATTATATCAAACAATTTGAAGGCGGGACAAGAAGGATTTCCGTTGAGTGTCTGTCAACACCCAAACTTTCAAACTTTTCGGAAAGTCCCGACAAGTTTAGTAGTAAATTTTCTTATTGATTTTTTACATTATATTCACACTTAATTACTGGATTAAAACCAATTGACGTTTTTTTTTAAATATTATTAATAAAATGGAAATCTTTAGTTCTCGATAAAAGAACAGAAAAATAGCCATTCCAATGCCTGGGCGCCATTTTATTCTGATTTCTGGAACTCACTCTTTAGCTCTTTTCAACTCTCAGGAAATCGGGTCCCATTATTCGAATTCTCATGTGGAGCTTTGCATTTGATAATCCGTTTGGCCATTACTCTCTAAAATATCCGAAATTATTTATTGACAAGAAAAGAGATTGCAAGTTCCGTTGATACTGAAAAGTTCTGAACCTGATTCCTCCTGTCCGGACTAGTTTTGTAAACTAGTTAGTAGGTTTGATTTTGTAGGAACTTGGGCCTCTAGTTGTATCTTTTCCTTCACATCAAGTGCTTAAATTACCTCAAAGACAACTGAAGCTTGACGAAATTATATCTAGCTGAGCTTTATGAATTGGCCTAATTTGTAAAAACTTAATGTTTGTTGTAATGGATGAAGGTAGGTGTTTGTATTAATTTAAAGTTTATAGGCATTTCCTAATTTTTTTTTATAAGCAGATAATTGATGAAATCATTATCATTAATACAATTCGTTTTTCTTAAAGAACTACAAAAATATATCTTATTCACTCCAACTTGGTAGCCGCCGGATACTGGTCTTAACTTTATGTCATAGCTTGCTAAACTTGTAAGTGCGAATGTTGATCACGGAAAAGTTGCAACATTGATCCCATGGCCCTACAGATTGGAGGTTAGTGCATTGGGGTAACGACTTGACCACAGTAAAAAAACAATATTGTTATGATAACGACCCCCCTCAAATGGCAACCAGACCAGAAACGAAAATGGACTACGACCTACGAGTATGCACCTGGAATGTAAGGACACTACACGCCAGGTACTAATCGAAAACTTGAATCAGTCCTCTCGCGGTACAAGGCGGACAATACCGCGATAGGATCAGGAATAATGAAAAGAAATGATTGCGACATTTATTACAGCTGTCATAAAAGGGGGAATAGTTGGAAAGCACAGACTTTACGAAACGACAACAAATAACGGCTTCCGACTAATCGACCATGCTGCAGCTCGTAATACGGTGATAAGAAGCACTGTTCCCCAGGCTGAGGATACACACGGCAACCTGGAGATCTTCAGATGGTCGAACCGCCAACCAAATTGACCACGTTCTTTTGTGACAAAGTTCAGAGCCTGACTGTCAACTAAAACAAAACGAAGACCGCCCAAAGTAAGAAATTCAACATCGAGTAAAAAACCGTGCGAAGAAAGAAAAGAGCATCCGCAGCCTCTCAGCTCACTAACACCCACCGCAGGTTCTACAAAACAGCCAAGCAACTGGCATCTGGTTATAAGACTGGCACGCAAGCTCTTCGAAACAGCGAAGGGTTCCTAGTCACCGAATCACAGGGAATTATAGACATGTTTAAGCAGCACTTTCAGCAACTGCTTAATAGGCATTATGTAGAGGAAGCAACAGGAGAACAAAGAAGCATGAGACAAGTTAATGAATATCCAGTCCCAGCGCCCAGTATTTGATGAGATTAGGAAAGCCATCCACAAGCTTAAGAACAACAAATCCGCCGGCTATGATGGCCTACCTACGGAACTTTTCGGGTATGGAGGTGATGTCCTAGTAGGGTACATCCACCAGCTCATTAAGCAAGTGTGGGAGGAGGAAAGCATGCCCGACGACTTTTCAAAAAGCTCCATATGCCCAATCTACAAAAAAGGCGATCCTATGTCCTGCAAAAACTACAGAGGTGTAACCCTGTCAACGTCTTAGTCGCAGGTTCGATTCCTGCCGTTGTCTAGGTCTTCTTATATTCCATTAAAAGCCAATTCTCAAAAATTGTCATAAAATGAGTTGCTGGCTTACTCATTACATGCTGTTCAGGCATAACACTAACAACATGTGATTGAGTAAACTAGTATATTCATAAATATGACAACGAAACAAATAAAATAATGCGAATTTTAAGAGACATAAATAAACAAGACACGCTAATTTTCTCCGCTTTAGTTTGCCGCCATCCCTGGAGATAAATCTGAGACAACAGCCAGTTCTAGTCTCAGAACATCGCGCCACACATCTTTCCCATCCTTCTTTCTCTTCTTTCACCGGGTGCCCGCGCTGTGTTAAAAACATATAAAGGGTATTCATATCAATCTTCACATTGAGGCAAATCCTGGATAAGACCAACGACTTTCAAGTCGAGACGCACCATCTTTTCATCGACTTCAAAGCCGCACATGAAAGCATAAGTCGCCAAGAGCTTCTATTGGCGATATCGGAACCCGGAGAAAACTGATCTAGGTATGCAGCATGGCGTTACAAAATACGCGCTGCAACCTACAAATGGGAAACAGCTCACCCGAGCTTTTCCACACGTGTACAGTGTTCAGACAAGGAGATGCGCTATCGTGTGACTTCAATATGGTCCTGGAGCAGATATTACGCAAGAATGGTGTTAGCCTGGAAGGCACTATCTTCAACATGTCTTCCCAACTGCTTGGTTATGCTGACGACATCGATGTCATCATCTACTCCAAGCGAGCTGTACTTGAAGCACTCACACCTATTGATGAACAGGCGAAATGCGTTGGTCTTGAAGTGAATTAGGAAAAAACCAAATATATGCTTTCAACAAATAAAGCCTCGCCTGTCCATCGCCTAGGACAAAACCTAACTGTTGGTAATTTCGAGGTAGTCAAGGAGTTCACCTACCTCGGAACCAACATCAATTCCACTAACGACACCTTAGTGGAAATCCGACGAAGAATTACCCTAGCGAACGGCTGCTATTCCGGTTTGGCCAAACAAATGGGTTCAAGACTCCTGTCTCGAAAGACAAAGTGCATGCTATACAAAACGCTAATTTTACCAGTTCTACTCTACGGCGCCGAGTGCTGGACGATAAGTAAAAAAGCGAAATTGATACTGGTCACTTTTGAGAGAAAAATTCTTCGTAGGATATTTGGTCCTATATGCGAAGAGGGCGAATTGAGGAGAAGATTAAATCCAGAATTGTACGAGCTGTACCAAGATGTGGATGTAGTTCAAAGAGCCAAAGCGCGTCGCCTACATTGGCTCGGCCACATCGAGCGAATAGACAACAATGCTCCAGCCAAGAAAATCTTCGAATCCCAGCCCCCAAGTTCGAGATGACCAGGAAGACCGAACCTTCGCTACATGGACAAGGCGGTTATAGACGAAAGAGCCCTTTGTCTCGACGACTGGAGCGAGCGTGCGAGGGACCGCAACCGATGGAAGACCGCAATATGTTGGACAGCGACCCTCCATGGATCGCGAGCCGTATAAGTAAGTAAGTAAGTTTTGTTAACATTTATTTTATATCCCATTTGGTGTCTTCTGCTTTCAAGCTCTAGATCATCTATTGTATACCCAACTCTGTGTTCAGTTAAACAAAAGTCAATAGCGTAGTCGAGATATTTGAGGTAAGATCTCATTGTTCATACGACTTATTCCTTTCAGCCTGAGGGTGGTCATTTATTAAAAGGAGTGGTGATAAAAATTAGCCCTGACGACTTTCACTTTGGACTTCTCAAACTTCTGACAGCTTATCAGAATGAATCCCTTATATATAATGGTGTGTTGTGTGTAACGACAATAAATTTTTAAAAAAATCCGTTCGGAAAGGTATTGATATAGGTAAACCACAGTTAAGAACTTATGTTACGTCGATGATTGCTAACATTAACAGCAACGAACTTACTTGTCAGCCTTGTGGTACTCCGGATAAGGGTTTTGAAGCGAAGTAAAATTTACTATCTTAAAGACCGACATATTTTCTATCGGTTATGTATGAATTATCCATAAGAAGAAGAGTGTATTGAATTAAGGCAATTAATTTGAAGACTGTAACTTTTGTGCAAATCTTTACTAACATCCATTGTTAAAAAAATCGACTTCGTCTTCATCATTTAACGATAAAAAAAATATAAAATACCGGCGACGGAAATATTTAGTTTGTAGTGGAAAGACAGAGCTTCCACAAATTTGGGGATACATTACGGTCTTGATAAATAGTGATAATTTGAAACATCACTACTAGGTCCAGTATAAGAATTATATACAAATAGGTATTCTGTAAAAAGGATAATAGAAAAAGAACAATTAGAATCTGATTGAGGTATTATTTTCCCGACCATTCACTACCTGCAATAGCACACATCCTTCAAATCACTTTCCAAAGTGTTGGTAAGATTAACATGCACTTTAAAATTACGTACGCCATTCAGAAATATGCAAGTAATTCAGCTATACATAATACTAGCGTTCCAGAGTGTGAGTATTTTTGATTGATTTAATTACATACAGCTTCTAGGTAGATATACTCTTAAAAACGTACTCGATGGTGTTGCATGCTGAATAAATTAAGTTAAATCGCTTTTTAAATTGGAATTAACTAAAATTAAAGCACAAGGATTTGCATTTTAAAAAGTGGTTAGAAAATAAAACTCTCACACATAAATCTAGAAACTTTAATATCTATGAAAGGTTATAAAAGCATGCTTTGTGGTTATGTGTGTATTTTAGCATCCATTAAATGCATAAGGCTTATACTTATATAACAAATGCATTCTTTCAACTGTTTGCCTTCATGTTGCAACAATAATTAGTAACATAAAGGGTGCTTTTAAATCGAATTAACGGAATATAATCGACATCATTCAGCTTCAACGTTCAGCCGCCCATCAACCAGCCATCACAACAACAACAACAACAAAAACTAAAAAAACAACAACAATCATCAATCAGGAAAAGTGTGGTGCACGCATGTTATAGTATAACTAACCATTCATTCTTCTCTATTCATCAGGCCAAAAACATTAAGCCAACAAGGAGGCACTTCACCAAACTCAACTTGAACTCCGTACGTCCTTGCTTATATACTCGAATACAGATGTATAGCTTATCGGTATTGTTTATTACTAACAACTATACTATACAACAATGTACGTTAACGGATTACGGCCTTCACGTTCGTTGATTCGCTCGTACAGTGTTTCCTTTCGCTTCGGCAGTCGGCAGTCTTCATGTATGAAAAATTAAAAGAAGTCTTCTTCGTGGAAATGAAACTCAGACAGCCGAGTTGAGTTGTAGAGGTGTGGTATGGACAAGGAGGTCCTCGCAGCTAATTTATTCGTTAACGCGAAATTGTGGCCATTCACCTTAATAATAGTGCGCGCTAAATTTATTGTCCCAACCTGTATGGCTATAATATAATGGGAATTGAACTGGAGTGGAAGGAACTTTCTCATTGTACTGTGCATGTTTTAAAGAAATCAAATCGACAACTATAGCACCTGAATGAAGGGAGGAACGAAATGCCTTCGTTCTATACAAAAATAAAGCAAAATAACTTAATTCAGTTTGATTATACTTATATACATACATACCTCTACCTACATATAGCCAGTGAAGGCCGCCGCTCCGGCCGAGGGGAAAAGATGTTCTAAAGTGGTGTTGCGACCACCAGCCCCTTCCGACTTTAATTTACAAATGCAAATATCTGATTTCGAGAAGGCTTCCTTTTTCCGATGAGCCAAAGGTGTGCCGTTTCCCCTAACCTTTCTCTACCTTCAGTAAAGGTATACCCTTACATAAAGGTTCGCTCTATGAATTGTATGCGGGTTAACGAAAGTGATGAACAGCACAATACACATATACACAATAATAGCATAGAGGATCTAGGAGGAACCAAAACATAAGCTTGCACACCTTATACAAGAGTTTTAGGATGGGCCTTCGAATAAATTGCTTTTGGCCATGCAACGGCAACGATTCCAACAATATAAATGGCAAGTCGGAGTGCAATGTCGGCATTACAGCTACAGCGTTAATAATGGTAATCCGAAATCAAAGTGATTTTTGTAGGCATTTTTGAAGATTGAAAAACATATTTGTTTTAATTTTTTTAAATATCGTTTTGACGCAAATTGCAAGGGTAAGGTGCGACAAAACGGCCACGTTTTTTATATAGCCTGGCAACCTGTGTAAGAGAGTGAAAATCTTATTTAAGCTTTATTTAATTTGCCGACATTACTTAGCAAAATTCTTTACGGATTGTGTGAACCTTTCTAAAACAGCAAATGGTACACTTATGATCTGATTGTGAACCCGATACGCTAAATTGTTTTTATTTTTTACCACAATGCTCTCAGCTTTTCATATTCGATTTCCGCTCCATATCTTTGTTTTGTAGGGATGTGGAACTACAAAAGCTGATTGATTGTGGTTTCTTCGACGATGCAATAAATGTATCTGCCAGTGGCGTAACTATACCATCTGAGGGCCGTGGCGAATTCTTTGGATGGGGCCCTCCCAGTAAAAACAAGTAGCTACCCAACACTATTAATAATATTGTATGCAAAACAGTAAAATATACAATACATTTTATTTTCAAGACCATAGGTTTACACATATTTACAATGAAATAACTATTGAATTTTAATAAGATATTTATTAATACGATTCTTTTCTCCGAGATTTTTGTTGCGTCAAAATATCTATAACACTATCAAAGTTAAAAGTTCGGGCAAAAGAATTTTCAATGAACAGCAAAATTTCTTAAAAAAGTATTCAATAATTATAGTTTTGAAAATGATCGTTTAGAACTATTTGTAACGAATAACATTAAAGCAGTACATTATTCAGGAAATCTGCACAACGTAAAATGATTCTTTATTATTTAAAAGTCAGTTAGTTCTCTAATACATGAAAACTCTTCTATTTCGTCTCTGAAAGGGGACTGAAAACTGGGAATTTCCCTAACAAATAATTCAGACATGTCTTTCTTACTTGAGATATATAGGTACTAGCTATATGGTAAATTATGGATTCGGAAAAAAATCTAACTCGTGATTCTGATCAAACTTGACATTACGATGTTAGCGAAGTCGAACAAAGTCGAATAAAGTGGGTCCGAAACTTGAACACTTAAAAAACACTATTTTTCTTAAACAAAAGACAACGATACCTCCAATGCAAATGTTTCAAACAAAAAACATTAAGAAAAAAATGTATTTCTCAAAAACGACTCCAAGAATTTTGTTTAAAAAAAACATGTATGTTCTTACAGTCCAATTTTAAGTAAAAAATATTGTATTTTTCGTTACTTATTAACGGTGCTTCCCATAGAACAGCTTTTCATATTTTCGACTTTCTCACTATTAGATAAGCCCATTAATATTATTTTTTTTATGCAAATGGTCCCTAGAAGTGTTAATGAAATTGCATACTCAAATTTCCAAAAAAATTTTTTTTTGATTTTTAAGAAATAAATACAATTCTTTTTGTTTGGAAACTCGATTGATCAAAGCGAGTAGCTAATTTTGTTTGCTGAATTTAAAATTTTATATGTAAATACATAATTACTTCAAAATAGCGTTTCAATTTTTTTTTCTAAAAATGTTCCTAAAATCTTATTATTAAAAAAATATTTTTTTTAAGAAGCCACGATTTTTGAATTTTTTTTTGATATATTCATATTTGTCAAATGACAACTTTTTTCCTCAAACTTTAACAACTAAGCAACTAATAAGATTCATCTATTTTATTTCTACCTAATTATAATAAAATTAAATATTATATAAATATAATGAAATATATTTCATTTTACGTATTATGTAAATTGCACCTAAATTATAAAGTTATATGCCTAAGCTACCCACATATGCACATACTTCACTTTCCTTGTAATATTTACATATTTATTATTTACATATATAGGCATTTTAACCAACAAACTTGTTCAAATAATCCCAAAAAACATCCATTACAACTATGATAAGCTAGCAGCAGTGGCGGATTAGCCTTTTAGGTGCCCTAGGACACACTCAGTGATAACCGCCCCCTTTTAATATGCCATCCAAAGATCGTAATTTGAATGGACGAAAATCGAAGAGTAATGGGACACGATTGTCTTTTTGGGGGAAAGGAATTTGAATGCGGTAGTATTTTCGAGGTCCTTAGATTTTGATAAATTGGATAGAATTTTTGTAATCAAAATTGCATTACTAAGTGTTTACTAGTATGGAGAAAATATATTTTTCCTTATATTTCAAGGAAGAACCTATAAAATTTTAAAACTGGAAACCCGTCATATATTTTTTTTACGGCAAAGGGGTATTGCGCATAGACTGTGGCAATTAAATTAATAATAAATCCTAGTAAGATATATGTATGTATATAATAAGTGGATTACGTTTGTTCTTAAATTAAATGGTGTATATCTTAATTCCATTTATTGTTTTCTGGCGTATTACATGGTGCTTTATTTATTTTTTGTTGAAAAGACAAAAATAGTTATAGGTCTTTGGTAGTATTATATTAAAAATGGCATTAGTATTTACTTATTCTTATGAAAAATTAAAGAACTTTTTGAGTGGAACTTGAATTTGGTGTAAGAGCAGATAATTTATTAAGTAAGTGTAGGGAAGAAATTTCCGAACAATTTCCCTCCATTTAAAGAGACAAATTATTTTGTTATATAAATTTTAATTAATTTAATTTAAATAAAAGATATTTAAAATGTTTACCCATTTCAGTATAAAATATTAATTTACCTACATATTACATTCTGAAAAAAATCTTGCTTACTTTTTTTCATTATAAAGTCTCTTGTAATCTCTTTTTTCACTGAATAAAAAAAAAATCTTGAGTATCACCCCTGAATGTAATCCGCGGTCAGTCAATGCGCGCATTAAAGGGATTTCGACTACCTTTAATATGTTCAAGCACACGTTCAGCGTTAGGAAAATAGGGAATGATTTATCTGTAAATGGCTCAACACTCGACGAGATCTGCTAATACGCAGTTTTTTTTGCAATCTTTAAAATCTATCTATGTCTTCTATGCGATCATTTTGAACTAAACTAACAACTGCGAACATTCATTTCATTTGTTTTATTGTAGATTAAGGTACAAAACGTCTTACATTTAGCTATTATCCTTAAGAGTTTTAGAACTTAACATTTTGTTCTTTTTAAATTATGTTTATGTAATAAAGAAAATTACGTGAGATTTCTATAACATTAAATTAATGTAAAACTTAACGTATCACCTAAAGTGAGAAAAAATCGACGATTTTGGCTTATCCTTATTTATCGCCCGCGTATTTCTCATGCGTTACGCGTATTGCGTAATAATCCAACTTGCAAGTTATAACAAGGAACAAGTAGCCAATAATTTCTTATCGGGTGATTTGTTATCATGTATTTTCGAACCGTTCGCGCAATGAGACTTTTGAAGAATGGGCGGAAAATCAGGCCAGAGATTTAAGTATAGTATATTCAAATATTAAAAATGCTGAATACCCCATTTGAATGTCATTAGGTAATCTTTTTTTTGCTTCATTTTTTTTTTTTAGAAAATAAATTAACATACAATATTTGCCGCCCACTACAAGTTGCCGCACTAGGCTCGATCCTCACGAGTCTAGTGGTTAATACGCCACTGGCTTGCAGACTAACTATAATCATTGCTGAATCCAAAAAGAATTTATCTCAAAATATCGATTTATGATTTAGATATTAGCCGTGTTTTATTGGGAAATTTATCCGCCGTAAGTTTATCCGTCGTAGCATTTTACATACAATTCGCCACGGTCGATAAAAAGCTAAAGTAGAAGCTACGGTGGATGGCTGGTTGTCGGTCAGTCGAGTCTAGATTCTGATTTTGTTAGTTTTGTTAGTACGATTGATAATTGAATTGAATCTCGATGGATGTGTTCATGGAGTGTTATAATTATTCATTTCAGCCGTAAGACAAATCGATCTTTTTGATTCTTTTTTTTAATATTTGGCCAGTTTATATTTCTCAAATCTTAGATAACTCCATTTTTTAATAAATTATAAGCTGTTCTTCTGAAAGTTTATGACTTTTGCTATTAAAAACTGTATTGTTTGCTCAATTATTTTCTGAATTACGTCTAAAATTGCACCTATATCTGCAAGTTTGCATACTCCTAATGTCAATTAATCAATTTTAACAAATTTTGATATTCATGTTGAAAAAGAAACCAATATTTAACGAATGAATTCCGTTTTACTTTTATTGACTAACTAAGCCCATCTTTCGTTTTGTGTTCAATTTTTATTGATAGTTGTAAATGAACGAAGTTTGGTGAAAAAAATCATCTTTTTATTTAGATCTACAAAAAAGCAATTTAAGAAGACAAACCGCATTGGGTGGAACTGCACTATAGAGGAATGCTCCACAGTGCGCCGCAAAATATTTATTCGTATGAAATTCTATGAGCTATAAGGCTAGGCGCGCAAATATTCAACTTTCAGTTTTGCAACAGTTTGGTTGCTAAAGTGAATACCATGAGAGTGCGCGCAAATGCAGTAACAATTCAGTCCACGATTCGAGCAACTTAAAAGTTTGCGTTTTGGCACAAATCGAACGATCGCCCCAAATAAGTTCTACAGTTTGTATCACACCGAACTATAATGTAACTGCGCGCATATTAAATCAAAATATTGTTTGTTTGATGGTTTATCTCGTTGATTAATTTTAAGTTGCTAACGTGCGCGATCACTAGTGATTAAACTATTTCGTTTCGGAAAAATTGCATGTGAGCGCCTAGCTTAAACGCGCTAAGCGGCAACTGAACTTCACAAAAGGTTCTTTTTCTTCACTGTTTAATGGACGTTGGCCATGGACGGTATTCGCTTCACTACATGGACATGGCCTGGGCGTACATTTTTGAGATCCATTGTTTTTTTTTTCTGGACATGTTCATGGAAATGGCAAATCAAATGTTCACTACTTGTTCCTTACCCCGCGTATGTTAAGTGCAGTCTGATGAGTGAATATTGAATTGAAAGCAAAACATAATCAGAAAATAAATTTATAAATTGAACTGAAAAATAAGATTCTAGCTATCGATCTACTCAGAAAATAAATAAAAGCATGAAATATAAAGGTGACATGTATTGGATTGAACAATTTAAACTACGCTGTAGTGTGCGTTCAAAACCAAGAAACATTTAAAGGAAACAAGCAAATCTCCGTCAATTTTGTTTCCTCGTCTGAAAGGCATAGAAGATTTTTAAAGCAGTACAAAAATTGCCCTGTGTAAAAAGGGACTTGACCATAGTCTATGAACAAACCCATTTACTTATCATTTCCTCTATATTGGTGCAAAATGAATGTTCGAATTTAAAATTGCAAATGCAGAAAAAATGAAAACAAGAAATAGGTTTGTAACATAATTAAATATTGGTACGTTTTTCAACTTTCTATTTTATATGAATAAAAGCTAATTATTGGTATTTTGATATTTTCTTAATTTTACTTTGCAAAAGACTTTCATTACTTGTGACTGCTGTACAGAGGTACCATTTTTACAAAAATAAAAAAGCTACGGTCAATGCTACGGTCGATGCGTTTTTTTGGGATTTACTTACGGTACAATGGATAGATTCCCAATAAAACACACCTATTGATGTGTCGCAAATACACCGGGTACACTTCAATAAAAAAAAACACATTGAAAGTCTACCTCCTTGGTAATGTGTAAATGTTTTTTATGTGTGTATCAGTGTATGTTGTGCGCAATTATGAAAAAGGGGCGCTTTCTAAAAAATCTTCCATAGGGCATAAGTTTGGTTAGAGCCCGCCCTGTTGAGAGCTTTTCATATTTTTTTTTATTTTAATCACTTTTCGAGTTCTTTCAAGATAAAAGAACCGCATGTAAGTTATCATTACTTAAGTTACTAGAAAACATAAAAAAAAGTATTGGATTTCCTAAACACAACAAACATTTTATCTCTAAACATAACTTTCGACCAAAAATTAACTGATAACTAACTTTTAGGAGTTCTATAGAGAGCTTTAAATAATAAGAGAAGTTATAATGGAGAACCGTGATTAAAAGTTTTTTAGTTATTAAGAGTTTTCTTATTATACACAAAAAGGCGTTGAAAAAAAAAACTATCCAAAGAATAATACATACGAATATTACATTACTTTAAATAATGTGGGAAAACATAGGAGTATATACCTTACCTACACACCTGTGCACTTTTTTAGGTGAAATAATAAATTTAAAAAAAAGTAATAAAAAAATCCTTTCATTTTAATATATAATGCTAAGAATTATGTATTGTATCTATATACATACATAAATACAACTTACCTATACCTTCGAATAAAATAGCAGAAGATGGAATAATGATATATTCATATGCTGTAGCATATAGATACTAATATGTCCTTAGCTTAACCGTCATATTATAAAAAAATCTCAAAATCGAGATTTGATCTTTTCAATGAAATTTTTTCCAGATTCAATTGTAGTTGGTGAATGACTGACGCACACATTCCTGAAAAAAAAACATATATTCATCATCTGATGACGAGGAAGATGAAGACGAAGCAATCAAAAACTGCTCTACATTTATAAAATCGAAATTATTAAAATCTTTGTTTTAATTTTTTTAATTTTTTTTAGCACTAGTTCACAAGTTCACAATAAATTAATTACAAAATATTTTCTATTTGACCGTTGACAGAAAAGACTTTTTACATACATGTGTGCATTCAGAACAAATCTGCCAACCCGTCAGAGATTAGATCTTTCATGCTAGGATTTGATCTAGATCTGCTATTTTTGTTGTAATGAAACTCTGAATATTCAAAAAGATCCAATCGTTTTAAAGAAAGAGCCAATCTTTTCTTGAATGAAACTCGCTATTAAAGTAATTTGGAGACAAAAAAAAATTCCATTTAAAAGTAATTTGGTGACAAAATTATTTTTAGATGGGATTTCTTGAAATAATTCTTGAGCTTAAAAATTGTATCCGGAATTACTATTAGTAAGAAAACATAAATAAGAAATCAGAACCGTTTACACGACCATCCCAATGAAGCACGTAGTTTTCGAATTATAGAGTGGCTTACCTCCCAATTTCATTGAATTTCTTAAAATTGATAGAAATTTCATCAAATCGACACATAAAGCAGTTAGTAAGTACCATTAAGTAATTGCTTATTTTGGATCATTTAAATGGTTCTGGGTTTTATTTTAAATCCTCTACCTATGTGTAACCATAACATCTGAAGTGCACGAGGGAACTGCCCAAATTTCTGGATAACTATCTCTTACAGCGTAATTGCTATTCACTTTAGATACTCTCCAAAGTTCGTTACAGACTCCCAATCTTTGGCTACACTATCATAATACATCCCAACCGTTCGTGGCAAACTTCTCAGTGTAGTTAAATGCAAAAATCTTTCCACTAAACGAAAATGAAAATACATAAGACACGATTCTCTCGAAAACCGATCGCCGAGAATGATTCTGTTGTTTGTGGGCAAACCATATTGTTCTGGAATCTTTGTAAGAGATCTCGATTCCATAAACATTCTCACGTCTGCAATTTTTTCAACTCGACAAATTGGCCCTAATGGCACATCTGCCACAATTATTTGGTCTGTCTCCCTTTGTTGAAGAGAACGAAATAAAAGTCGATAGTTGGTGTGGTAATAATAAGAAGTCCAAATAAAGGTCCGCTATACGGATACATGTATCTGACATGATTACGTTGAAGTAAATCCTGTTCGCCGATAATATAATATGTGAAGCGGGTGTGCTTAGTTCCATATGCCCATTTATATCTTCCAGATATAGCTTAGTCGATGTTGAAATTGGTTTAGAGCCTATATTTAAAGAATCTAACTTGCACTTTCCCGAGAGAATGCAAACATTTTATTTATCCAATATTTTATAATAATAATTTTAATAAACATTGACATAATGTATTAACTATTTTCTTTAATACATACAACTTTAGTTAAATAAATAAAACAGATTATATGAATAAAACGTATAATACTGGTGCAAAAGTTATTTAAATAAAATGCACGACTGGATAGCACGTACTTGCTCCTTTGTTCGATCACATTATATGTAAAAGATTCTTAATGGACACGGCTAAGAGCATTTTTAAAGTCGTTTTTAACTTAATTTTTTTTATATAAAAATATAAATTTAGAAAAAATCGAAATATAGTGAAATCTCCATTGGACGGACTACCATGGTGCAGAAATTTTTGTTCGCCTGAGGGAGTTGTCCGTTTCAGGGAAATCAAAAACCACTAATTTTCAAAATTAAGAGTATTCATTTATTAACAGGAAAAAAAATAACAAAAATATATAAACTTCACTTCTTTTTTGTCACATGAAGTGGAGTAAAATTATTAGATTTATCATATATGTAAATTCATATAAAAATCAGCCTCTAAAAACTTTGAAAAATATAAGATGATTCGTATTTATGTATTTATGAAATAAAAATATTTCAATATTTTCTTGTTTAATTTTAGAAAGAACGATTTATTTTGGAATCTGGCCTGTAGGTCAACCGAAAGTTGAAGAGCGAAAGTCATTTTTCTTGGTCGTACATGTTTTTTTTAAATTTCCAATTAAAGTGTTTGCTTCTTCATAGGAATTATAAAATGTTCCCACCAGGTCCTTGTCGTCTTCCTCAGATTCACTGCCAGACTCGTTGATTTCAACTGGAGCTGCAATATTTTCATCCACATTTACATTTTCATCCATCGACACAAAGCATTCATGAAGGAGCTTGGAAATTTCTCTTTAATTTGCTATAGGCAAATAATCTTCGGGATCGAATTCACAGTCCTCCAAATTCAAAGGTAGTTTCACCTGGGCGCAAATAAACAAAAATCTAAAACTCCAAAAATAAATCTTTTTTACGTGCAATCAAAATCACTTTCATCACTTGAATGAGAGAAAATAATTTGATGCTCGCTGTAGAAGACTGCAACTTAAAAAAGAAATAACGTCTAAATTATCAGCATGATGCTCTGGTGTCTTTTTAAGAGAAAATATTTTGTCATTCAAATGTGAAATTCCTGTCCGTGTCTGTCCAAGGGAGTGTCCGTCCTAGAGAAACTGAAAACAATGAAACGTTTATGGATAAATTTCCGTACAAAAAAATGTGTCCGTCTAAGAGAGGTATCCGCCTAAGTGAGGTGTCCGCAAAGGAAGATTTCACTGTGTTGAAAAATCCAAAAAACTATTCCATGCAAATTTTGAAATGCAGTATTATTTAGAATTCGAAGGAGATCCTGTATACAAATTTTGATTGAAATCCGTTGAGCCGTTTATAAGAAAGTCGAAAATCAATAAAATTAAAATGGTTTTATGGGATGTACAGTTTATAACAAAATATTTTTAAATTTTTTCGGCCAAAATTTAGACCATGCTCAAATTAGTGCACACACGAATTTTTATCAATTTTTATCAAAATAGTTAAAAAATTTGTAGGGCAAATACCGTTATTTTTCGGGCTAACACAACGATTCAAAAATCTATTTTGGACAATCACCTAAAACGCCTAAGCACCAAGTTTGAACAAAATCGGTTCAGCCGCTTAGGCTGTAGATCGCTCTACAGACAGACAGACACACGGAATTGCTGGACCCACTTTTTTGGTGTTCTCTATCATCATAATGTCATCTTTGATCAAAATCTCGAGTTTGATTTTTTTTCCAAATGCAAAACTTGTACTATAGATAGCTACGCAAGTAAAAACCAAAAACAAAATTTTGGTTCAGAAGTGGTATAATAAAAATAGCTTAATTTATTTAGAAAAGTCATACTCATCATTATTTTTATGAAAAACAGATTTCATTTGATTTTTAACATCACGAGTTGATTTCCTTATGCTACTCCTTAAAGAATTTTTCCTTTCAAGTAAGATCATGCAATTTAAAATAATCTTTTTGTGTTGCATTCGATTTGATTTTGAATGTTCTTTCGCTGATATCAATAATTGATATTTCACGAACAGAAGGCTCAGCAAATACTGTTTCGCTAGGTTCTTTTTGGGGTTTTCGACACACACTTTGTCGTACTGTTTCCATGAAACAAGTTGGATGATTTTCTGATGAGGTAAGTGGTTTCTTATATATTTTAACTTCATTCGAAGTTTTGTTTGGGTGTATCAACTTTTGAATATTGTTCTGAATAACACTTTTCATTGAAAATATTCATTGTTAATACATCCCTCAAAGATTCACTATTATGATTTTCAACGCTTAATGGTGATGGAGGAATTGGGTCAGGTCATCAATAAGCACGCACGAATGGAGCAGGGGTTTTCTACACCAACATCATCGTCATAGTCAATGCCCTCATCATCTGTAAAAGAGTCATTTTGTAGAGGTTTCTTTATGTAGTTTTATTAACAATAAGTGATGTAGAAGAAACGGCCGTTGCATTAGAAGCAATATCATGTTCCAAAATCTTTGGATCTGGTAGGGTTTCTACATCTTCCAGCTTTTTTTTTAAATTATCTGAGTGCTCTCTTAAAATACTGATTTAACATTGTGCGCCTCTGGTGTCTTTGGTTCTTGAGACTTGAAAGTCGGCTGCCTGCTGTGAGTTTTCTTCAATGATTCCAATTTTTCGTCGACCTCATTGTTTAAAGTTTTTCTCTTTTTTTTAGCCACATTTATGCTCTTCTCTAATTCCAATTGATTTAAGTCGAGTTCTTTTCCGATATCCATAGTTGTATCCTCTTCGGTTATATCTGTTAAGGTTCTAGGAGCTTTTTTATTCATTTCAGAAAATACCGGTTTTTCTGCCAACAGCTTTGAAGGAGTAATATTTTGGAAATCAATTCGACAACCGAATTGATTGGTCGGCTTAAATGGAATTCCAATTCGCAATGATGTATTTGCCAAGTCTAAGCCTGGATTTTCAATTCCATTTGATAGTTTTTCGCATATCTGATTACAGCGTTGTATTTTGAATGGATTCCTTGCTGAAGTTGTGTCTTGTGTGTGAATGTTAAGTGCTGGATTCACAAAACATTGTGGTTCATTTGATTTTAATAATTTAGTTAGAGAATCCCTTTTTACATCGAATGGATTAAACTGCTTTCCTGGTATTTCCAAATTAAGCCCAGTATTAACTAAACAAGCTTCGTCGAGGTCAGCTTTCTTTTTCTTCTTTTGTGGTTTTCGAATTACTTCAAATGGATTACTGCTTCAGTTTTAACATTATGATTCGCTAGATCTGCAATACATTTAACTTTCAAGCAAAGATCAGCTGTCACAAATTGACCAACGTTTTTGCCTAAAAAACGTCTTTTACTTGACTGAAATCGGTTAAATTTCTGAATAATTCTTAGGATTTCTTTCTTTGGTGTTAATGAAAAGCCAGAATTTGTAAATGCAGATGATTTGTGGTGAGGCGTCTTTGAAGGAGTGCTATCCAAAGGTAATTCTGTGCGTCCTGAATCGCGTTTTCTTTGACGTGAAGGAATAATAATTACTTCGAAAGCATTATTATGCACGGCGCAAGACATTTTTAAAAACAAACTGTTTTTATTATTTGATTTATACAATAAGTATTACAATAAGTAATAGACAAGGATTAAAGGATCAAGCAAAGGACGAACTCTCATTTTTAAATGTTTCATTAGACGTATCCATTTTTAGTAAGATTTTTAATACATTGCACAAAGAAAATAAAAAGTTTTGATAAAAAAATAAAATCCACGACTGGGTCGCACGTACTTGCTATTATGTTGGATCGCATCATATGTAAAAGATTTCTATTAAAAATCTAAATATATTTTTAAAGTCGTTTTTTTACTTAATTATTTTTATATACAAACATTTCTTTAATTTTTTTCTAAAAAAAATTGGTATAATAATCTAAAATATTTAATAATATAAACTTAAAACCAAAAGATTAAATCAACTTAATCAAAGAAAAAAATAATTCAAAATTCTGAAATAAATACTTTAGCTAATTTAAGCTCCTAAAAAAGTATGCTTTTTTATTTCTTGGATAAATTTGAATTTATAAGAAAAAAATTTTCAAAATCGTGGAGCGGTTTTTGAGAAAAAAAGTTTTTTTTTTTAACGTTTTGAAAACATTTTTCAAAAAAAAATCCGCCAATTCATAGGTATTCAGCAAAAATATATATTTATAGTTTTTGAAAAAAAAATTAATAAACAGTTTTCAAAATATAATTTTTTTTTAAATTTTTTTATAAAAAAATTCTTTTAAAAATACAAAATAATATAAATTAAAAAATATTGGTACGCAGTATAAATTGGGCTACTTAAACCTATATATGTGTGAAATTTTGAAAACATCAGTTAAGCTATTTATGAGATAGTCGAAAGCAAAAAAAACGGTCCTATGGAAAGTACCGTTTTTAGACATTTTTAAAACAAAATGTTCAACCAATGATCGGTCGTACCGAAAAAGTTGCACTGATTTTTTTAAAATCAAAATCGTTAGAGCCGTTTCCGAGAAAAGTAGGCTTAAGCCTAACGGTTATTTTTTGAGCTAAAAAAAATTCAATTTCCCCTCTGTACAATACCTAAAAATCTCTATATACCAAGTTTGAAGCAATTCGACCCATCCGTTTGGGCTGTAGGTGTCTATACATACATACAGACAGACTGGCAGACAGACAGATAGACAGACACACAGACGGACAGCATTTGTAGACCATCTTTTTTCGTCTTCGCTATCATCGTAATATCATGTTTGATTGTTACCTCAAAATTTTTTTTTCGACGGATGCATAAGTTGCCTTATTGTACCTATAATCGGAAGTAAAATAAAATGCACGACTGGATCGCTGTTCGATTACATTATATGCAAGATATTCTTAATAGAAACGGCTAAATGTATTCTTAAAAACGTTTTTCACTTAATTTTTTATATATAAAAATTCTTAATTTTTTTCTAAAAAAAAAACAGTGGTAAGAACATTTTAAATATTTAATAATATAAACTCAAAAACAAAATTTCAGAAAAAATCGTCCACCCGTTTTCGAAATATTGAATCTTCAATTTTTTTTTTCAAAGACCCGAAAAAAACTATTTTTAGAAAATTTTGAAATGCAGTACTATTTAAAATTCGAAGGAGATCCTGTATACAAATTTTGATTCAAATCCGTTCAGCCGTTCATGAGAAAGTGAAAAATCAATAAAATGGTTGTATGGCAGGTACCGATAATAACAAAATATTAAAGAAAAGTGTTTGGTCAAAATGTAGATTATACTCAATGTAGTACCCACACCAATTTTTATCAAAATCGTTAGAGCCGTTGGTAGAAAAATTTGTATGGCAAGTACCGGTTTTTTTTGGTCTTCAACAACGATTCAAAAATCTATTTTGGACAATCACCTAAAACGCCTAAGCACCAAGTTTGAACAAAATCGGTTCAGCCGTTTCTACAGACAGTCGATCGTTCTACAGACAGACAGGCAGACGGAATTGCCGGACCCACTTTTTTGGTGGTCTCTATCATCGTAATGTCAACTTTGATTAAAATCTCGAGTTCGAATTTTTTTCCAAATGCAAAACTTGCTGTATAGTACCTATATCGCAAGTAAAATGAAATGTCAAAATTTCGCAAGCAATTTAATGTGCAGGTCAATTAAATTGAGATGGAAAAGAGTGGAGAATTGTACTAAGAAATCTAGTACAACTATCCACTAAAATTACACATTTCGTCGTTCAGCAGCGTACTGGAAAACGAAAAATAGAGCGAAATTTTTCGTTTATGATTTAATCGTTTCATTTTTGTATGGGATTTTTCGTTTCGCATTAGTAACGTTCTAAGCTATAAAGCGAAAGTTGAAACTAGCAGATGATCGGTTCAGTTTTCAGTATGCTTATGCTTTGGACATGCAATGAGGATGGTCATGGTGGGGTGTACGATATTTGGCAGGAAATTACCACAACAATTTGTGTAAATTAATCAGTGGGTAGAGAATGTATTTCAGTGGTATTTTTTTTCAATTCAGTGCGGTGACAGTAATACACAGGCACCTTGGCACATTGGTTTGAAAAAAGCTAGCCCATAAGCTATGTACTGACTAGTTTTGTTGGACAGAGTATAAACTAAAATGACAGGGTCAACGGCCTTTGCTCCGATGAAAGCATCACTTCCCATAGATCAGCGACATCACTACATCATTTAAATGACCACTACGCGAATTGTTGCAAGCATCGATTCTTTCGAGGTAATTTTCGACCACTTTTTGACACATATTGGGCGGTATCTCAGCATGACGAATGACGAATTTTGTTCGAAAAATCGCCGTCCACCGCCTGTTGTTCAAGCACCCATTCGACGTATCTGTGACGTTGTGAATGGTCAGCTGACTTCAGTTGTTGTGTGAGCTGGACTTTGTATAGATGTAGGTGTAGATCCAAATGCAAAATACGCCATAATGTGCCGTAAGACAGTCCTAATTCCTGAGAACGACGAGGAATCGTACATTCTGGTCTTCGGCAACACTTTCACTTACAGCAGAGATATTTTCAGTGGTATGAGCCTTACAATATCCGTAACCAATCCAGTCTCTTCAAATTTCTTCACAATTTTGCCAATTGCTTAATTAGTTGGACGATTATGTGAACCATAATCCCTCTTAAAGCACGATATGTGGCTGTTGCAGAATCACCATTTTTGTTTTAGGTTTTAACAATTTGTATGCGATGTGCGATAATTAAGCGATCCATTTTCGTAAATGTCAGACTTTCAACTGAAAAAAAATTGGCTTAACAACTTAGTTTGAGAGATGTCAAATTTCAGCCTTATACTATTGAAACCGCAAAATGGATAACCCTTTATATTTTATATAAATAAAAAAATAATATTAAAAAGCTTACTGATTGTAAGCTTTGCTAAAATATTTGTCAATCATGGGCTTAGTAACTTTATAATCAAAACAATCCTGATTTTTGAGGAGGTCATTTGTATGAATAAGCCATATGATTGAATCGACCTCAAGTCGATTTCTTATTTTGGTTTTGAGAAGCGTTACCTTAACTAAAATTCTTTCAGTATTAGCTGAAGAATGTGGCAATAAAAAGATTTCAAAAACAAATTTCGTCAGAATTGAATGTGCCAAACTATCGTCGGTCAGTTTAATTTTCCCAACATATTGCTAGAATTCTTCTATGTCGTTTATTACCTTGTCATTTACTTAAATGTTAGAATTAACAAGCATTCTCCACTTTTTACATATTTCCTGAAAAAAATTTTCAGCTACTAAATTTGGAAAATGTTTAATAGTGGAAAAATTGATTGGAATTTTTAGTTAACAACATTGGTTGGAGACAAAGGCGCAAAATTTTTAACGATTTAGTAAAATGTTAAAGCCACTTTTAGCAATTTACTAAGCTTAAAAGATGATTGAGCTAATTTTAAACGATTTTAACATCTAACTAAAGTTTAAATCACGGAATAGCTACTTTAGCATTTAGCAATTTGCTAAATCCATTATAGAATCTGATATTATATCAGCCTTGCACGCGGGGTGCCCAGGTTCGAGTCCTGCTGGTGCACAATTTTTTTTTTTTTTGTAAAAAATGATGAAGTTAAAATGATGAAAAAACAAATAACTAATACATTTTTAAAGCACGTGTTGGGTTTTCATCAACATATAATTAATTTACAAGGCATAACAACAATAATTGTGTTCATCAAAATTCAAACCCTACAAATGTTCAGCTTTCTGCTTAATTAGCAATTTACTAGTTTAGAAAAGGTTTAAAAAAATTGAAATACGAGTAGTTATTCAATGAATAAGCACTTAGGAAATTGCTAACTAGTTAAATGTTAAGCCCTTAACAATGGGTTGTTTAAAATTTAGCCCCAAAGATTCCATATCTTTGAAGACACTATTGTTGAAAGTAAATTTATTTAACTTTAACTAAGAAAGACAAGCAATGACATTGAAAATTTGAAGGCCTTGTATCGTTAAAAATTGTTCCGAGATTTTAGGTTTTCGGAGATTCGGATATACAGTAGACGCTCGATATAGTTAATCTCGTTTGAGTGAACTATCCAATATAGTGAACACACAACATTTTATACAAGGTAATCTAAATAGTGAACATTGACTTATTTCTCATATTATTCGATCTGCAATGTCCATAGCTTGTCGATAGGGTCTTACCGTTTAGTTTCATGTCGTTTTAACCATAAACTCTTCAAATGCGTTTGCATCTGTGTTATTTCTTCAAATGATACTGTTATTTATATTGATAAGGACGTTGAATGGATTATTCTGACATTTTAGTTTTAAATAATTTTAAAAAAATGTTGTCCAAAACAATTTAAAATTAAGAAAGACACAAAGGAAATTGACGAATTCTTTTGCCACATTTCAATTTTTTGTTATACGAGTACAAAACTTTATTTCTACCTTGGTAGCCGATAGTTAATATTAATTGTTATTTTTTAAGTTGCAGAGCTCTATTTTATGTTTTTTTTTTGTAATTCACGCGTGAATATTTTGTTTTATTGACGAAATTTTTTTAAAGAAAATTTAAATACTTATGCTTATAGTCAAACCTCATTCTGCCTATTTAATCTAATGTTGTAAAATTGCTTATTTACACTTAAGAATTATAAAAAAAAGTCGTGTGTAATTCACACCACTTAATGTATATAGTTTTTATTAAATTTAACTTTGAAAAACTAATTAAAATTCTCTCTCGAAATAGTGAACAATCGCGAAATACTGAACATGCCTGGTTTTTATTTCTTCACTATATCGAGCGTCTACTATATTTGTTTTCTGTATCACTGACTTGGTTCGTTTTAGCTTTGCAAGAAATTCAAAATGTGAGTGGCTGACTTGATATTTTTATAGATAACTTAGGAACGGTATATTCTATGACTTAGCTCATTACAGACCTGAATAGAATATAACTTAGCGAATAATTGATCAGGAGTTTTGATATATTTTTTTTATGGTTCGTTACAGCTGGGAGTCCATACTATCAGATGCCATATTGATTTTTGCGATACTGAAAAATAAAGTAGGCATTTGGTGATTTTAACTTTAGTAAAATGTTAAGAAGAAAGTACGATACTAAACTCGTTTAAAATTTTCAAAATGCTCTTTTTAACCTAGTATCACACTAACAATGATTTAATATTATTACTAAATCGTTTAAAATTTTGCACCATTGTATTGGTTTTAAAATAATACAAACCATATACCTATCTCAAAGTAGGGCTTCCGGTTCAATACATCAAACTTACCTGTGTGAAATTTTTCCAATGTGATACCTATTATTAAGTTGTAATCAAATAAAAGTCTTTATTGCATTTTATATTTCGTTTATAATTTATTCATTTAATTCTGTTTTTTTTGTATTTTTTTGTTGTTGTGTTTTTTAAGTTTCATATACCTATAATTCATTTTCATCATTTTGTGATATTAACATAAGGCAATCTTTCTTTACATAATTTCATTGATTTTCGAAATAAAACTTAACAAAAATATCTTCCAAAAACTAAAATGTCTAAACAAAATGCTATTGTGTATATAATATGTAATATATTTCAACTAAAAACTACATACAAATTTAAAATAAACAGAAATAGTGGCAAAATATTCAGAAATATAAGAAAATTCAATTTATTTATTTAATCTTGCTAGTGCTGTAAATTGAAATAAAATTGAGATACATATTATTTCATCTTATTTTATTAAAAAAAAAAACTCCAATTTCAAATGTACATGCGATGTTTAATTTAATTGTCTTTTTTTTTTAAACAGCACAAAATGATTTTTTTAAATGTCATACACTTTAAATTTAATTAATATTTTCGCTAAAAGCACATCTTTTTTTACCAAGTATCCCTACGTTTCTTTATCTATTTAATATACACATTTTTTTACTTAACTTTAATTGTATCTAACATTATTTTTTAAATGATAGTTGTGGTATAAATATGTATGTTTTACTTATTTTTGTATTAAATCACCTTAGTTTCCCATCTTATAGTGTTACCATATGATTTTAAATATTCTTGAAATGTTCTCTTCCTAATTGTATTCTTGTTTTTAATTTCAGGTATAAATAACTAATTTGGAAATAATTGGTTTTCTTTTATATTTGATAAAATTTGCTATATAAAAATATTTTAATTTGAAGATATATACAGCAAAAGCAAGTAAAATTTTAACCTACATTATACACTTATTATTTTCTATATACAATTTTTAGAAACAAAATACGTCAATTAAAAAAATAAAACAGTATAATAGATTATTATTAAATAAATAACAGAAATTGTTTGTTTTTTTTTTTTGAGTCGGAATACCTCTTATAATAATAATTTAATTATATATTTTTCTGTACATTATTTAAAATTTTTATCTCAGTCCAATCATGAGGGTTAATTGACCAAATCTATACAATAGCAGTATGATTGCCACCAATGATATGCTGCAGCAAGTTTTTGACGCAGAACTCAAAACTGAAAATAAAACAAAGTGCACATTTTGTTATCATCTTTATATGTTTTTATAATTTTTAAGCGAAAAAAATAAATAAATTAAGTTAACAGAAAAATACATTCTAACATTTTTAGGGTCAAATTACTTTTGGCTCCCTATCCCCTGTTCATTTTTTGGGCAGTTCTAATATACGAATCAATTTATTTTTCCACTTAGCTGTCAAGTAAATTTTGACTCTCTTGCAAGTTGCAACGTTCAAAAACTCAGTTGAAAGACTTTTGCTTTAGCTGTCAAAAATATTATTATTCTTTGCTCCAAGAATTAAAACAGAACACGTTTTAACTGGTGTTTCCTTAAACAGGTGGTGAGAGTATTTTGACGTGATATTGGGTGCATTCAGATAGCTTATCTAGGATACGTTCAACAAAATCCGACATTTCTGACATTTCTCATGGGATGCAAAAAGTACACTAACATTTTTCGGATAGCTTGAGACTTGTTTTTGACAACAGATGTTTTGTCATGTGTTAAACAGTATTATTTAGTATGACAAAAACATTTTCGGATAGCCAAGGCTCAATTTTTGAATGCGGCCAATAATAGCTCTGGTTACCTAAGTCAAATTTTGAAAATGTGCTCTTTTTGCTATGGGATATGGTGTTGTGGTCGATAATACAGGACGGTGATGAAAAATGGCATTGCTCGTCTTTGTAAATAAATTACGAAAACACAAAACGGGTATACGAGTCTGTATCATGAATCAAAGAAAACAAGATTAAGACTCTTCTCTTTTGTCTTAATTTATTGACGTCTGGTGACGTCAAAAATAGTAAAATTGTTGTTTTTTGTCCGATGTGGATTAATGGATTTTGATCTCTGGTGACGTCAATAAAATAAAACATGCATGATAAGATTTAAAAGCTGTGCATTATATCAAATAACATTTGCATTTTGAATCGTGTTAGAAGTGAGGTTGAACAACATATCGACTTTCGTCGAGTTCAAGTCAGTTAGGTATGGCAGGTTAGGTAAATGACTTGTCTGCACATTGTTCAACTGATTTGGAAAACTTCTAAATCAGTTCAACTTTGTTCAACTCAATCATGCGTCTCCTGTCAAACAGATCGAATTGTATGCTCACACATGTGCTGATTTCATCATAAGTGAATATTTTTTCTTGATTGTTGTTTAAAACAAACAGGAAAATTATGTCAGTTGGCTCGTCTCACTACCAGAGTGCAATCAAGTTTTCCCGATTGAAACAAACACGAAACAATTTTTTTTGGTCACAATTCTGTCAGTAGAACGAAAGAAATTGGAACCCAATAATCATTGGAATGATTCGTTCCACTTTGTGTCAAATGACAATCAGTTGGCAAGAAAAATTGATTTTCATCAGGAAAATAAATAAATAAATTTTTAATAAAAAATAATTGTTCTATTGCAAATAGAATTTCGAAAGAAAATTCTCTAAATGATTTTTCATCATACATCATACATCCTTTGGAACTTTTTTCCTGGTTCATTCTCCTGATAGCTATAATTAACCCTTAAATTGAGAAAGTACAAGTTCACTCATATGGTGTGGACAGTCGAATTTCAGTTCCTGGTGTTTTACCCTACCTATTGATAGAGAGAGAAGGGCTGTTCTTTTGGCAAAATGGACATCGGCAGCAAAGCAGAATTTACACACATTTCAAATACAACAACCTGCTTTCGATTAAACTAAAAGCAGTAGCCTGCTTTGGATAGATTTGTGACGTTTATTCCAGTACGGAATGATATTATGTTGTTTAGTTGGTAGTTCCGATGACTTTAATGAGTCTCGAAGGGCACGTTCACATATTTATTAGATAAGTTATCTCGGAAACCAATCAATTCGAATATATTTGTGAACAATTCGGAAAAGTAAGCTAAACGCAGTCAAAAATAAATAATTTTTGGTTAATTATATGTTCTTTTCTTAAAAAATTGTTTTACACCTATTTACGTAAAGGAAATTAAAAAATGTCTAACGCAACAAACTGGGCCAAAAATACGTGTTATTAATTTTTGTTGCTTTATAAATCATATTAATAAGCATAGGTAGGGGGCGTTCTTCCAATTTAAGTAAAAGCTAAAGTTAGCTTATTCTTGCTAAGCTGCCAGATCCAAGGATACATAAATAAAAGATATTTGAGCGGCTTTGTGTCCACTGCTGTCAAATTGCCTACAAAAATAGCTAACTAAAACTTGAGCAGCGCCCCCAACCAAAGCTCTGAAATTGGAATAGCAACAAGCATTTAAAGTTCAAAGAGCAAGCCAGTACATATCCTTTATTTAGTAATAAATACGCACTCAATAGCAGCACGTAAGTGTATGTTATCGATAGAGCACTTATAACACGTGCAAGACATAAAATGTCGAATTCGATTGTGAAGCTTATTAAGATTACTTCTGAAAAAAATCTTAATTTGGTTATACCAACCATTGGAAATTATCAGATTTAATATCGCCTGCGGAAAAAAGTGATGATTTAGAGCTTTTCGACGAAATTTGGCAAGAAATACATTTTAAATATTTCAAAATATAGCTTATTGTCTTGCTAGAAAATGGCAAATTTTATTGATGGATATCGTGGATAATTAAGTTGATCATAAAATTCGTGCCAATACGGATTTTGACGATCTTACGTCATTTTGAATTCGGAGTCAAGTTGACCCAACCAACCAGGGAATATAAAAGTGGACATGATCGTCTTTTTTTCAGGTTTTATTTGTTGCGACGTTAGTAATTTTTACCAAAACACGACTATTTACCCCAATTATGAGATTCAAAGAGGGGATTTCTGTCTATATTTCATATCACTCATTTTTAAATAACATCTCTACTTTTGAACCGCATGTAAACGATATTTAAGAAAACTTAAAATTTAAATAATGAATGTGATCATTTTTGCAAGGAAACACAATGCAAGCATACCCTTTCATTACCACGAGAAAAGAAACGTTAAACACATAAAATAATTTTAAAATGAACATTTTGGAACACACAGATTCAAATTCAACTTTTTATTATTTCTTACTGCTTTATATATATTCCATTTTATTTGCATCTTTTAATTCAAGTTTTAGTATTCTTAAATGCCTTTAATCTTAAGAAATAAAAACAAATCAACTGTAGATTTATTGCATTTAGTTATTATAGACACAAGTTCGGTAATACCAACTTAAAGGTACAAAAAATCAGGCTGCTGCGGATCGTTCTTTTGGGAAACCTGCTTTGCTATCGATAGATTTACCAAGAGAACAGCGCTATAGTTCATACTCGTGATCGCTGTTTGTTGAAGAAACATTACGTCAGTTTGACATTTCGCAGTACACTCAGTTGTTACAAACATGCAGAAGGTCCATTATCAAACAACTGACTCACCAACATACTCGTACTTTTAATTCATACGCATAAAGAGATTTTCATAAAGGAATGGTAGGTTTTAACAGTTTATGACATTCATGTTATGTTAATATTTCAGCTGCTAAGAATTAATCGCAACAGTAACTGCATATTACATATTGTTTTAGCAAATAAAAAACATCGACATAATCATTTCCCCCATTTTCTTCGGCATTGTCATTGCAAGTTTAACCCGTTTACAAGCAGGATCGAGAGCTCGATTTCGACTAGAGTCGGATTTTTGGCCCAAAATTTTGAGAACATTATTTATAGCTTGTGTCTCTAAAGTTATCGGAATGTTTAATGTTAATGCAAACGAAACTGCTCAATTTAGTTCTTTTATTTCAAATTTCGACTCGGTTCCACTTGAGATTGAAGCTGCGACTGCCATGTCGCATGTAAGGGTGATATTATGGAAGTGAACGGAATGTTGTGGTGGAGGTGGCTCATACATGCTACACTTGTGCGGTATCAATGCAACTGAAGTGTATTGTATGTGTGCTGTCAGACCCGGTGAGTGTAAAATCAAAATGAAAGTTTTCATATCGGTCGGTCTCGATCGGTGTTATGTATTTTAACCGACTCAACCGTTAGCAGTCGAGCAATCTATCCACTGTGTCATTTTTTCCATCAGAGCATTTTTTTTAATAATTATATAATGATGCACGAGTTACAGAGCCCACCTGCAACCACCGGTCATTGGATCTGATGTTCTCACAGTCTATTCCATCTAGCTTCACATTTCAGTATTTTGCTCCATATTAATTTTATGCAACTTACTTTCATCTCATAATCATGTTTCATTTTTGTATTTCATTTCTGCTTAATCGTCATTCATATTTATTTTTCTTACTTGATCATCAATTTAACGACATAAAACACTGTAAATGATAGAATTAAGTTTGAGTTTGTTAATAAACGCAGCAGTGAGCTGTTCGAAGATAAAAAATAGTTTTTTTCTTCGATTTCGCGAAGCTATAAGCCTTAACTCGCGCACTAAAGGGGCTTTGACTACCCTTAAAATGAGCAAGCACAGTGCGAGCGTTGTGAGTGCATGGGGTAGTGAATACGAATGCAGACATATAAATTCATATAATAGGCGTTTTTCTTTTTTAGTTCAGAGCAGAGTCTGAGTTGTCAAAAAATTTGTTTGTGTTTCTTTTTGTAGATCGCACTAGACGTGCTCGAACATAATTGACTGAGCATGTGAGTAAATTGTTGAACGCGCCAAATGGCCAGTAGGAAAATGTGAAGAACAAAATAATTACATAGATACATAAGTTGGCTGAAGGTTCAGATTCTAATCACCAAAAATGAAGAATAATATTCAGGAAACCTTCAGTTTTTTGAATGAATTGTGAATATATACAAAGATCCTACAAATTCTTACTAGAGAGACACAAATAGATATGTATTCTGTGTCAAAAAAAACAACACTCAAATGTTGTTGTTTGATCCTTCATATGGAGATCCTTTTTTGTACATCCTTTTATTTTTATTTCTACCAAAGGGTAATGATGACGGGTGATTGTAATGAAAAAAGTTTCGTTTGCATAGTCGATTATCAGTTCGGAAATTTTTTTCGAAAGATCGGTTTACCATCAGCTTGTGTTTTAATAATAAATGGGTACCTACTTACTTAACAAAAAATATATATAAAAAAGCAAATGATAAAACATAAAGGTATGTAAAAAAATGGTGTTAAATTTTATAAGAAATATAAAAATCATTTCTTTATTTATAGCATCGTGTAACAATAAAAAGTCCTGGAAGCTATAAAAGCCAAACAAGAGGCAAATCAAAAAAAATAACGAATTCACTTATGATGCAATTTGAATCCTTTTACCTGGGCTCTTAGACACCGATTTGAATCATTTTAATGATTCATTTATGGTCTGAAAATTCTGCAATTAAATGAACTTATATAACCGTTCCATATATTCCTTTAAATGATTAATCCCTGAAAATTTTCTGAATCGCAAAAATGATTCCTGTACGATTAATTAAAGTGAAGGTATATACTTAGAAATCCTTCACTTAATTGAATTTTATTGGAATTATTTTTATGATTTAGAAAAGATTCAGGCATTAATCATTTAAATGAACATATGGAGTTCTTATATACGTCCATTTAAATGACGAATTTTCAGATCATAAATGAATCATTACAATGATTCAAATTGGTGGCTAAGAGCCCAGGTAAAAGGATTGAAATTGCATCAAAAGTGAATTCTTTTTCGGCCGGTTTCTTCACTTTTGTGAATTAATTATCGTTCATTTCTGAATTAAAATGTTTGCTGGGTTGTTGATTTTCTGTATCTGGTGTGTATCATTGTACAAAATAGGGTAGGTATTGCTTTTTATGGATAAAATTGAGAATGTATTCTGATTTGTTTGGGTCAAGTGTGTGTAAAAAACATATCAGTGTGCAGAGCTTGCTCGGTTTGGAAAAAGTTCAGTAGGGCTTAATCTGTGTGTTGTGTTCGAACTCTATTCAGTGCTCTGCTCTGAACGAAAAAAGAAAACGCCTAATAAGTATTATGAGTATTCATGAGCTATATTTTCTGGGTTATATCTTGAAAAAATACCTAAATTGGGCAAGGCAACAGCTCGTCAGAGACCAAGGGCTAATTATATTATGAAAAGCAGTCGCGGTAATTTTTGAATTCGTTCATTTCACAGCTTTTCAAACTATTTGAAAGTTCGACAAGGAATCAAAGCGGATGTCTCAAGTTCGACACAAAAAAAATAGGTGAAGTTATTATATTATCGGTCGGAAAAGAGCACGCTTCGAAAGTGCATCCACATAAGCTTGTGTTTGGAGACAAAATCTTTTCTTTTCTATTTACAAGGTAAGCATTTACTCCTTTTTCTGGTCGTTCAATCTTTTCCAGCTTCCCATACCTTAATGCTGATTATTATCCTAAATTCGTCTAGATTATTATAGGAGACTTCATTTAAGATAATAGCTTAAGTTTGTACAAAATTTAAGGAAAATAAATAACTTATAACTTTAAATTTACTCACCTAATAACATTGCCTCCCTGTTATCTATGACACCTGGTCGTCGCTGCAGAACACTCTCCTTGCCACCTTTCCACAAGACCGGTGATATACTCGCTAAGCATTTAACTCGCATCGCTCCATCGTGAAAGTGTCTACCGTCAACAGTCAGCTGCAGTCCTAAGGTCGATGTTATCAAACCATGCCTATGCACAGTGTCGTTATAACGCACCAAGGAACTCGAGTGAATCAGCTGAAATGCAAAATAAAGTTCATAAAACACAGCTTTAATAAATGTGCTAAACTGGAAAATAATAAAAAAAAAAAACAAAAAAAAAAAACAAAGACAAAGGAGAATAGAGTCCTGCAAAATTTATTTTTTTTTTGTTTATTTTCATTTCTGAGAACTACAGCTTAACGAAATAATTTCAAGTCCTGTCCATAGATTTTAAGAGTGTACTGCAGTGCTCAAGTTTAAACGCATTATACACTTACACAGCTACATTTTGTGCATGACCCTATTGTACCCTATAGCAGGGGAAAAAGTTTACATTTAAGTCAAGAGACGGTGACCTTTTGTGAAAAATGAAAAACCTCTTTATTTTTTTCTTTTCAAGGCAACTTTAAGAGTACTACAACATAGTACCTAGTAGAGTTGTAGGTACCTCTACACATTACATCCTAAAACTATTATAAAGTTTCCCTTTGTCGCAACCCAAGTACGGAATTTATCATGTTTTCCAGCAGACAATTTTTTTTTCCATTTTCTAAGAAGTATTGTCCCTTTTATTTGATTTTGTTGGTCCTTCCTTCCTTTCTGGATATTTTTTGATGGGGTTGCTTTTTGGGGAAATTTAAATTATTATTAGCTAGATACCTTCTATAAAATGCATGAATACACCTTATTAAGATCAGAAGCTAAGGAAGTGTTTGCTATGAGTATAGAAAACTGATAACATTTTTTCGAGTTGACTGGAGCACTGTTTGCAGAATTGTTGTATATAATCATAATGTGAATCTAGACAGAGAATTTTAATTAAAAAGGGGTAATGTAAAGATTTTGCATCGTCAACTTTGAATTGCTTACGCGAAGATGAGGGTTCTTGGTATGTAACATAATGTTAGACACGGATGGGTTCCCCAACACAAGGTGGAATAACAGCCATTCACACAAACCAAGCAGAACCAGCTATGAAGATTCTGACCTGTAATAATTTGAAAGATTTGAGAGAACTATGGTAAAAGAAACTGGCTCCATACCATGCCCATTTGTACTTTAAGTGCAACAGCCTGTTGAATTTTATTGCCCACTGATAATCTAAGGGTATGTCTTACCTAACAATTTTTACATCTTTTTGGCAAACAATCAGAATGTGTCCATTTTAATGTATGCACTTATATCTGTAACTTCGAATCCACTGACGGCAGTACTCCCAGCATTTCAAATTCGTTTTCAAATTATACGGTATTAACAATTTCTTCAGAATTAGATAAGATAACAAATATAATTTTTCGCGGGATGAGTAATTTCATCTTGAATAGGGTGAAACGGAAATTTATCAAACCAAAAGAAAGATTCCTGAAGCATAAATTTAACCGGAACAAGTTTAACCAAGCTAGAGAGATTTGCAACGTTTACATTCGGAACACCAAATTATTGCATGATCAACAATAAAGGCAAAAAATACTACAATGTCCGGGTCGTGAAAATTATTGGTTATTGAAAAAAAAAACATTCGCAACACAACTTTTTATTCGGTTTCAACGCTCGTCTTTAATGACACCCCTTTTTTCAGCACTTGTGAAAAAGCCAATATGCTTCCAGCGCAGTTCGCTATCAAGTACAGGGTGGCCCACGAATCGTGCTACAAAAATAAAACGTAATAACTTTTTTTTTCAGTGTGAGTAATCGGCTTATTTTTTTTTTTATTTATATATATAGTGCAGCGATACCATTCTTGGCAGTCCGTCATTTAAATCCAAGAGGAATTTAGGCTGGGGTTTGGCGGTCCGAGTAGATGGACCATTATGGGCCATAATTCTTTGAAGAAAACGGTGTAACACAAACTTTCAATGGGGACCGTTATTTAAAGATGTTGAAGGAGTTTTTTTTACACAGAACTTCGCCGAAGACGTATCCTTTTCAACAGGGTTTGGTCTCAACAAGATGGAGCAAGTGCACACGTAGCCATACAAGATATGGCAGAGGTCCAACGAAAATTCCCAAACAAATTGATATCCAGAAACTGGACTTTCCGCTGGCCCCCAACGTCACCTGACCTGACTGCACCAGACTTTTTTTTAGGGGGTTTTGTCAAGCAGGAAGTGTACAAAACGAAACCCAGGCGATCCCAATTTCAACCCTTCAGGCCGCAATGAACAATTTGCTGATCAGGTGCCGCATATGCGTGGATGAGCGTGGAGGTCATCTGCGGTCTATCATCTTTAAAAACCATTTGTTATTTAACATAAAATGTAATTTTTAATCCAATAAAAAAAATTAATGAAATACAGCTATTAAAATAAAAGTTATTTAAATTTCTTATTGTAGCACGATTCGTTCGCCACCCTGTAGATATCTACTGCCAGATAGTGTTATGACACTTATGATACCAGTAGCGTAAAATTATTTCATGGGACGAAATTTCTTTCGAACTCGTGCAGTTGATAGAATCCTTAAAAACCCTGAAACAAACAAATCCCCTGGCCCAGATACTATCCCCCATTGTTCTGGAGAGCAGGTCTTCAATGCTTGCAAAGCCATTGCGTAAGCCTTTCCATCTATCCGAATCCTTAAAAACCCTCAAACAAACAAATCCCTTGGCCCAGATTCTATCCCCCATTGTTCTGGAGAGCAGGTCTTCAATGCTTACAAAGCCATTGCGTAAGCCTTTATATCTATCCTAATCTGCTGGTCTCTTTTCCAGTGCAAGGCAAACAGCATTTGATAGCGTTTGGCATTAAGCTCTTTTAACGAAAAGCTGAGCACTTGGCATCGATGAATCTCTTCTTTGGTGGAATAGAAATTTCCTTACGGACCACTTAATATAAGTTGTACGGCTTCAAGTCGGATGTTCATAAAATAAATGCTTGTGTGCCCTAGGGTTCCATATTTTCTCCGGCTCTTTTCCTCATTTACATTGATGACCTCTTCTCTAGAACTTCTAATCCAATCAATTCGTTTTCAGATTCCCCTCCTTGTTCTTCATTCAATTCTGATCTCGACAACATTGTACATGTACATTTGGCGAAGAAAAGTTCTTTTTCACCACGACAACACAAAATTGCACGAGTTCTTTTATGAACACTCCCTCATCCAGCATGTTCCACAGATTTATCCCCTTTGCAACTTGTTCTTGTTTCTAAACATTAAGAAATGACTCTTGTAATACCGATTCCTACGGTTTAGTAACACGCACGTAGGAATTGTTAAGTATTATATGTATCACAAGAACACGTTATATACTCTGTTTTTGATGTACATACAAACTGTTTCAACACCCGGAATTCCGTTGTACTACAAGAAAAACATAACTGCAGATAACTAGCTAAGGACCAAGGGCTAACTGCTAGGATTTGTTGACAAGAGGGTCTATTTCACACAACTTCAACACCTACGCAAAACTTTGAGTAAGTAAATTATGGAAATTAGATTTACTTCAACATTTTTTGAGCGGATTTACAAGATTTAATAACACACGAAAAATCATGTGCATGAACAAAATTCGAATTCCTCTTATAGCAAATCACTTAAGATGCTTAAGTAACAAGTTTGAAGAAAATGGCTACAGAGGCTTAGACTGAAGAATAACGTACAGACACATATGGAATTGTGGAACCCACTTTTTTCATTGAAATCCAAGTTTCATCAAAATCGCGAGGACAAGTTTTTTTTTTTCAAATACAAGTCTGGACAGCCAGGCAGCGCTGGATTCAATCTCCACTAACTCCAAAACAACCCTCGACTTTCGATCATCTCTCACAGAGATAGCGGAACATTTCAACATTCACCTATGTTGGGTGCCAGAGCACAGAATTATTCGGAGGAACTGCAGGGCCGACGAACTCGCCAAACAAGAAACAATACTGCCCATTATTTCAACTGACTACAGTAACCTGGGTATCCTAATCGCTACATGTAAATTTATGCTGAGGCTTAATGCTATGGAGAGGACAAATTTAGGTGGACTATTGGTAACACATGTCTAGCGACAAAAAAAGATTTGGCCAAAGCTGGATCTTAAACGCTCTAAGGCCTTGACCTCTCTATGCAGACGGCACTTTAGTTCCACTATAGGTGTCATCACAGGACACTGCCTCATATGTAGACGTGCTGCAAGACTCGGCGTGCTCGCAAACGACTTCTGCAGAAGCTGGTTAGATAAGGAGGAGGAGCAAGCTGTTATTCATCTCCTCTGTACATGCCCTGTACTGTCAAACAGACGAAGACTTCTTCTACGAGACTTCTTCTTCAGTGACATTAGAAAACTAGCACACTTAGACATTAATTCTCTCCTCCGCTTCATAAGAAGCTTCAAATGGATTAGATTTATTTTTGGGGCAAAAAAACTAACTCCTGTGGTATTACAATGCTCCTTTCTTTTTGGGCTTATTGTTCTAGTTAGTTATTTTTTAACAACTAACAACCACTTTAATCTAACCTAAACTAACCTATAGTACCCACATCTACCTATTTCGCTGGTAAAAATCAAATAATATCAGTTAATGAATTGGTTTACCTTTAAAATTAGTCTTGAAATGCCAGAATCAATATACCAAAGCATGACACATACTTAAACAAATAATAATAATAAACATAATTTTACAGGTTAAAATGAACTATTAGTTGTGTAGTTTTGACAAACATCACTCGCTTAAAACAAACGAGAATGTTATTTAATATTCGAAATTTTACCACATTTATGCAGTAAGATTAAATAAATTGAGTCAGTTACTTTAACCCAAATACTCAGAAGATTAAGCTGCATAGCAGTTTGGTTAACTTCAACAAGATCATTATTTATTATCAAATAAGAAGGTATGTTAAGAGCCGATTTTTCAATCCCCAGTTAAAAACCCAGTTAGTTGCCATCAGACGAATACATTTAGATAGATAGATAGATAATATTTTATGTTTCATAGATTACAATATTTTAATAATACACAGCTTGCTCAGAGATTTTATATTTGAAATACAGTCGAACTTCGATAACTCGAACCAGTACTTGCCAAAACAATAATTCGAGTTAACAAGACTTCGAGTTATCAAGTAAAAAAGAAAATTAATATAAATTACGTAATATAATAAGTACAGTACAGTAACAGTACAGTTGTTGTGATTATTTAAAATATTCTGTTAAGCTTGACAGACGAATGGATTTGCCAGAATGCAATATTTAATAGCCACATCGTTCTTTCTTGACCCAATCTCCACCTCTTTTATTAATTTAAATTTATCTTCAAAAGATGTTTTTAACGGTCGTTTAATGACATATCCACGTTAGCTTTACTTTTAATTTTTTTTTTTTTTTTTTTTAATTTTTAAAATAAGACCAAATTCGTATTATAATACATACATATATCAACCTAATAATGTTTGTTCTAACACCGGAACATGACAGCTTTTACTCACACTTAACGGAATCACAATTTTCAACACACACACACAGAATTCACTGAATTTGATAATTTCCCTAAAAAAATCGACTTATCGAAGGTGACGCCAAATAATATCTTCGAGTTGTTGAGACATTCGAGTTATCGAGACATTTTAGTTATAGAAGTTCGAGTTACCAAACAAAAATTACATGTAAGCTTCAGGCTTCGCGCTATTGCCAACCAATTTCATTCGAGTTATCAAATATTCGAGTTATCGAAGTTCGACTTATCGAAGTTCGACTGTATATATTACAACTGTTAAATTGTTTAACTATTTTTTTAATACTTTTTGAATTTACGGATGACATTCGAAGGAAAGCTAGGATTAAAACCCTTCATTTATTATGCTGTTACTTGCGATTATTGGTACTATAAGGCAGGTTATGCATTCGTAAAAAAAAATTCTAACAATCAAACACGACATTACGATAATAGAGAAGCCTAAAAAACTGATCGGTAAAAAATGTCTGACTGTTTATCAGTCTGCCCGTCTGTATGTATAACGAGCTACAGCCTAAACGGCTTAAGCGATTACCTTCAAATTTTTAGTATTTGTGATTATTTTAGTATTCCTCAGAGGGGAAATTGAAATTTTATTTGTAGGCCTAAAAATAACGGTACCTGCCATATGACCTTGAAGGAAAATCTTATTTTTCTCGAAAACGGCTCAAACGATTTTAATAAAAAAATTTGAGAATTTTTTCGTTGGCAATAGCTATCATCTGATATGAATCAAGTTTACGGCAAAAATCTATTAACGGTACTTTTCATATAACGGTTTTTTTAAATTTTTGGCTTTCTCGATAAATGTTCATTGGATTTTTGTTAAAACTTATATCTGAAAGGATCTAGTTAGCCAAACTAATTTTGCATATTAAAATTTTAAGTAGCAGTTTTTATATAATTAAAATTAATGTTTTTTTTTTGAAAAATCAATATTTTTAAAACTGATCAAAAAAAATAATTTTAAATTTATTTATAATGTATATTAATAAACTCTACAAAACTGCATACCAAAATTTCCAAGAAAGTTTGTTTTCATAAAACTAAAAATGAAAAACCGGATTTCATCAAAATCCGTCCTACAGTTTTCGAGATACTTTTTTATAAAATTTTCATTGATCCGTGGCATCTAATGGCGTTCTTTGTTTTTTCAAGAAACTGATTGAAGTGATCGTTTTAGCACTTTTTATCAGTTTAAAACACGATTTTTACCCACCTATACCCCATTCACTTTCATTATTATACATATGTATAATATATACATAAATATGTACATATATTTACATACCTAGGCGCCATCTATGTAGGTAGGTACACATTACCCTCCTAATTTACATAATTAAAATCTTTTTAAATATTCATTTGTAATATGGTACCTATGTCACCATTCCTTTAATCATATGCATTCGACAATCATTATACTAAGAATCAAGGTAATCTTACCTACTTCGGCTTTAAGCCTGCACAGGATAACTAAACTAGACTACCTATACATACTAACAACTTCATTGGTAGCTACTACTTTACACTGAAGTTGTGAGCTGCAAGAGCAAGTTCGTACGATCCAGTCGTGCATTTTATTTTTTTTTAATTTTGCATAAAAGATAAACAAAAAAAGGAAAAGGTGATTAGGTAAAGAATATAAACTTAGTTTACAGTTAAGCAACCGGATAACAACATCAATTTTTTCAGTCAAGAAAAAACAATCTATAGAATAATTTAATTAATTTAACTTAGGTCCAATTTTTCAATAGACTGTTAAGCGGTCAGTTAGTACATATTCTCCAGAAAGAGCAAAAATCAGTTTTTCAACTGTTTAATCCTAGGAATGAAGTTATATAGCTGATTTTAGAATAAGGACTTGTTCCGAGGAATAAATAGCTATTTTCGATGTCAAAAACATTTCGAAAACTTACTGCTTTGAAATAAACGTTAAACAAAAATTTATTTCTATGAAAAGTTCTGAACTCGAAATAAAAGTGACGTTCCAATTAAGTTATTCTACGACGATGTTCTTATCCGGCTGTTTAACACTCAAGTAAGTTCATTCCTCTGGCAACTAACTGGATGCTTATCTGAAGATTGAAAAATCTGCTCTTAAGCCAGTTTCTCGTTTAACATTAGATAGGTTAATAACGCCCTTATTAATACATTATTATAACCTTCCTCGATGTTTATTTAAAACAATTTTTACTAGCGATATACATAGGTATTATATAGGGCAAATTTTGCATTTGGAAAATCATCGAACTCGAGCTTTTAATCAACCTTGACATTACGATGATGGAGAACACCAAAAAAGTGGGTCCTTCAATTCCGTCTGTCTGTCAGACTGTCTGTACAATTCTCTACAGCCTAAACGGCTGAAGCGATTTTCTTCAAACTTGGTACTTTGGTGTTATTAGGTGATTGTCCAAAATATATTTTTGAACTGTGGTTTTAGCACCAAAAATAACGGTACTTGCCATACAAATGTATCTACCATCTTAATTATATCGAAAACGGCTCCACCGATTTTTATAAAAATTAGTGTGTGTACTACTTTGGGTATAGTCTACATTCTGGCTAAAAATTTTTTTTTAAATATTTTGTTATTAACGGTACCCGCCATACAACCATTTTATTGATTTTAGATTTTCTCATAAGCGGCTCAAAGGATTTCGGTCAAGATTTTTAAATAATTCTAAATAATACTGCATTTCAAAATTTTCGAAAAATAGTTTTTTGGATTTTTGAAAAAAAAAAAAAATATGTTTTTCCTTGAAATTCAATATTTCGAAAACGGGTTGACGATTTTCTTCTAAAATTTTGTTATTGAATTTATATTATTAAATATTTAAAATGTTCATACCAATTTTTTTTAGAAAAAAATTAAGTGAAAAACGACTTTAAAAATACATAAATATTTTTCTATTAAGAATATTTTGCATGTAATATAATCAGACATAGGAGCAAGTACGTGTGGTCCAGTTATGCATTTAATTTTTAATAGAGTAGCCTACGTTATTTTTAACAACATAAACTACGTATTTTTTTACGAGACTAGGCTATTTTTAACATATTTGGTTTTAACCCACTGAAAAAAGCTCCGGGTTAAAAATAATTTTTCTGTGTGTAATTCAAAATAAAAAAATGTTTTGTAAACCACTTAAAACGGAGGACATTTTGTAAAATTGCAATACGTCCTAAATGGCTTCTTGTCTTGTTTCAGTAGCACCAAATTGTTTAGGAATTATTTTTGTCTAACTACCCCCAAAGCTTGCAATGTCAGTTCTTAATTGTCCATCTGCAATCTACATAACTGTGTGAATTTAAAATATATTTAACATTTTCGTCCTTACATGAAAATAAACTTCAGTTAAGCCAAATTCATCAAATTACAAAAGTACAATGTGTTCAAAGGACCTCACAAAAAAATGAATATGACAAAATAAAGGACATTCTGTGATAAACTCAATTTAAGCACGTTCCATCTCATTTCCAGTCGTCACTCACTCATCACAAGGATATATAGGCCCAGACCAGACCAGACCAGACATGGCATATTATATTATCTTCAACACACAAATGGAGCCATAGAAATAACAGCAGCTCTATGTACATCCTAAAATGGCCGAAGGTCAAAACTGCTGGATGGAAAATTTAATGCACGGTTGGCTGAGATGAAATTATGCTTGACTGAAAGGCTTCCCATGTGGCAGTGTATCGTATATAGTCACAATATATATATATATATGTATACATTTTCACATGAGTTGAATTCATTCTGTCGGAGTATAGCTTTTCGCCTAATGTGCTTTAGTTTGTCTGATATTGTGTTTGTGCGTGTGTTAGTTTTTTCTAAGATGATAATTTAACTGAGCACTAAGCTAGGTCGGAAAACACAAAACGATATCACTGTACTACTTACAAATGCATTAGCACAACTGTCCTGTCACGGATAAGCAGCTTGATCATTTTTTGGAATTTCATTCGTTTATCCTAGTATACGAGTAGAGTCGGGTGGTGGCCCTGAATGTATAGGGGTATAGGGTATAGTCGTTTAAATATCGTTTGAATGTGCCAACACTTATTTTTTTGTATGACTGTGTGTGTAGCAGGAGATATACCAAAAAGTCCTGAAAATGCTGATGATGGTATGGAGGACATCATCACAAATGTCCTCTCTTCCTGTCATGGCTCCAAATTGTCAGCTTAGTCAATCAACTCGTGCGGAAATTAAACTTCATGAATTTAGAATTTTAAATCTAATCACTGTTTCGCATCCAATAAATTTTCTATTCATCACCCCTTTTTGTTGGAGCATCAGCAATCTGGAATCTGGAGTCGGCATTTTGTATTATAGGATTCGACAATCGACACGCAATGTTGGCTGTCAGCTGTGAGCTGTGTCAGAAGTAGGACTCTTTCACTCTTGTCGAACAAAAGTGTGTCTCTAACTACTAACAGATTCGCGTCGGTTGAGGCTGCTGAGGGTTAAAGGCCGCAAATTCGTTTAATTTTTCTTCCCCGCTAACCCTTCCCCACCCGTACCATCAAACAAATCCACAACCCCAATACGTATATACACACACACATCTACTTTATAGGCAGTGATGAAATTGTGCAGGTAAAGATAAAATGATGCGGGGAACCGTCTATATACACTTTTAGGCCGGAAATAGAGAAGAAAACACGTTTCATTGACAAATTTGTTTGGGATGAGGGCTAATATTATTCATTCCCTCGATTCCATCACAGGAGCACAGCTCAAGGGAACGTGTTTTATCTTCAATCGTTAGTTCGTTGGGTTGGTTGGTTGGTCGGTTTTGGCTGGTCTCATTCTCTCTCCCTTTCCCCGCCAAAACTGTTTGCAAGAACAACTGTCAGCCAGGTATCTTTCTATTTATGTCAGAGGGCCCTGTGCTGCTATCACGAAATATTCAAATGAATGAAAAGTTGGGCGTTTGTCCTCTTGCCAATTTTAGTTCATTTAAACGATTTTCATTATTGCTATAGAGGTTGGGTTATGGTTCGCGTTTTGAATTGATTTGCATGTAAATTGCTTCTTTCGAAAGGAACAAAAATTATTTCCGTGTTTAAAGGTTGAATTGTGACTTGTATAAAAAAAAAAAAGTTAGTGAATCAAATTAACAGTTAAATGTAAAGTCTTAAATATTTATCCGATAATATTGTTGACCGTAAAAAAAATCTTAAAACGAAATCACTTCGAAGACCCGCCGTTCACCTATTTTGACATCTCAGTTACTTATCTTGGTTCCATTTAAAAAATAGAAGGTGACATCTGGGTGGACATTTCCTTTCTGGATATTATTTAATAGGACCGAGACTTATACAGTTTGGGTGAAATATTGCGAACAAACGTCGCTAACATTAGAAAAAAAAAAATTAATAGATAAATTGGGTAGCAGAACTATTCGAAGAGAACCCAGGACCTATCCTGATGTCCAAAGCTTAACAATAATGTAATGTACATACATGATTTTAATAGGAAGAATATTCGGATCTGCTACGTATGTGTTAATAACACAAAACTTGTCCTATAATCCTGCAAAGGTAACATATTCTATTTCACTACAGAAATATCTGGAATGCACATTACCCATGTGTACAACAAACCCAACACGTGCTGGCCACCGAGCGTAATCCCACTTTTCGAATACCCTGCTGTGTATATTCGTTACTTCAATGGCCATCATACATCATTACAGATATGCCCAGAATGATCTAAAGGGCTTCATATTAATTGAATGGTCCGATGCCAACCACCTGAATCTCGTTTTTGATGCCGTGGATGCTGAAACCTTCTTTTCCAGGCGCTGGCAGTGGAGCTACAACCCAGTTGTTACTTTTTACTTGCGATTATAAGAGTGCTATGAGGCACGTTATGCGTTCGTCGAAAAAAAAAAGTTTTGAGATAACAATCAAACACATGACAGTACGATAATAGTGAAAACGAAAAAAGATGGTCTAAGGATTCTGTCCGTCTGTATGTCTGTCAGTCTGTCCTACAGGGGACCTGCCCGTACCCGTTACGTTAGAGAATATTTCTCTCGGAAACGACTCAAACGATTTTGTTTAAAAAAAATCATATGGTTGAAAACAAATTTTAAATGTCTAAGAACGGTAATTTCCATAGGACCGTTTTTTTTTGCTTTCGACTATCTCATAAATGGCTTAACCGATTCTTTCGAAATTTTACATATATTTAGGTGTACGTAGCCTAATTTATACTGCGTACCAATATTTTTAATATATATTTTTTTTTTTTAAAGCATATTCAAAGAATTGTTTTTGAAAAATGTTTTCAAAAAGTTTATAAAAAAAATCTTTTCTCAAAAACCGCTTCACAGATTTTGAAACTTTTTTTCTCTTAAATTCAAATTTATCGAAGAAATAAAATGGCCTACATTTTTTGAGCTCAAATTAGTTTAAGTATTTATTTCAGAATTTTGAATTATTTTTCCTTTGATTTAGCCGATTTAATCCTTTGTTTTTAAGTTTATATTATTTAATATTTAAGATTGTCATACCAATTTTTTTAGAAAAAAATGGAAGAAATTTTATATATAAAAAAAACGACTTTAAAAATATATTTAGATTTTTAATAGAAATCTTTTGCGTACGATGTGATCGAACATAAGAGCAGGTGCATGCGATCCAGTCGTGGATTTTATTTAAGTTGAAATAGCGACCAAAGAACTCTCCAATCCAGCCGAATAGTCCTACAAAGCATCCCCCATTGCACAGACCTATCATAATCGAAACTAGCTTACAGATCCCCATCGTCGAATCGTTCGCCCAGTCGAGATGGAATTTCAATAAGGTAAAGGGTTATCCATTTTGCGGTTCAAAAGTATAACACATATAAAATATTTTTTTTTCATGATATTTCATTTTCTTTATAAAGTTTGATCGTTGGCATTATGTGTGAAACACTAAATCCTTAAAATGACCACCACGCGAATTGTTGCAAGCATCGAATCTTTTGAGGTAATTTTCGACCACTTTTTGACATAAATGTCTCTTGCAATAAGGCCATACTCGCTCGAGTTGTTTGGCATGTGGCACCGTCTTGTCGAAAACACATATTCTCCAAGTCGTATTCTTCAATATCAGGAAAAAAAAGTCGATTGTCATATGACCATAACGCTCCAAATTGCCGGTGACAGTCCTTCCATCGTCGTTTTCCAAAAAGGAAGGTCCAATCACACCTCCGGACCAAAGTGCGCCCCAAACAGTGACTTTTTGTGGATGTAATGGAATCTCTTCAATTACTTGAGGATTCACAGAACCCCAAATACGACAATTTTGTTTATTAACATACCCACCGAGTGAGAAATGTGCTTCGTCGCTGAAGAAAATTTTGTTCGAAAAATCGACTTCCAACGCCTGTTGTTCAAGCACCCATTAGACGTATCTACGACGTTGTGAGTGGTCAGCTGGTTTCAGTTGTTGTGTGAGCTGGACTTTATATGGATGTAGGTGTAAATCTAAACGCAAAATACGCATTAATGTGCCTTAAGACAGTCCTAATTCCTGAGAACGACGATGCATCCCATCGGGAAGACACATTCGGGTCTTCGGCAACACTTTCACTTACAGCAGCGATATTTTCAGTGGTACGAGCGAAACGATGATGCACAGGCCTTACAATATCTGTAACCAATCCAGTCTCTTCAAATTTCTTCACAATTTTGACAATTGCTTGCGTAGTTGGACGATTATGTAAACCATAATCTCCTCTTAAAGCACGATATGTGGCTGTTTCAGAATCACCATTTTTGTAGTAGGTTTTAACAATTTTTATGCGTTGTGCGATAGCTAAGCGATCCATTTTCGTAAATGTCAGACTTTCAACTGAAAAAAAAATTTGTTTAATAACTTAGCTTGATAGATGTCGAATTCCAGCCCTATACTTTTGAAACCGCAAAATGGATAACCCTTTAGATTGAAAACAAAAACTTTTCGAATGATCTCGATTCAAATATAAGATAGGTTCACCCTCCGACAAAGAATTACAAGCGCCTTAACAAAATCATCATCTCCACAGAAAAGATTTACGTTCCGCGGGGATCCTACAAAGAATACATTCCTCGATGGTCAGAAGAAAGTATAGACCTAAAACCTTTTAGGAGTGTTTCCCCTCCCCCGCTCAACTTTTTATTTAAGTACCAAAACCTATTTCATGTGTTATATATTTTTAATTAATTTAATTAGTATAGCTAACAGAAAAAGTTTTTGCTATTCCAAAATGTTTCAATGCACAATTCATTTACAATATTTTCATTTTGATTGCTACCTTTACCCATTCCACTGCGGTGATGTTGGTAAATTGGTATTACATGACCCAAACAGAAACACTAAAATTCAGCTGCAATAGTTGCAACGTGATGTGCTGATAATTGCAAGTTTTGCTATGAAAAGGATTCTTCACTTGAATTACGATTAATTAAAACGAATTGATTGTAAAATCAATTACATCAATACCTACAGTTTATTGCATGTATGAGGTATGTACATATGTCTTGTGTATATATATGTATTTATAGACAAAGCAAAAGTTATAGAGGTTATAATGAAAATATTTTGGTGTGATTTTGGCCACAATGGGATCGTCTCTTTAACCAGATAAAATATTTTAATTAAGCCTTTAATAGGAAAATTGTATAATATTTGATTGATTATGACATTGTTTATATGACAACAAAAAACCGATGCGTTTTTTTTGAGAATTTATTTTTAATCATGGTTTACACCAACAAACTTTTCGAAATGAAATGCACGACTGGATCGCAAGTACTTGCTATTATGTTCCATCACATCGTACGTTTCTATTAAGAATCTAAATATATTTTCAAAGTGGGTTTTTACTCAATTTTATATAAGAATAAAAACTTTTTTTAATTAAGCAACACTGGCGGATGCAGAGGCAATATTCTCTTCGGTACGCACTCTACGGATACGATTTGGTGGATTAATGTCCAATAAAGTGAAACTGGTCACAATGAGCTGAATAGCCTGCTCGGTGTTTCGATTATGACGACCATAAAACGGACGTAGCTTGCGAAACACATTTTTCACAGAGCACGAATTTTGATAATAAATTTCAATAATTTGCAAACGTTGTTCAGGCGTAAGTCTATTCATGATGAAATTGCAAACAATACTGAATCGAATTGTCAAATGTTCGTGGAATTTTTCATGTGTGATCTGTCAAAAATATAAACGTCAAAAACCAAGTAGCAAAAAAATCACCCGTTATAAACTTAAAAACAAAACTTCTAAAAAAAATCATCAACCCGTTTTCGAAATATGTATTGAATTAAAAAAAAAATTTTTTTTTTTCATAATTCCGTATTATTTATAATTTGACGGACTTCTTATACGAACATTTTGATCGAAATCCGTCAATCGGTTTCTAAGAAAGCGCAAAATAAAAAAAAAATGGTTGTATGACAGGTACGTTAATAAAAAATATTAAAAAAAAAAATGTCTGACCAAAATGTAGAGTATACCTAAAATAGTAAACACACTTATTTTTATCAAAACTGAGGATATATTTTTTCAACAAAACTAAAATTAATTTTTTGAGCGTAATATGTGCATTATGCAGACAATGCCATAGTCGTAAAGTAGACATCTTCGACGGAGTAATTGCCAAAAACATCAAATAATTTATATGAGAAAAAAATGTTCAAAAAACCATCCAAATCGATCATGTGCTAATCGAGGGCATACATTTCGAGGACAAAGGTCTACTCAGAGCTCTTCCTAATTACAGCAAAATTCAGTCAGAGCCCGTCGACTAGGAGTCGCCTGAAAGTCAGTCACTCTTCTCGCACTTATACATGATGCAGATGAGAACAATCCGTATTCGCAGTGCAGTCAACATCAACACGGAGGTATAGCCACCAGCCACGCCAGATAAACAAACCGCGGTTTGATGAACGAATGTGTGCAAATGAAAAAAAAATGTGTAAACGAAAAAGGCCATATTCAGACTCACAGATCAAGGAGATAGAAGAGTCATACTATCTAAATGGTACCTCTAAGTTGTATGATACTTTAAGGTTTTAGAAGTTGGGTCAATGATTCTGCGAAAATGAACACAAATTGTAACATAACCTTAAATTTGTCAAATTTTTACTTGCGATTATTAGTAGGTACTATAGGGCAATTTAAGCATGTTTAAAAAAATTCTAACAGTTAAACATGACATTACGACCCTATAGAACACCAAAAAAGTGGTAGCCTTAATTCCGCCTGTCTGTCTGTCCTCGAGTCTTCAGCCAAAACAGTTGGTTGAATTTGCATCAAACTTGCTACATAATTGTTTTTTATTATGCAAACACATTTTCTTTTCATTGATTTTAAGACGACAAATAACAGTGCTGTAGCTCCCATACATTTTTTTGGCCAAAAACAAACGTCGTATTTTTCTTTAAAACGGCCGCAAAGATTTTTGTCAACAAAAAATCAGTTCATTAATGAAGAGAAAACGTACCTTTGGCTACTTTTTTTTTTTGAAAAATTGGTTATTTTTTGTACTTGTAGTAGAACCATTTTTTTATTTTTCGATTTTTTGGGAAACGACTAATTTGATTATTTTCAATTTTTTACCCAGAAGCTGCTAGAAAGAAAAAACCTCCTTTGGAAATTAAAAAAGAATTTTTTAATTTTAGAAAGCTCAAAATTTCGGAAAAGACTCAATAGATTTATTCGAAACTTCGTATTTGGTAGTGTTTTTTGACATTATCTTGAATAGTTAAAAAACCTATTTTCCTAAACTAAAAACCACGGTATCTACCTCCAATACAAATGTTAAAAAACCGATAAGAAAAAAAATTATTTCTCAAAAACGGTTCCAAGATTTTTAATAAAAAAATGTGTTTACACATTATTTTATTTTGCGTACTTATTAACAGTACTTCCATAGAGCCACATTTTTGACTTTCTCACTATTGGATCTACCGATTAAAATAATTTTTTTATGCAAATGCTCCTTAAAGGGGTTAATAAAATTGCATATGCAGATGAGCCCAACTATCGTGTCCGTCATAAAATATTTCAATTTGACTTAAATTGCATACTCAAATTTTCAAAAAAAAAGTTTTTCTATTTTTAAAAAAATAAATAAATTTTTTTTTGAAAAATCGATTTTTCAGAAACCAGTCATTGATTTTTTTGAAATTTTAATTTTGTATGCATATTATTAATATCTTCAAAATGATCGAGGAATTCAAGCTTTCCATCAAACTGTAACAACTAAGCAATATAAAAACATTTTATTATGTGTGTATGTCGCAGTTTGAAGTCATGTATTCTATTTTATTTATCAGAATCGTCTTTAAAAAGATTGCACCCAAATTTTCAGATAGACCTGTCAAATAATTTTGTTGCGCCAGCCATTTTTATAGACGGTTACGAGCATTTTTTTGTTTAATTGGAAAAAGTGAATTTAGAGTCCATTTAAAAAAAAATGTTTAGGTGTAAAAAAAACGGTTAAGCGAACCGAACAAAAGCTTGACAAATATTATGGGGACTCTTCACCATCGATCGAAACTATTCAACAATGCTTTACTTAAATTCGGTACGGTGGTTCAGGCACAAGTAACGCCGAATATTCTGGTGGCCCAATTGAGATCACTACACCAAAAATGGTCGGAAAACTCCTTGATTTGGTTCTGATAACAGACGATCGGCGATTAAATGTGCTCGAGCGTGAAGAGGGCACATGCTTATGACATGGCTGAGTGATTTTGATTTTACATAAATACTTGACCATTAAAAGCTTTAGGCAAGATAGGTGTTGCAATTGCTCACAATCGATAAAAAACGCATTCGTTTGACAACTTTAAAATTGTGTTTAGCGATATTCCAGAAAAAGAAGAAAACAGTCTTTGCATCGTTTCGTATAAGCATGGATGATACTTGGATTCACCATAACACAACAGAAACCAAGAAAAAGTCAACAAATTGGATTTCTCCTGGTGAATCAAGGCCGAAGAAGACCAAGGGGTATTTGTCAGCAAGAAAGTTCATGACGAAAGTTTTTTCGGGATGCGCACTGTTATTCACACCGATTAACTTCAAAAGGGTAAAATGATCACCAGCCCATGTTACGCATAACTACTGGATCGATCCCCAGGCGATTTGAAGCCAATATGGCCGCATTTTGCGATAAAAGTTTTTCTTTTACCAGAGCAACGCACCGGCAGACAAGTCTGCAAGCGCGTGGGCGAAATTGCATGAGCATGAGGTAGGCTATACAAACTCTTCCCTGCTGAATACTCCCCATATATAGCCCTCTGCGACTATTTCTTGTTTTGATATATGAAGATATGGCTCGTAGGCAAGAGATTTCTGTGGAATGAAGTGGTCCTCGGTGAAACAAACGCTTATTCATTGAAAAATGTTGGATGAAGTGTATCGACCTAAAAGCAGACTTTTGATGAGCTTATGCCTTTACGAGTGTTCAAGATGTTTTCATGAGACTTCTTCCATTTTGTTGTGGAACAGATATTTCGAAGAGCAAATTCATCCACGTATTTGGGTATGCGGACGATATTGACATCTTCGGTCGCTCCCGAATTTGCGGTGATTGAAGAACAGTAGAATTGTCTTGGCCTTGAAGTAATCGACGGACACCCCAAGTACTTGAATATTAAATCCAGGAATGATACCTTACTAGAAATCCGACGAAGAATAACTCTAGCAAGCCCCTGCTACTTCGGCTTGCGAAAAAAATGGGCTCAAAACTACTCCTAAGATAGAGCAAGGAATCGCTCTACAATACATCAAAATAATTTTATTGTGCCTTTATGGAACCGGTAGTAGGGTTGATACTGGGGTGTCTGAATTCGACCGGATTCCCCTAGAAAAATATAATTCACAGTGTTTGAAAGCTGTAAAATCATTAAAATAAAAAAGAAAAAGAAATCTTCGACGGATATTTTGCCATACATGCTAGGAGGGCTAGACACAATCCCAGACTCTATGAGCTATATAAAACTTGGATGCGAAATCCAAAAATTTCAAAACACATCGCATAAATTATTTAGGTTCCTCCCGTTCAAAGATTAAGCTATCGCCGATAACATGATGACTATGGAAGCAGCGTGTATAAGGGATTCAGGAGGGTAGAGGAAAGCTGTGTGAATTCGCGGTTCGGGTGCCAGTTAAAAACATAAGTTAAATTCATTTTAAGCCAATGACAAGCTCTCAGCATTTTAAATATTCCATTTAAACCTCGACCCGCCCTTATTGGAAAGCCCTTCTTAATTAAACATTCGCGACTAAGTCGTTCAAAAATATCTTGAATGTATGAGTTATAAGCCCTTCTTGTACAACAAGGAATATCATTATAAATTAATTCAAACCTTAAGTTGACATTCATTAAAGACAAATCACATGATCAAAATATGGGTTCCCTCACCGCATCAATCCAATCCTTTCAAAGTCGAAATCTTCATTTTGTAGACAAAACATAACGACCGATTCCAACGCATATACTATTCATACATACATACTTATTTGAAGAAAAAAACAATGATAAGACGACGCACGGAGATGTTGAAATCTAAGTCGACTCTATACGACTATAGGAAACTCGACAGCATTTCCACTTGTTAGTTGACATTGACAACGTCAAAAACTTAAAACTCCCAGTTAAATCGTGCATAAGAAAAGTCATTCTGGTTTTCCCCTTTTCTCTCGAATACCTTCCTACAGAATAAAGATTGGATTTCCTTTTCGAACTAACAAAATGTCAGTGTAAAATAAGTTGTGGTGGTTTAGAGTGCAAGGAATTCTGGCAGGGACATGACATTACCAAACTACGGATGTGGTCGTAAAAGGTTGAAGAACTTCAAAAACCCAACATTGTTGGTCGGGCTCATTTCATACGCATATCTATGTAGTATATCCTCTGCCCCACCAGCAGAAAACCACAAAACTATTCCATAGATTAAATCTGCCAGAGAGTCACTGCTGTAGTTGTACATACATTTTTTGGACGAAGAATTAGAATATTTTAAACAGACGCAGAAAGATGAGTCTCCTTTAGATACCACCACAACCAGCACCACTACCACCACAAGTGATAAACAGGCGACCAAATGTAAGAAGAAAAGGCGACGAAGCCAGAGTACAAAAGAATAATCCTTTTCTGTTTAAAGCTCATAACCAAATGCCGTTATTTTGAAAGGCGAATGAAACATGAAACAGTGTTTTTATGTCATAAAATTTAAATGTCATCTTATCTCACAGATACATTGCTACATGTGCACATACAAATATACCTTCATACAGACATTATGAAGGATATTAAAAATGTGCCTAATGGAGATGATATAAAGACAACGAGTTTATCGATTTTCACTGTGGAAATGGATGGAGTACAAGTTAAATCCTTGCCATTAGTCAATTTTTTTAATACTGAAATTCTCGTATATGTATTTATTAGCTATATACATAAGTATATGCGTATTAATGGACTGATCTTAGACGTAATCGAAATATTATGACCAACATATTATTTTTGGGAATAAGATGAACAATTTTATTCAATCGGTAAGCTTCCAACTAGATACTTAGGCTTATTCTGCCACATCTGTTATTCTGCTATGAATTTTCTGTTATGATGCATAACAGATCTCCACAATAAAAGATATTTTATAATTGGTATTCAGGAGTTCGATCTTTTATAAAAGTCTGTTATGGAACTTCGAAAAAGAAACATTTATACGAACAGACCTAAAATCTGCTATCAAATCATCAGCTGTAGTAGGTAAATAAAAACTCTCGGCAGTAGACACTGACTAATGAAAATATTAACCTGCGGAATTATCGGGTTTTGTTTCGCGTAGATAAATAATATATAATCTTTGCAATTTGTCCATTAAAGTTCCTGAATGTATTATATCCAATATATAAACTTGTGTAAAACGAACTCCGGCAAGATAAGCGACACTTTCTTTTAGGTTTCATCAATCAAATTTGTTCTGTGCTTTCGTGTATTCAAATAATTAGTTTGAAATTATTACAAGTTTGTGCTTGTTTTTATGTATTTTAATATATTTTGTTATATCTGTCCTTTTACGAACAATTCATTAACAAAATAAATGTTTTTACTTCATATATTGAAATCTTTTATGATAAAAGTAACAAAAATGTGTCTTTTATTCTTTTATGATTCATAAAAGATTCCATAACAGATTGTGGCATGCTGAATACCAAAAATGCAGTTCGTAAAAGACTTGTTGATAATTTTGAAGTTTTGACAGCTCAATAGCAGATTTCTTAACAGATTTCATAGCAGATTTAGCATGCAGAATACCAAAATTATAATTTATAAAAGATTTTTTGACAACTTAAACTTTTGTATGAAAATTCATAACAGAATAGCAGAATAACAGAATAAAAGATCTCGCCGAATAGACCCAACTGTTTAATAAATTGTCATTAATCTACCTACGTGATTTTTTTTTTTCTAAATAAATTGAGTGGTCGAAAAAAATTGAGTGGTCGCGCAATAAAGGGGTTTTGACTACACTTAATATGATCAAGCACAGTGTGAATGTTAGGAAAGTAGTCAACGATTTAAAAGGAGATATCGTAGAGCATCGGTTTTGCCTTTTGCAGTTCAGAATATCAAAATGGAATGGGAAAATAGAGCTGTGAAAATTATTGCGCATTCGCGTTGTACGGCTAAAGACATACACCGAGATTCAGCTATTTCGGCGAGTGAAGTCAGATGACTCGCCTTACTCGCCGACTCATCTTACTTTCTGCCAAAAAGTGATTCAGCTATTTAAGTCAAATTAGTATGTTCGAATTTAGTTTCGAACACCTTAATGTCTTGAAGCAACAACAAAATGTACAGTATCGGACAAAAACTATGCAATTAGAACTGGAACCAAGCAGTTTCTTAAAATTTATAAAAGTTCTATTCAAAAATGAAATAATTGTGTATTTAAAGTGAACAAAAATATATAATTTTCAAAATCATAATTAACTTTTAGAAATCTACGCTAAATTGTATCAAGTAACTTCATATTTACACGCGACAAAACAATTGCAACTAAAAACACATCAACAAATAACAGCATATTGACTGTTACTTCGCTCTTGTTATCCAATTTGTTAATTGTAGTTAACATTGACCATATGTTTGAAGGTTGTGACGTGAAAGCTCAGTTGCATACAAACTTTTACTGAGAGCAGATCTCCGGTGATATCGATCTCAAAAAAAAAAAGATAATAATGGCACCTAATAAATTTGGTGATAAAAGATATTTCCGAAAAATATGAAGTACACAAATCGTCGGTTTCGCGAATTATAACTCGATATCGTAACACAAAAAAAATTAGCTGTTTTGCATCACGGCGGTCGACCACTTAAAACAAGTTCTCGAATGGACGCTATGTTAGCCAGAAAAGTTAAAAAAAAATCCGTTCAGCTAGTGCTAGCTAGAACAATATCTCGTCGGCTGGCTCTCGCTAATTTTTGTTATTATCGTCCTTGTAAAAAACCCTTGATTTCGATTCGTAATCAGAAAAAGCGTATACAGTTTGCAAAGGAACATCTCTCTTGGAAGAAGCTGAAATGGAAAGGAGTCCTTTTTAGTGATGAGTCCAAATTTAATATTATGAGTCGTGATGGAATAGCTTACGTAAGTAGACCTCTTGGCAAGCGACTTCAATCACGTTACTGCTCAAATACTGTTAAGCATGACAGAGGCAGTGTGATGGTGTAGGGTTGTTTTTCTGCTGCTGGCTTGGGGCCATTGCGTCGCATTAATGGAATAATGGACCAACACATATACAAAAGTATCTTGGAGGACGTTATGTTACCTTATGGAGAATGGGAAATGCCAATGCGTTGGATATTTCAGCAACGACCCAAAACACACATCGAGGCTAGTCAAAACGTGGTTCAATGATCATACGATCAAAGTTATGAATTGGCCGCCGCAATCACCAGATTTGAACCCCATATAAAATCTTTTGGAAATCACTAACCGCAAAATTAATCGGGAAAACAGGATAGAGACATCTAATAATGAAATTCCTCTAAAAACAATCCAAAACTTAATTGAATCAATGCCAAGAAGGTGCCAGGCAGTCATTGAAAACAATGGCTTTGCCACGAAACATTAATTATTTTTAAGTTTTTTATATATTTGAATTCCAAGATGCAATTGTTTTGTCGCGTTTAATTTTTAATTTTATTGATATAATTAAATGTTATATAATGAAAAATTTATTTTGGTTTTCAAATTATATATTTTCATTTACTCTAAATACACAGCTTTCATATTCTATGAAGATTGTAATGTTTTTGATTAAATCCCTTATTAATTTGAAGAAAGTGCTTAATTTCATTTCGGGTTGCAAATGTTTTGTCCGATACTGTAGGTAGCTGCAATGCTACATACAGAGTGGCACACGAATCGTGCTACAAAAATAAAACGCAATAACTTTTTTATCAGTGTGAGTAATCGGCTTATTTTTTTTATATTATAGGCTACTATTTAGATTTATTCTGCTTCATAAAATGAGTAGTCTGGGGCTTAGCGTGAACTTCATTGCATAAACTAATAACTTAAAGACCAGAAACCTCTGCTTTCATTTGACATTTGCCTACAAGCTTAAACACGCACACAAGTAACTTTTCTGTTCCTATTCCAATAGACACATTGATAAAAACGCACACAAGAATCTTTTCTGTTCCTCTTCCTATAGACACATAGACAGCACAGCCCTAGTAATTTGTTTTTGTTTTGCTTTTCTATTTCCCATCTATTCATGGATAGAGTTTCAAAGCTACAAATACAACAATGTAAACAAATGGGTTTTGGGGGGTGAAACGTACGAAGGTTTCCAATCTTTATTATGGCTTATTTGTGCTTCATTGCATGGCTTAAATCTTATTTACTTGACAGATGCTATTCAGTTAATTTTAATGGCTACAATTCACATAGTTTTGTTGTAAATTCGAGGTTCCGCAGGGCAGCCATTTGGGTCCAGTTCTTTTTATATTATTTATAAGTGATCTTCCGTCAGTCTTAAAACACTCAAACTGTCTTATCTATGCCGACGATGTAAATATTTTTAAAACCATTTCTAGTAATCTTGACTGTGAAAATCTTCAAACTGATATCAACGCTTTCTACAATTGGTGTTTACGTAATTATTTGTTGTTAAATATTGATAAGTGTAAAATTATAAATTTTACAAGGAAATTGTCTGTTTTATCTTTTGACAATTTCGTAAATCTGTTAAATGCTAGTGAAGTATCTATCCTTGGTGTATTGTTTGATTAGAAAACTCGTATTCACACAGCATATAAATGTGACTTGCAATAAGGCCAATTCAATATTACGTTGGATTAAAAGAGAATCACGTCAGTTTTCTGACACTTACGTTATCAAACAGCTATTGACTTCATTTGTCAGACCATTATAGAGTATGCTTGTCGGATATGGATTGTGTCTCACGTTAATTTTAATGTTCCAAATCGAAATTTAAGAGGTCTACCTGACCCAATTTATATAGCACACTATCGTACCAACTATGAAAGGAATTCACCTTTGAATAACATGCTTAATTTGCCTAATGTAAATCATAACTTATTAATGAATTTGTCTGATGTATCAAATACTGGTTTCAAGAAAATATTTTATAATATTTCATAACATATTAATTATAAGTATCATATTGTACGCTAGATATTATTAGCTTGACTCAAATAAAATGAAAATAGACTACATATACCTACTAACAGCGTCCGTGGTTAGCTACTACTTTACACTAAAGTTTTTAGTTACAAGAGCAAGTTCGTACGATCCAGTCGTGCATTTTATTTCTCTCAGGATATTTATTATTTTCTCATTTTCCAAAAAGGCTGACCGCAGCGTCGGTCATATCAAATTATCGCGGACTTTTTTTTCTTGAGACTTTGACACTTTTAACAATGAATGCCAGAAGTCGGCATACAGAAGTCAGAACAGTACAATAGTAGTGTCCTTTATCATCGCACAATATGTTGTGATGTCTCATGAAGCTATTGAAAATATTTATACCTCTTTATCGTCATGCCTAATATTTAAAATTTACCGAAAATGTGGGAAACGATGCCCTAGGCCTAGATCTACTAATATTTTAGCTTCTGTAACTGAAGAAAAAACAAAATCACAAATCGAGAACAAAAATTTTCAAGTTGTGCTCAACCTACAGAGAAGAAAATCCTTCTGAAATGTTGTATCTTTAAGCACACCTTATTCTGAAAGTCACAATGACATTTAGTTACTTTTACAAAATCAATTTCCCCATTAAATTCGTTTGAGCGAATTAACCTATTTTTGTAAATCATTTATCATACAAAATTTTTTTCAGTTCATTAAGTTTTTTGTTTAATTTTACATGAATGCCCTTATTGGTTGTTGTTTATTTTGTTTAATTTTAGAAAATCTTTAACATTTACTTCTAAGTAAGTATTTATATATTCTATTTCTTGCTTTAAAAATAGCCCCCCGTTATTATATTTTATTCAACACGTTACTTACCAGCCATAATCATGTCCTATTTAATTAGCTGTAGAACTGCCCTTAAACAGAAAGATAAACTTGTATTTTTGAAGAATTCCATCCTCCCTCATTTAGATAAATAAACAGACATAAATCAGATGCTTCTCCATCCATTAGCAACTTTTTCCAGTGAATATCTCAAAACATGATGTAGGTACTACCTTTTTAGTTTTATAAAGCACTTTATTAATGGATAATTAAAGACAAACTCGATGTTTCCGCAAATTTACTCAAACAACTTTTTTTCTTACTTACTTAATGCCAAATTTGAAAGAAAACCAAGTAAGTGTATTTAAAAGCAGGAAGTGCCTTTAACTGCCAGCAAAGGAAAACGCTCCATTACTTTTCTTTGGCAAAACGAAAAGAAAATCCAGGATTTTTCAACGTTAACGTAGTTCTTACAGAAAATTAATGCAGACCTGTTTTCTATTTCTTCGCAGAAGACATGTATGTGAACAGGATAACGTTTGCCGAAAGTAGAATTTCTTTCGAATGCTCATCTTTATTTGAATTTCCAATTCAAAAAATTACCATTATGATGGGGTTTTGGAGACTAACATAAGTTCAGCAACAGGAAGCGCATTAAACTAGTTGTGGCGGACTCAGCGTGAGCACTACACATATAGTCAGAACTGAGCCTGAGCTGAGCGAGCATGTATTGCTTTTGCTGTTCTACCGTTCTACGTGCCTGAATGTGCGAATGAGCTTAAACAGCATGTTTGCAGACCGAATGTAAATGAACTCAGAAGTTGTGGTAGAGATCTCATAAAACGGTGGTAAGTCTAGCGCCTTCCGTCGGTCGTGCGTGATGGTATACAAGAGATACCTATAGAAGTTCACATTTTGTTGCTGCTGTCTCTGCTGGTGCATTTTTATCCTATATATATGATTGTATGCAATGATAATAGGTTGGGATTTTAAGTTGATGAAAATGTAGCACGTACCATTGACAGAGAGCGACTTGGCAACAATTTATACATTTGGAACATGCTTTTTCTATTTTGGCCAGGGTCTTGAAATTTGGAGCTTTGATGGTAAGGTGATTCCATTGATCTTATATTCGTTGCCAGATATCTTCCAAAAATAAAGGATTTAGAAAAATATAGATATTAATGCACAATTTCGCCAAATGCTTCCAAGGCTATGAAGAGACATGCAATTTTTAGTCGATATTATTAAAATAAAATGCACGACTCTATCGCACGTACTTGCTCTTTTAGGTTCGATCTCATCGTTAGCACAAAATTCTTATTAGAAAAGGCTATAATACATATTTTTAAAATCGCTTTTTGTTTAACATTTTATATAAAATATTTTCGGTAATCTACCTTAAAGCATTTTTATAAAAATGGTGTGAAAATTGTGTAGTAATTTTTCAATTCAGAACGGCAGAACCGATTTTTCTCAATTTTTTTAATTCTCTTGTTCGAAGTTGCCAGGAGAAGGTTTTTACGAAAGAATTTTTTTTGAAACACCTCCAGAAAAATCGGGAAATTGTAAAAATCGAAAATTGATTTTTTGTCTGGAATTTGTGTGCAATTATTTCTGAATGGTAATTCGAATAGAAAATTCTTAATGGAAAACTCATAAAATTCCGGAAAACGAGAAAAATTGATGATACTGGACGATTTAAATGTGGAAAATTCGTTGTGAGCTTGAAAAATGTCGGAAAATTGTGAAATGCATTGTGATAAAAGATGTTTTGCGTGAATTTTTGGTCGAGAAGTTAACGAGATAGATAATAGATGGCAATGTGCGGTAATCGAAGCCACAACCTGATAGATGGCGTTATACGTCGAGAAGTTAACGAGATAGATAATAGATGGCAGTGTGCGGCAATCGATGCCACAACCTGATTGATGGCGTTATACGTTGACTTACTCAATTTGGCAGGTGTCCTTTTCTTATTGTCATTTTATATTGAGTAAATATGTAATTTTTCTTAATGCAATTGATCCGAGGTTTGCGTTTTATTGCACTGATTCCAGATAATCGTATATCGCGCATCATATCCGCAAGCGATACACGCATTACGATCAATGGAAATTCAGTGTGATATTTTTATCAATTCGATATTTTTTTTCACAAAAATAAGCTTGCATGCAAAAAGTGAAATAATACAATTCGGATTTCGGGCACTCATTGCGAATCATTCATCCGTATTTTTTTTTTTAATTTTCTTTTAAATCGGATTAATCAAAAATTACTTTTTGTTCTTTTAAGAGGAAGTTATTTCTCTGACTAATCCCTTCTATTAGACGGTTAAAATTTGAACGACGTACACGACGAACTGCACATTTCGCTTTGAAGCTGCCGATGAATCTTCTTACGATTGACAAGCCAACGCACAAAATGGCCAAGAATTCGGTGGTAGCGAAATTGATGTGAAAATGCAAATGATATTGATATTGCTGCTATTATATTGCTCTCCGGAGATTTTCCCCAAAAGCATGCAAATGTAAGCTTTTGTGGCGGCTTATTAAGAATTTGAAAGTTAACCACGAATATGAGAGTCGCAATCGGCTACTGAATTCTCGATACAACTGCTGGCGCTTAATAATGGAATGGCCCAATTTATGTTGATGTCTCGACTGAATTAACTGGTTAACGGTAAATGTTCCGAGTTAACAAAGTCGAAAGAGAAAATCATCATCAAAGTAAAGTGTCCACTGGCATTGCAAAATATTATAAAAATCTGTTTTTACTGTTGAATGGTCAGACGAAATAACACCCTTTCAAAGAAATCTTCGGCTGATTCCGAGGCACTGATGGAAACAAGATGACTTATTGGCATACCAAAACAAGCTTAATATACATCTTCAGAGACCGAATGAGAGGACTAACTCAGCGGATGAACGTGCAAATCAATTTGTTTCTTGAATAAGAAACTCTGTAACAAGAGTACCCTCAAATTTTGGATCGAAGGAGTATCTGCTAACGAACTTTCAACTCACTTCAAAAATATTTAAAAAAATAAAGCAGACCTTGTATTTTCGTATGCAGAACCTTTTTCGTTGACAATATATTTGATAGTGAAATCACCGTAGCTTGTTGTCGTCAAGGCAAAAGATGGAAAAGCTCCAGGAGAAGATGGGATTCCATACGTATATTTCAAGAACGCCATACCAACCTTTATATGTCAACCTACATCCTTTTTCAATGAAGTCTTTTCATAAGACGACATTCCTACATCATTTAAAAAGTCTGTTATATTCCCTATTCACAAAAAAAGAGACATCAACAATGTAGACAATTATAGAGGCATATCGTTTATGAATGTCATCTCAAAATTGTTCTGTGGAGTACTTGTTAACAGATTGGAGACATGTGTGAAATATAACGATACACTGACCCAATTCCAAGCTGGCTCTACGAAAATTTTTTCAACCATTGACATTCGTACTAACCTCTATCGTAAAAGCATTTCAAGCGAGGAGCAAGAAAGTCTATGCATTTTTCGTAGACTTTAAGTCTGCTTTTGATATTGTGAATCGAAATGCACTTTTCTACAAGCTCTCACAACTAGGCATATCCTCGAAGTTCATCCGTGTAGTAAAGAAGATGTATGTAGAATCAAAAGCTGCTGTGTGAGATGGATGAACTTACTCAGAATGGTTTGAAACAGATTCTGGTGTTAAGCAAGGATACCTATTAAGTGCACTTCTATTTTCCCTTTTTATAAATGATGTTGAATCTTACCTACCTAGAGGTATCCGGATTGCTGATTTGACCATAAATGTCCTTTTATATGCTGATGACTTGGTGATACTTTCCGAGACTCCAGTCAATCTCCAGATAATGATTAATCCACTCGGGGATTATTGCAGGAAATGGGGACTTACCATTAACGCAGATAAATCAAAAGTAATGGTGTTCTCAAGATCTGCCCGGTATCAATCAACATATAATTGGTACTACAATGGAAATCTTGTAGAGGTAGCTTTTGAGTATAAGTACCTGTGGGTAATTCTTAATAAAACTATAGATTTCAACAATCATATAACCATCAAAGTTAAAACTACACAAAGTCTGTTAAATCTATCTTGGAGAAATATCTTTTCGAATCAACGAATAGTACTTTCAGCGAAATACAGGATATTTGATGCTGCTGTTAGGAGTTCACTTTGCTATACTGCCCAAGTGTGGGGAATTAACGAATACGAGTCGATAGAAAAATTTCACAGATGCTTTTTGAAGAAACTTTTTAATTTACCTTTAAACACACCGAACTATGCTCTATATCTGGAAACAGGGCTACCCAAAATTTTCACTGACACTGTGAAATCACAGGCAGACTACATTGTCAAGGTGTTGTCTCATCGCGATGACCGACTGACTAAACGAATAGCACTATACGATCTGGGAAACAATTGTGGTGAAGTAGTATCGTTAAATTCACAAAATTTGAGTCATGTTAAAAGAACAGCTTTACAAAATAATACAAGTGCACGGAAATTCTGAACGCGGTGGGTTTATAATACAAGTTTGAGAATCAGATACTTTACTCACGACTGGAACTTAACCTTATGCAATCAAACTACTTTAATAATTCAATTAATTATAGGGAAATATCTTTAATATTTAAAACAAGATGTGAAGTTCTTGCGCTAAACGGATCTGCTTACAACAACAGTTTTAACCGATTTTGCACTTTATCTTTGCATATGAAACCTATACTAGTACTACGACGAGACTGAATTTTTTAGCTAGTAGTTCCGTCGATGAGGGCGCTAGTTTCTCTTTTCTTAATATTGAATTGTTGATGTGGAAGAAGTTACTGTAGAGGCAAATACGAAAAAAAGCAATGGAGACGGTCGAATCTTATTAGTTCTGACATCAATATAGAGGGTAAGGGAGAAAAACTAATAAGCTGTTTTTGCCATGGCAACCTTCAAAATATGGTTGGTATAAATAAATTATATCAATGCTATTGGCGTATGCATGAATTTGAAGTAAGAATGTTTATGGATATACATACATGTATAGGTTATTATAGAATTTATTTTAATTTTTTCTTTCAAATTTTAGATATTTGGTGGATTTTGAATTGTAGAAACGTTGCTTTTTTTCACTTTTTCTATGCGAAAATAACAAAGCAATGTTGAGATATTTCAATATGTTTTGTTTATGTAGGTACATATGTGCCCAGATGCCCACCTCTATTGAGAATAATTTCATTTTATTAGGAAATAAAGTAGGTATACCTAGGCAGTATTTTTTTTATTTTTTTTTTTTTTTGACTAGCGATATTATAAATGTAGTTACTATATTACAAGTTATGGATTCGAAAAAAATCGAACTCGAGATTTTGATCAAACTTGACATTACGATGATAGCGAAGACGAAAAAATGGGTCCGCAATTCCGTCTCTCTGCCTGTCTGTCCTCGAGTTTACAGCCTAAACGTTTTTTCATAAACATGTCCCCATTTTTTTTATCAGCTTTTTTAAGACGAAAGATGACAGTATCTACCTAGGTACCTGCCAAACTTTCTTTTTGACCAAAAAGGTAAATATTATTTTTCTCAAAAAATTTTTTTTCCTGATAATCAAATATGATATTACGATCATAGAGAAAACCAAAAAAGTGGGTCACCTAATTCCGTCTGTCTGTCATTCTGTTTGTCTGTCCTCAAGTCTACAGCCTAAGCGCTTTGACAGATTGTCTTCAAACTTGGTACATATTGTTTTTTCGGTAATATGCCCACACGGTTTTTCAGTTTTTTAAGACGACAAATAACAGTAGCTCCCATACATTTTTTTTTGGCCAAAAACAAAAATCTTACTTTCCTCAAAAACGGCTATAACGATTTTTATTAAAAAAAATGAGTTCATTAATGAAGGGAAAGGGTACCTTTTAATAATTTTTTGTTGGAAAAAAATTTTTTTTTTGGTACCTCTAGTAGAACCATTTTTTTGGTTTTTGATTTTCTCGGAAACGGTAAATCTGTTTTTTTTTTTATTTTTAACGCAGAAGCTCTTAGAAAGTTTAATCACTATTGTATACCAAAATGTTTCAAAACAAATTATTTTGGAAATTATTTTTTTTTTTTAATTCAAAATTTCGATTAGATTTTTTCGAAACTTCGTATTTAGTAATTTTTAGACATTATCTTGAATAGTTAAAAAAACTATTTTTCTGAAATAAAAAACAACGGTACCTCCTATACAAATGTTAAAAAGCGTTAAGAAAAAAAATTATTTCTCAAAAACGGGTCCAAGAATTTTCAAAAAAAAAAAATTGTTATTAAATTTTATTTTAGTTTTTGGATTTTGAAAAAAAAAACAATATTTTGAAAATAAATATTAAATGTTTTGAAGATTTTTTTAAATAATATTTTCCAAATATATATATACATATATTGTTGAATACTCATTAAAAAAAAAGTAAAAAACGACTTGAAAAAATATATAATACCTATTAATACACAATTCTTATTTGAAAATTCGGCAACTCGATTTTTTTTACGAAATTACTTATCAAATCTGAATTTTCAAAAAAAAAATATTTTTTTTTCAAAATCCAAAAAAAAATATTAATATAAAATAAAAAATATGCTGTCACAAGAAAATTTTAGTGAGTAGTGACCGTTGCGCACAAGTGTATACCTCATTATTTAAATATTCCCTACAGCCATCAAACAATTTTCATTCTATCTGCCCGTAGAATAAAAAAAAAACACAAACAACCAGCTCCTACTCAACAAAAAAATCCTCATAAAAAAAAACAAAAAAAACCTATGAAATAAATTGTTTTCCTTTTCTCCTCTAACTTACGAGTATAATAAATTTTTTATATAGTTCTCTCATCAATTTATTATCCCACTATTTTTCTTCATACGCATTTTCATAACACACCAATACTACCTAACCTCCGATTTGGTAGTGGAACCCATGATGAGTAGCAGAACTTATTGCGGGCTGGATGAATTACGTCGTCATGATAGTACTATTAATATCTATATACAATGACTTTATGTAATTTGAAAGCTAAAGAGAACTGTTTTCACATCATAGGTATATGCCCCATTTTTGCTGCCCACAGAAAAACATTCGTTAGAAAGGAAACTATGACGCTCCACGAAACTATTTCAGTGCTAAATGATTCGGACTGGAAAAGACTCTACTCTTTTTTGAAAGTTATTTATAAATATAGGATGCGACTTCTTAGCGAATTTGTTTAAATATTTATTAAAAAAAGAAAAAAAACAGTAATGTATGTACTTAATTTGCTAACCGAGCTGACGGCAATGCCATAGCTATAAAATTCATCAAAAATTATAAACATTATATTAAAAACGAAAACGAAACAATAAATAAATTCCTTACTACTATTGCTACTACTACCAAAAATCTCAATTGGCAATACTAGCAGCGAAGAATAGATCAATGTAGATCCATTGTGTTACCCAAGATTGTAATCACTCTTTTCCAATAAATAAGAGAGAGAGAGAGAGAGAGACAAAGTTGACTATATTAATTCCTGAAGTATAAGAGAGTTCTTCTGAATTATTAAAGAAATAGCTTCCTAGCAGATTACTCCTCTGGTGGCAGAGTATAGGGCAATGGAAAAGAAGAGAAAATGTGAGGTGTCCTCACCTCATGCACTTCTTCGTCATCACATCTAATGCATATGTCGTCTGTACTAAGTTTCATTTTGAATTTATGATATCCCAGTAAATTATTTCAGGTGATTATGCTTATAAGACAGCGCAGGGATCTCTTGTTAAGTTGCATAATTTTATAATTTTGTCTGCCATCTGCTTATTAAATCATGGCCATGTTTACCACAGGTGTAAAGTATAGGCTCCACCTTTTGTTGAACTTCTTTAGAATCCTGTCAGAAATTTTCTGCCGAATGTCATAGGGTGGGATGTTGACCAGCTCTGTTGATCCCTGTCTTTCCAACTCATCAGCATTTTCGTTACCCGGTATGCTGCTATGTCCAGGAACCCAGCAGAGTCTTACATTGTGATGCGTCCCAAATACCACGGCAGCAAGAAAAAAGCTTCGATTTTATCAGAGATGTCAGAAATCGATTTTATTTCCGTTTTGACTACCAATTTAAAGGTTTTAACAGCCCTTGGTAGCGTCACAATTGATACCTCTTTAGCAGCTGTTGGTACGGTCAGGACCTCCGCTTGAAAGAAACTATTGTAATCAGGGAAGCTAAGTGAGTTTGTTAGATCAAGAAATACCTTCACTAGCACCAGTTTCTATTTTGGAGCCATCAATTTACTTAGATTGCTATTGGTGATTCACTGGTTTAGGGTTGGTTGTTCGTCCATTCTTCTCTGATTGGAAAGGCAGCTTGGAATGATTTATGATCTTATGAATACTATCATAAGATCAAAAATATGATTTTTGGTTTGCTGTATGAAATGTGTGATGTGACATTTCGTTGTTTTTCATAATAATATTACTAATTAATTAAAGAAAATTGTCATTCTCGTATTATAAACGTGAAATAAAGTTATTCAAACCAAATATTTGTGCAACTTTATATTAAGAGACATTGAATTTGCTATTTGTTGGTAAAGATGTTTCCAATGTAATCGAAACTAATATTATAATTGTAAGATGCCCTGGGATAATTTTAGAACATGTGGAAGAGTCCTTTTTATTGCAAATTTCAATGCCTAGAACATGTGTTGAGCTTAGATTATATTAAACCGTTTGTGTAACAAAATAGCTCATTTTTTACAACTTGCAATTCAGCTGTTGATGCTGAAGCCGAAAATATTTTTGACACCAAAATGCAGTGGAATGACTTAAGAGTAGAACTTATTTAAACTATTTTAATTAATTAGTTTTGCATTTGGTATAGAGCGCATGAGGAGATTTAGGCCAGAAAGAAGTATAATAAATTAAAACATAAAGATTTATTTTCTTTCGAATACTGCAATTACAGTTTATTTTTTTTAAATAAATACCTACTTCATTTTAGGAATTTATGTACCTACAAATGCATAGATACATAAATATATAATACACATTTATCAGCATCGTAAATTACCACTTAATTCGCCGTGGAACTTTCAAACTTTTTAAAAGCAACAATTTGCTGCTTCTCGGCATCCTTTAACAACAAGAAAATATTAAAATTACTTACTTTGGAATATTTTTGCTTAGTTGCAAACTTATTCAAAGGACACAAGTTATTTAACAGCAAACTATTACGCTGTATGAAATGTATGAAAAATTTGGCTTTAAACTGTTTTATGATTTATTAAAATAAAATCTATGAAACTGGTTCATACAACATTCAAACACTTCCAGACAAGTTTTCGTTCATAAATTGTTGTATGACAACAAATCATACAACAATTTTGTGAAATAGAAATCATACAGCAGAATTTTGAAAATTATACAATGTATGTATTGTGTGATCTGTGAAACACGGCCCAGATGTTTCCGAAGAATCTGTGCATGTCCTATTATATTTTCTTTTAAATATATAAGAGATCTAGAAAACGAGTTCGGATGAAATCTCCAGATTCACGTGGTATGAAAAGAGATCAACTTATTTTCGAAGTGTGGCAGCAAAATTTTCGCTGGCATCCACTTTAACTTAACATTACCTTATCCTCACATAAATTGCTATTAATTCCAGAAATCCCACAGCATTTACTTTACTTTATGAGCACCGTGTGATCCAACAAAAGAGCAAGGATCTGTGGTCTGGTCCATCATGTATTTTAAATTATCGAGAATACCTTTTTACCATAAATAAGATTTTGTTCTGTTTCGTCTTTAGCTACACGGTTTCGCTAAACCCTGTTTGTTTATTTTAACCTACATCATGTATGCATGTTCAGTGCATGAATTTAAGCTTCTACCTTGGTCGAAGTATAGACTCAACAATTTGGTAAAAAACAGGCAAACATTTTATACAAGAATAAAAAGCTTAAATAAAATGGAAACAAAATATGCTGCAAATTTTCCAAGCATTCAAACGGCATTTAATGTTATCAATCTCACCAAAGTTTCCCTGCAAAAAATGAGTTGTAGATATTCCGCATCAAAACCAGTAATCCATTTTTATCGCAAAAACCCCAACACCAAAAAAAAAAAATAACTTTCTCTTGCGGCAAATATTTACTTTCCACCCAAAGCTATATAGCCGATACTATTTGTGGCGCACAGAATATATTTTAAATATACGAGCATGATTACTGATAAAAAAATAAATAAAACAACCTTAAAGCACTGCGCTCTGAAAAGTTGCAACCTAAGGACATTTTGGTTCACTTTAAACATTTTGTCGTCCTTCGTTTACGAGTTTGTGTTTTCTATTTATAATTTTTTTTTTTGCATTTTTGTTTTTTTTTTCACAGCTGTCCGTTGCACCATTTATCGTTTATCCTTTAAATATTTTATGATCCACCATCACGGTTTAGAGCCACCATTTGCTCCCTGTGCCCGCATCTGTTGTGTTGCACTGATCCTTTGGTATAGCCTTTGGCAGTAAAATTGCTGGTTGAGCTGATGGTACTTTAGCCGACAATAAGTCCTTTGGGTGCTTTTACTTCGATTACACTATTTTGCTATTCTACATCCTACCTACTAAATATGTATGTTTTTTTGTGTTCTTTCATTTTATTTTTGGTCGCCTTAAGCCTGACTTTTCTTTTAAAGATTATTCGTATTGTGTTGGTAAAAATAACATTGAAATTAAGTTGAGAACGAAGCGTAAAGCACAAGGACACCCTTGTTTCTATGGTCTCTCTGGTTTTCCTGATTCCTAAGGGCTCTATAGTTTCTATAGTATAAGACAACGATTTAAACGGTCATTTACAGTGTTTTATTTTTTATTTTGCACTACCTTAGCTATGCCGCTTTCTTGTGTCCAGCGCCAGCGATTGCAAAAGGACGAAAAGTTCTCAGATTTAAGTCAGCTTCATGTAATTGGCCAAACGCCACAGCCCCAAGTCTGGACACAACATTATTTTTAGCTTTATTGTATTATTTTTTTTTTTATTTTTATTTTTTTTTTTACTTTTACATTGACTGCAAGGAGCAACTTTTTCCAAGGCTCCATTTTATAGAGTGCTGGGAAAATAATTGAAATTTCTCTCAGCACCATTATGGTGGCAATGGAAATGGTATATAGTATAAGTGACGTGGCAAGTGCAGTGCAAGTCGAACCACAAGTAAAAGATACAAAAAAAAGGATATTGATGTTTTTCTTATTTGAGTTTTTCCCCCTAAAAAAAGTTATTCAGTTAATAGGTAAAACTCTTCTTTTCCGGATTTATTTTTTTCTTATTTTATTTGTATTATTTTGTTATTTGTTTTTATTTTGTTGTTATTTCTGTCAAAATCGGAAAATCTAAAATCATAACTTTCTTGAAATTCAATCGAGACAGCCAGCCCCAGAGCAGGAAAATAAACTTGAATATAAAATTCTGGAAAGTTTAAGTGGTTTTTTTTCATGATTTTCTTCTTATTATTTTTTTTTTGTTTCAAACTTAACAAGTTCTTGTGGTGTATTTGTATGTAGAGAAGATGTTTTTTTTCATGAAAAATAAACAAACAAACATACAACGATTTACAACCATAACTATTTTTTTTGCGTAATGTGCATGTTTCTTTACTCGTTAAGATACTCGTAGCGTTCCCAACTATTGACAGTTTTGTGTTGTTTTTCTCAGTTTATAGGGGAACTGTAGCAAGTAGTACTTAAGAACTAATTAGTGCGTATTTAAGTCTCAGATTGTTTTTAATGGACATTTAAATGGGATATTTTTTTCAACTGCAAATTTACTACTTGAAAATAATGTCAGTAATAGCCTGCGCATATTTAACTTACAATCAGTCAACATGGTCTTACAAACTATTTTTTTCAGGACATAGTTCAATATTGCTCAACTTATTTTGGGTCAATGATATTGAAAAAGAACTTCTATATGACAAACATTCGGTTCCATCTTTTTCAAAAGATCTTATTCAATATAAGTCTTTGATTTCAACTTTGTCTTTAAAAGATTTAAGTATCTTTCAATATAGTAACCTAAGGAACATTGACACTAATATGCATTAAAGGAGCAAGTTAGGGGTATACACTATTTACAATCCTTTTTTCATAATTTTGCAAGTGCTCAAGGGATTATGAATACCCTTTATATGTTTTTAACACAGCGCGGGCATCCGGTGAAGATGTTCTGAGACTAGAGCTGGTTGTTGTCTAAGATTTATCTCCAGGGATGGCGGCTGAACTAATGCGGAGAAAATTACCGTGTTTTATTTATTTATGTCTCTTATAATTCACATTATTTTATTTATTTCGTTGTCATATTTATGGGTATACTAGTTTACTCAATCACATGTTACTTAGTATTATGCCTGAACATGTAATGAGTAAGCCAGCAACTCATTTAATGACAATTTTTAGAATTGGTTTTTAATGGAATATAAGAAGACATACACAACGGCAGGAATCGAACCTGCGACCACGAGGTTGACATGCGAGTACACAACTATCGCGCCAAGGCCACCCCGTTTGGGAATAATAGGAGTTCCCTAGAATCGATTTTTCAATCTCCAGATAAGCATCCAGTTAATTGCCAGAGGAATAAACGTACTTGACTATTAAACAACCGGATAACAACATCGAATTTTTCAATTAAGAAAAAACAATCTATAGAATAATTTAATTTGAACCTCACTTTTATTTCGAGTATGGAACTTCTCATAGAAATTAATTCATGTTTAAGGTTTATTTCAAAGCAATAATTTTTCAAAGTGTTTTTGAGATCGAAAATAGCTATTCATTTTAATCCTCAGAAAGCTTCTTATTCATTTCTAAAATGAACAGATAACCTAATTATTAGATTACGTTGTATCTGACTGTTGAAAAACTGATTTTTGCTCTATCTGGAGAATATGTACAAACCGACTTCTTAACTGACTATTGAAAAAGTGGCCCTTAATGGAAAAAATTCAAATGCTTTATGAAGCTGATGTACAAGCTATAAAAATAAGAAATTGAACCGTCATAACACCCGACGGTTTAATTTGGTTCCTTATACATAAAAGGAGTAAAGAAAGAAAAGAAAATTTAAATAATTATAAATAACCATCACCGCCGATACCCACGAAAGGATTTCAATACGCAGCTGAAATTACGTTTTAACTCAATAAAATTCGACGTCATTGTAAGTATATAACGTGGACGATAAACCAATTTCGGTTTCGATTTTCATTTATCATATTGCAGTTCACAGTTCGTTCTTACCAAAAACAATCTATGAGGACATGTAATGACGAACGAAAATCAAGCCCTCTTCGACCACACTTTAAGTCATGGGTGATATTGTTTCTGATTTTGTTTATCAGTCTAAATCTGGCCATAGTAATTCGATATGTTTATTTTATCTACATTGCTCGGGCCTCCACCCACCAGTGGCTTTCATAGTTTCGTACCTGTTAATCTACCAGAGTTTTTGATTTTTGTGTCGAGTGACACCAGAGGCTTAATACCTACTGATCTACCAGAGATTCGGCTTGCCTTGTCGAGTGTCACCAGGGGCCTAGTAGTACCTGGCTTAAGCTGTAATGCCAGACCTGACAAACCAAGGCTTGTTAGACTAGTAATCATCAGAAAATCCGAAAGTTGTCCCAGATCCGGAAATAACAATTAAAACCACCTAAAACCAGAATATGAATACACTGTAATGAGGAAGCGCCTCCTTCATTTGGAGTTTCGTTATTTTTTCATTACGGCCCTGGCTAACTGGCGAGCAAAAAGCACATCATGATTGCCGTGATTGCCTGCCAGAACATCGGCGAGTATACAGCTTAATCATCACTTAGTCTCGGGTGTATTTCAACCATCTTAACTACTCCTTAAGCGGTCGTCAACTTAGGAAATCTTTCATGAAATAGGTATTGGTGAGAAAAGAGTTAATGTTCCTGCTGACATCAATATAAACTCTCTAAAAGCTAAATTTGTCTCTATGCCATCTTTTGCAGATTTGGTTGAACGTTCGGAATTTGTCGGCAGCCATTCATTCATTTCATTTAATTTTATTATTATGACTGTCGAATATCATATCTCGTGGAAACTAGCCAAGATTCTATCAGTCTCCAAAAACTCTAAGAAAGAAGAATATAAGCCAAAAGCTATATTTTACCTTATCTTTCTCAAGTTTTTGAGAGGTTTTGCCAAAAGCATATATATTCGTTTTTAACTTTAAACTTTTGTGTCCAAGGCAATCTGGTCCAAGAAAAAAAAAAACAGCTGTATAACTTCTCTAATAAGCTTAACTGAAGACTGGAGAAAATCAACATTGACAAAGTTTCTTGAAGTTAGTTTTGAATCTTATACTGCTAAGTTAATTGATTCCTACCTCACCGAAAAAATGCAAGGGGTTGATTCATAAAATATCCTCTCTGATTTTTTATCGGCAGCAAAAGATGTTCCTCAAGTATCAATATTAGGCCCTCTATTGTTCTCATTGTATATCAACGATTTTCCTAAATTTATTAAATATTTTATTATATCTTTATGTGCTGATTTATGCATGCACTTAAGTTGGTCTTATGGAACACTTTATTTGCTGTCTTAATGAATACCTAGAAAAAATGTCAAACTGGTCTCAAGCAAACGGCCTTTAAGTCGAAATTTCTTGTTATACCTAAAATGCGGGTTGACCTCTTTTACTTTCGTTTAGTATTATTGAACAAGGTTTCAATCGAATATTTTTTTTTTAATTTAACGCACATAAAAGGGGACTTGGCTACCCTTAATTTGTTTAACCACAGTGCGAGCATTAGGAAAATCGGAAAGGATTTAAAAGGAGATACCCATGTACATTGGTTTTAAAGTTCAAAATATCAAAATGAGAGGAAAAAATAGAGCCGGAGAAAGCATTCAATATTCGTTTTGTTTGATTAAAGAAAGAATTGCTGTTACTTGATTGTACGTCCAAAGTTTGGCTCAAGAGTAAGCTGATCAGCTTTCCTACAAGCGCGAGTATAACAGCTGTGTAGATTAAGGGGAGTAATGCAACTGGCTACTTCGCTAGAACAATGTTTATAAAAATAACAAAATACATGAAATATTTCGACAATGTTCGAGCGATGTGATTGCTTTCGTTATAGCTCTATCGCCTATCATTTTTCGAATATTCCGAATATTGTAATAATATGTTTAGCAAAAAATGTAGTTGTTCTCTTCAATCGCAGACTTTCATGGGATAGTCAAATAAAGTATATGTTCGGAAGAACTTATTGTGCGTTACGACCAATATATTGCTCCGTTTAAGACCCATATTATGCTTTTTAAATTGTTGAATATACCTATCCTTACGAAATCAGTGACACTTGGTATCCCAACTGCATCATTTAATGCTGCTCTTGAAACATCTGTCTGGCCAGTTGGAGTTCAAATCAAACAATTCGTAAGCCGTCCAAAAAACGAGTTGCACCCAAACAAACAGAGTATTTCGACGTAAAAAATACTTTGGATGGAGCTTTTTTAAATGGACATGGACATTTCACTATGTTTTATCATGATGCTGGAGGTATGAGGACAAAATCAAATGAATTTTATATTGCTGCTGCCGATTGCTCATATGACATTATCGCTCTCACCGAAACTTGGTTAAATGATAATTTTCTTTCAACTGAATTCTTTACACCTGATTTTAATGTTTTCCGGAAAGATCGATCTTGTGAGCTGACTGGTTTAAGTAGAGGAGGAGGTATTTTATTTGCTATTCGCACCATTTATTCAAGTAAAGAAATTATTTTATGTAATATTTTTATTGAGCAAATTTGTGTCTGTGTAGACTTACCAATTTTTCCAGAATCTAGAACTATTCATATTTATTTCTTTGTTTCTTATATTCCGCCTTCATCTGAATATTCTCTCTTTGATGCTCATATAAAAAACATACAAATAATTGCGAAAAATATTGATGAAAATTCGTACTTTGTTATTCTTGGAGATTTTAATTTACCTGATGTTAAATGGTTATTTTCAAACGATGAGAATCAAATATTTCCTTATAATATATCTAAAGATTTCGAACATAATGTTATTGATAGTTTAAATGCTTTAAATATGTACCAAATAAACAGCGTTTACAATTCCATTGGCCGTATTTTAGATTTGGTTTTTATTGATAAGAATCTTGAAGCTTACTTAGATGAAGCTAGTTATAATTTGCTACAAAATAGTGTTCATCACAAAGCACTTGAAATTACTCTACCAAGGATTTCTTCATCCGCTTTTGATACGGTCCAGGTTTCAGCGCCGTAGAGCAGAACTGGGATGATCAGGGTCTTATATAGGATCTCCTTAGTAGTTCGAGTGAGGGCTTTACTACTAAATTGCCTTCTTAGCCCGAAGAAACAGCGGTTGGCAAGAGTAATTCTTCGTTTAATTTCTGACGAGATGTTGTTGTCAGAGTTAATAGCGGAGCCGAGGTAGACAAAGTCCCGCACTACCTCAAAGTTATATCTGTCAATGGTGACGTTCTGTCCAATTCGTCGATGTTGTGAGTCCTTTTGTGATGACAGCATATACTTAGTCTTACCCTCATTTACTGCTAAACCCATTTTCGCCGCTTCCTTCTCTATTCTAGCAAACGTGGCTATGACATCACGTTGAGTCCTACCAATGATGTCAATATCGTCAGCGTATGCTAGTAGTTGCACCGACTTTTGGAAAATTGTGCCTCTGGTGTTGGCTTTGGAGTTTTGCACAATCCTCTCAAGAATCAGATTAAAGAAGTCACATGACAGCGCATCGCCTTGCCTAAATCCTTTTTTGGTATCGAATGTGTCGGTGAGGTCGTTTCCGACCCTGATGGAGCAGCGAGAATTTTCTATCGTCATCCTACACAAACGGACGAGTTTGGGCGGTATACCAAAACTAGACATGGCTCTGTACAGTTCGTCTCTATAAATGCTGTCATATGCGGCTTTGAAATCGATGAATAGGTGGTGGGTATCGATTTGGACTTCTTGAGTTTTTCCAGGATCTGCCGGAGTGTGAAAATTTGATCGGTTGTGGACTTTCCTGGCCTAAAACCACACTGATAAGGGCCAATCAGGTTGTTGGTAAACGGTTTCAGGCGTTCACATATTACGGCAGATAGGATCTTGTAGGCGATGTTGAGGAGACTTATGCCTCTGTAGTTGGCGCAGTTCAGAGGGTCTCCTTTTTTGTGGATCGGGCAAACGATGCTGAGGTTCCATTCTTCAGGCATATTTTCATCTGACCAGATTTGGTTTATGAGTTGGTGGATGTTACTTACCAAGTCATCTCCGCCGGCCTTATAAAGCTCAGCGGGAAGGCCGTCATTTCCGGCAGCCTTATTAAGCTTGAGTTTAGATATTGCTATCCTCACTTCACTCAGGTCGGGTGGTTGGCAGTTTTCGCTGTCGTTGCCAATATTGAATGGTTCGTTCTGCCTGACAGCGGAATGTTGTTCGTCATCGCCGTTTAACAGTCTGCAGAAGTGGTTTTTCCATATCCTCAGCATCGACTGTGTCTCAACTACAATATTTCCTCGTTCATCTCGACAGGATTCTGTTCGAGCCTTGTATCCTTGGCTTTGACGTTTTACACTCTGGTAAAACTTGCGAACATCGTTCCTGGAGTGGCACCTCTCTATATCCTCGATCGCGCGCTTTTCTTGCTCTTTTTTCTTCTTGTTGAAAAGCCGATGTTCTTCCCTTCTTCTTTGCCTATGGAACTCAATGGCAGCTCTGGTCTTCACCTGCAGCTTAGCCTTGTAGGCCTCGTTCTTGGCTGCGAGCATCTGTCGGCATTCCTCATCAAACCAGGGGTTTCTTGCTGGTGGGCGCGAGAAACCTAGCACATCAGTTGCGGCTGATCTAATGGCCTGTTGGCATCGTTGCCATTGCTCTTCGACATTCGATGCTGGTGGTATGGTGTTAATCGAGAGGTTAAGGGATACGCGTTGTGCGAAGGTCTTGGCGGTCTCTTGCGATTTCAGTCTTCCGACATTAATTTTTTTCACAGTATTTCTGGATTGTTGTGGTGTGGTGGATTTCCGCATTCTTACCTTGGCTGCTACAAGGTAGTGATCCGAGTCGATGTTAGCTCCTCGGAATGTTCGGACATCCAAAATACTGGATGCGTGCCTCTTATCTATCGCAATGTGATCAATTCGTTGATCTGGAGACCGCCATGTCCCCTTATGGATATCGAGGTGAGGAAACCGTGTGCTGGCTATAGTGGCATTTCGTTCCGTAGCGAAATCAATTAGCCTAAGTCCGTTACCAGACGTGTTGTCGTGTAGGCTATGTTTTCCGACAATACTTCTAAAGATGTCTTATCTTCCTACCTTTGCGTTAAAATCTCCCAGCACGATTTTAACATCGTACTTCGGTACTCGCTCATAGGTTTTGTCAAGGAGCTCGTAGAAGCAATCCTTAGCTATGTCATCTTTTTCTTCCGTCGGAGCGTAAGCGCATATAAGGCTTATGTTGGCGAATTTGGCCTTGATGCGGATTGTTACTATGCGTTCGCTAATGTCTTGGAAACATAAGACTTCTTGCCTAAGTCTGGCACTTATAACAAATCCGCATCCGAATAGTCGCTGTTTCTGCTCACTATAACACGGTCCGTAGTAGATGTCACAGTTTTTCATCCTCTTTTTGCCCGGCCCATCCCATCGTATTTCCTGGATGGCAGTAATGTCTGCTTTGTAGCAGTTTAGGGCTTCCGCTAGTTGTTCGCCTGCACCTCTCCTGTTTAATGTTCTCACATTCCAGGTGCAGATACGAACGTCGTTGTCCTTTTTTCGTTTAGCAGGGTCGTCAACCATAAAATCAGTCCTTTCCGAGGCTATTGGTTGCTTCGTAACAATATTTTTTTTCTGTGGGTGGGTAGTTAACCCAAAGAACAACCCCCAACCTGGAGGGCCAGTTCCAATTTATTAGATACCCCTAGGACACGGGGCCATCAGTATTCACTACGGGATTGAGCGCTGCCGTTGGCCTTTCGGTTCATCCGCCACCATCTCTGTTCAAGGGGCCTGACTAACCCTTGAAATTCCTAGACAACCTGTTGTCCGAATATGTCAGAGCAGCTCATCTAGGTTCGCCTGGGACAGCAGGCCGGGTATTCATCCGTGCCGTTCTCACCAGGGTGTTTATAGTGTTGCTGTTTTTCGTCGTGTTATCAACACTCGCACTTATAGTTTAGCAAGTCAAATCCGGTTGGATGAGACCAGTACCCGATGGTTACCACTTGGAGGTAAAAATAAGCACATTTGATGTGTAGTCAGAGTTGCAACACTGGGCATTGCCAAGTTAACGCCAATCAGAGTCTACCCTCGTTCTACAACACCCAACCATCAGAATCAGTTGACTGGCAACTTCTTTTTATCTGTAATGATCTCGAGTTAGCTTTTACTATGTTTCGGAACATTTTAGATTCAGCTATTTTAAATTTCGTTCCTATTAGTAATTCAAAAAATTCGAAAAGACCAGTTTAGTTTAACAAAAGTCTATCGAGGTTGAAAAATGTTATGAATAAACTTCATAAGAAAAGTAAGAGTAAGTATTTCGGATGTTTTTCGTGAAAAATTTTATCAAACTCGAAAAGAATATGAATTTTTGAAAAAGTTTACTTATAAGCAATATATTTGGTCTCTTGAGTCGAAGATTAAAAATAATTCTAAATGTTTTTGGTCATTTCTAAATACAAAACGTAAATCGCTAGGGATTTCAGCTAACATGTCGTATAATGGCGTCTCTACTGATAATCTAAATGTTATCTGTAACTACTTTGCGTCTTTTTTTCAATCGAGTTTTATTGAGTTAAACCTTAATTATGTTCAAATGGTTAATAGCGATAATTCTAGTATTGAGGCTGGTTGTCTGTATTTATCTATTGATGATGTATTGGAAGCACTGTCATCTCTTGATAACAGCTTTTCTGTTGCACCGGATAATATACCACCGCTTCTTTTAAAGAACTGTAAATTACATCTAGCTGCCCCACTCTGTTATATATTCAATTTGTCTTTAAGACAAGGTGTATTTTTGGATACTTGGAAATATTCCTTGATAACTCCTCTGCACAAGTCGGGATCGAAATCTGCTGTTGAAAATTATAGACCAATTGCTAAACTCCAGCTGATACCTAAAATATTTGAAGCAATAGTAAAAACCAAAATTTATAATTTGACTAAAAATCATATTTCTGAAAACCAACATGGGTTTATGAGCGGACGATCGACAACAACTAATTTATCTCTATTCACTAACTACTGTCTTCGTAGTTTAGAAAACCGTTATCAAGTTGACGTTATTTACACTGATTTTTCGAAAGCTTTCGACCGGGTACAACACAATGTTCTAGTAAAAAAACTTGAATTATTTGGATTTCGCTCCTCACTTCTAAAATGGATCCATAGTTATTTAATTGGACGAAAACAATACGTCAAAATTGGTAATATGCAGTCAAATGAAATTGAAAATTTTTCCGGTGTACCTCAGGGCAGCCATCTTGGACCGCTCCTTTTCATCCTTTTCATAAACGATTTGCCTAGTTACATTTCGTATTCAAAGTGTTTATTGTATGCCGATGGCCTTAAGATTTTTAGTTGCATTAAATCTCCACTAGATGCATGTAGAGTTCAAAATGATCTTGATAATATAGTTCAGTGGTGTAATCTAAATGGATTATATTTCAATAATAATAAATGTAGTGTTGTAACTTATGCAAGAATACTCAATACTATTTGTTTTGATTTCAAAATTGATGGTCAATACCTAAAAAGATTAATGAGTCAAAAAGACCTTGGAGTTATCTTTGATTCTAAAATGAATTTTTCGCTTCATATTGACCAAGTTATCTCCAGAGCAAATTCGATGTTGGGTTTCATAATGAGAAATTCAAAGTGTTTTGAAGATCCTTACACCCTAAAGACTCTGTATTTATCGATTGTTAGACCTCTGCTAGAGTATTGTTGTGTTATTTGGAATCCATATACTCAGACAAGCATCTTTCGTATTGAAAAAATTCAGAAAAGGTTTACTAAGTTTGCTTTGCGAAAAACATTTAGAAATGCAAATCTTCCGTCTTATGAGATCAGATGTGCCTTTATTGATTAAAAACCCTTAGCACTCAGAAGGAAACTATATTCAGCTCTTTTCGCTTTTGATATTCTCAATTCAAATATAAACTGTTCGATGCTACTTTCAATGTATTATATTTATGCACCTTCTCGTTTTTTGCGACCTAGAGATGGAAATTTCGTATATGTTCCTTATCATAGTACAAGTTATGCAAAACATAATCCAATTACCAGTTCTTGTATTGCCTTAAATGATTTTGATCTTGTCATTGACTTTAATAAAAGTAGGATAAATATTAAAAGAGATATATTGAATTCATTATAAATATTTTTATTTTAATATTTTTGTAAATAGGTTATTTATTCCTTAGTTTAAATCATGTATATAGTCTTTATAAAGTTATGTAACTTGAGTGACGAAATAAATAAATAAATAAATAAATAAATTATTTTGACAAAAAACAGATATTGTAATATTTTAAGTAGTACACCGAGGAAACTAAACTATCGCCGACGAACTTTATTACCCAAATGTTCAATAACGCGGATATCCCAAATAGTTTCCAATTTTCTTCCATAGCTGCAATTCTTAAAAAGAACGCACCTAACCACCCTGAGCACTAAACAGGGGAATCTATGTGCTTAATTCTTTGTGAAAGTAATTCAGTCAAATTTTATACTTAAATATTGTCAGATTTGTGGAAAAAAATAACAAAATAAGTTTTTTCCAACCTAGGTTCCGATCTAATTTAACCACTGTCGACCAAATATTTAATTTTACGAGTATTGCTTATTTTATGCCATCAACAGAAGCTCGCTATTATCCTAACTAGCAGGTATTGGCATAAGAATTTATGAGCAACTATAGCAATACCCGTACGATGCTATGGGTTTCCTGTCACACAGGCATCATCTTTCCGCCTACAAAATTTCATTAAGATCCATTAAGTCGTTGATTAGTGAAAGCGGAACAAATACACAAACTCTCCTTTTTGAAGGATAATCCAGTTTCTCATCCATAAGCTTACCAAATTTCATTAAAATCTATTCATTGGATGCGGAACAAACACCCAAGTATATATTTTTTCCTATTAAAGCCTCTCCCATAGGAACCGGTAATTTTTTAGCGATAATAATGACATATGTGATAATCCAGTGCCCCATCCATGATGTGTGTGTGAGTGAGAGAGAAAGATAGAGAGAGAGAGAGAGAGAGAGAGTGTGTGTGCGTGATTTTATGCTTCTAGGGAACAAAAGCTATGTTAGCTATTTGTAGAATTAGGAGATATGTTAAATTATGTGCTCTATGCAAAATTAAATTAAATATATCCCACGGGAAACATACACTTTATCGGGATAGAAAACAACCTTTGTGCTATTCCAGACTATAAACTATTTATGTGCCAAATTTTATCCAGATTCGTTCAGCCATTCTAGTGTTATTGAGCAACAAACATCCAACCACCCGTTCAAACTTTCACATATATAATAAAGGGTTATCCATTTTGCGGTTTCAGAAGTATAGGGCTTGAATTCGACATCTGTCAAACTAAATTGTTAAACCATTTTTTTTTTCAGTTGAAAGTCTGCCATTTACGATACAACGCATACAAATTGTTAAAACCTACTACAAAAATGGCGATTATGCCACAGCCACATATCGTGCTTTAAGAGGAGATTATGGTTTACATAATCGTCGAACTACGCAAGCAATTGTCAAAATTGTGAAGAAATTTGAAGAGACTGGATTGGTTACAGATATTGTAATGCCTATTTCGCTTTATAATCGTTTCGCTCGTACCACTGAAAATATCGCTGCTGTAAGTGAACGTGTTGCCGAAGACCCGAATGTGTGGATTCCTCGTCGTTCTCAGGAATTAGGACTGTCTTAAGGCACATTAATGCGTATTTTGCGTTTGGGTTTACACCTACATCCATATAAAATCCGGCTCACACAACAACTGAAGCCAGCTGACCATTCACAACGTCGTAGATACGTCGAATGGGTGCTTGAACAACAGACGGTGGACGGCGATTTTCCGAACAAAATTTTCTTCGGCGACGATGCACATTTCTAACTGGGTGGGTATGTTAATAAACAAAATTGTCATATTCGGGGTTCTGAGAATCCTCAAGTAATTGAAGAGAGGCCATTACATCCACAAAATGTCACTGTTTGGGGCGCTCTTTGTTCCAGAGGTGTGATTGGAGCTTACTTCTTCGAAAACGATGATGGAACGACTGTCACCTTCAATTCGGAGCGTTATGTTCATATGATAACCTTTTTTTGCGTAATTTCTCGTCGTGGCGATATCAACTGGCCACCAAGATCATGCGATTTGACACCGCTGGACTTTTTTTTGGTGGGGCTACGCGAAAGCCTGTGCTCATGCAGATAAACCTTTAACTCTTGAGCACTTGAAACCCAACATTCGTCAAGTTATGGCTGAGATACCGCCCAATGTGTGTCAAAAAGTAGTCTGAAATTACGTCAAAAGAATCGATGCTTGCAACAATTCGCGTGGTGGTCATTTAAATGATGTAGTGCTTGGCACATAATGACAACGTTTAAACTTTATAATAAAAAAGAAATATCATGAAAAAAAATATTTTATGTGTGTTTTTTTTATGTTTTTTTTTTCTTGTAACCGCAAAATGGATAACCCTTTATAATTGTACATTATGCAATCTCAACCAAATCGAAAACAGTTTTCACTTCCTGGCCGAAAATCTCCAGACAAACAAACGGATTATGGGAACTTATGTGTTTCTTGTTCTGTATCATTGCAAATTCAAGTTTAATCCAAATCTCGAGTTCGATATTTATTTCCAAATTCTAAAATTGACCTACAATACCAACGTACATATGTCACTGGGTAAAATGTTGATTAGTGTGTTTTCTCTTTTAAAATTAAATTCAAATTGTCCCAAAAATGCAAACGCTTATACTGTTTTATTTTATTTGAGTTAAGGCCAATTTTCCAATAGTCAGTTAAGCAGTTTTCCAACAGTCAGATACAACTTAATCTTGGGAAAAGATATATGCTCATTTTAGAACGGAATATGGAGATATCTGAGGAATAAAATTAATACATAGCTATTTTCGATGTCAAAAACACCTTTTGCTTTGAAGTAAACGTTAAAAAAATTACTTTGTATGAAAAGTTCGATACTCGAAATAAAAGTGACGTTCAAATTAAATTATTCCATAGATTGTTTTTTTCTTGATTGAAAAATTCAATGTTTTTATCCTGTTGTTTAACAGTCAAGTAAGTTTATTTCTCTGGCACCTAACATGCATCTTTATCTGGAGATTGAAAAATCGGATCTTAGAAAAAAAAATTTTTAATACACAAATATTATAAAAATATTACAACTTTGAAATATGTTCCATAACCCGATTAACGAACCATGAAAATTTAATAATAATATTTTGAATTATTTTAATACGTATACATAGTACATAATTTTATTGAGATACTCCATGATAAGGAGCACCCACACCACACATCAACGTGCATATTTCAAGTAATGGATGACCACTTTCAATTCATGTTAAAAGAAAAATACCATTAAAATAAGTTTTCGACATCCAATCACTTCAGCACATACATACTATATATATCTACTACGTACATTCGTCCAATATTTTATTACGGGCAAAAAAATGTAATTGCATCATCCATCAATCTGTGGTTTGGTTTGCTTCAAATGCCTTATCCACCAAACATACTAAAACCCGATCAAACTGACTACCCTGGCTAGTAGGGCGAACGAATAAATTTTATAGCTCAAATCGATATTTCAACAAATTTAAATTTGGTACTTTTTTCACTCTTATACTATATGGGTATACGATTCGGTTAGATGGTCTCCTTTTTGTAAACAAAAAAAAAATTCAAAAACGAAAAAAAAAATACACTTACCGGTTCATCATTTATAAACCACTGTAGATGTGACGCAGGATGCGATTTTCCTGATGTACAGTTTAGATTGAGCGTATCTCCAATCTGATATTGAAATTGTTGACCTTTGATATGTGGACCATCACGTGGAAGATCTAAAATGAAAAATGATAAAAGGCCATAACTTATTGGTTTCATTAAGGACATAGTGATTTGAAAAAAAAAAAAAAAAGGTAAATGGATCTAATACTAAAAACTTATTAGTGTATTTACATAAAACGAAAAAAAAAACGTTTTTGTAGATGGTATTGGTATTAAATGTTCCTTGAGCTATTTATAGAAAAAGGTTGTTTGAAAATATTAACAAATTCAGGATTGATATTTACAAGAATTCCATCGACAAACGACAACCAAAAAAAAAGGAAAAAAACCTATACAACCTCTGTCATGAAGTCATGAAGTTTTATTGCAGTCACTTAAACATCCCAAGTTCCAAACTTCAATCAAAAAATTGTTAAAGTAATTTTTGGAGAAATTTTGACAATCACATAAATGCTTTTGCCTATTGAAGTCTAGTATGAAGTTTGAAATCATTTTGTTTTGTTGTATAGTAAGTGTAAGTAAGACTGTGAATAGTCCTGACGACGCTCGAACACGGTGCGAGGGTGTATGCAAGCACTGCACCCTTCCTTCAAGGATGTTAAACGATGAAACCATTTTACTCGAATTTCATAACTCTTTAACAGCAAATTGCATTCACTTTTAGCAATGTTCAAATGAATTCAGTGAACATTTTTGGAGACAGACACACATGGTAGGAATAACTTGGCAGATGTACTGACAATTTACCTCTCGTTATTTGCGCGTTATTGGTCAACTAAAGTAAATAATTGGTGGTTGGCTGTTCTAGAAATAGGTGGCTTCGAGCTGTTTCTTTTCCTACACATCAAGTGCTTACATTAACTCCAAGTTGGTAGCCGCCGGATACTGGTCTTGACTTTATGTCATCACTTCCTAAGCGTGTAAGTGCGAATGTTGATCAAGGAAAAATTGCAATATTAAACCCATGGCCCTACAGATTGGAGGTTAGTGCGTTGGGCTAACGACCCGACCACAGTGTAAAAAAAACAATATTGTTATGAGAGACACGCGAGAAGCCTCGGATAACGACCCCCCTCAAATGGCAATCAAACCCGGAATGAAAATGGACTACGAACTACGAGTATGCACCTGAAATGTAAGGACACTCCACACGCCAGGTGGTACTCAAAAACTTATATCTGTCCTCTCGCGGTACAAGGCAGATATTACCGCAATCCAGGAGATGTGATCAGCATCAAAGCTACCTTCCAAAATATCAGCCTAATATGTGCACATGCCCCTACCGCTGAAGCTGAGTAGTCTAACAAGGAGGAGTTTTACGACCTCCTGGACGGAGCCTACGGAGCCTGACCGGAGTACGATGTCAAAGTCGTGCTCGGAGACTTCAATGCTAAAGTCGGGAGAGAAAATATCTTTGGGGGATTAGTTGGAATAGACAGCCTCCACGAAACGACAACAGATAACGGCTTCCGACCAATTGACTTTGCTGCAGCTCGTTATACGGTCATAAGAAGCATTAGGTTCCCCAGGCGAAGGATACACACAGCAACATGGTGATCTGCAGATGGTCGAACCGCCAACCAAATCGACCACGTGCTAATTGGCGCAAGGCACGCATCAAACATCTTGGACGTACGAACCTTCCGAGGTATACACCTGGACTCTGACCACTTTCTTGTTGTGACAAAATTCAGAGCCTGACTGTCAAATGAAATGAAAACGAAGACCGCCTAAAGGAAGAAATTCAACATCGCCTGCCTTAGCACATCTTAGAAAGCCAGAGACTACAGTGATCAATTGACCGGGAAACTCTTTGCTAGGGAAGCCAATATCGCGACATCATTAAGGATACAGCCAAGACCACCATACGCCACCATACATAGCCAAGCAACTGGCATCTGGTTATAGGACTGGCACGCAACCTCTTCGAAACAGCGAAGGGAACCTAGTCACCGGACCACAGGGAATTGTAGACGTGTTTAAGCAGCACTTCCAGCAACTCCTTAATGGGCATTATGTAGAGGCAGCAACAGGAGAACAAAGAAGCATAACCAGTTAATGAAGATCCGGTCCCAGCTCCCAGTACTGAATTGGTTAAAAAAGCCACCAACAAGCTTAAGAACAAAAAATCCGCCGGCTCGGATGGCCTACCTGCGGAACTCATCAAGTATGGAGGAGATGTCCTGGTAGGGCGCATGTACCAAGCATGCCGAATCTACAAAAAAGGCTATCCTATGTCCTAGCGAGGCATATCCTTCCTTAATTTTGCCTACAATATCATCTTAAAACTTTCTGCAACACTATCATTGGCACGTACCAGTGTGGCTTCAGGCCAGGCAGACCAGCGATAGACCAAATCTTCACACTGAGGAAAATCCTGGAAAAGACCAATGAATTTCAAGTCGAGACGAACCATCTTTTCAAAGCCGCATATGATAGCGAAAGCCGCCAAGAGCTTCTATTGGCGATGTCGGAACTCGGGATCCCGAAAAATCTGATACAGCTATATAAGGAGATGCGCTATCATGTGACTCCTTCAACATAGTCCTGGAACACCTAGTACGCAAGAGTGATGTTAACCTGGAAAGCACTATCTTAAACAGGTTTTCCCAACTGATTGGTTATGCGGACGACATCGATATCATCGGCCTCTCCAAGCGAGCTGTACTTAAAGCATTCACAGCTATTGATGACAGGCGAAATGTGTTGGAGTTAAAGTGAATGAAGACAAATACAAGTATATGATATCAACAAACAAAGCCTCATCTGTCCACCGCCTGGACAAAACGTCACTGTTGGTCGCAGTGATTTCGAGGTAGTCAAGGAGTTCACCTACCAAGGAACAAATATCAATTCCACGCACGACACCTTAGTGGAAATCCGACGAAGAATTACCCTAGCGAACCGCTACTACTTCGGTGTGGCCAAACAAATTGTTTATAAATTCTTGTCTCGAAAGACGAAGCGCACGCTATACAAAACGTTAATTTTACCAGATCAACTCTACGGGCGGCGCCGAGTGCTGGACGATAAGTAAAAAAGCGGAATTGATACTGGGCACTTTCGAGAGAAAATTTTTTCGGGGTATATTTGGTCCTATATGCGAAGAGGGCGAATGGAAGAGAAGATTCAATTAAGAATTGAACGAGCTGTACCAAGATGTGGATGTAGTCCAAAGAAGCAAAGCGCTTCATCTCGGCCACATCGAGCGAATGGGCAACAACGCTCCAGCAAAGAAATTCGAAGAAGCCTTAGGTTCGAGAGGACCAGGAAGACCGAACCTCCGCTACAGGGACCAGGCGGTTACAGTGACTGGAAGGAGCGTGCAAGGGACATCAACCGATGGAATACCGCAAAATGGCAGGCAGCGGACCTCCATGGATCGGGGGCCGGATAAGTAAGTAAAGTAAATAATTCAGAATTTGAAATATAAATAGCTACGGGACGTTGTGCGTGTATCAGTACTTTTTTGGCTTTGAACTTTATTTAAAAAGGAATATATTCCTCCACTTAGCACCTATGATACCACCAAGACAGCACCACCATATATTATGGTTTTGGAAACAGCACAATATGGCTGGCTGTTCTGGGTGTTCTAAAGAAAATTTAAATCCGTTTCTGAGATTGCTCCTGGCCACCAATATCAGCTTATGCGAATATTTTTTGAAATAACTTGTCTGTTTTATCAAATCCAGAACCAAATTCGTGAATTAAATGAGAAAATCAATCAACATTCCTCCACCTTATTTCCAGCAATGTCACTTGCATAGAAGAATTAATTATTAAAATTAAATCAGTTTTAACTATATTTTCGGTTTTATTTAATTAATTTCCAGCGGCCACAACAGTTGCAATAGTTCAGAAATATGAAATTATATACACTCTGTTTTTGAATAGGTAATTAGAAAAATTCTGTTTAGTGGAAAATTAATAATTATACGCTTTCCTAGAATTCACCGAAAGGGTTATCAAAATTCAATTAAATTTTCCGTTTTATTTTATTAACTTTTATATATATAAATATTTTCATGAAAAGGCTCCGCAGTAAATTTACAAACCTACTAATTGATGGTTCCGAGAAGGCACTAAAAATTATATTAATAGTTACTTTTCAGAACAAAAATATCAGTCATGTTTTATAATTGCTTAAACTCTCTGTCACATGCCATGGAAATTTGCTTTCGGCTTTTATTCATATCTGCGTCTGAAACAATTTCAAATATTTTTTACTCTGAAAAAATCTTGGAACACAATTTAATTTTTTTTCTGGTATTAGATATCTAATGTAAATTTCAACACACAAATTCTTGCTGATCCCCTTTTTGCATTTTATTTTATTTTTGAGCTTTCATATGTGCAGCTTTTTTTAAGCTTTTGAGTGAGACTTTATGAGAAGTGTTGATAGGTGGGGTTTTATTTCGATTTGCATTTGTGTCCTTGCTGAATAAGCCTTGAACTGCAGTTAAAAGCTTGTGGCTTCTTCAGTAATAAAAACAATTTTAAACCCTGGAATTGCAACGCGGTTCCGTAATTGTTATAAAAAGTATTTTTGTTTGCAAAACATCGTTGTACGCAAACGTAGCAGGGATTGCATATGTATAACGGTGAAACCATTACAAAAATCTTCTTATAAATTACCTCTTAGTGTCAGCACAAAGATAAATTGGCAAAACATTAATATGTTATGTTTATTATACCTATGTTATAACAGTCTTGAGAAAAATAAAGTATGGCAACGGATTGACGGTTGTCTTTTTATTTTACCCGATTCGTTTTGCATAGTAAGGTCACACTATGAAAGCTTTGAATAAGCGACGACTAATGCCTTTTTGAAATTCAATATATTCAGAGTGAAAACTTATTTTATTGTTTTCATTATACTGACAATTGTTGGTGGGCAGAGTTAAATTCAGACCGAAATTCAAAAAAAGTGGGAATATTATCTGAAATATCGCTAACTTTGTCACTATAGACCTTATGAGAGACCTTTTTTCATTTTATTTTTCAAATTAGTTCAGAACTGCAGACTTATTGTATTTACATGATGTGATTTGCGATTAGCCATTCGATCTTAATATTGAATCAGATTTATCATATTGACGGGAGTAGCTATACTCTGGCCAGCAAAAATAGTCAGTCCAAGGAAGATAGGACGCTTGCCTCTAACTCTGACTGTAATAGATACCAATAAGCTCGTACTGTTTTAAAGCTGTTGCAGGGTTGCAGTTGTGCGCATACTATATTACCACAAGTATAGCAGTGGTAACTCTGATTCAATTTCTTTATTTTAAGAGCACACAACGAGGATTGAGTGCATGGTTAATGCACTTGGATGTGCAATAGGTAGGTCATGGCGGCTTTCAACAACATTAAAAAAATTATTTCTATGTAACTCAGTGATTATTTCAGTGGGAATTTCAGCAACAGGCACCAGTTTTTTTCAAAAAGCTCTCCCATAAGGCATGTACCGACTATTTTTGTTGGGCAGAGTAACCTACTTTTTCTTCGGTTTTTTGTTAGGGAGCTTTCAGAATCAAGCTGTTTTAGAGCTTTGGAGAACAAATAATTCCACTAATGGAGGAAATGTGTTGTGGTTAAAACTCTGTCCAACAAAAATTATCAATACCAACATAGAAAAATGGATAGAAAATGCAGAGTATAGCTTAAGTTTATTGCATAAAATAGCTCTTAAAATGATCAAAGCTTTAAAAACAATGGCGCAAAATTTTAAACGATTTAGTAAAATGTTAAGGCCACTTTTAGCAATTTACTAAGCTAAAAAGGTGATTGAGTTAATTTTAAGCGATTTTAACATTTTACTAAAGTTAACATCACGCAATGGCTACTTTAACTTTTAGCAATTTGCTAAATCCATTATGGAATCTGATAGTATATCAGCCTTGCACGCGGGGTGCCCAGGTTCGAGTCCTGCTGGTGCACAATTTTTGTTTTTTTTTTTGTAAATAATGAAGTGAAAATGATGAAAATAGAAATAACTAATACCTTTTTAGAGCACATGTTGGGTTTTCATCAACATATAATTAATTTATAACGCATAACAACAATAATTGTGTTCATCAAAATCCAAACCCTACAAATGCTCAGCTTTCAGCTTAATTAGCAATTTACTACTTTAGAAAAGGTTTAAAAATCTTGAAATAGTTATTCAATCAATAAGCACTTAGGAAATTGCTAACTAGTAAAATGTTAAGCCCTTAACAATGGGTTGTTTAAAATTTTGCGCCAATATATGTAAGCCCATGCTCAAAAGCCATTTGCTGTGGGTAAGCTTTGTAATGGTACATAATTCTAATTTTAAGTGAATGCTTTGAATAAACACAACACAGGTCGTGATTTGCTTTCATTGTATCCTATCCAGCCAAACGTCATGTTAGTGATGTTTAATTCGCTTCTTAAACCATAAAGTTACAAAATCAATGCTATGATAAGTTTGTGCCATGCCGTGCCTTCAGAAATTTGTTGGTCCCACTGATTTGATAAAAAGCTTCAGGTTTGTGTGCTTTTATTTGAACATGAGTGTTTATGAAACAGGTAAATGATAGAATTCTCCTCGAATCTATATGACTTTAATTCGACATATGTATTTTAAAATAATTTGAATTATTACAAATCTTGTGTATACATTATTTTGAAAATACTAACTCAAAGATAAATACATAGTGTACATAATGAAGATAGAAAATTCAATTCGAGTAAATCCAATTAGTACTCGAATCTCATAAGAGTAATTGATATTTCAAAAATAAAAAACAAACAACCATAATGTAGATACATATACACAGTTTAATATTAACACAAACATAATATTTCTAAGAACTAACAACACATCCTGTAAGTTGTGTTCGAATTTGTGTGCACACTACACTTCCCACCAAAAAAAAACAACATTCAATAAATGTATTAATTTTAAACAACAACTATCTGTTTGGATAGTTTGGTCTAAGCAAATAGTATGTTTGAAATATAGCTGTATAGATTTTATAAATTAAATATTCTTCAAACTATCTGGCAAAACATAAAATTAATATATATGATTTCAGTGAACAAATAATTCTCACAAATCGAACAATGAGTATTTGATCACTTATTACGAACAGTTATAATCATACTCATATGCTCCTTGAGGGCATGTCCGGTCTACATATTGGATTTGTGTTATAGGATGTTATTTTTATTATTTCAGGCCTAAGTTTATAATTCTTCCTTGGAATTACACATTTCATACCTCTCTATAGTCACGATCCAATTGTCTATATCTATAGCATATAATATGATTGATAGAACTTCTACAATCAATCAATTGTTTAACTCTGTTAATAAATATGACCGAAGCATTTGATATGGTCAACCATAGAATATTTCTAAGCAAACTCTACAAAGCGGCATTCCGTGGCGTAATTTATAATTGGTTTTCATCCTATTTATAAGGGAGAAATCAGCGTGTAAGGCTTGATGATGCTTTTAGTTATTCTACACCAATAGATATCGGAGTACCGCAAGGATCTGTTCTGGGACCAGTTTTGTTTCTTATTAACATAAATTCCATTTTCAAACAAAATGAAAACAGTCTCATAATAGCTTTTGCTGTCGACACCGCATTCTCTAATGTAAATAATAATAATCTTTTTGATGCTGTCATATATTTTCAAACAGATTTACAAAGCCTACGACATTGGTTTTCAAAGCACGAACTAATTATAAGTGAAAAAAATAAATAGATGGTTTGTAATTTGGGAGGTTCTTGTCTGATAAACTGTGATGTAACTTTTCATTCATCTTCATGCCAGAAACTTGACCTCTGTACCCATACTTGTGGTAAACAAAATTATTTTGATAATTCGTTGTGCACTAATAGTTGTTTCAAAATAGATGGGGTATCTGGGGGTTTTAGTAGATAGGAATCTTAATTGGAAAGCTTATGTAAATGAGCTTGAGAAATATATGTTCACAGTAATTCGGAAATTATATTTAGTAAGACTACATTGCTCTACTAAAATACTTTCGATGTTTTATTACGGACTTGCACATTCTAAACTACAGTTTGGAATATCATCTTGAGGTGGAAGGTATGATGCCACAATTAAAGTGCTAAGAACAACCCAAAAGCGCATGGCCTGACCAACATATTCAAAGTCAGTACACTCATCAGATTTTTAATAATAATAAACCACATCTACATCTATAAGGTCCTTCAAGTGTTTTTTGTATGTAGCGGTTATAGTTCAAACCTAAGAAGTTCAAATTCATACAGTTTAAGAATAAACAGCCTTGATTTTGTTCAGACTCCGTTTTGTCATAAAACTCACTTCTCAAAATTCTTTTCAGCGACCGCGCCTACGCTCTTTAATAAATTACCTTACGAAATAAGAATTATTGCTTAACTCTTCCTAGTTAAATTCATAAATTTTTGGCATATACATAAGATTGTACTCAAAGTTACTAAATAATGTTTTCGTGTTTAAATTTTTTTTTCTATTTTTGCTATATTTTTCGACTATTTTCTTTGATATTTTAAGCCCCACAAATAATGAAAAAAAAGATTGTTTTAAGGCGGTTTCTTTAATAATATAAATTTTATATACTAATCTACTGGTTTGCATCAGCCAAGTAGAAGACTTAGCACTATTAAGTTAATTATATCATTTTTCAATAAACAGCAGCAAACGTATTATACCTAACGCAACGATCCCTCTTCCTATACGTCTTTCACCCAGACTAACTAGACTGTTATCCTGAAAAAGACCAAGGAATTTCAAGAACCACCATCTCTTCATCGACTTCAAAGCTATGAAAATATTAATATGTCAATGAACAAACTCTAAATTTTTCAAACGAACACTATCACACTGAATTTACGGTTCCTGATGCAAGGAGCGTTAAAGAGTGGGAACCCCGTTGAGTTATATATACATTATGGACGGTTCAAAAACCGAAGGAGTGGGTGGCGGTGTGTACTAAATCTTAGTCTCACTTTCCATTGCAGCGTGTTCCAAGCGGAAATTCTGGAGTTTAAAGAGGTTCTATCCTGGAAAAGGGAAAACCTTATATCCACATAGGCTATCCGCATCTTCTCTGAGACTAAAGCAGCCCTCAAATAACTTGGCGCTATTTCCACAAACTCTATAACTGCCCGCAACTGTCGATCATATCTCAGGAAGATGGCAGAACAGTTTAATATTCACATCATTTGAGGACATAGGTGTATTTTGGGAAACCAATTCAACCAAAAATGGAAGTAATCGGTATGCCTATCGCTACATGTAGACTTACGTTACAACAAAACGCCATAAAACAAACAAACATGTGGTCAAACATCTCCACTTGCCTGGGCACCAGACAGATCTGGGCCCATGTCGATAAATAAAAAAAAATATGTTTGTTTTGTTGTTAAGATACCAAAATTACTTTTTCGATATATCGCCTTCCATTGGAAAATCCCAGTCAAACAAATTAAAATTTAAGGTATCGCCTCATCTTACCAGAAAACCATTTTTTCAGAGACGATAAGTGAGGAAAAGTTATCGCCTAAATTACAGAAAATGGGCCCTGGCCAGAAATAAATACAAAACGCTCAAAAGGTCTGCTCTCCAGGGCTGCCAGAAATCATGATTTTCACGTTTTTTAGAACCAAATCATGTTTTCATGTTTTTGAGTCCAAAATCATTTTTTTTTTACACAAATTTTATCAAACCCAAGATCATAAACTAATAATGTAAAGACCGGAAACCTCTGCTTTTATTTGACATTTACCTACAAGCTGAAACACGCACACAAGTAACATTTCTGTTCCTCTTCCAATAGACACATTGATAGAAACGCACACAAGTAACATTTCTGTTCCTCTTCCAATAGACACATTGATAGAAACGCACACAAGAATACCTACTCTTTTTGGTTTATTTTCATATAGTGTCTTCGAGTGTGAATAGGTATGTGAAATGCTGCAAAAAAATAATGAAGAGAACACAATATTATTTTTCAATATAACACTTTATCTACGCACTCTTTCTCCCGCCCCGGGCCATGCAATATTTTTGACAGCTTAGCTATCGCCTGGAGTAACGCAATGATGATGAGTAAAAGAGATAGAAGAATGAAACTGTTTTTTTTTATTTTTCAATTATTAATTGAAAATCAATCGTTCTCTCCCTTTTCAATCCTTTTTATTTTCCTGATACCATTTTGCTTTGAGCATTGAGTCCAGCTTCAGCAATTGCATAAATAAACTGTTAATTAAATATGTTTGTTTTACTCATGATATGGTTTCCAAATTGTCTATTCGAATTCTCTCTTTTGTTTTTCATTTAACGCGTTTCTAACTACAAGATAGTTCCGTCATGTTTTTTTTTTATCCCGAATCATGTTTTAAAACTATGTTGTTTTTAATTTCTTAGTGGCAGCACTGCCGCTCTCTTTGCGCAGGAAATATCTTGGATCAGTAATATGTGTCATAAATGGGCACTGCTTAATTGACAGACACGCCACAAAACGCAGAAGTTGTATGATGGTGAGAAAGAGAAGACTATCCCATCGTATGTGCTCATGTCCAGCTCTCTCCCAGGGACGTAGATTACCCCTGGGAGAATTCTTCTCTGACGACACCAGTGATCTAAAAAATGGAAAGATTCACCAGCTTCATTAGAGGCTCCAATTGGTTTAATTCTTCTTGTGGTATCACAATGTACCCATCTGGTCTAAGTGAGTCAGTCGTTTTCCTGGCAGCCACTTCACCTACTCACTAACCTTAACCAGTATATAAATTCAAGCATTGGCTTAATATTTTTAACCCACCAATATTTGCTGATTCATTGAGATTCAACTTTCAACTAGGCTCCACATCATTTTAATTTAGGTTTTATCACAAACTTGAATTGTAAGCCATGGCTGAACTTTAGGTTATCTACTGAAAGCTCTGGCTTAAAATCTTCAACCAAGACTGAGCTGGGTATTTACAAAATTTAGTAATATTTTTATTTCCTTTGCCAATTAATCTATTTAATTTAAAGAAGCATACAGATCTACTTAAGCAAATATAATAATGTATATCTATATGTATCTATGCTGTATATATTTATGTATCCATTTTCTAGAAAGCTTATTAAAATGTCATTCTTCGTTGCCTTACATCAAAATGGATTTTTAAATATTATTATTTTTTCTCAAGTTGAATAGTGGCATTTCGTACAGAAATCCTTTCGTCCTAGAATCACACACAGCCATAAGCGGACTCATGAAACATTCCCTTTTGTTTAAACAAAAAAAAAATATGGTCTCTTTGAGCGGAAATGTATGTTTGTCTGCAGACAGTGGAACAGTGAGCAGTATTGCATGTAGTAGTGGCTAAAGCTATAGTGACAGGACTCTGCTGACAGTGAACAGATTTTTGTTTTTCTGTCAAATGGAGAATAAAAACGTTTCAGTTGTTGTACACTCTAGAGCTCGTGTCCTTTTGGTGTACGTTTTTTTTAATTTTTTTTTTTTACAAAAGTAGAATTGATGTTGGAGATGTGTGAGTTTTTTTTTTTTTTTTTTTAAGAAAAAATGCATTTCCTATCCATGTTCTGGGGATTTAATTTTTTTTTTACATAAAGGATTTTTCGTTGGCTTTGATATTGTAATGCAGATGTAACTTCTGGTTAGATTATGTAATCAGAGATTGTTTCCATTTTATGACATTAATAAAATTCGAGTAAAATAACATATTTTCAACTGCAAAAGAGCCAGGAAGCGTTGCCTCTGTACAGAGTTCTTTTATTACACATAAATACATCTGGAGACATTTTATATGAAAATTATAATCACTTGTGAAGTGGGATAAAATTGTAAATTTGTGAAAAGGCTTTTCATTTATGGATAGATAATATGAAAACTTTTTTTTTTATTTAACTCAAAGTTAATTGCAATTCATAAAAAGATAATTTATTCGTGCATAATTGAAGGTTAATGTCGATACATTTTTGTCGTCTTTCATTTAATTTTAGTGGGAATGCAGAATTAATGAATTTTTCAGAATATTGTAAAGTCTATATGGAGCTTCATAATGTAAATCATTATAACTCATTCCAAAAGCAATATATTCGCATTTAAATATTGGTTGTATTAAAAAATAAATTAAATTATTTTGTTTAGAGATTTTTGGTAGGTATACATAATTCAAATATTGCGCATTATTGAGTATTTCTTATTCTACTAGGTACACTGTTATACAAAAAATCGCTTAAATGCGAACCAGTCATCTGATCCCAACTTTCCAAGAGGACTCTTCAATTTCATAATTAATAACTGTCACTTTAAGAATTACCGCAACAAAAACTATTATTTACGTTCCCTTTTCCCCTTTTTTCCATATTATTTTTACAGGTGTTTCTTTCATCTTACTGAGAGCGAGAGAGGGCAGCCATGGTCCATCAGCCACCGGTTCTTTCTACTCAGAAGAAACAAAATATCGAGATTGCCAAAGTTGACACTTAAGTGGATGGTTGATCCACTTCAGCTCATTCGATTGACGGTTGTTCGACTGTACAAAAAGAAGCACGGATGAGAGTTGGTCTGCGATGCTGAAGTTACTCGTTGCGAGAATGGCTGCTTGCCCAACCTAAATCAATTATTTATATTTTCAATGTGAAAGATGGAACGGTAACTGCTAGTCCTTATTCCCCAAATCTGCGCAAAGGCTCAACGATTTAGAGTAAATTCGCGAAATAAAATTAGATAAACTCTCCTGCCATTAAAACGTATAATTGAAATAGCTTGGTACCATTTTTCCTTCCTAGTAATAAGCGAAAGGCGGAAAATGTGCGTGATATAAAAGTTCAGTTTCTATTCGGTTTTCCAAAACTTTCTGTTAAAAGCTTAGTGGGTGAAATTAGGTGGTTGAATGCACTCTTTGAATTGCGGCCCATTGGAAGTCCTGCCAGAGTTCGACAAATTCGAAGGTGACTATAAGCATGAAGCTGGGGTTTAAAGTGCGAGTAAAAAGGGCTGCTGGATCTCAACTGAGTTTGCTCATTCCCGCAAATATGTGGAAGGTAGCTGAATGATAATGCGATCGAAATCCACGCTCGCCGAGTGGCCGAAAGCACTTGGGAATTGGAAAAAAGAAGAGGTCATCCAGTGAAAGTAAAAGGCTGGAAGATTACTTAATACCCGTTTAGGGGGGTTCTTGAAAAAAAAGGAAATTAAAAGAAAAGGAAAGTTCTGAAAAAAACTTAAAGGAATTGAGACTTTGGCGATATTTTTAAATTACAAAAGGAAATTTTTGGGAAAATAGTTTTCTAGGAAGGAGAGGTAGCAGCAATAAAAGCTAAGTATAGTGCTTTTTTTGTTGAAAGATATTCATAAATGTATATATACTCGTTTCCTTAAAACTGTTTAATTGACTTAATTTTTTTTTCTTTTCGTTTGGCTTTTGTTGCGAGCATTTTCTGGTAAAACGGAACTCGCGACCCGTAATCAACGTACTTTTATTCTTTCGGCACCGAACGTTTACGGTCCATCTTCGTCTTAAGATGTCAATCTTGTTCTCTCTGTTTTAAAAGATCTTGGGTCTTACTCCTTCTTGCTAGGTTTCCCAAGCACCTTAAATTTTCATTAAAAATAATTCACATATGTTTAACATAATTTCTTCGTTTGTTTTTATTTTAAAATAACACCGTCGGTTCCGCTCCGAAGGTTTGTAATTTCCTTATTCTCATAAAAAAATCATTGGCGCCCTTTTATTTTTTCCGTGTACGCATTTCTGACAATAAAACCATTTTGACCGATTCTAATTAATGGATTAACAAAATCTAATCGGTAATATAAATTCGACTGCTGAGCCCACCCCATTAAGCGGAGGTAGTCAATTCAGAAAGCATCTAAGTGCTATCTACCTGTTGCACTTCGAACTCGAATTCGAATTTCTCTTGGCTGTCATTCGTTTCCTCGTGCATAAAAGCACATAGCTACGTCGTGTTTTGTTTTGTCGTCGGTCGTAGTTAAATTTGCGCGTCAGAGCTTTAATAATCATTAAATAAATTAAAATGATTGTTTTCGATTCTGTTCGCGAGGGAAAAGTGCAAAATAACTAGACAGCTTTAAGGTTTTGAAGCAATAAAATATGCCCAAGTTTTTATTCCCCATTAGACAAATCGTGAACAGAATATAAGGAGCTACACAATCATATACCACTGTTGGTGTTTCACACCCAAAGAGCAACAATGCGAATCTAGAAACGAATATGAGAAGCTGTACTGAGGAACAAAATTGGCAGATGAGAGATCATAAATCAAAATGAAAAAGAGAACCGGTGGCAAAACGAAGCCCTGTGGTACACCAGCATTTATTTTGCGGATTTAGTACTTTAACGTGCCAAAAGGTTATGTTTTATCCAGATAACGATACTAAAATGCTACAAATATTCGATTAGAGATCACTGCTACATTTGTGGTTATTTAGTATGCTTATACTACTGCAAGACTGTAAGAGTTTTAAAACAGTAAGAACTTATTATCATCTATGTATTACAGTCAGAGTGAAAACAAGGAAATATCATATCTTCGCTGTGCTGAAATTATAAATTAAATAGAGCATAGTCGCCCGGAAAATTACTAAAATTTAAAAAGAACGATGAACTTAGTTTCGCAAAAAAAAATCTTTAATGTAATTCGGTGCAATAGAAAGAAAGCGGGAGGTTTGCTAGCACACGATTACGTCGAATGCTATTGACCAAGTGAGAAATGTGGGAATCTAAGATTGATGCCACAAACATTCAACTGTATATCAGATTTCCGTAGACTGTGCCGAACCATTTCCTGCTCACCGAATTTGACAGCATTATAGAGCAAACTGTATGATTTCGCAGAGCTCTCTGTGGCTACAGGCAGTGCAGTTAGCAGTTTGCTTGTTCTGCAGTTTCTTCTGGGTTGGTTTGTATGGTATACATATTGCTCAGGCAACTAAGAGCAAGGTACATACCAGCGAGCTCAGCACATCGGAGCAAAATACCTGCGAGGTCAGAGCCAACCTTAACGTTGATTATCTAGTACCTGGTTACACGAGCGTACAAAGTAATCAACTTAAGAAAGAGAGCGGATGATTTTTCGAATGAAAGAAAAAGATGAAAAAAAAGTTTGGCAACACGCGTCCTGGCAACTTATTGATTAGCATCATTCGGAATAAGCGGAATCGGCGGAAAAACAACATATTGAATTTTTCCCTCAAAATTCTCCATGAATGACAATTGATTTAAAATTTTTCATAAGTTTCGGTTCATTGAGTATGTGCAACAAAATTATAACTGATCCGACTTTCGATTTAAAATGAAATGGCGGCGTGTTCGAAACATTATAAATTAAAAAATTTAGTTAAGATAGTTGAAGGCTTCTTTCCTTTTCTGTCCTTTTTTGGCCGAATACGCATCCATCAAGCTCAAAATCGTGAACATCCGAAAATCCCTTGTCAAATTCTAAAAGCACACACAGACACCAGTCTTGTTTATATTAAATACTAGCTGAACCGGCGATCGTCGTGCCGCCTAAATTCATTTATGGCAAGAAAATAATAATTCCGAGCATGCATAATGCTGTTTCATGTAATGCGGTAAATTAAAATTCTTTATTGTAAAGTTTTATTAAATGCAATAAAAATAACTAAATTAAAAATGTCTATGTTTTTCAGTCAAATCTAATTGATTGGCGTTTCGGCCAGCCTTACGCTTTTTTATGGTACACAACATTTTTAGTTTTATTTTCGGATGCGTAAAAGTACAACGCGGTAGGTTTGGCGATACGTGAGCACGCCACATATAGTTGACCATGTGAGAAACATGGGAATTCGAGATTGATTCCACAAACATCCAGCGATTGTCCCTGCGACTTATTGATTGTCATAGCAAAGGCGAGACGCACCGGAAATTGAAGACGGTTAAGCACGAATGGCAAATCGTTCAAAATAAGCGGAATCCGTGGAATGAGAACATCTTCGCCTTTGAATTTTCATTTTCGTGGCTTGAATTAGATTTGATTTGATGTTCTTCACAATCAAACGCGTTCCGTTGAAAAGTTTTGGCAGCAAACTTATAACTGAGCCAACTTTCAATTTTAAATTGTTGGGCGGTAAGCGCGGAACATCCAAATAATTCAAAAAATTTCGTTGGATAGTTGGTGGCTTCGTTTTCATCCATCACGGAGTCCACGGATTTGAATAAATGTAATTCACCGGCGATTTGATTTTAAATGACAAAACTCAAATGGCCGACATCCTTGTTTTTCGAAACCAAAATCGCTCGTGAACTCAGCCAATCATGGTTAACATAATTTTTAGCAATATTCGGGAAAACATTCGTGATAAGCTCTTCCGGCGATGTTGAAAAGTGGCAACAATTCGGCGCAAATGTAAACAGTATCTAATCTTATGACCTTTTTTGGGTCAACACGAATTTTTCAATCCCAAAATCATGAAAATCGAACAATCCGCTCTCGAGTTATGCGCCCACACACGGACGACATTTCTCTTTTATATACATATAAATTCAACGAAATAAACTCGAAGCAATCTCGAGACGTGGTCAAAAAATCGTACAATTTTTTGTCGAAGTTGACAAACATATTCAATTATGCTATTAAATCTGCTTAATATCTTACAAAAATGAGATTTTTTATATAAAGTTAATAGTCTTACGCAAATTTTCAACGTCTATTTTTTTGAAAACTATTTCAGTTTCATCACTGAAGGGAACATAAAATACTTTATTTGTTTATGGAAAGCGTATACAAGTTAAGTATGTATATACAAACATTTTTGTTGGTTTATAATATAAATAGTAGAAATTGCGGTAGTCTCATTGAACATATCATATGCTCTTGTTTAAATTAAAAAATATATTAAAAGCTTGCGAAGCAACGCGAGCATGGTCGGCTAGTTTTTAATAAAAATGTACCCCTTCAAGAAAAAACGGTAACTTCCACGTAGGGGCTCTCCCTTTCATCATGAGTGATGGCATAATGGTAATCATGAGTGATCACGATTTATAAAAAAAAACGAAACATACATTGTTTATAGTCAAGGAAAATTAGACAAAAAAATGATGAAACTTCGAAAAAATTCATAAAAAGCTGAATTTTGGTGGAGAGCATCATTTTAATGTCCTAAGCATTTTCTAATAAGTACCCTAAATTTGGTGCGGAACAAACATTTTTAAGGGGGCGGGAAGGGAGGCTGATATTTCAGTTTTTTTTTTTCAAATTACTCGAAAACTATAGGTTGTTTTGAAAAAAGTTGTAGGTACGCATTGTAGCTAATGTTATTCTACATAAAAAAGATTATGACGGTTCTTATCGTAAAATTGATGGACTTAGAGAAAAATGGTCTAAATCATTGGGGTGTAGTACATTAATTCAAAAAAATGCAATAAATTTATGTTTTTGAGTGGGAATTTTTTTTGGTTTTTATTTATGTTTGCAAAAACATATTCTAAGAAAATAACCTAACTTTTGGTGTGGAACCGGAAGGGTAATGCTTTCATCTTAAAAATTCTAATTTTCTTATTACGCTTAATATCTCCCAACATTTTGAATTTTTCTGAAAAAACTCTAAGAGCGAATTTAAGACAACAAAATGATATATCAACGACTTCTGTATATCAATTCGTTCTCAAGTAATAGCGTACCAAAGTTTAATTGTTCGTTAAAATGGAAGCTATATTAAGTTTGGCTGCTTTAACTAATCAATTTAACCTACGAGTATATATCCATTTTGATATTCAATTTATTTTATAATTAAAATTAGGCGTTCTATTACTTAAGAACGAATTGACACACAGAAGTCGTTAATATGTCATTTTACAGAGTATTTTACTGTCTTAAATCTGCTCTTAGAGCTTTTTTAGAAAAAATAAAAATTTTGGGAGTTATTAAGCAAAATAAAAAATATTTGGATTTTTAAGATGACATCAATACCCTTGCGGTTCCACACTTAAAATTTGTTTTTTTTTTTCATAGAATATGTTTTTGCAAACATAAATTAAAACAAAAAAAAATCCCCACTCAAAAACAAAAATGTATTACATTTTTTTGAATTACTGTACTACACCCCAATGATATCGACCATTTTTCTCCAAATATATCAATTGTACGATCAAAAGTGTCATAATCTTTTTTGTGTAGAATAACATTAGCTACAATGCGTACAGACAACTTTTTTCAAAATAACCTATACTTTTCGAATAATTTGGAAAAAAAACTAAATTTTTCCTCCTTCGCCCGCCCTTAAAAATTGTTGCTCCGCACCAAATTTAGATCACTTTTTAGGAAATGCTTAGGACATTAAAATGAAGCTCTCCACCAAAATTCAGCTTTGTCGGAATTTTTTTCGAAGTGAATGTCAAATTTTCCTGGACGATTATAGAAGTTAGCGCAAATTCTTAGAGCAAGAAGCGTTTCCTCATGCAGACTAAATTTGATTGAGTTCTATCAATTTAAAAAAAGCCATACGACAGGCTTGAACGACACTGCCACCTTTTTTTAATGCAATCTTTAATATTACTCCCATAAAGCGATTAAGCTCATAGACTATTCATGATAAATTAAAATGATTGCAAATTAATGCACTTTAAATAATGAAAGAATAATCAAAAGATTGCAATCAATTGATTGCTCTGATATGAATGAAGAAAAAAGATTCCAATGTACTTAGTGTAGAATGAATGTCGATTGGAGAATTCCAAGTAGCAATCCCAAAGAGAGTTAATGAATACAATATTAAAATTGAATTTGATGAATGATTTTTAAAGATTACATTCACAAATGATTGCATTCGCAGAAGAATGCATTCACAAAATAATTCATTCGAAATTAATTTCATTCTTTTAGAACATAGTTACTGATATAAAGTTCAAATTGTAATCTATTATAATTTTCTAATATAATATAGTCAAGTTATTTGACCACTTAAGAGAATTTGCTCAGATACTTTTTCACTGTCTATAATAGCTGGCTACTCGTATAATATTATAGACCATTATATTAACTGTATTGTATATAATACTCATATATCTCCCTCTATCTATGTGTATGTATAATAAGGCACATAAATCCATTATATACCTACCTACCTATACGATTGTTGTACTGTTTCCAGCCAAAAAAAATGACAACAACTCCTATGGGATGGAATCAATTCCAAAGAAAAACAAAAAAAAACTATCAAGAACCCAACACAACAAAACCCATAAAACCCGTTACAAATCACTTAAAAGGACTTAGATAAAATCTTAACCACAATTCCCATACGTATTATTATTATTACCTATATTATAAATGTAATCTGAAAATGATAAACTTAGTTTGAAGTCCTGGCGGACGACCGGCCGGCGGCGGCGAGACCAGCAAAAAATGGTTTAGGTAATCGCTTAATAAATAAATAGGCGAGTCTTTAATAAGAATTTTGGATGTCCTATTCCGCTTAGTAATATTCTTCCTGCTTTCATAGACATAAGGACAAAAGGAATGTTTTTTTATTGCTTAGAAATATTAAAGAAAAAAAAGAGGACTTAAAAGCAAAAATACCCATTTCTATAATTGAAAAGCTCAAAGGATAAAAAAGGAGTGTTTATGTTCAAAAGCTTTTTGTTGTTGTTGTTTTAGTTGTCTAGTTCACCTTGTTTCCTTATAAAATATATTCAAATAGAATTTTATTTTTCTATTTAAAAAAAAGCACTATTAATAATATAATGTATATGTAGGTATGTGTGTACTAAAAACAAGGATTAATTAATAAAACAATAAAAAAAAAATGAAAGCAATACAATGAAAATTAGGTATCCCGTCATTGTACATAACTGAAAGTGTGTATAGGTATGTACTCCTATATATGTTTACCCTTTCGAATTGACATAGCATTAATATGTATGTATACTTAGTACCAATGTAGGTATAAGCCGATTAAGTTGTCTTTTTGCAGCAAACAAAATAAAAAGAAAGGAACAACTACTCGTAAAGAAAAATAAAAATAAATCAAATTAAATGCGAAATATAAAATTTATCTTTGTTTGTGTGTGTGTGTTATTGTCATTCAAATCCTTGTACCAATTAATGGACTTTTCACATTCTCGTAGTTTTTTGTAGGAGTACTTACATACAATATCCATACGTCCTTCACCCTGGACAGATGAAAAGTTTGGTGCTTCGGCGGATACTTCACATCGATATAGCCCAGTCGAGTTGAGTGTCAGTCCTCGCAGCAAGACTCGCCTGCTATCTGAGTGTTCGTCCTGAAATTACAGAAATTTTTTCGTTTTTTTTGTTTAACATTTAATTGAAGTCATCCCTAGCAATGAAAAGGTACTTGAATACACACACAACATTCACGTCGCTTTTTCTGTGATATGTTGTGTCTGATTCATATTCCTATATGCTTAAAGAGGGTCAAGGGAGCGCACACGACTATATCCTCACATCCTTACAAAGGATGATGGATTATGAGGATGTTATGAAGGAAAAAAAAATATTTTCTTTCGCTGCTAAGCAAATATTTAGTATTCCTATAAGGAACCCTTTTAAGCGGCTATAAGCTTATGCATGCATATATACACAGAGATAGGACAGGTAAAGCATAATCGCACGTTTGAATACTTACAATAACACGTATTCCATCGACTGGGAAGCTATGCTTCTGTGGATCAGATTTGGGAACGAACCGATAGAACTCCTCGTTATCCTTGTACCATTTGACGGCGTAAAGAGCTTCACCCTCGTCATTGCGCTCGGCACTATCGATCTCAATTCCCCCACTGCCGCCGTTGTTGTTGTTGTTTGACGTGCTTATGCTGCTGCTGCTGCCACTGATGCCACTGAACGTATTGTGATGGTCCCGCAGGCGACTTGGCTCATCGTATATCCTGTAGGAAGAGGATGAGGCTTGTGTCTGATATTGTTGCGGTTGATGGGAATATTGTGGTTGCTGTTGTTGTTGTTGTTGCTGTTGGTGGTATATTCGGCGATACTGATGAGTCCTTATTCGTCTGTATAAGCCATCATCGGAATCCATATCAATGTATGTATCGCTGTTTGTTCCACGGCTGCCATCATTGATGCCACTGTGTCTGAGATTACCATTCAGCATGTTGCTTCCATTCGGTCGGCTCAGTTCGTATTGACACTCAAGGAATGTGGATTCACCACGTAGCTTGTAGGCTGGTATTGAGACTTTAACTAAACGGAGACCCGCTAAACCTGCAAAAGAATATAATATATAGGTATATGAGTATTGTTAAAGCTACTTAATTAATTCGAAAGTGCAAAGTTATGTTGAGAAAGATACTTCATATGTCTCTAATTTATGCGATGTATCTTGTGTATGTGTGTATTGTGTACAGGGTGGGTAGTAATTTAATGAGAGCATATGGACGGACATGAAAGTTAAATTAACAACGCGCCTGGAATAAATCACAAGAGTCTTATAATAAATCAATGAAATGTCGAAGGTTTTTTTCTTCCTTTTGACGTTACTGATTGAATTAAGCTCTATGTGCTGTGTTCTTGATCTGCGCTCACAAAGCAGCAAACAAAACTGAACTTATGGGTGAATGCATAAGAACTTTGTGTAAGTAGACCGTAGAGTATATATACCTAGGTATGTACCTATAAATTCCCAGAAGGTTTTGAATATTGTATTGTATTTGTATTTTAAAGCTGAAAAAGAAAACTTTGGAATGAGATCAACTTTAAATAATATTGGCGCAAAATTTTAAACGATTTTGTAAAATGTTAAAGATACTTTTAGCAATTTACTAAGCTAAAAAGATGATTGAGCTAATTTTAAACGATTTTAACATTTTATTAAAGTTGAAATCACGGAATGGCTACTTTAACTTTTAGCAATTTGCTTCAATTTCCATTATGGAATCTGATAGTATATCAGCCTTGTACGCGGGGTACCCAGGTTCGAGTCCTGCTCGTGCATAATTTTTTTTTTGTTTTTTTTTTTTGTAAATAATGAAGTTAAGATGATGAAAATAGAAATAACTAATACCTTTTTAGAGCACATGTTGGGTTTTCATCAACATATAATTAATTTACAACGCATAACAACAATAATTGTGTTCATCAAAATTCAAACCCTACAAATGCTCAGCTTTCTGCTTAATTAGCAATTTACTAGTTTAGAAAAAGTTTAAGAATTTTGAAATAGTTATTCAATCAATAATTACTTAGGAGGTTGCTAACTAGTAAAATGTTAAGCCCTTAACAATGGGTTGTTTAAAATTTTGCGCCATTGAATATAATATCTTCGATTGTTTTTGTATATATGTTTATATATATATTTATATATGTATAGGTTCATATATACATCAACGCGAAGTGAAGTTCTCATACCAAAAGTTTATTTATTTCCCAATCGAGAAAATTAAATCCACAAAAAATCCATTTAGCTTGAGCTATAAGCGACATGCGAGAAAATTTTTTTCTGGAACGAAATTTTTCGCTTATCAGTTATTATTTCTTGTCTGTATTTTTGAACGGAAATCATTTTGGCAAGCGAAGAAAAATAAAATAGTTTAAATTATGTGTGTGTCAAAATGATTTCTTTGCTTCTTTGGAAACTCCGCTAAAAAGAAGTTGCGGCCAAAACCCTTTGAATACAGTCAAGAAGCCAAAACAAAAGAAATGCCGAACAAAAAAATGCTCGCTGAGATAATAGAATAAGAGGAACTTATTCGGAGCAAGCAACAATCACTTCATTGCAATTCCAATAAATTAAACGCAGCATGGAATAGGGTAACAATTGTAATGTCCTTGGCTTCGGGCAGTTAATAAGTTTGAACATTTTTGAAAAATCATTCATTTTTGAAATTAATTTAGCTTAAGAAACGAAAACAATGTGGAAAAGCTTGCGGGATGAAAGAAGAACTTAATTAAGGGAAAGTCTGGCGAAAGTGATGATGGAGAGCATGTCTAAGTAGAAGAAGATGATGAGCTTTTAAGAATATTATCATATTTAACACCTACGCCTCTTCAATACTCAAGAGAACATGTCAAAGATTTGCAATGCAAAATCCGAAGCAATAAACCAATTGGTTTGCACAGTAGCAACTGCTCATCAACAAACCATTATTCATGAAACAACATTAAAGTACGAATGCATTTGGAAGCTTAAAGAAGGGTTATACTCCCAAATGAATGAGAAAGTTAACGAAATAAATTAAATTATTATCTATTAACCTTGTTTATGGAAATATGGAAGAGTCTTAAAAATAAAACCAATACAAAATGATGGAGTGATTGCTTCTGTTTTATTTATTTCTATTTTTATAAAAATACAGCCCTTCTTTTGCCATTCTAGAGAACCTTCTGTGCAGTGGATATAATTTTTTAAATGGTTTCTGATAGATGCTGCTTTCCCAGTAGTGCGATAAGAAGGACTAGGTCGAATACATATAATGACAAATCCTGAAACTGATCAAAATCAAATCAGTAAGCATAAGAACTTATAACTATTTATGAAAATAAAAGTACTCACTGCACTAAAAAAACGCCCTTTTTGAGCACGATCTATTAAGTATGGGTTAACTCCCATCCTTCTGGGTTTTCGATTAGATTTCTTGTTTTGGGAAAAAAATTGATATAGCCGCTGCACTGGCTACAGCGATGGCTATATTTAAAATCATTAAAAATTGGTTTCTTTGATATAAAATTGTATTTAAATTTAAACATAAAAAACTTCACTTTGTTCAGCAAAAAAAAAAAAAGGAAACCGAAAAATTAATTTAAAAAAAATAAACAGGTTCCACAATGATTTTAAGTTTTCTATTTTTGCTGTGAAGTTTTTGGCATTTCACTTAGATTTTAATTTCTCTTCGCATTGATGTATAAACTAGGCTTATGATTGAAAATTGTAAATGAATTGATTCATGCAGCTCCCTATGATATGAATGGCGGTTGTTCTTTTTTTTTTTTTTTTTTTTTTTTTGTGATTTAACTATATGCCTGTAAGACCTAAGGTCTTTTAAATGCAACCTGAATTTCACGGCACTAGTTTAGCACAGTGGATTTGAGAACCAGGTATTGACATTTTAACCCATGGGCGGCATCCAATTAAAATTGGAGGTATAGAAAAGGCGCCTAGCGTGGGGATCGAACCCACACGTCTAAATTAGCAATCAAGCACTTTATCCACTGCACCATTGCCACCCTTATAACTTGCCTTGGCATTGCTGTGCAAAAAAAAAGATGTTCTAAAATGATTTTTTACATTAATACGCATCTTTCCTATCCTTCTTTCTCTTCCTTAACCTAACGACCGCGCTGTATTAATACTTTTAAAGGGTAGTAGGTACAGTGCAACACGGATATAAGAAAGTCTGAAAATCAAGGAAATGTCTTTTTTTGTCAGAGTTTTTCTTATATCCACGCTACGGATATAACAAAGAAAATTTCTTACAAAATTTCATGGAAGTAGGTCATACAAATTTTATATGCATATGCATAATGAATGTAGGTATGTAAGATAAACAGCTTTAATGTAACAAAGTACAAAAAATATACTCTTTTTCAACAAGTAAAAAAAAAAAAAACAAAATAAATAAGTCTTCTCTTCAAATAAATAAAATTAAAATTTAAATAAACGCAAAATATTGTGAGCCTACGGAATTAAGGTTGCTACATATCTACGTATAAATGTACAGTAACTGTTTGGTATTACAGGTACATTTATATTCGATAGACAACAGGCAAAAAGAAGTCAAGTCCAAATGTCAGAATCACATTTGTTTACATTGTTGTATTTGTAAATTTGACTTTCTCTCCATTAAAAGATGTGAAATCGAACAAAAATATGTGATGTAGTTAAGCTACACACAAATGAAAAAATATCAATTTTATCCTACACAGATGCAAAAATATCAGTTTCATAAATGTAATAGCTTGTAGGCAAACACAAATAGCTGCTGAAATTTGCCATCTTTGTATTGCTCATCATCCAATTTTCAGCTGTCATTCCTTTGAAAAGTGCCAATTTGTAATGAAGGTCTTACCACAAAGATGCATATTTAAAAGGTTTTGGGACAGGTTTGTCTACCAAAGAATTTCTTATAAGCGTACTTTCTGGTTCTAAGAATTGATTGTGATGTGTATGAAAGGCTTACTTATAACATATAACAGTGTTTTTCTTATATGCGAGTTTCTAATATAAACGATTAATTTCGAAGGAAATATAAAGAAAAAAGCACGGTGTTTCTCATTGCATTTCTTATAAGCGAGTTTTTTTTATATGAGTGTTTCTTTTAACCGTAAAATGCAATCCCTTGAGCGCGTGTAGATTACATAAAAAAAATTATTATTTCCGTTAATTGTAGATATGTATGTTTCTTTCTGCAATTTCTGAAACTCTGCATGAATAGAATATGTTTCCACTGAGTCTTCGTAACCAATTTGAGTAATTCTTACAGGCCAATGAAAAAAATAGAGGTAAAACTTCTTTTTATTTTTCGGTTGATACTCGTACCACTAAAAACAATTAATTTGAAACTCAAAATCCAAATCCAGTAAGTATTTTTGAAATGGCACGCAGCGCTGCCGAAGTGAGTACTAAGGTAGTATTCGTACTCCCCTGCCATTCACTTTACTCCCGTACTCCCCTCACTGGAATTGTACTCCCCTCAAAAATATCCAAAACTCTCACAAGCATTCATTAAAGATGGCACTCCGATTTCATTGGATGCGTTTAACCCTGAAATAGTCTGAATGTATTCATTCGAATTTTTATAAAAGGATGAGTAAACATGTCTGGTAAATGCCAGTGTGTCATTTATATTGGCATATAAAATCAAAAAACTACTAATATTTATTATTTTTTAAAAATATGCGGAAAATCTAGTCACCGAAATGAATGACAAGAACTCATTTCAGCCAGTTTCGTTTGTGAAAATCGTGTGTGAGTCGTTCTCTAGTTGCACTTATACAAATATTTCCAAATCTTTTAACGGGTTAAGCATGTTGAGGAACTAGATGAAGAATAGAAGTTCTTGAACAACATCGAACTCTTTGATTGATTTTGGAAGATTTCTTGCAAAATCTATTCGCGACTAAAAATGCTCTTAATGAACCAATGCTTAGCGCATTAAAAACATATTGGACCTTTAATTTACATACATCACAGTAGTGACAATGCTAAATACATTTTTCACAGTTATATATAAAGCAAAACATAGAACCTCCTTAAGCATTGCCGCAGAAAATATTTTGGCAACATCTCTTCTTAAAAATGCACATGCATCTCAATAAGATAAGTAGCCAGCAAATGAGTTGTTGTCTATAATTATTACAAATCATGTAGAAAAAAGTCTGATATTGCGGATTGCTTTGATTTTTTCACATTGAATGTGTTTAATACAAATTATTTGTCTTTGCTTATAGAGCCGGCAGCCATTTTATCATAGCTGAATTTTTTTCTGTGAATAGATACCAGAGTAGATAAGAACGAATGGACATTCCTAATTTTCAAAGCTGGGGCATTTCGGAGATATGCAGTGTGCAGTGTTAAGATGTCATCTAAGAGGTGGCTGCAAGATGAAACGCATCACTATAGGTGTTTGACATATGTCAAACAAGGTTTGAGACACTATCCCCTTAAATATATAAAAAAATCAGCCTTGATAAAATAACTTAGTTGTTAAAACTGCATATCTCCGAAAAGCCCCAGTTTAGAAAATTCGGAATGTCCATTAGTTCTTATCTACTTTGGTGTCTATTCACAGAAAACAATTCAGCTATGAGAAAATGGAGTATGTCTACCGGCCATGGGATCTTGGTATATTAAGTATGTTTTACTCATTAATGCTTTTGATTTCAACGGGATCTTTTATTTCACCTTTAAGTAATAAAATAAGTGAATAAAATGAGTTGGAGTACCAATTTTACAAATATTTTAATAAAGTTATATTGCTTATATCAATGTTCTATGCTATTTTGGCGTACTCCCCACGAACACGAAATACTCCCCTCTAATCCTCCAAAATACTCCTATTCAAATTTTCACAATGGCAGTGCTGTTTCAGGTGTTTTTTATAGGTAACACTTATAAAAAAAAACTCTACGAAGAAAGAAAAGAGGATCCGCAGCCTCTCAGCTCAGGTATCTCGAGGAATCTTGCACCGCCACCAACACCCGCCGGTTCTACAAAACAGCCGAGCAACTGGCATCTGGTTATAGAACTGGCACGCAATCACTTCGAAACAGCGAAGGAAACCTAGTCACCGAAGCACAGGGAATTGTAAGCGTGTTTAAGAAGCACTTCCAGCTTAATGGGCATTATGTACATGAAGCAACGGGAGATCAAAGAAACATGAGACCAGTCAATGAAGATCCAGTCCTAGCGCCCAGAGGTTAAGAAAGTCATCCACAAGCTTAAGAACAACAAATCCGCCGGCTCGGATGGCGTAGCTGCGGAACTCTTCAAGTATGGAGGAGATGTCCTGGTAGGGTGCATGCACCAGCTCATCAAGTAAGTGTGGGAGGAGGAAAGCATGCCCGACGACTGGTCAACTAACTCCATAAGCCCATCTACAAAAAAGGCGATCCTATGTCCTGCAAAAACTACAGAGGCATATCCCTGCTTAATGTTGATTACAAGATCCCATCCAAGGACTAGCTCATCCCAGCTTTTCCAGACGTGTACAAGGTTCAGTCAAGGACATGCGCTATCATGTTACTTCTTCAACATAGTCCTGGAGTAGTTAGTACGAAAGAGTGGTGTTAACCTGGAGGCACTATCTTCAACAGGTCTTCCCAACTGCTTGATTATGCGGAACTGTTGATAGCAGTAATTTTGAGGTAGTCAAGGAGTTCACCTACCTCGGAGACACCTTAGTGGAAATCCGACGAAGAATTACCCTAGAGAACCGCTGCTACTGCGGTTTGGCCAAACATATTAGTTCAAAGCTCCTGTCTCGAAAGACAAAGTGCACACTATACAAAACGTTAATTTTACCAGTTCTACTCTATGGCGCCGAGTGCTAAACGATAAGTAAAAAGGCGGAATTGATACTGGGCAGTTTCGAGAGAAAAATTCTTCGGAGGATATTTGGCCCTATATTCAAAGATGGCGAATGGCGGAGAAGATTCAATCGAGAGTTGTACGAGCTGTAGCAAGATGCGGATGTAGTCCAAAGAGCCAAAGCGCGTCGACTACACTGGCTCGGCCACATCGAGCGAATGGACAACAACGCTCCAGCCAAGAAAATCTTTGAATCCCAGCCCCCAGGTTCGAGACGACCAGGAAGACCGAAACTCCGCTACAGGGACCAGGCGGTTACAGACGCAAGAGCGCTTGGTGTCGACGATTGGAGGGAGCGTGCGTTGGACCGCAACTGATCGAAGACCGCAATATATGAGGTAGCGACCTTCAATGGATCGGTAGCCGGATAATTAAGTAAATAAGTATAACACTGATAAGAATTCGTATAACTGTCATTTGTAATTTTATTTACTGTTTATATTCAAAACGCTGACATTTTAAAACTACTATAATTTTGTTGATTGAAGTATATGTGAGCTTAAGATTAATAATTCTAAGTGAAAACCATTTCTAATTAAAACTTAATTGTGAACAAATTCTGAAACATGAGCGATTTCTATTACAACGACATGCAACCATATTATATGTACTCTTCTCTGCATTTTCGCATTGCGCCTATTGGAATATAACCATGTTATGTACATATATGTATGTGGCTTGATTTTTAACGCGCATAGAATTTCGCAAAAAAAATCATGTGAATATTATAAAAAATTAAAATGATTACTAAAAATAATTAAATAAAACAATATTATTTTTTTAGAAAAAACCGAAACGAAACCAAAGAAGTAAGCCCGTGGATGGATGAATGAAAATCCGAAACGCGTACCTTTTTTAAAATCAAATTTGCATAAATGTTGCGACAATCAGTGGCGAAAGCAGTGTGGTTCTGAGGATTCAATATGTGGAGCAAGTTAAAATGTATTCCTTTTATTTTCTCTATATGTCAGTGTTAAATTAACTATGGTTTCAATCATTTTCTGAGTATACCAAATGAGAAAAACAGCCCAAAAACTTTATAGGCTCGTTAAATGTTTTCGATTTGTCCTTATATAAAACAGTTTACTGCTTTACGCTGATCGGTGCGTGCTTCCGTTATCTATGGCGTCAAGCGATCGATCTTTTTCATGACTGATTCGATTAAAAGCCTATCTGATAGTCGAAAACGGAGATAAGCGACTGAAAGGTTTGATGTTGTTGAACATCTTTCGGGGATATTAATTATTGAGGTTGAGGACATTATAAATAAACGGTGATTTTTTAAGAGCTTGGTTTTTGAAAATTCAAAAAAACACAGAAACTTGTAAAAAGTGAATGAAATTTTTATTTGGATCGATAAATCAATTTCTGCCATTTACTTTTTAAAAATAATTTCACTTAAATGTTGCCCTCGGCTACGCTTCAGGTGGTCCATTCTGAAGGTCTTCACTCCAAATACGGCAATTCTGCTTATTCACGTATCCATTTAGCCAAAAATGAGCCTCGTCGCTGAAGACAATTTTGCGATAAAAAAAGGGATCCTCATCCAACTTTTCTAAGGCCCATTCACCGAAAATTCTACGTTGTGGTAGGTCGCATGGCTTCAATTCTTGCACCAGCTGCATTTTGTATGGCTTTAAACCAAGATCTTTGCGTAAAATCTTCCAGGTGGTCAAATAACACAAACCCAATTGCTGCGATCGGCGCCGAATGGACATATCGCGATCTTCAGCAACACTGGCGGATGCAGCAGCAATATTCTCTTCGGTACGCACTCTACGGATACGATTTGGTGGATTAATGTCCAATCAAGTGAAACTGGTGCGAAATTTGGTCACAATGAACTGAATAGCCTGCTCGGTGGGTCGATTATGACGACCATAAAACGGACGTAGCTTGAGAAACACATTTTTCACAGAGCACGAATTTTGATAATAAATTTCAATAATTTGCAAACGTTGTTCAGGCGTAAGTCTATTCATGATGCAATGGCAAACAATACTGAATCGAAATGTCAAATGTTCGTGGAATTTGTCATGTGTGATCTGTCAAAAATATAAACGTCAAAAACCAAGTAGCAAAAAAATCACCCGTTATAATGGCAAAAGTTCCTAAAAACGTATTTATTTTTTTTTTCGTGTATCCAAAAAAACATATTTATTATTACTATATTTACTATTATATAAAGACGAAACAATTATTACTTATGTCACGCGGGTAATCTCAGAAAGTATTCAACCGATTTACTTGAAACAAATTTTATAATTTTCCTTATGCTCTTTTCAAGGATATTTTTTATTTGTTAAATATATTTGTTGAATTAGATTATTAACTTTAAAAAAAAATCGTACACTTTTTTGTCGACGTTGATCAACATATTCACTTACGCTCACTTACAAAACTGAGATTTTTTGTAAGAAGTCAATAGTTTTATGCAAATTTTGAACCTAAATCATTTCATAACTGCACTTATAAGCTGAGAAATAAATGTATTTGCCAATTATATATTTATTAAATTTTTGTATTTTTGCAATGAATTCGATTCAATCGCTATGACTGTGTAACATCTTTGTTCCATTTCATTATCGTTCCGTATTTCTTTTGTTCATATGCTACCGAATTTCTGTATACTAAATTGTTCGCTCATCGATTAACTTAGGAAGAGAAAGTATTTATACACATATTCAAAATTAAACATATATGTTTTAATTTTGAATATGTGTGTAATAATGGTCTTAATTTACGTTTATTCTTTCTTTTTTCTCTCTGCGTCTTGAGAAATAAAGCACATATGAAAGCCGTAAATAGAGTTTTAAAAGATTTAAGGTCTTCTTCATCGACGCTTATCGGTGGAGTAACAATGGTGTTATCTGGAGATTTTCGTCAAACGATGCCAATTATTCCCAAGGGGATTCTGGCTGATATCATAAAAGCTTGCCTTAAATCATATTTTATTTGGAAGAGGGCCCAAAAACTTCAACTTCAAACAAATATAAGAGTAGAACTAACTAAAAAAAACAATGACAGTGCTCAATTCGAATCTTTTCTGCTAAAAATTGGTGATGTAAAATATACTAACTCAGACTCAGATAATACAATTCAATTAAGCGAACGTTTCGGAAAAATCGTTCACAACACACAACAACTTATTCAGTGCGTCTATGGAGACTTGAACTCTTTGCAATATAGACCATTTTCTTGATTCTGCGAAAGAGCTATTGTGTCACCAAAAAATAGTTCAGTGGATGAAATAAATAACCATGTGCTACTAAGTTTAAAAAACGGAGTCATATCAATACGAAGCAATTGACAGTGCTGTCGATGACAATGACATAGTAAACTACCGTCAAGGATTTGTTAATTCTCTCAACTCTGCAGGTCTTCATCCTACCAATTGAATTTAAAAGTTGGCACACCGATTATGCTAATAAGAAATCTCAGTCCCCCAGACCTATGCAATGGCACACGCCTCCAAGTCAAAAAGCTCGAATACAAGTTCAAATTCTTACCGGACCTGCAGTAGGAACTCATGCACTTATTCCCAGGATACCAATGATACAGACAGATCTTCACTTTCGATTCAGACGTCTACAGTTTCCAGTAAAACCATGCTTTTGCATGACAATCAATAAAGCTCAGGGTCTGTCATTTCAATTCATTTGGGTAGATCTCAGAGAAAATGTTTTTTTCCCATGGTCAACTATAGAGTAGGCTCAAAAAATAAACAGTACCCAGAAGCATTGAAACAAAACAAATTTAATATGTGCTAATATTTGTTTTTTTTTTTTAAGAATAACTTTTTACTAAAAATATGACACAAATCACAGAAAAGGCCTTGGTTGAGTTATGATACGATATAGCCTTTGTGAAGCAAAGCGAGCACGGGTCTTCTAGTTATATATAATGACAAAACAAACATTTCGTTTGTCCTCCCTAATCTCAGAAAGTATTTAACCGATTTACTTGAAACCAAATTTATAAATTTTCTTATTTATATAACGATGTAATTGGATATTTCTTATTTCTTAAATAGTTTTGTTGAATTAGATTATTAAGCTAAAAAAAATCGTACACTTTTTGTCGAAGTTGAACAACATTTTTAATTATGCTCCTAAACCTGAATTTTACAAAAATGATATCTTTTCCAAAACGTCAATAGTTTTGTGCAAATTGTAAGCCCTAAATCATATCTTAATGTACCAACATATAAGCTGAGAAATAAATGCATGTACAAATTATAAATTTGTCAAAATTTTTGTATTTTTTAATTTATGAATTCGATTCAAACGCAATGACTGCATTTCTTGTGTATTTTCTTTTGTTTATTTGATTCTGAATTTCAGTCCACTCAAATGTTCGCTTATCGATTAGCGTACGAACAGCAATTAGTAATATTTCAAGTCTTAAACCGTTTTGGGGAGTAGAGTGGCTTTTAATTATGAACCACAGTTTTCGTATTCGAACAACAAAATAACAGATATATGGAAAATTAATAAAAATTGCCAATTTGGCAAAGCCACAAAATATGTTGTGGAATTTAATAGCATGTATTGTGCTAATGCTAAAGTAAGCATTCTTTATATAGCCAAGCCAACTGTACCTTTAAAAAGTATGCGCAATGGAGTTCATCCACAATTTAGGAAATTCCTGGATAATTTTAGATCATATGCCATCTTTTAGGGCAAACGGATCTTAGGGAAAATGTATTTTCTCATGGCCAATTTTAGGTAGCCCTTTCAAGAGTGCGCCTTAAAAATTTTCAGTGAAAATAATAAAATGCTAATATTGTATATACAGAAGGTTTAAGATATTCATGTTCGAACGTCTATTTTTCTTAAAACTGTTTCAGTGATAGAACATAAATTCTTTATTTGGTCACGGAAAGAATATGTATGTACGTATGTACATACATTTTTTGTTATAGGTAATACTATAGAAGAAATTGCGGTCAGTCTCATTGAGCATTTTATATGCTTTTAGTCATATTAAAAATTTATTTAAAGCTTGCGAAGCAACGCGAGCACGGGTCGGCAAGTAGATAAATAAAAAAATCATTCGCTAATATTTAGTTAATATATTTCTGGAACACCACCCCCCCCCCTCGACATTTTTTTTCTGCGTTCGCCTCTAGCGGGCGACAATTTTTAAATACATTAAAAAAACAAACCAAAAGTTAAATATAGTATCTAAATAATAATTATTATTTTTATTTCTATTTTCAATGTCCAACGAAAAGAAAGAGACCGCCGATGCCAGGGAGACTCTCGGCGAATTTGGTTCCATAATTACGTCCTCGTCTCGGGTGTTTTTAAAGTAGTTTCTAGAACAAGATTCATTATTTTTTTGAAAAATTCATTTTTTTTTTAACCAACATATTTTGAATCAATTTTTCTTTCATAATTCTATGTCAGTAGATGAACATACATAATTGTATTTCAATTTCATGGAAATCAGTCAGAGAACAACGAAGTTCACATAAAAGACTAACCACCATCTTATGCATTCAGAAGTATCTCCAATAATGATATATGTCATCTTCAACAATTTAAAAAATCCAAAAATCGTTTTGGAGATACAGAGATTATTGTCCAATTTGATAGAGCTTACCATCAAGTTCTAATATCGAAAAAATGTGTTTTTGGCATCTATATTGTTCGTTTTATTAGACATATCTAACCTTTCGGACCATTCCAGAAAAATCGAATTTTACGGCTTGAAGTGCCCAATCCACAAAATAAACCTGGAGTACCACAGGACACCTTTTTGCCTCCGATTCTATTTCTAATTTTGAAGTATGATCTTTTATCTGGCACTCTTAGTAGGCTTAATTGCTTTTCTTTGCAAACAGTTCCCTCACCTTTTTATATTTGTTCCTAGATTCCTATCATATTCCTTCGTGCGTGGAACTCAAACGGTGAGGTATAAAAAGCTTATTAAATTCTGATCTTCGTAGTATTGTCCGGGACGAATAAACATTTCATAGACTTTAATTCTTATAAAATAATATGCCTTCTTCTTTCCTTAAGAATTGACACTCCCTCCGTTTTGCGCGAAGAACTTTTGTATCGAGGAAACCGATTGACTTTCAGTTCTCTGTATCACAAACCACCCTTTGTGGAACTACAACATACTCGTATGTATGATATTGCCAAAAAATCTGGTAATTATTAATGTTCTCTTGCTGTAAGAAATTCGTTTGCTCTTTTAATCTGAATGTAATATATGAACTATGAAGCCTAAATTTGACCAAATTTTGAGTACAGCTGTCATAATCCAAAAATGGAAACAGTTGCATCTGTTGAATACCGTCGCAATGTTTCATGCCTTTCATAATTGTTCCAGCGCAATAATCAGTTGCATATTCCTCTCCTAAAACTATATTCAACCGTAAAACTCGTTCTTCTGAGAATGCTCCTCATTTTAAACTTGTACCCAACTTCTAAAGTACCGGCAAATTCAGATATTATTTCTTTAGCCGTACATCACGAATGCAAAATGCCCTGTTTTTCATGTACACGTACATCCTTATCTCATAAAAAATTCTTCATTATTTTTGTGCTCGTACATTTAAATGAAAGTAGGTAAAAATATTTGCTGGGAGAGGGTGTTAAAACTGTTTAATTATACAATGAATTGGTTGCTTAATGATTTGATTAACTCTGATGTTATAAATTGGGTTCAAGTAAGAATTAAAATATAAATTATACCTTTGATCGGCACTTTTAGATTATTTATACACCCACCACCTAAAAAAAAGTATTTACCTTTTTGAATAGACAGTTTTTCTTTAATACAATAAAGGTTATTCCAAAAGTAAAAGCCACCTCACGGTATATAGGTATAGGTATAAAGGAAGGAAATACTTATCGCATGTATACAAAAAAAAAATGGTTTCCTCCATACAACAGCCCCTAGATAACAACGGATCATTGCCGAAATTCGGTAGGTACTTATGGCAATCGGATAATAATTAATCATCCTGGCCGCTCTCTGCATTGCTACCAGCAACTGTTACAAATGCCCATAATTGATCCCACTCCATTACGCTATACTTTGACCATTTTATCCAACAGCAGCACAATAACAACGAAAACCAAGCTCATTTTTTCTCCAAACATTAAGCCAAAAAAATAGGTACTCTCATTTCTCGTATACGAGTACGTATCTGGCAAATCAACAAAAAAAAAAAACCTAAACAAAAGTTAAAATTTATTTTGTACAACTTGGGAACCTGGGTTGCTTTTGCTGATTCTTAGCTTCCATAATTCACCCGAATCTACACAATAAAAATGGTTCAAATCCATAGAATTCTTAATCAAGGTGCGATACCCTGCAAGCCGCGGGATGGGGTGATGTGTATAGAGTAAAATGTAGCGTGTAGGATGTTGGGCATAGGTAAGGTATATTCCCCGTACCCGTGCCACCTTCATCATGAGTGTTCTCCTGTATCGGCAGTAACTTTTCTGTCGTAACTGCCTATTTTCTTATCTCACCCTGAGCCAAGAAAAATAATGTTGTATTCATTTTGATAAAAATCTCAGTTTCAAAAATAGCAAACAACGTTTAAAAAAATCTCTCTACAGAAGAAGAAGTAGCAGCCAACGAACGAACGACAAGCCATGACAATGCTTCCATTTTGGATAGATGTTTTTGAAATCTGATGTTGTTGTTGGTTGTTGCTGTTTTGTTTGAGCTGGGAAATCATTTTTTGAAATGCCAAAAGCAATTTTTGTGAAAATGTTCCTTAGTACAGGAACATACATGTGTGTTGTGTACTACTCTCTACACCTATGCATAGAAGATGATGGTGTTTTGCTGGTTTTGGTACGAGCACATACCTTGCCTATTGATGTGATGAGATCATGATAAATTCATAGCATTCAATTCATTAAATTTGGGACAACTAAGGGGCGGTGTAAGGAAAACATCAACCCACTTAAGTGTGATGTCTATAGGTACCTCCCTACCCGTCACTGCCACCATTCCTTGGAACGGAACCATTCGATTGGAATCCAGATTCGGTTTTGGTCGACACGAAGCGGCGTGTGTTCTGAGGCCCGCAAACGTCAAGGATATTAGATTGTTCGGTTCTCCACATTGTGTGGTAATGATATGGCAGGGTATATTGTGGTGTCTGAGCAAAATCAGGTGGCAAACATTGGCAACACAGCATTAAAGCCTTGATAAAATATTTAAAGTACAATAGGTATCACAATTGAATTTTCATCAGCTACTGCTTATGTATGATGGGTTTGTTTTTCTTTTTTTATTTGTAATTTTAATTAATTTTCAAATATTTGCATGAATTGTGTACACAAATAAACCATGAAACCAATAGATTTTAGATAACTTGCTAAATTTAAATAAACAAAAAGCACTCAACATTCGTGTAGAAAAGTCTGTTCTTGGCAATACGTCCAAGGTTTTGGGAAAGGGCAATTAGTGTAATTTATTCGAAAGTTTATTAGCAGCACAGAAAAATTTAGTTCTAGTTAGACGAAATAATAAAAGAAAATTCGCTCTACTATTCGTTTTTCAGTATAATACATAGCTTTACTAAAATTCTTAGCAAAATGTGGTCAACTGTCATATCTAGGGATGGGTCAATATATCAGTAACAGTTATTCAATAACAGGTCTTAGCAGATAGAAACACTAACTAGGTATTGAAGACAGAAAATACCTGTTATTGAAATATAATTAAATATTTATAAATTTTTATTTTGTTTGTGCTAATCTTTTTACATTAAGAAACAGTTATTTAGTATTCATTATATGAATTTTGTTTAACTCACAGATGCTGACCATATTTTTGACTTCAGTCATCGAGGGTCTAAATTTGTTGTTACCTCTTTACATATTTTTTTTAGCTTTACTGTTATTTTAGTATTTAATGATTTCAATTTCAGAGTCATCTGATGAAATTACCTTGCTAACAAAAAGTTGTTTCAATTTCATTGCTGATTTTGGTTAACTGTGATTCTAATTATCCGTGATTATTGAGCAATAGTATACATTTAAAATCTTAAAAGAATAATAATCAGTAATTCGGCCCATGCTTAATAACAACTTCTCAATTATGTTTTTGACAGCTGATAGAATTTTGTGGTTTTAGCTTACAATTCGTTCGGCATTTATACATGCTTGAACACAATTGATTGCTGCAACTAGAATTGGAATGGCTTTCAAGTGAAGTACGTCAATTTTTTTTTCGGTGCTAGTACATATTTCTGCCATAAAATGTATTTATTGGCTGAGTTGGGGGAAGTGTTTCACGGGCTTATGAAGAAAAGTCAGTGATTTTAATTTGATTTTAATTGGTAGATATTGAATCTTGCTTCAACATCATGTAAACCTATATTGATATGGTTTGGCTTGTGTTTTCAATGTTGCGACAGCTATTTAGCTGCAGTTGCGGCTATGTCTACATTGTGTTTTGTGTTAACTTAGTAAAAGTGAAGATACTTTTTTTAAACTTTTTTTAAATTTTATCTCTGCCGCGATTTCTACTAGTATGGTTTCAAAAAGTGAGCTACTTTTTGTTTTTCAAAGTAAAAAATTGAATGCGTTGCTTTCTTGATGTACGTCGCAAAAAAAATCGTTGGTTCTAAGATGTGTAAGATCTGTGTGAGCGTAAAAATTCTTTTGAGAACCATCGCTGAAGTATTAGTTTTTGTAAAACACTTACTTTAGTACTTTTTAAAAGCTAATAAAAGGTTTTCTAATAAGGAAAATTATTTTTAAATAAAATAAAACAAAATAAAATAAAATAAAATAAAATAAAATAAAATAAAATAAAATAATATAAAATAAAATAAAATAAAATAAAATAAAATAAAATAAAATAAAATAAAATAAAATAAAATAAAATAAAATAAAATACAATAAAATAAAAAAATATGGTAACTCTTCCTGTTGGAGATTTCCATCAACCAGTGGTAGTGGCTTTCAGTAGAAAGGAGATTACATAGATGGGATCAAGTCAAGTAAGGGAAGACAACAGTTTTGGAATCGGGTAATAGATAAAGGTGATAGATCATATGTACAAGGAACAACAAGAACATCGCCTTACCCGATGCAGTGTACTCAGGTGTCAGTAAAGGTCGTGCAGTGCTGATCCACCACATCTATTAAATAACTGCTGTGCATTCTATCAAGGTATATAGATATACGTAAGTATACTACAGGGCAAGTTTTGCATTTGAGAAAAAAAATCAAACTCGAGATTTTAATCAAACTTGACATTAAGATGATAGAGAAAGTGGGTCCCGCAACTCTGTCGGTCTGTCTGTCTATACAACGCTGTACAGAATAAGCGGCTGAAGCGATTTTCCCCAAAACTTGGTTTTAAGCGTGTTAGGTGATTTTCTAAAATAGATTTTTTAATTGTTTTTTTTTTAGGTCCAAAACTAACGATACCTGCCATACAATTTTTGCTACTATCTCAATTATCTCTAAAACATGCTCTAACGATTTTGATACAAAAAAAACTGTGTGCACTATTTTAGATAAACGCCACATTTTGGTGAAATATTTTGTTATTAACGGTACCTGCCATTTAATCATTTTTTTTTATTTTGAAATTTCGCATAAACTGTTCGACGGATTTTGATCAAAATTTTTATATTTTTTAAATTATATTTTGGATTAAGAAAAACAATTTTTTTTTTAATTCAATATTTTGGACACGGGTAGATTTTTTTTTTTTTAATTTTATTTTTAAGTTAATATTATTAAATATTTAAAAGTGTCATATCGAGTATTTTTTTAGAATTTTTTTTTTAAATTTATATAAAAAATAAATTAAAAAACGACTTCTAAAAATATATTTAGATTCTTAATAGAAAACTTTTGCAAAGTTCGTGCGATCCAGTCGTGCATTTTATTTTTTATTCTTTTGTAGCTTTTCACAGGCGCCCTTGGCAGAAACCCTTACAGTACAGCATATTTGAACCGATATCAAGCTTCCCGAAACAACGCCAAAGTTTCATAGTAATGTGGTCTTCTGTTGTCTAGTTACTAGAAGATTTTTTTTGTTTTCTTCAGAACAGTGGCTTGCTTACCAAAAAATTACTAAGCCACAAGCTAAGTTAAAATTATAAACACATGAGTTCATGTGCAAACATTACCTAAACTTTTTTAAACCAACACACTCTATCTATAAAAATAATATTCTTACCTCTTCGTGCTTAGGCAACTAGGTACAATGTTCCTTAAAGTGTTAAGCATACATTAAATGGAATTGCTTATCGTTGACACGTATATGACTAAAAATATTTCGAAATTCGGTGTGGAACATTTTCATGCCGCACCTCAGATGGTTGACCATTTATCCTGCATCAGTGAAGTAGTTTTTTGGAAATAAATTTAGCGGTTATAAATGAGTGAAAGTCGAAAGGAGAGCCCTTTGTGGAGAACAACTGATATTACATACTTGGTTTTTGTGACCTTTAATATGCAGACATACCTATAATTTGGGAAAGGTTTGGATGGTGTTGAAAAGTATAGGACAAGACCAACTTGTACATTTATAATTATTTCCTGAAAACAGAGTAAAATTACTTTTCATTAACAAAGGGAACTCTATAATATTGTTAGCTTGACGGTTTCATGCAGATGTTCGGTTAAGTTTCTACCTCTGTTAGAATATCAGTCATCTCTCTGTATCCCCTGTTGTTCCTTATTTCTAAACTTTAATGTTTATTACCATTCCATCCACTATTTACTAAAGACTGTGGCTGTGTGAGAGCAGATGAAGGCAAGTATTGAGGAGTACCCACTCACACGACACCAGAATCTATATAGAATCCCCAACACAGTCTTCCAGTTTTAGGTAACAATCCTTCATTTAAGCACGTTTTGTGTTACTAGTTTTTCATATTATTGTCTGTGTGATTCTATTTTATCTGGGTATCATTTTGCGAAACTGGGTTGAGATTTCAGTTTCAGTTACGATGACGATGACGAAGTCGACTCGTATTGAATATAGCGGGGGCGTAAGATGATGATTCTCAAGATATGTAATTTTACCTATGAAGATGCCTGAACGAACACTACCGGGTGAATAATGTGGAACCGAAACCGACATTCTCTATAAAAGGATATTTACTCGTAACAGAAGTGGCTTGAGGTGGATTTACAGATTAGGTTTACCGTATACACGATAAACGGAGCTAAATTTTAATTGGGGTTGAAAGTTGTGAGGAAACGGATATTGGATTCAATATAGATTTATTGTTGTTGTTGTTTTTTTGGCTATGGTTGATGTGCTGAAACAAAGATGACTATATACGAAGAATGAAGCCGAGAAGACGTTGACAGACGCAGAAGATTAATTACTTTTTCGATTGGCATAGGCTTAGTAATACAAATTCGGTTTCCTATTTTTTAGTATAAGAGACAAATAAGAAACAAAAAAGTTTGAGTATAGATGGTAGAGGGATATACGAAAGAAAACCCAAAAAAACACAACCCTGAACAACTCAAATGTGTGTGTGTGTAAATATAGATTGATTTGTTGTTTTGCTTTAATTTACTTTTCATTAAGTGAAGATTATCCTTGTTTAGTCTTAGATGTCTAAGTGGGCCAATGGATTTGATGGATTGGGTATATTACTATTGTATAAGTGTATATGTATGTACATATTGTAAGGAGAAGCAATCTCTCAGAGATTTTCAGGAATTAAGGATGAAGAAGAAGGATTATTTGGTTTTGTTTACAGTTGCTTAGGGTATTTGGAAGTCGTTAAAGATTTTAGAGTGATTCATTGATATAATTTCACGGTATTAAGTTCTTGTGTTTTATCAGTATATGTAGATATAAATCTTTGTAGGGGGTAAAGGAATAACAAGAATAATGTTTGGATAATATAGATTATATTGTTTTGGGTTTTGATTTAGTTTCGACTAGAAGGACGAAACAAACAGGAACAAGAGATTAAAAATCATTATTAATGGTTATTTTGTTAAAAAAAAAAAACATGAAAGAATTATAGCTTGACTTAGTTTTTTTCACTACGTATAACACAGGTTAGTATAGGGTCAAAATTACAATGGCCATGAGTCTATACTGGACTATCACACTTATTAGTTTGAATCCTCATTAAAAGGTTAAATTTACTGCTGGAAAAACCGATCTTTCTTACATAATGAAACATTTTTTCCCTTCCTTCTGTCAATAATTTTTTTCTTTTTATTTTTAATTGAATGTATGTATATCTGTAAGACCTAAGGTCTTTTTACTTGCGGTTATAGGTACTATAAGGCAAGTTATGGATTCGTGCACAAACAAATGTTAACCATCAAACATGTCATTAGGATCATAGAGAACACCAAAAAAGTGGGTCCCCCAATTCCGGCTGTCTGTCTGTCCTTCAGTCTTTCTTTCTGCCCTCGAGTCTACAACCTAAACGGTTGGATAGATTTGCTTCAAACTTGGTAGATATTGGTTTTTCGGTAACATACCCACATGTTTTTTTTCATTTTTTTTAAGACGACAAATAACAGTAGCTCCCATACATTTTTTTTTGGGCCAAAAAAATCTCATTTTTCTCAAAAACGTCCCTAACGATTATAAAAAAAAATAAAAAGTGCATTAATAAAGGGAAAACGAAGATTTTGGTAATTTTTGTTTTTGGAAAAAAAATTGTTATTTTTGTTACCTCTAGTAGTACCTACCATTTTTTTTTTTTGTTTTCGGTTTTGTGGGAAACGGTTAATTTGATTTTTTTAAAAATTTTTTGCACAGAAGTTCCTAACGCTTAAACACTATTGTAAGCCAAAATTTTTCAAAAACAATTTTTTTTTTTGGAAATTAAAAAAAAAAACTTTTCTTTTGAAAACTGAAAATTTCGAAAACGACTTAATGGATTTTGTCGAAAATTCGTATTTGGTAGTTTTTTGACATTATCTTGAAAGGTTAAGAAAACTATATTCCTAAAATAAAAACATATTAATGTTAAAAAAAACGTTAAGAAAAAAATGTATTTCTCGAAAACGGCTCCAAGAATTTTTGAAAAAAATGTGTGTTCTTAAATTAGTACAATCAGTTTCAAGTATAAAAATATTTATTTTTTTCGTACTTATTAACGCTACTTCCAATAAAACCTCTTTTCATATTTTCGACTTTCTCAACATTGGATGAACCGATTAAAACATTTTTTTTACAACTGCTCCTTAAAGTTGTTAATAAAACTACATACCACAATGTTCAACAAAAAATTTCGATTTTTAAAAATTAAATACGGTACGCCCTCGATAAAAGCAACTAATAGAAATTCTAGCGGTTGCGTTAATTGAGTTTGTTGCAATAACCGAGTCACAAACATTTGGATTCATGCATTAAAATTTGACTTGAGACTGTATCAAAAATTAAAGAAAATTGTTCGATATACAAGTAAAAAAAAAAATATTATTTACCTATTTCTGTTAATATGTTTTTTAAGAAATAACGTAAAATAACTTATGGTACTTTTGACAAAAAAAAATATCTTGAAAAAACAATGCATCGTTTCGTTATTTTTTTTTTTTTTTGAAATATTGAGAACTAAATAAAATTCCTGTCAATGGCCAGCTAACTGGGTTTTTGCAGAGTTAATAACGTCCTCACGTGAAACTGGGTGTTCTTAAGCCAACCATGCAAACGGTTGACTTGTTGCATTTATAAGTTTCACAAAGCGTTTGAACAGATTCACCATAACTCAATTTAGTTAAAATCTCTGCATTCTGCTTAATTAACAGTTTGGCAACTTTTTTAACAATGGCCACGGCTTCTTAAATAAAACTTACAATTAGCTACCGACCCGAAAACAAAAAAAAAATTACATAAAACTAAAACACGACATCCCAAATGCAATGCACATACGATCAAGTAAAGTACAAAATTCAAATAATATAAGCTGTAAAATAACTGCCAGTGAAGTTTTACCAAATTCCAGAAAATAGAAGCGCCAAATGAATGAAAAAAGAGATCATAGTTCGAAAGTTGCGATTACTGAGTCACAATTTTTAAAAAGTTGCAATTACTGAGTCACTAATAGTGAACATTTGAGTGTTGCTTTAATCAAGGTTTTGCGTTTATCGGGGATTGCTGTACAATTTTTTTTTTGAAAAATTGATTTTTCAAAAATCAGTCACAGAATTTTTTTGAAATTTGAATTTTATATGAATAATAATATCTTCAAATTTTATACATACAAAGTTAATTTATTAAAAAAACCCCTATAACGATTTTTGAAATTCTTTTTGGATATATTCTTATTTATCCATGAATTCAAATTGCATCTTTGTTTTCCCTCAAACTATAACCACTAAGCAATATAAAAATATTTAATTATGTGTATTATCCATTAATGTCTACCTTTATTATTATTTCCTTTTTAGGATTTTTTGTGTACGTCACTGAATACTAAATACAATGTAGGCCCTCATACATTTATATATACATATGTATCTCTAAAAATCACATGAATCTTATGTATCCATATTGCACCTAAATTATAAAGTTATATGCATATAGCTGCCTACCCACCTGTATCCCAAATTTTCATAATTATATGTACATGTTTACATACTTAGTTTCCATATATTTATGTATGTATACATACATTTTACTCTCCTAACTTACATAATTAAAATCCATAACTTAGATTTAAATACACATTTGTAGGAAGGTACCTATTAACTTTTTCTTGAATCATCCATTCGACAATTCACTATGCTAAGAATCAAGGTAATCTTACCTTCATAGGCTTTAAGCATGCATAGGACAACTCCACCTAACTAACCAAACCTCAAAGGTTAGCTACATTTAAGTTGTTAGCTACATGAGAAAGTTCGTACGATCCAGTCGTGCATTTTATTTTTAAATGCAACCTGAAATGCACGGCACTAGTTAGTAAATGAAACAAGGGATTTATTTTTCTACAGGATTTATCTTCCATTTACTGAAAGAATGAGAAGGGCCCCCACGGTCTTTCACCCATCGGTTCACTCCTCCCTCACAAAGGTAACATTTCAGCTTCTGTAAGTTTTCGGTAAGATCTTATCGAAGTTTGAATGACTTACAGAAGCCTGATGACGCGACCAAAAACATGGCAACTGATTAACCGAAGGTAATTAGGAGCTCATTAAAAGAATAAATCTTAAAGGACAAAAAAAAAACTTGAACAACACTTCGAAATTGGCTTTTGAGAATGATTACTTTTTTTCTTTGAAAAGACGAGATCCTGCTACATGCAAAAAATTTGCTGGTAAGCTTATGTGTTAAAATTAACCAAACGCAAATGACTTTCATGCTAAATTTAGCTTAAATTTATTAAATTTTCCAGTGAAAATGGTCAATATTTATATTTTAGTTTCCAAGTTTTTTTCCACGAATGCATGTAGGTATTCAAAAAACTATAGAAATAATTTCGATCCGATTGTTAGTGCGGTTGACTTTCGTGCCAAAGATATGGGTTCAATTTCCAGACCGGCGGACCAGAGGCTTCCGAAATCATGCCAGAGGAAATTACCCAAGAATTTTTTCCAGGCTTAAAATTGGAAAAAAGAGCAGAATTTTTTTGGAAAATAAGCCAGAAATATTGGAAATAATTCCAAATAGGTGTGGAAAAGAGCCTGAAAACAAACTCGAAATTAAGCCAGAAAATTTGTATATTCTGGCCAGAAAATTCAAATATCTAAATAACGTTTTGGAAGAAAGGCCATAAAATGTTTTAAGGTATATTCAGAGAATTGGAAAGGGGTGGGTTGTGCGTCCAGTCGACAAGGGGCTACATGACATATTCGGAAATATTTTTTCTTTATTCAAAACATAAAATGGATTTCAAATGTAAACAATAAATTTTTAAAACTTAGGAAAAATTCGGGCTTCATGCGAAGCGTTTTTTTGCAATTACGTCCACGGCGCGCGTGCTAGAAGCGTAAGGAAGGCATATGGTGCCCAATGCTATTTCTCTGCTTCACCCAATATAATATTTGGCGTGGGTACAATTTTGGGTTTATGCAAATTGTTTTTGGAACTTTTTTAAATGAAATCTTCAAATCCAAAAAAAAATGCCTATACCTACCCAAACTCGTAACCACCCCAAATTCTATATTGGGTCAAGCAGGGGGTTGCAGGGCGCAGCATGCCCCCTTACCCGCTGAGTTTTATGTACGCCGTGAACCTAATTACAAAAAAAAAAAACACTTTTTTTCCAATTTGTTTTTTTTTTTTGCGTTTTTTCCATTTTAGGAAATGGACAAAATGCCAGAATTTTTTTTGGAAAAAAGGCCAGAAATTTAGGAAAAGAATATTAGAAAACTTTTAATTTTTTTCATAGGAAAAAGGCCAGAAATTTGTATGGAGAATTCTCTGGCGTAATTTCCGTTAGGCCAGACCAGAAAGTCGTTAAATGAAAGCCTCCATTTATTGATTAATGCTGTACTGTCTATAATTTAAAATGTTTAAATGATTATGGCAATTCTGCAACATCTAATTTTCTTGAAAAGTATCAAAGTCCCTGTTTGCAATTTTGTTACAACTCATCTATGTGTCATATATTGACGTATAAATGAACAGTCAAAACGGCCTAAAAAATAAAGTGTACTTGTCATAGCCTTATCAGCGATTCATCGACATACAATTTAGAAATAAAGTATGTTTGTGCAATTTTATAAGAATTGTTTCTTCCTATTTTTTGACACATTTTCTGCCTGTATCACTCAATAAAGTAATCCTGTTGTCTGTAAATCCACGAACAAATCAGATTAGGCATTTGGAACAGCCTATGCCCAGCACCAACAGACAGACCGATGGTTAGACATTCGATTTGTCAGACAGGCGAATAAACTAACAAACAAAGCGTCCAAATAACAACCATCGAACTAAATTATAACCAAAAATATCAATAAAATGGAGGTTCTATAAAAAAATCAATTTTGAAAACCCTTTAAATTATATGTTTTTTTTCTGTAAATATGTATGTATATAAAAATACTGACAGTGACAGGCAATTCAATCATCTTAGCTAATTAAATCGTTTAACTTTAAACGTATGTCTTTTTTTTAATTTATTAGATACAATTCAATTTGATGAGTTTTACTTTTGTTTAAAATAATACCCTAACTGGATTTTTTCGAAACATACATACATACATATAACAGTAATTCGCTTATTTATTTACGGTCTTATTATTATATCTATTGCAAAGAAATACCAATCATTTTCAGAAGAAAAAGTTATGTTTAGATTACTTCTTGGGGGGTCCCCTACTTTTATATCAAATCGACCTGTCAAAATCAGTTGGTGAGTTCTGAAGCTTAGCCCGAATAAATAAACAGATAAAAATATTGAAAAGAAAATGATTGAATTTTTACTTCTATTTTTAGGAAGTAAAATACAATTATTTCAAAATTGAAGACAGACATTCTAATGACGGTAGAGATGAACAGTATTAATAATTCTACGGATGTGCATAATACCTTACATAAATGCAAAGATACTCGTATAAGAAAATATATAACTTATATATTTGGAAATTTTAATTAACTAGCATACCTTTGTATTGACTTATTTAGTAGGAAGAAAACTTTGAGATTGATTGTTCTATTATTAAATGAAAATAAAATATTTTAGCGTTCAGCAATTTGCAGTGGTAGGCAATAATGGGTTCCAATTTCAGCATCAGTTACACCTACTTCAAGAAAAATAATGAATACTAAAAATATTAATTTTCTTGCTCTCTGTCCGTCCGCCAATCTAAATATATTTTGTATGCACTGCTTAGGCATAGTCTATATTTTTGGGCCAACATTTTTTTTTCATACACATTCAAAACAACATAATCAGTCACTGACTGTTTACGTCGAACCGTTCCTATTAGATGGTTTTTTTGACAAATCTACGAATCGACTTAAACCTTATAAGACATTATTAAAACAAGGAGATGCACAGGAAATAAAATGCACGACTGGATCCTACGAACTTGCTCTTGTAGCTAACAACTTCAATGTAGCTAAACATTGACTCTGTTTAGTTAGCCTATGCATGTTTGAAGGCGATGTAGGTAAGATTACCTTGATTCTTAGGATAATGAATTGTTGAATGGACTTAAATCTAGATTATGAAAGTTAGGAGAGTAATTGGTACCACATTATTAACATACAGCTATGCCAAAATAATAGCAACACTCATTAATTTTTGTTAATATTACGTGTCGTTTTTATACTAGTCAAATATTAAAAAATATTAGAGTTAATATTAGTGGTAAGTATGTTGCTATTTTATTTAATATAAATTTATTTGAAAACTGAAAGGGGTTTGCAAATCCGTTTGTCCGTAGTCCGTTTGATTTTTGATTTAGGCTTCCAAACAAACTGGTCATAAAAATAGCAATGTTTGATTAATTTAACAAAGATCAATACATTTTGATAACTAATGTACATATTTTTATTTATTAGCAGATAATATTTAATATTTCGTTGAAAAACCCTTTATTGTTCAACACTGCATTCACTTGATTTGGCATAGAGTCTACCAACTTCTGGCACTTTTCTTGTTGAATCGAATACCACACTTCGTGGACAATTCTCCAGAGATCCGCTTTGTTTCAGCTCATTCCAGAGGTTCTCAATTGGATTAAGGTCAGGTGATTGAGAAAGCCTCTCCGTAACGTCCAATTTGTTTCACTGAAACCAGAGCTTTGTAGAATTTGCCGTATGCTTAGGTTCGTTGTCTGGCTGGATACGCCATTTACGTGGCATATTTTCGTCAGCCCATGGAAGCATAACATGTTGCAGTATGTCCGCATACGACTCCCTTGTCATTATGCCATCTATAACGAATATGGGATCAACGCCCCACCAAGAAAAACAACCCCATAACATTATGCTGCCACCTCCATCTTTCACGGTTTGTTTTGTGTACCGCGGATTGTAGGCCTCGCACTTTGGGCGACGAACTAACTGTTTCCCATCCATTCCGAATAAATTTATTTTCGTTTCGTCGCTCCAAAGCACATTTCTCCTCTGCTTCTTGGCATGAACCCGAAGTTGGTCGTCTTTCGTATGATGCATTATGGCAAAACAGATCCCCTTCTGGGTGTATTTTTTTTAGTAACTGTACGTTCCTTGGAGATCGCACGTGAAGGTGAGCACCTAGCAAAATATGACGAACAATTCTAAAACTGACTGGTGTCTCTATTTCTCGCTGCAGAGCGTTTGAGGACATAAGAGGATTCGTTTTAGCTTTTCTTACCAACGTAGCTTTGTCTCTTGTAGTCATTTTAGACTTATGCCCTCTGCTTTCTACAAAATATTTGGAGCTTATAGCATTCCATACCATTCTTGCAGAGCGCCCAATGACTATTGCGATCATCTCATGGACCCACCACTGTTATGCAGAACCAAAATGGCTTCGCGTTGGTCTTCAGTGCAGTGCTTCGCTCTTCCCATTTCTAATTACCATATTTAAAAAAAAAGTGCCTAAATTTTCAAAATTATTCTCAGATAAAAAAATCTCACCAAAATCTTTACTTCTTCAAGCTAATAACGAAATTGTTTAAGCTTTTATTCAACTGTTGCTATTTTTTTGACCAGCAAATTTTTAAGTTGCAATCTACTGGTGCAAAATATTAAAAATACCTTTTGCTTACTCACATAGATCATACGTTATATAGATTGGCAATATATAAACCGTTACAATAACACAGCAAAGTATTTAGTGACGTATGCAAACATTCGTAAAAAGGGAATAATAATAGGATAGAAATAAATGGATAATACACATAATAAAATGTTCTTTTGAATGCTTAGTTGTTATTGTTTGAGGAAAACAAAGATGTCATGTGAACTCCTGGGTAATTAAGAATATATCAAACAAAAATTCAAAAATCGTTGGAGCGGTTTTTTAATAAATTAATTTTTATGTATTAAATTTTACAAAAATTTTTAGAAAAGAAGTATGAAACGCTATTTTGAAGAAATTACAGAATTTGCCATCTACAATGCGTCCATAGCTTGTAGATAGGGTTTTACCGTTTAGTGTCATGTCGTTTTAACCATAAACTCTTAAAATGCGCTTGTGTCTGTGTCCTATTTCATCAAAGGATGCTGTTATTTATAAAGGTCATTGAATGAGCGGTACATAATAATGCAGATTATTCTGACATTTTAGTTTTAAAACATTTACAAAAAAAAAAGATGTCAAAAACAATTTAAAATTAAGAAATGTACAAACGAAAGTGACGAATTATTTTCCCACATTTTAATTTTTTGTTATACGAGTACAAAACTTTATTTCTACCTTGGTACACGATAGTTAATATTAATTTCCATCAATTTGTTTGTTGTTCGTTTTATGAGTTGCAGACTTACGTTTTTATGTTTGTTATTCACGTTATGTGAAATGTTTCTTCTTTTGTTTTATTGATGAAATTTTTTCAAGGAAAATTTAAATAATTATGCTTTTTGTCAAGCCTCACTCTGCTTATTTTATTTAATGTTTGTAAAATAGCTTATTTACACTTAAGAATTATAAAATGTATGCCGCATTTATTAAATTGAGCTTTGAAAAACTAAAAAAAAATCCCTCTCGAAATAGTAAACAATATCGAAATACTGAACATGCCTAGTTCTTATTACTTCTCTATATCGAGCGTCTACTGTATTAGTAGACGTTTAAAATTCAAATTTCAGTGACTGGTTTTTAAAAAATCGATTTTTCAAAAGATATGTCTTTCTTTTTTAAAAATCGAAAAACTATTTTTTTAGGAAAATATGAGTACCTATGCAGTTTTATTAAGACTTTTAAGGAGCATTTGCATAAAGAAAAAAATTTAATCGGTCCATACAATAGTGAGAAAGTCAAAATTATGAAAAGTGGTTATATAGGAAGAACTGTTAATAAGTAAGGAAAATAAAATATTTTTATACTTAAAAGTGAAGTGTACTAATTTAAGAACAAACACAATTTAAGAAAAAGAAATCCTTATAGCTGTTTTTGAAAATACATTTTTAATTAATGGTTTCTTAACATTTGTTTGGAGGTACCGGTCATTTTTTATTTTAGGAAAGTAGTTTTTTTTTCAAGACAATGTAAAAAAACTACCAAATACGAAGTTTGGAAAAAAATTATTGAGTTGTTTTGGAAATTTTGAGTTTTCAAAAAAAAAAATTTTTCTTTTTTAAATTAAAAAAAAAAATGTTTTGAAAAATGTTGGCTTACAACAGTTTTAAATATTTCTAGGAGCTTCTGCGTAAGAAATTGCAAAAAAAATCAAATTTACCGTTTCCCAGAAAATCGAAAACCCAAATATTGGTTTTATGTACTAAAGGTACAAAAAATAACCATTTTTTCCAAACACCAAAAGGTACTTTTCCCTTCGTTTGAACTGATTTCTTTTTATAAAAATCATAGGACCCGTTTGTTGTTGTTTGTCTCTTAAAAAAAATGAAAAAAAAAACATGTGGGCATATTACCGAAAAAGCGATGTGTACCAAGTTTGTAGCAAATCCATACAAAGCTCCAGACTCGAGGACAGACAGCAGGAATGGCGGAATCCACTTTTTTGGTGTTCTCTATGATCGTAATGTCATGTTTGATTGTTAGCATTTGTTTTTTTGTTTGCGCGAATCCACAACTTGCCTTATAAATAGTACTTACCCATAATCGCAAGTAAAAAGAACAACCAAAAGAAGATACACCTGTCAACAACACGCTGGTTGTCCTCCATCCTAGAACAATAGCTACGCCCAATGATGCTTGATTTCGCTGATCGAGGAAAGCGATGGTAAAACAAAAGTTCTTGACAGAAATGTTCGACTTGGATGTCAATGTTATTCGAGTGATCGTCAACATTTTATGCAAAGAATACTGTGTAAGTTATGGCATCTGGTCACCCTAATGCAAAACAGTTTTATTTTTTATTCTTAGCGATTGCAATTAAGGAAATAACAAAATTAAAGCTTAACAGTAATTTCTGTAAGTCCTATCAGAGAGAGCTCTCTAACTGATTCGATGATTGAAATCAGCAACAACGAGCTATGTTTGCTGACCACTTCGTATCATTAAAAATTTTCTTATACTAGAAAACAATAAATTTGGAATTTGTTATAAAACGTGTAGTTTTATTTGGCGCCCAACTTTTAGTGTCGTGTTGGTTAAGATTTTAAAATAACAAATTAATCAACAAAATCGCGGCTTGCAAGGAATCCAGTCTGCCGGTGCACTAAAAATAAAACATAATAAAGTAATCATATTTTCAAATACAATTTCTTGAATGTGAAATTGAAACTTTGTTGAATAAGGATTTTCAAAATCGTAAGAATCTAAAATATAAAAACTTTTTAAAAACTTAAAACTAAAGTCCTTAATTACTAAATCATACATAAAGTTATAAGAAGATAAACTATGCCAATTATTTTCTATCAAAAAAGCTACACGTGTTTTTCTAATGAAGCTTAAGAAAAAAGTCATGCATTTGTGCTAGTTAGATAATATAAAACAATTTAAAAAAGAAAAAAGACAAGCTAAAAAAAAACATTCACAAAATCGTAGAGAGAAAGTGTGATTAAAGAAGAAATGAAGAAGCAGACCTTGAAGACCGTTCATCAGATGAGAGTTCGATTGCTGTAAAAAATTTGTCTATATATTTTTTTTAAAGAAACCTTGCATATATATATATTTAAGCATTAATAAGCAATCTAATATTTATATGAGAATATTTTTTTTGTATGCTTTCTTCTTTAACTTTATTAAATTTATAATTAATAGATAAGTACATACAATCTAATATTTTTTAATTGAATTATATTTTTTGTAAGCATATTTATTGAAAATCTTAAACCATTTAAAATGGATAATGAGCAAATACGTGTCATTATTACTGCCGCTGTTCAAGCTGCGACAGAACATACAAGAAAGACCTTTAACAATACAATTGATGATCTAACAATGAGGCTTAAGCAACTTGAAACTCCGAGAGTTGTAGAGGTTTATCAACCAGTGGTTATTAAGGCAGGGAAAATTTGTGACGAATCATTAGACCTAGTGAAGTCCTTACCTGAATTCAAAGGCGAGCAGGTGAGATATGTTTTTTGGCGTCAAGCTGCTTTTGCTGCTTATAAATTGTTTGAGGAATATGATGGTAGTTCAAAGCATTACCAAGCAGTTGCTATTATAAGGAATAAGGTCGTTGGTTCTGCGGATCAGATTTTATCCTCATTTAATACTGTATTAAATTTTAAAGCAATTATATCCCGATTAGATTTAACATATGCCGATAAGAGACCGGTATATCTGATAGAGCAAGAAATGTCAACCTTACGTCAGGGACGATTGTCAATCATAGAATTTTATGACGAGGTAGAAAAGAAACTGACATTGATTATAAATAAAATAATTATGCTTCACGAAGGAGATAAAGTTCTTATCGATTCGCTTAGCCAAAAATATCGCCAGGATGCGTTAAGAATTTTTATTTCAGGGTTAACAAAACCAATGTGTGATATTTTATTTTCATCGCAGCCTACTGACATGCCAGACTCTCTCGCTCTAGCACAAGAACTAGAAGCAAATCAGGCGCGATATCTTTTTGCGACATCTTTCTCTAGTAGAAATGAACGCCCTATTAGCCTCCCACCCTTGCAATACAATAATTTAAACCATTATACCCCATTTAATTCCCCCCATTATAGACCCATGGCATTCAACCATATGCAATCAAAACCATCTTAAATGGTAGTAGACCCTACTCTTTCACACTTTAGAAATTCAACTGCTTATAGAAATTCGCCACAAAATCCAAGCAATAAACCTACAACACAAAACCAACTTTCTTCACAAGCTCCTATTGCTTACAATAATCCAACACGATCTCCACAACCATCTCATCAAATTTCTAGAACATTCAATTACAATACCCAGCTTAAGCGACATCGCGGTTCTGACAGGCAAACAACAGCAAAGCTTCAAAGAGTTAATCACATCGATCAAGCTCAAAATAATATGTGTTTGTCCACAACTAGTGAAGGAGGGGAAGCTTATGGATATGATTATGATTTACAGACACATGATGATGACCTCTTTGATTATCATTACGATAACGGGTTGTCGGATAATGATGAGATAGCTAAATTAAGTGCAGGCTGCAATCAGGAGCCATCTGATGAAATAAATTTTTTAGGGGAAAGTCTCTCCTGCCCTATGTTGGTCGCACCCTGACAGGTAGAGAAGTAAAACTATTAGTAGATACCGGTGCATCAAAGAATTATATACGAAATTTTGGAACACTTAAAGGTGTTGCACCTATAAGCGAACCTTTTGCTGTAAAATCTATTCATGGAACGAGCCAAGTGACGTCAAAGTGTATAATTAATATTTTTAAAAGAAATGCTACGTTTTTTGTGCTTCCTACGCTTCAAACATTCGATGGTATTATTGGCTTTGATTTTCTTAACGAAATAAACGCAAAACTTAACGTATCAAAGGGTATTTTGATTTATAATGGAGGAGAAGAAAAATTATTTTACCGTTATTGTAGGAACGTTAATAGTTCCCAAAACGAAAATATCTCAGGAAATTATCAACTGTCCAAATTATTAAAACGAAATTCCAAAGTTTTTGCGGACCCCAATGAATCTCTACCGTTTAATACCAGAGTCATTGCCACCATTCGAACAACCGATAATGAAGCTGTTTATTCGAAAGCCTATCCGTATCCCATGTCAGTATCCGAATTTGTAAATACCGAAGTTTTAGATTTGTTAGAGAATGGTATTATTAGACCATCGCGATCCCCATACAACAATCATGTGTGGGTGGTTGACAAAAAAGGGATTGATGAAAATGGAAAGCGGAAAATGCGGCTAGTGATAGATTTTCGCAAGCTTAATTCAAAAACCATTAGCGATAAGTATCCCATTCCCAACACTTCAGTCATTCTAGCCAATCTAGGAAAAGCCTGTTAGTTTACGACGCTCGATTTGAAATCAGGATTCCATCAAATACAACTGTGTCATCGTGATAGGGAAAAAACAGCTTTCGCTATAAATAATGGCAAATATGAATTCTGTAGACTTCCATTTGGGCTTAAAAATGGACCTAGCATTTTCCAAAGAGCGATAGATGATGTGTTGAGGGGAGAGATAGGGAAATGTTGTCACGTGTACATAGATGACGTCATTATTTTTTCGAAAACAAAAGAGCAACATCTTCGAGACATAGATAAAATTTTACAATTGCTATACGAGTCTAACATGCGAGTTGCAGCAGCCAAATCAAAATTCTTTAAAGAGGAGGTAGAGTTTTTAGGCTTTTTAGAGTCCAGTAAGGGCGTAAAAACATGTCCAGATAAGGTCAACGATATTGTCGGCTACGAAGTTCCTAGAACTCTTTGGAGCTTGCGATCTTTCCTAGGGCTTTCTGGGTATTATAGCAGGTTTATTCGGGACTATGCCCAAATCACTAAACCTCTAACAAAATATTTACGAGGTGAGAACGGAAATATAAATAAAAACCAATCAAAAAATAAGGGAATTGATTTGGATGTGGAAGCACTTGAAGCTTTTGAACAAGTGAAACGAATTTTGGCCTCAGAGGACGTTTTAATCTAAAATAAACAAGAAAGTGATTTCTTTCCATATAGACTATTCCAGAATATAAATTCAAGAAAAAAACAGTCAGTATACTAAAAGACTAATTCACTTTCGCAATATATAAGATTTAATTGCATCTCAAACTTTACTTAGTATTGTGTTTTCATACTCTCCTCATTTCTGTCCAATATATTTTACATTATATAAAAGGAAAATAGTTTACCTACCTGCCCTACATCAGACAAAGTTTCTTTTGTACGAGCGCCTTGGCCTTAACGACTGTTAGTGTGCTTATATTAATGGCTCAGAAATTCTACACATCTTACTGCATACTCACTATATACTTAGACTTTGATATTATTTTTTGCACAATATTCCGCTAAATCCAACTCTTCAGTCAAGGTTCCGGAAGTAGATGGATGCTTAAGGCAGCCAAAGAATTTCTTATAAAATTTTCGGAATGAAAGCTATTAACGTCAAGGACGAGAATAAAAAAATATAAGAACGACAAAAATGTTTACAACATAGCATCCTGGCGAAGGGTTGTTGTAAAGAGGGTTTCTTTGTCGATTATATAAAATGGTAAAATACTTTCCAGGATGATAATGTAGTCTTACGGTATTCTGAGAACTGTTCATTTCTCCTCAAACATCTACATTGATATTTTTTTTTCTGAAATTTGTTTTACTAGGAAATATCCTTATGATGAGGATGAAACCTGACAAACTTCTAACCAGGTATCCTATTAGTATTAAGTTATTTCCATTATAATATTTCCATTCGTGGGTTCTTCTAGGATCTAGGGTAAAAAGGACGAGCTCCACATTAAGTTATGTACAAGTTTTTTGAAGCAGAGCATCATCCCCCCGAAAATGCCGACTCAGACACATAGAAAATGATATCATGAAACTTTTTCTCTGTTCGATCCGTCGATTTTTACTCAAAGCGAGCTCTAAATACATAGCTACTCGTAAACCTATTTAGACAATGAAGAAAATAAAACATGTCTCCTGTATTTCTCTATTTTTGCGGCAGCATTAAATCTGGCCATACAGGTATGGACCACCACCCAAATTGAGAAAGTAAAAAAAAAAAAAAACTTTGACACATTACCTCTGAAACTTTTCGAACGTCGCCTCTTCGTTCGGTCCATTTGGTATGCCTGGTTCGGTACATAAATTGTCCAGTTCTTGAAGTTTTTTTTTCTTTTTCATTGCCCATATATAGACATATAAAAGTTTCCATCTTTGTCAATAACACAAAAACGAAAAATCGAAAAACGATAAGAAAAAAATTTCTGAAAAATATTTTTCTGCCTGAAATAATAGAAGCCACTTTGGAAAATTCAGGGCCTGCGCTTCTATTTAACAAAATGTATATTGTATGTGTTCTTGGAAAATTGTTGTGGGTTGACTAGTCTATATGTGAATTTAATTTGATATTATCTCTCAAACCATCGAAAAATATGTGAGTGTCCTATGGGGATGGGAAACTTCGGCAACCATTTCGAAAATTGCTTTTGATTGTGATTTTCTTGTTAGTTAACATGAGACTGAGAGCGGGTTACTATACTTGAAATGGATGTCTGTATAAAAAAGAGAAAAAAATTGAAAGAAAATATTTTACCTTACACAGACACACATGTATATATCCTTTCTATACTTACATAGGGATTCATCAATAAATCAGCAACAAATTGGATTAGTGCTTTTTGTATCTAATTGGTTTATTGAGAAAGATTCAATGATACGACTTTTCTATGGGAGGCTGTATGTTGTATTTTCAAACAAGGTCTCCAAAGTGCCGAGGCCTGACAAGGCATTGTTTGTATTTTAAGATTTAAGGGTTTGGTGAAGGTTTTTTTTAAATTAAAGTAGCTACCTAAGCAACACACTGATGAAAAATTAAACTTTTATTGATGAAAAGGTCAACAATAGGTTTAAAAATTGACTGATGTCCAGGAGAATCCTCCGCAATTTAAAAACTTGGTTTGACAGAGCACAATAAATTTTGCTCACTTCCAACTTAACAAAAATACATTAGCCATATTTTGAAATTCAAACGAATATTCATTCCTATGAACTTTGTATATTTTGACATTCGAATGAATAATATTGATTTTTAAGCGATTGGACCAAATGAACTTAAATTAATCTTATTTTCAAAGTCAGTTGTTTGAAATTTGCTGACATTTCTATTTGAAGTATGACCAAACTGACATTTTTCGTAGAATTTTTTTTACTAAGAAAATTGTTCAGAAAATAAACACTTAATATTATGGAAACATAAAGTAAATTAAAGTTATGTTTAATGCTTGGTTAATCTAAATACATATTCAAAAAATGCATCAATAAACAAATTATTTCTGATTTTGAAGCATTTGGGAAATAATGCTCAGTTTAAAGATATGAAAAAGAATCAAAACAACTATAAGGCTGGCCGTACAGTGGTCCGACAAAGCAATGCGATGCGAGAAGTGCTAGCGGTACAGTGGTCCGACAAAGCAATGCGATGCGAGAAGTGCTAGCGGTACAGTGGTCCGACAAAGCAATGCGATGCGAGAAGTAATTAATTATTACCACCAACATTATTAGAAAATTGCACCACACAACACAAGCACTGAAACTAAATAATTTGATTGTTTTCTCCTTTAAACGTCAAAGCAAACTATTTTCGCACAAACTCTCTTAAAAAGTGGTCAGAAGAGTTTGTGAGCGAGATGCTTGCGATAGATATGCGAGAAACTCGCAACACTCGCATCAAATATCACTTCACGTATATAACACGTATATAAATGTAAATATTTTTCTCTCACGCAATTATAAAAGAATAAAATTTACTAAAGTGATAAATAAATTCTTTTGTTTTAGATAAAGAAATGAACTCCGAAGTTTCGACATCAGCAGGTTTCAAAAGGCCTCTACTTTGGGACCAAACAAATAAAAATTACCACAACAAAATAGTTGTAGACAAGAAATAGGACAAAGTTGCAGTTTAATTAACAAAAAAAAATGTAAGCACCACAACCGGACAAATTCGCTTTTACTGAGCGCATTTTGTCGCATCTAATTATTACACCTCGAATCGCTTGTGAAATTGGAATAATTCTCTCACAAATGTCGGTAGAGTTACCATCACTATTTATTAAGAATTCATAAATAGACACATATACCCCGTAAACTGTATTTATAAAACAGTTTGGCATTTTTCAAAGTCAAAATTGCAATTACTTCAAGACCCGAACTCTATCACAAACTTGCTCGAACAGTAAAGTTAGGCGAGCACATGCAACTTTCAGTTTTGCAACAGTTTGGTTGCTAATGTGAATACCATGGACTTATATGAGAGTGCGCGCACATGAAAAAACTGTTCAGTCCGCGATTCGAACAACTTAAAAGTTTGTGTTTTGGCTTAAATCGTACGATCGCCCCAATTAAGTTCTTCAGTTTGTATCAAACCAAACTATATGCAACTGCGCACACATTAAATCAAAATGTTGTCTGTGTGTTGGTTTATCTGGTTGATTGATTTTAAGGTTGCTTATATGTGCGCGATCATCGTTCAACTAGTGATTAAACTATTTCGTTTGGAAAAAATTGCATGAGCGCGCCTAGCCTAATTCTTTATTAAAATAGCCAACAAATGTTAGCCGTGTTTTATTATCGCTAATAACTCATATGGTTCACGCCGTGAAAATACTCTAAGAGCTTCAGTTATGAAAGCTCCATAGCAAACTACAAAGAAAAAGTATTAGTAAGGTATGTAACAAAAACGTTTAAAATTGCAAAATTAATTTTTTTTTTTTTTGTAAATCATGAACGCACCTTTTCCATTCTATTGCAACTCTGGAGTAAAAATTACAAAATAGATTGACCACTAACATTTATGACAGAAAAATCAGCTGTCAAAGTGTGAACGATAGCAGGCAAATTTTGCAATTTTGTTTTGTTTCTATTGCATTAGGGTTAGTGATCGTGAATACCCCTATTATAATTCCCACCACTGGACAAACGTAAACCTAAAATGTGTGTGTGTATGTGTTTTTTTTAATAAAAACAATAAGCAAGAAGTAAGTTGGTGATCATTTTATTCATATCAGACACCACCAGCAGGTACAAGTGTGTTTGAAAAAGCTCTTCTATAAGTCCTGTACCGTGGATCTAACATCTTTTTCAGTAATCAAATTTTAGAGCAAATTTGAAGAGAGTGAACAAATAATGCAAAATTTCCGGAGTAGATTTGAAACAAACAAAAAATGCAAACAAAATTTGCATAGAGTGGAGTAAAAGTCGAAAATTTGGAGCGTGGAAGTAAATTTGTATTCCCTCAAAAGGGGAGCCAAATTGTTCGATCGGAGCAATATTCGAACGCAGGCCTGTACTGAAAATAAAAATTTAATAGAGTTTTGCTACCAACTTTACAATTAAAGTACCAAAATGGCAAATCCAGAATGACTTTATTTATTTAGTTGAACTTTTAGCAGATGCAAAGAGTTTTTCATTTAGGTAATCTCAATTTTTTAGTTTAATACGAAGTCTGAGATTTCAGTAGGGAGGTTTAGAGATTTCAAATTAGTTTCCATACCGCCAAATTCGTCTCACCAACAACCTTATGTGTGTTGGTATTTCTCGAAGTTCAAATATCAAATAAATTATCATACCTACTTAGTCTGTTTAATTTTTACAAACAAAACTTTTTACCTTACACTGTGGCTCCACTTGCAATATTTCAGGCAATGGCAATAGCAATGGCAATGAAAATAAAAATATTTGGTGAGCATTTCATTGCTAGAAATTTGAATTTCAACAAACCATATTGTTTCTATTTTTGTTAATTTAAGCTCACTAATTTTTAATTTTTGTACTATTTGGGCACATTTATTTATTTTTTTCCGTTTTTGTTCAGTCAGTAAATTGTTTCACGCACGGCACTCTTTTAAATAATGGCAAGGCAGTCAAATTAAAGGGAATCCATTTTGTAGTGCATCAATATATTTTCAACCGGAGATGTAAAGCAATAATTGCATTTCATCGCTCGTGCAATATTGCCATTGTCATTGCCAAAGCGCATCCATTGGCAATATTCAAGGCAATGGTAATATGTGAGGCAATTTATTTCCTTAATAATTGCATGTGGAGCCCTTGGGTTAGTATAGTAAAGTTTGAATAGCAGAATTGGTAATGTGATTCCATTGGGATTTCAATGAAATCTCGCATTTCAAAATCTGAAAAATTGCGATGCATATGAAATCTACGAAATCCGAGATTTCGCTAAGGTGGGAACTTATTATTTAGTCAAATAATACAGCGCCCATCGAAAATGGGTTAAATAAATTGAATAAGAATTAAGTTATGTCAATGATTTTCGTACATTTGTCGTAAAATTATCCTAAATTATTTGTTCTAATTAAACCTTACTTGAAGACGAGGAATATAATTCAATAAAATATAGCTTTAATACATTGTCCAATAAAAATCAGTCCAGACAGGCATTATGGGAGAGCTTTTTCTAAATCAGCAGCGCCATTAACCCTTTGATTTATACTCATTTGGAAGAACTCCCATGAAATAACATTTACCCGCCAATGACTATAATAATTATAAAAAATGTAAATGTAAAAAAAATTCCTTCCTGCCGCACAAGACCCCAGACTGACTATTCTTTTGTAATGCGAAATGTGAATTTGATTCGCGAATCGAGATCAGACATTCAACTTTCTTATTGAATGAGAGTTACCAATTACCATTCGCTAGTCGATAAGAGTAGTTACTACTTTTTTTGTTGTTAGAGTTTTAGAATCCATGCTTTTTAGAGCTTTTGAGAATGAATAATTTAAACAAAGGAGGAAAAGTGTTATCGCTTGATGTGGTTTGTCCATATATTTTTGAAATAAATTAAATGAGAAAACTATTTAATAAAGATATATACACAAAAAAGATATCACATACGTCTTTATATTTTCTTGTTTTATAAGTAAAAGTGTAATTGCTATAGTGCTTTATTTCGGTAGTCCTTGTCGCCAGTACTGTATTACGCATCAATGTCGATAGTAACTCGTTGCCTCATGTAGTAAAGTATCATTATTATATATATATAAAAAGACAGTAACATTGGCGCAACATTTTAAACGATTTGGTAATATGTTAAATCATTTTTAGTATGATACTAGGCTAAAAAGAGGATTTAGCTAATTTTAAACCAGTTTAGTATCCTACTATTTTCTTAACATTTTACGAAAGTTAAAATCACAAAATGGCTACTTTATTTTTTTAGTACAGTACTAAATCCATATGCCACTTTGACATTTACAAACGTCAAAAAGTTATTTCGCTTACTTTTTTGCACTATTTTAGGCGTGTTTAGTTGTAGTTTATTAAAAAAATAGATTTAGTTTGGTGGTAGATAAAAAGTGTTTAAAATTAGGAAAATATTTGTAAAGTGCTTTAGTATTAGGAAACTGTTAAGTAGTATCATGCTAAGCCCTTAACATTAACCTATTGTTAAGGGCTTAACATTTTACTAGTTAGCAATTTCCTAAGTGCTTATTGATTGAATAACTATTTCAAAATGTTTAAACCTTTTCTAAACTAGTAATTTGCTAATTAAGGAGAAGGCTGAGCATTTGTAGGGTTTGAATTTTGATGAACACAATTTTTGTTGTTATGCGTTGTAAATTAATTATATGTTGATGCAAATCAAACATGTGCTCTAAAAAGGTATTACTTATTTCTTATTTCATCGTTTTAACTTCATTATTTACAAAAAAAAAAAAAAAAAAAAAATTGTGCACCTGCAGGACTCGAACCTGGGCACCCCGCGTGCAAGGCTGATATACTATCAGATTCCATAATGGATTTAGTAAATTGCTAAAAGTTAAAGTAGCCATTCCGTGTTTTTAACTTTAGTAAAATGTTAAAATCGTTTAAAATTAGCTCAATCATCTTTTAGCTTAGTAAATTGCTAAAAGTGGGCTTAATATTTTACTAAATCGTTTAAAATTTTTCGCCAATGTATATCGCTGATGGACCCGAGGGTCCCAGGTTCGAGTCCTGCTGGTGCACAATTTTTGTTTTTTTTTTTTGTAAATAATGAAGTTAAAATGATGGAAATAGAAATACCTAATACCTTTTTAGAGCACATGTTGGGTTTTCATTAACATATAATTAATATACAACGCATAACAACAATAATTGTGTTCATCAAAATCCAAATCTCAGCTGAAAGCAATTTACTAACTTAGAAAATGATTTTTTAAATAGTTATTCAATCAATAAGCACTTAGGAAATTGCTAACTAGTAAAATACTAAGTGCTTAAAATGGGTGCCCTAAAAAGGTATTAGTTATTTCTATTTTAATCATCTTAACTTCATTATTTACAAAAAAAAAAACAAAAAACAAAAAAAAATTATGCACCAGCAGGACTCGACCTGGGCACCCCACGTGCAAAGATTTAACAAATTGCTTAAAGTTAAAGTAGCCATTCCGTGATTTTAACTTTAGTAAAATGTTAAAATCGTTTAAAATTAGCTCAATCATCTTTTTAGCTTAGTAAATTGCTAAAAGTGGCTTTAACATTTTACTAAATCGTTTAAAATTTTGCGCCATTGTTTTTGAACAATGTTTAAGTGATTTGTGCTGGATTAGTAAATTAATAGCAAAAAGTGGATAGTAGATATTATTATCTCTAATATATAATAATAATATATTATATTATCTCTTATATATTTTAAGTAAATAGATGGTAACCCTATATATTTTTCTCTCATATGGCGATTGTGAATGTTAATAGTTAACATCCTTAAGGAGACACAAATTTATGCAATACAACTAGAGTGAGATACAAACATCCTGTTTTCCCTGTGGTGATATTTTTTGTTGGACATATAATTGGTTATAAAGTATTTCACTGAAATAAAATTTGCTTAAAACAGTGACGTTCGACGTCGAGTGAATAGTGAAAAAAAACTCTGTCCACTGCGTGACGTAATGCTCTCAAATATTCAAGGAAAAAACTAAGAGCTAAGTAATTTTGCTTTTCCTCAATTCTCATTACATAATAAAAAAAAAACTTATATAACCTTCCAACTAATTTAATTAGTTACAACATCAGTTCTTTGTGATTGAATTGCATGTCAAGACATCTTCACGAACCCAATAGTAAAATACTAGCTGATTAGTGCTATTCGACTTTTCAATTTAAAATTAAAATTTAAAAAAAATCAGAAAAAAACAAATTGTCTCATCTCCTAATGAACACACATTCCAGGTTAACATAGAAACAATGGCTAATGAGCTTCTTGACTAATTCTGCTAAATTAGCAAAGCAGCAAAAGAACAAGAAAAATCTCTCCCATAAAATTCACCGTTACACACCTGCCAGTAGGTAAATATAAATAATGAACACACAAAATCCATCTCAACCTTCGTTTTCCGAGAGATATCACGTGAAAGTTCAACAATGAATTATTCTGGGCCAAGATAAGAGGATTTATCAACTTGATGATGATATACTCCATGTAATACAAAAAAAACTCATACACATACACACATTCACAAATATAATATAGAAGTGCTGGCAAAGTTTTCAGTCACATATGTAGTTCCTTTCTCGTCGTTATTTAGGTGTACATATCTATAGTATCTAAGGTATGTGGGATTTGCCATTTGCAAATGATTTAAAAAAAACAAAACTTTTCTCACAGCTTTACCTATAATCCGTAACTCTTGTAATTTTAATTTTAAATGTAATTAATAAAGCTAATGAAAGTGTAACCGGAGGTTTTACAGTTTTTTTTTTTCTTTAATTTGATTTCATTTAGTACATTGGATGTTTGTAGATTCTTTTTGGTAGAGAAGGAAAGAGAATGAACACCCTATTTTTGGGGGCTCAACCCGGCACAATTGATGTATAGATTTCAACAACATTCAGACAGACAAAATTTTACAGAATCCATGGTTATATTGATAATGCGTAGTATAAAAATATTGCTAGGCAAAAACTCATCAAGCTCCTTGGATAAGCTGTTCCATTTTCCTTCCCTTCACAACTTAAAGGGTATTTCTCTCAGCTTAAAAAGAAGATCGTATTTTGGCAATACTCCACGCTCATTTATAGATACTAGTACGAGTAACTTTTAAGTGATTTTAGGCTTGAAAGCTGCTAGGGTCACTGTGCACAAATTTTGGATAGTGAAACTGTCAGAATGACTGCCAGTATAACGGTAATTGAGTTTTGTTTGCGTATTTGTCATATTTCCCTGTTTGGCCGTGTTTCTGCTTGAAAAGGCACTATCGAAGTTGGACAGCCGAAATGAGAAATTCAAATGACCCGAAAATATATATCTCTGAACGAACACCACATCCCAGTAAAATTAGTTGTATCGAAGTCTCCCGTCAAACTCTTATAAGTCCAATGCCTTAAAAATGGAAAGTGTTGGGATCAGAATCTCCAAATTTCAAAAATCTCCAATTATTACTTATGAAATTGGCACTAAAGGGCAAGTTTTACATTTGGAAAACAATTGTAGTCGAGATTTTGATCAAACTTTACATTACGATGAAACACAAAAAGAGAATCCCCCAATTCCGACTGTCTCTCTGTCTGTCTATTCGACCTACAGCCGAAACCGTTGCAGCGATTTTCCTCAAACTTGGTACATAAGCGTTTTGGGTGATTGACTTGATTTTTTTTTAAATATTTTTTTTTTTAGAAAATATTTGTGGTAAAAATGTCTCAAGCGATTTTGTTCAAAAAATTCAATTCAATACAATTTATTTAAAAATGGTGTACAAATAAGACGTAGTCTTTTATAGTACATAAGCGTATGTAATTGATCGGATAAAGAAGTTAAAAATATTAACAAGTTGAAGAAATAATATGGCAGTAGCAAAGATAGTTAATTTTTTTATTTCAAATTGCTGTTTAATATGTAAGTTAATAAAAATTCAAAACCAATGCTTTTTTAAACTTTACTGTTTCTGCAATTTGCCTTATCATTATAAGCAGGGAATTCCATAGTCTAATGGCATAAACAAAGAAAAGTCTAGACGAATTCAAATAATTTGAGGAATCTATTATGAGGTTCAAAGTTCGGTCAAAACGCGCAAAACAAAGCTTATTAAACAGATATGGTGGTGTTTTACAATTAATTATCTTATGTAAAAATAAGCAACATCTTGAATCAAGAAATTCCTTGAACGTACACCCAAGGACAAGTTAATGGTATTGGGAAACGTGGTCTGATCTGCTCAAACCATAAATGTACCTCACCATATCATTAAAAGCAACAACTAGTTTCTGCATGTGGTGTGAATGTGGTCAATGACAGGCAGTAACAAAGACTTGATAAGCCTCAGCTTAGTGTCATTAGGAGTCAAGGCAGAGTAAAGATTTATCTTTCTGAGACCACCATAAATGCGGCCGATAGAGAGATTAACATGACCACTAGCTGAGAGGGTTCGATTTATTTTGAAGCTTATATTAGTGAGAGATTCAACAAATTTAAGTTGAAAGCATGAAATGAAGACAGGTGGTAGGTTAGGTACATCGAATTTATTTTTAGAAATAGCAATGATCTGTGATTTAGTAGGATTAGGATTTAACCCATTACACAAAGACCAATTGTAGATCTCTTACAGATCTCCATTTACTCTGCAGATCAGGTCCTCCAACAAGTTAAATGGCCTGGAAAGGTATAGTTGGGCATCATCAGCATGTATGTAGATGCAAACTGACACTATTGCAAACTTGGGGGAGGTCATTAATGAACATACGAAATAACAAAGGGCCCAAGACTGAACCTTGCGGAACACCAGAAAGCAGATTTATTGCATCAGAAAAGGCGTCACCAATTTTAACCCTCTGACTGCGGTGTGATATGTAGTTATTGATTCAGCATACCGATCTACTACTGAAGCCAAAGTACAGATTGAGCTTTTTACACAAGATGTCATGGTTAACTCTATCAAAAGCCTTACAAAAATCAAGCAGACATAATAGGGTCAATTTATCCATATCATGTGAAATCCGAATGTCGTCAAGCACCTTGACCATTGCTATAGAAATTTCAAAAAAAAAGATTCAAATATGTATAACATCTTTTTGTGGGATCTCTATTAATTTTAGGAAAATTGTGCTAAGGGTGTGATCGAAAATAAGAGGAAGTACGTGAGAAAACACGGAAAATTGTATAAAATGAGCTGTGGCTTAAGTTAGGTTATTTTTGATTTAGAATTTAGAGATTTTGGGGATTTTGAGTTTTTTTGGTCTTGGGGATTTAATTTTATTTTTCAGTTTTGGGTTTTAAGTAATTTAAGGGAGTTGGTTTTTTTGCATTTTCTTAAATCGAAAGTTCTCTCGCGTTGAGTCGAATTTGTAATGGTGAAATTTTTGCGCTGTGGTCGTCCGACGGTGAGTTTTAATCAATTAATCATGTCTCTTGACACAACTGGATTCTTTTCGCTGGACCTACGTGAAGTATTTAGTCTACGGAACTACCACAAACCCTACTACTTTGGAAGAACTTGATGCCAATATAAATGTTTATTTAATTCTGCCATAGTCTCCCAAATGACGCTTTGCCGAATTATAGCCGCACGACGCAAAATCCGAAAAACATACGTGTAGAAAAAATCCAATAAATTCGTCTTTTAATCCATATAAGATAAATAGCAACTAAGCATTTGCCTTGCTTCATACCCAACTCATAAGTTTTAACATATAAATTATAGCCATTATCATTATCAAGTGCCATCAGAATAGCAGTTGATTTTTTTTTCAATTGTCGACAATCAATAACGCTGACAAAAGCATATTATATTTTTGAAATAAACATCACAATTTTACCCAACATAGACATCTAAAAAAAAGTAACAAAAGGCGTATCAAAAAGGAGGAGTAATGATGAAAACCTTTATTCAGCACAAATAAACCTCACTTTCCCTAAACTAACATGAAGGACCCTTTTCGAATACTCTACCATTGTATGGGGGATGGAATTGCCAAGGTATACACAATCCTTGTGTCTGTATATACGAAATTGTGTCCTTTTTTGTTTCTGCCACTTTAACTATAAAAAAAAGTATTACAAGAAGCATATGTGTGTCTATATATGTCAAAAGTGAATTAGAAACTTAGGTTACACATGAAAAATTATATAAAATAAAACCAAATAAACGAAAAAGGTTTCTACAGAAGACAACGCTTATACAAATCTAAAAATTTTCCTTTTTGCGGTGTGATCCTTCAATATAAATTTACATACGACTATAAAAATTGTAGTCATACTTCTGACAACAAAAATATTGAACACAAGAAAAAGGTAAAATTACTATAAGGGAATGTATAAGTAAAGGACGTAGTATTTTTTTTGTTAATTTTCTTATTTTCGAAAAAAATCACCGTAAAAGAGAGGGTTGAGTGTGTTTTTGCAGGACCCTCAAAGTGTTAACTAACCTTAAACTATGTCTAAGTCAGGTATGAGAGATGAAGGAGTTGGGTCTATTAAGACAAGTCTTAAGACTTTCTTTTATGTCAAAAGATATAGGCTCATTGATAACATAGCTAGTCCGATGATAGCTGATATAATATTGAACAGTAATATCTATCGAAGGCTGTTGTTGTAAATTTGCAGATAATTTTTTAAGAAGGAATGGCAGTCAATATTTCCGTTTAAGAGCTATACTATAATGGTATTGTCAGTAACTACAAGTGGGGTGATCAGAGTTGGCTAATATATTCAAGGAGAGGCCATATAAAGGCCTATTTTTACCGAAATTTTGTCACATGGAGATCGGAGAATTATTGGGACCAATGTTTAACAAATCCGAAAAGCGGGTTAACTTGATTTAAAGGTGTTAACCAGAGTAAAGGGTTATCCATTTTGCGGTTTCAAAAGTATAAGACTGGAATTCGACATCTGTCAAACTATGTTGTAAAACCAATTTTTTTTTCAGTTTAAAGTCTGACATTTACGAAAATGGATCGATTAACTATCGCAGAACGCATAAAAATTGTTAAAACTTACCACAAAAATGGTGATTCTGTCACAGCCACATATCGTGCTTTAAGAGGAGATTATGGTTTACATAATCGTCCAAATACGCAAGCAATTGGCAAAATTGTGAAGAAATTTGAAGAGTTTGGATTGGTTACAGATATTGTAAGGCCTGTGCATCATCGTTTCGCTCGTACCACTGAAAATACCACTGCTGTAAGTGAAAGTGTTGCCGAAGACCCGAATGTATCGATTCCTCGTCGTTCTCAGGAATTAGGACTGTCTTACTTCACATTATGGCGTATTTTGCATTTGGATCTATGGATCTACACGTACATCCATATAAATTCCAGCTCACACAACAACTGAAGCCAGCTGACCATTCACAACGTCGTATATACCTCGAATGAGTGCATGAACAGCAGGCGGTGGACGGCGGAACAAAATTTTCTTCAGCGACGAAGCACATTTCTCACTCGGTGGGTGTGTTAATAAACAAAATTGTCGTATTTTGGGTTCTGAGAATCCTCTAGTAATTGAAGAGAGCCATTACATCCACAAAAATTCACTGTTTGGAGCGCTCTCTGGTCCGGAGGTGTGATTGGACCTTACTTCTTCGAAAACGACGATGGAACGACTGTCACCGTCAATTCGGAGCGTTATGGTCATATGATAACTGACTTTTTTTTGCCTGCTATTGAAGAATTCGACTTGGAGAATATCTGGTTTCAACAAAACGGTCCCAAATGCCACACAACTCGAGCGAATATGGCTTTATTGCAAGAGACATTTCCTGGCCGCGTAATTTCTCGTCGTGGCGATATCAACTGGCCACCAAGATCATGCGATTTGACTCGCCTGGACTTTTTTTGTGGGGCTACGCGAAAGACCGTGCTTATGCAGATAAACTTTTAACTCTTGAGCACTCGAAAGGCAACATTCGTGAAGTTATGGCTGAGACACCGCTTAATATGTGCCAAAAAGTGGTCGAAAATTACATCAAAAGAATCGATACTTGCAACAATTCGCGTGGTGGTCATTAAAATGATGTAGTGTTTCACACATAATGTCAACGTTCGAACTTTATAATAAAAAAGAAATATCATGAAAATAGATATTATTTCCGTTTATTTTTGAAACAGCAAAATAGATAACCCGTCGTTTAGTGAGTCAACTGTGATTATCTGTTTATTGTTCACGAGGCTATATTATAGCTTGACACAGTGTTGATATTCAATATAAGGAAAATCTTTTTCAATCATCGTAGAGGGATTAGTAGTCCTCAATGGAGTATATTCACCGAATGATGAATGATAGAGTTTACGCCATTTATTATTTGAACAACAATCAGATGCCCAAAACGACTACCCTGTGGGACACAAGACTTTATACATGAAAGGGTCAAATTCAGAGAATCTATAAACATGGTTATTGCCTTAACAACCAAACTTATTAAAATACACGTTTGGGGATTTTAATTCGAATTTATTGGTAGAACATTCACTACTAAATGAAATGTGTATATTCAATCTGAATGCCTTAAATACAACTTATGCAACTCATTTTTCTCACAATACACCAACTTTTCTGGATATCTTATGGGTGAGTGATTTGAGCAAAGTAAGCTTATATGACCAGCTGGTCTGCTCCAGCTTTATCCAGGCATGATTTGATTTACATGATCTTTGGTTATAAAACATATCTTGCAATTCGAAATATCCAATTTATTGATTTTAGAAATATTAACTATCCCTTATTAGAAAAACACATAAGAAATTTTAACAGGAGTATAATCTATTACCTCTCCGCGGCCTATCCAAACTAAGTTTATTAAATGAAGGCAATTTGATACTCTTTAACCGAATTGCCCCATTCCTTACAAGAAGTTACAATGGAACTACAAGACCTTGGTTTGCCCATCAAATTCGCCAAATTATTTGTGACCGCGATCTCGCATATAGGCGCTGGAAACGCTTTCTTTTAACCGAACGTCGTTTTAATGCATATCGTTTTTGTTGTATCGTGCAGAGCGGACAACGAGTAAAATAAGAATGCGATGTGATACAGACAATGATTTAATTACAAACTGGTTTATTATCTTCTTAAGTTTTACATAATGAGCGATAGGTAATAAGTCTAATAAGTAGGTAGCAAAAACATATGACATTACAGAGTTGTTAATAAAATAGTATAAAACATGAAAGTACATTTAATACATAATCGTAATGTATAACAGTTTTCTTCGTAACCAAACGGTAATGGTAGTACGTTCGGCTAAGCGCAAAATGTACTTTGATAGATTATATCCTTCTTTTAGGGGCTTAAATCTGTGAAATAATCTACGTCAAATAGGAGTCGCAAAATGCTAAAATAGCTGTGTTAGAGAAGGGGACGGAAATGAACTCAACAAAAAATGTGTTTCTTTATCATCGATTCATCGATCGCTACTAATGGTCCCCCCAACAAACTATATAGAGAAAACTGTACGTATCAATATTTCATAGTGCCAGAATATCACAAGCCCCAAACAACAAGTAACTTTTTTGAAAAAAAAATATTAAGGCTAAAGTTGTAGAAAATTAAATTGCCTACAGGTTTTACTAATATTATTTTTGTCAAAAAGCAAAAAATGGTGAAGTTATTGCACAAATTAAAATGTTCGAAAACCGAGACTTAGACTAGTTATGACCCCCCCAAACGAACTATGAAAGAAAATTGTAAGAATTAATTTTTTCTATTTCAGCCTTTTTTTGACAACGCGACTGGTCTACAATAATAATGAAGCCGATACATGTAAAATATGAATATGTAGGATTGCTGTCTTGTTGATATTGGTGCTTTCAGGACTCGAACGCTTCTGTTCGATACAGTAATATCTAACAAAAAAAAAAACGGTAAATATATGGTACTTACTTACCCTCCTGTGATCTTGAAAGGCAATACTGTTTCGTATGTCGAAACCGCTAAAAATCTGGGTGTGGTCTTTAACCGGACCAAAAGATGGAATAACCATATCGGTCATATACTTGGTAAAACGTAAAGCGATCTTCGCACCTTATTGACAACACTGTTCTTCACTGCCTTTAAAGTTTGTATTCTTCTTGCTAAAACACTAGTCATACCAACTCTTATTAATGGTTGTGAAATCTTTTCTCAATGTGATTCCACAAGCAAACGAAATATAACGTTGTATTCAATATCCTTAACCATTACATCTTCGGGCTAAGCAGATATGAAAGCATTTCAAGCTTCTCTAACTGGCTTTTTAATATGAGTTTCGACAAACCTTAAATATCGTACCTTATATTATGCTCACCAACATTGTTCACCAACTTGTGAACAATCAACCCCAGTATCTCAGGGATGTGCTTAGGATGGCCTCCTCGCTGAGAATATAATTTTGATTCAACCACGTAATGTTTCTCTTATACATGTGTGCAAAACCGTCGCCATACATTTGATAGCAGTGGTTCCTAAAGCAAAAAAACACTGTGTCCTCTTTTAATTTTTTTTTTCTAATTTTTGAATACCCTCGACACTAACTTGTCCTGAGACAACAGATTGCATCATTAATTATTTCTCTTTTATCATTATTATTATTGTTATTTTTAAGTTTATATTTGTATTATTCCATACGAGAGAAGAAATAAACTAAACTAACTAAAAAAAAAGAAAAAAAAAAAACTCTTGTGAGTTTATCTGCTGTCGTAGTCTATGTAGGTATTCTAAGATTCTTACCCCCAGTTTCACAGTGCGAGGTTAAACTTAAGATCAACTAAACCTTAAACTGAGTTTAAATTTTTGGTTTAATTCCTCCGGTTTTACACTGAAATCTGATCTTTCGTTGAACTTCGTTTAACTAGATTTTATGAAAAATGGCTGGCAGCGTTTTTCTTGCCTCGTCCTCCCTTTCTCTCTCTGGCACAAAAAAATACGCGAAACAACGAGAATAATAAATAAAATAATATTTAAAATCACCAAACAACTCAATAACATTTGAATACACAATTTTGTTTTGTTCATAAAATTTTCTAAAAAAAAAAACAATACAAACGCCGAACTGAAGCTTAAACGGCAGAATAATCTCGGTTAACTTTAACTACAAAATGAACTCAGTTCAAGGTTTAAACACACTGTGAAACCGAATAAATTGTTGATCAGAAGTTTAAACCAAAAGTGGAGTTTAAACTCGCACTGTGAATCTCGGTTAAGGTTTCCAGGCTCATTGGTTCTTGTGTTGCTTAGAAGACATTTACACAAATTGACGAAGAATAAAAATAGGCTGTGTAAAATAATAGCAGTTTACATTTTTTCTTATATCTTTTCGCAATTATTGAAAATAAAAAGCTTTAAACATCTTTAGTTGATTTTGTACAATACTAGTAAGTAACCAAAATTAATTAAAAAGGTTTCCTTAGAATTAACAGGTAAATTTTTCATTAGACGAATTACATTTATAGAAATGAACGTTTTGTTAAAAAGTATCCTTTTATGACTTCAACAAAAATTAAGCAGGAGCTTAATTTTCAAGTGGACACATAAAAATAAAAGGAGACTCACAGAAGCAAATTTATTTGAAAGGTTGCCTAAAAAAATAACACTCTTAAAACCAAGCCATATAAAAAACAGACTGAGTATTGCGAGAGAGCGGTTGCATTGGTGTGACACAAAATGGCGAAATATTTTGTGGTCAGATGAGTTAAAAGTTGTTGTTTTCGGTTCAACAGGAATATGACGTTAAATATGATACACGCTATGTTACAAGGACTGTTAAACATGGAGGAGCTAAAATTAATATGTGGGGTTGTTTCTCATACTACGGAACGGGGCTTATATTTTGGATTCAGGATACAATGGATGAAAAAATTTATGTCAATATCATGTAGAACGAACTTATGCGAATTGGAATATGCCGCTTGATTGGAAGCTTCAGCAGGATAACCATCCCAAGCATATCAACAGGCTAGGAAAAAAATGGTTTGATGCAAATGAGATTGATGTTCTTGAGAGGCTTGGTCCATAGCCGAACCTTAATCCCATCGAAAACTTGTGGGCCGATGTAAAGGAAAGTGTTTTAAGAGAAAAACCGACAAATGTAGCTGAATTGTGGAGTGCAGTGCAAAAAGCATGGCAAAGCATGCGTCAGATTGGTTCCATGCCTCGTCGGTGTGCTGCTGTCTTCGCAGATAAAGGTCACACAACAAATTATTAAGTATACAAATTAATATTTAATTAAAATTAAAATAGAAATTATCTTTATTACATTTTTTATAAGACATTATCTTCAACACTGCTATTACAATGCACACCAGTTTTTTCTTTAAGTTTTTAATATTTTTTACTTGCGATTATAGGTACTATAAGGCAAGTTATGGATTCGTGCAAAAAAAAATCTAACAATCAAACATGACATTACTATCACAGAGAACACTAAAAAAGTGGGTCCCCCAATTCCGTCTATCTGTCTGTCCGCGAGTCTGCAGGCTAAGCCGTTGGATGGATTTGGATTTATTGTTTGTTCGGTAATATGCCCACACGTTTTTCTCATTTTTTTAAATATGACAAATAACAGTAGCACCCATAAATTTTTTTTGTGGCCAAAATCAAAAAAAAATTATATTTCTCGAAAACGGCTCCAACGACTTTTATAAAAAAAAATCAGTTCATTATTGAAGCAAAGGGGAACATTTTAGTAATTTTTGTTTTGGAAAAAAATTGTTACTTTTGGTACATCTAGTAGTACCATTTTTTTGGTTTTCGATTTTTTTTTTGAAATTTTTTGCGCAGAAGTTCATGAAAATTTTAAACACTATTGTAAACCAATTTTTTTCAAAAATAATTTTTTTTATAAATTAAAAAATAAACTTTTTTTTGTCGAAAACTCAAAATTTTGAAAACGACTTAATGGATTTTTGCGAAACTTCGTATTTGGTACTTTTTTGACATTATCTTGAACATTTAAAAGAATTATAATCCAAAGATAAAAAACAACGGTACCTCCCATACAAATGTTAAAAAAACCGTTAAGAAAAAAATTTATTTCTCGAAAACGGCTTCAAGAATTTTTTTTAAAAAATGTGTGTGTTCCTAAATTAGTACAGTCCCCTTTTAAGTATAAAAATATTTTTTTTGCGTACTTATAAACGGTACTTCCCATAGAACCACTTTTCATATTTTCAACTTTCTCAACATTGGATGAACCGATTAAAATATTTTCTTTTATACAAATGGTGCCAAAAATTGTTAATAAAACGAAAATTTTCAAAAAAAAAGTTTTTCGATTTTTTAAAAAATAAATATTTTTTTTTTTTTGAAAAATTGATTTTTCAAAAACCAGTCACACTATTTTTTAGAAATTTGAATTTTATATGTATATAAATAATATCTTCAAAATGGCGTTTCAACTTTTTTTTCTAAAATTTTTTTCAAAATCTTATACATAAAAAAGTAATTTATTAAAAAACCGCTGCAACGATTTTTGAAAATTTTGTTTGATATATTTTTATTTATCCATGAATTCAAATTACATATTTGTTTTCCCCCAAACTATAACGACTAAGCAATATAAAAACATTTAATTATGTGTATTATCCATTTATTTGTACCTTATTATTATTCCTTTTTAACGAATTTTTGCCTACATCACTGATTACTAAATACAATGTAGGCCCTCATATGTACATTTATATATACATATATATGTCTAAAAATCACATGAATCTTAGTATGCATAGTGCACCTAAATTATAAAATTATTCGAGTATGCATATAGCTGCCTACCCACTTACATCCCTCATTTTCATTATTATATGTAAATGTTTACATACTTAGTTTCCATCTATGTATGTATGTACATACATTTTACTCTCATAACTCACATAGTTAAAATCCATAACTTAGATTGAAATATACATTTGTAGGTATCTATTCCTTGAATCATCCATTCGATAATTCATTATACTAAGAATCAAGGTAATCTTAAATACATAGGTTTTACACCTGGTTAGCCACATAAAAGTTGTTAGGTAAAAGAGCAAGTTCATACGATCCAATCGTGCATTTTATTTAAAAGTGTTACTAAAATGATGTTGTATTTCTAAGTTTTCTAGATTTTTATAACCTTAAAAATAATTTAAAACCAATAAATGAATTAGTAGATTAAATGTTATCTTTTATTTTTGACAAGCTAACCCGAGAGACGTTATCCTGTCTTAATTTTCAATATCGAATTGAATTGGTATACCTAATTAATAAAAAAAATATTTCAAAGTAAAGTGTTTATTGTTCTTATGCTTTATAATATACACAACATTCTTAGTTTTTTTTGTTGGTATTTCAACACGGGAACAGGCGACATATAACTGGCAATGTGAAAAAGATGGATTTTCAAGATTGATACCACAAACACTTAGCGACTGGCTTTGAGATTTATTTATCGACATTGGAAATAATAGTCGCAATATAATGATTAGCGATTCGATTTTTATTGCAGATTGTGAGGTGGTAATCCAGGCAATTCCAGCGAATTTAAAAATTCCATCAGTCTGTATGAATAAGAATTCATTGAAGGGTGGCAATGGCGCAGTGGATAAAGTGCTTGATTGCTAACTAGGACGTGTGGGTTCGATCCCCACGCTAGGCGCATTCTTTTCTATACCTCTAATTTCAATTGGATGCCGCCCATGCGTTAAAAATGAGACAGTCAATACCTGGCTCTTAAATCCACTGTGCCAAACTAGTGCCTTGCAATTCAGATTTCATTTAAAAGACCTTAGGTCTTACAGGCATATAGTTAAATTAAAAAAAAAAAAAAAAAAAAAAAAAAAAAAAAAAAAAAAAAAAAAACTGACTTTTTTGTTAGTTTCGGAACCTGTAACTCGATTTATTAAATTGAAAAATAATATCCATATTCACCTTGTTAAAATAAGATAGGATAGGATATAACGCATCATACGATCGATGTGTCTCAGACACACGCTGCATTTGAATGCTACGCCGATGTAAAATGATATCTCGGTTTTCAAAATTTTCACCCATGATGATAATAGCCGCTTCGTCAATTGTTGGCGCATTATAACGTCTCGCGTGTTGTCCTGCAGTCGTCTTATCTGACAATTTTTTGATTATCAGATGGCATGCTGTCCAAAGCGGTCTTGAATAATGTAACCATTTCGTTATGTTGATGAAAAAACGCTTAGAGTTGTTCCACAATTATTGGTCTTTCCACCGAATTGTTGTGTGCACAACGGCGAGTAACCCATTAGATGTTAGATGATATAATTGACCCTGCATCTTGAAAATTGTCATGAAATTTTCTTAAATAACTTTTGTTACACCAAATGGCGTCATCATTGCAGATCAATACATTTTTCCGGGATAAAAAGTAGCATATTCAAGACAATAATCTATATCTGTACTAAATTTCATCGAAATCCGTTCGGCCGTTCCGGAGTTATTGAGCATCAAACATCCATCCATTCATCCAAACTTTTACATTTATAATATTAGTAGGAAGTAGGATTGCAATGATACTCGTAATAATCATTAAACTAAGTTTCGATTCAAAATAGCTTTTAACGGCCTTTAGTCCAACAAAAATTGGCGTTTCGTCCCGGCGATCTCACATGGACTCATCAGTTGACTAGTGATTTAATGATTTAATGATTAGGTATTCTAGTCTTGTTGGATATAGTTCACACTAGATGTTCTTCACGAAATCTATGTAAGATGAACTGAACTTGGCAAAAATTGCGTATTGACAAAGGTCCTCACTAGTCACCTGATGAGTACATGTGAGATCGCCGGGACGAAACGCCAATTTTTGTTGGACTAAATGCCGTTAAAAGCTATTTTGAATCAATAATTCAACAAGTCCAAATATTATAGTGCTAAGTCTTCTACTTGACTGATGTATTTCGGTAGCATATAGAATTTGTATTATTAAAAAAAAACACTTCTTATATAAAATTATTATTCATTAATTGAACAAATAAGATCCGATTCAAGGCGTTTTTTTGGCCAATGTTGTTTGTTGTGTTTTAATGGAAATAAAGACTTCTATTTTTCTTTTTCTATTGATGTAATTTTGTGTTCCTCGATAATAAAGACTGAACTTGTTATATAAACCTTAATATTACGAAATAATAATACTTTGCCATATAAATGCTTCGTATGTATAACAAGGAATATGGTTTTAAATGCATATTTTAGGTGCATATTTTACATTTTGAAGAACATATTTTAAGCGCATATTCTGCTTTTTTACGTGCATTAAAATCCTAGCCGTAATAATAATTATTAAACTATGTTTCGTCAATTTTTTCTTGCTGAAACGTATCTGAGTTGTCATAATGATAAAATTATATAATATGGCATCAACGTTGCCGAAGTCGCACGATCGTGCACTTTTGGCACTTTTTAATTTAAATGGCACTCAAACGCTTCAAATGGCACTCTAGGAATCAACGAGCAAATGTTTTGAAATATATCCAAGTTCATGATCAGATCAGGTAGTGCATCAGCCGAAAGGGTTTCACACTTAAATAACATTAAAACCCATAGTAAAAATCTACTTTCTTATAAAGGAATAAAATCACTTTTGTCGTTTAATGAATAAATAAAGGCTAAAACTTGCCAGCAATTCATATCACCTAAAAATTTATATTAAGATTGTTCAGTGACGAAAAAGCTAGAGCAGGATAGAACAGAACAGAACAGATTCGTGAGAAACTTCAGAACAAGATAGAACAAATTATAATTATTATTATTATTTATTTATTTAATACGATAAATGCTAACGTTACCAATGAGAATAGAGAATTTATTAAAATTTTTGATTAACTGATTAAGAGGACTATTATCGCCATGGTTTGATCTGCTAAAAATAGTTCGAAGCTTGTCTGACTTACATTGAAACCTATTCGATCGAGAAACGATGGACATTAAATAGTTATGAAGCAGAACTGCAAGTACTCTCTGTGACCAGAAAGAAATGGGAGGTTAATCAATTGAAGTCTTAAAGTAAATGGAGGTAATTAGAACAGTCAGTCATCACAGAGATTATAAAAAAAATAATTGTTGCTTACCTACAATTCAAGTTCGTTTATTTTTGCAGAAACACTCTTAAAAATAAATTGAAATGGAGTTAAATTTATTTAAAAAAAAAATATTTTTCATGAAATTGAGATGATTTATCAACTAAATCTAACACAAAAATGCTTTTTTTTAACAACATCAATTGGTTTTGACAGTTCTCACAAATATGTTCTAACCTGTTCTACCTAAAAAGTAAGTACAGACAATACTGTTCTAAAGTGTTCCAAACTGACTCATTGAACACCAAACCGAAGAGTTAGAAACAGAAATTTTCTCATTGAACAGCAAATACCTGTACTTTTCAGTTCTAAGGTGCTCTAATCTGTTCCGAACATCCTCATTGAACACACATATTGTTACAACGTTTCCACCGACTACTAAACAGAGATTTAAGTAGATTTAGCTAAATCTCCTACAAATCTTAAGGATTTACCATACAAATTTTAGTCTTCTCAGATGAAGATTTAAAATAAATCTCATTTAAATCTTCAATCGAACTACTATATTTCCATATCGAAATGAACACATTCATCGGGAAAGCGAATTTTTCTCTTCGAATGACATAGATGAAGCTGCCTGTCTCACTTCTACATCATAAGAGCAAATGAAAAGATATATGTCTAAATTAATCTACTTCTGGAGCTGTGGAAACACTTTTGAGATTAGTAAATCTACAAGAGATTAAAGTTCGGTGGAAACGAAGTATTAGTTGATGCTTTTATTTATTTTTTGTATCTTTGTTTAATGAATTTCTTTTATTTTATCTATTCTTATTATTCCTTAAGTTTTGAGGTGCAATAAATAAAACTTAAAATTACATAAGAAATCTTCGGAATTTTGTTACTTTTTTGTTGGTGGCACCCACGTGGCCTAAAATTGCACTTTCTGTTGTCAGAATTGGCACTTACAAAATTTTGTTTCCGGCAACGCTGTATGACATGAATTTGATCTGCTGCATTCCGTTAGAGAAACAAACGCGCCCTGGAAAGACTTACAAAAAAAAGACTTAAAAAAACAAAATGCATTCAAAGGAGAAGTAAAAAAGTGTGGTACTCTACGCACAAGAAATCATAAATATGCAACAAGGAAATATATTCAAAACTTACTTTCTAAATCTTACTACCACCACACCGCCATTAAAATCAAGTTATGCTGAGTACATACTTAAACCAGTTGTTGAAGAACGCCATATCTTCTTTGGAATTTTTTTTAATGTTGAACTCAAGTCTCCACTTAAACAAAAAAAAAATCCATTTTCTGTCCGATGTTAAATCTGCATGTAAAAGGGGAAGACAATAATTCTTTTATTTAATCTCGTTGCGGAATCTGTGTGTATTCTGATGCCTGGTACTGGGCAGGCGGGCTAAAAGGTCCTTTAACAGGTCGCATAAAATGTTAAGAGAGAGAGAGTAAAATAATTTTGTGGGATTTTCTTGATTTTTACAACGAAACAGGGGAAGCACTAAAATGGAAAGAAATATCAAACCTTCCATTTGATCACTTTTTATTCGGCACGCAGCAGTTCCGCAAGAAAGTGAGGGTTGGTTTCTCTACTTGAGTAAGCATGAAAAAAAAACTCCTTAGGTGGTCGTGTCGCGGGTGGCGCGGCGCGGCGGTCGGTGGTGGATTGTGTCAACACGCGGGTATAATATCTTATGAATGTGAATGTGCGAGGGAGTGAGGGTTGAAGGAAGGTGCGGATGATGTTTTTAGCTTTCTTTTGTTAATTTAGGTTTATTTAAATTAGACTTGACAGGGGACAGTATTAGATATTCCAGGTGGTGTAGGGCTAACTAAGTGTACCTATGCCTAACACCACCCTATACCCCACCACCAGGCACCAATCCCAAGGGGAATTGTCGCTTGACTACATAATCGTAGGTACTTTAAATTGAGATTACACGCTCACTTTGTTAGAAATCACTTAATCCTTTTCTAAATTACAACAATTTGGGAAAGATTTGAGATTTATTGAGCGGCAAATTAAAATTAAGAGTCCGAAATCTTTAAGTGACTCGGTGGGCGTAGCGTAAGTTTAGCAAAGTGTCAAGCATTCAGTTGGAACTCTTTTTGTTTGTTATACGAGTATAAAGCGGCTAGGTAGTTTGTCTGTACAGAGTCGTTAATTTTTATGAAGATAAATGCGGGCATTGGTTATTTTTGGGTTAAAGGCAAAATTTAAATGGGGATAATTATAATCCTTTTAAGTTGTCATTCTGTTGTTAGGGTTGATTGTCTTTTGTTGGATCTTCTTCTCGTGATGCATGGATTAATGGTTTCGGTTATCAGTCCTTTCATATTCAAAGACTCATCATCACTGTTTGAAAATAAACACATCAGTCTTGTTGAGGATGGGAGGTTAATTACATATTTAGAAATATTTGTTTCACTTTATTTTTGTTGAGATTAATTAAGTGCAAAGCTCTTCATCGGCCAATTTACCATTACAAATTAACAACATGAAGTCTGAAAAGCAATTCAAATCTTTGGGTTTATTAAACAAAATTGTTTTATGAACATAAAATATTATTTTTAAATGCACCACGAAGAAAGACTGCAAAGGCCTAATTAAATTATATATAAACGCCTACAAAACCTTAAGGGAATTTTCAAACGAATTACAAGTTACACAAAAGAGTCAAAGAAGAAATTTATATAGAAAAGAGAGTGTATAATCAGAGAAATGGGAAAATCAAAGCCAGTCCTCCTGACTCAAAAAATGCTATCAAGCACAAAAACAAAGTAACCACCTGATTCGAATATTTGTGTATATTCAATGGAGAAAACATTCAGAGAAGCAAAAAAAGTGGGTGGAGTTGTAATTTTTGAATGAGAAGTTAGAGAAAAAAAACATTGTAAGGTATCCTGCATTCCTGTTTTAATTACGAAATTTCCCATAGAAATTTATGAAAGTAATAAAGTGTTGGCAAAATACCGAGCTCTAGTAAAATTCAAAGATATGGGGGAAGGCTGAATTTTGACGCGTTGGCTGTCGTCTTGATGGAAAACTCAATTTCAAAACAAAAACAAACTTCGCCAAAGAATTCACCTTGCCATAACTAATTGAATGATTTCTTTCTAAAAAAAAAAAAAAAAAACAAGGTAGGGTTTGGATGTATTCGCACCAGACTACCTCTGGCAGCTAGAGGAAGAAAATATACCCATTTATTGACAGAGTGTGCGGGATTTATAGAGCTTCCCAGACGAATAGAAAAAATCATGATTTATTAGAGTTCATTGAATATCTTTTAAAGAGATTTCAAATTTTCAATGGCGGATGGGAATGTTCATGGCGGCCATGTTGTTTTTTTTCAGACACTCAACGCAAATTATCATGACAAGTTAGAGCATTGAGTAACACATGCAGACATTAAGACTTTTCGCTAATTGTATGTCTCCAAGCGGTATACTCTAGAAACGCTTCATATTATTAATAACAAAAACAATATGAATCGTAAACAAGACAGCCAAAACATTTCATCGGTTTACTGCTCTTTTGGTGAATAGGCAGAATCCGTGACAATTTAAAGCCGACTAAACTTCAATCGAAGTGTATTCTTATAGCATAAAAATATCTTTTTTTTAAACATAGCATTATTTATGTATATCTGTAATACCTACTAAATGTAAGTTTGCCAAAATTTTACACTAAATGATCTTATGTGTATAATATGTTAAATTTATTTTTGTAAATAAAAGATCCCCTGAAGAAGACGACAACCACCATCGAAACGTCGGGAAAGGAAATGAAATTGTTTCATTAAAAAAACATTACGACCAAAACAGCCGAAAGAGATATATTTTAAATCTCGAACAACTATAATAATTCAACCAATCGGTCAATAACATTACAATAAAAATAACCTACCATTCTTAACAAAATTCTGTAATCAATCAATGTGGGGAACAACTAAAGACCATATGCAAATTCAAACTATAAATATTAAAATTTCAACACATTCAAAACAAAAAGATGTCAATTTTCAGAAGGCATCCGATGGTTGCTTCCTTTCATTTAGCGGTACACTGGTAATGGGGGCGAGCTAGTGACGGTCGGGGAACTCCCTCATTTTGTTAACCAAATAGTCTAGAAGCCGGCGACACTCAAAGTACCGTCATCGCAGATTTGAAAAAATAAATTATGTGAACCGATATTTAACAACTATTATACGATTCAAATCAACTTGGTACGCATTGACTTAGTAAGCCGAAAATATGTCAAATAAAATTTATTATTTATTATATAAAAAGCAAAAATATATCTTATTGTTATCGCAGATTTTGATGAATTATAGTTCATTCTATAGGAAATTTCACAAATTTTCAATGAATGAAATTGTTTATAATAGGTTTGATCGTTGAGCCCTAAAGTCGTCCTAAGGCGTTTTTTCAATAACCTGAAGTCACCCTGAAGAACGAATTTTGTGTTTTTTGGAACCTAGGGTCGCCCTCAACTCACCCTGAAGTAGAACTAGGTTTTTAGCTGGGGCAAGTTGAGGTAAATGAATAAACGTCAAAGTCACATGATATTTGATTTGATTTGTTATTTCTGAAACGGAAATAAAAGAATACTCAAATTAATTAACAAACGTAGACATACAAAATGAAAACCCTTGAAGTTATGGATTGTGCATAGGGCCAAAAAAATGTACTAAGAACTTAAATTTAACATATTTCAAGACTTATTTATTAAATAACATAACTTGGTTTTCTGCAAGTTTTCTTGACAATTCTTGGGGTTGTCAGAAAAATCTAGGCCGACCCTGGGTAAAGCTTAACGAACGAACCTAATGTCAGTGTTCTGCAACCTTCCACTTTGCAAATTTTAAACGACACTGATTTATTAAAAAAAAGCTATAGAATTTGTTAATATATTTGAAAAAAGACATATCTGAATCATTTGCCAGCGAAATTCTCAGTTTTCGGTCCACTTTCAAAGATAAAATAACAAAAGTCTTTTTGTATTCGAAAACTTGCTGATTTATTAATAATAAAGAACAATTGTATGTCGTTCAGCTTTCCTGAAATTAATGTTATTTGTTACAATTCCTGTGATTACAGCTAGTGCTGAAAGATCATTTTCCAAACTAAAATTAATAAAAACCTATAAGAAACTCTGATGATGTTATAAGAAACTTTGATGATGTTATAAATACTTTTGCGGAACAGAAAGATCTGAGAAAAGAATTTTATTAATTAAACAATCTTATTGAAAGTAAATTGTTAGAATTTACCTAAAATGCACATAATATTATTAATAGTATTGGGCAACTATATAACGTATAGTTACACTAACGTGTATGGCTTACATGAAGAATCATGAATCGGCTTTACCACAATTGCTTTAATAATATTTTGTATCCAAATGTCACCTAAAAGGCTTACAATTAACCTTTTCCGGAGCAAATAATTGATTTAAAACAAAAAACTAAAAGTCTTGGCTGACTTATTTACCAAAATGTGTCATACACTTCGGTTTTAGTAAAATAATGTTAGAAACTTTTAGTCCCACTATTCCATATACATAGGTCCCACTTGCACAAAAAATAATGGACATTATATCCATGTGCGCGGCTTCTATAATAAGAGTTTACAATTTCGCGTCGCACACCAGCTTGGCAAATTTTGTATCGGGCCTAGGTTATGTTAGATTGGCTTTATAAATAGAATTAGCTATCCGCGGGAGACCGTCACAGTCCAGAAAGTAGTTCCAAATAACCCAGCGAATAAGACATTAATCGAAACCAAAAAGGTAATGTTTTTAAGTCTCATATTGATATCCATGAGATACAAATGACCAGTATCATCAAGGTCAAAGCATATTTTTATAAACCGCTTCAATCTAGTAGTAGAAAATAGAAAATATGGCATGTCGGTAGAGTGTTAGATTCTCCGAGATCGATGCCAGAATATTCAATTTCCACTATTTTGAATATGTAACTATGTTTTCTCAGCCCGAGAATACTCTTCTATTTTTCTAAATATAAAAATTATCCGTTGGTTTCCTCCACGACCTTCCCTCTATTTGATAGTTATAAAATAGTTACCTCCTGGATATACATTCATATTAATTTCAATGTGCCTTGCCAAACAAAAAAACGATCGAAAGCTGTTTGCTCTCTCATCAATGAAACAGGGCCCCCATAAATCTTGGCTTTCAGTCTCCTTACCCTAAGGACATCATTAACTTTTAAATTATTATAAATTCCTTTCTACAAAATGTTCAAAAATATACCACAAAATTTAAGAACAATTTATAAATAACCAGTGAAATTTAATTATATTCCCTTAATGTTGACTTGTGCTTCTTTTATAAATAAATCAATCTCAGAACCGCACAACTCTCAAATGCTCAAATGTAATGTAACTCATTTTCGTTATGCTTGAAAAGTTTATACACACTTAAATATAAATTCCCTGATGGCTCCAGCAGAGCTCAACTGTCAAAACCAATTTTTCCCAATTGAAAATGAAAAACAGCTCCATTACCGCCTGTTTTCCTGTTATATTTTTTAACTCTCGCTCCTCGCGGCGCTCGCAGCCATCAACGTCAACGTTACGCTTAAAAAATAAAGGCTCGGGCCTTAATGCAGATATACATATTTCCTATTTGCATGACCTCATTGAAAGCAATTCAGACCCCATTATCTTACACCCCGAAAGCAAAAACTCACACACATGGTCTCATACTTACAAATGTATGTATACAATATATAGTATGATGATGATGGCTGCATAGCATACACTCGAGTCGTCATCAAACATCCAGTACCCTCACATTTAGTGGGTATAGTACCCGATTACATTTCATACACATTTATAAACGTTTTCATTTCCACTTTTTTAAGCATTTTTTTTCCTCACCGCACCCTGTCGCCAAGAACGATATGGCTATACGACAGACCAACTATACAAGAAACGAGAGGACGACAAGGACTATATGCATTTTAAGAATTTTTTTGTGTGCAGTATTAAACCCTAAAGGAGTCGCAAATGCTTGCTTTCTCCCGCTCATTTTGGTGCGGTGTAAGAAATAATAATACATACACTTTCATTTCATTCATTGACAAAGAGTGCGGGCGGGCGAGCGGTCGGAGGACCCTCAAAAAAGTGCCATATTGCAGGTTGCACATAGCCTGACACAGCCAAGTCCTTTTGCAAATGCAAAAAAAAAAAAAAAGAAAACGAGTTTATCATCATGTGCTTGGTTAGGACTCGAACAGCATTTTTCTGTCTCTTGACATCGTTCTAAGGACTTCTCCAGTCATTTAGACTGTGCAACGTGGTAAATGTCACTTTTTTCTCCTTCAAACTTCAACGTTAAGGGACGGCCAGCGCGGCAGCGCCGGCGGCATTTCATATTATTTATGCGGGCCATATATGACCGATTAAAAAAAGGCCAAGCTAATGATATGGGTAATGGTTTTAAAGTAGTTTAAGTAGTAGGTACCTAAATCTGATTTAGAATGCCAATTGGAACGTTTTTGCCCTTCTCGGTCGTGAGTATAGAAAAACCATCAAGCATAATCAAAAATCTCTGTGAACTTATTTCAACAGCTCAGCTGCTAAAAATCTGGCGATCTAAGAGCAAATTCGTGTATTGACGGCCTTAATGCATAAGATCCAATGACCAGAAAGAAATGCTTTTAATTTGATCCTTAGAAATATAGAATTGGCAATATGCGGAATTAATTGGTTTTCAAATTGCAACTGCGGCCCTACACATTGAAGAGTAGATATTGGTATTTTTTTTTAGTAATCAAAAATCAACTAATCAAACGTTGAGGAATTTTACCAAAAAGCAGTTTCGAGTTAATGGAAACTTTTTTTTACCACTACTTTCGTTGAACGGTCTCTGCCTTTTATCATTCATCGACAGCAAATACTCTCTTGTAACATAAAGGGTTTTCCAATAGAAAAGGGCAGATGCTTAAGAACATAGACAGTAATTTACGGATATAAGAAACTTTTTTAATGAACAAATATTAATTTCCAAAGTAAAAAATAAGCACCAAAGATACTCATTTCAGCAGTGGCGAACGCAGGTGGGGGTTTTGGGGGTTGAAGACCAGATTTGATGAAATCCTGTTTTATATTTTAAGTTTTTTTTTTGGAATATATTTTTGGAAATTTTGGTATGTAGTTTTTTAGCGTATATAAATATATATTGGGATTATAAAATTTAAAATAATTTGGTTTGATTAGTTTTAAGAATAATGATTTTTTAAAAATTAATTTTAAGAAGACCAAAAAGTTATTAAGCATTTTGAAATGCAGAATTAATTTAGCTAACTAGATCCTCTCAAATAGAAATTTTGACAGACATTTAAACAGCCGTTACCGTTAAAGCAAAAAATAAAAAAAAACACCGTGAATAAACTTTCCCTGTAAATTGGGTACTGATTAAATTAAAGACAGTACCAACAATAAATTCCCCAACATTTTTATCAAAATCGTTGGAGCAGTTTTTCTAGACAAAAAAGCTTTTCCTTAACGGTTATATGGCAGGTATCGTTATATTTGGGCCTTAAAATAAAATTTCAATTCCAATTTTTTGAGCCCCTGTGTTCGCCTCTGCATTTCAGCATTTGGTATTTTACCTTTTTCAAAACTTGATCACATTCATAAATATGCCACCACAATAAACGCCAGGTAACAACGTTCCAATACTGTGATATTATTATGACATTTGCACTGGCTGTGATTTTTTGTGTGTATACGAAATTTTCTATACGGGTGATTTTTTTGCTACCTGGTTTTTGACGTTTATATTTTTGACAGATCACACATGACAAATTCCACGAACATTTGACATTTCGATTCAGTATTGTTTGCCATTTCATCATGAATAGACTTACGCCTGAACAACGTTTGCAAATTATTGAAATTTATTATCAAAATTCGTGCTCTGTGAAAAATGTGTTTCGCAAGCTACGTCCAAACCATGCATCAATTGAGAGGCGAATTTGGTGAGCAGTTGATCTCACGATTTGGCGCAGTCAATTGGCCACCAAGATCATGTGATTTGACCCCGTTAGACTATTTTGTGTGGGGCTATGTTAAGTCTATTGTCTATGGGGACAAGCCAAACACGATTGCTGCCTTGGAAGCCAACATTGAACGCGTCATTGGTGAGATTCCGGCCGAAATGTGTGAAAAAGTTTGCCAAAATTGGACCTTCAGAATGGACCACCTGAAGCGTAGCCGCAGGCAACATTTAAGTGAAATTATTTTTAAAAAGTAAATGGCAGAAATTGATTTATCGATCCAAATAAAAATTTCATTCACTTTTTACAAGTTTCTGTGTTTTTTTGAATTTTCAAAAACCAAGCTGTTAAAAAATCACCGTTTATATTCTTTGTTTGTATACAAGACAATCCCGGATATTAGAAAGAAATTTTATGAATTTTCAAAGTTTCTGATAGCCATGGTGTACTGTATATAAAAATAAATTTCTACGCGCATAATTTGGCTGAACCCAAGCATTGTATATATAATATAGATCTAGATCAGCGTTTCCCAAAGTGTGCTCCGCGAAGAATATTCGAGTGCTCCGCGGAGAAATTAAAAAAAATTTTAAATTAATAGACAATTTATTCATTGTCAATGACATCATATAGGTTAACTGCGAGGATGTGTCACAGACGGAAAAATGTCCGGTGTCGTCTCCAAAATAAAATAAAATCTGAAAGAATGCAGTAGTAGACATTGCGTTCTATATCGCCATGGCCTTGCAATGAATAAAATGCCACTCTCCGTAAAAGAGGTCTTAGACGGCAATGTGAAAATAATCAACTTCACTTTAAATCGCGGCCTTAGAATACAAAGCTAGTCAAAGTATTTCACGATGACATGGGTAGTCTACATACGTCTTTACTCCTTCACGTAGAAGTAAGGTGGCCTTTTCACATAAGTGCGACGAACGACGGACGAATAAATTCCATTTAGAACAATTTACCAACTTAAATTCTTCACAAATTCTTAACAAAATTGTAGAAATATAATTTATGTTAATGTTCAGATACAAAAGTTTACTTTTAAATTGCCAAAACAAGATAAATTTAAGAAAACAATATTGGTCGTCGAGAATTGCGCCTGATTGTTACGAACAGTCAAACTCTTTTCGCGTTCCACATACCATCCACAATTAAACGAATAATTTGTTTGTCGCATCTAACCTCAAAATCAGACTTTCAGCTTATATTCGTGACGAATAGAATTAAAGCCATGTGATCGAAATTTAAAAATGGACGAATTTTTATGGGTTGCAGCTTGCAAACCTATACTCTGCCGCGTTGAAAAATCATCATTGCATCATTGCAGCTTAAATGCTTGCTAAATTTGGCATCAGGTTCTTCGATGAAGGCAGATTTTGAAATAAAGAAGTCTTTAAGAATTGTGGTGTATGTTGAAGGACAAATTCAAAATTTTGACTGATAAATCCAAAATAATTCTGCTACCGTTTGCAATAACATACATGTTCGAATCAGGATAATCGGCATATGTTGGAACCAAAACAAAATATAGATCCAGTCTCGATGCAGAGCCAGATATTCGGTTGCATTTGTCCCAAATTCAACCAGATATACCAGTATTATGCAGAAAAACGGGCACATTTTCTCACTAAAAAATTTTCTGAGCTACTTATTGAAGTACAATTTTATTATATATTTTAAAATATTATTAATTTTTTAATATTCTTAAATTATCATTGTTTTCGTTAAAGTTACTTATTTTACTTGAATTTGATAGAATACATATCAAACTGTTAATGAATTTTCTACATAAACATAACTGCGATAAATAGCATATAAGTGCGACGAAGTGCTCCGATAGGAATTTTCCACCTGAAAAGTGCTCCGCGACTAAAAAAGATTGGGAACCGCTGATCTAGAGTATATATATAACGGGTGATTTTTTTGCTACTTGATTTTTGACGTTTATATTTTTGACAGATCACACACGACAAATTCCACGAACATTTGACATTTCGATTCAGTATTGTTTGCCATTTCATCATAAATAGACTTACGCCTGAACAACGTTTGCAAATTATTGAAATTTATTATCAAAATTCGTGCTCTGTGAAAAATGTGTTTCGCAAGCTACGTCCGTTTTATGGTCGTCATAATCGACCCACCGAGCAGGCTATTCAGCTCATTGTGACCAAATTTCGCACCAGTTTCACTTTATTGGACATTAATCCACCAAATCGTATCCGTAGAGTGCGTACCGAAGAGAATATTGCTGCTGCATCCGCCAGTGTTGCTGAAGATCGCGATATTTCCATTCGGCGCTGATCGCAGCAATTGGGTTTGTGTTATTCGACCACCTGGAAGATTTTACACAAAGATCTTGGTTTAAAGCCATACAAAATGCAGCTGGTGCAAGAATTGAAGCCAGGCGACCTACCACAACGTAGAATTTTCGGTGAATGGGCCTTAAAAAAGTTGGATGAGGATCTGTTTTTTTATCGCAAAATGTCTTCAGCGACGAGGCTAATTTTTGGCTAAATGGATACGTGAATAAGCAGAATTGCCGTATTTGGAGTGAAGAGCAGCCAGAGGCAATTCAGCAGCTACCAATGCATCCCGAAAAATGCACTGTTTGGTGCGGTTTATGGGCAGGCGGCATCATTGGTCCATACTTCTTCAAGGACGATGAAGGCAATTTTTTTTGCCGAAAATGCAAGAATTGAACTCGGTCGACATGTGGTTCCAACAGGACGGTGCCACATGCCACACTGCACGCGAAACTATGCATCAATTGAGAGGCGAATTTGGTGAGCAGTTGATCTCACGTTTTGGCGCAGTCAATTGGCCACCAAGATCATGTGATTTGAACCCGTTAGACTATTTTTTGTGAGGCTATGTTAAGTCTATTGTCTATAGGGACAAGCCAAACACGATTGCTGCCTTGGAAGCCAACATTGAACGCGTCATTGGTGAGATTCCGGCCGAAATGTGTGAAAAAGTTTGCCAAAATTGGACCTTCAGAATTGACCACCTGAAGCGTAGCCGCGGGCAACATTTAAGTGAAATTATTCTTAAAAAGTAAATGGCAGAAATTGATTTATCGATCCAAATAAAAATTTCATTCACTTTTTACAAATTTCTGTGTTTTTTTGAATTTTCAAAAACCAAGCTCTTAAAAAATCACCGTTTACAATGATCTAATTTTTATGGGATTTTTTATTGTGGACCGCATAAAAACAGTACTGACCGGAAAATTGGAAAATTTTTAACGAACAAGTCGAATAATAAAGGAAACTTTTAGTTGTTGGTGGTGGTGATTTGTTGGGAATAAAAAATATACATATACTTATTCTAGCTATGATAGGGACAGTGGAATCAAACAACAGATGGCGTTACACTCTCAGAATAACATTTGACACTGATTAGTATAAATATAATATTAATGTGCTGCAAATTCTCTTACGAGTCGGTAGTCATCGACCAAAAAATATTGCGATTTAGAAGGGCACGATAGCATCTACCTGACGAACCCAACTATCGTTATAATATATATTACTAGCAGATACCCGTGCGAAGTTACGGACCCACGGGAATCTAATGATATAATCTATCCACCTACAAAATTTCATTCAAAATCGTTCAGTCGTTGAATGTAGCATGCTCGCGCTCGCTGTGCTCTTCTTGTATATGGGCTGGTTCGCGAGCCGTTTGCTGTTTGCCAAAAATTTAGATTTTGTCGTGTTCGTTGACTTCGATGTTCGTCGTGTATGGTCATGTTCGCGAACAAAACGAAGATTTAATATTATATTCAAAAAGTGGCTAATCTTCCGCTGCTTCCCAAATTTAATTAAAATCCGTTCAATGGATGAAGCATGAATGCGCAACAAACACCCATAAGTATATATTTTGTTCATATTTAAGCCTCACCCATAGGAACTGTTGGTTCCATTTTTCGGGATAAAAATTACCTATGTGATAAACGAGTGTGTTTTGTGAATATATATGTGAGTGTGTGTGCTTGTGTGTATGTGTATGTGCTTTTTGGCTTTTTGTGAACGAAAGCTATGTTGGCTATTTCTAGAATGAGCAGATAGGTACATATGTTATTATGTGCCCTATAGAAAATTAAAACAAATCTATTCCATGGGAACCATACATTTACCGGGATAAAAAGAATGCTGTGTAATATTCCAGACTATAATCTATATCTGCGCCAAATTTTATCCAGATCCGTTCAGACATTCTGGCGTTATTAAGCAAAAAACATCCATTTATCCATCCATCCAAACTTTTACATTTATAACATTAGTAGGATTAGTAGAATTACATGTATACACAATTCCACACACAAAATCAATTTTCGATTTTTAAAATTTCCCGACTTTTCTGGAAGGTTTTCCCAAAATTTTCTTTCGTAAAAACCTTCTCCTGAATATTACGAACAACTAAAAAAGAGTTCGAGCCAACTCGGCCCATTCGTTCTCAATTGATGAATTAAAATACATTTTTGCACACCATTTTTAATTGCAGATGCCCGTGCGATGCTATACAGACTTTCTATCCCACGGGAATCTAATGACATCTATCCACCTAAAAATTTCATTAAAAACCGTTCATTCGTTGAGGTGTAAAAGCGGAACAAGCACCCAAGTATATATTTATTTATATTTGAGCCTATCCCATAGGAACCGTTAATTTTGTTCGAGATAAAAATGACCTATGTGATAATCCAGTACCACATTCATCTACAAATCAAATTTCATGCAAATCCGTGTGCTTTTAGGTGCCTTGTGAATAAAAGCTATGTTGACTATTTGTAGAATGAGCTCTATGAAAAATTTAAACAAACCTATCCCACGGGAACCATACATTTTTCCCGGATAAAAAGTAGCCTTTGTCCTATTCCACACAATAATATATCTCTATACCAAATTTCATCTAGATACGTTCAGCCGTTCCGGAGTTATTGAGCAACAAACAACCATACATCCATCCAAACTTTCACATTTATAATATTAGCAGGATTATAAAACATTTCAATTTGACTAGCATATTTAATATTTCGCTCGAAATGATAATAAGTTACAATCTAATTTCTTTTAACTAATATGTCAAATGTGTCGAACATGCCTCACATAATATCATTCAAATGCGCTTACTAGATGATCTTATGCAATAGCAGTCCAGGAATTGGTCACATTAACGTATCTACTATGTTGGGGAGGGGCTATTTGGTTGAGGCGGAAATACATTTAACTATATTTAACATTTATTTGTCATTAATTCATGGAATCATTATGGGCAATTTAATCATTTAACCAGTACCTTAATCATTGGCAGGTAGAGCGCTGGGATCGCACCAGCATACGGTTAGGCTCTCGCTTTAAGTCGTCAATCGACGATGGTAATCAACTGGGCTTAAAGAGAAATATTTTAAGGACGAACTCAATGAATAGTAGAATCGAACAGATTTCAAATCGATGTTCTGCGATCGGTATTGTGTTAACCGAAATGACTAATCCTTTAGTAAAAGAGGATGCTATTGAAACAGATGCGGCCTCTCACTGAGTTGGTCATTAAATTGTCAAATGGAAGTGAGCAGAAGATTTTGCCAGAAAGTATCCACGTACCTAGATATTCGAGAAATTGAATATTTTAAGATATAGAAGATACAAGAATCAAGACAGAGCCGTCGGTACTGAAAGATACGCTTACCAGCTATCGAAACTTTGCCATCCGGCGCGTCAGTAAACGAATCATTATTTTCGACTTTGGCACGAATCATGCTGGTTCAACATATAGAATTGTCTAAGATGCGGAGATCACATACGTTACATATCGGAAAGGTCGTGTTCGCAGGACTCACTACCTCGTGTATTCCTGCACAATTCTCACAATGTTAATAGAATTTTATCAGCGCTGAAACTTGTCATGGAAAAAGGAATGCATTTTTGAACCAAATGTACCTCAATGAAGTGTCAAAATCTGAACGATCTTTATGTAATGTGAAGTCCCCTAATTAAAAAAAAAATATTCTTTTAATTTGACAGTACCATAATTTACATACCGAGCGTATTTGATTGACAATTTGACATTCCTTTCTTCTTCAGATTCCCAATTTTCTTACACTAGCTCCCTGCGGCGGTCCAAAATGTTCCCCCAGAAATTTAAATAACCCACAAAAATGTGCCTTCTCTATAAAGACCAAATGATACTCGTATTCAGTAAGGCAATTGATTAAGACACCCCAAACAAAAGTTCGACTTTCTTTTTTGAGAAAATATATTTAAATGCGTATAATCGTAGAGTCTAAGGATCTTACTTTAAATAAAAGTTTTACGAACTACCATCGATAATGCAGCACTTGCTTTTTTTCTGATTTGAATGTCACAATCCTATAGGACGATAAAGTAGTTGGTATCTGGAGTATATATTTTAATTTATTTTTCTTTTTCCCAAAAAAAAAAACTTTATGCGGCTGGCCAACTTGCATTTAATCGGTGAATTAATTGTGCTCAAATGGAAAACTTTGAATCAGCATCAAAATTTATTACTTCCAAGGACGACGAAGTTTTTAGTTTCGGAAAAGTTGTTACCAAATCTGCTCAGTTTTATACTTGTGTGCTACATACATATATACTCATGTGTACATATGTGTATATGGGTTCAAAGTTATTGGTTAAATTGGTTTTAATGCCATAAGGAATTTGTGAGGCTATAATAGATAGGTACATTTGTGCTGTAGAAAGACTCGATTTAAGCACAAAGTACACTCCGCGTCAATTTATGGGAAACTTACTTTCTTTGAGAGCGATGTACCGATTTTTACCAAAAGTGACAATGATTCTGATATAGTCAAAATCTTATTCATAAGCACATTTTAGAGTTTGCTTTGAGTTACATTGTTATAAAAATGGTATACATAAAAGTTATGTAACGTTGAATAGAGTCGTTTTTAGCCAGTTGCATAGTGGCAACAGCGGGTTGCTTCTCTTTTTTTTTGTAGTACTTTATTTGACGTATAATTAAAATAGTTCGGAAAATGATTTATGAATATGAATCTACGCAACTTTGAATGGAGATTTAATAAATGTTTATTCGTAACTATTCAACCGGTGAGTTCTGGTTTAGCGAATTCTATTGAATACGATTAAAAGTATTTTAATAAAAATGTATCCAATTTCATTTACATTAAAAGATGCTTAGCAGCGATTTTCAGTTATGTAAGTGGCGAGTGAATAATTTGGGCATTAGTTTATGTATTACAATATGCCATAATCAATGAAGACAGAGTGTATTTATAACTTGAACTTGAACATGCCTCTAACTCTATTTTTTGAATATGAAGTACTGATTTGGACACAAAAGTTCGGATTACCGAATCGGTATAATTGACCGAAGCAGAACTAATTGAATTATGTATTTACTTTTTAGAAGTCGACGAACAAGAAAATAAAGGAAGAACTTTTAGCTTAGAGATAGTGAAGTTTGAATAAGCTGATAATAAGTAATAAACAAATTATTTAGCCTTTTAGATGAAAGTCGAAAACCGAATAAGGTTGAAGTGATACCATAAAATACAATTAATAGTAAAAATCAGAATACTTTCTTCTACTTTGTAAACTATATGTATAACGATCGTTTTTTTTTTTAGACGTATGTTTTTAAAACTGGCAATACTTTTTTCGGAGTTGGTCTTTTTGACAGCTGTCACTTGATTTACGCTCAGGTTTGCCATATCATAATGATTAGACTTATTCCTGAACAAAGTTTGCAAATTTATTACCAAAACGAGACGGCCACCGATCCCGATTTTCAGAAAAAAAAAAATTATTCAGCGATGAAGCTCACTTTTGGTTAAATTTTGTACGTTAATAAGCAACATTGTCGTAGATGGAGTGATCATAATCCACAAGCCATTATTGAGACGCCGTTACATCCTCAAAAAGTCGCTGTTTGGTGTATTTTATAAGCAGAGGGAATCATTGGTCCATATTTATTCAAAAATGAAGCCGGCCATAATAGTTACAGTCAATGGGGAACTCTATAGAGCCATGATTAATGAATATTTCGTGCCTGAATTTGATGATGTTGATGTGGGTGAACTTTGGTTCTAAAAAGACGGCGCTACATGACATATAGCCAACGAAACAACCAATTAATTGAATGAAACTTCTGGTGAGCGCATTATCTCGCCTGCCTTGGGCCTGTGGCGTGGCCTTCAAAATCGTGCGATTTAACATCGCTGCACTATTTTTGATGGGGTTATGTGAAGTCGCTTGTCTACGCAGACACGCCCGAGACGATTGACGCCTTGAAAGAGAATATTCGGTGCGTTATTGAGGACATACGGCCGCAATTGCTGCAAAAAGTGGTCGAAAATTGGGCATCGACTGTAATCTATTTGAGCCAGCCGCGGCGACCACTTTCCCGAAATCATTTTTAAAACATAATGGCAAACCCTTATATTTATAATAAGTCTAAATTCTTGGCCATAACATAAAATTATATCCGTTTTATTTCTTCTTGAAAACGTCTAAAAAAACACCCGTTCATTGTGTTTGTGTAAGAACTTTATATTCTGTATACAATTTCCATTTTGGCACGTGTATGATAAATCAGGCCCCGCAAAATAATATCGAATTTTTTAGAGAGGTCAAAAACAAACATTTTTATTAATGGTGGAAGCTCCTATCTTTAGATTTATTATTAATCAAAAACTGAAAATTATATGATTTTATGTCTTTTAATTTTTGAGAAAATTGAAATTTAATAAAACTACTATTTTATGACATTTTTGTTTTTTTTTTATGTATTTATGGTGATCTCACCTTGAGGGGATAGTACGATATTTACGGTGGCGGTGTGACAAAATAATAATGCATTTTTGTACTAAAAAATTAATTAAAATAAAAAAAAAAGATTTAAGAACAAGTACAAAAAAAAGTTAGGTTCTCATCATTTGTTATCAAGCGATAGTTATTTGCGTTAATAGGTTTTGAAAAAAATACCTCCAAACTCAAAAAGAGCAACCAGTTTAACAAAATAATATATAATCTTTTAGTTTTGAAAAATTACACTTTAAACTTTGTTTTATATCTTTTTTTCCCAAAATTTGATTGTAAGACCTGTTTTTTTTTTTAAACTGTGGATTTCACTTGATTTAAAAATTAGCTGATGGAGCAATGTATTGTTATAGGTATTACCGTTATTTTGTAATATTTTGTTTTCCATTGCTAGTATAATTTCTTTTATGAAATTGCCCTACCCTCCAAAACGGGGGGGTAGGCCCCCTTTCCAATAATGAAAAATACTTATGACTAACGGTTATACAAGATTCCATTTTTATTTTTTGTCGCCTGAGTTATTGTACGGAGACCTCAATTTTCAATAAGCAATTGCTTATTTTATATTTTAACGATTTTATTTAAAATTTTAGCTTTAATTACTTCTCAACATGCATTTCAATTTGCTTACGAACTGATCTATATATGAAAAAGTTGATTCTATTAGTTTTGCAGTGCAACTTGCTTGAGAATATTTGCTCGTAAGATTGCTAGTTTTTCCTTTTAATTATTTAAGACCACCATGAGATTGATAAGATTCTTTTTAAATCGCGCCCCGCTTGATTGACACATGTTTCGAGGGACTTAAATGATATTTAAGTAACAATTTTCAGGGAATTTATATAAAATGTATCTTAATTAGAAAAAAATCTTTGTTTGGCTTTTTTACTTCTAGCTTTCATGGGAATTGGAACAAATTTTAATTAAAATGTAAACAAAAAAAAAATAAGAAAACAAGTCAAGTTTAATGGTCGTGACTTCGATATTTTTCTGTTTGGTTTTTTATGCCTTTTATGCAGGAGTGGATTCTTTCAAACATTTTGTTTTGTTGAAATAATTTTAATCTGAAAGGACATTTCCGCTCTTAGAGAAAAGACGACGGTTTGAATTCTCTTAGATATATATATTTCTTACGTATTTTTGTTTGTAGTTTCGATTGCGATGTAAAACCAATGATAAATGATGATGCATTCAAACGTGAAACCCTAGATTGTATCGTACTAACTTGCTTCTATGGTCCAAGGGTACAGGACTTTAAAGGTATTACCAAAACAAGGAGCAAGTGATTTTTTATAAAATGCCCAGGTCTGAACAGAATAAAAGCACCAGCATTTGACTTTTGAAGATTGAGAATCCTGATTACTTAAGAATAAAGAATCTCTTTCTGACTCAATAGCCCACAAGTAAGTGGGCTATTGGGTTTTGAGTGATTGACGATCCACAGTGGTTAGGTCAGCTTAGGTAAATGGGCTGCCAGATGATCTCGTTACCGGCACACTTAGATCAAGGTAGATCCGTTGTGATTGTTTTTTTTTTTAGTGTTGTCCTCATGTTTATCGTCTTCATTGTATCCCTTGCATAAGTCATCGTTACTGTTTCGTAGCACAATTAAATACTTAACCTTCGCGAGGCCAATAACAGTGGACTGTAGCCTTCCTGTAAGACCTTCGTAGTTCTTATTCGAAAGATAGTTCTTTCGTTACATTTTAAATAACCTTCTTCTTTCGTTAACAATACAAGCGCACAATGTATGAATATATGAATATAAGAAATATATTAACATAACCTGCTCCATACATCGACTGCTGAGTCAAATACTCATGCAGTTCGATACAGTTGCCAAGCACCATTTTCTTTTTATGATAGCCCAGTAGATTGTGTGCGGTGAGTATGATTTTTTTATTTTTTGTTTTTTAATTTAACGCCCACTAAAGGGGTTTTGGCTACCCTTAATATGTTTAACCACAGTGCGAGCATTAGGAAAATAGGAAGGGATTTAAACGGAGACACCGATGTACATTGGTTTTGAAGTTCAAAATATCAAAACGGGAGGGGAAAATAGAGCCGGGCAAACCATTCCACATTCGTGTTGTTCGACTGAAGAAAGAATCTCTGTACTTGACAGTACGTCCGAAGATGAGCTCAAGGGTAAACTGATGAGCATTCCTAGAAGCGCGAGTATTACGGTTGAATAGTTAAAGGGGATGAATGCAACTGGCTACTGCGCTAGAACAATATTTATAAAAATAACGCTAAAATAATGAAATACGTGAAACATTTGGACGTTGTTCGAGAGATGTGATTGCTTCCATTATAGTTCTATCGCCTATCATTCTTAGAGCTCTATTCTGAATTCTATCTAAAAGACTCAAATGAGTTTTGGGAGCTCTTGCTCAAATGTGCAAGATATATTCCAGCTTTGGACTAATGAAGGCCTTATAAATTACAGCCAGATCAAACGGAGAAAAGAATTTCTTGCATCTTCGAAGAAAGCCGAAACACCTTGCAGCGTTTTAGGCGACATCAAATATGTGTTCATTTCACAAGACGTGCTCTGTGATGCACATGCCAAGTACTGAAAGCTGATATATTTCTTCAATGCAAGTACCACTTAAGGCAAAGGGGTTGGATTTTGCTTTGGGGATAGAAGACAGCACTGAGATTTGAATCATTAAATTCTACGCGGTTTTCTATTCCCCATTGTACAATGCTGTCGAGATCAGAATTTAATGAGCTTATCTAATGCTGCCGTTGCAGTTTCACATGAGAAGAAAAAATAGAAGACAATAAGGAGCCCTAGGGTACACTAGCATAATATATTTTGTGAATATCAACCATGAAACAGTCCAATACAACTTGTATTGAATGGTCTAAAAGTTAATTTCGAATCCATCGAAGAAGAGATTCATCGATACCAAATGCACGCATTTTCGATAAGAGAGCTTGATGCTAAACTCTATTAAATGCTTTTGAAATATCAAGCGCAATTATCTTACTTTCTCCAAAACGATGTAAAGATTTATGCCACTGTTCGGTGGGATATACCATCAGATCACCAGTGGACCTATTGCTACGAAAGCCATACTGCCGGTCATTAAGGAACTTTCGTTCTTCATAATATTTCGTGAGCTAATAATTAATCAGCGTTTCCATGATCTTGGAAAAAAAAGGGACTTAAGTGCAATTGGAGGGTAATTAGAGGGTGAAAAATATTTGCCTTGTTTAGGGACAGGCTGGAAAAATGCTGTTTTCCATCCACTCGGAAAGAGACCAGTAGAGTAGGAGAGATGGAAAAGCTTATGCAGTAATTTTGGCACAGTTGAAGAATACCTCTCGACACCGATTGAAAGGGTACTATCCAGACCAGCAGATTTGTATATATCAAGGTTTTTGAAGACTATAGCGACAGTACAAGTGCGAAAGAAGATTCATTCCATGAAATCATTAACGCTCTCAAGGTCTGGAGGAGGCATAACACTTTCTGGCAGATTCGAATTAACAGCGAACTGCGCTGCAAGCAAATTGGCTTTTTCACGAGAGCTGACAAGAGGGGTGTCATGAAAGATGAGTGTTTGAACCGAGGACGAAGTTGAATTTCGAATTTTTTTTGCAAAAGACCAACAAATTTTCCTACCTTCGGGACATTGTAGTATTTTTTGCCTTAATTTTTGGTCATGCAAAAATTTGGTTCTTTGAATGTGAGCTTTGCAAGTTTTTCTAGCTTTTTGAACATTTTGCCAGTTTTCCTCGCAATGGGTTTGAGTTTATAATTCCGGAAACTTTTTTTTTCTAACCCCAATAACTTCTTTTCAGCTCGAGATAATCGAGATAATCGAAATAAAATTTCTCATTCCGTGAAGAATTTAATTTGCGCTGGAGTCCAAACGGTTATCTTAGGTGATTTATCTTTAACTGAGAGGTGTTGGCGGAGGCTTTGGAAATTTGCAGATATGACGCAATGGTATAATGTGCTTAGAGGTGGTAATGCATTTATCGTGTATTTATTGTCAGAGGTAAGGTAAGTAACAAGTCAAGAGTGTTGGCGGTTTGACCTGCAACGTCAAGGATTCGAGTTGGCTCGTCAACAAGCTAAATCACTTGATTTCACTTAGTTAAAATTTATTTGAGACAAGAACCTAAAACGCTTAAGTACCAAGTTTGGAGAAAATCGCTTCAGCCGTATAGGCTGTAGATCATTGTACAGATGTTTTTTTGTTCAAATACAAAACTAGCCATTCAGTGCATAATGTAGGTAGATCGCAATAAAAAAATGGACGATTGGCACCAGACTCTCCAGATCCCAGTTAAATGCATTTGCTTATCACAAATTTTTCAACCAGTGTTAAACTGGTCACGAAATCCCGACATCATGAAGCAAGTAGTCGAAAATATCATACATTCTTTTTATAAGGAGATTCCTTGCCTTGATATGATGATGCATGCTTTATACCGAACATGCTGCAGTGGAAAAGAAGATTTGAACACAATGATTCGTTTATCGCAACAGTACTCAAGTATCGAAAAGTTTGCTTCGTCTGAGTTCTCAATAGAATCTACTCGTACACAAGGTACATGTTCTTTGGTTCAGAGAACAAAATAGGCACTAAGCTCATTTCAAAATAAGTGTTGTTATTCCCAAACCGCATAAACACTTCCAAACAAAAAAAATAAGCAGCGTCGTGTGTGTACATCTAGAGCGTTTTCAAGAAAATGATTTTATCCTCTTATGAATGCATAATTTTTCGACCATATAAAAATTTCGTTTCGAATATCACACTCATGCATATAAACTCTTATTGTTTCCCATCCCACACAAACAAAGCACCGCACTCAATTCATAAGAGCTCAACCTTTTATGTACCTACATAGACGTTGAGTATTGTAACTCTGCAGGGCTTATTGTGAAAAGGGATGCGACACTCTTGTACTCTTGAAACAAATCCTAATCCCATTCCACATTATCCTTCTTGTCTCGAGGAGTTAAATCACTACTATACTGCAATATTTAGGGCAATAACACTTCACTCCAACAACAACAAAAACAACAAAAACAACAACAACGACAACAAAACATCACTGAAGAAAACTGCATCAAATATCATAATATACAGGATGTGGGATGTGATGCAGCCATTCTTATTGCGCGCCGCAATAAAATGGCGTGATGAATAGTTTTAGTTTATGGCTAAGCGCTTGTAAAAATATAAACAACAGGCACGAGACGAATAGGGACTACCGACAACGACAACGACGCCTGACGGAACTGAATGGTACCATTATCACCATCTCACCCATCGAGGAGCGGAACCGCTGCCGAATACAATGCGCTCTAGCACTCTAGCCTAGCATGCACCATGAGTAATTCGATTAAGGATAAGAAAGGATCCACATAAAACAACTAACGAAAAAGCACTCCTTAACAATTTCTAGCTGCACATGAATTGTTGTGAGAAAAAAATGTAGGTACTGCTCGTATATCTAAAAATATAGCATTTGCTTAAAAAAATAAAAACATCTCTCTCCGGGGATGCAGAGATGCAGATATGCAGTCTGGTAGGTACCTCCAGATGCCAGAATGAAATTCTATGTCAAAGTATCTTAAAATTTATTTCGGTTGTTATATATACTACATTCTTATGTATGTATGTATTTATATGTACAAGGAAAAATATGCAAGCGAAACTGATATGTTCTTATGGGATTTGGGTGTATTTCTGGCTACATTATTATTATGTAGAAGCATTGGTGACGTAAAGTGACTTTTTCATTGCAAATACTGCTGCAGTGGGCGGAAGCAATTATGGAAATGTAATTCCAAGAAAAGAATTCAAGAAAATATTTCTGCAAAATTAACATTATTTGTTGGTATAGTTGAATATAAGATCTGTCAACTGTATCTATTTTATACATGTAAAAGGCGTTTCTTATTGATGTGTGTGTCATGTTATTTCCTTTTACATTGATAGGTATTTTTTTGTTGTTGTTATGCAATTTGCATAAAAATGTGTTGCGAAAATTCGAAAGATACTTTTAAGACCCTGGGCGAAATTGTCAAGGCTTTGGGTTTTATAATAAATTCGTTGCGAGATCTAACAATTGTAAGATAGTACATGTGGAGTGCAGTAAACTGTACTACAAGAAAATTAATTTTTCATTTAAGTTATCGATTTGACAGTATGTAGGTACCTGGAGCGTGGGAATTTTTTGATCCAGGTGCTATTCAAAAAATTGAGTCTGTCCTTACACGGTTGCGAGAAAAAGCTTAAGGGATTCAGTAACTAGGAAATGACTAAACCAGATTTGTTTGTTAGAAAAGTCTCCTTGAAACAAAAGCAGATTACGGTTTTTAACTAATGAATGGTGCAAACGATAGCAATGTGGTGTAAACACGAACTAGGTTTCCAGTGCTAGGAATTCACAGAGCAACCATCGACGCACGGCATGTTTTAACACCTAAATTAGGGGGTGGCCGTGGCGCGATAGTTGTGTGTTCGCCTGTCAACCTCATGGTCACAGGTTCGATCCCTTCCGTAGTCTATGTATTCTTATTTTTCCATTAAAACCCAATTTTAAAATAAATGTCATACAATGATTTGCTGGTTTACTCATTACATGCTGTTTAGGCATAAAACTAACAACATGTGATTGAGTAAAACTAGTATACCGATAAAATATGACAAAGAATAAAAAAATTAATGCAAATTATAAGGGACATCGATAAATAAGACACGGAAATTTCTCCGCATTAGTTCAGCCGCCATCCCTGGATATAAAATCTGAGACAACAACCACCTACAGTCTCCGAATATCGCGCCACACATCTTTCCTATCATTCTTTCTCTTCCTTAACCTCACCCTCACGCCCGCGCTGTGTTGACACATTTAAAGTGTATTCGTAATCCCTTGAGCGCGTGTAGATTATAAACAAACAAAAAATCTAAGGTGTGCACACATTTGAGAGGAAGCAGACGAATGATTCAATTAGATTGCAGAAAAATTGAGACCTCGACTTTTAAAGCCAAACTTTGGGAATCGTTGTACACAAGGTGTTGCCGAAGTTTATAGGGAGGCTCACTGAACACACCGAGAGGTGGACGAATCAAATGTTCTGTAAGTTACTAGCATTCCAAAGAAACAACCTGGCCGGCGTACAAAGCAAAGCAGTGACAGAAAACGCACATACGCAGCTACTGCAGCATTAAACAAGAGCAGCAATAGAAGAGAAAGGGATGAGAAGATTCTTCGTAGATTGCAGAGGTAAAGGTAATGCGCAGACTACCTGCTTGAGGAAATAGAAGAATGGCACAATGGAATTATATATTGTATATTATAAAAATACCCAAATGGTGTGTTGTTTTAGGATGTAAATGTCGTGAGAAGCGGGGAAAAAGGGTTTTGCGTAAGCTGCATGTGAATAGCAAATAGTCGAAACGATTTAAGAATTCATTAAGAATCATCCTGCTCAGAAATTTCAAAAAGGCTCATCATCAACAAAAAATGGGAAGAAAGAAGCACGCTCGTTGACTGGAAAATTAGCTCCTTCAAATGCCGCATCTACAGAAAACGCGATCGTACAACTTGCCAGAACTATCGAGACATAGCCTTTCTTATCGTCGCATGCTAGTTCGTTAAATGTTTGTGTTTTTTTTCCTTGCAGGATAAACAAATATTTTCACTAAGTCAAATTCAAAAATCTCGAGTTTCGAGACTCACAATTTTTTAATCGACTTAAGAGTTGAATATGGCACATGCATATTATCACGAAATCTATAGCGGATGCTAGAAAACCGATTTATCTGTGTCGTATAACACTCGGAATACAATGTAAAAATGAGAAAGAACTAATTTGGATACGCGAGCAATTCTTACATTGTAACGAAGCGTTATGCCGGTCGTCCACTAAGTGCGCAACAAGCTCAACCAACTTCATTCAACTTTTCATTCAACTCCATCGTTGGATGTCAAAACTTACAACATCTTACACTAGTGCACAAGCATGCGTTCTTCACGTTGAGTAACGAAGCCAGAGGTAAAATTAAATAAAACGTGTTGGGAGCCTCGAAAATATAGTTGACAAACTTAGTGAATTGTTGAATAACCTGGTACACCTATTTGATCAACGTAATCAATTGTTGAATAGCTTCGTACATATACTTAACAACCTTACTCAAAAGTTGAATAACCTCGTACACTATTTGATAAACTTTTTCGAATTTTGACAAAAATAAAAGTTTTTTCAAGTTAGTCAAATGCGTTTTTGATATGGTTGTTCAACAAGTTGATGGACGTGTTGATACCTTCGTACACCTTACCCATGAATGAAAGAAAACAAGATTACGACACTTCTTTGTTTTCTTATGTTATTGACGGCACCAGAGATCAAATATGTGCAAATTGTTGTTGTTTGTTGTTTGTGGAGTAAAGGGTTTTGATCTCTGGTGACGTCAGTAAAATAAGACAAAAAAGAAGTATCGTAATCATGTTTTCTTTTATTCATGCGCCTAACCAAGACGCACTCGTTGAGGAACGCGTTCAACGCACGCACTATAGCTGACCAGATATTGATGACATAATATTAACTTGTAAACATTTTTTATGTCAGTGTCACAAACATCTTTGTTGGAAAATATTGAATTAAACTTTGTCTAGATTAAGCATGATTTCATCGCAAAGAAAAAAAAGTGGATGCCATATTAATAATATTGGCAAATTAATTAAACAAAAAAAAATAAAAGACGATGACGAAAAATAAAAACACAATGAACAACACTGCACCAATTTCCAAGTTGATGTCAAGACAATACTTCAACTAATGCACGCACACAAATTTCGTCTCATCCAACGCAACGCACAACAAATATTTTCACGTCAACGGTAACCAACATCAAACAATTAAAAAAGTTAATCAACGAGTTGAACAAATAATGTGCAAAACCTTATCTTGAAAACGTTGCTCAACCCGTTGAACCACCATTTTCAACGAGCAAAACGAGCTCGTACACTGGCCGTACACTTGTTGAACACTTTGTTGACCAACGATCTCGAACCGGATTAAACTCGTTGGTTAAATGGAATTGAGGACATCGTACATTAGAGTTGAATGTGTTGAACTTGCAACTTGTGCGTTGAATGCCTAGTGGGCGACCAGAATTACAGTATCTCTCACCGACCGCCATTCCGTACAAAATCCACGACCAGCACTACCGACCCGGCTATACCCTAACTCATCATCGCCAGTCACTCATTACATATTAGCTACCCACCACCCATCGAATCAACATGAGAAGATCACATTACTAAACGACATCAGCTATGCGAGTATGGAAATTTCATTCGTCGTTCTTACAATTCACACTATGTCTTACAAGAAAATATATCAAGAGGATGTAAAAAATGACGTTTCGGGGCGAAACTTATATACTCAAAGTGTACTTGAGTCTCAATTGAAAATTGCTGCAGAGTAAGTTTGCAATTGATCATAAGTGGATGTGGTGGTCAACTTTTTGATTAATTCCGGTACTTTATTTGGTGCTCTCGCAGACTCGCTTAACGTTTCAAGCGGAAATATTTAGGGTTGAATGGTATGTGTTTCTTTCTCGGTTAAGCCCTAGGCTTAATAAAACAAAAGTCTATATACAAGACTTATATCCAAAACAGAAAATGAACTCAAGTCTAATCAACTTCTGGAATTATGTTAACGCAAGAGAAAATCTGACGCTTACCCAGCACATATGAGCTATAATAATTTAACTACTCATTCGCCGGAGGTAATAGTCAACATGTTTGCTCTACATTTTCAAAGTGCCTTCGAAATCGCTTATAGAAATGATCCCAATTCTGACTTCAATATTGAAATGTACCCACACCTTAATTCAATTAATTTTTCAATTTCTGAAGCAACCATTCTTTAATATATCGATAAGTTAGACAAGTGTTTTAGTCCCGCCCATATTGCTTGCCTTGTCAATTAATTGTTCTTTATTTCCGGCGCTTTGGAAAAATGCATTTATTACATCCATTCATAAAAAAGTTAAAAAATGTTAGTAACTAATTACAGGCCAATCGCTAAGCTGTCTGTCATTCCTAAATTGTTCGAATCCATTATATGTGATGTTCTGTCTTTCCATTGTACCTCTGTTATATGTGAAAACCAGCATAGTTTTGTTAAAAAGAAATCAACAGTCACAAATTTGTACGAATTAACGACGTTCTGCTTAGATGCATTTGAAAAAAGAAGCATGTAGACTGTGTTTTTACTGACTTTAGTAAAGCCTTTGACAAATTGAATCATCAAGTATTACTCCACAAACTAAGCACTATTGGACTAAGCGATCGCTTTTTTCTATGGATCTCTTCGTATCTTAAAGAAAGATTATCATGCCGATTAGCCAAATCGCAATTTTCCACTCCCTGGAAGCTGAACAGATTCGCACAAGACGCGCTTTCGCGTTTATATCAATTAGTGAATTCGTTGAATGAACTGTATTATTTGATTCTTGAACTACCTTATCATTTTCATTTGTATATACATTCATACAGGTTATATATACAAAGCATTTTCCGAACTATTTATATTGTCGCTGCTGTCATTTGTTGACATCTTAAACGTCACACGCAATCTTAAATGGTAGCTAAAGGATTAAAGTAATTTTTCTTGATCGAAATAAAAGAAATGGAAACTATTGCATATTTTATTTGAATTTTCGGGATTATTTGCAAGGGCCTAACCAGATGGGTATACGATACCAAACTAGGGGTATATTTATTGACATATTGTATGTTTAAATTTTCATACTTCAGAAGATTTTGAAATGCGAATCATTTAAACACACCACCTGGACCACATCTTCTTCAACTGGCTACAGGAAGTAACTTTCACTTTCTCCACCACCTGAACCTCTTGTTTGGGCAAGTTTTGTGATTGAGGACTAGTAGTTAGACAAAAGAAATCATTGAAGTTGCTAATGATCAGAAATATCTTTTGAATTTACATTTTCCATTCGGAAACCTCCTTAAAACGGGAACCAAACCGTTTACTGATTTTTTTAAGTTTTTCCAAAAATCTTGCTGTTATTTTGGGGATTTATTTGTTAAATTCTTGTCAATGTCAAGTTGTATTTTCAGTAATTCCACCATTTCCTTAAACTGGTCTCGGTAAGTGGTTGGTTTTCTAAAAACAGAAGAAAATTAACATATTTAATTAATACGAGTACATAGTATAGGCACATATTTTTTAATTCAGAATTAAATATTCTAATTTCAACTTACATTTTTGTGCTATAAATTATAATTTTGGACAAAAAGAACATCAATACAAAGATTCGCGACACAATTGACGCGGAAATAAAATGAGAAAGTTTGCATGGAGTGCGAAAGGTTTGCGGATTCAGTAATACCAAATTAGCTGAACAAAATGTCGGTGGTGCAGGTAATTTTACCGACATTCGATCAATTTGTTTTCAATGGATTCACTAATAGCATCAATTGTGAAAATTAGTTGAGTTGTAGCTATATCTCATTCGCCGAATTCACTAATAGCCATATAGTGTTGTTTTCAGAAATGAACGGCCTAAATGTTTTAAAGTAAATTCAGGTATACCACAAGGAAGTCCTCTGAGACCGTTATTGTTTATCTTATTTATTAACGATCTTCCGTCTGTTTTATGTAACTCAAATTCTTTAATTTATGCCGACGACGTGAAAATATTCCGAAAAAATTACTCAGAAGCTGATTGTGAACTTCTACAAGAAGATCTTCATAGATTTAGGGAATGGTTCATTACTAATCGTTTGTTTTTAAATGTTGACAAATGTAAAACTATGCGTTTTTCACGAAAACACAACGTCCTCTCATATAATTTACATTTGTGTAGTACTCGTATATCAAGTTTTACTGACCTTGGATTATATTAGATTCAAAACTCTCATTTACTGATCATAACAATTACAATTTAAAAAAAAAGCTAATAAGACGCTTGGTTTCATTAAAAGGTTTGCTCGTGATTTCCGTGATCCATATGTCCTTAAAATTCTTTGTGTCTCATTTGTTAGATTAATTATAGAATATGGTTGCATTTTATGGGCCCCATACTACGCTGTTCATATCAATAGAATAGAGTGTGTTCGAAGGAGATTTGTGGGACTTTACTTACGTTTGCTCCCCTGGACTGATAGGATTGTCTTGTCACCTTACACTAACAGAATTCAACTTATAAATCTTCCATCCCGGTTAATCCATCGAGTGTACTTGCAATTCTGTTTTATTATATGGATTATTAATGGAAAACTTACAGCTCCATCGGTTCTTTGTTGATAGAATTTTAGTGTTAGTCTTTCGAGCTTAAGAAGGCAATTGCCTCTTTCTAATATTTTTAGTAGATCTAACTACGGCGCGAAAAGTCCTCTCAATCTCTTGATTAATGTGTTCAATAAAAATTATACTCTTATTAATTCAATTAATTATAACATAAAACCTCACAGACTTAAGAATATTTTTTTCATCCAATACCAATAAATTTAAATAAAATAGATGTAAATAGATTTAAAATTTCGCAACATATATGCTTATAATAATTCGAATTTTTATGTTAGTATTTAACGTATTAAATAAATATATTCTTTAGACGGGTCTTAATTCCGTTCTTTGGGATACCCTGGACATGACGAGATTACATCAGTCTAATGAAAGAAAAGCATCACATCAAAACATCATCAGCTGCGCCCAACTTGCCCTTAAAGAGAAACGATAATGGGCTTAAAGATTCTCTTCTGAAAGGCTTAGTTCCAGCTCTTCAAAACACTTGAAACTACTGCTTGTCTTATAATTTAAGGAGCCGAGAACAAAACAATAAATACAAAAGAAGAGCTGAGACTGGGTGAATGGATGGATGGAGAAGATAAGACCGCGAACAATATGAAGTGTACAAAGACATGGATTTGTGGCCTAATAAAAAAAAAACGCGCCTAGACGCCGCTTCGAGCGAATAAACATTCCAAGTCGCCCCTCTTCAGTCAAAGAGTCCAGTCTTAAGACCAATCTATTGCTGATGGCGGAGAGCTTGATCTGGAATACCAGAGGTAGTGCGTGCCTGGGTTAAAAGAGGATGGAGAATTGCCACTTTGGAAGGTCGTTAAGTTACTCGCGTTTGCTCATCAATTAGGCTACAAACCTGAGTTCCGTTCACTTCATGTTATTTCATAATTATTTTTTTAAAATTAATAGTCATTTCGCATTATGACACTACATTTGTCGGTTTTCTAAGGTACTATAGCTACTCCTTGAACAATTAAGAAAAAGTCTTAAATCAATCCAAGAAAAAGTAAGCCCCCAATTAACTTGACTGATAGGACAAATATTTATTAATTTAAATGTCCATAAATAAAGAAACACCTTCAGATTATAACTCTTTCTTCATCAAATTAACATCGCACTTTTATATGAAGCTTCTTAACCCACTTCACATGAAGCAATAAATCAAACCCTTCTATTTGCGCCTTCTTTTAGGTATACCTAGACATGTCTATTGTTTAAACTTACTTTTGTATCTGTTTCTCACTGTCACATCGACACCACATCAATAAAGAAAAACCTTTTCTGCATAATAATGTTCATGTCCTTATTATTGTTACTATATACTCCCACTGATATGAACTATTGACTTATGCCGACGTCATTCAATCAACTAACAAGCAATCGTTTCAATCGTGTAAGAGAGTCCCCAACCCTCCCTTCAATTTCCTATTTTATCATGTCAACCAATCGCATGTCGCATGAACAGAACAAGTTCCCCCAACTTTAACACTTACAAAAGTCCTTTTTTTGTGTTTTTTTTTTCTTCAAGCCTCGTGTCTATACCTCATAGCTCATTCTCTTAGCCAACAAGACGAACACAAGAAAACATCAAGGCTAAACAAAAATGTAATCCGAAATTTTGTTTCTAACATTGACAGAAAGTTTATGAAGAAAAAAAGCACTTTTTTTACTACCAACGTCAACAAGGACGAATGAATAGGGGATGAAGCAGTTCAATACTATCTTGGGCATGAGTTCACAATTTAAGAAAAAAATCCAACATTTTTTTCTGAAGAAAAATAAAAAAAAATAGTCACTTTTGATAAATGACCTCATTATCAGTGAGAGAGGGGTGAAACGTAGGTGATACCTTGTCGGTCATTATGACCAACCACCAAGAATACTAACTGCCTCAATAAAACTTCCCGGAAATTAACGAAATTCAAACAAAAAAAAAAATTAAAATTATTTCGTTTGAGATAAGAAAAAAAAAACCAACATCTCTGCTTAATATTTTTTATGACCCAGGATATCCCCGAATTTCTAAGTATCATAAATCACAAAGTCCTTTGAAAATCAAAACCTGAAAATTTGCTTATGCCCCAAAAGGATATCTGTCTTGCCCCGCTTGCGTTTTATCACCGATCTGTCAGTCGGTCGGTCGCTAGGTCGGTCCTCGAATTATAATATAAAAAAATAAAAACAGTCACTTTTACAATTTCAATCACTTCCGTACCTTTATTTTCTTTTTAACATCTATTTTTATTATGAGAATTCTTTTTATAATAATTTGAAGAGGAAATACCTCCGGCCCTCAGGTCATTTAACCGCACTCAAGAAATACAAAAAAAATGAATGAGAATATAAATACTAAATTCAAAAGTAAGGATGAACGCAGTAGGTATAACATAGTATTACCATAACGTACTGTACACTATGAAGGCGAAGGGTCCTTGATGAAGTGTATGAACATTGAGCAAACAAAGAACAATGCAAAAAGGAAAGGAATTTACCCTGGTGGCTATGGAAACTTCATCCGGCTTCCTTGTCCCATGATTCAGTGAAACAAATCAAACTTTTGCCTCCTCCTTATATAAATATTCTGGGTTTAATTTTTTTTTTATCTTCGTATAGGTTCGTCCGTTTTTGTATGTGTTCATTATACATACATAATATATTTTTTTTTTCTACCCCAATAAGTTGACCGCCAAAATTCATTCAGTCAGAGAATTACTGTATATATGTCGCACAGGGTATGACCTAAAAATGTATTTAAATTACCCGGAATTGTTGACTGTGTTTAAGGGAGGGGATGATGTGAATTTTTCGAGCTTTATAGTTTTACGTAACGGCATCGCCACTTTGGCCTTAGACCTCGAAGCCCTAGGATTGAAGTTGAAGTCAAGTGATCACGAAGGGTCAACGGATGTGGTATTCTTTAAATATTTGCAACGGACATCACAACCAATTAGGGGAACAAGGGATCAGTCTGTTTCGAAAAAAAAAATAATCTTACTTTCTGAATTGAAAGAGGGTACAATGTTTAGTCGAATAACGGGGACTTAAATGTATTAATAGGGAAAGATAATTCGATCATTAATTTTTAATAATAGATTTTTTTTAATGAACATGAATGTTTATCGTTATGACTTATGACATTTATGTACATTTAATGAAGCTTATAAATATTAAATTATATTAACTCGGATAATTGGCAACACTACACGTTAAACTCATCAAGAGATAACTTGAATGTGAAGCTCTTGGCATCTGCACGTAAGCTCGCATTTGCGTGTAAGTACTTGAATTGCCAATTTGGAAAGCAGCTGCAATTCTTTATATACTCTGTCCAACAAAAGTAGTCAGTAGAGGCCTTATGGGAGAGCTTTCTTGAAATACACTGGTGCCTGTTGCTGAAATTACCACTGAAAATAACCACTGAGTTACATACAAATTATTTTTGTAATTTTCTAAGCCTACTGCACATCCGATTGCACCCGCACACTGCTGATTCTGTGCCTTCACAATGCACTCAACCCTCGTTGTGTGCTTTTAAATTAAACACGTTGAATCAGAGTTACCACTGCTACGTTTGTCGTAATTTAATATGCTTACTACTGCAGCCCTGTAAGAGCTGTAAAACAGTACAAACTTATTGGCATCTATTATACAGTCAGAATGCGAGGCAAGCATCCTATCTTTCATGGAATGCCTTTTTTTGTTGCACAGAGTATATTCACAGATACATTATTTATATTCTAATTAATGGTTGCCAACATCGACAAAAATAAATTAACTCTTTTGTTTTAGGAAATTTTCAATAAATTATTCTCATTTAAAGATGTTTGAGAATTAATTTGTGTTCCTGCGTCTTCGTACAGCATGTGGCCTGTAGAAAGTAACACAACACAGTAGTCTTCTTCGTGGAAAGTAAATCTACATTATCTACAATGAATACTTTACAAGAAATATGTAAATAAGACACCTTCCCGAAATCAAACTAACAAAATGGTGGCTCCTCTAAAGAAATAGAACAATTTTTCTTTGGGTTTTATAAGGACACGGTGTCCACTAATGAATGCAGGATATTTTTGGGAGGATGATTTCTTGGATCATTCTAAGAAAAAAATTCTATGAAGAAAAAAGAATTTTAAGTGAGTTTTTTACATTCAATGTTCGTGGTCAAATAATAAAAACAGATGGAAAAGTCTTTTTAGTGTTGAGAAATTATGATTTTTTTCTAACAATGATCCCAGGAATCATTACTCAAAACATCCTGCGCGAATAAGATTATAATATTGGTAAAAAGCTCCGAATTGCAAAACTATACAAAAATTGTTAAGACAAAGTAACGAAATATAAGAAATTAATTAAAAATAGGTAAGTCAATTTTCTGTCATAATCATCCTCGTAAGGTTTTTAATATTTTTTTTTTCTTGAAACGCTGTTTTTTGTTTTAAATTATTCATAAGCAACGTTATAAGTTTAAAATTTCATCAAAAACCTTAAAGATGTTTTTGGAAAAATAAAAAAAAATAACAGCAAAAATGATGGAATGAAAGTTCGAAACGCGCTTGAATATACATACTTGATCAATACTTGCCCTATCTGAAAAATTATAGGGAATTAATTGAATTTAAATTAAACACAAATCGAGTATATACATAAGCCTAAGAATGGTATAAGCAGGTAGTAGGGAGCGATTTACTTCCACCAACTTAATTATAATATTCATTCACATTCAAAATCAATGGAAAGTATTAAGATACACTCAAAGTTGAATATGGTGTACGACAGGGTTGAATTCTGTAATCGATATTTTTACTCTGTCAAAGCAAAAATCCATTCAAGATAGTTTCGACGATTTGAAAATTAACAGTTTCTGCGAATTAATATATTACAAATTATGTAATTCATCTCATTATTTCTGATTAGTACTTATAATTAAGGTAATGAGAAAAGTCAATTTCATGAGGCTGGTACTCAGTACGGCGAAACAAAATGTGTAAAATGGGTATGGGTTTCTTAAATAAATTCCTATAAATCCTAAATAGGAGTAAATAGAAATTGTAGAGCGCTTCCAATATCTTGAATGACTTGGGTTTTATTCTGCTGTTGGACTGAACCTTTTTTCAAGATCAAATAAACGTACGTATAAAAAGTAAATTACGGCCAAGGCAAATACTCCACTGGTACGCTTGATGTCAGAAATTATTTTGACAATTCGGCTTCTCTAACATACTCCTTGTAAGAATGGTGCGAAAATTCTTGCTCCAACATTATATCGCACACATCCCTTCAAATTGAAATAAATTTAGTATCCGAATAACTCCCAACCAATATTATTATTGGGCAAGAACGAATCCAAACGAATAGGGCGGCAGTAAGCAGTTTTCAAAACAAGAACTACTATTGGAGGAGAAAACATTTTTTTTTTTAAATTAGATAGATAGATAGATATGATAGCCAACCAATAATGTCAAAATATTGAAGTACATAATCATGACGTCAGAATCGTCTATTTGCGTTCAGATGGTGCAAAGAAGATAGCCTTAACGGTATAAATGAGAAGAAACTCAACTCAAAAATAGGCTATCAGCAAGAGATGATACGTAACACACATGCGACTTTTTTAACTTCTTAAAAAGGACACGGCTATGAACAGCTAATTGTGATGCTTTTTTTCAAGTGCTGAGTTAAGTTTGTCAGATGCCATGGCCTTAGCAAATAGAGCAAAGTAAAAACTCGGGTAAATAAGAAGAACTCTGCCCACTTATCAATTTCAATAATGTAACTGTTTATTTTATCGAAAACGATCTTAAAATTAGAAAAAGGCCTTATAACATATAACCACTTTATTATGAGCATGGAGTAGCCCAACACCCGCTAGAAAGGATAAACTAACCAGGAGCAGAGATAGTATCACACGTCTCTTTTAGTTAAAGGAGGAATCTAGAAGCATGGAGTATACCTAAATCTTGCTAGAAAGGAGGAGGCGTAATATGGTTTTGATACCATTAATTCACCGGGCAGAATTACAAACTTCCACCAGGTGTAAAACGTATACTGATTTATTCTGTTATAATGAAAATCACACGTGAATTTGAGACATGGTAATCTACGATTTCATATAGAAATCTTGCATTTACTTATAACAATTTTGGTTGGAAGCAAATGTGAATCATAAGCGAATAAAATTTAATTTACAAAAATGCACTTAGTATAATAATGTCACGCCGCCGGTGCTTTACGGCTGCTGATCAGCGGATGAGGTACTCTTTGTATTGTTGACGTATATTCCGGGTCAGTCGTTGAGGTACGATTGGTTGATATATTGAGTTCGAAGTGTTACGCTATGTTTAGGCAAGTCTTAGCTGGTTAGAGATAGTGCATAGACAGAGAAGAAGCAAAGCATACTTTTGTCACTTGAATTGATTCTTTTGACGACAAGAAAAAAATAAAATGTACGACTGGATCGCATGTTCTTGCTCCTATGTTCGACTACATTATATTCAGAATATTCAAAATAATAGAAACGGCTAAATGTATTGTTAAAGTCGTTTTTAACTTAATTTTTGTATACATAAAAATTCTTAAATTTTCGTAAAAAAAAATGGTATGATCATATTAAATATTGAATAATATAAATTCAAAAACAAAATTTCAGAAAAAATCGTAAGCCCGTTTTCGAAGCAATGAATTTCAAACAAAAAAAAAATATATTTTTTTTTTCAAAAATCCAAAATATCTATTTATCGAAAATTTTGAAATGAAGTATTATTTAGAATTTGAAAGAGCTTCTGCCTAAAAATTTTGATCGAAATCCGTTGAGCCGTTTATGAGAAAGTCGAAAATCAATAAAATGGTTGTATGGCAGGAAACGTTAATAAGAAAATATTTTTAAAAAAATTCGCCAAAATGTAGACCATACTCAATGTAGTACACACACAAATTTTTATCAAAGTCGTTGGAGCCGTTTTCGAGATAAATAAGATGGTAAAAAAATTTGCTTGGCAAGTACCGTTATTTTTGGGACTAAAAAACTATTCAAAAATCTATTTTTCACAATCACATAAAACGCTTAAATACTAAGTTTGAATAAAAACGCTTCAGCCGTTGAGGCTGTAGAGAGTTGTATAGACAGACAGACGGAATTGCGGAACCCACTTTTTTGGTGTTGTCTACCATCGTAATGTCAACTCTGATTAAAATCTCCAGGATTTTTTTCCAAATGCAAAACTTGCTCTATAATACCTAGCTTTATCGCTAGTAAAAAGAATCGGATAAAAAATTCCTTTCACGAGCAAATAAAAGTGACACAGATTGTCTTGTTAGACCTAATAAGTCTAATATTTAAGCACAAATTTTAGATTGGTGTTAGAGGAAAATAAATATATTATGTTTGATTAAGTTCGGTCGTACTAGAAGCAACTGAGGGAGTTGACCTTGAGGGTAATTAACTTCATTAGTCCTTGATCATTTTTAAGTAGACCTAATAATTAACTCCTTATAATTTCCCTTCTTTATTAAATTGAAAAGTTATTTAATTTAAAAGGTATTTTGAAAATACTTAAGTCAAATATTTGAAGCAGTAGAGTTCCTAATTATCAACGTTAACAAATTTGGGTGTAATGATTTTTTTTAAATTTAGCCAAATTGTCAACACTAAAAGACAACTGGGAATTTGGCGAAATTCAACCAAGTTAATTTAGAAAAGAAAACCAATCCATGGATTGCTCTATGAGTTTTCTCTACTTCATTCTTTGGGTTCTACACTCGTTATTGAAAATTTATTGATGTAATAACTTGGCCGGCAGCCATCATTATCCTTTAGAATTGTAGAAGAGTGAAAGAAATTTTGCTTTCCATAGAATTGCATTTTGAGGGTGTGTGTGGTTTAGTGGTGTTGTAGATATTTAAGGCTTGGCATAAGTAATTGTATAAGGGTATACTGTTGTGCGCAATGTGGAATGCTCGATTGTAAATAACTTTGGTGAATTCATAGAAAATAATAATTCAAAAGGAGTGAAACATTGCTGTGAGCAAAAGGAGTCATGATAATTTATACATATTTCGTAGTAGAATTTAGTGAGTTTTGTGCGCGCCTGGGTTTAGTGATTGTGCTTATATAAATCATAAAGAGGATAAGGGAAGTAACAGTAAGATATATCAATGAGTTGGGTATGGGATTATTTTTTTAATGACACTAAATAGTTTCCTCGCACTTATTAAATGAATTTGATTTAACAATTTTTACTATTTGAAAGATGATTGATAATATCGCTCGCTTAACAAAACAAATATACAATTATAAAATTGTTAATTTTCATTTTATTACTATTATTTAAATTAAGAACACGCTCAACTCGTATGAAAAAAGATTTTCACAGAAACATAGGACAATGAAACCGCTTACTTTGTATGGGCTTGTCTTGTATTCCAGCAGCACAGTTACCCATCGATACGAAATGTTAGCTCTTGACTTTTATCATTCCAATTGCGTACTTCGAAAGCGCCAAGATTCCAAACAAAGAAGTGTTGATTTTAAAAATTATCGAGTATTATAACAATTATAAGGATATATTTTATAATTTAATTTTTTATTGTTAAATTTATTTATGATTGTATAATTAATAATTCCCACGAGCTAACTTTTATTTAAAATTAACGTTAAAAAACAATAAAGTGGAACCAATAATATAAAAGCAAACATGAGAAAACACATTCAAATGTAAAAAGCTCTTAAAGCTGTGCAAAACTCAAATTAAACTCTTATAAAGTGCCACTAAGATTGGTGAGAACGATTAATCCTTGTCTGGTATTTCGAAATTTTCATTAAGCGTTCGCTTCAGCGTTCCGAGAGACAATTTTTTGTTAATTAAAAATAGAGTTACCATTTGCACATAAATTGAGTAATTTAAAAAAATTAATTTTATAATTAATATAAAATTAATACCCAGTTTTTTTCATTTGTCAAGAAGATGCAATAATACACTTGCTTGGTTACCTCAAATCAACGTTTACATTGAGCTTCGAAATCTGCGAACTAAAAATATTTTCTTTTAAGGAGTGTTTCGAACATAAAATCATAATAATATATTAAGTTCACTTCTGGTATATTATAATATTTAATTAATTCTTACTTGCGATTACAGGTAGATACTATACGGTAAGTAATACATTCGTAAAAAATTATTAATTTTCGGTAATATGCCCACAGGTTTTTTTTTCATTTTTTTTAGACAAAAAATACATTTTTTTTGCCAAACAGGTAAATAATTTTTTCTCAAAAACGGCTTCAACGATTTTTATAAAAATAAAATGCACGACTGGATCGTACAAAGTTGCTCTTGTAGCTAACAGCTTTAGTGTTAATCACTGACGCTGTTGGTAGGTAGCTAGTCTATTATAGTTATCCTATGCAGATTTAAAGATGTAGGTAACATTGCTTTGATTCTTAATATAATGAATTGCCGAATGCATGATTCAAAGAATAATTAAATAGGTACCTACAAATGTATATTTAAAAGGATTTTAATTATGTAAATTAGCCAAAACCATCACTTTTATCAGTTTTTCGAAAAAACGAATAACGCCATTAGATGCCACGGATCAATGAAAATATTATAAAAAAGTATCTCTAAAATTGTAGCATGGTTTTTGAAGAAATCCTGTTTTTTTATTTTTCGTTTTTTGAAAAACAAATTCTATTGAAATTTTGGTATGCAATTTTTAAAGACTATTAATGTTCATTTGAATATAAAATTTTAAATTATTTTCTTTAATTAAAAGTAATTAAAGAAAATAATTTTAAATTATTGATTTTTCAAAAAAAAATATTAATAAATTATTTTAATTTAAAAAAAAAAGTTATTCAAAATTTTGATATGCAAAAATAATACAGCTACTTAGATCTTCTCAGAAATCCAATGTACCATTACCGAGAAAGCCAAAAATAAAAAAAAACGTTATATGAAAGGTACCGTTAATAGACTTTTCCTGTAAACTTGGTTCATAACAAATGATAGCTATTACCAACAAAAAAATACTCAAAATTTTTTATCAAAAATAGTTGGAGCAGTTTTAGAGAAAAATAAGATTTTCCTTTAAGGTCATATGTCAGGTACCGTTATTTTTAGGCCTAAAAATAAAATATCAATTTCGCCTCTGAGGATTGCCAAAATAATCATACATACCAAATTTGAAGGCAATCGCTTAAGCCGTTTAGGATGTTGCTCGTTATACATACGGATGGACAGATTGACAAACAGACAGACAGACATATTTTGGCGAACACTTTTTTAGGCTACTCTATGATCGTAATGTTATGTTTGATTGTTAGAATTTTTTTTTAACGAATGCATAACTTGCCTTATAATGGGCCTTATAACAAGCAAAATTGTCGCATTTGGTGCGGATTTTGGTCCAGAGCCATAATTCGAAAATGAGCAAGGAGTGGCCGTTACAGTCAATGGGAATCGTTATCGGGCCATGTTGAACGAATTTTTGTTCACAAAAATTGAAGAGGAGGATATTGGCAATATTTGGTTTCAACAGGACGGCGCTACGTGCCACACAGCCGAAGCTACAGTCGATGTTTTGCGCCCATTTAAAAAAAAAAAGTTATTTGGCGGACCCTGTAGTACCTATAATCACAAGTGGAAATAAGTTCATTAATGAATTGAAAAAAACATTTTGGTAACTTTTTTCTTTCGAAAAAATGATATTTTATTCCCTCTTGTATAGTACCATTTTTTTTGATTTTCGATTTTCTATAAAACGGTTCATTTGAATTCTTTTAAATTTTTTAATCGGACGCTCTTAGAAAGTTTTAAAACAAATGTAAATTATAAACCAACATTTTTCAAAAGAATTTGTTTTCGTAGTAAAAAAAACTCTTTCCATCCATCCGTTTAGGCTGTAGACTCCACGATAGAAAGACAGACATGCTATGATCTATCTATGATCTATATATTTTGGATGTGCACACATTTTAAGTAAAAGTACTTGCCTCCTCGACGTCTTGCAGTATCTGTTCCAGAAGTATATTCTAACGGATACTGTGTTGGAAACTGCCTTTTTTTACTTATCATTCATGGTATAATGTTATGTTTAAATTAAAACTAAATATAATGTAAAATGGTTAACTCGGGCGTATACGTACTATTTTGCGATTCCCTGTAAACATTTTGTATAAGTCCCGAAGCTACTTTGCTAGTAAAATTTAAAGGCAAGTGTTGTATCATCAATTTCCCCAAATGATAGTCACACACCTATTGGTGCCTGTCAATGATAAATGTATATCTCGACATTAGCCGCTAATGTTTTTTTTATACTGCAAGGAATTTGTATCTAATTTTGATCACGCTGAAACAATGCAGACTAAATTCGTCTAAATCTTGATTAGAAGTTTAATATATGGGTTGGTTTTTTCTACATCCTTACTCACTTGAGAATCTTGGGGTTTAACGTCTATATTCATTACTCAATGCATTCATCCATTTAGATGATTCAAATATTATATTCACGTAACCCCAACAGTTTCATCTAAATACTACATTGGGGTGATATGTCAGATGTTCGTCCTTCAGCTGCACTAACCTAATATGGAATGACTTGTCCACCCTATGTTTCATTCACATTGCGATATTCCGCTATTCAAAGCCGAAGTACATCGCTATCTCCTACTAAATCCTATGCTATTTTGAGCATTTTAAGGGTTTCAGCTCCTCCGCAAATACTCAAAAATTATTTTAAAAAAATATATAAAAAGAATTTTTATAACATTAAACATTTTTTAAGCATAATTCATAAGGGGGAGTTTGCTAAGCTCCAATCATACCTCCTCTATATTTGAACTCTCAGAAAAGGTAATGAACTAAACCTCGATCAATAATAATAGGTCGGTCAATAATAGGTACCTACAATATATGAAGTTTAAGTAGGTGCTCTCGAAAGTTTTCCTTCTTGAGAATTAATAGGATGACTGGGGTGGATGTAGTTGTGACTGAAGTTCGTATTATAGTCCATATTTGCACATTTTTACCTTAAACAGGTCTATAATTTTACTACAGTCTTTTTCCAGCTTTTTAAATAACGTTAAATTTATATCCATTAAATGAATATTATGTTCTTTTTTTAATAAAAATGCGAAGGCAGCTAGTTTATTTGTCTAAAAAAACAAAGTCAAGGGAACAATTTGAAGACTAATATTACAATATACGACAGAGTATACTCGTACATATATACCAATGCTTAATGTATCCCCTTTTTCAAAGTTCCACAATAAGTTGTAGGTACTTTTGTAGGCAGCATTATTAAGTTTTATTTTTAGCACAAATAAGGTGAAAAGTCAAGCACGGAAATAATGTTACGTTGGAAAATAGTTTTCACTGAAATAAATTTGCGAGAGTTTTTAATTTTTCATTTTTTTTTTTTTTGTGTTTGAGAGAAAAACTTTTAAAGTGTGGAACTGTAGGTGTACTTGACTCAGAAGTTTGAGGGTCTTGTAAAAGTTCTTTAAAACTAAATTGATCACATAATTTTAATTTTAACGAAAAAAAATATTTTTTTGTAAATTAAATTATGAGTACTTATTTGAATTTTAAGTTGGTACTTGGATTAATGCAGTTTTACAGGACATCAGTAAATGGAAACAAGGACATACATTTAAAATAGTTTCTATACAGGAAACAGGTTAAATCTAACCTTTTTGAGCAGCTATAGATTAGAATATTAAACTTTTGTTTTCATGTATTTATTTCATTAGTTTAATAAATATGCTGATTACAATAAATTTAAGTTTCTACACTCGGCACTCGTACTAAGGACAGTTTAAATTATATTGCTCCAAATTGTTTCCTCAAATTTCCCAAACGAATTAACAAACCGCAAGTTAAGTTGAGATTTGTAAAAAAGTTTGTTTTGGATTATTCTAGTAGGAGTATTCTTGACAAATAGTAATTTGATTTAATTTTGCTCGCAATAAATGGATTTTGACTACCCTTAGTATGATTAAGCAAAGTGCGAGCGCAAGGTGGATTTAATACCTAAGCTGGTAAGCAAACTTTTACGTATGCCAAAGAATACAGACCCATAAGTCTTACATCATTTGTTCTAAAGACATTTGAAAGACTAATGGACATTAACTAACGTGGCAAGCTGAATCCGGAAGTCATTTCCTCTGCACAGCATGCATATACGAAAGGTGGGTGGCAATGACACAGTTGATAAAGTGCTTGATTGCTAACTTAGACGTGTGGTTTCGATTCCCACGCTAGGCGCATTCTTTTCTATACCTCCAATTTTAATTGGATGCCGCCCATGGGTTAAAATGAGATAGTCAATACCTGGTTCTCAAATCCAGTGTGCCAACAAAAAAATTTTTTCTATCATTCTCTTTCTGTTAAGTAGTGTCATGCAATTCAGGTTGCATTTAAAAGTCCTTAGGTCTTACAAAGATATAGAAAAATAAAAGTGTTGAAACAGCTCTTCACTGCATTGTTAGTAAAATCGAAAAAACACTTCGCTGGATAAAACTACGAACCTAAAGACCCTAACTAAAGTACAAAGAATGACATGTATAGGTATAACTGGAGCGATGAAGAGTACCCCAACAGTGTGATTAGGAGCAATACTCAACTTAAAACCCATTGACCTATACGTTCAAGAATCAGCAGCAAACAGTTCCTTGCGACTAAGCCACGTAGGACATATAGGGAAATAGGAATTATAGGCAACAATAAGTGTACAGACTACATGTCTCCAAAACTAGATTTTAAAAGACCCTTTAAAACCTGTTTCCCCGACAGACAAGTATGTGTAAACAATGACCTCCCTACTGATGGTTCGACATTTACTATCTATACCGACGGCTCAAAGATGGACACTGGAGTTGGTGCAAGTTTTTTTTTTTTCAGAAAACCTTAAAGTAGCCAGCATCGCTAGCCCACCTGATCAGTGAAAAATGCTGCTTAACACGTATCAATGCTGGATATACCACATATTGATTACACCTATTTTATCGACAGCCAAGCAGCAATAAAAGCGATAGCTGCCTTAGTTATAAAGTCAAAGCTTGTAACTAGCTGTCGCGAAGAGCTGAATGTTCTTGGCACAAAACACAACATTAGACTCTGCTGTTGGGTCCCACGTCACAGTAATGTGCCGGGTAACGAGAAAGCTGATGAGCTGGAGAGAATGGGTTCAACACTTGATATTACCCAAATAGACCCATCGATTAAAATCCCACTCTGTGTCGTAAAACAGAACATTAGAAAGAAGATTGTTTTAAAAACCAATGAAAGACGGAACGGACTCAACACCTGTGCTGCAACCATGAAACTTTGAAAAGAAAAGAGCAGAAAGTATTACCCACTTAAACAAGAATTCCCTGCGGTCATAAGCATACTCACCGGACACAGTCTACTGGGCTATCATAAAAAGAAAATAGGACTTTGTAACGATGACTTATGCAGGATGCAATGGCGAGGATGAACATGAAGACACCATTCATTTGATATGTCATTGTCCAGCACTTTGTCATATAGGGAAAAAATTCTTGGACAGTTATCTCTTCAACGATTTAGAAGAGCTCTCGAATCTTTCAGGCAGGAGCCTTTTACCTTCATAAGGAACTCTAAGTGGCTCGATAATAACTATCCATAGTACTCATAGGTTATACAATTCAAAGTTACAACACTTCGGGGTATCACAACGGATCTACCTTGATCTAAGTGTACCGGTAACGAGATCAATTAGCAGCCCATTTACCTAACATAACCTAACAGTGCGAGCGGTATGAAAATAGGGAAGCATAATAAACGGAGGTACAGATGAACATTAGTTTAAAGGTTCAGAACATCGAAATGGTAGTCGCAAATAGAGCATAAGAAAACATTCCACATTCGTGTTATACGACGAAGAAAAGAATATCCTGTACTTGACAGTACGTCCGAAGTTCGGTTCAGGAGCAAGCTCAAGAGCGATTCTGCAAGCGCGAGCATTACTGTTGAATAATTTAAGAGACTAGAACATTGTTTGTCAAAATAGCGATGAAATAATGAAAGACATGAAACATTTCGACGGTGTTGTAGAGATGTAAATGTTTTGAACATCGTTCTATCAACTATCATTTTAAGAGCCCTATTCTAAATTTTATCCAAAAGGTTCAAATGAGTTTTAAGAGCTCCAGCACCGATGTGAGAATAATGTTCAAGCTTTCTCCCAATGAAGACGCAATAATCTTACATTCTCTGTAACTAAATATTTGTCCCACTGTTCGGTGAGATATACCATCAGATCACCAGTGGACCCATTGAAGGAGCTTTCGTTCTTCCAGATATTTCCTAAGCTGATAATTAATCTGCTGAAAGTACAATGACTGAGATGGCTAGGTCATGTGGAGCGCATGTACATCGACGCACCAGCCCGACAAGTCTTCGTATCCAACCCCGGTGGACAACGTGGCAGAGGAAGGCCTCATATCAGGTGGCGCGATAAAGTGATGAACGACCTCAACCAAATTGGTGTGCGTAACTGGTGGCAGCTAGCTAGGGACCGGGCTAGCTGGAAAGGTTTGCTGGTTGAGGCAGTGATTCTTCATGGATTGTAAGCGCCATATAAAGTAAAGTAATATATAATTAATCTTGAATATGAACTAACTCCACTTTACAAGACTAGAGTTAATTATCCCATTAGTTGAGACCTAGCACATTCAGCGGTACTTACTTCCAGCAGCTCAAAAGAGTGAGCAATAAAGAATAAATTATTAATTTGGCCTGGTCTCGTCTCGTTGCTAGCCCTAGTGCTATACCAATCGACAAAAATTGAATTTATTAAATTCGTTTGCATTCATTAATGCATTTATTGCATCAACGAAATATTTACAATATTAATGAAAACGATAAATAATTAGTTTTACAACATGACTCTATTTTGTGTCCTTGTTATCTAAAGGCGTCTGTTTAGTACTTACTACTTGGCAAACAAGTATACATGCACCGCGGTCCTCAAATCTTGGAAGTCGCAATAAAGTCAACATCTAATGGGTTCCACAGTGACACACCTCGTCTTTTGTCCGTGAGTTACCAGAATAGAAAAAAAATCCACCTCACCCGGCATTGCATGGCTTCCGCTTTTTCTAAAAATTATGCGAACCATGAAGACTCGACAAGTATGATAAAATAAGTACACACCTATTATATACATGAAGTCATTCCATGTAGGTGTCATTCGTAGGTCTTTAATAAATATGTGCACACAAGCATCAAACAGTAACTTCTTCTATAAAATCGATCAATTCAGGATATTACGAGTATATGAACATATATGTATGAAATTTTCGATTTATACGTTTATTTTTTTTTTTTTTTTTTGCAACCAGAAAAATATTTCTCTCCCTCCAATCTAGAAGCCTTTTCTTCAAGCGCATTCGTGCTTGTGTGCCTGGAAAGACGTGTGCGACAATATTACTGCATGCGGCTAAAATTATTGTATTTGATAAACCAACCACGTTTGGTTGAGAAGTTCGGTGACTTTGGTGAACCATAATATCAAGACCGCATTGAACTGGAAATCCGTTTAAAACCCATATAACCAGAATATAAATGAAATGTTTTACCAACATGCATATACTCATAAGTATATATATATATAGTATATGCATTTACTTTATTATAACTACTATCAAAATCATCATCATCGCGTTCACAATAACCACAAAGACTGCAACCAAGAGAATTCATGTCGATTGGTGCTGGAACCGAAATCGATTAGTGTCGCATAGTTCAAGCACTATTTGTCAAATAAGATCGAAATGTGTGATTAAAGGAGTACACATTTATAACCTTGTGCTAGGAGAAGGAAAATTAATGAAGAAACCCTTATGATATAGGATGGCAGACCCTTTACATTTTGCCATTCTCATTTCCAACAAGTACAAGAACAAGAACAAAAAGAAGGCTAGAGATTATAATGCTTTCCAGATTTAGGTCCTGATTGTTTGTATATTTCTGAAGTGGAATTCGATTTGTCCCTGACCAAAATTATTAATGGAGAAGAAGTATTTTGAAATTCTTGCCTACCAAAGAATGTTTTCATACACGACAGATTAGATTTTTCTTCTTATACGATTTTAATTTAAATTTTTTTAACATGAATTTATGTAACCGGAGGACAGGTTCTTGTACATAATTTTTTTTTTAGTTTATTCTTTGGATGACTGGACTTATTTCGATGAAAATTTACACGAATTTCTTTATGCACAGTTTTTTTAAATCAAGGTTTTTTAAAAATCCTGATTTTTATAAGCTCGCATTCTTATAATCCCTCTTTTTATCATCCCGTTTTTGACCATCCCGCTTATTAAATTCACGGTTTTGGAATCAATCAAGGTGCAATAACGATTGTTGGGCATGCTGCCCTTGCAACCCCCCTGATTGGCCCAATATAAGATTTGGGTTATTGTTGACTTTGGGTGTATGCAAAGTTTTGGCTGTAACATTTATCAAAATCCAAAATGGACTAATCGGGATTTAACGGGATTTTAAGAAGCGGGATTATAATAGATCGGGATTTTAAATAAGAGGGATCTTAAAACGTGGTATTTAAAATAAAATTGTATTTTTGAAGATGGAATCTTAAAACATTTTTTCTGGATTTTTGAAAAGCGGGAGTTGATAATACGGAATTCCCACAATCGCCCATTTAAACATAACCTCAAATCTTACAACTTTGTCACGGAAAATTTTCCGCGACAAAAATCGTTCTTTAAAGTTTCCCAATCCTTATTCCTTACTTTTCCCCTTCTTACTTTATACCGGTGTTTCCTTCAATATGCTGGGAGAGAGTAGGGCAGCCATGGTCCATCTGCCATCGGTACGCTCTCTCAGTATCGCGAGGAAACAATAACGAACCTTGGCGTAAAAGTGGTTGTTTGATCCACTAACTTGTCATAGACAGACGGGCGGTCTGTAAACAAATGGAAATGGCGCAAGCGCCGGTGACATTTGGTCTCTGAACGCAAGAAGTTACTCATATTGAGAATGGCCGTTTTGGTTTTGCTTCGAGAAAATTCCGTGAATTGGAATCCGTGCCTCGTTTATATAGCTTCTTTTGTTCTTTCGGGACCGAGCGAAAATGGTACAACTTATTTTACTTCTAACAACTGTTCTTTTGTGGTCGAAAAGATTTTGGTTTTTGCCCTATACCAAGCAATCAAATTTTAATTTAAGAGTCCTATTCGGTAAAATAAAATTCTTTTATTTTCAAAAATTCCACCGTCGGTTTCGCTCCGAAGGTTCCTTACCTAAAAAAAAAAAATTGCTGGCGACCTGGCATTAAAAACATTTATTTTAAATTTTAATTAATCGCACAATAAATTCGGCAATTAAATCCAATTGGCGAATCCACCCCTTAATTGATCTAGCTGTGATGATAGCATTTTAAGTACTATCTGTTGCAATACTTCCAATTCGAACTTGGTTTCGTTTTCATATTCTATTTGGTTTGACATCCGTCTTACAAAACAAATCATTCGCCGAGCTTTCAATCGTTTGTAAGTTGGTTGTGCAACGTCGCGTTTTTGTATTTATTTCAATTATTTTAGTTATTATAAATTATAGTTCGAATAGATAAAGTGTAAAAAACTCTTCTACACAGACTTAGAAGTTTCCCTTTTTGTTAAAGCCTAAAATAAAATAAATATATCACAAGAAACTGTGGGACTGATTTCAATGAAATTTGTCGATAAGCACATAAGTAATATATCTTATCTTCTAGTTGATTGCATGGATGTTTGCTGACCATAATGACAATTCATGCTTCATTGTCATTTAAAAGCCTCAATATTTTATTCTACCAAAATCTCAATACACTGAAGAAATTCATATCTCTTGTGATGCCTTTTTTTAAAAAGACAGAGGTAAGCTCATCGGATCCTACTGATTTCACGGTTTTCCAAAGAATGCACAGTAAATTTCCGGTAAGAAGAAAAACTCCTTCGAATTATAAATGTCAACAATATAATTTTAACAATGTCAAAACCGTTAGCAACTTACCAAACATAACCACTTTATTTTATAAGAATGGAGTTAGTCCACCAACATCTTACTAGAGCAGGAAAGGGAAAAAAGTAGATTTTATTGCCAAAAATTTCACCAGTCGGAAAAACTAAATTCCACCATGTGGACAACTTATTGCGGTTTCTTTTTATAATCAAAATTACAAAAGAATTTAAGATTTTATAAGCCTTCATTTTCAAAACGAATTTTCCTTTTACATATCTATAATATTTTTTGTTAGAAGTAAATGTGAATTATTAGAGATTGAATACTAATTTATAAAATAAACTATAATTCTAATGATATAACGTAGTTGGCTGACGGCCAAGGGCTTGTCGGGCATTGCTTATTGGCCTTTGGCTGGTACCCTCCGGATCGGTGGATGAAATACTCTTAATATTGTTGAGACCAAATCCAGAATCCAGGTCAGTCGGTTGGGTACTTTTTTGCTTTGGATGTTTATTCGGTTATTTTTTATAAGTGGAACACTTCGATACTTGGTCCCATTAAAGTCTCCTTAGTAAATGCATATTTTCAAATTTAAATGTAATTCAAGCCGCACATTGTTTCTTTCGAATTACATTCTAATGACCTTGCATGCGAAATACGTCCTTTTCAACCAAGATTATTTTGTTCCTATTGAAATAAAATGCACGACTGGATCGAACATACTTGCTGATATGTGCGATAACATTATATGCAAACCATTATCAATAGAAACGGCTAAATGTATTTTTAAAGTGGTATTTTCACTTAATTTCTTATATATAAAAATTCTTAATTTTTTTCTAAAAATAATTGTTATGAGCATTTTAAATATTTTATATATAAAAAAAAATCGTCCACTCGTTTTCGAAATATTGAATTTTCAAAAAAAAAATATATATTTTTTTTTTTCAAAAATCCAAAAAACTATTTCTGGATAATTTTGAAATGCAGTTTTATTTAGAATTCAAATGATCTCCTGCATACAAGGTTTGATCGAAATCCGTTGAGCCGTTTATGATAAAGTCGAAAATAAATAAAATGGTTGTATGGCAGGAACAGTTAATAACAATATATTAAAAAAAAATGTTTCCCAAAATGTAGACCATACTTAAAGTAGTACACACAACATTTTTTTATCAAAATCGTTAGAGATGTTTTTGAGATAATTAAAATGGAAGAAAAAATTGTATGGAAAGTACCGATATTTTTGGGGCTAAAACAACGATTCAAAAATTTACTTTGGTAAATCACCTAAAATGCCTAAGCATCAGGTTCGAACAAAATCGGCTTAGCCGTTTAGGCTGTAGATCATTCTACATACAGACAGACAGACGGAATTACAGGACCCACTTTTTTTTGTGTTCTCTATCATCGTAATGTCAACTTTGATTAAAATCTCGAGATCGATTTTTTTTTTCAAAAGCAAAACTTGCTCTAGTGTACCTACATTATATATCGCAAGTAAAAATAACAGCACCTTATTAGCGTTAAGTTCTCGGGAATTTATACCACTGCAACTTTCAAGAGTATTTTACGGGTCTTAATTCGCTGTGGTAAGTATGATAACTCAAAAGACCTCAATTACATTATATTCTTACAATATTTGTGATTTAACATCTCCATTAATGGCCGAAGCATTTCCGTTCTACGGGGCAACGATAAAACCGCCTACCAACCCGAAATTGGACAAATAGACAAGAATAATAATTTCGATTTCTTCACAAGTGATCTATAACAATTAGATTTAGCGCCATTTGCAAAAATAATGGTACATTCACATTTAGGAATTCCTTATTTCCCAACTTGTAGAACTTTTATTTTTATTTTCCGTGAAATCCATATTAATAAAACGGAATTTCTGGTTTTGGCAATGTGAAACACCACACAACGAAAATTCAGGGATTATTCGCTTAATCTCATTAATAACTGGACTAATTTTCTTCAAAATTTTACAGATACATCTAACAGAAAAAATATAAAAAAACACTCATCCTCGGAATTATCAACTGAGAAAAATGTAAGCTCTGTCAGTCCATAATCTTTGTATCTTCAAAATATGTATTTAATTCTAAATTTACATGTTCTATATATATCGTTGGAAAAATTTACTTTTTCCATTTAAGTGTAAAATTGATATACCTTTACTTCTAAAAAAAAGGTTTTGGCTTATTTCCGATTCTGGAAACTTATTTCCTTGGAGAGCTTAAATTCTAAGTAGTTAATACCTGTATTTTTTTTGCATTTTTCTTAGGGGATTATCTCATGAGCGTAGCCCAACGGGTGGCATGAAGGGTTAAGTCAGCTTACTACTCGTATACAATACTACAAATAATATGGAAGGTAGTAAAGTTTATAACAAACAAAAACTGAATCATAAAATATTTTAATTTTTTTTTTCCTGGAAAAATTATTTTTTCTTTATAAATTATTTGTTTTTAAATTGCTTTCCACTTTTGGATAACTACAGAGAGTCAAATCAAGACCACATATATCGCATATGCTTTCTAGGTTATAGAGTTTCGAGTTGTGTTCATAATTGGAATTTGTTGCCGTCTGTCACTCTCACTTTATTTTGGATTTATATTTATTCTTTTTCGAAAGTTCTTTCATCTTTTTCTCACACAAAATGGATTTCAATCAAGAAGTTGCATTGTAGCTGAGTTTTAAATGTTCGGGCATGATTTTTGTTGATAAATTTTGAAATTAGATTTTTTTTGTTCGAAACTTTTTAGCCCCTACAAGTTGTCCATTCTTATATTCCACCCATCCTCTAGCTTCCTTTTTATTTCCCCCTCTCGCCGATTGCATGTCTACGCTCTTGGATTATTCCGCAACTCCACAAATTAAACTAAGTTAAAAAAAAAAAATAAGATCACGTCAAGGTTGAATAAAATATTGGAAGAATTTTCTGAATATTTTTCAGAACCACATAATACAAGTAATATTAATAAATTGGTTTAAAAAATACCAAATACGAAACACGTTTTCGCTTTAAAGAGACTTCCATAGCACTAAAAAGCAGGACGCCAGAAACGAGTTCTGGCTCATTTCCCCGTTAAATCCATGGGGTTGAGAGTTTGTGAAAAAAAAAGACTAGAAAAATCTAAAATGTGCTGGAAAAAAAGAGGAAAAACAAACACAGGATTCGACGATAAGGGCAATATCATCTTCATGGGGCGAATAAAGTTTGCAATTTAGAAAATTATAATATTCGCTGCCAGCCTCTGTCCTTGGATATTTTTTTCTGTTCTTTCTTTTTTTTATGCACAAGATTTGTATATACCCTACATACACTTCTTTTAACTTGTTCTATTTCTTAGGATACAACGACGGCAACGACCGGCCGGCATCACCCGGACCCGCACATATTGTATCTTTATCTAAGCACTAAGCTGCTGCTGTTTCTGCTGCAGACCAACTTCCATGAGCAAACAATGACTTTCCATTTTCCACTTGAGGGATGCAAAAGGAAACTCATTAATTAGGTTATCTCTCCCAAAAAAGTTTCCTCAATAAAAATGGGCACGCTATTGCCATAATGTACAGAAAACAGATATAGGTGCCTAAAAAGGAGAAATCACATTCGGAGGGGTGTGGAATGGTAGATTGGGTTGAGTTGGGTTTTGCAAGAAAGAAGAAAAAAAGAGTTCAAATATTCTTGATTTCGAATTTTTACTTTATTTTTGTTTGCAGATTTTATTTGAAGGAAACGAAATTAGGCCAAAGAATGTCTTCTTAAGACGTTTTCTAGTTTTTTGTTCTAAATAAATTTCATCGGGGATGGAAAATATTTAGTTTCTAATTTGGTTTTAAGTTTGAGTTCGGGTTTTCAAAAAAACAAAACAAAGAAAAGATATTTTAAGGCATTCGACTTTATTGTTGTTATTATGTATAGGGAATGTGGAGGAAGGTTTGATTTTGTTTTGCGCAGATGACGCCAAGAACGTGTCATTGGGCCGTTATGTTTCTTTGCTTAGTTTGTCATGGTTATTTTAAAGAAATAACCTAATAAGATTGTTGAACTAGGATAATTTATAATCAAAAATGCTCCTTGATTAAAAAAAATCGAAGTAGAAAGTGGAGAAGCCGTAATTATTTAGTGAATTCTTTATCATTTCTGTGTGCGTTTTATTAAGTAGTTGGCTGCCAGGAATGAAGGGTCCACGAGCAACTTTCATAATACGATATGCTTTTGTCGAACGCATAAATTCTCTGCGATGTGGTGTTTTTGTCATTGGCTACTAAAAAATTTTCTGCATAGATTTTACAATACATTGTACATAATTCAGCAATCTTTTATGCATCACTTGACTTTTATTATTTTAATAATCCCTAATACCGAACTTAAGCACATTCAAATTCTATGACCATGATCCGCCCTGAAAACAATTATATTCATCAGCATTGACAATATCTTAAGAAACTAAGAAGGTATTTTTTCAATGCAAGTTCATTGAGTTTTTAAAGTTATCCTTCATTACTCATTGGACAATTCTATCGAGATCAGAATTGAATGAGTTATGGTAGATTCATTTCCGCGTACGAACAAGTAGGTGAATCTGAAAAGGAGTATGAAAAGCTGAGACCACTGTCATCTACAGCTTAATGAATAAGTAGTTCAAGACCAGAGAGAAATTGAAATGAACAATTTCAAAGAAAATCGAAAACCAAAAAATTGGTTCTTTCCCTTCATTAATGAAGTGATTTTTACTTGCGATATAGGTACTATAGGACAAGTTTTGAATTTGGAAAAAAATCGAACTCGAGATTTTATTCCAACTTGACATTACGATGATAGAGAACACCAACAAATAGGGCCCCGCAATTCAGTCTGCCTGTCTGTGTTTACGGCTCTCTATAGCCTAATGGCTGAAGAGATTTTCTTCAAACTTGGTATTTAAGCGTTTATGGTGATTGTTTAAAAGATTTTTGATTCGTGTTTTTGTTTAAGTCCAAAAATAACGGTACCATAAAATGTTTTCTGCCATCTCAATTATCTTGAAAACGCCTCTAACATTATTTAAGGAGTACTCTACATTTTGGTGAACATTTTTTTTCAAATATTTTGTTATTAACGGTACCTGCCATGCAAAAAAATTAACGGTACCTGCCATGCAAAAAATTTTCCTATGCTGTTTATCTTATCTTATCTTATTTTATATATTTATATAAAAGAGAAATGTCGTCCGTCTGTCCGCGCATAACTCGAGAACGGATTTTTTTTTATATTCTACTCGCGTTCAAGGGATTATACTTATACCCTCTAAATGTTTCAACGCAACGCGAGCAGGATGGTGAGGTTAAGGAAGAGAAAGAATGATAGGAAAGATGTGTGGGTGCGGATGGTTTTGGGCTTGCTGAATTCATATTGAAACAAGGAAGGACATAGGATGCTGAAGGAAAATACCGAAAAATTGGAAATCAAGGATCATCCTCTTTTTATGTCATATCTCGAGAACGTTTACTTCGATTTTCACGACTTAGGGCTTGATAAATTCGTATTGGATCAAGAAAGGTCATACGATAATGGAGGAAAATCTGTTCATGATTTAGAGCTTTTGGAACTAGGAAGGGCATATATGATATTGGGTGAAAATTCCGGAACATTTTCAGGAAAATTGGTAATCCTGGAACATAGTTTTATTTTCAAGATATTGGGATCGGTGGATTCGTGTTGGCCCAAGGAAGGAATATGAGGTGTCGTTTTCGTTTCGTAATTCAAATTGAATTGTATTTGCTATTGCGTGCGGTCAAATAAAATAAATTTAAATTCATTTTTTTTAATTTTATATAATTTCGCTATAGAAAAAAATGTGGGATAAAAAAACCGCTTTCGATTTCGTTACAGTAAAATTGGATTTGGGTAATTTGCGAATCAATGGAAATTGTAATGATTTTTGTAAGTTAGAAAACCAAAGATATTTCGAATGATTTCATTTCAATGTGTTTTGGTATGTGATTGCAGAACATTTTCATTTGTCCATTTAGTGATTGATTTCAGTAGTTTCAAGTCTAATTTGTGACCTCATAAGAAGGTTAATATGAAACTCGATCCATTTTTTCGATTAATATTAATTTTGTTTTGTTTTCGTTTAAGTTATCATGCCACCAGTAAGAAGGTAAAACCTTTTACGTCGCAGTCGTAATGCACAAGGTATGGTGACTGTTCGTGCAAACGAAACTACAGACGAACACTTATAATATATATCGCAAATTCGAGAAACATTATCTCAAGAACAATGTGCCGTCATCTAAAGTGGAGACCGAGATAGACAACACGCAATAGAAGTCAGCAGAGCCATTAAATAAATGAAAATCTACAAAGAAGAAGAAACGCAAGAAACGCCGTGAATACATAATTGCAACGGATTGCATTCCAATACGAAATCACAATTGAAAACGACACACTACCGTGTGTCTCGATTGGCGCTATGAATGTCCTATGTCTGTACTCCGGTGCACTGAAGTTTCTTTCGGAAACACCTGGATTGTGCTGCATGAGTGGCAAAGTAAAATTGCCGCCTTTGCCAGATCTACCTGAACCATTAGCTCATTGATTTACGATAATACAAGCAAATCACGACAGTTTTTATGGGAGCTCAACAATATAACGTTTGTTTTCAAATGACGTCGTTTGGAGCAGAAGTTATTTAGGACAATGACCAATACAATCCGACATTCAAGCTTAATTCATTTTAACTAAGTACATTTTGTATGAATATATTGAAAAGATTTTGATCTGATTCGACTTTTTTATTATTAATACAGATCCAAGGATAAATTCATCATCTCTTTGGACATTATTGCCGGCACCCAATGAAGATGACAAATTTCTTCAAATGTATTTCACCGGTAATGTAGATAAGGAAGTTGATATGCGCGAAATTTTGCGAGACGTATTGCATGAGCAAAATGCTTATATTCAAAACTGCATTAAGCAGAAACAAACGGTTCTAATGAATTTGATCACGAAGGAAAAGATTTTGGGAGCATCTAAATGCTGGATGTACTCTGTGGACTGGCAGAAACATGGACTACCATATTCACACATGCTTTTGTGGTTAGTCGACAAACTGCGTGTTAAACAAATTGATGATATCATTTTTGCTGAGATTACCGATCAGGAGACTGATCCAGAACTTTATGAAATCGTCAAGACTCATAATATGATTCATGGCCCATGCGGTGACCACATCCAACTATCACCGTGTATGCCTGAAAATAAATGTACCAAACGCTACCCACGTGCATTGGTATCAGGATTTTGTCAAAAGTCTTGAAGACTCATATCAATGTAGAAGTATGTTGCTCCATCAAATCGATCAAATATGTGTTCAAATACTTGACTAAAGGCAGTGATATGGCAGTATTTGGGATTCAAGTTCCTGATATGCATGATGGGGTGAGTCGCTATGAATTGGGCCGGTACGCGAACTGCAACGAGGCTATGTGGCGAATTTTTTCGTTTCGGATCCACAAGCGTCACCCAACTGTCGTCCATCTGAGAGTTCACTTTTTCACACCTGCCAATGCAGCCAATGAACGACCACCTGCAACAACGCTGACAAATTTCTTCGATACTTGCCGAAGCGACAAATTTGCACCAACACTTCTTTAAACCGAAATTCCACGATATTTTACATGGAATGCGTCGTCGAAGAAGTTCCAGCGGCGGAAACAAGGTGGCGCAGTTGCTCGATTCCCTGGTGTTCATGAAAGTCATGCATAGAATGCTTCTATTTAAGAATGCTTTTGGTCAATGTTCGTGGCCCCGTTTCATTCGATTCCCTACGTACTGTTGACGGTGGGTTGTGTGAAAATGATAATCATTGGGATTTGACAATGGCAAATGCCACTATCACCGCGCCTGCCAATCAACCTCGAACATTCTTCGCAATTATAATTTCGACATGTCTTCCATCGAATCCAAAAGATTTGTGGAAAAAATACAAGGATTATATATACGATGATATTTTGCGTCGAATTCGCTTTGTGACACAAGATAATGAAATAGAAATGTCAAATGGAATGCGCAACGAAGCTTTGATTTTGATCGAAGACATGTGTCTGTTTATGGCTGGCAATTTGTTGTGCAAATCGGGAAGCTACCACCAAAATCGACCAATTCATGACGCATTTAATCGAGAAATAGAGCGAGAAAAGGATTTCGATCGAGTCGCATTGAGTCATGCAGTTCGAACGAATGTGCCAATGTTGAATCAAGAACAGAAGAAATTGTACGATAAATTTTTTGAGATCTGATATTGAGATCTGAGATTGCGTTTGAGATCTGAGATTGCGTTAGCACTCGCCTCTTCTGGGATAGCGGCTACGTTGCTGGAAGGCGGTTGAACAGCTCATTCTGCATTGAAATTGCCATTAAGCCTGTAAGTGTTCACTAGATGTCGATCATTTGAATTTTTTCATTCAAAATCAAATCGCCGATGAGTTACATTTATTCAAATCCGTGGACTCCGTGATTGATGAAAACGAGGCCACCAACTATCCCACGGAATTTTCGAATTTTTGGATGTTCCGGGCTTTCCGCCACACAATTTAAAATTGAAAGTTGTCTCAGTTATAAGTTTGCTCAATGCACCAAAACTTTTCAACAGAACGCGTTTGATTGTGAAGAACATGAAATCAAATCTAATTCAACAGACGATTTTGCGCGGAAAATTCAAAGGCGGAGATGTTATCATTCCACGGAATCCGCTTATTCCGAACGATTTGCCATTCGTGTTTAAGCGTCTTCAATTTCCGGTGCGTCTCGCTTTTGCTATAACAATCAATAAGTCGCAGGGCCAATCGCTGGATGTCTGTGGCATCAATCTATCAATCTCGAATTCCCATGTTTCTCACATTATATGTGAAATGCTCACGTATCGGCAGGCCTACCGCTTTGTACGTGTACGCTCCCGAAAATAAAACTAAAATTGTTGTGTACCATAAAGCACTTCAGTAAAAAAGCGTTTTGCTGGCCGATACATCAATCATTTTGATTTGGTTGAAAAACATAGACATTGTTAATTTTAGTTAGTTTTATTGTTTTTAATAAAACCTTAGAATAAAGAATTTAAATTGACCGCATTACATGAAACAAGATTTTGCATGCTCGGAATTATTATTTTCTTGACATAAATGAATTTAGTCAGAACGAAGTTCGCCGGGTCAGCTAGTTATTTATAATTTAAGGAACTCCTATACAAAAAAAAAATGATCGAAATCCGTTGAGCCGTTTATGAGTCAGTTCAAAATCAAAAAAAAATTGTACGGTGGGTACCGTTAGTTTAGGACCAGAAAAAAAAACCATTCAAAAATCTATTTTAGCCAATTACCTTAAACGCTTAAATACCAAGTTTGAAGAAAAACGGTTTAGCCGATTAGGCTGTAGAGCGTTGTGCAGACAGAAAGACAGGCAGACTGAATTCCAGGACCCACTTTTTTGGTATTCTCTATCATGGTAAAGTCAAATTTGATTAAACTCTCGAATTGGATTTTTTTCCAAATTCAAAACTTGCCCTTTATAATATATCTCAAGTAAAAACTTGTACATTAGATACTCTTAAATTTCAGCAGAAATAAGTATCTGCGGCAACCCACATCGCAGGCGCAGGCGCGGATGCCAACAAATATAACTATTTTTATACTTCCAGTCGTCGTAGGCTTAAAATGGCGTTCGACTTCCGGAAACGTATTCTTTGTTTCAGAAGCCCCCAACCGCGTGAAACGTGGGGAATATTTAATGATTTTAAAGGCGAAAAACTGTTATAAAACTGTTCTTAATTAAATTAGCATTTATCTAAAATCGTCATATAGGGGTACAGTTTCATGATGTGTTTTCAATGTTGGGAATTGACAAAAAACTATGCGAAAGAAGAACAGCTGAGTTGATTGCTACCACTTATCATGTTTCACCGACTAGTTTGTAGGCGTTGCAGATTGGGCGAAAGCTCCACCTAAGAGAATCGATCTCGACTGTATCATTTATGGCATTTAATTTTCATTTTAAAAGAAGGTAGAAATAATTGTTTAAAAAGAATGATGTTAAAGTTTAATATTGAGGACGAAGTTGCTGTTGTACTGTACCTACTCTAACATCCACATTCAGAGAAGATAAAATTTGTAGATACAGGTTGGCCCACGCATCGTGCTACAAAAATAAAACGTAATAACTTTTTTTCAGTGTGAGTAATCTGCTTATTTTTTTTTATTTTATAGGCTACTATTTATATTTATCAAAATGAGTGCTTGGGATACTGAAAAAAGGATTTGGATAGTGCAGCGATACGATTCTTTGCAGTCCACCATTTCCGTCCAAGGGGAATTTAGGCTGGACTTTGGCGGCACTCCCCCGAGTAGATGGACAATTATGAGGCTGGTGAACATTTTTGCCGAATCTGGAAGCATCGAACGTTCGGGTTCAGGATAGAATCGTGGCTCTTGCATCGGCAATACAGGCAAATCCAAGTGTTTCGACTCGAAACTTATCGGGCTAAATTGAAGTTAGCAGACGGTCATTACAACGGATACTTCATGATGACTTAAACTTGATTCCGTACAAATTCCAAATTACAAGCAAGTTAAACCCTTAGGATTTGCCTGTTCACCTGGAATTATGCCGAAAAATGATTGCAATGGCCGAAGAAGACAACATATTGATAAATTGTTTGTTCATCTCTGATAAGGCCCATTTTGACTTAAACGGCAATGTTAACAAGCAAAATTGCCGTATATGAAGTGAGTTTAATCAAGAAATGCTGCATGAGACGGAACTGCACCCAGAACGAGTCAATGTGTGGTGCGCAGTTTCATCAAGGTGTATTGTCGGGCCATACTTCTTTGAAGAAAACGGTGTAATACAAGTTTTCAATGGGGACCGTTATTTAAAGATGTTGAAGAAGTTTTTTTACCCAGAACTTCGCGGAAGACGTATCCCTTTCAGCAGAATTTGGTTTCAAAAGATGATCCCAAACAAATTGATATCCAGAAACTGCACTTTCCGCTGGCCCCCAAGGTCACCTGACCTGACTGCACCAGACTTTTTTTTATGGGGTTATGTCAAGCAGGAAGTGTACCAAACGAAACCCAGGAATTTGACTAAATTGAAGCAGTCTATTAAGACAATCATTGAGACGATCCCAATTTCAATCGACTAAAATAAAATTTATTTAAATTTCTTATTGTAGCAAGATTCGTGGGCCATCCTGTACGTCCGCAGAAGGAGTTAATCCTTCATCAATGTAATGAATTTGTATTTTAATAAAGTGAGTTTTATTATTTCATTATTTTCTAACATAATTTCTATATTGTTTTATACGAAATATTTAAACCAAAAAATGTGTATTATATTTAAGATACTTAAAGTCTTATTTTCTCACTTAAAAAGTTCTACAATGAAACAATATTCCGACGACCGACCTAATAAACATTGTTTGCCTTTTCCATTCATAAAGAAAAAAAAATAATATTTTATACTCTAACCTGTCTTATATTCCATGTAATTGTACTTGTCTAAAATTCTTATAAACGAGCAATTTCACAAGGACCTAAAAACAAACATTCTGTTTGCTTTCTCCTATTATGAATAACGAACAAAATGAATGAATGAAGAAAATGAATATCTTAAACCAAGTACAATAAAACTCAAGTAGTATAAGTTACCGACAAAAATTCACCATAGCATTATGACCTTTCCAAAACTACCTTTGTTTCGTTTGATTTAGCACTCAATCTCACTCTTGTGTCTTGTGGAAAACGAAAATGAAGCCAGATCCTGTAAAATTAAATTACAGGTTAAATTTTCTTTAAACATGGGTTTTTATTGACGAAGTAATCCGCGTCGTTTGTGAATGACAGCCATTGTATATAAGCACTCAAAGTAAAAATTACGACCCACATTTCCTTGATATCCAATCTCGCACTTCTATCAAGTCCTTTAAGGACCAAAAAACAAAAAAAAAACACATTGACGTGTTTATAGTCTTTCATCAGCAATTATGTATCTAGCTAGGTGTGTTTTTTTTTCTTACTCGAGTAGCAAAAGCTTGTCTTTGGCGTAGTTAAGGTAAAGAAAAAGGTCATGTCGTTTGACACGTTCTCAAAATTGTTTTTGCATGAAATTCTTCGTCTTCGTCAACTAAATCCTGAAAGATATTCTCAAGGCAATAAAATAAATTATTATATTTTCTTCTACCATCCATCGTTATGAATGGTGCGAATGAATACCAAAGGAATCGACTGAAGGTGAAATTTTCACCGTGTCGTTCAGTATCGCTGGATTCCCAGAAATACGTCCTTTTTTGAATTTTCCCTTTGACCTATTACAATCGTCGTTTTACCATTGTAACTGTCAATCAAAAAGTACACAAAAGCACGCGAATTTATTTTATTTTTTATTCAAGCGGATTTCCTGTCTCAATCTAAATTTTGGATTCTGATATCAAACATTTGCTTTCCACTTTTGAAGGACGTACATCCTTTCCTTAGGATTTTGTGAGCATTAGTTAAAAGTTAAGGACCTTAATGATATGTAAACTTTCTCTCATCCGTTTATTTAAGAAACGAGAAAGTTTTCCGATTTCCCTTTTTTCAAACGAAAAAGTATATTATATTTCTGTTAGTCTGAAACCAAAAATATATCTGTGTCGTCAGCAGCAAGGACCCCAACTATGCTAACAGGATGAAAGGAAAATAAAAGTTTGAATATATTTTATTTTTAGAAAATTGCATTAAAATACGCTGGCAGTGCAAATTGCGAAGTCACTTGATAATAAATAAAAATGTCAAGCCGAAAAATGCTTAGACTTTTTAATAATAGCTATAAGTATGTATATACACTACCGATCACTATAATAGGTTCATCCGGCAAATAACAAAAAAGAAGTTTTTTTCCGAAAACATTTTGTAGAAAAATCATAAGTTATAAGTTATAAGTTATAAGTTATAAGTTATAAGTTATAAGTTATAAGTTATAAGTTATAAGTTATAAGTTATAAGTTATAAGTTATAAGTTATAAGTTATAAGTTATAAGTTATAAGTTATAAGTTATAAGTTATAAGTTATAAGTTATAAGTTATAAGTTATAAGTTATAAGTTATAAGTTATAAGTTATAAGTTATAAGTTATAAGTTATAAGTTATAAGTTATAAGTTATAAGTTATAAGTTATAAGTTATAAGTTATAAGTTATAAGTTATAAGTTATAAGTTATAAGTTATAAGTTATAAGTTATAAGTTATAAGTTATAAGTTATAAGTTATAAGTTATAAGTTATAAGTTATAAGTTATAAGTTATAAGTTATAAGTTATAAGTTATAAGTTATAAGTTATAAGTTATAAGTTATAAGTTATAAGTTATAAGTTATAAGTTATAAGTTATAAGTTATAAGTTATAAGTTATAAGTTATAAGTTATAAGTTATAAGTTATAAGTTATAAGTTATAAGTTATAAGTTATAAGTTATAAGTTATAAGTTATAAGTTATAAGTTATAAGTTATAAGTTATAAGTTATAAGTTATAAGTTATAAGTTATAAGTTATAAGTTATAAGTTATAAGTTATAAGTTATAAGTTATAAGTTATAAGTTATAAGTTATAAGTTATAAGTTATAAGTTATAAGTTATAAGTTATAAGTTATAAGTTATAAGTTATAAGTTATAAGTTATAAGTTATAAGTTATAAGTTATAAGTTATAAGTTATAAGTTATAAGTTATAAGTTATAAGTTATAAGTTATAAGTTATAAGTTATAAGTTATAAGTTATAAGTTATAAGTTATAAGTTATAAGTTATAAGTTATAAGTTATAAGTTATAAGTTATAAGTTATAAGTTATAAGTTATAAGTTATAAGTTATAAGTTATAAGTTATAAGTTATAAGTTATAAGTTATAAGTTATAAGTTATAAGTTATAAGTTATAAGTTATAAGTTATAAGTTATAAGTTATAAGTTATAAGTTATAAGTTATAAGTTATAAGTTATAAGTTATAAGTTATAAGTTATAAGTTATAAGTTATAAGTTATAAGTTATAAGTTATAAGTTATAAGTTATAAGTTATAAGTTATAAGTTATAAGTTATAAGTTATAAGTTATAAGTTATAAGTTATAAGTTATAAGTTATAAGTTATAAGTTATAAGTTATATGTTGATTGTACATGGTTGTTTATCACAATGGATCTATCCGGTCTAAGTGTGTCAGTTGTTTTCCTGGCAACGATTTCAACCAAAGTTGTTTGTAAATTCTAGGTACCATTGCCTTTTTCCATATGTATTTTTTGTGAGAAAATGGTTATCAGTTTGTGTCGGAGGTTGGGTAAATGAGTATGAAAATATGTTTGGAAAATTCATGGATAAAACTGTCTGTGATATTGCACTTACCTTGAAGCAAACTGTAGATGAGTAGAATGATCCGCGTATCGAAGGATAAATTCATTGTAAGGGCATAATCCTTTTGTACTGCCAATTGAAAATTTGCGTCTATCCACAAAATACTCGTAAACACATTTACAAAACAGAACCAAAAATGTAATCAACAAAAAAAAGTAATAACGACGACTACCACCACGTTAGACACTTTATATTCAGTTCGAGGAATTACGACTTCCTTCCGACGGTTTTAAATATTCGGGATCAGCTACCTAGGATACTGATGCTGTTGCCGACTTGCTGACTGCTGTGATAAAAATATACCATTGACGTAATGACTTCCTCGACAATCAAATTTCGGCAACAAATAAAAAGAAAAAAGTAGTACATATAGGTGCGTACGCACGAATCACTTATCCACGTGCACTTAGACACATTTTAATTTTTTCTTCACTCATATCATTATTTTTTTTTTATTATTTCTTTGTTTTATTTTTTCATCACTTCACCATGATGTCTGAGGGTTGAGGTTTTGTCTGAGGTGGATATCAAACAAAAAAAACAACAACTTCCTTTATATTTTTTTGTAAATCATAAACGTGCCACACGCTTTTTCCTCCTTTTAACAACACAAGCGTAGAATAAAATTCGATGCTGTTTAACTTGAAATCCTGAATGTCCTTATGAGCTCTGTAATCCACTTTCTATATTAGGCGGGCAATGTATTTACCAGTTCGTTGCGAATAGTAACTGTAAGATATTTTTTGATTCTGTGGCATTGGAAGCTGCGAGGCATTTGAATTTTTTAAAGGGTATTCTTCTATTTATGAATTTGGAAAAATGAACCCGTTCCCGGTGTTGATAATGCAGTGCTTTTGAATTCTTATTGCCAACAATTTAGAAAAGAAAAAAATAAACAGTGTTTTTTTTAAGTCACTATAATATAATCGGGATGAGTATGATGACGAAATTTAGCTCTGAATCCGCCTGCGGGCTCCTGATATGTCTCCTTTTTTTCTCGACGACAGACACACTCGAAAGAGCAGATTTCTTCCTGAATGCACTAAGATCATTCATTCAAACGTGGAGCTGCAGCTGTGGCACGATGAAAATAATGATGTGCCAGGAAAAAAGGGTCGACAATTTTCAAACGTCGACATTTTAGATGACGTTGATGCCGTCGTCGTCGGTGTGGTTGGTGGGTGTGGTTTTACTTTTTTTTTATTTTAAAATGATTTTTTTTGTAGTCTTCAAGTGCAGGAAAAAAGCAAACGAAATGGGCACAGACAGTGTCAAAGTTATTGTGCACTTTTGATTAAATAATAGAGATAGTAGAGCTCTGCCTTACTTGTCGCCAGAATACATTTTATGAACCAGTTTCATGTGTCACTTTGAAATTCGTGTTCCTTTTTTGTGTGTGTTTTAGCAAATTCTGTAAAGAGATAAAGGGAAATGGAAAAATATGAGAAACTGTGAAATTAGTAACGTTTTTAATTGTAAGAATCTGGAGTAGAATGAAAAGTGCTATATAAACTTTGCCTTAAGTTTTTTTTTTTTTTTTGAATATGAAATTGGGTTTATTAACATTTTAGTTTCTAAACTTGCAAAATGATGATGATTGCTTTGAGCTAATGGCTTTAACTTACATAATAGAAGAATGTGTGTATAAAGAACTTACAAGGTATTCATATTTATGTCACGTATATTAAAGGATATGAAAAAAAAAACTGCTAGATCCACGAAGCACACTGTAAAATGTCATTTAATTTCGTCCCATTTCTATTTTCCTGAAAACAATCTTAAACAAATTTTTGCGTTCAATTTCTTTTTCGTCAAGGAGTGTTGTTTCCAATAGAAAATGTTCATTTATTAAATATGACATTCGTCAAGTTGAGAAAAAGGGATTACCACTCACTCTGTAACTTGGAATGTTATGAAGAACACATTTTGCCCCAATTTATTGACTCGACGATGGAAACCAATAATTGCATCCCATCTTTTGGGCAACATTGTGATTGGAAAAAGCATCTACACTTGAATTATTTCAGGCAATATTATTGAGTGAGGCTATTTATTGCCTCAAATATTGTCAATAGACGCGGCTCTGGGTTATTTTTTTTTTATAATTTACCCGCGCTCAAGGGATTATATTGTTACCCTTTATATGCTTTTTAACACAGCGCGGGCGTGAGAGGGAAGATATAGAAGGATAGGAATGATGTGTGGCGCGATCTTCTGAGACTAGAGCTGGTTGTCTCTCCATCTCCAGGGATGGCGGCTGTACTAATGCGGAGAATTTACCGTGTTCTATTTATATATGTTTCTTAATTCGCATTATTTTATTTATTACGTTGTCATATTATATGAGCTTACTAGTTTACTGAATCACATGCTGTTAGTGTAATGCTTCAGCAGCATGGATGAGCAAACCAGCACCTCATTTTAGAATTAGTTTTTAATGAAAAATAAGACGGCATAGACAGCGGCAGGAATCGAACCTGCGACCACGAGGTTGACAGACGAGCATACATCTATCGCGCCATACGGCTACCCCCACAAAAAACGGAGTAATGACTTTTTTCTCAATCATATGATTTCTAAAAAAAATTAAGGATCGAAATCGTGTATCAGCTATATTGTACGAACATAGTTTTAAATTTTTATCCGTGTTTCATCAATGTGAACTCACCGATTTCGGTGAATCATCAATGTGAACTCACCTATTTCGTTGAGATAATTGAGAGCCAGGAATGGTTTAACATGTACGTTAAGGTTTTAATTTTTTAACTCACTTGAGTCTTCATTTATCGTTCGCCGAAATCGGTGAGTTAAACCACGGATCGAAATTTGAACCCCACTTTTACAAAAGTTTCTAAATATTATCCATGGTTCAGCAATTGGGCGAGTTAAGTGAGGTTCAACGTTGATTCAAATTTTGATCCGTGGTTTAGTAATTTCAACTCACCGATTGAAACTCAACGATTTTATCTAACCGATTTTCCCAGTAAGATCTCCGAAATTGGGACCAGATTTAAGAATGGAATGCGTAACATGATTTACTGTAAGGATTTTGTAATTATAAAACCAATTCCGCCATTCAATGGGGCAAAATATTTCACGGCGAGATTTAAAAAAATACATAATATTGAATCTACCTGATTTTTAATTACTTAATCTATTTATTAAGCATTACATGGCAATGCTGGATTGTCAACTAGATAGTTTTTATAAATTTGTTATCTTTTATTTTGCTAAAATTTATTTGTTAATTTTAAATAGATAGATTGCGAATTAATTATAAATAAATTGCACGACTGTGCCCCACCTATGTAATTCGATTCTACAATAAAGTTGTTCGAATTCGCAAAATTTCAACTTACTAATTCTTTATTAAAGCAATTATTTATTGAAAAGAACTGAGTTAATATAGTGATTATGTGGGCGGGGGGGGGGGGGGTTGAATACTCGAACAGTGGATGCTTTTTTCCAATACATTAGCACTTAAGTACAGCAATGAAAACAACTATCGAATAAATGCGAAAGTAGAATGAAGTTACAGAAGGGCCCCTGGATTGTACGAATTTGCTCTTGTAGCTAACAACTAATGTAACTAAACATTGACACTGTTTAGTAGGTAGGTAGTCTAGTTATCGTTATTATGCAGGTTTAAGTAGAATAATGAATAGTTGTCGAATGGATGATTCGAGGTATAATTACATATATATCTACCTTCCTAAAAATGCGAGAAATATGTACCTGCATACATGGATGGAATATAGGTATGTACATAAATAAGTACATATATAATAATGAAAATGAAAATGAAGGACGTATAGGTGGATAGGTAGCTATTTCCATATAACTTTATAATTTAGGTGCAATATGCATACAAAATATTCATCTGATTTTTAAAGATACATATGTATACATATATAAATGTATAGGAGCCTACATTGCAGGTATTATTCAGTGACGTTCGCCAAAATTCGTAAAAAGAAATATAATAAAGTAAATATAAATGGATGATACACATATGAAATTAAATGTTTTTATATTTCTATACTTTTAGGGAAAACAAAGATGCCAGTTGAATTCCTGGATAAATAAGAATATATCAAAAAAAAAATTTTTTGGAGCGGTTTTTTACAAAATTTAATTTTGTGTGTACATATACACTTTAAAAAAAAATTTGACAAAAAATTTAAACGCCATTTTGAAGATATTAATGTACATATAAAATTTAAATTTTAAATAAATTCAGTAACTGATTTTTGAATAATCGAAATTTCTATTGAATGAAAATCAAATTGGTTTATTTTTTTTTTAAATCGATTTTTTTTTGAAAATTTGAGTATGTAGTTTTCTTAACACTTTTAGGAAGCATTTGCATAAAAAAATAATTTAAATTTGTTCATCCAATATAAAAATATGGAAAGTGGTTCTGTGTGAAGTACCCTTAATATGTTCGTAAAATAAAATATTTTTATACTTAAGCATGGAATGTAATAATTTAATAACGCACACATTTTTTGATAAGAATTCTTGGAGCATTTTTGGAGAAATACATGTTTTTAATATAGTTTTTATAAATACTCAAGATAATGTCAAAAAACTATTTAAAAATTTCAAAATTTCGGAATTTTGAGTTTTGAAAAAAAACATGTTTCTTTAATTTCAAAAAAAAAAAAAAAAAAAAAATAGAAAATTTTTGGTTTACATTAGTAGACATTTAAACATTCTAGGAGCGTCTGCATAAAAAACTTGAAAAAAAAACGTTTTCCGGCAAATCTATAATCAAAAAAATAAAATCCACGACTGGATCGCACGAACTTGCTTTATGTTCGATCACATCGTATGCAAAAAATTTCTATTCAAAATCTAAATATATGTTTAAAGTCATTTTGAACTCAATTTTGTATATATACAAAATTTCTTTAATTTTGTTCTTAAACAAATTGGTATGACAATATTACATTAAATATGTATAGTATACACTTAAAACAAAAGATTAAATTGGTTTAATCAAATAAAAAATAATTCAAAATAATGATATAAATACTCAAACTAATTTGAGCTAAAAAAGTAAGCCATTTTATTTCTTCGATAAATTTGAATTTATGAGACAAAAAATTTAAAAATCTGTGGGCCGTTTTTGAGAAAAAAAGTTTTTTAAGCTAATTGAAAATATTTTAAAATAATTCAAAAACGCCAATTCATAGGTATTCAGAAAATACATATAACTATAATTTTTGAAAAATATTAAATTAGCAGTTTTCAAAATATAATTTTTTTTCTTAAAAATGCTTTTAAAAATACAAAAAAAATATTAATTAAAAATATTGATACGCGGTGTAATTTGGACAGCATAAACCTATATATGTGTGAAATTTCGAACGAATCGGTTAAGCCGTTTATGAGATAGTCGAAAGCAAAAAAACGTTCCTATGAAAAGTACCGTTTTTAGACATTTTTTTAATTTTTTTTCAACCATATGATCGGCCGTATCTAAAAATCTGCACTGATATTTTTTACCAAAATCGTTAAAGCCATTTCCGAGAAAAATAAGTTTGAACGTAACGGTTATATTACCTGCCATACCATACCGTTATTTTTTGAGCTAAAAAAAAAATTTATTTCCCCTCGGTGCAATATCTAAAAAACTCTATTTACCAAGTTTGAAGTAATTCAGCCCACCCGTTTGGGCTGTAGGTGTCTATACATACATACACACAGGCTGACAGCCAGACAGACGGACAAAATTTTTAGAACATCTTTTTTCGTCTTCGCTATGATCGTAATGTCATGTTTGATTGTTATCTCAAAACTTTTTTTTTTCGACGCATGCATAACTTGCCTTATAGTACCTGTAATCGCAAGTAAAAATGGTAGTAAATTACGCTTATAAGAAACCTGAACAAAAACACGGCGCACGAACCCATTTACACCAATGAAAAAAACATACCTTATAAGAAACACGCTTATAGGAAAAACACTGATATAATGAAATGTATTTACAACACCGATTCCCACTTTTGCTGTTAAATTGGATGTGTATAAGAAACTTTTGTATGACATAAGAAAATACCCTCCGGTTCTTTAAATGTCAGCACATCCTTAGAATCATACATGCATTTCTGAACTCTGTTTTGGAGTAAAATAAGATTTAACTTTTTGGCCAAAAAAAAATGTCTCACATGTACCGTTATTTTTCGTCTTAAAAAAATAAAATGCACGACTTGATCGTACGAACTTGCTCTTGTAACTAACAACTTTAGTGTAGCTATCTACTGATGCTGTTAGTAGGTATAGTTTGTCTAGTTATCCTTTGCAGGATTAAAGCCGATGTGGGTAAGATAACGCTGATTGTTCATATAATGAATTGTGGAATACATATGATTCAAAGAATGGTTACCTACAAATGTATATTTAAAGGGATTTGAATTATGAAAATTAGGAGGGTATTATGTACCTACCTATATATAGAGATCCTAGGTATGTAGATATGTACATACACATGTATAAATGAAAGTGAATGCTGTATAGCTGGGTAAAAATCGTTTTTTTAACTTACCAAAGCTGCCAAAAACCAGCACTGTAATCGGTTTCACGAAAAAACCAAGAAAACCATTAGATGCCACCAATCAATGAAAATTTTATAAAAAAGTATCTCGAAAATTATAGGACGGATTTGTATGAAATCTGGTTTTATATTTTTAGTTTTTTGAAAACAAATGTTTTTTGAAATTTTGGTATGCAGGTTTTTAGAGTTTATTAATAAAATTAATTTTAATTCTAAGAAAAAAGTTATTTAAAATTTTAATATGCAGAATTAGTTTGGCTACTTCTCAGATGTAAAATTTGACAGAAAACCAATGTACAGTTACCGAGAAAGCCAAAAATTTCAAAAACCGTTAAATTAAAAGTACCGTTAATAGACTTTTCCCGTAAACTTGGTTCGTATCAAATGATAGCTATTACCAACAAAATACCTATATTCGCAAGTAAAAAAATGCACGACTGGAACGAACGTACTTGCTCCTATCTTCGATCACATTATATGCAAGAGATTCTTAATAAAACGGCTAAATATATTTTTAAAGTTTCTTAAACTTTTCTAAAAAAAATTGGTATGAACATTTTAAATATTTAATAATATAAATTCAAAAACAATATTTCAGAAAAAATTGTCCACCCGTTTTCGAAATATTGAATTTTCAAAAAAAAAAAAAAAAATTGAAATGTAATACTATTTAGAATTTGAAGGAGCTCCTGTATAAAATTTTTATCGAAATCCGTTAAGTCGTTTATGAGAAAGGCGAAAATCATTAAAATGGTTGTATGGCAGGAACTGTTAATAACAAAATATTTTAAAAACTTTTTTGGCCGAAATGTAAAATGTATGTTTTTGAGATAATTAGGATAGTAGAAAAATTTGTATGGCAAGTACCGTTATTTTTGGGCCTAAAATAACGATTCAAAAATATATTTTGGACAATCAGCTAGAACAGCTAAGTACCAAGTTTGAACCAAATCGGTTAAGGCGTGTAGGCTGTAGATCGTTCTACACACAGACAGACAGACGGAATTGCGGGACCCACTTTTTTGGCGTTCTCTATGATAGTAATGTCATGTTTGTTTGTTAGAAATTTGATTTATTTTTTACGATTACATAACTTGTCTTATAATGCCTAAATCGCAAGTAAAAAGCGAAAATTCTTATTTTGAAATAAGATTTATTGATTAAAATAAAAAATTGTAAAAAAGATGTTTGTTTTTCGCAAATGAAAACGGTTTTTGGTTCTGGTGGTAGTGCTTCTTCAAATTTAATTTAAGTAACAAATTTTTTTGATATGGTTTTTGATTGAAAGTATGCGTTTAAATTGTGTGCTATTTTAGGTATATCTTATATTTATTGTTGGGTAAGCATTTTATTAAAAGAGCTTATCAGAATCTATCGCGAAAAATGACGTGTTCAGGAGTATGGTAATGACGTGTTCAGGAGTTGATGTAGTATGATACAGAACTTCTTGAGTTTCTTGCGTATCAATTCTTCCAATAGTTTGCTTAATTTCTGAAAAGGGATATCAGTATCTAGTTAGATGATGATGATATATCGCGCACATTCTTTCGGGAATGCAAAGATTTTAGCATTTTTCCATTTTAGGTAAAGTAATTGTCATCGAGACAGTTATCAATTAATAATGGTGGTGGATAAGAACATGATCACTACATGCGGAAGCCTCCCATTTATGCAGCTTGCCATTTTCCCCACGAAAGAAAGAAAATGCGAAAAGGTGTAAAAAAAAGAATCGAAATTTTGTATTAACAAACTTTTAAGCAAATACATTAAAAATGTGTCAATTTTTTCAAAATGAATAAATTTCAATTTACATTTCAGCTTCGATAAAATTTAGATAAGCCATTAAAACATCGAAAAGACCCTACAGTATGTTAGTTTTAAGCATTTTTATTATTTTATTCAATAATTTTTTTTTCAAAAACACACACTACGAGGGTAAATACAGTTCAAATTAATAATAATATTATTAGTGATAATTTTGTTTGTTGTTGCCTCAAATATCATTAATAGATCCAGAGTGTAAGCAATGCTTAATCTAGTGTTTACAACCAATTGACGAATCGCTCCCCAGCCGATACTTCACACATCATTCTACCTAACACAAGTGCTCAGTCCAAGTCCCACCCGAAATCAAGTTTCAATTATTCATATTAAATTCGACTAACACTTTTTCCACACCATCAATACTGTTTTTTCCTCTTTGGGTCTTTTTATCTTTAGATACTGGTAAATATCGACTTGTCAAATTAATTATTTAGTCTAGTGTTAGTTGTGAGCAAATAAATAATAAATAGCTAAACAAACATAAATTAGACCTAAAACACTCCACCAAAGTTTGATCAAATAAATTTAGGAAAAATAAACCAAATGTGTGCATGTGTAAGTATGTAGCTTTACTGTACAAGAACCTATGAATCAATGGAACCAACCGGGAGTGTAAAGGCGTACTTATATTATCATAATTCAATGCAATTTCAAGGTTTTTTTTTCCGAGAAATCATGTTTTAGAGAAAGTTATTTGACTCATTTCTATTCAAATTCAATTAAATAGATTGGAAGAGATAAATGTGTACACGTACATATACAAATAGCATACAACAGTGAATTAAGTTCTTGAGTGGTAACGCAGATATGTGGTGAAGATCTCCACTCTAGACAACGCATTCGTTTCAAGGTACCCTTAACTTCAACAGCCATTCGTTGGAATTCATGAGATGCATCTTCTTTTCATAATACAAAAAATTTTTCCACCAAAAATAATTTCCTATTTTCTATTCTGAATAGGAGGCATACATATATCAAAAAATGATTAACTGTTTTTTTTTAGTTTCCAATAATCATTTTGCAATCTTTGTCTAGCGTTTTAATCATTTAGTTGTTGGGGAAGTTTCAATTTCGCTATGTTATTGCTTTTTCGCAAATCATTATTTCGCACAATTGTTCTTGGCTAGTTACTATTCATTTTTCATTTTATTATTACTTGCGATTAAAGTTACCATAAGGGATAAGACAAGTTATGGAGATAAATCTAAGACAACAACCAGCACTAGTCTCTGAATATCGCGTCACACATCTTTCCTATCCTTCTCTTTCTCTTCTTTCACCGGATGACCGCGCTGTGTTAAAATCATATAAATGTTATTCATAATCCCTTGAGCGCGTGCAAAAATGTATTCATAAGAAAAAAAAACAAAAAAAAAATGTCTAACAATCAAACATAATATTACGATCAAAGGGAACACCAAAAAAGTGGGTCCCCCAATTCCGTCTATCTGTCCTCGGGCCTGCAGCCTAAACGGTTCGTTGGATTTGCTTCAAACTTAGTACATATTGTTTTTTCGATTTTTTTTTCTTGCTAAAAAAATGTATGGGAGCTACTGTTATTTGTTGTCTTAAAAAAGAAAATGAAAAAACTTGTGGGCATATAAGTTTTTCATTTTCTTTTTTAAGACAACAAATAACAGTAGCTCCCCTACATTTTTTTGGCCAAAAAAAAATGTATTTTTCTCAAAAACGGCTCCAACGGTTTTTATAAAAAAAAAATCAGTTCATTAATGAAGGGAAAGGGTACATTTTAATAATTTTTTTTTTTGAAAAAAAATGTTATTTTTGGTACCTCTAGTAGAAACATTTTTTTGGTTTTCGTTTTTCTGGGAAACGGTTTATTCGATTTTTTCGAAATTTTTTACACAGAAGCTCCTAGAAAGTTTAAACATAAATGTAAGTCAAAATTTTTCAACAAAAAATATTTTTTATGATTTGTTAACTATAATTCAGGCTTACAGATCCTTGGTTTCCGAATGCAAATAAAACACTTATTTCATTCTTTTCCCGGCGTTTCGTTGGTATCTTCCAACTTTTTCAGGGTTATTTGAATTTATTGTAGTGAACTGAATAATTAAGGAAAAGTTGCAAAAATTAATTGACATAAGTTTTTATTTGTATTGTTGATTTAACTTACAATTTACATTAAATTATCAATATTAATATTTTTTTTGGAAATTATTTTTTTTTTTGAAAACTCAAAATTTCGAACACGACTCAATAGATTGTTTCGAAACTTTTAAAATAAAAAACAACGGTACCTCCCATACAAATGTTAAAAAACAGTTATGAGAACAATTTATTTCTCGAAAACGTCTCCAAGAATTTTTATATAAATGTGTGTGTTCTTAAATTAGTATACTCCAGTTTCAAGCATAAAAATATTTTATTTGCGTACTTATTAACGGTACTTCCCATAGAACCACTTTTCATATTTTGGACTTTCGCAACATTGGATGAAACGATTAAAATAATTTTGTAAATTGTTAATTGTTAATAAAACTGCAGGTCCAAATTAAACAAAAAAAGTTTTTCGATTTTTAAAAAATAAATGAAAATTGAAAAATCGATTTTTCAAAAACCAATTACAGAATTTTTTTTAATTAAATCATTTTGTATAATAATAATATCTTCAAAATAACGTTTCAAATTTTTTTTCTAAAAATGTTTTCACAATTTTATACATAAAAAATTAATGTATTAAAAATCCGTTCCAACGATTTTTGAAATTTTGATATATTATTATTTATCCATGAATTTAAATTGCATCTTTGTTTCCCCTCAAACTATAACGATTAAGCAATATAAAAACATTTAATTATGTGTATTATTCATTTATTTCTACGTTATTATTATTGCCTTTTTACGAATATGTTTGTAGATACATTTTACGCTCCTAACTTAATAATTAAAATCCATAACATAGATTTAAATATACATTTGTAAGTAGGTACCTATGTAACTGTTCCTTGAATCATCCATTCGACAATTAATTATACTAAGAATCAACGTAATATTGCCTACATTGGCTTTAAACCTGCATAGGATAACTACAACGAACTAACTAAACCTCAATGGTTAGCTACAAGAGCAAGTTCGTACGATCCAGTCGTGCGTCTTATTTTGAGTTTTATCTATCTTTTAAGTTGTTTTGCCAAATTTTTACTTGCGATATATGTAGTTACTATATGTCTATATGGCAAGTTTTGCATTTCGAAAAAAAATGGAACTCGAGACTTTAATCAAACTTGACATTGCGATGATAGAGAACACCAAAAAAGTGGGTCCCACAATGGTGTATGTCTGTATGTGTGTACAATGCTCTACAGCCTAAACGGCTGAAGCGATTTTCTTCAAACTGGTATTTAAACGTTTTATGTGATTGTCTAAAATAGATTTTTAAATCGTTTTTTAGGTCCAAATCTAACGGTACCTGTCAAAACAATTTGTTTCTACCATCTCAATTATCTTGAAAACGGCTCTAACGATTTTGATAAAAAGAAATGCGTACACTTAGGCATACTCTACCTTTTTTCATTTTGTGGGTAAGAATCTGTTTTTATTTCATTTTACTGATTATTCTTGTTCAATTTAGGTTGGGAAAGTAAGAAAAAAATTATTTTGTAAACACAAATGTGTAATGAACTGTTGATTTTTATTAATAGTAGTGGTCCAATATGGCTACCTTGAAGACTCCATATTATAACTAAATAAATATTGCGACAAAACTGGGAATTACGAGTATTTTCTACGTGTGCAACTGAAAGCGCGGGCTGCTGAAATTGAGCAACATGCGCAAATAGGGAATGATTATATTAGGCGAGGTGTGTGTTCACTTCATGTTAGCTTAAAAATAATGCACATACGTAAAACATCAGCTTATTCATTTCAATTGCCTAAACGTGTCCGCTTTATTTTCACCATATGGTAAATTTCAAATTTTTCAACACTTTTTCCGAAGGTATAGCGGTCCGTGATTAAAAAACAACCGGTTTTTAATTGCAATGTATGGGTAGCACTATATGTCAAGTTCTGGATTCGTAAAAAAATCGAACTCGAGGCTTTGATCAAACTTGATATTACGCACAATTTCCTCTGTCTGCCGGCCTGTCTCTCTGTCTGTCTGTCCCCGAGTTGACAGCCAAGCCAGTTAGATAGATTTCCTTCAAACTTGTTGCACATATTGTTTTTCCGGTAATATGTCCACACATTTTTTCCATTTTTTTTGTTGGCCATAAAGAAACATTTTACTTTTCTCCAAGACGACTCCAACGATTTCTATATTTAAAAAATCAGATCATTATTGAAGTGAAAAAGTAATTTTTAGGTTTTTTTTTGTGGAAAAAATTGTTATTGCTGATACATCTAGTAGAACCATTTTCGTCGTTTTCGATTTTCTGGAAAACGGTGCATCTGATTTTTTTTTAATTTTATATGCAGAAACTCCTAGAAAGATTATACACTAATGTAAGCCAAAATTTTTCAAAAAAATTATTTCCGAAATTAAAAAAAAAAACGTTTTTTTTAAACTCAATATTACGAAAACAATTCAATCGTTTTTTTCGAATATGTGTATTTAGTAGTTTGTTGAAGCTATCTTGAGCACTTAAGTAAACTATTTTCCTAAACGAAAAACATTGGTACTTACCATAGTACCAAAATGCGTTTCTCAAAAACGGCTTCAAGAATTTATATAACAAAAACTGTGTGTCATTTTAATTAGTATCTTTACATATTTACATAGCTAGATTATATAGAATGTATGTAGGTAGGTACATATTACTATCTTACATACCTTATTATAATCCATAGAGTTTGCTTCAAGAGCAAGTTAGTGCATTTTATTCAAAGCAAAAATGTGTGTGAAAATTAAAAATTGGCGCAAAATTTACTCGTTAAACTCGATTTAAAGGAAAAACAGAGATGTGTTCAGGTTCATGGTATTCATGAATGAAAATTGACTTAAAAATATGTATACATACATACATACATATATCATATTACATATGGACAAGGAAATTGAAAATAAAAACCAAATACTTTTACTACCAACCATCAACTGCTGCCCCCACAATTATCCACAATACGAAAAGTAACTTCACGAGGTATATTTTATAATTTAAGAAATTATGTCGATGAGGTTGCTAATAGGGACTTCTTTATTATTTTTGTTTTACTTTCTTTTATGACCGTATTTTTTATGAGCCGTGTTTTCTTCTTCTCTTACATCGTGTTATACAATCTCTAATTCCATGTTTTTTTGGTTTTTTTGAAGCTCCCGCTTTTTAAGTACCTAGCTAATTGAGGGAGTTTCGTACTTGTATTTATGCAACAATTAAGAAAAAAACACTTTAAGAAACATTTTCTATTGTTCATTTGACAACCGAGTCAAGATGTCTTGGAAATTTGAAACAGAACCATGTTCTGTGGTGAAATTTTGGTTCTGGTGTTAAAAAAGTTATTAGGTTAGGTTTAGGCTTTTCACATTCGAGGTTCTGGCTTAAGAAATGAAACAGTCCTTGAACATTTGTACTAACCGCATTTTATTATCAGAAATAAGTCCAATATAGATTATCATTCATTAAAATAAAATGATAGGTATGGCTTTTAAACAAATATTGTAAACTTTTGTTTTAAAAAATTAATTTTTCGAAAACGACTTAGGCCCGTTTGCTGATACACAACATAAGAAATTAAGTTCTACTTAAGCACTTATGTGAAAGTTAACGTAGAGGAAAAAGTATGAATGGGTCAAAATGCTGTATTTTATAATACTGTATGGTCAAGATTCTGTATGATGCTGCGTGACACTGTATGCTTAATATTCTGTATTTCAAAATTCTGTATATCTTATATTCTGTATCTCAAAATGCTGTATTAGCAAAAACTAAATCCCATAATATTATATCTCAAAATTCTTCATATGAAAATGCTGTATCAGCAAAACACTGTATCTCAAAATTCTTTATCCAAAAATACTGTATTTTTATATAATTGCGTCCTTAAACTTCCATTACAAAGAAAAACAAAAAGAAGTCGATTTATGTATATGTATATCATTTATTGAAAATACAAGCAAATGTAAAACCAGAATATATTAATTAATGAGAAAGAGAAAATAAGAACAAAATACTTCTGTTTTGGTTTTAATTAATTCAAAGATTTATGAATTATCAATTATCATATGTTATTGCTCAAGGTAAAGTACATATATAATAATATTATGCTAATGAAAAATTATTATGATAAAAGTATGTATTCATAAAAACAGTATTCTGTTTTCAAAATTCTGTGTTTCAAAATGCTGCAAATAAGGTGAAAAATAAAAATCATTTTGATAATGTAAAAAGGTGCGCACTTTCTTACATTATCAAAACGAATTTTATTTTTTAGCCTATTTACAGCATTTTCAAATACAGAATTTTGAGATACGGAATTTTGAAATACAGAATTTTGAAATTTGACTTACAGTGTTTTGATCGTACAGTATTTCGTACACACAGTATTTTAAAATACAGTGTTTGAGATATAATATTTTAAATACTGACCCATACAGTATTGAACCCAACCCGGAAAGAGTAGCCCATAAGCGTTTTAAGTTGAACATAAATATTTATAATTCGTATCAGCAAACGGGTCTTAATACTTTTTTTATATTTTTTTAGGAATACTTGAGAAAAAATGTTTATCTCTAAGCCAAAACAAAAAAAAATGATGGCAGATGTTAAAAACCCTTTAAGAAAAATCGTTTTTGTTTTTCCAAGAACCACTCCAATTTTTTGAAAGACTGTTTGTTTTGCCTTCTTATTAATAGTACTTCCAATTTTTGGATGAACCGACTTAAATTAGATTTTTATATACATAAAAATAATTTTGTATATAAGCACTTACATTTTTTTTTTGATTTAAGAAAGAAAAAAAATTCTCAAATCCGATTTTTTAAAAAAATGGCTTACTTATTTTTTAAATAAAGTTTTATACCCACTTTACCTAAAATTAGACGATCATTTTTTCCTAAAAATATTTTCAACTTTTATTGACTTGCTACTCGTATTACCTGCTCATACATATGTTCGATCACATCGTATGCACAAGATTCTAATTAGAAACAGCTGAATATATTTTTTTAACTTAATTTTATTATTATAACATTTTTTTAAAAGTTTTTTTATGAAAAAATTCTTGTTTTTTAAATTATTTAACATATGAATTTAAAACATAATTTCAAAAAATGTGAATCGGATTTCAAAATATTGAATTTTCCAACAATTTTTGTAATTAGTCTTGTTCGCTACAAAATAATTTACAGACGGTGCCGCACTTTCTTGAAGGCAAATGCCTAGGGCGGCATTCAACTAGTTCGCCAAAATTGGTGCACAAATTTTAAAACTGAAAAAAGAGTAACACAAATGCATCTCCTTGAATCTAAATAATAAAAAAAAATAACAGCAACTACTGCATTATATTTTGTTCATTCTTCTTGTTGTTCCTTTTTTGAAAAATATCTTCAAGTATACGAGGACGTATTCTTATACATCTCTGTCTTAATAGTATTTAACATATTGGAAGCTTATTGCTGTCTCCGGTCGCCTGAACGAACAGTGTACCATACGTATAGCATGAATATAATCATTTTAAGTTGGCCATATAGCCTATATCCAAAGCAACACACAAAAATACTTTGACTTTTTTAGAATATGCTAATTAGTCTAGACTAAGCAAATTGTTTTAAAAAATTTATCGGATAGGTACACGTTGGTGAATAAGAGCAAAAGCTAATAACTATTTTAATGAAAATGTATATATATATTTTTAATTGAAATTACAGTAAGTGCAGAATTTGATAAAAATCCATTTTTCAAAACAACTGGACTATGTAAGCACATATATATAAATTCAAATATGTTTTCTTAACGATTATTTGAAATCAGTTTTTAGGAGAAATAAATGTCATTTAAAAGATGATTCAGTCCAAATACATAGAGTTTTTACCATGCTTAGAACATTTAGATAAACTAAGGCAGTATCCTTCTGAGGAATCTTTATTTGAAGCATTATACAAGAACGCTTGCTACAAAAAAAAATTTGAAAGTATAGATTTCATATTGTGTCCGATTCGATGAGCTTACGTTGTCGCCGTTCTCAATCTGAACAATCTCAAACAACTTATCCAAAATTTAAATTTAAAGTCGATTTCTTCTACCACGTAATCGATGTGACGTTATCTGATCTCGATAAGCGTTTTGGACAGTATCAATATCTGGACGGAAACTTCGGGTTTCTCTGCGATATTTTAAAGAATGTGGAGTTTAAGGATTGCGAGAAACTTTAAGAAATGTTAACAGTAAGAACTGACGACGAAGTTAAAACGGATGTTATAGATAAGGATCTCTTGAGTGAAATTATTATATTCAACCAAATGTCTTCTCTTACTGATCTCAAAATGCTATCAATTTTAAATTATTTAGCTTCAAACAATTTACTTGAATTTTATCCAAATTAAACAAAATATATTCTTTAAAATATTTAATATTCTCTTAACTTTTCCTGTAAGGGTTGCCATAGTAGAGGCTAGGTCTAGTTTTTCAAGACTTAACATAATAAAATCATATTTACGCTCAATGACTGATCAATAGCCCTTGCAACGATTTCTATTGAAAAGTACATGTTGAACCGTATTGAAGAAGAAGAAATCGCTACAAGATTTATTAAAATGAAATTGCGAAGAGCAGCATTTTAGTCTCAATATTTTGTAAAATTATTTTATCGAAAATACTTGAAAAAATGTATTAAGTAAATCTTTTAAATATTAAATTATACGATTTTTGTTTTTAACTTTGGGGCGGCAAAATTATGATTTGCCTAGGGCGGCAAAAGCCTCAGGTTCGCCACCGTGCACAGATATTCTTTGGTCAAAAAACTTGGTGCGCTTTAACTACCAAGTTTGAAAAAAATCGATCCAGCTGCTTAGTGTAAAAGTCGACCAACAGACGATCTCTGGTAGTCTATCATCGCAGTGTGAAGTTTCGTCAAAATCTGGAGTGTTTTTCTTTAAAAAGGCTAAGCTTGGGATATAGTAGCTATATATGTATGTCTGCATATCGCAAGTAAAAGTAATTTTTTTAAACCATCTAATATTAAATGTTTGGTAATACCATCAGAATTATGAAACATGATAAAAAAACATAAGCAAAATGTTAACCACTCTTGAGTTATAACTGCGAGTATAATACTTGTATACTTTTTTAATATAATAAATAAGTGAGAATGTGCTGATCAAAATAAGTGATTCCAAATAATAATAATCAAGTTCTTATAGGCTTCCTAATAAACTTATTGTTTCAATTATTTTGATACAACCTCAAGGTTAGAAAGGCTAATTACGGCGAGTGTGAATAAAAAAAAATCGTGTTGAAAATTTTTCAACAGTTGTTAGAATCACTGATGAGCTTACACTCCGCTCACACCAGAAAACACTTTAAAGCACTGGCAATTTTCTCAGATAATTAAAATGCTAATTGTTTTGAATGATTTCAATTATAAATTAAATATCACAGAATACGCGACTTAAATTGTTTTGTTGTTTTTCTAACGAAAACATTTAGTTAGGTAATATTTTGCAATCATTTAGAACAATTGAAAATCTGCTTTAATCTTAGTCCTCTTAGAATTCCTAGAAGATTTGAGTACTTCTGTGAAATAAATTAAAGCCACTTCATACGCAAACACCTAAATATGATTTCCAATAATAAACAGTATCAATGATAAAAGTGTGAAGAATGGTTGCTACGCGATTAGGGATGATTTCCTAAATTAAATGAGGTTGTTGTTTCTCCGTTCTTCGTTTGGAAGATAACTAATTAGAAAATCAGAATGTTGAATTGAGAACATCATAGAACATAGTGGTAAATGAAAGCAAGTTGGTATAGTACTCTTTTCTGAATCGCAACTTTTCAGCTAACGATCACTATCCAAAACGTTTCCAAAAGTTAAATATCTTCTTTACCTACACTTAATTATTAAATATTAGTACAACCATCATCAACTATGCTGCAGCAGTTTCTCGATTTTTTTTTTTTTTTTTAAACGGATGCGCGCACTAAAGGGGTTTTGACTACCCTTAAAATGAACAAGCACAGTGCGAGCGTTAGGAAAGTAGGGAAGGATGCAAGAGGAGATACCGATGTACATTGGTTTTGAATTTCTGAATATCAAAATGGGAGGGGAAAATAGAGCCGGGTAAAGTATTCCACATTCGCGTTGTACGGCTAAAGAAAGAATCTCTGTACTTGACAGTACGTCCGAAGTTGGGCTCAAGGGTAAACTGATGAGCATTCCTAGAAGCGCGAGTATTACGGTTGAAAAATTTAAGGGGAGGAATGCAACTGGCTATTTCGCTGGAACAATGTTTATAAAAATAGCGATAAAATAGTGAGAGACATATAACATTTCGACGATGTTCTAGAGATGTAAATGTTTCCACTATAGTTCTATCGCCAATCATTCTTAGAGCTCTATTTTGAATTCTATCCAAAAGATTCAAATGAGTTCTGGGAGCTCCTGCCCAAATGTGCGAGTTATACTCCAGCTTTGGACGAATTAAGGCCTTATAGATTACAGCCAGATCAGACGGGGTGAAGAATTTCTTGCACCTTCGAAGAAAGCCCAAACACTTTGCAGCGTTTTTGGCGACATCAAATATGTGTTCATTCCACAAGAGGTGGTCTGTGATGCACATGCCGAGGACTGAAAGCTGATCGGTTTCTTCAATGCAAGTGCCGCTCATGGATAGCGGCATGGGGGGTGGGTTCTGCTTTAACGACAGAAGACAGCACTGAGTTTTTGAAGCATTAAATTCTACACGGTTTTTAATTCCCCATTGGACAATGCTGTCAAGATCAGAATTTAATTAGCTTATCATACGCTGCCGTTCCAGTTGCACATCCGAAAAACAAGGAGGTGCATCTAAAAACGAATATGAAAAGCTGAGAGTACTATCGTCAGCAAAACAATTAAGTGGATTAGAAGTTCCAGATAAGAGATCATTAATAAAAATGAGAAAGAGGGTCGGAGACAATACGGAGCCCTGGGGCACACCAGCATTTATTTTGTGAATATCAGACTTGAAACCGTCCAATACAACTTGTATTGAACGGTCCGAAAGGTAATTTCTAATCCAACGAAGAAGACATTCATCGATACCAAATGCACGCATTTTCGATAGGAGAGCTTGATGCCAAACTCTATCAAATGCTTTTGAAATATCAAGCGCAATAATCTTACTTTCTCCAAAACGATGTAAAGATTTGTGCCACTGTTCGGTGAGATATACCATCAAATCACCAGTGGACCTATTGCTACGAAAGCCATACTGCCGGTCATTAAGGAGCTTTCGTTCTTCAAGATATTTCTTGAGCTGATAATTAATCAGCGTTTCCATGACCTTGGAAAGAAGGGACGTAAGTGCAATTGGACGGTAATTAGATGGTGAAGAAGATGCGCCTTTTTTATGGACAGGCTGGACAAATGCTGTTTTCCATTCACTCGGAAAGAGACCTGTAGAATAGGACAGATAGAAAAGCTTACGCAGTGGTTTTGCCAGCGTTGAAGAACACCTCTTCAAAACGATGGGAGGGATACTATCCGGGCCAGCGGATTTGTTTATGTCAAGATCTTTGAGGACTCTAGCAACTGCACGAGTGCGAAAGAAGATTCGTCCCATAAAATCATTTACGCTCTCAAGTACTGGAGGAGTCATAACACTTTCTGACAGCGTCGAATTAACAGCGAACTGCGCTGCAAGCAAATTGGCTTTTTCGCGAGAACTGACAAAAGGGGTGTCATTAAAGACGAGCGTTGGAACCGAAGAAGAAGTTGAATTTCGAATAGTTTTTACAAATGACCAAAAATTCTTACTACCTTTGGGACATTGTAGTATTTTTTGCCTTAATTTTTGGTCATGCAAAAATTTGGTTCTACGAATGTGAACGTTGCAAGTCTTTCTAGCTTGTTGAAACTTTTTCCGGTATTCCTCAGTGGGGTTGGCTTTATAATTCCGGAAACTGACTTCTCTATCCCTAATAACCTCTTTACAGCTTGAATCAAACCATGCATTTTCCTTCGGTTTGATAGATTTCACCCTATTCGGGATAAAATTTCTCATTCCGTAAAGGATTAAATTGGTTATCATATCTGCGCTGGAGTCTATGTCACTACCGAGGAAGCATAATGACCAGTTAAAGTTTCTGAAGAAATTATTGAGACCGTCCCAGTTGGCTTTCCCATATTGCCAAACGGTTCTCGTAAGTGGTTTTTCTTTAACTGAGTGTTGTTGGCATGAGAAATTTGCAGATACGACACAATGGTCTGATGTACCTAGAGGCGACAATACATTTAGCGTGTATTTATTAGGGTCAGAGGTAAGGAACAAGTCTAGAGTGTTTGCGGTTTGACCTGCAACGTCAGGTATTCGGGTTGGCTCGTCAACAATCTGAGTCAGTTGGTTTAACTCAGCAAAGACCTCAACATACCTTCCTTCGGGTGTTGTCTGGCTCGAAAAGCGGAGCCAACTAGAATTGTGTACATTGAAATCGCCCGCAATGACGATTTCAGTGTGAGGATAATGGGAAACAATTCTTTGAATGGAGTCGGACAAAGCATCAAATTCGTTAAAAGTTGAAACTCTATCCAAATTTGGGCTCCGATAAATAAAACATGTGTGTATGATGTGCTTATTTACCGTGAATTTTAACCACATGAAATTAAAATTTGTGTTTGAGCAAAAGCCATATTGTGGTTGGAGTTGGTACGCTACATCATTTCTTACGTATACGGCGAGACCATGGTGGGAAAAGAATAATGGCACTAAGTTGTATCCAAACAGACGAAATTCCGATTGATCAGAATTTTCGCCTATCTGGGTCTCACTCAGTGCCAAAACAGCTGGCCTATTTTTTACAGTGTGGACATACGCGGCACAAAAATTTTTCCTGAGCCCGCGAATATTGGTATAATCGACTCTAAAACTACCAACCATTTTAACATTTAAAAACAAATAAAACACAAGTCAGACAATTAACTATAATGAATGTTTGATCTATATTCCAATTTGAACTTTTCAATAACAAATTGTCACTAGTGTTATGCCTTAGTGACAATTTATATTGATCCGCCCCTGGTTAAATAGAAAAAAACAAACAGTAATCCATCTGACGTTATACTAACCTAATCATTGCATGCACTGTGTGATAAGCTCCACACAGTACCTACAATGATCAAGCTAATACAACTGCGAGAAGTGATAAGGAAAAGGAGGAGGAAATATTTACCGCACGTTATGCTTATTTGTGTTGTTTTGTTTGTTGGTTATTATTATATTTGAACACTGAATTGATATTATGGGAAGGGCGCGTTGTTATAGATTATTTTTTTTTTACTGATCTTATTATTGTTTTGTTATGGGCTTTTATTTTTTAATTTATATTGATTTTGGGGGTTTTGTTGGAATAAAACAAAAACAGGTAGCACAACACAAGATAGTTTTTCCGTTTGTTTTTTCTTTCTATTTTTTCACTTATCGATCACTTACGCGCATCGATGTGCAGCCGATGGTATGCTGATCGGTACTGTCTCTGATTTGCAGTCTCAGCAGAAATAACCAGTTGTTTTTCACCGGAACGGACTTATCCAAATGTCATTTTCTCCACTGACAAAAAAAAACTGTCAAACATTATTTGATGCCGGTTAGGAATTAATTTTATGTAAGTATTAATAAAATAAATTTAAAATAGTATATTTAATTTAATTTAATTTAATTAAAAACATACGTTGAATTTTTCTTTGTGCTTCATGGCATACAACTTAATTGTTTTATATTGTTTTAGATGGAATCCATGTTTTATTTGACATGGAGAAGATTGTCGACGTCCTGACTCCTGCGTATGGAAAATGCCGGAGACATCTTCGTTTGCTTCGAAAGAGTACAAGTACATTGACTATATGGTCGTGGTTGCAGGAAGGAGCTACCGACACATGCAGGCCACAACGGAATTCTTTCGACTAGTATTCAAAAACAAGCTTCACCATAAAATTATTCTTAAAATTGAAGGCAAGAAAAGCAGAGATTCGATGGCCATGGATTTGGTAAACATTACCCTAAATATTTTTCCAACGTAGTAAGCGAGAGCTATTATGTGGACTCCAATAGGATCCTAATACGACCGAGAATCCAACAAACCGAAAGATCCATTAATTGAGTTGTTTGAGAAGCACTAAAACCTCCTCAGTAGTCTGCAGCCCTTACAAATAAAAATGTAGCTTTTTTCTTTTATGAAATACAAATATGTATGTATTTTCAGTCAAAAGTTATCTTATCCCAGATCATCGTTTTCTACCACGTGATGAAATTATTCGATAGCTTTCTGTGGAACAAACTTGAGAACACATAGAATTCTTGAACTTTCTCACCAAACTTGTTGGCCAAATATGGCCGATCCTTCTCATGTATCAATGTAGCATTTCATCCGACATTCTTGGCTCCCAAATAGTCACTGATAAGAGTATCCCCCACAGGCAGACACACAGGGGTTTAAAGTTTTCCATATTTCGGAATATTTCATAGTAATTTTCAAAATGTGTGCTTGGCTTCTCGGCTTTATCGTCATACTAACAGGCAACGAAATCAAAGAAATTATTGATCTTCATGTTGCGCAATAAAACATCAGTGAGGATCGAAGTTCGAGATAACACCAATGCAAATGGCGGTTGGCATTTTTCTTTAGTACCCAACTCTTGTTGCATTCGTAGGTATTTAAAGAGTTCTACGGATTTGTTAGCATGTTGATAAGCCGCGCTTGTTTTGTACAAGTCGTCAGAGTGTTTCAGTAAATAAAGGTAGTTTTCTGGTTGGATTTTTGCACCAATTTCGGCAAAAGTAACTTTAAGAAAGGAAAGTTTTTATTAATTAAGATTTCATTTGACAAGATTTTTCGGCTTTCACAATCGATCAACTTCATATACCTGTTTTTCGAGCTCCTTTTAGTATTTTCCAAAGTGTGGGTGAACTTCATGCGGCGTGCGCCTGTTTTGCATATTTTGTTTTACTTTTCAATGACAATTCAGAGTGAAAATGTCAAACTAATCTTTTTTTCTCCGGTGAAAACACTTCAAGATTAATTTTTAATCAACTGAATTTAAACCGGATTATCTTAAGGTGAAGACGTAGTATAAAGCAGTCTGCCCGAACAATTCTAATTCGGTTCAAAAAACTGTTATGATTCCTCCTGTACTTGAAAACTTTAACAGTTGCATGGGGAGTATCTCCTGGCATAATCGTACAGTTGCTACACTATAAAAAAAAATCGTGTAATTTTACTATCATAAAGCGAGGAAAATTGTTGCCTACCATAATTGCAGTATTTTTACGCACGTATTAATTCTAAATATTTAATGTGTCAATGGTAAACCTTTTGTGTGTAATTTCAAATAAAGTAAGATAAATGGTCATTCGTCACAAGCGAATAGCCAATGTTCACATAAAATTTGTAACTTAGATCAAATTTTAATTAATATAAGCATTGATTGTTTAAGTACAAACACTTTATGTGTAGTTTTCATAAGGGGATTGAATTTAAACAATATTTGTGTAATAATGTTTAAGCATTATTAGTTTAATACTGGACAATGGTTATTGAAAGATACACAGAGGTTGAAAATTTGCAATAATTGTTTGTAATATCCAACATAATGTGTTCAATTTTTTTTTTACCTATTGTCATGTGTATAAATACGCAAGTTGCCTACTTTTACACTAAAAATAACATTTAATTTCATGGTAAATTTACACGCAGTTTTTAGAGTGTATACAGTTTGCTTTTTAGACAGTCGAGGGCTGATACAGGATGTAATGGCGGTTCCGCTCATCTACCACGTCAGCCGGAAAACTGTAGATAGGCGACTCCTCTATGGTCGAGACGTCATCGCTCAAGGTGGAGAAGAGCGCCTTCGGTTCAGTAGGACCGACGGGATAGAGAGAGGAGAACCAGTTCTGATGGCTCTCTGAACAGCATTATGATACATAAAGTCGATTAGGATGGTATGTCTTGGCCGACTTACGTAGATTAAGGTAAATAAGGTATAAGGAACAGTCGGGGTGGCACAAAAAAAATTAAAATATATGTATGTTTGCGGGGGCATTTGTGCATGCAGTTGCGTGTCTGTGTATGTATGTACATACGAATATGTATGTACGTATGTGCATGGCTGTGTGGGTCGCATGTCTCTGTGTATCTGCATGCGTATACAAAATATACAAAAAAAAATATAAAAACAACCTAAAAAAGCTGCTGTCATAAGTCCTCCTCTACTGGTATTTTCCCCCGTGTGGATGGAAGTCAGCATTTATCCAGCCCGTCCATAAAAAAGGCGAATCTCTACACCCTCAAACAACTGTCCAATTGAACGTCCGTCCCCTCATTCCAAATTCATAGAAACGCTGATCAAATATCAGTTTGAAGAACGAAGACTCCTTAAATAATCAGCTGTATGTCGTCCGAAGCAACATCTTCACTGGTAATCTGATGGTAATTTGGTGAATTGATAAAGTTTGGTATCAAGCTCTCTTATTTAAAATGCATGCATTTTGTATAAATGAATCTCTTCTCTGTCATATGGGATGGCTTCAAGTATGAAATTCTTAAAATAAATGCTGGTGTGCCCCAGGGATCCCTGTCGTCTAGGACTTTTTTTTCTTATTATCATAAATGATCTCTTACCTGGAACTTTTGATCCACTAAAAATTGTTGTGCTGGTGATTGTGGTCTCAGTTTTGATAAGTCTTCAGATTAACGTCCTTAGTTTTTTAGATGTGTAGTTTTCAATCTGGCAATACTTTTTTCGGAGCTGGTCTTTATGACAGCTGTCACTTGATTTATGCGCAGTTTGATTTGCTGTTTCTCACCACGTTTACTCTAGTATATAATGCGAATCATCAGAGACGCCCGGGTACAGAACGCACCGAAGATGCTATTGCTGCTGTGGAGCAGAGTATCGAAAAAGACCCGAATGAGTCCATCTGCCATCGCGAGCAAGAAATGGAGCTGTGTGCCTATACACTTTATGGAAAATTTTGCGGAAGGATCTTGGTTTACGTACTTACAAGATCCAACTTGTGCAAGAATTGAAACCGAACGACCATCAAGCGGATGGCGCGTTCGGTGAATGTGCCGAAAACAAGATGGCAACTCTTTTTTGGGCAAACGGGTACGTTAATAAGCAAAATTGTCCTATTTGTCCACAAGCCATTGTTGAGACGCCGTTACATTCTCAAAAAGTCACTGTTTGGTATGCTCTATGGGCAGAGGGAATCATTGGTACATAACGGGTTATCCATTTTGCGGTTTCAAAAGTATAGGGCTGAATTCGACAACTGTCAACCATAGTTGTTAAACCAATTTTTTTTTCGGTTGAAAGTCTGACATTTACGAAAATGGATCGCTTAACTATCGCACAACGCATACAAATTGTTAAAACCTACAACCAAAATGGTGATTCTGCCACAGCCACATATCGTGCTTTATGAGGAGATTATGGTTTACATAATCGTCCAACTATGCAAGCAGTTGGCAAAATTGTGAAGAAATTTGAAAAGACTGGATTGGTTTCAGAATTGTAAGGCCTGTGCATCATCGTTTCGCTCGTACCACTGAAAATATCGCTGCTGTAAGTGAAAATGTTGCCGAAGACCCGAATGTGTCGATTTCTCGTCGTTATTAGGAATTAAGACTGTCTAACGGCACATTATGTCGTATTTTGCATTTGGATATACACCTACATCTATATAAAATCCAGCTCACATAACAACTGAAGCCAGCTGACCATTCACAACGTCGTAGATAAGTCGAATGGGTGCTCGAACAACAGGCGGTGGACGGCGATTTTTCGAACAAAATTTTCTTCAGCGACGAAGCACATTTCTCACTGGGTGGGTATGTTAATAAACAAAATTGTCGTATTTGGGGTTCTGAGAATCCTCAAGTAATTGAAGAGAGGACATTACATCCACAAAAAGTCACTGTTTGGGGCGCTCTTTGGTCCGGAGGTGTGATTGGACCTTACTTTTTCGAAAACGGCGATAGAACGACAGTCACCGTCAATTCGGAGCGTTATGGTCAAATGATAACCGAATTTTTTTTGCCTGCTATTGAAGAGTACGACTCGGAGAATATGTGGTTTCAACAAGACGGTGCCACATGCCACACAACTCGAGCAAATATGGCTGTATTGCAAGACATTTCCTGGCCGCGTAATTTCTCGTGGTGGCAATATCAACTGGCCACCAAGATAATGCGATTTGACACCGCTGTACATTTTTTGTAGGGCTACGCGAAAGACCGTGGCTATACAGATAAACCTTCAACTCTTGAGGACTTGAAAACCAACATTCGTCAAGTTTTGGCTGAGATACCGCCCAATATGTGTCAAAAAGAGCTAGAAAATTACCTCGAAAGAATCGATGCTTGCAACAATTCTCCTGGTGGTCATTTAAATGGTGTAGTACTTCACACATAATGTCAACATTCAAACTTTATAATAAAAAGAAATATCATGAACAAAATATTTTATATGTGTTTTATTTACGTTTACTTTTGAAACCGCAAAATGGATAACCCTTTGTATCTTTAAAAATGAAACCGGCCATAATGTTACAGTCAATGGGGAACGCTATAGCGCGATGGTTAATGACTTTCTTGTGCCTGAATTGGAGAATGTTGACGTGGACAACCTTTGGTTCCAACAATACGGCGCTTCATTCTTCATGCAATACAGTCAACGAAACAATCAATTTATTAAAGAAAACTTTTGGTGAGCGCATTTATCTCGCGCTGTGGGCATGTGGCGTGGCCTACGCTGGAATATATTTTGTTGGGTTATGTTAAGTCTGTTGTCTGCGCAGATAAGCCCGAAACGATTGACGCCTTCGAAGAGAATATTCGGCACATTAATGCTGACATATGGCCCCAATTGCTGCTAAAAGTGGTGAACAATTGGGTCTCTCATCTAGAATATATTCGAGCAAGCCGCGACGCCCACTTACCTGAAATCATTTTTAAAACATAATGACAAACCATTATCGCATTATTAAATGCGATTTATTTCTTCTTAAAAATCACACGTCTAAAAAACTCTTGTTAGAATTCAAAATATAACTCAAAGAATGATAAGCGTAGGGCTGGCAACGAGACGTGACCAGGCGAGACTTTTGTTAGCCTCGTCTCGGTCTCGGCAAAATAAAAAAAAATCAGTCTCTTCTCGGTTTCGGTCTCAGTATAGTCCGACCAAGTCTCGTCTCGGTCCTGGTCTCGCCATTTTCCCGAGAAAATTTTAATGTTCAGTCTTGTCTCGGTCTCGGTCGGTCTTGGGCTCATCTTTGGTCTTGGTTTCTTTTGTGTTTTTTTGTAGTAAAAAGATCGAAGATATGACCGTGAGTCTGTTTTGTCTTTTGTTGGTTCAAACTGTGAAATTGTAAAATTGTTGTTTTTTCTTTCAATGTATTTTGAGGTTAATCATAGTTTTTAATGTAAAAACGATGATACTTGCCAGTCAGTACTCATGCTTCCCATAATCTAAACAGGGCCTAATTCATGCAATAAAGGCCGATTTTTATTATTAGATTTGATCCATACGGATCATCGAAGGTCATGCAATGCAACAACAACAATATGAAATCCTGTTCTCCATCGGGATCACGGTTGTTGTGGTTTTTTTTCGATGGAGCATTCAGTAGCTTATAGAAAAGAGACAACATTAAAATAAAAAATAAGGAAATGCAAGAAAAAATGGAATGGGTATATATAAAGCTATCGCGTTAGATTAGAGTTTGATATTCAACCCAAGTTTTTTCTCAACTCAAGTTCCGTTTTGATTTAAGTTGAAATAACATTTTGAAGAATGTTGTAGATGATTTTGTTTCGTAAGAAAAACAAATAAAATATTCAAAAAAAAAGAGTACATACAACGCTTGGTTTTTTTCCAAAATTTAACCCAAAATGCTTAAAATCATCTTTTTCCAGAGCAAAAAATAAAATCCGAAAAATTTCGAATTTTCTGAAGTAAAATTTGATATTTGTTGGGGTTCTTTAATCCATTTAAATCGGAGCCATCTCTCAATCGATTTTGTCAATTCATGGCTTGACAAGTAGGCAACAAGCTATATTTTGATGTTTCTACAATATTTTTTTCCAAGTATCCCTTGAAAGTCTTAAAGTCACCCTTTTCCGAAGGGGGAAACAAAGTCTGACAAATTGTCGCTTTCTATTTCAACGAAATGCATAAAAAATAATACTAAAATTAATCCTTCTCTGGATTTTTGCAGTTCGCTAATCTGAGTATAACTACATATACGTATACATTATGTGGTTTGATATTTTTACGCGCATAGAATATTTCTCAAAAAAAAAAAAATTTGAATATTATAAAAACTGAACATTAATTATACTCATGTTCAATTTTTATAATTTTTTTTAGATATAAAAAAAAATATTTCGCCCAGCGAAAATCTAAACCAAACCACCGAGGCCAGCGAGACTCTCGACGAATTTCGGTACCAAAAATACAGTCTCATCTCGGTCTCGTCTTGGTCTCGTCTCGGGTGGTTTAACGAAGTCTCGTCTCGTCAACGGGACCGATACGAGACCGTGACTACTCGCTGCCAGCCCTATAAGCACTATTACTGTAACAGAAATATTTACATTTCTCGAACACTGTCGAAATGTTTCAAATCTTTTATTAGTTCGTCGATATTTTTTTTATAAAAAATCCTTTAAACAATTCAACAGTAAAAAGCTCCTTGCGCTTCTAGAACTTCGAAAACACGTCAATTTTTTTTCTCTCTCAATCACTTTTAAAACCTTCTGTAAGCCTAAATAAATCCTCAAATATCTTTACAACTTTCTATATTCCTATTTGGGGGTATTTTTTAATCTTTTTAACGACTGGGCTGATTTTAATATAACTTCAATTTAGACATCACATGACCTTCCAAAATACATACTGTATTTCACAATATTTATTTGAAATTTTATAACTAACTTCCGCATCTTAGGTAACATACAAACGCGAATATTTGATAAAAAAATCTTTTTATTTTTTGGCTTTGGCTAAACCGTTATTCTCCATATTTAACCTGTACACAATCCACTGTCAAACGTCGAAGCAATTTATAGTCTGGAACCATAAGAGTAATCACGCAAAATACTGTCTTGCATTTTATTTATTTTTCTTTTTTTTTATTCAATATTTGTTTACAAAACACTAAAACACTTTAAGCCTCCCGCAGCTACACGTATATGATTGTTTTAGAGCTTTGTTGCTGCGAAGCAGCCCCTTAAACAAATAAATGTATATTTCACGTGCCAATACCATTTTTCATGTTTTTTTTTTTATATTCTGGCCCTGTACCTCTCTATGTCACGTTCCCGGAGTGAAAAGCTTAATCCTTGCACGTAGCTCAATGAATGATGTGTTTTCTTTGATGAAATCATTGGAATCAAGGAATAACAACTTGCTACAACAACCCAGAGTTAGTAAAAGCAACATCAACAAGCTGATATGTCTTTGCCGCAAAGAATAAAATGAAGAAAATCAAAAAAGAATATGTATTGCTTTGCGAGAGAAAAAAAATTCAATAAATCAAGGACCGAACATTATCCTGAACAACAACTTGACAGTGTTCACAACTCTTAACTGGCATGAGGCAAACAAGATTAAAATCTAAATCCACAAACGGTGCATAATAAAATATTCATCAGAAGTCAAACATAAAGATACAATTACGATGATAGAATAAAACCGCGCGAACGTTGCGCGGTGCCTATATAAACAAATCGAAGAAAAAACGAAAGAGAAGACATAAGTAAAAGTATATTATAGGTTCTAACGCAAAAAAAAGCGTTTCTCTAACACAAACTTATTGTTTGTTGAAAGTGCTTTTATCGATTCAATTTGATTGATTGTCTTGGCAACACTTGCAGAAAGTTTTTGTTGTACTTTTTATTCAGCTTAAGCGCCTTCTTTTATTTGTTTTCATCAAAACACCCTCCACCCCCACTGATTTTTTTGTTTGTATTAAAAATGCCTTTACCTTTCCACATTCCCTATATACTAGATACTCTAACCTCCCATCAATATCTTTCAATAATTGGAAACTCCAAAAGAGTAGATAGTAGATGTACAGAGGGGCATCTTTAAAAATAAAAAAAATTGTAGAAACATTTTTACTTTTTTAACAACCCTCATGCATTTAAATTGATTGATGGCTATGGTTCACGTAAAAAAAGTCATTTTTCTATATTTTTTTTTTGTTGAGTTAGACAGGAGTTTGATCTTAACAAGTTTCAAAGTAAACTTTTTGGGGAAAACTCCAGAGAAATCAGAGACTCCGGTTATCAACAGCATGATAAAGGCGGATATTTTGAAACAGTTAGGCTTTAAACTTTTTGGCAGTTTTTTCTAGAAATCTGGCGTAAAAACGGCAAAAACTTCTACTCCTGTAAATTGTGAAGAATTTCGTACGATTAAAATTTTCCATCGCTTAGATACTGCTTGTAAGTACTCCTTTTGCCTCCGAGTTTGCGGTTATGGGAGCTCCTTTACCTATTCGGAGTGATAGGGAGGGCCCAAAGCGTTCGCGCAACATTAAAATGTTATAAGCACAGTGCCAGCTATTAGAAGAATGGGATAGGATTAGATAGAAGATACGGATGTACATTGATTTTAAATGTTTGAATATCGCAATGGGAGAGGAAAATTCGGTCGGATAAAGCATTCCACATTCGTTCAACTGAAAAAATTATTTTAAAAATTTCGAATATAAGATCAAATTCTAATAAAAAGTCATTAGATTGTGCACAATATGGCGCTGGTTGCAGGAAGTATCAGTAAAACATTGTATCTTAAAGTTTAAACTTACACGTAATTACACCATAGATACAACAAAGTAGAAATTAAGGCAATATAATCCTCATTTTAACTAATTTACACTGTTTATAAAACAGACAAATATTGGTTTTCTTATCATATTTTCTAATTCGAAACAAGAATTCTAGTATTAAAAAACTCATCATTTTTTTCTGTCGAGAAAAAAATTAAAGCGTTAATTAAGCAAAAACCTGCTTTATTCTTTGTCCTCTAGAGCTGCCACAGTTCACTTTTTGTTCATATTTTCAAAACTATTTTTTTAAATAAAAATCACGTTAAATGTCAAAATATGAATTTTCACTTTTTTCGAAACTTCATTAATCGTCAAATTTTAATTTTTTACCTGCGATTATTGGTACTATAAGGCAATATGCATTCGTAAAATAATTTTTTTTTCAACAATCATACATGACATTACGATCATAGAGAACATAAAAAAAGTAGGTCCTGCAATTCCGCCTGTCTTTCAGTCTGTCAATCTGTGAGTTTGTCAGTCTGTCTATCTGTTCTCTAGTAAATAGCATAAACGGTTGTATAAATTTGCTTCAAACTTGGTACATATTGTTTTTTCGATAATATGCTCACACGTTTTTTTCATTTTTTTTTAAGAGGCCAAATAACCGTAGCTCCCATTCATTTTTTTTGCCAAAAACAAAAATCGTTTTTTTCTCCAAAACGGCTCCAACGATATTTATTTTTAAAAAAATCATTTCATTAAAGAAGGGAAAGGGTACTTTTCCTTGGGAAAATGGTAATTTTTGGTACCTCTAGTAGAACTATTTGTTTGGTTTTAAATTTTCTGGGAAACGGTTTCAAACAATTTTTTTTTGATATTAATTTGTTTTTAAATTGAAAATTTCGAAAGCGAATCAATAGATTGTTTCGAAACATCGTGTTTGGTAGTTTTTTGACTTTATCTTGAATAGTTAAAAAAAAACAATCAATTAATAAATAAAATGCATGACTTGATCGCACGTACTTGCTCCTATGTCCGATTACATTATATGCTAAATAATCTTAATAGAAAAGTATTTGCATGTAATTTTAAAGTCGTTTTTCAATTAATTTTTTATATTTTTTTCTAAAAAAAATTGGTAAGAACATTTTAAATATTTAAATTTGAAGGAGCTCCTGTATAAAAATTTTGATCGAAGTCCGTTGAGCCGTTTATGAGAAAGTCTAAAATCAATAAAATGGTTGTATGGCAGGCACCGTTAATAAACAAATTAAATTAAAATATTCAAAAAAAAATAGCCAAAATGTAGACCATACCCAGAATAGTACACACACCAATTTTTACCAAAATCGTTAGAGCCGTTTTTGAGATAAATAAGATGGTAGAAAAATTTGTATGGCTAGTACCGTTATTTTTGGGGCTAAAACAACAATTCCAAAATCTATTTTGTACAATCACCTAAAACGCTTAAATATTAAGTTTAAAGAAAATCGCTTCAGCCGTTTAGGCTGTAGAGAGTTGTACAGACAGGCAGATAAACGGAATTGCGATATCCACTTTTTTGGTGTTCTCCATCATCATAATGTCAAGTTTGATTAAAATCTCGGGCTTGATTTTTTTTCCAAATGCCAAACTTGCCCTATAGTACCTATATCGCAAGTAAAAACAACTTTGCCTCCCATACAAATGTTAAAAAACCGTTAAATCTTTTTTTTCTCAAAAACGACTCCAAGAATTTTTATAAAAAAATGTGTGTGTTCTTAATTTGTACTGTTCACTTTTAAGTTTAAATATATTTTGTTTGCGTACTTGTTACGGGTACTTCAAATAGAACCACTATACATATATTTTCGACTTTTTTAACAGTGGATTTACAGAATAAAATAATTTTTTTATACAAATGCTGCCTAAAAGTATTAATAAGGCTGCATACTAAAATTTTCAAAAAAGAAGTTTTTCGATTTTTAAAAAAATAAATACAAAATTTGTCTTTAAAATCGATTTTTCGAAAACCAGTCACTGAATTTTTTTGGAAATTTAATTTTATATTTATGCATTATAATAATGTCTTCAAAATGGCGTTTCAAATTTTTTGTCTTAGAATGTTTTCAAAATTGTAGAAATAATAAAAAATTAATATATTAAAAAACCGCTCCAACGATTTCTGATTTATTTTTGTTATATTCTTATTTATCCATGAATTCAAATTGCTTACAGCTTAAACTATAACGACTAAGCAATATAAAAAGATTTTATCCATTTATTTCTACCTTATTATTATTCCATTTTTGCGAATTCTTGGGTACGTCACTGAATACTAAATACAATGTAGGCCCTCATACAAGTTGTTAGCTATAAGAGCAAGTTCGTACGATCCAGTCAAATTCCATCGTACGTTAAAATCGAACGTATAATGACGATATATTTAGTCGTTATGCTTCGTGGGTTTAAATAGACGGGGTCCTAAGTGACTGCCTTGTAGGACACACGAAATAGCTGGCAAATGTCCGCAGAGTAAGGAAATGTAGATGTAATAACTATTTTAAAATTCTACTAAGAATTTATAGTGTCTCACAGTTCCAACAGATCCCGCCTAAGTTCTAGTCGAAAATCATCTAGTTATTTAGTAAATTTATTGGTTGAATGGACGTATTGTTTGTAGTGTGCTTGACTTTAATAGTAGTGTGAGCCAGTGAAATCTAAAGAGGTACAAAATATGTTATTATAAATTCACTGTTTTAAACAAACAAATTTATCATTCTTTCTCTTTATTTAATCGATACACCTGTACCCATCTGGCACGTGGCAAATAGAATAAACGTGTGAATTCCGCAACTCACTTCTGAATCCCAAAGATGAGGAGGCATATTTTTATGAAACAAATTCTGATTTTATTTTCGAAAATAATTATATTCATAACATCAAAAAACGATAATTGGGGGCCTACTTAATCTTTCCGAATATGAAAGATAATGTAAATTTACTAAAAAGCTGCCCGTGCTCATGATTGTTTATTTACCTCAGATTGAAATTTAATGAAAAATTATTACTCCTTTGCATATAATTTAAAAGTTCAACATTATCCTGACCCAAAAAACAAATAAATTTTTTCGCACACATTTCAAAAAAAAAAAATCACAATATGTCCGGATTCTATTAACCAAAAAAGGATATGTCCCCATAATACCTATCTACCGTTGGCATTTTGTTGACAATTTAAATAAAAAATCTAAGCTTATTTATTGTTTTCCGGTTGCTAATTCTGATATCACGAACAAAATATGTCACAACAACAAAAAAAAAATCTTTTAAACACATATTTTTGCCGACCCTTTTTAAACCCCAATAAATAAAGTCCGGTATTTGATCCTTTGAGTTCAAATCATAAACATCGATTGTACAAAAACAAAACAAACAAAAAAAACTTTATGTCTATATTTCAGCCCTAAAAGATTAAAAAAGAAAAAAAAAACAAAATAAAAACAGAATAAAAGGCCATGAAATAATTCCCGTCGTGAAGTTAAAGTTATGTTGCAATTGCTTTGAGTTGACAGGAGGAGCAGGACTCCCGATTTTGCGTAGATATGGCCCCTGTTATAGCATTCAAGGGAGGTTGGCCTATTTCCGCAATGGCGCGAAAATTTATTGTGTCGCGCATACTGTGCAGGAAATCCGAATAAAAAAAAACGTAAAAACAAAACGAAGACTAGCTATTAAATGTGAAAAGGATGGGTTTGGGCTCGGGTTAGGTTTTAGTTGGCGGTGAGATACTAGACCATTCTACTCCCGACGCACGCTACGGTTAGAGGAAAATTAAATTAAATTCTTTGTAGGATGAAATTAGATGCAAGTGGATATTAAATTTTCATTTCATTCTTTTTTTCCCAAAACATAATAAGGACACACAGGTGAGAGCAGTGGGGTTTCGGACGAATCTGCGAAGCGAATGGGTGGTATATTTATGGTGTTGAATTTAATGGCTAATGACTAACTGGCGTCAAATAAAAATAAAATAATGGGAAGAATATTTTCTTTTCCGGGGAGAATTTTTATTAATAACTGAGAAATTTATTGCAAATATTTTTTTTCTGTTATCGAAGAAAGACGCCTACCTTAGTCACAAAAAAAATGCGGTCTTGAAGGTTCCTTAATTTCGAAATGAATGACTTTTGAGAAATTGCCGTAAACTGCGAGCATTTTTTTTTTGTGACAAAAAAATAATTAAAAACAAGGTATTTTGTAATTAAGAATATAATGCTGTTGGGCGATAATTGATGATCCCAATTTTGATATTTTAGCAACTTAAAATTTAAAATGTTATTCATAAAGTTATTTCCATTAGCATTAATTTTGTTTGTGTTTTGAACAAAAATATGTCCTTTGAGTTTTTATAATCGTTGTCTTATTAATGTAGCTCTTGAAGACGGTTATCATTTTAGTGACTTTGTTGTTTTGCCATTACTGAAATTTCGAAGTCATTGTTCATATGTCCTTGGGATGTGGAACTACAATATGAATGCTTACAAGTATGATAAGCTTACTAAATTGGAATCTAGTAAAAATAAAATGCACGACTGGATCGCACGTACTTGTTCTTATGTTCGATCACATCGTATACAAAAGAATCTTAATAGAAACGGGAAATAATATTCTTAAAGTCGTTTTTTACTTAATTTTTTATATGCAAAATTCCTCTAATTTTTTTCTTAACAAATTCTTATGAAAATTTTAAATATTTTATATTATGAACTTAAAAACCATATTTCAAAAAAAAAATCATCAACCAGTTTTCGAAATATTATATGTATTTTCAAAAAAGAATATTTTTTTTCAAAAATCCAAAACCATATTTTTCCAAAATATTGGTATGCAATATTATTTATAATTTAAGAGACCTCCTACGTCAAAATTTTAATTGAAATCCGTCGAGCCATTTATGAGAAAGTCAATAATCAAGAAACTGGTTGTATGGATGGTACCGTTAATAACAAAATATTAAAAAATAATTGACTTTTTTTTTTAATTGACACTTTTTTTATCAAAATCGTTAGAGCCGTTTTCGAGATAATTAAGGTGGTTGCAAAAATTGTATGGTCAGTACTGCCATTTTTGGGGCTAAACAAATGATTCAAAAATCTATGTGAGATAATCACCTAAAACACTTACACCCAATTAATAAACATGGACTAAGGAAGGTTTATGACTTATTCCGTGGATTAAGTGCGAAATGCTATTAATAAAACAGAATTTCTGCTTTTGACGCTTACAAACTTAGTCCATCGCTAGACCATCTATGACAGTGGTCTAGTGAAGGACTAAGATTTGATATTTAAGAACAAAATTTACAGTTACATAGAATAAAAAGAGATAGAGTTGATACTTATTGTAGTAGATTTTATTTCAGGTTTTATTTTAGTCCTAGGGTCTAACTCTATTATTCCATGGTTTTTTTTATATATAAATTTCTTAATTTTTTTCAAAAAAAAAATTGGTATGAACATTTTAAATATTTAATAATATAAACTTAAAAACAAAATTTCAGAAAAAAATCACACTCCCGTTTTCGAAATATTGAATCAAAATTCAAAAATAATATTTTTCGAAAATTTTGATATGCAGTATTATTTAGAATTTGAAGGAGATCCTGCATACAAATTTTTATCGAAAGTCAATAAAATGGTTATACGGCAGATACCGTTAATAACAAAATATTTTAAATTTTGTTCGTCCAAAATGTAGTTAGTACACATAGCAATTCTCATCAAAATAGTTAGAGCCGTTTTCGAGATAATTAAGATGGCTGAAAAAAACACCTAACCACCAAGTTTGAACAAAATCTGGTCAGCCGCTTAGGATCTAGATCGTTCTACAGACAGACAGTCGGGCGGATTTGCCGGATCCACTTTTTGGTGTTGTCTATCATCGTAATGTCAACTTTGATTAAAATCCCGAGTTCGATTTTTTTTCCAAATGTAAAACCTGCCCTATAGTACCTATATCGCAAGTAAAAATGTATCCGCTTAAGGGAGGTGTCAGCATAGGGAGATTTCACTGTACCTAAATCGCAAGATCGAGGAATAGATGATGATTGGAGGAGAAGATATAATGCACTGTACTTACAGGCTATACATTGATAACGATGGAGGTGGCCATCTCTTTTGAATGAACCGAAGCAGTAAAGGAAGACATCGTAAGTGTAGAGATTTAAAAAGCAAAGATGGTCACAAATGCACGAATTTCATCAAAAGATTTCAATCTGTTAATTGCTATTAAATAAACTTTACGAAAATCGCACTGCAATATTTTATGGTTTCAAATTGGAATAGTGATTTCAGAAATAAAGTCATTGAATGCAATCTTTTAATTGAACTCAATGAATGATTTTTAATGATTGCATTCACACAAGTTTGCACTTTGTTTAAATGCTGTTCAACAAAACTGTTAAGAGTTGGCTAGCGACCGAGATTGCTGGAGTTAGCTGATAAGTTGGTGATGAGAATTTGGTACAAATTCCACTGTAGCACCACCTAAAGTAATAGAAAAAACCTTTAGAATTTAATATATCACAAGTCTCAATCCGTAAAGTGAAACCCACAATGAGAGGCAGTTGCACCGAGATTGAAGTATGTGTGTATTTCACATCACGGTTTTTGTAATATGGACAAAATCTTCACTGATATGTTTCGAATATTTTCGTAATGCAAGAAATATTTAAAAAAAAAAAATTGTGTGCATTCTGGGAACCACATTAGATCCATTGAAATCTATAAAGTAGTATTGCCTTTTAATCTGATCCGAAGCATTTCGTTTTACTCTGCGTTCTTTTTAAATTCGATTGTATCAGCACTGACAAGTAATTTGTATTATTTCTGAGGTATAGAACTATAAAAAAACACAGATAATTCGACGAATGTTGTTTTCGAAGTCGTCAATCATCTTTTACTCATCGATGTAGCCCAGCGACTTCACATACCCCTACACAAAATTATCTAGGCGTTTTTTTAATCCTACTCACAGTTCCCAACTGCGAAGTTATGCGACCACTAAACGTTTCCTGCAACAAATCAATTGTGGCACGCGCTGTGTGACATGTTCCGCGATTTTGTTGAATCCAGACCCTCTTGAAATGAAGGCGATTCAATTCAGAAACGAAAAAGTCAGTAATATTGGATCATTAATAGTATAATTTTTTTTTCTGGATGTAACGACGTCTGAACATTGGCTTGAGGATTACTTACACCCCAATTGCGGGAGTTTTTTTTTTGCAATACAACTTACATTTACTAACGCCAGGAAATATCATAATTATGAGGATCCGATCCGAGATCCGGTCAGCATCAGCTAAAAGCATGGTTCGGAATTGCTATCAAAACTTCTTTCTTTAAATAATACCACAGGATCATTGAGTTATCTTCAGCCGTCTTGGAATGCTTGTCGGAGTAGTTACCACGTAGTTCATCTCGAAGGTCGATGGTAATTAGCCGAGTGTAAACATAATTAACTCAAACTTCTGTCCACAAGCGGTAAGGATCTAAGTTTGAAGTTAATAATGATGATATCATCTTTGCCACTAGAGCCCTTAGGTGCTGCGTCACTTGATGACTCAAAAATATTCTTGGTAAACCAGTATATGCAAACGTAAATACCAAGATTTATTTGCTGACGATTCCAAGCAGTGTTGGTAAGTTACGCGAATTTTACAAATTTAAATTAGTTACGCGTAACGAATGTAACTGATGTATCTAATTGAATTAGTTACGTAAATAATGTAACTAGCAAGTTATTTTGACATTTCTACTAGAAACAATCTTCATATCAAATTAAAATTCGAAAGAAAAAAGTCACGTTCTATAAGTTATGACTTAAAAGTTAAAAAAGTTCGGATTGAAAGATGAAACAAACCATCAAATCGGAAAATCCTGGTACTAATTCGTATGAGAATAGCGGATTCATACCAAAAACATGCCCAAAAAATATTTAGTTTTTCGATCCAGCTAATAAATAATTGCCAACAGTCAACAACTTCATTAGCTGACTTGGAGGTAAGAATTAAAATTTCAAGCACAGTTCGAAAATCTCTACAAATCTCGTTTTAATAATTCTCTTAATGTGTATGCACTAGCATATTACTATTTACATCCTTGGTATACTAATGGCAAATTAGAGTACTACAATTATCATTTTCAAATTAATAACTTTCTTTTAAAAAATGTTAAATTCTAAAGGACTTAACGAATGGAATCTTCTTAAATCCAAAGACGGAGTTTTTAAGACTTTATATGAAAAACAAATTGAAAATCCAATTTTATTTTGGAAGAAAGCTGATTTCTATACACCTAATCTTTCAAAGCTTGCACTAAAATTGCTCAAAATTCCCGCATCGTCCAGAGAAATAAAGCGTAATTTTTCGAAATGATCTTTCATTCACACCCCTTTGAAAAATCGTCTGTCTTTCGAACGTTCCAAAAAATTAAAGTTTCTCTATAGAACTTTAAGAATGTGAACCCGCTTAAGCGAAACGACGAAAAATCAGGAATTTTTTTTTCAGCTAAGCGGATTTTGCACTTAAGCGGACCACGGATAACTCATAAAAATTTCAGCTAAGCGGATCTCGGATAAGTGAAAAATATATTTTACTTAAACGGGTTTCGGATAACTGGAAAAATATTTCAGTAAGGCAGACTTCGTGTTGCAATTTTTACTACATATATTGAACTTTAACAGCTGAAAAACAACCTGTGTTAAATGTATACCAATTGCTTTTATAAATAAATTTGGTGTATCTTAATAAAAAAACAGGACCTAGTTATTAACAAACAAATAATTTATTTTTAAACAAAACGAATTTGTACCCAACCAACGCTACTTTGAGTTCAGTTTCTCTAATTCCCAGATACATTTCGTGTTACAAAAACAACAATGTATGTAAGTAAATGAAAATTGCTGGGTTTTCCCTTTTATTTAAAACTTGGCATTTACATGTGTCATGAATGCAGTAGTGAAGGAGAATGGAGTTAAATGTATACAAAAATAAAACAATTCAGCACCCGATTTTTTTCGATTTTTAGTTTTTCACTTAACCGAGTTTTTTTCTATAGAAAAATAGAAATCTTGAAGGATTTTTTTTTCAGTTATCCGTGTTTTTCACTAAAGCGAGTTTTCAGTTAAGCGAGGTAGTTTGTATGTAAATATGTTCGGGGATTTGTGAATGTTTTCACGTAAGCGGGTTTTTGCCTTAAGCCAGTTTCACTTAAACGGTTTTCACTGTACATTTATCTTTGGGGACTTTGAGTTTGATGAGTTCAATTATATTAATACCTACATATGCATTTGGGTTACTTACATGCATTTGATCTCTGAATTTTTTTATAATCTTTCTTTTGTTATTTATTATTTATGGAATAAACATTTTTATTTACTTATCAATGTTATTGCTTATTTTTTGGTTCAATGTTTAGTCAGTCAAAATTTGCTTAGCTATATTAGTTACAATAGTTACGCGGAAAATGAGATGTAACTAATTGCAATTAGTTACGCGTAACTATATGGTAACTTACTCGGAGTAACGTACGTTGCCTACACTGATTCCGAGGACTCTACTCCAGAGTGAAAGATACACGTCGCCGAATTTTATAGTGTATAAGGGATAATTGTAAAAATGTTAGAGTTAGTTTTTCGAAGAAATAAACATTTTTGTCAAACGTGCTCTGTGCAATTAACTGTAGAGGGCTTAAACAAGATTAACCCGATTTATTTTAAATTTATTACAGATTACTTCCAGGAAGTTAAATTCCTTCATCACAGAACTAGTAGTTATATCTGTGATACGACGTCTTTATTCGATTTTTTTTATTGGGACACATAATTTTTTTTAAATCCCATTGCTTGTTCATACTTGCATGCAAGTGACGGAGAGACCATCCATCACATAACATTCATCTTAAAGGCAACTTAAGTCAGAGTTTGTGTAAGTCGAATCAAATAACAGGAAGCTCAAAAATAAACGTGCACATATATCTCTTTTCACTTCTTCAACATAATCAATCAAATCATTACACAAAACCGAAAAGTTTACCTTTCGTTCGTTAACTCATCTTTCACCTTTACATCCATAAATAGGTGTGTCAATCATAATTACACTTCTTTCCTCCTCACCCATATTTCTACGAAAATAATAATCCTATTTTTATCTATAAGATACAAAAAAAATAAGATGATTCCATATAAATTTGAGGGAGGAATACTAAATCGTCTAACATTTTCTTCAATTGAATCTTATTCCCGACTTTGTCAGCAGGAATAGCGAATTGTTGTTCACGTCAGTCTACATTGTCATTTTACGTGGTGAAAGACTTAATCATATACCGACTTATCTGTTCGTGGCGTTTTATTAACTGTTAATAAGCGTTTCGATAACACCTGATTTAAGTCCTTCCAATCAACAAAATTACCGTCTCGCAATTTAATGTAACGCCCTTCTTAACTTTTAAGATCGTATCTGTGAACTTCTAGTCGACAAATCGATTTTCATTTTAACCCACGCAGCTAGCACTTACGATATGATACACCTTATAATAATACATTTTACGTAGTGTGATTTTAATCTCTTCACCACAGACGAGAGCTGATTTCTGTCTTTTTTTCTATAGACTTATCATAGTGTAAAGTGTCAAGACAACTCTTGAGTGGAAAGTTCATTTGTAGTGACACATTAGCTTTTGTTCATTACTTTTCGAAAAAATAAGCCGCCATATTTCGGGTTTTTAATTAATGGAAGCACTGTTACTGTTTAAGAGTATAACATTCATACAAAGTGACAATATAACAGAGTGGAAGTGTACCAGTTCTTTTTTTGTGTATGTGGCACTGCTGCTTGTTGTTATAAGTGCGACAGTGCATAATCTCCCCATTTACTCCAGTGCTGTATCTATTGAGATCCGTTTCCCACATCTTCTATCCTAAACTAATATTTAAGGCGTGTTAGAAATTAAATGTATTCGTATTATCGTATTGTATTAAAGGCAATGTTAAAAGAAACATTATAATGGGTTATCCATTTTGCGGTTTCAAAAGTAAACGTAAATAAAGCACATATAAAATATTTTGTTTCATGATATTTCTTTTTTATTTTAAAGTTTGAACGTTGGCATTATGTGTGCCACACTACAACATTTAAATGACCACCACGCGAATTGTTGCAAGCATCGATTCACTAAGAAAAGTTCATCAGTGTCAAATCGCATGATCTTGGTGGCCAGTTGATATCTCCACGACGAGAAATTACGCGGCGAGGATATGTCTCTTACAATAAATCCATATTCGCTCGAGTTGTGTGGCATGTGGCACCGTCTTGTTGAAACCACATATTCTCCAAGTCGTATTCTTCAATAGCATGCAAAAGACAGTTGGTTATCATATGACCATAAAGCTCCTAATTGACGTTGACAGTCGTTCCATCGTCGTTTTCGAAGAAGTAAGGTCCAATCACTCCTCCGGACCAAAGAGCGCCCCAAACGGTGACTTTTTGTATATGTAATGGCCTCTCTTCAATTACTTGAGTATTCTCAGAACCCCAAATACGACAATTTTGTTTATGAATATACCGACCGAGTGAGCAATGTGCTTCGTCGCTGAAGAAAATTTTGTTCGAAAAATCGCCGTCCACCGCCTGTTGTTCAATCACCCATTAGACGTATCTACGACGTTGTGAGTGGTCAGCTGGCTTCAGTTGTTGTGTGAGCAGTAATTTATATGGATGTAGGTGTAGATTCAAATGCAAAATACGCCATAATATGCCGTAAGACAGTCCTAATACCTGAGAACGACGAGTAATCGACACATTCGGCTCTTCGCCAACACTTTCACTTACAGCAGCGATATTTTCAGTGGTACGAGCGAAACTATGATGCACACGCCTTACAATATCTGTAAGCAATCGAGTCTCTTCAAATTTCTTCACAATTTTGCCAATTGCTTGCGTAGTTGGACGATTATGTAAACCATAATCTCCTCTTAAAGCTCGATATATGGCTGTGGCAGAATCACCATTTTTGTAGTAGGTTTTAAAAATGTGTATGCGTAGTGCGATAGTTAAGCGATCCATTTTCATAAATGGCAGAATTTCAGCTGAAAAAAAATATTAGTTTAACAACTTAGTTTGACAGATGTCGAATTCCAGCCCTAAACTTTTGAAACCGCGAAATGGGTAACCCTACATATTTTATTTTTTACCTTATAAAGGGTTTGGGGGTGGCCGTGGCGCAATAGTTGTGTGTTCGCCTGTCAATCTTATGGTCACAGGTTCGGCACCTGTTGTAGTCTATGTACTCTTATTTTTTCATTAAAACCGATTCTAAAATAAAATGCCATACAATGAGTTGCTATTTTACTCATTACATACTGTTTAGCTATAGACAACATGTGATTGAATAAAAGTAATATACCGATTAAGTATGACATCGAATTAAAAATAATGCGAATTATAAGGGACATAGAGAAATAAGACACGGACATTTCTCCGCACAACAACCTCCTATAGTCTCAGAACTTCGCGCCACACATTTCTCTATCATTCCTTCTCTTCCTTAACCCCACGCCTCGCTGTATTGTGTTGAAACATTTTAAAGCTAGTATAATCCCTTTAGCGCGTGTAGATTATAAAAAAAAAAATTGTTGCACACTATGACGTTACCAATTTAGATTTTCGGTTGATTTCTTTTGGCCGTAACGTGAGACATACTATCTATGTGTAAGTATGGTATTTAAGTGTGCCGGGTTTCTTCGTTTTTATAAGGGGACAGTGTAACTGTGTGACGCTTTCGGTTTTTTAATTAATGGGAACACTGTTAAAGTTTGAAAGTATATAATTCATACAAAGTGACAGTATAACAGAGTGGAACTGTACCAGTTCTTTTTATATGGCACTGCTGCAAGAATTTTGTTTTAGTACGACAGTGCATAATCTCTTCACTTACTGCCCTGCTTAAATTTTCCCTTCCCCGCCCATGAGGACTGCACTGGATCCATTAAGATCAGAGTGAGGTGAGGCGGCTTGCCGTTTTACCACATCTTGTAACCTAACCTAGTCTTGTGAAAGTGTGCTAGTCTTAAAGTGTATTCTGTGTTACAGAGCGTGAAGTGCCAGAAAGGCAATGTAAGAAGAAACATTGAAGATATCATTGCATAAAGAAACAGTCTGAAATACAAATAGTGTGGAACGATTGGAAATGTGACTGTGTGAAATATAGATAAAGTATAATGTATAGGGTTTTCCAATAAGAGGTGTTATTTTGATATTCAAAAAAAAGAAATGCGTTGTTGAAGCGTGTATCGTTCCATTTTTATTAATAGCGTAGTTTCTACTTGTCAAATGTCAAAAAATGACAGCTTCAAAAGTGACAGCTACCGAATTAGCGGGCTATTCAAAATAACACCTCTTATTGGAAAACCCCTTAGAAAGATAGACAGTGTTTAAGTGTAACAATGTGATAGTGTTAAGGTGTGACAGTGTAAAAGTCTAACTGTGTTAAACTGTGACGGTGTGAGAGATAAACAGTGTACAAATAAGCTTTTTACTGATTTTTCTCTTAAAAAAGTATTAATTTTACAGACTTTTGTTTTTTGCTCCGGAAAAAATGTCATCTTAGATCAAATGGGTGACATATGAAACAAAATACACCTCCTCGCACAAAATATAGTACGGTCCCCTCTTTGAGGTCATTATTACTATCAAATTTATTTCTAGGTCGACGGATTAAAAAATCTCTAAAAAATCACTAAAAAGGTCAAAACAAATTCAGAGTAAATTATTGTATTGTACTGTTGAAACATAGGCGACGATGTACATACATTCATTCGCACCTCCAACGCTGTGAGTCCTTTTAAAAGCCTGCTCACACCATTTTTAGCTTTCCTTTTAATTGTCCTCTAGCTTTAGATCTATAGAATTTTATGTTAGCCAAGCAAATTCTAGTTGATATTAGATATAATAGTCGACAAGGGATTCTTAGACCTCTTTTAGTTATTGATGTAGCTGTCACGATATAACTAAATAACAAGCTGCGTACAGCATAATTTTGTTGTCAGCCTTTTGATTGTTCCAAAAACTACATTTAATAAATTGTGGTTTTTAATATTACCACAGCCATTATAGTAATTTGGCAAAAGCATTACTTCTAAAGACATCAACTTAATTTATTCAAACAACTCCCTGCACGGCATATATCCAGCTTAGAAAGTTCTTAAAGAAAATGAACTTTCTTTCATCCATTTTCACCAGCAGCAAATAGCTACATATGTATGTATGTAGCTAGAGTCTACATACACATTGCTTATTAACACAATGTCGTATACGCACAAAATATTGAAAAGCCCTCCCTTGAATACCTAATTATATTTAATATATTTTCGACGCTCAAATTTATGTCGCCACGTTTATATATAATGAAGAGTACATATTGCCTCAAGCCCACTAAGCCGAGTATTCTACAGACCGACCTTCCCTTCAAATAGATTTCGAACTCGAGGGCATACTTGTTAATCAAAGGGGTGGCATAATATTAATAAAGAAAATTAGAAAACAATGCTACAAATTCGACATTGACAACAACATCGACATGATGACGAACGAACAATAGATACTTTAAGAGGGCGGTCAATCAGGAGTAGGATATTTCATGTAACGATAACATGTGTACATTTATGTAGCATACATACGTGGTATTTTATGCTGCAGGAGATCAATCAAAATTACATTAAAATTGATTTCCTCGCACATTAAGTATATATTAAACACGACAAATTGACAACTAGCTAGTATGCACATATCTAAGCATAGGTTCATTATTTGTCAATTGTTATAATAAAAGGTTCTAAAGTAGCGATGGGTCGATCTTTAGAATATGTGGCTGCCATGTTGTCTTGGCGGCATGTGCTAAATTTATTCCTTGTTATTCCGTCACTGATGCCAAGCTACATAATTTAACGGCACTCGTTTAAAATGACAAAACTATGGCTATGTTAAACATCAGCTTCAAGTTGATAAGGTCCTCGTCGTCAACGGTTAATTCTACAGATTAATTCTATAAAATTTCGTTTGTCTTTAATTGAACCATAAGGATTTGAATGACATATTTTAAATTATCAGGGCGGGGTGCCACATTCTGAACGCAACAATGGAAATTCCACACGAGTACATGGCATGGTTATTTCATGCATAGGCTACACCAAAATCGTTTTGGTTTTGAATTTAAAAATCAGACTTATCAACATCTTTATAAACATCAGTCACAATAAGTAATTCACGGCACTCGCGAAAAAATCGGGCCCAACACACCTCCAGCCGGCCGGCGTAACTGACGAGTGGATTTTCGGTGCATCGTTTCGTATAAGGATTTCTTTACTGATGGCGCCCAACTTTGGGTCGGGCCACCCCAGTTGATGGGCATGGATCCTTATGATAATGATAATCCATGTTTTAGCTGTTGTCATTTTTACAAGCATAAATAAAATAAAATAAAATAAAATAAAATAAAATAAAATAAAATAAAATAAAATAAAATAAAATAAAATAAAATAAAATATAATAAAATAAAATAAAATAAAATAAAATAAAATAAAATAAAATAAAATAAAATAAAATAAAATAAAATAAAATAAAATAAAATAAAATAAAATAAAATAAAATAAAATAAAATAAAATAAAATAAAATAAAATAAAATAAAAATAAAATAAAATAAAATAAAATAAAATAAAATAAAATTAAAAAAAATAAAATGAAATAAAATAAAATATAATAAAATAAAATAAAATGAAATACAATAAAATGAAATAATATATAATAAAATAAAAATTCAATAAAATAAAATGAAATAAAAAATATTAAAATAAAATAAAAAAAAATTAAGGTAACATTTCCTGTTAGAGATTTCCATCAACCAGTGGTAGTGGCTTTCAGTAGAAAGGAAATTACATAGATGAGATCAAGTCAAGTAAGGGAAGACAGCAGCTTTGGAATCGGGTAATAGACAGAGCTGATAGACAGAGCTGATAGATCATATGTACAAGAAACTACAAGAACATCGTCTTACCCAATGCAGTGTTCTCAGGTGTCAGTAAAGGTCGTGCAGTGCTGATCCACCACATCTATTAAATAACTGCTGTGCATTCTATCAGGGTATATAGGTATATGTAAGTATACTATAGGGCAAGTTTTGCATTTGGAAAAAAAAATCAAACTCGAGATTTTAATCAAATTCGACATTACGATGATAGAGAAAGTGGGTCCCGCAATTCCGTCTGTCTGTCTGTCTATACAACGCTGTACAGCCTCAACAGCTGAAGCGATTTCCCCAAAACTTGGTTTTAGGCGTACTAGGTGATTTTCTAAAATAGATCTTTGAATGGTTTTTTTTTTTAGGTCCAAAACTAACGATACCTGCCATACAATTTTTTCTACCATCTCAATTATGGTTTCTAGAAAAATTAGTAATAAGCATTTTTAATTGATAAACAAATTAATATAGGAAAGAAGACTAACAACTTGAGTCAAATCTTAAATATCATCGTGCAAAAGCGTACGATTCATATGAGGGCAATTTAAAAAAGAATTCAAAGAAAAGTAAACAAAAGTCACCGTGGGAAAGCAGACTTGTATTGTCAGATATACATATCATTAAAAATTATGTTCCAAATATCTTGTTGCCGTCTCTATATATATTTTTAATTTCGTGAGACTTCTAGTTGACAACGAAATTGTCAGTTTGACACCACTAAGAGAAAGTACAAAAATTCAACTCAAGAATAATGTGTTGTTTAACTATTTTGTGCGCTAAATGTTGGCAGTGTTGTCAGCACACAGTGTCCGTGATTAAATTACTAATTATCTCAAGAAGAAGGATAGACATAACTGGCTCAAAAATTTCACCTTCGTTTTGTACATTTCAAATGATTTGAATCACATCAATGAGGCTCAAAAAATTTGAAGGACCATGAGCCCTGATATGTGAGTTGTGCTACATCGTAAGAGTACAACATATGAATTTTGCAATTCCCCATTCGAAGAGCACACTACTAATATTTCAGCTTCTATAAAGTTTCGGTATGATATTAGCGAAACTTAAATGATTTACAGAAGCCTAATCGAAGCTAATATGTTAAATGGTCAGAGATATAAACTTCGAAACAATTACGAAAAGCTGAGTGTTCTCCCTGTCATTAATTTGTAATGAGGAAGACGACGGCAGATAAGACGGAGCCCAGCGGTGCACCAGCATTTGTGTTTTGGGTGAAGGACTTGAAGCTGACCAATACAACTTGCGTAAGCATGCTTCTACAGGAAGTTTTTAATTAAACTATGGCCAGATTCATCAATATCAAATAATTAAAGGACAAGACGAGAAAAGCCTTCTGAGAGTTCCTTTGAAATATCAAGTAAATTTATTTGACTGGTGTAAATAAGGCTTGAAATAAAATTGAGTGGGAGAAATATGCACATACTTTAAAGAAATGGGTTTTCTAACAAAGATTTTACCTATAACTGTTGCACTTTTAAATTTAAAATGTTACACATTCTCTTACAATCGGTATAACAAAAACGAACGAAGGGAAGTTGTTATTGGTACTATTCTGAATAATCTAATAAACAAATTTGAAACAAAATGCACCATCAAAAATATTTATGAATACTCACATTGGCCATACACATCAGAAATATACTCTGTCTAGATTGAGAGACATATACAAACTAGTGTATGGGATACTGTATTTTGTCATTGAGCATTGAGGATTTGCCACGGGCCTGAAACTGTATTAGAAATGTGTCTGCGGACAAAAATATATATATTTGTAGGAAGAGGTAGAGGACCTAATGGAATTTTAATGGCTAAATATTGATTTTGGAAAAGGAAGGGAATACAAAATACAATTTATGATGGCCAATGCATGCTGGTCTGTCGGTTTATCGTTGATGTGCATGTGTGTGTAGGTATTTATACTGATAGGAATTGGAAAATGTATATCAATCAACAACAGGAACTGGGAGTTATACGAATAAGCATAATAAAGGAGTAGCATGAGCCAGAGCACAGCAGGCGCAAAAATCCTGTATAACAGAGTGTCAAAAAAGAGTCCTCCCATCAGCATAATGCACCCCAAGGTAATGTATATATACATATAGAGATGTATGTATAAGATAAGCTGAGAGATCGAATGGTTAACAAATTGTGATATAAAGAATGTATGTAATTAAATTTTTTGATGATAATTATATGGTTTGAATGTAATTCAATAACAATGAATGCTGTCTAGTCCAGTCCATCTGGGCAACAGATATAAGATCTAATTGGGTTATAATAATTACATTTTATACAAAATTACATTATAATATGTGGAACATTATGTCGGCAGGGTGTCAATTAATTACTTAATTTTTCTGATCAAAAAATGATAGCATCTAATTGTGGGTTCCAATAATAAAAAGCATGTTAGTTATTGAGTGAATTGAATGTTTAGGAATGGGTCAAGTGCACATACTCGTATATGTAGACTGGATGGACGCCTTAACCAAAGTGATTTATTTAATTTGCGAGATTGGCAACACTGTTGTGAATGTGTTTGGTTGAATTTTTATATCGCTCCGGCAATTTTCTTTTAATTAAATTAGTAAAACTCACAAAAAGTAACTAAAAAAACATAACATCTGATAAACCATCAGTATATTTTTTCAAAAAAGTGTTAATATAACAGGTAACCTTAGTTATATAAGTTTTTACATAAACCCCGAAGTTGTCTCACTTGTTACATGACCGAGAACAAAAGAAAACTAATCCAACCTTCACCAGAACAACACCCTTATTCCAAGGTACCAATTATAAACAGAACGCAAATAGCTTATAAATCGCACCGCACCATGTCTATTTCTGATACCGATCTTAGAAAAATAAAAAATCTTATAGATGAATCTCTCCACACAGAGCTTGAGAAAGCAACTGCAAAGTTAGCTACAAAAGAGGATTCTGCAAAGCTGAATGCTGAAATTAATTTATTGCGGACACAAAATGAGGATTTATCCATGCAGGTTCGACATTTCGAAGCTAGGTGCAATGCTTTGGAAGAGGAGTTGGTGATGCAGGGCAAGGAGTTAAAAAGAAAAAAACATCATCTTCACTATGCCGAAAGGGAATATTGATCGAATGCCAGACGCAACAAGACTAACCGAAAACGAAAATATCATCAAACTGAAACTTAAAACACCGGCTCGAATGAAAATGCCACAAAAATGCTATAAAACTCCTCCAAGCTCAAAGGCACAGGTATTTTTATATAACGAGAACTAACGAAACAATCACAACATAAACGTAAAATCCTTCTTGGCTACAGAAAAATAATTAAAACAGAAAAAAAAACAACAGAAGCAGTAGTAATCAAAAGCAACAATTCGTTAGTAGTTGGGATAAAACATTTTATTTAAATAATATCAATTCACTCAAATATAAAAACGAAGATGGAGAAAACCAACTACGCGAAATGTTTGGTGAACTTAATTTCGAAGCTGTCAAAGCCATATCAGCAATTAGACGTCGCAGTGAATGATCTAGACCAGTTGATGTAATTACACCTGGAATGCCACTTTACTCAAATTTACCGAGTTCTAATAATTTAGTACAAAATTGAAATTGTAATGTCGTCAGCTCAGCAACATTATATTCTTTTAAAATTTTATCATATAATGTGTCAGGGCTAAATAATAAACTTTTATTTATAGATCTTTTTAAGTATGTTAATGATTTTGATATATTTTTTCTTTACGAAACACATGTTACGTGTGAAAATCTAGGTAAATTTTTAAAATATTTTAATGGTTTTACATTTTTTTCAAATGCGTCGGTTGACGTGCAAGCGGCGGAAGAATGTATGGTATAAAAAGATCTTTACTAAAAATGTACACTTTTGAACAATTGGATGATGTTACTGTTGTAAAACTTTTACACAAAAATGATATGTACATTTTACATCAATTGTAACAAATGGACAGAAGACTACGAGCGGTTTAACAACATCATGTTACATTTGTCAAACAAAAGTGTTCTTATAATAGGTGATTTCATCGCAAGAACCAACAACTTCCAGGTAACTACAATCCACAACTCAAATGACCCTTCAATAAGCCGCAACAAACAGAAATTCAAAGGACAATGTATGCAATCAAAACGGTACCAACCTTCTTGAAGTCTTGCAGATGTACGACTGTATAATTTTGAACGGTTGTACTAAGAGACATTGAAAGTCACTATATGTTTATAGAAGGTCAAGGAAAATCTGTGATTGATTATTGCGCTGTAAATAGTAAATGGATTGAGCTAATAACTGTTGATTAAGTGAACATAAATTCATAATAACACTTTACACAAAAACACCTTCCCTATAATAATCATGTTTTCGTTTGTTTGTATATAAATTAATTTCTAGTTTGTTCTTAATAAAATATTTTATTCTATTTTCTTTTGCCTTAATAAGAAGTTGTTTTATTCATTTGGAAATGCATATTATATATTTTATTTATTCACCATCGTATCAATAACAAAAATCGAAGTACAAAGTAATAACTACTCAGACCACATGCCAATTGCTGTTAAATGGTCAGAAGAAATAACACCATTTCAAAGAAATCTTTGGCTGATTCCGAGGCTTAGATGGAAACAAGATGACTTATTGGCATACCAAAACAAGCTTGATATAAATCTTCAGAGACTGAATGAGAGGACTAACTCAGCGGATGAACGTGCAAATCAATTTGAATTTGTTTCTTGTATAAGAAACTCTGTAAGAAACTCTGTAAAGAGTACCCTCAAGCTTTCATAAGGCTTTTAAACTAAAATTGTTTGACAAAGAGTGTATGAAAGCTAGAAAGAGGTCCTTTGTCCTTTTAAATGCACTGCGGGAACTCAAATTGTCAAAACTTGAAAAATTGGCACAACATAGCAAATAAAAGATACAAAAATCTGTGTTTCAGGAAGATGACTGAATTCGAAAACCATCTAGCCGATAAACTTGGTAAAACAAGAGATTCAAAAGAATTTTGGAAGGTGACAAAAGAAATTAATGGATCGAATTCAAAAATATTAAAAAAAAAATAAAGCAGACCTTGTTTTTTCTTATGCAGAACCTTTTTCCGTTGACAATATATTGGATATTGAAATCATCGTAGCTGAAGTATAGCTTGTTGTCATCAACGCAAAAGATGGAAAAGCCCCAGGATAAGATGGGATTCAATACGAATATTTCAAGAACGCCACACCAACCTTTATATGTCATCTTACATCCTTTCTCAATGAAGTGTTTTCAAAAGAAGATATTCCTACATCATTTAAAAAGTCTGTTATATTCCCTATTCATAAAAAAGGAGACATCAACAATGTAGACAAATAGAGAGGCATATCGTTTATGAATGTCATATCAAAATTGTTCTGTGGAGTACTTGGTAAAAGATTGGAGACATGGGTGGAATATAGCGATAGAGTGACCCAATTTCAAGCTGGCTTCAGGAAAAATTTTCAACCATTGTCCATATCTTCGTACTAACCTCCATCGTAAAAGCATTTCAACCGAGGAACAAGAAAGTCTATGTATTTTTCGTAGACTTTGAGTCTACTTTTGATCTTTTGAATCGATCGATGTGCACTTTTCTACAAGCTCTTACAACTAGGCATATCCTAGAAATTCATCCGCGCAGTAAAGAAGATGTATTTAGAATCAAAAGATGCTGTGTGGGATGGATCAACTTATTCAGAATGGTTTGAAACAGATTCTGGTGTTAAGCAAGGATGTCTATTAAGTGCACTTCTATTTGTCCTTTTTGTAAATGATGTTGAATCTAACTTACCTGGAGGTATTCATTCGGATTGCTGATTTGACCATAAATGTCCTTTTATATGCTGATGACTTGGTGATACTTTCCGAGACTCCAGTCAATCTCCAGATAATGATTAATCCACTCGGGGATTATTGCAGGAAATGGGGACTTACCATTAACGCAGATAAATCAAAAGTAATGGTGTTCTCAAGATCTGCCCGGTATCAATCAACATATAATTGGTACTACAATGGAAATCTTGTAGAGGTAGCTTTTGAGTATAAGTACCTGTGGGTAATTCTTAATAAAACTATAGATTTCAAAAATTATATAGCCATCAAAGGTAAAACTACACAAAGTCTGTTAAATCAATCTTGGAGAAATATCTTTTCGAATCAACGAATAGTACTTTCACCGAAATACAGGATATTTGATGCTGCTGTTAGGAGTTCACTTTGTTATGCTGCCCAAGTGTGGGGAATTAACGAATACGAGTCGATAGAAAAATTTCACAGATGCTTTTTGAAGAAATTTTATAATTTACCTTTCAACACACCGAGCTATACTCTATATCTGGAAACAGGGCTACCCAAAATTTTCACTGGCACTCTGAAATCACAGGCAGACTACATTTTCAAGGTGTTGTCTCATCGCGATGACCGACTGACTAAACGAATGGCACTTTACGATCGGGGAAACAATTGTGGTGAAGTAGTATCGTTAAATTCACAAAATTTGAGTCATGTAAAAGACCAGCTTTACAAAATAATACAAAATTCTGAACGCAATGGGTTTATAATAGAAGCTCGAGAATCAGATAGCAGACTACATTACTCACAACTGGAACTTAACCTTATGCAATCAAACTACTTTAATGATTCACTTAATTATAGGGAAATATCTTTAATATTTAAAACAAGATGTGAAGTTCTTACGCTAAACGGATCTCCTTACAACAACAGTTTTAACCGATTTTGCACATTATGTAATTTGAAAGCCAAAGAGGACTGTTTTCACGTCATAGGTATATGCCCCATTTTTGCTTCCCACAGAAAAACATTCGTTGGAAAGGATACTATGACGCTCCGCGAAACTATCTCAGTGCTAAATCATTCCGACTGGAAAAGACTCCATTATTTTGGAAAGTTATTTATAAATATAGGATGTTACTTCTTACCAATTTTGTTTAAATATTTATTAAAAAAAGAAAAAAAATTGTTTGTACCAGTATTAATGTGTACTTAATTTGCTAATCGAGCTGACGGCAATGACATAGCTATAAAATTCATCAAAAATTATAAACATTATATCAAAAACGAAAACGAAACAATAAATAAATTCCTTACTTACTTACTTCTACTTACTAATTTGCGAGATTAATTTTTTTTCTTATAGAACATGCTTGTAAAACCTAATCTATCTTAAATGCAACTGAAGTGCACAGAACTAATTTCCTAGAAGCAATATAAAGAAAGGAATGAATTTTTATTCGAACAATTGATTGAACAAAAGTTTTTATCATTTCATTATATTTTACAGGAGACATCCATATGAAACTGAGGAGTAGAGAGAACAATGTTGTCTAGAATGGGATCGTGCAAGCACCTCCAAATTAGCAGTCAAGTCCCATATTCTTATTTTTTTTTATAATCTACACGCGCTCAAGGGATTATACTACCCTTTAAATGTTTCAACACAGCACGGGCATCAGGTTAAGGAAGAGAAGAATGATAGGAGCGACGGGAGGAGCCAAGTATCGCCAACATGCCAACGTCCCACGTGACTGACATTCTTTACCATCCGTTCCGTTCCCTTACCAACCAATTGCATTTGCCGAACCCTGGCTTGCTCCATGAAATCTTCCGCTAACCCCAACCCTATCTTCTCCCGGGCTGAACCTACCGCACTATCCTGTCCGTTTGCTATAACCGGATCCCGTCCACTCCTATTGCCTCCTATCAAATGGCCTCACTGCGACAACATCTGCAGTGCCTTGATGTGACAATAGGCTGTCCGTCTTTTTCAAGTCCTATTTCCTTTTCCTTTCCTTATGCCTGATACGTGTTTTTTAATTGCAGGTGAGGTTAAGTTTCCGGGGGCAAGATCCCCCTCGTCCGACGAGCTGATTCCGTGCATATGGAATAAGAACTTGACATTCTTTCCCATTTCCGACTTTTTCCTTTCCACTCCTCTTTCCCGTCCTCTTTTCTACCTATCCCCAATACCGCCACCTATCCTCCCCCTCTTGCCCGCAACAAAAATGGCGGGCATCTAAAACCAAACTGAGTATAAATCAAGTGACAGCTGTCAAAAAGACTAACTCTTGCCACATTGAAAACCACACGTCTAAAAAAATTACTCTTTATTTTTCTATACCTATATTTAGCTGCTTATTTACTCAAAATCTTGTGCTATTGATTGATTAAGTACGATCGAACATAAGAGCAAGTTCGTGTGCTCCAGTCGTGTAATTTATTTCTTAAATACCTTAAATTTTCTATATTAAAAAAAACTCAAATTAAGTATTGGTATGTTTTTCATTGAGTTGGTAGGTTTATTCAGAAAACTTGGTAGGGTTTTTTTATTGACAGCGGCAACCGTGGATTTGGTATTGAAATCACAGGATATGACATTTAAAACCAAAGTATATTTTGTAACGAAGCGTTACAATTTTCATTTCCAAACGACCGCCGACAGCAATTCCATACGACTACTACCGGCCCTTAGTCATGCACACTTACCAGCAACATACTCGAGCAACATCAATCGACCTGAACATGCGCCTAATATTTGCGTTCGTCAAAGCTACAAATATATCAAGTAGAGGTAATGAATGACAACGAAGAAGAAGAAACTCGTACACTCTACAGCAAGCCTTGATTGCGATTTTGGTTTTGCTGAAGAATAAAATTCTCGTTGATCTCGAGCGGCAGCCAGCTGGACGATCAATTCCGTATAACTTTAACTGGTACACTGGTGTTGACTTTTTGGTTATTAAAGAAAGATTTTCCCTTGGATTAGCCCTGGGCAGGAATTAGATTCCTAACCGTTTTTCCCCTCTTACTGCTCCTGAGTAAGTTGGGGGCTTAGCCGATTTTCCCTTGGACAAGCCTTGGGCAGGAATTAGATTCCTAACCGTTCTTCCCCTCTTACTGCTCCTGAGTAAGTTATGGGCTTACCCGATTTTCCCTTGGACTAGCCTTGGGCAGGAATGAGATTCCTAACCGTTCTTCCTATCTTACTGCTCCCGAGTAAGTTGTTGGCCTACCCGATTTTCCCTTGGACTAGCCTTGGTCAGGAATAAGATTCTTAAACGTTCTTCCCCTCTTACTGCTCCTAAATAAGTTGTGGGCTTACCCGATTTTCCCTTGGACTAGCTTTGGGCAGGAATTAGATTCCTAACCGTTTTTCCCCTCTTACTGCTCCTGAGTAAGTTGGGGGCTTACCCGAATTTCCCTTGGACTAGCCTTGGCAGGAATTATATTCCTAACCGATCTTCCCCTCTTGCTCCTTCTGAGTAAGTTGCGGGCGTGTCTATTCGCTATTCCCTGTCTGCTCCTTCTGAGCAGAACGTGGGCCTGCCAATTATATGAAATACTGTGTTATTTATCGTAAGTTAAAGAGTTTGTAAGAAAAATTGTAAAGAAAATATGGTAAGCAATAAAAGATAATTAAAACCTTAATTATCTTAAAACCCGAGTTTTATTGTGCTTTCTTCGGGATACCCTGGACGAGCTCACTTCATCCTTTGGGAAAAAAGCATCACAATTTTTTCACGCAGACGACTCCGTCTTCCTAAAGAGTGTCAAATCCATTATCTGGTTTTGAAGAAGTGCTTCTTACCATAGCCATCCACCAATGTGTTAATTAATTTTAATTTTATTTTATAAATTTTCCTCAAAGAATTGCATGTTTGTCCTTTAAATTCTAAAAGAGGTCAAGAGGCCTTTCGTTAAGGGTTGCAATATCAATCATAAGCTTTGCATCGACACATTTCAAGTATATATGTAGTGGAAAACATATTTTAATAAATTTTAAGGAATACAAAGAAAATCAATTTAAATTAATTGAATTTCCTCGAAAACCTACAAATGTCGATAAATGCCATAACCAATTTAGTCTGTCAATCTTTCTATCTCTCCATCATCTTACTGCAACCACTTGTTTTGAATTCAATAATCCTGATGCTGGTACTCATTTGCGAGCAATTACAATGGTACAGAGACTACCTCAATAATAGCTATGCAGATATGTCTGAGCCACGACATTTAAATTATTAACTGATTGAACAATATTCCACAAATTCATATTCAGAAAATAGAAAACCATCTACTCGATGGTCAAACACAACCCAAACCGCATTGACAATTCGATTTGTGCAATCCAAGCAGCTTCGTCACCATCAATTGACAGGTAAAATAATAATAATCAGTTGGTCATATTGGTACTAACCAGCCACAAGGACTCTGGTCCAATAATACATATTTATTGAGGATTTATTGGCTCAACACATATGTGGAATGAATTTTATGGATGAATTTAAATTTATTGCTGTTTCAAAATTGACCCCGTATGTATTGTTCTGTATACATACGAGAATCTACTGCCCGCGCGCCATTTACCACTTTGCATATTTGCAAAATTGAGGGCCTGATTTTCATGTTTCTTTTTTTTCTTTGTGACTCTATGCACAATCGCTACCTACATACCAGTATGTATATATACAATTTAAGAGTTCCTCTTTTTTGAAACTGAATTGTTTTATCACTTGTGTGTCACACGACACCAAAAGCACCAAGGACAAAACAAAAAAAAAAAATCCTGAATAATAAAGGCCCAGACACAAATTGGGGATGGCGAAGAGGAGGTTCGCAGTGATTTACAAACTGAAAATCAATCGAAGGACGTGAATTTGAAAATATTACCCAAATGGAGAATGGAACCACATGATAAAAAGTTGTTCCAGGAGGAACACCGATATGAATAGCAGAATGGGTGCTATGTGGAATTTTTAATTTACAACTTCACTGGCAAAGACTTAATAATAAAAAAATTATGTAGGTACACATGTATAGGTATTTTTTTTTTTCGTTTTGCTTGCGTACATATATTATTCTAGATTAAATTATAAAACAAAATATTAGTTTGCAACGTGCTCTCAGCAGTACGATACGGTACATCGTAGTAGAAGGAGATATCGTGAACGTTAGGGTGGGTAAGAAAAAAAATGTTTTTTTCTACAACCTTGTTGTTATAGTCAAGGAAAATTAGACATTCACTTCAAAAAAATTCCGACAAAGCTGAATTTTGGTGTATAGATTCATTTTAATGTCCTAAGCATTTCCTGCAAAGGACCCTAAATTTGGTGCGGAGCAAAAATTCTAAGGGGGGGATTCAGTTTTTTTCCAAATTACTCGAAAACTATAGGTTCTTTTGAAAAACGTTGTAGGTACGCATTGTATCTAATGTTATTCCACACAAAAAAGATTTTGACACTTTTTATCGTACAATTGATAGATTTGGAGAAAAATGGTGGAAAACATTGGGGTGTAGTACATTAATTCAAAAAAATGTAACAAATTTGTGTTCTTGAGTGGGGATTTTTTTGTTTTTATTTATGTTTGCAAAAACAAATTCTATGAACAAAACCAAATTTTAAGTGTGGAACCGGAAGGGTAATGCTGCCATCTTAAAAATCCCATTTTTTTAAATTTTGCTTAATAACTCCCAAAATCTTTATTTTTTTCTAAAAAAGCTCTAAGAGCAGATTTAAAACAGTAAAATTATCTATAAGATGACATATTAACGACTTCTGTATGTCAAATGGTTTTTAAGTAATAGTACGCCAAAGTTTAATTATAAAATTAAATAAATATCAAAATGGATATATAGATTAACCAGACTTAATATAGCTTCCATTTTAACGAACAATTAAACTTTGGTACGCTATTACTTAAGAACAGATTGACATACAGAAGTCGTTGATATATCGTTTTGTAGATAATTTCACTGTCTTAAATTTACTTTAAGAGTTTTTTTTAGAAAAAATAAAGATTTTGAGAGTTATTAAGCAAAATAAAAATAAAATGCACGACTGGATCTTACAAACTTGCTCTTGTAGCTAACAACTTTAATGTTACTCAATGACGCTGTTGGTCGGTAGCTAGCCTATATAGTTATCCTATGCAGCCTTAAAGCCCATTTAGGTAATGTTACCTTGATTCTTAGTATAATGAATTGTCGAATGCATGATTCAAGAAATAGTTACATAGGTACCTACCTATAAATGTATATTTAAATGGATTTTAATTATGGAAATTAGGAGGGTAATAATGTAAATATGTACAAGTACATACATGTATATAATGAAAGTGAATTGTGTATAGGTGGGACAAAATCGTTTTTTAAACTTATTTAAACTGCCAAAACCATTGCTTTAATCGGTTTTTCGAAAAAAAAACGAAGAACGCCACTAGATGCCACCGATGAATTAAAATTGTATTTAAAAAAAGTACATATTTATTGCTAAGAAAAAGTTCGATAAAAATTAATAAAGCAAAGATATACAATAAGTACAAAAGAAAGACTGGTTGAATTAACAAGGTAAAGTTATTGATATTTATTTACATTCCTTAATTTATTTAAAATGACATTCAAATGAATATCAACTCGCACTTCTAAATTTTCCAAATCATTAAATGTTTCAATAAATGACAATATACTCAAAAAACTGCATTATCTACTTTGTCTTACTATTGTTTTTCTGTCAGTCTTTCCTTTTATACGTCCAAGAATTCAGACCCATCTTTTATCTACGTGCGTCGCTCATCAATAAACTAAACAATTAGAACAAAATTGAATCATAAGCGACGTGAATCCGAGTGATCGCTCAGCAAAATCGCACATCGCACAGTAACTACATTGCTTAACCACTCAGTCGTCGTCGCTCAGTGTGGCCGCAGCCTTAAGCGTTGACCGTCTAATAATTAAATGGTTCAATATAGTATTTTAATAACGTTTAAAATCAAAAAAAAAAAAAAAACATCCGGACTTTGAATAGGGTTATCCATTTTATAGTCTTTACGATTTTCTTACAGGACTTAATTTTGTCAATGTTTATTTTCAATTCAAAAATCGGTCCGGCAATATTCATTTTCAAGGTTTTAAAAGTATGCGATTTGCGGGTGTAAAGCTTGATGCCTTGCCAAGTTTCACAAAACAAAGCCCTAAACTACCTAGAGAGTCAATTCAAAGTACATAACATCCACATCCATATCTATCACCTCTTGCTAAAAACGTCGGTTAATATTGGGTTGTAGAATAGAGAATTTACGTTAGAGGTAAATCTTCATCATATTCAAAAAAGAATTGGTCATTTACATTATCAGACCAAATTGAACTCCAGATCTACATATAGTTACGTTGCGCGGATGCATCACAATAACGTTTGTGGATTTTATTTTTATTTCCTTACATGTGACAGTATTAGATATAAACGTCTTTACGGAGCAGTAAAAAATGAGCTTTTTGGTTCAAGAAAATGTATGAAAATTGGTCACCCAAATGACGTTCAGCATCCCCTCTCCCCTCAACGGTTCTTTGATGTTATGCTTTCTATTGTTAACTATTATCTATAAAAATCTTTCCTTTCACTAATGGTAGCCATATTTTTTGTAGTGAGTTCTCAATAACAGAGCCAGTCTCCTATAACATTTTTACAGTTTTGCCTTCTCGTAAGTTTACACAGTTGGATTTGACATACTCGTATGTATCCATATTCAGCTATGAATTATGGATCGTACCATCATTTGGATAATACATCAATATCATCTCAGGATTCATGTGGTACCACAAGGTATCTATCAACCTAACCTAACCTAGAGAGTCATACTCTTACGTAAGATGTTTTGCTTTACACAATGGGCAGCTATCTAATTCACGTGTTTTATCTCCATTTCTCTACCTGCTGGCGATGGACGACATAGATACGTAGATATTAGCCCTGTTCTTTTGGTAAATCTATGGGCAGCAAAGCATGATTTCCCAAAAGAACGATACGCAGCAGCCTGATTTTTTGTATCTTTAAGTTGGTATTCCGAACTTGTGTCTATAATAACAATATGCAAAAAATCTACAATTGATTTGTTTTTATTTCTTAAAACAATACTAAAACTTGAATTAAAAGATGCAAATAAAATGGAATATATATAAAGAAAAAAGAAATAATAAAAAGTTGAATTTTCTACATCTGTTTGTCCCAAAATGTTCATTTTAAGATTATTTTATATGTTTGACGTTGCTTTCAATAAATCATGTCTTGTGGCAATGAAAGGGTATGTTTGCATTGTGTTTCCTTGCAAAAATGATCGCATTCATTATTTAACTATTAGTTATTTTTAAACTTCGTTTACATGCGGCTCAAAAGTAAGGAGGTTAATTAAAAATGAGTTATATAAAATATGGACAGATATAACATTTTTAACCTCATAATTGGGGTAAATATAGTCATGTTTTGGTAAAAATTACTAACGTCGCAACAAATAAACACTGAAAAAAAAACGATTATGTCCACTTTTATATTCACTAGTTGGTCAACGGTCAACTCGACTCCGAATTCAAAATGACGTAAGATCATCAAAATGTGTGTTGGCACGAATTTTGAGTTTAAGTTAATTATCTACGACATCCATCAATAAAATCTGACATCTTATGAATAGGCAATAAGCTATATTTTGAAATATTTAGAATGTATTTCTTGTCATATTTCGCCGAATAGCTCTAAATCATCACTCTTTTCCGCAGGTGATATTAAATCTGATAATTTCCAATTGGTGGTATAACCAAATTAAGATTTTTTAAAAGAAATCTTAACAATATGCACAATCGATTTCGACAGTTTATGTCTTGCACGTGTAATAAGTGCTCTATTGATAACATACACTTACGTGCTGCTAATTAGTTCTTATTTATTACTAAATTAAGGGTATGCACTGACTTGCTTGTTGTTATTCCAATTTCAGAGCTTTGGTAGGGGGCGCTGCTCAAGTTTTAGTTAGCTATTTTTTTATGCACTTTGACAGCATCTGAAACAAAGGTACTCAAACATCTTTTATTTAAATATCTTTGATCTGGCAGTTTCGCACGAATAAGCTATAACTTTAACTTTTACTTAAATTGGATGAACGCTCTCTACCTATGCTTATTAATATGATTAATAAAGCAACAAAAATTAATAAAACGAATTTTTGGACCAATTTGTTGCGTTAAATATTTTTTTATTTCCTGTGCGTAAATAGATGTGAAACAATTTTTTTAAGAAAAGATCACATAATTAACCAAAAATTATTGATTTTTGACTGCTTTCAGCTAACTTTTCCGAATAACTTATCTAATAAATATGTGAACGTGCCCTCCGATATATATTAAAGTCATCGGAACTATCAACTAAACAAAATAATAACATTCGATACTCGAAAAAATGTCACAAATCTATCCAAAGCAGACTTCTGCTTTTAGTTTTATCGAAAGCAGGTTGTTGTATTTGTAATATGTGTAAATTCTGCTTTGCTGCCGATATCATTTTGCCAAAAGAACAGCAAAATTGACGACCAGTGTTGGCGGAGTTACAGATCATTCAATGGAAACCATTTGATTTTCTCAATCACTTAGACTATGCCGATGACATAATATGTCTAAACTGGCAAAAAATATCATTGGGCTGAACCGGATGAGGCAAACCGTTCAGGTGATGGGAGAGTCGAGTGGTCTAAGAATAAACAGCAAAAAGGCAAAAAAAATGCCCACATGCAGCAGCGTATTATTCTACAGAAGACGCCAGTGAAAGAAGTCGAACAGTTTAACTACCTTGGTAGTATATTTTTTCTGCAAATGGCGGTACAGAATTGGACGTTAAAAGTAGAAGCTTGTGCTACCTTCGGTACTGTGTCTCCAATTTGGAAGTCTAGCCAAATCTCCTTATGAACGAAGTTGAGATATTAATTTTGTTTTCTTCTGCTTTTAATTTTAATTTTTTTCTTAAATTAAAAGCAGAGTCCACAAAAAAAGAAAAAAAAAAACAATACCTACGCATGCACATGCGTTTGTATTGTTTTTACATTTCTTCTTAAAATTAATTTGAGATTGGTCGAATCCAATGTCAAATCCGAGTTGTTATATGCTTGCGAAACCTGGATATTCAAGTCTAATATTTCGAAGAAATTGCTGTTTCTTATGTGCCACATCCTAAAAATTCGCTGGTCATAAATTATATCAAACGAGAAATTATGGCTCAGACGTTGACATAAGAAAGCGTAAATGGCAATGGCAATTCATGATGCGGGAAGCAAACGGTGAAATTGAAAAGTAGTCCTTTGAATGGAATCCTCAGGGTGCACGGCCGGCGGGTTGGAAGACCCAAAAAATAAAATGTAAATCAACTGTTTCAGCAGGAGGTGAATCCTAGAAACGTGTGGCCATAATTAAAACACATTTTTGCAGACCGTGAAAGATGGAGACGTCCTATGCTCCAATCGGGATAACAGGACACGGTGATTATGATGAAGACCTAAGTGACAAAGATGCTTCTAGAATTATGAAGTCTAATAGTGCTGCCTAATTCTAGACATCTTTTGTCATCCTGGACCGGTCCGTATAGTATAAACAAGTTAAAACTTGTTTTTTTCTCATATGAAGTTACAATTTGGATCTTAAAATAATAACGTCCAAAACAACCAATTTAATATATGTGTTTCAAGAAGAAAAGAAAAATGTAACTTTATTTTAACCACCCTAATGTGCCGGTGCTATCTATCTAGAATCATCATTGTATGGTAAGGATTACCAACATGGCTTTTGTGTATTCCAAAATTGTATTTTATTTTTAGACAAGTTCTTCTAGTAACATAATTTTTGTTTTACCCGTTTTATACGTGTCATACAGTATTTATGATGGAGTTTATTTTAATAATTTTATTGAGTTCATAGGTACAAGCCTCCATACACCAGCACATTGTATTGTTTGTTTTTCTGTCAGCAAGCCCCTATCAATGTTAGCAAGGCTGTTTTTTTGAATGGTTTTAAATTTGAATTGAATTCGGATTTGATCCGTGTTTTATTTTTTTTTTTTAATCCATAGTTGTGATATGAGTATATCGTTGTTTTGGCTTTTTTTGAGTTCACTGAAATATTGATTTCGTGAAGAAATAAAATAAATATAAAAATAAAGATTTAATTATAAATTTCGAACAAATCACAATGTGAAAAATATCGTATCCCTTTTGGTTATGCTTTAAGAAATTTAAAATTCAATTAGTAGATATTTTATAATGTAAGTGAAGGTATAAAGAAGTTCGGAAAAATATAAGAATGGGCTTTAACTATGAGCATAATAATATAATACCATTATACCAGTGGTGCCCAACCCATAGTTCGCGGGCGCTTAGTAGATAGCGGTCTGGATTCTAGGTACCATCGGAATTTGAAAGGCGTTTTAAAAAAATGTTCTGTATGGAACATCTGCTTGTTTTTTTTCTAATCCTTTTATTAGTACTGATATTTAAGAATTAGCCTCATTGATGGAGACTGATTTATGCATCAATAAAACAAGAACTGAATTAAAAATTATTACATTTCGAAGTGATATCATGCTTAAAAGCAAAGACAATAAAAACAACCAGGATTTTCAAGCTCATGTACCTCGTTAAATACAAAAACGTACGTAACTGTGCACTTATCCTTAAAGCATTCGTCGGGTCAACGTAACTGTGTGAACGGTGAACGCGCTGTTTCTTATTCAAAAGTGATAAAAACGAAAAACAGAAATATGTTAATGAATGAGCGCTTACAAAATTGTATGGGTAGAAAGAGGAAGTTTAATGAGGGGAGTAAATGGGGAGTTTATTTTTGAGGTGCCTCATATTTGCAATGTTAAGTTTCCTCAGGAACTGTTTAATGGGTTTACATTTAGTCCGCAACTACTGTCCCAATTGCCGAGATTACCAAGGCGGTTCTGAAGAATTTCGCTCAGTGTGTGAACGGATTGGTCTGATGCCCATAACACGATACCATCAGCATATGCCACGACTTTGATATCCAGAGGACTTAGCTTTAGTAAGATCTGCTTAACGAGCAGAAGGCCAAATAGGTGAGATAGTACCTCTGCATGTCCAAGCCTTAAGTTTGCAGTAGCCCAATTCTCTATTCACGATCCTGGACTGAAGCATAGAGTCGATCCAATTTGACAGTAGTGGGTCAATGCCACTTAAATCAAGGGCTTGTCAAATTGCTTTATTTTCAACATTGTTAAAGAGCTCTTCTATATCAAGAAATTCACCCAGCGAAAGCTCTTTGAATTGGATAGATTTTTTAATTGTGCCTACCACTTCATGAAGTGCTGTGTTAACAGATTTGCCCTTAGTGTATGCATGCTGGGCTCGTGAGAGAACACCATCAATCAGTGTCTTCAATTGGCGTTTTTCTTTTGTAGTTCAGAGCAGAGTCTGAGTTGTCAAAAAATTTGTTTGTGTTTCTTTTTAACTCAGAGCATGCAGAGCTCCAAATGTGTGTTTCTTTTTTGTTCTAAACATGTATAGATCGCACTCGACGAGCTTGAACATAATTGGCTCAGAATATAAGTAAATTGCTGAACGCACCAAATGCCATGTGTGCCACGAAAGAAAATGTGAAGAAAAAATAATTGGATATAAGTTGGCGAAAGAAGTTAATCGTTTGTTGATTTTCTATATCTGGTGTGTATCAGTGTACAAAAAGGGGTATAGATATTGCTTTTTATGGTTAAAAATGAAAATGAATTCTGATTTTTGTATAATACAATTCTATATACTACTGAAATTATTCAGCCAAGTAGAAGACTTAGCACTATATTTTATTAAACTTGTTGAAATATTGATTCAAAATAGCTTTTAATGGCCTTTAGTCCACGGCGATCTCACTTGGACTTTTTTTTGTGAGAAAATGCATGTTAGTTGCACTGAACCTAACAATGTGCATATTGGTAAGGCCCTTAATAGCGAACTGATTAGTCCAAGTAAGATTGGCGGGACGATATACAAATTTTGTGGACTAAAGACCGTTAAAAGCTTTTTTGAAGCAATAACAGTAAGCTAAGTATTATGTTTACTTGAATTTCGTGTAAGAATATTACGAAGAAGTCCACAAAATGGACTTTCAACATAAAACTTTATTATTCTTCAATGTTGGATCCGATTATACATCTGTAAGTAATTTACACTATTTCCCGCTTAATTGGTCTTAAATGCATTGCAGCTATCAACGTTAAAATATGTAAATATTGGGTTAATCCAAGGGCTCCAAAAAAAATTAAATCTAAATAAATTTATATTATTGATTCTTGTGGGCTTAAGGATGTCAATAACAAATGTTATTTATCGCAACGTTTCGAGTATATTTATATACTCTTCGTTAGGCCTTTATTTATGTAAAGGGTTATCCATTTTGGGGTTTCAAAAGTATAGGGTTGGAATTCGACATCTGTCAAACTAAGTTGTTAAACCAATTTTTTTTTCAGTTGAAAGTCTGACATTTACGAAAATGGATCGCTTAACTATCGCACGACGCATAAAAATTATTAAAACCTACTACAAAAATGGTGATTCTGCCACAGCCACATATCGAGCTTTAAGAGGAGATTATAGTTTACATAATCATCCAACTACGCAAGCAATTCGCAAAATTGTGAAGAAATTTGAAGAGACTTGATTGGTTCCAGATATTGTAAGGCCTGTACATCATCGTTTCGCTCGTACCACTGAAAATAGCGCTGCTGTAAGTAAAAGTGTTTCCGAAGACCCGAATTTGTAGATTCCTCATCGTTCTCAGGAATAAGAATTGTCTTACGGCACATTATGTCGTATTTTACATTTGGATCTACACCTACATCCATATAAAGTCCAGCCCACACAACAACTGAAGCCAGCTGACCATTCACAACGTCGTAGAGACGTCGAATGGGTGCTTGAACAACAGGCGGTGGACGTCGATTTTTCGAACAAAATTTTCTTCAGCGACGAAGCTTATTTCTCACTCGGTGGGTTTGTTAATAAACAAAATTGTCATATTTGAGGTTCTGAGAATCCTCAAGTAATTGAAGAGGGGCCATTACATCCACAAAAAGTCACTGTTTGGGGCAGAGGTGTGATTGGACCTTACTTCTTCGAAAACGACAATGGAACGACTGTCACCGTCAATTCGGAGCGTTATGGTCATATGATAACCGACATTTTTTTGCCTGCTATTGAAGGATACGACTTGGAGAATATGTGGTTTCAACAAGCCGATGCCACACAACTCGAGCGAATATGGCTTTATTGCAAGAGACATTTCCTCCCCGCGTAATTTCTCGTCGTGGCGATATCAACTGGCCACCAAGATCATGCGATTTGACACCGCTGGACTTCTTTTTTTTGTGGGGCTACGCAAAAAGACCGTGCTTATGCAGATAAACCTTTAACTCTTGAGCACTTGAAAACAAACATTCGTCAAATTATGGCTGAGATACCGCCCAATATGTGTCAAAAAGTGGTCGAAAATTACCTCAAAAGAATCGATGCTTGCAACAATTCGCGTGGTGGTCATCTAAATGATGTAGTGTTTTACACATAATGTTAACGTTCAAACTTTATAATAAAAAGAAATATCATGGAAAAAAATATTTTATATGTGTTTTATTTACGTTTACTTTTGAAACCGCAAAATGGATTAACCATTATAACCAAAGTTAAAAAATCATACAAAGATACATTAGTATATACAAATATATATAACATTAAACATTTTTAAAAACAATATTTTGTGACGTCAAAATTAATTACAAGGAATATAGTACCAGCAAATAGTATTTTTTGTGTATCGTTTAACATTTTATACACGCAATGGTAAAAATAGGTAAAAAAAAAAACAGAACTTTGAAGAATTATTGAATTTGGAAGAACAAGAAACCTCGGATGGCATTTTTACGTATCTATTCAAAGCCAAGAAAGTGCTAATATGCACAATTTCAGTTTGCTCAGTTTTTTTTTTCCGAAGTTTCACTAACTTGACGTTGATTTTTTTCATGATTTTATATGTCAAAAATTTATTTATTTAAGTTTACCTATTCGTCTTATCAATTGGTTTTCACTTAGTTGAGCAAAAGTTAGTCAATTAATCGGTTATGTCTGTACTTGAAGGTTACTAGCGTCTATTGGTCCATATTTATTTAGGTAAGTCTGTTGGTTAACAAATTGTATTCCTGTTTGAGCTTATATCAAGAACGAATGATACTGAGACTTTTTTGCAAAAGAGACAGGTCGACACCCACTGTCAATGGCGGATATGTTTTCTTTTAATCCAATTGTTTTGCTGACAATAATTTCAGTATTTCAATATCGTTTTCTGATTCACATCCTTTTTCTTCGGCTGTAAAACTGCAACGGCAGAGTATGAAAGAATCATTAAATTCTGATTTCGACAGCATTGTTGAATGGGGAATATAAGACCGCGAATAATTTAGTGCTTCAAGAACAGAGTGATGCATTCTGTCTATCTGTCTTCTGTTAGAACACACCCTCATGCCGCTTTCAGACCACAGTATGTGCATCAATGTCTCGATGTCTCCAAAAATGCTGTAAAGTGCTTGTTCTACATTCTAAGATGCATGAAATTCATCAATAATCTATAAAGCCTTCATTTTTCCAAAGCTCGAATATAACAGTAGCTCCCAAAGGTAATTTGAATATTTTAGATAACTGTCGAAATGTTGTCTCTCATTATCTTATCACTAATTTTATAAAAAATGTTCTTGCGAAATAACCAGATGCAATCATCCCCCTAAAATATTCACCCGTAATAATCGCGCTTCTTCGACTTCATCAGCTTACCCTTGAGCTCAACCTCGGATGTGTTAAGTAGTGATATTCTTGCTTTCGCCGTACAAAGTGAATGTGGAATGCTTTACATGGCTCTATTTTCCCTCCTATTTTGATATCGTCGCCTGGATAAAATCTTGTCGTAAGTTACAATTTGCTACTTTTGGGGAAACGCATTTTAAGTTCAAAAACTTTTTTCTTAAAAACTTTACGGTGAATTTGTTTAGAAATTTAATGGGAGATACAGAAAACATCTGGCAGCTCAAAAACGTTAAAATAAATATAATATTCTAATAAAGGAAAGAATAAGGGTTAATTTTTCTCAATTTGCCGTTGTCGTATGTGACTGTTTATCCAAAACTACTTGTTTCCCAAACATATACGACAAAATAATCACACATAAGACAAAAATAAAACAAATTTAATTGTTGTTAGAATATTACATACGACAATATAAAAACTAATTACCTATTTTATTTAAAAATAAAAAGAAACTCAAATTTATTTTTTTTTAACATTTTTGTATAAAGAAGTAATTAAGCACTTGTTTTTCCACAATTTAAAATTTGGTTTTTATTAATATCTAATTAAAAAACTTTTTTAAGGCAAACGCGTTTCGTCTTAGTTAGGACATCATTAGGGCAATACATTTTTTTTCCTGTTTTTAAACAAATCATACAGGTTGTAACACCTCACTGGTGATCAAAAGTGTTCATACAAATTAATAAGCTTGAAAATTAAACATAGAGATCTGACTTTAAAAAAGGTTTAAACTAAGTATAAAATATGGAAAAAAAAATATAAAATAAAAAAATTAATATAAAAGGTGATTTTTTAAGAGCTTGGTTTTTGAAAATTCAAAAAAACACAGAAACTTGTAAAAAGTGAATGAAATTTTTATTTGGATCGATGAATCAATTTCTGCCATTTACTTTTTAAAAATAATTTCACTTAAATGTTGCCCGCGGCTACGCTTCAGTTGGTCCATTCTGAAGGTCCAATTTTGGCAAACTTTTTCACACATTTCGGCCGGAATCTCACCAATGACGCGTTCAATGTTGGCTTCCAAGGCAGCAATCGTGTTTGGCTTGTCCCCATAGACAATAGACTTAACATAGCCCCACAAAAAATAGTCTAACGGGGTCAAATCACATGATCTTGGTGGCCAATTGACTGCGCCAAAACGTGAGATCAACTGCTCACCAAATTCGCCTCTAAATTGATGCATGGTTTCGCGTGCAGTGTGGCATGTGGCACCGTCCTGTTGGAACCACATGTCGACCGAGTTTAATTCTTGCATTTTCGGCAAAAAAAAATCTGTTATCATCGAACGGTACCTTTCTCCATTGACCGTAACCCTGCGGCCTTCATCGTCCTTGAAGAAGTACGGCCCAATGATGCCGCCTGCCCATAAACCGCACCAAACAGTGCATTTTTCGGGATGCATTGGTAGCTGCTGAATTGCCTCTGGCTGCTCTTCACTCCAAATACGGCAATTCTGCTTATTCACGTATCCATTTAGCCAAAAATGAGCGGAAAAAAAAACGGAAGTAGCTTGCGAAACACATTTTTCACAGAGCACGAATTTTGATAATAAATTTCAATAATTTGCAAACGTTGTTCAGGCGTAAGTCTATTCAAGATGAAATGGCAAACAATACTGAATCGAAATGTCAAATGTTCGTGGAATTTGTCATGTGTGATCTGTCAAAAATATAAACGTCAAAAACCAAGTAGCACAAAAATCACCCGTCATAATATATATTTTTAAAAAAATATTATATGTTAAGTAGTGGGCTATTGTTCAATAAGTCAATTTGTAAGTTAAAATGTTCATGCACTTATGCTTATTTATTTCAAAAATTTCACATTTGTCTAATACACGTCAAGCAGGTAAAAAATGTAATAGAGACACATCATCGAGGGAGCATCCATATCCAGAAGTTTGTATATGTTGAGCGAGTCCAGAAGAAGGTTCGGGACGTACAGCAGCCTTTAAATGTTCTGTTCTGTAAATCTTATCGATAAAGATCTTGCAGTTTTTCCTATGAACACTCCATTGCATTCCTTGCAGGTTACCTTATACACGCCACTTTTCGAATAAATAGTTGTTTTTGGTTTGATTTTGTTGTTGCAGAGAGCATTTTTTTGTGTGAATTTATTGAAAAAAGCAGGTTTAATGTTAATTGCTGATAGTGGATTGCACAATTTTTCTGAAACTGTAAGAATATAAGGGATCTTTTTCCAACTTTGTGATACCTTTCCAGGGAAAGTCGGGAAAATTGATTGGAAAGCTAGTTTTCTAGATTTTTTCTGCAATAATCGTTTAATTGTTTGGATATCAAATCCATTCATTGTAACAATGGTCTTAATTATCCTTAGCTCTTTCTCATAGCTATCTGTGCTTAAGGGAATCTTAAGAAGACGATTAATCATCGCATGAAAAGCCGACAGTTTTATATTCACGGGATGGGCAGACGATGCTGGAATTATGGAATCCGTTAAAGTTTCCTTTCTATAAATATCAAAAACTAGTTTGTTTGATGAAATCGACAGGCTTAAATCAAGGAAATTGGTGCAGTTAGGTCCATATTCCAAAGTAAAAGAAATATTGTCCTCCAAGTTATTCAATACAGATTAAAGGAAAGAAACATGATTCATTTGAGTGCCTGTCCATACACAAAAGATGTCATCCACATATCTAACCCAAAAGAATATGTTTTGTATAAGCGGACTTTTTGAAGAAAATAACTTTTGTTCCAAATGATACATAAAGAACTCGGCAGCGAAAGGCGAAAACGAAGATCCCATTGCGAGCACCGACGTTTGTCTGTAGTATTTTCCATTAAACTGAAAGTAGTTTTGGTCCATGTATAAGGAAATAAGCTATTTCAGTTGGTGGCATTTTTGTTCATTCTTAACACATAATGAAAATTTATGTTCAAACAGTAATTTTAAATTAGTGTTTGGTACCGACGGCAATAAACTTTTTACATCAAAGGAAACAAGCTTCGTATTAGGTGGCAAAATTAAATTCTTAACTCTATCGATCAAATCTAACGTATTCTTAATTGCATACTTGGGCTTAAAATCTAAAACTTCAGGTCAAGATACTTGCATAGTTTCTGTGCAGGGGCATTAAATGAAGACGACACAGGCCGTAGAGAGATACTTTCTTTATGTAGCTTAGGTAATCCATACAAAATAGGTGCAATGGGGTTAGGGTTGCGAACAAGATATTTCACTTTTGGCTCAATTACTTGGGGTGAACAATTAATAATATCATACACCAGTCTATTGTACTTGTTGGTTGGATCCTCACTCAACACTTCCAATTGCATATCTCCCAAACAATATTCCATTTTTTCTATATACTCAGTTTTTTGTATAATAGGAATAGCATTACCTTTGTCTGCTTTAAACACAATTAAATTTAGGTCTCTGAGCTTAAATTGCATAGAGCGAATATTCCTATTCACTTCTTTGGAACTGTGTGTCAAGTTATGTTTGTTTTCTTCCTTGGCAATAATTCGTGCACAATCAACTCTAGTCTCTATGTTATCATCAGGTAAAGCAGCATCAGTATACACAGAGAGATCAGTAAAAATGTTTATTCGATTGCTTGGGTTAGGCATATATGTAAATTTCAGACCCATTTGATTATTTTTTTAGTATTTATTTTCTGTATAAGAAATAGTTTTTTTTTTATTCTATTATTTGACTTAAAGAGACACATCAATCTGGAGTGTCATAAAAATATATTACTGGACTGGGAACACTATAAACATCACTATAGTTCTATTAACCCATTGAAAATTCAGCCAAAATTTCCAACAGATATAACCAAATCCGACCTCAGAACATTCATCCGACTACGCCTTGGCCATACCGCATTCACCCACCAACACCTACTCAAAAAAGAACCTTCACCTACCTGCCCGAACTGTACGAATTCCATAACTGCAACCCACCTATTAAGTCCATGCTTCTTATCTGGACATCCTCAACTCCAAACGCACACTATCAACTCTAACCCCTTGGATCTACTAAAAGAACCGAAACGAAGCAATATTTTAAAAATTAAAGAAATTATTAACGATCTAAAAATCTCTATTTAACAAATGTTATGATCCCTAGAGCCGAAAGCCTTTGCTGCTGTTTGCTCTTCCTTTTATTAATAGCAATTTTAATTGTATATTGATATATTAATAAATAAATAAATAAATAAATTTTTATTCTCAACAAACTTAAAATAAACAAAAGTAAAATAAAAAGTTTTAATTCTAAAAAAAAAAAAAAATAATTAATTCATATTGGATAAGATACAAAATACCTCAGTGTTTAAAGTATTATTAAATTTTAAATTTAAAAAAAAATCACATTTATAAGTTCATAGTGCAGTTGATTTTTAATTATTTAGGCCTATTCTGCCACATCTGTTATTCTACTATGAATTTTCTGTTATTATGCATAACAGATCTCCCCCATAAAAGATATCTTATAATTGGTATTCAGGAGTTCGATCTTTTATAAAAGAAACATTTATATGAACAGACCGAAAATCTGCTATGAAATTACCAGTTGTAGTTAATAAAAAATCTCGGCAGTCGGCACTCACGAATAACCTGTGGAATGATTGTGTTTTGTTTCGCGAAGATAAATTATTGTTCCATGTAACGTAATTTATCCATAACAGTTCCTGAATTTAATATATGTAATATAAAAAGTTGTACGAAACTAACACCGGCAAGATAAGCGACTATTTTCTTTTACATTTCATCCATGAAATATGTTCTGTGCTTTCGTGTTTAGTTTAAAATTACTTAAATATTTGTGTTTGTTATTATTCATTTTAATAATAATTTGTTATTTCTGTCTCCTTTTAAGAACAATTCATTAACGAAATAAACGTACTAAACATATATTGAAATCTTTTATTTAGTAACCAAAATGTGTCTTTTATTCTTTTATGATCCATAAAAGATTCCATAACAGATTGCGACATGCGGAATATTAAAAATGCAGTTCGTAAAAGACTTGTTGAGAATTTCGAAGTTGTAACAGCTCATTAACAGATTTCTAAACAGATTTCATAGCAGATTTAGCATGCAGAATACCAAAATTATAATGCATTAAAGATTTTTTGACAGCTTAAACTTTTACAGAAAAATTCATAACAGAATAGCAGCATAAGAGAATTAAAGATCTCGCTGAATGGGCCTAATTAAATTTATTAATATTAAAGTAGGAACAAAAAAAAAAGACTGTTTTCAAAAACGCAGAAGATATGCGCTAGTAAAAATCGCATTTCTTTTCTCAAGCATTTTTGAATGCATATACCCTTTAGAATATGTGCAGACAACATGAAGGCCTCTTTTAATAAAAATAAATTTCCTCGTTCGTGCCCCTTCTGCAGCCAAGAAATAATCTGCTAGATACCGATGATTTTGTACCTTTATAAACAGTAGGACTGCACTTCAACTAGGTTAGTGCGAGCCAAAATCTGCCTTTATGAACACGCCAAATGCAGGTCTTAATAAGGCAGTCGCTTACGAAAACATCCATACTCTTTAAAAGATCACAGTTTTACTTGATTTTTACAATAAGGGTATTCCTGCAACGACGGAAATCCCAGATAAACCTCAGAAACCAGATAATTTTATCTCCGCAGGAATGAACTGTCAAAGTTTGTATTGGAATTCTACAAATCAGATAAAATTATTTCACGAGTTTGATGTAGAAAGAGAATAAATAAAAAATAAACCTCATAAATTTATTTCAGTGACCATCTGATTATTTCCCATATTTGAGCAAGTATTTTTAAGGTGGTGTTCATGCAAATATCTGGCGGAAAATTATATCTTTATGCAAAGCGGGAAATTATGTTTTTGCATGAATACCCTTAATGACCCAATAAAATATTTTATCTTCAATGTTTTCGAGATATGGATTCATAGTTTTATATAATTTTTTTATTTGTTGGATTGGATGGCCTTTGGTGGAAATATACGAAGAGCTTTTTGATATAAATAAGCTTCGGTTCGGTTTCGAAAACGTCCAGTGTTTTTGATCAAATCGTTCAAGACTGGAATGAAGATTCGCACCTGCATCATAATCATCATCCCATAGTATTTTGGTGCGCATGTTAAAACAAATAAATAGAATTATTCAAACCTATCTTTTGCTTTATAGTGTATTATCATACGCATAGAGTCCATCCCACACACTTGGTGCATGGTGCAGAGGACTCGTCCAACCTCTTACCTCTGCGAAATCGTGATCTCGAATCGTGAGCGCGACTGAAATTACACCAGTATGTGTGTTATCTTATGAGACATGCGACATACGTTTACCGGAATTTCAGTAAAATAATGTCGTAACGACAATTATTTACCAAACGTTCGCTACACAGATTTTGTATGAAAAAAATGTCGTATGTTTTTATTTTGTCGTATTTGTCGAATTTGTATACACATACGACAAGAAAATACTTAAATGTTGGCGATCGTGCGCATACGACAAATTTTAACGATATTATCTTGGAAACTATGGCCGATATCGATTTCACCAGGTTGTAGAGAAAAATTTAAATAACAAAACTGCATCTAAATCTCAAAACCTCAATTTTTCGCATATGACAAAATTTTATCCAGGCGATGATATTCAGAGCTTTAAAACCAATGCAAATCTGTATTTCTTATTAAATCCTTTCCTATGTTCATAACGCTCGCACTGTGCTTGATCATCTTAAGGATAGTCAAAACCCCATTAGTGCGCTCATCATTGCAAAAAAAAAAACAAAAAAATATTATGTCCGTACTTCTTCGAAAATGACATTGGTGAGGACATCGCGGTCAAAGGCGAGTGATACAGCTCAATGATAACCAATGCGTCTTTTGGCCCGAATTGAACTACATACATACATCATATGGACGTGAAAGACATTTCGTTAAAGCAGAATAGCGCTACATACCACACAGCACAAGCCATGATGGGCAATATGCAAAAAAGTCCGCAGTCGCCTCGCCTACTCGTATAAGCCGCAATCGACCGCTACAAGCAAAGTAAACATAACCTAGATCATCGCTCAAATTTAAATAAATTCGCATGCAGCCGAATCGGATCCGAATCTTTATGCAAATTCGCGAAAAACCTTTAAACAAATTTAAATCATTATCAGAAAAAAATAGTTTCTTAATATCTCATACGCAGCATGTTCTACCTGACATTATTGGAAAATCGTATGTATTTGGCTAGTATTAGTTGGTCCTTGTAATATGTTATTGCCATGACACTCTGACGTCACAACAAAATAGGTCCTACCACCGTCATTGCCGTGTCAAAGTTAATCGTGTCACGGCTAGCTACAATGACTATCACACGAATGACACGTCTGTCAATTTTGTCCCAAAATACAATGAACGTCAAAGTGTGCCACGGTGATATTTGTGGTTGGGTGTCACTGCAATGACATGCAAAACAATGACTATCACACGACGTGAAAACTCTCAAACAGCTGATCATTGGAGGTTAGCCTATGCTGCAATGACATTTATCAGTTTTAGCAGTGACGATCACACGACGTCAATCAATCGAGTAATTTTGTCTTGGTTGTTAAGGGAAAGCTTATTATTTTCCATTAAAACGGCTCCAACGATTTTTATACAAAATTTTGAGAATTGGTACTCGCTATCATTTAATCAGAACAAAACTTACGGTATTTGCCAAGAATTAAAATGGCATCATTTTCCCTCAAACTATCACTATAACATTTTAGCAAACGTCACATACAATATAATTACCTACACACCTATATACTTCACTTTCATTACATATGTCCATGTTTACATACCTTCCATCTATGTAGGTAGGTACAAATTACCCTCCTAATTTACACAATTAAAATATATTTAAATATACATTTGTAGGTAGGTACCTATGTATGTAACTATATGCCCAACCGTGACAAATAAAGACATGGCAGAAATACCTGCCGTGTTACGATTGAGATACAGTCCTTGCAGCTACAGGCTTCGTATCACGGTGTCCCATGAACAATGAAAGCGCTGTCACACGGTCACGGCAATTTGTCATTGCAATGACCTAAACGTGACGTGTCACGGTACCTGTCATTGTTTTTGTCACGGCAATGACATGCAAAACAATGACGATCACACGACGTGACACTTTTAGGACAGACAACTACGTCATAGTGACGTCAGAGTGTCACTGTAATGACACATTATAAGGACCGTCTAATACTAGTTTTACTAACGTAAAAAACGTAACGTAACCATCTGTCATTTCTTATTTTTTTTAGATACAATTTAAGTTTTAATATTATGGTTATGCGTTAAACTAGAATTACATGGTCAACGTAATCAGTCAAGGCGTTGACCTTCTGATGTCGAAATCTGTGCTCATCTCGTCACACCAACGGCAAATGTTGTCAATGAATTGAGGAGACTCTTAACATTTCCGTTGACATTAATTTTTTGATGAAGGCATTGACAGATTGAAAATAAATATTGTGATCGCGTCAGAGAGTCAAAGCGACAACCGATTACGTTGGCTGTGTAATTTATCCTTTAAAAATGTTTATTTTGGAAGGTTTTTGATTTTTTTAAATAAAAATTTTATATATTCGTGCTACTGAAACTATTAAGCATAATTTAATCGGTCTTGTTGATTCAAAATAGAGTTTACCGGCCTTTAGTCCACCAAATTGTAATCTCACTTGAACACATTCATTGACTGATGATGTTTGACCGAAGGTCATAATCCTAAAAAGGAAATTCCCAAAGCCAAAATTCCCAATAGAACACCTATATATGTAAGTGAGTGATTGACTATAATGTACATAAATATCTTCTCTTTGGGATTTCCTCTAGGGATTTTCGCTTACCTACCCTGGCTAAATAACTTTAGATTTAGGATTGAAGTAAACTTTATTTAAAACTATGTGCCGTACTGGGTTTCACCGTAAGGCATAAGGATCTTTACATTTATACCTTAACTAACTGTAGATTAAGTGCTGAAAGACACGGTTGCTTTTTTTATTAATCCCAGTTCATAAATTTCTAATAAAACAACTTTGGTTAAGAAATTCAAAAAAAAAATCCAATACATTTCTATTCGCGTCCTTGCCAGTAGGCATTTTTGTTTCATAATCTTACGAGTATATAAGAAAGCAATGAATTTTGGCTTTGTTTTAAAGCCGCGTGATGCGTGAATAACACCGTCCTTCGTTTCCAAGTTATGCTGCGCTATGTACAGATGTCGGAAGAAGCTGCTGTAGCATAGTACGGTATTTTACTGAAATTAATACAAATTGTTAAATTCTTTTTTAAGCATTACTAGGTATAAGATAATTTATTTCTTAATGTCGATGCCTTCAAATAAATAAATAAAATTTATAATGTACAATAGGTTCGGTTTGGTGACCATCCGTCCTTTTTTATAGAGGACAGCCCTTTATTTCAGTAACGTGTACTTTTTTTGTTTTTCCAAAAGAAGACAATAATTTGTCCGCTTTTTAATAAATTGTCCTCTTAATGTCATATTTTTTATTTGAAACATTTTTATTACAGAATAAAGTACTTCCTTCAGGACTAAATTACTTAAACATAAAATGAAGACAACACAGGTTTAAATAATTCAGTTCTGTCATCTGGGTTTTGCTATTGTGAATGATCATCCAAGTGTATTTGTCCAACTTCCATAACAATCTTTTTGTGGAGATCTTAATACTCGTACTTTATTAAGAAGTCGGGATAACATTTTTGAAAATAAAATACACGACTCGATCGCACGAACGTGCTCTTATGTCCGACCACTTCGTGTACAAACGGTTTCCATTAAGTCTCTAAATATATTTTCAAAGTCGGTTGAAGAAACTTGGCTTTACAAATAAATCGATGTCTTTTTGGCACCAAAAAAAGGTAATAAAATACAAAATTATATTTTGCTCTACCACTTTTTTGTAAATTCACTTTTGATTTTTCATTGATGTCATCTGTTCATTGAAAAAGCTTTTCATCATTGAAAAATCAAAATGAATTTACAAGAAAGTGGTAGTAGAGCAAATAAAATATTTTTTGACAAAATATAATTATGTATCTTATAACCTTTATTTTGATACCAAAACGAAATCAATGAATATTATCTAGTAAATAGAGCATATTTTGAATTTGGAAAAAAAATCGAACTCAAAATTGTAATCAAACTTGACATTACGATAATGGAGAACACCAAATAAGTAGATCGCTTAAATCCGTCTGTCTGTCTGTCTCTACGTCTGTTTATCTGTCTGTCTGTCTGGCTGTACAACATTCTATAGCCTAAACGGCTGAAGCGATTTTCTTCAAACTTGGTACTTAAGTGTTTTAGGTGATTGTTTCAAATAGATTCGCAACCGTATTTTTCATTACCAAAAATAACGGTAAAAATACAATTTTTTCTACTATCTTAACTATCTCGAAAATGGCTCTTACGATTTTGATAAAAAAAAGTGTGTGCACTACCTTAGGTATAGTCAACAATTTGATAAAATTGTTTTTTTTTTTTAAATACATTGGCGCAAAATTTTAAACAACCCATTTTAAGCACTTAGTATTTTACTAGTTAGCAATTTCCTAAGTGCTTATTGATTGAATAACTATTTAAAAAATCATTTTCTAAGTTAGTAAATTGCTTTCAGCTGAGATTTGGATTTTGATGAACACAATTATTGTTGTTATGCGTTGTATATTAATTATATGTTAATGAAAACCCAACATGTGCTCTAAAAAGGTATTAGGTATTTCTATTTCCATCATTTTAACTTCATTATTTACAAAAAAAAAAAAACAAAAACTGTGCACCAGCAGGACTCGAACCTGGGACCCTCGGGTCCATCAGCGATATACATTGGCGAAAAATTTTAAACGATTTAGTAAAATATTAAGCCCACTTTTAGCAATTTACTAAGCTAAAAGATGATTGAGCTAATTTTAAACGATTTTAACATTTTACTAAAGTTAAAAACACGGAATGGCTACTTTAACTTTTAGCAATTTACTAAATCCATTATGGAATCTGATAGTATATCAGCCTTGCACGCGGGGTGCCCTGGTTCGAGTCCTGCAGGTGCACAATTTTGTTTTTGTTTTTTTTTTTTGTAAATAATGAAGTTAAACCGATGAAATAAGAAATAAGTAATACCTTTTTAGAGCACATGTTTGATTTGCATCAACATATAATTAATTTACAACGCATAACAACAAAAATTGTGTTCATCAAAATTCAAACCCTACAAATGCTCAGCCTTCTCCTTAATTAGCAATTTACTAGTTTAGAAAAGGTTTAACAATTTTGAAATAGTTATTTAATCAATAAGCTCTTAGGAAATCGCTAACTAGTGAAATGTTAAGCCCTTAACAATGGGTTGTTTAAGATTTTGCGCCATTCAGATGACATAATGGATTTAGCAAATTGCTAGAAGCAGAAGTAGCCATTCCGTGATTTTAACTTTAGCAAAATGTTAAAATCGCTTAGAATTAGCTAAATCATCTTTTTAGCTGAGTAAATTGCTAAAAGTGGCTTTAACATTTTACTTAATCGTTTAAAATTTTGCGCCATTGTTATGAATGATAGGTACCTGATATACAACCATTTTTTATATTTTCGTTTTTCGCATAAACGGCTCGACGAATTTTATAAATTTCTGCTTACCCTACCGATGACGCTATTAAAATGTGAAAGGAGTTTATCTAAATTAAAAATTATAAAGAATAGATTAAGATCGAACATGGGCAATGAAAATTTGGAGGCGTATATGTTTACATATGTTAAAACTAGCTGACCCGGAGAACTTCGTTCAGCCTAAGTTCATTTTTGTCAAAAAATAATAATTCCGAGCATGAGCAATGGTGTTTCATGTAATGCGGTCGATTAAAATTCTTTACTCTAAAGTTTTATTAAATGCAATAAAAATAACTAAATTTACTATGTTTTTCAAATCAAAATGATTGGCGTGTCGGCCAGCCTTACGCTTTTGTACTGAAGTGCTTTATGGTACACAACATTCTTAGTTTTATTTTCGGGAGCGTACACGTACAAAGCGGTAGGTTTGCCGATACGTGAGCATGCCACATATAATGTGAGAAACAAGAAACACCCTGTTATTGTCCCTGCGGCTTATTGATTGTCATATCAAAAGCGAGACGCACCAGAAATTGAAGACACTTAAACAGGAATGGTAAATCGTTCGGCATAAGCGGAATCCGTGAAATGAGATAGAATATTCAAAATATTAAAAAAATTCCGTGGGATTTTTAGTGGCTTCGTTTTTTTTTATTTGACCCCACGCAAAAGCAAGTACCTACAATTCAATTTGAATGACTTAACGAAAAGGACACCTCATATTCATTCCTTATGCCAACACGAATCCATCAATCCCAAAATTTTGAAAATCAAACGATGTTCCAGGGTTACCAATTTTCCTGAAAATTTTCGTGAATTTTCATCCAGAGTATCCTATATGCCCTTCCTAGGGCCAAAAGTCCTAAATCGTGAACAGATTTTCCTTTATTATCCTATGACCTTCCTTGGGTCAATACGAATTCATGAAGCCCAAAATCATGAAAATCGAAACATCCGTTGTCGAGTTCTGCGTGCACACACGGACGACATTTCTTTTTTATGATATCCTTCAAGAAATCAAGAAATGTACCATCGTAGAAAAACTATATTAAAGTAGTTCCGAATACATTCGGCTTTTACAGTAATATAATATGGATTCATATTAAGATATATCTGTAATTATGAACCTGTATTTCTTAATAATATTAGTTTTGGAATTATTTTTAGTATAACTGTTTTTAAAGTGGATTTTTTATTTCAAGAAAAGGAGAAGGGGGCGTTTCTTATTTTAAATCCCGGTAGCAAATTTGCTCTAACCACGCGCCAGCAAATGGACCAAAATTATTCAAGCAGAGCAAGATGCCATAATTTTAACAAATGCCGGCAAATGTCAATTCTACTTTGGTATGTCTGAAGTAGTCAGATACAAAAAACACGTTAACATGGTCATAAATTTCTGTACTATAAAAATCGCGGAATAACTGTTTCGATTGACATCTCGTCACCTGAGTTCTATCTTGTTCTATGTCCATTTTTCAAAATGTTGGGAAATCGATTTTTAAAGTTAAGATCGAAAGCTTTTGTTTATTTTACGTAATTTATTTTTGGAAGTTATGTTTTTCTGCAAGCCTTATCAATTTTGTTTTAAAAACAATTTACAAATTTCTTTTTTCTTTTGTTCAGAAATAATGATAAATAAAAATCGAGGCATACGTTATTTTGGATATTGAACAAAGTTATACCGAGTAAAAATAAGTTGATAAAATTGGTGGATATTGAACAAACAAACTTAATATTGAATAAGATAGAAATTAACAACAATGCTATAGAAAACAGAGGCATTTTGTATTAAATTGAACAAAAACATATTTCATTATTCAAATCAGATTTCATTAGGTTATCTGAATGGTATGAATGGGAACAATAAAATTTTGAATACTTGGTATGTTTTTTTCATCTGAAATTTAAAAAAATGATTTAGGTCTTAGAAAAACATTGCCTCTATATTCGATTTGTCTGCAATCTTTGAAAGATACCTTTTTAAAATCCAAACAAGTTTTATTAATATTCAAGAAATGTTATATACAGTTAAATTATATTATAAAAGTAACTCGAAACATTAGGTTTCCGCAGCGAAAAAACGTTTTGCAGGTCATAAACGATAACCGCCGTATATTTACACTCTTTTTGTTTTTTTGATTGATATCACGCTGAGCCTTTGCTTAATTATGATTACTGCGATGAACGTTATAATCTCGTTTTTTACATGTATTCGAAATTCTTGTTGCTTAATATCTTTTCTAGGTTTAAAAAACGACATATTGAATGATTCATTGTAAACTTTCCTATAAATATTACAGGAATATTCGGATTTTCTTGATAAATTTTGCATGTATCTGTAGAGAATGAGTACCCGTGTCATTATATTTTGTTGCAAAAAAAAAAATAGTAAATCCGATTTTGAGAAATGTCAAGATTTGAAAAAAAATATTTGGCAGACATAAAATGTTTGGTTGCCCAAAGAATACATAAAGGTAAACTTTTTCCGAGGCACAACTACTGTTTTTATCTTTTTGGTTAAATTCTTTACACGACTTTGTAATAAAATTGGCCATTCTCATGGTCTTTTAATCAGAGTTGCGAATTTTTGAATTAAAAAATCTTTAAGACATACCTAAGTCTGTAGATAACTTGAAAAAATTGAATTCATAAGCTTGTTAGTGGCTTATGAATTAAAAAAAAAATAATTCATAAGCTAGTTGGTAGATTGGAAATTCTTAAGCTTGTTTTTAGCAGAAATATCGAACCAAAAGGAGAACATGCAAAAAAAACAGATGAATAAACATAACACTGTTAATAATGATGAATAAGGGTAACACTTCTTAAAAGTTGCACTTACTTATAGAGTCAAGGCATGCTTCGAATGCTACAACCTTAGTGTTGCGAAAATAGAGGAGTTGCGCGAATCGAGGGTTGCGTTAACTGAGTTCGTACTGTGCTTTCGATGTTAGACAACATTTTAAAATGTATTGCTTTGAAATAAACGTTAAACAAAAATTAATTTCTATGAAAAGTTCAATACTCGAAATAAAAGTGACGTTCAAATTAAATTATTCTAAAGATTTTATTTTCTTGATTGAAAAATTCGATGTTGTTATCCGGTTGTTTAACAGTTAATTAAGTTTATTTCTCTGGCAACTAACTCCGTTTTTATCTGGAGATTGAAAAATCGGCTCTAAGTAATTAAATCTGTTTTAATTCATAAGTCACCAACTAGCTTGTGAAATAAAGTCAAGCTTAAGCTAGGAAGTGACTTAAGCCTTTGCAACTCTGCTTTTAATACAAAAAAAGCTTTGAATATATGTAGACGCTCCTCATCCGAAAATTTGGAAAAACAAATTCTTTTATTGGTAAGAACTTACACGCATTCAGAGTTCATCTTTTATAACAACGCACTGCACTTGCACTGACGTGCTTACTCGATGAGAGATCAAAACACTAAATGAGCATATACTCAAATCAAGTGCAATAAATTTTTCTTTTTTTAGCTCCGAGTAAAGAACTAGGCTGTCAAAAAGATCTGTATTTCTTTTTTTTAGCTTAGATAAGTCTAGTGTTACTTTTTTTCAATCAGAGCTAAATCGGAGCATGGCATGCTCCATTATAGCTCAGAATAAAATGACCGATCAAACGGAGAAAAGTGATGAGCGCGGCTAATTTTACTCATAATTTTGACAATAATCACGAAGTAAAACAAATTAAAAACAAAAATGAATTCAGAAAACGAAAGCCTGGGAACTACTGGTAAATAAGTTTTAATAAGAAAAACAACAAGTTTTAATAATTTATGAAAGTTCTGCACTTAAGTTTATTTCAAAATTAAATCGGAGAGCTCTATTCAGGTTAACTCAGGTTCTGTTTAGTGATCTGCCCGGAGAGTAAAAAGAAAAACGCCTAATGGTGATCTCGTATGATATTGAAAAAAATAGAATTCTTATGTTCTTACACAACCAAATTCATATCTTTTTGTTCAATAAGGCACAAATTGAAACCAAAATATTTTGAACATTGAACAAAAAAGAAATAAATGAAGTATATAAGGATATTGAACAAAAAATCCATTAATGTGAATATCGAACAAGAAAGAAATAAAAAGGAATGATTTAAAAGATATACCATGAATTGTTCAATATTATACAAAAAGAATGAATAGTAGTTTATTGAACAGAAGTTGCATAACTTGAAAACTAAATGAGATAGAACAAAATGGTTTATGCCAATCAAAAGACGACCCTCGAATTATAAAAACTGCATTTCTAACTCAATTTCGTCCAAAATGGTCTATTGAACAAGATAGAACTCAGGTAACGATCTGGCCAAATAGCAAACAATTATTAGCATTTTACGATTAAGAGAATGATTTTCCATCACATTTTTCGTGATCATAGTTTCGTGTATAGATTTTTGGCCGTTCTTCATTGGACACGTAGTAAGTTTTAGCCGATTTACCTTTGGAGTAATAATTATAAAAAAAATTGATTTCAAACAATTTTGGTAAGCATGATGAAACAATAACAATAAATAAGTTTTTTTTGATTTAATTATTTGTCACCTTTAATTCATTTCGAATTAACTGATGGAGAGAAATGTTGAAAAATTTCGAACAAAAATATTTTTTTTTATAATGGTGTTAAAAATTTCGAGGAATGTACCACTATATAAAATTGTCGAAATCAGTCGAAAATAAAAAAAAAAATTCTATGGCTAGTAAGCAGCTACCGCCAATACCATTTTGTGTAACTATAGTAACTATTGCAAGTAAAAAAGAAGTGTTTTTAAAAAAATAAAATGCGCGACTGGATCGCACGTATACTTGCTCTTATGTTTCATCGTATGTACAAGATTCTTAGAAGAAACATCTAATTATATTTTACAGTAGTTTTTTACTAAATTTTGTGAACAAAAAAATGTCTTTAATTTTTTTTCTAAAAAATGCAATTAGAGTGATTGCTTATGCGAATGACGTTGCTATTACGGTTTCAGGAAAACATCCAAACACTTTCTGTGCAATCCTTCAATTTGCACTTAATAAGCTAACCAACTGGGCAAGTAGTTGTGGTTTAGGTGTAAGCCACCATAAGTCTGAGCTTGTCCTCTTTGGAAGGAAACACAAAATTCCGCACGTTGATCCTCCATCTATAAATGGTATAAGTCTTAAATTCTCGAACGAAGCAAAATACTTATGTCTTGTTTTTGATAAGAAATTAATTTATTAATTTAAATATATTGGAAATCCAATATACAAGAAGGAGTTAAGAAAGCCACGGTTGCACTTCTCTCATGCAAGAAGGCCATTGGCAACAAATGGGGTCTGGAGCACCGCGTAGTCAATTGGCTATACACAGCGGTTATTATACCTATTCTTACTTACGGGGTGTTTGTTTGGTGGACTGCTCTAGACAAAGCGACAAATAATAATAAACTGAGTAGAGTTCAACGCACTGCTTGTATGTGTATAAGTGGTGCTTTGTGTACTACTCCAACTGCAGCGCTTAAAATACTTTTTAATTTGACACCCTTAGATATTTTCAGCAAGCAAGCCGCAGCCTGCTCAGATCACAGTGGGAGGATAATGCTTTCTTGGAAGATGGAAAAATTCAGTTTTTCACCGATATGGGATGGTGTTTACTCTAACACATTAAATCTTAGTCTCACATTCCGTCCTCCTAACCATTGTAGCGTGTCCAAAGCGGAATTAATGGCAATTAAGGAGTTTCTATTCTGGCTTAAAGAAAACGTGATATCTGCAAAGGATATCACCATTTTCTCCGACAGCCAGGCAGCGCCGAAATCTCTGGATTCAATATCCACTAACTCCAAAACGTCCTCGGCCGAACAGTTCAACATTCACCTATACTGCCTGCCAGGGCACAGAGATATTCCGAGGAACTGCAGGGCAGACGAACTCACCAAACATAAGAAACAACACTACCCATTTCAACTGACTACAGTAACCTGGGTATTCCAATCGCTACATGTAAATATATGCTAAGCCTTAATGCTATATACAGGACAAATCTAGGTGGACTCGTAGTAACACATGTCTAGCGACTAAAAAAGAAAGCTGGATCTTAAACGCTCTAAGGCTTTGACCTCTCTTTGCAGACGGCACATTAGCTGCACTATAGGTGTCATCACAGGACACTGCATCATAGGTAGACATGTTGCAAATTATTCTTCATCTCCTCTGTACATGCCCTACACTCTCTAACAGACGAAGACTTCTTCTAGGAGACTTATTCTTCAGTGACATTAATGAACTAGCACACTTACGCATTAATTTTCTCCTCCGCATCATAAGAATTCTCAAAATGGTTTTAAGTTCTTTATTTTGGGGCAAAAAACATTACTCCTGTGACATCACAATAGTCATTTCTTTTTGGGCTAAGTCTGTTAGTTACTTACAGCTAACAGCCACTATAACCTAACCTAACCTAACCTATAGAGATAAGGGTTTGCCATTATATTTTAAAAATGATTTCGGGCAAGTGGCCACCGCGGCTGACTTGAATAAATTCCAGCCGAAGGCCCAATTATTAGAAATATTCTCTTCCAGGGCGTCAATCGTCTTGGGCTTATCTGCGTAGACAAGCGACTTCACATAACCTCACAAAAAATAGTCTGGTAAGTCGCACGATACTGGAGGCCTTACCACACGCCCACGATATAATGCGCTCACCAAAAGATTCCTTCAACAAATTGATTGCTTTGTTTGGCTGTATGGCATGTACCGCCGGCTTGTAAGAACCAAAGGTGGTCCACAACAACATGCTCCAATTCCGGCACTAAAAAGTCATTAATTATGGCTATACAGCATTCCTCATTAACTGTAATATTATGGCTGGCTTCACTTTTGAAGAAATATGGACCAATGATTCCCTCTGCTCATAGAGCACAACAAACAGTGACTTTTTGAGGATGCAACGGCCGGCGCGGCGTTTCAACAATGTCTTGTGTATTATGATCACTCAATATACGACAATACGACGTACCCATTTAACCGAAAGTGAGCTTCATCGCTGCACAAAATTTTCTTGTGAAAATCTGGATCGGTGGCCATCTTGTTTTAGGCCCATTCACCGAACGTGCGACGTGCTTGATGGTCAGTCGGCCTTAATTCTTGAAATTGCAAACCAAACTGAGCATAAATCAAGTGACAGAGCTGCCACTAGGAAAATAAGTATTGGCAGATTGAAAACCACACGTTTAAGAAAACATCCGTTATTTAATAATATAAGCTTACAAATATAATTTCGAAAAAAATCGTCATCCGTTTTCGAAATATTGAATATTTAAAAATTAAAAAATCTATTTTTCTAAAATGTTGGCATGCAGTAATATTATTTACCCTTATTATGATTGTCAATTGCAAATTGATGGTTGATAAATACTGAGATTTAATATTAAATAACCTCATTGATAAGAGTTTTGGTAATTGAGAATGATGCAGACCATTGTGAATTACAAGAAAATCGATAATTACCATTATATAGCTGTGCAGTTTTTAAATAAGCCGAGGTCTTAAAACCAAATTTCAGCGTTTATCAATAATCAAATTGATAACTGACAATCGTAATAGGGCCCATTTATAATTTGAAGGCCCTCCTATATAAAATTTTTTCTCGAAATCCGTAGAACCACTTATGAGATCGTCTAAAATAAAAAATGGTTCTATGGCAGGTACTGTTAATAGCAAAATACATATGTAAAAAAAAAAAATGTTGAACCAAAACGTACACTATATTCATACCCATAGTAGTACACAGAGTTTTGTTTTCAAAGCTGTTTGTCATTGAAGCCGCTTTCGATTTAATTAAGATGGTAACAAATAATACATGGCAGCTACCGTTAGTTTTGGGGCTAAAAAACGATTCCAAAATCTATTTGAGAAAATCACGTAAAACGCTTGAATAACAAGTTTGAATAAAATCTCCTCAGCCGCTTAGGCTGTAGATCGTTGTACAGATAACCAGACAGATAGACAGACAGACGGATTGCGAGACCCACTTTTTGGTGTTCTAAATCATCGTTATGTCAACTTTGATTAAAATCCCGAGTTCGATTTTTTTTTCCAAATGCAAAACGTGCCCTATAGAACCTACATATGTACATGCACCGCAAGGAAAAATTAGTCTGAAATTAAATGGAAGAATTTAAAGGCAATGTATGAATCTCGATGTGTTGAGAATCAGGGCGGATTAATAAAGCTTAAACAAATTTTTAAGGACATACTCGTAGTACATTATTTTGAGGAGTTAAGCACTGATAAATATTCTGAAACCTCATATAAAGCGACTTGTCAGTTTTGGCCAGTGACTTTAAGATAAGATTGTGTTGCTTAAGCATTTTATTTTCAGACACACCGCCACTGTGTTAAATTTTGCAATAATTTTCTTGTGACCTAGTTTCCACTCTGGATATTCTAGATCACGTACAGCTTTAGTAACGTGAATCGAATACGTTTGGAATGCTTCTATAAATTGTCAGTATTGAATTTAAATATATTACGCAGGGCCTTCTAAATATTATGGATGAAAATGAAACTTTAAAAATTCCACGAATAGTACTGAGGCAGCAGCATCTGCATCAGGCAACGAAGAAAACTTTGAAGTTTAAAGCAGATCTTGTGAAAGCCAAAAGGACTGCAATAACAACTCTTGGAGACGGCAGTAAGGATTTTTTTCCAATTATACATACATTCTTAAAAATGTTGGCAACTTTGCCAATGTCAACATTTACACCAGAAAGGATTATTTTTGACGTTGAAATGATTAAAAACATTTTTAAGAAAATCTACCGGTGAAGAACGACTTACTCGATTAGATTTGATATCAATTCATCGACACATAGAAATAGATAACTGGCGAAGTAATTGATATAGGAATTTGCAGTAAAAAAGGACCAGCGAGTAAAGTTACTTTTATAAAATTTTGTTCAATGTTGTTACTTTTTTTAACCTATATCTAACTCCTTTTCTTATACATACCTTATAACCATTCAATACAAAATATATGTAACTGAAAGAAATTTGACAACCAGTGTTGAAACATGTAGACTTTAAATGTAGACTACATGATAATCCACATGTAGACAATACGATGTAGACAATTCAAAATTGTCGACATAAATTTGTCGACAATGCAGACATTGTAGGCAATTAATTAAACCATCATAATTCATAATGTTTTCAACTAAAATTTATCAAACATCTAAACATATATGTTAAAAAAGAACCAAGTTCTTCTATAAAACAAAACATGTATGTAAGGACAAAATAGTCGTACAAAAATCATTTGGTCTAAATATAAACGTAAGTTTACCTAGTTCGATGCTTATTAAAGTTTTAGTTTTAAATATTTAAATTAGAGAAGATATCGAAAAACTTTAAATTATGGGAGAAATCTGTTATGATAAACCTACTGATAGGTCCAATGAATCACTTCACTGGTTTATTACTACTCTAGTTTTAAAAACCTTTTAAATCTGAGGATTTAGTAATAAAATTAAAAAAATTCCAGTAAAACTTACAAATTTGGTTCAATAATCAAATAATAAACTGCAAAATTTCTCAATAATTTGGAGTTGTTAATTTTTTTTTTGGTCCGATTTCAATTCTTTTAGCAGAGATATTGGCGCATAATTTAAAACAACCTATTATTAAGGCCTAAACACGATACTAGTTAGCAATTTACTATATACATAGTAGTCTGCTAACTTTTCATAAATCTTAAACCTTTTGTTAACTAGTAAAATGCTAATTAAGCAGATAGCAAAGCATTTGTAGGGTTTGAATTTCGATGAACACAATTATTGTGTTTATGCGATGTAAATTGATTATATGTTGATAGAAACGCAACGTGTGTTCTAAATAAGCATTCGATGTTTATATTCTCATCATTTTAACTTCATTATTTACAAAAATTAAAAAAAAAATGACACAAGCAGGACTCGAACCTGGGCCTCCGGCGTGCAAAGCCGATACACTATCAGAATGACAATACTAAAAATTTAAAGTAGCCATTCGGTGATTTTAAAATCCTCTTTTTAACCAAGTATCATACTAAAAATGATTTAACATATTACTAAATCATTTAAAATTTTGCGCCATTATGTTTACTCTGATAAAATGGCTGAGTGACATGGCCATTAAATATTAAATATCAAATTTTCAATATTTCGATTCCCTATGAACAGGAACGGGTTGGGGTCAAAATTCTGCCGGGTCAAATTTCTGCTTTCAAAATTCTGCTTTAAAATTCTACTTTTGAAAATTCTGCTTTTCAAAATTCTGCTTTTCAAATTTCTGCTCATCTGCGCGCTTTTTAACATTTTCCAAACCTTTGTTTTCCTTATTATTTGCAGAATTTTGATAAACAGAGCATACTCTTACTTTCTTAAGAGTTTAATAAAAAAAATATTTTTTTTTGTCGGTTAACTTCTTAAGGCAATTATTCAGTTAGTGTATATTAAAGAAAAAAAAAGAAAAAGTGTTTCGAAAACAAACATATAAAAAGAATTATAAAAAGGAGAACCGATAAAAGTCTAAGTATAAGTCTTTCTTTTCTTTTTTTTTGTAATTTTTTTTTTTTATAATTAAGTTTACCTAATGGAGTTGTTTTGTATTATTTTTGTTTCTCGTTTGTTTTACAAAAAACAAAAAAATTTAAAAAAAAACTAAGCAGAATCTTTCTTTTTTGTTGACGAGCAGAATTTTCAAACAGGAATGCCTCTTAAGTCTAATAAAGATAATCATTTTACGTGAAAGTACTTCTAATAATTGATACAAGATCTGAGAAAAATCTGAGAATCGAAAATCTCCAGTTTTCAGTTTTTACCTTTATACCAAATCAATATGAACTCAAATCATATCACTTAACCACATTTCATTTTTCTACAGCAATCCGAAGTGCTTCATAATTGATATCGATTCTAAGACAGTGAGTGGATACGGCGCCCCTGAACGGAAGTCCTAAGCTTTTCGATTTTTCTTGTGTAGGTATATGAACTTCAAGTCAAGACCTACGATCTACCGTATTTTATACTCCTACAGCAGTCTAAAGAGCTTTTTTAATCGAACCAATAATTGGAAGAAGGGAATAAGCCCCAAGGTTTCCAAAAATTAAATTTTAATCCAAATTCCATTTCTGTTACGTCGAAAAAATAAAGAAAAACCTTTTTTTAACAGAAATTGCGTTAAGCAATTTCGCATAATCGATTAGGAGATATCACTAACTAAAAAGTATTGTCAAAATGTTGTTGTATTTTTTGTTCTCCTTTTGGGCGTGAGAAAAAACGCCCAAGCCAAAATCTTGCCAATAACTGTACTCCTTTTTAAATCAAACCGCGAAATTTTTGCAATGATTTTATTTGTGAGATTTGATGTGAAATTTGTTGTTTACATTGTCAAAATATTGTCTATATTGTCAATTCAACACTGTTGACAACCTTAAAAGTGAAAATATATTTTTTTTAACATTTACCCCCCCCCCCCCCCGGAAATTTTTTTTTGGTTACAGCCTTGTGAACAGAATTTGGCTTAAGTGACTTCTTTGCGGAATTTCAAATGATTACTTGAGTGACGTTTAATATGCATTCATCTTTCTTTACCGTTTGCCATCTACCTGATAAATATGATCTCAAACAAAACCAATAGATGAATGCTGAACTAAGCCCAATCCTTGAAAATATGCCAAATACGACCATGATTATCCGGTGAAAAAGTTTCAGAAAATCTGTGTAAAGAACATTAATTTTTTTTAATGATTTCATCATTTGGTTGCAACAACATAGGTATATAAACAACCTTAAATTAGAAAACCACAATTGAACAGGATAAGCAGCATCAGTTATAGACTTTAAGCTAGACTTTTACCTATAGGTCTGAATTTTATCACCAAATGCTTGATACCACTCTTAAGAAGGGTCTAATTTGAATTTTTTTTTAATTTAATTTTTTTTTTCAAAATTGTTCGTTTTTAAAAAATAATCCTCCAACAACTTTAACGCTCTTAATTAGATTATAATGTTTTTGAACAACTTTCATTGAGAAATATATTTAAGGATTAATACAAATAAAATACATATATATATCTCCCGCCTAAGTAGTGGCAAATATGGTTTCATCGTATAAAATTTGTATTCTTGTTTCGACCCGCTGCATGGTATGCTTAATTTTTCAAAAAATCAGACTAATTGTCTTAGAAAAAAATGGCAGTGGAAAATACTGAGTTTCGTCTTTTATATTAACGTCTAACGTCTAGTTTTATTAAAGTCCCAAATTTTTTAACTTTTATTTTTAAAATCTACCTTACTGTAGTGTCAATTTTGCAATTAATAAACAGCAAGGATTTTTTATCAAGTAGGTAGGTACCTTCCAACATACAAGAATCATAACTGTCGTAATTTCTCAAACCCATTACCGCCACTTTCACATTCACATACCTTCTTACAAAAGATCCAAGATATTGTGGTTAAACTTATTATTGAACAAGATTTCCTTCAAATATATTTGATTTACAAAAAAAAAAGTATCGAAAAACCAATCATGGTGTGATGATGAAGTGAAATGACATAAATTATTAAAAATGATTTCAGTGTACCTTCATTACAGGCGTTTCGAGGCAAAACTTACTAAAAATAAATAAATTTAATTACAGGTCTAAAGCCAAACTAAAAATGGGTATCTATAAAAAATTCCCTTGACACACAAAATAAAAACCAACCAAAATGGACCCTTAAAAAAATTAAGCCCAACTACACTGACATGCCTATAATGTATATGTATGTGATTTGGCGCTGAACTCCAAAATATATGTAATAAATATTGTACATAGTGAACAAGAAAAACAAGCAGCCAACCCATTATTTCTGCCCAAAAAAAAAACTAAGAGAACAATTGGCAGTCTCCAAAATTGAAAGTTGGCATGTCAATATTCAAGGATTGCAGCTTGTTATTTAAGCACCATGAGCTTATACCTAATGGACATTAATAAAAGTAAGTAGCTATTGTATTTCCGACCGAAAGAACTGGAAAGAGTCATTGAAAGGATTTCTTTGAAACATCATCCTTTATAACTTCACAAAAACACTCCTTTCACAATCACCCACAATCAGTATCAACCTACTACATACATACAAACATTCATATATTCACTGAAAAATGAAGAGTCAAGCAAAAAAAGCAGGATTGTTCCAAAAAAATAAAAAAAAAATGGAAAGGAGTGCCTCAACGCAATGTAGGTGCCTACATACATATATAATCCCAGACGAATTCCCGTCCGTTCGATTAATGATTAGACTCAATAAATAATTCACACAAATCTTTTGCAGAAAAATTGTTTTGTTTGTTCTATATATCCATTTTTTGTACCTTTTGGTCTTAGTTTGTTATTTTTTTTTGTATTCCTCCGTGGGATTGTGTATAATGCCCGGGATTAATAGTTGAACGGGACAGAAGAAGGAAAACCTTTTTTTTATCGGGGGTGCTCCTTGTTCCAGCAGGTGTATTAGTTTGTATCCACAAAAGGTTTCTCTAACAGCATATGATGGCAACAATGCGTACACTCGTATAAAGGAGTATTTTTGTATATCCTTCTTCTTATTTAACCAATAATACGGTACACTCCCAAGAGAGAGAGTTGAAGGCTTCCGACGAATAAACCCACAACAATAACAACAAACGTAAAAAAAAACGAATAAACTTTGCAACTTTTCCAATTATATTTTATGTTTTTTTTTGTTGTTGTTGTTTAGTGTGCACACTTTCGATAGATGTCACTATCTCTAGTGACAAATCACTTTTTTAAATGACACTGCCACTGGGGAATTTTTCGAATTTTTATTTTGCTTTCCAACTATACCGACATCCCCCACTGAATGAAATTTTAATTACAACTTGCACAAAATTGCGGGACGGGTTAAAAATTATTTTCGAGCGCATTAACCCAAACAATATTTGCTCGACGACAATAAAAGAGAAATCCGCCGATTCCAGGCACCCTCGCGCCGAAGGATTAAACAAAATAAAGTTCCGATAAAAAATCCAAATAAAGGACTCACTGTTTCATTGAAGAAAAGCCGTAGTAAGCTATCGAGTTTGTTGGGTTTTAATTTGTTTTAAATGCTTTATCAGAAAACCGTTATATGAAAATAACACACGCGCAAATAACTGTACCACTACGATGTGCATTCAAAGTGAGACTACTGAAATTCGAAAAATTTGTAGTATTTAAAGAGTCCTTATCGAGGGGTAGAGCTTTCTGAATATTGGGTTTGGGTGTCCTGCTTGAGCTTCGGGTAGATATAAGTTGCCACGTTCCAAGAATTGTTGTGAATTGTAATTTCGTAAGGCATACAATCTTTTACTACCCTCGATTGAGTGGTTTCTTTTTTTGTTTGGTTTAGTTTTAAGAGAAAATCATCTTCGAGACTTGGGAAGAGCATGTGGAAAAGTTCAACGTCCGAAGGATATCACTCGGATTTGAGTGGTTTCTGATATAACGAAATGAGTACATTTGGCAAGTCTAAGAGAAAACAAGCCTCGATTGAGGAAGGGTATGGTTTTTATGTACAAATTGAAATTTTATGAAAGCTTTGACATCATAAAGTTCTATTCTCTCAAAAGGAAGTCACGGAGATTGTTATTGCATCAGGTTTTTGTTTTTTTTTTATATTGTTCGTATTGTGCCAAGGTCGGTTAGATTAAGTGACAACAATAGAATTAAAAGGTTACATCACGATAAGGAATACAGTAAGATCTTCTGTTCTCTGTGAATCGAATGAGTTTTCTCAAGGATCCATATACATATATTTGAACAATGTAGTTCTGTAGAGCTTATGTTAGTTAAGTTACTGTGAATTATTGGCAAATACAGAGGGGTCACGGTCACTGGGACTTTCCTTTTCGTTTGTAGGTAGGTATGTCCCTAAACCAGGCGTTTCTTTTTGTTTAACTAGGCTTAGTTTTGTTTTAAAAAATCAATAACTGGGATTTAAATGAATCAAAAAATATTGAGCTTAAAACAAAACAAATTTTTTTTTCATTTTTCTTTTTTGGTTGTAAAAGTCAACCATTGTTTTCGATTGTTAATTTTTACATGTTTTTTGTATTCTTTTTGTATATGGTTTAGTGTCCTTGAAACCTATTCCCTTTCTGTCAAACAATACAAAGCAAATAGATGGGATTATTTGCATATTAGTCCGCAGTTCTGCGAATCAGTATTTCCATCAGTATGCGACTTCAGTAATCCAAATACTAGTTAGCGAGAGATAGACAAGCATTTAAAAAAAAGTTCAGTCCATTATTGTAACCGAGTTCCACACTAAAGAAACCGATCAGCTGTCAGTCATTATTAGGACTGGCTACGAGACGAGATCAGGCTGGACTTTTCTAAGCCTCGAGTCGATATCGCCTAACCATGTCTCGTCTCGATCTTGGTCTCGCTTTTTTCTCGTGAAAATTTTAATGTGCAATTAATGCTTATATTAACTACCATTTGATTTAAGTTACACACATTTTATGTGAAATTTTGCTATTCGTTTGTATAGATTATTTTTACTTTATTTGAAATTACACACAAAAGCTTTAACATTTACACATTAAATACTTAGAATTAATACGTAATTAAAAATACGGCAATTGTGGTAGGCAACAAGTTTGCTCGCTTTATGATAGTAATATAACCCGATTATTTTTTTCTTAGAATGTGCAGGGTCGCCTCGGTCTTGGTCTTGATCTTGGTCTTGGTCTTGGTCTTGGTCTTGGTCTTGGTCTTGGTCTTGGTCTTGGTCTTGGTCTTGGTCTTGGTCTTGGTCTTGGTCTTGGTCTTGGTCTTGGTCTTGGTCTTGGTCTTGGTCTTGGTCTTGGTCTTGGTCTTGGTCTTGGTCTTGGTCTTGGTCTTGGTCTTGGTCTTGGTCTTGGTCTTGGTCTTGGTCTTGGTCTTGGTCTTGGTCTTGGTCTTGGTCTTGGTCTTGGTCTTGGTCTTGGTCTTGGTCTTGGTCTTGGTCTTGGTCTTGGTCTTGGTCTTGGTCTTGGCCTTGGTCTTCGCCTTGGTCTCATCCTTAGATAAGACGTGTGTTCAGATTGAAGAGATACAGTACGGTATGGAGTATTTTTGTCACCAAAAAAGTCTAAAATAAACTTTTTCCGATTTTGAATTCTTTGAGGTAAAATTTGAATTTTGTAGAGGTTTTTTTAATTCTTTGAGGTAAAATTTGAATTTTGTAGAGGTTTTTTTAATCCATTTAAATCGGAGAAATCCCTCAATCGACTTTGACAGTTCATGGCTGGACAGGTAGGCAGCATACCATATTTTGATGTTTGAATAACATTTTTTTCAGAAAGTCACATGAAATGCTTAAAATGATTTTTATAGAGCAAATTTCAAATTTTTTAAGGTAACATTTGAATTTTGTAGAAGTTCTTTAATCTATTTAAATTGGAACCATCCCTTAATTGATTTTGGGAGTTCATGACTTGACAAGTAGGCAAAAAACTATATTTTGGCGTTCAGATAATATTTTTTTCCTTTAAAAGTCTTAAAGTCGCCTTTTTCCAAAGGGGGAAACAAAGTCTGAAAAATGAGCGATTTCTAAGCGACATAAGTCGTATGTATTCTTTTCTGAATTTTCACCACCTTTTTGTGAAATCATAATATTCTCGGTGTTACGAAAAATGCTGCTTAATCTTATAGGCTTGCTCCGAAGATGCAATGAATTCATCCCCACTCTGATATGGATGTAATCTATAAAGCCCAAAGCTTGAGTATAACTCTCAGATAAGGGATGGATCTCCTAAAACTCATCTGAAACGCTTCAATAGAATTCGAAAAAGAGCTCTGAAAATGATAGGTACTAGAAATATGAAGAACACGTTTATTACTTTTGAGCATCGCAGTAATGTTTCATATAATTTACTATTTTCATAAAGAATTTTTTATCGAAATATCCAGTTAGATTCTCTCCTTAAACTACTTAACAGTAATTCTCGCACTTCTAGGAATGTTCATCAGTCTACCCTTGAGAGATTCTTTCTTTATTCATTCGACACGGTTGATAGAAGAGCTCTTTTCTACAAGCTGTACAACGCTGGAATAACAACAAAGTTTGGAAAGGTCTTAGAAAGTTTGTATGAGGGAACCCAGGCAGCTGTTTGGAACGGAGAAGAAATGTCTAAGTGGTTCAAGACACCAATGGGAGTCAAACAAGTTTGTCCCATGAGTCAATATCTATTTGCAATTTAAATAGACGATCTCATTGACTGTTTACCAGGTGGAGTAGAAATAGCTGGAATATTGATCAAAGCTCGGATGTTCGCAGATGACGTTGTGTTCTTTGTATATTCGCCTGAAGCACTGCAACTCATGATTAATCGTCTTGATTTGTACTGCAAGTTATGGAATTTAACGGTGAACTTAAGCAAATCCAAAGTGATGGTGTTTAAAAAGGGAACAGGTAGAACATCCAGAAACGAGAAGTGGTATTTGAATAAAAAAAGGAGTTTTAAACTACCCAGTAATACACCAAATTATATGGTAATTATTGAAACCGGAATGTCACCATTATTTATTAAAACACTCAAGTTGCATATCGACTATCTATTGAATATTTTAAATATGCCTGATAGCAGACTGCCAAAAATTATTGTGCAGTATATTATACAGAGAAAAGGCCTTTGGTTTGGAAATTTATAGGAACTCGCAAACTATTATCATGTAAATCTGAACCTCAATTTAAGTTTAAGCAATGGAACAAGGGATGCTGAAAACGATCTTTACAACCCAGTCGCAAAAGTAGATGAGCAATATAGAATTGACTGTATCGGACAAGCTACTTCTTCGGTACACAGAGTCACCTATAGTATTCTACAGCACAACCTGTGTGAAAAAAATTATTTTCGGGCAGAATATAGCCAAAAACTTATCTCGGCAATTTTTAAAATGAGGGAAGAGCTGAATTTTATTCCACACCGTAAAAATTTGCCTATTATATGTAGTCTATGCAATATGGCAGCGAGAGAAGACGTCATACATTTCATTGGCATTTGTCCTGTCCTGAAAGAATTGAGAAGAACTTTTCTTGGCAGTGATCTGAAAACGTTAAAAGAAGTGGTAGAGATGCTCAATTGCGAACGAGATGTGACCCAGATTTAAAACTTCTATAGGAAAGCAATGTCTTACAGAAATCAAATTTTAAATGAAGCCTTCTAAAATCTACAATCAAACAAAAACTCAATTATTAATAATCTTCTTTCACTTTTTCCATATTTTCTTCATATTTATAATAAAATAAAACAACAATAACTTATTTACTTGAAAACCATAGTGTCAACCGGGGAGACGGCAAAGCCATGCTTTAACGATTTTTCGTACATATATAAAACATTGTAAATTTTAATTTTGAATAAGTTCATAAAAATCTAATCTAATCTAAATCTAAAAACTCTATCTTTAGTCATACAACACGAATGCGGAATGTCTTACCTTTTAAGAATAGTGAACCTGTAAAAAGTGTTGTCCGCAACATTTTCAAGAAAGGAAAAGAATTGGATGTGCAAAATGCTCTAATTTAAATGCCATATTATTAGTGTTTCCATTCATATACAGAGTCAACAACCTAACAAATCAATCATCTGACGAATATTTCCGCAGTATATGTTATATTTCTCCTATTACATTATTTATTATTTTAAAAGAACGCCTTCAAAAAATAGTTGTGATGAGAATAGATTAGAAACGAAATTTCTTGTAATCTGTAGTAAGGTGTGCAAAGGCTTTAGATGGTAAAATAGCAGAGGTATAGAATTGTTTCACCCAAAAATCGCAATAACTTACAAGTTTGACGCAGAAACATACCACAATATCAACAAATGTGTAACTCTGTTTGCGCTACTACTAGTTGCGGTCATCAATGGTAGATGACCATCATACCCAAATATCCTCACACATACCACCAAGATTTCGGGTATGTATAGTCAAAAGAGAATATGACCAAGTATGGATGCCTCTGGAACCCTACTACTAATGATTGTTGTCTTCCAGTAAATTCAGACTGAATCAATTTTATCAAATATTTAGATTTGAGTGTGGTTGGCTGTATCAAAAACCTGTGAGAAGTCAAGGAAAGTTAAAAACGTATGTTCATTCCTGCCGAGCCCTTCCCTAATTTTGTCAAAAACGTACAGCAGATTTGACTTGTATCCTAGTTCTGGACGAAAACCTGACTCTTGATTTTCTCTAATTTGTATTTGTATCTGCTCTAAAAGTGTTTTTTTTTTTCAAAAACTTTTAAAAACTAATTCAACAAATATATTTAACAAATAAAACATTTCGAATGACATTCTGATAAGAATAAGGAAATTTATGGAATTAGTTTCAAGCAGTGTTGTGCCATGTAGACTACATGATAGTCGACATATAGGAAATTCGATGTAGATAATTCAAATGTAGACATTGTAGACAATTACTAAAATCATCATAATTCATAATTTTTTCAACTAAAATTTATCAAACCACTAAACATAAATGTTAAAAAAAGAATCAAGTACTTCTAACGGGTGATTTTCTTGCTACTTGGTTTTTGACGTTTATATTTTTGACAGATCACACATGACAAATTCCACGAACATTTGACATTTCGATTTAGTATTGTTTGCCATTTCATCATGAATAGACTTACGCCTGAACAACGTTTGCAAATTATTGAAATTTATTATCAAAATTCGTGCTCTGTGAAAAATGTGTTTCGCAAGCTACGTCCGTTTTTTTCCGCTCATTTTTGGCTAAATGGATACGTGAATAAGCAGAATTGCCGTATTTGGAGTGAAGAGCAGCCAGAGGCAATTCAGCAGCTACCAATGCATCCCGAAAAATGCACTGTTTGGTGCGGTTTATGGGCAGGCGGCATCATTGGGCCGTACTTCTTCAAGGACGATGAAGGCCGCAGGGTTACGGTCAATGGAGAAAGGTACCGTTCGATGATAACAGATTTTTTTTTGCCGAAAATGCAAGAATTGAACTCGGTCGACATGTGGTTCCAACAGGACGGTGCCACATGCCACACTGCACGCGAAACCATGCATCAATTGAGAGGCGAATTTGGTGAGCAGTTGATCTCACGTTTTGGCGCAGTCAATTGGCCACCAAGATCATGTGATTTGACCCTGTAAGACTATTTTTTGTGGGGCTATGTTAAGTCTATTATCTATGGGGACAAGCCAAACACGATTGCTGCCTTGGAAGCCAACATTGAACGCGTCATTGGTGAGATTCCGGCCGAAATGTGTGAAAAAGTTTGCCAAAATTGGACCTTCAGAATGGACCACCTGAAGCGTAGCCGCGGGCAACATTTAAGTGAAATTATTTTTAAAAAGTAAATGGCAGAAATTGATTTATCGATCCAAATAAAAATGTCATTCACTTTTTACAAGTTTCTGTGTTTATTTTGAATTTTCAAAAACCAAGCTCTTAAAAAATCACCGTTTATAATATAAAAACATGTCTTAAGAACAAAATAGTCGTGAAAAAAAATCATTTGATTTAAATTTAAACGTAAGTTTATCTATAGTTCGATGCTTATTAAAGTTTTAATTTTAAATATTTAAATTAGAGAAGATATCGACAAACTTTAAATTATGGAAGAAATCTTTTATGATAAACCTACTGATAGGTCCACTGAATCACTTCACTGGTTTACTACTGGTCAATTTCTAAAAACTTTTTCAATCTGAGGATTTAGTAATAAAATAAAAAAATGCCGGTAAAACTCGCAAATTTCTCACATAATTTAGAGTTGTTTATTTTTTCATGTCCGATTTTAATTCTTTTATATTGTTTTTACTCCGATAAAATGGCTGAATAACATGGGCCTTTAAATATCACATTTCAAATTTTCAATATATCGATTCCCTATTAACATAAACACCTCTAAACAGTCTAAAACTCATCATTGTACGTGAAGGTACTTCTAATAATTGATACAAAAATCTGAGAATCAAAAATCTCCAGTTTTCATTTTTTACCTTTATAATAAATATGAATTCAAATCATATCACTTTACCACATTTCATTTCTCTACAGCAATCCGAAGTGCTTCATAATTGATATCCATTCTAAGAGAGTCGAAACGGAAATCCTTAATTTTTCGATTTTTCTTTTGCAATATGAACTTCAAGTCAAGACCTACCGATCTACCGTATTTTATACTCCTACAGCAGTCTAAACAGCTTTTTTAATTGAACCAATAATTGGAAAAAGGGAATAAGTCTGAAAGTTTCCAAAAATTAAATTTTGATCCAAATTCCATTTCTGTTACGTCGAAAAAAGAAAGAAAAAATCGTTTTTTTTTTTTAACAGAAATGACCTTAGGCAATTGCGCACAAAATCGATTTGGAAATATCACCAGCAAAAAAATCTTAGCAAAATGTTGTTGCATTATTTTCCTTTTGTGCCTTATTTCTCATCTTTCTATATTTTTGTTTAAGGAAAGAACGCCCAAAATTCAAATATTGAAATTGAAATGAAAAGAACACCCGAAATTGGCAATATTTCCCAAATAAGAGCGCGGAATTTTTGGAATGATTTTATTTGTGAGATTTAGATGTGAAAGGTATTGTTTAAATTATCGACATATTGTCTACATTGTCCACATATTTTCTTCATTGTCGACCGATTGTCTACGTTGAAATGTAGACAATTAAAGTCGTTACGTAGAGGAACAAACTGGTTTCAAGTAAATCGGTTAAATACTTTCTGCGATTAGCAAGGACAAAATAATAATTTATTTTATAAAATAAATTGCATGTGCCTTGGAACTTTTCCCATTATATTTATAACGTCCTCATAGTCCACCTCAATATCCCCACAGATGTTCAGCAACATCTCGCTCCTCTGCGGTTTTGCCTCTCAAATATGTTTTTAATCGGAGGGTGCAAGCATGGAAAAGATCGCTCGCTGTCTCATATACCGGAAGTATCGCACCGATCTGCAAAAAGCAGTAAACTGTTTTATATAAGGACGAATCGCAAACATTTAACGATTCTATAAAGCTTTTAGGCCGTTTATTTTTCATTTTGTATACTCAAAAAATGCTTGCAGCCATAGTTAATTTAACAATGGCATGTATCAAGAAAATAAAAGATATACATTTTTACCTGCTCTACATCTTTAATTTGCTAGAAATTCATCTGAGCTAACTTTTACATCATTTGGTAATTCTTGGGCAGAACTCAGCAGACCTTATTATTTCTACTTCTTCAAGTTTGCCACAATTTTCGCGCAAAATATTTTGAATTTTGGAAAACAATTCACAATGAACGCGAAATCTATTTTTTAATTAGGTAAATGAATAAATGGTCCATTAAAAGGAACATAGAAAGACCAACGAAAATATTCTTCAGGATAACCTACGAAATTATCTATGTTCCTCTGGCGGCTGGCTTTTAGTAAATGTATTTGCAAATAGGGAAGTGCATTTGATGACCCAACACTAATTTCACCATTGACATACCAAATTTACTGTCAGGGAAAATAGACTGTCAAAAAATACACATACATAGATGGAGTGTACCTACCTACCACCAAGCCAGATGAGATCAAAAATTGTAATTGTTAAACTAACAGTTGGCCATCAGCCAAATTAATAGCCTTTGACCTTCTTGATTTGCAATCAATAAATATGGACACACTATTATTATTACTCATACAACAAACAGAAAAAAGCGTTAATGGCACATGGTTCTTAACATGGCAAATACAATCCAAAATCACCCTAGCCGCTCATTGTGGACATACCTTTAAGTCATTCCTATCATCAATTGATTAAAATGTCGAGTTCGATTTGTTCACGAATGCATATTCTTCTTACCTTACCAAATATGTACAAAAAAAAAATCAGAAGAACAATAAAAACTTTGATTTAACACCCTTAGTGTGTCATTTACCTGTTGGAAGGTTGCGGAAGACAGAAAGTTCTCTTTTCATTTCCAAGTCATGTCTGTGCAGTGTGCACACATGTTTTCCTCTGCTGAGGCCAAAATACATGAATTAACTCTTTCGTTATTTAGGCAACATTTACAGAGCAGTTCACCTGCGATTGCAATACGCGTATATCGGTGTGATTATTATAAAAAATACTCGGCGTCAGGTCAGCCTTAGCAGCCAGCACTAAGCTCTCTCTTTAAAAACTATCTCTCTGTAATAAAGGTCGTAGAAGCATTTAAGAGCAGTACATAATGAGGCCTTTTTATTTATTTTCTAGAGAACATAAATAAGAGAAAATTTTCATCGAAAAAAGCTCAATCATGCGCTCTTTCGTAAGCAAAGTGGCAAGTGGATTCTATGTTATCCTCTCAAATAAGCTTTTTGGCGGGTTATGAAAGATGTACGGAATTGTAAATTGAGTTTTTATCAACAAAAAAAATGTATGGAACTTTAAGACGACCGTAATTTAAGGCAATGATAAAATCCTTTATACTGATTCAGCTAAGATAATTTCCGGATCTAACCCGTATCTTAGATTATAACGGTATTACGAAGCTCGAAATCATTTCCCATTGATTCGTATAATCGTTTAAAAATATGAACCCTTTTTTTGTTGGTTATCGAATCAACAATGTTTTATTGAGAAGAAAGGGCTCTAATCATTGTGTTAGACTTAAGCTTAGAAATTCTTCAATTGCATTGGATTTGTAGCACAAAAAAATACACTAGTGAATTAAATGAACAAGAGTGAAAACAATTAATTATAAATAGAAAAAAGTATATACGTATGTACTAAAAATCAACAACTCTTATGCAAGATACATTGATTCTATAGCTTCTTTTAAAGGCAAGAATTTATCAATCGTAATAAAATGTTGTCCAGTTTTAGCAGCCGTCAATGATGTCAACATTCTTATAACTAAAGAATCTGAATCAGTTATCTCTTATTATTGACTAAAGTCAAATTATATTTATCTGATAAATCAATTATTTTGACCACTACCTACATTTGAAATTTCAACAACTACAATAAAATTTCCTGAGGAACCAACACAAAAAATTAAAACAAGAGTTGTACCGAATAGTGATTTTGGCCGGATACCGGATATTCGGACGCAGCTAGGCCGGATAGCCGAATATTCGGCAGCCGGATATCTACCCTAATGAAAAGTATAATAGTTTGGTGGTCTGATACTCAAATCAGGCCGATACAAGGAAAACCAACTTAAAAATGTTTTTTTCCTTCTCCTCCGCTTCCACAAGAAATTCTTATTTCTTACACTGCAAATATAAGGCGCATTTGTTGTAATTAATGTTCTGTCATTTCATATACTGGATGAAGGTTGAGATTGCTAGTTGAGAAGAGAAGTTCATTACTTTCTGGATTTTTAAAAAATATTGCTGGTAGGGTTGTTGACATCGTATACGAAAACAAACGTAATCGTTTATTATTTATTTTAAAAGATCTTGGAGTTATTTTTTAATCCAAACTTTATTAACCACATCGAGCTTAGCAAACTCCATGTTAGGATTAATATACGCTTTTGATTTAAATGATACTTATGCATTAAAATCCCTTTGCGTTGCTTATGTTATGTCCATTGTTTATTGTGACACGAAATGTTAAAAGCTTACATTGATTTTTTTGTTAATTATTATTAATTTTACAATAAAACATAATGGATTACAAGACATAATTAACAACTTGTTTTGAACAACAATTAAAAACGACTTCTAGTCGTTGCAATTAATCCAATAATGCTTAATTTATTTAATTTTTAAAAAAATCAGTGTAAGCTTTTAATATTCCATGTTTAAATAAACAACCCTTGAAGAAGTTTGGAAAATCCAACGAAACGTAGGGAACAAATAAAGTTATTTTATTTGCATACAGAAGAAAGTGACCAAAATAGCCTGAAAAACGTTTGAACATCAAGTCATAAAAATATTTGGTGTCGAGTTAATAAATTAAATTAGCAAACTATTAGTTATTTACTAATGTTAATAATTATTATTTATTGTATATTACGTTCTTAATTTTCTGTTTTAAACGCATTATTAATTAGTCTAATCTGAGTATTACTATAAGCTCTAATTGATGAAAGGACATAAAATAAAAATACAAATAAATAAAAGAATGAATGAATGCAGAAAAAACTAATTTTCATTCACCATAATGTGGCAGTAGAAAACGTACAATATTAAATTGCTGATAGCCTATCTTTATTATATGAAATAAAATCAATCAGATCATAAAATTTAATATTTTGTTATTTTTCTTACATTAAAAAAACTACTATCCGGTATTCGGCCGGATACAAAAAGATTATTCGGCTCCGGCTGGATGTTAAAAAAGGAGCCGGATAGGCCGGATACCGAAAACCTACCGGATATCCATCACATGTCTAATTGAAACCCGTCAGATATGCAGCATCCGACGAGCTCTGCTAGCACATGCAGCCATCAGAGTTACTTTAAAGCTCTTGGAGCAAAAAATTGAAGAGCAAGGAATTAAAGTTTTGTGATGGGGTTGGGAATTTTGTACCATCATAACAGAGCCCGAAGGGAATATCTGAGTTCATGTTAAGTATTTAGCAAACTAATTAGGAAGGAGTTGAGATAGCTTAATCTTAGCTATTGCTGAATTTGATGGCATGGTCTAACTATTCAAAACACCAGCAACTCAACTGCAAAATGTATCGAATGTCACCCTTATTTCCCCGATTATTAGCAAGAAAATTTTCTGAACTGCGTTCCATAGAGGTGAGTGTTGTTGCTCTATGTGTCGACTTTACTTGTCTACATTTCAACGTAGACAATCGGTCCACAATGTAAACAATAACTTTTAATTCTAAATCTCACAAATAAAATTATTCCATAAATTGCGCGCTTTAATTTAAAAAGGATTACAACTATTTATAAGACTTTGATTTGGGCGTTTTTTTCCTAATATCCAATTGTAGGTGATCTTTCCATTTGAATTTTAGGCGTTCTTTCCTTAAACAAAAATATAGAAAGTTGAGAAATAACGCCCAAAAGGAGAAAAAAAAATACAACAACATTTTGCTAAGATTTTTTTGTTGGTGATATTTCCAAATCGATTTGGGCAAAATAGCTTAAGGCCATAACTGTTAAAAACGGTGTTTTCTTTCTTTTTTCGACGTAACGGAAGTGGAATTTGGATCAAAATTTAATTTTTGGTAACTTTGGCACTTATTCTCTTCTTCCAATTGTTGGTTCAATTAAAAAAAGCTCTCCAGGCTGCGGTAGAAATATAAAATACGGTAGATCGGTATGTCTTGACTTGTAGGTATAATACAAAAGAAAAATTGAAAAGCTTAGGTCTTCCGTTCCGGGGCGTGGTATCTCTCTCTTAGAATCGATATCAATTATGAAGCACTTCGGATTGCTGTAGAAAAATGAAATGTGGTAAAGTGATATGATTTGAGTTTTAGAGGTGGAATTGAACTGGATCGTATAAATATACCTGCACTCATGTTTGCAGATGACATTGTGTTTCTTGCAGATACCGTCGAATGTATGCAGCTTATGATAAACAGGCTTGACAAATTCTGCAAAATTTGAAATCTGTCTGTAAATCTAGCGAAATCGAAGATGATGATATTTAGAAATGGTGGTGGGAGATATTGTCGAAATGAAAAGTGGACGTTTCAAGGTGAAACTATTGAAATTGAACGAGAATACAAGTATATAGGGGTTCTAATTATTCTAATTACACCTAACGTTAACATGAATAAATATCTTCAACATAAATTGTCTAAAGCTTAACGCGCTATTTGTTCAGTTTGGGGCAAATGCATCATTAATAAACATGTAAGTCATAGCGCAAAGCAAAAACTATTTCAGTCAACCGCAGCCACAATTATTTTATATGCAGCCCGAGTTTGGGGATACTCCACTTTTGGAGTCGTTGAGAAGTTTCTGCGATACTTTCTAAAGAGAATATTTAGATTGCCGAATAGCACACCAAACTATATGCTACATTTAGAAACGGGAGCACCCCCTTTGTTCCTCAACACATTGAAAATGCATTTCAAATATGTTGTCAATGTGATTGAAATGGGGGAAGAGAGGCTACCAAAAAAAGTACTTGCACATATAATAAGACCAAACGCAAAATTGGTGCAAGAATGGGAACGTCTCGCGTCTGAATGTGGGGTAAACCTCAATATTACACCAGATCTGCGGTCTGACACATTACGGAGGCAGTTTGAAGTTATTCTGAAGAAAACAGGGAAACTTATATTATAAAATTATGTTAATGAAGCGCAATCTTCTCAATATAGGTTGTAATCTAGCAAAGAAAATTATCAGCTTGAAGAAAAATCTTATTTTTTGAACTGCTTCAGCATCGACAAAATAAGCACTATTTTCAAAATAAGAGGAGAGTTAGTACAATTAAATTAAATACCACACCGGCCAGAACTTCCAATTCTATGGAGTATCTGTAATATGAAAATAAGAGAAGATATTCTACACTTTCTAGCAATATGTCCAGTTTTAGGGGAATTTCGGAATCGATTTTTGGGTACAAATGTCTTGAGTGAGGAAGCCGCAATCAGTATCTTAAACGGCAAACAAGGCTAAGATGCATTATATTATTACATCGTAAGCGCACTTCACTTCAGAAAATGCATCATTGAGGAAAACTCTTGAGTTATAAGTAGAGTAAAAAATCATAGTATGTAAAAGCATATACAATTTTATTTAACAACAACAACAAAACCCAATCTGGTAGACGGCCTTCGGCCAAACCTATATAGACTTAAGAATATTTTTTATGTAACAATTATAATGAAATAAAGTCAATAATTTCTACTTACTATCATGTCTACATTTATAGTCTACATGGCACAACACTGCTTTGAGCTTAAATGAGTCTGTAAGATTTCGAAACAGAACCATAGAAATGATAAGGAATAGCCGTAATAAAACGTGTTCCCTCAAATAACAATCATCGTTAAGGATGGAGGGTAAACTGATGACCCTTCAGAGTCCAACCAATACTATCAATTGCAGATTGTTTTAATGTAGTCGTTCCACGCGAATATGGAACACATAGCAGCCTGTGGTTTTTTTACCATTATAGTATTCAAAATCATTTCGTATTTCTCAGAAGCTCAAGCAGTTACATATATACATCAAGGCCCATTGTAAACCAGAAACAGAGCAGACGATAAAAACCCACTTGAGCTGAACTAAATGACGCCGTCAAAGTTGTAATAGTTTAAACAATGGAAAAACTCCAACACCACCTAATCTACTTCGTAGCCTAATGTAAACATTCCACTCTCTGCAGCAATCCATAAACATTTGACGATCTTCAATGTGACCCAAAATAACAATTTGCCATAGAGCACGATCTTCTCATCAAACTTATAGAAAATAACCATCAAGTTCTGTTGTTCTTTTTTTTTAATTTAAGGCAGAAGAACATGGCCGCCATGATCAGTCAGAATCTACCCATCCCTTTTGGAAAAATCTTGTCAGTTATTCACATTTCATTAAGTTATTACATTTGTTGAGATTTAAAGTAAATTGAACACGGAAATACTTAAAAACCTCCACATCCTGAACATGGTTATTACCCAAAATCCAAATAAACTGCAGCCTTCCACTTTCAATAACTTTAAACAACTGTTCCATTTAATCAATACCGGATTCCGGAAAAACAGTTTTATGCCTTATAAAATCTGTCAACAAAGGACATAACAAATTAAACCCTTCGAGTGAGTGTTTCATTCGGTTATCTCGTCGAAATTATGTGATAAATTTAATCCATGCTAAAGCTCTGAAAATATCAACCCAAACATTGTTATGTCCTTTTTAATCAGGTTTTGGTTATAAACCACTTTTGATACAAAAAAAAAAAAAGAAAAACGTCGAAAAAAGGCTCCGCTGCCACCACACATTACAATACCGATTTAAAAACGCGATGTAGATATCCTTGGTAAAGGCTATACTGCAATTTATGAATCACTTGCCTGCAATTTGTCAAGACCTTGTTTCATTTTATTAATTTAAAAGACTTCCCGTCTACCGCGCCACACTCTTATAATGTCGTCCTCGTCACACCAAACCACACTGTTAATCCTCTTTAGTTTGAAAGCTTGTCAGCATCGCGCACTCTTGCAGCATTTTAAATTTTTTGTGGAAATTGTTACATATTTTAATGCATGTTATTAAGGTAATGTACCTTAACTACTATACCTATACAATACATAGTAATTAATTATTGGTATACACGACTACACATGAATCAAAAATACGTTCACCTGTACAGTTATTCGAAAATCCGCAGTTAAAATGGTTACCTCTACTTTAAAAAAAGGAACTTATTCCCTTGCAGTTTTTTCATCAATTGACGGATAGACAAATCAACGAATTCGCTTTGATGTTCCATAATCCTTTACAAAGGAAACTCAGCAAAACCGATAAGAGGCATTTTAAACAACGCGAATTTAGTGAGTTCATCGGAAAAAACAGCGCCAGTTCATGGAAACACCTGAATTTTCATCCGAGAACAAAACAAATTCACGGCATCAAGTTTTCAGTTGCAATAAACCTTTCTATATATTTAAAACAACGATCGATGTTTGAACGTTAGCCATACAGTGGAAAAACAAAAAAAAAAAACTTTGAAAAATCACAAATACGCGAAACCCAATAAATTTTTTTCTCTTGTAAAAGGCCCACTGCAAAAGAAAAGAACAAAAAAAGACATAGAAACTATCCTGTTTACGTTACAGTAAATGGGCAGATATTTGCTGGACATAAAAGAAGCGAACACAGAAGACATCCTAGGCACAAAACTAAAACTACAAAGAATCCTTAGCCAGTCAGTTTGCTCAATAGCTAGCAATACGAGCTAGATAAATTCAAAAACACAGAAAAAAATTGAAAAATAGGACAACCTCTTCCTGAGTTGGTTGAGTATTGTACCTATTCCTATAGTCCTATACTACAAACATACAACAGGCAGAACACATAGCACTAGCAGTGTTGTTCGGATATAAAATGAAATGTAAGCCAAGAAAAGATTTTTTTTTTCTCTATTCAGCAAAAATTGCAAAGCTTCTAAAGCAATCCCGCCATTCACTAGTTCTGCTTAAAAGAAAAGCCAGTACCAGCTGAAGAATTTCGGACGAATTCTTTAGATAATATTATGGAAATATAAATAGAAATAGCTTTGCTGCTGCATTGCACTTCTCAATATTCGGAGAAATTGGTGGTGTTGTTGACGTGGCAGATGCAAAACGTATATATTTGTATCACGAAGATTTCCAGAATGATTGTGTAGTGGTTCCGAGAAAATTTTTTGGCTTTTATGGGGCTTATGGAAAAGATGAACTTTTCCTGGGAAAAATGTATTATGTTGCTTTCGCGAAATCGAAAACTAGAACGCTGAATAATGCGTGAGAATTAAGAAGTATAGGAAATTATTAATGCAGTGGTATCCTTGCAAAAACAAGTTTAAAAGGAAATTTAATAGTGATTTCTGGTTGTTCATTTTCTTGGAATAAAATATAATTGCTCTTAAATTTCGCTGGAAATTGAAATTTATATAGGTTGGTATTTTAAGGCAGAAAAAAACATACTTTTACAACTTAACACAGGATATGCGGTAAATTTAGCCCTAAATTGGAGGTATAGAACAGAATGCGCCTAGCGTGGGGATCGAACTCACACGTCCTAGTTAGCAATCAAGCACTTTATCAACTGCGCCATTGCCACCCCATGAATATATGCCCGGATATCGGATATTTCAATCAAAAAAAAAGAATGGGCCAATGAATGAATAAATGATTTGAGGTATTGATGCACTGCGAACTTGAGATCTATTGTGCCCCCTTAGAGCTGTATGACGGTTCTCACAGTTTACAGTACGTCCTCCAAGTAAATTCCTTTGAGGAACCCTAGTAATTGTGTTATTAAGATAAAGGGCAGTACCTTTTCCTTTATTAGGTTTTGTCCCAAAAATTTGTATCTTTAGTGAATGATGGCTCCATAACTCCCTAGTATGTGATCCGGGAGGCACATACTAGGGAGGCAACAGGCACCTCAATATCCCAGGATATTGAGGTGCCTGTTCAGCTCACAGTGTCCAGTGAGAATGCCTGTTATTACCCTGTCTTAACCCGGGGAGTTTATTCCATATGTTTGATCTTTTGGCCTCCTCCTCGGATCTGATCTTGTTTTTGATCACGTTTTCTCTGATTCCGCCATAGGGTCCCATTAAATGTGACGTTCATCCTATTTTTGCTAGAGAGTCCGCTTCTTCGTTGCCCTTGGATTCCCATGTGCCCAGGTACCCAATGAAGCGGGACTTTGTTGCACTTGCCCAGCTCATTAGAGTTTTCACTACCCATTATTTTTTGGAACAAAACTCCGTTTTGAAATTTTTCTCAAAGTTATATTTCTTGATCATACCATCTGTTGGAATGTCCAAGAGGTTTGTTCCTGTTGACCTAAGGATCAAGGTTCTTTCCCTAGATACTATTATTTTCCCCGGCCCAGTTCCCTCTTTTGCAAATCTCAATATAGTGTTTTTGGCTGAGTTTTCTACTACAGCGTACAATGGTGTTAAGTTTAAAATGACTTCCATTGCAGGTGTGGGGCAGGTTCTCGTTGCTCCGGTGATGCATAAGCATGCCAGCCTTTGTATTTTTTTAAGTGATTTCCTAGTCGTTACTAGTTCGGTTCTCTTGTGCCATGAATTCGCCCCATATGTAATGATGGGTCTTACCATCATGGTATACATCCATCCCAGGATGTTTGCTTACATCCCCATGTTTTACTTGCACGTTTCTTGCATATCATGTGTGCTTTAGTGGCTTTCCCGACACTTACCTCAACATGTTTGTTCCATAGAAGCTTACTATCTAGTGTGATCCCTAGATATTTCACCTCCTTCTGGATGTCGATTTCTTCGCCAGCTAACCGAATTGATGATAAAAATCAAAAACCAAATATACTAGGAAAATATTTGAAATTAAATGATAGATTGAAATTAATCCTGTCACCCTAACAGATTCGGAATGAGATGTTTAATGTTTATGCTCAACAACAAATTAGGAAGTGGTTCTAGGAATTGGAGAAAAATACCAAATACCAAGTTTATTAATAATCTGCTAAGCGGATTAGGCTGTCCAAGAAAAAATTTAAAAAATACAGGGTGTCCTCCGGGAAGGTATACTACTTTGCTTGTTTATAATTTTTGATTAAATGAAAGAGAATTGATCTTATATTCTCAACGGCTTTGGCTCCGATGAATGCATCGCTTCCCATAGATCAGCGAAATTAAGCATCGTTGCGCGTTGTTAGTACTTCGATGGGGGACCGTCGGAAACCAACCACGTGCTGTTGACATGTGTTTCTTCTGGTGTGTGTTCTTTCTTTCTCTGTTTTCTCAGTTGTATTAATGTACGTGATGTTTAAGGCCAATGGTCTGGTTGCCAGTGTTTCAGTGTCTCTACTTCGTAGATTTATCTAGTTCCTCAATCGCTTCTGGTTTGATTGCATAAGACTTGCTTTTCAGATATCTCCACAAAAAAAAGTCCGGAACAGTCAAATCAGGCGACCGTGCAGGCCAATCAATATCATCATTTCTTGAAAAAACTTGTTGTGGAAGAGGTCTCGCAGTAATTCCATTGTAATCGCCAAAGCATGCAGTTGTTGCCTTAAACAGTTTTCAATCATATGATAATATCGATCCCCATTCACAGTTACCGTTACGCCGTTTTAATTTTCAAAGAAGTAATGTCCAATGATTCCTCCTGACCAAATTGCACACCAGGCTGTAACTTTTAATGGATGTAAAGGTGACTGATGAATAATTGTAGGGTTTTTTATTACCCAGAACTGACTATTCTGTTTATTCACATATCCATTCAAATGATAATGTACCTCGTCACTCATTATGATTTTTTCATGAAAGTCGGGGTTGTCATGGACTAGCTGCAACGTCCTATTGGCATATGTACGGCGGCGTAAATGGTCTTGTGGACGAAGCTCTTTTATCAACCGAGTCTTAAATGGAAACAAATGCAAATACTTGTGCAAAACTGTGTTGTTCTTTGAAGACCCAGCTTCTGAGCACGGCGTCGAATTGAGGTTGATGGATTGTTTTGAACACTTCCCTGAGCAGCAGTAATGTTTTCATTCGATCTTGCAGTACGTTGTGGTACATACTTGGGCCTATCACCTACAGACCCACTTTCTTCGAAGTCATTCACTACACGATAAATAGTCCGTTTTGTCTGCACGTTGTGTCTCCCAAAAATTACACGTAACTTTGTCATCGCCATAGTAATCGATGATTGATTTTGATGAAATGTCTTAAAGATTAAAACACGTTGATTTATTGAATATTTTTCCATAATGAATTTGCCACGTGTCTACTTCACGACTGTCAAATATGAACTGTCAACACTAATGTCAAATTGACGGCAAAACAAAGTAGTATACCTTCCCGGCGGACACTCTATATTTGTTTGAATTACTGTTTGAGGATAATGTTGGATAAGTGAAAGCCGTCTACCGAGATCCTGCCAGTCATTACATATTAAACGGTGATTTTTTAAGAGCTTGGTTTCTGAAAATTCAAAAAAACACAGAAACTTGTAAGAAGTGAATGAAATTTTTATTTGGATCGATAAATCAATTTCTGCCATTTACTTTTAAAATATAATTTCACTTAAATGTTGCCCGCGGCTACGCTTCAGGTGGTCCATTCTGAAGGTCCAATTTTGGCAAACTTTTTCACACATTTCGTCCGGAATCTCACCAATGACGCGTTCAATGTTGGCTTCCAAGGCAGCAATCGTGTTTGGCTTGTCCCCATAGACAATAGACTTAACATAGCCCCACAAAAAATAGTCTAACGGGGTCAAATCACATGATCTTGGTGGCCAATTGACTGCGCCAAAACGTGAGATCAACTGCTCACCAAATTCGCCTCTAAATTGATGCATGGTTTCGCGTGCAGTGTGGCATGTGGCACCGTCCTGTTGGAACCACATGTCGACCGAGTTCAATTCTTACATTTTCGGCAAAAAAAAAATCTGTTATCATCGAACGGTACCTTTCTCCATTGACCGTAACCCTGCGGCCTTCATCGTCCTTGAAGAAGTACGGCCCAATGATGCCGCCTGCCCATAGACCGCAACAAACAGTGCATTTTTCGGGATGCATTGGTAGCTGCTGAATTGCCTCTGGCTGCTCTTTACTCCAAATACGGCAATTCTGCTTATTCACGTATCCATTTAGCCAAAAATGGTGGGTCGATTATGACGACCATAAAACGGACGTAGCTTGCGAAACACATTTTTCACAGAGCACGAATTTTGATAATAAATTTCAATAATTTGCAAATGTTGTTCAGGCGTAAGTCTATTCATGATGAAATGGCAAACAATACTGAATCGAAATGTCAAATGTTCGTGGAATTTGTCATGTGTGATCTGTCAAAAATATAAACGTCAAAAACCAAGTAGCAAAAAAATCACCCGTTACCAAATGGACACACATGGTGACCCGTTAACTGGTCATTCATCTGTGAATTTGGTTGTTGTCTGTCATATTGGGACCGTATATCTGGCAGTTCATATTTATCTATTTGTAATTATTATCGATTTCCTCATCAAAATGAGAACTATAAGCTATTTATCTATCAAGTATTGTTCCAGTTTATTTAGTACGGGCGAAAATTGTGTGAATTTGTTTGTATCAGGAACACCAGTTTCAAATATACGTTACAGTTAAAATACACCCACCAATAGCACATTTTTGAAAGGGACATATTTTTATATTCCGGAAACATAGTTCTCTCATAAAAACCGTCGATACTTTTGGGAACAATGAATAAATGCAAGCAACCAGTAGGGAATCCTTTTGTATTTTATTAAAAAAGAAATATTCTTTTGAACAAAGACAGAATATTAGGTATATAGATGTATTTTTTTTTTATTTTTTTTTTATTTTGAATACTCAGTTATTTCGTGTTCTTATGAAACATATTGTTCAAAGTATTACCCGAGGATAAGAACATTCTTTTGAATAAAAAAGGATTGCACATGGCATAGAATTGGAATATACAAATTTGACATTCCCTAAAGGAAATGAATACATCCTTCATAATAGTAATTGTGGAAGTAAGCATTGTTCTAATGTCGTATTGATTGACAGTCCTCCGAATGCAGCTTGGCTACTACTTCTTTTACAATAGATATTGCTTTTAGACAGGAATATATTATAATATACTTTAACATACATATGTACATAATGTTCATGTCAATGATTATCTAGGTGAGAATTTGTCTTTAGTATCTAAAACTTATTTTGTGGTGTTGGGGTTAAAAATTGTCTAAGGAGCTGCCAGTGACATGCGTAATCGACACGATTTTCGACACTTGTAATACTTAGATTAAAGCTCACAACCGCTTCAATTAACAAAATAAAGTAAATGCATACAGGTTTAAAAAATGTCAGCGTGTTGTATACAACAGTTATACAAATTTCAAAAGAAAACTAGCTAATTCTCATTTTATAAAAAATTAAATTCACGACTGGGTCGTACGTACTTATTCTTTTGTTCGATCAAATTATTGTATGCAAAAGATTCTTAATAGAAACGGCTAAACATATTCTCAAATTCGTTTTTCACTTAATTTTTTATATAAAAAAATACACAATTTTCTTGTTACAAAAAGTTTGTATGAAAGTTTGAAATATTAATTAATATTAATTTAAAAACAAAATTTTAGAAAAAATCATTCCAGTCGTTTTCGCAATATTGAATTTTCAAAAAAAAATATTTTTTTTCCAAAATCAAAAAAAAAACTATTTTTCGAACATTTTGAAATGCAGTATTATTAATTATTAGTATAAATTGATATATTATATCATTGATATAATATATGAATTACAGAATTGTGGACCTTATTTAATATCAAGGTTTTCACATTGAGCCACCAAAAATTTCACCTTACCAACGAAATGAAAATCTTCAAAATCCTGAAAGATAAATAGATTTTGTCTTATCAATTATATCTTTCTTTGTTTTTCTACTATAAATACTTGTATTTGGAAAAAAAATCGAGCTCGCGATTTTAATCGAAATTGACATTACGATGATAGCGAAAACCAAAAAAGTGGGTCCCGCAATTCCGTCTATCTGTCTGCTTGCAGAACGATCTACAGCCTAAACGGCTGCACCGATTTTGTTCAAACTTGGTGGTTAGGCATTTTAGGTGATTGTCCAAAATAGGTTTTTGAATTGTTGTTTTAGCCCCAAAAATAACGGTACTTGCCATACAAATTTTTCTTAATTATCTCAAAAAGGGCTCAAACGATTTTGATAAAAATTTGTGTGTGTACTACCTTGAGTATGGTCTAAATTCGGGCCGAAAATTTTTTAAAAATATTTTGTTATTAACGGTAGTTGCAATACAACCATATTTTTGATTTTCGACTTTTTCATAAACGGCTCCACGGATTTCCGATCATAATTTGTATACAAAATCTCCTTCAAATTCTAAATAATACTCCAATTCAAAATTGTCAAAAAATTTAATTTTTGAAAAAAGAAAATATTTTTTTTTTTTGAAAATTCAATATTTTCAAAACGGGTGGGCGATTTTTTCTGAAATTTTATTTTTAAATCTATATTATTTAATATTTAAGATGTTCATACCAATCTTTTTTTTAGAAAAAATTTAAGAACTTTTATATATAAAAAATTAAGTGAAAAACGACTTTTAAAATACTTTTAGCCGTTTCCATTAAGAATCTTTTGCATATAATGTGATCGAACATAGGAGCAAGTACGTGCGATCCAGTCATGCATTTTATTTTTTATCAAAATCGTTAGAGCCGTTTTCGTGATAATTAAGATGCTAAAAAAATTTGTATTGCAAGTACCGTTATTTTTGTGGATAAAACAACGATTCAAAAAACTATTTTAGTCAATCACCTACAACGCTTAAGTACCAAGTTTGAACCAAATCGGTTCAGCCGTAAAGGCTGAGTGAAAGTGCGCGAGCTTGCAGAAAATACAAACTTATTACAAGGCTCATTGATATAATATATGACAAAGTGAAAAGGTGAAAAAGTTTGCCAAAATTGAACATTCAGAATGGACCACCTGAAGCGTAGCCGCGAGCAACATTTAAGTGAAATTATTTTTAAAAAGTAAATGGCAGAAATTGATTTATCGATCCAAATAAAAATTTCATTCACTTTTTAGAAGTTTCTGTGTTTTTTTGAATGTGCAAAAACCAAGCTCTTAAAAAATCACCGTTATAAATATTTTGGATTTAAAAAACTTTCCGCAAGATGGGTGCCGCGTTTGCTCACAATCGACAACAAACGCATATTGCGCTTTTAGGCAGAGCTATTAGGCAGAGCTGCCTACCTTGTCTACTGTTTATTCCTTAAAAAACATTGCAATATGAGATGCTAAGGATATCATGAGTTTTTAATTTTAAAATGATTCAAAGGTTTATTTATGATGAAAAATCCGCTAAATGCTATTTGGATGAGTTTGTGCCAGTTGGCGAGGAGTGGAAAATATAGAACTCGAAAATGAAGAAACATTTCGAGAAAAACATTTTTGTGGAGATTTAAATTTTGGTAATTTTCTTGCGTTTGCACTTGTTCGGTAATTTCCCAAATTTTATATAATTCTGTATCAAACAAAAAAGAAGTGTAAGTGGCACCTAAGTGTTTTGATTAATTTGAGTGCATTCAATTGGCCTAGTTTAGTCGCCACGAAATTACGTTCAAAGTAATCAAACGGTGAATTCATTCGTTCATCTTTTTTTTCTCTTAAACGATTACAGAGATTTCGTTCCCGGCGAACTCCTGCCGAATACAACTGAATACTTGAGCTTTTATCGACAATGTATATTCGTAACAATATATGTATAATCAAATACAAAATTTCTGATGATTGCAATAAGTCCAATAAGGAAATTATCAATTGAAACTGTCCGGTGTAACAGTCAAATACAAGTCGATGGTCACTGTAATGGAAGTTAATATTTTTGAATTTATTTGAATCATATCTGTATTTGCATCTGAACCTTACCAAAATTGCACAATGGAATTAGTATGGACGTCAAAAATGGTCTCGAAAATTAATAGCGGCAATCTTCGGTGGCAAATTGCAAATTGATATCTTGCAACGATTCGCCATTTGAATTCAAGTGCAGCAGTTCCCTTTGCATATTTCCTTTGTTATTACTGTCAACAAGTCAATCAATGTCAATCGCTTACTATTCTTGGTTACCTTAAATTTGTTAAGTTAATAATACCCATTTACATAAAATAAATATCTTTTTCTTCGAAATAGCAAACCACTAGGAGTTAGCTCGCTAGGCTAACTAGCTACGAATATCTAATTTCTCTTCCGAAAACTTAACTCTTCTCAATTTACACGCCCTTCGACAACACAATTATTTACGAATCTCTTTGTTTTTATTGTAAATAGATCATTTTTAGACAATAACATGGGTTTTTTTTAAGTAGTAGGTGGCAGTGGGGCAGTGGATATAGTGCTTGACTGCTAACTAAGTTGTGTGGGTTCTAGCCCGTGTTGGGGTGAAAATTCTGCCGGGGTCAAAATTCTCTTAACAAAAATCTGCTTTCAAAATTCTGCTTTTTAAAATTCTACTCGACGAAATTCTGCTTTCCAAAATTCTGCTCATCAAAATTCTGCAAATAATAAAGAAAATAAGGGTTTCGAAAATGTTTAAAAGAGCGCGCTATTTCACATTTTTAAAACCTTTGTTTTCTTTATTATTAGCAGAGTTTTGATAAGCAGAATTTTGGAAAGCAAACACTTGCTTTCTTAAGAATCAATTTTTTTGTCGATCAACTCCTTAAGGCAATTGTTCAGTTAGTGTCTATTAAAGAAAAAAAGAAAAATTGATTCTACAAACAAACAAATAAAAAGAATTACAAAAAAGAGAACCTATCTAAGTCACATTGGATATCTTAGATTCTTTAAAAACACATTGTTCTCTTTGGTTTTTGTTTGTTTTGTATGTAATTTTTTTTTTCATTCTTATGTTTACCTAATGGATTGTTTTCTTGTATTTTTATTTCAGGTTGGCTATTGTTAATAAAAAAAATTAATTAAAAATTTAAAAAAATGACAGAATTTTGAGAAGCAGAATTTTGCAAAGCAGAAAAAATGAAAAAAGCAGAATTAAGCACGTAAATTGATACAATCGAGCTTACTCGATACAATCGAGCATTGTCAGCATCGATTTCGGTCGATTGTATCGTCAGAATTGACAGCACACAAATTTCAAACAGACGTTTGAGACAAAAGTTTTTAGTCGATAGAATTTAGTTATCGTCGTCGGGAGTATTTCCACAAAACAAATATGAAACCCAAGCAAAACATGTCTATTATCAAAAAGTGGTTGGAGATTATTACAAGATTTATGAGTAGTCATCATGACTTGGCATGAGGAATCTTCCAAGGAAGGAAAACTAGCGGTTTCCTCTGCGAAAAATTAAAAAGTTCATTAAACACAGATATGTACTCGTTGATATGAAAAATGAGAGTATTTTTTGTGTTTTTTTTTTAAATTTAACTATATGCTTGTAAGACCTAATGTCTTTTAAATGCACCTGAAGTGCACGGCACTAGCTTGGCATAGTGCATTTGAGAACCAGGTATTGATTGTCTAATTTTAACCCATGGGCGGCTTCCAATTAAAATTGAAGGTATAGAAATGAATGCGCCCACACGTCCTAGTTAGCAATCAAGCCATTTATGCACTGCGCCATTGTCACCCATCCGTTTTTATTTGTTTGCTTGGAAAGATTTTAAATACGTATAACAGTGAAATGTAAGCTGAGAACCAATTAGCTTAACTTAAAGGGCATGGGTGGAGGCCCTTACATTCAAAAAAATATGAATGATATAAAATATACAATAATTCAGTGCGCTTGGCTGGAAGCAGCCTTTGAAAGGGCCTCTATGGTTGTTTCTGCCATACCTAATAACACATTTGTCTGATAACTTCCACTGGCCAACAGACTCAATGTTACACAAAGCTGTAAACATGGGGGAACCGAAGTGCTTCTTACGATTCTTATGATTCTTAGGATTTGAATGGTGTTGAATATCCACCGGAAATATTCTTTACTTATTCTTGACAAAACTAAAAAAAAAAAGTTTAATATCTTGTCGATGTTATTTTTTCTTATCTGAATATTTACTCATTTTCACACAACACTAATTGGTTGCTATTATCTCTTCAATATTTTATTGTGACTTAAGCATTAGAAGCTTCGTCGTCTTCATTTTCCGAATCAAAAAAAAAAAAAAAAAAAATATCATACCCAATGCAGATTTTAAAATTGAGAAAATAATTTTTAATTTAAAAAATATTATTTGACTTTTCAAAATCTAGTTCACAATAATTTTTTTTAGTACAAGTCAAAATGAAACTAGTTTCAAGTTACGTGCAGCCAAAAAATATTTGTTTCGAGTTCAACGACGATGATCAATGCTCGATTGCATCAAGTTACGCGCTGACACTCCAGAATTTTCATTTCAAAAGCAGAATTTTGAATAGCAGTATTTTGAAGCCAGAACTTTGAATCGCTCCCTTCGAGCCAACGCTAGGCAGCATTATTTTCTATACCTAAAATTTTAATTGGTTGTCACCAGTGGGTTGTAATCACCTTATTCTCAAATCCACTGTCTCAGCAAAAATTATTTCCTATTTATCCTTTTCTATTATTCCTCCTAACTAATGCCGTGCAATTTATGTTGCATTTAAAAGACCTCAGGTCTTATAGCCATATAGTAAGTTCAAATTTTTATTAGGAAATACAAATAAAAAAATTAAGTTTTTGATGATTCTTTATTGTTTATGTATTTTGGTACATAGCTTGCACTCTTCAAATAATTACCTTGTGGAACACGACATTTTTTGTTTAGTTATCGCTAGAACAAACAACGCAGATGGTCTTCCGACCCGTGAAATTGCCACATATAATTGACCATAGGAAAAAACATGGATATTCCAAATCGAAACCACAAACTTTCAAAGATTGGCTTTGTGATATGTCAATGGTCATAGAGAATACAGGACAGATGGAAAATTTAAGTATTTTAAACTCAAACGGCATATTGGTTGGGATCCTCGGAATGAGAACTTAATCACCTTCGAATTTTCCTTTGAGTATCGTCGCGTAAATCACATTCTTCTTTAATTTACTTAACACCAAATGCGTACCGTTGCACAGTGTTGGATGGTTTATGTTTCGAAGCATGATTACTACGGAGCCAACCTTTAGGCATAAATTGTGCGGTCGTAAGACAGGCACATCCAAGGAGTTTAAAAATCCAATTGTATAGTTGGTGGCTTATCTTCATTTGTTACACAGTCAATAGATTTGAATGAATGCATTGTTCCAATGATCTCATTCTTAATGATGTAGTTTAGGCCATTCACATATTTATTCGCCCACATCTGCTCGCCCACTCAACCATTCTTTATTTTTGTAGTTAGTAATGATGTTTGGACACACTTTGTTGATAAGTTCGTCTTTCAATGAGACAAATTTACAGAAATTATGAGGAAATGAAATCAATCCGCTCGATTCGTCGACATGTACTCGACCATTACAGATAGTCAGCACTTGCTCAGAGAAATCTTCAGCAGATGTATCATTAAAAAGCAATGCAACGCTCATGTTTGTTGTCAGCTGAATTTTCTTCACATACCGCCATAGATTCGATTATTTGAGGCAAGCGTTTATTTCGTTGTCAGCCGTTGGGCTTGGAATTACTGACATTGTTTGGCGGAAATGGCCAGACAGTAAAATCATTGCTCGTTCAACAAAACATCTCGAGTCATTGTGTAGATCTTTCAATGTTCGGTTAAGTTCATCTAATGCACTTTAATGCGCCATTGCGTGTTCGTCCCATATGATGATTTTCGATGCTGATAAAACTTTGGTCATTGCTGAGGTTTTTGCAGTATTACATGTTGGTTTTTCTATAATTTGAAGATTTAACGGCAATTTAATTTCTGAATGAGCCATACGACAGTAGGGGTACATTCGTTTGAACTACTAAATCTTATTTCTGTTGCTCATATTTAGGTTCCCGTTACAATCCTCGATTAAATGCGTCATTCATTTCACGATTTGGAGCTGGCATTCCCAACCTGACTAATAAACTATCGCACATGAGGTAACACGTGTCTTTGATTAAGAGTAAAGCCCGATTATGCATCTTCTCATTCATCTCAATATCGTGATTTCTGGAACTGACACGAATTTGATGTAAAATATCTCTGACATATTATCATTGTATTTGTGACCCACGTTAGATGGGTTCGCCTGAAGGCATGTCGAAACGATTACAACAAACAATGTGCGTATCTGACTTGGATATGTAGAGATATTGATATAATGGGTATCGTTTTTTAGTAAGCGATATGTTAGAAATATTATACCATTAATAGTCCATAGTGCCTCAACTAACGTTGGCGCACTCACATTTACCAGCATCAATCGCAAATAAAAGCATTCACTGATTATCACTGATTATTGATTTCTGAAAAAAATATAATTATCAAATTTTTAAACATACTTAACCATAGACAAAATTACGTTTAGCTGTCATTTGCGTTTTATTATTCCATGTAAGATGCGTTTTTGTTATACCACGTTCTATAGTGACTTGCATTCTCTTTGACGTTTTATGTCATGTCACACGGGAATGCTATCGAACGGGATAAAAGGTATTCTATGTCCGTCTCCTGATTCTACCGTCTCCTGAGTTACCTCCTCACCAATTTTCAGCCAAATCGGTTCAGCCGTTCTTGAGTTATTAAAAGTGTAACTAACACGACTTTCTTTTATAGGTTTTATAGGTTAACAACGAACCTGGATAAGGACTTCAGCAAAATATTTTCGTTGTAAGATTTCTCACCAAATAATTAACTATAAGCTTGTTTTTAGTTTTATGACATTGTGAGCCAAATTCAATATGAGAAACTGCGAATATAGCGTAGTTCTTAGATATGTCAAGTCCTAGTAGATGTTCCTTAGTGCAGCCATTTCTGTCCACTATTATTTTTCATTTGCAATAATTCGCAATTTATATCAAAATTGTTACAGTCTATTCTATTGCCATTGTCAATTATTAATTCGGTCATTGATAAATACTGAAATTTCGTTTTAAAACCCCAATTTATTAAGAAACTGCACATCTATTCATTGTTAATTATTGTTTTTTTTTTTTGCAATTCAAAACAGTCAAAATCATTATCAAAGACCAACATTTTTATTAGTACTAAATGTCAGTATTAACCAACTATCAATTTGCAATTGACGATTGAATTGTTGAAGGCAATATATCGTAAGTGATACAATTATTGACACTGCAAAATGTCAGCCTAGCTGTTGACAACCTCTTCTTACAGAACGTTTCATTGGTACAAATCTGAACGGTTCCAAGAACTATTTCTTTTAAGTTCTTCCCTGTTTCTTATTCTCTCACTCTTTATTTTTATATTGTTAAGATCTAGTCAGTTTTGTTTTAAATTCCGAAACCTAAACATGACTGCTACGCGTCTGTGCATTTTGTGAAAAGAAGTCTGTATTTCGTTAAGGAATCCGAACATGTTAGTAGATAGTCTTATTATATTTAATACAAGCTTGATGATATTAGATTATTATAATGAAATATAATGCCCTGGAGAAGGATTTACCTCATTTTTTGTATTGTTTTTCTATGGCTATATATTTAATAAAATGGGTTGTCAACTATTGTGTTGAGATTTTAACAATTCCTATAATTGACACCTCTGTGTCAATAACTGTCTTCTATAGGAGTACAAACATTGACACTGTGACTATAGTTCTACTTATATATAGTGTCAATAATTATATTATTCTTTTAAATTAATGTTAAGCTGGAAATGTCTAAATGTACTGAGAAATATACACAAAGGGACCTCGAGAAAGCGCTTGAAGCTGTGAGGACACAAAAGATGTCCAAAAAAGCTGCAGCCAAATTTTATAATATTCCTCGAACTTCACTTGCCAATAAAAAATATTTCCTATTTTTCTATACCTCCTAACTAGTGCCGTACAATTGCATTTAAAAGACCTTTGGTCTTACAGGCATATTATAGTTAAAACTATTAAAAAAGAACTACACTTAAAATTTCGATTGAGTTCTAAGTTCGTTAAAGATATGCCTAGTACACAATCTGTTGTGTCCGCTATAGAAGAAGAGTGTATGGAACAATGGATAACCACATCCCAGCGAAAAGTGTTCCCGAAGAGAAAAAAGGATATGCTTCATGCCGTCAAGGATTTTCTTGGAGAAGACATCCTTCTGGGCCACAAAACATTTCAGGGAATAGCTGATTTAAGGCGTTTTTGAGCCGACACCCTTCAGTAAGCTTAGAAGACCAGATCCGGTTACATCGGTCACTGCAACCGCTGGATTACCAGACAAGACATCAAATAATCGTGGCTTATTTTAATAGAAAAATATCTTGAGGACCAGAATATGTTAATAGGGGTGAAATTAATTTTTTACTGTGGGTTTTTCTCGTGTTGGCAGCCTACACAAGAAAATATGTGTTATTTTTATTTTTTTTAAGTTCTATATTTTATGTTTTTAAAAATTTAATAATAAAGCAACATACAGGCTTAAAAAAATGATTTAAGCCAACCTCAACCAAACGATCGCTATTTTAATTCTTTACTGTCTGTTCAAAGATATGTCAATAATTGTACAAATATGTGGTGTCAATAGTTGTACATAAGTGTCAATTACTATATATTTTAGTAGGGTTTTAGAAATATCAAAATTTAACAATATCACGAAACTCTTACTCGCTTTTAATACAAATAGCATGAAAATCAATTGAATAATGTATTTAGAAATGTACTCAGAGTTTAATGTATCCATATCGAATATATTTGCCAGCTGTCAATAACTGTATCGCTTACGCTATGTTTGCTCAATTTTGCAGTACCCTTTCGAATATGGAACAGTTTAAGGTACAAAATATAAGTTCACTTATAATAAAGCGCGTAAAATAATAAACTGATATCCAAATGCATGCAAGACACAGCCAGTGAGGATCGTTGTAACATGTTATGGACAATGAAAATGGATCGATATAAGGGCGGGACTCTCCCGAAGTTGCGGTGATCAGAAGCAAAATAAAACAGTCTTTTAGTCTGTTATAGCCAGCATGAGATAGAAACGCGACAAAATAGTTCTTGGTAGAACTCCCAGTAGCTTCTGTACAGAGCACTTCTTCAGATTTTGGATTTCTAAAACCATCTGGAAAATCATATGACATAGAATTAAATTGTATACACCATGCCATAATCGTGAAACATAGTCACATTGGTATATCCGAAATGATGAGTCCAATGAGGATATGGTGTTCTTAAGAAGACAATGTCAAATGTATCTCTAAGCTAGGGGTAGCAATATACCTTATGATAGAGTGTATTCTGTTTAACAATAGTATTCAGAAAATACTCTCTATAATTCTAAATTTGTATTTAAAAAAAACTCTGTCTCCCGGTAGTAACGGAAAGTTGGTCAGGCGGAAGAGGTTAAGATATAAAAAGTTAAACATAGGTACTATGTAGTTCAAAAAAAAAATAATCCTGCAGGTCAAATTGAGTCATATTACAAATTGGGTCCAACTCGTAACTGCCATTATCATCATTATCATTGCCACACCACCACCGTGACTACTTCCAATTTGGCCTAATATCCTCTTTCAGGAAATTTTTGTACTTTTTATTTGTTTAATTTTTTTTTCTTGTTTGCAGGATTTGGCCGATTTATAAAATTAGATATTTTATGTCCTCATACATTTTTACAATAGAGTGCACAGCATATACATACATATCTTATCTACCCACATCAGTTTTATGATGAACATCTGGTTGAGTATCTGTGATGTTCAGGGATGAATATATGTAGGTTCCCAGAGAGATATTTTTTTAGGGCTCCATAACGAATTACTGATATGTGTCGTCTGATAAACGACAAGGAATCAGCGTGAGGTATTCGAGGTCATTAATTGGCTTCCGATTTCACTTTAACAAAATAATAGTGTGCTTTCAGTGAGTCGTTATAACTACAATCTACATGAGAATTGAAAATTGAGCTTTTAGTATTTTTTTTTGCTTATTTCATACTCGATTGGCTTTGTTAGATGTTATACAGGGTGTAGTCTATTCGTCAAGGATAATTTGGTAATTTTTTTTGGGGAATATTTCGTAGTAGTAGTAGTGACATGACATATCGGGGATTTAAAAAAATCCTTACTTTGGTGAACCTACCCTGACTCATGTTATGGAGAATTGTTCCGTTAAAACTAATCCTACACCGAAAAAAAAACCTTAGTAAAATCAAGCATGAACCTTGATTGTTTTTGCGTCAAGCAGGAACAAACTTAATTTGAACAAGCTGGCATTTCTAATTTTTTTGTTTGAATGATACAATCTCCATTGTCCAAATCCACAACGCCATTTTCAATTTCGTGCTCAAGCTATCACTAAGATAATAGTAACATGAGCATAAACATTGTCAACCAACAACGTTTTTGATGCAAGGCACATGAAAATCGTGTTTCCTTATAAAGGGGTATCCATTGTGCGGTTTTCAAAGTATAGGGTTGGAATTCGACATCTGTCAAACTAAGTTGTTAAACCATTTTTTTTTTGCAGTTGAAGGTCTGACATTTACGAAAATGGATCGCTTAACTATCGCACAACGCATAAAAATTGCTAAAACCTACAACAAAAAAGGTGATTCTGCCACAGCCACATATCGTGCTTTAAGAGGAGATTATGGTTTCCATAATCGTCCAAGTACGCAAGCAATTGGCAAAATTGTGAAGACATTTGAAGAGCCTAGATTTGTTACAGATATTGTAAGGCCTGTGCATCATCCTTTCGCTCGTACCACTGAAAATATCGCTGCTGTAAGTGAGAGTGTTGCCGAAGACCCAAATGTGTCGATTCCTCGTCGGTCTCAGGAATTAGGACTGTCTTACGGCACACTATGGCGTATTTTGCATTTGGATCTACACCTACATCCATGCAAAGTCCAGCTCACACAACAACTGAAGCCAGCTGACCATTCACAACGTCGTAGATACGTCGAATGGGTGCTTGAACAACAGTCGTGGACGGCGATTTTTCGCACAACATTTTCTTCGACGGCGAAGCACATTTCTCACTCGGTGGGTGTGTTAATAAACAAAATTGCCGTATTTGGGGTTCTGAGAATGCTCAAATAATTAAAGAGAGGCCATTACATCCACAAAAAGTCCCTGTTTGGGGCGCTCTTTGGTCCGGAGGTGTGATTGGACCTGACTTCTTCGAAAACGACGATGGAGCGACTGTCACCGTCAATTCGGAGCGTTATGGTCACATGATAACGACTGTTTTTTGCCTGTTATTGAAGAATACGACTTGGAGAATATGTGGTTTCAACAAGACGGTGCCACATGCCACACAACTCGAGCGAATATGGCTTTATTGCAAGAGACAATTCCTGGACGCGTAATTTCTCGTCGTGGCGATATCAACTGGCCACCAAGATCATGCGATTTGACACCGCTGGACTTTTTTTTGTGGGGCTACACGAGAGACCGTGTTTATGCAGATAAGCCTTTAACTTTTGAGCGCTTGAAAACCAACGTTCGTCAAGTTATGACTGAGATACCGCCTAATATGTGTCAAAAAGTGGTCGAAAATTACCTCAAAAGAATCGATGATTGCAGCAATTCGCGTGGTGGTCATTTGAATGATGTAGTGTTTCACACATAATGTCAACGTTCAGAATTTATAATAAAAAAGAATTATCATGGAAAAAAATATTTTATATGTGTTTTATTTACGTTTACTTTTAAGACCGCAAAATGGATAACCCATTATATAAAAATGTTGATGTGACAATTATTGTGCTCGATTTAATATCAAATTGAGCACGATCTTTTTTGATAAGCAACATGAAAATCGTATTAGTCAACAACATTGATAATTTATTTAATTTTTTGGTTTGCTTCCGTAAAAGACCAATATAAGTTATTAATTAAATAAAATAAATTAAAAAAACGAAAGTATTATTCTCGTTGAAATCATTAAGGCAACAATTATAATTAAGAATTAATGTTTCTGATCAACAACGATGCTCATTCAGAATTTCATAATTAATTTAAGCACTATAATTTCAACACAAATATTTTTAAGTTTCCTAAATTTGTATGTATTACCTAATTTCATTTTTTACATTTTCAGACCATTGTTGGCACTTCTTCACATGCAAACTTCGTGATGAATATTAAACAAAACAAACTCCGTTTCCATATTAGAATACTCACCACTTATGATTTTCCAACTGAGAATTCCGGGAAAAGGAGACAATGCACAAATAAGCAATAATAAGATTGGAAACCTTCTCACGTTTCACCCCCAAAACCCATTTGTTTACTTTGTTGTATTTGTAGTGTTGAAACTCTATCCATGAATAGATGGGAAATCGAAAAGCAAAACAAAAACAAATTACTAGGGCTGTGTTGGCTATGTGTTTATAGGAAGAGGAACAGAAAAGATTCTTGTGTGCGTGTTTTAGCTTGTAGGCAAATGTCAAATGAAAGCAGAGGTTTCGGGTCTTTAAGTTATTAGTTTATGAGACAATGTTATAATCAATTTTTTTTTTCAATTTTTTATTAAAAACTAGCGGACCAGTCGAACTTCGTCTCGCCCCAATTTAATACCTTCAAATCAACTACAGAGCTATATAGGATGCAACAGGCAACAAAAGAAATCTTGGCCGAATTGTTGCTAGAATGCATCCCCCGCCAGGAGCATCGAACAAGTAAATGCGATTGCGGATTCCAAAGCAGCGCGATTGAAGTCTACATTTACCACTTTTCTTCTGAAAACTTTTTGTCGAATTTGTGGTGCAATTTGAAGCTGTGCAATATGGACACGTCTCCATTTATTTCCTCTGCATGTACCTCTTGCGTTGGATTATGACGGACACTCTGATTAATTATTGCAAGACGTGTACGTCAACGTCGTCACAAGAATAGATCGGAATCAGTGTAAGCGTATTTTCACTCAGTATTGTATTGAACAAACGCAAAGTAGTTTATGTCAAAGAAATACACCTTCTGAATTAACAAAAGTGAAATCAGGACTTATACGTTTTTGACAACATTTTTTACTTGCGATTATAGGTACTATGAAACAAGTTATGCATTCGTTGAAAAAAAAGTTTCGAGATAACAATGAAACATGACATTACGATGATAGCGAAGACGAAAAAGATAGTCTAAAAATTCTGTCCGTCTGTATGTCTGTCTGTCAGTCTGTCTGTATGTTTGTATAGACACCTGCAGCCCAAACGGGTGGGCCGAATTGCTTCAAACTTGGTATATAGATTCTTGTAGGTATTGTACAGAGAAGAAATAGAAATTTTTTTTTAGCTCAAAAAATAACGGTACCTGCCATATAACCAATACGTTAAAGCCTATTTTTCTCGGAAACGGCTGTAACGATTTTCATTTTTAAAAAAATCAGTGCAGCTTTTTAGGTACGAGCGATCATATGATTGAAAAAAATGTTTAAATGTCTAAAAACGGTACTTTCCATAGGATCGTTTTTTTTTTCATTTCGACTATCTCATAAATGGCTCCACCAATTCTTTCGAAATTTCACACGTATATTGGTTAAGGTTGCCCAATTTATACTGCGTACCAATATTCTTAATAAATATTGTTTTGTATTTTTAAAAGAATTAAAAAAAATTTTTTTAATTTATATTTTGAAAACTGCTCAATAATTTTTTTCCAAAAATTATAGTTATATGTATTTGCTGAATACCTATGAATTGGCCTTTTTGAATTTTTTCTTTAAATTTTTTTTTCAAAAGTTTTAAAAAAAAAAAACATTTTTTCTCAAAAACCGCTCCACAGATTTTTAAATTTTTTTTCTCATAAATTCAAATTTATCCAAGGAATAAAATGCCGTACTTGTTTTTGAGCTCAAATTAGTTTAAGTATTTATTTCAGAATTTTGAATTATTTTTTCTTTGATTAATCCGATTTAATTATTTGTTTTTAAGTTTATATTATTAAATATTTTAGATTGTCATACTAATTTTTTAGAAAAAAACTCAAGAAACTATGTGTAAAAAATGACTTTAAAAATATATTTAGATTTTAAATAGAATTTTTTTGCATACAATGTGATCGAACATAAGAGCAAGTTCGTGCGATCCAGTCGTGCATTTTATTTATATACAAAAAAAGACGATAAAACAATAACACAGTTTTTTTTTTATCACAAATAGCAATGGAGCAAAATTTTAAACAACCTACTATTAAGGCCTTAACAGGATTATAGTAAACAATTTACTATATACATAGTAGCCTACTAACTTTTCATAATTTCAAACATTTTGTTAACTAGTAAAATGCTAATTAACCAGATAGCAAAACATTTGTAGGATTCGAACTTTGATGAACATAATTAGGTATTGCGTTTATGCTTTGTAAATTAATTATCTTCCCTATCGAGGTAACCGTCGGAGCTGAATTCTCTTCGATTTACTACGAATCGAAGACATTTTGCTTCGAGGCAATTCTCCGATCGACAGATCGGAAATTCTGTCCGATGGAATTCAACGCATGCCATTTGTATGCGATGAAGTACTTTTAATGGTTTTATTTATGACAGATACAAACGAAATATTCTCCGAAGTCCTCCGACGGGACAGTTCTCGTTGCGAAAGTGTTTTCTTTTTAAAGAAATTGTTTATTAAAATTTAAGTAATAAAGAAATAAACCTTATGTACGTTAACTTGTGGGCCTTTTGTTTTTAGGCAGAACAAATAAACAAGTTCACAGCAATATGAGCAGATGATAAATCTGCCCAGCGAATATCCCGATATTGCGTATCTAAAATTACACAAGAAGGACACCAGAAGTTGCGGCTGTGTTTTGGTTTTGCATACATCATATATTTATTAAAGGTTTGGAGTGACACCATCAGACCCATAATTTGTTTTGTATTTGTGTTGAATCTGCTCCAAAACAAAAGCAAACGCATTTTTATTTAGGCGAAAGTTTTTCTTCAATTTTGAAGGGAAATATAGAATTAGAGCTGCGTCAGGTAGTTCGCGTATATTGCTCTCGTTTCGCAATGTTCTTTTATTTTCTAAATAAATAATATTGTATTTCAAAAGTTTTTTTTTTCAAATTATTCTTTTGTTGACAGTTCAAACGGAAACTGAACACATATGTTTGGAAATATGGAGGGGACTTTTTTCGATAGTTTTGATTTTAAAATCGGTGCATCTAATTACACACCTTAAAAACGCTAGCGCATTATAATTGAAAAAAATACTTTCTATAAACAATAAATTACACTCTCTCGGTAATTTTTTATGGCTTAAAACGTTTATAGTGTTTATTTAATAAAAAACTATCGAAAATATATAGCATTTTCGATATATCAGTTAAGTTGCACATCTCTGCCTGAAGTTTATATCCATCGCAATACGTCGTCGCATTTCTTTAAAATTTCTTGCGATGAAAGCTAGCTACTTCGAACTGAAATTGAATTTCCGACGAAGATGCGTTGCGGATAAAACTCCGCTCCGACGGTTACCTCGATAGACAATATATGTTGATGGAAACCCAACGTGAGTAGCTTTACTTTAGTAAAATGTTAAGAAGATAATACCATACTAAACTCGTTTAAGATTAGCTAAATCCTCTTTTTAACCTAGTATCATACTAAAAATGATTTAACATATTACTAAATCGTTTAAAATTTTGCGCCAATTTGTTTAATGTATATTGTTAAACATTAGTTTTTTATAATTAAGAAAAAAAAATTATTTTAAGTATCCAAAAATGAGATGATCGCAATGGTTTAATAATTCAACAAGGTTTATAAGAAAGTAACGACAAAAGCAAAGAACATTAAAGTGGAGGATGATTTTTAAGTATTTGGAAAATTATAAAGTGTAAATAAAAATATGATGATCTGCTTAGATCTTCTTTCGTTATACATCCTCACAACAGTGGTTGGTATCCAATATAAAAAGTGTTGAAAATTTTTTAAAGCAGAACATTGTTTAAATCAACTTTTTTTTACCAGAATATAAACATTAAATATAATTAAATTTAAATGTGTAAACTCAAAAATTTTAAATGCGTGCACACTCATCCAAAAATGCTAAACTAATGAACAAGGAAACGCATCAGAATAAGCACAAGAGTGAAACTCAGTTATGCAAGGGTTTTGTTTGGTTTGTTGTTGGCTAAACAAGAAAAGTATTCAGTTTGAACATGATCGTGATAATTTAAATAGAAAAGTATTTAATGAAACATGTACATTATACTTTATTCAAAGTTTATGTTGTTGATTAAGTATAAAATCAACAATGAAATTGTTACTTGAAAATAAAAAAATATTCAAGTCAAATTCAAACATGCTTAATTTTAAAATGCTTATGATAATTACCTAAAAACAAATGTACCACGGCTGTATCGTTAAATAGCAATGAAACATGTTTAAATCAACAAATGTTTTTTTTTCGATGTACATAGAGCTTTTTAGGTATTAGTTTTTATAAAAAATATTAGTCTTTATAAATGCGTTTATATAAGTTGTTTTAGTCTTCAATTTCAAATTTCTGGTCTGTAATATTTTCTTACCCATGCATAAAAAACATAACATAAAAATATACAAGAATTATTTCCCAGATTAATATTTACGATTTACGGGACACCCTGCATACTCCAAAGAAGAAATGCGAGAATTTTAACATCAAGACAAGGGGCATAATTTTTGTGGAGATTAGAATAAATTTCGTTATGCAGTATATTTCAATAATAATGATCTTAAAGTATTCTCTCAAATGTAAACGCCTCCTTAAATTACTCAAATATAAGCTAACCTTTCTTGTTGCTGGAGTGTAAGAAGATATTTAAATTGACTAAATTCAAATTGGTTGTGCTAATAAAAATACCATGATAAATTGGTGTTAAAAGCATCAAAAAAATTTAGTCACATTTGAGTGAAACTGAATTATTTGGAAGGAAAATTTGAAAGAAGTAAAAATATAAAAATCGATTAAAATACACACATTTATAATATTCTTGTTTTTTACCTATCAATACTATTTAAAAAAAAATAATTTAAAAAACACACTTGTTGTTTCCACATTATAATTCTTTTTGTACATATATATTAATATTTATTTAACAAAAAGGCCAACGCGTTTCGTCTTTTTAGGACATCTTCAGGGTCAATGTATACTGTGGAAGCAACAAGTGTGTTTTTAAATAATTTTTTAGGCCTAAGAATAAAATTTTAATTTCCCCTCTGATGAATGACAAAAGAATCACACAAACCAAATTTGAAGGTAATCGCTTAAGCCGTTTAGGCTGCAGCTCGTTATACATTCAGACGGAAAGACTGACAGACAAACAGACAAACGAATAGACATTTTTTGTCCATTAATCATTTATATTTGGTTTTACGAATGCATAACTGGCCTTATAGTCTCTATAATCCCAAGTAAGAAGCACAAAAAAAGAATTCTTTTTAGATGTTTGGATGAATCCTTGTAGATACAATCTTATATTATAATGGGTTATCCATTTTGCGGTTTCAAAAGTAAACGTAAATAAAACACACAGAAAATATTTTTTTGAATGATATTTCTTTTTTATAATAAAAATTGAACGTTGGCATTATGTGCGAAATACTACATCATTTAAATGACCGCAAGGCGAATTGTTGCAAGCATCGATTCTTTTGAGGTAATTTTCGACCATTTTTGGGTGGTATCTCAGCCATAACTTGACGAATGTTATTTTTCAAGTGATCAAAAGTAAAAGGTTTATCTGCATAAACACGGTCTTTCGTGTAGCCAAAAAAAAAAGTCCAGCGGTGTCAAATCGCATGATCTTGGTGGCCAGTTTATATCGCCACGAAGAGAAATTACGCGGAGAGGAAATGTCTCTTGCAATAAAGCCATATTTGCTCGAGTTGTGTGGCATGTGGCACCGTCTTGTTGAAACCACATATTCTCCAAGTCGAATTCTTCAATCGCAGGCAAGAAAAGGTCGGTTATCATATGACCATAACGCCCCGAATTGACGGTGACAGTCGTTCCATCGTCGTTTTCGAAGAAGTAAGTTCCAATCACATCTCCGGACCAAACTACGACTTTAGTGACTTTTTGTGAATGTAATGGCCTCTCTTCAATTACTTATGACAATTTTGTTTATGAATATACCCACCGAGTGAGAAATGTGCTTCGTCGCTGAAGAAAATTTTGTTCGAAAAATCGACGTCCACCGCCTGTTGTTCATGCACCCATTCGACGTATCTACGACGTTGTGAGTGGTCAGCTGGCTTCAGTTGTTGTGTGGGCTGAACTTTATATGGATGTAGGTGTAGATCCAAATGTAAAATACGACATAATGTGCCGTAAGACAATTCTTATTCCTGAGAACGATGAGGAATCTACAAATTCGGGTCTTCGGAAACACTTTCACTTACAGCAGCGCTATTTTCAGTGGTACGAGCGAAACGATGATGTACAGGCCTTACAATTTCTGGAACCAATCAAGTCTCTTCAAATTTCTTCACAATTTTGCGAATTGCTTGCGTAGTTGGACGAATATGTAAACCATAATCTCCTCTTAAAGCTCGATATGTGGCTGTGGCAGAATCACCATTTTTGTAGTAGGTTTTAACAATTTTTATGCGTTGTGCGATAGTTAAGCGATCAATTTTCCTAAATGTCAGACTTTCAACTGAAAAAAAAAATGGTTTAACAACTTAGTTTGACAGATATCGAATTCCAGCCCTATACTTTTGAAACCGCAAAATGGATAACCTTCTATATTATTGTTTTTGCTACGTCCGATTTATCGAAAAACTTTTCCGAACTGATAATCAACTATGAAAATTAAACTTTTGGCGCGACAATGACCCATTATCATAAAGAATACGCTATTTCATATTAATTGCGTTTTTTAATACATACATTTTAGGATTTCAAAGGCGCGGTTTAATTTCTTGGAAATTGAAGTGAAAGGTAGAAACAGTTTTGTGAAAACTGTTATTAATATGAATATGAAAATTGAAGAATGTGGCGCTAAACGTAGAGCCTGTACGTGGCGCTCATTAAGCTCGGACCGGCCCTGGGTTAGTGTAGTATACTGGTTTTATGGTGTTGCTGGATCAGTAGTATAGGTGGTGAATTGCATGCGGTGCGGCCGTCATTGAGGGATAATTTACACTTAGTTACACAATTTTATATCATAGGATTTATTGCTATTTTCAATTTGTTTATGCTATTTATCAAACTATGGAATCCAAAAGATAATGCTAATCTCAAAATAATGAACAAATACACAAACTTTTGAATCGGTCTATAATGTTGACCCAATTAAGTTTTGATTTTTCATATATTTGACAGTTAAATACATATATAAAAGTTTCATTGTTCTTAAATATCTAATTATTGCGAATTTCATTAAATCGCGGATCAGTCACTGTATTTTTTTACATCTTGCTAGTGGACCACCTGGAAACTATTATATCTACGAATTTTCACAAATGTTCAAATTTTCTTCCAAGTAATTATAGCTACATATGTCTGATTGTTAGTTAGGTTTCGTCAAATCAAACCCTTGTCAATGTATTTACGTTTTTCACCCATAAGTTTATAACATTATGTATCCGAAATAAAATATATTATAAAAAGGTCGAATTCAAAGGGATCTTAAACTTTCATTGCGAAAAATGTCCCCCATTTTGACGAATAGCGACTGAGTTAGCATTTCCATATTTCTATTGAAATTCGTTCCCAATTCATTGCCACACAGACCGAAGATCAAAAACTTTTATAGAAATTTAAGCATTCCCCACCTATTTTCAATCCTCTCTCCAATTTTGTGAACTTGTTCAGATGGAAAACAAAAATTAAATATGTTCCCCTTTTAAGTGTCCAGTTTGTAGAAGCGATTAGAAAGGTCCTTGCCAAAAAGCAAAATTATTTGACTCAAATTAAACAAGCTCTCAGTTCCTACATGCATTTATACATTTAGATACCTATACCCGAAACGTGACTGATGAAGTTTAGTTTGCATTTTTGTGAGATTTTCCATCTGTGTATGTGTGTGTCGTGTCTTAATATGAATGTATTCTTTAGAATATTTGTACACCCCACCAGGCAGCAGAATGAAAAAAAAATACTGCCTAATATGTAAATTTGACGATGAACAGTAGAAAGTTTTGTATGAATTGTTGATAACTGTCAGGAATACAAATTAGAATATGGTTGATAGCTATGGGAGACGAAAACTGTGGACACTCTCTGAGGAAAGTTTCATTTGAAATGGTTTGTTTAAATGTTTTCATTTGCAGGTTTTCGTTCTTTATTTCAAGAGAAAATAAAAAAAAATACAAAAATACATAGCAAACACTAAACAAAAAATTAATAAATAACCAAGGATCCTCCTGATGGGGTGGGTTAAGGGTGTTTAAACTGTTTATGCAGTGTGGGACTTTTGAAAGGCGAGTACGTATGGAATAAAACACACATGTGAAAAAAAAAATTTGGAATGAAATTCTATTGAAACGAATCACTCTAAAGTTTCACCTTAAAGCCTAGTACGCTGCTGATGCGAAACGAAAAATCCCATACAAAAATGACACGACGAAATCATGAACGAAAAATTTCGTTCTACTTTTCGTTTTCCAGTACGCTGCTGAACGACGAAATGTGTAATTTTAGTGGATAGCTGTACTAGATTTCTTAGTACAATTCTCCACTCTTTTCGTTCTCAATTTAATTGACCTGCACATTAATTGCTTGCGAAATTTTGACATTTCATTTTTTTTATAAAAAAAAGGCAAGCTCTTGTAATGCTTATTTGATTTTTCTTTGGCTTTGTGTTTTATCTAGTGTCTGGCTTTCTGTGCATTTCCTGTATTAAATTATTCAAAATACATTCAATTCTAATTTTGTATCAAAACCAATTTCAAAATCGACTAAACTAAATCTGCAAAATGAAAATGGGAAGTTGGAAAGAAGCACACCCTTCACATATCTTATCGGCGATCTTTATTTGGAGTGCTGACTATCGACTTTTCTCATACCTAGTGCTAGTGCTTAGATTAAAAATAACCAATGTCCTTTTAAAATTAATTTATTTTAAGTGACTACTAAATAAAAATATTATAATCAAGATTCAGTAGTTTGTTCTGCAATTAACTGTCCATGTCATGATTTTTAAAATACATTTGTTACTCCGACTTTTAAATTCTATGCGACTTTTGACACCATATAAATAACGGGTTTTCCAATAAGAGGTGTTATTTTGAATAGCCCACTATTTCGGTAGCTGTCACTTTCTAAGCTGTCATTTTTTGACATTTGACAAATAGAAACTACGCTATTTATAAAAATGGAACGATACACGCTTCAACAACGCATTGAAATTATTAAAATTCACTATAAAAATGGTGAAAATTTGGCAGAGACGGTTCGTAAAACTAAAACATTTTTGGGTCGTCGTGAAGCACCTTGTGGGACCGCAATACAGAAATTGGTGGACAAATTCGAGCTGTTGGGACAAGTTAGTGATGTGAAGAATAAAACCAGTGCACGTCGCTCAAGAACAACTGAGAATATTGCTGTTGTAGCCCAAAGTGTTGAAGAAAACCCAGGGTTGTCCATTCCTCGTCGTTCTTTGGAATTAGGCATTCCACAAACGTCATTACACTGTATTTTGCATAAAGACTTGGGTCTTAAGGCTTATAAAGTTCAGTTAACACAAGAACTCAAGCCGGCTGATCATCAACAACGTCGTGTCTTTGCTGATTGGGTCCTTGAAATGCATGAAAATGAACCGGAATTTCATCGAAAAATCATCTTGACTGATGAGGCCCATTTCCACCTCGGAGGCTACGTCAACAAGCAAAACTGTCGCATCTGGGGCTCGGAAAACCCAAGAGTTATTGTTGAAAAGCCTCTCCATCCTCAACGCGTGACTGGTTGGTGCGGTTTATGGTCCCGCGGGGTCATTGGACCTTACTTTTTCGAAAATGAGGCTGGAGCAACAGTTACGGTCAATGGATTGCGCTATCGAGAGATGATTAATGATTTTTTATGGCCTGAATTGGATGGTATTGATCTGGACAACGTTTACTTTCAACAAAACGGCGCTACGTGCCACACAAGCAATGAAACCATCGATCTTTTACGGGAAAAGTTTCCGGACCGTGTTATCTCTCGAAGAGGTGATCACAATTGGCCACCGAGATCTTGTGATTTAACACCTTGCGACTTCTTCCTTTGGGGCCACGTGAAAGATAAGGTATACGCCAACAGCCCAGCGTCGATTCAAGACCTCAAAGATGAAATTCGTGAGGCTATCGAGGACATAGGGCAGCCACTTTGCGATTGGTTATGGAAAATTTCATGAAAAGGATATGGTCCTGTAAGCGTGGTCTTGGCGGCCATTTGGCTGATGTTGTGTTCCATTATTAACGGCATACATTCCTCTTTATAATGAAATAAACATCCGATCATTTATCTCCAAAAATGCCATTTATCTTTGAATATCAAAATAACACCTCTTATTGGAAGACTATATAAAAAAAACACTCACCATTTCTAACTACATACTTTCAACACATAAATTAACTCAATTGCCACAAAGAAAAATCAAATCGACCGCCCGCTACTGGCAGTACGAATATGAATTTCCGACCTGGTCGGGACAAGATGTATCCAGGCCGGAAGCCAAAGGTTAGCGGCCTTCCGCTGCACCAACGACAATTAAGGAAATTATCGTTACAACAATAATGTTTGGTTGCAAAAAGGCCATCTTAAACGATACCCACCTCTATTTAGAAAGCCTGTTTCCGATCTCATTGATTGGCGATTTTATACCATACCCCAGAACTTATTTCTCAAGTTAAGATAATCTGTTTAATGTTTACTTCGTGAAAATCGGCACGGGATGGACATTGATATTTAGTCTACAATTTCAGGTGATGACCTCGCTAGTCCTTCGCTGTGTTGATAGAAACAAGATGATGACAAATCACTTACCTCGCATTGCCATCGCTACCTTTTTTTCTTTTCTGGACGAAGTTTTTTAATGTAATTGAACCATCGTATGGCAGATGCCCTGCTCGTGGATTTGATAGCAAATCAAGCTGCTTGCAAGCTGGTCACTTGTCAATTGGATTTGACATATAAGGCCATGCATTTTTACTATTCATTCGATTTTGGTATTAATTGAGGAAGCCACAAAAAACATGACCTATAGTTAAAATGGGAATCAATTAAAGAGCATTCGCAGCGTAGCAGAGCGGTCAAGTACAAACCCACTAAGAAAACTCACTGATGAACAAGTGAAAATGCAACCCGTTCAAAAATATATTCACTGTTCTCTTGGAATATATAATCTGAAAATAAATTGAAGTGTATCTTTGGAACGGGTTATCCTAAAAACTTGGTTGATACCTTTTTGTAATCTACTCTTGATGCTCTCAAAATCAGCATCAAAAGTTTTTATGTAGAAGCCTTATTGCAAAAAATCACTCTTGAAATACGCTATTTAGAATGATGTATGCGTATTCCTGGAGCTATTTTTTTTTTTAATACAACTTCTTTGCAAAAAATGTTGATGCTTCCTTTGAAAGTATGGAGTGCTGATTCTAAAAAGATATCGCTCACCTTTATTGGACAACCCATTCCAAAGATATAGTTCAAAAGCAATTCACTGTTCACCTTGAAATACAAAATCTGAAAATACTTTGAAGTGTATCTTTGGAACGGGTTGTCCAATAAAGGCGAGCGATATCTTTTTTGAATCAAAACTTCATACTTTCAAAGGAAGCATTAACAAAACCAAAAGTAGTTTTGTCACCAAATTACTTTTACATGTATTTTTTTGTCACCAAATTTCATTTATATATAATTTTTTTGAAATAATTCTTGGACTTGAAAATGGTATCCGGAATTAGTAAGAAACCATAAATTAGAACTCATAACCGTTTACACCATCCCAATGAAGGGCGTAGTTTTCGAATTATAGAGTGGTTTACCTCCCTATTTCATTGATTTTCTTAAAATTGATAGAAATTTCATGAAATCGGCAGATAAACCAGTTAATAAGTCCCAAAGTATTTGCTTAATTTCCATCATTTAAACGGTTCTGAGTTTTATTTTAAATCCTCTATGTGTAACAAGAACAATTTTTAAATCCACGAATTATTTCAAGAAAATTACATCTAAAAGTAATTTGGCGGCAAAAAATTTTCCATCTAAAAATAATTTTGTGACAAAATTACTTTTTTTTTTACAACTTGTCAATTGTTTTTGACAGCTTACAGAACTCTCCGCAAATATTTTTCCGCTGTGGTTTTCGTTACCATTTTGCTCTTCTAGTGGAGACCACCGAAAAATTTCGTTTCGCATCAGCAGCGTACTAGGCTTAAGTGTCAAGGCAGAGTGAAGAAACTTCGGCTAGCAAACCGTACAGTAAATGCACAACTGGGTCGCATGAAATTCCTTTTATGTTCGATCACATCCTAGGTATACAAGCTTCTTAGTAGGAAAAGATAAATATATTTTTCAAAGTCGTTTTAGAAAGTTAATTGCTTGGGATTCATTTTTGTTTCAAAAAAAAAATTGGTATGGTAATTTTAAGTTCTAAAAACATGGTTTTCAAAAATATCGTTCACCAATTTTCCAATTATTGAATTAAAAAAAAAAACAGAAGCCGATTGTGTGATTTTTTTTTCCAAACGCTCAGTTAAGTAAAGTATAAGACTCGGGTAAAGAAGAAGAACTCGCTCCAATTGACAATTTAAAGATATCTCGAGTGAAAAGGTAAAGTATCTTAAGTCAATTTTTATGATTTTCAGGAGAGCAAAAAAACACTTCAAAGCTGCTTCCTAAAAATTCTTTAAGGTGCAGACTTTATTTAATAACGCTTTTTAATGTCAAATTTTATGATCTTTTATTTTAAATTTATTTGAAAAAAATATTTTTAATACGAGTATATTGATATTAATATATTAATTTCTAAAATATTAAGTTGAGATAAGATATTCTGCCTCGTACTTTCTAAGGACGTTTGCAGTTCTTATGTCCATTTAAGATGAATTGCGTGTGAAAAATTAGAAAATAAGAGATTTAAGATGATATTTTCTGGTTTTTATTTTTAAGACTTTAAGTCCTTAACATGAAAAAAAATCACATTTGTTCTATAGCGATAAACTTTAACAAAGAAAAAAAAACTTAGAAACAAAGACTTGAATTTCTTAAAAAAAAAAACAGTACGATCACATTTGTTTCACAGAAAAAAAAATAATTACGAAAAGCGAAACAGTATCCTTTTAATTAAATTTGTTTTTAATGTCATAATATAAATTTAAAATTAATAAGAAGTAAATAAACCAAATTATAAATTCATTAGAAAAAACTTAAATCGATTTCATTTTCTATTCAACCAAAATAATCGATCACTTAGGCTTATGGATTTTTTGATCCCCGAAGAGTTTTCGCGTTCTATTCTACCAAAATTATCTATTTATTTTTATCCGGGATCAAAATCACGGATCTGAATCACAGAGAGGGATTGGGACAAAATGTCCGTCCGATAGCCTATGATCTAAGATATGTTAGTATCTATTTAAGTTTCTGAACAACCAACATCGGATAGGTTTAATTTGTATGGGTATTATGTATATGTTTTTAACAGTTATCATGGGATACAAAAGTATACCAAAGTTTTTCGGATAGCTTGAGATTTTTTTTGCAGCAACTGGTTCGTCATCAGATTTGTTCTTACATAGGACTACAGCAACACCAACCTGCCCGGATAGCTAAGGATCGATTTTTGAATATACCCATTTACACGTGCATGAAACACGCCCTTGCACGCACATCAAAATAAAGCTAAATTTGCTAAAACGTTAAACGCTTTTGTTTACTTTGCACAGTAAACAAAAAAAAAACACACGCATACAATTATAAAAAAAGATTTTACGTTCTATTGGCCAAAAAAAAATCCGGAGTCCCTGATCAAAATACCTATTAGCAAATAGGAAACGACATTATATTGTTTTAAAAGTCAAGTAAATAATAACAAAAATTATGTGAAAAAAACTGAACAAAACACTTATGTAATTTGATTTGATTTACTATTGTTTTTTACATTAATACGGTCTTAAAATTAATAAAAAAATAATTTGTATTCGAAACATTAGGTTTCGATTTCTAATTCGGCTGATAGATCTGGATGAAGATCTGGTTGACCATCGGGACGCAGATTAAACTAAATTTCATGAAAATTAGAACTTATTAAGTTGAGCATATCAACAAGATCCATTTTGACTAGCGATATACATAGGTAATATAGGCCAAATTTTGCATTTGGAAAATAAATCGCACTCGAAATTTTAATGAAAGAAACATGACATTACGATGATAGAGAAACACAAAAAAGTGGGTCTACAGCCTAAACGGCTGAAGCGATTTTCTTCTATCTTGGTATTTAAACGTTTTGATGATTGTATCAAACAGATTTTTGAATCGTTTTTTTATCCCCAAAAATAAGGTACATACCATAGAATTTTTTTTCTAAAATCCTAATTATCTCGCAAACGACTCTAACGATTCTGATTTTTAAAAAATGTGTGGACTACTTTGGGTTTGGGTATAGTATACATTTTGGTCGAACATGTTTTTTTTACCTACTTATTATTAAGTAGTCATTTTTTTTTAATTTCGACTTTCTCATAAATGGCTTCCCATTAAAGAAATGTTGTATATAAAAAAATTAGTAAAAAACAGTTTTAAAAATATATTTAGCCGTTTCTAATAGAATCTTGTGCATACGTTGTGAAGGAACGATAAGACCAAGTACTTGCGATCTAGTCGTGCATTTTATTTTTTGCAGTCTTATTAATGGGTTCACTATATGCATTGTTTACGTCACTTGTCGTTACTTTGTTAATTAACTTTTTTCGTTCAAGATTTTAAAATCCTCCAAACTACGCAAAAAAAATATCTTATGTTCTTCCTATTACAAGAATTTTATTAGGCTTGCAAACGGTAAAATATCCTATAACTACTTAGGAAGAGAAAAATTTCAGTTTTAAGTTCCGAAAATCATTTTATGTTGACATAAGATGATTTGCCTTTTCACACTTTTTCGGAATTTTTAAAAGTAATTTATCTTATGTCGACTTAAGTTTGACTTTTGTTTCTGCTTGCACGCGCGAAAATATCTTAAGTCAACTTAATATGATTTACGATTTCACAAAAATTAAAAAGTTTTAAGCCCATATAATCTCAAGTCTATCTTAGGTTTTAAATTAAGCAGATCGCACAATCTTATGTGAACTTAAGATGATTTACCTCGTGTATATAGTCTTTTGAACATAATATGAAATTGTTTTTGTCTATAAAAAGGCATAGGTTCAAGAAAAAAACGCGAAATATATTAAGTCGACTTAAGATACTTTAACTTTTCAGTCGAGATATAATCTTTTATTATATCCAAAATTGTCTTAACATTACGTTAATACGGCTAAGTGATACGCTCTAAGAATACGGTCTTACAATACGGTTTAATAATGCATAACCACTTATGTAACTCAAAGGGGAATCTAGAAGCAGGGATTTTGCCCAAACCTTGCTAGAAAGGAGGGGGGAAGGGGGACAAAGAAACTGACTTTTATACCGGGAAGATGGCAGAATTACTATCTTCCACCAAGTGGGAAAATTATACTGGATTTTGCTGTTATAATGAAAATTACAAAACGTCGCCCGTTAAGAAAACCTGCATAACTCAAAAATCTTCAGAAAATCAGTGTAAAGTTTTTGAGTCGGTCAAATTTCCATAATTTTTTAAATTAGTTTTTTCAAATTATGTTTTCAATTTTAGTTAGTTCCGCATTTTATATAATAAAAACAAATTTTAAAAAATAAAAAAGGATACGATTAGGTTATAAAAATGATGATCTAAAAATATCCTCCCAAATTAGGTCACTTTTCCATTTTATGATAATATATTCAGCCAAGTTATTTTTTATTTCTGATATAGTTCGTAACAGCTTTGTCAAATATTATAATGATTTACGTTTGTAGTTTAGATATACTGCGCTATCGAGGTAACCGTCAGAAAGGAATTTTCTCCGCAACGCATCTTCGTCGGAAATTCAATTTCAGTTCGAAGTAGCTTTCATCGGAAGAAATTTTAAAGAAATACGACGACGCATTGCGATGTATATAAACTTCAGGCAGAGATGTGTAACTTAAATGATATACCGAAAATGCTATATATTTTCTATAGTTTTTTATTAAATAAACACTATTAACGTTTTAAACCATGAAAAATTGCCGAGAGAGTGAAATTTATTGTTTACAATTGTTTTTTTCATTTATAATGCCCTACCGTTTTTAAGAAATTTAATTAGATGCACCGATTTTAATATCAAAACTATCGAATAAAGTTCGCTACCTATTTACACACATATGTTTTGTTTCCGTTTGAACTGTCAACAAAAGAATAATTTGAAAACAAAACTTTTGAAATGCAATATTATTTATTTAGAAAATAAAAGAATATTGCGCAACGAAAGCCATATACGCGAAATACCTGACGCAGCTCTAATTCTATAATTCCCTTCAAGATTGAAGAAAAACTATCGCCTAAATAAAAATGCGTTTGCTTTTGGCTTGGAGCAGATTCAACACAAACACAAAACAAATTATCGGTCTGATGGTGTCACTCCAAACATTTAAAAAATGTATGATGTATGCAAAACCAAAACACAGCCACGACTTCTGGTGTCCTTGTGCAATTTTATGCAATAAGGTTTATTTCTTAATTACTTAAATTTTAATTAACAATTTCTTTGAAAAGAAAACACTTTCCGCAACGAGTACTTGTCGGAGGACTTCGGAGAATATTTTGTTTGTATCGTCATAAATAAAACCATTCAAAGTACTTAATCGCATACAATTGGCATGCGTTGAATTTCGTCGGACAGAATTTCCGATCAGCCAATCGGAGAACTACCTCGAAGCAAAATATCTCCGATTCGTAGTAAAGCGAAGAGAATTCCGCTCCGACGGTTACCTCGCTAGGGAAGATAAAATCAATTTATTTCTTAGCGATTTCTAAAAAAAATATTTTCTAGAAAAATGGCATAACTCATTAGTGACATTTCCAATACAAGGTTTTCTCTTCAATTTATCGAGAAAAGTGAACCATTTTGATTAAAAACAGAAAAATATTACGAAACAGTACTTACTTTTTTAAGAAAACTTTTCAATTTTATGTAAGTACATTATGGCATGGCCTTTTTTCTGGTTCCCGATCGAATTTCGTATTCAATTTGGGTTTGTTATTATTGTTTTCCTTATTCAAGTTCGGTATTTTGTTTATGCGAAATCAGTTTCCATAGAAATCAGTACAAATGTTTAGATTCTCAATTCGACAAAAAAAAACCGAAACGAATTCAAAACGTATGAAATTGCTTCAAAACTAAAATTGAAAACAAAATTAACAAACAAAAACCGAATTTGAAGAAGGAAAACAATAAGAACAAACCCAAATTGAATACGAAATTCGATCGAAAATCAGAACAGAGGTGTATCCTATATATTATTTCATAAATATCTTGCACACAACACAAAAAAAAATCCAGAGGGTCATTCCGTAATTTTCCAAGCCACAATCGTCCAAACGATGGTCGTCGACGAGATCGTCTGTAATTGGGGGCGTTCGGTGTCGCACAGCTTTCTGATACATTGCGCTGAAATATATATTGTGCGTTTGTGAACGTATAAAATCCAATAGGTAACAATTTCTGTCAAAATTTAAAACATAAAAAAAACGAATTGCTTACGATTACGCTTCGGCTCAAAGTGAATTAAACATACATTTGTTGAATAAAATATAAATATAAAATGAATCAGGAAGTAAGAACCACAAATGTTTCAACCGATTCAGAAGAAGAAGATGGTGTATTAGGTACGTAATTGAAGTTCACAAACAACAATTGAAAAGACAGCTGATTTCGTAGTCAGCTTTGCACTACGATACCTAAGTATAATAATACCTAAATAAAGCACATAAATTTATATATAGGGCAGCCACACAGTCTCAGATTGGAATTTTGACTCGATATATGGATGAACATTCCGATTTGTCTCTCAATTGTCATCGCATTCGTATTAATTGTATTTTTTCCCAACTTGCGTTTTCATTCCACTTTCTAACACAAGAAAATTTCTGCCCGAAAAAAAATTTAACATTAATTTGCAAAGGCAACAGATAGACAAAAATAAGATGCCAAACTACAGTGGCTACTCCATTATTCAACTACAGTCACCTACAAACTACTCAAAATTAATGCAAGACGATACCTATTGAGCTATCGTCCAAACGCTATCATTTTGACGATAGCGTTTTGACGATTATCGACTTACGTGGAGCAAATAAAGGCATCACTATAGTTCAGACGATATTGTCCGACGATAATCGAGTTATGGATTGACCCCCCCGATTTTCCGCATAAGATCACATCCTCTCCTGACGAAACACTCGCACTTACTGATACTGAGTTATGTCTGTGTTCTCCATCAGCCAACTAACGGGATTCTGAAGAGATACAGTTTTGCGGATTGTACAGAACGATAGAGCATGATTTTTTTAGTCGATTTGTATCATTAACACTGGAGTAGAGGCGTGGCCTACTATAGTAGACCACACTAACAGTTTTGTTCATAACTTAAAGGTTTTTCATGTAAGCGCTGTGTCATTTTAATTAAGCCTTCTCAACTAAATTTTTGAACAGGTCAGCGTCTCTCTTGATTTTTTCGCGAACGCATATTTTTATAGTTAAGTGTCAAAGTCAACTGTCTACCATAGTAGTCTGCGCGAGCGTTGGTGTAAAATTAAATTATTACACCATGGCCCATAAAAGATCAACTAAAAAATTGATTTGTCCCGATCACCATGCTGTAATGTGTCTTCAATGCTATAAAAATTCATTTTTTCATAAATTATCTAAAAAAATATGAAGAATAGATTTTTGAACAGGCATTTTGGTCTTTTTTTTGGTACTGCAAAAGTATTTTTTACTAAATTTGAATTTGCTAACTAATATTTATAAATTCAAACTGTTACATAAATATTATATTTAAATATTTGTTTCATTTAAATGTTTAGAAGCTAAAAAGATAGTGGCATTTTTAAATGGTCTACCATAGTAGGCCATGCGAGTATCGGTGTAAAAAAAATAAGGCGCGGGTACTCCAGTGTTAACTCAAAAATCGAGTTTTTTCAGTTATGCCAGTTTTCTTAAACAGCGACGACATGAATATCAGGTATGTCGTATGTATGGTAAGCTTCGATTTCCTATGAAATCTTTAATCTATTCATAGCAGGGCTACCAACCGTATGATAATTATGCTACATGTTAGGAAATGAGAACGTTTGTAGGATGTAAGATTGAAAATCTAAATGTAGAATAATTTTAAATTCAAATGTATGTTAATTTTTCTATTTGAACTTATAATAATTTTAGGCTAAAGAACAAAAACTCATCTTACAAATATATCTTCTCATGTAGAGGTGTTTAGACACATACCTAATCATGAAACAGAAAATATGAAATGTAGGAATCTTGTTTATATAAATTTACAATTGTTAGGCTGACAATTTTTAATTGATTATCATAAAAGAAAAAAAAAACGTTTCGCAGTTGCGTAGTTGTTGTGGGAAAATAATTGTTGAATAAATAAATTAATTTAGAAACACTAGAATACAAAATAATTAGTTTGGGGAGAAAAAAAATTGAATTTTAAGCAAACAAAATTATAAAACCTAATGATGTGTTGACGTTTAAAAGCTCGCATAATCATCAAATATATAAAAATCTTGAAAAAAGTTATTTGAAGACATTTTTCCCACGATAATTGAATGCCATGAAATAAAGTCCAATACAATAAAGTACAAAACCAAATTTTGGTTTGGCCACAGGGGGCTTGGGGCTGTCCCTTACGTGCCGAGGTTTTCATAAATGAATTTTAGATATGAATTTCATTGGTTACAATGTAGAATTGTCTTTTTTTCAATTGGAAATAACATCGAACGTAATGGAAATAACATCGAAAAAAATTTCCTTCTGTCTGGAAACAACGCCGAATACTGATCGACATTATTACCATTTTGTAGGAAATAGAGGCGAAAAACAAATTCGCCTCTATTTCCATTTTTTGGCAAATAAAACCGATTCGAACTTATTGCCTTCAAACTTATTTCACGGCACCAATAGGAACATAAATAAAAATATTTCATTTATAAAAATACGTCTTTTGTTTTAGTAATTCAGAATTAGGCGAATGTATTAAGGTCAAATGGCTTTATTGCGCTTTTACTAGTGTATTGGACTTTATTTCACGGCACCGATAATTTGGCTCAAGGAAAGCCCATATTAAGAGAATAAAAGGTGTATAAAATACGTCAGCCTAAAAATTGTAAGTTTATATAAACGAGATATTGGCAGAAAATTGTACTCAAAAGCTGTTCCAGATTTTTTCTGGCTTTATTTTTTAAAGAGAGAGTTTCATCCACATTCTTCAAAATTGGTTAGGCTGCCACTTTCTGCCCAAAAAAGTCTGAATGAGATCTACTTTAATGAAGAATGTCAATGGCAACTTTAAGATACATAATTAACATTATTGCTCTTAAAAAAATTATCAGACGTTGCTGATCTTATGTCAAACACATAATGCACAAGATTATTGGTAGAAATGACTAAAAATGTAGATTTTTTAAATCGGTTTTTTATTTAATTTTGTTTTTAAACAAAATTTTTTAACTTTTTTATAAAAAAATATTGCTATGACAATTTTAAGTATTAGACAATATAAATTTGAAAACGAAATTAAAAAAAAATCTTCAGCCCGTTTTCGTAATATTGAATTTTCAAAAAAAAAATTTATTTAGAATTTGATATACAAATTTTGATCGAAATTCGTCATGAAAGTCGTTTCGTCTTATGAGAAATTCGAAATTAAAAAAAATATTATATTTATTAAAATAACAGTTAATACAAAAAAAAAATTGTTTGAATCGAACTGTAGACAGTAGATATAGTGCACAATTTTTTTTTTTATCAAAATCGCTAAAGGCGTTTTCGAGATAATTAAGATGGTATGGATTTTTTGGGGCAGGATTATATTATATGCATGTATCGTATTTAAGGTTGAATGTTGCTAAATTTTGTCTTAACATATATTTCGTTAAAAAAATATGCCTAGTGATTTAAAAAAAAAATCATCTTAAGTCGTAAAATCGAAACGAACTCCACTCCTTACAATTCACGAGAACAAAAATCACAACGACAAAGTGAGACTCCTGAATACATCCATCAAAAATTTGTTTGCGTAAGATAATTTTTACTCCGGTAAGATAATTTCGAACTAAATGATGTAGGATAATGCTTTCTCAGGATATGGTAGCACTAATTCAATACAATTTCGGATGGCAGCAAGTGTGAATTACATATATTCGACTTAAGTTCAATCTACTAAAATATATTTATTATAATAATGTCAAGTATGTGGTTGACGGCTCCTGAAATTGTTCGTAGGACGCTACACTCCGGATCGGCGGATGAAGAATTTTTTTAAATTAACTTTTATTTATTATTCTATATAACTAACTTAAAGCTAGACAAAAATACATAGAACTAGCCTAATTATCAATAACTTTCACATAATTAACAGGCCCTTTACGGGCGCTCTAAACTAAAATATATCTAAACTAAAGTAAATCTAATGTCTGTCGACCTAAGAACTATTTGAATTAATTTTAATTATCTTATTTTTAATTTTCACGAAGTAAACTTTTGGAACAAAAAACTCGTTATCATTGTGGATGAGGCATTTTGTGTTGTTGATGTACACTCCGGGTCGGTCGGTTAAGTAAATTTGGTGGTTAAAATTGTGTTCGAATTGTAACGCTTCGTTACAATCGAAGCATCTTTTGCTTACGATGTGATCGAACATAAGATGAAATATGGACAGGGTCAGGTAAAGCATTCCACATTCGCGTTGCACGGCTATAGAAAGAATTTCACTACTTAACAGTGCCTTATAGATTACAGCCAGAGAAGACGGGGAGAAGAATTTCTTGCATTTCGAAGAAAACATAAAAAAAAAATGTGTTCATTCCACAAGAGGTGGTCTTTGACGCAAATACTTAAGACTGAAAGCTGATCGGTTTCTTCAATGCAAGTGTCGACGACAGAAGACAGCACTGAGTTCTTGAAGCATTAAATTCTACGCGGTTTTTTTATTCCTCATTGGACAATGCTGTCTAGATCAGAATTTAATGAACTTACCATACGCTGCCGTTGCAGTTCCACATCCGAAGAACAAGGAGGAAAATCTGAAAACGAATATGCAAAGCTAAGAGTACAGCAGCTATTGTCAGCAACACAATTTAGTGGATTAGAAGTTCGAGATAAGCGATCAATAATGAAAATGAGAAGGAAAAAGTGTCGGATACAAAACGAAGCCCTGGGGTGCACCAGATTATATTTTATGGATATCAGACTTGGAACCATCCAATGAGACTTGTGTGATATGTATTGAGCGGTCCGAAAAGAAATTTCTACGCCAAACTCTATCAAAAGCTTGTGAAATATTAAGCGAAATAATGTTGCCGTCTCCAGCACGATGTAAAGATTTGTACCACTTTTCGGTGAAATATATACCATTAGGTCACCAGTGGACCTATCTCACCGAAAGCCCTTACTGCAGTTCATTAAGGAGCTTTCGTTACTTAAGATATTAAGACTGATTTTATCAGTCTTGTCAAAGGGACCTAAGTGCAATTGGTCGTCAGTAAGAGGGTGGAAAAGATTCTTTAGCAACTGCATGAGTTGGAGAGAAGATTTATCGAGAAATTATTCAATCGGTATTAGCATCTTTCTTAGGTGGCCGTAGTTTATATTTAATTTTGGTCCTAAATGAAATTAAATCAACCTCTACAGATCATATAAAAACTACAAATACGAGTTTCTTTACAAAACAAAAATCCCAGATAAATTTAAATACAGAAAAAACTAAAAGAAGATATGTATGAAGATCTGAGGTATGTATTTTCTATTAAACCTACGACCCATCTGAAAGGACGTAGGTACCTTCCTTGTGGATCCTTCTGTAAATGGGTACATGGGACTTTAGAAATTAAAATAAAATAATTCCACTCAAAACAAGTACACTTATAAAATTCTGTTGTATAAAAAAATGTACACTACTGCAGTTCGTATATCGGCTTAAGCGTTAATTAGTGACAATTTAAGAAGCAAACTATAGCAGGAATGTCATTTTCCGTCGAGTGTGTTACTCCTTGTTAGTTGCACCAGTAATTGCACGAGCTTGTACGAAATGTACTGTCAGGAATTATAAAGAACCTAGAACCAACAACCATAGGACAAGGAATAAAACTTATCCAAAAACTCTTAAACAAATTCATATACCCAACATGCTGGATAATAATGGTTAGATATGTAGATACATACCTATCTACGTAGGAACCTATTTCAAGGATATTTTAACCCGCTATGGAAATTAGTTTCAACAAAAGCGCGTGAACAGCTAAATGCACATGCACATTGCATTATCTCTCAACATAAAGAGAGCCGCAAGCGGCAGAACACAAACACAAACGTACACACATACACCAAACCTGAACCTTCTGCAAGGACACAATATGAGTGGAGTACAACAGACAGGCAGAATATTTAAATGATATCCTGCAGCTAGTTATCATTAAATCTAATGCGGGCTTTAGTGTTTCATACACTCGTACTATAATATAGCCCGAGTTGGTCCTGTGGAAGCGAAAACATTCGCACGTAAACACCACCGTTACAAGCCATGATAATATTATGGTCTACCACAGATCCGGATCCGCATCTAGAGTCAGAGTCGGAGCCATAGCCGGAGCCGTAGCTGACTGTTGTTGCTGTTAAGGTTGTCACTACTTCGAGTGTATATATAAAAATACCTATAGTGTGTTGTTTTAACTATACTAAGCACTCAGTAGAATGGGTGGCCTTGCATAGTCGGAACAGTCGCCGTCGTGTCGTGGCTGATAGACTTTGAGATGTGGGCGACCTCTCATTAAAGCTCCAAGGCCCATAATGCTCTATGGTTGCAATGGCGGCGGCGATGCCGACGACAACTTGCAATGTGGTGGCAACCACAAATATTTGTGTTTTAATCCGTGCGGACATGTTGCGTTGCTGTTTCTATGACACTTGTCGTCCCAACACATTCACAAACCGATGATCTTTTAAAAAGGAAGTTTTGATAGCTTACTTTTTTTTTGTTCATTGTTTTTAAAATATTAAATTAATATTTACATACCTACGACGAATTTAAAATAGGAGAACTGGAAGAAAGAAATTGGATTTTCAAGGGTCTAAAGGACACCTAGCCAGTATACACGTTAGAATAAAATTTCCAAGGATGTGCTATCGAAATACAAACGTACGTTAAGCCACAGAGTTTTCAAAGCAAATCTTATAGCCAGTCTATCGTTTAGTGGAGTTGTATAAGAACACGTTTGAATAGCAGAACAACAAAGTAACACAAAAAAAAACATGTCCGACAAAACACGATAGCTACTAATTGGTTGTGATTGTGAAGCTACAAACGAAACGATTGCATTGTTATTCCATTGAAAATAGGATTAAATTGGAATCAGTGCGCGCTCCTTTGGAAGATTATAATAATGTGTGTATAGTGAGACCACAACCACACCCTTTATAATAAAAAAAAATCACATGAGTATATGTGAATCTGTACACCCATAAAATGAATGAGAGAGATAGATACAATATGAAGGTTTATGTACTTTTATTGGATTAAGATTCGCCGACACTGCAAACTGAGAAATCAGTGCAAGGCAGTAACACGAGGATTCAAAGAGGATTAAGCGAAGGGTTTAAAACAAAAACATAAAATTAAAGCCTGTGGTGTTAAGTGGAAATATTATGTGTTTTAACGACCACAAAACATCTAAAGATAAAAGAAGCGAAAAGTCATTGAAGATTAAGTAAGCGAAGCAAATATGTATTTAGTTAAGGAGAAGCCTGATCAGCACCTAATTTGTTGTGTACCTTCTAGATTACGTAGATACTATTCGCGTTTTATTTAACCCTGTTTTGTTATATATTTATTTAATTAATTATAGATTACTTATTTACAATTATTGAACGTATTTACTTACTTATGGGAAGCTAAAAAGAATCCCTTATTTTGAGATAGGCCTTAACAAATTTAAAGCAATTTAGCTAGTGAATTCTGTGAGATTTTACTTAGGCTTTATGATTTTCCTTTATGGTTAAGAAAATATTAACTAATTATATTGTAATTCCTTTACAAGGCTTAATTACACATATTCATACACATTTATTGAAAAGATCGCCGGAAATATCCTATACTGGAGGATTTGAGCCCAGTGACTAAAGTGCCATCTTTCACAAACATAAATTTGCTTCATTGGTCAATAAGCTCTCAAGAAATTCGTGGAATTAGTATTCTTAAATAATGCCAGCACATAAAGAATATTTTATTCTGGATACTAAATTGTTTCGGGATTGTTGTTTTTTACCATCCATCTGTAAGCGATGGCGAACCTGGGCTTCAACTAACATGTCTCATCAGCTAGCTATGTCTTTGGCTAGCTGCCTCCAGTTTCGCACCCCAAGTTGATTTAGGTCATCTTTCACTTGAGCGCGCCACCTCAGGCAAGATCTTCCTTGACTGTTTCTTCCCTCTAGGTTGGAATCGAAGATCATGCGAGCCGCAGCATTGTTGTCCATACGATCTACAAAAAGCCATCTAACCATCTTAAAAGTGATATACGTACTTTTTGTAAGTACCAGATCAATGTCGCTTTACAGCACGTATAGTTTGTGGTTGAAACTTCTCCTCCAAAGCCCGTTATCGTAGATAAGGCCGACAATCTTGCGAAGAACCTTACGCTCGGAACGACTAAGGATATCTTCATCCGCTTTCGATAGAGTCCATTTCTCCGCGACATAGAGCAGGATTGGGTTGCTCAGATCCTTATAAAGAGTCTAATTTATTTTTCGAGAGAGGGCCTTACTACTCAATTATCTCCCTAGCCCATAGGAATAGCGATTGGCAAAAGTTATTCTTCGCCTTATTTCTAACGAGATGTTGTTGTTAGATTTTATATTGGATAGAGATATAGAGGTAGACAAAGTCCCTAATTACCTCAACGTTTCACCTGTCTATTGTGACGTTTTGACCAATCCGGCGGTGTTATGTGTCCCTTTTGTGGACAGCAGGTATTTTGTTTAAGCCTCTTTCATATTACTAAAATAATTGATATTTAACATTATACACACAAAAATTGATAAGAAGTGGGTGAATGAAACGCACCTTTATCAAAAGTTTCATAATTTCAACTTTTTGACACCTGAAAGCTGACCGCTCTACCAAATTTCATAAAACAGTACCAATCGGAAGTGCTCTCAATATATTTAATCCTAATTTTGTAAAAATGGATTGTTGCCACGCCCTCTGAATGTAATATCTCAAATTAAAACATTTTGCCTTTGCCTGAACCTTGAGTCCTACTGGTGTACCAAATTTCATCATTCTTACATAATCAGAAATTCTCCAAATAATGTATATCAATTTGCTGAAAATTGACTGGTAACACGAAACTTGAATGTAAAATCTTTTTCATCAAAAAAAAAAGTTTTGAGATAACATTCAAACATATGACATAACGATGTTAGCTAAGACGAAAGAAGATGGTCTAAGAATTCGGTCGGTCTGTATATCTGGCTGTCTGTATATAGGGTGTAGACAACTACAGCCCAAACGGGTGAGCCGAATCGTTTCAAACTTGGTATAAATAACTGTACCTGATTTTGATTTAGAAAAATCAGTGCAGCTGTTTAGGTACGAAAAAAAACGGCACTTTCCATTGAAACGTTTTTTTTTTGCTTTCGACTATCTAATTAATGACATGACGAATTCCTTCGCAATTTCACACATATATAGATTTAGGTAGCCCAATTTATACTGCGTACCAATATTTATAATTAATATTTTTTTTGTATTTTTAAAAGCATTTACAAAAAAAATTATATTTTGAAAACATTCCCATAAATTTTTTTTTTGCGAAAATTATAGTTATATGTATTTGTTGAATACCTATGAATTGGCGTCTTTGAATTTATTTGAAAAATCTATTTAAAAAGTTAAAAAAAAACCTTTTTTTTTCAAAAACTGCTTAACAGATTTTTAAAATTTTTTTCTCATAAATTCAAATTTATATTAGAAATAAAATGGCGTAATTTTTGAATTCAAATTAGTTTTAGTATTTATTTTAGATTTTTTAATTATTTTTTCTTTAATTAAGCCGATTTAATCTTTTGTTTTGAAATTTATGTTGTTAAATATTTAAGATTGTCTACGAATTTTTTTCGAAAAAAAATTAAAGAAATTTTGTATATTTAAAAAATTAAGTAAAAAACGACTTTAAAATATGTTTATATTTTTAATAAAAATCTTTTGCATACGATGTGATCAAACATAAGAGCAAGTACGCGCGGTACAGTCGTGCAATTTATCTTATTTGGATACTCCACAAGGCCTATTGGACAAATTACATGATTCTACGATGTCGGGAAGTGCTCTATAATTTGATCACCTCTCAGTGAGTCAATCAGTGATTCAGTCAATTACGGTTCTTGCGATTTTTGCAGTCTTATATCTCGGGAACGTAGCAAATGCTACGAGTTTGAAATTTGTCGTGACTCAACGTCTTGAAAGATACGAGTTTTGCAGTAAACGGTCATCGCCAATCAAAAAAAAAAAAAAAAAAAGTAATCATAAAATATACATAGTTATAAAGTATTTAAATAAGTAGTAGAGGTAGGCGTAAGAATAAACGAAGGGAAAGTATGCCACATGAAGCACCAGGAGGACTAAAGAAGGCAGTAGGTGAACCCGTAGCTCACGGGTCAAATAGCATTTTACGGGGTGGTTAACCTAGAGCCAATCCGGCAGTTAACTCTTGCCCGGTGAGAGACAATATACCTCAAGAGTCAGCACAATTCGCCACGTATATCCATGAGGTGGTAACGGCCACAGTTGGCTTACAGAGAACAGAGGATCAACGTTTCTTTAGGGAAGAATTAGCTAGAAGTCAGGCCAATATCCTGGGTCAGGTTGCAGTTATAGTAAGGGAAAGTCTAGCTAAGGCGAATCCTCCACCTCAATCAAATGTTACACCACCTACTGCATGCCTCGGGATGACTAATGCTAATGAACAAATTCGAAATATTGTACCACCCCGACCAACTGAATCACAGGCAAATTTAGTTCAAACGAACAGGGTTCAAACGTAGACAATTTTCTGGCTCAGTTAAGTAACATGAATCTTAACGATTCACCTCAGTTTTCAACACCGCTACCTCAAGCACCCTCCACCGCTGATACATCTACCCGGTAACCGTATTATCATAGGTGGGGCCTTGATTTCGACGGAAGAAACTCTACAATAGATAAATTCCTTTTCCGGTTGGAAAGCATAAGGGAAAGTAACAAGGTGTCATGGGAAGAGTTAAGGGTGAATTTCTACCACTTTGTGAAAGGACCGGCGGCTGATTGGTACTGGATGTATTTGAAAAGTAATCCACGACCTTCATGGCCAACTCTACGGTTAGAGCAATATAGGAGTCTAGAGACAGACTTTAAGTTGTTGCGCAAGACTGCGTACACCTAGGCCGGCCAAAGAAATTGTGGAATTGGTGAAGCAGAACGTTCGTCGACGGATAGGGGAGTTGTTAATCACTTTCAGTACTCACAGTCTGCCAGAATTGGCATATATGTGCCGATTTATAGAGAAGTTTCTAGACCGAAATGAACCTAGTAAAAACAGATTTCAAACGAATTTTCCGAACCAATCGAACCGACGGCAAGTGAGTGAACTTGACGATGCAACTGACGGTACAGTTTTTGAAGTCCCTAATACAGTAGAGGCATTCCAAAGGGATGCTTAACCATTATAATGTTGGAACAGCAAGGGGAGGGTAATCAATCAATCCGAGAGCACTACCTTCTATGCTCTCCATTTGAACTGTTTCATAAAAAAAAGATCTCCTCGGTCTAGCCAAGTTCGGATCCCGCAAAAAATTTTTTTTTTGCGATGGAAAGATAATATAACGGGTCATAACACCGAAGTCCTTCATTGGCCTGTAGAATTAATAATGTAAACCAGTCTGGTTTTCGTATGTCAAGATCCCACCCAACCGATTAGCTAAGATACGTGCAACCACTAGCAGGCCCCGACATCTACGAAAACCAAACTTCTCAATTGCTAGCGGAACTGATTGACGGTTCTGTAAACATCGGCCCTTTTCGGTAGTGATCATTTGGGAAGTCGTAGGCGAGAGGAGTTAGAAGAAGGTAGAGATAACTCAAGAGACGTCATTTGATGGAGCAAGTGACATTTTGTCTACTGATTTAATGTATGTTCTTAGAAAAAAAGAAAATTCAATTTTTGTTGTAATCAGTTTCTTCGTGTTACTCTTTAAGCGTATGTAGCATCAGACGGATATCGGAACGAGTAAATGCGTATGGCAGAAAGAAGGGAGGACCCCTTGCCTTGTTCAGATCCGGTATTCGGTTATGCGGATTACGTCTTGTATGCAGAGACCATCTAAGCATACAGAAGCACGCACGCAAAATTCTAGTACTTTACAAATTTCTGACTTTATTGTTACTTTAGGAACAGGGGGTCAAAAATCGCCTGAGTATTCGAAGTAGATATTTGTAATTTCGAAACTTGGAAACATGTTTCTACTGTCTACCTGTAATCGTTGTCAACAATTCATCGATTTGATAATATTCACTGCTTTAACAGTTCTACAGATGAAGTGTCGCGGACTGTAGGTGAACAAATTTCCACTTTCCGCAGTAGCAATGTTGGAATTGGACATAAAAGTAAGATAATTATGCCATATCTATAAATACTAGGAGTGTTAAGTATTTCCAGATACTCTCAATAATTGTTGAAGATGTAGTAATTGTCCTGTAAAGTACATTCTGACCTAATTATTCTAATTTGCATTTTTGTTTCCAGAAAAACCAGTTGTCAATATCCTAAGGACAGAATTGAAAAGAGAAATGAAAAGATGCTTACCTTAGGAGTATATATTTTTTAAAGCAATCGAAAAACGCCTGAAACATTAATATTCTTTAATTCAACAGTCTTAGCTGAATCAATCAATAAAATTCAGAAAATATGTCTCGCTTGGTAATATTTATTTATTTTGGTAATTAAAAAAAAAAATACATAATCCTTTGTGTGTAAGCACAGTTTAATTGCATTCGCAAAGAAATTGTGCGATTTTCATTAAATTTGTTCCAATTTTGCAGCTTCATTTGAAAACAAACATCTGCGTCATGGTTAAACCCTATATCTACTTTACTGTAGGACCCAAAGTAGAAAATAAAGTGAACAGCCAGCGTCAGAGGCGTAGTCCATAGCACGTTCAGGCTTGAACAGACTCCAAAGTAGAATATATACATAAGTTGGCACTAATAGTTCGGTCTCATAAATTCATTGTTATCGCATCGTTGGCATTTTAAGAGAACTTTTCCATAGACAGAACCAAAACACACATCCTGGCCAGAAGTGAATCATTTTGCCATAATGTACTACTACTGCAAGCAAGGATTCTGCCTCTCGATGACGACAACGACGGCTAGGACGACTCGACGCGACGCTACGGCAATGGCAATGGCAACCAACAGCAACCGGGAACGGCCAACTATACTTTATAAGGATGTGCACCTAATCGCGAATAAGGGAGTAGCAAATCGATAGTATGTTGCATGGTCGCAAATGAGGGATGAAATCATCTACTAATAGCCTTCACCCCAGATTCACAAATTTCCCGACGATTTCCGGATATGGGAACACTATGCGATATTGGGATAATAAATTACTTTGGTAATGTTAACAAGAATGTACTGTACATACCGACAATACACTTATATATAGAAGTTCGTGCAGATATGCAGGACTTTCTTAAATGCATGTCTGTCTGTTGGGCGGCCAGCCGACCGGCCGGCGCGGTGCCGCCGGTCATTATAATGATGATGATATGCATGGAAATGAAATCATCTACAAATTTCAATCTAACATTGTAATTTGTAAAATGATGCTGCAATCTGGACCTATTCTGATTGTGATGGGTAATGTTCTTTTGCGAAGGATAGGTATAACAGGATGAAAGGATTCTCCATATAAATATATATAATACACATATATCTTCATATCATGATGTTGAGCGAAGACGCTTTTTGTTCGTGTAACTACGACCATAGAGTTGGTATTCAATTTAACCAGCATGCTCAACCTTCGAAGGACGAAGCGAACTGAATCATAAATGCATTTAACGCAAATATTGTATGCTCTTCAAAACAATTAAGGGGATCGTTTGAAGATGTTTTATTAAGCATTTACTTACTTTTGAAAGATGGCGATTTCCAGGAAGGTATGGTAAGGTGGGATGGTGTGTCGAAAAGGGCACGTGATCTTCAAGTTCTACACTATCAAGTTACACAAGGAATAGTAGGTAGATGATAGAAGACCCCGTTCGCAGCACTTAGTGCAGATGAGCAAAATAAGTAACAGCAATATGGCCGCCACTTTTGATGGGTTACTATAGCATGTTAATATAATTAATAGTTATAAATAAAATAGCACTTGGGGAGGACTCATGACGGATGAATTCCTTAATTGATATTTAAAGACTTGATCACTTTTTTCACATCGACGCAATCGCTCAGTGGACTTAAAGTTCTGGTGTTCACATCCATCACATGGTAAGTTTTGCATTAAATTCTAAGGTTGTCGAACGCAGAGCGCAGGCAATGGTATAGGTTATATACATTTTCACACAAATACCAAACGAGGTATGTTAAGTACCAAAACCGCTTAATCCAGCGCTAATTGGATCACCGAGCTAGGTTGCTACCATGAAGCCCATTCTAATCTTCACAAAGGACCAGATCGAGTTACAAAAACAAAAATCCCTCCAAAGTCGAAGAGGAAAACGTCCGTGTTGATAGCATAAGATTGAAGATAGTTAATAAGTTCATCAACCTCGGACCTAACATGAATTCAATGATACTATGGATGACATTTAATTGTGAAATACCCAAGGAAACTATGCCATTTCGGTTTGGCGAAAGTCACAATGATTCAGAGTCATTCATTGTTGTCTTCGTGATTCCTAGGTTCCAGGCGACACAAGAAACCCAACATTTGATTTAATTACTTGATCAGATGCTAGAAAACTAATTCTGAAACATATTCCATCTAAAATATACAAATTTATTTTCCACTGGTTGATTCTGCCCTGGATGTGAGAACTGAGAAGTCCTCCAAAAAGACTAAAATTATTATAAATTAAAAAAAAAAAATCTTGGAAATGTCCTTCTCACCGTTAACATCCGGATTTCTGAAAGAAGTTTAGACAACCTCCAATAGTACAACATTTTATACCATATAGGTTAGGTGAGAACAGGTATTAGAAAGAGATTCATTCATTAAGACACTAAGAACTTTAACAATTATGGTTCAAACTTAAAATAATAATAACGGGTGATTTTTTTGCTACTTGGTTTTTGACGTTTATATTTTTGACAGATCACACATGACAAATTCCACGAACATTTGACATTTCGATTCAGTATTGTTTGCCATTTCATCATGAATAGACTTACGCCTGAACAACGTTTGCAAATTATTGAAATTTATTATCAAAATTCGTGCTCTGTGAAAAATGTGTTTTTATCGCAAAATTGTCTTCAGCGACGAGGCTAATTTTTGGCTAATTGGATACGTGAATAAAGCAGAATTGCCGTATTTGGAGTGAAGAGCAGCCAGAGGCAATTCAGCAGCTACCAATGCATCCCGAAAAATGCACTGTTTGGTGCGGTTTATGGGCAGGCGGCATCATTGGGCCGTACTTCTTCAAGGACGATGAAGGCCGCAGGGTTACGGTCAATGGAGAAAGGTACCGTTCGATGATAACAGATTTTCTTGCCGAAAATGCAAGAATTGAACTCGGTCGACATGTGGTTCCAACAGGACGGCGCCACATGCTACACTGCACGCGAAACCATGCATCAATTGAGAGGCGAATTTGGTGAGCAGTTGATCTCACGTTTTGGCGCAGTCAATTGGCCACCAAGATCATGTGATTTGACCCCGTTAGACTATTTTTTGTGGGGCTATGTTACGTCTATTGTCTATGGGGACAAGCCAAACACGATTGCTGCCTTGGAAGCCAACATTGAACGCGTCATTGGTGAGATTCCGGCCGAAATGTGTGAAAAAGTTTGCCAAAATTGGACCTTCAGAATGGACCACCTGAAGCGTAGCCGCGGGCAACATTTAAGTGAAATTATTTCTAAAAAGTAAATGGCAGAAATTGATTTATCGATCCAAATAAAATTTTCATTCACTTTTTACAAGTTTCTGTGTTTTTTTGAATTTTCAAAAACCAAGCTCTTAAAAAATCACCGTTTATAATAAATAATAGGAATCATTCTTTAATTTGGGGTGGCTGTGGTGTGATAGTTGTGTGCGCGCCTGTCTACCTCGTGGTCGCAGGTTCGTTTCCTGCCGTTGTCTATGTCGTCTTATTTTTCCATTAAAAAACAATTCTAAAAAAATTGTCATAAAATGAGTTGCTGGTTTACTCATTACATGCTGTTCAGGCATATCACTAACAACATGTGATTGAGTGAACTAGTATACCCATAAATATATAAACCTTACAAACTAATAAATAAAATAATGCGAATTATAAGAGACATAAACAAATCAGACACTGTAATTTTCTCCGCATTAGTTCAGCCGCCATCCCTGGAGATAAATATGAGACAACAACCACCTCCACAAATCTTTCCTATCCCTCCTTCTCTTCTTCACATGACGCCAACGCTGTGTTAAAAACATATAAAGGGTAATCATAATCCATTGAGCGAGTGTAAGATTATAACAACAAAAAAAATATATTTAGTTTCGAATGATACATACTCGTACGTAAATGAATATTAGAATAAATAATGGTGAAAACATATTTAAAAAAGTTTTAGAATTACATTTTTATATATAGTTTTTATTTGTTTCGTAAATAGATCGATAAAGGTTTTAAGGGCTGCTGTTTGCGTATAATTCTCCAGACACTGCAAAGTTATACCAATATACATTACATACGTTAGTTTTGGAAGTTAAGTCATAGTTTTAAGACCAGCTGGTCTGAGGCTGATCACAAAACTAAACTTGAGTATGTTTATCTTGGCCTTGTTATATGGACGCGTGCATCTGGTGAATGGTTTTGAGTCTGGGAATCCACATTTTGCCATAAACAATTTAATGCAAACCTCTTAGACCACAGGGTTTAAGAGGAGTATATTCTCGACCTCGACGGTAATGCGAAACCCTGTAAATATTTCATACGCTTAATGGCTACCAACTCTTAAAAACTAGTATTTCTCTTTCTATCCAACATTAATATTCGAAACTCTGTCAAAATTATTTTGATTCAATTGTGTGGCTAACATTTCCGTAAGCCTTTCATTAAGCTACCACAACAACCTTTTTACTGTGATACGAACTTCTGTAAAAAATCGCCACTCCAATATTGGTTGTTAAATTCATCTTAAGTTTTAAATTGTCAGTGACTAATTTTCTTATTAAAAGTCTTAAAAGCCAATTTAATTTTTATTCACTCACCCCTGCAACTGGATGTATACTTAATTTTTTGCGCAGTATATTTTGTCTCATTAAATTGCAATGTTAGAGACGATGATGATCCTACTATTTTGAAATTATGCAAGGGCTCAAATTGATTAACAGTTTTAGCTTGGACGCGATAGTCCTTATGCATCTAAGGAGGTGTTTGTGCCTTCAGAATCTCCAATCTCCATATTTTCCATTCTCCAAACAATTATGTTGGTAAACGGGCTAACAGGTCCGGTGTAATATTCCATGTCGTCACTTATACTATTAGCAGAAGTGCAAACAATATTCTAAAGTCGCAAGTAATTTACGACTTCTAATATACGAGTATGCATAGAAGCAAGACGGAAGTTGAGGGGAATTGCTTGAAACAAATCTATGAATGTATGAACGTATGGCATGATGGCATGTGTGTGTGTGTTTTATTTATGACTTTTTGAGTTTGTGCACTGACCAGATTATTTGATTAAAATTTCGTTACACGCATTGGGGAATTTCAACTATAGGTGCCGAGGGAATGGCCAGGACATTAATTTAGACAACAATGGTATGATGAATGCCATATCAGTTTGTTTCATAGAAATTTGGTTTTGGTACGCAATTTGTATAAGGAAAGTCCATCGTGTAATTTAATTTAAAATATTAATTTATCACATGGTATGGTGACACTTAGAAGAGTAAACATTTTCTCAGTATTCGCCTATGATTCAAGTTTATGTGCTCACGCAATTTTCATGGTGATAGTATATTAATATTCATTTCGGGGTAGATCCCAAGATTTAAAAAAAAAATGTGTTTTCGATTAGCAACTAAAAACATACACACTGCCAATTGTTTTGTTGATGTTTAAAGCAATAAACTAGAAGTTTATATAAAAATTAAAATTTATTTTAAATCTTATAAGTCTGATACCTAACGAATATTGCACTTAAGTTCGAAATTAACTTGGCGATCAATTAACGAAACGAAAACACAAGGGTAATTTTCTTTCCCGTTAAATGTAATCTGTCAAATAATTAAATGCAAGAAATCTACATGATTTGTTTTAATTCCTTCAGATTAAAAGCAAATAAGAAAATTTAAACTTGGTGGAAAATTTTACAAATTTTGTTTTCTTCGAAATGTTGATTTTAAAATTATTGTGTCTTTTCAGTCAAATCAGATGTTGTGAAGTTAGAGGGGTGTGTTCGTAGAGTGCTTGCTTGTAAAAATTGCATGGTTTGTCATTTAAGTATTTTATGAAAAACGTTTATATGCTGTTCAAGAATCGAGTTAGAGCAGAAAAATAAGATTGACAACCAACAAAACAACAAGATCAACAGCACAATTTTTTTTTAATTTTTACTATATGCCTGTAAGACCTGAATTGCACAGCACTAGTTTGGCACAGTGGATTTGAGAATCAGGTATTGACTGTCTAATTTTAACCCATGGGCGGCATCCAATTAAAATTGGAAGTATAGAAAAGAATGCGCCCAGCAGCGTGGGGATCGAAGTTAGCAATCAAGCATTTTATCCACCACGCCATTGACACCCACATCATAAACATATAAATCTTTTCGCTTAGTGGCAACATTTAACGTTTGGTGATACTAAATATTCGTTTCCATTTTATTGCTATCTTTTTTACTTGTGATATATGTAGGTACTATAGGGTAAGTATTGCAATTGGAAAAAAATCGAACTCGAAATTTTAAACAAAGTTGACTTTACAATGATAGAAACTGGGTCCCGCAATTCCGTCTGTCTGTCTGTCTGTCTGTAGAACGATCTACAACCTAAACGGCTGAACCGATTTTGTTCAAAATTGATCCTTAGTCGTTTTAGGTGATTGTCCAAAATAAATTTTTGAATCGTTGTTTTAGCACCAAAAAGAACGGAGCTCAAATTTTTCCTCGAAAACGGCTCTAACGATTTTGATAAAACTTGATGTGTGTAGTACTATGTGTATGGTTTTAATTTGAGCCAAAAATTTTTTTTTTATATATCATTCAAACATTTTATTGATTTCCGACTTTCTCATAAACGGCTCAATGGATTTCGAAAATGTTTATACAGGAGCTCCTTTAAATTCTAAATAATACTGCATTTCAAAATTTTCCAAAAATAGTTTTTTATTGAGTTTTGAAAAAAAAATATTTTTTTTCTTGAAAATTCAATATTTCGAAAACGGGTGGACGATTTTTTCTGAATTTTTTTTAATTTATATTATTTGATATTTAAAATGTTCATACGATTTTTATGTTACGATTTTTTATTTATAAAAATTAAGTGAAAAACGACTTCAAAAATACATTTAGCCGTTTCTATTAAGAATCTTTTGCATATAATATGATCGAACATAGGAGCAAGTACGTGCGATCGAGTCGTGCATTTTATTTTTTATTTTATTGTTTGTCAAGAGTCTTGTATGAATTTGATTAACTTTTTTTCTGAATACATTTTCTTATGGCCTATTTCACAAAGGTCGCTCAAATATTTACTCCGAGGTTCAGCATCAGCAGTCTTAACACTCAGTTTCGACGGATTCATATGGACTTACCGATGGTTTTAGGTTGAGGTATGCTTTTGTTAAGACGATAAATAACAATAGCTCCCATACATTTTGTTGCCAAAAAAAAATCTTATTTTTCTCAAAAACGGCTCCAATGATTTTTATAAACAAAAATCAGTTAATTAATGAAGAGAAAGGGTCCTTTTTGATAATTTCTTTTTGGAAAATTATTGTTATTTTTGGTAGCTTTTTTTGGTTTTCGATTTTCTTTGAAACGGCTAATTTGTTTTTTTTTTTTTAACTAGAATGTTGAAACATTTTTGTAAGCCGATAGTTTTCAAAAAAAAATGTTTGGAAAGTATTTTTTTTTTTTGAAAACTCAAAATTTCGAAAACGACTCAATAGATTTTCTCGAAATTTCGTATTTGGTGGTTTTGTGACACTTGAATAATTAAAAAAAATATATTTATTAAATAAAAAAAAAAATGGTACCTCCGATACAAATGTTAAGAAACCGCTAAGAAAAGAATGTATTTCTCGAAAACGGCTCCAAGAATTTTTATAAAAAAAATGTGTGTGTTCTTATATAGCTACAGTCCACTTTTACGTATAAAAATATTTTATTTTGCGTACTTATTAACGGTACCTCCCATATAACCACTTTACATATTTTCGACTTTCTCAACGTTGGATGAACCGATTAAAATAATTTTTTTATACAAATGCTCTCTAAAATTGTATATAAAACTGCATACGAAAATTTTCAAAAAAAAAGTTTTTCGATTTTTAAAAAATAAATATTTTTTTTTTTTGAAAAATCGATTTTTCAAATACCAGTCACTGAAGATTTTTAGAATTTCGAATTTCATATGTATAATAATAATATCTTCAAAATGGCGTTTCAATTTTGTTCTCCAAAAGTGTTTTTTTGTTAATTAATTTTTTTAACTGCTCCAACGAATTTTAAATTATTTTTTATATATTCTTTTTTATGAAGGAATTCAAATGGCATTTTTAGTTTTCCCTCAAACAACAACTAAGCAATATAAACACATTTAATTATAACATCCTTCATTTTCATTATTATATGAATATATGTTTATATACTTAGGTTTCATTTTTATATGGATGTGGATGAATTTTTACTCTCTTAACATACATAATTAAAATTAGGGCTGGCAACGAGACCGAGACTCTTTTAAAAGTAGCGAAGACGAGACAGAGACGAGAGCGAGACGAGACCGTATTTTTGGTACCAAAATTCGACGAGAGTCTCGCTGGTCTCGGTGGTTTGGTTTTGTTTATTTTTAGTATTTAATCATGTTCAATTTTTATAATATTTACAAGTTTTTTTTTGCGAAATATTATATGCGCGTTAACATATCAAACCATATATGTATGTACATAGTTATACAGAGATAGGCGCATTGCGAAATCCAGAGAAGAATACGTACGATTTATGAATGCATGACGTTGCTTCCTTTTGGGTGACATTTGGTAAAAAATATTGTCAAAACGTCAAAATATAGTTCGTTGTCTACCTGTCAAGCCATGAGCTTTCAAAATCAATTGAAGGATGGCTCCGCTTTAAATAGATTAAAAAACTTTGCAGCATTAAAATTTTCGGAAAAAGGTGATTTAAGGCCTTTTGGGTGAGGTTTGAAAAAAAATATTTTAAAAACTTCAAAATATACAGTCCTATTCTGTTAAACGTTCACGTGAATATTTGTATTCTACTATCCGACGGAAAAAACGAATTGTTTCAAAATGTACATAAATTTCGATCAAAAATAAATTTTAACAATTAGATTCTCTTAAGAATTAAACAAAACAAATATTAGTTAAACTTTGGACTCAAAAGATAGAAGACATTTGAAAATATCTAAATAATGAAAAATTGAGTAAAATATTCACGTGAATCGGAAGATAGCAGAATAGGGCTGATAGTTTATTGCCTACTTGCCAAGCCATGAAGTGTCAAATTCATTGAAGGATTGCTCTGATTAAAATGGAATAAAAAAACTGTACAAAATTCAAGTTTTATCTTGGAAATACGGCTCTTTAAAGGTGTCTGATAACGTTACTTCACAGCCTATTTTTAACGTTATCACAAACCTTTGAAAACTAAATTCGCACAAAATGTAAGCCATTCGGAGCGCTTTCATATGCAACTAATAAAATTCAACTTAAAATCATAGTTTTCGATTTACACAAGTAAAACTTGTTTAGCATAAGCAACGCACAAGGATATATCATTATTAGATTCATGCATAATTGACAAACACAATAAAGCTGGAAAAGACGTGCAGATGCCAAGTTTAACCGAATTCTTGAGATCCATATTGTACTTTGATTTTCACCAAGTTTCCCAAACTTGTTTTTTTTTGCTATTGGTTTTGACAGTTAAATGTGAATATGTGTACCAATTCGTACGATTTTTCACGCTACCAAACACTAAAATTGGAGCAATCCTTCAATGGATTTTGACAGCTCATGGCTCGACAGGTAGGCAACGAACTATATTTTGACGTTTTGATAATATTTTTTACCAAATGTCATACAAGAGGCGTAAAATCAACTTTTGCCGGAGGAAAAAATTTTGAGGTAAAATTTGAATTTTGTAGAGGATTTAAAATCCATCTAAATCGGAGCGATGCTTCAATGGATTTTGACAGTTCATGACTTGACAGGTAGGAAACTTACTATATCTTGACATTTGGATAGTATTTTTTTTCCAAATGTCACTCAAAAGGTTTAAAATCACATTTTGGGGAACAATCGAAAAATTTCGTCTTTTTTAGGTAAAATTTGAATTTTGTAGAGGTTTCTTAATCCGAAGCGATGCTTCAATGGATTTTGACAGTTCATGACTTGAAAGGTTGGCAGCTTAATATATCTTGACATTTGAGCAATATTTTGTTTTCGAAATTTTACCTAAAAAGTCTAAAATCAACTTTTTAGGGAGATATAAATTAAATCGAAAAATTTCGATTTTTTACGTAAAATTTTAGTTTTGTAGAAGTTTTTTTTTAATTCATTTAAATCGGAGACACCCTTAAATGGTTTTTGACAGGTCGTGGCTTGACAAAACCGGTTAATTTATTTTTTAAAAAATCGAGCGTTGTATGTGGGTACTCTTTTTTTTAAATATTTTATTTGTTTTTGCTATGAAATATATTAACTTACACAATTCTTCCAAAATGTTATTTCCACTTAACTCAAAAGACAAAACAGACTCACGGGTTTGTTTTATACATTTTCCCGCATTTTTCTTACCGACGAACTGCTGATATACCACAACCATACTCTATATTTGCAATCCGAACAATGCGTCTAATCTTTATCTTACATCTTTTTACTTTACTACCAACAAAACACGAAAGAATCCAAGACTAAGTTGATACCAAGACCGAGACCGAGACCGAGACGAGACCGCACTTTAAAATTTTCTCGAGAAAAAGGCGGGACCAAGGCCGAGACGAGACTTGGTTAGGCGAGAGCTGGACCGAAACCGAGACGAGACTGAAATTTTTCGATTTTGACGAGACCGAGACGAGATTAACAAAAGTCTCGCCTGGTCTCGTCTCGTTGCCAGCCCTAATTCAAATCCATAACTTCGATTTAAAGATATGTTTGTAGGTGAGTAAGGTACCTGTGTAACTATTTCTTGAATCATCCAATCGATAATTCATTATGCTAAGAATCAAGGTAATCTTACCTACATAGGCCTTGAACCTGTATAGGATAACTACGGGTGCTTTCATAAATGCATAGTTGCGAAAGTCCGACAAATGCATAGCATTCATAAATGCAAATGATAAATGTCAGAGTTTCAAAAATTTAAAACGCAAATATTTGCGGCGCAAATATAAAATTGCACATGCATTCCGATTTTTTTCTTAAACAAAGAGACAGTAGGATGTAAACGGTGGTACGCATTCCCTTACTGTTCACATCTGTCCAAATTTTCGCTAGAAAATTCAAAGTTGAACGCAAAATTAAAAAAACACATAAGATCCACAGGGAAATGAAGCAAATCAGAGAAAGTATTCATAAATACATGTGCAAATAGTTTTCCTGACGTTAATATGATCGCAAATGATCGCATGTAAATAAAGCAACCATGCATTTATGAAAGCACCTTACACCTACATTAAAGTTGGTAGCTACAAGAGCAAGTTCGTACGATCCAGTCGTTCATTTTATTTTCTCTAAGGAATCAACTTAGTATGCACCAAGTTTGAAGAAAATCGGCTCAGGGGCTTAGCTGCAGATCGAGGTATCAAAATAGAGACAATAAGCAGAGAAGAAAGTAAACATGACATTTTCAAGTAAAAACTTAAACAAACAAATATCAATCCATTCATTAATGAGATATAACGGGAATAATCCGCTTTTCCTTTATATTAATTTCTAAATGTAAAATTCAGTCTTGTAAACGAATACATTCCATTAAGAATGCAAACTTAGAAATCATTCATTGAATTCATTCACTAATTTCACAACAACTGAGAGCGCAAGGTCAAATTGCTTAAGCACAAATCATTCATTTGTGATAATTTTTCCAAATTACTGTCAATTAGTTCGATATGGATTGCAATCTTTGAGAATTCAGGCAGTCTGTGAATTTAAATTTGAGTTTGTAAATTCTCGCTGACAAAACAGTACGCAAATATTGCCCCAACAATTATTTAGAGATTATTCATACATCACGTATTTCTAATAATAGCAACATAGGACAGGCAAATAAAATTGACGCGACTCGAGACATGCTAAGCGTGACACAGTGTATAGTGGGTTTTGGGATTTGATTGTGACAGTGTGACAATATATGGTTAAAATTAAAGAAAGCACGATATTGTGTGACAGTGTAACTTAAATAGAACTGTGATAGAGTAACAGAGGAGAAGTGTACGAATACTTTTATGTGGCACTGCAGAAAATATTCAGTTAGTGCGACAATACATAAGCGTGGCAGTATTGAAGTTTTAATTGTTTTAATAGCTACAGTGTCGTATTGTAAGCGCAAGAAGGGCAGCGCAAGAATTAAAAATATAGGTTCGAGGAGAGACAGTATGGACTATAGTATGGAATAATAGACAATGTGAATTAACGACAATGTTAAATAGTGTGATAGGTAATGTAAAAGTGGAAAGTTGAAAGGTTGACAGTGTAAAAACAAGTGTTTTAATGATATTACTCTTAAAACTACAAATTTTCAGAGGTGATTTTACTGATACGGAAAAATGTGAATTAAAAGCAAATGGGAGCCATATGGAATATAATAAATTTAATGTCACAAAATATAGTATGCCCCCCATACATCAAGCCATTAACTGTTGAAGTATGTCTACGATGTCGATGGATCAAATAAACCCTAAAAAGGCTACAAAACAGTACAAACAAAAATATATTAAATAGGTACGTAGGCAAAAAAAATAAATATTTTTAAAAAAGCCAAGCAATGCGGGCTCGGATCAACTAGTGCCTTAAAGTAATGGCATGGGTTAACGTAAATAAAGTAAGTATTTTCTTAAGTTATCGGTAACTGATGACGATGAGAGACTTTTACCAGAGGTGGATATCCTCAAATCATTCCCTAATGTCTTGACATTTAAGCAAGGGAAATACTCTGTGCGATATATACTCTATAGAAAATCTTTCCAACAAATTTTACTTATTTTTCCTGAACTTTGCAATAAATCTTTATGTTCATTTCAATCCTCAAAATCCAACCCGATCGCGAATTGCATACAACTTTTCAATTTCCACCAATTAAATCAGAGCCGCAAGCTTCAAAAATCCTCGTTTCAAATTAATTTAACTAAAAAAAAAAATAGCAAAAATCTGTAGGTACGACGAATATTATTCTTGTTTCGGGCAATAAAGTTATCAACCGTTGCAAAGTTGATAAAATAAATTTTATCGTCAATTAAGCAGAAATAGCAATTTCACGTCAGCCTCCATATAACATGGAAATTCTCTACAGTTTTTGACGCATTTCTCGCTTCAAGTCAAATTTTCTAGTTGTTTCCCAAAAAAAAAAAAAAAAAAAACATAGCTGAGGCAACAGGCAAGACCTCAAAAAAAAAAATTGCATGTGCAGTGCTGGCTATAGTGTGTATCTGTGTTAAACTCTCCTTTTTTTATTTAAAATGTTCCAGCGAAATTCTGTGAAAATTAATTTTCACCCTGAGTTGCAACAGCAAGTCGAAACTGAGGTTTTTTTTTTTTTTGATTCAAGCAAGGTGGTATCTGGAATGGTACATCGTTGCCGTCGTATCGCTTTATTTCCGCGTGGCCACTGTTGTGCTGGTTGCACCTTTCTAAATAAATTATGAACCACTGAAGGGCGGTGGGCGCCATCCGAATCTTTGGGTACCTATCTATGCGAATATGTATATCCCAGAAGATGCACATAGGAAAGTGTGAGGTATACGTTGTTCTGTGGCAAGAAAAGCATGCATCAGAGCGCTAAACTTTTCTGATAATTAATTACAGACAGGAGCCTTGGTCTGGATTGCTGGAGAAAATTGTTGTTGTTGTTGTTGTTGTTGTTGTATTCGCTATTGTTAGTGCTGCTGTAAAACTACTGTGCTACTAGGAACGGGAAGATGCCTGTTTTTCATTAATTGCTACCTTGGTTAAAAAAAAACGGTAATCCTACAGAGTTTTCCTCAAAGAAACTTTTCCCATTAATATTTACAGTACGCATATAGTTATGATGGCATTGTTTCCTCCAGGATTGCAGTAGCAAGGTACATAGACATAATATACCTACGCATAAGAATATTTGAAGATAAAATCAAAATAAGTAAAAACTAACTTCAAAATTATAATGTCTTATTTAATTTTAATTTTGCCTGAGTGAAAGTATAACATTTTAGTTTTTTTTTTAAATTTTCCTTCTAGAAAAAAAAAAATCCAAATTTGTACACGTATTGTATTTATATGAACTGTACTGTATTTGTATATGGTTTTTTTTTATTTATGTAGATATTTTATTGTAGCAAAATATTTTTACATTATTTTCTTAAACACAATTTACAGAGTTATGGTATAAATCTGCCTTACTACTGAGAATTAATTTTATTAATTTGAGTATAAAGAAACAAGGAAACAAATATGATTTAAAGGAAAAGCTACTTAAAAACTTTCATTAAACAAATTCCAATAACAAATAAATAAATAAATTTCTATGTAGGTATAATAATATATGGTACAGTAATTAGTAGAAAGGTGGGTGGTGCGTAATTCTTCAAACCAGGCCTTATCTTCCCAAAAAAGAAGAGAAAAAAAAAATTATAAATATGTACGAAAGAAATGAATAAATAAATTAACAATAAACAAATTAGCAAATAAATAAATTAACAAATAAATAAATTTACAATTAAATAAGTTTGAGTTTGCCTCCTGACAATATTCCTGCAATATTTTTAAAGAATTGTAGATCGAATTTGTGGAAACCCTTTATGTTCATTTTCAACAGTTCTCTTAGTAATGGTGTTTTACTTGACTGCTGGAAAAGCTCTTATAAACTCTTATAGAAAACTATAAACCTATTGCTAAGCTTCAATTGATTCCAAAGGTTTTTGAATCCCTAGTTAAGAAAAGAATGTATGAGGCTGTAAAAAATTTATTTCCCCTTTTCAACATGGATTTGTCAGTGGAAAATCTACTGCAACCAATCTTCAATTGTTCACATATTTTTGCGTGAATTAAATGGAAATTGGCAGTCAAGTAGATGTTTCGAAAGCATCTGATAGAATGAACCACAACATATTGTTAAAAAACTTAAGGTATTAGGTTTTCATTCTCAACTATTTAAGTGGTTCAATAGTTATCTAACAAATCAGGTTCAATATGTGAAAATAGGCCCAGAAAAATCAGAAATAATTTCAAATGTCTCGGGAGTTCCTCACGGCAGTCATTTAGGAACGCTTTTGTTTTTAATATTTATAAACGACTTGCCTCATATCATTTCAAATTCTTCATGTTTAATTTTTGCAGATGATATAAAGATATACAAAGCGATTAAATCTTCAAACGATTTCGAGCAACTTCAGAATGACCTAGATAACTTATCTGAATGGTGTTTTCTGAATGACCTTTCATTAAATACCAGCAAATATAGTATAATTTCTTTTTCAAGATCTTCTTCTCCGTTCGTTTTTTGTTATAAAATTTTAAGCTACGAGCTTCAGCGAATTTTTAATCATAAAGATTTAGGAGTGATATTTTACTCCAAGTTACAGTTTAAGATGCATATTGATTATATTGTTTCTAAATGCAACTCTTTGATGGGTTTCTAACTAGGAATTCTAAAGATTTTAAATGTCCATTTTGGTTTGGTGTCCCTAATACAAAAACGCTTCAAGTCGAATTGAAAGAATCCAGAAAAAATTCACGAGATTTTCGCTTCGGCATCTATACTGGAATTTGCCGATGCCTCCATATGAAACGCGGTGTATCTTAATTGATCTAAAAAGTCTTGAGGCAAGAAGGGTTTACTTCTTCGTTTCTTCGTTTCTTTTGCGAGACATATAAATTGTCCACATTTAGTATTGTTGTTTAGATCATACAGTCCAGCTCGATTTTTAAGACCTATGGTAAACAACTTTTTCTTAATCCCGCAACATTCAACAAACTACGGTTGTAATGAACCAGTTGTCTTTTAACAAATATGCTGATGTAATTGATCCTAATTGTCCTTGAGAGGTTTTTAAAAGAAAAATAATGAACTTTATTGTAATCAAGTAACATTAAGTAAGCATATGTAAATTATTTATTTATAGTAGTTATACTTTTATTCAGTTCCATGTATAATGAATTGCAATAGTAATAGTTTTGTAATTATTATTTAAATTGTTAAGTCTAAGAAAGCTTATACTTATAGTCAATAAAAAAATAAATAACCAAAATAAATAAATAAACAAATAAAATAAATTAAGAAATAAATAAATTAACACATAAACGAATTAACAATTAAATAAATTAAGAAATAAATAAATTAATAAATAAATAAATTAAATTAGCAATTAAATAAATAAACAAATAAATAATTTAAGTAAATCAATTAACAAATAAAATAGATATATAAATTAACAAATAAATAAATAAATCAATCACAATATAAATAATTTATTAAGATTAGTATCACAGAATCAGTCTTATTATAAAAAAATATGTAAACTATAAGCTAGGTTTTAAATTAGAACGTTTATTATTACATTACAGAAGAAGTGACTAATGCTCATTAAATTTGACAATTCTGGACGTTACCAATTCAATATTTGAAATTGCGTAAAGTTCAGCTGTCGAGAAAGACCATTGGAGGTAAAGCATCATTTTTGAAACTTTGTTTAGAGTTATTTGGCACCTGCGGATGTGACTCGATGCACAATTCTCCAATGCCGGGCACCCCATAAAACATAATTGCTTGGAAAACTGATTTATAAATCAATAGTTTATTTTTTTTACTTAATTTTTATTTACGATTTATAAAAGGATAAAGCGTTCTAATAGTTAGGTTAATCTTTTTAATTACTTTTTGTATATTCATTCTAAAATTTATTTTTGTATCTAGATGTACACCAAGGTATTAAACATTTGAGCACCATTCAGCGCTTAAGCCATTAACATGAAGATTGTTGCTAGGTAAGAAACAGGGTTTTTTTTCGAGTAGAGTTGTTTTTTTATGTTTCAAATCAATGTTGTTTCTGTCATTCGGGCTCAGATGACAATTTGTCAGTTTTGTCATTTGACATTCCTGGACAGCAGATAGGAAGTAAAAGACGTAAAGAAACTGAAGAAACAATCTTGGTCAGTTCGCCCGAAATTAGGCCCAAGGGTAAGCTGATTGCTGATGAAAATTTCTAGAAACGCAAGTATAACGTTTGAATATTTTAAGGGTTGGAATCTCTAAACGATAGGGAAGAAAAAAATGTAGGGCAAATCTAACGAAAATTCATTACCTAACCAAATACTTATACCTATACTATAGTTGTTCATTCTTTCCATATTCGCTATTTAAAACAAAATAAAAAACAATGTCGGTGTTTTTTAGATTTAAAGGGAATTGTAAATAAGATGATCCCGTCCTATTTTTTACAGAGTTTAAAAATTGTCTAAAGTACTCGGCCATGCCCTATATAAGATTACATCAGCGTTCCGGGACTAAATGTCACCCAGTCCTGCCCATCAATCGTAACTTTAAGGCTTGGGGACCAACTGTCTTCTTTACTCTGCATCAAAAAAATTGTTCCCTATACCAGTTATAATGAAATGGATTAGGTAACCACTTTAAATTTCGAAATTGTCGATTATTGTTTCTTTAAGATACCTACCTTGAGAAGAACCATTTTGATAAAGAAACATCGCTGCTCTACTCTCTCATTATAGGTTAGTAGAAACACATTTGGTTTGACAATCATGTTCGAGAAAGAAAGAGCAGCAATGCAGTGATATACTTCCTGCAAGAATGCGAAATTTTTGGCCGTGGGAAAACTATCCGCTAAACTAAATTAAACTAAACAGATTGATTTTTATATTTTAATGCAATTTTTCTTTGTTTGCAGTTTCTGATTCCGTCAAATAATTTAATGAAATAAATCAACATAGGTGTTACCGCCAGCAGGAACAAAAGGAATTAAGGTGGTATCGGCAACAACAAAGAAGTTAGTGAAGACTTCCGAAAGAAAAGAGTAAGATTAGTTTGCTACCAATATTACCACTTTATTGTTTTTAAGTCTTATATATTTATTATTTTGTAACATGTTTTTTTTTTAAATTTATTGTCACATACATTTTTTATTATTAAAAAATCATTAAGACGAAGCAGTTCAGAATAATCAAAAAATAATAACTACATTATCTTCTTATATATTTTTGGCTAAATGGATACGTGAATAAGCAGAATTGCCGTATTTGGAGTGAAGAGCAGCCAGAGGCAATTCAGCAGCTACCAATGCATCCCGAAAAATGCACTGTTTGGTGCGGTTTATGGGCAGGCGGCATCATTGGGCTGTACTTCTTCAAGGACGATGAAGGCCGCAGGGTTACGGTCAATGGAGAAAGGTACCGTTCGATGATAACAGATTTTTTTTTGCCGAAAATGCAAGAATTGAACTCGGTCGACATGTGGTTCCAACAGGACGGTGCCACATGCCACACTGCACGCGAAAACATGCATCAATTGGGAGGCGAATTTGGTGAGCAGTTGATCTCACGTTTTGGCGCAGTCAATTGGCCACCAAGATCATGTGATTTGACCCCGTTAGACTATTTTTTGTGGGGCTATGTTAAGTCTATTGTCTATGGGGACAAGCCAAACACGATTGCTGCCTTGGAAGCCAACATTGAACGCGTCATTGGTGAGATTCCGGCCGAAATGTGTGAAAAAGTTTGCCAAAATTGGACCTTCAGAATGGACCACCTGAAGCGTAGCCGCGGGCAACATTTAAGTGAAATTATTTTTAAAAAGTAAATGGCAGAAATTGATTTATCGATCCAAATAAAAATTTCATTCACTTTTTACAAGTTTCTGTGTTTTTTTGAATTTTCAAAAACCAAGCTCTTAAAAAATCACCGTATATAAAGAACAATCCAAATTATGTTTGTGCGCTATCTTCTTTTTTTCGACTCAATTGATTTGAATGAAATTTTCAGAAGATCTTTGGACAAGTGTGGAGAGTGCAAATAAGAAATCTGTTTGCAGTCCGATGTCTAGAACCGGAGTTATGATATGACCAACAATTCACTCACATATTTGTTATTGCTTTATTAGTATAAATAATTTGTGTTCTGTTTTGTATACAGACACTTCGTTTTGGTTTATCTTTGTTGCAGCGTGTATACACACAAACGAACAACTAAGATCAATGGATTTTGATATTTTATTTTGTCGGTTGTCTAGAATGTTCCATGGATTTTTTGGACGACTTAAAGGTACAAAATTCGTTGTGAAGCTTGGAAAATTGTTTTATTGTGATAGAAGACGTTTTGCGTGCATTTTGGGTGAAGAAGTTTAAAGGATACTGTTATTTGATATTGATAGGGTCATATGAATGGGCAGTTCATAAAAATGCAGATTATTCTGACATATTTGTTTTAAAACATTTACAAAAAAAGCTGTCCAAAGGAACGACACAAACGAAGTAAAATATTTTTCAACATTTTAATTTTTTGTTATAAGAGTACAAAACCTTATTTCTACCTTGGTACGCGATAGTTGATAATAATTTCCATCAATTTATTTGTTGTTTTTTTTTATGAGTTATAGAGCCTTATCTTGTGTTTTTTTTTTTGTTTTGTTAATCACGTGATATGAAATATTCCCTTTTTTGTTTTATTGATAAATTTTTTTCAAAGGAAATTTAAATATTTATGCTTTTTCTCAAACCTTACTCTGTCTATGGTTTTTATTTAATGTTTGTAAAAATGCTTACTTACACTTAAAAATTATAAACTTCACACAACTCAATGTATACGGTGGCGCAGATATCGTGCTACAATAAGAAATTTAAATAACTTTTATTATAATCGATGTATTTCATTAATTTTTTTTTATTGGATTAAAAATTAAATTTTATTTTAAATAACTAATGGTTTTTAAAGATGATAGACCGCAAACGACCTCCTCGGTCATCCACGCATATACGGCACCTGATCAGAAAATTGTTCATTGCGGCCTGAAGTGTTGAAATTGCGATCGCCAAACCCCTCCTGGGTTTCGTTTTGAACCCTTCCTGCTTGACATAACCCCATAAAAAAAAGTCTGGTGCAGTCAGGTCAGGTGACCTAGGGGGCCAGCGGAAAGTGCAGTTTCTGGATATCATCTTGTTGAAGCCAAGTCCTGCTGAAAGGGATACGTCTTCGGCGAAGTTCTGGGCAAAAAAACTGCTTCAACATCTTTAAAATACGGTCCCCATTCACAGTTTGTTTTACACCGTTTACTTCCAAGAAGTATGGCCCGACTGCGCACTGGGACTCGTTCTGGGTGCAGTTCCGTCTCATGGAGCATTTCTATATTAAATTTACTCCATACATAGCAATTTAGCTTATTAACATTGCCGTTTAATCAAAATGGGCCTCATCAGACATGAACAAACAATTTATCAATGTGTTGTCTTCTTCGGCCATTGCAATAATTTTTCGGCAAAATCCCAGGCGAACAGACAAATCCTGAGGGTTTAACTTGCTTGTAATTCGGACTTTGTACGGAAACAAGTTAAAGTCATCATGAAGTATCCGTTATAATGACCGTCTGCTAACTCCAAATTAGCCCGATAAGTTTCGAGTCGAAACACTTGGATTTGCCTGTATTGCCGGTACAACAGCCACTGAACCCGAACATTGGGATATCGATGATACGGTCTTCGTTCGATGCTTCCAGATTTGGCAAACATATTCACCAGCCTCATAATGGTCCATCTACTCAGGGGAGTACCTCCAAACTCCAGCCTAAATTCCCTTTGGACGGAAATGACGGACTGCAAAGAATGGTATCGCTGCACTATCCAAATCCTTTTTTCAGTATCCCAAGCACTCATTTTGATAAATCTAAATAGTATCCTATACAATAAAAAAAAATAAGCAGATTACTCACACTGAAAAAAAGTTATTACGTTTAATTTTTGTAGCACGATTCGTGTGCCACCCTGTATATAGTTTTTATTAAATTTAGCATTGAAAAAATAATAAAAATTTTCTCTCGAAATAATGAACAATCTCGAAATACTGAACATGTCTGGTTTTTATTACTTCACTATATCGAGCGTCTACTGTATTATAATAAGATGACGCTGTGCTGCGATCAATGCCACAACGATAGATTATGTTATATTGACTTTGGCTGTGTGCGATTTGAGAGGTGTCCTTTTTACATTATAATTTTCTATTCAGAATTATTCTATTTTTCTTGGTGCAATTGATTCCAGTTTAGCGTATTATTACACTAATTCCAATCTAACCTTCTAGGAAGTACACGTCTTGCAATAATTAATCATAATGTCCGTGATAATTAAACGCAAGAGGTATGTGCAGAAGACGGTGACGTGCCAATATTGCACAGTTTCTAACTGCACAATCACCACCACAAATTCGACAAAAAGTAATAAGAGGAAGAAAAGTGGTAAATGTAGACTTCAATCGCGTTGCCTTGGAATACTATTCCGCAATCGCATTTATTTTCTCGATGTTCCCGGTGGGACATGCAAGACATTCGTCATTGAATTGACTCCAGCAAAAATTCAGCCAAGACCTCAAATTACGTTGCATGTTTCATGATATGGCATCTATAGCATTGCTGCCGCACTGTTTGAATTCGGTCGAGCCACACATTCCGCTTTGAAGCTTGCGATGAATTTTCTCACGGTTGTCAAGTCAATGACCAAGAATTCGGCGACAGCGAAATTGATGCCAGAATGCAAAATCATAATTTGGGATGAATGCACGATGATGCATAAGAGAGCTTAGGAGGCAGTTGACCGAAAATGAAGAATTTGCAAGATGATTCGAGATGATTTTTTTTTTTTTATAACTTTGCACGCGCTTAAGTGATTATGAATACCCTTTATATGTTTTTTTTTAACACAGCGCGGGGCATTTGGTGGAAGAAGAGAAAGAAGGATAGGAAAGATGTGTGGCGCGATGTTCTGAGACTAGAGCTTGTTGATGTCTCAGATTTATCTCCAGGGATGGCGGCTGTACTAATGCGGAGAGAATTACCGTGTCTTATTTACTTATGTCCCTTATAATTCGCATTATTTTATTTATTTCGTTGTCATATTTTATGGGTATGCTAGTTTACTCAATCACATGTTGTTAGTGTTATGCCTAAACAGCATGCAATGAGCAAAGCAGCAACTTATTTTATGACAATTTTGTTTAGAATTGGTTTTTAATGGAATATAAGAAGACATAGATAACGGCAGTAATCAAACCTGCAACCACGAGGTTGACAGGCGAGCACACAACTATCGCACCACGGCCACGGTGATATTTCTCAGCGGAGATTTTCGTCCAACGCTTCCCGTCATCCCGAAATCTACTGCTGACGATGAATTTATTCCATGCTTGAAAGCGTCGTCCTTTTGCGGGCATTTCAAGATGTTGAAATTGATTACAAACATGAGAGTGACATTGCAGAACGATGCATCGGCTGCTGAATTCTCAAGACAAATCCTGGCGGTTGGCAATGGCCAAATTTCTGTTGATGTCACGATTGGATTGATTTCATTCCCGGTAAATTTTTGCGAGTTAACAATGTCGGAGGAGAAATTTATCACCAAAGTAAAGTGTTCCCCGGCATTGCAAGAAATTATAAAAATCTCGATTGGATTTGTGAACGGGCAATATTAGCAGCGAAGAAAATGGACGTCGTTGTTAGCTTGGTAAACGGTCTTTGTTGTTTGTTTTTTCGCCGGAAAACAAATCGAAAAACATTGTTTATTATATCACTATTTCCTTATTTTTATTCCATTCAAATAAATCACATTGAAATTTGAAATATCTGTGTTTTATTATAGTTCTGCAACTCTTTGAAGGCGTTAAATTGGGGCGAGACGAAGTTAGCCTGGTCCGCTAGTTGTTTTATAAATACATATAACAGAATTTAATTATAAACAATTTAAAGGAAAAAGTAAGTAAACATACAGTCAAATTAAATGAAGATAAGCTGACTATCGAAACATGGTCAATCCAGCCGGATTTTTATGAATAGAATCGCTTGAAATGTACATACATTAGATGCATATATGTATTCAATATTTTTTTGGAATAGAATGGATTGATGATGAACCAAGGTATAGAAATAAATTTTTTTATTTATTTAAAGAGGAAATAAAAAATTAAAAAATGAGCAAACATATTAATGCATTTTTGGATGAAAGGCGCCTGAGTAAAATCAGAAGTGAAGTGTGCATTCTAAATGTGGCAGGTGAGAACATATTATTTAGGAAATATGCAATACAATGGAATAAGGACGCTTAGATTTGAGAAATTAGAATTCCTATTTGTGTCGCGCTGACGAAATTCGAGTCGATCTTTATATTACAAAAAGCTACATGGCATTTATGTTTATAACTTGCAACTCATTAACGTTCTTAGAATTCGTTTTATGTTGGGTTGACACGACACGAACTTAGAGTGAATTTTCTAGTGAAAGTGCTCGCAAGGAAATCCATTTATGTTTATGATTTGCATCTTGTAACGTTCTAGGTATTCGTTTGTAATGCTGATAGCAAAAGTGCATTATTCACATTATACATTTAGTAGTTCAGTTTTGGGAGTAACAGTGAATTTGCTTAGAAATTTTGGAACTTATTTGTGCTTTTAGCTTTTAAGAACTAGTTTGTTGTTGGATTCCACTATATTTACGGTAAAGGCACGCTATAACTTAAGAACGAATTGACATACAGAAGTCGTTAACATATCATTTTGTAGATAATTTTGTTGTCTTGTTGTCCATCCGCTTTTATAGTTTTTCAGAACAAATAAAGATTTTGGTAGTTATTAGGCGAAATAAAATATTATAATTACATTTTTTTGAATTAATGCACTACACCATAATGATTTCGACAATTTTTCTCCAAATCTATTAAGTGTACGATAAAAAGTGTCTGAATCTTTTTTATGGAGAATAATATTAGCCAAAATTCGTACCTATAACTTTTTTCAAAAGAACCTATAGTTTTCGAGTAATTTGGAAAAAACTGAATTTAATATCATAATAAATGATGAGAACATAAACAAATGGAGCAGGTACATATGTAAGTCCCTGGAACATAAGTCCCAATTTTGGTTTTTGGGACTTATGACCCACATAGATGGGACATATCACACTTATGTGGGGCATAAGTTTCACACATAATGTTTGTAAGACATAATTAAGGCCACACGACACAGTAAAAGGATTCCCTTCGAGGGATCCTAAAAAGAACGCGAACGCCTGCCCACTAGGGGCAGGCCCAACGGTTCGACTTACTTAAATTAAACAATACGATATTTATTCAAAATCAAATCATCTTTATTCGTCCGCCCAGCTTTAAGACTAACTTAAGACTAACTCTTCCCACACTTAATAATTCATATCGCAATTCCATTACGCCGCACGAAGATTCGCAGCGTCAGCGACCTTGAAGGCTCCCGTGCATTTACCTCAAAATGCGCTGATACACGATCCTCGCCAATCGTGGGAACCTACAACTTGCTCGAACATGATTTGCTGACCTGGCAAATCATAACGGGGTGCATGTAAATGCGGCGTGTTAACTGACACATTGTGAAATTTTTATTAAAAACATAAAATAGATTTCAAATGTAAACAATAAATTTAAAAAAGCTCGGCGCTTAAGGGAGGGCATGTTGCCGCCCTGCAACCTCCCTGCTTCACCGAATATAGGATTTGGGGTGGGTGGAATGATGGTTATTGTTGGGATGCTTGTAACATTTAGTTATCTCTCCCAAATTATCCAAAAAATCAAATGGGCTTACAGAAGAATCGGATCTTAATCCCCATTTACGGACCGTGATCATTCTCTGCCTTGTAACTTAATATGAGTTGGTTGGTTGATCGAAAGTATTTCGGCGGTACAAGCCCATAATGATGAGTAAATTTGGTGTTGGTTGTTTGTAACATAATATTGACTCGTAAAAAAAAAGTCCAGGAGCAGTGAGAGGTTTTTTGTTTATTCGGACAGTGATAGTACCGATGGTGCTTCTTTTCTCAACAATACTTTTAACTAAACAACATAAATTTAAGTCGAATTATGCGATCGGAGATCTTAATGGGTTGTATTCGCTTATCAGTATCCCGCACCGTAATCGGACATATATGTATTGAAGCTGATCGGCGGTGGAATGACAAAGATTGGATGGATGGGTGATACTTTTTTCAAGTTAACGGCTATTGAAAATGGAATACGGCAGTGGAAGTGTTGGCTTCGAAAGATTCCAGTTCGTTTGGTAAGAACTCGGATGAATCTTTTAAAAGTGCGTGCTTATGTGCCAAAATGTCATTTTTTTTTTCATTATCCAGCTAAGATAGATAAATGAGTGCCTCAGCACAACTGTGGTGTGGTTAAACTAGGGGGATCTGATCCCTAGCATTGAACCACAAGATAAGCAAGAAAAATTAAGGGGGGAGAGGGGCAAGGAAAGTTTTCTATCAGTTGATACGTTTTTGTTATTGGAAAATATATTCCGTAGATTTCCGATCGAAATGAAATTTTTGAAGGAATAAATAGGGCCAATTGAAGAGGAAATCACTAATTCAGACCCAAATATTCTGCGAGCAACCATGCAACTCATAACCATCTCAAGAGGTGGTCATATTTGCCAAACACCATTTTCTAAACTTAATGTCACTAAAGTTACACTTTTAATGACACAAAACCCAAGTCCTCTTCATTACAAACAAAATCCCAACCTTTTTCACATTATGATATTATACTTTAATCGCCAAATGTAATAAAAATCACTTGAAGTCTTCCCAAATCTTGTCCCATTAGGATTGAACATAATGAGAGCACTCGTGGGACTTTGTCCCAAAGTCATATAGCAAAGTATTAAACTTACACAATTTCATTTCCCACCAATATTTCTAAGTTTGAAATCTTTAACCATAATAACTTCTGACCTATCGAATAACAGATAAATCAAATTGTTTCTTAACAAAAAAAAAGGGTTATTACCTCACACACTATGCTGAAGAAACTTTTACACACGACATCTTCGCATTCTTAATACATTTATGTTTTCTAATGAAAATCTACGTTTCCCTGGAGGAGGAAATAAGTTACAAGTTTTTTTTGACAAGTATCAATTCAAAGAAAGTTTCGTGTTCGAAAAGTTGTTCGAAGACCTTTATTTGTTGTTGCGATTCGAGTAGAAGTTATTTCCCATGTTTGGTGAAAAATTAGAGTCCCTAATTTACACATTAATTTATAATTTATATACAAGCACATAATAATGTAAGATCCTTTACGCAATGCTCTCCTGATAAAAAAAAACTAAAATTAGTTGAATTTTTCCATGAAAAAATAAATTGAGGCAAAAATTTAAATGTCAACGTTTTTGGTACGTAAATCAAAAACAACTAAGGCTGCTTGCTGCATGGCCAAGGAGGCAATTGCTGAGGGGAAAAAAACACCGTCAGAAAAAAAAACCATTAAAACCAACACAGCTTTGTGACATGCAAGGCATTGCTTATATAACTTCAACAGGGTTTCTATGGCAAGTTAATTTAGGGTTGTTTAGACTGTTATACAAAAGGACGCAGTCGAGTGGAATGTGGTAAATTAATTTAAAATCCCTGCCACATTCATATATAATATGGAAATACACCCGCCCATTATTTAAGAGAAGTGCTCTTCAGAACCGTTGCATGTGTTAAATACCCGGAATAATATTATCGCTATATCGGTATTCGGTAAACGGCATTCGGTATTCAAAAAAATATATATATATATATTTATATATACAGAGTAACAAAAACACAAGTGTATGTATTGTATCCCTTGATTCCTGCAGCACACCTCCGATCCGATCCCATGGAGAATAATTACAAATAATTATTATTTTAATCTCAGCCCTAGGAATTTTGAAAATTTCCATATGGCAAAGGGAATAAGTAGTAGACAAGGAGCAAGTTTTTATTGAATTTCAAATGAAATTTGTAAATATATTCAAAAGTAACTTTTGTAATTTTTAGGGCTGTAAAATTATTGAAGCGTTTAAACGTGTACAGCGACAATACTCATACACAAATATTTATTGTGTTTGGAGGGAGCACACGAAATTTTAACAGATATGCCCTTGGGATGTTTTAATATTTCGCATCGCAAGTAATTTTATTTATGTACAAAAATATTTTATTTAATATGGCAGATGTAAAATAATCAAGGAGACATTTTATTTTTAGATAAGTGTGTGTGAAGAAGCATTCGAAATGACATAATCTATCTCTGTCTCTGCCACTCTAAAAATAGAAAATGCATTCCATATATAATAAATCAAGCTCAAACGTATACTTGGGTTGAAGAGGTTTAAATTGTTAAGGGAGCTTGGCTGATTTCTTAATGAATTAATTTTTGATGATAGTACCCTCTATATTTGCCTAAATATTTCAAGACTTCAACCTAGCCGATTACACTGCCGATTCCTTATAAAAAGTTAGCTGAATTTAGGTGATGAGAGCTGTTCTCCAGGTTGGCGGGTTGCGCCACCCTTAAGCGAACGCTTTCTTCTTGTCAAAAAAACATGAAACGGATGTCTTTTTTTAGATGTGTTGCTTAAAAGAAGATAGAAGATATAAAACAATTGGCGCCGTATTTCAGAAATAACGCGCCGAATATTCTCTTCTAAGGCGGCAATCATCTCGGGCTTATCTGCGTATACAAACGACTTCACATAGCAGCACAACAAATAGTCCAGCGGTGTTAAAACGCACGATCTTGGAGGCCACGCCATAGTCCTATGACGCGAGATGAGATAATTAGTTCACCAAAAGTTGCCTTCAATATATTGATTGTTTCGTTGGCTGTATGGTATGCTGCGTCGTCTTGTTGGAACCAAAGGTTTTCTACATCAACATCCTCCAGTTCGAGCACGAAAAAGTCATTAATCATGGCTTTATAGCGTTCTTTATTGATTATAGCATTATGGCCGGGTTCATTTTTTAAGAAATATGGACTAATGATTCCCTCTGCCCATAGAGCACACCAAATAGTGACTTTTTGAGGATCTAACGGCTTGTGGATCATAATCACTCCAAAGACGACAGTTTTGCTTATTAACATACCCATTCGACCAAAAGTGAGCTTCATCGCTGCACAAAATGTTCTTATGAAAATCGGGATCGGTGGCCTTCTCGTTTTGGGCCCAGTCACCGAACATGCTACGCGCTTAATTATCGTTCGGCTTCAGTTCAAGCACTAGTTGGATTTTGTAAGCCCGCAAACCAAGATCCTTCCGCAAAATATTCCATAAAGTGGATGGGCAAAGCTCCAATTGTTGCGCGCGATGTATCTACTTCGATTACCTGCTCCACAGCAGCAATAGCGTCTTCGGTGCTCACTGTACGGCATCTCTGAGGATGCGCCTTATCCACTAGAGTAAACGTTGTGGGAAACCGATCCATTGTTGCTCGAATTACCGACTCTAATGGGCGATAATGTCGACCGAATTTTGGACGCAGCCCACTATGCGTCGCGCGAACCGAACCACTATTTTGGTAATAAATTTGCAGGATTTGCAAACGTTGATCAGGAGTAAGTATATTAATTATGAAATGGCAAGCCAAACTGAGGATAAATCAAGTGACAGCTGTCAAAAAGACCAACTCCGAAAAATGAATTTCCAGGCTAAAAACCACACATGTAAACAGAAAACACCCGTAAGATATGAAACAGAATTATATCAAGACCCGGAACGAAAAAGGATTACGAAGAATATGCTCTGGTGATGTAGGAGTTCGGACTTTGTACCATCCTCGACCTTTATAATCTCAATACTACTGCTATCCAGACGATACGTGATGGATGATTGGGATGTGGATTCGTTGTTGGAAAAATGCCAGAAAATAAGATAATCAATTTACAGCCAATAAGCAATCATCTGGATTTCATCCACAGCCACGCTAAGTTCTACAACATTAGCCTCATTTGTGCACATGCTCCCACAAACGCAGCTGAATATCCCTTCAAGGAGGAATTTTATAACGTCATGAAAAAGCGTACATAACCTTTCCGGAGAACGATACCAACATCGTCTGCGGGGACCTTAATGCTCAAATTGACAATGAAGACATCGTTGATAATTTAGTCGGGAAGCTCGGCTTCCACACCGTGACACCACTGATAACGGCATCTAACTAACCAGCTTTGCTGCAGCTCCTTATACGATAATAAGTATACCACAAAGTTCTCCCGCAAATGAATTCACAAAGCAACCTGGCTCTCCCCGGACGACACGCCCAGATAGATGCAATACACGCATCCAATATATTGGATTAGACATGGAAATAACTGATGTTCGAAAGTTTGATTAAATTGTATTGTTTTTATTATAAAAAAGGAAAACAGTAAAATTCTTCTTTCGTAGTTCTGTATATTTGTTGATCTACATTCTACACGCCTGAGTCGATTTTGTTGAATATAACGGAGAGTAGTTAATGCGTATTTTCTTGTATTTTGACAAAACAAATTTTAAATATTCATTTAGGATTAAGTATCACGGTAGTAATATTCCAGTTTACTTGAAAGCTAATTGACTATTTGACTTTCACGATTTTCATGTTTGGGTAATGCAATTTTCGCGTCGAAAAAATGCAACTAATACCGCTTTCCATCAAATTTGGCTATGTGCCTACGAATCTTATGTGTAGTTTCGGCTTCATACAATTCCACAAAGTGGTTCAATCCTTAAATGTCTGCTGCTAGTGCAAATGATATCAATTGTCCCACTACACTACACTACGCACACCACATAAAAACAATAATGTTGCGATGCTGTGTTTGTTGCGAGAAGAAATGTCCAAAGGTTGGAAATGACTATGCTGGTAGCATAATATTAAAAAAAAAAATAATAATAATAAATAATATTAGGAGTTCTGTTCTTATCTCGAAATAATAATGAGTTAGTTTAGTTAGTTTTAATTGACTTTTATTTTTTCATAAATAATTATAAGTGATTGAATAATCTAAGCCTAATTGGTTTGGCCTTAGGCCGACTACCAGGTTGACAATATATGTAATACAAATTTATTGAACTTATTATCGTTATAGATTTTAAAACTCTCCCTCAACAATATACTCGTATTTTCTGTAACAAAGTACAGCTAAGGTAAAGATCCCAACCTATTTCTCCGTTTAAAATGCATAATGATTCAGTTTCATCCAAGATATTTTTTCCAAAAAACATAACGCGGAATTCCTTTAGGATTGGACAGATAGCAAGAAAATGCAAAATACTCGTATCTTCTCCTCGCATAGTGTGGGTAGCTCCGGTATGTGGGGTATGAAGTTGAGACTAACTAATTCACCTCTCATTTTAAATACTGTACTGATTTTCTCGACAGAGTAACAATTAAGAAAATACGTTCTTTCGTATAAAAAGTGGTTTAGTTTGCTATACTAATTTCTAAATAGCTACGATTCAGCTTCTTCAAAGTATCTGTCGTACAAGACTTTGCCTAAATTCTTTAATATTAGGTTGAATTGATGCCTAAGCATGGAAGGTTGTTTGTCCATCCTAATTACTAGGTCTATTCCATCTGATGCTATTTCTCGCCATGCACTGCAAATACTCACGTCCGTTTTAATAATGTTTTTCAGCACTATTTTTGGTATTCCTTAATCTTCCATTTCGTAAACGTTGAGAACATAATTGAAGTGCATTTCAAGTGTATGTAAACACATAGGTGGATTTCCGGTTTCAATATACATCATATAGTTTGGCGGATTTTTTCGTAATCGAAATATGCGTTTTAGGAAATAACGTAGAAATTTTTCAACGTAATCATAGGCATTATATCCCCTTACCTGGGATCCATATAACATGACTGCAGCTGAGGTTGAGTTAAACAGTGTTTGTTTTGCGCTATGTGATATGTACTTGTTTTGTATACAGCGTCCTAAATCGATGCGATGGCTTTTTTGGCATCAGATAATATTTCCTCTAAATGGATGCTTACATTAAGGTTTGCCGATATCAATTTACCAAGATATTTATATTTGCGTAGTATCTCTATTTGTTTTCCGCATAACCTCCACTTTTCCAAGCGAGAAAAGCGGCCTCCACCATCTCTAAACACCATCATTTTTGATTTGTCTAAGTTAATTGATAATTTCCAACATTTACAATACATGCTTAGCCTATTTATCCTAAGCTGCATACTCTCCACATTGTCTCATAGAAAGACGATATCGTTCGCGTACATCAATGCTGGGATTGTTACTTCGCAGAACTTTATTCCTCCCTTTACTTCATCAATACAAGTGCAACATTGTTTTCGTACAATGCTCTCAGAATGCGAATAGTTTTGCTTGATACTCAACTTTTTGAAAACTTATAAAAGAGTGCTTCTCGTGGTATTGTATCAAACGCTGCACGTAAATCCACGAAAAATGCGTAGAGCTTTTTATGTTTACTTTTATATGCTGCTGCGATATTAGTGACTGCAAATATTTGGTCTACTGTGAAGTAACCTTTTCTGAATCCAGCTTGAAATTCTGTAATGATATTCATTTCTTGAACCCATTGAATAAGTATTTTGTATATAAGCGCAGCAAACAACTTGGCTGAAGTATTCAAAAAGGAAATTCCTCTATAATTTGTTGGGTCCTTGTAGTCACACTTTTTATGGAGAGGAAATATAATGGATTTTTTTGAAATTCTCAGGTACATCAGCAGTTTCGAAGATTCGGTTAAATTCCATTGTTAATGAGTTAATGAACTTATTTGTAGCATTTTTATAGAATTCAAAGGGGATACGATCATATCCCGGGGCTTTGTTTGGGTCTGCATCGTTTATTGCCAGCTGAACTTCTTGCAATGTAAAACGGGTGTCCAACTCATCATCAATTACCAGAGGGGATGCATATTGAAATAAAGGCGAGATCAGTGGGGCGTTGAGTACTATTTCAAAATGAGATCTCAGATGAGGAGCTTTTAATGTAATTGATATGTTGTTGGTGCGAACATTTATGTATTTAACTGCTTTCGAAAACTCAGCTGCAGATCTTGTATTATTAATTACAGCAATATTTTGTTGTTCATAAGAAACCTTTTTTATTAAACAAGTCCGTTTAAATTCCTTGTTTGCTTCACTATAGAGGACTGTAAAAATATAATTCCGTAGGAACTTAAATGCCTTATCTCTAGCTTTCAAACCATGGTTGCTAAGGTACAGCTTTAGCTTTTGTATTTTTACTTGATGGAAGGTTTCGAGATATTCTTCCAAATCTTCAAGTTTCGTATTTAAGTTATGTTGATAACTATCCCGCATTTTATCGTTTCAATTAAGTTTTGGTAAAAGACTAAGTTGCTTCATGCTATCCTCGTTTTCAGTTGTGGACACAGCAAATGTAACTTCCAAAGGCATATGATCCAAAAAAATTTCCGTTCCGACTTTAAAGTTGTCCAAAAGCTTATGCTATTTACCTGTTACAAAACAATAATCTATGACTGACCCAGATGATCCACGAATGAAAGTAAGTTCACCATCAGAGTCGCCGTGAGAATTTCCATTTAGTACAATAAGGTTGTAAGCGTCAGCAAGTTGTAATATTTTGGACCCTTTGCTATCACGAACGGGATCCTTAGATTTGCGATTTTTGCTCAAGCAATTACCATTATAACAAGTTACAAAATTATTTTGCGTAAGTCTAATTCTACCGTTAAAATCTCCAACAAGCATTATATCATTTGTATTCAAGGATTGAAGCGCATCACATAAGCTTTCGTAATCACGTCGCCAGTTGTTGCAATTTAAGTAAATAGGTAATAACACGTATTCATAAATATTTAATTTAATATTTAAAGTGTGCAGCTCTCCAGTTCTTTTAAAACTAATTTGAACAAAATCAAGATTATTTCGGTATCCGAATAAAGATCCACCACTTCCTCTTCCAAATGTTGAGATTTTTACCGCTGGAAACCAGTACAAATCATAATTTAAGAATATATGTTTAAATCTATTTTCATCTATTTCTAAAAGATGAGTTTCAAAAATTACAAAGATATCAAAATTTTTAATATAATTAAAAAAATTCACAAAATTTAATTTATTTTTTAATCCTGATACATTGTAACTTAATATTTTTATTTTCTTATTTACTAAAAGATTTTTGCATGTACTACGATAGACTGGCACACATCTATAATAGTGTAAAACCGTATTAGAGCTTGTGGCTACACCCAAAGGTATTACATGAGATGATTTTGTTTTCACTTTGGCATCACTAATATGTTTGACATTTGTTGTCAAATTTGAAGTTTTGTGAAATGTGTTTTTTATTGCAGGTATTGTGTTTGCACTTTCATTCCGGCGATCACTCACTTATTAGATATGTTATCTCGGATACCAAGCTATCGGGGTATATCTGTGGACGAATCAGATAGGTTAGCTGAAAGCTGTCAAAAAATCAAAGCAAAACGCATACCAACGAATATTGCAGTCAGCTGGTTCTACACATTTGTTCTCGGATAGCTAGTTATTCCAATTTTTTTGGGATAACTCAAGATAGCTTTCATGAGAGCAGCTGTTTTTTCATCAGATGTGGTTTTGCACTCATTACAACAACAGAAAGTTATTCCAGATTGCTGAGAATAATTGAGTGAACATCCCCATTTATAAATATTTTTTTTTACAATGACAATCTCGACAATGGACACCATGCGCAGACTTGATCTGTGTTAACACCTAGTAAGCCAGCGCAGATGAATTTTACCTTTTCACCAATGTCAGTTTGCTTCTCGACAGGTAGGTGTACAACTAGGTTAGATTCCGTGGTTTTTTGAAGGACTCTGTCTAGTTGGTCATCAAGTTGTTTGTTGCGTTGTTCTAAATAACAAACTTTTTGAGTAATTTCCTCATGACGCACATTCAATTCTGAAATCTGATTGTAAAGCACCTGCAAGTCAGATTTTGAAGCTAACTGTAAGACGAGCCTCTTGTTGTTTTCAACCAGAATTTCTTGCATCCTTTCATCCTTTCATTCCGGCAGCAGATCCCATTGCAAGTGTTGTTTGAGTTTTACTCAAGCTTGGGTGGCGTTTCTCGTTCCCTGGGTGGTCTGGAGAGGTTCCTCTTTTTACCATTTAGAGGTTAGCTTTTCAGAATATTTTTTCTTGGGTTAAAAGCGACTAAGAAGTTAAAACTTACTCAAAAGATATATTCGTTTGAAGGATCCTTTCTTATTAAATGTTTGGGAAGGTCTTGTTACTAATAATTTGCACTTTTTCACAACTTTTTTATTATTTTTATTGGGAGCTCAAATTTTCGTGTTCACTTTTGGCAGATGACAAAAATCAACCCCGAAATAATAATAATGTGAACTCAATACTGTTTATATTATACAATAGGAGATATCTTAATATAGCCTGGCGAATCATCAAGGATTAAGCTATGATTGAAGAAGCTATTTCACAATATTCAGCCACAAACCGGTGAATGAGGTTTTCATTATTAATTTAGAATTCATTTAAGAACAGGAAAGTAATTGACTCACATTAGACGCATTAAGTTTTGCTGATGTCATTTGTCTCAAACTGAGATTATAATTTTATAGCGAGCGAAAGGTCGAATGTACTACTCAGTTATAACACGTAAGTCTGGGAGCAAAAAATGTTTGCCAGTCATTTGTTGATTAGAGTGTTAAATATATTTTTCGTTAAGAAAATATCAGTACTTATTTTTAGAACACCCTTTATCAAAAAACAAAGTGAGGCTACATTTTAAGTAAGTTACGGAACATACAATATAATGAAAGCTGTAGCATTAAAAGTACACTTAGGCGTATGAGTGATTATAATAAATAAAGTACATATATATATAATGCTGTTAGTTTAATGTTTTTTATCCGTGCGCATAATACTCATATAGCAATATCTGCACTATAAAATAATGCTCTAAAATAATAAACAAATAGTTTCCTTTAGATAATATTCAGCATTTTTTTAGCTTTTAGAATAAGCGGATATAAAAAGAGAATTAACTGTTAAGCAAAAACCACTCAGAGTAAGTTATATGAGGATACATTAACAATTTCCTTTAAAAGGAAACTTAAGTACTTGCAGTATTTAAAATTAAGGTGGAATAAAAGTAGGTGAATTTGTATAATAATATAAACTATTTCTCAAAATTACAAGAACATCGTAATATTCCTGCTGGCTGGCAGCGAGACGAAACCAGGCGAGACTTTTCTAAGTCTCTTCTCGGTCTCGTCAAAATCGAAAAATTTTAGTCTCGCCTCGTTCTCTGTCTTGTTCTGCTTTTTAGTCCTAGATTCTTTAGTGTTTTTTGGTAGTAAAAAGATGTAAGATAAGACGCGAATTCAGATCTAAAAGATAGAGTAATGTATCCCTTCAGTTTGTTGGTAAGAAAAATGCGGGGTATTGAGTCTTGTGCTAAGCAAATAATAAAATCGAAAAAATTACGAATTTTCGGAGGTAAAATTTGAACTTTATAGAGATTTTTTGAATATTATACAAATTGAACATGAGTACTAAAAAAATAATTAAATAAAAAATATTTCTTCTAGCGAAAACCGAAACCAAGCCCCCGAGACCACAAATACCAGTGAGACCAGTGTGGCCAATTTAGCGATTTTCCTGCTAAATTTAGAAGGAAAATTTTGCTGTTGAATTTTGGTGCAAGGTAAATAGGTTCACCGATGCATCCAATGAAAACCCTTACAAAGAGTTGTGAAACTTTGTCAATTCGTTTTTAGTTTTGCCTATTTAAAATGCTTAAGTTGAAAGAGTATTTAGTTTTATGAATCTTGTAAAGGATCAACGAAGGAATCGAATGAAAATCGATACGTTAAATAGTACACTATTTATCCGAGAAAATTTATCTGAAAAAATGTGTAATGTGTTTATTATTCCTCCTAAGGAATATAATTTGACGGTAAGAGAAGAACAAGAAACGAGTGATATTTTTGAAGAATAAGGTTAACAATCTCTGATACCTGATTTTTTACTTGCAATTATAGGTACTAAAAGGCAGGTTATGCCTTATCAAAAATGTTGGAGATAACAATCAAATATGAAATTACGATGACAGCGAAGACGAAAAAAGATGGTCTAAGAATTCTGTCCGTCTGTATGTCTGTCAGTCAGTCTGTCTGTATATATGTGTAGACACTTACAGCCCAAACGGGTCGGCCGAATTGCTTCAAACTTGGTATATAGAGTTTTATTGTACAGAGGGGAAATTGAAATTTTTTTTAGCTCAAAAAATAACGGTAGCTTTTTTTTATAATTTTGGGTCAAGAGATTTATGAATAGAAGAATAGGATAGATGTGTGTCGCGATGTTCTGAGACTAGAGCTGGTTGTTGTCTCAGATTTATCTCCAGGGGTGGCGGCTGATGCGGAGAAAATGTCTTATTTATTTTGTCTCTTATAATTCACATTATTTTATTTGTTTCGTTGTCATATTTATGGGTATACTAGTTTACTCAATCACATGCTGTTAGTGTTATGCCTGCACAGCATGTAATGAGCAAAGCAGCAACTTATTTTATGACAATTTTTAGAACTGGTTTTTAATATATAAGAAGAATATAAGAAGACATAGACAACGGCACGAATCAAACCTGCGACCACTAGGTTGACAGGCGAGAACACAACTATCGCGTCACGGCCACCTGCCATATAATCATTACGTTAAAGCCTATTTTCCTCGAAAACGGCTGTAACGATTTTGATTTAAAAAAATTAGTGCAGCTTTTTAGACACGACCTATCATAAAGTTGGAAAAAAAATTTAAATGTCTAAAAATTGTACTTTTCATAGGACCGTTTTTCTTGCTTTCGACTATTTCATAAGTGGCTTAACCGATTCTTTCGAAATTTCACACATATATATGCTTATGTTGCCCAATTTACGCTGCGTACCAATATTTTTAATTAATATTTTTTTGTATTTTTAAGAAAAAAATTTTAAAAACTTATATTTTGAATACAGATCATTAATTTGTTTATATGTATTTGCTGAATACCTATGAATTGACGTTTTTGATGTTTTTTTTAAATTTTTATTTCAAAAAAGTTTGAAAGTTGTGTATCAGAAAATGGGCCTGAATCTTTTGTTTTTAAGCTTACGAGATTATTGAATATTTAAGATTGTCATACCAATTTTTTTTTAGAAAAAAAATTTAAGAAATTTTGTATACATAAAAAATTAAGTAAAAAACGACTTTAAAAATATATTTAGATTTTTAATAGAAATCTTTTGTATACGATATCATCGAACATAAGGGCAAGTTCGTGCGATCCAGTCGTGCATTTTATTTTGTTTCTTTTGTTGCGAAATGGATTAATAACTATGTATTTGTAAGGTTGTTTTCTTTTTTTTTAAATAAACTTAACAAAATAAACAACTTCTTTTTTGGGTTTGATTAGTTATTTAAAATCCAACAAACTAAAGTAGAACAAACACTAAAAAAAAATATGTACACTCGGTATTTTAAGCGTCAAGCTCGATTGGTTAAGGCATATACCGTTCTTGCGTTCTAATTACAAGATTTTCAGAGTTGGCAGGATTTTTGTTAGTTTATTTTTTCTTAAAAACTTAGTATTTTTTTAGCAGTTTTTGTAATAAAAAAATCCTGCAAAAACTACCATTTGAGCAGGATTTAAAATTTTTCATTGGTCACACTAAGTGAGACTGTCAGCGTATTTCGATTTCATCTCGGATGCTTTTAAAGACAAACTGAAAAATCATCATCTAAAGAAATATCTTTGAGAATTAAAGCTCCAGTATGGTTTTCGTAGCATTAGGTCCACTTCTGATCTGATGGCATATCTCACCGAACAGTGGAACCAATTTTCACATTATTTTGGAGAAAATAGATAATTGCGGAATGGAATTTGAAAACCATCTGACTATTGAAAATTCCTTTATTTGGTGTCAACGAATTTCTTCTTCGCTACTTTGCAAATTAAAGTTTAATATAGATATTTTCGGCATTGAAGTGTAAAATTCCGAAATAATAACTAGTGTGTTCCACGATTCCATTCTGTCTATTTCCCTATATCTCATTGTTATTAATTATCTCTATTATTTCGATCTTCTAATACCTACATTAAAGTGATTACTTCTCATTGTAGTTTTCTAAATTACCAGCTTGCTCTTCTAATGTGTGAATAAACTGAATGAAATTTGGACAGCGCAGAACGGGAACGGTCGCAGAATTAAATGCTGAAAAACTGAATGCTGTCTTCTACCATCAAATTAGAACCGAAGAAAGCGATCGATTTATAGTCCTTAGTATGTGGCTCACAGACCACTTTTTGTGGAATGATCACAATTCGTCGTTGCCAAGAATGCTACCTAGTGTTTAGGCTATCTTCGAAGTTGCAAGAAATTGTTCTCGCCCTTCTAATCAGGCAGCAAAAGCTGGAGCTTTTAAAACTCATCTGAATCTCTTGGGCAGAATTTAAAATAGAACGATAGTTGATAGAACTGTGACAGAAGCATTTGCATCTCTCAAACTCCGTCGCAATTTTATCTTTCTTTGGTCGTGGGGTCATGACCCCCCACGTGAAATTTTCGTAAATAAAAAAATAAAAGAAATTGTTTACCTTTGTTTTTAAAATTGAATTTATTTGCAATTCGATTGAAAAAAAATTGAATTTCCCTTAAAATTTTGTAAGCCAAATGAGATAATTTCATATCAAATTTGCAGATTGAAATTACTAAAAATAAAACAACCAACCCCTTACCCCATAATGGTGTTCACATTACTTGCTCCACCGACTTTTTCTACGTTGCAGTATTCACATCTCACCCCCATACTTTGAAAACAGGGTGTATTGTCCTACTTGGTATATGTCCTTGTACATACATTACATACATATACTATTAAAAAAGTTGAAAATGTTTCAGTGATGCCCGATAGTAGAGTTAAAAGAAAAATAAAATAAAATAAAAATGTATTAAATAGACCAAAACAACTACAATAAAATCGGTTATAACGAAATATCAGTTATTGCGAACTAATCTCACAGTCCCGACAAAGGCTCACGCTAATTGTACTAACCAAATATCGGTTTTAACGATATCGGCTATAACGAAGTATCCCTTGTAATGAACAGTTTCAAATTAAAAATTTAGAAAATTTATCGTTTATAACGAAAAAACAATAAATAGGCATTGGAAATTTCGTGCATTTCAAATAATAAATTATGGAGATTTACCTTCTTCTGTTTTTTTTATACGTGAATTTCGTATTCGGTGAACTGTAATAGTCATATTTATTTATTTATTGATTTATCTTAACAATTTACAAAATCAATTTATAAGCTATTTAACAATGACGACTTCAAAGCACCATTTGAAGTCGTTTTTTAGAGCTAGAAAAGAAAACCTTAACATATTTTATATAAAAAAAGGTTAAGTGTATTAGTTTTATTTTTTCACAATGATTTCAAAAAGTGAGTTTTTGCGCTTGAAGAAAACTCCAATAATTTCAAGGCTCGAATCTGGTGATTCCAAAAAATACTATGCAGTCACTATCCCGACATAATAGAAGAAGGATTCAAAAAATAAAAATGTCGACAGCAAAATCACAGATTTCTTTGTAAATAAATAAAAGTTTCGCTAAAATAAAAGTTTATCCACTTTTTAAGAAAGAACAAAACATGGAAAATCGATTATAACGAAACACCGGATGACGAACAAATTCTCCAGTCCCACCTGAATCTTTCAACTTCTGAATTCTGAATCGTTATGAATCTTTGGCTGCAGTAATTTTTTGTAAACATTTCTTTCAAACAACATGCTAACAATTACATAAAAAATCGATTTTTTTCACAGATTCATTCAAAAAAAAAATCGACGTTAAATGGTTGAAAGGAATTCGACATTAAATGAAAATAAATATTTGGGGAAAAACAATCTACCTCAACTACTTAACTACATCGATGTGGTTCTTTCAAGCACGTATTTTCATATTTAACTGCCAAAACCCATAGAAAAAAATCATAGTTTCGAAAATGGTTGAACAATTTTAAGTTACCAAACAGGCATCATACATATATACGGTTTTTGTACATGTAGCTTCTTGAATTAAATTGTTGATATTTTTTCTGTAATGTGATTATTTTTCACATATACAAAGTTGGAAAGCCTTAATATATGTACAGTGCTACTTAAGCAACTTAGTAAAATTACCTTTAAGTTAAGCATGTTCGACTGTTTTTTTTTCTACATAAAATTTTATGTTTTACATATATAAAAGTACTTTATTTTTGTTAAATAATATAATTTCTTTATTTATTCATATGTTAGGTAAAGAAAACTAAATATTATATTCAGCTGTTTCGGCAAAATATATTTTAATAAGTTTTCCTTGGAAATGAAAATCCCCTAAGGAATGTTAACTTAATCAGTTTAATTTTTTGTCAAGAAAAGAACTACAAGTGGTTTTATTGGTATTTTCATTATCATTATCGGTATACTTCTTGTTTATAGGTTACCAAAACAACTTTACAACGCTTCTTTGATTTTTAATATTAAAATCTAGATCTTGTGGACTGTGCTGAACATTGAATCTAATTGAAACTTTTTTATGACTTTATACTCATGGTTTTTTTTTACTGATTTTTTGAGAGTGACCTCCCCCGAGAAGTGAAGCTGTATACTCCCCTGGAACTGATCGCTATAGAAGCTATTGGAGTTCGATCTAGAGCCATTTAAGTCACTAGCAAGGATCTCCAGTCTCTGTTCCACAACAAGTATAGCAGACTTGTATTAATGTATATGTTGAAGTTCTAAATAATTTTTAAAGCAAGGTGGGTTTTCGGAACGCAAATAAATGCTAAACCTACAAGACGGTACTATTGTAAGCCTGTCGATAATGCGTAACATCTAAAGAATATCGAAAAATATTCAAGGAATTGATACCATCAACTAATCAAAATTCACTTAAATGGAGTATGTTACCCAGAACTCTCCCAAGTTCTTAAACAAAAACTCTCTTCATCAAGGATTCACTGCTAGATTTCTATTGATCTTTTATTTTTAGCATGTAAGTAATATTCCTGCAAAAAGTCCGGCGTTTTTTTAGAATCATTTTTTAATAAAGTAAGTGGCATTTTTTAATGCGAGAAGAGTCATTCGAACCATATACGTCCTGTCATTCATTGGATTGCAAAACTGGAAAGCACTCGTAAATAAAGAATTATTTATCCCTCCCACCCATGATTCTCATTAAAAGTTGATGTCTACATTTTAATATTAATAAACTATAAATGAGAATTCCGCACAAATGTTTATTTGTGGAATTAAAGGTATGTTCATTTGAGTATTGGGGTGCCGCCAATACACAAAAAAAAAAACAGAGAAAGAAAAATCCTAGTTGACCTAACGTGGCGTCCTCTAATGGACATGCAAACCAATAACGGGCTCCGCATCACACAAAGCATGATAAGCTACTTTTCTTATAGCCATAAACTTGAAAGAAGGATGATTTTTTTTTGTTGGTTTTTATTGGTCCTTTTTAATTAATTTAAGTGAAATGAAATTATTGATGAAGATGAGGATAACAGTCGTTAGAAAGCCATTACGTTCGGGCTTTAAAATTCGATTGGCGATCAATAGAGAATATTTTGTTTTTATAGTATATTTCCGCCAGACTCGTATCAGTGTTGATGTGTTTGTGTGTTTGTGTCTGTTTTTTTTCTGTCAACGGTCAAAGGTAGCTCACGAATGACTTGCGTGTGCCTGGTCGTCATTTTGAATTTGTGTCGAAAAATACCATATCAGATGGTAATAAAAAGTTATTTATTGGAGCAGTCATAAAATGCGAGGGGTAGAGGTGGATCTTTTAATTATATTAAAATATAATTGGTAGTTTTATGACATTGATGTTCGTGGCTTTCATGAGTTTTATTTTTTTTCGTCCGGTTTGTGTTTGCAAATGGAACTGAATGAGTTTTTTTTTACAAAAATAACAATAAATGATATTTATTGGTAAAAGAACATGAAAAAAAAATATGGAATGGTATTTTTCTTTTAATTCTAATCCTAGCAATCAAAAGAAATTTTAAATAGAAAATTAAGTGTCGAAATTCTTTATTTGACATAATTTTGCTTACAAAATTTTGAAAGTCATAATTCTTTTCAATATTCTGAAAAAAATTGCAGTGCATGTATTATAAAAAAAGTCTTGTATATATTTGTTACCTAATAGTTTTAGTCGGATTTAGTTCCAAGTAGATGTTGATTATTTGTCTGAAACTATTGCAAATATAGTATACTTTCCTAGCTACAGACGTAATACAGTTTTGGTGCATCATCAGCCCCAAATAACACTTCTGTTTCGATAAAGCTTCCGTAAGTAAATTTGTCTTCCATATGACCTTAGCGAAACCTTATACAAGCTTAAATGCTAGTAAAGGAACCAACAATTTGCCTTCGAAAAAAATATCAATGACAGGAAAAATGAAACAGGCTGGAAACTGGATATCTTAGTACTCAGAAATGATATACACGTTATATAAACGCAGTTTTAAAGGTTAGTAATTCTTATAATAAAATGGAATTCGAAAAGAAGTTTCTACCACTATATAGATTTAGCAATTATTTTTTGACAAGTTCGCGCAAGGTACACCAATGTAAGCGTTTGCATAAATCCACGATAAATAATGTCAAAATTGGAAATAGATCTATACTGTAAAACAATTTGCTCGTTAAATATACCCACGAACTAAACCCTAAAATATTAACAACCAGTTGCGTGGCACCCAGTATGCCAAGTTTTGGATTCGTAAACAAAAATCGAACTGGAGATTTTTTCATTACGATGATAGTGAATATGAAGAATCCATCTGTCCGCGAGTCTACAACCTAAACGGGTTGATGGAATTTCTTCAAACTTGGTATATATTTATTTTTGGGTATAAAATAACTGTAACTGCAGTCTTTTTTTTAAGCAAAAAGATAAACCTTATTTTTTCTCAAAAGCGGCTCCAACGATTTTTATAAAAGAATAGTCATTTTTTAGTAATTTTTCTGTGTTGGAGAAATGATAATTTTCGGCATATCTATTAAAACCATTTTTTTGGTTTCCGATTTTCTGCAAAGCTGTTCAGTATTGTAAAGCAATTAACCAAATATTTGTCTCTGAAATAAAAAAAAATTAAACTCAATATGTATTTCGAAAACGACTAAATTTCTTTTTCGAAAGTTTGTGTTTACAAGTTTGTTTGGCATTGTCTTGAATACTAAAAAAAATCAACAATCATACAAATATTAAAAAATCGTTACATATTTCTCCAAACCGACTCCAAGAATGTTGGGAAGAAATAAAATATTTTATTTTATGTTATTATTAACCAACCGTACATACATCCCATAGAATCACTTTTTATATTTCGGACTTTCTCACTATCGCACCTGCTCCTTAAAAGTATTAAAAACTAGCAGACCCGGCGGCGCGTTGCTGCGACTTTTTTGTATTGCGTTCAATTATTAGATTTAAAAATTGGTATTGTAAAGGAAGTGATTGATAAAGATTCTAATAAGTAGCAATCACTGCTTTTTATTAATTAAGAACTAAAATATGATGAAAGATATTACCCTATAGTCTGTCTTTCGTTTTAACAAATAAATTTGATGGTTTTTCAACTCGTGGGCATGCAACATGTGCAAAATATTAATTTCGAAAATTTTTGTATGAAGTATTATTTACAATTAGAACGACCTCCTTTAAAAAAATTTTGATCGAAATCCGTCTAGCCGTGTATGATAAAGTCGAAAATCAAAAACAAAAAATTGTATGGGAGGTATCGTTAACAACATTTTTATATGTAAACAAAATGTTTGACCAAAATGTAGACTAGACCTAAAATAGTGCACACACTTTTTTTATCAAAATCGTTAGAGCCGTTTTTGAAATAATTAAGTTGGAAGAAAAAATTGTATGGCAAGTACCGTTAATTTTAAATATTAAGTATTATAAACTATCCTATCTTAGGAACGCCAGCAAAATAAACATTAAAAAAAAACTGAATCTTGGACAAAAATTGTTTCACATGGAGAAAAGGGGGTTGGGTGCACTCTATAACGAGAAGAAAAAAGCTCTTTATAATCTTCTCTATACGCACTGATGAAAACTTAATTTGACGGGCTTCTTCTTTATAATTTTAGTGATTTGGCGACCACTCCAATTAATTTTACGATTAGGGAATTCATCTCTAGATTAGATTCGCATATCGTATCACAATGGACCAACTTTTGGTCTTAGTGTGTCAGTTTTTTTTTACTGGTAGCCACCTTGACCTTAACCTGAAATTCTTAGAATAAGATCAGTATTTTTAGTCGCTATTTAAAAGAAATAAAAATATATGCTCTTCAAGTTTCCGGAATTTGTAAGCATTAAACATTTAAAAATGTAACAATATAAGTGAATTAATTAAAATATAATCAATGACATATTTCCTCTTATTTTCCATCAAACCTTAGACATGGTTTTTCACTTAATACTTACTTTTTTTTTAATACATTTTTTTTTATCAATTTAAGCATAGCTAATTTAAAAAAATAATCGTGCACCCGTTTTTGCAAGATTGTGTTTAACAAAAATTGTTTATCAAAAATTTAAAAAAATCACACATTATTATTATTATTTAGAATTTAAAAGACCTCCTGAACATAATGCCGCCAATGTTCGAAATCAAAAATAAAGGAGTTTTATAGCAATTGCATTGGCACAAAATTTTAAACAGCCTGATGTTAAGGGCTTAGCATGATACTACTTAACTGTTTGCTAATACACTTTACTAATATTTTCTAATTTAAACACTTTTTAACTAGCACCAATTACAACTAAACACGCATAAAATAATGCAAAAAATTAAGCGAACATAACTTTTTGACGTTTGTAAAAGTAAAAGTGGCATATGGATTTAGTACGATACTAAAAATATAAAGTAGCCATTTTGTTATTTTAACTTTAGTAAAATGTTAAGAAAATAGTACGATACTAAACTGGTTAAAAATTAGCAAAATCCTCTTTTTAGCCTAGTATCATACTAAAAATGATTTAACATATTACTAAATCGACTAAAATTTTGCGCCATTGTTTTCATATTTTTTATATAGCAAACCGTGGACCATAATTACAAAAATGTATCTATTAAACTCATTACAGCTGTTTGCGACATAGCCAGGTCTATTTTATAGGGAATCATCCAGAAATCTCTTTTATCTAAGAATCTTTTGCTAGCAACCGTAATGGGATTGATTCAAGTTAAGACAAGACGCATTTAATAATTCTCGACTGAAAAAGTAAAGAATCTTAAGTCCTTCTATTTATTAGCTCTTATTAAGATTTTAGGGGCGCACAGTTCTTCCTTATCCCTATTTTTCCATCTCACTCCTTTTCCTTTGTATAGAGGAAACATTTCCACCTCATGTATAGGCAAATAATATGTATATTACGTGCAAACCAAAAAAAAGCCTTATGTCGACTTAAGATAAAATTCATCAACAAATTCTGGAAATATCTTATGTTCTCAACAGATATTCTTGCAGAAAATAGTGTTAACAATGAACTTTAATTTCTGGTAGATGAAATTTTTGAAGATATAACAGATCCGAACTACCTACCCATATACTGTCCCTTTTTTTAAGACGAAAGCATCATCTGAGACAGAAACGATAATGTTGGCATTGCAAACCTCAACTGTTAGTCTGATGAAAGTATGGTATCAGAAACAAACGAAAATGTAGATCCTACCCGTCAACAAATAGGCGAAGATGTTGAAAGGCAGCTGAATTCAGAAATATTATCTGGAATGGATATGGCGTCTTTGAAAAGTGACCACCAGGCCGAAACACCAAAGTCAGGAAAACCATCCGATTATCAACCGGATAACCATCCAGATCTTCCCAAAGACTCAGAAGAAGCAAAGTAATTAACTATTTTTTTTTTTTTTGAAGTTACTTCAAAAAGTTACCCCCAATTTCACAGTGCAAGTTTAAACTCCACTTTTGGGTTAAACTTCAGATCAAACAACAATTTATTCAGTTTCACAGTGTCGTTTAAGCCTTGAACTGAGTTCAATTTGTAGTTTAAGTTAACTGAGATTATTCTGCCCTTTAAAATTGAGTTCAGCGTTTGTAATGTTTTTTTTTTTGTCAGAAAATATTATGTGCAAAACAAAATTGTGCATTCAAATGTTATCGAGTTATTATATTGATTTTTAATATTATTTTATTTATTATTCTCGTTTTTTTTTGTGTAAAGGCAAGAAACGAGGCAAGAAAAATGCTGCCACAATTTTTTCATAAAATATAGTTAAACGAAGTTCATCTGATCTGAAGATCAGATTTCACTGTGAAACCGGACCAATTGAACCAACATTTAAACTCTGATTAAAGTTCAGTTTATTTTAAGTTTAAGCTCCCACTGTGAAACTGGGGTGTGACATAAAATAACTGATCTTTATGAATTCTGCTTAAGTATATTTTCTTTAACCGATAACTTTTATAACTCAAATGGGATTTAGTGTACTCGCTCATGATTTGTAACTTTTACGAGTATTTTCCAATATAATAAAAGTAAAGAATTTTCATGTTTCATTTATTTTTACTTAAGTACAGGGTGGCGCACGAATCGTGCTACAAAAATAAAACGTAATAACTTTTTTTCAGTGTGAGTAATCGACTCATTTTTTTTTATTTTATGGGCTACTATTTAGATTTATCAAAATGAATGCTTGGAATACTGAAAAAAGGATTTGGATAGTATAGCGATACCATTCTTTGCAGTCCGTCATTTCCGTCCAAAGGGAATTTAGGCTGAAGTTTGGCGGTACTCCCCCGAGTAGATGGACCATTATGAGGCTGGTGAACACGTTTGCCGAATCTGGAAGCATCGAACGAAGACCGTATCATCGAGATACCAATGTTCGGGTTCATGATACAATCGTGGCTGTTGCATCCGCAATACAGGCAAATCCAAGTGTGTCAAGAAATGCTGCATGAGACGGAACTGCACCCAGAACGAGTCAATGTGTGGTGCAGAGTTTCATTAAGGGGGATTGTCGGGCCATACGTCTTTGAAGTAAACGGTGTAACACAAACTGTCAATGAGGACCGTTATTTGAAGGTATTGAAGGAGTTTTTTTACCCAAAACTTCGCCGAAGACGTATCCCTTTCAGCAGGATTTGGTTTCAACAAGATGGAGCAAGTGCACACGTAGCCGCACAAGTTATGGCGGAGCTCTAGCGAAAATTCCCAAACAAATTGATATCCAGAAACTGCACTTTCAGCTGGCTCCTAAGGTCACCTGACCTGACTGCATTAGAATTTTTATGCGGTTATTTCAAGCAGGAAATGTACAAGACGCAACCCAGGAATTTGACTGAATTGAAGCAGTTCATTAAGACAATATTTGAGTCGATCCCAATTTCAACACTTCAGGCCGCAATGAACATTTTTTCTGATCAGGTGCCGCATATGCGTTGATGAGCCAGGAGGTAATTTGCGGTCTATCATCTTTAAGAACCATTAGTTATTTAAAATAAAATTTAATTTTTAATCCAATAAAAAAAAAAAATGAAATACATCCATTAAAATTAAAGTTATTTAAATTTCTTATTGTAGCACGATTCGTGCGCCACCCTGTATTTGCAAACTATCTTAAATCGATTTAGTGCCTGGGAATGTATTTCATAAAATTAGGCATAATATCTTATCTCGACTTAAGATTTTCGTAGTCATCATTAACTAGCTTAAGTATATTCTGACAAGTCTATGTTTTAAATTTATTTTGGGAAGCTTTTTTTTGCTCTCCAGAAAAATGTTCAAAATGGACTTCAGATAGCTTTGGTATTTATAAATACTTTTATCAGTTTCAAACTCATGGAAGTGACAGTGAATTCTATGATGACGACACTTGGAAGCCACGGGGAATTTTCGAGGGGAAATTTTGGCGTCGGTCGATTTAAATAGAGATGGTTCTCTCCAGCCAAAGTAGCTTGATCGTATTTTGGACCAAAAGTATGGGAAGGTTGTAAAAGGAAGAAGTATTCCATTAGTACAGAAATCACTACGATATCGAAAGTCAGTTAATGGAAAGTTCCGGGTCAATAATATATTCATAGGAAGTTTCGCTCAAAAAATATGAAGATTGTTACACTTTTTGTTGTTTACTCATTCTAATACATTAAATTAAATTGGGAAACGTAAATTCTAAATTTATGACTCATGGCATATGGACCAACGACACCAATAATGGACACCAGCCCACCAGTCTGCTTCATATAATTTTTATATCTCGGAATTGTAAAGACGGACGATGCGTTTTTATTACATCATGCCGATTATATATATTTTTAATGTAAACAATTTTATCTTAATGGCATACAACATACAAACATACGTTAATACAAACATACCTGATACAAAAATTTAACTTCATCCATAATATCATTTGATTTGGTGGCCATTTCTCGAATATTTGGAGCAAACGATGGTCATTTGACTTCAACTTTTGAACAATAATCATTCTCCTGAACTGATGTTCTTCTCTTTACTACGCACACTTCGTATGCATCTCAATAACGCTGCATATTGCAAATTACAATACCATAATTTTAAATGTATTTTTTTTTTAATATCAAACTTCTTAATTCAAAAACTGACTTCTTAAATATGTAATTTTTTTTAAATACATAATTTATAAACAAGTTGATGTAGAAGTAGTTTTCATTGCTAAGTATTTTATTATTAAGGTGCAGTATAATATATAACTACAAATCCGAAAAGTTCCATTTCAAATGGCAAAATGCATGTATACATAACTTAAATCAAACACATGCATACCTCTGTCCAGAGATTAGACATTTAGACTAAGAGTGATGCGTATTAACACTCTTCATTCTTCAGTTTAACATCATCTTTCCTCTTATAAACATCATACGAATACCATCATCAAAGTCTCGTATTTTTTGTCCACATAACCATATAGTTGACAACAATTTATATTTAATGTCACTATCTCACAATACTGTCATTCCAATAGCCTGTGTGCTAAATAAACAAAAATTATACAATAATAATCTCCCCTAAAATACATAACGTTACGTCAACCTACAGCCCTCATGAGAAATGAGTCTTTTGGATTTACATTTCATCCGACTTATGCAGCAACATGAAGTACTATCGAACAAACAAAAAAAAACACTTGCAATCATACTTATGCTCTTGGTCATTTCGACAAAATGCTCCCATTTCTACCAATCTTCAAAGATTATCTACGAGTATAGGTATCAGAGACTTTAAAATTATCCATTATGCAGCTATACAATGTAGACGAGTAGATTTTAATTTCCATCTCAAAGCACACAAATCATTGCAGATTGGTCCTCTGGCAGTCCTTAGCCAAATGCTCATTGTTGAATATAATTTCAACCAAGACAATATACAAAATATTAATTAGAGATAGGACCCAACAACACCGATGCGATGATGAAGGCATTTCCATTCCATTTCGGAATTCGGAATAACCCTGAAGCATCGCCGAAAAACGGAATGACAGTTCAGAAAATATTACGACTGCTTTTGTAGGTAAACAAAGCCAACATTGTGGTCAATGCTGTGAAGTGCCAAAAATCATGAACAACAGCCGGGCAGGAATGATAATACTGGAAGCAATAGCACCTGTGTGCCAGCAGGAAGGTGAAGCTATAATAATTCCCAAACAAAACTCATAGACTGAAATTTGCTCAGGGACCATTTTAACACGAGCACGAGATATAGAATCCGATTCTGGTGTGGTGATGATTCTGAATCCTGTGCACACACATAGGAGTAAAATGAAACATTCTCAATTGAGGAAGCTTGTCTGGCTTAAAAGGAAAGTTAGAAATTCACATAGGTATATTATCTAAGGTTTTCGTTAAATCAGTCAACGTATAATCAGGTTGACAACGTTCTCTGCTGCTGATGAAAGGGTATTCATTTAAAAATGAAGCATGGATTAAAAGATGGTCGAGTGATATCATTCATGAAAGTTTCTAATACCGACGACAAATCGCCTCTTATTGGAAATAAATTGCACTACCTTACCAACCAATCCAATAATGAATGGAATAAGACCTATGAATGTTAACCCAATGAAAAGTGGTTCCGATTGTATGTGACAAGTGATCATAATAAAATAATATTTGAACTATCTTAGAGATTTGGATGAAACATTCTTGCATGATTGTCTGATACAATATATCACCACTTGGGGGTGGCCGTGGCGCGATAGTTGTGTGCTCGCCTGTCAACCTCGTAGTTGCAGGTTCAATTCCTGCCGTTGTCTATGTCTTCTTATATTCCATTATAAAACCAATTCTAAAAATTGTCATAAAATAAGTTGATGCTTTGCTCATTACATGCTGTTTAGGCATAACACTAACAACATGTGATTGACTAAACTAGCATACCCATAAAATATGAAAACGAAATAAATAAAATAATGCGAATTATAAGGGACATAAACAAATAAGACACGGTAATTCTCTCTGCATTAGTTCAGCCGCCATCCCTGGAGATAAATCTGAGACATCAACCAGCACTTGTCTCAGAACATCGCGCCACACATCTTTCCTATCCTTCTTTCTCTTCTTCCACCGGATGCCGCGCTGTGTTAAGAAAAAAAAAACATATAAAGGGTATTCATAATCCCTTGAGCGCGTGCAAAGTTATAAAAAAAAAAAACACAAAATTCCGCACACTGACATTCCCTCTGTTCTGAAAAAAATGTAATATGTTTCAGAGAATTAACAAAAATTCAGAAAAAAATACAGATAATGTTATTTTTAATCATTTCTTCAAAAAATGGTTTTTGACACGCCCACTTTTTGATTTTTTGTTCTTTTTTGAATGTTAAGATTAAGTTGCAGTCTAAGCTCGGACATAACTGAATGACTTTAATGAAATTTTCTCTAATCAGTAAACATTGTTAAGTGATTCCAGATATTATTCGCCCACTGACACGCCCGTTTAAGAACGAAGTTCATATGAACGCCTATATTAGTTATGAAAGCTTAAAGATCAAGATTCTTAGTTAAAAAGCTAAATATATTTTTAAAGTCGTTTTATATACAAAATTTCGTAAATTAAAAAAAAATATGTTGGTATGATAATTTTAAGTACAAAGCAATATTAATCTAAAAACAGGATTTCAAAAATCCAAAAAATTACTATCCAAAAATGTTGGTATCTAGAATTTCCTTTATAAAAAAATTGATCAAAATCCGCTTAGCCGTTGAAGTCGCAAATCAAAAATATGGTTAAATGGATGATACCGTATGTAAAAATAAAATGAAATACTGCATTGTACGAGCACTTGGAGCTAACAACTTTAAGGTAGCTTAACATTGATGCGGTTAGTAAGTAGGTAGTCTAGTTATCCTTAGGCAGGCTTAAGACCGATGTTGGTTAGGTTATTGTAGGTAACTAAAAGTTGAATGGATGATTCTATTCCTTAAATTGGTACATATGGTACAGTTTTTCAAAAGTGGATTTTCAAAAAAAAAATTGATAATTTTTTAAGTCGAAAAAACTGTATTTTGAAAAATTTTAATTAGAAGTATTTTTTATACTATTAAGAAAAATCTACGTGTAAAAATAATAATGCGAAATGCATAAATAGGAAAAGTAGCTCTATGGGAATTATCGTTAATTGGAACGCAAATAAAAATATTTTTTGTAAAAAAGTTGCACTAATTTAAGAACACACAAATTTTTCTTCAAAATCCTTGAAGGTTTTTGAGAAAAATATTTCTTAATGTTTTTTTTAACATCATTTGTATGGCTGCTTATCGTTGGTTTAATAAACGAGACTTTTGAAGTATTCAAGGGAATCACAAAACAAACTGATAAACAAATAGTTTCGAAGGCGCGGATTTGATTTTGTTTTTTTTTCTATTTCAAAAAAATGTTTTTTTTTTTAAAGCTTAACAATAATTTTTAAACTTCTTAAAAACTTCTCCATACAAATATTCAAAAAAACAACAAAATAGTTGTATTAGAGGTACCAAAAATCACAATTTATTAAAAAAAAATCGAGCATTTTTTGAGAAAAATAATTTTTACCATTTCTGCTCAATAGAAAAATGTATGTTACCGTTATTTTTAGTCTTAAAAATTGAAAAAAAAACAAATTTGCGAATATTACCGAAAAAATCATACGTACCAAATTTGAAGTAAAATGCACCACTGGATCGCACGAACTTGCTCTTATATTCGATCACATCGTAGTCAAAAGATTTCTATTAAAAATCTAAATATATTTTAAAGTCGTTTTTTACGTAATTTTTTCTTTAATTTTTTTCTAAAAAAAATTGGTATGACAATCTTAAATATTTCGTTATATAAACTTAAAAACAAAAGATTAAATCGGCTTAAAGAATGAATAAATAATTCAAAATTCTGAAATAAATACTAAAACTAATTTAGGCTCTAAAAAAGTACCCCATTTTATTTCTTGGAGAAATTTGAATTTCTAACAAACAAATTTAAAAATCTGTGGAGCGGTTTTTGAGAAAACAACATTTTTTAACTTTTTGAAAACATTTTTCAAAAAAAATTCAAAAATCGTCAAATTTTTTTTAGGGTAGGTTCAAAATTCTGGCTTCAAAATACTGCTTGTTAAAATTTTGATTAAAATACTACAGAAAAAACAAGCAAACAGGCAAAAACCAAAGAAAACAATTTTTTTTTAAATACGCCTAAGACAGCCATGTGACTTAGATCGGTTCTCATTTTTATAATTCTTTTTTTGTTTGTTTTTCGAAACACTTTTTTTTGCGTTAATGGACAGTAAGTGAATAATTGTCATAAGTTGAATGACAATCAAAACTCTTCAAATGCAAATAATAAATAAAACAAAGCGAGCTTTTTAACATTTTCTGACCCTTTGTTTTCTTTATTATTTGCAGAAATTTAATGAGCAGAATTTTGAAAAGCAGAATTTCGGCGAGCATAATTTTAAAAAGCAGAATTTTGAAGGCAGAATTTTAAAATAATTTTGATCCGGGCAGAATTTTGACCCCAACCCATTTTTTAAATACTTTTTAAAATATAAAAAAATATATATTAAAAATATTGGTATGCAGTATAAATTGTGCTACCTACACCTATATACTCGTATGTGTGAAATTTAAAAAAAAACGGCCATTTATGGGATAGTCAAAAGCAAAAAAAAAAAAACGGTCATATGTAAGGTACCGTTTTTAGACATTGTTTAATTTTTTTTAACCATATGATAAGTGCAGCTTCTTAGGTACGACCGTAAGAAGCTGCACTTATTTGTTTAAATTAAAATCGTTAGAGCCGTTTTCGACAAAAAAAAGCTTTAAGGTAACGGTTATATTTTTAATTTTATTGATTTAAAACATTAGCATATTAAGACGAAGTTTCTTTTTTGTTATTCTTTGTACATTCTTGGTTACAAATTAAATTTATATTAAAACAAAATTTAACAGTAATAAAGATACATATAACAAGTTCAATGAATTAATTTTAATGAAATTTAAAATAAAACAAAAAATAAAGTAGTGAAATATAAACCCTCGAACTTAAGTTATGTATGATTTTAGCTTCTTAAAAGGATCTTTGAAGAATTTTTAAAGGATTTGCGGTTGTTTAGTCGTCTCAGGTTGATAGGAAGGGAATTCAACAGACCTCCTGTGTGCACAAAAAATTGTCGCTTTGAATTTCTATATTTATAACGAGGCGTAAATATAATATTACTTCTTTCTAATTTTGGAAATATAAGATTTTCATACAAGTACCCGGGAGTTTTATTCTCAATTAACTTATACAAAAATACTAGTGCTTGTAAATCTTGAAATTTGCACAAGGCCATATTATAGATACTACTAGCATACCGAGAGGAATGGTCAATACGATTCAGACTATAAACGAAGCGTGTAATATTGTTGAAGGCTACATCTAGTTTTCGTTTGCTTAGACAGCAGAAAATCAGAATTCCATACAACAAAATAGGAAGACTTTTTGCTATAATAAGCTTTGTGTTTTTAGGTAGACAGCTAATAGTAACGTGTAGAGCCCGCAGTGCAGTTTTCCCCAGAGCGTAAATATTGTGATGTTCTCCAGTCAAAGTTTGATTAAAAACAACTCCAAAATTTTTAACTTTTCCAACATAATCAAGAACAGAGCTATTCAGTTCAATGTTTGGAAAATATGATGTTTCAAGTGCAGAGTTACTAACAACAATAGCCTGACATTTACTTGAATTAAGTTTCAAAAGATTCTGATTAGACCACTCCACTACACGCATCAGATATTCATTAATTTTGATAGTTGCATCCTCAACCATGCCAATTCGATAGCTCAAATAATTTTGAACATTATCCGCTTACATGTGGATTTTACAGTATTTAAGGATCAAAGGTAAATCATTATTAAAAAGGGTGAAGAGAAGTGGGCCTAAGATTGAACCTTGCGGCACTCCTGTGTGCGTAGGAAGAAAATCAGAGAGATTTACAAAAACTGCCTGAGTTCTACCGGTTAAGTGTTTTTCAATGAGAGCAACAGAGGAGTTTTCAAAGAAGAAATTGAATTTTAACTTTTTCAGTAACAATGTGTGCGGAACAGAATCAAACGCTTTAGAGAAATCCAGAAGAACCATCGTCGTTACATGGTTTTTATGTATTTCTTGGCGTATGTCATCGACTATTTTTAACAGTGCTGTATTACAGCTATGTTGTGGTCTAAAACCAGATTGTTTGGTTGAAAAAAGTAGATTAGTACTTAGGAAGGCTGAGATCTGTTGGCTCATTATCTTTTTAAATGTTTTGGAAATAAAAGGTAAAATGGATATTTTGCGGTATTCTTTCTGTTTTGAGTTTGAATTTTTAGGAACCGGAATAACTTTGGAAGCTTTTCATAATTTAGGGTAACAGTAAGTGGTTAAGTTGGTATTAAAGATGTGGAAAATATAAGGTGAGAGAAGATTTTTATGAATTTAGGATGGATTGAATCCAAACCGATTGTATTTGACTTTATCTCACTAATCGCCTTATATACTTCTAGTTCATCGACTTTGTGAAAACGGAACCTTCGTGAAGAGTCACTAGTAGTGTTTATTATGAGGTCTTCGTCTGTGTCTACTGAAGGCAGAGGCATTTACGAACAAATTATTGAGTTCATTTCCATCGCGAACTTCATCTGAACGTTCAGATTGTTAAGAAACACCAAGAGATTTTATATTCTTCCATAGTTGCTGTGAGGTAATCTTACTAAGCCTTGATGCATACAATCTTTTCTTAGATTTTTTTATTTCACTATTAACAGCATTCCGTAAGGTTTTATAACAATTTAAAAATTATGGGATTTGAAACCTTTTCCAACGCTTGAATGCAGCATTTCTCTTTGTAATTAATCTTTCAACATTCTCATTAAACCATCCTAATTGGTTGTTTCGTGATTGTATTGTTTTTATTGGAATGTATATTTTAAAAAGATTATTAATCGTCAAGGTTGCACCTGTTCCTCAGCAGTGGCAAGGTGGAAAAGATTTTCCAAATTGGACAGACTTAAGATCTCTAAAAGAAATTGTATTCCTAGTTGAGATGGATGGCAAGTTGAGGTAATAAAAGGCAACTATGAGATCGTGCTTTGAGAAGCCTGGAGCGCCGAGTTGTTCATAGTGATTCACATAATTAGGCTGGCTTACAAGGAAAACATCTAATAGAGTAGAGCTTGTAATTGTAAAATGTGTTGGATATTGACGATTTACGGCAGAAAGATTCATAGATGCTATATTGGCATTAAAGCATTTGACTTCGCTATTTCGGACATCTAGAAGGTCGACATTTAGATCACCCTCAATTATGATGTGGTTGTAATTTGCAGTTACTTCTTCTAGGATATCAGTGATAGAGCTAGACTCCGTAACATTTGGTGGCTTGTATATCACACCAACCAAACACTTAATTGTAGCAAAAACAACTTCCAAGAAAAAGAACTCCGGCCTTTTGTCCTATCAGATGAGGTCACAGCTTTGCAGGTAATACCCTTTGTAATAAATATAACAAACCCACTCCCTTAGAACGTACCCGGTCTGAACGAAACACCTTATATTCACCAGTATTTGGAACATTATTTTCAATTTGTGCAGTTAGCCAATTCTCTGAGATGCAAACTATATCTATAGCCGTATCCCTAAATGTGCCCTTAAATTCATCTAAATGTTTTATATGGCAGGTACCATTATGTTTTGGGCTAAAAAAATCAATATCCCCTCTGTACAATACCTAAAAAACCCTATATTTAGTATACAAAATTTGAAGCAATTCGTCCCACCCGTTTGGGATGTTGTAGGTGTCTTTACATAAGTACGTACAGACAGACAAACAGATAGATAGACACACAGAAATTTTAGACCATCTTTTTTTCGCCTTCGTTATCATCGTAATGTCATGTTTGAATGTTATCTCAAAACTTTTTTTCGACGAATGCATAATTTGCCTTATAGTATTTATAATCGCACGTATAAATTGGAAATACAATTAAAATTACCCTTGCCATATTTTTCCCAATTATAATGCAAAATATATTATAAGATAGCGAGGAGTTTTGGAAATAAGACATTTCTAATGTAGTGTCTTGTATCAAAAACAACTGATTACTTACTGTGTTAGTAAATGATGATGAATATTTATCATTTGACGTTTTATGAGGCACTCGGACTTGCTCCTTGATCTCTTTTAGAGTTCATAAACAAATACCCAAAGCTCTAAATGATTGCGAGAATACTCTTCAAATAAAATACACTCATCAAAAATGATGACCAACACAAACTTAAAAAAAATTACTTACTCAACTTGGCTTGTTGATCTTCAAACAATAATTTTTGTGTTTGGTGATTTTTTATTCAAAACGAATTCATTACGCAAAGTAAAATAAATCTATATACCCAGACCAAGGAGCTAGCTGTCCACTTCGGCTGTAATCAACAAAGAGTTTTTTTTGTTCTGAGAATCCTCTTCTTTATTCACTTGAATATTTTATAAGGACGATTCATTTCATTCTGATAAATATACCTCTAATCCCTGCGATAAATTCAAATTTCATTCTCACCCAATATTTCGCAAATAAAGACACAACCTCTATATGTACACAGTCCACCACAGTCCAGGACCAGACTATCGGCGAGCCGAACCGAACAGAAAAATAAAAAAGAAAAACGGAGAACGGAGAACAAACCAAATTCATAGAAGACCTTTAAGAATTCTAAATGAAAAGCAAAGAAATACAAAAAAAAGAACCGGAAAACAATAATGTGTCCTTCGAGGACATAACCTGGCGATGCGATCGATGGAGACGATAACAACTACTACGGTTTTTGGTACCTAGGCCCCTTTTCACCTATCAGTTTCAGTGTGTCTTTCAATGTTATTTATTCATTTCCCATGGTGACCATAAAACTCGATAGAATTCCTTGTCAGTGGAATTATCAGGAAATAATTTACTTCAAGTGATATAAATCACTGCGGTGTGTGGTGTACTTTTCCACAGTATTACTTTGGGTGGTATCCGGACTCTGCGATTTGAATAGGCAAATATCTACTCGTACAATTTTTTCCATATCAAAACTCTCTCTAATCTCCTCGAAACATACCCAAGCTATTTTGTCTTATTTAGAGTTCATATACAGAAGAACACATTTCCCATCAAAAGATAGCAGACTCAAATCTGTTTAGAAGAAGAATACGAATACCTTACTATACCAGCTAACAGTTGGGAGGATGTCTTGAAACATTGTTTTTAAGAAGTGTATTTGCGTTTTATTTTCGTGAAGGAGTCAGGTTGTGAGCACAGGTATGCCTTATAGGTACAATATCTTTAAAAAGAATTCAAAAATAAATAAATAAAGAAATAAATAATGTGAGGTAAAAATTCTTGCAATTGTATGCAAAAGAATGTAGGGGTGTGTATTGTATGTATGTGTATGTGTATAATATATTTTGACATTTGACTTGTTAATGATTTTAAATGGAAATGAGTCTAAGGTACGTTTTCAATGGTTAAACAAATATTTGTGGGAGAATATAATATATTTCAAGGATGTCTTAAAATGAGTATTATACCCTCCGAAGTTGTAAGGATACTGTTGTCAAGGGATGAGTGAGTCTGATTTGTTATTTTATTTTTTTTTTATTTTTTCTTGAAACTCTTATTTTAATGGTTTTTGGAGAGTTATTAAATTCAAACAGAAATGGAAATACATTTTATGAAAAATATTGTATTTTCGGATCAGTCAGGGTTAATTAACTTTATTGTGCGCAACGAAGGAACGAATTCTAGGATGTTATTTCGCTGTGGAAATAGCGAGATCGAAGAATTTTCAATTAAAATTGATGTAATCAAGGAAGTGTCCCTTCATTCTTGGGCAATACCTGACGAATATCTTCGGTCCGTAAGGAACCAGCTGAATCTTTTGATGCCGAATAACGCAAGAAAAATCGAATATATTAAAGGGTTTCAAAGTCTCATTACTTATCAATTTTATCTGAAGATTTATCTAACAAATATTTAAATAACTTGAAGAGAATCTATTTTATATAATTTGAAATAAAGTTCGCGGCCCTTCCCGAATCAAAAACAGCGAAGCTCCTATCTTTATCTTGAGCAATTTGTTTTTTTTTTTACGAAGCCAGTAGTCTATCGAGTCGGATTATCCTGGTGCTGATTTCTTCGCTGTCTGTTGAAGCAGTTGAAGCAGATTGTATCTTCAAGACTTACAGTTCCTTCAGCGACGCTTTAGTGGACCAAACTGCGCATCAATAGCTGCTGACGGATCACAGGAGTTGTCTATAACCAAGTTTAAGGTTGTTATTTATTTACGTGACCTTTAATTCAATGATTTTTTTAATAATTTTTGCGGGCTATCCCGATAAACACATAAACTTTGGAAGATTTCTTCGAATAAATTTATCAGGTCTTAACAATCTCTTAAATCAATCTTCTTAATACCATCGCACTTAATAACCTGTTAATTTGCTCTTTGAAAGTGTTGTTTGTTTCAACTATTAAAAGACAACATAATAACATCTTAAAAACCTCTTTGACAAATATAATTATTATGTCTCTTTATAGCCGCTATTTTAAACCTCTTTACATGAAGAAAGTTCAGAGTGTATTAAGAGTATTTCATTTCTCTTTCAAACATTATATTAAAGCTATTTTATTAATGGTCTTAGTAAAACATCTTTATAAATGCTTAACATCCCATCTTCTAGTAGTGTGAATTTTACCTTTAAGGAAGGTTATTAAAAAAACTTTTTGTTTCGCCTTTGCCTTGTATTGTTAAATTTGACTTTATATCGATGAATAAATGTGAAGTCAAACACCAATTATATGTGGTGTAATGAAACTCCACACAGATGCAAAAAATATCAGTTTTACAAGCGGTACGGCAAACCCATACAGCTGCCGAATTTCCGAGGTTTGTCTTGCTCATGTGTGGTTATGAAAAGAGATTATACCAAAGATGTCTTAACGAACTCTTTAAGCAATCGATATAAAAATGGAAAGCATATTTATATGTCGAAAACACAAACATTTATATAAAGGGTGACATTGTTAAATTAAATTTCAGATATTATTTATTATTACCACAAATATTATTTCTTGTAGTATTTTATTACTTTAATTTTACAATAAAACATTGTGCAGGTAAAATGTGTATATTGTGTTTTATATCTTAGATGTTCCCTCTTTTTAGAACTTTTAGGTTTTGTTCAAGGAAATTTTACAAATTTATGGCTATACAAATTAAATTTTAACAATTTTTTGAATATTCTGCTCTGAATGTTATCCAAAAGCCCGAGAATCGCATTTTCAGAGCAGAAAATAAAACCTAAAAAATTACGTTTTTTTGAGCGGTTTTTTAAATCAATAGAGATCGTATTGACATACGTACATAGATAAATATGAACATATATACTTTGTTCCAAAAGTCCACTTCCCACTTTATTAACTTATAACAAAATAAAATTATTCAAAACCCATAACACATTATGGAACCGTTCAATAATAAAAATGAGGCACCCTGTTGGAATATTCGTCGCCATATTACTTGCAATTAATTTCAGTACAAATTATTATTTATGTGATTCAAATTATGATTGCATATGAATTTATAGCAATAACACACTAATTTACTACACAATGCTTCACTTTTAATTGTTAAAACCACTTTAGCCTGTATTTTATATAGTTTCTGTCAACTCCGTGTGGAAATTTTTCTTATTTTTTATTAATGAATATATCCATTATGTTATTAACTTTGTAGCGCATTTATTTAAACGATGGAGAATGTGTGATTTCAAAATAAATCTTTTTTGGCACATCAAAACACAGATATACAACACTAGAAAAATGAGTTTAGTTTCTATTATAAATTGTAAAATAAACCTGGCATTGAATGCGATGAAAAAAAATTCATCTTGATTTGGCATTTTATTTAAGTTCATTCTTTTTCGTTTCAATTGTATTAAATTTGCTTTTGTGTAAAAGAGATAGAGATTTATCATTGTCATTTTTTTTCTTTCATAAATTATTTCCTCAAACGAAAAACATCTTAAAAAGATCTTTAAAAGATCTATAATATGAACTCTTCCTCCTATGGAGTTGGCTCCACCCTTTTGGTCTCTTTTGGGCCTTAATGACCTCTTGAAGATAGTGAAAAGAGTTTAAAGCTCTTCCGAAAGTAGACTTCAAGATATTTGAAAGAGTCGATTGTGTTGCTTGGGATAGGTCAATGAAAGATAATTTTTTTATAGCAAAGTTTCGAACGTGTTTACGATCTTCATCAGGCCTTTTATCATAAAACTTATGTAGGTATTTACAATTTCATTAGGTACCACAACAACAAATAATTTGAATAGAAATTTTACAATTATTTCTTGTTGTGATACCTACTGAAATAAAAGGCCTGATGAAGAACTTAAACACGTTCGAAATGTTGCTATAAAAAAAAACATTTTTCATTGACCTAAAGCCCGCATAAACTATTAACAAAATATAACCAAGTTTCTTGCCTCAGTCAAGATGTGTAGTTAGCTTTTTTTAGTGCAATTTTTCAGGGCGGGTTCAACGTAAGCAAATTGTTAAAGAAGTGGATCCTCATAGATACTTAGCAATGTAGGATCAATCTGGGATTTTCAGAAGTAATAGTATCTGATGTTTTTGAGCTATCAACTGAATCGCTCTACTGGATTAGTGGTCGCTAAATATAGCTTTGTCGGTGCAAGGTGCCAGAGCTTGTTAGATGCAGTCCTCCATTTTATCAAGTTTGGGATGAATTTTCCTTCAAAAACCTCAGCTAATAACTCCATACTATTATTGTGATTTCGGTTTCCGGTATTGATACTGTTTTCCCAATAAGCCTGTTGATATTATCTGGTTTTCTTTGTTTGTAGTCTCTTGTCTAATTGGCTATTTTAATGGCTTTATAAGGAGTTACCCAAAATAATGTTGAAACACTAAAGGTCACTACTTAAGAATTCGCTATTTTTGGATTACCAAGACAACAGAAATGGGCTGTTTCCAAAAAGTTGCGGGCCGCATTAAATTTCTTCTGCTGTAGGTTCGTGTTTCAGTGTTGAAGCTTCCATGTGTGTTCTTTGTTCCGGACAGATTCGTTGTCCGATACTCTGGGAATTGCTGAGCAGTTGTAGATCCGAAGTTATGAAATAATAAAATAGTTGATATTGGTAGGAGTACTGGTCATTGTTGTCGCATCCAGCCAGCCATGTGCTCAGGTAATATCATGATATCCAATCCAACCGTTTATACCGGTCCGTGAGTTCATCGGTGCTTCTCTCGAAGACTCCGTTATAAGAATTTGGAGTAACAATTAATATTTCTCATGCTGGATTTGCACTTGAAAAGACACTGATGATGGTAAGCGTTATATCTCTTACGAGTTCAATCGTGATGTTATTGGCTTTGCTATAGTTATGAGGATTGTGATAATGGTTTCACTGGGGTTGGGGGAAATATTCATCCTTACACAGATTACTGTCCCTCTACTTCCCCACATGCTTGTATTTCTCAAAACTTTTTAATACGACTGGAGAAATTAATTTTGTTGTTTCTGGTATTATTTTTCTTGCTGATGAGAGCAATGTCCGGGTTGTTGTTCTTCATCAACAAAATGAATATCTTCTTTTTCTCCAGCTTGTACTGTTGTACTCCCCCTTTGTTCAACTGCAAAATTAATTGAGGACCACTCAACACAACTGGTATTGGACGGTTTCAAGTCCGATTCGGTCAGGGAGCCGTGTTACCTTTGAATTTCTTTGTCAGCAATAAAATGTAAGTAACTGTCATTCGTATTTTTTCTGATCTTTCGAACAATTGTTGCGAATGCTAAAATTAAAATCTAAAGTTTAGGACTGGAAGCGAAATCGATACAAGTCTATTTTAAAAGCACACAAAACGAGACAGGATTTTTGGTACAGAAATTCGCGGAGAATCGCTGGTCTCGGCGGTCTCGGTGGTTTGGTTTCGGTTTTCACTAGAAGAAATGTTTTTTTTATTTAATTACTAGTTGAACAGGCGAACTCTATTCCGCCTTAGATTCAATAAGGCCCGTTTGCTGATACGACTCATAAATATTCATGTTCAACTTAAAACGCTTAAGTGCTACTTTTTCCTCTACGTAAACTGTCACATAAGTTTTTAAGTAGAACTTAAATGGTTAAGTTGTGTATCAGCAAACGGGCCTAAATAAGCAGTTTCGGATTTTGTTAACGTCATTTTTTTATTAGGAAATACAAATAAAAAATTAAGTACTTTGATGATTCTTATTGCTCATGTATTTTGGTGCAAAGCTTGCACTCTTCAATTAAGTACAATTAAGTGCCTTGGTACACGGCATTTTTTGTTTAATTATCAGTCGCTAGAACAAACAACGCAGATGGTCTTCCGACCCGTGAAGGTGCCACATATATTGAACATAGGAAAAACTATGGATATTCCAAATCCAAACCACAAACTTTCAAGGATTGGCCTTGTGATTTGTTAATGGTCATGGCGAATGCAAGGCAGACCGGAAATAGAAGTCTTTTAAATTCAAACGACATATTGGTCGCGGGATCATCGGGATCCTCGGAATGAGATCTGAATCACCTTCGAATTTTCTTTTGTTCCTCAATTTACTTAACTCCAAACGGGTACCGTTGTACAGTTTTGGCTGGTTTTTGTTTCGAAGCATGATTACTACGGAGCCAACCTTTCGGCTTAACTTGTGCGGTTGTAAGCCAGACACATCCGAGGAGTTTAAAAATTCAATTAGATAGTTGGTGGCTTCATCTTCATTTGTTACACAGTCAATAGATTTGAATGAATGCATTGTTCCAATGATCTCATTCTGAATGATGTAGTGTAGGTCATTCACATCTTTATTCCTAGCCGCTAAAATTGCTCGCCCACTCAAACATTCTTTATTTTTGTAGTTAGTAATGATGTTTGGGAATATTTTGTTGATAAGTTCGTCTTTCGATGAGGCAAAGTTACAGAAATTATGAGGAAATGAAATCAATCCACTCGATTCGTCGACAGGTACTCGAACATTAATAATCGTCACCAATTGCTCAGAAAAATCTTCAGCAGATGTATCATTAAGCAATGCAATACTCATGTTTGTTGTCAGCTGAAGTTTCTTCACATACCTCCATAGATTCGATGATTTGAGGCAAGCGTTAATTTCGTCGTCAGCCGTTGGTCGTGAAATTACTAACAGTGTTTGGCGGAAATGGCCAGACAGTAAAACCATTGCTCGTTCAACAAAACATCTCGAGTCATTGTGTAGATCTTTGAATATTCGGTTTTTTTTTTTTAATTTATTTTTATTTCATATTAACTTATAACTATCTTAAAGCTAGACAAAAATGTTTAAAACTAGCCTACTTATCAATAACTTACAACTAATTTACTGGCCATTAACGGGCGCTCTAAACTAAACAATAACTCTTAGAACTAATGTCTTTCGACCTAAAAACTATTTGAATTAAATCTAATTATTTTATTTTTATTTAACCAAGAAAACTTTTTTAAAAAACTCAGTATCAAATCATTTTTAAATTTTTGCTTAAGAACTACCTAAAGATAAACTAAAAAGAATCAAAACTAGATGCAACTAACTTATACTAACTAAAAATAACTTAAGCTACTTAAAATACCTAATACTATCCAAAACCACTTAAAACTGCTTCAAAACTAGAACAGCCACAACAGCATTTTTTTCGTTTTTTTAAATTGTTTTGTTTGTTTATTTTTTATATGAATGCAGACACACAACAACATGCAACCCACCCATACATGTACATACACACATACATATACGTACGCACATACATGTACAGACACGCAGATACATGCACGTGTGCCCCCGCATACATACATATTTTTAATTTTTTTTTGGTGCCACCCCAACTGTTCCCTATACCTAATTGCCCTAAATCTATGTAAGTCGGCCAAGATATACTATCTTCATCGACTTTAAATATTATGATGCTCTTCAGAGAGCCACCAGAACTGGTTCTCCTGTTTCGCCCTATACCTCCGGTCCCGATCGGACACAGTCCTACTGAACCGAAGGCGCTCTTCTCCACCTTGAGCGATGACGTCTCGACCATACAGGAATCGCCTATCCACAGTTTTCCGGCTGACGTGGTAGATGAGCGGAACCGCCCCTCCATCCTGTATCAGCCTCGACTGTCTAAATAGAGGAATGCCTCGGGAGGGATCTAGCCACTTAATCGCGCACTCTCGAAATATTCGTTATTAGGGTAGTACGCCCCAAAAATTAAGTTCTTAGTTGAGGCCATCGCTCTTGCAACGTGCCCCCGAATCAGCTTAAATAAAAATTTATCTATTCTGTTTATGTTGGCTCCGTTGTATAGAACCTGGTTGGAATAATATCGTTTGTACTCAGAATCTGGTGTTCTGTGTAATCCAAGGCAACCTCGAAGACACTGCCTCTCAAACACCCGAATCTTTTCCATTTGAGATGGGGCAACGATGAACCATACCGGGCATCCATAGGCAATCATCGGCCTGATGAGGGCCATGTAGCAAATCACCTCTACCCTGCTGTCAAGACGACTGCTATAAAACAATCGTTTTGTCAGGGCAAAGGCTCCCCTAGCCTTGGACAAAGCAGCACCTATATGTCTGTCGAAATACAAGTACTGATCAAACCAGATGCCAAGGTACTTTACTACACTTTTACTCGCCAGTGGATGTCGACGTGGTCCTACGATTACCAGCTTGCGCCAGTTCTTTCTCGTATCCCTTGAGGCGCTAGACAACGAAGTCCTAAACAGAATTGTTTCTGATTTCTGGAAATTGATTTTCAACTTCCAGTCATCACAACATCGCTGAATCTTGTCGAAGTCACGCTGCAAAAGAATTTTGATGACCTCAACTGTTGGAGCTGTTCTGTACACAATTAGATCGTCGGCGTACGCAATTGCCTGAGTTAGACTACGTATCAGATCGCTGGTGTAAATGCTGAAGAGAATCGGCGAGTTACCCGCTCCCTGCTGAAGACCATTGTTAATATTAAAAACTGTGGTAGAAGTTACATTGCCACTCTTGACAACAAACTTTCTACTATTTAGCATGTCATAAAGCATGTACAATAGCGGCTTACTTATACCAAGTCTGGCGAGCTTTAGATAGAGACCCTATAACCATACGGTGTCGAAGGCCTTCTCCAAATCAACTAGACAGGCACCTGTACACTGCTTTTTAGATTTGTTCCATTGGACATCAGAAACGAGCTTAGACGCGGCATGAATTGTACAATGTCCCGTCTTAAAACCGAATTGAGTATCCGGTATAATTTTGTTGTCCTCCGCCCTCTTGAACAGAGCCCTATTAATAACCTTTTCAAATACTTTGCTGATACTCGGAAGAAGACTTATGGACCTGAGATTCGCCGGATTGGAATTTTCCTTTACCTTTTTAGGGAGAGGATGCACCACTGCTGTCTTCCACCGCACTGGATAATATGCATTATTCAGCGCGTTGTTAAACAGTGTGGTATAAATGTCAACTGCTTCCTGAGGCAAATGTCGTAGTACAACATTGGATATACCATCGACTCCTACTGATTTCTTTTTCTTTAGTGAATCATAGATGAGCTGCAGCTCAATCTTCGAAATTAACAGGGAACTGGTCCCATTTCGCTCGGCGATTATGGCGTTTGCGTTCAATGTTCGGTTAAGTTCTTCTAATGCAATTTTATGCGCCATTGCATATTCGTCCCATATGATGATTTTCTATGCTGATAAAACTTTGGCCATTTCTGAGTTTTTTGCAATATTACGAATACATGTTGGTTTTTTAATAATTTGAAGATTTAACGGCAATTTAATTTCTGAATGAGCCATACGACAGGAGCGGTACATTCGTTTGAACTACTAAACCTTATTTCTGTTGCTCATATTCACGTTCCCGTTGCAATTCTCGATTAAATGCGTCATTCATTTCACGATTTGGCGCTGGCATTCCCAACCTGACTAATAAACTATCGCACATGAGGTAACACGTGTGTTTGATCAAGAGGAAAGCCCGATTATGCATCTCCTCATTCATCTCAATATCGTGGTTTCTGGAACTCACACGAATTTGATGTAAAATATCTTCTGACATATTATCCTTGTATTTGTGCCCCACGTTAGATGGGTTCTATGGAGAGAATGTCGAAATGATTATAGCAAATAATGTGCGTATCTGACTTGGATATGCAGAGATAATGCCTTCAACGGTTTTCGTATCCCAATGGGTATAGTTTTCTAGTAAGCGATATGTTGGAAATATTATACCATTAATAGTCCGTAGTGTCTCAAATGACGTTGGCCCACTCAAATTTACCAGCATCAATCGCAAATAAAAGCATTCACTGATTATTACTGATTATTGGTTTCTGAAAAAAAAAATATAATTATCAAATTTTCAACCATACTTAACTTACGTTTAGTTGTCATTTGCGTTTAATTATTCCATGTCAGATGCGTTTTTGTTATACCACGTTTTATATTGACTTGAATTCCTTTGACGTTTTATGTACCGTCTCATGGGAACGTGGTCGAACGGGATAAAAAGTCTTATGTCCGTCGCCTGGTTCTAAGCTACCTCCCCATCAATTTTCAGCCAAATCGGCTTAGCCGTTCTTGAGTTATTAAAAGTGTAACTAACACGACTTTCTTTTATATATATATATAGTAAAATCTTCCTATTCGGACACCGCACTTAGGAGGACACCTCTCTTAGACGGACACATTTTTTTTTGTACGGAAATTGCTCCATAAACATTTCATTGTTTTTAGTTTCTCCTGGACGGACACTCCCTTGGGGGAAAACGGACAGGAGTTTCACATGTGAATGACAAAATATTTTCTCTTAGACGGACACCATAGCAGGATTGAATATGTCATCACGCTGATAATTTTGACAGCTGTATTTTTTTTCAAGTTGCAGTGTTCTACAGCGAGCATCAAATTATTTTCTCTCATTCAAGTAATGAAAGTACGAGTAATTTTGTTTGGAAGTAAAAAAGTGTCTCTTGGAGTTTTAGATTTTTGTTTATTTGCGCTCAGGTGAAACTACCTTTGAACTTGGAGGACTGTGAATTCGATCCCGAAGATGATTCGCTTATAGCAAATTTAAGAGAAATTTCCAAGCTCCTTCATGAATGCAGATTGAATGGATGAGCTGAAAGATTTGTGCAGTTCCTGTTGAAATCAACGAGTCTGGCAGTGAATCTGAGGAAGAGGATCAGGACCTGGTGGGAACATCTTATAATTCCTACGAAGAAGAAAACACTTCAATTGAAAATTTCAAAAAAAAATTACGGTCAAGTAAAAAGGACGGTAGCTATTCAACTTTCGGTTGACCTACAGGCCAGATTCCAAAATAAATCGTACTTTTCTAAAACTAAACAAGCAAGTATTGAAATATTTTCTTTGAAAAATTAATAAATACGAATCTTCTTATATTATTGCTAAGTTCTTAGAGGCTGATGTTTATATGAATTTACATATTCGTTAAATCTAATAATTTTATTCCACTTCATGTGATAAAAAAGAAGTGAAGTTTTTTATGTATATTTTTGTTATTTGTATGTTCTGTTAATAAATGAATATTCTTCATTTTGAAAATTAGTGTTTTTATTTGATTACACTTAAACGGACAACTCCCTTAGGTGGACAAAAATGTCTGCAACATGGCTGTCCGCCCAAGGGAGATTTCACTGTATACATATAGATTTTTAAGTACCTACTCTTGTTCAATTTTTCTAATATTGACGTAAATTTTGTTTTTGAGAAATATATATTTAATGCGCGTTAAAATATCAAACCACACATGTCCATAAGTTAACCCATATAAGATCACTGCGAAAATCAATAGAAGAATACGTACGATTTATTGTATGCATGTCGGTGGAATACAAATCGCTCATTTTTCAGACTTTGTTTCCCCTCCAGAAAAAGGAGACTTTCAGACTTTTAGGTGTCACTTGGAAAAAAAATATTATCGGAACGTCAAAATATAGTTTGTTGCCTATCTATCAAGTCACGAACTGTCAAAATCCATTGAAGGATGGCTCAGATTTAAATGGATTAAAAAACCTCTACAAAATTCAAACTTTATCTTGCAAATACGACTCAACAAAGGTGTCTGATAACATTACTTTGAAGCCAAAAGAAACCATCACTTACGATGAGACCAAGGCCGATACGAGACTTACCACTGTGTTTTAAGGGCTGGCAACGAGATGATACGAGACTTTTTTTAGTCTCCTCTCGGTCTCGTCAAAATCGAATAATTTCAGTCTCATCTCGGTCTCATCTAGTTAATTTAAATTTTAAATATATACCACATAAATTGTCTAGTCAATGTCTCGTTTATCTTGTCAACTTTTTGTGCATAAAAAGAAACACGTCTAATGTATGAAAAAAGTAAAACAGTTATCAAAGAATTAATAGACCACAGACCTATGGACCTTTACGTTTTAAATTTAAGATGTCTGCTTAAAGAAGATTACTGTAGATATGTAATATTTCCCAACACTTATATACTTACCTAGGCATAGATTTAACTAAATCTTTTTTCATTTGTTTTTAATCCTTATGAATAATACAATTGATAGATATTTTCATGTCAACACATTATTAAGATTTATATTGTTATACAAACCTACCAATGTATCTTGATCAAAATCCTACTACAGCAATAAAATTAAACTGAGCAAAACTTCAGGGGATAATTGAAATGTAAGCCTTTAAGCAATTCAATCTGCAAATTCAAATCAAAACAATATCCTTAAACACCCATAGATTGTATAGAAAATAATTGCATCCAATTACAATATTCTTACTACACACAAGTAGACGATACAATACCCATGCACACACCGCACATACACACTCAAGCAAATGAAACCACTTTGAAATTATCAACAAATTTCTGGTTTATTATACAACTCAGAAAGGCACTTAGATTCACCTCGAACTGGCTGTTAGGGTTATCATACTCCAGCTCAATTGGTGGCCATCAATTATCTCCTCCTTCATGCATATAATATAGGCACACACAACTTTATCTTCTATTTTAGAAACATAGTAGATCCTACATTTATACAAACACATACGATACGAGTGGGTTAGCTGATTGTGATGGGACTGAGAACTGGGCTGTTTCTTATGCTTGCCGGCTCTGAAAACAATAGTTCTACCACACAGTAGTATTTATTACCCTAAAATTATTACCACATTACAAAAAGATTTAAGACTCCATAAATGTACGTATGGTCGTACGTACGCGTGTGGTTGGTATATAGATACTTTCAGTATATGAACTCTTATCAAAAGGATCCAACCTGCACCACGAAAGGACGACCGACCTGGAACAAAGCCCATTGAGGTGCTGGTAAAGGTGGGTAGGTAATTTCTGGGTATAATGATCCTACAAGTTAAGTGAAATAATAACAAATCAACTTCCAGAATACACTGTATACCACTTTGGGCCATATTCGAGTTCGAGTGGCCATTCCCATCACTTATTAACCCCATCGGCTCTCTGTCCCGCGCTCTTCAGCTTCTCTGGTTGATTCTCCTTTTGTGCTGCTCGTCTGTTCTTTTTTATACCTTTTCCCCAAAAAGGAATAAAATTTGTTAATCCTAGTCAGCACATGTATTAAGCTGGTTGTATGTGTGTTTGGAATTTGGAATATAGGTATTAGATAATTCTTCACACCTGGAAGACTCGCTCTGTTTGATATATCTATATACTGTCTCGTCCCTATGCTCTATAAGTCGTTCGTTCGGGTGCGCTCCACAAGTGCATTCATTGAAATATTTAGAAAGTCTCTTGGCAATTTATGAGTATACACCCTACACACCTGCCTTTCAGTTGGATGTGTTTATGTTTGTTTTGAGTAAATGAAGGACACTATCAAGGAAATACATACTACGACAAAATGGTAAACCGTTTATAAATATTAACTCGTGCTTGAGGTATCATAAGGAAAGATTAGCATTCATTAAAAAAAATCCAAGTCGACATTTTGCGGTCATAGAATTATTGGTCGTGACATCCCTCTTTCATTCACATACCACAAAGCGAACTGTCACCCCAGACTAAAAGTTAGTGTTGCCATATCATACTTTGAATCGTTTGACAATCTCTAAACAAATTACTTACGAGTTAGGGCTTTGAGAACTTACTTCCAAAATTGTGATCGTTTGTTTTTTTATTAATGATTCTCTGCTAGATAAATTTAACGCATTATTTCAGGAGATTATAATCGATAACTCTGTTAAATTCGATCCCTGCTATGGTGGTCCAACCATAATGCGCGATGTTAATCGTGATCTTATAATGGGTTATCCATTTTGCGGTTTCAAAAGTAAACGTGAATAAAACATATAAAATATTTTTTTTCATATTTCTTTTTTATTATAAAGATTGAACGTTGACATTATTTGTGAAACACTACATCGTTTAAATGACCACCATCCGAATTGTTGCAAGCATCGATTCTTTTGAGGTAATTTTTGACCATTTTTTGACACATATTGGGCGATATCTCCGCCATAACTTGACGAATGTTGGTTTTCAAGTGCTCAAGAGTTAAAGGTTTATCTGCATAAGCAAGGTCTTTCGCGTAGCCGCACAAAAAAAAGTCCAGCGGTGTCAAATCGCATGATCAAAAAAAGGTCGGTTATCATGTGACCATAACGCCCCGAATTGACGGTGACAGTCGTTCCATGGTCGTTTTCGAAGAAGTAAGGTCCAATCACATCTCCAGACTAAAGAGCGCCCAATCTGTGACTTTTTGTGGATGTAATGGCCTCTCTTCAATTACCTGAGTATTCTCAGAACCCCAAATACGACAATTTTGTTTATTAACGTACCCACCGAGTGAGAAATGTGCTTCGGCGGTGAAGAAAATTTTGCTCAGAAAACCGCCGTCAACCGCCTGTTGTTCAAGCACGCATTCGACGTATCTACGACGTTGTGAATGGCCAGCTGGCTTCAGTTGTTGTGTGAGCTAGACTTTATATGGATGAAGGTGTAGATCTAAATGCAAAATACGCCACAATGTGCCGTAAACAGTCATAATTCCTGAGAACGACGAGGAATCGACACAATCGGGTCTTCGGCAACCCTTTCACTTACAGATGCGATATTTTTAGTGGTACGAGCGAAACGATGATGGACAGGCCTTACAATATCTGTAACCAATCCAGTGTCTTCAAATTTCTTCACAATTTTGTCAATTGCTTGCGTAGTTGGACGATTATGTTAGCCATTATCTCCTCTTAAAGCACGATATGTGGCTGTGGTAGAATCACCATTTTTGTAGTAGGTTTTAACAATTTTTATACGTTATACGATAGTTAAGCGATCCATTTTCGTAAATATCAGACTTACAACTGAAAAAAAAATTGGTTTAACAACTTAGTTTGACAGATGTCGAATTCCAGCCCTACACTTTTGAAACCGCAAATTGGATAACCCTTTACTATATTTCCATGAAAGCGAAATCTATGATTTCAGCAGGAAGCTTTCGAGAACATTACGATGATAGAAAACACTAAACAAGTGAGTCCCGCAATTCCGTCTCTATAGATCGATCTACTGCCTAAACGACTGAAGCAATTTTCTTCAAACTTGGTACTTAGGCATTTTAGGTGTTTGCCTCAAATCGTTTTTTAGCCCCAAGAATAACGCTGCTTGCTTGTGCCATACAAATTTTTCTACCATCTTAATTATCTCGAAACGGCTTTAATGATTTTGATATAGAAAAAACTATGTACAATACTTTGAGTATAGTCTATATTTTGGTCAAACATTTGTTCTTATAATTTTGTTATTAACGCTACCTGCCATTCAACCGTTGTTCTTATTTTCGACTTTGATATAATATATATCATAATGGATTTCGATCAATCGAATTTCATCTGTATGTAGGATTCTCTTCAAATCCTTAATAATATTGCATACCAAAATTTTCAAAAAAAATATTTTAGTGGATATGTATTTGAAAAAAAAAAATAATTTTTGAAAAAAAAAAACTTATACCTTGTTGCACCCTTTTCTTCACTCGCGAACCGAAAGAAGAATTATTTTATAATATTTTATCAAAGGACACGCTTGGGCCCAGCCAAGTTCTGGCACTACACCCTATTTATGTACATGAACAAACCCAGGCGATTTTCGACCCCCCTCTAACTTAAGTACCAATGAGGTCAGAAACTTTAAAAATTGAGTAATAAGGTACTATAAGAAAAGAAAATTTGACAAGTAAACCAACACAATTTAAGTCCAGTAATCATTATAAACGGTGATTCTTTAAGAGCTTGGTTTTTGAAAATTCAAAAAACACAGAAACTTGTAAAAAGTGAATGAAATGTTTATTTGGATCGATAAATCAATTTCTGCCATTTACTTTTTAAAAATAATTTCACTTAAATGTTACCCGCGGCTACGCTTCAGGTGGTCCATTCTGAAGGTCCAATGTTGGCAAACTTTTTCACACATTTCGGCCGGAATCTCACCAATGACGCGTTCAATGTTGGCTTCCCAGGCAGCAATCGTGTTTGGCTTGTCCCCATAGACAATAGACTTAACATAGCCCCACAAAAAATAGTCTAACGGGGTCAAATCACATGATCTTGGTGGCCAATTGACTGCGCCAAAACGTGAGATCAACTGCTCACCAAATTCGCCTCTCAATTGATGCATGGTTTCGCGTGCAGTGTGGCATGTGGCACCGTCCTGTTGGAACCACATGTCGACCGAGTTCAATTCTTGCATTTTCGGCAAAAAAAAATCTGTTATCATCGAACGGTACCTTTCTCCATTGACCGTAACCCTGCGGCCTTCACCGTCCTTGAAGAAGTACGGCCCAATGATGCCGCCTGCCCATAAACCGCACCAAACAGTGCATTTTTCGGGATGCATTGGCAGCTGCTGAATTGCCTCTGGCTGCTCTTCACTCCAAATACGGCAATTCTGCTTATTCACGTATCCATTTAGCCAAAAATGAGCCTCGTCGCTGAAGACAATTTTGCGATAAAAAAACGGATCCTCATCCAACTTTTCTAAGGCCCATTCACCGAAAATTCTACGTTGTGGTAGGTCGCCTGGCTTCAATTCTTGCACCAGCTGTATTTTGTATGGCTTTAAACCAAGATCATTGCGTAAAATCTTCCAGGTGGTCGAATAACACAAACCCAATTGCTGCGATCGGCGCCGAATGGACATATCGCGATCTTCAGCAACACTGGCGGATGCAGCAGCAATGTTCTCTTCGGTACGCACTCTACGGATACGATTTGGTGGATTAATGTCCAATAAAGTGAAACTGGTGCGAAATTTGGTCACAATGAGCTGAATAGTCTGCTCGGTGGGTCGATTATGACGACCATAAAACGGACGTAGCTTGCGAAACAAATTTTTCACAGAGCACGAATTTTGATAATAAATTTCAATAATTTGCAAACGTTGTTCAGGCGTAAGTCTATTCATGATGAAATGGCAAACAATACTGAATCGAAATGTCAAATGTTCGTGGAATTTGTCATGTGTGGTCTGTCAAAAATATAAACGTCAAAAACCAAGTATCAAAAAAATTACCCGTTATAAGAGATTTATTTGATATTTTTGAGGTTCTTCCATATTACTCTACTTAAAATATCTGATATTTAACATTAATAAACTTAGAACTTGGCGTACTTTTAGATCTCACTTCTTTTCACGACTGATTTGTTACGCAAAGGTTTTTGTATATAGAAGAACTTGGCTTCATTTTTTAAAGTTATGTTTTTGGTGTGAAAAAAAAGGAGGGACACGAATAAAATTAAGTTCCGCGGACCTCGTTTATGTAAAATTCTATTGATGACAAGTGCCGATTGACAATTTAGGAATGTCAAGACAAAGCGGCGAATTAAAAAAATGCAACCAGCAACAAAATAAGTTCTTCCTCCTCGACTAGTTCGGCAAGGGGGGTTCGCAATTATGGTTTATAGATCGATTAATTTTTTTTTATTGAACGACTTAATTTTTCAATTAATGAAACTAATTCTGATGGATTTCTCGGATCGTACCTGAGAAATTAAAAAGGGCGCCAGGATTTTTTTTTGTGAAATTCAAGGAAATTGCAAACCCTTGGAGCGGAATGCGACGATGACGAAAGAAATTATACGCAATGAGTTTTTCGAAGAAAAGATAGGCAAATAATGTTTTTAATTTTATTGCCTGGGCAACCTTTTAAATAGGATTAAAATCCAGGATCTTTTCGAAACGAAATTAAAATATAAATGGAAAGAAATATTTTAGTAAAACAACAGGAGATGGACCGTTAAGGTCTGGTTCCCGAATATGGCACAATTTTGCGAATAATTAATAATTAATCTTTTATTTTTTTTTATATTGAAGAAAACCCTTCAGGCAGACACGATCTTATAGCACACGATAATATGAAAAATAATTACATATATTACATATATATCAACCCGATATATATATAATTATTTTCTGTTAAAATTTTGTAACTAGCTTTTTTTTGGTACTCCCACGGGCCACTTAGCGCAAGGATGCAGAAGAGTACCGACGTGTGGAAGTCTCGCCGTCCTGCTTACTCACAATCTTTTCTCCCTTATTAATGCAAGTCATCTTGGAACTAGCCGCACTGGATTCACTTCCAGGTTACGTCATTTTCAAGACTGCATTCAGCCTCGTACATCCTGTTCCCTAAAACAAAATTTCAAACACAAGAAAAATCAATGAATATTATTTTCTAAAACTAAAATACGAAACCCGTCGGAAAAGAAATGAAAACGAAAACTCCAGTCAGAGTGAAAAGTAAAATGCAAGTATGAACCAACCCAGTGTGAAAGAGCCTAAATCTTATAAATCCTGCCTATCGTGTTTGACTTTTGAAGAAGGTGGGAAGCAACGTTAAGAGTTCATCTTTACCGAAAAAGAAAGTTAATCAATTTATAATTTATAATGAAATGTAAAATAAAACATTAAAAATTAGGTCGGGCTGTTGGCCATTCTCCACCCGGAGTGACATCCACTTGTCGATCAATAGGTTTTCTTTCACCAATGCCAGATGGGTAGCACTGCGATTTAAAGGCTAAATTCGCCACATTCATCCATCTTGTTTTCTTCCACAGTACTGAGAGGAAGAACCGATGGCTGATGGACCATGGCCGTCCCGCTTCCTCTTAGTAAAGTGGAAGAAGAGCCATCAAAAAAAAGATAAGTACAAACAAACACGGAGATTAAATTTGACGCGACAAATTTTCCGTGACAACCTAAATATTTTTAAGCTTATATTATTAATTACACAAAATTACCATACCAAATGTTATTCAGAAAAAAAGAAATTTTGTATATATAAAAAATTTAGTTAGTCACAGTTGCAGTGACTACCTGCTGCAGCTGCTCTATTGATTTTGAATCGATTATGTCAAGAAATTCAGAATAGTTATGTCACTGGATTCACGAGGGCAGGGGGGTTGGGTCCGGACCCCCTTTCCTCCTTGAGCATTGGAAACGTAAACTTAGATAACTATTAATATGATAATATGACGGTTAGTTCCTTTTTGATCAATGTTTGGTAAGTTATTAGTTTCACGTGACCATACATACTTATGTTATATGTTTTTTCCACTTTATGTTGACATTCATTTAAATTAAAACAACATTTTCGCGCTACTTGAATAGAATATGAATTTAGTTTCATTGTTATCTTTGACACGAGGGCTCATATTTTTCGTTGATCAAACTTTTTAGTTAATTTCGATAATTTGGTAAAAAAAAAACCTAAAATGGGTCGAGGAAAAGCATTAACTGCGGCAGAAATGACAAATTAAAGCTTATAATGACGCTAGACTAGCTTATCTATTGGCAAAATAGCTAAAGAGAAATCGAAATTTGGAAAAAATATAAAAGGCCGCACACAGCGTGCTTACTAATGCGTTAAAACGATAAATAAAAAAAAAAATAAAAATAAAAAAAAAATAAAAAAAAAAAAATAAAAATAAAAAAAAAAAATAATAAAAAAAAAATTTAAAAAAAATAAAAAAAAAAAAAAAAAAAAATGATCAGATACCAAGTTTTCTGTATAAAAGTTTCTTGAATATAAAATAAATAAAAAAAAAATTAGATTTAATTAAAATAGTTTTTAGGTCGAAAGACATTAGTTGTAAGAGTTATTGTTTAATTTAGAGCGCCCGTAAAGGGCCAGTAAATTAGTTGTAAGTTATTGATAATTAGGCTAGTTTTAAACATTTTTGTCTAGCTTTAAGATAGTTATAAGTTAATATGAAATAAAAATGAATTTAAAAAAAAAAAAAAAAAAAAAATGCGTTAAAACGACTTCTATTAAGAAAAGCGTCAAATTCTCACGACTCCTTAGGAAAAATCAAAAAGCGTGGTATCAACTCAAGTCTCACAAGTATGTAAATTTAATTTGGAAAACCCCGATAGATATAGCCAATAGATACTACTTTGAGGACCTCCGCAAGAAAACTCATTATTTGGACCAGCTGGATAGCAGAGTTGGAGTTGTGATGGTGTGGGCGGCAATTTCCTATTATGGAACCTGCAAACTACAATTTGTGTCCACTAACAATGAATGTTTTGACTGACAGTGGTATATTAAAAGAGGCCTTTCGATACTTTCATGCCCTTTTTGGACCTTTGCCGTGGACTTATCAACATGATAACGTGCCAATACATACAGACCGGGTAGATAAAACGTATATAGAGAGCCAAAATGTGTAACTATTTACCTGGCCGACCTACTCACCGGACTTAAACTTGAAAATGCTTGGGGATTTTTGACACGTCAAATATATGGATCAGGACAACAATATTCGAGTACTTCCGAACTAACCAAAGCCATGGAATTAGTTTTGAGCTCGATTTCGCTAAATTATTTGGCCACTTTATATGCATCCCTTCCAAGCCAGATGTGTGAAGTTCTGGAGCAGATAGGTGACTCAACACACTATTAAAAAAATTGTTTTTTTATTTAAAAATACTTTTAATACGTTCAATTTAAGTAACGTTTGAAATAAAAAGAATCAGGATTCTCTAAGATGACCCCGCATTATAGCATGCTTGGTTTAGGAGCAATGAATGACAGAAAACAGAACTAAGACGTATCGTATTAAAGAGGCGAAGAGTGTATGTATAAGCAAACAATTAAAAACGCCTAGAATTCTCGGCTATGTGTGTTTACCTTTACCTTTCGTTCTGATTTCTCGGTTCTCGACCTTCGGCTTCGAGTTGTCATTCCTTGGGCACAAAGGTCAAGCTGAATCGTATCAAATGGCTACAATTGAAGTTGTAGCTGTTGTACGAAAAAAAGTTTGATTTGCATGGTATGAAGAATACTGGTATGATATTCCGCATTTCATTATCCTATCTCTCTCGCACACATGTCACCGAGTGACGTAGTTCACCCCACGTTTGTTTTTGTTTCTGAATTTGTTTTGTATGCATTTTTGTCACCAAGTGACGTAGAGCAACGCGGAATACTGAATATTTTTATTATTAAAAAGTTGTTTCAAATATTTTTTGCTGTTGTTGCACATTCGATTTTTCATAGGATTGGCTTGAGACAAAATAGCTCCACAGTTAACGTAATAAGAACTATTTAGTTAGCTCGGTAAAATTTATAAAAATCTTAACTTTCAAATCATTGGACCAACCCCTTGACCATATCCTGGATCCGTCACTGAGTTATGTGTACCAAATCTACCCCAAAAGAATATCCGACAAATGCTTCTGTTAAAATTGTCAGAACTCCAATAGTTTAATTTTACTATATTGCCCTATAATAATTGCTGCTACTTTCTGCTAATTTCTGATATTTTCTGCTAATTTCTGCTACTAGAATATAAACTAATAAGTAGCTAATAAGATAATTTATTTTAACCGATATCGACTTTGTATAGGTATTAAAACCATAGTACTTTAATTTTGCCGATTTCTTAGTTGAACTTTTTGAGGTTTTAGCCCGTCTAGGAATAGTACGTGCTTCCGTTGTCACGTCAAAAGTCAAAAATCCATTCCTACCTATGAAAAACACAATATTTATTAAATTGTCGTGTCAAAAATCCTGTAAGTGAAGTAACTAATAGTTGGAAACGTCTAAATTTTTACTTAAGCCAAACTATATACATTTTTGTGGGTTGTCGTTTCTTCATCGAACCAAATAAACTACATTTTTGAGTAGGAAAAAACAAACAGGTCTAAAAAATGCAATTAGAACATGCCTACTTTAGCACTTTCTCAATATGAGTGTCTGGATTATTTTTTTTTTCACTTTCACTAAAATCCCAATGCCAAAAACTCTCTTGTTTTATGAATAACAAGTGGAAAATATGATTTTATTTCGCATCGTTGCGCTAGCCTGTGAATTGATGACAAACACAAAAAGGATTGCATTTATGAAGAATAAAAACCATTAACCAGAAGTAGAAGTCTGCAGGATGTCGGGATGCTCCTTTTCTAGAATTATCTGCATCTCCTCTTCTGACATCACAGATATGCCAGGGAGTTAAAGAAGCAAAAAAAAGGCAGAGTAGCAGGAGTAGTACACTCAGTAAAATGCAGCAATGACTTTGCAGAAGAATTCGATTCTTTTCTTCTTTTATTTTTTTTTTATAGAAACCTACACTATGTAGGTATATGTATGTCCCAGGACAAAAGAAGTGTTAAGGATGCTAAGAACGAGCTATAAACATTGTCAGCTTGGGGTGAATTTTAAACTATTTGCTCAGTTATTCATCAAAGCGTGTATGGGAATCCCTGGCTATCTGCAGTGTAAAAAATAAAAAATAAAAGCAGAATCCTTTTGAAGCAAAGAAGTGTTGAAAATTCATGAATGTCTTCAGTTTCGAGTTGAATATTTTTTTGTTCTGTTGTTGAAGCTCAATTGCAGAAAAGACGCATGCAATGTGGTGTGATGTGCTTTTCTGCGTCAAGAATTTCACTATGAGTTTTAAATTTGCCGGTGGTAGGTATGGATATAGTTGATGAATTTTTTCTCTGGATCCATTTTTTTTGAAAGATTTGCTTCACACGAAACAAAAATTACTGTGAAGCCAACTCGTAGGTACATGTATACTTTTCATTACGTTAAAAGCAGCATACAAGTGAAAATTCATTTGTTTCATTTTTTTTTTGTTTTTGAAAATATTTTTACTAATAATGAAACGGTGTGTTTGGAATATGAAATGGTGTTGCAAATTACTTAGCACAACAACACAAAAAAAACTTCTTTCAGCTATGATTCGGCGCCAGGTTGCATTATATTTTTAATGATTGAAGATGTGCAAATTCTAATCAAAATTCTTGTGTAAATTGTTTTTGTAAGCAAGGAGTCTTGACTGCCTTTGAAATGTACAGGCACGAAGGATTTAAAAGAAGGTACCGACTCACATTCGTTTTTAATATAGCTAAGATTAAAATCGGATTTGGGAACCTAGAAGTATATATTTTTTTGAAAATTACAGGGACAATCATCAAAACGTCTTAGCATAAACAAAGAATTAAGAAAAAGTCTACCATGATTCGACGAAGATTTTGTAGGAGGCCTAGAAAAAAGTGTCTCGCAGCTCAGGCCTAACGCTATTTCAAAATTCAAAAGATGGGCATAGGTATTAAGGAAAGATTCTTCGATGGATGTTCAACAGCTATCTTCAAAACTAATTTTGTGTAAAAATGCTACAGTATTATGAAAAATCGTGAAAAGTGGGAAAAGGGAAACATATACAGCAAATTTCTAACCCCAGCGGTTTTAGCTAAGCGATTTAACCAAAACTCCTATATATTTTGTCATTCTAAGTATTATGCCTTTCAATTCGCTGAACATTTAGTCGTCAACTGAAAGAATATGAAGTGGAATTCTGCCAAGGTTACGGTGCAGTGCAGTACGTTTTCGGTCGTGAAAGTATATAAAATGAACAAATTTTTTATTGACTTCAAAGCCAGCATTCAATAATGTGGATCGCATAGTTCAACTTAATAAACATTACAACAAAGTGTTATCAACAAATTTCTGTAACTTATATGCAATTCTTTAGAAATATCTGAAGCAAAATTGACCATTCTACTTATTGCCTTCCTTAGCGATATCGACCATATAAGGGACTACCTAATATAAGTGATTCAGGCTTATGAACAACGCATTAATGACCTACTGTTTGCAGGGGACATTCCCAAATAACATAAAGCTTCTATAAAGCTTTAAACAATAATTTTAACTTAGATATGACCTTACAGAAATTATATGGAAGCTTAAACATTTGTAGAATTGTCATGTTGTCGAATGACAACCAGAAATGCACGTTATGGAAATTGACGGTAAAACTTGATAAGGGGCCAGTTAAAGCGATCAGAAAATCAAATAGGGAAAAAGTTCTATGGATAATTTATGATGTTTTTACGCGATATAAGACACAAATGCTACACGTATCTGTGGCAAATAGCTCAAAGAAAATTTTTGCAAAAAATATTTGCAACAGAACAATTATTTCTAATGAAAAATATATTTAACTATTTTTCAGATAAAAATCAATTTTTCGTGCCAGCTGCTGACAGCCATCTCAAACAAAATGGAAAAAATCATTCCAATTATTTTTGTTCCAATTTCTCTCGTCTTGTGACAGAATTCTGGACGAAAAACCTTTTTCATCAGTATTTCAATTACGAAAACTGTAAAAAAAATAAAATGCACGATTGGATCGCACGAACTTGCTTCCTATGTTCGATCACATTATATGCAAAAGATTCTTAATGAAAATGGCTAAATGTATTTTAAAAGTATTTTAAATTTTTTGTACATAAAAATTCTTAAATTTAAACAAAAAAATTGGTATACAAATTTTAAATATTTAATAATATAAATTTAAAAACAAAATTTCAGAAAAAATCATTCACCCGTTTTCGAAATATTGAATTTTCAAAAAAAAAAATATTGTTTTTAAATATCCAAAAAAAACTATTTTTTCGAAAATCTTGAAATGCAGTATTATTTAGAATTCAAAGGAGATCCTGTATAAAATTTAATTTAAAATAATTTTGATCGAAATCGGTTGAGCCGTTTATGATAAGGTCGAAAATCAACAAAATGGTTGTATGGCAGGTACCGTTCATAACAAAATATTTAAAATTTTTTTTCAGCAAAAAGTGTAGACCATACTCAAGGCAGTACTCACACCAATTTTTGTCAAAATCGTTAGAGCCGTTTTCGAGATAATTAAGATGGTAGAAAAATTTGTATGGCAACCTATCGATATATTTGGGGCTAAAAAAAAAGATTCAAAAATCTATTTTAGACAATCACCTAAAACGCCTAAGCACCAAGTTTGAACGAAATCGGTTCAGAAGTTTAGGCTGTAGAAGTGTAGATCGTGCTATACCTATTGACCGACAGACAGACAGACTGAATTACCGGACCCACTTTTTTGGTGTTCTCTATCATCGTAATGTCAACTTTGACTAAATCGAGTTCGACTTTTTTCCAAATGAAAAACTTGCCCTCTAGTACCTATATGGGAAGTAAAAAGTAAATGTAGAGAGTGGAATGTAACAAGAGCACGGGAAATTCGCTTAAGTTTAATATAACGAAGTATGGTCAGCTTGCTCAGTGGTTGGTCAATGAATATAGTTGAAGAATATAAACTTTAATATCAATTTGACATCGCGATATAATATATGGGAACAATATGGCAGATGATTTAGCCAACAACCGTTCAATTCTTTATCCGAGCCAAACAGAAAGTGAGACTTCTGTTTGGCTCGGATTAAGAATGAGCAGGAAAATAGAAGAATTCACTAAGAATTTCTCAAAGCACCAAACGAAGGATGAGCACCAAACTGACACTTCTTTTCGAGCTGAAATGCTGCTTCGCCTTGGTTCCCTTAGAAGCCCCAAAAGATCCCTAGAACCTGCAAAATGCAAACTGCCTACTTGCGATTGCAGGTTACAGGTACTGTAAGGCAAGTTATGCATTCGTAAACAAAACAAAAATAATTCTAACAATAAAACATGACATTACGATCATATAGAGAACACCAAAAGAATGGGTCCCGCAATTCCGTCTGTCTGTCTTTCCTCGAGTCTGCAGTCTTAACGGTTCGGTGGATTTGCTTCAAACTTGGTACATATTGTTTTTTCGGTAATATGCCCACACGTTTTTTAATTTTTTTTAAGACGACAAATAACAGTAGCTCCCATACTTTTTTTTGGCGAAATAAAAATCTTATTTTTCTCAAAAACGAATCCAAAGATTTTTATAAAAAAAAATCAGTTTATTAATGAAGGAAAAGTGTATCATTTGATAATTTTTTTTTGGAAAAAATTGTTATTTTTGGTACCTCTAGTAGAAAATTTTTTTTTTGTTTTCTCGGAAACGTTTACTTTGATGTTTTTTGAAATTTCTTACGCAGAAGCCCCTAGAAAGTTTAAACACTATTTTATTAAAAAAAAAAATTTTTTTGGAAATTATTTTTTTTTTTTTGCATTCAAAATTTTGAAAACCACTCAATAGATTTTTTCGAAACTTCGTATTCGGTGGTTTTTTGATATTATCTTGAATATTTAAAAAAAACTATTTGTCTAAAATAAAAAACAACGGTACCTCACATGTTAAAAAACCGTTAAGAAAAAAATGTATTTCTCGAAAACGGTTCCAAAAATGTTTATAGAAAAATTTGTGTGTTCTTAAATTAGTACAGTTCGCTTTCAAGCTTTTTTGCGTATCTATTAACCGCACTTCCTATAGAACCACTTTTCGTATTTTCGACTTTCTCAACATTGGATGAACTGAATAAAATATTTTTTTGAAAAAACAAATAATTTTTTTTTTGAAAAATCGATGTTTTAAAAACTAGTTACAGAATTTTTTTTTAAATTTGAATTTTATATGTATAATAATAATGTCTTCAAAATGGCGTTTCAAAATGTTTTAAAAATTTTATACAAAAAAAATTTAATTTATTTAAAAACCGCTTCAACGATTTTTGAATTTTTTTTTTGAAAAATTTTTTTTATCCATGACTTCAAAGTGCATCTTTGTTTTCCCTCAAACTATAACGACTAAGCAATATAAAAACATTTAATTATGTGTATTATCCATTATTTCTACCTTCTACGTCTTGAAAATTGAAATTTTTGTTTGTTTTTAGATAACACTGCTGGAGGTTTATTTCCAGTAAGAAAAACATAATATTTACTGCAGCTAAGCAGGCCTCAATCGAACCATGGTTGGGGTCCTAAAGGGCTTCACACAACTCAGTGGTCTTGTGTAGATGGTGGTAGTTTGAAGAGGCGCAGGAGGTCCCATATTGTTTGTAAATGTCCTGCCTTAGCCAGAACTTCTTTTATGCGATATGGATGACATTTTATTTCTACTAATAAGAAATTCATTGAAATTTATTCCGGGCTTTGGTTGGTTCAAGTGCTTAGTTTACTGCTTTATTTAAACAACCACACCCTCCCGTATAACATAATCTATTTAACATTAGGATAGAAATCTCTTTGTATTGAAGATCAGTGTAAGTTAGTCAGCTAGAATGCTTTCAGAAGGGTCCAGTAGGACAGATCCTGGTGGCAATAACTATATGAAGAAGACGTTGTACTAAACTAATGTTTTGAATAGAGTTAAGATACCTGCCAAATTTTTAACTTATTACAATAGTTTCCTCCTCTTTTAAGAAAATAGATGTTGCTTGTTCCACCAAAATTTCCCAAAACCTTTTGCCTTTTAAAGCCATTAAGGACTTATGCATAATTTATTTTGAAAATAACCTTTATCCTTAATTTTAATAAATAACCCCAACCAAACTCAAGTTATTCATAAATCTTACATCGTCGTTGACCCTGTACAATTCACACAATCTATACCGTACTTAATCTTTTTAGCTTTCACTTTATGCGTAATTAAAGAGAGTATCTCTATTTTATTAACACAGTTTAATATCAAGAACATAACATTACATTCTCCAGCACCAGGCTTTTGAGGCCTTTTGTCTGTTTTTACTTTAATCAAAATTGGAATGTCTTCTGAACCCACGACAACCGCCCCTCTACACCACCACACTTTCAAAAATGTCAAAGCATTATTTTTATTTATAATGCTTGTGGACTGCAATGACGACGTTGTGAGAAAATATGCGTACATAAATGTTATGAACTTTCGAAACTATGTTATGTATCCTTTGTCGTTAACAAACAAACAATTTTACTATGTGGCTTGGCTCTAAACTTGAACTTCAACAAATATTTTTTGTCCGATTCTAGAGGTCTTTTAGTTCGTAGTGGTCTGGGAAATTATATTAGTAACTTCATTGTGCCATGTAATACTTCAGAAAGTGTATGTAAGAACAAAAAATAATAAAAAAAAAATCGACTACAAGGACGCACGGCGTCATATTATCCTGATACTGATACAACTGACCTAATCTGATTTAATCATACTTAATTTATGAAAGGTCATTTCATGGCCCATTAAATTTTATGGCAAAATCCAGTGTCGTGTCATTATCATGGTCAAACGACAACAATAACCATGATGGGCATTTGGTCTGAGTTTGAGCTTGTGCTTGGTATGCTGGTTCTGGTCCTGGTCATACATTTATTCGTTTTACACAAAACTGACTGCCAAGGAAAATAAAGCGACTGAGCATCCACATCGTACATTGCATCTAAATCTAAGACACGGACGCTTAGCCAGGCCTATAGAATCCAGGAATATATGACAGCTTTTCGGTCAAACTCTATACTCATACCACAGAGCAAGCAAGGATGTTGGTTTTGTCTTAGCTTGGCAGACAACAATTAACTGCGTCGAACTCAATTTGTTAGCAAGTCTCCCCCTTGTGCGTGTTCCGTTATAAATAGCCATAGCCATATGTAGTGTTGTTTACGAGTATGAGTAAGTATTGTATTACATAATATGTATTGAGTTTGAGTACGTGCCATGTTTTATCTTGTATAAGTAAATATATTGAGCGAAGAGCGAACGCCAAAGTGTATTATATTTCGGATATTTTTAATGTTCGATCCCATTAGGGGTCCTCGATGTCTGATGTCGCCGGCGGCAACGATTGAATGGGCCAACCCAGCCCCTAAGCAACCTGCATTATAAGGATATTATATCCTTATTTGTCATTTCTCAAAGCGTAAATTTAATTTGGTCATTTGGATGGGCTTGGAGTAGATACAAATTGAGGGCCTATATCTCAGCATAATAGGACCGTACATTTTATTTGGTGCCACAACAAAATAATAATGGACGACGAAGACGCTCACAAAATTGAGACTTAAACTTGAATCGTAAATTTTTTTTAGAAATAGTTCACACGCATTGCAAATTTGGCAATATTTGTTAGTATTTATGTACGTATGTGTAATTAATCATAAAAAAGTTATTGTTCAATTATTTTGGTGTGGTCGAAGAATTGTAGTTAAACGCTTCGAGAGTAGGTATTAGTTAGGTTAAATTAATGTACTTACATGTTTATAGATATAATATATGTTGGTACATAAAGCTATGTCTTAAAATGTCAAAGAAATGGCATCATGAATTAGCGATGCTATAACATGACTAATTGACATTTCTATACAAACTATAGATAACTATAATAGGCAGTTCCTGTAGATAACAGTTTTGTTCCAGAATAAAAGTCAAACGGCCGGAATTATTTACAATGCTTAACTAAGATTATAGATAATCCCCCTCATTTGTTGTTCTGGGCCACTTGAAAAACCAATCATATCATTTTTCATGTCTCATCAATTTTGTGTTTTTTTATTTGTATCTTATAATTGGCAATTTCAGGGTTGAGACCCAAATTCAGGTAGGAAAGACTGCTGATACTTCTGAATTTATTATTCACTTATAAAGGGTTATCCATTTTGCGGTTTCAAAAGTATAGGGCTGAAATTCGACATGTGTCAATCTAAGTTGTTAAACAAATTTTGTTTTGGTCAGTTGAAAGTCTGACATTTACGAAAATTGATCGCTTAACTATCGTTGAACGCATACAAATTGTTAAAACCTACTGCAATAAAATGCACGACGGCATCGAAGAACTTGCTCTAGTGGTTCAATACACTATGAAGGCACAAGAAGTTTTTGAATTAAAATGAAAAAGTAGACCAGCACCACCAGAGCAAAGGAATCTGATGATCGACCTTGGCAGGTCGTGAAATATCTATAATTCCAGCCAAAAATAATTGAGAATTCAAAGTCATCAAACGATATTACTAATATACATATAAAATTCAAATTTCAAAAAAAAATCTGTGAATGGTTTTTGAAAAATCGAAAAAAAAAATATTTAAATCGGTTCATCCAATATTGAGAAAATCGAAAATATGCAAAGTGACTCTCTGGGACGTACCGTTAATAAGTACGCCAAAAAATGTTTAAACTTGAAAGTGAACTGAATTTAAGAACACACAATTTTTTTATAAGAATTCTTGGAGCCGTTTTCGCGAAATGAATCTTTTTCTTAACGATTTTTTAACGTTTGTATGGGAGGTACCGTTAAAAAAATTAATTTCCAAAAAAAAATTCAATTCAATTCAATTCAATTTTATTTAATAAGGATGTACAAGTAAGACTTAGTCTTTTATAGTACTTAACATTTGGATAGTAACCAACAATTATTCAATTATACTTAATCTAAGAAATAATAACATAATATACATAAATATATAATATATGGCACATATTAATATTACATAAATAAAAACCTGTTTAATTTCCTTTGTTAATTACTATATATAAATAATACTGTGAAGAGGTTTAACTAAATTCAGAAGAGATCGCATTTTTGAAGTTTCCAGCATTTATTATTCTTTTAATATGTAAGGGAAGAGAATTCCATAGCTTGGTTGCATATATAATAAAAAGCCGCGAAGAGTTCAAGTAGTTAAAAGTTGGAAGCAAGAGGTTTAAGGTTCTATGGGATTGAGCGAATGTAAGTTTTTCAAAAAATGTATAGGGGTAATTTATTGTGGATAATTTTGTGCAGAAACGTACAACACCTGGCATCAAGATATTGCTGAAGGGAACATCCAAGGACAAGCCGATGATAATGTGGTATGTGCTCGTATCTCCGAAGTCCATATACATATCTAACCATGTCATTAAAGGCGACAAGGAGTTTGTGCTGCGAATGGGTATCAGGTTTGCAGTATACGGTATTACCATAGGTTATTAAAGGCAAAAATAAAGTTTTAACTAGTCTAAGTTTAGTTTCAACTGGAGTTATGGTAGAAAATAGCCAAAGTTTACGCAACCCAGTGTAAATTCTTCCTATTGTAAAATTTATGTGCTTTTCGGCTGAAAGTGATTTACTCGTAAGAGTATCCACAAACAGAAGCTATGATTGGGAGAGAAAGATTGGGGGAAGAAGTGCGGTATCAACATGATTTTTTGATATAGAAATAAGTTGCGACTTTGTCGGATTGAGTGCAAGACCATTTTGGAGTGACCAATTATATATTTCTGTAAGATCTTCGTTTAATCTACATACCAAATCTTCTTGCAAGCCTATCGGACGAGATATATAAATTTGCACATCATCAGCATAAAGATGTAACAGCACGTTGGAGCAAACTTTTGTTATATCATTTATATAAATGCAAAACAATATGGGCCCCAAAATAGATCCTTGTGGTACACCCATTTGCAGATTTAAAAACTCGGATTGTAGCTGACCAAAATTTACTCTTTGAGTACGGTTACAGAGATAATTTCGAACAAGACGGACAGCTCTCTCATGAAACCCAAAGTAGTACTTTAACTTTTGACAAAGTATATCATGGTTTACTCTGTCAAAGGCCTTTGAGAAATCTAGTAGACAGAGAATAGTAACCTTGTCTAGATCATATTGTATCCTAATGTCATCAAGTACCTTAATCATAGCAGTTTGACAGCTGTGATGTGCACGAAAACCTGATTGGAGTGGTGACAGCAAATTACCTGTAGTAAGGTGATCAGATATTTGTCAGGCAAGAATTTTTTCAAAGACCTTTGACAGACAAGGAAGGATACTTATAGGACGAAAGTTCAAACAAGAGCTAGCATTTGATTTTTTGACTACGGGAATGACTTTAGCTCTTTTCCAACTATCAGGAAAAGATGATGACGTTATGCAAAAATTAATTAAGTGAGTTAGATTACGGGTAACATGTGGCAAAATCATTTTTAAAAAACTAATTGGCACTCCATCTTCACCATAAGCATTAGATTTGATTGAGCGAATGCTTTCAAGGACATCATATTCAGATACTACTTGAAATTCAAATACGGTTGACGGTTCACATAGGATATCATTGTTAGGCAAAAAGTTGGTTGGTTGAAAGTCTCTCAAAACAAAAGTCTCATTAAGTTCATTGGGATCATTGAAATTTCGAATATTTTCTTTTTTTCCAATTCCAATCGAACGAAGATTACTCCAAAGCTTTCGTGATGACTGGTTGGTATCCAACTTTGACATAAAAAAATTTTGTTTGGCTCTGCGAGTTACAAACGTTGCATCATTACGAAAACGGCAAAATAATTCCCAATTGGTCGCGGTGGCGTTAAGCTTCCACCTAGAGTATGATCTTTTTCTATTCTTGATTGACCTGTGCACCTCACAGGTAAACCAAGGACAGTTTTTGTTACGTACTGAGACAGATTTGAGAGGAACGTGTTTTTCAAATAATTCAAGAACTAATGATTGAAAATAATCAACTTTATCATTTGAATTTGAGAAACTGTAACACATATGCCAGGGAAAGATGATTGCATCAGCCTGAAGTGCAACGTTATTAATAGACTTAAGGTCTTTTGGTATACAATAGTGTTTAAACTTTCTAGGAGCTTCTGCGTAAAAAAATTCAAAAAAATCAAATTAACCGTTTCCAAGAAAATCGAAAACCAAAATAATGGTTGTACTAGAGGTACTAAAAATAAAATTTTTTTTTTAAAAAAAATTATTAAATGGTACCCTTTCCCTTCATTAATGAACTAATTTTTTTTATAAAAATCGTTAGAACCGTTTTTGAGAAAAATAAGATTTTTGTTTTTGGCCAAAATAAATGTATGGGAGCTACTGTTATTTGTGGTCTTAAAAAAAAATGAAAAAAAGTGTGGGCATATTACCGAAAAAGCTATATGTACCAAGTTTGAAGCAAATCTTTCAAAGCGTTTAGGCTGTAGACTCGAGGACAGACATACAGACTGACAGAATGACAAAAATGACAGAATAACAGAATGACGGACAGACAGACAGACGGAACTGGGGACCCACTTTTTTGGTGTTCTCTATTTTTTTTTTTTTTTTTTATAATTTTTGCACGTGCTCAAGGGATTATGAATACCCTTTATATGTTTTTAACACAGCGTTGCATCCGGTGAAAGAAGAGAAAGAAGGATAGAAAGATGTGTGGCGCGACGTATTGAGACAGTGGTTGTTGTCTCAGATTTTATCTCCAGGGATGGCGGCTGAACTAATGCGGAGAAAATTACCGTGTCTTATTTATTTATGTCTCTTATAATTCGCATTATTTAATTTTATGTCGTTGTCATATTCATGAGTAGTTTACTCAATCACATGTTGTTAGTGTTATGCCTGAACAACATGTAATGAGTAAACCAGCAACTCATTTTGTGACAATTTTTAGAATTGGTTTTAATGGAATATAAGAAGATATAGACAACGGCAGGAATCGAACCTGTCACCACGAGGTTGACAGGCGAGCACACAACGTATCGTAATGTCATGTTTGATTGTTAAAAAGAATACATAACTTGCCTTATAGTACCTATAATCGCAAGTAAATATGGTGATTCTGCCACAGCCACATATCGTGCTTTACGCAAGCAATTGGCAAAATTGTGAAGACATTTAAGGAGAGTGGATTGGTTACAGATATTGTAAGGCCTGTGCATCATCGCTGATCATTCACCACGTCGTAGATACGTTGAATGGGTGCTTGAACAACAGGCGGTGGACGTCGATTTTTCGAACAAAATTTTCTCCAGCGACGAAGCACATTTCTCACTCTGTGGGTATGTTAATATACAAAATTTTCTTTCTGAGAATCCTCAAGTAATTGAAGAGAGGCCATACATCCACAAAAAGTGACTGTTTGGGGCGCTCTTTGGGCAGGAGGTGTGATTGGACCTTACTTCTTCGAAAACGACTCTGGAACGACTGTCACCGTCAATTCCGAGCGTTATGGTCATATGATAACCGGCTTTTTTTGTCTGCTATTAAAGAATACGTGGTTTCAACAAGACGGTGCCACATGCCATACATCTCGAGCGAATATGGCTTTATTGCAAGAGACATTTCCTGGCCGCGTAATTTCTCGTCGTGTCGATATCAACTGGCCATCAAGATCATGCGATTTGACACCGCTGGACTTTTTTTGTGGGGCTACGCGAAGGACCGTGTTTATGCAGAAAGCCTTTAACTCTTGAGTACTTGAAAACCAACATTCGTCAAGTTATGGCTGAGATACCGCCCAATATGTGTCAAAATGTGGTCGAAAATTACCTCAAAAGAATCGATGCTTGCAACAATTATCGTGGTGGTAATTTAAATGATGTAGTGTTTCACACATAATGTCAACGTTCAAACTTAATAATAAAAAAGAAATATCATGAAGAAAAATATTTTATGTGTTTTATTTACGTTTACTTTTGAAGCCGCAAAATGGATAACCCATTATTACCTAGTCGTATATGAATCCTCTCCAACAACACCCTCAATGTCTACATTAGAAATATGTTGCCTAAAAATTTTTAACAAAATACAGCCTGAACACTAATCGCAATTTTACTGTCAAAATTTACAGTATGTGGAATTCTATATCTGAACAGAATTTCAAATTCACGTGAATTTGATGCACTGTTTTATTGAACCACATTTGCAAATATCTTCCGCCTTACACATCGAGTTCGCCCAGTTAGGGAATGAACTCCTTTAAGATCCAAATGTCAGTGTTATAGAAAGCCAGGATGTTTAACTGATCACTATGTCAGGTATTACACAGCGCGTGACCTTAACGCGCAAGCCTTGGTTATTTTCTTTTGAACTTCTATTCGGCAACGCGCGTGTTATTTGACAGCTATCTTTCTTTTATCTTTTTTGCCCAGTGAAGATATTGAACAAAAAATAATTTTTAAAAGAAAAATGGAAGGCAAAGTTATTTATATATGTATTCCGGATGACAAAGACAAGGGTTGTAGAGAATTGGGTTCATTTGGTAATTTAAAATAAGTTTGGAAGATTTTTCTATACTCCATTTAAATTCGTCAGCCATTTGGAATGGTGTTCATTCATCTACAGCGAAAATTAAAAGAAGCAAATCCGAAAAAGAAAGAAAAAGTAGAAAGAGAAACGTCAAAAACACGCAATGAAAATCCTACCCATGAGTGTTCAGATAGATTTATTTATGTTTCATCGTTACGTTCTTTCTTTCTCTCTGGCACTTCATCCACGCATCCATTTTTGTGAAAAAATAGCACTTGCTAAATTCTTGGCCATAACATTAGATTATATGCGTTTTATTTTTTCTTGAAAACTACACGTCTAAAAAACACCCGTTGTCATTTTTTCAGCTATGTTAACTCCGAGCCATTTCTTCTTGTTTAGAAACAAAAAATAGTCAGTGTGCTAAATCTGGGGAATATGCTGGATGACAAAACAATTTAATTTTAATTTTCGGGGAATTTTTGACCCCCGGTCATCTTGCCGGCTTATTGCAAAATCGTGCATTTATATTCGATGAATCATTTTTTTTTTTGTATTAGAAAATTTAATTTCGAAGCCATCAATGGATCTCCAATTCTGAACACGCAAAATAAACGCTGACATCTCCAAGTATCCGCTATCATAAATATACCTACTTTATCTGCAATTTCTAATCGAATAAATAAAAGGTCTGCATTTATACAAAATTGCGACCCAACTTCAATGGCAATACATATTAAGTTCATTTAATAATTCCGACCTAATAAACATTAAGGGTATTCATGTAACGGCAGAAAACCAATATAATCCTCAGAAAACAGATAATACAGGGTGGCGCACGATTCGCGCTACAATAAGAAATTTAAATAACTTTTATATTAATCGATGTATTTCATTAATTTTCAATTTCTTCGATTTTGTGAAGTATCAAGTCTGTGAGAACAAGCCGAAAACAAATATGCAACATAAGCGCAAAAATTAAACTGCTAAATTTCTCGCAGAAAAACATTAAAAAGGATTAACATGGTCAATAATGACCAATCCCACTTCTCTTCAAATATAATGAAAAAACAAGCTTAAGATATACAAACTAAAGTCGGGTTAGTATTTTTGCGCCACACTGTTGCAATTCAGCTTAAGAAAAGCAATGGATCAATGGGGCATGTATAAAGAAAAACGTAAGTCAAAATGACCGTTCAACTGGTCGAGTTATTCATGTAATAACATTTAAGCTGCTTGTTCATTAGGTAAGGAAAAAAACTAATACAAGTGCGAGCTTTTATCACAATTATTTTTCCAGGTTGACATAATTGCGGATAAGATTCTCTAACAGGCATACAACAAAAAAATTGTTAGTACTTAAATTGAACTCTCAAAAACCTACATTTTAACTTTGGAAATTCAAAAAGAAAAGATAAATTCTTTTATTTTCTTCTTTTTTCATTTCATGAAAGAAATCATCATCAGTCGCTTCTCGTTATACTAAAAAACGTGACGGGATATCATTGAAAACATTTTTCAAATTGTGGTCATTTCGGTGCACGTTCAATATCATGGACCTAACACGTTCAACATTTTACTATTCTGCGCAAAAAAAACTTGATGAAATGTTTTTTTTTTTTTTTTTTTTTTTTTTTTTGTCGAAGTTACCGCCAGTCTGCAGCATGTCATGCCTGAAGATATAGATACTCTTTGGATAGGATTCTCTCATCTTTGCTTCATCACTTATTGATGAATAATGCAGTGTCTCCTTTTGCCGGAAGGAGTTTGCATAGCTTAATTTTATTATTCGAGTTGAATATATATACAAGACAGGGGCTTAAGGACGGTTTAGTGTTTTGGGTATATAAACTATCCAGCCATGTTGGTTTACTATTTTTCCTCATTCAAATGTTAAATGGATGTATAAGAGTGCAACAAGAGCATACCACGTAAGTATTCACAATCGCACCAAGCAAGAAACCACAAACTTTAATTAATTTTGAAGATGATCAAAGTTTCAAAGACTTGAAATACCCAGACACAAGGGATAGCCCAAAACATATAACTACGACATTGTTTTGTGTTATATTATACTAGAAGGTGGAAGTTTGTATCTGAAGGTATTCGAATTTCGGTCGTCGTCGGTCATTGAAAAGGGCAACTTGAAAATTAAAAAAAGAAAAAAATGGTAATTAAAGAGTCAAAGAGGATGCCTTTCAACAAAATTGTCTAAATGCAGCGCCAGTCCCTCAACTCTGTAAAAACCGACACGAATGCATTTCAGCTTTTTATTATGTACATATAAATTTTTCACGAATGTCCATGGTATTTTTATTTGCGAAATTCCTTTTTTTTTAATTTCCCGTATATTATCGCTGAGCAAATATACGAATTTTATAGGCTAATAGGTCATGTAGAATTTAATCATTTTTTCCTAGAATGTTTTCGTTATCAAAATTTCTATTGCCCAAAAAAAATGTTTTTTTGCTGAACCCGCATGCAATTTCGCTGTCGGACTTAAAACAATTTAACCTTTTTACAAATTGGATGATAGCCCATTAACACACTGAAGTGAATAACGAAATTTGTTGTTGTTGTTAGCTGTTAACTGTCAAACGGATAAGAAAGTATATTATTGATGAAGTCGAAAAAGGTCAAGCACCACTACCAGGTAATTTTATCAGATAAGGTAAACTTATATTAATGCGGTATACCGGTATTTAGGGTGTGTATGAATAGGGAAAGCCCTTATCGGCGTCAACCAGGCGATGCCCAGAGTTGTAACTACACATCAACTGTGCTTATTTTACCTCCTTGTACTGGCTTGTCCATCCGGGCATTCCTGCTAAACTTATAAGCTAACTTTAAAAAGAAAGCAACACTATAATGCTCTGCTTTAATGACTGTGCTGATCGACTCGCAGAAATCTTGCATGAGCTCCTCAGAAAGAGGAAGTACGGCGGATAAGCCCAAACAATTGCACCAACGGCGACTTCAACCGTCAACAAAGCAGATGCCCTAATGGACTACTTCGACGTATTTGGAGAAAAGGTCATTGGGACAATTCAATGCAAGTCAGGGCATTGAAATAGAGATGGTGGCGGATGAGCCCTTAATGGGCCAACGGCAGCGCTCATATCCCTGAAGCGGGTTACTGACTCCGGACTTTCCAGCTCCTTTCGTCCAAGGAGTCCAACAAAGGACTTGGCGCTCCTGGTTGGGGCTTGTGCGAGGGGTTAACAACCCCGCTATATAAAAAATATAAGTTGCGAAGCGACCAATAGCCTCGGAAAATGACGGATTAACTGTCGACGACCCGGCAAAATGCGTTAAGGACAACGACCTTCGGATCTGCACGTGGAATGTTAGAATCCTTAACAAACCGCGTGCAGCCGAACAACTAGCTGAGGCCCTAGACTGCTACAGAGCAGGAATTACTGCCATCCAAGAAGTGTGATGGGATGGGCCGGCCAAAAGGAAGATGAGAAACTGTGACGTATTATACGGTGATTGTGAAAGAAGACCACAGCGTCTATTTGGTTGCGGATTCGTCATAAGCGGCAGATTTATGCAAAAAGTCTTGGGCTTTCGACACGTAAGTGAGCGAATTCTGCCAATCCGTATCAAGGCTAAATTCGCCAACATTAGTCTAATATGCGCTCACGCCCCTACAGAAGACAAGACTGACGCCACCATTGATGACTTCTACGAGGTCCTGGACAAAGCCTGTGAGCACTGCCCTAAACATGACGTTAAAATCATACTACGCGATCTTAACGCCAAAATAGGTAAAGAGGAAATCTTTGGTAGGACTGTCGGAAACATGCCTACACGACACAACGTATGAAAACGCAATTAGGCTTATTGACCTTGCGGCGGTACGTAACGTCACCATTGCAAGCACACGGTTTCCTCATCTCGAGATACACAAAGGGACTTGGTGGCATCCAGATCAATTAACCGTCAATCAGATTGATCACGTTGCGATCGATGCAAGGCAAGTCTCCAGTATTCTGGATGTTCGCATCTTCCGAGCAGTTAACATCGACACCGATCACTACCTTGTTCCAGCCAAGGTAAGAATGCGAATAATCCGAACGTCCCAACAACGGAGTAATACTGTGAGGAAGTATGACGTCGGAAAACTGCAGTCGCAAGAGACCGCCAAAACCTATGCCGATCGAATATCCCGTAACCTCTCAAGAAATCCATTGCCGCCAGCATCAAGTGCCGAAGACCAGTGGCAACGTTGCCAACAAGCCATCAGACGTACCGCAACTGATGTGCTAGGTTTCACCAGACCTCCACCATGAAAACTCTGGTTTGATGAAGAATGCAGGCAGGCATATGCAGCTAAACAAATGGCATATAAAGCGGCGCTGCAAAGAAGGATGAGAGTTGCTCGCGAGCTGTACGAGCAGAAAAGACGGAAAGAACATCGGCTTCTCCAGAAGAAAAAGAGAAAGCATGAGAAGCGCGCGATCGAAAATATTGAGAGATGCTACACCAGGAACAACGTGCGGAAGTTTTACCAACAGGTAAAAAGAACGTGTCAAGGCAAAAAATCCGCACAGAAGCCTGTAGAGATAGGAATGGAAACCTCGTAGTAGAGTCACAGTCGGTGCTGAGTATATGGAAGGACCATTTCTGCAGACTGTTAAGCCTCGATGAAGACTGAAATCCAGCTGTCAGGCAGAATGAACCATCCAACATGGACGATGACACACAAAACTTCCGTCCACCTGACCAAAATGAAATGAGGATAGCAATATCCAAACTAAAGAACAACAAAGCTGCTGGCCCCGACGGACTACCCGCCAAACTCTTTAAAGCAGCCGGAGATGACCTGGTACAGTGCATGCACCAGCTCATCTCTAAAGTCTGGTCAGAAGAAAGTATGCCTGATGAATGGAACCTCAGCATCGTTTGCCCGATCCACAAAAAAGGAGACCCTCTAAACTGCGCCAACTATAGTGGAATAAATCTCCTGAATATCGCGTACAAGATCCTTTCTGCTGTATTATGTGAACGTCTGAAACCATTTGTCAGCAACCTGATTGGACCCTATCAGTGCGGTTTCATGCCAGGAAAGTCCACAATCGATCAAATGTTCACGCTACGGCAGATCCTGGAAAATACCCAAGAATTCCAAATCGATACCCACCATCTCTTTATCGATTTTAAGGCCGCGTACGATAGCATTTATACAGACGAGCTATACAGAGCCATGTCTGTCTTTGGCATCCCCACCAAAGCTCACCCACCTGTGTAGGATGACGATGAAGAACTCTCGCTGCTCCGCCAAGGTTGGTACTGACTTCACAGAAGCTTTTGTCAAAAAAGGATTCCGAAAATCGTGCGATTTCTTCAACTTTATACTTGAAAAAATTGTAAGAAATTCCCAAGTTAACTCTACGGGCAGAATTTTTTCCAAGTCTGTGCAATTGTTAGCATATGCTGATGACATAGACATCATTGGCAGAACCCAGCGAGCTGTCACTGGACCGTTTGCTTACATTGTAACTGAAGCGGCTAAGATGGGACTAGCAGTCAATGAGGCCAAAACGAAGTACCTGCTGTCCACAAAAAGGGACACACAATCCTTCGGATTGGACAAAACGTCACAATAGGTACAACTTTGAGGTAGTTAGGGATTTTGCCTACGTCGGATCGACTATAACATCTAACAACAACATCTCGTTAGAAATAAAGCGAAGAATAACACTTGCCAATCGCTGTTCCTGTGAGCTAGGGAGGCAATTAAGTAGTAAAGCCCTCTCTTGAAAAACAAAAGAGACTCCTTATAAAACTCTGATCATCCCAGTCCTGCTATATGGCGCGGAGATATGGACTCTATCGGATAAAGATATCCTTAGTCGTTTCGAGCGTAAGGTTCTTCAGAAGATTTTCGGCCTTATCTGCGGAGAAGGTTCAACCACGAACTATACGAGCTGTACAGCAACATTGACCTGGTACAAAAAATACGTATATCAATCATGTTTAAGATGGCTAGGTATTGTAGAGCGTATGGACAACAATGCCTCGGCTCGCAGGGTCTTCAATTCCAACCCAGAGGGAAGACGCAGTCAACGAAGACCTCGCCTAAGGTGGCGCGCTCAAGTGGAAGATGACCTCAGCCAACTTGGAGTGCGTAAATGGAGACAGCTAGCCAAAGACCAGATAGCTGGGGAGGCTCAGGTTCATCCCGAAATGTAGAGCCAACTAAGTAAGTAAGTAAGTAGTATATCGGTATTAATAGTTACCACTGATGTCACCAAACAAACGGTCAAACTACTGACAAAGTTCGCCATGTCCACGCATCCAATATTCACCCCTATTACGATTGTCAATTTTCTACTTATTGAACAAATCTATCAATCAAACTGAAAGTCGTTATAGCATAGCTCAATTGATGAAGGAATTTTAAGTTGATGAAATTGATAGCTGTGAATGAGCCCAATTATTGACATAATTTGTTGCTAGTAATTATTCAATAAAAGAAAAATAAATAAGTTGAAATAAACCATTTAAAAAAAAATTAAGTAAACATGTATATTTAAAAACAATGACTACGACGATCAATCAAGAAGACGAAGGCAGCTTATAATCCCTTAGAATTGGAGGAAATTGTGTAAGAATAGAATGTCTTTACCTATAAAAACAAAAGAAATTATTGGTGCATTCCAGATTTGTTAATAATTTTCTTCTATTAAAGCCCTCATTTAAAGCAAAATAGAAGGTAAATTTGCAGAAAGGTCCACATCTGTCCCAAACATATGGTTCATGTCAGATCGGTAACGGAAATGAGCAACATCTTCTGTTTCTTTAATAATGAAAGATACATTTAAGATTCTTGTAACGTTCATCTGCCCAAAATGGATAAGATACGACTACTCCGACACTGAAAAGGTTCATTCACAAGTAGTATTCCCGACATAATTGATGGCATTGACGGGACATACATTAAAATAGTGTCTCCTAAACAGACACTTTAACCCACCTATTATAATGCTTGTAAGTTTAATTACTAAACATTCAGGATTATATGACAAAGCACAACAACATTTTTAGGTATGTGATGACAAAATGAAAGTTCGATATTTCAAAGCAAAATATCCAGGTTTAACTCATGATTCAATTTTGTTGAATAGTTCAAACTTAAAAATTAATTTCGAAGAGCAATATACCAAAATGGAGGGACAAACACCTGGCTGTAAGGCATAGGTACTTACTAATGAAGCATTAATTCATATTTAAAAGGTTTGTTTCTATTTATATGTAATTATAGATGACGGTGATGCTCTGAAATCGTTTTTTATGATACCATTTCCTAATCCAGAACCAGAGCCGATAAAAAGTTTGTTTAACAAAAACCATGCGAAAGCAATAAATATTGCACATTTAAATGAAATAAGAGAAAATCAAGCAGCAGTAGAAATTCGTAACCGGATTCTAAAAACGCTGTAATCTTTAAAACAAAATAATAGAGCAAAAAATTAATGTTTTTATTTCAGTACTAGCAAACCAGCATATAACAACAACAAAACAAGCTGATTAAAGTACTAACTTTAACACTGAATCGCAGCAGGATTTATAAAACAAAAATTAACAGAACTCACGATTAATAGTAATAAAAGAATAATATACAGATGTTAAAAGTTTAATAAATTTTGCTTTTGTTTTTCAAACTCGAACATTTGAGCTTTGAGTTTTAATTTTTCTCTTAGCGGTCTTTATTTTTTTCAACTTCTTTATATACTTTATATGTACCTTGAACTTATCTTTCTTTAATTTCAGAATGTCTTCTGTATTCCGTGATTTCTTTTTTGTGCAGTGTTCAATATTCTCAACACTCTTCTGGATTTGTACCATTAGGCTGGTCGTTTTTTCACAAAATTTATTTTGCGAAGAAGTTTGTTCCTTTAATAAATCTATCCGTCCTTCTTGCAATTTTTCGGATTTTACACACCTGTTATCGTGAATCTCCCACGGTATAAATTTCTCTCGAACAAAAAATCTTATGAAATGATAGCAAAATTCCCTGGGAAATCTCATTCCCGATTTCAATAAATTCCGAGGGAAACTTTCGAGCAACGTTCACGTTCCCAAGTTTCAAATTCGAGAAAAAATTCCAGAGAAATTTTTATTCACGATAACAACCAATATTAGTGAAGCGGTGAAGTCGGTTCGGTCCACCTCCAGTTGCAGATATTTTGGTATTATTTTCCGTTTTCTTCTTCTTGGTCTTAGATCAATCCAGACCTTCAATTGAACAAATAGTATATAGATGTAAATACATTTATTATTGTTAATACTCGTTGCCATTTGCTCCACTCTTCTACTGGACGAAATACGCCATTTAAAATTGAAGAGAAATGCTCCCACTTTTTATCTTGCTACATCCAAATTTTCCTCCATTAGATCACGAGTTTGGATATTTGTGATTTGTTGCTAACCATTTTAGTCCTTTAATGGGAAAATATAACAAAGTTAATGTTGCAAAGTAAAAACGCACCAAGTTAAAATAAAGATGTTTATTGAACAAGAGATGAGAATAGAATAAGTACAATGAGTTACATGAAAAAGAAAAGTACATAAAGCAATACAAAGAATTCAATTTACATAGGTACAGTAAAAGCAAGTGTATGTAATAAGAGTGTTGCGTTGATTGTTTCGTTCAATTATTGTAATGAAAATTACTGTAGTGTACAATGAGTCGAATAATATTTTAACACACCCCCACAATGCAATACTCTAATAATTATTATAAACGTACATACATACATAATACAAAATATTTAAACAATTTTTAAGCCCATCATTGATGTGAACCTTGTGTGCTTTGGTCTTGCTAGGTTTTTTGTCAGCACGTCGGCCATCATATCTCCAGAGCATTGGTATTTGGTTTCAATTATGCCTTGTTTTATGAGATCTCGAACAAAGTGATATCTTATATCAATGTGCTTCGTTTTCGGGTGATGAACTGGATTTTTTCCAAGTTGTTGTGCACCTAGATTGTCGTTAAAGAGAAGAATTGCATTATTAAATAATTTAACGCCAAGTTCTAAAATTAAATTTCTTAAAAATACAGCTTCTTTACTGGCTTGACATAAAGCCATATACTCAGCTTCTGTGCTGCTGAGTGCAACTGAAGTTTGCTTCTTGGACTCCCAAGAAATAGCGCCACCCGCTATTATAAATACGAATCCTGTATATGACTTTCTATCGTCTAAGTCTCCAGCCCAGTCAGCGTCAACAAAACCTTTGAGATGCTCTGAAGTTTTTTTGTATGTTAACTTTGCGTTGCAGGTAGTATTTAGATAACGAAGTAAATGTTTAAGGGCAACACAGTGTTCTGCATGAGGGTCTGTGTTGAATTGTGACAGCTTACTCATAGTATGAACAATATCAGGACGCGTAGACACAGCCAGATACATGAGTGCTTCCACTAAGGATTGATATGAGCTGGGGTCTTCCTTCTTACATGAGGTGCTTGAACATTTCTGTAGTTTAATACCTGGATCCAGTGGTGTACATGACGGCTTACACGGTTGCATTCCATGTTGTCTAAGGATATCCAAAATATATTGACTTTGATGAATGCTAATTGGTCCCCTCTCTTCTTCTCTTTCAATTTGAATTCCAAGAAAATATTTAAGCGGTCCTTTATCCACGCATTCGAATTCAGCACGAATTTTTCTTTTTATCTCTGTCAAGGAAGATTCATTAGAACAGGCTATCATCATATCATCGACATAAATAACTATAATATTAAATTCGAGTTCATTGTTCATGATGTAAACGCAACAATCGACGTTACATTTTACAAATCCGATTTCTTTTAGACTTTTATCCAACCTTTTGTTCCACTCTCGTCCTGCCTGTTTTAATTCGTATAAAGACTTGCGTAACTTGCAGACTTTATTAACATTGCTATCATCTATGAAGCCTTCGGGTTGGGACATATAGACTGATTCCTGAAGCTCACCGTTTAAGTAAGCTGAAGTCACGTCAAGGTGGTGTAGCAGAAGCTCGTACTCAACAGCCAAGGCAATAATTAAGCAAATGGTGGAGAACCGTGCAACTGGGGAGAAAGTTTCCTTGAAATTTACCAGATATTTCTGTGCACAACCTTTCGCCACTAGTCTACATTTGTGTCTTTGTATACTTCCATTTGGGTTTCTCTTTAGACTAAACACCCATTTGCAGCCTATAACATCAGTATTGTGAGGACGATCTACCAGCTCCCAAGTGTTGCTAGACAACAGAGCATCCATTTCAATTTTCATTGCAGCTTTCCAATTGTCAGAGTCTTTGCTTGACAATGCTTCAGAAACTGTCATTGGAACAAAAGAATTTACAGCTTCGATGACGTTGAACTGCTTCATTGGTCGACCAGGCTTACCAGTACGAATTATTCTTGGACGACCAGGTCCTATTGCATAACCAATTTCTTTATTAGTCGACGCATCTACTTTACATTCATCTTGAGTTACAATTTCTTCAGTCGCAGCTGGTGGGTTAGCCTCAATACAAGATGTAGATTTTAATTCTGTTGTAAGGTGGTCTACTGAGTTGTTAGACGGAACTTGATTAAAATTTTCAAAAAATACAACGTCACGGCTTTTCTCAACCCTTCTTTTTAACGGGTCGAACAAACGATACGCCTTGGATTCATCCGAGTAACCAACCATATAAAACTCTTTTCCCTTTGCTGAAAATTTGGAGCGACCATTTCTTTTATCAAGCACAATAGCTTTCGAACCAAAAAGCTTAAGATGAGAAATGATTGGTTTTTCACAGACCATAGTTCAAACGGGGTCAAATGGCCAGCCACTTTAGTAGGTGATCGGTTTCGTAGGTATGCTGCTGTATTAACAGCTTCTCCCCATAAATACTCAGAAAGTCCAGAACCGACTAGCATGCACCTAGCCATTTCCACTAATGTGCGATTTGCCCTTTCGGCAACTCCATTTTGTTGGGCAGTATAATCAACCGTTAACTGCCTTTTGATTCCATTCTCTCTTAAATACTCATCAAACACCTTGTTTACGAATTCCTTACCATTATCGCTGCGAATGGTTTTAATCTTGCATCCTGTTTAAAGTTCAGCCATCACTTTAAATTGTTTAAAAACCCCAAGAACCCCATCTTTGCTTTTGATTAAATAAACAATAACAGCTCCATAGGGAAGGCTTATGGAAATCTTAGAGCTCTTCTAATCGCTCAAAGCTTTATTCCACAGAAAACTAAGCTTCTGTTAGCAAAAAGCTTTTGCTTTCAACGCTGCTTTACTGTTGTAAAGTTTTTAGCGATTTGGACTATGACACGTCTAATGTAGTCTATAATTAGATTGCCCGATTCGTATATAATCTTCGCCCTTTGGATCACGTTTCTCTCTTTTCTGATCAACTATGTGGTTGTTGTCTGAATAATCTATTGAAATCTAGGTCACTAAAAGATCTTCAACTCTTAATTCAGACAAAACAAACCGATTATCTACGGTAGACTGAAATTCCCTCATTTAAATAGGTCACTCATTCTCATAACGCCAAGATTTAAATACCTGACTACTCAGCGGCAATTTTATATTCATGTCATTAACCCTTGGAACTCTCTGCCAGTTTCCATAAAAGGAATGGGAAGCACAAGGAAATTTTCATTTTCAGTTTTTAATTATTTGGCAAATCGTTGAGTTATTTTTTTTTCTATAACTAATAGTATATGAATCTTATTAATTTATTTTGTGTTCTGTTTTTTATCTTATAATTTTAACAAAAAGAACTAAACATTTATTAAATTTAGTATTATTATCTTACATCATTATTAAAGGCTTACAATACTTATTTATTTATTTAATTCATTATCATTCAATAAAAGACAGAGAATTCATGATTTTTGCAATCAATCCTGGAGTCCAAAGGAAAACAGTAAATGGTACACAAACTTTCAAAGCTATACACATTTTTGACACATTCACAATTTTTGCACAACAACAAATGTTCCTGGTTCTTACTCTTGCACCCATTGACATACTATACATGGACTGCTAGTCGATTGTCTATTCCATACAAATGCTCTATTGAAAATGGTGAGAATGATCTTTACGCCCCTCGGAGCAAAGTAGCAAACAAAAATATTACTTTTAAAAGCCATCTGTTGCCACTCTTGATATGCGCACCATATTTAGTCAACAGGCAAAGAAACTAGGGCCATCTATTGTTATTTTCTATAAGATAAGTGATGACATCTATTGTTTATAGAAAGTAAACAATGCTGTAGTGCTGGAGGACTATAAGAAAAATTCCTTTTTTCTTTCATTTTAGGAAAGAGGTTGCTTTTAGAGTTGAATTCCAAATAAAACAAATAAAAATCTATTTTTAATTTTCCAATTAAATTAATTCTTTATTTTAAATCAATTTATTTAGAAAATTGTTTCTCTTTTGTTAGTTTTCCGTTTCAATAGTGATTTTAAAGGCTGCGATTTTTGTTCTTCTTAAAAATTCCAAAATTTGATGTAAGAAATTAAATAATAATTTCGTATTGCCATACTTTATTTGTTTTATTTGCATCACCCAGAAAATTGTTAAAAAAATAAAATTTAAATAAAGTCATGTACTTTCCATGTACATATACATACTTTTATGGAAGAATTAACTAACTATTGAGGTTTGCGGCTCGAATTCAATTCTGATGGTTGATGGAAATATATGCGAGTTCAGAATCTGCTTTATACATTAAAAGTATTCATGAAACCATGTAAGTCTTCCCACATCGGAAAATGGAAAAGTTTACCACACGCGTTTCATGAACGCACCTAAAAATCAACTTGTAAACGTGGTTTATGATTTTTTTTTTCTTCCTATATTTTAACTTGACTAATTACGGTTTGTTTATTACTCTCATTTAAAATGTCGACCAAAAATAATACGACGCATTAAACGTCAAAATTAAATGTCAAACGTTCTCCACATTTAACAAATTCAGATGGTCAGCTTGTCCAGACAAAATTTTGCGGAAAAATTCACAATTTTTGGGTAAACTTTTTAATTTTGACATCTTATTTACCATTTTACGACTTTAACTTATATCTCGCAGTTGTGTTTAATCTTTTAGATTTTATTCATTTCGTCGAAAAGTTAAAACAAAAGATTAAATGTAGTTTAACCGTAAAAGCGTGTGCTAAAACTTATTACTCGCGTCGAAAAGTAAAGAAAAAATGAATTGATATTTGATCTAGCCTTAATTGCATTCCGCTCATCTGCAAAGAACTATAATATAGTTGTCTATTTTTTTCTGTAGAAAATAGAGACAAAAAATTTTGGATTTGTGTATGGATTTCTTTGAAAAAAAAATCTCTTAAGCACTGGTACTTGATAATATTCGTGATTTCCGGTGGCAGCTGGGTGGCGCTAGTGTAGTCTTAGCTGAGGAGAGATCCAACGCGAAATTGGCTCCTAGCAGTCCATATCTAGTATGTCAACGCTTGCACCTTTCGATATTTCCATGCTAAACCAAATTACGTACATACAACAATACTTAGGCCTTACACAATTCAATAAATATCAAAATTTGGGGGTGGCCGTGGCGCGATAGTTGTGTACACGTTGTCTATGTCTTCTTATATTCCATTAAAAACCAAAAATTGTCATAAAATGAGTTTCTGGTTTACTCAGTACATGCTGTTCAGGCATAACACTAACAAAATGTGATTGAGTAAACTAGTATACCCATAAAATATGACAACAAAATAAATAAAAATAAGCGTATTATAAGAGACATAAATAAATAAGACACGGTAATTTTCTCCGCATTAGTTCAGCCGCCATCGCTGGAGATAAATCTGAGACAACAACCAGCTCTAGTCTCAGAACATCGCGCCACACATCTTTCCTATCTTTCTTTCTCTTCTTCCACTGGATGCCCGCGCTGCGTTAAAAACATATAAAGGGTATTCATAATTCCTTGAGGGCGTGTAATATTATAAAAAAAATAACCCAAAAGAATGGATTTTGGGAGTAACCATCCTAGTATTGCCCAGCACTAATATTTAATTAAATTATCCAATGCATACACCATTTCCTTTTTTAGCAACAGATGTCGCTAGTGTATGTGTGTATTATTTTGCTTTTTTATTTATTGTTCAAACAATTTCTGTGTAGAATATTTAAACAATTTTGGCATTCTGCACATCTATGCAAACAATTCTTTCGTTTAATATGTAATATATGCCCCTTCGGTTCTTGAAGACCGCGAAAATTGAACCACAAAAAATATGTTCGCCGTTTTATTGTATGATAAATTAATAAATAAAATATATTTCAATCCATAGTGATCTTCTTCAAGAATATATTTAGTCTGGTCTAGGCTTTGTGATATGCTTTTTGAGGTATGCCCGTCAGTTCCAGGGCTTACCAAAAGGTTTTTTTTATTCACAATTCAAATGATATAATCAATTATAAACTATGATTTTAATACATTTTATTGGTCTATGGTCTTACGACATACAACTAGATTTACATAATTCAAAGTTCATACCCTCATTCACTCATATCAGTAACTGGACTGATATAGCAGGATCCACTAAACTAGAATCTGAGATAACAATAGTCACTGACTGTCTAACTACTTAAAACCTGGGCTTCTACTCGCCTTTCTGGAAGCTAGGCCTTAAAAATGCAGAGCTTTACTAAATACTCCGAAATTCAGATCGGTACTTTTATTACATGTATTATTATTCCTTATAAATATTTCCGTAAGAACTCAGTGTGAACTTTAAATTCCCAGAAATGCTGGAAATAATATTTCAATCCGAGCGCTACAATCTGGTGAGTAAAAATAAGGAATGGGTACTATAGTAGTATTGTACTAAGCCGTTGTGGTCGGTAGGGTCCGGATGTAATGGAAATAATTTTTTACTCAGTGGACTATTATCGGGTGAGCAAAAGTAGATAGTGGGTGTTATCGTAATAAACAGTGTTGGATGGATAATAATATTTATAATGCGTCATTACTGCTTGTCAATTCTTTTCTTTTAAAATACCACATGGCGTTCATTTTCGAAGAAGCTCAACTTGTTAAGTTCTTCATCAAAACAATCATTACATTGAACGATGACTACTGTGAATAACGTGTAGATTAATGCTTATCCCAAATCTTATCCATAGCATTGTAAATATCTGCAAATATAATTAATTCTACTATGTATTTTTATGCCAGGTATTATAAAAAAGTTATTAATTACTTAGCTCACCCAGAATAAAATGTAAATTCAAATTCAAAGAATACCACTTGATACCTGCGCAGCTGTTTGTGTTGACGTTTAAATTGGGCTTTGAATATTTTATTAGGTATGTTTATTTTGTTCATCTTATGGATTCCTAAATAGTTTTTGATTGCTTTTTGGAAAAAGTAGCCGTTTATGTAAACTTTTGGCGTAAAACAATTTATGGAAAACTAGTGGCTTTGGTGTAGGTTTTTGGCGAAAAGCCTTTTACTTTTTGCGAGAACCGACTTTTTGATTCGGTGAACATTTTATGGACAAATTTAACGCAAATATCGTGAAGGCTTTCAAAATCGAGCTCGGGCGGCGCGGCGTTTGCATTGACAGTTTGATAAATCGACCTAAAATCAATTTGAATCCGATTCGCTTATTAGTGAAATATGTAGTTTACTATGAACCCCATTTTTTGCTCTAGGCGGGTATTTCTAAGGTACAAAGTTCGCATTCAGAATTAATAGAATTCACGAGATATTATTGGGAAATTAGAAGTCATTGGAGATTAACCAATATTGTTTTTATTTTTTAATAAAGGAGGCTTTACATGGATCTGCATCTGCAGACTTGAAGAAAAGTTGACCATGGTCCTGGTATATAATATAAAACAAACAGGGTACATATTAATAACTTACTCGAACTCAGCTATAACTTTCTTGACACATCTCACAATCACATTTTCGTAGCGTTCAGGTATGTAGTTTGAGAAGAAAATTTTCGCTATTTTCATTGTTTTTAAGCAAACTGAGGTGAAATGGTAAAAAAGAACTTGAAAATTCGTTATCTGAACGGAACAAATTATGGTGCAGATGAAAATGCTATAATGAAGATGAACATGTCCATCAAGCAAACTGAGCTGAAATGGTAAAAAAAAAACTTTGAAAATTCGTTACCTGAACGGAAGAAATCAGATTCATACTTCCTATAATCTTCATACATGAAGATGATCTCCATTTTGGTCTTCGCTCTCTATCGCACAAGTATGATTTTTTTATTTTGTTTCCTCTTTTTTTGCAGATGACGATGCAGTTGAAAATGAAAATACATGTAAAGCCTCCTTTAAGGCGGCTTTACATGGATCTGCATCTGCAGACTTGAAGAAAAGTAGAGCGGGCCAAGAATATAAAACAAATATAAAAGTAAGACAGGGTACACACTAATAACTTACTCGAACTCTGTTTTAACTTTCTTGACACATCTCACAATCACATGTTCTTAGCGTTCAGGTATGTAGTTTCGAGAAGAAAATTTTCGCTATTTTCATTGTTTTTAAGCAAACTGAGGTGAAATGGTAAAAAAGAACTTGAAAATTCGTTATCTGAACGGAACAAATTATGGTGCAGATGAAAATGCTATAATGAAGATGAACATGTTCATCTTCACTATAATCTGCAATCTTCAGGGTCGTACTTCCTATAATCTTCATACATGAAGATGATCTCCATTTTGGTTTTCGCTCTCTATCGCACAAGTATTAATTTTTTATTTTGTTTCCTCTTTTTTTGCAGATGTCAATGCAGATGAAGATGAAGATGCATGTAAAGCCTCCTTAAGGCTGCTAAGTGAGTTCCAGTCAAAAGGTTAATGACTTTTTCGTTTTTCGAAAAATTGAATGTGGAAAGCAAAGTATGTGGTTCCAATAAATGGCACAGAGTTCCACAGAAAAAACAAAAAATAATCTCATTATTGGGTGGAAACATTAAGCGCCACGCCACGGATATTGGTTCCTGAGACATGTAAGACGCTAAATCGGACTAAAAAAGTTACCAACAACCGACCCGCATTGGTACTCAACATAATTCTAGCAAAACTGGGTTAAATAAAATGCACGATTGGATCGTACAAACTTGCTCTTGCAGCTAACAACTTTAGTGTTACTCACTGACTCTGTTGGTAGGTAGCTAGCATATTATAGTTATCCTATGCAGATTTAAAGCCCATGTAGGTAATATTACCTTGATTCTTAGTATAATGAATTGTCGAATGCATGATTCAAGGAATAGTTAAAGAGGTACCTACAAATGTATATTTAAATGGATGTTAATTATGTAAATTAGGAGGGTAATAATGTAAATATGTACGAGTACATACATGTATATAATGTAAGTCAATGGTGCATAGGTGGGAAAAAATCGTTTTTTAAACTTATGTAAACTGCCAAAACCATCACTTTAATCAGTTTTTTTTTTCACGGATCAATGAAAATTTTATAAAAAAAAAGTATCTCGAAAATTGTAGGACGGGTTTTGATGAAATACGTTTTTTTTTATTTTTCGTTTTTTGAACACAAAATTCTTTTGAAATTTTTGTATGCAATTTTTTAGAGACTATTAATGTTCATGTGAATATAAAATTTAAAATTATTTTTTTGATTAGTTTTAAAATTATTAATTTTTCCAAAAAAAAATTAATAAATTATTTTAATTTAAAAAAAAAGTTATTCAAAATTTTGATATTCTAAATTAATTAAGCTACTTAGATCTTCTAAGATATAAAATTTGACAGAAATCCAATGTACCGTTACCGAGAAAGCCAAACATTAAAAAAAAACGTTATATGAAAGGTACCGTTAATAGAATTTCCTGTAAACTTGGTTCATATCAAATGATAGCTATTACCAATAAAAAAATTCTCAAAAATTTTTATCAAAATTGGTGGAGCCGTTTTAGAAAAAAATAAGATTTTCCTTCAAGGTCATATGGCAGGTACCGTTATTTATAGGCCTAAAAATAAAATTTCAATTTCCCCTCTGAGGAATGCCAAAATAATCACAGATACCAATTTTGAAGGTAATCGCTTAAGACGCTTAGGCTGTAGCTCGTTATACATATAGACGGACAGACTGGCAGACAGACTGACAGACATTCATTTTTTGGCGATCAATTTCTTAGGCTTCTCTATGATCGTAATGTCATGTTTGATTTTTAGAATTTTTTTTTTACGAATGCATAACTTGCCTTATAGGACTTATAATCGCAATTAAAATTAAATGAAATATTTCTCCCTCTTAAATGTAAAAGTTGTTTCCTGTACATGATTAATTTCGAAAAACTTCTAAAACATTTAAAATGTTTAAAGTCGTGATTGGTTATTTGTGTAAAAAATAACCACTCAAAACGTGTCAAATTAAAAAAATATAAAACAAGCAAACTGTGTCAAAATATGTGACTTGCTTTGAAACTGTCCGAAGCATAGAATACGAGCCACACAATCAAGTTGTTTTTTCGTATTTCCTTGTGGTAAATTATTTTTATCAAACAATTTAAATTGTCAGCCATGTATGAACTAAAAGTCATCACACCACAGACCGCCTCACCCTCTCATATGAAGCAAACGTGAATTTCAACTTCTGAATATTCCGAATGTGCGACAGTGACCGTAGTGCGGTTTCGACACCTTGTAAATTTGAATTCTATTTGGTTGTGTTAGCTGAAGGCATTATTCGCACACAATTACGACATGTAATACATACTCGTACCTACATAATGTACATTGGAAATTCATTTCTGAGAACGAGGAGTATAAAGGTAGTTTGTATCTCGTACGAATGGAGCTATACTACAGAGAAAACCTGTACTAACATTTGGAAAGTCAAGACCTAAAGAAAATTGTTCCTGGATCGAGTCTCCGCCAAACCACGGTCATTGTATGAACGTTTCAAATTGCGACGTTTCGTTTTTCAAAAACGTGTCTGTTTCGTTTTTTTTTTCTATTGTCTGCTGAATGTAGAGTTTTGTGGTTGTCCTGCTAGGATAGATATGGTTAGATTGCTTCAATTCTGAGAGAGTAGGTTGCTGCAATATTATACCTTGAAGTAGCCAAGCAATTAAGATCCATCTGAATTTTAAAACTTATTGCATCTAAATTGGCATGTTAATTTTCACGTGTATAAACAAGGGGTGAATTTGTTTTAAATGGAAAACGTACAATAGTGGATGTAACATTTTTAGTCGCAGTTTAAAGGGAAAGAGTTAATGTAATATTTCTATAGGGGCGAGGACTCTATAAGCCAGTGCCGTATTAGGCCAGCGCGGGGCCTGTAGCAAGTTCTATGAAGGGGCCCTTAGACTATTTTATGTTAGGTACTTAACGAGCTTATGGTATTAAATAAAACAAACTGTTACAAACAAACTTTTCTTGATTTAATTTTGGACAAATTTATAAATAATGCTGGTGATATCGAGTTTTAAATCATGTCCAATATTCATTAAAGTGAGGGGATTAAGACGTTGTTGGTTCATCGTATTCCTCAATTGATTTTAACACGTTTTGATGTTGAGAAAGATCGTTCACCACTTCAGCTGGTGATCATGAGAGACATATAAGTGCGCACAGCAATTTCAAAGTTCGGCAAACAAGATTGTAAAAAATAACTTATTAACAGCTTGTAAATTTGCATTTGCAGAGCCTCACGATTCCTCCTGTCAATAATACTAACCAAATCAGAATTAAGCATTAACGCGAAGTGCAATAATTCGTTGCCCAGACTGTACCCTAAATCATCTGCGTAAGTACTTACTAAGGTTGCAGATTTTTTTCAAAATTTCTTCCGGTGAAAGAGATTTTTGCTCTTGGAATGTTAAGAAACTGCCAGCAATTTTATGATAACTGTTCAAACCTTTATCTAAATCAGTGAGTACGTTATCCAGGAGTTTGACTTTGAAAAAAAATCACAATTAGATAGTTGTTATTTTATAAGATTGGCTACGGTAAGATCTCTCAGATGAACCTAGCAACTGCTCAGAGTGAAAAGTAATAATAAATACTTATTTTAACTTAAAAATATCTTACCTCATGAACAGTTGTTATCGTTGAATACTTTTCTCTTCTTGACTACGTAAGAACACTGTTCTATTTAGTAAATTTTAAGAGATAACTGAATACTTAAAACAATCTTTTTTTAAAGAAAGGTTCATATCAAAAGTAATATTATTATTACATAAAGCTTACATTTTTTTTCGGAGCTTACCGCGTTAAATGTTAGAAATATTTTCAATTTCTTTTTCCCGAAGTTTCGAAGAAGTTTCAAACTTCGTGGTCACGGGTCTCATGCCGTAAGTTCCGAAAAAAATTTAAACTTTATGTAATATGAATATCATCCGCGAAAATAATAACCTAAAATCTCATACTATTATTATGATCCAAACGAAAATGTCGATCATTCCTTATAGATTGTATAGTTGGCAGTTGGGCCGTTCGGGACCTAAATAATTCCAATAACTATATCCTCGCTCGGATACATCATACATGCCCACTCGTTCCACATGTCCATAGTTCCGACTACGTAGCCACAAAACAAGAACGAGAACGAGAAACAAAAACAGAGCAAACATATTGTCTCTGTTTAGTTACAAATTGAAATACTAACACACACGCATATGTTTCCAAATTCTCAGCCAAAGTCAACACCAACAGACAAGAATGAGAACGAGTTGGATTGGAATTGGAGAGACAGTATCTGTAGAGTATAGCATATACATACAGCAAATAAATATACGTTAATTGGCTCGACCTTTCATCATGCAAATAGTTCCTCTATTAGTTCTATGTATACCTTCTTCAAGTAAAATGCCTGGAACATGTTTGCTTCCTATCCTATTCCTAAAAAGAAAGAATGGAAATACAATGAAAAGAAAGACATGGAACTATAAAGGGAACTATGAGTTTGATAATGAGATCGGAACTACAACAAATGTTATAGGTAATGTTCTTGAAGAAGTTATGGAACTAAAGGAGGAAATATTTGCATGATGAGAGGTCGGCCGATTAACATTTCTTCGTAGTTCCACGTACACGCTTATTACTTGGTATGCAGTATAGTTCATTTGTTTAAGTTCCTTCTGCCTTCATGTTCGGCTAAATATAAATTGGTCCGATCTGTTTATTATGCTAATAGTTCACCTTATATTACTGAGGAAATGGTTCCAGGAACTAGTTCCGACCGAAAAAAAGAACCGTTCCATGTTCGTTCCGCCTTTGAAATTGTTTTGCACAGCTCTGGATTAGTAGTCAATATTACCTTTTTCAAATCGGTAGGATTATTACGCCTAGCACGGAGAAAATATCGCGTAATTCCACGTTTTGTTTAGCAGTACTGCCAACTTGCGTGTAGTGCGGAGCGTAGTATGACCAGCAGATAGACAAATAAAATTATAGTTGTTGATCATTTTGATGCAAAGAGTTGTGACTAAATCTAATAAATAAATAATAATTTGTTATGGTCAGTAAACGATGATGGTGCGCGGGCCACCAAATGCGCGAGGGCCGTAGCATTTGCTACTCCTGATTCGAGGCTAATCAAGCACAGCTCTTTGCACTTATAAAATATAGTAACACACTAATTATAAATGGACTAATGCAAATGAGCATTGGGAAGGTGAAGTAGATAGACTAGAAAGGAAGAGATATTAGCGAAACAAGCAAGGGACTTACACTCAGGGAATGATAGATTCATTCAAGCAGCACTTCTAGCACCTGCTAAGGAAAGACCATGTGGAGCGATGTTCCTGGCAAAAAGCGAACCCACATACAATCCACTAAGCCCAGATCACCCATACAGTATAGAAGAATTTGTCTTAAATATAAAAACTAACTGAAGAACAATGAGTTCTACAGCACGAAGGTATTTGCTAGGGCGCATGCATAAAATCATCCACCATATAATTGAAAGGAACTTTGCCTGATGAATGGACAGTCAGCTACATTCATGTCATATCTGTGTACAATAAGGGTTATCCTGGGGCATGTAATAACTATACAGTCATATCCCTGTTAAATGTCGCCCTGCAACACTATAATCGGTAAATATTAGTCTGGCTTTCGGGGCGATAGTTCGATCATAGATTCAATCCTTACACTAGGGAAAATCTTGGAAAAGACCAACGAATTTTAAGACTAGACCCACCATCTCTCCCTAGACTTCATAGCTCTGTTAACAAGAGGCTTATACGGCGATGGTGGAACCTGGGATTCCTGGAACACTGATCCAGTTGTGTCGAGTGATACTAGGAAACAAACATGGTGCAATATTGAGCTAGGTAATAGTACGCCCGAACTAAACGAGGATAAGACTGCCAGAGTGGTTGGTCTGGACACTGGACAACTGGAAGCTGCTAATTACGATAAGAGCTTTGACATATGAGCCGAATAAAGAGGTCATCGCTCAAACAAACATTTATTTTGAAGGGCTCGAAAATTTGAATTATTTGGAGAGCATCAAAAATTGTAGAAATGTTAGATGAAGTGTATCGAGCTTAAAGAAGTCTGTGTTGAAAAATAAAATGCTTTTATGCCGAAAAGAGTTAGCATTATTTCAGTTTTCGGAGACTTATTGACCCACCACTATATACACAGGGATCAGTGCTGACTGTTGATTTATCAGCAGTTTTTCACATGTGGTGAATATTGATCTACGAGAACAGCGTACTAGATAAATTTTGTACACTCGCATTGTCATGAGGCGCTAATTTTAAAGATGTTGGAACCCAAGATTCCATTTAATAACAATGATGTTATTAAAAAGGGGTTATAAGGTAAAGAAGAAGGGACGAGAAAAGAACGATTAGAAATATTGGAATTGGAAAAATTAGGAAAAAGAGGTTTTGAAAAATATTACATTGAAAACTGTCCAAGTTAAATTGTTCTAGTTTCACTAGACGAATAGATCCAGATCTTTTAGCCTGTCTTACCATTGTTGCTACCGAATAACCACAACATAGATGAGAAATTGTTACCCCGAATTCCGGTAATTTTACAATTGTACCCTATTTACAACTGTAGAATAAAAACCAGCTAACAAAATAAGCTGGCGAAACCAGGAGCACAGTTGCCTTTCGGTAAGCTTTCTAGAGGGACCTACCATATAGCCTGTTGTGTTTGCCATACAAGGTAATGGTCATATTGGAATTATGCGGCTTAATTTAAATCCTAATATCCAAAAACTCACATATGCTCTATTTCATCAAGCCCAGCTACACATACACACTTCTGAAGCTCAGATCGTCTAAACTGAACCAAATTTGGTAGTAATATTAATAAAAATGTAGGTAGAATTGATGAAATGGCGATCAATATACGGTCAACAAAAACTATGTGTTAATTTGACGACTAAATCGTTAATTTTCTAGAATTTTTAGTTAAGTTAAATCCACAGAATTTCGTCAAAATGAATTATACCCAATCTTAAAATTTAATGATAAACGATTCTTCAAATTAAATAAACGTATTTATCATTTTAAGAAGATATTCTTCAATGTGACTACTTTTAGGCTTCAAATTGATAAATTTTCTTCATTTTCACATCAAATTTTCTTCAAATTGAAATAAATTATTCATACTTAAACACCTACATTTTTAAATTGATAAAGTTTTCTTTAATTTTATGAATTGTGGTCAGTGAGTTTTATTCACTTTCACGTAAAATTTTTTTTGATTTATTTCAATAATAAGCGTCGCAGTGTTTTTTAAACAAACGTATTTATTCCATTTTATCCAAATTGGGTTTTAATTATGAATCACCTTGCACAACATCAAAAACGTCCTGAAAACAAATCTTTTACTCTTATTAAAAAACTATACCAATTTGATTTTAATCTAAAACCATTTTATTTTGTTTATTATACACAAGCATGCGTTTGTACGTAGCGGTTCAACTCCTCCTCACAAGCCGCTACGGTCGACCCAAATAAAAGGAAACTCCCTTATGGAACTCGCTTGTTTCCACGGCTGCTACTCATCAATTTAGCCGTTGCGTTGGTACTAAAACGCTGTCTAGCAAGTGAGTGGAAGATTGCACACGACCGACCATCTGAAATAGAGTAAAAGAAGTTTTTATAAGCCTTATTTCAATATTAAAGTGAAAACTAAGCATGAAATGATTAAGCACTAATGATGATTTATATATTATTGATATTTTCTCATTTCAAAAATTTATTAGACTTACTTTCCGTCAGGTTTTCTGTAGCTATCATCCTATCAAAAAGCACCCGGTTGCTCTTGTCTTTAATTCCTTACTCAAAAATTGGAATATTTTTTTTTTTTTGAAAAATCATTAAAGCTTAGAAGCAAGCTGTTAGCATTTGGAACCAGGTCCTTGATATCAATCTATAATGAGGTACAAAATTTCATGAGTTTTTATAATCTATGCAAGCCTTTTAAGATTACCAGTTTGAAGCCCATAGGTTTCTTATTCTTATATTCTGCTGCAGATTTAGACTCCGCAACTTCGGGAAGTCGGTAGTTCTTTGCGGCAGCCCAATGCACGGCGAGCAAATGTAGCTTGTTGGTGTTCTATAATTAAATAATGAAGTCTTTCAAAAAAAAAATCAAAATATTTAAACTAAATTGTAGGTAAAGTCAATTAAGAATTCAAAGAACACATTTATCAGAAAAAAATCACATAGAATTGGTAAACACTAGAAAAAGCACAGTATCACATGTAATATTCTCTAATTTGTAACATTAAATCAATAAAAAATTGAAAGCACTAACTTCCAATTCTCGGTTTTCAATTAACATAAATAAAACAAGAGTAATTATGAAAACAAAAGTCACGAGAAATGCACACTATTTAAGCAAAAAATTTGAAAGAGAAGGTCAAACTCTTTCTAATTTTTAAAAGTGATTCAAATTAATTAAACTATTCTCCTATGTTCCTGTTTTTTTTTTTTTTGTAAGAATTTTGCTGAGTCTTTACTGATATGACATAAATGACTTGCCTTTTGTGTCGTTATTTAATAACTTACATTGATTTCTAAAATTTAATGTGGGCTCTTTTTCACAATATAATTCACTTTCAAACTTTAACAGATGAGATTTCGTTAAAGTGAGAAAAATTTGCTTATATAAAAAGTTTTTAATTCATATACACTTCTGAAGAACACCAGGATACTTCAAGTATTAAGGAATATTTTTTTCAATTTGAAGAAATTATACATTTGGACAATGCGGTTGTATAGAATTTTGTTAACAAGAATGGACTTTTTTTAAATGATTATTTTTCATTTACAAAACTAATCCTTTTTTCGTCAATAATTCTTCTATTTGAATAATGTACTAATCTACACGCAAACGGAAGAAACTTGACCGATTTTGAAGAATAAATCTTCAAAAATAAAAAAAAAATTCAAGAAATTGTCAACTTGAATTATTGTTTCGTCAAAGATTAATAAAATGTTTTTGAAAATACTACCTACGCCATTTGGTTCAATGTACATTCGATAAGATATCATTTGAGAAGGCCTTCTGTTGGCTGCTGGCCGTACAGAGATATCCCAACCAACTTGGAAATCTGTTGTAATTTCTAATGTAATTCAGGGTCTGGCGTTGGGCGCCATTTGTTGAAATGGACTAAAATACTTATAATACAGTATTATAAGTAAGTGAGTATAAACAAGGTACATTTGGGAAATAAACAGATCAAAAAATGCCAGTACTCTTCCCCTTGCTATGATAGAAACCCAAGGGCAAGGAGACATAGTAACGATAACGTTTCCTCCAATGATTCTATGATTTCTGATAACTAATTTTTAGTGTCATTGACTTGGCGCAGGTGGAAAATATAACATTTCCCGTGATTTAATATATTTTAAAGTGAAACGCCATCACTACAATCGTCAACCGAATTGCAGATTATTCCAAAAATCATATTTTAATATGAGAAAGTTTGAGGAAGCAGCTGTAGATTATTTTCCAATTTATTTTCGAATAACCTATTAATAAGATCAGCACATCAAGCATATTAAAATCCATTTTCATCAGCAATACCATAATTCATCAGTGATTAGGATGACCTTTGGGGCGTATAAATTTGCGAATCTTTAACGTGCAATTTTGCAAATTTTATTGTCATATCATGAAAAGTTTCAAAATCCTATTCTTTCGGGTATCTCTAAATACTTCGAATAAACTGTTTCTGTTTTTCTTTATATACCCTCTTCAGGAACTGCCTTAATATGCCAGCCTTCTTTATTGTAACCCCTTATCTCCATTTCAATTTCCTGTTTGCTTTTTCATTTTGTGCAATAAATTTATTATATAAACTTACATTTTGAACAAGGGACTAAGTTCTTTTCAAAATAATGTGTTTAGCAGTGAAAATTAGTGACTATTGAGGCATGAAAAAAGGTTAAAAGTAAGATTGGTATACGGTAGAATAAGAATACATTAAGCACTTGGAGTAGAAAATTCTGAAATAGATAAACAAGAGTTATAAATGACAAGGCTATTTGATTAAGGGCGGTTGTTGCTTCTTGTTTATTCAATTTAAGTATGTTAACATAGATAAATGTTAATTATTTTAAATCAAATCTTTTTTTTTTCTAGACATTAACCCTGTTAAAAGAATTTAAACTGAATTGTTTGGAATAGTGTTTAACATTTTTTAACGTCAGCTTTCTTTCTTGTGTTGGTTGATTAGTTAGTTTATATTGAAGTATTGAATAAATGATTCAGCTTCCGTATTCCTGGGTTAACAAAACTTGAATCGAAGCTCATGGAATTATTTGAATTGCACAACGCTACAAGTTTAAATGAAAAAGCGAACACTCAATGTTTTGCCAATGGAATTTAATTTTTAAAGCAGCGCCCATATTATGCTTATCAATCTACATCAACAAAACTGATCACCAATGTTGAATAAGTGCGAACATTCTGATCAATAGTGCCCCTCAACTTTTGTTGATGCGAACACAACCCAAATCAAATTGATAGAATTCAACAAATTTGTGTGAACTCAATGACTTTTCTAGTCACTTGGTCTATTGATCACCACCAAATGTTTAATAACATTTCATAAATTTGCAATTGTGGAATTTGATTGAGTAAAGCAGTTGCGATAATAAATGCCATTTCCCAATTCCTTACTTGTAGCGAATCGGACCCTGAAAATAGACACAAATTACTTAGATATTATTTTCAACACAAGTGATAACCAGAATTTACACGTATATACTAACTAAGATTATGTGGATAGTTTAAAGTGAGGATCATGTTGATCGACAATATAATTAAACAATGTTGATCGACATGGTATGAACATAGCATACAAAAAATCTTTGATTTGCCATATGCGAGTAAATCCGACGGACCTCAGACCAATCAGTTTATCTTCGTTCCTTTTAAAAACTCTAGAAAGTTTGATAGAAATCCATTTATGCAGCAATAAACCCCAATCTCGTTTCTACTGCTCAACACGCATACTGTAAGGGAGCACTCTGCTCTACACCATCGGCTGCCCTTAACATACTACTTAGCCTTATACCCTTCGATATTTTTAGTGGCCGCGAATACAGCTATTCGTCTCAAAGCCATCTCTCAATGGACTAGTAATTCGCTGGGCCATTCTAATATTCTGAACAAATTCGGACCAAAATAAGGATGTTCCGACTACACCACACGCCAGCTAATCTTGGACAAGAACTTCCAAGTTACCATCCCACCATGATCAGATTGGGAGGATGAGAGGTTCTTAAAAGATGAGTCAGCCCACTTTTTTACGGACGGTTCGAAAACCGAAGAGGGAGTGGGTTGTGGTGTGTACTCAGACAGACTAAATTTTAGTCTCTCTTTCCGTCTCCCTGACTACTGTAGTGTGTTCCAAGCGGAAATTCTGGCGATTAAAGAGGTGTTATCCTAGCTAAGGGAAAACGTGATATCTACATCGGATATCCGTATATTCTCTGACAGTCAAGCAGCCCTCAAATCACTTGGAGCTGTTTCCACAAACTTTATAACTGCCCGCAACTGTCGACTTTCAGGGAGATTGCAGAATAGTTTAACATTCACCTGATTTGGGTGCAGGGACATAGAGATATTTTGGGAAACTGCAAAGCCGATGAACTCGCCAGAAAAGGAACCCAAATACCTATTCTACCGAAAATGGAAGAAATCGGTATGCCTATCGCTACAAGCAAACTATTGTTACATCAAAACTACATAAAACAAATAAATTTTAGATGGTCAAACTGCACAACCTTCCTGGCTACCAGACAAGGCTGGCCAGTAATATACCCAAGACGGTCAAAAGGTCTACTCTCTTTGAGCAGGAAACACCTTCGCTCCGTAAAAGGTGTTATAACTGGACATTGTTTCGTTGGCAGACACTCCAAGAGACTTGGCGTTTTCTCCAATGATTTTTGCAGAAGCTGTATGGATGAAGAGTAAGAGGGGACTTTTTCCCATCTTTTTTGCTCATGCCCTGCTCTCTCCCAAGGACGGAGATTACACCTGGGGGAATACTTTTTCGACGACACCAGTGATCATAGACACATAGAGATTCACCGACTTCACCGCTTCATTCGAGGATCCAACTGGTTTGATTAAAAAGTAAATTTCTATTCATGTGTTATCACAATGCACCTATCTAAGGTCTAAGTATAGCAGATGTCTTCCTGACAACCACTTCAACCTAACCTAACCATGTGCGATTGTTCAATGTTCATACAATACAAATAACCAACCACTGCTCACAGAGAATAATACACCGAAACTTCTTCTAAAACATAATCCAAGATGTAACTGACCAATTAGGTGGATTGAAATTTTTGTTCTATAAAGGAAAAGTTATAAAATAGGACGAATTAATGGTTTGGAACTGGTATTGAATAATTTGGAAGATATAATTTGAAAAGTTTTAAATTCCTTTCTTAGTTTTTTCTAAAAAAATTTAATACTTGTATGAGATAGCAGACTGTAAAATCATGTCACGGTAAAATTTACCGCAACAAAAACTATTCTTTTTAAGTTCCCTTTTCTTCATATTATTTTTACATGTGTTTCTTTCATCTTACTGAGAGAGAGAGGGCAGCCATGGTCCATCAACCATCGGTTCTTTCTCTCAGTAAAGTGAAGAAACAAAATATCGAGATTGCCAAGGTGATCAAGATCAAAATAAAATTGTACGATGGATTAATGCAGGTAGTCAATAACGGAAATGGTGGCATTTCCTTCCTTCTTCCTCGATGCACCCGGTGGAACTGGAAAAATATTCCTGATTTCACTGATTTTGTCTACTATTCGTTTGAGATCTGAGATTGCTTTAGCACTCGCCTATTCTGGGATAGAGGGTATGTTGTTGGAAGGCGACTTTCTGCATTGAAATTGCCATTAAACCATTAAAGTGAATGAAGAATCTATATGCAACATCTCAAAGAACTCTGCGATGGCAAAAGTTTTGCAGCAATGTAGGATTATCCTCTGGGATGTGTGTACAATGGCTCACAAACGTGCATTGGAAGCCTTAAATCGAGCGTTAAAAGATTTACGAAAAAAAAACGATGTTGCCGTGGTGCAATGATTTTACTGTCAGGCGATTTTCGTCAAACTCTGCCTATCATTACAAGATCAACTCCGGCAGATGAATTGAACGCTTGCCTGAAATCATCGGCCTTATGGCAATACGTAAGGAAATTGCAATTGAAAACAAATATGCGAATCGCTTAACGAAATGATCAGTACGCTGCAGAGTTCTCCAGTCAATTATTGGCGATCGGCAATTGCGGGATACCAATGGACTTAGTCACCGGCCTGATTGAATATCCGCCGAGTTTTTGCCACTTTACTACAACGTCGGAAGAGATCATCACGAATGTTTTCCCGAATATTGCTCAATTATGTTAACCGTGATTGGCTGAGTTCAAGAGCGAAAAACAAGGATGTGGACCATTTGAATTTTGTCATTCAAAATCAAATCGCCGCCGGTGAGTTAAATTTATTCAAATCCGTGGACTACGTGATGGATGAAAACGAAGCCACCAACTATCCCACGGAATTTTTGAATTCTTTAGATGTTCCGGGCTTTCCGTCACACAATTTAAAATTTAAAGTTGGATCAGTTATAATTTTGCTGCGCAACCTTAATGTACCAAAACTTTGTAACAGAACGCGTTTGATTGTGAAGAACATCAAATTAAATCTAATTCAAGCCACGATTTTGCTAGCAAAATTTAAAGGCGAAGATGTTCTCAATCCACGGATTCCGCTTATTCCGAACGATTTGTCATTCGTGTTTAAGCGCCATCAATTTCCGGTGCGTCTCGCTTTTGCTATAACAATCAGTAAGTCGCAGGGACAATCGCTGGATGTTTGTGGCATCAATCTCGAATTTCCATGTTTCTCAGATAGTCAATTAAATGTGGCGTGCTCACGTATCGGCAAACCTACCGCTTTGTACGTGTACGCACCCGAAAATAAAACTAAAGATGTTGTTTACCATAAAGCACTTTAGTAAATAAGCGTAAGGCTGGCGGACATGCCAATCATATTGATTTGATTGAAAAACATATAGACTAAGAGCCCAGGGCCGGCAGACATACGTCATTTTATCATGGCTGATTTTTTTTCTGCGTATAGATACCAAAGTAGATAAGAACGAATGGACATTCCGAATTTTCAAAGCTGGGGCTTTTCGGAGATATGCAGTTTTAACAGTGCATTCTCAACTACGTTATTTTATCAAAGCTTGTTTTTGGATATATCTCAAACTTTGTTTGACACTTGTCAAATTCCGATAGTGGGGCGATTCGTCTGGCAGACCCCTTTAAGGTGACATCTTTAAGGTGTCTGCCAGACGAGATTTCGCTAAAATATCAATTGTTAAATTCAGAACTTTAGAAGCACTGAGTATAGAAAGTGCCACTTAAAGCGCATGAAAGCTAAAAAGGGAATCTACTTTTACTGCCGAATATTTGGCCGGTGGGTGGGATTTACTAAGCTCCGCCAGATTGGAAACTTATTCCGACTTACTGCTTATAATGAAAACTGCAAAAGAATTTTAGATTTAATAAGCTTCTCCCTCCTATTTTACTTTTACTTATATGGTCTCGGTTAAAAGTATATGTGAATTATAAGAAATTATAAGCTAATTAATAAAATAAACTTATTCTACAAACAACAAATAGGTGGTCCACTGCAATGCGTTTTGGATGGTTCACTCCGGATCCGTGTATAAGGTATTGGTACACTTTATTTTCCATATTTGTATACACTCCGGGTCAGTCGATTAGATTAGTTTTTGATGTGTGACTCTTCGTTACATGGTGACATCATTTTCGAAATTCAGTAGCTTATGCAACATTGTGTGGTTTTCTCGAAAGCCGAATTTAATGCCAGTGTAGTTCGTATTTTCGCTGCAGAATCTCTTATGATATCATGTTATAAGATGCCGGAAGATAACTTCTTCCAGTATTTTACTGTTTTTTTGTTTTGGTTTTTGATGAAGGAAAACTAATTTTAGAAAAAGCCACGAACCTCACACGTTTTCGACTGCAGAATATTGACATAACTATGTATTCGTCATCATGGTATTAGATGCAATTTTCAGCGTTTCCTAGGGAAAATATTAAATATCTGGTCTACATAAATAAAAATGTCAATAATGAATGCCCACAAATTCAACATACGTTACAAACACCATTCAAACGTTTCTGCTAGTTTGAACTTACCTTTCAATCATCACTAATACACAACTTTGGAATTAATAAATAGAGGGTCCTTGTTGAAAGGCCCTTTAAATACATTGCAGTAACTTTGTTGCCTTTCCCTGAAGGTATTTCCGCTCCCGTAATCTTACTTTCTCCTAAGAAAAAAATATAGAAAAGGGAACTATATCTTTATGTACTGAAAGTAGGCATGGGTATCATCCTGTTGTGAGTCATTCGTAACAATCCAGAACGGATTTAAGTCTTAAGAGTCATTACGTGCAATTTAAGTATAAACCTACATATAAAATTCACGTAACAACTTATGACCAGTGCTTCATTTTTTTAATTAAATTAGTAATTATTGCAAGTAATATATCTACTCTCATAATAAAACTAAGCTTTTTTAGTTTTCTTCTTACAAACATAAAACAACATCCTTCTCAAAATAGCACCAAAATTTCGTCGTTTTAACCTTATTATCTTGCAAACAAAACTTTTGCACTAAACTCAAAACATAATCTCATCCCATAATAAAACATGATTTTATTTTATTCTTATCCCTTTCCACAACATCCAACATTAACTTCATAATAAACCAAACAAATTCTATTATAATTCCGACAACTTAAGTACGAGTACCTAACTTAAACCTCAAAAAGGAGCTACATATTTTACTCACTCACGTCCTCCAAGGCACACACACTCGCACACAAACAGTGGCCAAGTGAGTAAAACACTAGGCCAGTTGAATAAATATAACAGTATAATAATTTCCAGGCACGTCCGTTACTGTCATCATTCATAAAAAAATACACAACATTAAAAATGAAAATATAAAAACAAGCTGAAACGATGAACAAAATACATCAAACATCAGCAGCTCAAAGCTGTTTTTTTGGTATTAAAACAAATCTCCATTCCCTCCCACCCCACTTATTAATGGGGGAAAAAAATGGTAGTCACGCAATTGGAAAGTCAACCGGATATATTGGCGAACAGTAACAGAAAGCCTTTGTCAAGATTTGTCCTCATTAAATGAAACGAAACGAAACACTAAGGTTTTACGCTTAGCAATTATACGAGTACAACTAATACAACCCTCTCCAACTCGTAATTACTGCGAGTTCTAATAAATTACTCACTAACGGTAAATATTCCGGAAATCAGTACCTCCATTACGCATAAAATTTAATTATCAAGACAAATCCTGCGAGAGTTGTTGATGTTTTCTTCTCTTTTTTTTTAACCAAATCCGTCTTGTAGTCCCGAAAAGGTTTTCGGGTTTTCGTTTTCTGCTTTTTATAATGCTTCCATAAAAAAGGCCCAAGATCTGAGAAAGAAATAAAAAAAAAAACAATGGCAGCATTGTCGTAGCGTAAAAATGAACGTGAACAATTTTAGCCCGCTCTCGACCGTTATCAATCACATTTAATAAAATGTCACTTGACTTCCTTTTGTATAAGGAACCACTTCTCAAAAGGTTTCATGACACCGACTGCGAAACCGGTTAGTTCATTCTTTGTCAATTATTTTTTTTATGTCGGTGCCATAGTATTCAAGAGTTTTTCTTTTTTTATTCGATATAATTGTACACCTTGAAGTTGGGGTTGGAGATTAGACAGACAGGCAAGTATATAGATGAAGAGAATTCCCGATTAAGAAGGTCAGTGGATGTTTCCTTCAACCAGCTCACTGGACTTTGGATGTTACATGGCGCATATTTTTGTGTATATCTACCGTCCATGGCAGAAAGAAAGGTCCTAACTGATAATCATAAGGAATACAAGTGTTTATTTATAGTTGACGACTTTTCCTATTATGTAATCTGCTCGAATTATTTCGATGAGGTCTTAAAATTGTATTGATCTTCTTTGATCTTTCCAAAGTCATTGAAACATTTATAAATTTTCATCTCTTACGGCCAATTATTTCCTGCGAAAGTTCTCGATCTAGTAGCTCTCGGTTTATCTTTAGAACTTAGTTTTAAAAATATTTAGAAATCGGTTATTTCGTCATTTTTATTTTTTGAATTATTGAAAAAAAGAACGTAGAAGTGTTCCAAGATTTAATTGGTTTGTATGAAAAATGATTACATATTGTATGTACAGGGTGTCCGCCGGGAAGGCATACTACTTTGTTTATTTATAATTTTTGATTAAATGAAAGAGAAAGGATCTTATATTGATAAATTTTTTATCTAATGTCGGCAATTATGTATGGAATACAATATCAGGTAAACGTCCGCCTCTGTTAGTTTTACAAATGCGAGCCCTTTTGAGCACATTTTTCATTACATTCTCACACATTTCACGTAGCATTTCATTAATTTCAACACGAATATTTTGTTTGAGTTGCTCAAACATTTCTGGTTTGCTTGCATAAACATTGCTTTTAAGATATCCCCACAAAAAGAAAACCGGAGCAGTCAAATCAGGCGACCGTGGAAGCCAATCAACATCACCATTTCTTGAAATAACTCGTTGTGGAAAGAAGTCTCGCAGTAATTCCATTATAATCCTGGCTGTATGCTATGTGGCACAGTCTTGTTGATACCACATGTTAATCAAGCGCAAAACATGCAGTTAAGGCGTTTAAAAGTTTTCAATCATATCACTATATCGCTCCCTATTCACAGTTACCGTTACGCCGTTTTCATTTTCAAAGAAGTAAGGTCCAATGATTCTTCCTGGCCAAATTGCACACCAGGCCGTAACTTTTAATGGATGCAAAGGTGACTGATGAATAATTGGAAGGTTTTCCATTGCCCAGAACCGACAATTCTGTTTATTCACATATCCATTCAAATGAAAATGTGCCTCGTCACTCATTATAATTTTTTCATGAAAATCGGGGTTGTCATGGGCTAGCTGTAACATCCTATTGGCATATGTTCGGCGGCGTAAATGGTCTTGTGGAGGAAGCTCTTCTGTCAACTGAATCTTAAGTGCAAACAAATGCAAATTCTTGTGTAAAGTTGTGACCAAAGTTGTTCTTTGAAGACCAAGCTCCTGAGCGCGGCGACGAATTGAGGTTGATGGATTGTTTTGAACACTTCTTTGAGCAGCAGTAATGTTTTCAGCCGATCTTGCAGTGCGTTGTGATCAATGCTTGGGCATATCACCTACAGACCCTCTTTCTTCGAAATCATTCACTACACGATAAATAGTGCGTTTTGTTGGCACGTTGTTTCTCCCAAAAATTTCATATTTTGATAAAATGTTTTAACGATATTTTTCCATAATAAATTTGCCACGTATCTGCTTCACGAGTGCCAAATATGAACTGTCAAGACTAATGTTTACTAAAATGACGGACACCCTTTACATGTATATATATAAAAGTAGATTCTAAATCTACAGTTTTGCAGATTGGCGAAGATGGTACAGCTTCTGATAATATAACCAGGAGTGCACATATGTCTGAAAACTAATATCTTCATATTTAAAGGATATTGATGTGACAACTTTTTAATAAGCTATACAAACTGAGTATAGGACTGCGAGAAGGAGATTGAGAACAGTTGCAGGAGCATCTTACCAGAACAGTATTTAGATTGCTCTAGTAACAGTAAAGAAGTGAAATAACTTAAATTGTATTTTTCCTTTTCGTCTTATTATTAATTGCAATTCAAATTAATAAAAGCATTTTATCTTATTCGAAATGTATTCTTTTTTTATTTTCAATAAATCATAATTTAATTGAAAAACAAAACACAATTTGAAAAGTTCAAAAGACATTTTTTCAGTACAGAATGGGCAAAATTGCTTCGTGAGCTATTTGACGATTACAATTACGTCGGTCAGAGTATGATGCAATTGGACCTGTTGTAATATTATATCTACTTATCATCAGCAGTATTATCAGGGGGATTCCCTTCCCCTTTAACAATGTAAATATTGTGCAATATAGATTAAGACACAACAATAATTTCATGTGCCAATAAATACAATATTACGGGAAAGCGACGCAAGTTTAAAAAATCGGTATTGACGTTCAACTTCATTTCTTGCCCGAATGATTCGAGGTTGTTAAATTTGTATCTGACAATTATAAGAAATTTCGTGAAAGATAAAAGGTGTTTGCATATCCAGCATCACCGACCTCGTACAGTTGAGTTTTTAAAAATCGTTTGATTGTGGACTAAGCCTGCGCAACTTTTAAATTGACAAATGAAATAGTTTGTACGTTAAGGGAGAACCAACCTCCACAAGCAATTGTTCGTGGGAACTGACCAATGTTGTAAAAAGTAACTGCAGCTTCTCTGATTTCCTCTGCATTTGAAGACATTTAGAGATATCTGTGAAAGTGGGGCACTACAGCCTTGCACACTTTTGGTACGATACAACAAATACTGGTACACGATACACGTATAACATCAACGAGCTTATTTCCACATGAAATTAAGCGCAGAAGTATAAACAATTGTTTTTCTTCCAATATTTAACGCGTTCTGTACTTTGGCAGAATGATTAAAATTGAAACAAGAAATAAACATTAATTGCGACTGTGTTCTTATCTTGGCTGTGGATGCAGCAAATAATCTGCATCTGACTGAGCGTTGTTTTCGTCAAGCGAAATTGTCAAAAAAATCGATATCGTCCCAGTAATGGTAGCACGTTGGGACATGTGATAAATGCACTTTCTTCAACATAATTTTCATTCTCATGGTCCAGAAAAATCGAATGGGCAAAAACCAAAATCATTTAAATCTAAGTTATCGATTTTAATTATGTAAGTTAGGAGAGTAAAATATATCTACATTTATAGACATATTGATGGAACCTAAGTATGTAAACATGTACATAATAATGAAAATGAAGGATGTGGGTGGGTAGGTAGCTATATGCATATAACTTTATAATTTAGGTGCACTACATAAGATTCATGTGATTCTTAGATGTATGTATACATAAATGCATAAGGGCCTACATTGTATTTAGTATTCAGGGATGAAGGCAAAAATTAGTAAAAAGGCAATAATAATAAGGTAGAAATACATGGATAATACACATAGATGCAGTTTGAATTCGTTGATAAATAAAAACATATCAACAAAAAATTCAAAAATCGTTGGAGCGGTTTTTAACTAAATTAATTTGAATGTATAAAATTTTGAAAACATTTTTAGAAAAAAACGCCATTTTGAAGATATTAAATTAAAATTCGAATTTTGAGACAGTCAATACCTGGTTCTGAAATCCACTGTGCCAAACTAGTGCCGTGCAATTCAGGTTGCATTTAAAAAACCTTAGGTCTTACAGACATTTAGTTAAAATTAAATTAAAAATTAAATTTAAAAAAAAATTCTGTGATTTATTTATTTTTTAAAAATCGAAAAACTTTTTTTTTGAAAATTTGGGTATGCAGTTTTCTTTACAATTTTAGAGAGCATTTGTTTAAAAAAAATATTTTCATCGGTTCATCCAATAGAAAGAAATATTTTTATACTTAAAAGTGAACTGTACTAATTTAAGAACACACACATTTTTTTATAAGAATTCTTTGACTCGTTTTCAAGAAATAAAGTTTTTTCCTAACGGTTTTTTAACTTTTGTATGGGAGGTACCGTTGTTTTTTTTATTTTAGAAAAATAGTGGTTGTAACTGTTCAAGATAATGTCAAAAAACCACTAAGTACAAATTTTCGAAAAAATCTATTGAATCGTTTTGAAAATTTTGAATTTTCAAAACAAATTAATTTCCAAAAAAAATTTTTTTGGACAAATTTTGGTACACAATAGTGTTTAGACTTTCTTGGAGCTTCTGCGTAAGAAATTTCAAAAAAATCAGATTAACCGTTTCCGAGAAAATCGAAAACTAAGAAAATGGTTCTACTAGAGGTACCAAAAATAACAATTTTTTTCCAAAAAAAAAAAAAAATTATTAAAAGGTACCCTTTCCCTTCATTAATGAACTGATTTTTTGTATAAAAATCGTTGTAGCCGTTTTTCAGAAAAATAAGATTTTTGTTTTTGGACAAAAAAAATGTGTGGGAGCTACTGTTATTTGTCGTCTTTAAAAAAGTGAAAAAAAACGTGTTGGCATATTACCGAAAGAACAATATGTATAAAGTTTGAAGCAAATCTATCAAAGCGTTTAGGCTATAGACTCGAGGACAGACAGACAGACTGACAGAATGACAGACAGACAAACGAATTGGGGGACCCACTTTTTTGGTGTTTTCTATGATCGTAATGTCATGTTTGATTTTTTTTACGAATACATAACTTGTCTTATAGTACCCATAATCGCAAGTAAAAATAAGAACTGATCTTATTTAATATAAAAAGAATACATCACGTACCTACCTACTCGTACATATATACAAAAGTGAAACAAATTTTTTGTTTGCTGAAGAAACCAAATTATAGTTAAACCGAGTTCTAACGCAAGACGCCAAATTGTGAGGGTCCAGCTAAATCGAAGTTCTAACTCAAACAAAGTTTTAAATTCGAGTTCTAAGGCGTTAAAACTTGTTGAAGGTATGAGTTAGATATCAATCAAGTTCTATATTTTCGTTAATCCAAGTTTTAGGGGTTAGAACTTTTTCAAGAAATTAGCCGTTATTGAACGAGAAAGTAGAGTAAAACTAGGATTTAGGAATGCTGAAACTCTGTCTGATTTATCTTCATTACTTATAAAATAAGGTTTTTGCAATTTTACAATTTCATACCACAGTGTTTCATATAATAACAATATAAAGGGGTATCCGTTTTGCGGTTTCAAAAGTAAACGTAAATAAAACACTTATAGAAAATTTTTTTTCATGATATTTCTTTTTTTTTAATTATGAAGTTTGAACGTTGGCATTATGTGTGAAACACTACATTTTTTAAATGACCACCACGCGAATTAGTTGCAAGCATCGATTCTTTTGAGGTAATTTTCGACCAATTTTACACACATATTGGGCGGTATCTCAGCCATAACTTGACGATTGCTGGTTTTCAAGTGCTCAAGAGTTAAAGGTTTATCTGCATAAGCACGGCCTTTCGCGTAGCCCCACTAAGAAAAGTTCATCAGTGTCAAATCGCATGATCTTGATGGCCAGTTGATATCTCCACGACGAGAAATTGCGCGGCCAGGAAATGTCTCTTGCAATAAAGACCATACCGCTCCGAATTGACGGTGACAGTCGTTCCATCGTCGTTTTCGAAGAAGTAAGGTCCAATCACACCCCGGACCAAAGAGCGCCCAAGCAGTCACTTTATGTGGATGTCTCTTCAATTACTTGAGGATTCTCGGAACCGAGTGAGAAATGTGCTTCGTCGCTGAAGAAAATTTTTTTCTAAAAATCGCCGTCCACCGCCTGTTGTTCAAGCACCCATTCGACGGATCTACGACGTTGTGAATTGTCAGCTGGCTTCAGTTGTTGTGTGAGCTGGACTTTATATGGATTAAGGTGTAGATCCAAATGCAAAATACGCCATACTGTGCCCTAAAACAGTCCTAATTCCTGAGAACGACGAGGATTTGACATATTCGGGTCTTCGGAAACACTTTCACTTACAGCAGCGATATTTTCAGTGCTACGAGCGAAACGATTATGCACAGGCCTTACAATATCTGTAACCAATCCAGTCTCTTCAAATTTCTTCACAATGTTGCCAATTGCTTGCGTAGTTGGACGATTATGTAAACCATAATCTCCTCTTAAAGCACGATATGTGGCTGTGGCAGAATCACCTTTTTTGTAGTAGGTTTTAACAATTCTTATGCGTTGTGCGATAGTTAAGCGATCCATTTTCATAAATGTCAGTTTTTCAACTGGAAAAAAAAATTTGGATTAAAAACTAAGTTTGTCAGATATCGAATTCCATGCCTATACTTTTGAAAGCTCAAAATGGATAACCCTTTACCACGCTCTCATTAAGAGCGAGCAAGTAGGGATGACGGTGTATAAGGATCTAATGCCAGCCCAGGATCTAATTACTACCTTTGTTACAAAAAATATTTCCACTTTAAACGAGACACGAGAGAATCAAATAAGTATAATAAGAAAGTTGGTTACCTCTTATGATCAATGAGAAACTTACTCCACAGTAATTCGCTACGAGTATCCAGTATATAATTTTCGCCCGCATGGTAATGTCTTACATCCTCTTCTTATATTTTCTGATATGACTCAGTGTGAACTGTAAGAATGACAAATGAAATTTCTATACTCCTGGTGCGTCGGTCGCATCGTGATCGTTATGTGTTCCGCTGATATTGGCGGGTGGCTATTATGTATTAAGTGACTGGTGATGGTGTATAACGGTAGTGTACTGATCATATGGTGTTGCTCGAGTATTGCTGCTGACACTATTTCTCATATTCGTCAATTAACTGCTAACTAAAGGTCCTAATCCAAAAACCCATGATCTCTCTTTTCATTCATCAGACTAACTGCTTACGGATCAAGAAACAAACAGAATTCACTCAGTTCAGTGTCCACAAAGCTGCAACAGGCAGATAGTCAATATTTGTCCCTTGTTGTATTTTGAGCAGTCTGTTCGATGTTGTTTCTAATTGAACACTTTTTTTCAGATTGTGATTTTGGAGTTACTAATTTTACTAAGTATGTAAGTAAAAAAAAAACGTTTTCAGGAATAAGTTTGCGTGTAAAAAATGAGGTTATCCAATTGCGTTGCGGGAATTCATTGCGATAGATTCACTCTGTAAGTTGTTTTTTTTTCAGTTTTCTATTGAATAAGAATAGTCAAAAACGACTTTGTTGTTTTTTAGGGAGAGTTATTTGCTTAACTTCTCCCAGTTATTAGACGATCAAACCTTGGACGACGTAACGGCGAGCTGCAAATTCCGCTTTGATGCTGCCGATGAATCTTCTTAAGATTTACAAGCCAACATGATGTGAGAATGCAAAATCATCACTTTTAATGAAAGCAAGATGGCGCATAAACGAGTTTTGAAGGCAGTTGACCGAACGATGAAGTGACCAGGACAATTTGGTGGGCGTATGATAACGCTCTCCGGAGATTTTCGTCAAACGCTTCCCGTCATCCCGAAATCTGCTGCTGCCGATGAATTAAATGCATGCTTGAAATCGTGGATTTGTGACTACATGTCAAGAATTTGAAAATGACGACGAATATGACAGTCGCATTACAGAACGACCCATCGGCTGCTGAATTTTGAGACAACTGCTGACGTTTAGTAATAGTCAAATTCCTTTTTATGTTTCGTCTGGATTGGTATAGTTCGTGGCAGAGTTTTGTTAGTTCATATCGTCGAAGGGAAAACTACTCAACAAAGTGTTTTGTCGGTATTGTACACAATTATTACATTGATCGATTCGATTAGGGAACAGGTAGTACTTGCAGCGTAGAATAAGGACAGGACGTCGATAGCTTGAATTTCATCACTGCTTTCCTACAACTTGACAGCGAGACCGACAAGGACGAAGCAACCAACTATCAGAGACGGAATTTTTAAACTCGCTTGATGTGCCAGGAACTTCGGCGCATAATTTACAGCTGAAAGCGGGGAATCGGAATCATCTCTAAATTGTGCAAAGGCAAGCGGTTGTCCGTGAAGAAACTAATGAACAATATGATTCATCGAGCACAAATTCGTATTATTCTAACTGATCGCTTATTCCATCTTAAGGGGATTCAAGTCCCTGTTCGATTGGCTTTTGCGATGACAATCAATAAAACAGAAGGCCAATCGTTGGAAGTCTGTAGTATTAATACCGAATTTCCTCGTTTTTTCGCACGCTGTATGTTGCCTGTTAGCGTGTTGGCAAACCGTGTTCGGTGTTTATTTTTGCCCTGGAAAGCAAATCGAAAAAGATTGTTTATAATATCGGTATCTACTGATTTCGATTCGATTCAAATAACACACATTGAATTGGAGTGAGGCAAAGTTCGCCGGGTCCGCTAGTTAATGTTATCCTTTCTACCTCTTATTGCTCTCTAGCCGTTGTTTCAATTCACTAACCATTTAGAAAGTATGAATTTTGAATATATTCAGCTCCTCTTCTTCGACAATCAGTCCTCGTTTCCCAAAAATAATAAGCTTTCTGCTGTTGGAGATGGTTCCTTTCTTCAGGGAATATTCTAGAACTAGAAAACCTTAAGAATACATTTATAAATAAGACTGTATCGAATGTACTTCTCCCAAGACTTACTGTCAGAAGTCTACAAGCAAATTTGGAAGCTCTTTAAATAATTCTGAAAAAAATGGTCAATATCTCACATAAAGATACTTGCAACTCCGCAGTTGTTTTCAATGAACAATACTTAATGAATATAAGAATTGAATTATTGTTTTTCCAGTCTTTTCTCCCAGAAAAAAACTTACCTCGAAGGCAGGTTTAGGGTAGATTCTTATGTAATTTGATAATGTTCAGTTCTTTGAAGCTACACAATTTAGTTATTATTATATACCCTTTTAAATGTTTCACAATTCTAATTTATTTACGTGTAAATTGTAACATTAAGTTATACACAATTTGGACTAATAAACAAAATAATTATTATCAATTATGTAATTAATTTTATTATTCTTTGAATATTCTTCACAATTAATGAATGATAATCTCCTCCGAGGATGATTAACATTGAACAACTTCCATTTTATGCTTTCAACCATTTTCAATGTTTAAATTAAAATGTTAAGATGAATACTTGAGAAATAATTATCCAAGAAAAAATAACAAATTAAAAACGAAATGCTCATGGAACTAGACAGACATAGAATACTAGATGGCACATTGCGGAGCTTCAGCTCATAGCTATAATTCCTGGGCAACACTTATATATCTCTTATCATCTTGCGTATCCATTGCGGTGCCATTAAGGACGAGACTTGAAAAATTAATTAAATTCCTGTGAAGATAATTGCATTTGGTCATAATGCAATGAATGATGATCCACAAAGCAAGACTGATGCATAGAGGCTTCAAACCAAAAAGAAGAATGAGACTTTCATTCAAATGAAAATGGCACTAACTAAACCGCAGCCATAGCATCAGTTCCCAAACACCAGCCAGCCAGCGCTTTAATGGTTGCTTTTTGGAAACCTAGTACTCTACTATCGTATACGAGTATAATATGGTTTGGCTGGATGTGCCCTTGTCCTTCTCAACCTTCCTTTCCTTTCTATGGTTATGCTGATGCTATACACTCTACTCGTATCTGTTATGTGCTGTGGCACACTTTGTCGTTGAATAATCATTCGAAAATCCTTAAGTGGTTTTCTAGTGCCAAATTAAAGCTCAGGCTGCTCTCGCCTCGCTCACAATCATCCCTATATTCCTCTCTTGAATTAAAAGGAAACCATGTGGTCCCTTTATAGCGCGGCTGCAGCATCGGTGATTACTGAGGAATGCATTTAATTAGTTGTTATACATTTAATTAAATTAATTTAAATGTAAATTGCTTTTAAATGAAAATCAAACGATATACCTACCTTACCGACTCGAATAACAAGAAGAACACTGCATGCCCATAAGAAGCACGGCATTTGTTTTCACTGACTATGTACAATGTATTTTAGATTGTTAGAAGAGTATAGAATTTGTAATATTTAGAAGTGCCGGTGTACTAAATCAAATAACAATTGGTTAAAAGTCATACCATTTCCCTTTAAAAGAAAGTCAAATTCCTATCTCCCTAAAGGTTTGTGATAAAAAAGGACTATCTTGAGATATGCAAATAGTGTGACAGGAAGGTAGAGCATATGCAGTTAAAGGGGCATTCGACTTTCGGAAATTATTTGTTTCTTTTAGCATACCCAAACCGCGCGAATACTTATAATGGGTTATCCATTTTGCGGTTTCAAAAGTAAACGTAAATAAAACACATATATTTTTTTTTTCATGATATTTCTTTTTTATTATAAAGCTTGAACGTCGACATTATGCGTGAAACACTACATCATTTAAATGACAACCACGCGAATTGTTGCAAGCATCGATTCTTTTGAGGTAATTTTCGACCATTTTTTGACACATATTGGGTGGTATCTCAGCCATAACTCGACGAATGTTGGTTTTCAAGTGCTCAAAAGTTAAAGGTTTATCTGAATAAGCACGGTCTTTCGCGAAGCTCCACAAAAAAAGTCCAGCGGTGTCAAATCGCATGATCTTGGTGGCCAGTTGATATCGCACGACGAGAAACTACGCGGCCAGGAAATGTCTCTTGCAATAAAGGCATATTCGCTCGAGTTATGTGGCACGTGTTGTTGAAATTACATATTCTCCAAGTCGTATTCTTTAATAGCAGGCAAAAAAAGTCGGTTATCATATGACCATAACGCCCCGAATTGACGGTGACAGCCGTTCCATCGTCGTTTTCGAAGAAGTAAGAGCGCCCAAAGAGCGCCCCAAACAGTAACTTGTTGTGGATTTAATGGGCTCTCTTCAATTACTTGAGGATTCTCAGAACCCCAAATACGACAATTTTGTTCATTAGCATACCCACCGAGTGAGAAATGTGCTTCGTCGCTGAAGAAAATTTTGTTCGAAAAATCGACGTCCACCGCCTGTTGTTCAAGCACCCATTCGACGAATCTACGAAGTTGTGAATGGTCAACTGGCTTCAGTCGTTGTGTGAGCTGGACTTTATATGGATGTAGGTGTAGATCCTAATGCAAAATACGCCATAATGTCCCGTAAGACAGTCCTAATGCCTGAGAACGACGAGGAGTCGGCACATTCGGGTCTTCGGCAACACTTTCCCTTACAGCGGCGATATTTTCAGTGGTAAGAGCGAAACGCTGATGCACAGGCCTTACAATGTTTGTAACCAATCCAGTCTCTTCAAATTTCTTCACAATTTTGCCAATTGCTTGCGTAGTTCGACGATTATGTAAGCCATAATCTCCTCTCAAAGAACGATATATGGCTGTGGCAGAATCACCATTCTTATAGTAGGTGTTAACAATTTGTTTGCGTTGTGCGATAGTTAAGCGATCCATTTTCGTAAATATCTGGCTTGCAACTGAAAAAAAAGTTGATTTAACAACTTAGTTTGACAGATGTCCAATTCCAGTCCTATACTTTTCAAACCGCATAATGGATAACCCTTTTTAAAGTTCAATATGGGGCTCCACTGTTGTAACTTCGAATTCTTCCGATCTCGAATGGAACGGCGCAATATCCTCACATTATTCAGGAAAAAATAATAAATCTCACTCTAAACAGAGACACGATTGAATTTAATATAAGACCCACCTTTGTTCAGCACGACGCGACGTCTATTGTTTATTATTAAACGAATTATTATTCCGGACATTATCCTTAAGCAAATTTAGAAACTGAAAAGAAATATTTACCTTTCCCAACAAAAAAAACCTAATCAGAAATAAATGACAGAATTTATCATTTAGTACATTTTAGTACATACCTACTAACTTTAACACAATGAGTTCGAGAATCGCATTAGGCGTTTGCGTGAAGTTGGAAAATGATAAATCTCTATGAACACTATGAAATAATATTTTTTTTCACTTCATAACTTTACAGATCGGGAATTGACCCACCGTACAATTAATGAAATAGCACTCGCGTTAAATTAATTACACAAAAAAATAAAATGCACGACTGGATCGCACGAACTTGCTCTTATGTTCGATCACATTGTAGTCATTTTTTACTTAATTTTTTATATATACAAAATTTCTAAAAAAAATTGGTATGACAATCTTAAATATTTAATAATATAAACTTAAAAAAAAAAAAGATTAATCAAAGATAAGATAATTCTAAATTCTGAAATAAATATGTACTATAACTAATTTGAGCTCCAAAAAAATATACCATTTTATTTCTTGGACAAATTTGAATTTATGAGAAAAAAATTTTAAAAATCTGTCGAGCGGCTTTTGAGAAAAACAGTTTTTTTTTAACTTTTTGAAAACATTTAAAAAAATCAAAAACGCCAATTCATAGGTATTCAGCAAATACATATATATATAATTTTTGGAAAAAAATTTAATGAACAGTTTTCAAAATATATTTTTTTAAGTTTTTTTTTAAATGCTAAAATTTTTTTCAAAACTTTATACATAAAAAAATAATTTATTAAAAAATATATTTTTTTTTATCCATGAATTCAAATGGCATCTTTGTGTTCCCTCAAACTATAACGACAAAGCAATATAAAAACACTTAGGTATGTATATTATCACTTTATTTGTACCTCACTATTATTCCCTTTTTTTTACGAATTTTTGCTTACGTCACTGAATACTAAATACAATATATTCCTTCATACATTTATATATACATATGTGTCTTTAAAAATCACATGAATCTTATGTAATGCATATTGCACCTAAATTATGAAGTTGTATGTAGTAGCTACCTACCCACCTACATCTTCCATTTTCATTCTTATATTTACATGTTTACATATTTAGGTTCCATCAATATGTATATATATGTAGATACATTTTACTTTCCTAACTTACATAATTAAACTCCATAACTTAGATTTAAATATACATTTGTACGAAGGTACCTATGTAACTATTCCTTGAACCATCCATTCGACAATTCATTATAATAAGAATCAAGGTAATCTTACCTACATAGGCTTTAAACCTGCATAGGATAACTACACCTAACTAACTAAACCTCAATGGTTAGCTACATTAAAGTTGTTAGCTACAAGAGCAAGTTCGTGCGATTCAGTCGTGCATTTTACTTTTAATCTATATCGTTATCGTTAGAACCGTTTCCGAGAAAAATAGGCTTTAACAAAACGGTTATATGGCAGGTAGGGCAGACCGGGTCTTGTAGAAACAAAATTTACATTTCTTTTTATATACAAAAATCTAAAATAGGTATCAATAAAATTTAAACTCCCATAAATAAAGCATTTTTTTGTTTCTATAAATAAAATGTTCCCATTTAACTATATTATAGACAAGTCATTTTTTTTTAATTTTCCCACTTGACCTCTAGTGGGCCAATTAGCCCCAGTACCGGGCTAAGTTGACCAACGCTATCGGGTAAGTTGACTATGCTATAATCTTGAGTGTATGGTGTATGAAACTGAAATTTTTGAAAAAAAAATTCCTGCTCTGAAATAAATTCGTTACTAGGTATTTTGTTACACATGGCATACGCAAAAATATCCATAAGCTCTGAATTAGGATAGATGTTTTCATTGACGGGGTTTCGTAAGCAAATCTAACATTTTCATGAGCCAAAAATGGCATACTCTTTCCTCGATTAGCATATATAAGCTTGAACACACGCTCCATTATAGTGTGCGCCTTAATGTATATTTTTCTCACAAAAATTCTCTTTTCGCGTAAATCACACGAAAAAATCATGAGTCAACTTACCCCAACAAAAAATAGTCAACTAGCCCCATACCGATCATCTGGCACTAAACGTCAAATTTTTGGCAATGGGGAAAAAATTTAGAAAAAAAGCAAAATAAATGAAATCAAAAAAATTACTTTCAGATGAAAAAATCATTTTTTTTCCCAAAAACTCCAGAACTACATCCACTCCTAACGAAATACAATGTGAGGCTATATAGATAGCTGTGGTTAATGAAAGGGCCGAAAAACAACATTTTAAAATTGTGTAGGTTTTAAGTTATGGGTAGTTAGTCTACATGCTCCTGGGGACAACTAGCCCCGGTTACCCCTACCCTTATTTTTGAGCTAACAAAATTAATTTCCCCTCTGTATACTACCTAATAAACTATATATACCACATTTGAAGCAATTCGGCCATCCGTTTGGGCTATAGGTTTCTATACATACATACAGACAGACTGACAGACAGCTATACAGACGGACAGAATTCTCAGACTATCGTAATATTATAGCTTTTTGATTGTTATCTCAAAACTTGTTTTTCGACGAACGCATAACTTGCCTTATAGTACCTATAATCGCAAGTAAAAATTTTCAAAAAGTTTCAATTTCTTTTACCCTGAAATTCACTTTGAGATCTTGATGTCGTGTAGCCATCACTTGAAAGCTGTTTATTTCCTGAACTTATTTCGGACCAGCACACTCTTACACCAACTAAAGAACATGTAAATGTTTTAATTTTGAAGGGTATGTATTGAAAAACTACTCAATGTCAAAATCACACAACCTAACCAACCTCTCCAAAAAGTACCTAATTGGACTACTTGTTTGTGTTCTATCATGCCCATTCACCATGTTGTTTGTCCGATTTGTAGTTTTTAGTTTTTCGTGTTTAATTTACAAAATGACATAAAGTTTTCTCACTGTCAATGGGGCAAGTTCCTTTTTGTGCTGCTGTTGCTAGTCTCCCTTAGTTCCTGTATTGGCTGAGTTACGACGCATATTTCATGATAACCGATTTCCATTTGGATTGTTAACAAGCAAAACACTAGTTTGTACAACATAAGTTGTTAGCATTTGGTCCTTCCCCCATGCTTTGCATCGTGTTACTATTAGAGGACATTCATTACAATTTGTACTCAGTAAAAGGGCCAACACCGAGAATAGTGAAAGAGTAAAGTTTTACTTGCGGACTGGCAGTAAAGTTGTTCGTGGAAGGAAATGGATGTTTACACCTGCTGATGGTTAAGAAGAGAAATAAAGTTGTCAGAGAGAATGTTGAATAATATTTATGTAAAATATAATATTCATGAATAAGAACCTTTTAATTTTTGAACAAAAAAAAAAAGTATTTGTGGATGCAAAGAAATGAGCTAAACATATGAGACATTTTGTGGAAATTTAGTGTTTAGTTTGACTAGATGGCGAAAGTATAAAAGTTCAATGCACAATTTCTGGTTTGTTGTATTCTCGTGCGAAATGGGTCAACTACAGATGTCCCAAGAAGTATTGCTGTTCGTCTGAGAATATTACTTCTTGGACAGAAGACGTTCGTATGGTTCCACTAAATGACGAGAAAATAAACCAACGCTACGGAAATGTTGAACGGTTTTTACTTTATTGGTTCTAGAAAATCGATTTGAAACAAGAATGTTTCCCTGGTGATCTTCTATTTATACGCTAGACTTTTTTCATGGTTCAGCAATTGTACAATATATACAGTATTCTAATTCGTATATATAAATCTACGAAGTAGATACACGGAAGCACTGGCAACCACTGGATACCATCAACTTAAACATTACACACATAATACCAACAACACAATATACACTACATTAATGTATGAGCTATAGTCCAAAATGCGTTTCGCCCAGGTACGATAGTTGGGCTCATCTGTTATATGCTATCGTACCCTTCTAAGGCGCAATGTTTTTCGGTCGATGATTACCGACTCTTATAAAATTTACAATATTTACACACTGCAAATTGGATTATTTAGGTGAATTTGGTTAAATTCGTGCACCTATAAGTGTATGGTATTATGCCCGTGGACTGGTCATTAATAATATTGAAGAAAAAGCATATAATAATGTAATATTATTTTTTGTTTTTGTGGACTGTATGGATTAAAGCCAAAATGAAGATTTTAATGACAAAAATAATATTAACTTGTTATTTGCGTTTTCTTCAAATATTAATAATGTTATGAGCATAAAAAAAACAAAAATATCACCGCCAATACACACAATACGCTATAAACTAATATTATCAACAAAACGAACAACACAAAAATTCCTCGTCAAATACACACAATACGTATACGTACTACATTAATCCAAGGGAATCCACAACGAACCCACAAAAAAATTAAATAAACAAAAAACTAAGCAACACAAAAAAAAAGAATATCTGGATGAATACACACAATTCATGTAGGCACCTACAGAATGAGAATCCACAACACCTACCAACAAAAAAAAATCCTTAGTGAATACCCACAATGCAGATACATACAATATCTGCACTCAACTATGAATAACTACAAAACGAACGAAAATTTCGTATGTCGGGTCACGTCAGATGTCGGTCGGTTTGTCAGCTCCATAGACATTTTTTTACCCCAACGCTGCAAAAGAAGTTTTACTTCAAAAATTCCAATTTATAATAAATGCATGCCATTAACAAAGCTAGGAGGCACAGTATCAGAAAATTATACCTAAACAAGGTAAGCCACCAACAGAAGTAACATCATACAGACCAATATCGGTTACACTAATCATGGCAACATTTTTCGAAAAATTGCACTTAGCAAAATTATAGTGGAAGCTCCAAGCTTCCAGTTTGGATTTAAAAATAAACATTAAACGATTGATCAAGTGCATCGAATTAAGGTATTATGAAATAGGAACTAGAAGAAAAAGAAGTATTCAATAATCTATTCTCAGATGTTGCTCAAGCCTTGACAAGGCTTGGTACTTGATACTTGACTACATTCTGCATACGCAGTACTACGAAATGCTTAGATCCTATGTTGCAAGGCGACTCTTTAGAATACGGTGCGACCAAATTTACTCGGAACTTAAGAAAATTTAATCCGGAGTATCACAAGGAAGTGTCCTAGGACCAACCATGTATTTGTTATGTAATAGGGATATTCTAGTGGACGCTATTCGTGGCCATCTTTGATGATGATACTGCTGTATTGGTGGCAGATGAATCAGTAAGATCCGTTAAACTTGAAACTAGAGGCAGTATTGCCAAATACAATGGAATGACCTTAGATACAAAGCTCAGATGGAAAGAGCAATTAAAAAATAAAAGAGAAGAACTTAGCTTGAATTACTGAAAAATGTATTGCTTACGGGAAAGAACTCTGACATATGTATCCCGAACAAATTAGTGCTTTACAAGCAACTATTATGGGTTGTACAAAAAGAGAAATGTGAAGTAGTAAATGCCCCTTGGTACATAAGAAATAGTGAAAACGTGACCTTCAAATTGAAATGGTTACTGAAGTGGCTAAAAAACACGCTGTATCACACAATCAATGAAAAGTCATATCAACACTGAAATGGAGAGCGTCTGAAATGTTCGAGGCATTGTTCGGAGATTATGAGGAACGAAGCCCCATGGGCTGATAGTTTCCATCTAAGGGAAAGTATTAACCTTCAAGCTTCCCAAAATGTGATTTAGAAAAATTAATTTAAAAAAAATTAATTTGAAAAAATCTCTATAGATTGGATAAGATAGCGGTAAGGGTCTTACACTCTCATGAACAGTGGTGTCTAAGTCAACAAACAAAATGGAATAATTTATAAAAGCACTACCAAGTATTAAGCACCTGGGGTCTGATTCATAGAAAATACATTACGTACAACAACATACATTAAAATTATTTTCATACATCACATACAATTTTCTGTTTCACAGATTTGACTGGAAGTAATTTTAAAGGATATAGTAAAATGTTAAAGCCACTTTTAGCAATTTACTAAGCTTAAAAGATGATTGAGCTAATTTTAAACGATTTTAACACTTTACTAAAGTTAAAATCAAGGAATGGATACTTTAACTTTAGCAATTTGCTAAATCCATTATGGAATCTAATAGTATATCAGCCTCGCACGCGGGGTGCCCAGGTTCGAGTCGTGCTGGTGCAAATTTTTTTTTTTTTGTAAATAATAAAGTTAAAATGATGACAATAGAAATAACTTACACCTTTTGAGAGCACATGTTGGGTTTTCATCAACATATAATTAATTTACAAAGCATAACAACAATAATTGTGTTCATCAAAATTCAAACCCTACAAATGCTCAGCTTTCTGCTTAATTAGCAATTTACTAGTTTAGAAAAGGTTTAACATTTTTGAAATAGTTATTCAATCAATAAGCACTTAGGAAATTGCTAACTAGTAAAATGTTAGGCCCTTAACAATGGGTTGCTTAAAATTTTGCACCAATGTATTGACAATGATGTATGACATATTATCATATAACGTTTCTATGAAACAGAAATAATACATCAGAGCTGAAAAAATAATGACAAAAAATGTATGAGATCTCTGAAACAGGCCTCTGCATAAAGTCACTATTGTCGTGGATTGTAGGCCCGTGATTCGCGGTGACTTTCGAGTCGTTTTCAAGTTTTTGATGAGCTACTGATGGATAATATCTATTGTGCCCAAAATTGAGTGATATGATTGTGAAGAATAAGTGATTCAAAAAAAAAAAAACTACGCTACGTTCTACACATTCGATACCACAATGAAAATTATGCACAAACCAATTTTGGTTACAGTCAAGGATATACGAACTGGCCCTCGAGACCGTGCTATTTTTTTTTTTTATAATCTACACGCGCTCGACGGATTATACTACCCTTTAAATGTTTCAACACAGCACGGTCGTGAGGTTAAGGAAGAGAAAGAATGTTCTGAGACTGTAGGTGGTTGTTGTCTCAGATTTTATCTTCAGGGATGGCGGCTGAACTAATGCGGAGAAATGTCCGTGTCTTATTTATATATGTCCCTTAAATTCGTATGAATTTTTTTATTCTTTGTCATATTTTATCGGTATACTAGTTTTACTCAATCGCATGTTGTTAGATATACGCCTAAGCTGCATGTAATTAGTAAACCAAATTTATTTTAGAATTGTTTTTTAATGGGAAAATAAGAGGACATCATAGACTAGGGTAGGGATCGAACCTATGTGATCATGAGGTTGACATGCGAATACACAACTATCGCGCCACGGCTACCCCCAAGCACGTTTAGGAGCAGTTTTTCTGTGCGATATCATCCTCTAGTATTGTGTTCTGTCAAATCTTAAAAATGAATTTTGAAGAAATTTTGACCCCGAGGTATCTCGACATGTTTGTAGAATTAACTCTGGATTTCTGATAGATGCTTATCAAAATACTAGCGAAATAAATATGCGAGCTATGTAAATTTTATAGTATCGCCATCTGTATTTCGATAGTGATTCGCTTAGATTTTTTACAATTGATAAAAATCATCGCATTCGGATGACACACCAATTTTGTAGACTAAAGGTGTTAAAAGCTACTTGGAATAGCTATATAGCTATTCACTGACTTATTCATTTACCAAAAAACTGCTTTCCAGTTAAAATGAACTTAATATTCTTGTAGGATTAAGGAGCCTAAAATAAAACTGTCGAAACAGAGTAAAAGTATTTCTAAGGCGAAGTGACATATAGCATACACAATTTCACGTTAATCAATATTATACAAAAAAAATATAACAGATTTGACGAACAAATGTCTATGCAGCACGAATCAACATTGAACTCATACTCATCAATAATCCCGCAAATTCAAACAGATTATTATGATTCACAATTATAATTCCAACAAGAGCTATTAATGAGACAAACCTTAGCAAAAAGTTATCAATATTTCAACCACACGGTCTGCACATATTTAAAAGACAATACATTTCAAATTGCCATCCCATAAATAAATGACATAATCCTTTTGCCGACCTAGCTGATGAAGTCTGTATTGTGTGTACGTTTCGAGCGAAGGCAACACGATTGATATCTACAAATCCATTTATCACATTTTGAACGTGTAGACCCAACCTACCAGTGATGTGTATTAAAAATAAATATTATAGAGGTGCGCCCTCTCAAAGCCATCAGTAGAAGCTAATTATCAATGTAAATTCTATTCCCGAAGGTACGACGCGACGGACCGGATTTCCCAGCAAGTTCAAACAATAATTTCCCGTTTTTAGAGATGGCGCCCAACTTGGAACAGGATGTCATAACACAATCATATCAATATCACATGCAGTGCGGTGTCCTCTGCTCAGAAATCACCGTTAATATTGCCAGCTGTTTGGTTTTGACTCCCGCGGGATATTTGCGGCAAGCGGCAGCAACGTGGTCATTTCTGAAAGACTGCATAGTTCATGCCGTGCATGGACATTGGACAGGACAGGGACATCATGTCACACCGAGCGAATATTCTTGCCGTTTTTGTTGTATAATTCAAATCGCATTTGCAGAGGCATTGTAGTCGAATAATTGAAATCGACCCGTGATTATTATTTTATACATCAGCGTCAGAGCCAAAGTTATGCTTTACTCTCTCTCTCTCTCTCTCTCGCGCCGTGTGTTGACGGTATTCTGATGAATTTGAATCATGAATGTCTATCTAGAGCAACTACATACCGGGCCTCGCCAACGCAATTTGTGGCTTTGTCCTGTGTTCTATGTGCTATGCACAATGACACCCAAAGCTATATGAATGTGAACACACAATGAACTGAACATGGATTTTCATTAGCCTTTATGCACAGAGTTGTCGTGAAGCACTCGACTTTAGGTGTCTTTTCATAGGTTTCCCGTCCCTTGACCCTGTCAGTGTGCCCGCTTCCAGAAACAGAACTATCGTCGAGTCATATTTATGTGTCCCACGGAACTACATCACAAACCATTATCACATTTTTTCACGGTAACGAAATTTATTCACCTATGTGTGTTGGCCATATCGTTGTGAATAGTTGGGCGCACTGGATGTGGCGATGTGGGCACACACAGTCATTTCTGCTGCTGTAACTGTCTTCAAGTGTGAAAACTGAATTTCGCCAGGTTAGGTTCCTTATTTTGTATCAAATAAATACATCGTAAATACAGGGTGGCACAAGAATCGTGTTACAATAAGAAATTTAAATAACTTTTATTTTAATCGATGTATTTGATTAATTTTTTTTAGTGGATTCAAAATTAAATCTTATTTAAATAACTAATGGTTTTTAAAGCAAATGACCTCCACGCTCATCCACGCATGTGCGGCATCTAATCAGAAAATTGTTCATTGCGGCCTAAAGGGTTGAAATTGGGATCGCCTCAATTATTGTCTTAATGGACTGCTTCAATTCAGTCAAATTCCTGGGTTTCGTTTTGTACACTTCCTGCTTGACATAACCCCATAAAAAAAAGTCTGGTGCAGTCAGGTCAGGTGACCTTGAAGTCCAGAGGAAAGTGCAGTTTGTGGATATCAATTTGTTTAGGAATGTTCGTTGGAGCTCAGCCATAACTTGTGTGGCTACGTGTGCACTTGATCCATCTTGTTGAGACCAAATCCCGCTGAAAGGGATACGTCTTCGGCGAAGTTCTGGCTAAAAAAACTCCTTTAACATCTTTAAATAACGGTCCCCATTGACAGTTTGTGTTACACCGTATTCTTCAAAGAAGTAAGACCCGACAATACACCTTGATGAAACTGCGCACCACACAGTGACGCGTTCGCGGTGCAGTTCCGTCTCATGGAGCATTTCTGGATAAGATTCACTCCATCTACGGCAATTTTGTTTGTTAACATTGCCGTTTAAGTCAAAATGGGCCTCATCAGACATGAACAAATAATCTATCAATGTGTTGTCTTCTTGGCCATTGCAATCATTTTCCGGGAAAATTCCAGACGAACAGGCAAAGCCTGCGCGCTTAACTAGCTTGTAATTTGGACTTTGTACGGAAAAAGGCTTAAGTCATCATGAAGTATCCATTGTAATGACCGTCTGCTAACTCAAATTTGGCCCGATAAGTTTCGAGTCGAAACACTTGGATTTGCCTGTATTGTATCTTGAACCCGAACATTGGGATCTCGATGATACGGTCTTCGTTCGATGCTTCCAGATTCGGCAAACATGTTCACCAGCCTTATAATAGTCCATCTACTCGGGGGAGTACCGCCAAATTCCAGCCTAAATTCCCTTTGGACGGATATGGCGGACTGCAAAAAATGGTTTCGCTGCACTATCCAAATCCGTTTTTTCAGTATCCCAAGCATTCATTTTGATAAATCTAAATAGTAGCCTATAAAATAAAAAAAATAAGCCGATTACTCACACTGAAAAAAAGATATTACGTTTTATTTTTGTAGCACGATTCGTGTGCCACCCTGGATTCAGATCTTTTTGTTTTGGAAAATCAAATTACTTTTCGATAGTTTAAAAAAAATATATGACACATAGTTGTAAAAGAATGCAATCTTTACGAATCGTTCATTGAATTGAATTAAAATATTGCATTCTTTGAATCAATTTTGAGACTACCGTTTGTGCGGTCACCAACTTTAAAATGAATTGGTATAGTGCGGGGTTAGGAAAATAAGTATCGATTTAAAAGGCGGTAGATTTTTAAAATGGGTGCGAAAAATATGTTAAAATATCTCTACTACATAATCTGAGTTAAGATCAAGAGTATATTAGTAAGTATTCCTAGAATCGAGATTTGTTAAAGTCGAATTATTTAAGAGGATGGAGATTTTCTTACTTTGGATCTAGGCTTCAACCAACAAGTATTTAGACGTCAATTTGATCCTGGATTACCACGTAAAATTGTTTGAGTTCGCCCATGACATCCGTGCACTACTTGAGTCAAAGTCTTCCTCTCTTCCCTGGAGTTGGATTCGAAAACTTTCCGGGCCAGAGCAACAGTGTTTATCCGCTCAATGTGACGCAGCCGTTTCCGTCATTCGAACTTTACTTTTTTGTCTATTCAATAAAATTAGCTGTTATATCTCTTTCTCTCTCTTAGTGCATATAATTATTATTTCTGAGACCATACATTATCCGGGGAATTTTCGTCTCAAAACAACCTAAGACGTTCTCATCAACCATTGACAAGATGTATGCCATAAGCTCCAGTACTTTTTGGTCTTAAGTTAATTTATAGGTTGAATTGTTCCAACTGATTAGGTGTAGAGTTTGTTTTATTACCTAATTCCAATTTTTCAAATGAAAACTTGCCAAGTAAACCAACACAAGTAAAGTCAGTAATCATTAAATAACACATTTCTCTAATAATTTTGAGGTTCTTCCATATTACTCTAATTAAATTATTTGATATTTAACATTAATAAACTTAGAACTTGGCGTACTTTTAGATCTCACTACTTTTCACGGCTGACTTGATACGCAAAGGTTTTTGTATAACAAGAAAATTAACACTTATGTTTTTGGTGTGATAGTGAAATCACACCAATAACACCAAAAACTTTTAGCAAAGATTCTTTTTATCAGCAAAAGTGGGTGGAATAAGCGCCCAATGAGAGCCTCTCGTAAGGCAACGTTTTTTTTTAATTTATGTCTTTTGTTCTTACTTTATACCTTATACCTCTACCAATTTTCATAAATTAGAAGTGCTTCATTGAAATGATAATAATTGATAAGATTTTAGTGGACGAAACGCCATTGCATTAAAAATGTCATAATTTTAAATTTTTCTTCGTACACACCCGAGAACTGACCGCTCTACCAAATTTCATAACCCTGCACCAGTGCTCTCAATATGCATAATATTATTTCTGTGAAAATGAGTGGTTGCCACGCCCATTGAATGTCAAATCTCAAATTTATAATTTCGACTTGTTTACATGCCAAGACCTATCGCAGTACCAAATTTCATCATTCTACGGCAATCAGATATTCTCCAAATAATTAGTATCAATTCTATGCAAATGGGCAGTTGTCACGCCCTTGACTGTAAAATCTCAAATCTTAAAATGTTGTCTTTGCCTGCACCTTGAACGTTGACCCTATAAATGCTCCATAATTTTGATGATCTGTCAGTGAGTCTCATCTCAGTCTCATATCTCGGCAACCACTATTGCTAAGGAAGTGAAATTTAGACTTAATTGACTTAATAGGCACTATAGTTAGGGGGGGGGGGGTCGAAAATCGCCTGAGTTTGATCCGGTAAACAGGGTGTAGTGCCAGAACTTGGCTCGTCACTACCATACCCTTTGATTGCAGTAATGATTTTTCCAAGTCCTCAGTATAGACTACCATGTTCCCTTGATCATCATTGCAGACTTGGGTTCGAGTTTTGTATTTAAGCTTGAGTGATTCTCCATTTCATTTAGTAGATCTTCCGAAGCTGACTCCTTCTATGCGGGCTTTAGGTCAATAAAAGATGTTAATTTAATGTAACAACGCTTGGAACGTGTATCCGCTTTTTATCAGACCTATTTTTACCATTTAAAATACAAAAATAAAAACAAAAATTAATTCACCGGATAAAGTGAAAAGTCAAACAAATAATTAAAGGTATAAAAATTATGTTAAATATTTCTTTAAAAAACAGAAAGGATGAAAATCTCGAATTCCGCGATGGTGGGATTTCCTTGTCCATTCTTTTAAAAAGCCCGTGTTGCTACCTAGTATCCTACTCATAGAACTCAATACATGTGGTGTCAGAGGACTTCCCATGGGATTAATAGATATCTTATCTAAAAAAGCCCTTGCATCTGCAGCCGTATGACGTCATACTTCCTTAAAGTATTTCTCTTTTTGACATCGGTCGGGATATTCGTAATCCTTCATTAGGTACAACGATGCAACGGTTAAGATCCCTGATACCGGAACAGTAAATCTGGTTGATTGATCAGGAGATCTATATGTCCCTTTATGAATATTGAGGTGTGAGAACTGCGTTCTGTCAATTACGATTTTATATGCCCAGCTGCAAAGCCAATCAGCCTAAGTCCGATCTCGGAAGTGCTGTCGGGCATGCTGTGCTTTTTATTTACAACTTTTTTCTTAAAATCACCACACCCTCTTCGTAAGTATATCTCTGGTCCCTGTTGCTTGAGACTTGCTTAACATTTTATAGGAAGTTTTTTATGACTTAATACAAAGTCTGAATAGTCTAACAAAAATTTTAAGTTTTTAAGAGTTAAATGTTTTCAAAAGTTTTGTAATTTAATTCTGTCACTCGCAAAATCCACCTTGACATGTGATGAGACAATTTCTTGTACCTCCATGCGGTTCCTTATGATAAATTTTATTAATCATAATTTTGCAAACAAAAATGTATATTCCGAAGCGAGTCAAGACCAACTTCGACCATTAATCATTTGGCTTTATATATAATAGCACATATAGGTATACGTGTCCAAAAATGTAAGGGCTTGGTTACGATTCCCTTTAGAGCTCCAAAGGGTATATATGTATGTACTAGTGCATAAAAGCCGCAAAAAATCATCCTTGGGCTTCAAAGGCAAAGCTGTGTGGAAAATTTTTGAAAAGTGTAATTTATAAGGAAGGACCGGTGACTCCGATTTTGGTTCGGATACAACAGCAACGTTAACGTCAACGACAACACAGACGATAGCGACCTTACCGAAATCCTTACCAAGGGTAGACACAGGCAGGACCCACCATTAGCTTCGTCACGTGGGATAGGAAATCGTCCCTTACATGATGATACATATTCGCCAACCATACGTTCACACAGCACGAGTGGGTTTCATCTACTGGGGGTGATTTTTTGAGGCACGAAGTATTGCGGTAGTGAAAGATGAACTAAAAGTTTATCATCATGACTAAATTTAAGTTGACTCTATGTCGCGCGTCGGTCGTATGTTATGTGGGAAGTTTTGCAGAATAGAATAATGGTTGTTTAGCCAGTTTAGCTAGTTTAGCATAACTACCTTTTAGTGGCATTACGAAATAGCTTTCAGCTATTATTTAGTTATCTATCAAGTAAAACGCATGCAAACAATGTATTTATCTTGTTTAATGTGTCAGGCTTAGAGCTTATAAAAGGAAATGAGGTTATAAAAGTGAAATAAATGTTTTAGAATTTCGAATTATAATAATTTTGGTATATGATTAAAATTGACACTGCATAGAGAACATAACAGAGTTATGACTCAGTACGTGGCGGTTTATTTAAAAGAGCTTTCGTAATAGTTTTATTAGATGAAATTCATTAACATTATTACCTATTATAAATTATTTAGGACGCATTGTAACGGCACTATGTAACTACTATGAATTTTGTTAAATATTATAAACCTCTGAAGTAGCATTCCTTTATTGTTATATGTGACCGACATTTTTACGGGTACATTTAAAGCTTTCTACAACATGACTAAATATAATATACTCTTCTAGAAAAAAATAAATGCATTTAATATCAAATACATGAAATGAATCTCTTCTTTGTTGAGTTAAAAAATACTTCTTTTATAATCTAACAGTATGTTTTTACTCTTTCTTTTTTATAAACCAATAACCACACTATCCAGTCCCATTCGTTTTATTGGAAAAAAAAACTAATAAAAACAATTTTGCACTCTAACAGAATTTAACTTTAAAAATAAGATTTGAATACTAAACGTTGAGAGAGGAAAGTCAGTCAGCATCTGATTCGATTGATGTCGTATTCAAGCCTACAGAACAAAATGAACTTTTCGTGGTTCTTCTTTTTTGTCGTGTTCGGTATTGGTATATACGGTATTTGTATTCCTTATCTTACATTTCCGAGTGTTGTATTTGTTTCGGCTTGTTTGAGTGGGGGAGACGTCCAACGGTTCAAAAAAAATTTCAGAAATTTACCGAACTAACTAAATGTTTTTTATTACGTTAACTGTGGAGCTTTTTTTTTGTTTCAATCCAATCCTATGGAAAAATCGATTGTGCGAAATGACCATGAAAAGAATAAAGAAAGCAATGACAGCAACAAAACATTTGAAACAACTTTTTAATAATAATAATAATAATAATAAAAAAGAATACATGGTATGGTGTTCAGCGTTCACCTACGTCACTTGGTGACAAAAATGCATACAAAAAAATCCAGAGACAAAAACAAACGTCAGTTGAACTACGTTAGTTGGTGACGATGTGTGCGAGAGAGATAGGATAATGAAATGAGGAATATCATACCAATATCCTTTATATCATTTAACTTGAACTTTTTTTTGCACTACGTAATATATAATAATAATGTTTATTGAACTGATACATATACAATTGGCTCTTAATTCTTTTTTACATTACTTATATTACATTGACATTTTAATTTGTTTTAGCACTTAAGGTGTAATATTATACATTGTTTTAATTTTTTTTGTTAAAATTATTTAAAAAAATGTCCTTGAATTTCTTATACTACTTACTAAAACCTATGTGGGTAATCTCGGGTCACATCCAGATATCTTGGTTCGGGGTATCGCTCTTCGCTGGTCATGCTATTCACTAGGGTGTTTGGGTGGATGATTAGGTTGCTTTTGGCAGCACTGATCATGTACTTGTCGAGGGGTGTTAATCCGGACGCATCGAAAAGTCGTTTGTTGCTGAAGTGCTTTTGTCGTCGCTGGTCAAAGTGGAGTCCCGTGCAGATCCGGGGGATTTTCTTCTCAAGCATTCCAAGCCTTCTCATGCTGGTTTTGTATACAGTCAACCATGCAGGAAAACAATATGTCATAATGGGCCTGAGAAGTTGCTTATAGATAAGCAGTTTCATCCTCTGGGGGAGTACATTCCTTTTCCGCATTAGAGGGTGGATTCGCTGAAAAGCGAAATTCGCCTTTTTTAGGGTAGCTGTCACGTGCGGGTTGAAACGAAACCTCTCTTCGAAATTGATACCCAGATATTTCACAGTTGGTTTGGTTCTTATTTGTGGGCCGTCGGGCAGATTGATAATAATACTTCGGCAACTTGTGGCTGACGACGTGTTCCGATGCCCCGCTGGTCTTCTGAAGCAAACCTGCTCGGATTTAGTTGAGTTGACTTTGATGCTCCATTTTGTGTAGAATTCCCACAGGCGTCCCAAATATTCTTCTACTCTTCGGGCTGCAATAACTAGATACATAGATTTGGCATATGTTAGCGAGTCTTCTGCATAGAGAAAATTCATAGAATTGTTTGGTTGGGCCTGATCCGATGTGAAAATGTTGTAGAGGTATGGTCCTAGCTTCGATCCTTGGGCAACTCTTGCTGCTCTTGCTGTTTTCTATTTGGACATAGAACGATCTGGAACTAAGAAAGCTAAAAATTATTTTAATTAGTTTACTTGGAAAATTAAAAATGGTTAGTTTGTATATTAGCCGCTGTATCCAGATGCTGTCGAATGCTTTCTCAATATCCAAGAAGCAGCAGTAGCAACCTGGTCGATATTGAGGGTATTAACAACATCCTTCTGGAATCTCAAGAGTGGATGTAAGGTTGAATGATGCTACCGAAATCCGAACTGCATATCCGGAATGATCCGGTTAGCGGTGCAGAATGTCTTCAACCTCCGAAGAATAAGTGCCTCAAGAATTTTGCTGGTGTTGCTTAGTAGAGATATTGGACTATATCCTGATACGCTACCCCTATCTACTTTCTTCAGTATCGGCACTATCTTCGCTGTCTTCCATCTTTTCGGAAAATAGCAGTTGTTGAATAGGATCGTGAGAAATAGTATCATGACATGGGGGAATTTCCTTATGACATAGTTGGAAATCATGTCTGACCCTGAAGATTTCTTTTGTCATCCACTAACGATTACCTCGGCGCCTTCTTCGGGGTTGGTGGAGGTTCCGATCATCTCTGGATCACTTGCTGGATTTTCATCAGTAAAAGTAGTTATTTCATTGTTCGTCTGCTGTAACTGCTCTATTGTTGAATCCACTTCATGTAATAATGCAGGATCGTTGGGCGGGTTTGGCGCGAAATTTTCTTCAAAATATTGGGCAAATGCTTCCGCCTTGCCCTCAGTGGTCATGTCATCCCCTTGTCTGGTGCTAATTATTTCTGGAATTTTTTTTTTCTTTTTCCGCTGATTTTGTTGATTTCCTTGAACGCATCGGGCCCAGGTTTGATGGATTGTAGCCTCTTTTGGGACTGGTTGTTGTTGAAATGTTGAATGGCATTTCTTAACATAACTTGCCTACATTGAAGTTCACTCTTCAACATTTGATAGTTGCTGCCAATCGTGTTCCAATCCCTTTGATGAATTCTTTGTAGTTGCTTTCTCAATCGCTGCCGATGATTGTAAAGTCGAAAAATCCCTTCTGGGAGATGCTGGTATCTGTCCTGCTTTTTGTACTACATCTACAACTTCAATTGTAGCAATGTTATACGATTCAGCTTAACCTTTCTGCCAGCAATGACAACTCGAAGCCGAAGGTCAAAAACCGAGAAATCAGAACGAAAGATATGCAGAAACACACATAGCCTAAAGCTCTAGGCGTTAGTAATTGATTACTTGCGTTTACATAGGTACACTCCTCACCATTTTATTAGGACACCCCTTAGGTCCGTTTTCTGTCATTCGTTGCTCCTAAGTCAAGCATGCTATACTCTGTTCAATTTATACTTTCAGTACACGACTTATGGGAGAGCTTTTTTAAACACACTGGCGCCTGTCGCTGAAATTCACACTGAAAATAACCCCTGAGTTACATACAAATTGTGTTTGTAGTCGTGTTAAAACCAACGTATATCCTACCATGACCAACTACTGAACATCTAAGTGCGCAGCACACTGCTGCTTGTGTGCCTTCACCATGCACTCAACAATCGTTGTGTACTTTTAAAATAAACTTATTGAATCAGAGTTACCACTGCTAGTTTTATGGTAATTTAGGATGCTTACTACTGCAACCCTGTAAGATTATTAAAATAGTACGGACTTATTGGCATCTCTAACAGTCATAGTGAAATGCAAATATCCTACCTTACTCGTACTAAATATATAAACTGAAAGGGTATAGAGACTTAATTTTTTTTAGAACCAGAGTTCAAATTGATAGCAGCGGGCTGAACTTGAATATTGAGATGTTGTTGGTGATCATCTACGTATATTAAAGGCTGTCGGTAGGTGGTATGTTCAAAGAGCATCTCCAAAGGAGACAGAGGTGATATAAATTATTTCCCACCAGGGGTTAATTCCCGATCTGTGAAGATGTGAAGTGATAAATTTTATCACGCTTTCACGTCTAATTCGATTCTCGATTCGTGAAAAAGTGAAGTTAAATGCCAAACATTTTTCATATGATAATTTTTTTTGTCACAGTCAATTGTTTTGTGAAGAAAATGTTTCTAATCGAATATTAAGAAGAAAAACAGGATTTGGCACATGACAAGTAAGCAACAATTATATTTATACACAAATTTATTTTGGTAGTAAGTTATATTTGTGTTAATTCGAGAAAATAACAAAATTGTTAAATGAACAGATTCACAACAGCCGACGCGACGATGCTCATTCCTGCGACTGATTGTTGGAAACTACCCATTGCAAAAAAATGCAGAGCTTTACCATATTTAAATGGCTTTGAATCGCACTTATAAGTTGAGTATTTTTCAAGAATGCTCTCAATTGACGTATTAAACCCATGCATAATTGTTTTGAGAATCTATAAAGTTCAATAAATTGATATTAGTTGTAACTTCGAATAGATTCTGCCCATCTCGAAGGGAAAGCCGCAATATCCTCACATAAAAAATAATAAATCTTACTCAAAACAGAGATACTATTGAATATAATATAAAACCCTCAATTGTTCAGTACGACGTCTTTTATTAATTTATTAAACGAATTATTATTCCGGACATTATTCTTAAGCGAATTTAGAAACTGAAATAAAATATTTACCTTTCCCAACAAAAAATCTAATCAGAAATGACAGAATTTATCATTTAGTACTTTTTAGTACAAACTTTATTACAATGAGTTCTAGAATCGCATTAGGCGTGTGCGTGAAGTTGGGAAATGATAAACCTCTGTGAAAACTGAAATGATATTTTTTTTATCACTTCATAATTTCACAGATCGGGAATTGACCCCCAGGATAATGTGAGTATGCGAGACATAAAGATCTATATTTACGAATTCTGCTAAGTCTGCAGAGTATTGATGATTAATTATTATATAATAAAAGAACAAATATTGTAATATAAAAATTACTTAAATATAAATTTGAATGATGTTTGTTAGGTGTGTGTTTCTTCTTCATACGATTAAATATAATTTTTTTTTTTGATTATATATTTGTTTGCCTATTTTACTTAATTTTGTATATAGAGAATTTCCTAATTTAAAAAAAAATTGTTTAGCTAGTGTGACAATTTTATGTAGGTATTTAATAACATAAACTGAATTTTAAAAAAAATAAATGAATTTTTCAAAAATCCAAAAAAATACTTTTCGAAAATCTTTAATAACAAAATATTTAAGAAAAATCTTAACTAGAATGAAGAATATACCTATAATAGTGCACATATTTTTATTAAGATAGTTATAGCCATTTTCGAGCTAATTAAAACCGTTTAGGCTGTAGAGATCATTGTACAGACACTCAGACAGTTGGAATTGCGGACCCACTTTTTTGGTGTAAGACGCATTCGGATTTTGAATTTTTTCACGATTTTATGTTTAAAACACTACCCGATTAGTGTTTTTTGATTACAAAAATGCTATTCAAATGCTTTCAATTTTAATTTTAATTTGATATGTTTCATGTGATAATGTTCAGCTCTGGTTCTGTTTGATTATGTATCTATGAAAATATGCGCGTTCACCTGGGATCGCTTTAAAAACGTAATAGCCTATTCACACCAAACTCGTTTACCCTTTTCGTTTACCAAAACGAGTAGAGTGTTCACACCGAACATTTACTTGTTTTTGTTTGACATTTGAGTTGTTTTTAATACATCATGAATGCTAAGCAATCAAATCTTATAATGTTGTATAAAAAGAGACTAAATATGAGGATTTCAACCAACTTTATTTTTGAGCCAGAAGTATGTACAAGCGGGAAGAATCGTCTTCTTCATTGGAAAATAATAATTGAACTTATAAAGAGAAGAAAAATAATAGTTCATAATTGTGCAATGCATAGAAACATGTGGACAAAGGTGAGTTTTTAATAAGAATATTCAACCCAAAGTTCGAGCAAGAGCTTTTTGTCCGTACTTCCCCAAAATCGTTTATTTTTTTTTGCATTTCCTGTAAATAAAAAGAACTCATGCATTAAAAATTTATTCCAAATGAGTATTTTAAAAAATGTCCTTACCGCCGCCATAATTGTTTGGACGATTTGAAATTAATTTTTTTGACAGCAAGCAATCAGCTGTAATTTTTTTCTTGAGGGCCTATTCACAATAATATAAATTTCCCTTGACGGAAGATCTGTTCGCTTAATTCATCTTTGAATTGCAACTCGTTTTCAAGTCGTTTTATCAAAAACGAGTCGTTTTGCAAAACAAGTCGTTTATGAAAAATGTATTGGGAAACGAGTAGTTTTTAGTATTAGTTTTGATGAAAACGAGTAAAATCTCGTTTATGGCTTGGTGTGAATAGGCTATAAATTAGTTAAAAGGGTTGTTTAAAGTATTTCAAATTGTCAACAAGTTAGATAAGGGCTCACAAATAAACGACTTCTTTAACTAGAATCGTGTTTTTCACTAAACGCGTCCTTTTTTAAATTTCACGCTATTGACATTATGCCTATGTTAAAGAATATGCATACATGGTTATAAAATTTAAATTAAATCTTTAAGCGAAATGTAAAGTCGTACCAATTTGTTAAATTTTTGATTGAATAGAGTTTTTGGGTCTACCTCATCTCAAGGAACATAAAGGAAAGAGGCAATCATGGCGACGATGACAATTAGTTATTCGAGATGGGAGCCGAAAACCAAGAACACCACTATAGATTCCATGGATCAATGAACATTTTATAAAAAAAAAAGTATCTCCAAAATTTTGATGAAATCCTGTTTTTTATTTTTAGTTTTTTGAAAAAAAAATGGAATTTTGGCATGCATTGTTTTTAGAGTTTATTAATATATTATGTAAACAAAAAATAATTTAAATTAGAAAAAGGAAGTTATTCAAAATTTTAAAACGCAGAACTATGGGTTCCGATGTTACATTCTATTTTTTTTATTGAACTGTATATCTGTAAGACCTAAGGTCTTTTAAATGCAACCTGAATTGCACGGCACTAGTTTGGCACAGTGGATTTGAGAAATAAGTTTTGACTGTCTCATTTTAACCCATGGGCGGCATCCAATTAAAATTGGAGGTATAGAAAAGAATGCACCTAGCGTGGGGATCGAACCCACACGTCCTGGTTAGCAATCAAGTACATTATCCACTGAGCCATTGCCACCCACTTTGATTCATAATTTCAACGATACCTATTTCCTACAATTTTAGTGGACTATGATGACTATAACGGAAAAATGAACTTTAACCTAGGCATATTTTTTGGGCGGCATTTAATGCCCAAAAAGATTTAAAAGATATACAAACAACATGAATCTTTCGAGCGATCATAAATGATAAATAATTTGAGGGTGTTTTAAGTTATGGCCAAGTCCAATCCCCTTTTTAATTTTTTTTTAAAGTTTGCTTCATTTTTGCTAAAAGGATTCGAATATGGTGGTCATCTTTATTTCGTTTTTCTTTTTACTGTACTTCTAATGTTCTCATATCGATTAAGCTAAAATGTCCTTTTCCCATTTTTGGTCTGTTTGCAAGTTCATAGGACCACACAGCAGGATTCTCCTTGCTTTCAAAAATCATTTCAGCCAGCAATACCCCCTACAGTGTGGAAGCTATTTATTATTTCAGTCCTTGGTACCACAGTCTAGAAGTTGTGATATCGGTATTAATTCTGGATCCATATTGCACAGAGCATATTCGGATACAACTGAAAGAAAAATAGGTAGGTACATACCTACCAAGCCAACCAAAGTGAAGCAGTTGAAATTTAATGAAACCCATACTGCAAAATCTCCATAGGGTGCCGTGCCGTCATGTAGATGGACCATAATACCACCTAGTAGTATTATATTGTCCGGTTCCTATGGCTATCCTTAAAAATAGGTTTGTGTCTTCTTTCGTGTGTTTTTTGCTGTCCTATGACTCTGTTCGTCATTTGGATTAAAGATATACTCCACTCTCCACTGTATTCTCCGCAGAATGATATTCATATCGATTCAGGATTCAGGAAAAGCAACATCACAACGCTTGTTTTGCATATTCACATTCACCCACTCCAGCATTTGTAATGGCGCTCGTCGCGTATATAGTATAAGAATAGCAGAATGTAAGTAAAAGAAATGAACGAAAGAGAAAAAGGTGAATGTGAAAAGTATGCTTGAGGAATTTAAATGTGAGTGCGCCTTACAATAAAACTTAATTGAATGTTACAGGTGCCGTTCACAGAAGTTAGATATAAAATTGCTGAGTTGAGTGCGGTGCAAACTTTTCCACAATAAACAACATTCCCACATTACGAGCATAGAGCTACCAATACCCTCATACACATACCAACTGTATATGTTTTGAATAATCTATAAAAGAAGAGACTGCTTGTTTTTTTTTTGGTTTTTGTTTTTGTTGATGTTGATGTTCATGTTGCTGTTGTTATTGGTGATTTTTTGGCTTTAAAAATACATAACAACAACAACAACATATTATCCTTTTTACGCAGGATGCATAATAATAAGGCTTTATTTCCTTGTGAATGAAGTGGGACATGTTAAGTGGGTTTCGTATATCTACTATATTGGTATACGGGACATAAAACATTTTAGGGATTCGTGCAGCAGGAAATTGTTGATTCGAATATGTAAAGTAAAATAATTTAAATTGTAGATATATTGAAGAGTAACTTCAGTAAGAAATTAGGCAGAACATAATATTATTTTGATGGCGGGAACGGCGTAGGGGAGTGCTTCGTATAAAACATTGACATGAGATGTAAATTTTTGAAAATTCTTAGCAAATATGTTTTATAAGCTTTTGACATGCCTATAAATATTAAAACTTTTAGAATGACTTACTCATTTATAACTTTATAGGTTGGTTACAAGAGGCTTCAAACAGAGTTCTACGGATCATAGGGCTCGCAACTAGATCGAGACTAGTCTCGTCGAAGTCGGTCTCCGACACCCAGACGATATTACTTTAGAAGCACCCGATACGAGATCCAGGCAAGACCGTAATTTGGCACCGAAATTCGCCGAGTGTCATGCTGGCCTCGGCGGTCTCTGGTTTGGTTTCGGTTTTCAATAGAAGAAATAATTTTTTTCTAGGTTTTCAGCGAAATATTATATGCGTGTTAAAATAAAGGGTTATCCATTTTGCGGTTTCAAAAGTATAGGGCTGGAATTCGACATCTGTCAGACTAAGTTGTTAAACCAATTTTTTTTTTCAGTTGAAAGTGTGACATTTACGAAAATGGGTCGCTTAACTGCACAACGCATACAAATTGTTAAAACATACTACAAGACGGTGATTCTGCCATAGCCACATATCGTGCTTTAAGAGGAGATTATGGTTTACATAATCGTCCAAGTACGCAAGCAATTGGCAAAATTGTGAAGAAATTTGAAGAGACTAGATCGGTTACAGATATTGTAAGGCCTGTGCATCATCCTTTCGCTCGTACCACTGAAAATATCACTGCTGTAAGTTGCCGAAGACCCGAATGGATCTACACCTACATCCATACAAAGTCCAGCTCACACAACAACTGAAGCCAGCTGACCATTCACAACGTCGTAGATACGTCGAATGGGTGCTTGAACAACAGTCGTGGACGGCGATTTTTCGCACAACATTTTCTTCGACGACGAAGCACATTTCTCACTCGGTGGGTATGTTACTAAACAAAACTGTCGTATTTGGCGTTCCGAGAATCCTCAAGTAATTGAAGAGACATCCACAAAAAGTCCCTGTTTGGGGCGCTCTTTAGTCCGGAGGTGTGATTGGACCTGACTTCTTCGAAAACGACGATGGAGCGACTGTCACCGTCAATTCGGAGCGTTATGGTCATATGATAACGACTGTTTTGTGCCTGTTATTGAAGAATACGACTTGGAGAATATGTGGTTTCAACAAGACGGTGCCACATGCCACACAAGTCGAGCGAATATGGCTTTATTGCAAGAGAAATTTCCTGGCCGCGTAATTTCTCGTCGTGGCGATATCAACTGGCCACCAAGATCATGCGGTTTAATACCGCTGGATATTTTTTGTAGGGCTACGCGAAAGATCGTGTTTATGCAGATAAACCTTTAACTCTTGATCAATTGAAAAATAACATTCGTCAAGTTGTGGCTGAGATACCGCCCAAAAGTGTTCGAAAATTACCTCAAAAGAATCGATGCTTGCAACAATTCGCGTTGTGGTCATTTAAATGATGTAGTATTTCGCACATAATGTCAACGGTCAATCTTTATAATAAAAAAGAAATATCATGCAAACAAATATTTTATATGTGTTTTATTTACCTTTACTTTTGAAACCGCAAAATGGATAACCCATTATACATAGTTCTATCATAGGAGCACTGCGCAAATCTAGAGAAGAATATGTACAATTTATGTATGCACGTCGTTGGAATAGAAATCGATCATTTTTCAGAATTTGTCCCCCCCCCCTCGAATTTTAGGTGATAACTTGGAATAAAAATATTATCGAAACGTTTAAATATAGTTTTTTGCCTACCTGTCAAGTCATGAGCTGTCAAAATCCATTGAAGGATGGCTCTGATTTAAGTGGATTAAAAAACCTCTACGAAATTCAAATTTTATCTTGGATATGCGGCTCATCAAAGGTGTCTGATAACGTTACTTTGCTGCATATTTTTACCTTAAAGTTGAATGCATACAAAACTTTAAATGTCTAAGTAAATTTCTGATTGTTTGGTTGAAGCGCGTGAAAGCGTTGTGTGATTATAATTATTTACGAGTACATGATAAAATCCCAAATATTAACTACATATTTTGTTAGTTGTTGTTAGCAAGTCATCTGTTACAAATGCACTCTCCTAATAGAAACGAAAAATGTTAAACGTACTAAATAAATTCAAAAAAAATTATTTTAAACAAAATTGATGTAGTATCTTAATCATAATGAAGAATGACCTACAAAAAAGCCATTTATTAATAGAATTCCATTTAACATTCATTATAGCAAGTTAGAAGTTCGTAAAATTAATTCATACACAGAAAATAGAAATAAAAATACCCCTTATGAATTTGTTTTTTATTTATACCAAACATAAGGAAATCTGACATTAAATTTCGCTCAGTAATTATAGAATATTGCAGTCTTCTCTAAAACACTTCCCACAAAATGTGACCCTTCCACCACAAAAAAAAAACAGTTTGTCTTTATTCAAGGACTTCTTTTCTGCAAATTTTTCTTGTATACTAGTTCTGTTCCTCGATCTGCCTAAAACTGGCAATTGGCAGAAATATCTGCCAATTCCTGTTTCAGACTTACAAAACAATTTCGGTGGCCTTGGTCAGAAGAGATAGCGTACGTAAAAGAGAAATTCCAATATTTATAATTATTTCAAAGCAACAAAAATATAAAAATAAAATGCACAACTCGATCGCACGAACTTGCTCTTGTAGCTAACAACTTTAATGTAGCTAACCATTGAGGTTTAGTTAGTTAGGTGTAGTTATCCTATGCAGGTTTAAAGCATATGTAGGCAAGATTACCTTGATTCTTATTATAATGAATTGTCGAATGGATGGTTCAAGGAATAGTTACATAGGTACTATACATTATACATTTGTAGGTATACATAGGCGGGTCAATAAGTCCGACTTTTGGAATAAAACACAGATTTTTTGATAAAAAAATAATTTTATTTTTCAACGTAGTCTCCCTTGAGCTCTATACACTTTGTCCAACGCTTCTCCAATTTTTGTATCTCTTCCAAAAAAAATGATTTGTCGAGGTCCTCAAAATAGGCCTTTGTTTGCGAGATGACTTCATCATTGGAGTCAAATCTTTTTCCACCAAGCCATTGCTCCATATTGCGATTAAACAACGCCAAACCTTCCTGTGAAGTTGTTACACGATTGCGTTTGTGGTGGACTGTGAGCAAACGCGGCAGCCATCTTGCGGAAAGCTTTCTCATCCCCAAGTGATCATTCAAAATTGAAACCACTGAGCCATGCGAGATCCCTACGGCTTCCACAATCTCTCGCACTTTCAATCCTCGGTCGGCCAACACCATATTTTTATATTTTTTCGATTGTTTCGGGTGTAGAGACCTCAACTGGGCGTCCAGGACGTTCGGCATCTTCAGTGCTTGTACGGCCACAACGAAATTCAGTAAACCACTTTTTTACCATTGAAATCGATGGTGCAGAGTCCCCATAGTATTTATCAAGCTTAGCCTTGGTCTCGGTAATGGTTTTTTTTCGCAAGAAATAATGCTTAATAAGCACACGAAGTTCACTTTTTTCCATTTTCTCCTCAAATTAGTGAGTAGTCTGATAAAAATAGCTGTCAAACACAAGCTAACTGACACAGCAAGTTTAAATTTTGACAGGAGTCAACTGACAGATGCCTGTTGACAGCTCAAGTAAAAAGATAGAGAATAGACAAAAAAAACTTTAATGAATACACAATCCTTTTTCATGTGCATGAATTCAATGCAAAACCGGACGCGAAAATGTCCTCCATAAATAGATTGTTGACCTGATAAAAGATACAAAAAATAAATGATGCGAAAATGAGAAAAAAATTAAAGAAATTGTGTATATAAAAAACTAAATAAATATGACTTTTAAAATATATTTAGATTTTTAATAGAAATCTTTTGCATACGATGTGATCGAACATAAGAGCAAGTACGAGCGATCCAGTCGTGCATTTTATTTAGATTTCTATGTTGCATTTTAAAATTATTCTATTATTGGATTTCGTTAAAAATATTTTTAAAGAATCATAGATATTAGTAGAAATTCTATACCAGAAAATATGTGTTTCGTTATGTTTTGTAAAATTTCTAAATTATACATTTCATGTTTATTGGGGTGGCCGTGGAGCGATAGTTGCTTGTGCGCCTGTCAACCTCATGGTCATAGGTTCGATCCCTGCCGTAGTCTATGTCCTCTTATTTTTCCATTAAAAACCAATTCTATAATAATTGTCAGACAATGAGTTGCTGGTTTTCTCATTACATGCTTCCTAGGCATTTTAACAACATGAAGTGATTGATTAAATAGTCCAGTCATTTTAGATTTTATCTGCGGAAAAATTCCTAGTGCGCTGAATTTTTGTATTCACCTTTATTACAGTGTTGTAATGAAGATGTAAAAAATCGACATCAATATCGTGCCGGGTAAAAAATTTATGAAGGTCACGGAAATCAGTTTTTCGCAAATATCTCTCGACCTATTGCTCGAAGGTCAATAGTGGCCAATATAAAAATTGTTGCTTGTAAAATTATCTACAAAAAATGTCTTTTTCCGTTTTTCTGCAACAACAACCGTTTTCGCAGTAGTGCGATGAGAAAGCGACTAGAATGCACTCACATACGGTATTGTATACCGTACACCATGGCGTAAATTCTATTGCTTTTTTTTAACGTTTGTAAGTGTCTGAAAAACTTTTATCTGATATTTGGACGTTTCGGGAAAAATATACTTAGGTATCTTATAGAGGTTTAGGCACTTAGTAAAATCTACAATAACTTATCCAAATGACCTCCACTGGCAGTTGTTCCGTATTTCATTGTTCCGAGACCCATCCCTTAATACATGCTATTGCCTGTCGGACTTTGTTTAGTTCAGTTGAAAATTATTTCAACTGTGTATTTAGTTGTTTTCTGCTTTCAAACAGTTCATAATGAGTGATACTTATTTTATATGTAATGAATTATGACCGGATGGTGATCTAGAAGTTAGCCGTGGTCCGCGGTCGTTACACCCATACTTACTTTTGGGGTAGCAGTATGGTGGACTTCATTGGACAAAGTCACATATTATGACAAATTAAATAATGTCCAAAGGTCAGGCAGCTTATGTATCATTGGAGCAATCTGCTCCACACCCATGGCTGCCCTTGACATACTACTTAACCTAACACCCCTTGGCATTTTTAGCAAACAAGTGGCTGCGGGTACAGCTATTCGTCTCAAAGCCATCTCTCAATGGACTAGCAATTCGGTAGGCCATTCTAATATTTTGAACAAAGACGTAGCAAAACTAGGACGATCCGACTACACCACACACCAGCTTACCTTCGACAAGAACTTCCAAGTTACCATCCCACCAAGATCAGATTGGGAGGATGAGAGATTCTTAAAAGATGAGTTAGCCCACTCTTATACGGACGGTTCGAAAACCGAAGAGGAAGTGGGAGGTGGTGTGTACTCAGACAGACTAAATCTTAGTCTCTCTTTCCGTCTTCCTGACCATTGTAGCGTGTTCCAAGCGGAAATTCTGGCGTTTAAAGAGGTATTATCCTGGCTAAGAAAAAACGTGATATCTACATCGGATATCCGCATATTCTATTACAGCTAAGCAGCCCTCAAATCACTGGGCGCTGTTTCCACAAACTCTATAACTGCCCGATACTGTGAGTCATCTCTCAGGGAGATGGCAGAACAGTTTAACATTCACCTATTTTGGGTGCCGGGACATAGTGACGAACTCGCCAGAAAAGGAACCAAAATACCTATTCTTCCGAAAATGGAAGAAATCGGTATGCCTATCGCTACAAGCAAACTATTGTTGCATCAAAACTTAATAAAACAAATAAATTTTAGGTGGTCAAACATCACTACATGCCTGGGCAACAAACAAATCTTGCTAGTACTAGACCCAAGACGCTCAAAAAGCTTACTCTCTTTGAGCAGGAAACATCTTGGCTCCGTAATAGATGTTGTAAAAAAAAACCCTGTTTAATTGGTAGACACGCCAAAAGACTTGGCGTTTTCTCAAAAAGACACGGACTTATTGACCCGAACTTATGTACAGACATATAAATATATGAGGGCCTACATTGTATTTAGTATTAAGTGACGTACGCAAAAATTCGTAAAAAGGGAATAAAAATAAGTTAGAAATAAATGGATAATACACATAATTAAATGTTTTTATATTGCTTAGTCGTTATAGTTTGAGGGAAAACAAAGATGCCATTTAAATTCATGTATAAATAAGAATATATCAAAACCAAATTCAAAAATCGTTATAGTGGGTTTATAATAAATTAATTATGTATGTATAAGATTTTAAAAACGTTTTTAGAAAAAAATTTGAAACCTTATTTTGAAGATATTACGAGTATTAATATAAATATAAGATTCAAATTAAAAAAAAAAAAATCTGTCACTGGTTTTTGAAAAATCGATTTTTCAAAAAAAAAAATTTATTTATTTTTTAAAAATCGAAAAACGTTTTTTTTTGAAAATTTTCGTATGCAGTCTTATTAACAATTTTAGGGAGCATTCTTATAAAAAAAACTATTTTAGTCGGTTCATCCAATATTGAGAAAATCGAAAATATGAAAAGTGGTTCTATTTGAAGTACCGTTAATAAGTACGCAAAAAAAATATTTTTTTACTTGAAAGTGAACTGTACTAATATAAGAACACACAATAGCCGTTTTAGAGAAATATATTTTTTTCTTAAAGGTTTTTTAACATTTGTATGGGAGGTACCATTGTTTTTTATTTTAAAAAAATAGTTTTTCTTAACTATTCAAGATAATGTCAAAAAACCACCAAATACGAAGTTTTCAAAAAAATCTATTGAGTCGTTTTAGAAATTTTGAGTTTACAAAAAAAAAATAATTTCCAAAAAAAAAAATTTTTGAAAAATTTTGGTAAACAATAGTATAATAGTAAAAAATTTCAAAAAAATCAAATTGACCGTTTCCGAGAAAATCGAAAACAAGAAAGTGGTTTTACTAGAGGTACCAACAATAACAATTTTTTCCAAAAAAAAAAATTATCAAAAGGAACACTTTACAAAATTGTTGGAGCCGTTTTTGAGAAAAATAAGATTTTTGTTTTTGGCCCAAAAAAATGTATGGGGGCTACTGTTATTTGTCGTCTTAAATTTAAAAAATGAAAAAAACGTGTGGGCATATTATCGAAAAAATAATATGTACCAAGTTTGAAGTAAATCCACCGAACCGTTTAGGCTGCAGACCCGAGGACAGACAGACAGACAGATTTAATTGCGGGACCCACTTTTTGGTGTTATTATGATCGTAATGTCATGTTTGATTGTTAGAAAAAAAAAATTTTTCTTACGAATACATAACTGCAAGTAAATATGGGAGACAATTGTACTCAAGCCGTTCCAGAATTTTTCGAATTTTATTTCTTTAAGAGATAATTTTATCTCCGCTTTTCAGTTTTGATAAGCTGCTAATTTCTGCGCAAATAGTCTGTCCAAGAAAAATGTTCAGTACAAAACTTATGGAAGATGTTTTTCCAAATCAATAGCGCCGGGAGGCTTTTGTACCCTACGGAATTGAAAGAAATTCTATTAAAAACTATTTACCCATCAATGAAAATCTTCTATTAATTTAAACAAAAAAAAATATTTAGCATTCCATCATAACCTTTCTGCTGCATATTTAAGAGACTGATTGTTATTGTGTGGCGTGATTCGAGATCGATCATCCATTCAATCCTTATATTGAATCAGGGTTACCATTCCCACATTGATTCAACTAGTAGATACTACATTTTCTTTGGGATTAGTTAAAGAGTTTTCCGAATTTAAGTTTTTAAATAATTGTGAGTTGATTTGTGTTTAATTAGTAAATTTGTAAATCTTCTTCTTCTTTCAAAAACGTATGACGCTAATGATCTCAGTTGGTATTCGACCATTTTCAATATACTTTTTTTTTATGAGAGATGGTCGAGAAGAAGGTTTTAAGCTATGTGGTATGTGCTTATGTGTATTAGTTTTCGATTTATGGCTGTTTTTGTGAGCTATTAAAATTTAAAAATGATTACTAAATTGTTAAATATAAGTTATTGATATAAATAAACATTAACACCACAAGTTCGACAAATAGTTATTAGAAGAAGAAAAGTGGTAAATGTAGACTTCAATCGCGCTGCTTTGGAATACGATTCCGCAATCGCATTTTCATGCTCGATGGTCCCGGTGGGAGATGCAAAACATTCGCCATTTAGTTGATTCTATCAAACAATTCGGCCAAGATTTCTTTCGTTGCCTGTTGCATCCTATATGGCATCAATGGCATTGATACCACACGGTTTGAAGGCGGTCGAACTGCAAATTCCGCTTTGAAAGTGGCGATGAATTTTTTCACGGTTGACAAACCAATAACGTGGACAATTACCGAGAATTCGGCGACAGCGAAGTTGATGCGAGAATGCAAAATCATAATATGGGATAAATGCACGATGGCGAATAAATGAGCTTTGGAGGCAGTTGACCTAACAATGAAAGATTTACAAGGTGATTCGAGATGATTTGGTGGGAATATGATATTGCTCAGCGGAGATTTTCGTCAAACACTTCCCGTCATCATAAAATCTACTGCTGCCGATGAACTTAATGGATGCTTAAAATCGTTGTCCTTGTGCGGGATAACAATAAGTTGAATTTCACTACAGATATGAGTGGCATTGCAGAACGACCCATCGGCTGCCAAAATTCTCAAATAAACTGCTGGCGCTTGGCAATGACCAAATTTCTGTTGATGTCTCGATTGGATTGATATCATTTCCGACAAGTTTTTGGGAGTTAACAACGTCAAAGGAGAAACTCATCACCAAAGTAAAGTGTTCCCCGGCATTCCAAAAAATTATAAAAATCTCAATTGGATTTGTGAACGGGCAACACTAGCAGCGAAGAAAGAGAATGTCGTTGATAGCTTGGTAAACGGTCTTTGTTGTTTGTTTTTGCGCTGGAAAACAAATCGAAATTGTTTATCATATCACTCTCTCCTTATTTTTATTCAATTCAAATAAGTCACATTGAAATTTCAACTATCTGTGTTTTATTATAGCTCTGCAGTTGATTTGAAGGTTTTAAATTCGGACGAGACGAAGTTCACCTGATCCGCTAGATTGTTGTAGAAAAAAGTTTACTTTGGAATACAAATCTTTAATATATATTTTAAATTAGCACAGGACAACCCTCCGCACTTCTCTCCCTCATTTGCGGTGATTTATAATGTAAACTATGGAAACGCAGTGGGAGCTTTAAGTACAACTGAATGCAAGCCATGCAATCAGTGTGAGAGGCAAAGGACTTATCTTCCTTGTACCGACAAATTTCGTGGACAGTGTTAAGTAAATATCGGCACCGGTCGTAGAGTACTTTATTTTAAGAACACCTCTAAAATGATTTAACCAATTTCAATTAATGTTTTTTTCGCAACCACTTCTGAGCAACTTAAAAACGTTTTGTAGATATATCAAAACTTTCAAATAAAATTAAATTTAAAAATAATTCCTTTTTTTTAAGCTTAATATACAGTAGACTAGCGTTCTTGATAATAATCTGGAAAGTTATATTCTTTGACTATTTAAAATTTTCAGAATCGAAACAGAAAACAATATTAAAAGTCTAAACTGGGACGATTTTTAGTGATCCCATTATTATATGATCCCAGTATATTATTTCGAAAAAAAACTTAACTATATCCAACAATAGTAAGATTCTTAATTCAAAGAATGGGAAAATTTTATCCCAGTAATGGTCTGGGTCTGTCACCATGTAAGTTTAAGTCAGAATTCAACGAGAATATCATATTCTCTAGTTGTAATTCTACACTCAAACAAGGTGGTTATTTTTTTTAAGAAACTACTTTTAACCCACCCACACACGCCCACAGTTGATTGTAAGAATCGAACACCCTTCATGGTTGATGGTTTCCAAACCAAAAAAAAATTCACCTCAACCCCGTCAGTATAGTAGGAACCACAAAGCTGCAACCATAAAGTGTATCATTCGCAGTAACATATCAAAAAAAAAAAACTTAATCTCATCGTACATCTGAAAAAAAAACTTTTTTTTACAACAAAGTTTGAAGGAAGTGCATCGAATGTGGCGCGCGAGTACTATTAATTCTATCATGGCTGACAAAACTTCAAAAAAGCATACAAAAACTTCAAATAGACAGACGTTTGATTTTACTAACGCCCAAAATAAAAAAAATACGTTCAGAGTAGTAAAAGTAAAAAATAAAATCCTCCTTAATAGAAAGTCAAATATAAAACAACAGAGAAACTTGCAGTCCCTGTTGTACAGTAAAGAAAGGAAACACATGAAGAATGTTGATGATTTTGTGAGGAACAAAGTTTTGCATTCTTGGATAAATAGTTACTCTTTCAGCTAAGAGAAACTATTCTTATAGTTTTTTTTTTTTACTTACTGAGATTTTATATAATAGCAACATAGAACATGGTTGGGAACATAGTACATTTCTAGGAAAAAATTCATTGTAAAACAAATACATAAAGTTTTGCTTTGCATGAGGAATTAATATTGAGCGATTGAGTTGAGACAATGCAAATCATTTGCAGATCAACACGAAATTGGTTTCATGGAAACTTTCTTTCGGAAAATAAAAAATAAATGTTGACGCCAGTTTTTGAATTGAGTTCCTTGGCCAATCTTTGCTGTATATTTTGATAGAAAATAAATAGTTTGTCTCTTTTGATACGGACAGTGTTGCCATTTTTTTTTTTTTAATACTGCCGGCATTTTTTTTTACCAGGAAATTTCGATTTAAGGAGAAATCTAAAACGAATTCATACTACTCATGCATAGATAAAATCAAATATTACTTTTAAAAATTAAACAAGCTAAATATGACCCTTAATCCAAATTAATTTGTATGCACATTTATGAAATGTCCGAACACACAAACTGTTCATTGTGAAATATTTAACTGATATTACAAAAAAGCAGGGGATCCAGCACTTAACTTGATACAATCGAGATTTGTCGATACAATCGAGAATTGGAAGCACCTATTTTGGATTAATCGAGTTTTCTCTAACGATACAATCGAGGGCACTCGATTGAACCAAAACAATTCTCGTATCAAGTTAGGGCCCCAGCTTTTATTTCAACAAATTCGTCTTAACAGAAAAAATGATTACAGCAATTCATGCTTAATTGTTCTCCAGTTAATTGCCTTCCCCGCATTCTATTGATATCTTAAACAATGTAAGTTTCAAATCTAAATAATTTGTTGAAATTGGCAGCACTGCTCGCAGCTACTATAGCGGTCAAAGATACACATTTATAAGTACACGGAACATCGGCTGCGATTTATGTCTAGCTACAAGCTCTAAATACAAAAAATGTTCAAAGCTTTGCAAAATTATGCAAGTATGCTCGGCTGACCAGCTATATTGTAAATGTGTGTTTCCAAGAGCTAACGCTCAAATTTTTAGATTAAATTTTGCGGATGAATAATATATCCATTAATTGGCGGTCGATTTTCGCATAACATAATAATTGCATATAGGTTGGATAGTTGACCGAAAAATCGGACAATATTATTAATGCAATTAAGCGTAGTAAGCTGTAATTTTTATTAATATGCCTGTTTCAACAGTCGAGCTGCTCTATATTGAAATGATTTAACTTTATGAGAATTAGATTGAATGCAATTCATTTCATTTACGCGGAAAATTATTCACCCATTGCAAGTAGAGGCAACGTCTGAGAAAAAAAAACGTTGTTTGTTGCAACGAAGTGTCATAGGTAGTCGGATAGAGACAGCTGGGGCCTACATCATAAACATTGGCAGGCGCGACAGGTGACAGGTGACAATTTGTAAATGACTACTTGACAATTGTCTAAATTCTGTCCCATAAAAAAATTGAAAATTCGGGAATTTGCGACCATTGTCAAGATTTCGGATCATACCAAAAATGTCATGACAATGAATTGTCAGAGATTTTTGGAAAATTTTCACAAATTTCCCGACAAAATACAAATTACAATTTTGTCGAAATGTAAGTGACAATTATTATGACAGGCAATTGATTCTCGGTCGTGGTAAGAAATTTCTAATATTGATTAAAGTGATGAAAAATTTGATGTGCCATTTTAGCGAAGTACGCCATCCTCGAATTTTAAAGAAGGAATTTAAATGATTTTGCCGTATTAAGTGGTTCTCAATTAAATGAAAAATTTCGCATCTGCAAAAGTACGGAAACGGAATATATATTGTTAAATATCGATCGACAGTCCCAGCATCCCACAAAAATAAATCGTTCTCTTGATGCTAAGACCCAACTTTTATGGACGTTACACTGGCTTGGAAGTGGAGCTCAGTATCATATAATTGGTCATGTACAGGGTGTTTCTAAGAACAACCAAAATTATACTCTAAAAAGTATTGTACAGAAGGTCAACATTAAATGAAAAGAAAAGCAGTTATTTTACTTATACATGTACAATGAATGTACATACATAAATAATATGGTAGATCAATTGAGCCTCTTGAGTACTTTACAAAAAAATTGTCAAAATATAACAATGACAAAATTGTCACGACAAATTGGTCATAGTCTGACAGTGACACAATTGTCACGATAAATTTGTCATTGTCTTTAACTGACAAATATGTCACCTGTCAATACGACATGAAATGAAAACTTGTCAAAAAAGTCCGACAAATTTGTAGAATTGTCACCTGTCAATGTTAATGAAATAGGTACCTGGCTTGTTTTTTCTTCAATAGAAGGCGAATAGGAGAAAATTGTGTCAGCCGTGAACTCTGGGACCAGTACAAAAAAGTGGATGTAATATTAAAGGAAAATATAAAGCGAAATTACAACACTCTTGTCAAACAATGAAAGACCATAAACACTTTGTTTTTGACATAAAACCATTGCGAAGTCCAGAGTTTCAGACATTTTTTGGGTTCAGTTCAGAGCCTGTAAGTGGGTATATACTGCCGAATGAAAACCCAAATAACTCCATTTTATTTAATTTTTCTAAAGTATTAAAGAAAGAAAAGTCTGTAATCTTTAAAAAAAAAACGAACCATAATAAGACTTTTCTGTTACGTAAGCATGTCAAGTTATAGAAGATTAGTAAGATTAAAGACTTATAAGATAAATCTTCCCCATAACCTTCTCTTCACCCCATTGGTGAAACTTTAATGACACTGTCCGACGCTAGCAGTCCCTGACCAGTGCGGCGGTGATGTTATCCCACTATTGTATCAAGATGACGCTATCCATCTTTACCTCGTCCATGTTAGAAGGGCCTTAAAGCTGTCTGAAGCTTTTTACAACTGAAAGAAAATCTATTATACTAACTGAAGTTAGTACAGAATATTTGGATAGCTCCGGAGTAACTAGCTTTACCTACATTATACAAATCTCTGTCATGCCGGAGTATCCTTTTACCGATACATGTTGCAGTTTAGTTTGATTGTGAATTTCGGGCCTTCCATAACTTGAGTAAATCTTACATAACTTCTCCGAAGCATAATTTCTTTTTCCACTGAGAAGAATACATCCCTCAAGAAGAACCCAATCAGTAGGCCTTTCCTTCTTTAATCTTTCGGTAAGGTATTATGGAAGTCACAGTACTTCTTCTGCTGCTAGGTATACAAATATCCGCAATGCTAAGAGGATTTTCAAGCATCTCGGAGTATGTAACAATTTCAAAATTTATACTTACCGCACAATCGAAATTCTAACCTCCATTACAATCACCGATAATCCCATCGTCTCATTTCCACAAATATAACAAGAAGATGTGAACACTAGGGACTCGTAAAGGCATGGATTTCTGCCTTTTTTCGTTTAAGTTACGTACCAATCACGAAAGGGAAGTGCCTAGGAACATACTGCTGAGGGTGTAGCACACTAGATAGGAGTTTCGCAGTTGCTTGTTTAACTTCGAGTTATAAAATTTTGTGACATGGCTTCTTCTTACTATATTTATACATACAATTATTGTACTATTTAAGATGCAATAAAAGTTGACAATCCTCCATTTAGAGTCTTATTGCTGCCTTCGGTCAGACCCGGGATCCACTGATGCTACCTCAGCTATAGAAAAAAAACCACCGCCAGCATGGTTGCAAAATTATACAGCTAAGAGAACTTCAGCCAAATGAAACCTTCATGCCAGTGGAGTCTCTACCTTGTCGAAGTAACAAAGGTCATTTGAGAGCGTTGTCCCAAAATGCTCTTCCTAATCCACAAAGAAATGACAAATCTTCAGGAATGTTACTTTATTGATTTCCTTCGAAAATTTATAGAAGTGGTCAAATGGAAGTGGATGGAAATGAGAAATGAGAAATCCGAGGCCACCTCCATCATCTTCGCATCTTTGCCAGCGACTTCTGAAGAATTTGCATGGATAAGGAAGAGTAGATGAGCAAACATTTCCTCACTCTTTTAGATTTTTATCAAAGACTTCATCTGGGAGATTCCTGCTATAAAGATCGAAGTAATCCAACTAATACTAGATAGTCTTGCAAGATTCATAGAGAGCTGTAAATGGTGTAACAAGTAGGATAGTTAACCAAGAATTTATGGATAAACTTATCGGATTCAGTCGAGAGCCACTTTTTCTATCAGTCCGTATTGAAATAAAATGCACAACTGGATCAACGAACTTACTCTTTTAGCTAACAACCTTAATGTAGCTAAACGTTGAGGCTGTTTAGATAGTTGGTAGACTATTTATCCTATGCAGGTTTAAGGCCGATGTAGGTAAGATCACCTTGATTCAAGGAATAGTTACTGTAATGTATATATAAATCTATGTTATGGAGCTTAATTATGTAAGTTAGGTGAGAAATATGTACCTACATACATGAATGGAACCTAGTTATTGTTACGAAGCGTTACACTTACGCACCCCATCCCATGCCGAACCGGAATTATGTACCTGACTACCGCCAAAAAAAATAAATAAATCCAGCAAGACCGCACAACCACCACATAACCAAAATACAGCAGCATCGTGCGACCATTACCGGCACCTAATCATTCAAATACCGTGGAGTGCCACTACCAGCAACAAACGCCAGCAACAACTTACGGCCTTAACAACACCCTAACATTTACGTTCGTCATCCTTACAATTCACACTGCCTTAAGGTAAGAATTATAAAAAGTGGATGTAAGGAATGACAATAAGAGAAGAGGAAACTTGTACACTCTGAAGCATACCTTGATCTAGGTTTTGGTGATTGCTGAGGAATAAGATTCCCATTGATCCCCAGTGGCAGCACACTTGGTGGTCAATTCCGTTTAACTTTAAATGGTACATTGTTGTGCCATTTAAGGCGCACTTTTTGGTAAACAAAAGATTTTACCTTGGGTTAGCCTTGGATTGGAATTAGATTCCTATAAACTGCCGATCTCCGTACTGTCCCCTTCAGGGTTAGTTTAGGGCTAAGTAATTTTCCCTTGGACTAGCCTTGGGCTGGAATTAGATTCCTAAAACGTACTATTCCCCGGTTCGCTTCTTCAAAGTGAACGTCTTTGGGCTGAGCTTACTCCTGTAACTCAAATAAACTAGCTTTGTGATTATATGAAATACCTTTTAAGTTATTTTAAGAAAAAGAAAATTGTAATAGCTTTTGCAAATCACCCGCTTTGAATTTAAATAAAGAAATAATTATAACTGGTAACTGGCGAAATCTTTCTTCTACATCCGAGATGTACTTTGCTTTCTTCGGGCAAACCCTGGACACGACGAGCTTACCTCAGCCTTAGACAAAAATGCATCAGAGTATATAAATATGAAAATACAGTAATGGAAATGAAGGAAAAAGTTGGGTAGGTAGCAATATGCATATAACTTTATAATTTAGATGCAATATGCATACATAAAATTCATGTGATTTTTAAAGATGCATATGTATATATACATGCATGAGGGTCTACATTTTATATAGTATTCAGTGACGTACACAAAAATATATAAGAAAATGTTTTTATATTGCTTAGTTGTTGATTTCAAATTTCAAAAAAATTCAGTGAATGGTTTTTAAAAAAATAAATTTTTCAAAAAAAAAAAATGCTTAAAAATGTCTTAAACATCGAAAAACTATTTTCTTCTAAATCTGAATATGCAGCTTTTTTAACACTTTTAAGGATCATTTGTATAAAAAAAAATTTTAATGGGTTCATCCAATAGTGGGAAAATCGAAAATATGAAAAGTGGTACTATGGGAAGTACCGTTAGTAATTACACAAAATAAAATATATTTATACTTAAAAGTGGATGGTATTGTGTATTTAAGGACACTTTCGTTTCTTCTAAAACTCTTGCAAATACATTTTTTCTTAACTTTTTTTTACATTTGTATGGAAGGTACCGTTGTTTTTTATTTTAGGAATAATTTTTTTTAACTGTTCAAGATAATGTCAAAAATATCCCAAGTACTTAGTTTCGAAAAAAAATATCTATCTAATAAAAAATAATTTCCAAAGAAAAATTTTTGTTTACAATTTTTAAATAACAAATTAATAAACTTTCTAGGAGCTTTTGCGTAAAAAAATTAAAAAAATCAAATTAACCGTTTCCCAGAAAATCAAAAACCAAAAAAAATTCTTCTACTAGAAATACCAAAAATAACAATATTTTTCCAAAAAAAAATTTATCAAAAGGTACCCTTTCTCTTCATTAATTAACTAATTTTTGTTTATAAATATTCTTGGAGCCGTTTTTGAGAAAAATAAGATTTTTGTTTTTGGCAAAAAAAATGTATGGGAGCTACTGTTATTTGTCGTCTATAAAAAAAATGAAAAAAAAACGTGTGAGCATATTTCCGAAAAAACAATTAGTACCAAGTTTGAAGCTAAGCCATCAAACGGTTTAGGCTGCAGACTCGAGGACAGACAGACAGAAATACGGAATTGGGGGACCCAATTTCTTGGTATTCTCTTTGATCGTCATGTCATGTTTGATTGTTAGATTTTTTTTCCCACGAATCCATAACTTGCCTTATACATAGTAGGTTCCTAACGGGTGATTTTTTTGCTACTTGGTTTTTGACGTTTATATTTTTGACAGATCACACATGACAAATTCCACGAACATTTGACATTTCGATTCAGTATTGCTTGCCATTTCATCATGAATAGACTTACGCCTAAACAACGTTTGCAAATTATTGAAATTTATTATCAAAATTCGTGCTCTGTGAAAAATGTGTTTCGCAAGCTACGTCCGTCTTATGGTCGTCATAATCGTCTTCAGCGACGAGGCTCATTTTTGGCTAAATGGATACGTGAATAAGCAGAATTGCCGTATTTGGAGTGAAGAGCAGCCAGAGGCAATTCAGCAGCTACCAATGCATCCCGAAAAATGCACTGTTTGGTGCGGCTTATGGGCAGGCGGCATCATTGCGGACGATGAAGGCCGCAGGGTTACGGTCAATGGAGAAAGGTACCGTTCGATGATAACAGATTTTTTTTTGCCGAAAATGCAAGAATTGAACTCGGTCGACATGTGGTTCCAACAGGACGGTGCCACATGTCACACTGTACGCGAAACCATGCATCAATTGAGAGGCGAATTTGGTGAGCAGTTGATCTCACGTTTTGGCGCAGTCAATTGGCCACCAAGATCATGTGATTTGACCCCGTTAGACTATTTTTTGTGGGGCTATGTTAAGTCTATTGTCTATGGGGACAAGCCAAACACGATTGCTGCCTTAGAAGCCAACATTGAACGCGTCATTGGTGAGATTCCGGCCGAAATGTGTGAAAAAGTTTGCCAAAATTGGACCTTTAGAATGGACCACCTGAAGCGTAGCCGCGCGCAACATTTAAGTGAAATTATTTTTAAAAAGTAAATGGCAGAAATTGATTTATCGATCCAAATAAAAATTTCATTCACTTTTTACAAGTTTCTGTGTTTTTTTGAATTTTCAAAAACCAAGCTCTTAAAAAATCACCGGTTATAATACTTATTGTTAAGTTATTGACCAATTGGTTAAATTATTATAGTTGTTCGAGATTTAAAGAAACTTATACCGACAAATTCATGGAATGCCAATGGGAAATCCACTTTCTCCTACCATTGCCGATTTAGTTTTGGACAATCTTTTGGACAATAAATTTGCCGATAGTAACCAACCAAAGATAATCGTCAAATATGTTGATGATATATTTGCAGTTGTTAATGAGGGGGAGGTCGACAATGTTTTACGATGCCTTAATTCATATCATGAAAAAATACAATTTACCGTTGAGAGGGAACAAATCAAAACGATAACGTTCTTAGCCGTCAAGATTCATCGCGTTACTGATAGATTCTCTTTCAATTGGTATCAGAAAGACTCAGCATCTGGAAAACTTGTCAACTTTAGATCCAATCAAGCAAAGCATATTCTTATTAATACAGCCTCTAATCTAGTTCAAAAAGTCTTTGCGTTGAGTGACCGGGAATTTCACTCCGCAAATGAGAAAATAATCACACAAATTCTCCTAGATAATGGATATCCAATGGAAATCATACGGAGCTTGATACTTCGCCAAAAACACAAAGCTCCTGTTGATAATCAGCAAAAAGAGAGAGGTATTTATAAGAGTATAGTTTATGTTCCCAAACTGTCAGAAAACTTTAAAGAGACGGTAAAAAATAATACTAATGACGTCAGTTTAGCGTATAAATCCAATAGGACGCGGGCACCTCTTTTCACCAACATGAAAACAAAAACGGAAAAGGATAAGTGCACAGACGTAGTCTATAAAATTAAGTGTCGTAGCAATGCGGAAGAAAATTGCAATCTTTCCTATATCGGTACAACGAAATAACTTCTTCGTCAACGAATTTCCAATCACAAATCCGACATTAATTTAAAAAGCACTGGGATGACAGCATTGGCCTTACACTCAATTGAGCGTGGACACAAACCAGATTTTGACAGAGTGGAAATCCTGGAAACGGAGAAACATGTCTCCAAGCGGTATACTCTACGCTTCATATTATTAATAACAAAAACAATATGAATCGTAAACAAGACAGCTAGAACATTTCATCGCTTTACTGCTCTTTGTTGACTAAGCAGAATCCGTGACAATTTAAAGCCGACTAAACTTTAATCGAAGTGTTTTTTTTTTAAACTTTGCTTTATATTGGTCTTTCATTGTATTATTTATGTTTATCTGTAATACGTACTAAATGTAAGTTTGCCAAAATTTTACACTATATGTTTGAATGTGTATAATATGTTCATTTTATTTTTGTTAATAAAAGATCCCATGAAGAAGACGGCAACCACCATCGAAACGTCGGGAAAGGAAATGAAATAGTTTCATTAAAAAAACTTTACGAAAGAGATATATTTAAATCTCGAACACATATAATAATGATACCTATAATAGGAAGTAAAAATGTAAAATAATTTGTAAGATTTTATAGAATTTTGTATAATACTTATCTAAAATGTCAAGTTAGCAGTTTTTCACTCTAAGCCAATAATTTTTCTAATGTTTGTGTTTAGAAACATTTCCGAATAATTATTTCTTTCAAAGTTTGTAAGAAGATTGTCTTTGACTTGAATTGTTATTGTTCTCGTGTGCAAAAAGCTTATTAAGGAACATATTTTACAAGTGGAATCAAGAGTCATTTTCGTTACACACTCATTAAGCTTTTAAGTTTACGCAATTAGTAGGTACATATGTGAAACTTAAACATTAATCTCTTGAACATAAACATTTATAAAATACCTTTAATTATACTGGTATCTGTTCATCTGCCTTAACTGAAACTTTTATCTCCTTTTATTATACTGCTATTCATTCATTGTAACTCAACTCATCCATATAATATGGATTCAACTACTCCACAGTTTTCCTGTTGTCATTTCCTTACAACTCACTCACTTATAATCCTTGCAAAAAATGACCATTTCCTGCTCTTATGTAGGTCTATGTATATGTAAGTTGTTTAATATTTTTTTTATATGAATCCTAGATTACTTTTCTCTCGATGAGTATGATGACATGACATACATATATTATATAATGTATATCTATATGTAAGTACAAATTCAGAGTTTCTTTCAGCTTCAAAGAAATGACAAATAAGATGACAGTGATAATGATGTTGTCCTTATGACGAGAACCGAATACTATTGCTAACGCTGCTTTGTTTTTGTTGGCTTAGTTTATCCGTATCGTCCTGCAGGAGATGATGGGCTGTTGGAAAAATTATTCATTCACTTCCCAGCATTCCTGCTGATTACCATATCATTTTCGTTTGACTAAAGAGAAAAGCTCTTATAATCCACTTCGCCCCTAAGGAGTTATTTTAGCCTCATAAATGGGCCAGAAGGAATAAGGATTCCTATTTGGCTAATCAGCGCTGTTTTTAGTTTCTGTCATCATTCTCCTTGTCGCCATTTCCATCGCCGCGCCGCGCCGGCCGCCTACCAAGTCATCATGCTCATTACTGGGTCGTCGTCATCAACACTTGCTTGAGTGAGGTAAAAAGTGCCAAAAGTCCTTTCTTTCCTTTCTTTACATTGTATTAGTGTCGAGGAAGTTTTGCCTTTCTTTGTTGGCTTTCACTTCAAACTAGCATAAAAGCACGAACTGGTTATGTGCGTCAAAGTAGCCATTATTATGAAGGACTAGGTAAACAAAGCAAACTAGGTATACTTTCAACCGACTACTGATGGTGTCCGTTCTATATGTTTTTTTTCGTTGTGACAAATACTTTAGGTGTGTGATGAAAAGTATTTATGTATGTGAACCATGTGATTTTCTTGACTGCAGCACGTGACACGCATTACATTTCATTAAAGCCCTTCCTTCCTGGAAAGGCAAAATACAAACAAACAAAACTGGATTTTGACCATTACAATTTAGTAGGCATAATAGTAGTAGTTAAGTTATACACATCCTCGGGAAGAAAGAAACAAAGGACAAGAAACTCTTGGAAGTGCGTTGTTGAGGGCTAGGAAAGGCAATCATCATTTTCAAAAGTAAAGCCTTCATTAACATATGTAATATTATTCGCCTTATGTATGAACCTGCAATGTAATTTTTTTTGATATAATTCAAAAAATGTTATTAATTATGTCTGATTTTTCATGTACAGTAAAACCTCCTGTTGCGGGAGGCTACCTTAAGCTTACGAATTTTGCCTAGTTTTTAATAATATACCTGCATTATACCATTAAGCGAATTTATTTATTTATTTATCAATTTAAAAAAAAAAACAGATGTACCTACATCAAGATTGACTTATAAATAGTATATGGTATACAGTGAAATCTCCCTTGGGCGGACAGCCATGGTGCAGAAATGTTTGGCCGCCTAAGGGAGTTGTCCGCTTAAGAGAATTCAAGCAAAAACACAAATTTTAAAAATTAAGAGTTCGTTTATTAACATAAAATAAAAATAAATAACTAAACTTTTTTTATCATATGACGTAAAATGAAATGATTAGATTTAATACCTAAATACATATAAGAATCAGCCTCTAAAAACTTTGCAAAAATAGGTATAAGGAAATTCGTTTTATGTATTTAAAGAAAAATATCTTCAATATTTGTTTTTTTCGTTTTAGAAAACACCGATTTATTATGGAATGTAGGTCAACCAAAGGTTGAACAGCTTCACCGTCATTTTGCTTGGCCGCAATTTTTATTTAAATTTTCAATTGAAGTGTTTGCATATTGGTAGAAATGGATATATGTTCCCACAGGGACCTGATCTTCTTTTCCTCATTTTCTTGTCGAATGAACGAAGCCGCTCTATCATAATTTCGTGCGCCATCCATGCTTTTTTTGGTGTGCTTCCATTCGACATACAGTTGATCATGTTTAGTGCCACGAAAAGCTATTGTGCGACAAGACTTTCCAATCACCAATAGTTTTTCTTTGTACCCTGTCATGTTTGCACACTGCAAAATAGTCAGTCCCTCCATAGAAATTTTTTCTCCTGTGCATTTCTCTGTTTTCAAGGTTTTTATCTTTGTGGGTAGTGCTCGAAAAAGGAGACCCGTCTCATACGCATAATAAATGCATTCAGGATCATAACCAACTGTTATTGCAGGCAAGTTTATAAGAACAGTCTTAACGTCCGCAGGATTAAAATCTGCAGCTTCTCCACTTATACTTTTCTAGGATATTCCGTGGTTTTTCCGAAACTTATCCAGCCAATAAGCTGATGCTTTAAAATCTGTTATTCCTAAGCGCGTAGCAACATCTGATGCATGTTGTCTGTTGTCGAATTGCACTCCCAGATATCGGAAAGCGTTAGTATCGAGTTGCACTGAACCAGTCGAAAACATTTTTATCAAGGCCCCCTACTTGATTAAACAAATAGTCTTTTAAGATGACTTGCATCCAGTTTGATAGCCATTAACTCAAAAGCTCATCCTTTTTTTCAGTAAATCAGCAACTTGTGTTTTAAATTTTATTTAAAATTGTGTTGCTAGTATGGTTTTTTACCTTTTTATGTCCAAACAAAATTACTTTCACCATATGAATGTGAGAATAAAAATCCAAAAAGATCCAACATATACACCTATTATCATTCAAATGCACATTCAACAAATACACACAACTTCACACATATAAATATAATAGAGTTTCTGGGCTTGCAGCTGGCACGCTTGTATGTTTCAATTACATGAAAACAATTTGATGCCCGCTTTAGACTGCAACTTAAAAAAAATAGATTTGCCAAAATTATCAGCGTGATGACATGTTTAAACCTGCTTTGGTGTCCGTCTAAGAGAAAATATTTTGTCATTCATATGTGAAATTGCTGTCCGTGTCCGTCCAAGGGAGTGTCAGTCCAAGAAAAACTGAAAACAATGAAGCTTATATCGAGCAATTTCCGTATAAAAAAAATATGTCCGCTTATTGGAGATGTCCGCAAAGGGAGATTTCACTGTAATACATTTTATTGATTAGGATAATGCAAGCATTTATTACATAAAAATTATTAATAATTTCTCTTAAACAAAGATTTAAAAAATCGAATATGAAAATACACTAGCAGTTTCATAGGGAAAAACAAAAAACTCGTCAAAATTCTGGTAGATAGCTAAAGAAATTACTCACAAAAAAGGTAGTCTGCCTGTCGGTTCACTTCAAATGACTGCTAGGTAATATCCCATACCAAGTTTACTGTTATGCGGAACCATATCAATTCTCAATGAATCGTTAGATGGGGGGATAAAAATTGTTGCGGAAATAGAAGCTGTATTGAAAACGCAAAAACTGGAAAGGAAGCAGATGAAGATGGGATTCAGATTCTTCTGTTAACTCTCACAATCGGGCATATCTTCGAGGTTTATTAAAAGCAGCAGTCTGGGATGGCAAGTTATTCTCAAAAGGACTTACTTGAATCAAGTACTGAAGTAAGACAAGGTTGGCCACTCATTGACTTGCTTTTTCACAGTTTTTAAATGACATAGAAGCAGCCTTACCTGGCGGAATTATTATTTTCAATTCTATTGTAAATATATTGCTGTACGCTGATGAACTTGCTCTATGATCTCTAAATCACCAGAAAATCTGCAGTTGATGATCAGTCTTTAAAAAAAAAAAAACTTGCAATGGAAACCTAGACACAACCTAAGATTTCGACAAACTCATAAAGAAAAAATCAAACACGTCTGAAAGCTTGTTGAATTTAGCATGGAAAGTTTTTTTTTTTTCAAACATAAGAATAATCAGCAATACTTAAGATATAAGAATCAGTTTTTAAATCATTTCTTTGCAAGTTTGGTGTTCAGATGAGTACGAAATGATTGAAAAATTTCAAAGGAACTTTTTGTAAAAACTCTTTAACTAATCACAAAACACACCAAGATATGCAATCGACTTGGAATCAGGAATATCAAAACTTCTTACGTGTAAACTTAATGCACATTCTGATTTAATTATAAAAGTTCGATAGAATCTCAAAATCAATGCTTTTCTACGTACTTAGGAATAAAGCTACAATTAGGCGGTCAACGTAATCGGTAATCGCGTTGACTCTTTGACGTAAAAATGACTGCGTCACGTCGGTCGTGTGATAGTCAATGAAAAATGTTGTCAATGGGTTGATGAGAACGTTGAGACCTACGTTGACTCGAATTTGTGGGTCAGCGCATTGATGCAGTTCGATGACCGTGTAATGACTGTGTCAACGTAATTGGGACGCGTTGACCGAGTTTTTAGAACTATTTGTCATCGCATTGACTGTATCCAAACATTTACACGGCACAATTTTATACCCGGTCAACGCAGCTTTGATATTTTAATTGACACAATCAGTTTTGCTTTATAAAATAAAAACAAAAAAATATACACATACTGGTATTTACCACTGATCTCTATAATACACTGTATAGTGTATTCACACAAAAAAATCGACCCCAATAGACAACTGTAATAATTGTAGAGGGTCCATGTCAGTATAACAGTATAACATTTTCGTTGCCAAAGTTACATTTCAAGATGGTTGCTTATGCTTGAAATTAAATTTATTTAATCAACCATACCAAGGGCACCGTCTTCAAAAAAAAAAATATAAAATTTAAATTACACATCTTTTTTCAACAAATGTAAGTACGAATTTTTCTTAATAAAAAAATGCCCTACTAATGATATATTTGATTGTTTCTAGTGTGTATTTAAATATTTAAAAAAAAAAAGAAGATGGCAGCCTTCAAAGAGATGGATCAATTGGTTAATTAAAACGGTTGTTTTTGCTATCGACCGAATTTTGCAGTCAAAAAAGAAGGTCTTCAATCGGTTTGCGTTCCTACAAGTTTGCAGTCCCGACATTTTATTGTTGAAAATGCACTGATATTTAGATATTGGTGGATTTGGATCGCAATTCGCATCTAGATTGTGCCATAGAAGATGGAGCCAATGAAGATATGGCACCCATCAAAGGCGGCGGTGGGTGTATGCTGCAAGAGAAGATTGTCGCACCGTGTGCCGATTATACAAATAATTCCAAAACCTGAGAGCAATACAAAAGAGGAATTACAATCGAAATCGTACCAATGGCCTACGTTCACATTAAGAAAAGAATTGAAAGTGGTTTCGGTGCTAGCTTAATATTGCCAATAGCGGATTCTTAAGCCGCACCTTGTACCACTGATAACGGCAAATTTGTCTTATGCCGGCGGTGAGGGTCAACTCGTTGAAGTTCTCATAAACCATTGAGATTGGATAAAAATCGACCAGAAAATCGAAAAAAACAGCATAATCATTCAACTCCACCAACAAGAAAACACATTTCCTTGAAACGTTCTGTTACCAGATTTTAAATATGTATTGTAAATAACCTAGAATTTTAAGACGAAAAAAAACAGGAACGCACAATATTGACTTCCATTTGTAAAAGAACTTAAACTTGTTTTATTTTCCCAACAATTACATTGCAATAATTTCAGCGTTCTTATCGAATTTATCCTCTTCACGAAGGACTTCTTTGCAGTTTCAATATCAATCCCTCCCTCGTCTTGATTGATATAATCACTTGCGAGATCCGATTGTCCAGGTTCCGTCTTCCTTGAACTCAACTTTTGTGTTGGCTTGAATTCGTTTTTTCAGCACTCGGTTTAGTTAGAATTTTCGCCTTTCTAGCTGCAGTAGGTTCAGCGAGGACTTCGTGATCTCTTCGTTTGATCTTGAATAAATCATCTTCGGCGCCGGAATAGTCACCGTCGTTAGTTTCGTAGATTAAAATTAATTACGTTTTTCTTTTCAACAGGTGTAACTTAAGATGTTTCTTCATTATTTTCACTTTCACTAGAAAATGCCTCATCATCTTCATCTTTATTTGTCTTATGGGCAGCTGCTTGTCGTTTTTATAAATCGCCCCAGAAACCGATCCCTGGAAACAACGACGAGTCCAAGCGATCTCGCATATTCGTCCATATTAAGGTGGCTAACATTAAAGATTTTCTTGTTCTTCATGATGTACGACACAAACGCATGCTGGGCAGTTTCTTTAAGTTCTTTGTTTCGAGCCAGGAATCCTTCCATCTTTCCTTTGTGAGAGAAAAGTTTTCGCGGGTCAATATGAATCTGATCGATTTCTATTTTGGCAGTTTTTAATTCGGCAACCATGCCATCTACCACATAAGGAAGCACCACGGGCTTTATGACGAGCCGTCCTTCCTGCCCGATGGATGTACTTATAGCACCTATTCCATCTAACCAGATCCATTTTTTTGATGAATAAGTCCTCTATCACCTTGAAAATTTAAAAATATTAAGCAAAAATAATTCAATTTTTATTATTTCTTGAAACTTACTTTATTCTGAAGTTTGTAGTTCTTGTTATCTTGATTGAAACTGACAATAAAAATAAATTGTTTTTAAATTTTTTTTAAAGGAGTGCAATCTATCTCTTTCTCTCTTTTTATAAAAAAACGAGATAGGCAATTGCACTGGTGCTACTGTCAAATTCAAATGGAGTCAAAAAAACTGTTATACTTTGTAGGGAATACACTATCCAGTGTATTATAGAGATCAGTGGTATTTACTAGCTCGGGTATGCTTGTTCGCATATTTGTGTTTTTTTTTGTATCTGAGACACTTCACTAGCATCAGTAAAAATCGAACTGTTTGGCTGACATGCGAAGGAAGTTCACACCGAATCCATCTTTTTTCACGCAGCATCAATCAACGTTTTGTCCAAAAGGAATGGCGATGCTAATGTCGCCTTCGTCCTTATGAACCGATTCTTTCGAAATTTCACACATATGAAAGGTTAGGTTTCTCAATTTATACTGCGTACAAAAATTTTTAATCAATATCTTTTTTATGTATTTTTAAAGGCATTTAAAAAAAAATAAAACATTTTTATTTTGAAAACTGCTCATTTATTTTTTTTTCAAAAATTGTCGGTTTTGATTTTTTGGAAAATGTTTTTTAAAAATTTTTTTCTCAAAAACCGTTCCACAGATTTTTAAAATTTTTTTCTCATAAACTCAAATTTATCCAAGAAATAAAATGGCTTACTTTTATTTGAGCTCAAATTAGGTTAAGTATTTATTTCGGAATCTTAAATTATTCTGTTCTTTTTAAAAGAATTAAGCGGATTCATCTAACTTTTGTTCTTACGTTTATATTATTATATATTTAAGATTCTCATACCAATTTTCGTTAGAAATAAAATTAATATATATATATATATATATATATCTATTTCTATACATATAAAAGAGAAATGTCGTCCGTGTGTGCGCACATAACTCGAGAACGGATGGTTGCATTTCCATGATTTTGGGCTTGATAAGTTTGTATAGACCCAAGGAAGGACATATGACATTGGAGGAAAAGCCCGAAAAATTTCCAGAAAAATTGGAAATCAGGGATCATCCTCTTTTTTTAGTGCACACTGGCCTGATTGAATTTCTGACGAATTTTTGAAACTTAACAACACGCTGGAAGAGCTCATCACGAATATTGCTCAAAATTATGTTAACCATGATTGGCTGAGTTCACGAGCGATTTTGGCTGCGAAAAACAAGGATGTCGAACATTTGAATTTTGTCGTGCAAAATTCAATCGCCGGTGAGTAACATTTATTCAATTTAGTGGACTCCGTGATGGATGAAAACGAAGCCACCAACTTTCCACGGAATTCTTGAATTCCTTGGATGTTCCGGTCTTCCCGCCACACAATTTAAATTTGAAAGTCGGCTCAGTTATAATTTTGCTGCACAACATCAATGCATCAAAACTTGGTAACGGAACGGCGAACGCGGAACGTGAAGAACATCAAATCAAATCTAATTCATGTCACGATTTTGCGGGGAAAATTTAAAAGCGAAGATTTTCTCATTCCACGGATTCCGCTTATTCCGAACGATCTACCATTCGTGTTTAAACGTCTTCAATTTTCGGTGCGTCTCGCTTTTGCTATTACAATCAATTAGTCGTAGGGACAATCGCTGGAGGTTTGTGGCATCAATCTCGAATTCCCATGTTTCTCACAAGGTTAATTATAAGTGGCGTGCTCACGTATCGGCAAACCTACCGCTTTGTACGTGTACGCACACGAAAATAAAACTAAAAATGTTGTGTACCATAAAGCACTTCAGTAAAAAAGCGTTAGGCTGGCCGACATGCCATTTATTTTGATTTGATTGAAAAACATAGACATTAAGGGTATTCATATAACCGCAGAAAACCAGTATAAACCTCAGAAATCAGATAATATATTTGAGATTATCTGGTTTCTGAGGTTTAAACGGGTTTTCCGCCGTTTCATGAATACCCTTATTGTCAATTTACTTATTTTTATAGTATTTATTAAAACTTTAGAATAAACAATTTTAATTGACCGCGTTACATGAAACATCTTTTTGCATGCTCGGAATTATTATTTTCTTGACATAAATGAGCTTAGGCGGAACGAAGGTCGCCGGTTCAGTTAGTTTTGTACATATAAAAAATTAAGTAAAAAACGACTTTAAAAATATATTTAGTTTTCTAATAGAAATCTCTTTCATACGATGTGATCGAACATAAGAGCAAGTTCGTGCGATCCGGTCGTGCATTTTATTTTTAATTGACTACCCTTGATATGAACAAACACTGTCCCAGAATTAGGAACCTAGAGGAGGTTTTGAAAGGAGATACCGATGTACACAGTTTTGAAGATCAGAATTCAAAATGGGGGAGGGAATAGAGCCTGGTAAAGCATTCCACATTCGTGTTGTACGACTAATGAAAAAATCTCTGTATTTGATAGTACTTACTATCAAATACAGAGATTTGAAGGTCGTTTCAAGAGTAAACTGATGAGCATTTCTGGAAGCGCGAGTAGTTGAATTGTTTAAGGGGAGAATGCAACTGGCTATATCGCTAAAACATTGTTTGTAAAAATAGCGATAAAATAGTGAAAGATATGACACATTTCGACGGTGTTATTGAAATAAAAATGTTTCCATTATACACAGTTCTATCGCCTATCATTCTTAGGGCTCTATTTTGGATTTATATGAGTTATGATCCATGCGAGTTATACTCCAGATTAGGACGAATGAATGCCTTGTAGATGACAGCATCTTCGAAGAAAACCCAAGCACTTTTCATATTTTTTTTTTTTTTTTTATATATAATCGTATAGCAGGTTCTTGTATTTTTTGGGCTAAAGAGAACTTTTAATTTGTGCTCTGAAGAATCACATAAAATACTTAGTTATTTTTAAAAAGCAGCGCTGTTCTTAAAGATTAGACATGTACAAGTGGACAATTTTTGGAATCAGCGTCTCACTTTGCAATTATTTTTAAAGGGTAACTTACTCCCTTTAAAAGGGAAAATAGTATTATCCCCGTCACTGTCCTGATAAGGGATGTTGTGCTGTGAATGAATATATGTATCGGAAAGTGTGCGATAACCCACATATCTTGTGATGTATGCTATAATTTTGCGTTTTACTGAATTTTTTAATGTTTATTTCAATCTTAAGCTTAACTTTTATGATTAGCCTTAGGAAAACTTAGAACTTTATTCGGTCTACAAAAAATTAAAGGAAAAGTATTTTTTTTACCTTATTTACCGGACTATGAAGAAAAGTAGCAGTCAGTGAAATGATTGCGTCAATTGTGTGGACGTCCAATCTAACCCGACCCTGAAACTTGATTCTCTTGTAGACGCTGCTTGCTGGGAGTTCTGACAATGGTCGGGCGGGCTTGCTGAGAACAAGTGGTGATAATTATAGCTTTGCACCATCAAATCTTCTCCCTCCGTAGGGTATGTGTTATACCAGTCCAACTGGATGAAAGGACTATCATAATGAAAAATTTGTTGTGCGAAAGAATCGTCAAATCCTGCTGATGTTCTTAAGATCCAGTGGTGCCTGTGATATACATCCTCCTGGTGGCTGTCAAAAGCATGGATTTGAGGACCGCAAAGCTAAGGTAGATTATATTAATAAATTTTCATCTAAGTCTAAAACATCAATAATTGTATGACTTACACAGCTGATTCGGTTAGGTTCCCTCCAGACTAATGTGTAAATTGGAAGTAGTGTTCTGGAAAGCTGACCAAGTACTGGGTTTCTTGTAATGTCTTGTACAGAAGACAAGGCAGCATAGTAACACACTGGCAAGTTAGGACACTAGCAGTTATTCCTAGAAACCGTTATACAGTATGCCTGTTTATTGGGACGGCGGCTGCGTAGGCCTAATTTGCATGGCTAGTACCTTACGCATAAATTCGTGGACAGACATTGTTAGTGGCGACATCAACAGTGGTTAGATAGACCAAGACCTTACCAAGTTGGGCTAGATTTTTACGTCTAGGTACAATGGATCTTTAACAATTTTTTTGGGCATTTTTCAATATCTTGTATAGATAAGTGAAAATTGTTGCCAACACAGCTCAACAGTCAACACTCCTAAGAGTTTTGATCTAAATACAAAATCTTGGGCAGGTATGGTTTTTTTCTTCGAACGGCACAGAAGTTATGTCGCCCTGATCATTTAAGAACGAAGAAGAATCCCCGTGTCTAATGATGATCTATTCCATTCAGCGAATACATGGAGTCCCATTACCTTGTGACAGGTTAGAATTTCAATCAAAAGTGTAAGAGTAAATTTTGTGTTTTCTTCTTAGAGGAATCCGACCAAAGATTTCTCGTAGCCCGATAGTTATCAATTTCTAACCATTTATCATCCGGAACTTTGAAAAACCCCTGGTGAATTCCACTCCTTTCTTGGTCCTAGCGTTCTTCCTGTCAGCCATACGTTATAGAAGATGATGCACGATATACTTTACAACACGTCACCTACGAATTGAAGAGCTCTGTTGTAAACCTTCCAGATCCTGAAACCCTGATGTTGTTAAGTTTTTTTTGTCGTCTATATGAGTGGTTTTGGTTTTTTCTCTTCTTACCCTAATATTCACTTGCATGATACCCCTGAAATAATTGTTCCTTACGAGGAAATACATCAATAATGTAGGGTAATTGCGGGAGAGATGCCGCGCTTTTTCAAAAATCAATAAAAAAAATTTATTTTAGTAAAATGAACTTTATTTATGCACAAGACTTAACAATGGATTTATGTTCTTCCATAAAAAACAATTAAAATTAAAAAAATTACCATTTCCATAAAAAATAACGAAAAAGTGTGCCATCTCTCCCTACATGTGTGGGATAGATGCCGCATGATAAATTCATTTAATTAATTTGACTGTGAACATGTTTTATTCTTTCTTGCTCACGTCCACAGTCTGTGCAAAGCGTAGATTGGAAAAGAAGTATTTTGTAAGTTGTACAGTTTTCTTGTAGCAATTTTTTGACATTTTATACATCCAGCCTTCTCGGTTTTTGTTTCAAAATAATTTTCCCAACATCCAACACAAATATTGGGATCTTCAGTCGGTTCAACCTTCCTTTTAGTAGAATTTTTTTCTTTTTTTGTTCTTCCGGAGACTTGGAGGTTTTCTTTTTTTCAATGAAACTGGGAGAAGTTAAAACCTCTACTTACTGCTTACGTCTTGAAAACTGGACTCTTAGGTAGTGGTGAAATTGCTTGCAGTAGTCTTGCTGGCGTTGGGTTTTCGAAAGATGATGAAGCGTGTGTTTCATTTTCGGAATGATTGCAAGCATGCGATACATTCCTGGTGGTTGGAATTACTGATTCCATGATTGTTTCATGAAATGAAAGGGCATTTTCACAAGGAAGAGGTTTCTTTAAAAAAAGTCCATCTTTTAATCGGCTCGATTCGTATTCAAGATGGTACGCCCAATAGTATTTTCGTCTTTTCGGAGAGACATCCCATTATCCATGTTTTTTTCGGGCTTCTTCGAGTGCCTATTAAGACCAATTACCACTTTTAGTCTTATTATTCAATTTAAAAAAAAAAAAAGTAAGCAAATTTAACATTCGGCATCTTTTCAAAAAGAAAAACTGCGGCATCTCTTCCTCCTTTTGGGGTACCACACTTCAAAACTCAAGAAAAAAATTAAACAAAAAAATACACACACGTATTCTTATAACACTTATTTATCATATAAAATAATTTCCCTTGGAAAAATACGCGATAACTTCTTTCCGCATTAACTTTTTGTAACAAACTGAAAAATTTCCATAAGGTGCGTAAAATAAAACAAAAATAAAAAATCCCGTTACATGTTGGCTGCAACTAATTTTTTGTACTGCGTAAGTGCGTACCTAACGAAGTTTTTTCTAGCTCGATAAGATTTTTTGCGCGGATGACTAGATGTTTGAGTTTGGTTGAATGCGGCATCTATCCCCATACGGCATCTCCCCCACAGTTACCGTATAATAAACACATAAAGGATTATAACACAATGGATTATTTGAAAACGCGATTACATAAAGCGTGATATCGAATTCGACCCAAAAACTTTTAACTTTTTATTACACCGTTTCACTCAATAATTTAACTGCTTTTACCCCACGTCTATGCTTATTTTCCAAACCAATCACTATTTAAACCCTAAGCCTTCTAACCTATGATAGAACTATAGTCGGAGTAAGCGTGAGCTTTATATTTTTGAATTATTCCGTTCTTCAAAAGAAAAAATAATGCTCAGAAAATTTATGGAGAAAGATGGTGGTGCGTCCACAATGCACACACGACCAAGGACAAACAATTTATCCTTGGACTTGTTTTTTTTTTTTTATTAAGGCCTTTATCGGATAAGGAAAAAACCGATTATTATACAAAAATGAAGTCGGCTGTGCTTAGTGGAGCGACGAAAACTTGCAATTTCCGCCAACAAACCTTATCGTCAGTTTTTCATGCATATATACGAACAAGAGAGAAGGTGCGGTTTTATAGCTCAAGACTCGTGCCTCAAATTGAATATTTTCAAATCTAAAAACCACAATAGCTTGAATTTACTTTATGTTGATGGGAAACAGTTGTTGGCTTTTAGAAAATGGGGTTACGTCTTGTCGATGGGAGTATTTGTCACGTACGATTTTGGTAGTATAGGCTTTTGAGATAAGGGTTCAACGTAATTATTGAGGTGGGTCTAAATATCCTAAGAATATATATGCCTTGGGACCATAAACTTGATGGTATATGTATGTTAGAATTGTGGTATAGTTTTTCTTTATTTCAAGGTTTTTACCTTTTGAACGCATAAAATATTGATTTCTTAAGTGCTTAAGGGTGTCAATAGCAGCAGTCGTATAACAAATTATTTTTGTAGGGGTATTCTATTATTTTGTTTTTTTTTTTGTTCTTTTTTTTTTGTTTGAAAGAGTCTTGGGGGATGTTAAGTGAAATATTAAGTATTTATATGGAGTTTCAATATTTTATTATCCCTGTTCGATTGAGTAGGATATAGATGGTTTTGTGCGGATGCGTTGTCATGCGAAAAAAAGTTTATTTTCCGCTTTTCTTTTATTTCGGAATTAGTTTTGAGAACATGGGTTAAGCATGAAATTTTGTGAATTCCTTTCCTGATTTCTAGCTGAAAGGATATATTGAGTTTGTCAAATATTTTTAACTGAATATTATATTGAACGTTTTACAGCCAACCACCGAAAAGACCACTTAAGGAGCTTCTACAGGAATCTCCGCAAAGAGAAACGATTTCGGCAGTAGGAGCTATGGAAGTGTCAGAACTGAGGAGCATGATGCATGATATTTTGTCGGTGATAATGGATGTCAATCTTAAAGATTTGCCAACAAAATCTGATCTTGAAGCTATCCATTCGGAAGTCCACAGCCTAAAAGCTACCAATTTAGAGCTGCAGGCACAGGTAAAAAATTTCGAAGCCCGTGCAACTTTTTGGAACAAAAAATTGAGTCTCTTTAAATGAGAGCCAATGATAAAATGTCATCGTACATTTTCCGATAAACGGTGAAGAAGATGCAACGGAAAAGGCTAAAAAGTGCTGCTTGGATCTGCTGCAAACGAATGAACCCAACATTATTGCAACAACACGAGTTTTACGACCGACAAACAACAACAAGACTACAAATGTCATCGTGAGACTGAATCGAAGGGAGGACGTAGGACATTTACTAAGATCAACCGTGAAACTAGTGAAACTAACAAAGACCGGATTTTCTGTCCATAAGGACTTACCACCATCGGCAAGAGCACGAAGAAGACGTTTAATTGAGTTGAAAGCCGAAATTAATAAAAAGAATACGTTCTTAAAAACCAGGATACGAGGACAAACATTGATGGTTGAAGGCAGATAATTTTATTTTGACAGGGAAAACAAACTAAAATGCGACGGCGTGTGTGGAATGTCATTATTAGACCAACTGATGAATGACATTTCTAATAATTGCGTTCAGGGACAGAGTAAAAAAAGTATAAGTGGTAGAATTGGTAATGATCCCGACATGACATCATCCATGTCACAACATCGTATTTAGTTGTAATGCCGTCTGCCCTTTAGTTAGTAAATTTAAAAGAACCATTTGTAATATTAATAGTAATAGTAAAAACCATAATGAAAAAACACTAAATATATTTAGAATTCTGTCATATAATATAGCAGGCCTTAAAAATAAGTACATTTTTAATAATTTCTTTAGTTTTCTTAATAACTTTGAAATAATATTTTTGTATGAAACATATGTAATGGATACTAACTTATCAAATTATGAAAACGAATTGAATAACTTCGAACTTCGAATAGTACCCGTAACAAAATTACATTTAAGAGGAAGAGCAAGTGGAGGCTGTATCCTTGGATTTAAGAAAAGACTGGAAGGAATCACCTGTGAGTTCAAACAGATTGGAGCGGTAATACATCTGGATCTTAAGATAAATGGTAAGTCGATCTCGTACTGTGGAGGTGTTAACACGTTTTCGGCTTCCCTGTTTTTTTTCAAATTAAATTTCGTGTGTGCGTTTAAGTATAACATTAAATCAAGATTTCTTAAGTGGTGCAGTAGCACAAAGGTAGAGTGGCCGACCGAGAATCCGAGGGTCGCCAGTTCGATTCCCAACCGGGCATCAGAACTTTAGCAGCTTTTTTTCACAACCGTGAAGTGGAAAATTTTATTGGTTGGGAAAACGAGCAAAGGAGGAGGAGCTTAAGCACCTGGGCATCGAAAGGTGTCCTAGGGCCAATGAGGCCAGCGATGGCATCAGCTGAGGGAACATCGAAAGATGTTCCAATTACAAGCAGTGATTCTGCAGCAACAACATCAACAGCAATAACAGCAATGGCAAGGATCAAGTGCGCACCAAATTTGGTAAAGAGGAGATCCACGGCCACCTCAGCAAAGCCGCCAGCTGGGGTGAATACGTCCGATATAGACGAGACGTCAGAGGCAGCAAGACAAACCCAGCTAGACACTTCACCCGAAGAAGTTATTGAATATATGTCTGAGGAAGGAGAAGGGCACTTCACGACAGGCGATAGTACTGCCTTCGTGAACCTCTCCACATCAGAGGCGTCATCTGAGGAGGACGAGGAACAAAGAATTGTCGCTCAAATTGAAACAATGGAGGCAGAAATCCAAAGTTTGAAAAGCCAACTTAAGGCCAAGCTAGAAGCGCGCAGAGAGAAACAACTGAAAGAAATCGAGGAACAAAAACAACAACAGCAAAACGAACAATTACAAAAACAACAGCCACAGCAGCAGCCAAAACAACAACGGCAAAAACAACAGCAACATCAGCAGACACAAGCCCAGAAACAACCGCAACAAAAACAGCAGCAGCAGATTCAAAGGCAGCAGAATCAACAGCAGCAGAAAAGTCAGTCTCAGCAGCAGCAGCCACAGCCGCCGATTACGAAAAAAGAAAAGGTGCAACCCATAAATACTTATAAAATGGAGTTACAGGATACCATAAATCTATGTAAGTTGACCATAGGTCAAAATTTTACTATTAAAAGATTAAATAACGATATGCATGCTATCCAGTGCTTCACACTGGAACATCACAAAAAAATTAAAGAGTTGCTAAAAGAAACTACTACTGAATTCTTTAGTTTCACCCCTAAAACCGAAAAATTTCAAACGGTCCTTTTGAAGGGCATAGATTCCTGCACGGAACCACAGGTGCTCTTAAATGAACTCCGCCAAAAAGCGAATGACGATCTCGACTTTATCGGGGTCAAGCCGTTCGCTACAGTTAGAGCTAGGCGGGAGAAGCGGAGTCTTCCCTTCTTCCTTGTTCAACTCTCACCCAGCAGCAAACTGGATAGTTTGAGGAGTATATCCATCCTCAACTCCAGGTTGTAACTTGGGACAAATTAAAAAGGCGCGGCGACATGCTTCAATGCATGCGCTGCCAAAGGTTCGGCCACGCCGCAGCAAACTGCGAAATGCAGTCACGCTGCGTTAAGTGTGGAGAGAACCACAATGCAGATGAATGCAAGTTAGGAAAGAAACGGGTCGAAGATAGGACCCAGCTTAAATGTGTACTCTGCCGAGGCGCCGGACACCCCGCTAATTATCGGGGATGCCCGACGTTTCAGCTTATAAAGAACAATAAAGCAGCAAAGCAAACAGTGGTAGAAAAGCGTCCAACAGTGCGCCCTCCTACAACAACGCCCGTCAACCCCCAAATTTCTTACGCCAAAATGGCGTCAGGAAGGGAAAGCACGGTACAGCCTACACCAAAGGTCGCCCAACAGACCCCCGTGCCTAAGGCGCCGGCGGCACAGGCGGATATTATGGGCATTCTACTGGCCATCCAGGGCCAGTTGACTGGCCTCGAAAACCAGATCAGGGAGCAGGCGACTAGGGTGGATTATCTCTACTCTGTTTTGCCGAGCTTAACGCAACTTAGAGGTTAAGGGCGCGCTGCCGGAGAGGCCCTTTAAGATCCTAGCTGTGAATGTTAATTCACTGATTAGGACCGAACGTAGAGCGAATTTATTCCAATTGTTTAAAGACATAAGTCCAGATGTGTTTATGGCTAGCGAAACTAAGCTTAACCAGAAACATAAATTGACTAACAACAATTACAATATCGTAAGAAGAGACCGACCCAACTCCACGCAAGGAGGAGGCGTCGCAATCTTTATACGTAAAGGCATTAGTCATAAGGTAATATATAATAGTGATGTGCGAAAATTTCGGACGTTAGAGGCATGCATCATATGCATTCATCTCCAACAGGGGAAGCGAATGTATGTGATCGCTGCCTATGCACCGGAAAGACCTCAGCCCACCCAGTTTATAACAGAGCTTGAAAAGCTTTTTGAATGCTTAAGATTGAGCTCGGAAGAAAACTTTTACATATTAGCCGGTGATTTAAACGCCAAACACATAGATTGGGGAAATCAAATACAAAATCCTCGAGGTAACCATTTGTATAATTGGATGGGTCGATACAACCTTGAGTATCGCCTCGATCTTCTAGCCACAGAGAGGCCATCGTTTCCAAGAAGCGGTGCCTATTTGGATCTATTGCTGAAAGACGCAAGACTAACAATTACTGACACTGTGGGTCAACGACCAAGAAATTGTTTACGAACGATCGAGTACGACAGTGACCACTGCGGACTCGCCGCCGTAATACAACTTCCGAACCAGCTTATGGAGTTGGAGGAGTATGTGCGTGTGCATACTTACAATTACAGTAAGGTGCGCTGGCCACGTTTCTCCAATGCCAAATTACAGGAACCTAACAAATACTGAAATCGACAGATACTTAGAACAAATTGACGAAACGATTCTACGAACAATGAACAGAACAATACCGAAATACAAAGAACGTAACGCAACTGACATGTACCGTAACGCGACAATTGACGCACTTCACAGACAAAAAAGTGGACTACTGACAAGACTAAAACGCTTGTACAGGCGTCTTACTGATACACGAGACCTGGAGATTAGGACACTGAAGTCGTCCATCAAAAACATCAACCAATTGATCAAAGAAAATTATAGGTTGTCCATTAATTTGTTTTGGGACAACAAAATTCGGGCCGTGAACGCTACCGACCCGAGTATGTTCCCACAAATTAATAAGATATTCAGAAGAAAAGATCAAAACGATCTTCCGTGTCTTAAGCTCCAGAGGACGACACAAAACAGAGACGTACTTCTGACAGCAGGCATAGACCCAGATGACGCCGTCTTGGACGATGACCTCTATATAATCGAAGATCCGCAGGAGAGAGTGGAGGCTGTGGGGGCTGCTTTCCAGCAAGTGTACAAGGTGAATGCTAGCATTCGCCCGAATCATGACCTGGAGAACAGAGCTCTGCTTCATCACTTATGGCTCCGGAACTATATAACCGAATGGCGATCTGAGAACCTTGGTTTTACCGGGTTTAATGATGAAGATTTGGCAAATGCCATAATCGCCGACCGAAATGGGCCCAGTCCCCAGTTAATTTCGAAGAATGAGCTCCAGCTCATCTTCGATTCATTAAAGAAAAAGAAGTCGGCAGGAGTCGATGGTATATCCAACGTTGTACTACGACATTTGCCTCAAGAAGCAGTTGACATTTATACCACACTGTTTAACAACGCGCTGAATAATGCATATTATCCAGTGCGATGGAAGACAGCTGTGGTGCACCCTCTCCCAAAAAAGGGAAAGGACAACTCCAATCCGGCGAATCTCCGGTCGACAAGTCTTCTTAGAATTATCAGCAAAGTATTTGAAAAGGTTATTAATAGGGCCCTGTTCAAGTGGGCGGAGGAGAAAAATATCATCCCGGATAATCAGTTCGGTTTTAAGGCGGGACATGACACAATTCATGCCGCGTCTAAACTTGTTTCTGATATCCAATGGAACAAAACTAAAAAGCAGTGTACGGGTGCCTGTCTGGTTGATTTGGAGAAGGCCTTCGACACCGTATGGTTAGAAGGTCTCTATCTAAAGCTAACCAGACTAGGTATAAGTAAACCTCTATTATATATGCTTTATGACATGCTAAATGGTAGAAAGTTTGTTGTCAAGAGTGGCAATGTAACTTCTACCGCAATTTTTAATATTAATAATGGTCTTCAGCAGGGAGCGGTTAACTCGCCGATTCTATTCAGCATTTACACCAGCGATCTGATAGGTAGTTTAACTCAGGCAATTGCGTACGCCGACGATCTAATTGCATACAGAACAGCTCATACAGTTGAGGTCATCAAAAATCTCTTGCAGAGTGACTTCGACAAGATTCAGCGATATTGTGATGACTGGAAGTTGAAAATCAACTTCCAGAAATCAGAAACTATTTTGTTTAGGAATCCGTTGTCTAGCGTCTCAAGGGATACGAGAAAGAACTGGCGCAAGCTGGTGATCGTAGGGCCACATGGACATCCACTGGCGAGTAAAAGTGTAGTAAAGTACCTTGGCGTCTGGTTGGATTTGTACCTGTATTTCGACAGACATATAGATGCTGCTTTGGCCAGGGCTAGGGGAGCCTTTGCCTTGACAAAACGACTGTTTTATAGCAGCCGTCTTGAAAGCAGGGTGAAGGTGATTTGCTACATGGCCCTCATCAGGCCGATGATTGCCTACGGATGCCCGGTGTGATTCAACGTTGCCCCATCTCAAATGGAAAATATTCGGGTGTTTGAGAGGCAATGTCTTAGACGTTGCCTTGGATTACACAGAACACCAGAGTCGGAGTACACAAGATATTATTCCAACCAGGTTCTATACAACGGAGCCAACATAAACAGAATAGATAATTTTTTGTTCAAGCTGATTCGGGGTCACGTTGCAAGAGCGATGTCCACAACTAACAGCTTAATTTTTGGGGCTTATTACTCCAATCACGAATATTTTGAGAGTGCGCGGTTAAGTGGTTACATCCCTCCCGAGGCATTCCTCTATTTAGACAGTCGAGGGCTGATACAGGATGGAGGGGCGGTTCCGCTCATCTACCACGTCAGCCGGAAAAATGTAGATAGGCGACTCCTGAATGGTCGAGACGTCATCGCTCAAGGTGGAGAAGAGCGCCTTCGGTTCAGTAGGACTGTGTCCGATCGTGACCGGAGGGATAGGGCGAAACAGGAGAACCAGTTCTGGTGGCTCTCTGAAGAGCATTATGATACATAATGTCGATTAGGATGGTATGGCTTGGCCGACTTACGTAGATTTAGGTAAATTAGGTATAAGGAACAGTCGGGGTGGCACAAAAAAAAATTAAAAAATATGTATGTTTGCGGGGGCATTTGTGCATGCAGCTGCGTGCCTGTGTATGTATGTACATACGAATATGTATGTACGTATGTACTTGGCTGTTGGGTTGCATGTCTCTGTGTGTCTGCATGCGTATACAAAATATACAAAAAAAAAATGTTTAAACGAAAAAAATGCTGCTGTGGCTGTTCTAGTTTTTAAGTAGTTTTAAGTGGTTTTGGGTATTTTTAGGTATCTTAAGTAGTTTAAGTTAGTTTTAGTTAGTATATAAGTTAATTGTATATAGTTTTAATTATTTTTAGTCTAGATTTAGGTAGTTTATAAGTAAAAAATGATACGAGACCAAGTTTTTTAAAAAAAAGTTTTCTTTGTAAAACAAAAATATATAAAATAATTAGAATTAATTAAAATAGATTTAAGGTCGAAAGACATTAATATTAAGAGATATAGTTTAGTTTAGAGTGGGTGACCTAAATGCAAGGATTTGAAATGAAAGAGGAAGTGAGAATAAAAGGATCGGGCGTGAGAGACAATGGAAGGACACTACCAAGAACGCAAGAGGAACTAAGTTGCTTGAACTTTGCAACTCATTCGGTCTTCGTGTTATGAATGGTACAATCAATGGAGATTATCTGGGCGAATTTACGTTTATTGGAAAGCAAGGTAGTTCGGTTATCGACTATGGCTGGTAGGTGGTGACTGGAGCTCACTGATTAAAAATTTTGAAGTAGAAAAAAAAAACCTTTTCAGACCATTTTCCTGTAGTTGTATCATTCACTAATGGAGAAGAAGAAGATCAAGCTTTGCGGGACCTACAACTTCTGCCTTAACTTCGCTGGGTAAACGATTCTGCACCAATCTATAGAAGACAGTTGGATATATTTCCAATAAGAGGTGTTATTTTGATATTCAAAAAAAAAGAAATGCGTTGTTGAAGCGTGTATCGTTCCATTTTTATTAATAGCGTAGGTTCTACTTGTCAAATGTCAAAAAATGACAGCTTCAAAAGTGACAGCTACCTAAATAGCGGGCTATTCAAAATAACACCTCTTATTGGAAAACCCCTTACTTCTGATGAATGAAGATAGCGATACTAGCTTAAACAAAATTGAACAGTGTATTAAAGAGGCATATCATCAGTCCATCAACAGCCGACGAGTAAAAACTACTTTTAGAGAGAGATGGTTTGATAAAGAATGCATGCGTGCGAGAAGTCTTTCATACACATGGCTTAATGCATATAGACGATTCAATACTCTCTTTACGAAAGACCTATACATTGAATATAATCAGAAATTTAAAACACTCTGTCGAAGGAAGAAAAAAGATTATTTGAAGACCAAGCGAAAAAACTTGCAATGTGTAACAATTCGTCTGAGTTTTGGAACCTGGCACGCAAGCTTAATGGTACGAAGTATGTTATGTGTAGAGAACTGGATCCAAGCATGCTGAAATTACACTTTCAACAATTACTTAATCCAGCAACTCCAAATCAATTAACAACTCACTACGCTCACCCTGGCTTCGAAAACAATATTCTGGACCTACCAATTTCGTGTGATGAAGTGTGTGCTTCGATAAATGAACAAAAGGATGGGAAGGCTGCAGGCTCTGACGGAATTCCGGCAGAATCTTACAGATATGGAACTGGGGAGCTGGTAGCGATTCTGACAGAAATATTCAACTACGTTTTAGAGCATGGAACTATACCAGAGCAGTTTAAAGAGGCCATGATCTTCCCGATATACAAAAAGGGTAGTACCGAAGATCCGACAAACTATAGAGGAATCTCGTTTCTGAATGCTTCTTATAAGATTTTTACTTCGATTCTGAATAAGCGCCTGAATAAATGGATAGATTTTAATAACCTTCTCGGTGAGTACTAAGCTGGCTTCAGATCGGGTTACTCCACTATAGACCACATCTTTGTTCTTCGCACGATTGCTGACTCCTTCGTATCTAGAAATAAGAGATTATTCGCTTTCTTTGTGGATTTCAAGTCTGCTTTTGACACCGTCGACCGTAATGCACTATTCTACAAGCTTTGCCAGAAAGGAATGTCACTGAAGTTCGGAAGAGTACTGCAAATTCTATACATGGATACCAAAGCAGCGGTCTGGAATGGAAAAAAGCTCTCTGACTGGTTTTCAACGAACTCAGGTGTTAGACAGGGTTGTGCACTCAGCCCAAGTTTATTCGCTCTCTTCATAGAAGATATTGTTGAAATATTAGCTGGGGGTATTGAATACGCAGCCATGACCATAAAAGCACTGCTCTTTGCTGACGACATATTACTGCTTGCGTACACGCCACAATCTCTCCAATTGATGATAAATAGACTCTCCGTTTACTGTTCTAGATGGAATCTGGAAGTAAACTTAAGCAAATCTAAAGTGATGATCTTTAAGATAGGAGGAGGTAGAATTGGGGCAAATGAACATTGGCATTAAAATAATGAAACAATTGAGGTTGTGCAAGAACACAAATATCTTGGAGTTAACTTCACAAAGAACCTCAGTATGGAAAAGCACTTTACCGAAAAGCTTACGAAAGCAAAAACCGCTATAAATGTTGCATGGAAGCAATGTTTCAACAATAGTGAAATTGCACATAGCAATAAATTCCGAGTTTTCGAAGCAGTGTCAGAATCGGTTCTTTTTTATGCAGCTCAGGTGTGGGGAGGTAGAAAATATGACCGAGTGGAGAAATTACTCAGGTTTTATATAAAACGTATTTTTCGCCTTCCTTCGAACACTCCAAACTATATGATAATGTTAGAGACAGGAGTATCACCACTGTTCATTAAGACTTTTAAACTGCAAGTAGACTAATTTATGAAAGTATTAAATATGCCAAATCATCGGCTTCCTAAGAAAGTTGTCCTACAAGCTATCCAAATACGGACGGGATGGTTCAAGGACTGGGTGGAGTTAGCAGAGCAGGTGGACTTCGAATTAAACTACAGCGACCCTGTTTTATGGAACCCTGCTTTGTAAACGTTGATCGCCCGTTTGGACGATGCTGCAAGAGATCGCTACAAGGAACAAGCTTCAAGCTCTCTACACCGAATGCTTTATAGCAGACTAGATTACAATCTTAACGAAAGAAACTATTTCCGTGACGATTATACAATCGAACAAATTTCGCTCATGTTCCGGTTAAGAGGAGAGTTACTTAATTTGAACTTTATGCCACATCGAGAAGATCTACCGTTATTATGCAGCCTGTGTAATATGGGAGAGCGGGAAGATGCTCTGCATTTTGTCGGAAGGTGTGGAGTACTCAAGGAAACAAGAAGGTACACGCTTGGCAGCGACTATCTATCTAATGAAGAAATTTTTGGCCTACTTCATGAAATGGATGTAACAAAGTTATCAATGTATTGCAAGACAGCACTCAGCTATAGAAAGCAAATACTTAACGAAGCATTTTAGTATTAAACTGTAACTTAGTTATGATAAAGAATTAACAAATTGTCAATCAGGCAGACGGCAACAATGCCATGCAATATTGATTGTATATAACAAATTGTAACAAATTGTAGAAAAAATAAAATCAATCTAATCTAAAATCTAAATCGATTGAGCGTTTTATTAAGCCAAGAATTGAACTCGGTCGACATGTGGTTGCAACAGGACGGTGCCACTTGCCACACTGCACGCGAAACCATGCATGAATTGAGAGGCGTATTTGGTGAGCAGTTGATCTCACGTTTTGGCGCAGTCAATTGGCCACCAAGATCATGTGATTTGACCCCGTTAGACTATTTTTTGTGGGGCTATGTTAAGTCTATTGTCTATTGGGACAAGCCAAACACGATTGCTGCCTTAGAAGCCAACATTGAACGCGTCATTGGTGAGATTCCGGCCCAAATGTGTGAAAAAGTTTGCCAAAATTGGACCTTCAGAATAGACCACCTGAAGCGTAGCCGCGGGCAACATTTAAGTGAAATTATTTTTAAAAAGTAAATGGCAGAAATTGATTTATCGATCCAAATAAAAATTTCATTCACTTTTTACAAGTTTCTGTGTTTTTTTGAATTTCAAAAACCAAGCTCTTAAAAAATCACCGTCTATATACAAGTGTAATTTAGTTTCGATGTCAGTTTGTCTGTATTATGACAGGTAAACTGACGACTTACCATTTGACACGCCATTAAAATGATTGTACCTTCTTCTGTTGGCTATTAAATATAATACCTAAGTTATGTTTTTTTTTTTAAATTCATTTTTATTTAATCTTAACTTATAACTATCTTAAAGCTAGACAAAATTAATTAACTAATTATCATTAACTTACAACTAATTTAATGGCCCTTACATAAGTTATGTTTTATATGCTAAATACACAAATATTTGCTCTTACCTATTAAATTTATCCTGATTTTGAAATAGAATTTCCAAATTTATATTTTGTTTTGTTTACGTTTTGCCGTTTCCATGGATTTTATATCCAAATTGGTTTTTCTTTCGTTTACTTCCGCTGTTGTTATGGATTTTATTTCCAAAATAGCAGAAAGTCCCCGGTGTTGCCCGGGCACCCGAGGCAAAAGTCTTTTAATGCAATATCTTCCAAATGAAATACAAAATTTATAAACAATATTCGTAAGGGAAAGGATTTATTATTTATTTTGTCGTTTATTTAACCAGAATTAGTTTTCATATTAAATTTAACAAAGAAGATTTATTATTTGTCTTTTTGTTTTCAAACGAACTATTCTTCATTTTAAGACTTTCGTTTTTTTACATGCGATTATATTAAGTACTATATAAGGCAAGTTATGCATTCTTTGAAAAAAAAAATGGAGATAATAATCAAATATGACATTATGATGATAGCGAAGACGAAAAAAGGTGGCATTCAAGTGCGGCTTGAAAAAAATTATGCATAGTGTTGGAGAGCGTCGCATTAGTGCGGTCTTACTTTAAACTTTTACAGCCCTATTAATAAAAAACGCTTGGTCCACCTTTAGTCCATGGGACTTACAAAACCATGGAATAGGAGTTAGACCATGGACTAAAATTTCCTATTAATAAAAAATCGAACAAAATCTACTACATTAAGTCTTTTTATTCTATGTACCTGTAAATTTTGTTCTTAAATGGCGATTCTTAGTCCATCGCTAGACCACCGTCTTCGTAAACGTCAAATACCAGCAAATTGTGTTTTATTAATAGTATTTCGCACTTGGTCAACGGAATAAGTCCCAAACCTTCCCTAGTCCATGTTTAATAATTTGGGTGTTAAAGACCGGATATTTTGAGTTTCATGCTAACAGGGCCCCAGCATGAAAAATTCCGAAGATTTCGATGAAAGAAATTCGACATTAGACGTGTCTGTAATTTATGCGGGGCTTATACACATATGTACATGAATTGACCGTCGTCGCCACGACTATTTTCATGAAAGCAAAAAGGTTGCTGAGGCTTCGCACTGAACTATCAATTTTCAAGTTTGCAAGGAGAATTAATTTTAGTCGTATACAATCACAAAATCTTGTATTTTCAAGGTAACAGGCTCCGGGGAATTTATGCAATATTCCTTGCATTTCAGCGTAAGGTCGCGTGTGTTTATCACCATGTTAGAAATGAATAATTTGTTAAGAATATTGAAATTAGCCTATTAACCGAGCTTACATCTGCAAGGATTCCCCAGCGCCAGTGGTTACTTTTGCGAACGTAAAAACTAACTTGCAAGTGTAATCTCATGCTTTCGCGTAAGTTGATATATGCATTAAAGTAAGACTTTTCATGTGCCAGCTATAAGAGTTGATAAGACTTAACACTTTACTGCCATCTTTTTCATTGGCACATGTTTAGTTTACAAAGAAAATCAAGTTTGCTGTGTAAACTTTCACAGTCCCGAAATTTTTGCTTTGACAAGTACTGTTTTTTTGCATTTAGCACATTTCATACTACAAAGTTTTACAAAAAAATATTTAACCCTCAAGCCACTTGCAAGCAACCTCTCAAAACCAAACGATTTTCTTAAATTGAAGGTGTTGTTTCCGAGCTTAGCCTTAGCAAACAAACTGATAAAGATGAATTTCACTTTATGAGAATAAAATAATTAAAATCTGTGGAGCGGTTTCTAGGAATAAAGCATACTGTGTATACTTATAATTTGAAAAACAAAAATAATGAGCTATTTTGAAAATATTAAGTTATTAAAAAAAGTTTTAAAATATGCTTCTAAAAATACAAATAAATATTTATTAAGTAATTATAAATATTGGTATGCATCACAAGTTGATGTACCTAAGCCTATATAATATGTGTAAAATTTCGAAAGAACGAAAGAATCACCTAAGCCGTTTTCCAGATTGTAGAAAGTAAAAAAATCGGTACCGTTCTTAGCTATTATTGGTAAATTGTTTTTCAACCATATAATAGTTCATATCGAAAAAATACTCTAGGGTGCCAGCACGTAACTTGATACAATCGAGCATTGTTCATCGTCGTTGAACACGAAACAAACATTTTATGGCAGCACGTAACTTGAAACGAGTTTCAATTTGACTTGCCCTAAAAACATTATTGTGAACTAGAATTTGAAATATTAAATAGTATTTTTTAAATTAAAATTCTTTTCTCAATTTTAAAATCCGCATTGAGCTATGATATTTTTTGATTCGGAAAGTAAAGATGAGGAAACTTCCAATGCTAAGGCCAATAGAAAATATTTAAGAGATAATACCAGCCCATTAAAGTTTTGTAGAAATGAGTAAGTGTTCAGATTAAAAAAAATCGAAATAATATTAAACTTTTTTTTAGTTTTTTCCAACAATAAAGAATGTTTCCTGTTGATATTCAACACTACACACATCCCAAGAAATGTAAGAGGCACTTCGGTTCCCCAGTTTTACAACATTAAAGCTGCTAGCCAGTGGGAGTTATCAGACAAATGTGTTAAGAAATGTATAATTAAGTATATTTTAATGTCTGCAAGAGTGCAAATGAGATATATAACAGCAATCCATAAGAATTTAGTGAACAAAATAATTCAATGTGTTTATAGGAGTGGCACAGACAATGTCCAAGTTCTTTCAGCGTACGTCATAGTTCTTTATTTATCGACATAATGTTTATGCAGATAGGATTAGTCATGTTTGTAATTCTATTTAATAATTAAAAAAAACGTTTTGAAGAAATAATAAAGAAATTCTAATCTATATATTTTGTTTATTTGTTCCAAAGTCAGCCGACGACAACAATATGCTTTCGAGTAAAATTTATTTTTTTCAAAAGTCATTTTCGAGCTTATATGCTGCCGATTCTGACGATACAATCAAGTACACTCGATCGAACCAAAATATGTGCTGTCAATTCCCGATTGTATCGATATAACTCGATTGTTTCAAGTAACGTGCTGGCACACCTAATTTTTTTAAATCAAAATCGTTAGACCCATTTTCGAGAAAAATGAACTATAACATAATGGCAGTTTCACAAAAATAAACTCTATACCCAGTTTGAAGGAATTAGACCCACCCATTTGGACTGTAAGTGGCTATACTAACATACAGACGAACAGAATTTTCAGACCATGTTTTTTCGTCTTCGCTATCATCGTAATGTCATGTTTGATTGTTATCGCAAGACTTTTTTTTTCAACGAATGCATAACTTGCCTTAAATTGTATTTACCTATCGCAAGTAAAAAGACAACCTCCGGAAATAGTACAAAAATGAAGAAAAGTTCGATTATTAAAAAAATAAGAAAACTAATCCTGTACCCATCTTCTATAAATCAGGCGATAAATTTTCCTCAGTTACAGCCTCTGAAAAAAAAAAATGGGTTTATGTTATTATGTTATGTTATTATTTCCAATGGAAGGCAATAAATTGAAGTGTCATTATGACATCGTAAACCAAAAAAAAAACAATATTTTTTGTTGTTTCTCGACTATTATTATCGATTCGAAAGTTACAGAACGAAAAATAAATGAAAAATCATTTTTCTTACAAATTTGTTTTCTTTATTTTTCATTTCATTTGGAAGATATTGCATGAAAAGACGTTTGCCTCGGGTCCCAGCAACGCCGGGGACTTTCTGCCAGTTATAAATAAGTTTATACACAGAAATATACATATTATAGACGGACACATTTTGTTTGTAATTTTTTATATCTATTTAATGTTCTGCGTTAAGGAGGCCGCCTCTCCTTAAGAACGGTAAGATACTTTTGTGGAGGGTCGGCCATCTCGACTTATTCTGCTAATCTGACGCAACTAAACAGACACACACACCAACCGCACTGATCCATCAAACCCACCCACCAGACGTTGAGGGGAGCTGCTCGCTCCTCGGGCCTGATAGAGGGATAATCTATCCAGTGGGGGTAAAGGAGAGGATCACGCCCTCAAATGACAGTGGTATTGTAAGCCTCCCGTCAACCTGGTGTATATTTGGTGACCGTAGCTTACAAGACACTACTGCCTTTTAAGCTCTAGCGCCTTTCCGATATTTCAAGCCAGTTATCAGTTTCAGTTTCTAATAATCTGGAATTATTATATTAATTCATGAGACAATGGTTACAATTCGCGGCGAATTGTAACCATTGTAACCATTGTCTCAAAAATTAATAATTCTTTGCAGTCGATATTCGAGATTATTGTGTTTCGAGATATGCATTTTAGATATTTTTCGATATTTGTTCAATTCTAGATTTTTGTTTTCGAGGCTTTAATTTTCGAAATTTTTGAATTATTGCTTTCGAGATATCGTGGAAGACCCTGAAGAAAATTGTCAAAATGTATAGGTGCATATTATATTCGAAGAAAACGCAAACAATATTTACATACTATTTTTGTTTTTGTTTTAGTGGACTGTGTGGATAAAAGCCAATTGAAATATTTTGTGACCTATAGTCCAAAATGCGTTTCGCCCGGGCACGATAGTTGGCTCATCATAAGACGCAATATTTTTGGTCGATGTCTACATATATATATGCTGCAAATTCTATTCGAGTCGGTAGACATCGACCAAAAATATTGCGTCTTATGATGAGCCAACTATCGTGCCCGGGCGAAACGCATTTTGGACTATAGGTCACAAAATATTTCAATAGGTACATATTGGCATGCATGGAATTTTCTCAGAAAACATAACCTTGTTAAAGCCTTAAACACAGCTTCTCTCATATCATTTCAAAATCTACCTGCCCTTAATGGAAACCCCTTAGCTTCTTTAACATCGATGATCGATTATCCACAAAATAGAAACTCATTATAAAAATAATGCACATAATATCGATAAGAATTTCAAATCCACGGTTAAAGTTCCCACTCTCCAGTGAACCACATTTATGCTTAGCTTATAGATATACCCTTTCAAATGTCTCAGACATCTGGACTTGTGCCTCATTGAGCCATAAACATAATCAAAGCCAATTTGTTTTCGCATCTCTAATTCCTGAAGTAATCGCAACCAATCGCTTCACAAAATTTTACCATTCTATTTCTTTTTATGTTTAGATATCTAAAGGATATCAAAATACAAACAAAATTGTAATAAAAAAGTTTTCATAGGCAAATCGTTTTATATCCTTACCTTTTGAGTCTAAGAGAAACAGACAACTAAACTGCCACAAAAACGGGTTTTCGAGCTTTATCAAAGAAACTTAATTCAAACTTACGAAAGATACATACTCACAACAAGGCAGATACAAGAAAGGACACAATATAAACTCTTCAAACGCAGAAACGGTAGTGGAACAACAACAAAAAATAGGCAAATTTATTTAAATTAACTTATCAGCGGAAAATTGAGAAATAGATAATATGAAATGCAGATTCAATCTTTTGGCAATTTAAAGCTTTGTAATCCATAATGGGATTTGTTTTGTAAGGTTCGGTTTGCGGGTAGTCCTCTCACTGATACTGATAGTACACTCCAATTCAATTGATTAAGAACAGTTATTGAAATTGTTTTTTTTAGTTTCAAATAAATTAATTCAGAATCTACTTTATTGTTGTTTGTGTTGATTTAGCATTTTTTAATGATTTTTATTTTATTTCCCAGAGTTATAAAAGTGTCCCTAATTTTTATGTTCGGTTAAATTTTTAAAAAAAATTACACAAATTTATTTAAATTAAATTAAAAAATGATAATCTGAAATGTATACATCTAACTTTGTCGTGGACTTCCCATACTGACTGCTAAAATGTGGCAGTGTGGATGAGCTTATCTATGATTAGACAGACAACCAGGGTTGGCCGAATTAACTTCTACGTCAAAAACTACTGGAATAAACTACGCGTCTTATTTACTACAATTTGCTACGTCTGCTACATTAACCGGATATGAACAAATTCCAAAATTTTGAATAAAAATATATCTCACCGAAGGACCCAACTTCAATGAAACCGGATTCCGGCCAAAAAAATGTATAGGCATAGGTAGAGAAATAGGGGTATCCCAAAATGTTTTGTCTTGTGCCATATATAATTTGACTTTTTTTATAAATCGTGCCTAAAGAACAAAAAAGAAAAAAAAATGGACTCAAAAATACATTCAGTAATCATCTCCTTTATTTTTTTATCATTCATTTTCAACATATAGTGAGTGTGAACAAATTTTTTTTGGATTTTCCTTGCCCATGTCGGTTTCTTATGCCAAAAAATCAGTGCGAGAAAAACTTGAAAACGTCCAAAATCCTCGTATTTTTATTCCTTTTATTCTAATTAAAACATTAACTTGTTGAATAGTCGCCAAATACAAAAGAAATGATAAATGATTATGACGTCAAACTTCAAAATGAAATGACATTTCAGACGATTAGAGATTTGAAACTACGTCTGCTACAATTTGTTTCATTTACTACATTAACTACATTTAACTACATTGACGTAGTTTATGTAGTTTATACAAAAAGGTGACAGTTCGGGCAACCCTGCAACCCGAAATACAGTCCATACACGGATAGTATACCATCAGCTTTAACCGTATCGACGCATACAATATTAGGCATATTCCTTTTTTTAGTTCAGAGTAGAGGCAAAAAAATTTGTTTGTGTTCCTTTTTAACTTAGAGCATGCAACACTCTAAATGTGTGTTTATTTTCGTTCTGAACATTAGTAGTACGCACTTTATGTGCTCGAACATAATTGACTGAGCATGTCAGTAAATTTCTGAACGCACCAAATGACATGTGTGTCAAATAGGAAAATGCGAAGAAATAAAATGACCGACTGGATGGTACAAACTTGCTCTTGTAGCTACAACTTTAGTGTTTCTTACTGACGCTGTTAAAGCCCATGTATGTGGGAAAATTCGGTTTTTAAACTTATTTTATTTAAACTGCCAAAACCATCACCTTAGTCGGTTTTTCGCCAAACGAAGAACACGATTGGATGCCACGGATCAATGAAAATTTTATAAAAAATAATAATAATTTTAATTGGATGTCCCCATGGGGAAATAGTCAATATCTGATTCTCAAATCCATTGTGCCAACAAAAAATAATTCTTTCCTATCATTCTCTTTGTTCTAACTAGTGCCGTGCAGTTCATTTTGCATTTAAAAGACATTAGGTCTTACAGTCATATAGTAAAATTAAAATTAAAAAAATTAAAAACTTCAAAAATTAATTTTAATTAAAAAGAGAGTTATTCAAAATGTTGATATGCCGAATTAATTTAGCTACTTAGCTCTTCTCAGATATAAAATTTGAAAGAAATCCAATGTATATTTACCGTGAAACTAAAAAAAAAACTTTATATGAAAGGCACCGTTAATAGACTTTTCACCTAAGCTTGGTTTAGATAAAATGATAGCTATTGCCAACAAAACAATTCTCAAACTTTTTCATCAAAATCGTTAGAGCCGTTTTCGAGAAAAATAAGATTTTCCTGGACGTTTATATGGCAGGTACCGTTATTTTTAGGCCTAAAATAAAATTTCAATTTCCGCTGTGAGGAATTCCAAAAGAATCACACATTTGCAGGTAATCGCTTAAGCCGCTTAGGCTGTAGCTCGTTATACCTACAGACGGACAAACTGACAGGCTGACAGACAGACAGACAGACAGACATTTTTTGTCGATCACTTTTAAAACATTTTTATGATTGTAATGTCATGTTTGATCGTTAGAATTTTTTTTTACGAATGCATAACTTGTCTTATAATACCTATAATCGCAAGTAATAAATATTAATATAAGTTGGCGAAAGAAGTTGATCGCTTGTTGATTTTCTGTATCTGGTGTGTATCACTGTACAAAAAGGGTAGGTTTTCTGTTATATTTCTTTTTATGGTTCAAATGAAAATTTATTCTAATTTGTGTGGTTCAAGTGTGTTTAAAAAACATATCAGTGTTCAGAGCTGGTTCTGTTTGGAGCAAGTTCAGTGCAAAATCTATGTGCTCGAACTGTGTTCAGTGATCTGCTCTGAACGAAAAAAGAAAAGTCCATAGTAAGTAAGTAAGTAAGTAGAAATGACGGTCAGGAGCAACCTAGCCCGCTGACCTAATTAGCGTTTCAGTTCGAAGTTTGACGCCAAGCCTTATGTCAGGATAGGTCACTAGCACTTCATCACCATCAGTGCCACCGTGCCCTGGAACCAAGTTAATTCTGACTCCTAGTGCAACATTCAAACTAGCAAACTCATCATGGCATTGGTGGGCCAGTTTAGATGATGCTGCTGTCAAAGCAATGGGTTGGGTTTGCTTGAGTAGATATCTTGCATGCTTCTCTGATCGCTGGGCACTCAGCTGGCAGTTCTGCTTGAAAACACTAGCGTAATTATGTAGCCGAATAGATTGTGACTACTCAAATCCACACTTAATCTTTGAGGCCTCAGTAACGTTATCCTCAATATCTTTCCTGTGTCACAATTTGACTTTAAGATCCTTATTTAGATCCGGAATTGGAGTGCGGTAATGAGTGGGAGGAGCCAAGAATATTTCATTTGGAACCAAATTTGTAATGTTGTTTTGCACAAAGGGTTTGGCAAAAGATGAGCTCGAGCTCGAAGGGCATCCAATAGGTAAGAACGCAAATCCCCTTTGTTTCGAAAGCTCGATGTTCCTTGAACCCTCATGAGCTTATCAATGTTAAAGGCTTTGTTGGCAGTGTTTCAATTGGTCGTACAACGGCCGAATTCGTTCATAACCTATAGCAATATAGTTTGCTTGTTTCATCTCATTTTTATATATGTATACCTAAATCCTGAATCCCTTAGACATTATCAAAGTAAATATAAAAACATTTTGAAATTAAATATGGGAATGACTTCCACACTTTCATATCTTACCTATACACAATTAGAAGAAGTTTTATAAAATAAAAATGAAATACATTAAAAAAAAGTGATTAATCAAATCATGCGGAGTGTATATATGTATATATCAGTGCGGTGGAAATTTAACGGTTTTATAACAACTGATGATGTCATCGATTTCTATCATTGGTTCCACACAAAGAGCTTAAGAGTTTTTTTTTCAGTTTGAATTCTTTGAATTTGCCCTTTAAGGGCATTACGAGTATCTCATACCCTTCGTCTACCTATGTATTTCTTCTTGGTTTCAATTTATGTATAAATGGATTTTCTTACTACAAAAATCTACATTTACAAACTTCTACCTATGCTGTCGACAAATGTATCTAAAACTGGTATCGTCCTAAGCTTTTAAGATGCCTTGTTTATGTGGAAAACTTTGTGGTATGAAGAAATTTTCTGTGCGATTCATTTACGTTCATTCAAGCATAGGTAAATAGATCCTACCCAGCTTTGAATTAAAATTTCAATTTGAATAAAAAAAAACACGAAATGGCTGACCCAATAGTTTTGCAGCCATTTGAAAGAAAGATATTTAAGTTTTAGCCACAAAATTGGTTTGTATCATTTCAGGATGGGAATGTGAACTTGAATTAAATTAAAACAACGACATCCAGAAATTAGCGAAGCGATGCCATTACAGCAAAAAAAGATAATATTGTTGTTGAAGGGAAGGGATGCAACTGGATATTCAATAGAACACCGTGTATAAAAATAGTGATAATAAATTCTTTGAGAGCCTTAGCGAATGCTGAAGAAATACGAGCAAAGATGAGCTCAATTTCCCAACGTCACGGCAAGATGAAACATTTGGATTTTAGAGGGAATTAATCTTGCCTTGAACTTAGGAAATATACAAATATTTGTCTTTGAAATCCTGAGAATGTGAACATAAAATTTCAAGTCAAAACTATCAAACTATTCTATTCTTCAACAGGCAGTTTTCCCAGCGGATCGAAAAATTCAATTGGTAAAACATTTTCAATAAAACGGGGACTCCTACTCACCTTCTAGTTGTTCCAACAATTATTTCTATAACCGCTTGGAAATACTGACCAACTGTCAGCTTGTAGAATAAAAGCTCCGTAATGACCTTAAGTAAGGCTTTAGTTGCAACACGCGTCCGCTGTATATTTGAAGGCATATATAACTAAAAAGTGAAATGAATCATTACATCTTTTATTTGAAAATACAGTTATTGCGCTCGATTTTTTTGCAGCATTTTATATAGTTTAACATCTAACGCTTCAAAATTGTATAATTTTAGCATTGATGAGTTAGATCTTTAGTTCATAAGAGAGGTTATTTTCTTTTTAGTTTGGTTTGCTTCGTTCTAGCTTCGACGCTTTTCCTCATTTTGATTACTGATCACTAGTTTAAAACTGCTACTTCAAGTAATTATTTTTTTTCCAAAGCCAAAAACAGAAAAACATGATCAGTTTATTAAATTCCGGCCTAAAAAAAATGTTAACAACTTTTCTGCCGTAAAAGCGAAATATGCTTTTTTACCAGTATCAATTAAAGACTGAAAAGTTTTCGATTCTTATTCTGCTACCAACTAGCAACCTCTTGTGGTACAACCATATGAAAGCTATTGTCAAAAATGCAACCAATAATTAGGCTCTCTAGTAGATTTTATGATTTTCATGAGAATTTCTGGATGTATTCGTATCAAACTAGGTAAACACACAGTGCCGAAAATTGGAAATTTATTCCCGAAAAATTGGCTAATTGGCAATGCATTCCTTGCGGTAGCTCTTGATCACAGTACCCAGTCCAACTTAGTTGGAAAATCTACAGGTTGTTGATGGTGTGATGTGCGTTACATTTCGAGAAGTATGTCAGCGGATGAACTTGCTTACCAACAAGCAACACTCGCCAATATGCTACAGTTTCTACGCCAGCGACTCAAATTCACAGTCATCATCTCGACATGTATTCCATCGAACACACTCAATTTGTGGGACTATAATACCAAGACCACATGGCTGACGATATTTAACATAGAGTTCGTATGTCGGGGAACGACATAGAATTCCGAACTTCAAATGAACGGTGAGTTCCACGACAATGGGCTGATATTGATTGAAGACGTGTGTCAGCACATGTGCTGTCATCTATTGAGTATATTAATAATACAAGCACTAAATCGCTTGACACTTTGACTGATGACCCAAGGACACAAAATGTGTACAACACATTGAAGGCATGATCGAATTATCAATGGAAATAGTTGCATATTCTTCCTCGATACGCCTAGTGAAATTGGAAAAACGTTTATCATTTCGTTTGAATTGGCTTCAATTTGGTCAACAATCGACTGGACATGCAGTCGCTCTTCTGAAATAGCGGCAATGTACAAGGTGGCGCACGAATCGCGCTACAATAAGAAATTTAAATAAGTTTTATTATAATCGATGTATTTCATTAATTTTTTTTTATTGGATTAAAAATTAAATTTTATTTTAAATAACTAATGGTTTTTAAAGATAATAGACCGCAAATGACATTCGGGCTCATCCACGCATATGGGGCACCTGATCAGAAATTGGTTAATTGCGGCCTGAAGGCTTGAAATTGGGATCGCCTCAATTATTGTGTTAATGGACTGCTTCAATTCAGTCAAATTCCTGGGTTTCGTTTTGTACACTTCCTGCTTGACATAACCCCATAAAAAAAAGTCTGGTGCAGTCAGGTCAGATGAGCTTGGTGGCCAGAGGAAAGTGCAGTTTGTGGATATCAATTTGTTTAGGAATGTTCGTTGGAGCTCCGCCATAACTTGTGTGGTTACGTGTGCACTTGCTCCATATTGTCGAAACCAAATCCTGCTGAAAGGGATACGTCTTCGGCGAAGTTCTGGGTAAAAAAACTCCTTCAACATCTTTAAATAACGGTCCCTATTGACAGTTGGTGTTACACCGTTTTCTTCAAAGAAGTATGGCCCGACAATACACCTTGATGAAACTGCGCACCACACAGTGGCTCGTTCTTGGTGCAGTTCCGTCTCATGGAGTATTTCTGGATTAGATTCAATCCATATACGGCAATTGTGCTTGTTAACATTGCCGTTTAAGTCAAAATGGGCCTCATCAAACATGAACAAACAATTTATCAATGTGTTGTCTTCTTCGGCCATTGCAATCATTTTTCGGCAAAATTCCAGGCGAACAGGCAAATCCTGAGGGTTTGACTAGCTTATAATTTGGACTTTGTACGGAAACATGTTTAAGTCATCATGAAGTTGTAATGACCGTCTGCTAACTCCAATTTGGCCCGATAAGTTTCGAGTCGAAACACTTGGATTTGCCTGTATTGCCGATGCAAGAACCACGATTGTATCCTGAACCCGAACATTGGGATCTCGATGATACGATCTTCGTTCGATGCTTCCAGATTCGGCAAACATGTTCACCAGCCTCATAATTGTCCATCTACTCGGGGAGTACCGCCAAACTCCAGCCTAATTTCCCTTTGGACGGAAATGACGGACTGCTAAGAATGGTATCGCTGCACTATCCAAATCCTTTTTTCAGTTGGGATACTGAATTCATTTTGATAAATTTAAATTTAGCCTATAAAATAATAAAAAAATAAGCCGATGACTCACACTGAAAAAAGTTATTACGTTTTATATTTGTAGTACGATTCGTGTGCCACCCTGTATGTTCGAACGTTTCATTCAACGTAAAAATTGTGATTGAATGATGAAAAGAATGATGAAGTAACATGTAACATTTGAAAAACAAAACCTTGCGATAGCACATATGTTGAAGATTATAATCCAGGATTGTTGGTGATCCGTAGAACATATAAAATATGTACGGAACAATGCAAGAGGCGCATTTTTGAAAATACTGGATGGAGATTTCTGTCAAACTTTACCAGATATCTCGCTGTCATCGCCTCAATATGAACTAAGTATGTGACTGCAAATATACGCTAAGAAAATACAATTGATGATGAATATGCGATTCCGATAATTTCTCAAAACAACTGGTTGGAAATAAAAATTGGGCGAATTCCGATTAGTTCCAAAATTTGATACCGACGAATTCTTATGAACTCATAGCACCCAATGAAGAACTCATCAGCAAAGTATTCTCGAACTTCCGTCGTAGGTACCTTAACCGGCATTGGCTGAATAAATACGCCATACAAATTGCGAAGAATCGATATCCTTCAATAAAATGAACTTTGCATTGCATAATGTGCAATTTAAAATCGCCTGTGTCAACCGACACCTTCCTTCCTGTGGAAGGAAACTCCATTGATGGTGGAGAGACTCATAGACGACGTCATCCCAGTTAAAAAGTGAGATAGTTTTCATTTTAAGAATATCGATAATAATGTCCAAGTTGCCCTTTCGAACTTAAGTGCATTTAGTTTTCCGTTCGAACCGCCATAAGCCCGAATTTTCTTGTTTTCTGCAGAGACAATATTAGGTGTGTTTTATTGGGAAATTTATCAATAATAAATTTATATGTATAGTAGCATTTTCTATAAAACATCGGTAGTAGTTATATACGGTTGATAAAAAGCTGTAGTAGAATGCTACTGTGAATAGATGGTTGACGTTTATTCTAGTCTCGAATTTGATTTTGTTAGTTTTGTTGGTACCTACAATTGCTAACTTTTTTTTTTGTTGGCCAGTTTGTATTTCTAAGATCTTAACGCCATTTTTTAATAAATAAAAAAATTGTTCCTCACTTTTCCTATTAAAAATCAAATTGAAATTTTTTGCACTCCTTGCTCAATAATTTTCTGGAGCACTTCTAAAATTCAACCTATATCTCCAATTTTTTATAACACCGATAACAGAAACTTCAATTGATCAATTTTAATAAATCTCGATTTCTATTCTGAGAAAATCAATCTCTATTGAACAAATTCCATTTTTCTTTCATCTTTGACTAACTAAGATCAATATTCGTTTCGGGTTTGGTAATTATAAATTAAATGGAGTTTGGTAAAAAAAATCATCTACTTATTTACATATGTTTAAAAAAAAAGCAATTTGACAAGTTTTGATCGGTGAAAATATTGATTTATTTTTCATTTTAAAATCAATTTATAAATTTACACTCTAGTACTTACAATATAATACTGTTCAATTTTTGTATGCTCATATAATTGCTTTTAAAGCACTTTTTGTATAATTTTTAATGAGTTTGAATGACCAACAACAACTTGATTGTGCTACGCCCAAGTTTTTCTTATATTATGTTTGGCTGGGATTATAGCTATTTCACGACGTGCCAAGGTCGATCATCAGATTCCTTTGCTCTAGTGGTGCTGGTCTACTTTTTGTCATCTTAATAGAAAAACTTCTTGTGCCTTTATTGTGTATTGAACCATGACCAAGCTGCTTAGAAGCCAACGCACTTCGCATCACGCCACCGAGCCCACATGATCAGATCCAACCCAATGCATGTTTTTCTGTTTATTAATTGTATTAAAACGACTAGCGCTTTTATCAGCCACACAAATAATTACAATGTAAAATAGCTAGGAGATTATTTCGTCTTTTTCTTAATAGTAATAATATTTTTACTTGCGATTATAGGTACTATAAGGCAAGTTATGTTTTTTGAAAACGCCAAAAAAGTGGGTCCCGCAATTCCGTCTGCCTGTCTGTCTGTAGAACGATCTACAGCCTAAACGGCTGAACCGATTTGGTTCAAACTTGCTACTTAGGCGTTTTAGTTGATTGTCCAAAATAGGTTTTTGAATCGCTGTTTTAGGCCCAAAAATAACAGTATTTTGCCATACAAATTTTTCTTCCATCTTAATTATCTCAAAAACGGCTCCAACAATTTTGATAAAAATTGATGTGTGTACCACTTTGGGTATGATCTACATGTCGGCCAAAAAAGTTTTTCAAAAATTTGTTATTAACGGTACATGTCATACAACCATTTTATTGATTTTCGACTTTTTTATCCACGGATTTCGATCAAAATTTGTATACAGGATCTCCTTCAAATACTAAATAATACTGCATTTCAAATTTTTTGCAAATAGTTTTTTTTTTAATTTTTGAAAAAAAAAATATTTTTTTTTGAAAATTCAATATTTTGAAAACAGGTGGGCGATTTTTTTATGAAATAAATAAAATATTTAAAATGTTCATACCAATTTTTTTGCAGGAAAATTTAAGAATTTTTATATATAAAAAATTAAGTGAAAAACTTATTTAGCCGTTTTATTAAGAATCTTTTGCATATAATGTGTGCGTGCGATCCAGTCGTGCATTTAATTTATTTTTTGGATACACGTATGTATATAAAAGCAATAAATAAATACATTTTAAGTTAGGTACAATATTTTATAAATTAAAATCGATTTGCCTTGGAACTTTTGCCGTTATATTTATAACGTCCTCGCATAGTCAACCTCAATATCCCCAAAGATGTTCAGCAACATCAAATCTTTCAGTTGCTCCTCTCCGGTTTTACGTCTCTGATACGTGTTTAATCGGCGCAATGACTCGTAATCATGATCATAAAAAAGAACACTCGCTTGACGCCACAGATACCGGCAGTATTGCACCGATCTGCATAAAGCAGTAAACTTGTTTATATAAGGACGATGTGCAAACATTAAACGAGTCTATAAAGTTCCTTGGCCGTTTTTTTTCATTTTGCATACTCAGAGAATGCTTGCAACCATAGTTAATTTAAAAATGACATAATTCAGGAAAATAAAAAATATATATTTTTACCTGCGCCACATCTTCAATTCGATTAGAAAATCATCATCATTTCTTCTGCAAATACCTCAGCAGACCTTTTTATTTCTACTTTTTCAAGTTTTGGCACATTTTTCGAGCTAAGTATTTTGAATTTTGGAAAGCAATTTATGATGGTCGATAAATCTATTTTTTGTATGAATAAATTGTCCAAGAAAGTGAGATAGATAGACCGACGAAAATATTCTCCAGGATCACCTTCGTAATTATATAGGTTCCTCTGGCTTTTAGTAAATGTATTTGCAAAATGTTTGTATATTTCAGTCGCACTCCACGTTATTTGTGACCCAACACTAATTTTCCCATTGACAAATTTACTTACTCTAAATAAATATTTTGGGGGGCTGCGTTCGCCTCACCAACATGTTCCAACACTATCAAGGGTCAAATTCTGTGTTTTGTTTAGTGTTTTATTTTTTTTCTAGAAATCTGGATATTTTTAAAGCAATTATAAAATTGTCCTGTGTAAAAGGCGATTTTATCCATAGTCTACGAACAAACCCAGTAAATTATCATTTCATTTGCATCGATGCAAAACAAATCGTCGGTATACAAGCAGAAGGCACGAAGTCTAAAAACATAGTCTTGAGTAAGTCGATATTTAAGTTTTGCTTGGTCATGAAAATTCAATGATTGTTTTTTTGTGTTTTAAACAACAAAAAACACTATTGGCATATTGTCATTAGTTTCCAATATAAACTTTAGTCTTTTGACTGTCCAATTTTTGAAGCTAAACTAGAACATAAAGCTGACTTAGTGTATTTTGGCAGAACTGAAACTGAAAATTGCTACTAAATAAGGAAAAAATAATGTAATTTTTTTATGAATTCAAAAGTTTTATTTACGCAAAAAATAGAATACAAATAATTTAAAGTAAGCAGATTTAGTAATACATTAGTGTTATATAGGACAAGTTATTTCTTTTTTTTTTCCTTATTTAACTATATACCTGTTAGACTTAAGGTCTTTTAAATGCAACCTGAATTGCACGGCACTAGTTTGGCATAGTGGATTTGAGAACCAGGTATTGACTGTCTCATTTTTAACCCATGGGCGCCATCCAATTAAAATTGGAGGTATAGAAAAGAATGCGCCTATCGTGGGGATTGAACCCACACGTCTAAGTTATCAATCAAGCGCTTTATCCACTGCGCCATTGACACCCACAGTTATAGTTATAGTTAATAAAATAAAAAAATAAATAGAAACTATTCAATGTCGCTTTCTTGTGATTTGTCAGGTTCTGGAAAGTAGTCATTTAAATTTAGTTGCGAGGGCAATGATTCAAACCTTTTTCCACATTTCAATTAAATCTTTCATTTTGGCTTCGCTTATTTTTAGAGGTTCGTTATATAATTTTGGTTAGTCTTTCAATGCACAATATTTTGGAACAGGGTTCCTACTGCTACGAAGAGCCTTAAGAACGTAAATAGTCCTAAAATCTTCGTTAAAATTATATTTAAATTGAAGAAGGCCTGGTTTGTTTTTATCGTAACCGAACCACTTAATTTTAAGCCAGTCAGCTTTATTGTTTTGTTTTTGATCAGCTTTCCGATAATATTTTTAAATTCAAAAAATCATCAAATTCCATTTCAACTGCTTCATATGGAAATTTATTTTTCACCCGAACTCTTGAAGCTCTGAATACATTGAGCCAGTCGCTGACGCAATAAATTGGAAGGAATTTTTTTGTTTTTCGATTTCAGAATGTTCACTTTTCAAAAATGTTTGATCAATTACGTTAAGGTTTGTTGTTTGGACTACGTTTAAAAAAAAAATGCCACGATATTTACATTTCGGTTCTGGCCATCTCAAGTATCCGTAAATATAGATAGTTCTATAATATTTTCGGGTAATTGCTGAATATATTTCAAAATGCATGACCCCACTTCACAGTTCCCACTTTTATCATTAATTTCTGTCCAGGCATAACAAAAAGCGTTATTTGGCAAATCCGATTTATAAATGGTAAAATTATGAAGTATAAGCTTTCTTTTGTAATATATCAAAGAAACATCAGTCAATGGTTTTTGTAGTACACTTTGCATATCCATCGAAATTGATTTAAAATCTTAATCGGGTTTAGCCCTTTGTTTATCCTTTTCTTTTTCTGTGAATGCCTATTTTTTACGTATTAAATGATCATCATAATCTGTTTGCATTTCAAGTTTTACTTCAGAAGATGCAGTTTTATATTTGTTACACATTTAACATTGATCTTTCTTCGATACAAAAAAGATAAATTATATTCTTTACCAAATATATTCCTCTGCAGGTGATTTCAGACACAGGAACAAGATTAATTTCAGTAAAATGTATTTTATATAAGTCGTACATTTTCCTTATAGAAAGTTTACTGTCTAAATAATATTTTTTGTTTACTGTTCTTGCGACAGTAATGGCTTTCCATGTACGAAAAACTTTCGATGTGTTTCTTTACATTATCTATCCTATCAGGTTCTGTTTTATTGTGTAGTTCATGTCATCTTTTATCTGTCCCTGAAAAATTTTTTTATTGATTATAAAATAATACATATATACAATTGTTATAAATATTTTAAAGCATGGCTATAAGCCGTCTGCCGATTTCTTAATTTGACTTTGAGAGTTTAAAAAACTAAATCAGATAAAAATAATGAAATTAGTAAAATTTTTTGAAATACTTTTGTTTTTAAAAAACATTTAAACAGATAAAGAAACAAAATTTTATTAAACAAAAAAAGAAAAAACAGTGAGCTTAAACATTGGGTTTTTATTTTAAGAAACATGCGAAAGCAAGATTGTAATAAGTTTTAAGCAGCAAAAGATGTGAGTTTTTGTGTCGTATTATTTTTGATGAAAAGAAATATAGATATAGGTAATACATGCTACATAAATTAAAGATTACAATTTAACAGAATTACGAAATATAAATATTTTAAACCAGTTAAGTGAAAAAACTGCAACATCTTTAATAGATAGGCTTTAAGTTTAGCTAAAACAAAAATAGGGTCCTAATTTATTTCAATTATGAAAGCGGCTTTTAGTTTAGCCAAAACAAAAATAGGGTTCTAAATAATTTCAAAAGTGAAAATGGGCTTTTACTTTAGCTAAAACGAGATTTATAAAGTTGGTGTAGTACTCACGAATTCACGACAGATTCAAATATGTATTTCGGTAGTTCTTTGCGTAGGAAACAAATTGTACCAGCAGTTTCCAACCACATTCCCCATTCAGAACACTGATGCATTCTTCGAACGTCAAATATCTCTTGTTGAAGAAAAGTCTGCGGATTTCTTGCAATATAGGATAAACCCCTAAAAAATTAAAGACGTCTTCGTTTTAGTTTAAATTGCACAGAGAACAAAGAGGGTTAATGTCTGTACGATATGGTCTGAAATTAAGTTCAATAATTTCAGTTCTAAAGTTTAATCCCCTAGCCCTATCAAAATATCTCTGATACATTCGCTCATCTATAACTGCGATACAGTTATACAAAATATTTTGTCAATCTGTTACATTCTCAGAACTCAAATTCAAAGTAACTTGATGGACCACAGCTAGTTCTTGCCAGTTCTTAAAAGGAGTGTAGCCGCACTAAAGAGAAACAAGTAATACTCTTTTATGTAAGTTGCTATCAGGCCTTTTCATAATTTTAGACAAAAAATCAGCATAAGCCTTCAGATTTCTAACATAAATAGCGGTAATCCGGACTCAACATAAATCGCATAGTTGGGAGTGTGCGAAGGTAGTCTAAGTATTCTTTTAAAAAAATATCTTTGAACTGTTTCACACTCCTCCAACCATTGGTATCCGTAAACTTCATTACCATAACAAAAACAACTGTTTATAACTGACTATTTGTAAAAAAATTTGTCCACATTGTATTCATTGCTGTTTTGGCAAACAGCCAATTTTGCTTTTATATGAGCCCTTATGCTTAAATTGTGTGAAATAACGAAGCCAAGATATTTGAACTCATTCACAACTTCTATATTCATGCCATCCAATGACCAGTTCCTTGAATTTCTATCAGAATGGCTTCTGAAGATCATAATCTTAGATTTCGATGAGTTGATTTTAAGATCCCATAAATCTCAGTAAGATTTAAGCTTATTTATTTGGAGTTGAAGTGTCATTGGGTTATCAGCAAAAATAACGAGATCATCCGCATACAGTAATAGTCTTACAAATATATTGCCAAAGGAAACCCCGCCAGGTAGATGGCTCTCAATATCGTTGATAAGTAATGCGAACATCAAATGGCTTAAAATACATCCTTCCGGCACAACTGTTCCAGATCTAAAAGATTTGGACTGTTGGTTACCACGGGATACCATTGCAGACATATCCAGTAAGCCCTGTTCATAAACCCGAATAAATTAAGTTGATACACCCATTACTGCGAGCTTATATAACAGTGACCGTCTATTGATAGTGTCAAATGCCGCTTTAAAATCTACAAACAATGCATACAAAGGCATTTTCTTGTCAATAAAGCGCCTTGCTATGGTAATGAGCGCGAAAATTTGATCCAACGTTGATAGGTTTGCTTGAAAACCAGCTTGAAAACAACTTATCAAATTATTGAATTGTACCCAATTTGAAAGCCTAAGGTATAGGATTTGAGTAAAGAGTTTTCTCAACGAGCTTAACACAGAAATACCTCTATAAGTCTCAGCTTCATTTGGGTTACAAGCATTAATTACACTTCGGTTAGAAATATTTAACTTGCTTAAGAAAAATTGTTGAGACACTATGGCTTGCTACCATCCTGAATAAAAAAATACGTTTTTGCACTTTGTCGCATATTTGCATTTTCAAATCTAGGTCGTCTAGGTTGGGGGGGATTGCTTTCAACATTTTGCAGAATAAGGCTTTTCTTTTGTTTGTAATCCAAAGACCAAAAATTTGTACATAACTTCAGTTTACCGGCAGTTTTCGTTTATATTCATACTTTCAAATTTACACTTATGATTTAAAATAGCTTTTGGATTCTTTGGGCCTTTTAAATTACCTTGGCTATCTTTATAAGGTAGACACTTTGACTTCAGTTCCCGGTTGATATTGCGCATCCATTTTACTGAGCACGGCTTTTTTCACCTTCTGCATATTGAAGAACTGTCTTTCGTTGTTCTATTTTTTGTAATAATCTCTTCAATTTCATCTTCTTTGCTGGTTCTTGACAAGTTATCATTATCGAAATAATAACTTACATCTTGTGTGCTATCGTCTTAAGAAAAATCGGTTGCCTGCCCTATGAGACTGTGTAAAGATGGTATGGATTCATCTAGGACCATCGTCATCGTAGGCGTAGCCGAACTTAGTTCTTCACCTAATACTATTAAAAAAACAACTTTTCAGTGTGCCTAACCTATATTAATATTGAAATAACAAACCAATATTCATTTCCCTTTCTAAGTCATTATCTATTGTCTGTGGTGTGCACACCGAGTACCATTTATTTGCAGCTATTATAATATACAAAATTTATAAACCAAACTTAGGGACATACCTAATAAATAAAACCAAATAAAGTACCTGAGTGCTTACCATTTGTTTTTGCTAGTTGAAGCATTTCCCAAGCACGAGAATTTTTATTCATTTTTATGGAGATTTTATTCGACTACTCTCTAAACGAACACCTAGCTACTAGTTGAATAAAACTATCAATTTGAGATCTTAAGTCGTTTTTTAGATTGAAAAATGTAGCTTTTCTGACAGTTAAAAAGCACTAAGTCACTTAAATGCTTTCTTGCTGTATCATATACCATATGTTTAGTTTCTTTTAATGACAGCCAAAATGCACTAAGTCAACTTATCCAATGTTATAACAATGTTAAAACTTCGAATATTTCATACTTAGACATTAATAATGGCTTAGGACGTGTATGTAGTACACAGATATCATCATTCTGGATCACTTTGCATTAAAATGTAAAACACGTTAAAAAAAAATGACTTAGTACCTTCTGCTGTTTACCGCGAAATGTTCGGATTAAATATTGATCATAGTATTTATACTGTTTAAGTGCTTGTGACAGCATTGCAGGGTACCACTTTTACAAAACTAAAAACCAGGCTATAATACGAACTGAACTTATTCATTCTTTAGATACAGAGTAAAGCAAAGTAGTCAATTCATCTCATTTCACAACAATGTCCATGCATTCCAAAACCGATTTTTTTTTCAGGCTCGTAAGAATAATAAATGGTACCTCATATAAATATGCATTTGAACAATACTTTACATTTTTTCCTATATCCATCAAAAATACAATAAACTTAATATTAAAAAAAACAAAAAAAAATTACACTCCATTTCATATTTAACGACAACACCAACCACATCAATCAAAATAACACCATTACGTTCTCTTTCCACAAAAAGTAAGGCCATGTTAAAATCAACCTCAAGCTCCTCCTGTGCCGTATAAACGTACAACAAGGCTTTTTAAAATTTTTATCCAAAAGTCCACTGACAACTGAACACAACTAACCACCGAACAGACAATCAAGTGTACCTCGAATACATTGGAGACATTAAAAATGAATATCCACTCGAAATTTATACAATTTTTGTTTCGCACCTCAACATCACAGAGGCAAAATAAGTATCAGATTGTCTATACCCAACCCAACCCAACTCAACCCAAACCAAACGAACTGAACGTCAACCCACCCACACCTACCTAACATATTAGCATTATCCTTAACCTGACTTGTATCCATCTTTGTGTTGTTATTTTGACAAAAAACCCACATTTATGTGTCTTATCCTTCACACTTCCCACACTACTACACTCACGAACAAAAAAAAAACACATAGGCCGCATTATCCCATCCAAAGCATCAAAGATAACAAAAAAGAAAAAAAAAGAAAGAAACACGCAATACCTGCCTCAACTAGATATCACTTTTAAAGGAGATTACACTAGAGATATTGCTCACACCCCAATATCTCAATATCCCAGTACAAGCAATACCCAACCCACTCCATCAGGACACGACCTGCACATTCAGTGTTATTTTCTACCTGTTTTTACCAAATATCCATGTAATATTCTACTTCACTTAAAATAAACAAAAACGAATCAGACTTCATGAATTTTTGAAAAGTTTTTGAGTGGAAAAAAGGAGCCCCCAGAGAGATTTCGTAATATGGGAGCCTGAGATGTGCTGTGTAACTGAAGCTGAAGCTGAATCGAGAGCTGGAGCAAAGATGGTGGTTTAAGTGGCGGTTCTGCTGGTTTTTCTGGCATGCCAAACAGTGGTGGTATAAGGATAAGGGTATTAGGCAACTATCCTTTAGAGGTGGTTTTCAATGCTACATCAACCGCAAAAATTTACAACTCCCACCGGAGACCTAAGCACGCTTTGAGATGTATAGAGCGAACCCGTACCCGATAAACCGTTTGGTATTTTAGATTTCGAATTCTTTTTGTTTTAAGTGGGTATAGGGATGAGGGGGGATGTATGTGTGCATGTTAATGCTCCTGGTTTCGTTTGCATTTTTGTTTGTTTGTGTTTTTTTTTTTTTATTTTGTTGAGCCCCTTTTTTTGTGTCTTTTATCCGGGGAATGTTGCATAGTCATGGAGAACGGGATTTTTCTAAACATAAGAACAAAAAATAGATAGTTTTCTGGTGATTTTTCGAATTTGCGTAAATATTAAAATAGCGGTAGCTATATCGCCGCAAAAGTGGAATACGTGTGAGAGAACTAAACTTTGTGTAGGTAGGTAGGTACCCACAGTAGAAATCCATATAGGGTTTTAAAAAACAACAATTTAACTATGTCGAAATTGGGAATGGGGATGCTCTATGGAATTCAACCACTATCCATTCTTTTTTTTTTATTTCGATCATAAACTTTGTTCGAACAAAACTAAATTGGGATAGGATAATATAGATTGTCGGTGGATTCAGGAAAGATAGTATTGCCCTGGGAATTTTGCTTGTGTGTTTTACAAATTCTTTTGTTTGGAATTAACATCTTTTTTATGATTTAAATAAAATTTATTCGAGTAAGAGGAAGTAGGTAGTATAATGCTGTCAGTTGTGTTGATGGGTTAACAAAAATTATGTTTTTTTTTGTGTATTGTTTTGATATAAATTATTTGAAGCGCTTTGAAACTTAATTGTGAGGGTGTGAGGACAATATTAAAATGCAAACAAAAAATATTTAATGACTGCCAACGATTTTTCATTTGAATGGTTGGTTTAAATAGTTTTGATTCATTTTTGTAAGATAACAATAAAATATAACTAAAATTAAAAAGATACTTAAGAACTTTTTGTTTAATATTTTTGTTTTTTAATTATGAGCCCATTAAAGGCGTTTTGAATACCCTTAAAATGGCTATATATTCTAAGAAAGAATTTAAAATGAGATGCAGATCTGCAATAATTTAGAAGGTCGGATTATCAAACCGATGGGAGGGGAAAATAAAACCATGTATGCATTCCATATCCATGGTGTACGGCTAAGGAGAGAGTAGACAGAAATTGGAATCTAATGTAAACTATACTGAATATTTCCAGAAGCTTAATTACTATATGGTTGAATAGTGTAAGGGGCGAAAACAACTAGCTATTTTTTTTATAATTGTGCGCGCACTAAAGGGGTTTGGACTACCTTTAATATGACAAGCTTAGTGAGAGCTTTAGAAAAATAAGGAAGGATTTAAAGGGAGATACCGATGCACATTGGTTTTGAAGTTCAGAATATCGAAATGGGAGGGAAAAAAGAACCTGGTAAAGGATTCCACATTCGTGTTGTGCGACTACAGAAGCAATCTCTGTACTTGGCAGTACGTCCGAAGATGGCTAAACTGATGAGCATTCCTAGAAATGCGAGTATTACGGTTGAATAGTTTGAAGAGAGGAATGCATCTGCCTATTTCGCTTGAACATTACTTATAAAAAATAGCAGTAAAATAATGAAAGAAATAACACATTTCGACTGTGTTCGATTCATGTAAATATTTGCATTATAGTTATATCGCGTATCATTCTTAAAGCTCTATTTTAAATTCTGTCTAAGAGATTCAAATGGGTTTTGGGAGCTCTTGCCCAAATGTGGGAGTTACACTGCATTTTTGGACGGATGAAGGCCCTATCGATTACAGTAAGTTCAGACGGGAAAAGAATTTCTTGCGTCTTCGAAGAAATCCCAAATACCTTGCAGCATTTTTGGCGAAATCAAATATGTGCTCATTCCACAAAAAGGTGGTCTGTGATGCACATACCAAGTACCGAAAACTGGTCGGTTTCTTCAATGCAAGTACCGCTCATGGACAACGGCATGGGGGTGTGGGTTCTGCTTTAACGACAGAAGACACCACTCAGTTCTTGAAGCATTAAATTCTACGCGGTTTTTTATTCCCCATTGGACAATGCATTCGAGATCAGAATTTAATGAGATTATCATAAGCACCCGTTGCAGTTTCACATCCAAAGAACAATAAGGTAAATCTTGAAATGAATATGAAAAGCTTAGAGTACTATCGTCAGCAAAACCAATTAGTGGACTAGAAGTTCCAGATAATATATCTTTAATGAAAATGATAAAAAGAGTCGGAGACAGAACGGAGTAATGGGACACACCTGCATTTATTTTGTGAATATCAGACTTGAAACCGTCCAATAAAACATGTATTGAACGGTCCGAAAGGTAATTTCTAATCCAACGAAGAAGAGATTCATCGACACCAAATGTACGCATTTTCGAAAAGAGAGCTTAATGCCAAACTCTATTAAATGCTGTTTTAATATCAAGCGCAATAATCTTACTTACTCCAAAACGATGTAAAGATTTGTGCCACTGTTCGATGACATACATATACCATCAAATCACAAGTCGACCTATTGGGCTTTCGTTCTTCAGGTTATATCATGAGCTGATAATAAATCAGCTTTTCCATGACCTTGGAAATAAGGGACGTAAGTGTAACTGGGCGATAGTAAGAGGGTGAAAAAGATTCGCCTTTCTTAGGGACAGGCTGGAGAAATGCTGTTTTCCATCCACCCGGAAAGAGACCAGTAGAGTATGACAGATGGAAAAGCTTACGCAGTGGTCTTCCCAGATACAGCATAACATCAACAACGTCGTTAGTTCAAAGTCTTAAAATTGATGTTCCTGGTGACTTGCTAACAACTTTTCTATTAAGATATTCAATGGCAGCACACAGTAAATATAAAATAAAATACACGAATGGATCGCACGTACTTGCTCTTATATTCGATCACATCATATGCAAATGATTTCTATTAACAATTTAAATATATTTTTAAGTTTGTTTTTACTTAATTTTATTTTATTCAGTGATTGCTTTTGAAGTGAACTTTAAAAAAAACACAGATTTGTCATTCAAAACATCGATACCTGTATGGTGTAATTTCATCGATGTTAAGTCATTCAAAACATCGATATCAAAATGGTGTTATTGAGAAGAGGTCGATGCTTCTTCAACTGCCTCCTAACCAGGTGATCTATTTCACGCAATGATAAAATAAACAGCGAGATTACTTTAATATAGTTACTTGCATAAATATTGGGTCAACTATTGATTGAAAATAACAGGTAATATAACGGTGATTGTTTGACCTTTACTTGCAGTGTGATCACTTTATTCAATACATTGTAATACTAAGCATACGATTTTAGCACTTTGAATCTGTCAAAGCAAAAATGCACCGTTATATCCTGTCATTAACATTATTGTGCTGCAGATTACATCACATAATTATTGGCTTATTCGATCATTTGTTCAGTGTATGGGCGCGAAGCAACATCTTTGTTTGAGATCAGTTAAAACAAATTGTTAATTCTTTTGCAGGTTAGTTTATTGCCCTAAAATTCATAAATAAAAAGTAATAATCTTAATCTAATGATACGTGAACAAAATGCCATTAAAGTCTATTTTGAATTAATAATTCAACTAGTCCAATTAAATACGAGTATAATACAAATCACCTTCCTAATTAACCATGTCTGCCCACAGGCAAAATCTTCCGATTTTAATGACTAAAAATTGTAATCTTCTTGGATACAGTTCACATTGTTTTACTGTCGCAAAATCCATGTAAGATGAACTGAACTTAACTAAAAGTGCATAGGGATTGGTAAAGCCATCACTATCCAACTGATGAGTCTAAGTGGGATCGCCGGGACGAAACGCAAATTTTGTGGCCGGGAAAAACTTTTTTGAATTAAATGTTTTTTTATCAAAAATGTTTGTTTTAATTTTTGTATATGTAAATATAGAGACAAGTGCACTTAAGCGGTTTTTTATAACTGCCTAACCCGCATAAGTGCATATTAAAGTGGGGCATTTAACCTGAGAAACTTATCCGGGCTTTACTGTATACCGATAGCGGTAGAGAAGTATGACGTGTGTACATAGTGTGTTCAGTGCTGCTGAGGGGTGTGAATTAGTAAATTTTAATTCCCCGTTTCCGTAGTTAAAAATGTACGTTTAGGTATTGTGGACTTTAGAGAATTTTTAAAAAGTAATTCTCATTGGCTTTATTGGTCGTAATGATGATTAAATAAAAGCAATTTTCATTTTATTTTCCCAACGTTTCCCCGGTGGTTGCCGTCTTCTTCAGGGGTGTCTTTATTTACAAAATACAAAATTCAAAAGAGATATAATGTTTGAACATACATATAAACGAATATTTCTTAAGAGCTTGGTTTTTGAAAATTCAAAAAAACACAGAAACTTGTAAAAAGTGAATGAAATTTTTATTTGGATCGATAAATCAATTTCTGCCATTTACTTTTTAAAAATAATTTCACTTAAATGTTGCCAGGTGGTCCATTCTGAAGGTCCAATTTTGGCAAACTTTTTCACAAATTTCGGCCGGAATCTCACCAATGACGCGTTCAATGTTGGCTTCCAAGGCAGCAATCGTGTTTGGCTTGTCCCCATAGACAATAGACTTAACATAGCCCCACAAAAAATAGTCTAACGGGGTCAAATCACATGATCTTGGTGGATAAAGTGAAACTGGTGCGAAATTTGGTCACAATGAGCTGAATAGCCTGCTCGGTGGGTCGATTATGACGACCATAAAACGGACGTAGCTTGCGAAACACATTTTTCACAGAGCACGAATTTTGATAATAAATTTCAATAATTTGCAAACGTTGTTCAGGCGTAAGTCTATTCATGATGAAATGGCAAACAATACTGAATCGAAATGTCAAATGTTCGTGGAATTTGTCATGTGTGATCTGTCAAAAATATAAACGTCAAAAACCAAGTAGCAAAAAATTTACAAGTAAACGAACAAAATATGACTTATATAACGTTAAATTTTAAGATTGCACTAAGCTAAACAATAATTTGCTTAAAATATTAAAAAAAAAAACAGAATAAAAAACAGATTTTGAACACTTCTTATTTGAAGATTAGTCTATGTTTAATGATATTTACTGTCAGAAACGAAGGAACAGTAAACGGCTGATATATTTTGTGTGTCTTGTTTGCGGTTCATATTATTTTTGTTGTTAATTATATGCAGTGTCTCTAGTGTGTAACGTTTAGATATATGTTTTTCTGTTGCAAGGATCTCCACTCCCTCGAAGTTCGGTGTGTGACCGGTATCAACGCTGTGAGAAGCCAGTGCCGTCTTCTCAAAACTTTTTAGGCGAATATCTGACTTGTGGTTCGCCATTCGGTTTTCGTCTTCAGGTTCAATAGAGATGCAACAGTCTGGTTTGATTTATATGAAAAGTTGTTCGGATAGTTTGGGCACATAAACGACACTTTTATAAACACATCTCCTCTCTTCCAACTTATTTTCTGAACGAACTTGGTGTTTTTGACGATGTATCAAGTTCCTTATAACTTCTGTCGGAAAGCTGTTATTTAGGAGTATTTGCATAAATTTTTCCTCGTTAACGGAGTGAAATTTTCGGTCACTCAACGCAAAGACTTTGTTTATTAAGTTCGATTTATATGTTGCATTTTTTAAATATGTATTTAATTATTCGATTTCGTTAAATTTATTTTTACAAAAATAAAGTATATTAAGTGTCTTAAAAATAAAGTTGTCTTATATTTGTTTAGATCCCTGATTTTACGTGGACAAAATTGAAAATGTCTTCAGAAATTATAAAAAAAAAAAAAATAATTACAAAATCAGATTAGGTGTAAGCGATAAAAAGATGAGAACATTTAAATTTATGATATTACAAGTAATTTTAATATGAAAAATTGTTGTTATTCCATAGTTTAAGTTTTCGCTTATATCGGCAGTCCTAAAGACTGCTTCCTTTTTTAATATATAAAATTTCTTTAATTTTTTCTTTAAAAAAAATGGTATGATAATCTTAAGCACTTAATAATTAATATAAGCTTAAAAACGAAATTTCAAAAAAAAAAAATAATTAACATGTTTAAGAAATACACATTGAATTTTCAAAAAATAAATATTATTTTTTTCGAAAATGTTTGTACTATTTATAATTTGAAGAACCTCTTACCTAACAAAATGTTGATCAAAATCCGTCGAGCCTCTTATGAGAAAGTAGAAAATCAAAACAATTTTGTATGGGAGGTACTTCTAATAACAAAGCATATAAACAATTTTTTCTACCACAATGAACACTATACCTAAAGTAGCGCACACATTGTAAGTCGGCCAAGACATACATTCTTAATCGACTTTAGCTATCAAACTGCTGTTCAGAGAGCCACCAGAACTGGTTCTCTTGTTTCGCCCTATCCCTTCGGTCCCGATCGGACACAGTCCTACTGAACCGAAGGCGCTCTTCTCCACCTTGAGCGATGACGTCTCGACCATAAAGGAGTCGCCTATCTACAGTTTTACGGCTGACGTGGTAGATAAGCGGAACCGCCATTCTATCCTGTATCAGCCCTCGACTGTCTAAATAGAGGAATGCCTCGGGAGGGATGTAACCACTTAACCGCGAACTCTCAAAATATTCGTTATTGGGGTAATAAGCCCCAAAAATTAAGCTGTTAGTTGAGGACATCGCTCTTGCAACGTGAACCCGAATCGGCTTGAACAAAAAATGATCTATTCTGTTTATGTTGGCTCCGTTGTATAGAACCTGGTTGGAATAATATCGTTTGTACTCCGACTCTGGTGTTCTGTGTAATCCAAGGCAACGTCTAAGACATTGCCTCTCAAACACCCGAATCTTTTCCATTTGAGATGGGGCAACGTTGAACCACACCGGGCATCCGTAGGCAATCATCGGCCTGATGAGGGCCATGTAGCAAATCACCTTCACCCTGCTGTCAAGACGGCTGCTATAAAACAGTCGTTTTGTCAATGCAAAGGCTCCCCTAGTCCTGGCCAAAGCAGCACCTATATGTCTGTCGAAATACAGGTACTGATCCAACCAGATGCCGAGGTACTTTACTACACTTTTACTCGCCAGTGGATGTCCATGTGGCCCTACGATCACCAGCTTGCGCCAGTTCTTTCTCGTATCCCTTGAGGCGCTAGACAACGGAGTCCTAAACAAAATAGTTTCTGATTTCTGGAAGTTGATTTTCAACTTCCAGTCATCACAATATCGCTGAATCTTGTCGAAGTCACTCTGCAAGAGACTAAAACTAAAACTAAAGACTAGGGAAATAAGGTATAAAGAACAGTCGGGGTGGCGCCAAAAAAAAAAAAAAAAAAAAATATATATATATATATATATATATTATATATATATATGCATGCGGAGGCATAGGTGCATGCATCTGCGCGGCTGTATATGTATGTGCGTGCGTATATGTATGAACGTATGTACATGTATGTGTAGGTGGCATGTTGTTGTGTTATATATAAATATAAAAAAAAAAATTTTAAACGAAAAATGCTGCTGTGGCTGTTCTAGTTTTTAAGTGGTTTTGGGTATTTTTAGGTATTTTAAGTAGCTTAAGTTATTTTTAGTTAGTATAAGTTGTACCTAGCTTTAATTATTTTTAGTCTAGCTTTAGGTAGTTCTAGGTAAAAATTTAAAATGATCTGATACTAAGTTTTTGTAGTAAAATTTTCTTGGTTAAATAAAAATAAAATAATTAGATTTAATTAAAATAGTTTTTAGGTCGAAAGACATTAGTATTAAGAGATATAGTTTAGTTTAGAGCGCCCGGAAAGGGCCAGTAAATTAGTTGTAAGTTATTGATAATTAGGCTAGTTTTAAACATTTTTGTCTAGCTTTAAGATAGTTATAAGTGAAGATTAAATAAAAATGAATTAAAAAAAAAAAAAAAAAGTAGAGCACACATTTTTTTATCAAAATCCTTAGAGCCATTTTCTAGATAATCAATATGGTAGAAAAAATTGTATGGCAAGTACCGTTATTTTTGGGGCTAAAAAAAAAGGTTTTAAAATATATTTGAGATAATCACCTGAAACGGCTGAATACCCAGTTGGAAGAAAATCCCTTAAGACGTTTAAGTTGTAGCTTGTTGTACAGACAGACAGGCAGACGGAATTGCGGGACCTAATTTTTTGGTGTTCTCTATCAAAGTAATGTCAAGTTTGATTAAAATCTTGAGTTCGATTTTGTATCCAAATGTTAAACTTGCAGCTGTATTTTTTTCGATTCGATGTCTAACAGTTTGACATGTTTTTCACGCATTAGAACGAATAAAAATGATGAATGTGGTATTGACTAATCATATAACCAAGGGAACTCACAAAAATAATACTATACCCAGATGTTTGGAAAATAAAAATATGGGACTTACCCAGATCTTTGGAAGGTGGCCAAAATCATATCACTTCTCAAAAATGAAAGTAGATGAATTCAGGCCAAAAGCCGTTTTGCCTTTTTTGTCTAAAGGTTTCGAGAGGATTGTTCAGAAGCAAATCAATGCTTAACTGCCAGTTCTTTGCTTACGGCAAAACAGTTTGGTTTTCGTAAGAAACACAGTTGTATCACCGCACTTTTGAATGTTATTGACGATATTAGCCAAGCACTGGATAAAGACAATGTGACGTTTTTGGTTTTAATTGATTCTCAAAGGCATTCGATACTGTCAGATACATCAATCTTTGTTAGAAGCTTCAATTTTTCAGCGGGTTGCAACAAAATTGATTTACACTTACATGAGTAATAGAAGACAAGCAGTGCAAGTTGGTGACAGACTTTCTGATTTCCTTCCGAATATTACGGGCGTACCTCAGGGATCAATTCTTGGGCCTCTTTTGTTTTCAGCATATGTTAATAAGCTTCTATCTTTGATGGCCAACTGTTCTACACATATGTATGCAGACGACACACGGCCAGCTATACTTCAGTTGTCCTCTTGATCTTATTGAGCATGGAGTGTTTTGTGTTAATGAAGACTTAGAGAATGTAGTAAGATGGCCTGATTCAAATGGCCTCTTCTTGCATCATAACAAATCTAAATGCATCGACATATCCAGAAAATGTCTAGATCTTTCTAATATGCCAAAGATAGTATATTAACTAATTCTCACATCGAATATGTTGAAACCGCGAAAAATCTTGGAGTAACTTTCAACCGCTTTTTGACCTGGGATAACCATGTTAATGGACTCGTCGGTAAAGTATATGGCGTACTTTGTTCTTTACGGGTAACTCAAGCTTTCACACCGTTAAAAACCCGTTTGCTCCTTGCAAGGGCATTGGATATTCCCATTTAAATTTACGGTTGAGAAATTTTCTGTAATTGTAACTACATTTGCAAGCATAAACTTGACGTCGCATTTAACTCTACGATTCGATATGTTTACGGGTTACTCAGATATGATAGAATGTTTGTTTTTTCTAAGAGCTTCTTGGGTATGCCTTTTGTAAAATATCTCTAATTTCGATGTTTAAATTTGCTTTCAGATATACTCTTTTTTCGCCAACCACTGCTTTACTGCTTTAATAAAATTTGAACTGCAACCTTGCATAGATCTTGTCAATTAATCGTCCCTCGTTTTTTATTCTTGACATCTGAGCGTCATTTTATTTTGTAAATTCCGTGCGTCTTTGGAACTCTTTACCACGGAATGTAAAATTAGACCTTAATAATAATAATGTTTATTGTCCGGAGGTGTGATTGGACCTTACTTCTTCGAAAACGACGATGGAACGACTGTCACCGTCAATTCGGAGCGTTATGGTCATATGATAACCGACGTTTTTTTGCGTTCTATTGAAGAATACGACTTGGAGAATATGTGGTTTCAACAAGACGGTGCCACATGCCACACAACTCGAGCGAATATGGCTTTATTGCAAGAGACATTTCCTGGCCGCGTATTTTCTCGTCGTGGCGATATCAACTGACCATCAAGATCATGCGATTTGACGTCGCTGGACTTTTTTTCTGTGGGGCTACGCAAAAGAACGTGTTTATACAAATAAACCATTAACTCTGGAGCACTTGAAAACCAACATTCGTCAAGTTATGGCTGAGATACCGCCCAATATGTGTCAAAAAGAGGTCGAAAATTACCTCAAAAGAATCGATGCTTGCAACAATTTGCGTGGTGATCATTTAAATGATGTAGTGCTCACCAAATTCGCCTCTCAGTTGATGCATGGTTTCGCGTGCAGTGTGGCATGTGGCACCGTCCTGTTGGAACCACATGTCGACCGAGTTCAATTCTTGCATTTTCGGCACAAAAAAATCTGTTATCATCGAACGGTACCTTTCTCCATTGACCGTAACCCTGCGGCCTTCATCGTCCTTGAAGAAGTACGGCCCAATGATGCCGCCTGCCCATAAACCGCAACAAACAGTGCATTTTTCGGGATGCATTGGTAGCTGCTGAATTGCCTCTGGCTGCTCTTCACTCCAAATACGGCAATTCTGCTAATTCACGTATCCATTTAGCCAAAAATGAGCCTCGTCGCTGAAGACCATAAAACGGACGTAGCTTGCGAAACACATTTTTCACAGAGCACGAATTTTGATAATAAATTTCAATAATTTGCAAACGTTGTTCAGGCGTAAGTCTATTCATGATGAAATGGCAAACAATACTGAATCGAAATGTCAAATGTTCGTGGAATTTGTCGTGTGTGATCTGTCAAAAATATAAACGTCAAAAACCAAGTAGCAACAAAATCACCCGTTATTTGGACAAAGAACGATCTGGAATTAAGAAAGCTAAAAATTATCTTAATTAGTTTACTTAGAAAATTTAAAATTGTTAGTTTGTATATTAGCCCCTGTATCCAGATGCTGTCGAATGCCTTCTCAATATCCAAGAAGCAGCCAACAGTAACCTGGTAGTTGTTGAGGGTATTAACAATATCCTTCTGGAATCTCAAGAGTGGATGTAAGGTTGAATGTTGCTCCCGAAATCCGAACTGCATATCCGGAATGTAGACCTTAACCCAACAACCATTAAGAAGGCCTTAAAATCTCATTTTTCAACAACTTTGTAAATACATTTCTTAATAATTTGAAATTTAATTTAAAATATTATAAATCTGTTAATTTTGTATACAGTTTTCTAGCCCTATTCTGTAAAATTAGCTTTATACTACCTTATAAGATTTTATATCTTACAATTTGTAAAGCAATCACGAAATAAAATAAAATAAATAAATACGAGTAAGTATAATTCAATTCTCAATGAGAATAAAAACTATATTAACTCCTTTTAAATGAAAATTCTGGCCATTATTCAATTATATATATATGTATTGTATGGCTCCATACATGCATATGTATTTAAGTTCCATTTTATTTAATTTTCGCATACCTACATATATCGAGAAAATTCATAAATCTTTTGGAATTCCAATTAAAAATAAAAACAAACCATTCCGAATTAATTATGATAAAATTAAATTTTTTATTTGTCACTACATCACACTAAAATATATATTCTCTTTTTCGCAGAGTACTAATGGATTTACGAATACACAAACGAGCTTTTATTTTTGTTTTATTGGTCACATCAAAGTGTTCTAAAATTAAAATATATGTATGTACATATATTCTTTTGAAAGGAGAACAAAAAAATAAAATTAAAATAAAAAAACCCATACACATAATATTATTTTAATTAAAAAACAAATTACGCTTCATTGGCTGGATATGCGCTCTATTGTGATATACGTATGTATTTTGTACACATATTTGGTATGCACGCCGTTTTAAGGCCCAAATAGCCCCTAAATGGACCAACAAAAAAACTATCTGTATAAATTCGCATACAAACAGAAATATGTAGATATTTTTTTATTGAAAAAAAAAAACTATATTATCCAAAATATTTTTTTTTTATGTTTCCAGCCGAACGAATTATGAATAAATCAGAGCACTTGTGTCAGTTTGTTTTTTATATGGCACTAGCTCTGTTTTAATGTCAGTTTTGGATTCTAATTTGAATACAAAAAAGAAATACATAAATGTTTTGAGTGTCGAATCTACACGATGTCAATATTGCGTAAATTGAGTGAGTTTATGGTTTGCTTTCTAAAATCCTTTAGCAAATAATAGTTAGGTATACGTAACAAAGTTATTTATATATTTAAATTAATTCTTTGCTTCGTAAGCTTTCGATTTTTAAAAGTATGCACCACTTGTACCCTTTATGTCATTTTTTATATATTTAATGCACCCAGACTATATAAATGTCAATTTCCATTTTTATTATAATAAACACGCAATAAAGGGGTTTTGGCTACCCTTAATATAACAAGTATAGTGCGAGCTTTAGGAAAATAGAGAAGGATTAAAAGGGAGACACCGATGAACATTGTTTTTGAAGTTCAGGACATCAAAATGAGGGGGGGGGAATAGAGCCTGGTAAGGCATTCCGCATACGTGTTGTACGACTAAAGAAAGAATCTGTGTACTTGACAGCATACGTCCGATATTGGGCTCAAGGGAAAGCTGATGAGCATTCCTAGAAGCGCGAGTATGATGATTGAATTGTATAAGGGGAGGAATGCAACTGGCTACTTCGCTTGAACAATGTTTATAAAAATAACGATAAAATAACGAAATACATGAAACATTTAGACGCTGTTCGAGATATGTGATAGCTCTATCGCCTATCATTTTAAGAGCACTTTCTTGAATTCTATCAAGAAGATTCAAGTGAGTTTTGGGAGCTCCTGCACAAATGTGTGATTATACTCCAGCTATGGACGAATGAAAGCCTTATAGATTACAGCCAGATCAGACGGGAAAAAAATTTCTTGCATCTGCGTAGGAAACCCAAACATTTGGCAGCGTTTTTGGCGACATTAAATATATGTTCGTTCCACAAGAGGTGGTCTGTGATGCACATGCCAAGGACTGAAAGCTGATCGGTTTCTGCAATTCAAGTACCGCTCATTGTTAGCGGCATAGCGGCATAGGGGGTGGGTTCTGATTAAACGACAGAACACAGCACTGAGTTCTTGAAGCATTAAATAATACGCGGTTTTTTATTCCCCATTGGACAATGCTGTCAAGATCAGAATTTAATGAGCTTGTCATACGCTGCCGTTGCAATTGTACATCCGAAGAACAAGGAGGAGCATCTGAAAACAAATATGAAAAGCTAAGAGTACTATCGTTAGCATAACAATTAAGTGGATTAGAAATTCCAGATATTAGATCATTAATAAAAATGAGAACAAAAGGTCGGAGACAATACGGAGCCCTGGGGCACACCAGCATTTATTTTGTGAATATCAGACTTGAAACCGTCTAATACAACTTGTATTGAACGGTCCGAAAGGTAATTTCCAATCCAACAAAGCAGATATTCATCGATACCAAATGCAAGCATTTCCGATAAGAGACCTTGATGATGAACTCCATCAAATGCTTTTGAAATCTCAAGCGCAATAATCTTAAATTCTTCAAAACGATGTAAAGATATGTGCCACTGTTCGGTGAGATATACCATCAGATCATCAGTGAACCCATTTCTACAAAAGCCAGACTGCCGATCATTGAGGAACTTTCGTTCTTCAAGATATTTCTTAAGCTGATAATTAATCAGCGTTTCCATGACCTTGGAAAGAAGGGACGTAAGTGCAATTGGACGGTAATTAGAGGGTGAAGAATATGTACATTCTTTAGGGACAGGCTGGACAAATGCTGTTTTCCATCCACTCGGAAAGAGACATGTAGAGTAGGACAGATGGAAAAGCTTACGAAGTAATTTTGCCATCGTTGAAGATCACCTCTTCAGAAAGATGGGAGGTATACTATCCGGGCCAGTGGACTTATACATATCAAGTTCTTTGAGGACAACTACACGAGTGCGAAATAAGATTCGTCCTATAAAATCGTTTACGCTTTCAAACACAGGAGGAGTCATAACACTTTCTGGCAACGTCGAATTAACAGCGAACTGCGCTGCAAGTAAATTGGCGAAGTTGAATTTCGAATATTTTTTTACGAATGACCAATAATTTTGACTTCCTTTGGGACATTGTAGTATTTTTTGCCTTAATTTTTGGTCATGCAAAAATTTGGTTCTTTGAATGTGAACATTGAATGTCTTTGTAGCTTGTTGAAACTTTTTCCGGTTTTCCTCAGTGGGGTTGGCTGTATAATTCCGGAAACTTACTTCTCTGACCCTTGATAGATTTCACCCATTCAAAACAAAATTTAAATTATAAACTGGCTATGCGCGGGTTTAAAGAATGAAATACCTATGTTGGCGTGTGCCTACCAAGAAAATGCGTTGGCCAAAATACAAAGCTATAAAGGAAGAGTACTGTCGCTCTATCGATAAAACAAACAAATGATTCTCCAAGACTAACTAACATCTTATAGAAGGATCTTGGACAGTTTCTCTAACTGATCCACTGAATTTTCCGTTAACAACGCAATTCTCAGGTTGTAGGAACAACAATCAACTCCATGTCCAACAGATACAGAAATTTAATAAACACAGAACATACGAATTGCCTTATTATAAGTATGGAAGGCATTCTGCCAATTTTCCAGCTAATAGCCCGCCGCTCTTAATGCTTAAAGCATTAGAGTGCAATCTGGATTCATTAGAAATATCCAGGATGGGTGTGCTCTGGGTGAAACTCTCAGCATGCAAGCTTCAAGGGCAAGTCAAAAGAGAAAGATAGCTCTACACAAGGCAGTTATATACTACACTAACACACTAAAGGAAATTCAGAGAATTTCTACTATTAGCGCCATAGGGGCCCTTAACCATACTTTAATCTTGGTTTCAGGACATAGTGGCATCTTAATGAAGGCGTTGACGAACTGGATCGAAAAAGATCAGCTCTTCATAGCTCACGTGCGGATGGTGTCTCTATCGCACTTGCTGATTTAAAGGCCAATATTCTCTCAACTTTACTTTCGGAATCCAACAGTAGGTGGGACCATATAAATTGCTCTATCTTATCAAGAATGATATGGCCTAGATACAATGAATCCCGCTCAAACGAGTTACATATATGTAGATACACTGAGGGAAAAAATGCAACGTTAAATCTAAGAAATCGTATTTGATTTTACGTTGGAAAATAGTATCATGAACGTTTTTAATTTAACGTTGAAAATATATATACACTCCTACATTAAAATCCTTAAATTCAAGTGCGTATTAAAAAATAAAAATGCAATTTTTATATTTCAAATGATCGTTTCTTTTATTGAAAAAATTGGAAAACTTTTATTAAATTCAGATTGACGTCATGGTGGATCCAAGTTGTAAATTCTACAACGTTTCATGGTTGGTAAGATTAAAACTAAAACATTTCAATTTCAAAGTAATTTCTAATAGAATTTACTTAAAACAACATTGAAACGTAGTGAAATTAAAGTTGAAAGATAGTAATTTCAAAGTTGGTTCGTGATATTCCTAAGCTCGAATACATTTTATTTAACCATGCACCATTCTTAAAATAAAGTTGGAGCATTATACTTTCAAAGACGTATGCCTTTGAATCTAATATGGCGCATAGTAGAATCGAAGTTGTTCCATTTTTTTTTAAAGTTGGATGATATTTATTTCACTATGATTTCACCATAAATCAAGGGAAAAAGCATTTAAAACAAGCATGAAACCTATTAATTTTCATATAGGAAAACATGTCGAATCAATGATGTTCCACTTTGAAACTTTTCATCTTTAACCCCGAATCATTTTTGAATAAATATAAAAATGTTTTTTTTTTGGGTGTAGAGGCAGGACATAGCCTTTGGTAGAACAAGCAGCAAAGGAGGGTATTCCCAATAACACCTACTGCCGCAGTTGCACAAATCCATTGGAAAAGCTTACCTTTCTAATATAAACGAGATATCTGATACAAAAACCTTATCTCTTTCCTCAATGCTACAACATTGCTCTAGCGACCATGGCCGGCTTGAGCTTGAGTGGTTTCGCTCTCTCTTTTTCCAGCTAAAAAAACGTGTTTTTATTCAGGTCCGTACGAGCTTTGGGTATCAAAACTACTTAGTTCTAAGTTGCGAGTTGGTTCTTGACCGCCATTTTTACGTACCTGCCTAGCTTCTAGAGAGTTTAAATATACTATGTTTTAATATTTTCTTTGAATAAAAAAAACAATTTTGTTTTTGAAAATACAATATTTGAAACATTAGTACTTTTGTTTATATTTCAAGAACGCCTCCAAGAAATTATGAATTTTAAATACAAAATTATTTTATTTTGTGCTTTTTTCATATTTTCGACTTTGTCAGTATTGAAAACTTCTGAAAAAAAAACTATTTGTTTTATCAAAAATTTCGAAAATATTAAGATTTAAATAATTTTTACATTAAAGTTTTATACGAATATCAATTATTACTTAAAATTGGTGATACAAATAGATATCAGACTTGTTACCAGTTTAAGCCGACCCAGCCGTTGTGACAGTAGATGACGGATAAATAGAACAGCCGGAACTTACACTTTTCATATTCCCTTAATATCGTAAAGTAAAGCTTACATTACGAACATCCACGACATACTGGAACATCTATTTTATTGTTCCTCGAAGTCTCAAGCATAAAAAAAATAAAATGCACGACTCGATTCCACATAATCCTAAGATTCTTAGTAGAAAAAGTTAAATATGTATATCGAAGTATTTAATTTAACAAGAAATTGTTGGAATACAGTATTTTTTGGAACTAGAGGGACTTCTTTTGTAAAAATTTGGATCAGAATCCCTTGAGCCGTTAAAGAGAAAGTAAAAAAAAAAACTCTGAGCCTATTAAAATCAACTAAATACGAACATATATTTTTAATAAATATAAGGAACCTGACATTTTTTGTCATATCAGTTTTTTTTTTAAATAACTTTTTCAGTCCGTTTTACAAAGGATTTTTTTTTTAATTTTCAGAAAATTCTGATCTTACTAAACCTTTCGAAAACAATACGGAATTTGGCCTTAAAACAATTTTTTGGGGAGTGTTCTTTAAGTATTTTAAAAACGTGATTCTGATTCATATAATGGAGTTGGAGGAAGCCAAAAAAAAACAGAAAACCTTTTATCCCGAATGAACAAAACCCCGTCTTGTAAAAGTACTGTTAGCATAGGCGCCTGCCATGTGACTACTATACAGGGGACTCAATAAGGTCAAATTTTTGAATTTACAAAACTTGTTCAGAACTATATGAGTCATTTTGAAATAAAAAAGAACAATAGCAGCGTTTTTTTCTTGGGGGGTTCTATCGGCAGCAGAGCAGGATTTTCAAAAAAAAAAAAAACAACAGTGGAAAAAAACGAGTATGTCCGCTTTCATATTCACTGGTCGGTAAGCTTTCAACTCAACTCTGAATTCAAAATGACGTAAGATCGTGAAAATCTGGTTTGACAGGAATTTTGGGGTCAAGTTGATTATCTGCGACATCCATCAATAAAATTTGACATTTTCTGACTAGGCAATAAGTCATATATATAGAAAAAAATAGAATGCATATCTTGCCAAATTTCAGTTAAAAGCTCTAAAAGATTACACTTTTCCGCAAATGAAACTAAATCTAAAAATTTCCAAATTCTGGTATACAAATATTGAGATTTTTAGAAGAAATCTTAATAATCTTTCACTCGAATTGGAAATTTTATGTCTTGCACGTCTTATAAGTGCTATATCGATGGTACACTCAAGTTATTGGAGCACATGAGTTCTTATTTATTACTAAATATAGATATGCACTCATTTGTACCTTAAATGCTTGTTGCTGTTCCAAGTGTAGAGCTTTGGTAGGGGCCGCTATAAAAGTTTTAGTTAGTTAATTTTTTAGGCAATTTGACAGCAGCTTGCACAAGCCACTTGTTGCGAAACTTGACAGCATCTCCATCAAATAAAATTAAGATGGCAGTCTAATTTCCGTTTTACATTTTCTTTGACAAGTAAAACCGAGGCAACGTGGTAACAAACGTCATTTAGTAAAAAGAAAATTTTATTGAAAGTTTGCAGACGCGAATAATACCTACAATATTATAAGATTTAAGTGATTGAAATTTAGAATACGAATTAAAGCGACTAAAACGTAAGCTAAACATAATAAACAGGCGTGTGGTAGCCCTATGGAACACCGGGAACTTTCACGGGGCGTTTCGATATTAGGGGCGTTTTTTTTAAGAAAAAGTTGAAAGAAGCACTGCCTAGGCAACGAAGGTCAAAGAACAAAAATTGTGTCGATTATGTATTAAGAAAATTTGAGATTAAAAACTTTAATGTTCTTTTTGGAAAAAATTATTATGGCTATTGAAAAGCGTTTTGCACAAAATAAAGATTTTTATGGAAACGTTGAATGTTTCGATCCACGAACGTTTAAAAAAATTGCCGAAAATGGTTTGCCAAATAACGCTTTGGACAAAATATGTGACTGCACAAATACAAAAGAAGAAGACACACATGATGAACTTTTGTCCTTTGCCCGTTTATTTCTTTCCATTGTTCTAAAATCAGGAATGAAAGTGGACGATAATGTTGTTGGAATTTGGGATTGGGATCAATTGTCCGACAAAGAAGATTTACTTGGCAAAGTTGATGAATCAGTTCCTATTGAGAACAAACATATTGAAGATTGCAATTTTTGTAATCTGCTGTTCTTAAAAATTAATAGTTGATTATAGAATGTTTTCTTTGGAATATAAAAATTTATTCAAAATTTATTCAAAATTTATAAATTTCTGCTTACCCTACCGATGACACAGGTTAAATGTGAAAGGAGTTTATCTAAATTTAAGATTGTAAAGAATAGATTATGTTAAAACTATCTGACCCGGAGAACGTCGTTTCGCATAAGATCATTTATATCAAGAAAATAATAATTCCGAGCATGCACAATGCTGTTTCATTTAATGCGGTCGATTAAAATTCTTTATTCTAAAGTTTTATTAAATACAATCAAAATGACTATGTGTCGGCCAGCCTTACGCTTTTTTACTGAAGTGCTTAATGGTACACAACATTTTTAGTTTTATTTTCGGGTGCGAACACGTACAAAGCGGTAGGCTTGCCGATACGTGAGCAAGCCACATATAATTGACCATGTGAGAAACATGGGAATTCTAGATTGATGCCACAAACATCCAGTTATTGTTCCTGCGACTTATTGATTGTCATAGCAAAAGCGAGACGCACCGAAAATTAAAGACGCTTAAACACGAATGACAAATCGTTCGGAGTAAGCGGAATCCGTGGAATGAGAACATCTTTAAGTTTTGCTCGCAAAATCGTGGCTTGAATTAGATTTGATTTGATGTTCTTCACAATCAAACGCTTTCCGTTATAAAGTTTTGGTGCATTGAAGTTGCGCAGCAAAGTTATAACTGAGCCGATTTTCAACCTTAAATTGTGTGGCGGAAAGCCTAGAATATCCAAAGAATTCAAAAATTCCGTGGGATATTTGATGGCTTCGTTTTCATTCATCACCGAGTCCACCGATTTGAATAAATGTAACTCACCTGCGAATGAATGAATGACAAAATTCAAATGATCGGCATCCTTGTTTCGCTCGTGAACTTAGCCAATCGTGGTTAATTTTTTCGATTTAATTTTTTTTTTAATTTTATTTGACCGCACGAAAAAGCAAGTTGTTGTTCCAGGGTTAATAATTTTAGTGAAAATGTTCGTGAATTTTCATCCAGGGTATCCTATATACCCTTCCTAAGGCCAAAGGTCCTAAATCGTGGACAGATTTTCTTCTATTATCCTATGACTTTTCTTGAGCCAATACGAATTTATCAAACCCTAAATATTGAAAATCGAAGTAACAATATTCTCGAGATATCCACTAAGAAAAGAGGATGATCCCTGATTTCCAATTTTTCCGGAAATTTGTCGGGATTTTCCTTCCTTGGGTCAATACGAATTCATAAAGCCCAAAATCAAGAAAATCGAAGCATCCGTTCTCGAGTTATGCGTGCACACAGGGACCACATTCCTCTTTTATGATATCCTTCAAGAAATCAAGAAATGTACCATTGTTGGAAAACTATGTGAAAGTAGTTCCGAATAAAGTCGGCTTTTACAGTAACATAATATGGATTCCTATTAAGATATATCTGTAATTATGAACCTATATTTGTTAATAAAATTAGTTTTTGAATTATTTTTGGTATAATTGATTTTAAAATGGATTTTTTATTTAAAAAAAAGAGAAGGGGGCGTTTTTTATTTTAAATCCCGGTAGCAAATTTGCTCCCACCACGCCCCTGATAATAAATACATACATACAATTTTTTAAAATAAATGTAATCTTAGGAAAATTAAGCTATCCAGTAAGATACATTTAGATGTAAAAAATAAAGCTCAATATTTCGGAGAATATTTTTTTTTTATGTTTTTAAGTTGTAAGGACAAAAATTGGTCGAGCCAACACCACTCAAACATCTTTTATTAAAGTATATTTGATCTGGCAGTTTCGGACGAATAAGATAACGGTAACTTTTACTAAGAGAGGAAGAGCGCCCCCTACCTATGCTCAGGCATCACAATTTAAGTGAAATGAGTAAATTCGAATTTAGTACCGAACACTTAATTTTCAGGAAGCAATAACAAAATATAGGCAGGTACAATACTATATACGTTAGCAAAGAAAATAACGGGTGATTTTTTTGCTACTTGGTTTTTGACGTTTATATTTTTGACAGATCACACATGACAAATTCCACGAACATTTGACATTTCGATTCAGTATTGTTTGCCATTTCATCATGAATAGACTTACGCCTGAACAACGTTTGCAAATTATTGAAATTTATTATCAAAATTCGTGCTCTGTGAAAAATGTGTTTCGCAAGCTACGTCCGTTTCAGCGACGAGGCTCATTATTGGCTAAATGGATATGTGAATAAGCAGAATTGCCGTATTTGGAGTGAAGAGCAGCCAGAGGTAATTCAGCAGCTACCAATGCATCCCGAAAAATGCATTGTTTGGTGCGGTTTATGGGCAGGCGGCATCATTGGGCCATACTTCTTCAAGGACGATGAAGGCCGCAGGGTTACGGTCAATGGAGAAAGGTACCGTTCGATGATAACAGATTTTTTTTGCCGAAAATGCAAGAATTGAACTCGGTCGACATGTGGTTCCAACAGGACGGTGCCACATGCCACACTGCACGCGAAACCAAGCATCAATTGAGAGGCGAATTTGGTGAGCAGTTGATCTCACGTTTTGGCGCAGTCAATTGGCCACCAAGATCATGTGATTTGACCCCGTTAGACTATTTTTTGTAGGGCTATGTTAAGTCTATTGTCTATTGGGACAAGCCAAACACGATTGCTGCCTTAGAAGCCCACATTGAACGCGTCATTGGTGAGATTCCGGCCCAAATGTGTGAAAAAGTTTGCCAAAATTGGACCTTCAGAATAGACCACCTGAAGCGTAGCCGCGGGCAACATTTAAGTGAAATTATTTTTAAAAAGTAAATGGCAGAAATTGATTTATCGATCCAAATAAAAATTTCATTCACTTTTTACAAGTTCCTGTGTTTTTTTGAATTTTCAAAAACCAAGCTCTTAAAAAATCACCGTTTATAAGTGATATTTTTAAGTGGCTGGAACGTCGAAATGATGGTGAACAAAATAGAATCAACTATGTTACACTTTGAAAGTTGAGGATTTAATTTTAATTTTCCACTTTCAAACAACGTTGAACGTACTTTATAATTTATGAAAGTTGTTTCACTGTTGAATCGACTACGGTTCACTTTAAAATAAGAATGACAACACTTAAAACAACGTTGCGTAGTTAAATCAATATAGTTTCAACGTTTAATTAAATTCGTTCATGATACTATTTTCCAACGTTGAATCAAATACGATTTATTAAATATTGGGGTACCTATTTTCCCTCAGTGTACCAACTAAAAACCATAATATCCAAAGCTAACTCTTGCTTTAATTTTGATCGAAAGCAGTTTCTTGTATTTGTAAAGTGTGTAAATTATACGTTGTTGCGGATAGCTTTTGCCAAAAAAACACGACTAATATATGATCGGTTTGTCAGTTGCGAAATAGCTGAAATCCAAATCCGGCAAACCCTCCCCAATGATATTTTTAGTTAATTTACTATTTTAAAGAAAACTCTACAATGTACTCGGTCAAGGTTTAGATTGACATTAAAGAATTGACGAATTTTACCAACAATTTTTTATCCAACGAATTATACAGCGAGGTACTATATATATGTTTTATTAAAACGCACAATTATTCAATTTGTGTCTGGAATCCATAATAGCTCCTAAAAGCTTCCAATGCAAATAAAAACCATTTGGGAATAAAACATGAAACATTACGAGCACATTTAAGAGCAATTTCTTTGACTGTTCCAAAATCAGAAGTAATGATGTCCATATGCCGCTTAGCGGGACTGCTAAACTGCTAAACTGCCAAATCTTCTTTGCAACAAATAACAAAAAAAAATTCTTTTGATAAATCCATAATACAGACACAAACATGTACTTCCGGTCGCCATAATGATAAATTGAAAGAAGCCGGCCTAATGATAATGGCAGCAATATCACTTTGTTATTCGGTCCGTGTTCTCTGCATGTGTTGTTATAGTGGAACGTGTTGTAGATATATGATGGAGCTTCTTCATCGCTGCGCAACAAGGATATAACAAATTGCCGTTATGAGGTATTTTTGGCAAATTTTCGCCGCTTCTTTTTCGAGAACAATGCTCTTCCCGCCGCAGAATTCGGTAGGTATATTAGACTTGGATAGGTTTCCGATAACAAAATGGCAATAAATTCACTCCTTCACCGACTGTGAACCTACTCTGACTCACACCCCCTGCCCTTTAGGGCCACCCTGATAAATAAAAAAATATATACCTATACAGGGAGATGAAATACGCAAGCCGTTACCATTTGGCCATTTGGTGTTTGGCTGGCAAAATCCTGTTAACGTGAAAAAATTTATTTACATCAGGAGAAAATATTTATTGCTTGTCAAATTTATTACCTAACCTATGTTATTGGGGACGTTGGCGCTGTGCCCTGGCTGCGGTACGATGACAGTGAGTATGAGAGTGAAATAGGACAATAAGACAAACGAAAATAAAGGTAACATCGTTGCCAGCATATGCGGCCGGCAGGCGGAAGGGCAAATATAAAAAAAAAATTCCACAGCAAAATGAATAAAATGTTAAATAAAAAAGGGGTTTTTGTTTTTTTTTTTTTATTTTTATTTCAAAATGCGGCGCCGCCGGTGAGTATTGTATTTCCATTGTTAGGGATACTGATGCTGAATTGTATCGGTTGACAAGCAAGGATATTTTTGTGTTTTTTTTTTTTTTTATTTTTTATTTTGTTTGTCATATCGGTTCACTCACCGCTGCACAGTGTTGTTGTGTTGGTGTATTCTACAATTGTGACATAAAATCTATTCGCTTGAATAAACGTAATAAATTTGTTTTGCAAAGAAAGCAGAAAATATGGCCATCAAAGCTCGGGCTGTGGGTATTTTGTTTTGAAATTATTGCGACATTTTATGAGCCATATGGTCAATTTGAATGTTTTATTGGTGTAAATTTGTGATTTAGTGAATTTTATTTTTATTAGTTTCCTTTTTTTCTATGCGAAACGTATGTAGGTAAATAAATACGACATATCTGTATATATATTTATATTTTTTTTTCTAAATAAAAGGGTTTTTATTATGATGATGACGATGATTACAGTTAACCTAAATTTACAACTGTAATTTATTCATGTTGGTTGAATGAGTTACATGTGTGTCGGTTTTCTGCAATAAGTTTTTCAACATGTAGATACTCATACGAATTTACAAAAAAGTTTTTTGTTTTAAGTTTATAAAAACATAAATATTTATGTACGTACCTTACATGATGCACTCCAGGAACGAGGGGCAATTGCGATGTGTATTCTTCGAACATGACCACTTCAGTAAGATTTCGGTAAGTTCCTATCGAAGCTAAAATGACTATTGGAAGCCTTATGGAAGCTGAAAACTGAAAAGTTAGAGTAGTGCTTGACAACAGTGTCAAAAAAAAAAACAATGCTCGGAACATGTAGCTGGTGTTTGTTTTGATACGAAATGCCACACAGTTGGAAATGGGGCGCTGGTTTACGTGCTAAAGCGTTGTTGATAATGCTAGTTATATATGTTTAAACCATACAACAGATCGGTTTTCATCGATCTGTAGCAATCTGAAGGTGTTGGCAATGCTGTAGAAATATGGACGAATCCACACCATACAGTAATTTTGTATGGATGTAATGTCACTAGGTGGAGCTCGCCTTGGTTAAGGGTTGGGTCAGTACCCCGAAAACTATCATCCAGAAATCCTCAAATCCCAAATCTTTACAATCCAAAATCCTGAAAACCCAAAACGCACAAAACCCAAATTTTCGAGATTCAGATTACATAGATAAAATCCCGAAAAAATGTGTAAAATGGAAAATTTTAGTTGTGGGTGGCAATGGCGCAGTGGATAAAGTGCTTGATTGCTAACTAGGGCGCGTGGGTTCGATCCCCACGCTAGGTGCATTCTTTTCTATACCTCCAATTTCAATTGGATGCCGCCCACGGGTTAAAATGAGACAGTCAATAACTGATTCTCAAATCCACTGTTCCAAGCTAGTGCCGTGCAATTCAGGGTGCATTTAAATGACCTTAGGTCTTACGGGCGTATAGTTAAAAATTAAAAAAAAATTATTGTTAGATCTGCTTTAGTTATTGTGTGTTAGCGTTGACGAAAAAAGTGGGTCTCACAATTCTGTCTGTCGGTGTGTCTCCGAGTATACAGCCTAAACGTTGTTTTTTTAATTTTTTTTTAAACCAAAAAAAAACGGTACCTGCCATAAATTTGTTTGCCAAAAAGATAAATCTTCTTTTCTCCATTCATTAATGAATGAAAAATGTAGTTTTTGGTAATTTTTTTTTAATGTTTTTTTCGAATCCTTTTTTTATTTTCGATTTTCTTAAAAACGGTTTTGAAGATTTTTTTTAATTTTTGTATGGAGGAAATCCTAAAAAAACACTTTTTTTTAAACTCAACTCCAAAATATTTAATCGTTTTTTTCTTCAAAACTATTTTGTAGTTTCTTGACATTATCTTTATTAATAAAAAAAAAACATTTTCCGATTCAAATGTTAAAAACCATTACGAAAAAATTTGCTCTAAAAAACGACTCCAAGAATTCTCATGAAAAAGATTTGCATTTTTAGATTAAGTTTTTTGAAGTTTTTTTATAATACGCATTACTTAGACTACTGATGGATGAACTGAGCTTAATTAATTAAATTGCGTATTGCCAAAGCGATCAATAGTCAACTGATGAGATCAAACGAGATCGCCTCGACGAAACGCAAAACTTTGTTGGCTGAAGGCCTTAAAGAGCAATTTTAAATCTAAAATATTTTATTTATCGTTCTTCTTTCTTAGTTCCCTTCTTCTTCTTCTTCTTCTTCTGCTTCTTCTTCTTCTTCTTATGCTTCTTCTTCTTCTTCTTCTGCTTCTTCTTCTTCTTCTTCTTCTTCTTCTTCTTCTTCCTGTTCTTCTCCTTCTTTTTCTTCTTTCCTTCTTCTTCTTCTTCTTCGTCTTCTTCTTCTTCTTCTTCTTCTTCTTCTTCTTCTTCTTCTTCTTCTTCTTCTTCTTCTTCTTCTTCTTCTTCTTCTTCTTCTTCTTCTTCCTCTTCTTCTTCTTCTTCTTCTTCTGCTTCTTCTTCTTCTTCTCCTTCTTCTCCTTCTTCTTCTTATTCTTCTTCTTCTTCTTCTTCTTCTTCTTCTTCTTCTTCTTCTTCTTCTTCTGCTTCTTCTTCTTCTTCTCCTTCTTCTCCTTCTTCTTCTTATTCTTCTTCTTCTGCTTCTTCTTCTTCTTCTTCTTCTTCTTCTTCTTCTTCTTCTCCTTCTTCTCCTTCTTCTCCTTCTTCTTCTTCTTGTTCTTCTTCTTCTTCTTCTTCTTCTTCTTCTTCTTCTTCTTCTTCTTCTTCTTCTTCTTCTTCTTCTTCGTCTTCTTCATGTTCTTCTTCTTCCCTTTCTTCTTCCTTTTCTTATTCTCCGTCCTTTTCTTCTTCTTCTTCTTCATTTCGGTCCGATTGTAATCTTGAAGTAATCATAACTCTCGCACTTCTCTGCTTCAAACTAGTGATCCGTCCGTGGGGAACGCCGCATTAACATCAGAAAATGTCAGCAAGACTCCCGGTTTTGAATTGTTCCATGTTTGAAGCGAGCCAAATGCTGATGATATGGTACTTCCCATGAAACTATTTTTCATATTTTCGACTTTCTCACTATTGAATGAGCGGATTAAAATAATTTTTGTTTATACAAATGTTCCTTAAAATTATAAATAATATTGCATATTTCATTTTAAAAAAAATCTTTTTTCGATTTTTAAAAACATAAATAAATAAATTTTTTTTGAAAACCCGCTGTTTTAAAAACGCATCACTGAATTATTTTGAAGTTAAAATTTTATACGTATATTAATAATTATTATTAATTGCGTTTCAATTTTTTCCCTAAAATGTTTTAAAAACCACTCCAACGATTTTAGATTTTTTTTTGGATATGTATTCCTAATTGCCTAGCAATTCAAATGGCATCTTTTTCCATCAGATCAGATAAAACCCACTACCCACATAATATTAATAGCCTACCTACCTACCAACAGCATCAATGTTTAGCTATATCTTGCTACTTGTTGTTAGCTACAAGAGCAAGTCCGTAAGTTTCACTCGTGAATTCTAGTTTCCCAACAATAATTTAGAATCCCCTAACCTTTGATATTTAGGACTATGGGTTTCGGGAATTCAGGTTTGGAGTTTTTAGAAATTTTGGTCATATGAAAACATATTATACATATTTGGGGGTTTGTTAATTCTATTTTTTTTTTTTTTTTGGCTATTAGCTTTTTACGGATCATGGTTATTGTTATTTTGGGGTTTCTGGTTTCTGGTGAGAATTTTTGGGATTTTGTCAGACACCGTTCCTAATCCGCCAATTTAGGTTTTGACGTCCCCTAAGTAAGGGTCATTGTTTGCTGGTATATCGGGAGACCACTCCTCCATTAACCCAGTCAGCGAAATATATGTCTGACATGGTTTGTCAAAATGTACCCTCCCGTACTGGAACCTGATTTAGTACCTACATTAATTTATATAAACGGTGATTTTTTAAGAGCTTGGTTTTTGAAAATTCAAAAAAACACAGAAACTTGTAAAAAGTGAATGAAATTTTTATTTGGATCGATAAATCAATTTCTGCCATTTACTTTTTAAAAATAATTTCACTTAAATGTTGCCCGCGGCTACGCTTCAGGTGTTCCATTCTGAAGGTCCAATTTTGGCAAACTTTTTCACACATTTCGGCCGGAATCTCACCAATGACGCGTTCAATGTTGGCTTCCAAGGCAGCAATCGTGTTTGGCTTGTCCCCATAGACAATAGACTTAACATAGCCCCACAAAAAATAGTCTAACGGGGTCAAATCACATGATCTTGGTGGCCAATTGACTGCGCCAAAACGTGAGATCAACTGCTCACCAAATTCGCCTCTCAATTGATGCATGGTTTCGCGTGCAGTGTGGCATATGGCACCGTCCTGTTGGAACCACATGTCGACCGAGTTCAATTCTTGCATTTTCGGCAAAAAAAAATCTGTTATCATCGAACGGTACCTTTCTCCATTGACCGTAACCCTGCGGCCTTCATCGTCCTTGAAGAAGTACGGCCCAATGATGCCGCCTGCCCATAAACCGCACCAAACAGTGCATTTTTCGGGATGCATTGGTAGCTGCTGAATTGCCTCTGGCTGCTCTTCACTCCAAATACGGCAATTCTGCTTATTCACGTATCCATTTAGCCAAAAATGAGCCTCGTCGCTGAAGACGATTATGACGACCATAAAACGGACGTAGCTTGCGAAACACATTTTTCACAGAGCACGAATTTTGATAATAAATTTCAATAATTTGCAAACGTTGTTCAGGCGTAAGTCTATTCATGATGAAATGGCAAACAATACTGAATCGAAATGTCAAATGTTCGTGGAATTTGTCATGTGTGATCTGTCAAAAATATAAACGTCAAAAACCAAGTAGCAAAAAAATCACCCGTTATATACATACATACCTGATCGCATACTCAAAGTAATTGTAATTACATATTTCTAATTTCTTGTTAGAAAATAATTTTGTTTGGTTTTCATGAAAGAAAATTTAATAATTTTGCCAATAAACATTTGAAATACACGCCTATAATTGGAAACTTGTTGACATTTCTTCACCAGTCTATCTATATATATATATATATATATATCTATCCCATAACCTAAAGCCATTGATGTACGACTTATCTTACATTAACGATTATTAGGTTTTCAAATGCTGCTCATAAACAATATTAATTTGCATTTTTCGGTTTAAGACATTGCTTACAAGAAGTGCACGATATGAAGGGCAGTTTAGTTTTCTGAATGCTTAAAATTAAGTTCCCTAACATAATATGGTCAAGAAGCTACATCAATAAGAAAAAAAATTTCGAAAAATAAGAAAAAATATAAAAATTAAATGCTTGTTTGGGACATCCTTAAATCCTTACCAGCTAAGCGCCGCTCGCATGTTTGAGATTGTTTGTGCAGATCGTAAACATTTAAATGTTAATATAAGTATGTATGTCCCGAGGTAGTGAGTTGTATACACACATTTCTTAAGAATATCAGGTTGTATTCGTGCTTACATTATGTATGAATGGAGGTATCTATGCTAGCCAATTTATTTCATGGTGCTTACTCGAATCCATTTATTTTTCAGTCCCGATTACCTAACTATGTTTGTACATAGACCTCCATAGATATACCTTGACAAAAGCTCATCTTGAATTGCTTAGCTCAGCTCATCGGACTCTAGTCATCAAAATAAAAAAAAAATAAAAAGATCTGCTCTTCGGGTTATTATATCTAACCTCAATTCATTAAACTTCTATCTGAATTCACAACATTTGCTATCACATCACACATGGCACTTATGCATGGATATGTTTATGTATAGTACCTACACCTGTGCCTACCCTACATCTTGTGATACGTTCTTCTATAGATATAGCGTTAACGAACGGTGGGTTGTACGTACACAATACTCCTTAAGTAGAACACGCCATACCACCTTAAATCACTTCAGCAGCGTTCAGCTTCAGCGTTCAACGTTCGACGTTCAGCGTTCAGCCAACCACACATTTCAAAACCAGTAATGGGGATTTTATTATCTAAAATTAAATCTCGGATGGATGATGGCAGCGGCAGCGGCAACGGCAAGTAAAGAGGCCAGAATCCAAAGATACTTTCCTTGTTTGCAAGGTGTTAAATCTGCCATGTGCTCCGCCTCATATGGCTTTTATATGAATATTAGCTAGGTACGTCTATATGGTGTACACAGTGCCAAATGGGATGAGTTGTTGTTGCTATTATTGTTGTGAAAATTTGTAAAAAAAAAAAAAGAAAAAGTTTTCTGAAGTCTTTTGTATCTGTGAAAAGTTTTGTTTCCTTTTTTCCATTTTTATTATTTTCATATTTATGCCGGAAGCTTTATGTTCAAGCTTTAGATCTCACACGTGATGCCTTAGAGATTACCGTGTTCAGTTGATGGGCGAAGATCCATTAGTGATAGAAACATTCTGTTTATTTACTTCTTTTTGTTTGCTTTTTTTTTACAAAAGTAATTAAGTATTTTGTAAAACTGTGTAATGTGTAACGTGCAGAATTGCATTCAAAAGGATAAAACTGTTTTTTTCTTTATTTTTTATGAATGTTTTTTTAAAGAAACTTAGAGTATACATATCTACATATTTAAGGAAGTGATTTAAGATGGCCCAATTTTTGCCGATTTTTCTAGGAGTGAGAATTTCCATTCATGGATTTTCCATTGATAGAGAATTTAGTGAAATAAAATTGAATGGGCCAACACACAAAACGATTAAAAAAAAAACTATGGCAAAAACAAAACGGAAGCAGTCGTTAGGAATGCCGATAGAAGTGAAAACATTAAATTATTAAATAAATTTAAATGTACTTCAGCTCTATATCCCTTACACCTAAACTGATTTTGTAATTTTCTTTTTTGTTCAAGTTCCCCCATTAATGCTTGTGCTTGTTTAGATTAACAAAAAAAATATCTGAAAATGCAATAAACAAATATAACAAAATAATACAAAGCAACAAAAATAAACAAATAAATATTAAATAATATCTAATTTTCGGACAGAAATATTAACACAATTATTAGAGATATTTTAAAAATTATGTTTTTTTTTATTTTTTTTAATACTTACTTTTATACTTCACAGTAATTCTTGAATCGACAATTTTAAATTATTTAATCATAATGCAAATAATGCACAATACCTATACGTATACCTCCGCACATTTAACTACGGAATCGGAGAATTTAAATTTACTTATATACACATATAAACTTCACTGAACACTTTATATACTCTACTGCGCACCTCTCTTCAAATTTCTTTCCTAATATCAATAATTTAGAAAAATATACGTACACACAATCACCTTCTATAGATGGACATTATTTACAAGAGATATGATCGTGATTTATTGTGCAGTTTTCAAAATAGTATTACATCTTCGGCCTTGTACTCATTAACTCTTGCTCACAATTTTTGTTCTCTTAAATCGTCTCTCTGAGCAACCGACGCGACGTTGGCCAAGTAATTTGGTTCAAGTTAAACTTGTTTATTTTCTATGTTTTATCGTAATTTTCTGTTTATTTTCTCATTGTCTGAAATAGATCACCTGATCAGTAGGCAATGGAAGAAACATTGACTTCTTCTCAATTAAACCATATTGACAACGATGTTTTAAATGAAGTAACATCGATAAAATTACACCATATTGGTATCGATGTTTTGAATGATAGATCTGTGTTTTCTCTTTTAATATCGATATTTCATTAGCATGGATGAAAATCGTACATCTTTAGCGATTTTATAATCTTATGAATCTATATCCATAACCCGTATCGGGGAATGCACAACGTACCTAAAAAAGTTTTCACTAAAAAAACATGTGCGTCTCGGGGCGCCCGACTGAAGTGATGACTCAAACTAATCTAAGTTGAACTATTTATAATTAAAATTATTTAACTTGAGAAAAGCTTCAAAAGTTCTCCGTTAATTTGATTAATTTCAAAAGTTCTCCGTATGCGTTATCGAAAGGAAAGCCATACAGACTGGCAACAAATCGGTTTAACCCAAAAGGAGTTATCACTTCAGAAAATATTTTTTTCACAAAAACCTTTCAAATCGGTTTAACCCAAAAGAAGTTATCACTTCAGAAAATATTTTGTTTCACAAAAACCTTTTTTCAAATATTTTTGAATGCAGCATTATTTAAAATTTGAAGATCCTCCTATATAAAATTTTTAATCGAAATGTGTTGAGCCGCTTATGAGAATGTTGAAAATCAAAAAAAAAATGTAAATGGTTGGCAGGTACAGTTAATAAAAAAATATGTAAATAAATTTGTATACCAAAATGTAGAATATAGCTATAATGGTACACAGATTTTTTTAAATCAAAATGGTTAAAGCCGTTTTTGAGATAATTAAGATAGAAGAAACAATTGTACGGCAACTACCGCGGGTTAAAAAACGAAGTTTAAAGAAAATGGCGCAAAATTTTAAACAACCCATTGTTAAGGGCTTAACATTTTACTAGTTAGCAATTTCCTAAGTGCTTATTGATGCAATAACTATTTCAAGATTTTTAAACCTTTTCTAAACTAGTAAATTGCTAATTAAGCAAAAAGCTGAGCATTTGTAGGGTTTGAATTTTGATGAACACAATTATTGTTTTTATGTGTTGTAAATTAATTATATGTTGATGAAAACCCAACATGTGCTCTAAATAGGTATAAGTTATTTCTATTTTCATCATTTTAATTTCATTATGTACAAAAAAAAACAAAAAAAAATGGTGCACCAGCAGGACTCGAACCTGGGCACCCCGTGTGCCAGGCTGATATGCTATTAGACTTCTAAATGGATTTAGCAAATTGCTAAAAGTTAAAGTACCCATTCCGTGATTTTAACTTTAGTAAAATGTTAAAATCGTTTAGGATTAGCTCAATCATCTTTTTAGCTTAGCAAATTGCTAAAAGTGGTTTAACATTTTACTAAATCGTTTAAAATTTGGCGCCATTGAATTTATAATGTCAAAAAAACGAATAATAATCGAATAAATTTGTTCTTTTAACCCCTCTAAGATATATATATTGTAAAGCACATTCCTGATATTTTTATACCGGAATATAGCTCCAAGTCTTACCTCAACTTTGAGGCCTTAAAATAAGATAAAAACAGCAACCACATCTTTTATGTTTAATGAATTTTCAAACATAAATTTACTTCTACACTGAACATCGAGTCGAACTAAGCAGGGAATTTTAAATGTTTTTCTTCTGTTTTGAAATTAAGATTACCAAGCTTGTATAGCTCATAGAGTAATATCAAAGGAATTGACTGATATATGTAATCTTCTCAATATTACAATTTTGTTACGGTTATTGACATTCTAGGAATATAATTTTTTTACCAAACATTCATCGCAATATACTCCATCATTGGTGAACATTTATGATTTCTGGGTCCACTTCTTAGATAAAATTCTCATAGTTGGTAGTGCTTTATGCGTTACGTAACGAATCAGTTTGCCCTCCTCTAAAAAGTTAAAATATTGGTTGAATGGAACAAAAATTACTCTTGTAATTCAGGGCTTTAAAGTAACTAAGTAGTGAAAGCAAAGATGGTTACTCCATTTGTTCAATTACTTCGTTATGAATAAATGAATAATACATATTTGGGCTAAATAAGGGAGATCGTATTGTAGTTTTTTCCTTTAAGTATCTTAGGTTTTTGGAATAGAAGGAAAAACTTTATTCTTATTTTGATCACATTTTCTCCTATACCGGAATAAGAGATCAGGATGGGTCCCCTAAGCTTAATTTCCCATATTTGCCAAATCCGTAACGGGAACAATTTTCCTACACGTTAACCATTTTATAGTTCCTTATGTCGTTTGCGTTAGCAAAGATGCCACAAGAGCTGCTTCAGCTATGACTTGTATGACGGAGCTTATATGGAATATGATTAAAGAACTCACCTTTTTTTTTTCTATAGTTAATATGCCTGTAAGACTTAAGGTCTTTTAAATGCAACCTAAATTGCACGGCAGCAGTTTGGCTCACCTTCAGATCTACCTTCAGTGAAATTTGATTTGGCGCAACACAGGTGGTGATATTGCTTCACCAAAGGCTTATGGCGTCTTGCTTTATCATATTTTTATAAGAATTGATGGTTATTTCCATATATAATATGTATTTACCATCTGTTAGATGAGTTACTATAATTCTACTTTTTATAATTTCGTCACCTTTATAGTTTGCGGGAATGTTACCATGTCGCGGCACACAGCAGCAAAGTGGATGTTTAACTAATGTGTCATATTCATGACAGCTGATGGTAGCTTATTACTGTTTTAGAGTTTGTTGACACAGAGTTCAGATATTCAAGTGCAGCTTGACTCCGTTGCTGATTTTACGTTTTCTTGAAAACCTTAACTTCTTTGATCTGGTCAAAAGTTCTGCCTGGTACACCCCACAATGATTACCAGGACAAATTCAATTGTGTCTAAACTCCGTCATTGACTTGATACCCCACACATCATACATTTCGTCATTAAGACAGTTTTTTTGGAACGAAAAAAAGTAATTGATGGATCTTTGGGTTCAATATGTACTCATTCACCACCTTCCGATGTAGAATTAAACCCTTAGTTTTCTGGTATGTCCTTCAGTGATGCGTAGACACTTTTCAATATTTCATTTCCCCTTAACACGATTGGGCTTCCTCAACAGTCATTTAATTTTTCCTGGCGTCTGCTGATCTTCCGGTTTCTAATGTTTGTTTAAAATTTTTATTAAAGGTTCTTTTTAAAACGCATGGAATTCTATGACTCGAATTCAAATGCTTCGATTGTTGTACTCTCAGCTAATTTGCCAGCAGCACATTTTGATTATGGCTGACAATGGGACTACACCAGTCGAGACTTTTGTTAGTCTCGTCTCGGTCTCGTCAAAATCGAAAAATGTTAGTCTCGTTTCGTTTTCGGTCTAACCAAGTCACGTCTCGATATTGGTCTCGCCTTTTTCTCGTGAAAGTGTGCAATCTCGTCTCGGTCTCGGTCTTGGTCTTATCCTTAGTCTTGGTTTCTTTCGTGTTTTTTAGTAGTAAAAAGATGCAAGATAAGACGCGTGTTCAGATTGAAAATACAGAGTACGATATCTCAGCAGCTTATTAGTTGCGTATGAAAGCGCTCCGAATGACTTACATTTTGTGCGAATTTAGTTTTTAAATGTTATAGGTTGCAGGAGTGACAAGTTTTAAGAGCCATATTTCCAAGATATAATTTGAATTTTGCAGATTTTTTAATATATTTAAATCGGAGCAATGGGTGGATTCAATGGATTTTGACAGTTAATGGCTTGATATGTGGGCAAAAACTATATTTTGAGGTTTTGATAATTTTTTTAAGTGTCACTAAAAAGCCTTAAAGTCACCTTTTTCCGAAGGGGGAAACAAAGTCTGAAAACTGATTGAGCGATTTCTATTCCAATGATATGCACACATAAATCGAACGTTTCATCTTCTCTGGATTTGTTGTACGTAATTGTTGTTTGATATCTTCACGCGCATAGAATATTTCGAAAAAAAAACTTGTGAATAAACAATTATTTCTTCTAGCGAAAAACGAAACCAAGCCACCGAGACCAGCGAGACTCTCAGCGAATTTCGATACCAAAAATACGTCTAGGGTGTGTTTAAGGTAGTCTCGTCTCAGCCCTAATGTTGATGCTATTGATCTGCTTCAACAGCGTTATGGCTTCTCCTTTATTTGAGAATAGTAACAATAGCATATGACTTATCTCCCTTCGAAAATATCATGCAATTCGTAGAGACTTATATATTTTTAAAAGCACAAACCCGCAAAAGGTAATTCATGTATTGATCTAAAGAGGTGTTCTTAGACCCTGGTAAGAAAGACTGCGTCAGCTATTCCATATAAACTAGTACTTACATATCCCATTACTAAGAAAAGGTAAATCTTCTTCTCCCTCTATCTGTATAGTTTAATTGAACTCAAGCTCGTTCTTTCCAGGCTATTGTAAACGCTGATTTGTTATCTTCTTAAGACATATCTCGAAGAACGAATGCCTCCTTATGACAAGCAGTAGAGCTCCCGAACCAACTGTTGACCGGATGGTATAGCTTTATATTTGAAAGCATTAAAAGGGGTTTGGGACCAAGCTTTCGAATCGAAAATGCATTAATTTTTTTACCACTCTTCGTTGGATTAGAAATTGCATTTCGCACCGTTAAGTACAAATCGTATTGAATGGTTTACAATCTGATATTCATTAAACAAAAGCTGGAATTTCATTTTGTCTCTGATTCGTTATCTTATTTTCATTTATGGATCTGTAATTTGGAACTTCCAAAGATTGTAATAGTTTTCCTGTCGATAGTCGTTTCATCTTTTTCTACTTGTTTTCAGATTCACCCGCTTGTCTTTCGGGTGTGGATATTGAAAATCTAGTGACTTTCTTCTGCGATTGTCGTCTTGCTTTATTTTAGTTGAAGACGCTTAATCGTTCGTTCTGTATGTATTTTAAATAAATAAATAAACCAATTTCTGTTCCGATTAACTAACAAACGATATCACCAGCCGAGCACTATATTTGACACTAGCAAACACAAATATCACCAACGCACCACGTGTCGCGGCTCTTAACTTTTCAAATGCCTACACTTATTTCAAACATCCCTTCTTCTTACGAGTATATTACTCATGACTTCAAGTTTGTACATTTCAATCACATATCCTTTGATTGATAGTCTTCACATTTCATTCTCCTCCTCCGTCACCCGCTTCCTATCCCCTTTAGGCATTTTTGTTCTTAAATAAAGAAAAAATCCGGAAGAAGACGGCTGGAAAAAAATTCAATGTGTCTTATCTTTCATTCCTGACACCTTTCAGGCATTTACACCACAGACTTTTCTCTCAATATTTCTGGATCTGGAAGGCTTTACCACCTAACATCACAATAAAAACCTGTGAAAAAAGATGGGGGAACAGATAGAGGGAGGTTAACTACAGTTGGATTTATTTTTGGGATATTTATTAACAGCACAGTTCAAAGTCACTTTTGTTGTGTTGTATAGTCGTTTCTAGTGAAATGGCATTTACACAATAAGAGTTGACATGTGTACATTGTACATACTTCCTTCATCTGGAAGCATTTTGTAATACTCAATGTCTACGTTTGTGTAGGTTATGTATCAGTCACAAACGGTTATTGGTCGGGAAAAAATAATTAACGTCCAATGTCAAATTATGTGTGTTATGTCTGAAAATAGCAAGAGCCAAATATTTCGGTAGTGGTTGTGTTTGACACATACCTAACACATTATCTACAGCGATTTTCATTTTAGGCTATTAAAAGTGCAACTTGACACACTAAATATAAGCTCCGCATATGCTTAGAATTACAATTGTATCCACGATTTCTCAGCAAAGTTTTCATTTTTGCAAATAAATTTCTGATTTGAAAAAAAAAACTGAAAAATACATTCTCGTATCACTTTAATTTGTTCCACATACGCCCCAGTATCCCAATATTTCGTTTTGATTTAAAAACGGCAAAAATAATACACGGGTTACAGAGGGCTAGAACAGTATAATAATCTGATTGCTATAGAGGAGCTGTATATACATGATTTGTTTCTCGGAAACGACTTTAGCTATTTGGATGAAATGTTCACAGTTTTATGATTGAGGAAAATAAAATTTACTTGATAGGGGAGATTTTTAAAGTGTTTTTTTATTTTAATAAATTAAGGATTTTATTTTAAATAACTTAAAACAAGAATTATTTATTTACTTGCTTAAAAAATTAATAATAATTGATTTAGTTAAATCGTTACGCCCACTTTTTATTTCATGGTTTCTCGGAAATCTTTCTATATCTTGGAGACGACTGAAATGATTTGGATGAAATTTTAAAATTTTGTTATGTTGTGCAATAGACAAATTAGCAAATTACTTTAATAAAATCCACCCACCATCACGTCCACTTTTCTAATTTTTTTGTTTCTCAGAAACTATGAATTTCGCTCGTAGGAAAAAACAATGGCGCAAAATTTTAAACGATTTAGTAAAATGTTAAAGCCACTTTTAGCAATTTACTGATCTAAAAAGATGATTTAGCTAATTTTAAAGATTTTAAACTTTTGCTAAAGTGAAAATCACAGAATGGCTACTTTAACTTTTAGCAATTTGCTAAATCCGTTATGGCTTCTGCAAGTATAGCGCTGATGAACCTGAGGGTCCCAGGTTCGAGTCCTGCTGGTGCACAATATTTGTTCTGTTTTTGTTTGTAAATAATGAAGTTAAAATTATGAAAATAGAAATATCTTATAATACCTGTAATTAATTTACAACGCATAACAACAATAATTTTGTTCACCAAAATTCAAAACCTACAAATTCGCAGCTTTCTGCTTAATTAGCAATTTACTAGTTTAGAAAAGGTTAAAAATTTTGAAATCGGTATTCATTCAATAAGTACTTGTGAAATTGCTAACTAGTAAAATGCTAAGCCCTTAACAACGGGTTGTTTAAAATCTTGAGCCAATGACTTTATATAATTAAACGATTATTATTGTATTAATGGTGCTAGGTTTATATATTATTGTAAACGAAAACAATTTAATCAGAAAAATGATAGGGGTAAGCGTCGTGCAAACATCTGCTTTGCTGGTCTTACACAAAAGACTTAAAGGATTTTCAGAGTTTTTTTTTTTTTTTTAATAAATAAGAACAAAATTAAAAATTAGATTTAATGAAACCAGCTAAATGTAACGACTAAATTTAGTAATTCTTACCATCTTTGATAATTATTCAGGGCCTTAGATAGGCGTTGTCAAGAAGTGTTGATTTTTCACCAAAGTTTTCATTGAATATGGAAGAAATTTCAGGCTACACATAAAAATTATTGAGCATCTGATTTATTAAATTCTTCTTATTTTTTCACTCATTCTTTTAAAGTTGCAGTGGATATGTTTGTGCATTAAATAAAAATGAACATCAATTCAAAGCCCCCGTGGCTTAAAAAACAGCTTGGTCATTTAAGTAACTAAAAACAAAGCTTACAAACTTCTTCGTAAGTCATTCAATAATTCTTTAATTAAGGAAAAATATATTCAACTAGAAAATGAATTCAATATTACAAACAAATTATGTTAAATTTCAGTTGAAACTAATTTAAATAAAATGCACGACTTGATCGTACGAACTTGCTCTTGGCCCTAACAACTTTAATGTAGCTAAACATTGCCGGTCTTTAGTAGGTAGGTAATCTAGTTATCATTTGCACTTTTAAAGCGAATGTAAGTAAGATTACCTTGATTATAAGTATAAGAAATTGTTGAATGGATGATTCAAGAAATAGGTTATAGGAAATCGGATCTAGGTTATGGATTTTAATTATGTAAGCAAGGAGGGATATATGTATACGTACATACATGGATGGACTTATGTATGTAAATATACCTAGGCAGCTATAATTTAAGTAGATATATGCATGTAACTTTATTATTTATGTGCACTATATATACATAAGATTCATATGATTTGTAAAGATACATAAGTACATATATATAAATATATGAGGGCCTACCTAAATTGTATGTAGTATTCAGTGACGTACGCAAACATACCTAAAAAGGAAATATAATAAATTAATACGGTAGAAATAAATGGATAATACATATAAATAATTGTTTTCATATTGCTTAGTTGTTATAATTTGAGGGAGACAACAAAGATGACATTTGAATTCCTGGACAAATAAGAATATATCAAAATAAATCAAAGAATCGGAGAATTGGAGCGTTTTTTTTTTTAAATTAATTTCTTATGTATAAAATTTTAAAAACACTTTTATTAATATACATACATATAAAATTCAATTTCAAAAAACTTCACTGACTGGTTTTTGAAAAATCGATTTTTAATTTATTTTTTTAAAAATTGTTAAGCTTCTTTTTGGAAAATTTGAGTATGCAGTTTTATTAACACTCTCAGGAAGCATTTTCATAAAAAAAATAATTTAAATCGGTTCATTCAGTAGTATTTCGAAAATATTAGAAGTGGTTCTATGGGAATTACCGTTAATAAGTACGCAAAATAAAATATTTTTATACTTAACAGTCGATTGTAGTAATATAAGAACACACATGTTTTTTATAAAAATTCTTGGAGCCGTGTTTAAAAAAATTACATTTTTGTTTTTGGCCAAAAAAATATAGGGGAGCTACTGTTATTTATCGTTTAGGCTGCAGACTCAGGAACAGACAGATAGGCGGAATTGGGGACTCACTTTTTCCGTGTTCTCTATGATCGTTATGTCACGTTTGATTGTCAGAAAAAAAAATTGCTACGAATACATAACTTGTCTTATAGAAACTAAAATATAAGTAATAGTAAATGCTTTTTGATTTTCTCTCTTTTTAAGGAATTTAAAAAAAAGTCGTCAACCCGTTTTCGAAATATTGAGTTTTCAAGTAAAAAAGTACTCTTTTTTATCAAAAATCAAAAAAAAAATGTTTTATAAAATTTTATTATGCAGTTTTGTTTAGAATTTGAAGAGCCTCCTATATTAGAAATGAGAAAATCAAAACGCTACAGAATGGTTGTATGGCAGGTACCGTTAATAACAAAATATGTAAAATAAAAATTGGACCGAAATGGAGACTGTTACTTAAGAAGTGCACACATTTTTTCTTATCAAAACCGTTAGTCGTTTTCGAGATAGTTAAGATGGCAAGTAGGTACCGTTATTGTCGGGACTAAAAAACTAAATTGAAAAATCTATATGATACAATCACATGAAAAACTCAAATACCAAATTTGAAGAAAATCGATTCGCCCTTTTTGGTTGTAGACCGTTGAATAGACAGACAGACAGTGAAACAGTGACTCACTATTTTGGCTATCTCTATGATCGTTCTGACAAGTTTGATTAAAATATCGAGTTGGATTTTTTTTAAATACAAAAATCACAAACAAAAAAACCTTATCAAAATAGGCGAGGAGGCAAAAAGATTACAAATTTCTAAATAACTCCCAAAGCTGAAACAAACCAAAGTGCTAGTTGGGAATTATTGTAAACAACAACGCAATGGTTGGAACATCCTTGGCCTAGTAACCTATACTAGTTAAATGTGTTCCATTTTTTCACCGAAGATAAAAAAATATATGGGCCAACAGCAGAGAGGGTAGATTGAATAACGCTTATACCCCTTAGAATTTAACCAAAGTCCTCACGTTTCTTAGCGGATCAATCTTGGGAGAAGATCTCTAGACGCGCACACAGGTCTAAAGCTCACAGTACTCACCAATCAATAATTTTATTCATTTGGAAACAAAATCACTCAGTTAATAGATTCAGAATTAGTTCCACAAATCCATTGAAAAAAAAAACTCCAAAATTGATTTCAAAAATATGTCACGAAATCTTGACTAATATACCACTGAACAATGGACTCTGAAATTTAAATTAAAAATGGTTAAGTTCTTGGAAAAGGAATATATTCTTTTGTGAAAAGAAAAATAAAACCAACGCATGTACATTATGTGATTAAATTTAACTGGAATACATTAAATTTTCATTACTCAAAAGTTCAGACAAATAACCAAAATATTGAACATTTCAAAACATTGCCTCTACGGTATTATCGTTGAAGATAACGACAACAATCAATTTAGGATTATAAGTGGCAATATTCCTCAAAAGGAACCGCACTTCAAAACTTGTGATCCAATTTCAAATTATCCCACTCTGCTATGAGTTGTAAAAAAAAAAACGAAAACATATTAAAACTGCTTTCAATCATCATCAATAAAAACCATAAAACACTCAACTAAACCACTTGACCTTAAATTAAGCTAGCATAAATATATGTATGTATGTTAAGAACCTAAACAGGAGAATGATGGAAGTAGAAGGATGAGATTTCACAACGTATATGTACATACATCAACAACATCCCATAATCATGAGATTCAACCAACCCAGTAAAAAATTCAATACCCAAAATAAAATGTTATACTTTTTCTTTGAACATTAGGTAACCGACAAATGAGGGAAAGTTAAAATTGAAGAGGAAAACCCTCGCATCCTTGTCGATCCAATTTTGTTTATATGAGTGTATAAGCATGTGTGCGTCGTCTGCATGACGATAGAGAAGAACCAATCTTAATCTGAAGCATGCTCTTTCGAGGCAAGATAAAGAATTTCTTTTCTTCAGAACCACCCAAACACTGGAGCGTATGCAAATAAGTCACTTATACTACATACTCGCGTACATACATGTTTTACTCCTTGGATTGTCATGTCAGCACATTTAATTTGACATCGACGAACGAAAGTACGAACCAACGAAAAAAAAACGAACCAACGAACATCGGAACTCGGAATGCTGCATCCTTAAACGGATCCTAAAGTATACCTTTGTTGCTATTCCTTCTCTCTGGGATACGTTGAGCCAACCTCCCAACCCAGCCATTCAACCATCATATTGAATAAATATTCTCAACATACTCGCATCCTTTATCCGCTTTAAAAAAAAAATAAAAAAAAAAGTAGGTACAGGAAGCAGCAGCACTACCATTCCTCGCCGTACATTGGATGAACAATTTTCAAAAGCGCTTTGGGATTCTTATCTCTTGCAAATTTGCATTTCCTTTCGAATATTGTTTCTTGCAATGCTTAAAAAAAGTACTTTGACTTTTTTGTTGTTTTTTTTTTTCGTTTTGTTTGACATTTTAAGGATGAGTGGTATTATCGTGAATAGTATCGATTTGGAAGCACAAATCGATTAGGTGCATTTTAAACAAAATATAATTTATCATTGAATGTTTCGAATGAAGCAACAACAACAACTTGGGGGATGCCTTGGCATGGGATCCAGTTTTAAGGTTCGCTGACTAGAGAGTACATCTTTCTTTTTCTCAAAGGAGTCAATTGCCTCATCTAAATTTTTGAATACATTGCTATTTAAGTGGTTTTGGGCTGTGGAATTGTCAGTGATAAGATTTCTGTCAATCTCGGGGACGAGTCCTGCTGAAACCAATAATTCAGCCTTTAAAAAAATAAATTGTGCATATGTTGTAGCCACATCCTACATGATTTAAATTCTCCTTACAGCGAGCGGAGGCAAGTCACTTCTTGCTAAATTTGTAGGTACTTATGTCAAAATGGCGGTCAGAAGCAACCTATCCCGCCGTTTTGACACAACAACTCGTCGACCGTGTTATTGGAAACAAAACTTTTTGTAGGATCCCCGTAGACGCCTGAATGTAGAAAGCAATATTCCAAACTAGGAATTCTGTTTTTTTTTGTTTCCGGGACGTAAGCTATCCGATAATTCAGAAGGTTCATCTTTTGGCAAGTTTTGAATGCGACAACCCAACTACGATCTTCCACATGCTTAATTCTGAATGACGTGAGGCCACGGAGAAGATTGTCGGCTCCTCCCATGGAATCAGAGATGTTTATTTTTATTTATTTATTTGTTGAAATAATTTACAAAATTAATTTATAAATTACTTTTTTTAAGGCATCAGGGTAGCCAGACCATATGATGCCGTATTATGATTTTACAAGATTTAAAAACAATTATTTACATTTTATTAATTTGTACATTAAAAAGCAAAGTATAAAAGATAAGTTAAAGTGATGATGGCAAAATAACCCGGGTTAAATTTCTTAAAACTTCTGGTGGGCGGATACGGCAGCTTTGATTCGATGGATCGTGTTGACATCTGATGGATTAAGGATGTTGGCAAGGGTCTCAGGAACATTGTCTGTGGATGAATCTAATTATCGAGAAACAGGACAGTCCACCAAAATATGCCAAATTGTGAGAGTTATTCACAATTAGAACATTCCTCTGGAATCATATGTGTATAGAAGTGTTTACTTGTAGACACAGCTTTTACTACTCTCACTCTTAATATTTTTATGCATTCTTCTCTACTTAAGGATTAGTTATACGGGATACGGGCGATAACAGATATGTATTTTCCCTATTAAGGAAGGATGGGAATGAGGTTTTGCTGTGGGTGATTCATATTGGAATTAACTATCAGAAGTCCAAAGACCATTTTGATTTTTTAAGAAAAGAGATTAAAACTTTAATCGTCGATTCTGAAAGTTCGCTAATGTTATTATCGAAAGTATTTTCAAGTGATTGCTGTCTTTTACTGGGCAGAGCAAGGCATTTTTGCAGAGGAAGTGAAAAACAGTTTCTCACAACTGCGACACTGAGTTTTGTGAGGGATGCCCATCTTCTCTCTCCTATTGGCCAGTGACCTGTACATAATGCCAAGACCCTGGCTATGTCTTTCTTGGGTCTATGCATAACTGGTCAGCGGTTCGCGATTTTTTATAAATGGGCCATATCATTCTATATAAATAGTGAAGCTTGATAAACTATCCAACAAATGGTTTTATTTTCTGAGGGAAATTGAATATATCTCACCCTTCATAATTCCAAGGCAAATGTAAATTCTTTCCGCCAGTGAGCTATAAAGAGCCGCTCGTCTCCTGAAAAATGTAGTCAGACAAGAGTGACTCCCAGGTCAATTTTCAGACTCATCAACTCATCACGGCATTACTGGACCAGTTAAGGAGAATGTTGGTGCCGAAGCAATGGCTTTTACAGCGAACTCATTAACCCCGTTCTTTTGGTAAATCTATCGGCAGCAAAGCACGATTTCCCAAAAGAATCCGCAGCAGCCTGATTTTTTGTATCTTTAAGTTGGTATTACCGAACTTATGTCTAATAACTAAATGCAAAAAATCAACAATTGATTTGTTTTTATTTCTTAGGATTAAAGGCATTTAAGAATACTAAAACTTGAATTAAAAGATGCAAATAAAATGGAATTTATATAAAGCAGTAAGAAATAACAAAAAGTTGAATTTTCTACATCTGTGTGTTCCAAAATGTTCCTTTTAAAATTATTTTATATGATTGACGTTTCTTTTCAATAAATCAGATATAGTGGCAATGAAAGGGTATGTTTTCATTGTATTTCCTAGCAAAAATGATCGCATTCATTCTTTAACTATTAAATATTTTTAAACTTCGTTTACATGCGGCTCAAAAGTAGAGAGGTTAATTAAAAAGACCGCTTAAAACCTCTCGTCAACGATCTGATTGGCCCCTATCAGTGTGGTTTTAGGACAGGTAAGTCAACTGTCGACCAAATGTTCACACTCCGACAGATTTTAGAAGAAACCCAGGAATTCCAGATCGATATACACAACCTCTTTATCGATTTTAAAGTCGCGTATGATAGCGTGAAAATGGACGAATTATACAGAGCCATGTCTCATCTCGGCATCGCTGCCAAACTCGTTCGATTGTGCAGGATGACGATGGAAAAATATCGCTGCTCCGTCAAAATCGGTAAGAACACCACCGAATCCTTTGATGTTGAGAAAGGATTGAGGCAAGGGGACGCGTTATCATGCAACCTATTTAACATCGTTCTTGAAGCAATTGTACGCAACGCACATGTCAACACCAGCGGCACAATTTATCAAAAGTCCGTTCAATTGCTTGCGTATGCAGATGACATAGACATGTCGGCAGAACGAAGCGAGCTGTAGTAGGCGCATTTGCGAGCATTGAATAGGTGGCGGCTAAAATGGGATTGGCGGGTAAAGAGGATAAGACGAAGTTTATGCTGTCATCGAGAAAGGAATCTCAACATCGTCGACTCTGGCAAAATATCACGATGGACAGATATAACTTCGAAATTGTCAAGCACTTTGTCTACCTGGGCTCCACTATAACCTCGCAAAATGACATCAGTGCAGAGATCAAACGAAGAATTACTCTTGCCAACCGTTGTTTCTTCGGGCTAAGAAGGCATCTAAGTAGTAAGGCCCTCTCTCAGAGAACTAAAGAGACTTTATACAAGACTCTTATCATCCCGGTCCTGCTCTATGGGGCAGAAGCATGGACATTGGAAAAATCGTATGAAAGTCTGTTAGAGTGCTTTGAGAGGAAGATTCTTCGTGTGATTTTCGGTCCGGTGTGTATCGAAGGAGTGTGAAGGAGAAGATTCAACGACGAGCTAGACGGGCTATACAGCGACGTTGACCTGGTCAAAAAGCTTAAAATACAACGGCTGATATGGCTGAGGCACGTGGTGCGTATGGACAGCAACGCATTTGTCCGACGAGTCTTCGAATCCAACCCCGATGGTGTACGCAGTAGAGCAAGAACCCATAACAGGTGGCGCACACAAGTGGAGAACGACCTCAAACAACTTGGTGTGCGATACTGGAAGACTGGAAGCGGCTATCTAGGGACAGAGCTGACTGGCTGGGCTTGTTGTTTGAGGCCGTAGCCTATGCTGGGCTGTGAGCGCCATCTAAAGTAGCGTAAAGTAAGTTAATTATAAATGAGTTATATGAAAAATGGACAGAAATCACCTTTTTGAATCTCATAAACGGGATATATAGTCGTGTTTTGGTAAAAATTATTAGCGTCGCAACAAATAAACTCTGACAAAAAGACGATTATATCCACTTTTATATTCACTGGTTGGCCAATGGTCAACTCGACTCCGAATTCTAAATGACGTAAGATCGTCAAAATCTGTTTTAACACGAATTTTAGGGTCAAGTTAATTACCTACGAAATCCATAAATAAAATTTGACATTTTCTGACTAGACAATAAGCTATATTTTGAAATATTTAAATATTTATAATATTTATAAATATTTCTTGCCAAATTTCGTGTAAAAGCTCTAAATCATTCCTCTTTTCCGCAGGTGATATTAAATCTGATAATTTCCAATTTTTGGTAAAGCCGTTTGCTGACCTGTCAACTTCGTGGTCGCAGGTTCGATTCCTGCCGTTGTGCCTATGTCTTCTTATATTCCATTAAAAACCAATTCTAAAAATCGTCATAAAATGAGTTACTGGTTTACTCATTAAATGCATAACACTAACAACATGTGATTGAGTAAACAAGAATACCCATAAATTTAACAATGAAATAAATAAAATAATGCAAATTATAAGAGACATAAATAATTAAGACACGGTAATGTTCTCCGCATTAGTTCAGCCGCCATCCCTGGAGATAAATCTGAGACAACAACCAGCTCTAGTCTCAGAACATCGCACCACACATCTTTCCTATCCTTCTTTCTTTTCTTTCATCGGATGGCCGCGGTGTGTTAAAAATATATAAAGGGTATTATTATAACTAGGTGTTCGAGATTTAAAATATATCTCTTTCGGCTGTTTTGGTCGTAATGTTTTTTTAATGAAATCATTTCATTTCCTTTCCCGAAGTTTCGACGGTGGTTGCCGTCTTCTTCAGGGGATCTTTTATTTAGAAAAATAAATTGAACGTATTATACACATAAGAACATTTGGTGTAAAATTTTGGCAAACTTAATAATACCTACTAAATGGGCTTATGGCTAAGATCAAAGAGTACTCTTAATCCCTTGAGCGCGTGCAAAATTATAAACAAAAAAAAACAAATTAATATGTTTTAGAAGAAGTCATAATAATCTTCACAATCGAATTCGACAGTTTGTGTCTTGCACGTGTTATAAGTGCTCTATCGATAAACAGTGGTGTAACTATAGCATCTGAGGCCCGTGGCAAATTTTTTGTATGGAGCCCCCCGGCGTCCCGATAAAAATAGTCACGTTAGAATTTAATTTTAATAAGCCACTGATGTAAGTAGTTGCCCAAAACTATTAATAATATTATGTGCAATTTAGTTAAATATCTAATAAGTTTTATTTTCAAGAGCATTGGTTTATACAAATATTTATCATGAAATAACAATTATTTACTTTCAAAAAGATTTGTTTATTAATAAAATTATTTTCTCCGAGCTTTCTGTTCCGCAAAAGTACCTATCTATACCATCATCAAAGCTTAAAAATCGGGCCATAGAATTTTTAATATACAGAATAGCCAAGTTACGTAGCAAAAGTAGTAAATACGTTTTCATTACTTTTAGTCATCTCTCAATAGCATCTTCCGTTCCCGCCCGGTTAACAACACTCAACAGAGGTCTGCGATCTTAATAAAGTTCCAGTCACCGTTTGATAAAAACTTTGTTTTAAAATCGATTGCTAAGCGTAACAGCGATCCTACTAAAAAACAACTTAGTTTACGCGACGTTGGACTGAACCAAGATAGGGAAGCACCCATCTTTCTTCGGGAGTGTTTAACAAAAAAAAACTATCACCTACTGCAGATGGCACTACGTCAAAAAAAACTAAAAAAGCTGTCATCTGTGTATACCATGCGTGGGTTTGTTTACGTCAAACGACATGTTGGAGATGATGCCCAGCTGATTGAAAATATCACGCTCAAACCGAATAATACAGTGCTTCTCAAACTATTTTATTCGTAATTATTTTTCTTATTTTATTTTTCAATATTAAATTATTTTGCTTTTCGAGTATTATTACTTATAATTTTATTTTTTGTATTCCTAATTATTTTCTTATTTTTGCATTTCAATATTTTTAATTTTCTATTATTCTTTATTTGGTATTTTTTTTCTCTTTTTTTTCTCTTCTCGTTCTTATTTATATTTATATTTTATCTTCTTTTCTTTTTCTTCTAATATTTTTTCTGTTTTTTACTTTGAGTGCGATAAAATTACTGAGCTACAATGGCTTATGATGAAATTAACGGTCGTTCCACATACGAGGCCAATCATAATGTTCTGCGATCAATGGTTAATGTTTTTACTACACAGAAAAACGGTTTTAAGATATGTCATTTAAATGCTCAAAGCTTGTTGCCTAAAATTGAATGATTCTAGGGATATTTTCGCGTGTAGTAAGGTTGATGTAATTTGCGTTTCCGAAACATGGCTCAACAATAGTTTTAATGACGGAATGTGTGGATTGAACGGGTATAGACTTTTTCGCGTAGATAGACAAGGACGAATAGGTGGGGGTGTGGCGACATATGTACGAGAGGGTTTAACAAGTAAAATCAAATACCAATCAGATGCTAGTAGTCGAATCGAATATTTGTTTGTGGAGGTAGTAAGTGGTGTAGATAAGCTACTTATTGGAACAGTGTACAGACCCAATAAACGCATAAGTATGTTCCCTTTTTTCTATTTGATGGAAGATATATCTGCACAAACTTCTAACATTATTGTGTGTGGTGACTTTAACAGCAATTTATTATTAGAAGAAGAATTAATTGATGGCATGAGAACTTTCAACATGTTTCCAGTAAATACTACTGTTGCAACGCACTTTTCTGAAAGTGCACAGAGTCTATTAGATGTTTTTTTTGTGAGCGACATTAATAAAGTACTTTTTCAAGATCAACTCTCGGCAGCTGGTTTTTCAAAGCATGATCTTATATATATGACCTTTGACTTTGAGGTGCAAAAATCTGATTTTCAGTACAAATACAGGGATTTTAATGTAATCGATTATGCCAGACTTGAAGAAGATGCTCGAAGTATAGATTGGAATAACGTTTATCATTTACCTAATCCGAATGATCAAGTATCATATATTAATTCTAAAATAATTAATCTTTTTAACAATTTCGTTCCTCTACGAACGAAAACACGAAAACCTGGTCAAAGATCATGGTTTACACCTGAAATTCGTTTGCTCATAATGCGAAGAAACGAAGCGTTTAATACCTGGAAACATTATAGACTTGAGGAATTTCAGCAAAACTATAGAATCCTTCGTAATCTTGTTGTAAGCAAAACACATTGTGCTAAAAGGTTATTTTATAGTGCGAAACTCAATTCATCTGTGAATGGGCGAAAACTTTGGAAAAACTTGAAGGAGCTAGGAATAGGTAGAAAAAAGAGTTTAGTTTTTTTCGGATGACATTGACGGTAATATTTTAAACCAAAAGTTTGTTGCACTACCTTTCCCTTCACTTACAGTTTCATCATCTTCTCAAGATGAAAATTTGCCGTTAAATGAAAATTCTTTGGTAGATTTATTTGAATTTTCAAGAATAGAAAGTACAGATGTCGTTGAATGCTTTTTGTCGATTAAATCGAATGCCACCGGTATAGATGATATATCTCCAAAGTTTTTGAAAGTTATTTTACCGATCTTATTGCCACACATCACGCACATATTCAACACAATTTTAGCAACAGGGTCTTATCCTAATGAGTGGAAAATGGCTAAGATTCTAGCTATTCCAAAAAATGAGCATGATTTTAGACCAATTTCAATACTTCCCTTCCTATCAAAAGTTTTCGAAAAAGTTATACAAATCAAAATTAATTGTTATCTCCGGAGGAAAAATTTCTTATCAACAAAACAATCTGGATTTCGACAAAAACACAGCTGCTCTACAGCACTTATAAATGTTATAGAAGACATAAGAGGGGCATTAGATGAAGGTAGCGTAACATTTTTAATACTTCTTGATTTTTCAAAGGCATTTGATACAGTTGATCATTTGAATCTTTGCCAAAAGTTAGTGCGATTGTACAACTTTTCAAATTCTGCTGTTCGTCTGATTTATTCCTTTCTAACTGAAAGAAAGCAGGCTGTTATGGTGAATGGTAGGTTATCGAATTTTCTTTCAACATCAAGAGGTGTACCCCAGGGATCGATTCTTGGTCCCCTTTTGTTCTCCATATACATAAATGAACTGCCTCAAATCATTTCACAAACTAAAATACAAATGTACGCTGATGACGTTCAATTATAAAAAAGCTGCCCTCTTGGATTGATTGAAGATTCTGCCACAGTCTTGAACGAAGAATTACAAAGTATCTCATCTTTCGGTAAGAAAAATGGCTTGTTCTTAAATCCTAGCAAATCTAAATGTATTATTAGTTCCAAGGAACCGATAGATTTGTCATACTTTCCACAAATCCTACTTGATGGTCTTCCTATAGAGTATGTAGAAACCGTGAAAAACCTAGGAATGATATTTAATCGGAAGTTAACTTGGGACACACATATCAATAGAACTGTAGGTAAGGTATATGGAGTGCTTCGTACTTTATGGGCCACCCAATACTTTACCCCACTTAAAACTAGAATAATGCTCTCCAAAACGTTAATTATTCCTATACTGATTTACGGATGTGAAATATACGGAAATTGTGACTCCATAAGCAGAAGAAAGTTAAACGTTGCATATAATAGCATTGCTAGATATATCCTTGGCTTAAGAAGGTATGATCGAATATCTTTATTTTCAAAAGCAATATATGATCTCACATTCGATAATCTCGTTCGCTATAGGACACTAATCTTTCTGTTTAGGATAATGCAATCTCATCAACCGTGCTATATTTATAACAGATTGCATATGTCTTCATCAACTAGGTCACCACATCTTATAATACCTCGATTTACTTGCTTAACCTCTGAGCGGCAGTTCTTTATTTTTGCGACTCGGTTATGGAACGCACTTCCTCGAAATTTAAAAAGAATTAGTGACATTAATATCTTTAAGAAAGAGTTAGGGGTACATTTATCCCTTCATTAATTTATAAATTTTCTCATTTCTTATATTTTGCTCAAGGTAGAAAGGAAAAGGAAATGTTGATTGAGGTAAAGAAATATGAAAAAAAAAAAATTAAGAATTAATATTAATGAAAATTTCATAAATTTAATTTAAGTAATAATTGATTAGAATAAGTAATTTGAAAGGCTGTATAACATATTTAAATTTAAATTTAAATTAGCTTATAGTAAATATTCATTACAAACTTGTATTAGGTTAAGATAATGTATCTTAAAATACAAGTATACAAATAAATAAAATAAAAAAAAAAAAAAAAAAAAAAAATGATCTTTCAGTACTAGCTGTAGTCATAGGAATTGTAACAAATAACATTAATTTCAGGTAAGCTGAACGACATAAAATAACTCTTTATTATTAATAAATCAACAAGTTCTCTAACACACGAAGACTTTTGTTATTTGATCTCTGAAAGTGGACCGAAAACTGATAATTTCGCTGGCAAATGATTCAGATATGTCTTTTTTATATACATATATTAACAAATTCTAGAGCTTTTTTTTAAATAAATCAATGTCATTTAAAGCTTGCCAAGTGCAAGGTTGCAAGGCACTGACATTATAAGCAATTTCATGAATTGAAAGGACACTGAAAGTACCGTCACGTGCATTTATATGTAAATCGATAGTTAATGGTACGCGTTGATTTAGTAAGCTGAACATATGTTAAATAAAATTTAACGTTCTGCGTTCTGCAAATTGACATCTTTTTGTTTTGCATGTGTTGAAATTTTAATGATTAGTTTGAATTTGTATATGGTCCTTAGTTGTGTCCCACTTTGATTGATTTTATGTACTTAAAAATATTATAATTTTTAAGTAATTAGGTACAAAAATTAGTTAAAAATGTTAGGTAATTTCTGAGCTCGTGGCCTCTCGAGCCGGGGCCCACTTGAGTCGGGGGCCTGTGGCATTTTGCCAGCCCAGCCAACCTATAGTTACGCCACTGTGGATAACATACAATTACGTGCTGATAATGAGTGCTTATTTATTGCCAAATAAAGGATATGCACTGACTTGCTCTTTAAACGTTTGTTGCTATTCCAATTTCAGAGCTTTGGTAGGGGCGCTGCTCAAGTTTTAGTTAGCTATTTTTCTAGGCAATTTGACAGCAGCTGACACAAAACCATTCAAGCATCCTTTATTTAAGTATATTTAATCTGGCAGTTTCGCACGAATAAGCTCACTTTAACTTTTACTTAAATTGGAAGAATGCCCCCTATCTATGCTTAGTAATATGATTTATAAAGCAAGAAAAACTAATAAATCGTATTTTTGGCCCAGTTTGTTGCGTTAGATATTTTTTTATTTCCTGTACGTAAATAGGTGTTAAGCAATTTTTTTAAGAAAATTACACATAATTAACCAAAAATTATTGATTTTTGACTCCTTTCACAATCGAATCGTTCACAAATATATTCGAATGGTTTTTGTTTCCGAGATAACTTATATAATAAATATGTGAACGTGGCAAAGGGAAGAACTCTACGAACAAAGACTTCGAAACATCGGAACTACCAACTAAACAACATAATAACATTCGATACTCGAACAAATGTCTCAAATCTATCCAAAGCAGAGTTCTGCTTTTAGTTTTAGGGAAAGCAGGTTGTTGTTTTTGTAATGTGTGTAAATTCTGCTTTGCTACCGAAGTCATTTTGCCAAAAGAACAGCCCTATTGACAGTCAGGATAGCAGTGTTACTGTTTTGGTATGTGTCCTGATTGCCTCGCTGAACGACAGCAGCTCTGTTTGAAAGACATGAGCGACACAGGGAAGATTTCCGACACAACTCCACACTCAATCTTTGAGCCATCAGTAAAGAAAGTTGTGTCCAGACCTCTTAAAATCCAATGATTTTGTCAGCCTCGATCATCTTCATCAGCGTTTCCAGCGCCTTTTCCCTTGAAATCGGTTCATGTCTTCACGACAGAACTAGCGGATTTAACTTATAAAAACCCCGAATCAGCTCCTTTCCGCTTGGTTTATAGCTCATGAGGGGCAACCAGATGCGTGCCTTTGGAGATCGGGGGATATCCCGATATATGCTTTAACCTCAAGTCCTCCATGTCATTGCTAATTTTAGCTCTGCTTGCGCTATTTGAAGACCTCTAGAGAACCCGTCATCACATTATTGATTACCCTGTTTTCCCTAACTATTTCGCCAGAATTGAAACTACAGCAGGTTCCATCGCTCGCCGTATAGCAATCAGATAGCTTGGGGCCTATGGAGCTCCACATAGCCAGGAATGCGCGAATACGATATGAATTCGTAAAAAAAAGTGGGTCCCGCAATTCCGTCCGTTTGTCTGTCTGTATAACGATCTACAGGCTAAACGGCTGAATCGATTTGGTTCAAACTTGGTATTTAGGAGTTTTAGGTAGTTGTCCAAAATAAATTTCTGAATCGTTGTTTTAGGCCCAAAAATAACGGTACTTGCCAGACAAATGTGTCTACCATCTTAATTATGTCAAAAACGGCTTTAACGATTTTGATGAAAATTAGTGTGTGTTATACTTTGGGTATAGACCATACCCAAAAAAATTTTTTTTTAAATATTTTATTATTAACGGTACCTGCCATACAACCATTTTTTTTATTTTCGACTTTCTCATAAACGGTTCAACGGATTTCGATCAAAATTTTTATACAGGAGCTCCTTCAAATTCTTAATAGTATTGCATTTCAAAATTTTCGAAAAATGTTTTTTTTTTGGGTTTTTGAAAAAAAAAACATTTTAGAAAAGTTTAAGAATTTTTATATATAAAAAATTATGTGAAAAACTTTAAAAATACATTTAACCGTTTTACTAAGAATCTTTTGCATATAATGTCATCGAGCATAGTAGCAAGTACGTGCGATCCAGTCGTGCATTTTATTTTTTTTTCGGCGGTATCCCACTCGGAAAGAGTTCTACCGTCCATCATCTTCATAAGCTTGTCAAGGATCAACGAAGCGTCTGCATCTCTATGTCTCAAATTACTGCAAGAGGGTTCTGCTTTTGTATTCGATCGGGCCACAGGGGTACTCTTGGTGGTACACCCTTTGCTCTCCATTTGTTATAGGTTGCCCTACCAAGGACTCCAGGCTAGAAGCCAACAGTTCATTCTCCTCCTAAAAATCAATTTTGTCGAAATGAATTTGGTTCCCATAAGTAAATCGGAAAAAACATCCAGTCGGTTACCGGAGTGAGCCAAAAATTAAGACTTGTCACAGAGTCCGAACGAGCTCTATTTTTTAAATCGCTCACTCCACCACTGAAATCAAGTCCCTATATCTATGGTCAACACGAATTGCTGACTGTTGAACTATTAAAAGTAGAAGAACAAACACCGCAGTAGTTCGCTGATCGCCCAAAATGCTTGAGTGACAAATAGTCTGACTTTTTGATATTATATCTAGTCTATCAAATTTATATTGCACAAATTGATATCTTTTCGATTTGTTGCTTGCCGTAGAGCTAGATTTCACTGTTCCCTTTAATTTGAATTTTAAGTATGATGTTTTTCAAACAAACATTGCCTAAACCATAAGCAAATTGAACGAAGCATTGTTTGCTAAAATTTTGAATTAAAACCACGGCCAACAAACCAACACAATTTTTCATTTAATATCACTTCATGCAAGTCGACATTAATGCTGCTGGAATAACACTTATCATTTTCCTCTGGTAAACAATTTCGTGTAAAACTTTTCCGATACAAGATACATGTATATGTTTGGGAAATTTATTCTGAAAAAAATAACAAATACTATATTTAATTGTTATTGTCCTGAAAAAGACAGAAACACAAATTCCTCTTTTAATTGAAAGTCACTCTCTGCGATTTCAATATCCGGCAAGCTGATCCACATGTTCCTGGCCAGATATAGGTGAAAGGAGTAGTAGATGCATAGTAGATGATGGACCTATGGAGACCCTAGCGAACGATAGCTGCCAGTTGTGGTTCTCCAAACTGCACGACTATGGTTACCAACATAGTGTAAGTTTAAATAGCAAACCAAGGTATTTTATTTCTTGTTATTTCTCGTCTAGCTTATTTTTGAATACCTCACGAGCACTGGGTTCACCTCGTAAAGTTCTTGGTTATGTCGTCGTGTTCAGGTTTCATTTTGCGCATTGATACAATCCGCACCGTAAATCGATCGTAGTAGGACTTTTCTCTCGACAACACCAAAGGATTTTTCTTTCACTTGGTAGCGAATTCATTCGTCTATAGGTTCTATATGGCACGACTTTAATGATGAGAGTCCTTTAAACAGTATTCTTGGTGCTTCTGGGTAAGGATATATTCCTATAATCATAAGCTTGTTCCTTGAAATCGATGAAAAGGTGGCTTACATCGATACTACATTTTTGGTTTTGGTAAATTCCAGGATATGGCATTATGTGAAAATATGTTCAGGGGTAGACTTCACAGGCCTGAAACCATACTAGAAAATACAGATTGCCAGTAAAAGGCTTTATGAAATGTTTAGAAGACTAATGCCAATATAAGTTGAGCAGAGAAACGAATCGCCTTTTTTACGAATTAGACATTATGTTGGAACAGTTCCACTTGTCATAATTTCCTCTTAGTTCGTTTTACAGAGTCTGGGGCATTATCGACATTTAGAAAATTCTTGAAGAGATTCATTTGCCAAAATTTGTATCCGCAATATACATTTGTATGTACAAGATACTACTGGCAAACTTACATTCGTGAAAAAAGGGAATTTGACGACCTTGACACCAAAGCAATGTAAAAAGGTAAAAAATCTAGCGGGTCTTCCCTTGTCAGTGTTGGATCAATACACAATGAAAATACTATTATGAGTTACTCTTGTTTCGCAACCAGCTTCAAACAATCACTATTGTCTAATGCCTCCAAAATCTCTCCCTAAGGGAAGACGACTTGTCAAAAGGAGTCGGAAAGAAATAGATGTGAACGGAAAATGCAGAACGAACGCGCTTTTCGACGGATACAGTTTCCGATGGCCAACGGTCCACCCGCTGTATCACATGCGGGTGCTGTTTTTGTTGATGGGTTGACCTCGAATTTCTACTCCTAAAAGATCTACTCCTTTTTAGATCAGAAAAAGGAAGTGAACAAGAGACAAGAACCAGCTACCGGACATACTTACTTTCCGCTGGCCTTGAAGATGATCAGATGGCCACCGTATTTATAGGATCTTCGGGCTCACATGCAGCTTAGTTGCATACACTTCTTCTCAACCAGGAGACTGTGAAGAAATGCTGCATGACCAAATCTCGGTTGTATCTTTGCTTTCTAACCTGTCATTGCAAAGGTATACCACCTCCTCAGATCCTCGTAGGTGACCGATATTCTCTTTTGAGTTAGGTAGGGGGAACCGTATTGTGGCAGACGCAGACGTTCGAGATCATATACCTGACTGAGGACTAGGTACGTATTCCAAGGAAAAGGATTTTATGTTGGAAAAAGAAATTAGGAATATGGAGAGATTCAAAGTTGAGATGATCGTCCGTCGCTTACGTAGCAATCTTGAATTCTTAATGACCAGGGAAACTCTAGCCCTTGGCGGATATAAGCAGTGGCTCAGGACCTTGACGAGACCAATAACATAAAGGCTGTTAGACTTAGACTTAGACCTTGCGAACGAGAAAGGAACGACAACCTCAATCTGCGCAATTAAGTAAGTATGTTCACAAAAGTTTTTAAAAATATCGTAGGTAGGTAGGTAGGTAGGTCAAATTGTGGTCAGAGCGAACTCGCATCTAGACCCAAGTAGCGCCGTTTTGATACCAAAAACTCGTGTGGACCTGAAAAAATGATATTTTTTTGTTTTGCGGAAAAAGGAAAGGAAATAACTCAAGCGCAGCGACGGTAGAGCCATTTCGACCCGTTGAGAAAAGGGAATAAGTTTTCAACTTTTGCATTTAACAGTTCCTTTAAATCAGAAAAGAAAGCCCTTCCAAGGGATTGCATTCTTAGCCTGGTCAAATCGGAACACTTGCAAAGGAAGTTAAGCACTGTTTCTTTTTCCAACTGGTTTTTACAGCTCCGGCAGTAGGTGATATGGGGAATACCCAGTTTTGCTGCATGCTCCCCCCAGGGCCAGTGCCCCGTAAAGGTAGCGACTATCTTCGCTATATCCCGCCTTGGTCTACAAGTGAGATCGTTTGAGCGGGATTTATTCTACGAAGGCCATATCATGCTAGATATGGCGCATTCGGTTATATTGTTCCATCTTTTGTTGGATTCCGTAAGGAAAAGTGAACGAATTTTGCCCTTCGTAGCAGCGAGTGGTATAGATACATTCTCGCGATTCAAGCGAGCTTTGTTTTGAATTTATCTGAAATATCATGTTCCCTAAAAAAAACAGCCCGATGTCATTATCCCGAGTGCCTACACTATACCGAATTCTAAGGTCCCTAATAACCAAAACTCTGGAATCTGCAATCCGGTTGCCAGAAAAAACGACTGATCTTCAACGAACTCAAAATCCATAACTTTTAAACTAACAAAGTATTAAGAAAAATTTTCGTGGAAATGGCTAAAAAAAAGGTTGGCAATCGTGCACATCACACATTCAATTCCGCTCATTGTAAATATGAAAGGACGCTTGATTAATTAAACCTAACGCAAGAGCTTGAATCGTGTTTCACGAATGCGAATGCGAAATGCCATTCCGCCGAACACCAACCACTATGCCCTTTGCAATGTGCGTTGTTGTTAGCCGGGCGCAGTAGCTGTTTAAAAATTCATTTGCCAACGGTGTGAGTGTGGTGGTGCAAATTTCATAAAAACAAGCCCGGCATCCGTGACCGTGGGTATGAGATTCGAAAATGGAATTTGAAGTTCGTTTTATGGTTAGCCAGAAACAGGGCGACCATTTTCATTCTAACTTGGGGGTTTTCCATTACATCAGGGAAGAAGAAAAAATAATGATTGCTGCCGTTCCCTAACTTTGCCGCCATTGCCATCAGTTGCTTGATGGAGGTGTGTGGTGTGGCCATGGTAATGGTCTGTGCGGTTGGTTTTGTGTCCCAGTGAGGTGCAATATGGGATTTCAAGTTAGAAAAGGAGTGCGGATAAGGTTGGTGGGTTAGGCGAGTATAGCTTTTGGCTTTGGGCTGGTAGCTGTGACAATACCAGTAGATGTCTGTCTAGACAGTTTCTGATTATTTTTTGATTAATTTCTAATAAAAAAGGTTAACAATGAAGGAGTTGGGAAGCATTTAAAATGTAAAAAGGTTTTTTTCAAAAACAATTGAGAAAATATTTAATTAGATTTTTTTTTACAGATGAATTGAAGAGCTGGGAACAATAAACTAGGTTTGTGGTTCCTCAATTTCTATATTGTCCTGAAGACAATTTGCTTTTCAGGTTTGGGTGTATTTTTTTTATATTTGGTTTTTAGTTAACATTGTTGGTGGTTTCAAATTGTCTGGATCATTGACTGGTCAAGCGACTCTAGCTCATATTGGCTAACTGGTAGAATAAACTAAGACATAAGAATAAACTAAACAATTTTAAACTCCACTTTTGGTTTAAACTTCTGATCAACAATTTATTCAGTTTCATGGTGTCGTTTAAACCTAGAACTGAGTTCAATTTGTAGTTTAGGTTAACCGAGAGCATTCTGCCGTTTAAACTTCAGTTCAGCGTTTGTATTGTTTTTTTTTTTCGTTTCGTTATCGCTGACCAAAATTACGGTACTTTGAAACAAAATAAATCTTCCCTCGCTTGTCAACAGCACAAAGCATTTTTTGTTGTTTCGCGTGTTTTTTTTTTTGGTTTAGAGAGAGAAAGGGAAGACAAGGCAAAAAAATGATGCCAACTACTAAATCTAGTTAAACGTTAAACAAGTTCAACTGATCAGAAGATCAGATTTCACTGTGAAGCCGGACGAGTTAAACCAAAAATTTAAAGTCAGTTTAAGGTTCAACTGATCTTTAGTTTAAACTCCCACTGTGAAACTGGGGGTTTGGACTCCATTACAATTAAAATATATTTTCAAAACGAATATAAGTAGGTGCATAGATTATTATAAATTTGACAACCATGAAGCAGAATAAGTGTACTCAATAATAGTAACGAAGGATTATAGTTAAGCGATCACCTTAGCTTGGGAGCAGAAACAGTCAGAAAATCAGTCGATTAGTTCAGGTTCGGTGTACCTTGTTGAATTTTCGGTATGGTATCCATTTTGAATAGCTAGTTCAGGTTTTATTTTCTGGTGCGGGTTTAGAGTTGCCTATTTTTTTTTCACCTTTAAGGTCCCTGCTCGAATCCAAATTTTAATGTACTTGTTGTCTAGGGCTGAGGATTCGCTCGCCGGACTCCAGGGTTGTACTACATAGAGTACGAAGCTGTAGTTTAAAGGTCGTTTTTTATTTATTAATTCTAATTCTTGTTACAAATAAAAAACAATGGCGCACAATTTTAAACTATTTAGTAATATTCTAAATCATTTTTAGTGTGATACTAGGCTAAAAAGATGATTTAGCTAATTGTAAACCAGTTAAATATCGTTCTATTTCCTTAACATTTTACTAAAGTTAAAGTCACAAAAGGCTACTTTATTTTTTAGTATCGTACTAAATCCATATGCCGCTTTGACATTTACAAATGTCGAAAAGTTATATTCGCTTACTTTTTTGTACTATTTTAGGCGTGCTTAGTTGTCGTTTATTAAGAAAATAGATTTAGTATGGTCCTAGTTAAAAAGTGTTTAAAATTAGGAAAATATTAGTAAAGTGCTTTAGTATTAGCAAACTGTTAAGTAGTATCATGCTAAGCCCTTAACATCAGGCTGATTAAAATTTTGTTTATATTATATTAGTAAAATGGGGAAATCTGGATCCTCATTTTCTAGTTCGCTGATATTTTCTGCTTACGTTGGTTATGGTATATGTTGCAGGTGTGCATTCTTTCGTATAGCATAACTGGTTCTATTGGGACTGGTTATCGATGGAATTGTCTGGTGCTCAATGGCCTTCATCGGTACTCTAGGGCATTCGCTCATAGTCAACAGCTGTCGCTAGTTCTCAACAGCCTTCGCTGATGGTACTCAACAGCCTTCTCAGGTGCTCAATCGCTCTTGCCGATACTCAACAGCCTTCGCTGGTAATAAACAGCCTTCGCTAGTGCCGAACAGCATTCGCCGTTACTCAACATCCTTCGCTGGAATCCAACGGCCTTCACCGGTACTCAGCAGAATTCGCTGGTAGTCAATAGCATTCGATGTTGCTCAACGGTCTTTGCTGGTACTCAACAGCATGCGCTGGTGCTCAACGGCTCACCGGTACTGAACAGACTTCGCTGGTAATCAATAGCCTTCGATGCTGCTCAACGGTCTTTTTCAGTAATCAACAGCATTCGCTGGAGCTCAACGGCCTTTTCATGGTACTCAACAGCCTTTGCTGATAATCAACAGCCTTCGATACTTCTCAACGGTCCTCGCCGGTACTCAACAGTTTTCGCTCGCTACTACTCAACAGCCTTCGCCGGTACTTAACAGCCTTCGGCGGAACTCAACAGCCTTCGCTGGTATTCAACACCTAACGCTGGTTCTCAAGGGCATTTCATATATTTTATAATTATATTCATGTTATGAAGCCTTGGTGAATCGAGGTACGCGTAAGGTAACTTGCCTTTCAAGTATTGTTATATAAGTTAATGGATTGCCCCATGGTTGCTTGTAATAAAGGTTGGTTACTTAATTTAGTGTTATCCGCATACATGAAATTCACCATCTCTATCCCTTGTTATTGTCAAGTTGCTATCATTAGTAGAGATCTCAACACTTAGTAAACATGAATTTTTTTTTCTCACCACGCTGTGTGCTTGCAATTGGCTTTTTGTTTGTAGTGTGGTAAATATTGTTTGTGTAACTGAAAGCATTCTTTGATATCAGTTGTTGAGGACCTCTCCTAAAGTGCACGTGCTACAGGAGTAATAGTTGATCGGTTTAATGGTATATATATTTTTTTTTTTGTGAGTGATTCTGAGATCTAGAGTTAGGGGGAGTGTCACGAGTATTCTTCTTCCAAATTCATGTTTGACACTACCGAGTGGAATCTTAATATGTTGTTCTGCTCATGGCTTACATCAAGCTATTATCCTATATTCATCAGCTCATCAGGCTCTTTAGTTATGTGGTATGTTAATTAGTGCAGGAACTCAGTAGATTCTTTAAGCACTTCGCTACAGTAAGTTACAAGCTTTGATTTGTCTTCGGTTGCAGAAATAGCAATTGTTGCTGCAAAATGTAAATGGTGACTTCAGCTTGAAAATTGTTTAGCAGTTTTTGTGACTTCAAACGAAGACATCATGTCAGTATTGAATAGAATTGGCGTTACATTCAGATGGAAATTTTCCGAGTAAGTCCTCAAAAACTCCGAAATATAATTTAGCAGGAAAAGAGGCATTGTCTTTTTCTTCAACGATCCTGGATTGGTTTTTTTTCCAGCCACTTCTATTACTACTACTTAATTTCAGTTCCACGACAATCACGTACATCACAAATATCCATAAAAATTGCGTAATAACGTCTCCCTAGGGTTTTCCTTTGCACCCTTATTCGTAAACCTCTAAGATTTGATTTTGTTTGCCTCTCTCTTAATGGAATTTCAAATGCAGAGGTTCACCACCGAATAAATCAAGGGCCATTCGATAACCCTATACAAAAGAGAAAATGGCAGTGAAACTGGGGGGAGATTAGATAGCAAAACATGATTATGTATTTCACTTGCGAGAAAATTTAAATCATAAAGCTCATGACTATGTGGGAAAAAATGGCGCCCAATGGAGTCATAATTCGTTATTTGAGATGAGAAATTTATGGAACCCAAAATATTGAAAACTAGCTGACTCGACAGACGTTATCCTGTCTTTACTTTGAATATTGAATTCGCATTAAAGAAAATTATTTAAAAAAAAGGTGTTTATTATTATAATGCTTTATAATATACAACATTCTTAGTTTTTTTTTCTTGCGCATATATAAATAGTTTTGTTAGTATTTCAACACGTAAGGAGGCGACATACAACTGGCCATGTTGAAAACATAGATTTTCAAGATTAATGCCAGAAACACTTAGCGACCGCCCTTCAGATTTATTTATTGACATTGCAAATGCTAGTCGCACTGGGAATTGCAACCGTTTAAATTCGAATAGCATGTCGTTCGGAATCAAAAGAATCCGTGGAATCAAAAACTATTCGCCTCTGTACTTCCCTTTCAAAATTGTGGCTTCTCTGACGTTGTTCATTAATTTCTTCACCACAATTCGGATGCCAAAGATACACAGAGAAGTGGCTGGTTTATATTCCGGAACATAATAATTACCGATCCGATTTTTAAATGCAGATTATGAGGTGGTAATCCAGGGAATTCTAGCGAATTTAAAAACACCATCAGTCTGAATGAATAATAATTCATTGAACTAACTTTTTTGTTAGTTTCAGAACCTGTAACTGGATTTATTATCTTCATTGCAAAATAATATCCATCTTCACCTTGATAAAATAAGATAGGATATTGTAACGCATCATATTATCGATGTGTTTCAGACATATCAAACAATATCTCGGTTTTCTAAATTTTCACCACGACGACAATAGAGTTGTTGGCTCATCAAAACGTCTCGCGTGTTGTCCTGCAGGCGTCTCTTATAAGCTTTGATGACAAGACAGGCATGAATAATGCAACCAATTCGTTATGTTGATAAAAAATCGTTATTAAGAATTGTTCCACAATTATTGGTCCTATCACCGAATAGTTGTGTGCACAACGTAGTGAAAGACGATCCAGGAGCTTCAGTTTTAAACATTAATGCCTTGCAATATAGACGCAACGTTCATTGGCCCAATAGCAACGATTTGCTGTGAAGTGTAATAGATTTCCACGTTATAATTGAATGCAGCTCGATAAGGGTTAACCTTTCGTTAGTCGCTCACCTTTTTGATACGTCCATATTCGCGCTGCACATGTGAGATTAATTGTCAATTTTGGCAGTAAAACGTGTTTTTAAGCTTTGCAAATTCATAAATAAAGTGCTAAATAACAGAACTTATGTAAATAAAATATTTATTTGCATTTCAAACACATAAATAAACAATAAAACAATAAGTAATAATTACTTAATAAGAACAATAAACAATAAGAACAATTAATTGCGCTGAACCTACGAGGTGAATTTTTGTTTTGAACAAACCTCGTTTTATATAGAGCTTTAGTAAAATACAGTCAAAAACCTGTTCACAAAATAATATGTATACAATCAATTTAATAAAATTGAAAATCAATCGCAAAACTTACATTAGGGGTCGCGTTGCACCTGTGGGGTGCAGTTAAACATGTTTCGCCCTCTTACACTTCCAATCTGACACGGACAAAGTTCCCGACACTAATTATCTGTAGAGCAACATAAGATAGGAAGCTAGAAGACTATCGGAGGGTTAAACGCAACATTTCTATGTTGTTGATTTCGGTTTGACGTGCTCTTATACATCTTTGACTCCCAGCATTGCGAGATCTGCGACTTATATTTGTACGTCTAATTGCTGTCATTTTCAAAAACGAAAATTCAAATGTAAATTTAAGAAAACTTGGATTAGGAATTATTTTTATATGGTGGTTAAATATCATAGTTGTAAAAGAATGCAATCATTTTGGAATGCATTCATTGAAGTCACAGGATAACTAATTCAAATTGACTTCAATCATATAAATTCACTAAAGACTTCAACTTCAAAACATGAAGCCACCATTCATTTTGAATTCATTGATTAGGAATTCATTTTAGTTAATTCAATGATTACATTCAAATGAATGCAATCTTCTGCTGAGTGACGTCATTGAAGTCTTTTTAAAGTCATTGAAGTCATTTTGAAGTCAAAATCAATTGAAGTAATTTTGAAGTCATTTTAAAGTCATTGCAGTCCTTGTTAACTATTTTAAGTACAACTGTGAATAATAATATCTTAAATGAGCTTACTATATATGTACGTTATTAAAATAAAATGCAAGGCTGGATCGCCCGAACTTGCTCTTATGCTCGATCACATCGTATGCAAAAGGTTTCTATTAAAAATCTAAATATATTTCCAAAGTTGTTTTTACTTCCTTTTTTTAATTTTTCTCTAAAAAAACTTGGTATGGCAATTTTAAATATTTAAAATATAAACTTAAAAACAAGACTCAACAAAAAATCATCTACCCGTTTTCGAAACATTGAATTTTCTAAAAAAAAAAAAATATTTTTCGAAAATTTTGGTATGCAGTAATATTTATAATTTGAAGGACCTCCTATAAAAATGTTTGATCAAAATCTGTCCAGCCGTTTATTTACAAAATAAATTTCATAGATATTATGTATGTACATATATGTATGAATATGCGATCGAACATAAGAGCCAGCTGGGGCGATCCAGTCGTGCATTTTATTATAATAACAAATAGTAAGTTTTTTTAAGTATTATTATTCACAGTTGAACTTAAAATAGTTAAAAAGGATTGCAATGACTTCAAAATGACTTCAATGACTTCAAAATGATTTCAATTGATTTTGACTTCAAAATGACAGGAATGACTTTAAAAAGACTTCAATGACGTCACTGAAATCACAGAAGAATGCATTCATTTGAATGCACTTATTGAATTAACTAAAATGAAATCCCAACCAATGAATTCAAAATGCATGGTGATTTCATATTTTGAAGTTGAAGTCTTTAAGTGAATTCATGAGTTACACATTTTTGGAGATAAATCCAATGAGTTAAGTGCCAAAATGATTGCATTTTTTTACAACTCTGTTAAGTACTCATAAATTTTCTAATTTTCCGAGCAATTTTCTTAATTTTTCATAAGAACCTTCTCCTGACGATAACAAACACAACAAAGAAAGAATTAGCCAAATCGCCACAGGCGCTAACGCGTGATGGCGTGACCAAGGCAAGTAGGGATTCATTTATATATATATGGATTGTACCCAACAGGTTTGGCAAAGAACGAAAATTGATAATGTATCGAAGTGTTGTAATAATAAAGATTCATTGCGGCTTTTCAACAATAAATATTTTTGTGTAGTAGCGGAAATATTTACGTTTCCATCGCCTGGTCCATCAGGCGTACGAACAAATATTTTCACGCCTTTTAGATTCTAGTTTTTATATTGAATAATTACAAATTTGCAGTGTAAGGAGCAGACTCCATATATACTCTCCAATACCAATATGTTATGGATGTCAGCTGACTAAGAACACTAGCTATATCTCAATTATCAAATTTACCTTCAAGAATTCGCAAAATCATTATTACTTACTAAAATTAAGATTTCCCGCGAGGCATATCCTTACGTTGACAGGCTAGATTCAAATCTAATCCTAAAGACCAACCATCACTCAATTGGACAAAGATTTTTTTTTATTTATATTAAAGCACATTCAAGGTGCAAACAAAAGGGACAAAACGATTTATACTGTTAGCGCCAACGACAATTCTCTCATATCCTACGAGAAGAGGAATGAATATACGTAATTGAATAAGTGAAAAAGTTTCCTCTGCATAAGTATGACCCAGGACAACTGAAAGCGTCAAATGATTAATTACAATGTTCTGCCATGCCACGCCGCGCCAGGCGCGTTACCAGCCGCCTCCACTATGCTGCTCCTGCTACTGCTTTCGTCAGCAGGCTGCCTGCCACTGTCAAGGCAACAAAAGCCCTATTTTTGTTTCTGTTTCGGCATTGTTCGGAAAAAGAGTCATCATTCATCATGGTGATTAATTTTATTTCTGGGCCAGCCTTCGAGATACGGCCGATTGGCCAATTAAGTAATAATATAAATGAACAATTCATTTATATCATTTCCAATTGTCGAATAAGAGGTATAGCTTATAGGGGCCATGCGGCAGACGGCTGTATAATAAAGTATTCTTGAGGTATATGATTACGTGTGAGAGCAATCTGTAGAGCAGCTTTTCAGAAATGCGAACTTAATTTCTTTTTTATTTTGGTCAGGATATTAAGGTCCGATCGTCGGTAGGTATATGTATGTAATGTACATACACAGATATATGAATCGATGAATTGTGAAGGACTACGCGCTTGCCATAACGAATATTTGTATGTATTATTGGCTGGCTCACATTAAAGGTAGGTGCCTTGTTGGCGTGAGACCAATGTCATTTCGCGTGAAGCAGTAAAAATCATCTATAGATCCCTACCATTGAAGGATTGATTAATATGAAAAGGATGTATTCAATTAATAGCTTACGGCATAGCAGTGAGATTCCTGTGAAATATCAGTTTGTTCTGGTTATTTGAAATCACGATATTGGCGAAAAGTCATCTGAAGAGGTTCATAAAAGATATCAGTTTACTGGATACTCTGACGCCGAAAAGGGCAGATATCTCGATCCAGGGGATATTCTATGCAATGCTTTAGAATTGATGAAAAGAAGAACATACAATGCTGTCTAGTCAGAATTGAATGAATGTAATGAATATAAAAGAACACAGTACAGAACCGTTTGAAAGAAAGTTTATAATCCAAGGAAGATTGATTCACTGATACAAAGTGCACGCATTTTCGATAAAAAAGCAAGATGACAGACTATCAAGTGTCTTAGAAATACCAAGTGCACCAATCTTACTTTCCCAAAACGATTCATTATGCCACAATTCAGTTAGATATATCAGCTGGCAGATCTATTGGTGCTAGTAGGATAGTAGTTGCGGTTATTAAGGAGATTTTGATCTTAAAGATTTTTTCTGAGCTGATAATCGACCCTATCGTGGTATCCTTTCCGAGTAACACATCGGGCAAATCTTCCAATGAAATGTAAGACACATCACAGTGTTGCGTCGATGAAGTGCGTTCAATAAAGAATTCTTTACAGCTGTGCGTTACATATCTTTCAAAGTTCTCCGATGAAAAATTGGTGGAGAATCTGGTTCGTAATGGCGTACAATCCAAAAATGTAAATAAGATGTTACTAATTTATTTTGCGCGTAATTATACAACTATATTTAAACAAAAAAAAACAACGTAAAGGATTCCATAGGAGACATTTTTGAAATATTGCAATTTTGGGGCAAGACATTGCGGATGAGGTCAATTCACTGATATGTAAAGCAAGCGCGACTGTAAATTTTTATTGTTCTGCAACGGATACTTCGGAAGCAAAGTGAGCTCCGATCGAAGCTAACTTTCATTTCGTAAAGTTTCCGAACAGATACATCGATATATCAACCCAATATACATATCAACGTTATCATGACCTTAGACAGATGGACAGTGCAATCGGTAGCTTGGGTTTAAGGAAGATTCGCCTTTTTTGAAAAACTGGCTGCGAGCAAATTCTATTTCTCATTTACTCGTCACCAGGAGAAGATAGATCACAAGGCCTTCAGAAACAAATTTAATTTAATTTATAATAACGGTTATATAAGCTGATAATGGGGTACTACTGAATTGTGTTTATAACATTGATGTCATTGGCTACTGCCAACATATCTTTTACTCGTAATTGTATTTGGAGAAAATTCTTTCAATATCTTCTGTCGAAGTATTATCAGTAATTTCGAAGCAGTAAAGAAACATTATCTAGCGAGATTTTACTAAGAATTACCTAACCACATCGCTGATTCATTGTATTGTCTCAGCAAATAGTTTAAAAATTAATCACTGCCATGACGCTGTACGTTGGACGATTAATAGAGCTGATAATCGATCCTTTCAGCAGCAGTCTCAGGACTTTAGGCGGATATTTGATGTTCCAATATAGAATTGTACAACCCTAATATCAATGGGATTTTTAAATAGACCTTGAAAAATATATTTTTTTTAAATATTCTTGTTTATTACTATTCACAGCAAAGATCAATATAATTGAAATAAAAACTATTATACAAACCGGTGTTGTTAAATAAAAATTTACTCCTGAAATATAATCAAGTCGAGTAATATTGCAAACGCATCTCCAAGGAAACAAAAAAGGAAAGCTGATGATAATAAGTTATACAAATGTTTCTGGGGATTTCCATTTTCAAAATATTGAAATATCGTTGATAGGGTGATGCTTGTAATATACCTGGTAATTGTGGAAATCAATTCTGTCAGATAAAATTCTTAAATGCTTTTAGACAGCATTTGGTGTTAATGGTTTATTTGCTAACCGGGCCAGTACGAGACAGATACATACACTGAGCCGCAAGATTACTCCATAGTTCTTGCAAAATATAGAATTGCCCGTTTCGAATAATGCACGAAGGGAACTGCTTCCTTTCCAGGGAAGGACTAGTCCACCGAGCAACCGGGAAACTTCCCAGTCGACATTTCTTTATAAGACTTTCTCATAAAGTGGACTCCCATAATAAGCACCATAAATAATATTGATATGTTGTTACCCCAAGAATTATAATAGAAGGCGCATAGCAATCAAGAGCTATTTGATCCGCCCAAATTAAATTTCCACGGGGCCTTCAAGTCCACCAAGGCCTCAGTATCCTTCATGTTCTTAAAATTGCTTGTATTAGGTTTGTAAGACCCTTTGCTGTCTACTGAGTGGAGAAGTATGCAAGAGTTAGATTATCTTCATAATGCCAACTTACATCAGCAGCTTAATATTCATATAAAATATATTTTTCCCACGCTTCAGTAACTATAGGTAGTCTTTTCTGTTTGAAAGTACCAGTTTTCTTCTTATTACCAGAACGGGTTAATTTTTCTTATTGGTAATGTGTACGCCATTTTCTGTTTTACTCTTCTTCTCTTACTTTCTCCTGACTATGTGCACTTCCTTCGAGTTGAGTACTGTTGGCGTTCCCAAGAGGAACAGTTAGATGTTAAATGCTTTTAAAATAATTGCGACTAATGGTCAACGAATAAATGAATATTACTTAAACGAAGTCCTTGCATTTTTCCTTGCGCTTGTTTTTTCAAAAAAAAATTTGCATTTGAAAAAAAAATCGAAAAGTCGAAATTTTAATCACACTTGAGGTTACGATGATACGGGACACAAAAAAATGGGTGTCAGAATGTCTGTCTGTGTGTCTGTAGGTGGGCCTGAGCGATTTCATTCTTTGTACATAAGCCTTAAGGTGCCTGACTCGCTTATTATTTTTAATATTTTTTTAGTTTAAAAATAACGGAACTGTGATAAATATATTTGGGGAAAAAATAGTACATTTCAATTACGGATTTTTAAAGCGGCTGTTACGGTTTTGATAAACAAAAATTGGGTACACCATTATAGAAATAGTCTATATTTTGGTTAGTAACAATTTTTAATTGAAATTTCAAGTCGATTGCTAGCATACGCTGATGACATAGACACGAGACACCATCTGTAGAACCCAGCGAGCTGTCACTGGAATGTTTGCTGAAGCGGCTAATGTGGGACTAGCAGTCAGTGACGCATAAACGAAGTAACTGTTGTCCACAAAATGGGGCTCAGAGCACCGTCGGAATGGACAAAACATGACAATACACAGATACAACTTTGAGTTAATTAAGGACTTTGTCTACCTCAAATCCGCTATAACATCCATCAACAACATCTCGTTAGAAAGAAAGCCAAGAATAACACTTGCCAATCGCTGTTCCTATGGGCTAGGGAGGCAATTGAATAGTCTCAAAAAATAAAGGCGACTCTTTATACCACTTTATCATCCCAGTCCTACTCTATGGCGCGGAGACATGGACTCTATCGGAAGCGGCCCTATCTGCGTTAACGGGCTTTGGTCTTTGGAGGAGAAGTTTCAACTGCGAACTATACGAGCAGTACAGCTTCATTGACCTGGTAAGAAAAATACGTATATCACGTTTAAGACGGCTAGGTCATGTAGAACGTATGGACAACAATGCTCTGGAGCGCAGGATATTCGATTCCAACCTAGAAGGAAGACGCAGTCAAGGAAGTCCTCACCCTAAGTGGCGCGCTCAAGTAGAAGTTGACCTAAAACAACTTGGAGTGCGAAACTGGAGGCAGCTAGACAAATACCAAGCTCGCTGGAGAAGCATGTTGGTTGAGGCGCAGGTTCGCCCCGAACTGTAGCACCACCTAAGTAAATAAGTAAGTAGGTAATTGAAAAATTATTAATGGTATACCTACGTCCCATTTAACCGTTTTTTCGATGTTCGAATATCTCAGCACAGCGGATTTCGATCAAAATATTTTTAAAAGAGGCCCTCCGAATTCTAAATGACACTCCATACGAACATTTTTGAAAAATATTTTTTTTTTGATTTAAAAATCATTTTTTTTCTTGGAAAATTCAACGGTTTAAAAACGGATAGAAGATTGTTTTTTAAATTGTATTTTAAATTTTATATTATTAAATAGGTAAAGAAATGTTGTATATAAAAATTAATAAAAAAAAGGATTTTGAAAATATATTAAGCCATTTCTACTAAAAATATTGGCGAAAATTTAAGTCGATTTAGTAATATGTTAATCATTTTTAGTATGCTACTAGGCTGAAAAGGGGATTTTGCTAATTTTAAAATAGTTTAGTATCGTACTATTTTCTTAACATTTTACTAAAGTTAAAATCACAAAATAGCTACTTTATTTTTATAGTATCGTACTAAATCTATTTACAAACGTCAATAAGTTATGTTCGCTTACTTTTTTGCACTATTTTAGGCGTGTTTACTTGTAGTTTATTAAGAACATAAATTTAAATTTAAAATAAGGAAATAAATTAGTAAAGTGCTTTAGTATTAGCAAACTTCAAAACCAATGCACCCTCATGGAAAGGAAAATAGAGCAAAAAAAAACAATTTTTTTAATTGAAATATCGATAAAATACTGAAATAAATATAGTAGATTACATTTAATTTTTATCGACACCGAATATGTGATGATTCCATAAAAAGTTGCCCGTGAAGTTCACACCAAGGACTATAATATAATAAATGGATAGCAGCATGGTGCGTGGATTCTGTCTTAACGACAAAAGACAGAATACAGTTTTTGAACTATTACCCGATTTCTTATTGCCCATTGCAGAAAGCTGTTAAGATCAGAATTTAATGAAGTGCAAGGAGATGAAGCTGAAAAAAAAAATACAAAGCTGAGAGTATTGTCGACTTGTCGTCAGCAAAACAATTTAGTAGATTAGAAGTTCCAGATAAGAGATCATTAATGAAAATGAGAAATAGAGTTGGAAACAAGAATGCGCCCTGGGGCACACCAGCATTTATTTTATAAATTTCAAACTCAAAGTCGTATTGAACAGTCCGAAAATTACTTTTTAATTCAGCGCAGACGAGATTCATCGATAGAAAATCCACGCAATTTTTTATAAAATGCCTTAGCGTAATATCAAACACAATAATCTTAGTTATTCTATACTAACGATGTAAAGAATATACTAGCTCAAAGGTGGAGTATGCCAATATTGACTATTCTAAGCTCCAGAGCTTTTGTTTGTAAAATGATATATAATGTACATAAAATTTCATTAATAAAGGGTTATCCATTTTGCGGTTTCAAAAGTATGGGGCTGCAATTCGACATCTGTCAAACTAAGTTGTTAAACCAATTTTTCTTCAGTTGAAAGTCTGAAATTTACGAATATGCATCGCTTAACTATAGCACAACGCATAAAAATTGTTAAAACCTACTACAAAAATGGTGATTCTGCCATAGCCACATATCGTGCTTTAAGAGGAGATTATGGTTTACATAATCGTCCAACTACAAAAGCAATTGGAAAAATTGTAAAGAAATTTGAAGATACTGGATTGGTTACAAATATTGTAAGGCCTCTGCATCATCCTTTCGCTCGTACCGCTGAAAATATCGCTGCTGTAAATGAAAGTTTTGCCGAAGACCCTAATGTGTCGATTCCTCGTCGTTCTCAGGAATTAGGACTGTCTAACGGCACATTATGGGGTACTTTGCATTTGGATCTACATCTACATCCATATAAAATCTAGGTCACACAACAACTGAAGCCAGCTGACCATTCACAACGTCGTAGATACGTCGAATGGGTGCTTGAACAACAGGCGGTGGACGTCGATTTTTCGAACAAAATTTTCTTCGACGACTAAGCACATTTCTCACTCGGTGGGTATGTTAATAAACAAAATTGTCGTATTTGAGGTTCTGAAAGGCCATGACATACACAAAAAGTCACTGTTTGGGGCGCTCTTTGGTCCGGAGGTGTGATTGGACCTTACTTCTTCGAAAACGACGATGGAACGACTGTCACCGTCAATTCGGAGCGTTATGGTCATATGATAACCGACTTTTTTTGCTCCTATTGAAGAATACGACTTGGAGAATATGTGGTTTCAACAAGACGGTGCCACATGCCACACAACTCGAGTGACTATGGCTTTTTTGCTAGAGACATTCCCTGGCCCCGTAATTTCTCGTCGTGGCGATATCAACCAGCCACCAAGATCAACCGATTTGACACCGCCGGACTTTTTTTTGTGGGGCTACGCCAAAGGCCGTGTTTATGCAGATAAATGTTTAACTCTTGAGCACTTGAAAACCAACATTCGTCAAGTTATGGCTGAGATACAGCCCAATATGTGTCAAAAAGTGGTCGAAAATTACCTCAAAAGAATCGATGCTTGCAACAATTCGCGTGGTGGTCATTTAAATGATGTAATGTTTCACACATAATCTCTACGTTCAAACTTTTAATAAAAAAGAAATATCATGAAAAAAAATAATCTATACGTGTTTTATTTACGTTTACTTTTGAAACCGCAAAATGGTTAACAAGTTACTTTAGAAAAGGAAGTGCTCACATTTAATGAGAGAGAAACAGTATTTATCTTTTAGAAAAAGTATTGGCAAAATTTATTTTCTAGTAGATTTTGCAATATTCCGGAAGCAACACCCTGTCTGAGGCCAATTAGCCACGCTCAAAATGTCATTTCAAAAAGAATAATGCGGTTGCATATCGCGAATACACAAATATCCGATTTCTGTGCCACTGCGATTCTTTGAGAGGCTTATGTTTTCAAAATGCATTGTTGATTTATCTTACCCATCTATACATTTATGTATGTCATATCGTAATGATTGAAGTGAAATGATGAATAGGATGACGATGAAATGATGATGTGCGACGCGGTGGAACTTGAAGCCCAATTAGAAGGAACAGGATACAGAATACATGTTAATGGTTTTCTGTCAGCTTTTCCTTTGGGAGTGCTTGCCTTTTAGAACTGTCTCCTTTCAATGTGAATTTATATCTTTTTCCACAATATAGTTACCCAGTGTTTCCACATATACCGAACCAAAAGGATACAAAATACACATACAAATACTCATATATTGGATGTGGATATGGAAGCATTGTTAGTGTCTATATGATGGATAATGTTGATTTATTTTTCCTTCGCAACTATTATAGTGAAATAGAAAACCCGGAGTAGAGACAATATACAGATGCGGATATGTCCTTATAGAATATGTGTTTGCTCCTCCGCTCAGGCTCGGCGGCGTGTATATGATGTTGATGGATCACAATGACTTATGATGTGGAAAGATGAATGAATATGGGCTCAGATTTACAATACGCAACTGATTTGATTGAAAAAGCTATTTGTTTGTATGACTTGACTGGCTTTGAAAAGGATTTAACTCACTTGACACTCGCACAATATGTAAGAGTATATTACATAATATACACAAGAGTCAGATCAAAGTAATTGGAAATTGGATGTTTTCCTGGGGAGTTTTTGAAGGCTTCGTTTTTGGCCTACTGTGTTTTGTGTATGCTTGGTTTTTACCAACATCAATGTTTCTTTTGTCATGATTTATCTATTCTCTATTGTATGAAAGCAAAATTATCACGAACTAATTTCCATCCATCCATATGATTATCCGGTTTATTCCTAGGCAGATATAGATTCAAAAACCATAATGTATAATAAGACTGCTCGAGCTGGGGGACTTTGTTTATGTTTTGCCCACAATCAGAGTCCTTTTAGAATTCTATTCGCTTTCGTAGAATTGAATGTGATACGGTGACAAGAAGGAGCATTAAATTTATTGGCCTTTTGGCCTCATTTGTTGCCTTTCGACATAAATTTCAATTTGACTTAGAACAGCCAATCTGCGTTCACCATTCCAATGTTCGCACTACATCAAAAATACACATAAATCAACACTAGCTTTGTAAGCATTAGCTAACCCCCCAAATCACACCTTTCACTTTGGAAAAGGTTAGCATAGGAGCAGGCCGCCATACACCCAACCCTGGCCATAATAATGGAAGCATGGGACGGTATTTTCTTCCCACAATGGGCGACAATTGGATATAAATTAAACAGGTGGATTTTTTTTTCGTTAGAATTATGTAATAAATGTTTTTTTTTCTTTTGTTGTCGCCAGTTTCTCTGAAAATTTATTATGTTGGCAATTCAATAATAAGTATTGATTGCCTTCTTAAATAGAATTTTGTCCTGAAGGAGTGTAAGAATTCAATCCGCGAAAATATTTTAAGGTGTTAAGGTGGATTTTCACTTTTTTACAGGATTAGGGGCTATGGCGTTTGGTCACAATGTTGGCACTTCTAGTAATCTCAAACAGTTCAATAAAAAACAGAGCCATCTGTTGTTGATAATAGAAAAATGAACTAGTGTAATTTCCACTGAAATGATGAATAGACTCACAGAGTAACCTAAAAATTGTTTTTATATTTCAGGTCGAACAATAGAATACCTACATAAGATTGTATTCAAAAAAGTGTATTAAACAATAAGCACATTGATTTTTGTTAGGGAGCTTTGAAAGTGTATTTGCCTATAGTTTCTTAAGCATTAGAGCTTTTAAAGCATATAAGTAAAATGTAGGAGGAAATGTGTTTTCGAATAGAATTCTGCAAAAAATAAGGGCACAATACCAAAGTCCAAAATCCAAAAAAAAAACTTAAGATCCCACAGAAAAAAACTTAAAATCAGGAAAACACAAGATCCTGAGAACATAAAATCCAGAAAACCCAAAAACTGGAAAATGAGAAGCCTATGCATGTTTAAAATTCCGTAATCATAAAGTACATTTTAAATACCTTAAGCGGAACAACTGTTGCCGTTTCGAAAGCTGTACAGAAAATGCGATTTTTTATAGTCTCTTGTCAAAAATGATTTTCAAATACATCAAAAGCACTCCAGACGCGAAAGTGGAGTATAGCAAACAAGTCAAGTCAGAACAAGAGGTAGCAACGAGGCCGAGACTAGTCTCGTTCTCGGTCTAGTTCTCATTTTCGTTCTCGTTCTCGTTGTCGTTCTCGTTCTCGTTCTCGTTCTCGTTCTCGTTCTCGTTCTCGTTCTCGTTCTCGTTCTCGTTCTCGTTCTCGTTCTCGTTCTCGTTCTCGTTCTCGTTCTCGTTCTCGTTCTCGTTCTCGTTCTCGTTCTCGTTCTCGTTCTCGTTCTCGTTCTCGTTCTCGTTCTCGTTCTCGTTCTCGTTCTCGTTCTCGTTCTCGTTCTCGTTCTCGTTCTCGTTCTCGTTCTCGTTCTCGTTCTCGTTCTCGTTCTCGTTCTCGTTCTCGTTCTCGTTCTCGTTCTCGTTCTCGTTCTCGTTCTCGTTCTCGTTCTCGTTCTCGTTCTCGTTCTCGTTCTCGTTCTCGTTCTCGTTCTCGTTCTCGTTCTCGTTCTCGTTCTCGTTCTCGTTCTCGTTCTCGTTCTCGTTCTCGTTCTCGTTCTCGTTCTCGTTCTCGTTCTCGTTCTCGTTCTCGTTCTCGTTCTCGTTCTCGTTCTCGTTCTCGTTCTCGTTCTCGTTCTCGTTCTCGTTCTCGTTCTCGTTCTCGTTCTCGTTCTCGTTCTCGTTCTCGTTCTCGTTCTCGTTCTCGTTCTTGTTCCCGTTCTCGTTCTCGTTCTCCTTCAACATCTTTAAATAACGGTCCCCATTAACAGTTTGTGTTACACCGTTTTCTTCAAAAAATTATGGCACGACAATACACCTTGATGAAACTGCGCACCACACAGTGACTCGTTCTGGGTGCAGTTCCGTCTCATGGAGCATTTCTAAATTAGATTCACTCCATATACGGCAATTTTGCTTGTTAACATTGCCGTTTAAGTCAAAATAAGCCTCATTAGACATGAACAAACAATTTATCAATTTGTTGTCTTCTTCGGCCATTGCAATCATTTTTCGGCAAAATTCCAGGCGAACAGGCAAATCCTGAGGGTTTAACTAGCTTATAATTTGGACTTTGTACGGAAACATGTTTAAGTCATCATGAAGTTGTAATGACCGTCTGCTAACTCCAATTTGGCCCGATAAGTTTTGAGTCGAAACACTTGGATTTGCCTGTATTGCCGATGCAACAGCCACGATTGTATCATGAACCCGAACAGTGGGATCTCGGTGATACTCTCGGTCTTCGTTCAATGCTTCCAGATTCGGCAAACATGTTCAAAAGCCTGATAATGGTCCATCTACTCGGGGGAGTACCGCCAAACTCCAGTCTAAATTCCCTTTGGACGGAAATGACGGACTGCAAAGAATGGTATCACTGCCTTTTTTCAGTATCCCAAGCATTCATTTTGATAAATCTAAATAGTAGCCTATAAAATAAAAGAAATAAGCTGAAAAAAAGTTATTACGTTTTATTTTTGTAGCACGATTCGTGGGCCACCCTATATGACATCTAACGTCGTTTTCGATTGGTAATCCAGAAAAACTCTCCGATCCGGGATTCCAATCGAACAAGTAAACACTAGATTCTAGATTCTGAAAATTTATGTAAGTGTATGTGTAAGACAAGAAAAGTCGAACGCACATTTGTGATTATTTTATTTTGCAAACATGGCTGACAAAATGTAGAAGATTTCGAAGTTATTCCAGATGAAAATGCGAAATTACAGTTATTGAAGGGTAAATTTGTCTTCGAAACAGATGTCCATAATTTCAATTCTCAAAAGATTGAAACTGAAACTACAAAATTTCAGTCAAACCAAAACAAAAATAAATAAATTTGAATTTGACATTTAGTGGGTGTAAGTGTGTGTGTGCTCCAGGTTTTGATTCTGACTTCAAATCCAGAAGGAAATATCTCTTCTATTCAGGAGAAGAACTGTCATTTGATACCAATCGAACAGCTTCAGAAGCTTTCGGAAGACTTCGGAAGCCTTCCGCACGACCAATTGAAGAGCCCATAAGATTCCTAGTGAGTTTAAAGAAAAGCAATCGGACTGTTCGGCATACTCTATACGTTCCAAATCTGTTCAGCGTCTGGCAATATGTATTTATTGACTCCTGTGATGAGAGCCGTTTCGTATTGTCTCGGTTGCGAGACCCGCAAAACACATACCAATGTCAGAAACTAACTCTCCTATTTTTAGGATAAACCTGATTATATTTGTATTGATGGGAAAACCAAAATAAACTTAGAACTTTCCATATTAAAGGAAGGCCTTCCTATCAACTTCGCAGCGTTTAAAAAAATCTTTTTTCAGTATCACGAATTTTTTGATATTTCGCCTCTTAATGAAGCCAACGAACTCTCCGCCTATGGCATTTTTTTGTGTCCAGATCACATGCTCCAAAAAAGATCACATGCTCCAAAAAAGTTTTTTCGTCACTAAAACTATCCCCTCTCAACCCTCAGCGACGTCCCACAAACCAAACAACCATGAATATCTGTCTATTTATTATCAAAACGTACTTGGTTTCGTACTTAAACCAAAGAAGTTTATCTTAATGCCCAAAAATTGCCTTAAAATTTATACGCCCTAACCGAACCTTACCTTTTCGATATCATTGCAAGTAATGAGCTTTTCATCCCTCAATTCACATCTTATCGTAAAGATATTTTAGTTCCCGATAATTCTTGCTCTAATGCAAACAACCCTATAGGTCGTGGTGTTCTATTGGCACTTCATTCCGACTTTGACGCAACTGTAATTTCTATACCTGATATTATAAATTTGGAACTTGTATGTATTAAGATAAACTTGACCAAACGTTCTCTTTTTATCCTGTGTTGGTATATCCTCCATCTCAAATAACTAGAAAATACCAGGTTTTCACTAATGCTGTTGGCTTTATTGTTGAATCTGCTAACCCTGAGGACTATGTTATTATTGTTGGGACTTCAATCAATCTCGTTTAATTTGGATCAATTCTGATGATGAGATCCATTTCATTTCAAACAACGCAACCTCAGAAAAAGAAATCCTTATATGTGTAACAATTCTAACCCTGAAATCCTTACCCAACATAGATTCAAAATCCGTAAGGATAATTTTGATAAGCTTAATAATAATCTTAGTGGTCAGATAAATTTTGTTTTCATCTATGATCAAAGTACCCATATCAGCATAACAATTACTCGATTCTATGCACTTATTTTTTATTGCTTTTTCAAATCAATTCCAATGCTTTCACAAAAAAAACATTATATCTTCTCCTCCCTGCTATACCAAAGAAATTCGCTCCCTTAGCAATAAACGAAACTAACTTTGGAAAAAATTTCTGAAATCAAAATCTAGCTCTGACTTTTCTAACGCCACCTTAACTTATGAAAATTTCTCTGTTTTATGTGAATCTCTATACTCAAACTACATTTCCAAAATGCAAACTGATCTGCTGTATAACCCGAAATTGTTTTTCCAATTTATAAATAGCAAAAGAAAGCTCGATGGTTACCCAGCAATATTGAAATTGGGTGAAACTTCGTCTGCTGATCATACAACTATAACCCACCTTTTCGCGGAATTTTTTGCTACTGAAGCTGATTTAAGTTATTTTAGTTTCATGAATGGCTACGCTCAGACGTTATTAACTTCCATCATAATTGATGTATCTTCAGTCATCGGTAAGATAAACCTGCTCAAAAATGATTATTCTTCGGGTCATATGATGGAATTCCTTCAATTGTTTTACAAAAATGTATGGAAAACCTAGCCCAACCTCTCACTGCCCTTTTTCAACTGTCTTCTGCAACTGGAGTTTTCCCTAAGCTATGGAAGGATTCTTTCATAATACCGATTCATAGAAAGGGGCCTAAGAATGATATTAGTAACCTTTAGCAAAACTCTCATGTATCCCAAAACTATTTGAACGTATTATTTACGATTCCCTTTTCTTCTATTGCAAAACAATTTTCTCACCTAAGCATGGATTTTTGAAGGGAAGGTCAACGACCACCAACCTCACTGAATTTGTGTCCAGTACACTTTGTGCCTTAGAAGAAGGTAAAGAAGTCGATGCAATCGCTACCGATTTTAGCAAAGTGTTCGAGAAAATATCGCATAATATTATTCTACTCAAACTAAAAAAGCTCGGTTTCCCCTCTTTAATAATATGATTCATTACTTTCTATTTGGCTACCCGTCAATCTAGGGTTATATTTAGGTCTTGTGTATCAAACTTAATCTATGGAACGTCTGGTGTCCCACAGGGAAGCCATCTAGGACCTCTTGTTTTTGTGGTAACCACAAGTGATATAGACAAAATCTTTTCTGATTCAGATGTGTTAATCTATGCAGATGATATAAGAATATATAAACATATTTCCAATTCTGCAGATGCCCACTCACTGCAATTCGAATTGGACAAATTCTATATTTGATGTAAAAAAAAAACCCTTCTGGAACTCAAAATCAAGAAATGCCAAGTAATAACCTATTCCCGTAAGCGCACCCCCTCCTTACAATGAAAATATACTCTAAGTAATGACCTAATTCCTATAGTCACTTCAATACGTGATTTAGGTCTTTTATGTGACTCCCAACTTAATTTTCGTGACCACATTGATAGTGCCATAAACAAAGCTAACTCTTCTCTTGGATTTATTAAACGCTGGCGCTGGTCTAAAGAACTTGCCGATCCTTATGTCACTTAATCCTTTTATATGACTTTCGTTAGGCCCCTTCTCGAATAATTATCCAAGTTCTGGTCCTCCTATTATCAAGTCCACATTAAACGTCCAGCGCAGATTCATACGTTTCGCCTTACGTGGTATGGGTTGGGATTATCCTTTCAACCTTCCACCATATTCAGAACGTATTAAACTTTTAGACTTGAAAACTTTGTATACCCGCCGTAAGAAAGCTGACATACTATTAATTCATCAGTTATTGAATTTTTGTATTGATTGTCCTATTCTCCTCCAAAATATTTATATTCGTACGAACAGCCGCCGTTTTAGATCCGTTACTTTGTTTCGACTCCAATACCACCGCACTGACACTGAATACGGCCAAAATGAGCCCTTAACTAGAATGTTGAGCACAGTCAATAATTCCAACGTATTTGACTTTTACTTTAGTAAGCTCGCCTTAAGGCATGCACTCCTAAATTCCTGAAAAACTTCATTAAATATTGATTCAAGACTGTTCTTTGTTTGTTTTTATTATACTGATTGCTTAAAATTTAAATCACTATATTGTATATAATTTTTGTAGTATAGTTAGTTAGTTAGTTAATTGACTTTTTATTCAAATAATTTTTTGGTGATAATACAATTTTTTACAATAGTAATATTAAAACAAAGTCTTTTAGTTTGGCCTAAGAGCCGTCTACTAGATTAACATTTTTGTATTCAAATATAAATGTTTTTGTAAATAAGATTAGTTATTAACAAATTCAAAAATTAATTTAAGTATTGACAAAAAAGTAGGTATACATTTTATTATTATTATTATTTTTTTTTTTCTTAAAAATCTTCTTCTCTGATTTGTTTTCTGTACTTCAGGGCAGCTTTCACGTAAGTATAGAGTATATTCCATCCTCGTTCACCGTTCAAAATTCGTTTAAACTCATCGACGTCTAAAGTTCTTTCTCCAAAATACACAAGCCGGAACTCGCAGAGTATTGGACACACAGCCATAAAATGATACGTGTCTTCTCTCTCGTTTCGATTGCAAAGATCACAGATCATGGGGAGGTCAGGTCTATGAGGCACATAATTTAACCCTATCAATTCACCTCTTATCATAAAGATGTTTCTTATCATATCTGATGTATATCTGTTTAAGAAGTATGTTCCCTCGTTTGAAACATAATTAATGGTGCTGTAGTACATTCTATGTTGTGAAGAACGTGCTTCGTTTAAGTAGTTGTTGTATAGGCAAGTTGCCGCACTCTTGATGATGGTATCAAATTTGATTCTTATTGTTGCCTCGCTGTCACTTGGATTGAGAATAAAATTGCAACCATAACAAGTAGCCATTTCCTTCCATTCATTTACAAGATCATTGTTTTGATTTATCATGTGTTTCAGCAGAACTTTTGGTAAGCGTTCATCTTTCATTTCCATTACTTTCATCATATATTCGAAGTGAAGCTTGAGAGTTGTAATTATAAGTGGAGAACAACCAGTCTCGAGATATAACATGTAGTTTGGGTTGCTGTTAGGCAATTTAAATACTCGTTTTATGCAATATCTTTGAAAATTTTCAATGGTGTTTGACGAAGTATATCCCCAAGCTTGTGCTGCGTATAGGAGAATGATCTGAGCAGTTGATTTTATTAGTTTTATTTTTGAGCTATGCGCTACATATTTGCTTTGAATACAGGTATTCCAGATAGAATTGATTGCTCTTTTTGCTTCCGCTAGTTTTGTTTTGTGATGTTTTTCCATATTCCAGTTTGCTGTAAACAGAACTCCAAGGTACTTATACTCTCGTACAACTTCAATAGTTTGTCTTTGGTATTTCCAGTTTTCATTTCTCGAAAAGCGACCTCCTCCATTCCTGAAAATCAAAACCTTTGTTTTTTCGAGGTTAACTGTTAGATTCCAAGTTTTGCAGTAGCTTTCAAGCTTATTTATTTTAAGTTGCAGGTTGTTTACCGTATCTCCTAGGAGGACAATGTCGTCAGCATACATAAGCCCAGGTATTGCGACTTGGTTTATCTCGACTCCTCTCACCATTTCATCAGTTAGGTCGTTGATGTATAATATAAAAAGCAAAGTACTCAGTATGCATCCTTGTTTCACTCCCATTGTCGTAGGTAACTTTCCGACAGAAAATTCCCATCCCAAACTTTTGCTACATTATTTTCATACAGGGCTTTTATTATTTTAATCATCTTATAGCTTATACCAATTCTATGGAGTTTGTAATATATGGCTTCACGTGGTATTGAGTCAAAAGCTGATTTGAAGTCAACGAACAAGGCGTATAGTTTTTTTTGTTTTCGTTTGTAAATTTGGGAAATACTTAGCAATGTAAGTATTTGGTCGAAAGTTGAATACTTTTCTTTTATATTTTTGTAATATATAATGTTATTCTAGTATTTAAGACTTTAGTCCTTAAGAGGATTGTATTAAGCTTAATAATAAATTAAATGAAATTTAATTTAATTATTCAAACAAAAAAACACGCTTGTCTTACGAGTATGCATATTATGTTTATACTTAGTCTCTCTCGCACTTGTCAAAATAGTAGGAGTTGAATTTGACGTGAAATGAAAAAAAAATTAAAAAATGACTTTGCAAAAGTGACGCGTACTAAATGTTTAATCGTACACCAGGTAAGTACATTTACGTACTTACCAGCTCGATTTAACTTCCACAGATGTTTATTCTCCAATAAAAAATTGCTACCATTTCATCTCGCTCTCGCTACTAATACCGGTAACGAAAAAAAAAACGAAACAAGAATTCAAAACGATTGTGGCTTGGTCCCGAGTCGCAGTTAGTTTTCATCCCAGGCTTAGTCACAATCCAAGTTGAAAAAAAAAATCGTTTGAAAAATGGTTGCTCCTGGTGGCGGTACGGTAGTGATACCGCCGTCAGTGGTCCTGTGGCGAATATCCGTTTGCGTTGCTAACCACTTTGATTTACGATGCCTTAAAATTTACCATTTAAAAATTCCTGTGGCATCTGGTTCTCCCATAGTTACGCCTTTTCGAGAATTTCCTTCTGCGTTCCATGGCTGTGAAGTGAATGGATGTCAACCCTGCAGTTGGTGGTAGTTAGATAGATACAAGATACAAACAGAGTCCAGAAACACTTAAGCAAAAAAAAAAGCGAAAGAAAAGGGGGATTTAGTTGTAGGTTAACAATGGTTCCACATTGAGCTTCTTATTTTTATTTTGTTTTGTTTTTGTTTGAAAATATAAATTCCCCTAAAATAGGGAAGACTTGTGTGTCCTTGCAAGCGTTTAAATGGAAATGGTTTTGTATGTATAGTATTTCCTTTTAATTATTTAAGACCACCATTAGATTGATAAGATTCTTTTTAAATCGCCCCCCGCTTGATTGACACATGTTTCGGGGGACTTAAATGATATTTAAGTAACAATTTTCAGGGAATTTATATATAATGTATCTTAATTAGAAAAAATCTTTGTTTGGCTTTTTTTACTTTTAGCTTTCATGGGAATTGGAACATATTTTAATTAAAATGTAAACAAAAAAATAAGGAAACAAGTCAAGCTTAATGGTCGTGACTTTTCTTTATGTAAGTTCCATTCAGTATTTTCTGTTTGGTCTTTTATGTCTCTTATGCAGGAGTGGATTCTTTCAAACATTTTGTTTTGTTGAATTAATTTTAATCTGAAAGGACATTTCCGCTCTAAGAGAAAAGACGACGTTTTGAATTCTTTTATATATATATTTTTTACGTATTCTTGTGAGTTTGTAGATTCGATTGCGATGTACAACCAATGATAAATGATGATGCATTCAAACATGAAACACTAGATTGTATCGTACCAACTTGCTTCTATGGTCCAAGGGCACAGGACTTTAAAGGTATTACCAAGACAAGGAGCAAGAAATTATTTGACATTTGTTTAATTATAATATGCCCAGGCCTGGCCAGAATAAAAACACCAGCATTTGACTTTTGAAGATTGAGAATCCTGATTACTTAAGCATAAGGAATCTCTTTCAGACTCACTAGCCCACAAGTAAGTAGACTATTGGATTTTGAGTGATTAACGATCCATAGTGGTTAGGTTAGGATAGGTAAATGGGCTGCCAGTTGATCTCCTTACCGGCACACTTAGATCAAGGTAGATCCGTTGTGATTGTTGTTTTTTTTTAGTTTGGTCCTCATGTTCATCCTCGTCATTGCATCCCCTGCATAAGTCATCGTTACCAAGCACCATTTTCTTTTTATGATAGCCCAGTAGATTGTGTGCGGTGAGTATGAATTTTTTTACTTTTTTTTTTTAATTTAACGCGCACTAAAGGGGTTTTGGCTACCCTTAATATGTTTAACCACAGTGCGAGCATTAGGAAAATAGGAAGGGATTTAAAAGGAGATACCGATGTACTTTGGTTTTGAAGTTCAAAATATCAAAACGGGAGGGGAAAATAGAGCCTGGTAAAGCATTCCGCATACGTGCTGTACGACTAAAGAAAGAATCTCTGTACTTGACCCTATACGTCCGAAACTGGGCTCAAGGGTAAGCCGATGAGCATTCCTAGAAGCGCGAGTATGACGATTGAATTGTATAAAGGGAGGAATGCAACTGGCTACTTCGCTAGAACTACATGAACGATTTGGACGTTGTTCGAGACATGTGAGTGCTGCCGTTATAGATCTATTGCTATCATTTTTAGAGCTCTTTTTTGAATTTTATCCAGAAGATTCAAGTTCGTTTTGGGAGCTCCTGCTCAAATGTGTGAATTATACTCCAGCTAGCCTTATAGATTACAGCCAGATCAGACGGGAAAAAGAATTTCTTGCATCTGCGAAGGAAATCCAAACACTTTGCAGCGTTTTTGGCGACATTAAATATGTGTTCATTCCACAAGAGGTGGTCTGTGATGAACATGCCAAGGACTGAAAGCTGATCGGTTTCTTCAATGCAAGTACCGCTCATGGATAGCGGCAAAGGGGTTGGGTTCTGCTTTAACGGCAGAAGACAGCACTGAGTTTTTGAATCATTAAATTTTACGAGATCAGAATTTAATGAGCTTATCATACGCTGCCGTTCCAGTTCCACATCCGAAGAGCAAGGAGGTAAATCTGAAAACGAATATAAAAACCTGAGAGTACTATCGTCAGCAAAACAATTAACTGGATTAGAAGTTCCAGATAAGAGATCATTAATAAAAATGAGAAAAAGGGTCGGTGACAATACGGAACCCTGGGGCACAACAGCATTTATTTTGTAAATATCAGACTTGAAACCCTCTAATACAACTTGTATTGAGCGGTCCGAAAGGTAATTTCTAATCCAACAAATAAGAGATTCATCGATACCAAATTAACGCATTTTCGATAAGAGAGCTTGATGCCAAACTCTATCAAATGCTTTTGAAATCTCAAGCGCAATAATCTTACTTTCTCCAAAACGATGTAAAGATTTGTGCCACTGTTCGGTGAGATATACCATCAGATCACCAGTGGACCTATTGCTACGAAAGCCATACTGCCGGTCATTAAGAAGCTTTCGTTCTTCAAGATATTTCTTAAGCTGATAATTAATCAGCGTTTCCATAACCTTGGAAAGAAGGGACGTAAGTGCTTGGGTATTATTAGGTATTTTAAGTAGTTTAAGTTATTTTTAGTTAGTATAAGTTAGTTGTATTTAGTTTTAATTATTTTTAATCTATATTTAGGTTTAGTTTAAAGTAAAAAAAAAAAAAAATTATAAGACACCAAGTTTTTTGTTAACAAGTTTAGAGACCTGTAGAATAGGACAGATGAAAAAGCTTACGCAGTGATTTCGCCAGCGCTGAAGAACACCTCTTCAGAACGAAGTGAGGGATACTATCCGGGCCAGCGGATTTGTGTTTATCAAGGTCTTTGAGGACTCTAGCAACTGCACGAGTGCGAAAGAAGATTCGTCCCATAAAATCGCTTACGCTCTCAAGTACTGAAGGAGTCATAACACTTTCTGGCAGCGTCGAATTAAAAGCGAAATGCGCTGCAAGCAAATTGGCTTTTTCTCGAGAACTGTCAAAAGGGGTGTCATTATAAACGAGCGTGGGAACCGAAGACGAAGTTGAATTTCGAATGTTTTTCACAAATGACCAAAAATTCTTACTACCTTTGGGACATTGTAGTATTTTTGCCTTAATTTTTTCTAATGCAAAAATTTGGTTCTACGAATGTGAACGTTGCAAGGCTTTCTAGATTGTTGAAACTTTTTCCGATTTTCCTCAGTGGGGTTGGCTTTATAAGTCCGGAAACTTACTTCTCTAACCCTAATAACCTCTTTACAACTCGAATCAAACCATGCATTTTCTTTCGGTTTGATAGATTTTAGCCTATTCGGGATAAAATTTCTCATTCCGAGAAGAATTAAATTTCTTATCATATGTGCGCTGGAGTCTACGTCACTACCGAGGAAGCATAGTGACCAGTTAAAGTTCCTGAAGAAATTATTGAGACCGTCCCAGTTGGCTTTCTCATATTGCCAAACGGTTCTCTTAGTTGATTTGAGTATAATGTTGTGTTTTGTCCCAGGAACCTTCAGCTCTTCTTGACAGCTAGTTACAAGCTTTGACTTTATAACTGCGGCAGCTATCGCTTTTATTGCTATTGTCGATAAAAAAGGTAATATCAGTATGTATTATCTCCAGTATTGATACGAGCTTAGCAGCATTTTTCACTGCCACGACCTCAGCCTGGAAGACACTACTGTGATCAGGTAGCCTAGCGAAGCTGGCTAATTTAAGGTTTTCTGAGAAAAAACCTGCACCAACTCCAGCATCCATCTTTGAGCCGTGATGTCGGTATAGATAGTTACTGGAGTTTTATAGATAGTATGGAGTTCGTTACCCATATTTGTCTAGTTTTGGTGATATGTAGTTAGTGCACAGTTGACAAATGTAACATATATGATTGAATTTTGTTCCGATTGCACTCAGTTTGACATTCCGCTCTACATTAACCAACCGTTGTATTTTAACTCTTCTGGCTAGTCGCAGGTGTCACTATACAGTCCATACAGCCAATTGTTGTATCTTCTCATTCATATTCAACGCTTATGGCCACAGACCCGCCATATAATGATTTTGATAAAAACTCCGGTTTTCTTTTATACAATATCATGCGAGCTGTGCGGACCTATAGACATACAATAGTGTGCCTTGTGCTATCTGAACATACAACTAAGCGATCAGAGTGTATAAGTTTTTCTATGGCGGCCAGTAACGGACCTATATTGGCTAATTACAATCTTATTTGGGGCCTCACCAACAGCGTTTTCGAAGAAGAATAGACGAACGATAACTCACGAAATAGTAATGTCTGGATTGGCACTTGGTGAACGTCTTGTAGGTTGATGGTGGTACAATTTAGCATCGTCCAAAAATGCGACTGCTAATTTGACATCAGTGACTATATAAAATACACCCAAATTGTACTGCCGCTGTAAGAACAACATGGCCGTGAGAGGCTGTCAACACTTACTCGTTTCTCTTGGAAAGCCCTTTGTTAAAAAAAAAATACTCATGAAAATGGTAGGCGCAAAAAACATGAGTAATAGTTGGTTATACTCTGTCCAACAAAAATAGTTAGTACAGACCTTAAGAGAGAGCTTTTTGAAACAAAATGATGCCTGTCGCTGAAACTCACCACTGAAAATAACCACTGAGTTGGTTTCGTAATCATTTTAAAACCAGCGTATATTCCACCATGACGATCTGTCTTCTGCACATCCAAATGCAAATTCAAACTGCTGCTTGGGTGGCTTCACCATGCACTACTCGATTCTCGTTGTGGGCTTTTAACACAAATATATTGAATCAATGTTACCACTGCTACGTTTATGGTAATTTAGTATGCTTAGTATAATGCAACCCTGTAAGAGCTTTTAAACAGTAGGAGCTTATTGGCATCTATTACAGTCAGAGTAAGAGGGAAGCATCCTGTCTCCCCTGTACTGAGTATTTTTGTAGGACATAGTATAGTGGTTTACTATGTTTCCATCGGATTTCTTTAATTTCAGTCCAAATCTTCGCATTTCACCATAATAGTTATTTATGGTCACGAGTCCATTTTAAACTTCACCATATGTAGGTCAATAGCTTTTCCTATTCAAATAATGTTCTATCACTCTCACGTAAGGATGTAAAGAGAGAGTATCAATTTTTAATTGAAATTTGGGGATGGCTCAGGTTGACACAATACAGGGTGGCCCACGAATCGTGCTACAATAAGAAATTTAAATAACTTTTATTTCAATCGATGTATTTCATTAATTTTTTTTATTGGATTAAAAATTAAATTTTATTTTAAATAACTAATGGTTTTTAAAGATGATAGACCGCAAATGACCTCCACGATCATCCACGCATATGCGGCATCTGATCAGAAAATTGTTCATTGCGGACTGAAGGGTTGAAATTGGGATCGCTTCAATTATTGTCTTAGTGGACTGCTTCAATTCAGTCAAATTCCTGGGTTTCGTTTTGTACACTTCCTGCCTGCCATAACCCCATAAGTAAAAGCCTGGTGCAGTCAGGTCAGGTGACCTTGGCGCCCAGCGAAAAGTGCAGTTTCTGGGTATCAATATGTCGGGGAATTTTCGTTGGAGCTCCGCCATAACTTGTGTGGCTACGTGTGCACTTGCTCCATCTTGTTGAAACCAAATCCTGTTGGATATGTCTTCGCCGAAGTTCTGGGTAAACAAACTCTTTCACAACTTTCAATAACGGACCCCATTGACAGTTTGTGTTACACCGTTTTCTTCAACGAAGTATGGCCCGACAATACACCTTGATGAAACTGCGCACCCCACAGTGATTCGTTCTGGGCGCAGTTCCGTCTCATGGAGCATTTATGGATTAGATTCACTCCATATACGGCAATTTTGTTTGTTAACATTGCCGTTTAAGTCAAAATGGGACTCATCAGACATGAACAAACAATTTATCAATGTGTTGTCTAAAATTCCAGGCGAATAGGCAAATCCTGAGGGACTTTGTAAGGAAACAAGTTTAAGTCATCATGAAGTAGCCGTTGTAATGACCGTCTGCTAACTCCAATTTGGCCCGATAAGTTTCAAGTCAAAAAACTTGGATTTGCCTGTATTGCCGATGCAACAGCCACGATTGTATCATAACCCGAACATTGGGATCTCGATTATACGGCCTTCGTTCGATACTCACACTATGTTATTGAAAAAACTTCATTCAAATGTGATCTAGACTCAAATCATCTTAATAATTATTTTCTTAATAATAATGTTAATAACACCGACAACATTAATGACCTAAGCCGGAATCTGCTTAATTCTTCAGATGATGAAGAATTTCACCCAAAACTCTTTTGAATTTCATTGCATCTCTGAGTTTGAAGCATTATTCGCAATTAAACAAGTAAAGTCCAATGCAATAGGTTGTGATGGGGTATCTTTAAAATTGATTAAAATGATTTTGCCTCACATTTATTATACATTTACCCACATTATAAACTGCTGCATAATGAGATCCGAATTCCCAGCAATTTGGAAATATGCTAAAGTGATTCCGATACCGAAAAACTCCAATAGAAGTATACCTGATGACTATAGACCTATAAGTATTCTGCCATTTCTGTCAAAAGTTTTTGAAATATTAATGCGGGATCAAATAAACGATCATATTAACAACAACAATTTACTCACCACTTGCCAGTCGGGTTTCCGTAAAAACCATAGTTGTACAACAGCTGAATATTGTTGAAGAATTAATATATGAACTCGATAGTAATAATATTTCAATTTCATGCCTGCTTGATTTTTCAAAGGCTTTTGATAGTGTTGATCATAAAATGCTTGTTAGCAAGCTCAAACACAACTTTTTCTTTAGTTAAAATTCCCTACTTCTAATTGCTAGCTGCATAGATGAAAGGTTTCAACAGGTGTGTACAGACTCTGGTGTATCTTCATTATTCAAAGTTAAGTGTGGAGTTCCTCAAGGGTCTATTTTAGGTCCACTACTTTTTTCCCTCTTCATTAATGATCTACCTGAAGGAGGTAAACAACCTTGGAATTATTATTAATCGTAAACTCTCCTGCGAAAGTCATAATAACATGGTTGTTAAACGAATCTTTGGTGGACTGCGTCAGCTTTATATTTCTTCTAACGTTGTTCCGGTCTTTACTAAATTACAACTGGTGAGAGCTCTTTTTATTCCATTTATTAATTACTTTTCAGTTGCTTATTGTAATCCTGATATAGCTTCTTTCCGAAAGTTAAAACTAGCATTTAATTCTACAATATGTTTTATATATGGACTTCGTAAATTTGACCACATTTCGAGATTCTCTTCAAATATAACTGGATGTACTCTTAGACAACACATTAACATACGAAATTGCATTTTCCTTCACAAAATTATTCAAAGTCACCAACCATCATACCTGTTTGAGAAAATAATCTTCGCAAACTCTATTCGAACGAAAAATATAATTCTTCCTCGCTTTAAATATTTAAATAGCCAACGACTTTTCTTTGCTCACGCTATAAGATTGTGGAATTATCTACCATTGTCAATTCGCTTAGTAATTTCAAGCATAAAGTTAAAAAAATTACTGTTATCATATGTTAAAAGTAATCAAAGGAATAACTTATTTAATTGAAATAATATTCTCTCATAATAATTATAGCTGTATATACCTACATTGTGTAAATTTCTTTTAAATATATCTAATCAAAACTATTTAATATAATGTTTAAGTACAAATTAAAAGAATTTAATTCTTAATGTACTACCGAATTCTAATTTAAATAAAAAAAATAAAAAAAAATTAAAATAAAAAAAGTTATTACGTTTTATTTTAGTAGCACGATTAGTGGCCCACCCTGTATTTTTTGTTGTTTGAGATTTTTCGAGACTAACACCAATTTGAAATCACGAAAGTTTCTTTTGAAATCTGAAATTTCTCCTCGGTTAGAACAGATTATTTACAATTTTTATCATCATAAAAATAAATTATGAAACATGCTGACAGAATACAAAAATTCCGAAAACCCAAAATGCCGAAAATCTAAAGTGTCGAAAATGTCTAAAAATCTAATCTAATCTAAAAATTTATTAATCACGGTACCTAGTGTAACTACAAATATGTCTTCCTACTTTGAGGCTGTTGCAATTATAATTAACCCTCATGTGTTTAAAACCTCGGAGCGATTTCCCTAGAACTCAACAGAATTGCAACTGTCTGTTAAACGGCTCACGCAGAGAAGATTTGCACACTGATTCGGGACAAGATATCTTTCGCTACAGCACTCTTACTAGTCGTCAACGACAATTTTATATCACCTTTCGCACCAAACACATTTTAATCTGCAATAATAGCCTTTTCAATCTGGCCTTAAACAATCTGGGTGAAACCTAATTTGATGTCCAAATACTATTCCTTTCAGTCTACGTCCTTAGCTGACAACACGGTTCTTATTATTTGAGGTATATTAGAACTCATAGCATTTTGAAAAAATAAATAAATAAAATAAAAAAAACAAAACAAAAGACCCAGAATCGTTCGTTTAAAAATTTTAGTGTTATCACGTCTACTGTTAGTTTCAACCCAGAGCTTTCAATGCTAGTACTCGCCTAGAAGACTACCAAGATATAGAGTTTCTACCTATTGCTCGCTAAGATAAAGTATCTTAATCTGCACGTAGCGATGTGTTATTAATTATTTTATTAAAAAACTCGTCCACTGATTGATTATTAGAGTTCAAAATATGCCAACTTTTCGGGTTAACTTTGAGTCTGCTAAAGTCCTTCTTAAAATGTAATAGATTAGGAAAGTTTACAGAATACCATTTATGCTTTAGAAGATAGTCATGAAGTTGATGCAAATGCAACTGATTTTAGCAAAGCATTTGATAAGCTCTCGCATAAAATTATTCTTTTCACACTTAAAGCATACGACTTCCCTCCCCTGTTTATATCTTGGATCCAGTCCTATATAAACGATCGCCAATACACAGTTATTTTTAGATCATGCACTTCGAACCCTATTAGTTCAACATTAGGCGTTCCGCATGGAAGTCACTTAGGACCCTTGTTTTTCCTGTTAACAATTAATGATGTGGAATTTATTCTCTCAGGATCTGACCTTAAGACTTACGCAGATGATATGCGGATATCAAAACACATTTTATGCGCCACATATGCTCATTTGTTACAAAAAGATCTAGACTGCTTCTTTATTTGGTGTCAACATAACTTCCTCGAGCTTAACGTAAGTAAATGTCAAGCAATTACCTATTCCCGAAAACGTCCGCCTTTGTCGCAACGCTAATATTTAATAAATGATTAACCAATTCCAATAGTCACCTCCATTTGCAATTTGTAACAACCAGCTCAAATTTCGTCAACATATAAACAGCCTCATTAATAGAGCAAATTCTACCCTTGGGTTCATTAAACGCTTATCCGACTCCCCATACATGGAGGGTCGCTGCCTGACATATTGCGGTCTTCCATCGATTGCGGTCCCTCGCACGTTCCCTCCAGTCGTCGAGACCAAGCGCTCTTGCGTCTGTAACCGCCTGGTCCCTGTAGCGGAGGTTCGGTCTTCCTGGTCATCTCGAACCTGCGGGCTGGGATTCGAACATTTTCTTGACTGGAGCGTTGTTGTCCATTCACTCGATGTGGCCGAGCCAGTGTAGTCGCCGCGCTTTGGCTCTTTGGACTACATCCACATCGTGGTAGAGCTCGTACAATTCTCGATGGAATATTCTCCTCCATTCGCCCTCTTCGCATATAGGACCAAACATTCTCCGAAGAAAAAAGCGCCCAGTATCAATTCCGCTTTTTAACTTATCGTCCAACAATCGGCGCCGTAGAGTAGAACTGGTAAAATTAGCGTTTTGTATAGCGTGCACTTTGTCTTTCGAGACAGGAGTTTTGAACCCATTTGTTTGGCCAAACCGAATACCAGCGGTTCGCTAGGGTAATTCTTCGTCGAATTTCCACTAAGGTGTCGTTCGTGGAATTGATGTTTGTTCCGAGGTAGGTGAACTCCTTGACTAACCCGAAATTACTGCTACCAACAGTGACGTTTTGTCCTAGGCGATGGACAAATGATGCTTTGTTTGTTGATAGCATATACTTGGTTTTGTCCTCATTCACTTCAAGACCAACGCATTTCGCCTGTTCATCAACAGCTGTGAATGCTTCAAATACAGCTCGCTTGGAGCGGCCGATGATATCAATGTCGTCCGCATAACCAAGCAGTTGGGAAGACCTGTTGAAGATAGTGCCTTCCAGATTAACACCGCTCTTGCGTACTATATGCTCCAGGACTATGTTGAAGAAGTCACATGATAGCGCATCTCCTTGTCTGAACCCTGTTCACGTCTGGAAAAGCTCAGAAAGGTTGCAGAAAGGTTTTAGATGCTCACATAGTACGTTGTATAGCATCTTGTAGGCAACATTAAGCAGGGATATGCCTCTGTAGTTTTTGCAGGACATAGGATCGTTTTTTTTTGTGTAGATTCGGCATGCGGAGCTATTTGCTTGCATTAAGCTTAATAATAATAATAACTAGACTAGCAGTTTTAGGAGGGTCGTGCACAGCTAAGAGGCTATTGCATACAAGAAGGTCTATTGGTCCATTATGATCCCTTATCAGACAGAGATGTCCCTTAACTAATGTTGAATGAAGACTGGTTCATTTAACAATCAGCCCGTACTATCTATATATTTGTTTCATATTTGAGCCTGAACTAGGTCGTCCAGTTCATCAACAAACCTGTTTCCGAAGATTCGGAGGCGATTTGCTTGCAGATTTGAACAGTCGTAGAGCACGTGTTTAATGGTTTCTATTTCATCAACATCCTGACAGTTTCTATACAGAAATCGGTTGCCAATACCGCCTTCGGTGTCTTGGCTTATTTAACGTGAATATAGTTGACAAGTTGCAGAATAATTTTAGTTTTTTTTATTTCCCTGTCACACTGTCAAATAGATCTTCGTATTTAAGAAGGCCCTCCACTGCGAACTTCCAAGTGTCGTAGTGTACTAGCCACGAAACTTCTGTATTAACAAGACAGAGGACGATGTTGCCATCGCGTGTTTCGACGTAAAAACAAGAATCCAAAAATATCTGACATATCCGTAGGAAATTTGCCTTTAAATCAATCTAATAAGAAATTCCCTAACTTATCTATAAATTATAGTAGATCTGGACATATAACCTGTTAGAAAAATTTAGCTTAAGCCACAAAGCCCAATAAATAATAATGCAGACTTGTTTCGATGAAAGTTTAGACAAAAAGAAATATAAAGATAGCGTATTTTTTGACAGCTGGGGAATACAAGCATGACAAATATGCAAGGAGTTGCCAGTAGTCTTATTTTGAGTTTATTCTATTACAATAATTTTCTGTGACAGTAAGTTGTGTATACATTCGCGATCTTTATGCATTTCAGTCCCACAGATATAAAAAGGTTTTTTTTCAAAGATTGGATTGAAATTCTATGTATTCACGTTCAATTAACCTAATTCGAGTTCTGTATTGCTTTCTCAAAAAAAAAAAAAAAAAATGAATCAATTTATTGAAAATTTACATTAACCCAATTTTTTTTTTAAACAAATTTCATAAAGTGAGACAGAATCCTTCAATACACATTCCTAACAAGAATTATTCGGCTATAAATTATTTAGCTTATCTTTCGCATAATAAAAAGCATTTGAAAAGAGAAAGAGAAACAGCGCTCCACAAAGCATCTTTAGCCCAATTTGCTTAAATTAAAATTTATAACTAACAATTCACAAGCTGTCACGTTCCAGAAAGAAATCCACTGCTCCCACCACCCGACCGGCCGGCATCGGAATAATACAAGCCAACACAAACGATCTGTCCGACCGTCATCATCGTCCGTCGTCGGTCGTCCGTCCTATAGTTCTCATTCCTCTATGCTATTCCGTAGGTTGGTCGTATATTTTGTGCAAAACGTATACATCCATTTTGCAAGAGCAAATAAATATTTTCCATTAAAAATGCAGATAGAAATCCTTTTTTTGTATTCTTTTCGCAACAAAGGAATGTATAAACTTGGTTGTTTTTTTTTCGGCCAACCAACAAACTTTCATACTCCCACAGCTTCCCGGATTACTTTCGGCACTCGACAGCGGATGAATATGTATCGCATTGTTGCCGTCAGAGGGCCAAACTTATTCTAATGGGCAAAAAGTTCGTGTCAAACTAAACCCACATCCACATCTTTCTATATGTAGGTTTTCGGAGTTGCTTCCTTTTAAGTCAGCCATTGTCAATGGTGTCGCTTGTCGTTTTCGTTGATGTCACCAACGACCTGTGGCGCGCGGTGGCGGGTGCGGTGAAATTGAGCAGAAGTGTACAACTCCCTCTAAGATGTATTGTCCTGTCCACGTTGGTTTATAGCAATAGCATACAGTCACCTTCTTCTTTCTTTTTTTTTCGTCTAAGGAAGTTGTTTTCATTTGCAAAAGTCCTTGCACCGGAAACAAAAATAATTTTCCACACAATTACTTGAAAAACTAACTTCCTCAATCCACAAGGTGGGCGGGTGCTATAGAAAAGCTAATTTGTTCGTCCTGGCGGACAACACTACAAATCAGGTAACTGTATACAATGGCGTTGTTCTGCTATATCGTTGCCGCCCTTGTAGTCATTACGACACACCAAATTAGGACATCTGTGCGACATTAATATTCATATTTCAATTTTTTCTATGATCCCTTTGATTGCAAGGACTTAAATGAGAGTGTATGTATTTGTATTCGAAATCCGAGTTGGATGATCATACACAAATAACGTCACCCAGAGTCACACTGGCTGTCAGTCTGGGATTCGAAAAACTCAATTAAAAACGAATTCGAATGAAATTGGTCAGCACGGGTTGTTTGAGCGTCCATGAGTGTGAAGACCCAATCCTCGGTTCCGACATGTCCCATTTCAGGAAAAATCGAAAATGTTGTTTTTATTTTTTTTACCGCGCTCAGAGATTTCACATAAATCAAAGTTATTACTCGTTGTTCAGATGAATTTCTGGTGATGGTGTATGGGGTTGTTGGTATCGTATCGTTGGTGATAGAGATGGATTGGTGGGATAGCTGGATTTAAGCCCGTTCTGTATCTGAAGGGATTTTCGTGCTGCGCAACTAAAGTAGTTATGTGTTACTATGTTTAAATTATATTCACCGGCACCCGCATATCCATAAAAAAGAGAAATTAATTTATTAACGAACCAAAGCAACGAATTAAACTGACAGGCCCGTAGCAGTCGGTGGGTCACTCAATGCTACCAACCAACAGAATGGGCAACGGGAAGATGAGAAGGATACATGCAGTTGTTGTTCTGTTCGAACAGGATTGTGTATGATGATAAATGAGCTTTATTTTTTGTACTGTTAGACAAGGTTTATTTTTGGTTTTCGGGAAAAGAGTTGGGTTGAGAGAATTTCAGCTTCAGTTAAAAAAATGAGCTGGGAGTTTTCCAGTGTTTTTTTTTATGTTGCAACTTTGTTGGTAATGGTTGTAAATTTCATCATTTGTATCGCATCTTTAATGGAATTAACATACACGATATAATTTTAATTAATTAATAACTGTGTGCATAGTTTCGGCTTAGCTTTAAAAAGTTAACTGAAATAACTTTGCAAAATGTAAAATAACTGCAGCTAAAAATATTTGCTTAATTTATATTTCAGGCTGGCGAGTTAAAATCAATTTGGATCTGTTGTTTTTTTTTTAATATTTTAAACATAACGATTATATTGATAGGGCTGTAAAACATATGATTGAAAATGGAAGTGGAAAAATGGTTTAAATTATATAAATCAATATTTTAAAGTATTAAATTGAAAAATTTGAGAGTGATTTCACTCGAAAACTCGAGAGAATTACTCTCGCTGGCTGATATTCAAATTTTGTCTTATTATTTTATACTTGCCGTTCTGTACGATTAGTACTCTCTGGGAACAATTTAAAAGAGCATAACATTTTATTTAAATAATACTGGAGAAGAATCAAATACCTAGCTTTAAGAAAAACTTGATTTTTCCCATTTTGAAAAAAAAGTGATTCAAAGGAATCTGAGGCATTTCCTTTTTTTTAATATTCACGGACTCGTACGGAAAAAAACTATTACACGATAGATAATAATATTCTCCTTATATAAAGTGCATGTGACGCTCATACTTGATTTTAAGGCCTATTCAACGAACTACAATAGACGGTCGATATGGTGAATCTCGTTCGAGTGAACTATCCAATATAGTGAACACACAAAATTTTATACAGGGTACTCTAAATAGTGAACAAGAAAAATATCAATATAATGAACACTAATTTTTTTTCTCAGAATTTGCCATCTAAAATGCGTCCATAGAATGTCGATAGGGTCTTACCGTTAGTTTCATTTCATCAAAGGATGTTGTTATTTATATTGATAAGGTCGTTGAATGGCGGTATATGATAACATTATTCTGACATTTTAGTTTTAAGACATTTTAAAAAAAAGCTGTCCAAAACAATTTAAAATTAAGAAAGACAAAGGAAGGTAATAAATTATTAAAATTTCTCTCGAAATAGTGAACATGCCTGGTTTTTATTACTTCACTATATCGAGCGTCTACTGTATAACGAAAATTCGGTCAATTTGTCTTTTTTACTTGCTATGCAGGTACTAGATATAGAGCAAGTTTTGTATTTTGTAAATTGGATTAGACTACAAATTTTGTAGTCAATTTTAATCAACGTGAATAATAACATAAAATAAAATAAACTAAAATAAATTAAAATAAAATAAAATAAAATAAAATAAAATAAAATAAAATAAAATAAAATAAAATAAAATAAAATAAAATAAAATAAAATAAAATACGAGTGAAATAAAATAAAATAAAATAAAATAAAATAAAATAAAATAAAATAAAATAAAATAAAATAAAATAAAGTAAAATAAAATAAAATAAAATAAAATAAAATAAAATAAAGTAAAATAAAATAAAATAAAATACCGGGTTATCCATTTTGCGGTTTCAAAATTAAACATAAATAAAGCACATACTAAACATTTTTTTTCACGATATTTCCTTTTTATTATAAAGTATGAACGTTGACATTATGTGAAAAACACTACATCATTTAAATGACCACCAAGCCAATTGTTGCAAATATCCATTCTTCTAAGGCAATTTTCGACCACTTTTTGACACATATTGGGCGGTATCTCAGCCATAACTTGACGAATGTTGGTTTTCAAGTGCTCAAGAGTTAAAGGTAGCGTAGCGCCACAACAAAAATCCAGCGGTGATATCGCCACGACGAGAAATTAAGCGGCCAGGAAATGTCTCTTGCAATAAAGCCATATTCGCTCGATTTGTGTATAATGTGGCACTGTCTTGTTGAAACCACAAATTCTCCAAGTCGTATTGTTCAATAGCAGGCAAAAAAAAGTCGTTTATATCACCATAATGCTCCGAATTGACGATGACAGTCATTCCATCGTCGTTTTCGAAGAAGTAAGGTCCAATCACACCTCCGGACCAAAGAGCGCCCCAAACAGTGACTTTTTGTGGATGTAATGGCCTCTCTGCAATTATTTGAGGATTCTCAGAACCCCAAATACGACAATTTTGTTTACTAACATACCCACCGAGTGAGAAATGTGCTTCTTCGCTGAAGAAAATTTTGTTCGAAAAATCGACGTCCACCGTCTGTTGTTCAAGCACCCATTCGACATATCTACGAAGTTGTGAATGGTCAGCTGGCTTCAGTCGTGTGATGTGGACTTTATATGGATCTAAGTGTAGATCCAAATGCAAAATACGCCATAATGTGCCGTAAGACAGTCCTAATTCCTGAGAACGACGAGGAATCGACACATTCGGGTCTTCGGCAACACTTTCACTTACAGCAGCGATATTTTCAGCGGAACGAGCGAAACCAATCCAGTCTCTTCAAATTTCTTCACAATTTTGCCAATTGCTTGCGTAGTTGGACGATTATGTAAACCATTATCTCCTCTTAAAGCACGATATGTGGCTGCAGCAGAATCACCATTTTTGTAGTAGGGTTTACCAATTTTTATTCGTTGTGCGATAGTTAAGCGCTCCATTTTCGCAAATGTCAGACTTTCAACTGAAAAAAACATTGGTTTAACAACTTAGTTTGACAGATGTCGAATTCCAGCTCTATACTTTAGAAAACGCAAAATGGATAACCCTTAAAAATAAAATAAAATAATATAAAATAAAATAAAAATAATGTTTTATAAATTATTTTAAATCATTCGTCGGTTAACATAAACTTAGTTAATAAGTAATTATTAAGATCAGAAGAGCGCAAGCAATGCAGAATATTGCATTAAATCATTGTTGACAAAATGTAGAGGAGTATTCCAGGAAAATTAGATACAAAAATGAGCTTCAATGAGAGCTTCATTTTTGCTTCCTAAGCATTTTCTAAAAAGTACCCTAACTTTGGAGCAGAGCAAAGAATGTTTGAAGAGGGAAAAGGGTGTAAAATTCAGTTTTTTCCAATTCAGGTAATGGAAAACAATAGGTGTTTTTGACAATAGTTTGACGAGCAACTTAAATTTGGCACTCTATAACTCACATACAAATTGACAAGCAAAAGTCGTTGCTGTGTCGTTTTGTAGATAATTAAACTGGCTACAAGTCGTTCGTAAGAAATTTTGAGAAAAATAAGTGCTTTTGGAATTACTGAACAAAATAAAATAAATTATTAGTTTTTCCCTTACGGTTCCACACTTTAAACTTGTTTTTTTTTTTAAATAGAACATGTTTTCCAAACATAATTAAAAATAAGAGACTAAAAAGCTTGTACAGACGGTTTACTGATACACGAGACCTGGAGATTAGGACACTGAAGTCGTCCATCAAAAACATCAACCAATTGATCAAAGAAAATTATAGATTGGCTATTAATTTGTTCTGGGACAACAAAATTCGTGCCGTTAACTCCAGCGACCCAAGTATGTTCCCAAAAATTAATAAGATTTTTAGAAGAAAGGATCAAAACGATCTTCCGTGTCTTAAGCTCCAGAGAACGACAGAGAACAGAGACGTACTTCTGACAGCAGGCATAGACCCAGAGGATGCCGTATTGGACGATGACCTCTATATAATCGAAGATCCGCAGGAGAGAGTGGAGGCTGTGGGGGCGGCTTTCCAGCAAGTGTACAAGGTGAATGCTAGCATTCGCCCGAATCATGACCTGGAGAACAGAGCTCTGCTTCATCACTTATTGCTCCGGAACGATATAACCGAATGGCGATCTGAGAACCTTGGTTTTACCAGGTTTAATGATGAAGATTTGGCAAACGCCATAATCGCCGACCGAAATGGGCCCAGCCCCTGTTAATTTCGAAGAATGAGCTCCAGCTCATCTTCGATTCATTAAAGAAAAAGAAGTCTGCAGGAGTCGATGGTATATCCAACGTTGTACTACGACATTTGCCTCAAGAAGCAGTTGACATTTATACTACACTGTTTAACAACGCGCTGAATAATGCATATTATCCAGTGCGGTGGAAGACAGCTGTGGTGCACCCTCTCCCAAAAAAGGGAAAGGACAACTCCAATCCGGCGAATCTCCGGTCGATAAGTCTTCTTCCGAGTATCAGCAAAGTATTTGAAAAGGTTATTAATAGAGCCCTGTTCAAGTGGGCGGAGGACAAAAATATCATCCCGGATAATCAGTTCGGTTTTAAGGCGGGACATGACACAATTCATGCCGCGTCTAAACTTGTTTCTGATATCCAATGGAACAAAACTAAAAAGCAGTGTACGGGTGCCTGTCTGGTTGACTTGGAGAAGGCCTTCGACACCGTATGGTTAGAAGGTCTCTATCTAAAGCTAACCAGACTAGGTATAAGTAAACCTCTATTATATATGCTTTATGACATGCTAAATGGTAGAAAGTTTGGGGTCAAGAGTGGCAATGTAACTCTTACCGCAATTTTTAATTAAAATAATGGTCTTCAGCAGGGAGCGGTTAACTCGCCGATTCTATTCAGCATTTACACCAGCGATCTGATAGGTAGTCTAACTCAGGCAATTGCCTACGCCGACGATCTAATTGCATACAGAACAGCTAATACAGTTGAGGTCATCAAAATTCTTTTGCAGAGTGACTTCGACAAGATTGAAACTGTTCTGTTTAGGTCTCCGTTGTCTAGTGCCTCAAGGGCTACAAGAAAGAACTGGCGCAAGCTGGTGATCGTAGGGCCACTGGCGAGTAAAATTGTAGTAAAGTACCTTGGTATAACCCGATCGATTTGAATCGGTTATATTGACTACCAATCATTAGAGTTGTGCAAAACAGTTCCAAAATCCAACGGTGGAACATGGAACTGTTTTTTTTTCGGTCGGAACAAGTTCCTGCAACCATGTCCGCGGAAATATTAAGGGAATTATGAGCACGATGAACAGATCGCACCGATTTACATTCAGCCGAACATGAAGGCAGAAAGAACTACAATAAATGAAATATACTACATACCTACGTAGTAATAAGCACAAATAAGCCATACTAAGATCGGGAACCTTCGTACGTTTCACCCCCCAAAAACCATTTAATTATATTTTTGTATTTGTACCTTTGAAACTCTGTCCGTGAATAGATGGGAATTCGAAACAAAATGAAAACAAATTAAAAGGGCTGTTTTGTCTATGTACCTATAGGAAGATGAACAGAAAATATTCTTGTGTCTATTGGAAGATGAACGGAAAAATTACTTGTGTGCGTTGGCAAATGTCAAATGAAAGCAGAGTTTTCGGGTCTTTATGTTATTAGTTTATGGTAATAAGTGTGGATGTGGAACTACGAAGAAATTTTAATCGGTCCGACCTCTCATCATGCCAATAGTTCCTCCTTTAGTTCTATATCTTCTTCAATCACATTACCTTTAACATTTTTGTTGTAGTTCCTTTATATTCGACTGAATGCCAATCGGTCCGATCTCATTATCATAATACCCTTTATAGTCCCGTCTTTTGTTTCGTTATATTTCCATTCTTTATCATTAGGAATAGCAAACGTGTTCGAGGCAATGTGCTTGAAGAAGATTAGAACTAAAGGAGGAACTATTTGCATGTTGAGAGGTCGGACCGATTAACGTATATCTCGTGCCTGTATTGTATGTATCTGCTATACTCTATAGATAGTCTCTCCAATTCCAATCCAACTCGTTCTCATTCTTGTGTGTGGGTGTTGGCTTTGCCGGGGAATTTCGCAACATTATCATTGTATATATATTCCATAGTACTATCATGAAGCGGAACGTCCGAGGCGCCCTCTGATGAACTCGCTGAAATTTACAACTCTGCTGATTGGGCAGACTCTCAGAGAGCGAGAATTTGAAGGATTGACAAATAAAAAATAAGGTAAGACAAATAGATAATGAGGGAGAAGAATGCAAAAAGCTAAAGAAGGATAAAAGAAAATATATTTTTGGCATTTTTCTTTCACATTTATTATAAACTGGAGAAAATACCTATGTAGGAAGAATATCCCAATTTCAATTTGTAAGTATCCCGTTCGACCTACTTTTGTTTAGGATATACCTAGGTATGTATATTTCGCTTTGTTTTGGTTTTTTTAACCAAGATTTTGTGTAATTTTTCTTTGGACATTGTAGGTACGTGTGTGAAATATATTTTGCCGATTGCCGTCGGTTGTGTGTAAAAAAAATGCAATTCGGTATTTTTTTTATTTTTGTGTGATAAAGTGTTTTTGTGAAGTTGAAGTTAGTGATGTTCGGTGAAAAAATTGTGAAGTGTCTTTATACCGATATAGTAGTTACCTACCTATTGGTAGGTAGGTACACAAAAATATTTTTTTCAGATCAAAATACCTAGGTATGTAGGTACCTACCTGCAGTGAGTAAAAATGCATTCTTATAATAATAAAATGCGCCACTACTGGATCGTACAAACTGGATATTGTTGCTAACAACTTTAATGTAGGTAAGAATTGAAGCTGTTAGAAAGTAGGTATTCTAGTTATCAATTGAATATGCAATTTGAATATGCAAAATTATTAAACATTTTTGGAAGCATTTCCATTTTTAAAAAATTATTTTGATCGGTTCATTCAAAAATGATATAGTATAAAATATGAAAAATGGTTCTATACCTACATACCTACATATTTGAAATTTGAATTGCACATTTTACATTATATATCAAGCCTTGAAATTGAATTGAAATATAATGTAAATAAATCAGAAAGGAATACCTACATATGCAAATATTTTATTCATTTACAAACATTTCAAATTAAAATTCAAAAATGTTTCCATTATATATTAATAACAGATATTTAATAGAAAACCATTTATCTCTTTTTCCAGTAGGACAATTATATTTCACGTGCACCTATTGCAACCAGGATTGGATTTGACTTTAAAAACTATTCGGAAGATTGCCTATGAATATTTTTCACTTTTTTCAAAAATGCAAAAAAAAATTGATTTCATTTCATTTATTTCGAAGAAACATTAAATTTATCATATCGAGGATTTCGAAAATCGTAAAAAACTGATTCTGTGGTTCGTTTTTGTATGCACTAGAACTTGGAGTTTGCCTGCGTAAGTTAATATTGTCGTTATTATGAATAACCAACGGAGAATTCAACTGAAAGCTAACGTATTTCTATTACTAATTTTCACACATTTATTTAAAAAAATCGAGTTGGATTTTCGACCAATAACTAAGAGAATAGTTCAGTATCAGCTCCATGTGTCAAAATCAATCAATTAAAAAACGTTCGCTTTTCTCCTAACAATCGATTGGATTTTCATAATGATGAACAAAACAAAACTTTGTAAGTATGTGTCTACCAAGTTTGAAGAAAATCGCTTCAGCTTCTATCATTGGAATGCTGAGTTTGGTGAAAATCTTAATATATACATTTTTGTATTACATTACCCAATTGTGCCTAAATATATACACAAAATGTATCGCAATTAAAAATAAAGATTTTTGTTTTATTTTGTTTGTTTTTTTTTTTTTTGCGAATAAATTCTAATTTAATATTTATTTACTTTTCTTGTTTTTATTTTAAATTATGTTCTAATATTTATGGAGTCTGCTCATAACAACATAAGTCAATTTTTTTCGAAAATAATACACAGTTTTTTTAATCGATTCAAAATAGCTTTTAACGGCCTTTAGTCCAACAAAAATTGGCGTTTCGTTTTTTTAATCAGTCATTAATAACGGGAAAAGGTAGTTTTTGGAAATCTTTTCTTTGAAAAAAAAATAGTTATATTTGTTACCTCTAATAAAAAACATTTTTTGGCTTTCGATTTTCTGTAAAACGGTCCATTTGATTGTTTTCAAATTTTTCAAAACATTCAACCTTCCATGAATCGTTTCCTATTTTAACGTTTCATTGTAACAAAAGTATACTTATATATATATATTCTTGATTGACAGGGAGTTGTAATTTAAATAAAATGTTTTGTTTCCTTAACCTCTTTTTTCAAACTCTCCAAGTGCTTGTTCTACGGTACCTTTTGGAGGGCGGAATCGAAGAAAGGTTTCTTGGTTTTTCTTGGCGTTAGTGAGTCTCGCCACACAGATGAGCAGACAAAGCATATTTTTTAATATTGTACTTGATATATTCTCCTGCAAGGACAAACTAATTGGCGAATCTTACGGCAGTTATGTCTGGGGAAGTGGGTGGTGTTAAAAAGAAAGTCCTTGATGCTTGTCCAATGGCTAACTCACGTTTTAAATTTAGTTTAATTCCGATCACTTAAAAATATATCGGAATTAAAAGTTTTTCTTGGCAGTGTTAATACTATTGTCCATTTTTTTTAACAAATCAACTAAATGTTCAAAATTTTTAAAGCAAATAGCCAACCCACGAAAGCCTGGGTTATCGGAAACTCGCTGGTATTATTTTTTTTAAACTGTAGATTAGATACAATTCTAACTTTTATTAGAATATTAGACAACCCTAGTGATTGGGACACTGACTCGCTTTCTATTGCCGAGAGCTTGTTAATTATATTAGAGACACTAGATTTTTGTTTTTTTATTAATAGTCTTTCTGAAATTTTTGCTAAGACTGACTTTCTTTACAATTGGTTCAAAATTAGCAAACGGATGTTGAATTTGCAAAAAGAGAAATCGAAAGTTTTGAGTCTTGGCATAGCTCTGACTCTTTTAATAAATTTAAATCCATTTTGAAAAGCATAAGCGATTGCGCGGAAACACCACAAAAACGAGAATTGCTCGAAATTGATTGCAAAACACATTACAAACGTCGTTTTGTAGAAATAAAAGACAATATTATATCCCAAATAAATACAAGATATAAAACTTTCACGAGTTTATTTTTTTAGATTTACTTAGTAAATTAAAATATGATAATTTCGAAGTTTCCAATCAAAATTAAGAAATATCTTCTTTAATAAATTTCCGCCCTGGGCTTTTTGATTTTACAGCTTTAAAAAATGAACTTAAAGTTTTGTATACAATTTCTTCTCTTCGACAACTTGACATTTTAGCACTTCATAACCTTTTAGAAAACGAAATATTGCGTGATACATTCCCTCAAATTTTTAACTTAACAATAAATTTATTTAAGATATTGTATTTGCATCCGCCAAAAAGTTTTCTTGCGAAACCGCTTTTATTATGCATTAAGCTCATTGTTACATTTAACTTAAATGACTTAAGGTATAACAAATTTGGTTTAAATTGCTGAACCTTATGGTTTCATACTAACTTATGCATTGAACGAAATAATTTCAAGTAAACTTCCGAAATTTAATTTTTGGTGACTAATTTTCTTCGACCTACTTTTTGAAATTATTCACGCCTCGCCACTGATACATACCGTCTTCGATGGTTTAGCGAAAGACTAAGTTTTTAAATGTGAAATATCAGTAATTCTGTTGTATTATTGCACACACCATATGGAATAAGTCCTAAACGTTTATTAAGACTTCCTTATCATTCCTGTTTTTTTAATATAGGTACTGCATTTTAATAATATGTTTTTTTTTAAGTTTTTCTTATTTTAAAGTTTTAATACCTACCTATACTTAACAACCTTAAATATGTTAAAAAAACATAAAATAATATAACATAACAGGAAAGCACTTATAGTAGATAAAAGCTATAACATGATACGTGACCTAGTTTCTAGGACATACATCACCCACATGCAGCCTATTTAAATAAAAAATAAAATTCATTCAAAAATTAATTTTAATTAGAAAAAAAACTTATTCAAATTTTGATATGCAGAATTAGTTTAGCTACCTACAGCTGCGAGCAAAAAAAAAATAGCAGTGGAATTAAAAATATTTTTAGTCAGAAATAAAAAAATAAAAAGAAATTTTATCGGAGAAATAATTATAGGCAAACATTTAACGTTTTATTGAATTGGATTGTATGTTTTTTATATGAATTGGATTATAATTTATTGATCATTAGTTTAGCAATGAAACAAATACAAAACTGACTCGAAATTAAAGGGAGCAAATTAATTGCAGTGCTTATCTATTTATTTATAGTTTATATAAAACAAGGGTATAAAAAGTTCAATTAAAAGGCATTTTATTTCTAGAAAGCTAGTATTTAGTAGCGTGACCTTAATTTTTAATAACAGCTTCACAACGATGTTTCATTGAGTGTACAAGCCTCTCACATCTTTGCGGTGTTATTGATCCCTAAGCCTGCTCAACTACGGTCCATAACTCCTTGTTATTTTTTGGTTTGGCTTTCCAAACTGCTTTTTTATGTCCGCCCAAAGATTCTCAATAGGATTGAGCTCAGGAGACTGAGCAGGCCTATCCATGACCTCAATAATACTGCTTAGAACCAAAAGTACTACGCATCACGCCACCTAGCCCACATGTTTTTCTGTTTATCAATTGCATTAAAACGACTAGCGCTTTTATCAGCCACAGAAATAATTACAATGCTGAGTTTCAGCGACTTAACACAGCACTTGATTCTCGCTGACTAGATTCTCGAGCATTTTCAAGCGGACCACGATCTCAGCAAAAATATTATATTCAGTGACAAGGCTTATTTTTTGATGAACTCACAAAATTTGGACAGTGTCAAATCTACAATGAGATCCACTTATTTATTATGTATCCATTGACAACCAGCCTTTGTAGTGGATTACGGACAGGCAGAATAATCGGTCCGTACTTCTTCCAGAAAGACAATGCACTATCGAATGATGATAACAAATTATTTTGGCCAAAAATTGCATGATATAACATCGTGATTTCGAAAGGATGAAGACGACACGTGGTTCTACGTTCCACACAACTCATACCACAATAGACAATCTGCACTGATGTGTCAGTTGATTACTAAGAAATATAACATAACAATAACCGCAGTGATGACATATTCCCCACACACATAACAATAATTGGCATTTCAACATAAATAAAAAAAAAGTTTTTTCCTTATCTTTGTCGCCCTCGAACGCCCATTTAAAACTTTAAACACTTCTCAAAAACTACCCAACCCCGACAGCTATGTACATCAACCAACCAACCAACTACCTAAAAACTCAAAACTTGGTTCACAAATACCTGAAAACTAACTTAATTTTTCCTAATTTAAGCAAAACGTTACCATGTTCGCCCATAATTGCCAAAATTAACATTGCGGTATAAATTCTTTGTCAAATTTTCCGTATTGCATATCAAGTCTGTTTATTGTTTTAATATGCCAGCCCATAAACTTCTTTGAACAACATGTTCTCTACCTTATAGCTATACAAGCTATTCAAGTTCCAGAAAATATCCGGTACACATAAATGCTGTTTCCCTGGGTTGTTGGTGTAGGCTCACAGGTGTGCCATTTAAGCCATTTGAGGCAGGTAATCGTAGAAAGGGGTCTCTGTCATCTGTATTATGAACAGGGCCAACTTCCACAGTCCACACCGGCCATAACAACACTACTAGTTCTGTGGGGCAAGCCAATGGAATTGGATGTGGCTGCGGCTGCATGTTATTTTATCAACACACACCAACCACTTGAACAATTCAAGAAATTTTCAAGGAATTCAAAAAGTTTATCTTTGACCAGAAAGACGCCGCGCTGGCTTCCGGTTGCTATAGATCCCAAGCAGCAACAGAAACTATAGTAGTCCTCCTTCTTATTTTCAGGTACCTCATGTGCGCCAGTCAGAGATGGAATTTTTGGGTCCACATATACTCGTATACTCTTTCCATGCCCATGCACATACCAAGCCCAAGAGTTTATTTTACTCTCTAAGCAAACAGTTGGACGAATTAGTTTTGCAGATGTTTTGGTAATTTTATATTTTTCGAAACTTTCTCAGTCACTTTCGGTGTGTTCATATTTTTCGAACTTATTCCTCCAAATGCTTGGCAAGGGCAGGGGCAGGGGCAGGAACAGGGATAGGAAAAGGAAGAAGCTGCCAGATGCTGTGTCCATTGAAACATAAAGAGAATATTTTATATAAGTTCCTGAATTGTTGATGATGAAATCGAATAGAAGACAGGCACAGGAGTTTCGTGATGCTTTAGGTAAGGTACCAACTATACAAGTTTTGTGCAAGCAAGGTTTTTTCTTGATTCTATTTCGAGGTAAGTCTACTTCTCTTTACTTCAAAACTTAGTTTTTCGAACAAGCTATTTGGCTCAAAATTTCGATTTACTTGAGAAGAAGAAATATTATTTGTTGAATACATTTGCATATAAATTAACTGACTTTTACGTGCAGAAGTTCAATTAATTTTTGGGACTCGATTTTTGCATCATTATTAAAAATTCGATAAAGGTCATGCAAGGTATTGTTTCAAATTTAGAGCAATAACCGAAATCAAAGGGAGAGAAATTTGAGACTTGAAAGTAATTTGAATGAAAGTACGAAAAGTTATTAATTATTTTGCCTTGTCTTAAAAGCCCAGCTCTCTTTGGTAAAATGTAGTGCTTACGGCAAGCTGCATTACCCCACTTTATACTGCTCCTGCTACAGAGGTTATAAGGGAAATATGAAGAAGGGAAATAATTGCGAAGATGGGGAATATGTAAGTACAGAATTATGTACGGTGTGCCTGCCTGAAATAAAATAAATGAATATGGTAGGTCGAAAACACATGCAGAAGCAAGGAACTCGCCGCTTTTAACTTCTCAATGCGTATATTGTTCAGTAATGGAGGGGACACACAATTTTCTGCCAAAGTCTTACAGCTGAAATGAGAAGGACTTTGTTCTTGATAATGAGATATTTTTTTGGAAAATTGGTAAATTTCCTAGGAAGAGAAAATACCCATTAATAGAAACCTGACCGACCATTACGTCATGGTTATCTGCCGGGATCTCTCTGAATTCTGAACGAATTTTAGTATAATTCTTCGAACTCAAAAGATTCCAAGATGCATCATTCATCAATTTTAGATTATTAAAGCTTCAAAACTGTATTTTAAGAGGAAGTCTATCGAACTTGAATTTTGAAAGTCTATAACAAGCTCAAATCAATCAAACTTATCTACTCGATGCCAAGTTCACATCACCTACACATGAGATCACCATTGTCCTTGAATCGCGTGAGATGTGTCATCTTGTTAAAAACATATGCCGTCCGTATCACATCTAATTCAGGACATAACAACTTTGTAATCATTGACCGATTGCGCTGGCATTGCCCCGCGTCGATTTCAAAAAAAAAAAAAAAATGCACGACTGGATCGCACTTACTTACTCCTATGTTCGATCACATTATATGCCTTGATGGAAACGGCTAAAAGTATTTTTAAAGTCGTTTCTCCCTTTCTTTTTTTATATATAAAAACATCTTAAATTTTTTCTCAAAAAAAATCGGTATGAACATTTTAAATATTTAATAATATAAATTTAAAAAGAGAATTTCTGAAAAAATCGCCCACCCGTTTTTCAAAAAAATATTTTTTTTCAAAAATACAATTTTCGAAAATTTTGAAATGCAGTATTATTTATAATTTGAGGTAGATCCAGTATACAAATTTGTATCGAAATTCGTTGAGCCGTTTATGAGAAAGTCGAAAATCAACAAAATGGTTGTATGGAAGGTACCGTTAATAACAAAATATTTTAATTTTTTTGGCCAAAATGTAGACCATACTCAGGTTGGTACACACACCAAATTTTACCAAAATCGTGAAAGCCGTTTTCGAGATAAATAAGATGGTAGGAAAATTTCTATGGCAAGTACCGTTATTTTTGGGGCTAAAACAACGATTCAAAAATCTATTTTGGACAATCAACTAAAACGCCTAACCACAAAGTTTGAACAAAATCGGTTCAGCCGTTTAGGCTGTAGATCATTCTACAGATAGACAGACAGACAGACGGAATTACCAGACCAACTTTTTTGGTGTTCTCTATAATTATAATGTCAACTTTGATTAAAAACTTGCCCTATAGTACCTATATCGCAGGTAATATTGGGACCGATGAGATCTCCGCTAGCCTAAATCCAAACCAAACATTTTACGAAACAGTGAATAAAAAAATAACACTTTTATTTTAAACAAACACTTTATTGCTTCACACAAAAATACGAAGTCAAATTACAAATTAAAAGACTTACATTTAAGGCGAATGCATTTCGAACGCTTCCTTGGCGTTCATCAACAGCACTCAGTGCTGAACGCCAAGGAAGCTGTGAATACTTCCTTCATTTTAAATACAATTTTCACATCATTGTAAATACAATGTTGCCAACTTTACTTCATATATTCTGTATATGTCATCATCACAACGTGTTTAATAATAATTATTAGTAAATATTGTTTTCGTATTTCGTGTGTTGTGTTGTAATATTATCTTACACTACTGACGAAGAAAAGAAGCTGACAAAAAAACGAAAGGTTTTCTACGACAAAATGATGACAAGATGAAAAAAATATAATTGGGTAGCAAAAAGTGTAGAGGCACTGAATACGCGAAATGTGTTGTGTGCAAATCAGATTTTAAAATATCTAATGGAGGGCAATATGACTTAAGAAAACACGAAAAACAAATAAAACATCAGACAAGGTCAGGTCAAGTTCAGATAGAAACGATCTACAGCTTTTTGAAAAGATTAGTGCAATCAAGTTCAAGTTCTGCCTTGTACGAGAATGAAAAGAAAACAATTGCAGCAGTATCAACTTTCTCCTACCATTCAATAATTCATATAGCCATAGTTATAACTACCAGTTGTACAAACTCCATGTTTCCCACCATATTCACGGACTCGGAAATTGGTGATAACTAACACCAACAGAATATAGTTATTATAAATAAGCTTATTTGATAGTTCATTTTCTTAGGCCAGTTTACTTACCGTGTCGCCAAAAAATTAGCAAAATTCTTACAAAAGAAACTAAAAACTCAATCGTCGAATTGCTGTCACAAGATCATCCATTTTCAATCACCACGGACGCATCCAACAAAGGCACTATTAATGTTTTCTCTTATTATTCAATATTGTACTAAGGAAAAGGGGATAGGAGCCAAATTATTAAGACTTAAAGATTTGCCAGGTGAAACATAAGACATATAAAAATATTGTTACTTCCCTTTTTTTTGTTTGTTTTTTGTAATTTTCAAAAACATGTCTTGTCCCCCTTTTTGAACATTTTTCCTCCTAGAAAACTTGCTTTTCCCCCTTTTCAACATTTTCAATCTGGTAACCCTACGTGCAGGCCCAAGTCACGATGCAAAATTTCTCAAGTTGTACTTTTACCAGCGACGCGAAATTGACTGTCTCGGATTCTCATGTTTCGGCAAATTTTTCGTTTGGTTGATATTTACTGGGGCAGTGTATTCAAATTTATCCACTACACTGCGAATAATACTTCAGGTAGGACAATTTAAGCGGCCGTAAAATGGGCCAAGCTTGCGGTATGTTGACCGAGCAGAAAACCATTATTGATGAAACAATTTTCTAATTTGCAGGTATTGTTGAACGCTATATCCGTCAATGGTAATTTGCAGACTGAATAAATGACAGCCAATTTGACAGATGTAGCTTCATCAAGATACTTTGAAAGTGTGGCAGTTTCTATTGGAAGACCAATTGTTATGTTAAGGTCTTTTTCAAAATTCGTGCCTCTCTTACGATAGAATCCAATAATGTGGCTTCTATTCCAGAATAGGCGAATGGAAGCGCGATATAAGATCCTGATCGATTCAAAGCCAAACTCAAAGTGAACATACACTGCCGCTCATCTGAATAGGTTCACACATTTTTTCACCTCACTGTTAGCCTCTTTGCGTGTGTATTGCAATGACTCATCTTTGTTATATATGTAATGAAAGAGCATCATTTTACGCTTAGTTTGGGAGAAAACAATTTGTCTTCAAGCTTACCGTTATTCTCACACGGTAGCTAGACTAAATGCATTCATAAAAACAAGCAATTTTTTGGCTCATCTGAATAGGTTCAACGAATGAAATGGAATAAAACAATAAAAGCAATTGCAATTTGATGACTTATTTTGCACTTTAGTATTAGTATGAATATTTAAGAGGAATTAATAATGAGTGTTGCTCCCTTTTTTTTTACTATAGTCTCGTAAATTCGGTTTGGAATGGAACTACACAATTCTTCCAGGTATTGAAGCGAAATTTCAGCCCAGGATTTTTTAATTACTTCGATTAATGACTTTTTGTCTTCAAATTTCTCCCTGACTCGTATACTTTACGCGAGAGAAGTCCCCACACATTCTCTATTATATTAATGTCAGGGTAGTATGGAGGCCACACCAGCATCTTCAGATTTTGACTCTCAATACACTGCTTTAGCGTCCTCGCTTTATGGATAGGGGCACTATCATGTTGGAATATCCACGATATTGGTCGAAACAGGTCAGAAATCTGTGGAAAGGCCTTTTCTAGCAATTTGCATTCATTCTCGATGTAACAAATTGGAGTTCCAAGGTTCCGTAGAAAGAAATAGCTCCCCACACCATGACACTACCTTCACAGCTATGCAGCTGGCTTAAATAATGCTCCTCTTTTTGTAGGTCATGGAAATAATAATTATATCCGTCAGGGTTCTCTAAATTGAACTTTTTCTCATCTGAAAAAATCACTTTTTGCCTCTCCGACTTCCACGACATGTATTTTTTACAGAATTGGAGACGAATTTCTTTCTTAGATTCGTTAAGTGGTGGTTTTTTCTAAATTTTTTTTCTTTTCAAATGATTAGCACTTTTAATAACGCGTTTTACCGTATCGCTAAACTACATTTTACACCGGTGCTTAGCTTAATTTTTGACGAGAAATCATGAGAATTAGAAGCTGCTCTGATGATAGCACGTCTATCAGCTCTTGATGAGGCCGTATAACTTCCTCCTTTCATGTTTTTTCAATAATTTTCGATATTTCGGAAATAGCTGCTTACTAAATGTTGACTTCTATTAATTTTTTTCGCGGTGAGTCGTTGGCTTAGGCCTGATTCCCGAAATGCTTTTATTTAGCCCTTTTCTTCCTCGCTTAAAGATTTTCCGCGACCCATTTTCGCCGGCAATAGGTAAAACAAGCTAACTTTATTGGCAGAAAAAATTTCGAGTACAATTGACCGACGCAGCTCAACGTAAACTGCTGTTTTTGCTGTTGAACCTATTCAAATGAGCCAAAAAAATGCTTGTTTTTATGAATGCATTTAGTGTAGCTACCGTGTGAGAATAACGGTACGCTTGAAGACAAATTGTTTTCTCCCAAACTAAGCGCATAATGATGCTCATCCATAACATATATAACAAAGATGTGTCATTGCAATACATACGCAGAGAGGCTAACAGTGGGGTGAAAAAATGTGTGAACCTATTCAAATGATCGGCAGTGTAGTGAAGAACGTTTTTTCATATCCACCAGGCACACCAAGTAAAATAAGTATAATTTGGATTAATCCAAGTGATTTCCACTGAACAAATTTCTTTTACAAGTGATAATTTCTGCCTGAACTAAATATGGATATCAGTTAGAACAATTAGTTCCAATCGTGCAAGATGAATATGGTTTGTTATTTATGCAGGGCCGCTGAACAACGACATAGTTACGACTCCATACAATTCTGAGTCGACTTTGTGATCCGGTATTTCGGCACTAATTAATAACCTAGCCGTGTTCTCGTGACTAGCAAGTACATCAAAGTAAAAATTTTACAAGGAAAACAACAATAAGAATATTTTCCTTTTCATCCGAAGTATAATTGAGTTAAGATAATTAGTAAGTCTATTCAATCAGAGAGGGCTTGAAGTGATTTTTTAGTAATGTATGTTTTTATTTCTTTTTCTCCTTATATTTTTTATGCTTTTTTACAGTGTGGATGGTTTTCGTGAAAATGTTTTACTTCGCTGTACTTGAATGTCACGAGAACACGACTATTGAATCGACTAGATCCAGTTTCGCTTACAAATACCTTAACAAGGTAATTCATATACTTTAAAATAGGTTTGTTTAAAATAAACTAACGCAGTATAAGTTGGGATAGTGTATCGCTCCTATCTAGGGCACCACGCAGTGCGTACCTAGGTACTTCCAGGAGTCAATGGCTTTAATTGTAAATTTCGCCTCCTCTTGTTATTTTTGCGGTAATAAGGCAGTGCGAATCCTAAGAATGCAGAAAAGCATTCAAGATCTTATTCAAGATCTTAATCAAAGTTGACATTACGATGATAAAGAAAGTGGGTCACACAATTCCGTGTGTCTGTACAACGTTCTGTATCCTAAACGGCTGAAACGATTTTCTTCAAACTTGGCATGTAAGCGTTTTAGGTGATTCTCTAAAATAGATTTTTGAATCGTTTTTCTTAGGTCCAAAACTAACGGTACCTGCCGTACAACTTTTTCTACCATCTCAATTATCTGGAAAACGGCTCCACCGATTTTGACAAAAAAAAAAAGTGTGTGCACTATTTTAGATATAGGTACGCTACATTTTGGTCTAATTTTTTTTTGAATATTTTCTTATTAACGGTTTCCTGTCATACAACCATTTTTTTAAGTCTTGAACTTTTTCATAAACGGCACAACGGATTTCGATTATAATGTTTTATTTAGGAGATCCTTCAAATTATGAATTTTCCAAAAATATTTTTATTTTTGTTTTTTGAAAATTCAATACTTCGAAAATGGGGTGATGATTTTATTTGATCCATTTGTGCATTTAATTTTTAACGTGTCTGCCTTGGCGCAGGGACATTTGTAAGTCCCCTGGACATACAAAAGTCCTAATTTTGCTTTTTGCGACGTATGTCCCACTTAGGTGAGTCATAAGTCCCAAAGTCTTATTTAGGACTTATAGATAACTTAGGTCATAAGTCCCACTATTCGGTTTTTTATTAAATAATTGAGTGAAGTGTTTTTTGCAATTAAGCTCACGCCGCCGAACTCTAGATTTAAAAATTACTCAAAATTCAACAATAAACCATTGAATTTCACTAGATCACTGGGAAATACCTGTATTCACTTTGTGGACCACAGGACAACATAATCTTTTCGTCCATTTAAAAGTGCAAGAAACAGCAATTAGGACACAACTAAATGTATCGTGACACAACAGATTACTCCATTTTCAGTTTCGTAGTGCCTGTAATTGCTTAGAATCTAAGCAGAATATTTTGTCCGTCCCAATATTTCACACTAAACTACAAAATATAATCTAGAATTCTTGCATTTAGATAGTGACTTTAGTTTGCAAATCCAAAACTCCGAATAGAGGATCAATTCAATTGCTCTAGACGTTAACAAATCTACTGCGTCAAACTGACATAAAATTATGTTGTCAAGCCTTGTGATTACATTTAATTCGTTAACGTGTGGTTTTCCACTCTCGTTAGAACAAATTTTATGAGTCAGTAATACTGTTTTTGATTCGAACTTTCCTCTTAGAAGTAATGGTACCAATTTTAAGACCTTAACAAAATGAAAAACATATACTTTTATATTATTGTTTTGTCCCAGTTATTTCGGAAGGTTAAAATGCATTAACTGTCATTCCGCATTGTTGAATTGCACATCCTTGATATGATAGGTAATTAACTTAATAGCTCAAAGTAAAAGCCTTTTAGTGAATAAACATTTACATACACACAAAAAATTTTGTTTGAAAATATTACCAAGTCAAGGAGATACTCTATAGGATGCACGTACTTTAAAATATCAACTGTATTACATTTCCTTGTTATTTAAGTTTTAACTATAAAAATATATGTATACAACTACAACCAACCTTCTGAGAGCTTGTGTACGGTAAAATCTTTTTTTTGTAATTAATACTCTTTTTTACCGTTGATTTTTAATTAACTTTTCTTCTTAATTAACTTGCTCAACGAAGCTCAAGTTCTTTGTTATTAAATATAATTTATAAACATGGCTTCAAAAGACTCTTTAGTGCAACTAGATACAGTTTTTTTTTTTTTTTGGAATAAGACTATTAACTTGAGCATTTCTTCCAGGTCCGTAGTGAGTGGGGTTGGGGAAAAATGTCACTTTTATGTCTAGCGCTTCGTTCAATTTGTTAAATTTGCATAAACATCCTTAAAATCCAATAAATAGCTCTAAGTATGTATGGGGATGATTAAATTTGTATACCAATTGTGTTTAATACTTCGATCCCCCAAGCAAACTTAACTGACTACACACGATAATCGTCAATACGGTAGCACTGAACGATATCACTATAAAGCGTGAAACAGGATAAACTACATCCGCGAAACGTTACCAACAACAGGGACCGCCATTATTTTGAAATCGATGTGTTTGTGTTACAATTCGTCAGGAAACACTAGACCACTTTCAACAGCTTCGTTATGCCAAAGTTCTAAGATATATGTTGCTGATGCATTGTCAACAATAAATGTTTTGATACCAAATGTCAAACAATTTGAAATGCCGTTGTTGGCGGAAATGTGTTAGAAATAATTTTGCTGGACAGCATGCTGTTTGCTGTTGATGATCCCGATGTCGGTAAAGTCTGTTATACGCATACGTTTACTTCACAAAATAATACATTTATCGGATCGTGTATAGCTACGGTGACCATACGTCCCGTATATCCCGGGACAGTCCCGTATTACGCTCGACTGTCCCGGGTAAATTTAAAGAACGTACAACTGTCCGGTATTTTATATTTTGTCCCGGGTTTGTCCGATATTACCATATATTTATATTGTGTTTTTTCAATTTTTAAATTTATGTCCCCGGTTTTGCTCAGAGATATATTGTCACCATTTGAGTAGCTCTCTAGTTGTCCATTCCCTTTCGCGAATTGTTGTACGAAATATTTTGTTCGTATTTGAATGTTGAGCCGAGCAGACGAGAGAACGCACACATTGAGAAATATATGATTACAGTTCTTTTTTTAGAGCTTGTAGGCAAATAGAATTACCAAGAAGCCGTCAGATATGTCGACTCTGATATTCTGGCCAACACAGCGAAACCTCTGGCTTAACACCGCAAAAAAATGTAAGTGTCGATACTCGAGGCTAAGATGTGTGATATAATAAAACAAAATATAACCAATTACAGACAGATTTGTAAAATTTCTTGTATTCCAAAAGTCTATGAAAAATTAGTTTGCAATCAATAAGTTAACACAATTATTTCAAAATCATATTTCAATTTATAAACATGGGCTTGTAGCAGGAAAATCAACTACAACAAACTTAGCTTTAATTAGCAATTACATTATTACAAATATGGAAAAAGGGTTCCAAACAGATGTTATATCTACTCATTTTTCAAAAGCGTTCGATAGAGTAAATCGCCTATTCTTGTTAAGTAAACTCAATTCTCTTGGTATCCACTCTTTCCTATTAAAATGGCTAGAATCATATTTGGCGTTTAGAGTTCAAATAGTATAAGTCGATAGTTCGCTCTCAAGATATACTTCGGTCCCACATGGTGTTCCACAAGGAAGCCATTTAGGTCCATTATTATTCTTGCAATTTGTAAACGATACACCTGATATATTTCTAAATTCAAACTGTCTTCTTTTTGCGGACAACCTAAAACTTTACAGTAAAATTTGTCAAACTGACTATATTCTTCTTTTGGAAGATCTATCGAAGCTAGATAATTGGTCCAAACAAAATCACCGTCTGTTAAATGCTTAAAAATGTCAAGTTCTGTCGTTTTTTCCGGAATTTTAATCTTATAATATTTGATTATATTATTAACTAAACAAATTTAGAGCGTGTATCAATTAAAGATCTAGTAGTAATATTGTTATATTAAAATCATTAATCTTATAGAATATTTATTCGATTATATAATTATATTTCAACCAAAAATTATACCATATTTATAATTAAGTATCGAGTCTATTAAGATTGTAATCTGATTGATGAAATTAAACAAACAAACAAACATATATATTCGCATGAGTTCCAATTTTTCTTATTATCGAACGCACCCAATCAACATACAGTATCGAGCAAAAAAATGCAATGGAAATAGCATACTCTTGTCGTCGCCTGGATAAAATTTTGTCGAATGTGAAAAATTGAGGTTTTGAGATTTAAATGCAGTTTTGTTATTTGAAATTTTGTCTACAACCTGGTGAAAACCGTTTTTCGATATCGGCCATAGTTTCAAAGACAATATCGTTAAAATTTGTCGTATGTGTACGATCGCCAACATTTTAGTATTTCTTTGTCGTATGTATACAAATTCTACGCATACGACAAAATAAAAATATGCGACATTTTTTTCATACAAAATCTATTAGTAAATAATTGTCGTGTGTGTTATTTTTAATACACACACGACATTATTTTACTGAAATTCCGGTAAGCGTTTGTCGTACGAGGGGCGTTCAATATATTCTCGGTATCGGGGTGAAGCTGTGGTTATATATATAAATTGACTTATTTAACAAGTAATATTATTATTTTAGTGCATTCGTGTAAAATTTCATATAAATGTGATTATTAATTCGCGTTTTATCTCTAGTTAAACAGAATCATAATTGCAACTGAGATGGTGAAAATTGAGCATCGCGCTGTAATTAAATTTCTCACTAAGCAAGGAAAAAGTCAAACAGCTATTCATGAAGAGATGGTGGCTGTTTACCAGGGTTCCGCACCTTCATTATCAACTGTGCAAAAGTGGTCAAGTGAGTTCAAGAGAGGTAGAGAGAGCATTGAAGACGACCCCCGCTCCGGCGCCCCGGCTACTGCTTGTACGGGAGAAAGCATCAAAGAAGTCGAAAAACTTGTCCTTGAGGATGCCCGAATAAAGGTGAAAATGATAGCAGAGATCACCAAGCTTTAACTGGTACCATTCACACCATTCTTCATGACCATCTTAACCTTTCAAAGGTCAGTGCAAGGTGGGTGCCACGAATGCTTACAGCGCCTCAGAAAAAAGTGAGAATCGCATGCTGTAGAGAGCTTTTGGAGATGTGTAGTGAGAACGCGGATGGTGTTATGGATCGAATTGTTACTGGGGACGAAACATGGGTTCACCACTATGACCCTGAAAACAAACAAGGGTCCATGCAGTGGCATAAAAAAGGAACAGACCCCCCGATGAAGTTCAAAGTCACTCCGTCTGCCGGGAAGCTCATGGCCACAGTTTTTTGGGACTCAAAGGGAATCTTGCTCATGAGTACAAAAAAAAAGGTGAAACCATCAACGACACGACACGGCGCGATTTTCCAAGGCTGCTGCGAGAGATTGCGGTTTCGAAGAAATTCAACACCCACCCTATAGTCCAGACCTAGCCCCTAGTGATTATTTCCTGTTTCCTGATTTGAAAAAATGTGTTCGTGAAAAAAGATTTTCGGATGATGAAGAACTCAAGTCGGCAATAAATGGGTATTTTGCAGAGAAAGAAGAAATTTATTTTTTTGAGCGTTTAAAAAAGCTTATCTCAAGATGTAACAAATACATTGATGTTAGGGGAGATTATATAGAAAAATAAAAACAATTTAAATTGAATTCGCATTTTCCTTCATATCGATACCGAGAATATATTGAACGCGTCTCGTCTGTCTCATAAGATAACACACAGACTGGTGTAATTTCAGTCGCGCTCGCGATTCCTGATCAAGATGTCGCAGAGGTAAGAGGTTGGACGAGTCCTCTGCAGCATGCACGAACTGTGTCTGATGAACTCTATGCGTATGATAATGCACTATAAGATAAAAGAGAGCTGTGAATAATTATTTTTATTTGTTTTAACATGCGCACCAAAATACTAGGGGATGATGATTATAATGCAGGTGGGAATCTTCATTTCAATTTTAAACGATTTGACTAAAAACTCCGGACGTTTTCGAAACCGAACCGCTTATTTATGGCAAAAAGCTCTTCGTATATTTCCATCAAAGACATCCAATCCAACAAAAAAAAATTATATGAAAAGTATGAATCCATATCTCGAAAACATTGAAGATAAAATATTTTATTGAGTCATTGTAAAAATTCATAAACGTACAAAATCATCGGGATCGAGCAGATGCTGCAGAAAGGGCGCGAATGATAGAAAATTTATTTTTACTCAAAGAGGCCTTCGTGTTGACTGCACATATTCTAAAGTGTATACGCGTTCAAAAATGCTTGAGAAAAGAAATGCGATTTTTGTTAGCGCAGATCTTCTGCGTTTTTGAAAACAGCTTATTTTTTTGTTCTTACTTTAATGTTAATAAAATTAATTAGGCCTATTCAGCGAGATCTTTAATTCTGTTATGCTGCTATTCTGTTATCAATTTTTATACAAAAGCTTAAGCTGTCAAAAAATGTTTTATGAATTATAATTTTGGTATTCTGCATGCTAAATCTGCTATGAAATCTGTTAAGAAATCTGCTAGTGAGCTGTTAAGATTTCAAAATTCTCAACAAGTCATTTACGAACTGCATTTTTAATATTCAGCATGCCACAATCTGTTATGGAATCTTTTATCAATCATAAAAGAATAAAAGACACATTTTGGTTACTAAATAAAAGATTTCAATTTATGTAGTTAAAAGGTTTGTTTCGTTAATGAATTGTTCTTAAAAGGAGATAGAAATAACAAATTATTTTTAAAATGAATAATAACAAACAGAAATATGTAAGTAATTTTAAACTAAACACGAAACGCAAAACGCGAAAGCACAGAACACGTTTCATTGATGAAATGTTAAAGAAAATAGTCTTGCCGGCGTAAGTTTCATACAACTTTTTATATTGGATATATTAAATTCAGGAACTGTTATGGACAAACTAAATGGCAATCTAATGGCATTCATCAGTACCGACTGCCGAGATTTTTTATTTACTTCAACTGATAATTTGATAGCAGATTTTAGGTATGTTCGTATAAATGTTTCTTTTTCGAAGTTCCATAACAGACTTTATAAAAGATCGAACTCCTGAATACCAATTATAAAATATCTTTTATGTGGGAGATCTGTTATGCATAAAAACAGAATATTCATAGCAGAATAACAGATGTCGCAGAATAGGCGTAAATATTTAAAAATTAAGCACTATGAACTTATAAATACGATTTTTTTTAAACTTAGGAATACTTTAATGTTTAGACACTGAAAGTATTTTGTATCTTAACGGATATGAATTAATTATTTATTTTTGTTTTTAGAATTAAACTTTTTGTTTTACTTTTGTTTATTTTAAGTCTGTTGAGAATAAAAAAAACTATTTTTTATACAGAAAATAAATACTAAAATAAGAAATTTGAGTTTCTTTTTATTTTCAAATAAATTGGTAATTTGTTTTTATATTGTCGAATGTAATATTCTAACAACATTTAAATTCAAAATAGCTTTTAACGGCCTTTAGTCCAACAAAAATTGGCGTTTCGTCCCGGTGATCTCACATGGACTCATCAGTTGACTAGTGAGGACCTTTGTCAATACGCAATTTTTGCCAAGTTCAGTTCATCTAACATAGATTTCGTGAAGAACATCTAGTGTGAACTATATCCAACAAGACTAGAATTCCTAATCATTAAATTGGAAATTTTTGTTCTTGCCCATGGCCTGGCATTATTTATATAAGAAGTTTTTTTTATTAATAATACAAATTCTATATACTACTGAAATACATCAGCCAAGTAGAAGACTTAGCACTATAATATTTGGACTTGTTGAATTATTGATTCAAAATAGCTTTTAACGGCCTTTAGTCCAACAAAAATTGGCGTTTCGTCCCGGTGATCTCACATGGACTCATCAGTTGACTAGTGAGGACCTTTGTCAATACGCAATTTTTGCCAAGTTCAGTTCATCTAACATAGATTTCGTGAAGAACATCTAGTGTGAACTATATCCAACAAGACTATCCAATTTTTGTTGGACTAAAGGCCGTTAAAAGCTATTTTGAATCAATAATTCAACAAGTCCAAATATTATAGTGCTAAGTCTTCTACTTGGCTGATGTATTTCAGTAGTATATAGAATTTGTATTATTAATAAAAAAAACTTCTTATATAAATAATGCCAGGCCATGGGCAAAAACAAAAATTTCCAATTTAATGATTAGGAATTCTAGTCTTGTTGGATATAGTTCACACTAGATGTTCTTCACGAAATCTATGTTAGATGAACTGAACTTGGCAAAAATTGCGTATTGACAAAGGTCCTCACTAGTCAACTGATGAGTCCATGTGAGATCACCGGGACGAAACGCCAATTTTTGTTGGACTAAAGGCCGTTAAAAGCTATTTTGAATCAATAATTCAACAAGTCCAAATATTATAGTGCTAAGTCTTCTACTTGGCTGATGTATTTCAGTAGTATATAGAATTTGTATTATTAATAAAAAAAACTTCTTATATAAATAATGCCAGGCCATGGGCAAAAACAAAAATTTCCAATTTAATGATTAGGAATTCTAGTCTTGTTGGATATAGTTCACACTAGATGTTCTTCACGAAATCTATGTTAGATGAACTGAACTTGGCAAAAATTGCGTATTGACAAAGGTCCTCACTAGTCAACTGATGAGTCCATGTGAGATCACCGGGACGAAACGCCAATTTTTGTTGGACTAAAGGCCGTTAAAAGCTATTTTGAATCAATAATTCAACAAGTCCAAATATTATAGTGCTAAGTCTTCTACTTGGCTGATGTATTTCAGTAGTATATAGAATTTGTATTATTAATAAAAAAAACTTCTTATATAAATAATGCCAGGCCATGGGCAAAAACAAAAATTTCCAATTTAATGATTAGGAATTCTAGTCTTGTTGGATATAGTTCACACTAGATGTTCTTCACGAAATCTATGTTAGATGAACTGAACTTGGCAAAAATTGCGTATTGACAAAGGTCCTCACTAGTCAACTGATGAGTCCATGTGAGATCACCGGGACGAAACGCCAATTTTTGTTGGACTAAAGGCCGTTAAAAGCTATTTTGAATCAATAATTCAACAAGTCCAAATATTATAGTGCTAAGTCTTCTACTTGGCTGATGTATTTCAGTAGTATATAGAATTTGTATTATTAATAAAAAAAACTTCTTATATAAATAATGCCAGGCCATGGGCAAAAACAAAAATTTCCAATTTAATGATTAGGAATTCTAGTCTTGTTGGATATAGTTCACACTAGATGTTCTTCACGAAATCTATGTTAGATGAACTGAACTTGGCAAAAATTGCGTATTGACAAAGGTCCTCACTAGTCAACTGATGAGTCCATGTGAGATCACCGGGACGAAACGCCAATTTTTGTTGGACTAAAGGCCGTTAAAAGCTATTTTGAATCAATAATTCAACAAGTCCAAATATTATAGTGCTAAGTCTTCTACTTGGCTGATGTATTTCAGTAGTATATAGAATTTGTATTATTAATAAAAAAAAACATTTAAATTTGTTTTATTTTTGTCTTGTGTGTGATTATTTTGTCGTATGCGTTTGGGTACCAAGTAGTTTTGGATATCCAGTCACATACGACAACGGAATATTCAGAAAAATGAACCCGTATTCCTTTATTTATTAGAATATTACACTTATTTTAACGTTTATGAGCTGCCAGATGTTTTTTGTATCTGCCATTAAATTTCTAAACAAATTCACCATACAGATCTTGAGCAACAAAATTTTTTGAACTTAAAATGCATTTCCCCAAAAGTAGCAAATTGTAACTTACGACAATATTTTATCCAGGCGACGTTGTTTTAACAATCCATTTTACATAGTTAAGGCTTCGAAATTTAGTTTAAAGGCTTGAAATTAATTTTTTTTCTTTAAACACAGTTCATTTTTAACGAATCTGACCCGCAGTTGGGGTCAAGATTCTGCCAGCTTTTTAAAATTTTGCTGATCAAAATTCTGCGAGAAAAAGCGCGCTTTTTAACATTTTCCAAACCTTTGTTTTTTTTTTATTATTTGCAGAGTTTTGATAAGCCGAGCATACTCTTAATTTCTTAAGAGTTTAATAAAAAAAATGTTTTTTTTTGTCGGTCTTAAGGCAATTATTCAGTTAGTGTCTATTAAAGCAAAAAATAAAAAGTTTTTTCGAAAAACAAGCAAATAAAAATAATTATAAAAAGAGAACCGATCTGAGTCACAATGACTATCTTAGGTTCATAGGCGCATTTGAAAAAACATTGTTCGCTTTGGTTTTTGCTTGTTTTTTCTGTAATTTTTTTTCACACTTAAGTTAACCCAATGGATTGTTTTGTTTTATTTTTGTTTCTCGTTTGCTTTTGTAAATAAAAAAAGTTAATTCAAAATTTAAAAAAAATAAGCAGAATTTTTTTCTTTTTTGTTGACGGACAGAATTTTGAGAAACAGAACTTTCAAAAGCAGAAAAAATGAAAAAAAGCAGAATTTTGAAAAGCAGTATTTTGAAGCCAGAACTTTGACGAGCTTCCACCTGACTCCTGTGGGTTTGGTAGCGACTAGCGAGCAAAAAAATGCAAATACGTGAAAAACTTCGAAAATAATGGATTAATTCAACTTTTCAACGAACATTGTATTAAATAGTTTAGTATTTTGTTGCAAACCTTCTTTTGCATAACCGCGCGTAACCTATTGGACATTGAGTTAATCAAAAGACCACCAATAGGTTTTATGGCATTTGTTTCTATTCTGTTCTCACTGTGCCATCAGTTCGATGCCGATCCACGAGATTCGATAAGTGTTCTATGGGATTGAGTTCGGGAGATTGCGATGGCCACTCGAAAACTTCAACATTCTCATCTTCTAAAAAAGTTTATTACTAACCGTCTGGAGTGTTTTGGATCATTATCGTTTTGGAATAGGCTCTTTTCAGACATATTCCTTTCAGAATTTCCTTATACATTTGGGCATTCGTCCGTCTACTAACCTGACAACTTTAACTGGCCCTTTCCTTGACGACAAAATGAACCCTAAGCAAATCTTTAGTATCTACAAATTTTATTTCAAGAATATCTAAAATGGCTTACCTCAAACCATAATTGATCCCTTGCCATGTTTGATCGTCCGAATTAGATATGCCCTAAGTAAAGAGGAAAACAAAAACCCCGTTAATGGACTCCAGGGTTAATACCATTCAGGAAAAAAGGAGGAAACTTTTCAACAGAAGTACAAAATAAAACAAAATTCTGACGTTTAAAGAAACCCATAAAATATACAAATAAGCAATTGGAAGAGTAAGGGAACTTCATGGAGGAACTTCTGTGAAAACATAGAGAATATTTCAGAAGCTTCGACTCTAACAAAAATCCTATTAAAGAATCCCGCGATTCCTTGCTCCTCAAAAAACCTAGCGGTGCATGGACCAACTCTTGGGAATCGTCGCTAACTTTGTTACTAGAAACTAACTTGCCGGGTAGCTCATGCACAAAACATTTGAAGAACTGAACACTCACAGTCCGGGTATAAAAACGAATAATTACCTCGGTCAGATTATGAGGGAAAAATACCTTAGGCAATCAAAAGCTTTGATCCTTACAATTCTGCTAGACTAGACGGCATAATACCTATGACTCCAAATAGCCTGGGATATAATTATACCTATCCCAGTGAGAAGTCAAGGTCCTTTTTATAACCAAAATAGGCGAATGTACCCATGTAAATCTGAAGGACCTCAAACCGATCAGCCTACCTTCATCAATTCTAAGAACTTCAGAATGATTAACTGATGTCCTACTTTTTGCAGTACTAAAACCCCAATCATGATTTACTGCTCAACGGGCATACTGTAAGGGAAAATTGGCAGAAACCGCCTAGCACATGCTTCTATAAAATATAGAATATTCATCGCATCATAAAGTACAACCTGGTAGGATTCGTTGACATTGAAGGTGCCTTCAATAAAGTTAGTTAAGTGGCAATAATTACAGCGCTAAGAAACCTTAACGTGTGTGATTCATTGAAAGATCTATTTATTCTCACGCTAGGCAGGGGAATAATTAACTCAACCCCGGAGGACTATTCAGAAAGAAGATTTGTCTGTAAAGGGACTCTGCAAAATGGTGTTTTATCCCATCTTCTATGGAATACTGTGGTTAACAAATAATTAGTAGACTTGGAAGCAGATGGATAAAAGATGATACGTTATACCGATGATGTTGCATTTGTTGTATCATAAAAGAACGCTCTAACTCTAACAAATTTAATACAAAATTATCTTAAAAGACCAAAAATATGGGCAACAAATGTAGTTTGGATATAATCCCGACCAAAACAGAACTTGTCTTTTTTCAGTAGAAAATACTAAATTGCCCAAATTAAGCCACCATTACTAAATGTTACGCCATTGACTTTCTCAGACGAAGCCAAGTCCCATACAAGGCAAAGAACGGCGCAGGACATAAGTCCCAAAAAGATAAATTGGGACATGTCCCTACGCCACAAAAAACTACGTAACAAACAGCCATACAGCCAAAATATCAAATCATTTTTAAATGCATCCAGCATGCTTGACAAGCCGCTGGATGCATAATTAACATTATCGAAATTAGCCAATCATGCAATGCTTGTCAAAGATAAGAACGCTTTAAGCAGTGTATTCACATGACTGTCGTGTGGACACTACCTCACCAGTGTCATGACACAAAATATCCATTCAGCCACACAACTCAGCAACAATCCGCACACACGAGACACAAGTCCCAATAGAGCTTATAGCCATATTAACCTCAATATTCGTTCTTCATATGTGTTATACACATTCCCACACACATAACACAGCCAGGGACACAGACACGAAAAATCAAAATTTTTTGATTTTAGCGACACCGTTTTCGACACCAGAAATCTGTGTTTACACCAGCCCACAAACACTCCACATTCAATGACACTGACATAAGTGCCATACACCAGTGCTATGTGTATGGGCCGCTTTAGGCTGTTTTAAAAGTAAAATTTCCCGATAAAATATTGATCCCTTTTGCAAGAGAAAAGGAGAAAATACAAAACAAACTGCATTGGCAAAAACAACGACCTGGGCAAAATAGAAAACCTCGATTGTCTAAAAACGTCCTTCAGATCATATGGCCAGAACATTTTCATCCCTGTCAGACTCAACATAACATACCACACTGAAGACCGCTCTACTCATGCACCGAACATTTTCTGGCTTACACCAAGGTTCATATGTACGTGTTGGACTATACAAATAATGCTTGACGCTTGTATATACTCAGAAAAAAATTCTTTGACGAATATTTCGTGCTTTGTTGGTGTCGAATAGTAGAGATTTTAAATTCGTTGGCCAACAACCACAATTGCCATGAAATAATCGTTTAACCCATCTTTAAGACTTGCGACCAAAATTGAAAATAAAAAGGACCAAAACCATTAAAAAGTGACCAAAATTCTAAACCAAATTTTTTCACAGCATTTTATAATCAGTTCACAACTTGCGTTATTTTTAAATCCGAAATAGCTATTTCCATACAATATATCTATTCATTCTAATCAAATTTGTATATTTTGAAATCCCAGCGAACAATATTCATTTTCAGCCAATTGCACAAAATGAACTTTAATGAATCTTATTTCGAAAGTCAGCTGCTGGAAATTTACTGACATTTATATTTGATTTTGTATGACCACAGTGACTTTTTTTTTACTAAAAAGTTGTTCTTAAAATAAATCGATATTATTACATAAACATTAAGTAAAGTTGCTTGATAAATCTAAGTATTCAGAAAAAAAAACATCAATAAGAAGTTTATTTTTTTTTATTTTGAAGCATTTAGAAAATAAATTACCAGTTTATTGACTTACGAAAAAGAATCTAAACAACTAAAATGTTTTTATAATAAAATACTAGATTTTTGTTGAACTTTCATGTCACTTTAATTGTGTTTAAAACAATTTTAGCAAAAAAAAAAACAGTTGTTAGCAATTCCATTCGAGATTGAATTTTTTAAAGTGATAGTGATTTTTGAAGTGATATCCATGAAGCTCGGAGCATTATTAGTAATTTTTTTGTATTTGTTGTAAATAAAGGTGTTTTAATTTGTAAAACAATACTCGTTTAACCCATCTTTAAGGTAACTGACTTTTTCCTAAAATTAGCATATACCCAATTTATCGTTAAGAGTATTATATCAAAAACCTTAGCAATTTCCTTTGCGTTACTTCTTCGGGATCGCCCTCAACCAAGTATGGAAAACCATAACTCAACATCGAAATTGAAACTTCGGAGTCCGACAAAATACTTTTAGAAGTTATTATAGACAAATTTCTCAAATCATTGTTATTGAGATCAAATCATAGTAACAGTTGTTTTAAAAGTTCTAAATAAAAATGTAAAGCGTTTGTTTTAATTTGATTTTTGATAAAACCTGTGAGGTCGATTTTTTAAGAAATTCCACAGCTTTGTTTCCAATGAAAACATCTTCAACGGGTAAATAATTTGTTCTGTTCTCTAAGGAAGTTTGGGTCTCATTTTCTTCTGTGAGGATATCAGTGATCTTTTCTAGGTTTTTAGTCACAATAATAAACCATCAATAATGTTGTTTTAATTTTACAATAAAGACTTAGCCCCTTTTGCTGATACTGAGCTTAAGAATTTAAGTTCTACATAAGCACTTATGTGACAGCTTACGCAAAGGAAAAAGTAGTCCATATAAGCGGCTTAAGTTGAACATAAATATTTATGATGAGTATCACCAAACGGGCCTTATTAATATATCTTATTACTTACCTATTCATTTTTTATGATTTATTTTCAACAAGAAATAAACCATCAAGCGAAATAGACAGAGACGCTTATATCGAGTTTCATTCAAGAAAAGATTGGCTTTTTCTGTAGAAAGATTGGAGCTTTTTGAATTTTCAGAGTTTCATTTCAACTAAAAGATCAGATCTAGATCAAATCTTAACACGAAAGATCTGATCTCTGATGGTTTGGCAGATTATTTCTCAACACAGATGTTAAAAGTCTTTTCAGTCAACGATCAAATGGTAATTATTTTGTTATTAATTTGTTGTGAGCTTGTGAACTAGTACTAAACAAATTTAAAAAATGAACAAATAATGGACCAAGATGTTAATAATTTAGATTTTATACATTTAGTGGAGTTTTTGATTTCTTCGTCTTCCTCTTCATTTGATGATGAAGATGTTTTTTTTTCAGAAATGTGTGTGCCATTCATTCACCAATACTACAATTAAATCTGGAAAAAGTTTCATTGAAAAGAACAAATCTCGATTTTGAGAGGAGATCATTTAAGTTTAAATGAAACTCGCTACTAAACGTTAAAACACAAACATATTTTAAGCTTTCCATCTGCCAATAAACTGTCAAATGCAGAAAATGAATGCATTCAGAATTCGTGTATTCAGTGGTTGTGGATGGAGAATGCAGTATGTTCAATTTAACACTTGCATCGTTTACATTAGAAAATGAAAAAAATTTGCGCTTGATTTTTGAGAACATGAAAATTAAAAGTCGATTTTTTGTATTTTTCTTAAAAAAAAGGTATGTAGATGAAGAACAAAATTACCAAGTGACCAAGTGAAAAAAAAATGGACAAATTTGGTCACAAATGACCATCTTGGCAAAAGTGGCAACACCGCTCCGTCGAGAGTCGTGAAAAACAGTCCCGATATTCGAGACGACAAGAAAGACCAACTTATCTATTTAAATTGCAAAACCAAGCCATCGGAGATTCCGAAACAGTCGGTTGAGTTGACTGGACGAAGCTGGTGCAGGTAAAGGTTGAAAATGGATATCCGGCGTGTATAAATCAAAGCATCATTACGGGTCCGGAGCCTACAAGATGTACCCATACTTTTATAATCAAAAGCCCACTATGAATGAAATATAGTGAAGGGATCTAAATAAATGAATTTAAGAATAAATTTAATGAACTTTTTATTTTCAAATTTCTGAATAATGTAGTTGAAAAAATTTGTAAATTATTCACACTCCGCTCATGCAGATTTCGATAAGTTTTATTTGCGAACATCACAGATACAAAATATCTATTTAACTTATGCATGCGATTATGTGTAATATGATGTTTCTAAATCAAGACTACAGACACACGACATTTGTAGGTACCTTCAATTCAAGGGTTAAAAAAAAAATATATGTAAATAAAATCCCACATAAAGTTGCTGGAGCAAAGCATAAATTCATCATCAAGCATTATAATATGGAGATATGGAATGCGACTATAAAGCGGATGCTGATGAATCTGTGTATCTGTGAATCTGTGATGATAGCAAGTAGGATATGCTGTATTTTGTTCGAGTTCGAGAGCTATTGTGCAATGCTAATGAGAAAAGTTTTCCAACCGATTCTATCTATAGTTTTCATGTTTTAAGGACATGTACATTTATGTAATTAGAATTCATGATAGAGAGTGCACTCTAGTTGTCGTTTATGTGGGTTGAACATGATGAGGAACATGTGTGTAAACAATTACGCTTTGACATTTCTATATAAGTATTGTTTCAAACGACGTAACGTCAACAAGGTCCTGTTAGAGCTTGAACTTTGTTGGATTGGCTAGGCAGCAAGAAAAATGGGAGGAATTTTTTGTTTTGTTTCGTTTGAATGAACGAAGCTAATGGAAGGTATAAAATGCATTCAAGTTATATTGATTGTGTTAACTGATGCTTGCTTAATGCATACACAAAGACGATATTTCAATTCCAACTAAATTATCAAACAATTGAATTCAGAGAATTTGACAAAAATTAAGCCCCACTTAAGGCTGTTTAAATGGTTATTTGTATTTTAAGGGAATTTTCTAATGGTTATCCAAATACCTGTATTAAATTGTTCCTATAGTTCCGAAATCAATCATACTTGCAAATTGTATTTGATAAAGTTTTGGTTTCCTTAGGAGAAAATTAGAACTTTTAATTAAATTTAACTTTGGATTATCGAGAAGTTCAAAAAGGCTGAAACAAACACAAACACTGACTACTGCACCCCTATTCTGAGCCTCGGCAAAGGTTTTAAAGTTATCTTTCCATTCAGGAAGAATTGGGAAGGTGACGAAGTGTCCCAAGATTTCTATGTAAACATTTTTACCGACGGATCTGAAATGGAGTGCGGTGTAGGAGCAGGTTTCTTCTCAGAGTCACTGAAAGTCTCTAGATCTTCCCATCTTCCCGACTTTGCTAGCGTGTTTCAAGCTGAAGTACTAGCTATAATAGAAGCATGCAAAATTCTTAAATTAAGCCCAACTCAAAATCTAAATTCGGCAATATTCACAGATAGCCAAGCGGCTATAAAAGCCGTAAATTCAACAAAAATATCATCAAAACTGGTCCAACTATGTCGAAATGAGCTATTAAACCTGAAAATTAACCACAGAATCACTTTAGTTAGTGTTCAAGGACAAAGTGGTATCGAAGACAATGAACGGCCAGACGAGTTGGCCCGGCAGGGATCAGCCCTTCAAGCTCGCTTGCAGAAAATATATCTATACCAATCGCTGCTATAGAGGGCAAAATTCCTTCAATTTTCCTCACGCAATCCAACAAAAGATGGAATAATATAACCGACTGCGCGATATCTAGAATGATATGGCCTTCGTACAATAAATCCCGCACAAAAAACTTTTATTCAGGTCCGTACGAGTTTTTGGTATCAAAAGGCGCTTCCCAGCGCTACTTGGGGCCTGATGCGAGTATTTTCCTCAAAAACGCCTCCCACGATCTTTTTTAAAAGAAATCAGTTCATTTAGGAATGGAAAAGGTACTGTTTGGTAATATTTTTGGAAAAAATGGTTATTTTTTATACCTTAGTAGAACCATTTTTTTGGTTTTCGATTTTCTGGGAAACGGTTAATATGATTTTTTTTATATTTTCATGCAGAAGATCCTAGAAATCTTAAGCACCTTTTTAAACAAATTTTGTTTTAGAAATTAAAAAAAAGTTTCTTTTTTTTGTGAAAACTCAAAATTTCGAAAAAGATTTTTTCAAAACTTCGTATTTGGTAGTATTTTGACATCATCTTGAATACCTAAGAAAAACTATTCTTAACTCCGTTTTGAAGTTCTTTTTGAAGTTATATTTTTTTCTTGCAATTTCCAGGAGGCTTGTTTCTATAGACTTAAGGATCAAGGCCCTTTCCCTAGAACCTATTATTTTCAATTTCTCAAGAAGACTTCTTAATATTCATATAGACTAAAAGCTCCGTCAAGGAGTTTGCTTGAGGCCTTTTTACAAAGGTATTAAGCTTTCGACTATTTGTACAGAAACTTTTCTACACAAAATGTGAAAGTCCAATAGATGTTTGAATAGGAAAACCAAAAAATAAATAATTTCAAGCCATGCGCAAGAAGAATTAATTTCTATAAGTTTCATCGAATAATCAACTAATTTTGCTTATATCAGCCCTATTAATATATAAGTCAATTTTTTCTAAAATTGTGTCTACTTTCTCATCGTTTTTAATGATCGTTTTCAATGACAAATTATTGGAAGTTCAGAAGGAAAAGCAAATTCGCTAGCAACGCAATTTCCTGCTAGTTCAGCTCTTCGACAAAGTCTTATGACTCCTCCTGTACTTCTTAACGTTAACAGTTGCATGGGATATATATTCTTTCTGACTTTTATAGTGGCTAGAGTTGTTAAAGATCTCGAAATTCTCTGGTTCAGATCGCAGCTTCCCTATTTTTCTTAAGAGGCGTTCTTCTATGCTGGCAAGCCTATACGCTTTTGATCTCTCCCCTACTCTACTGGTCTCTTCCCAAGTGGTTGGGTTTGTCCAGTCTATCCATAACAAGGTGAACTTTTTCCCCACCCCAAACTATCGTGCAATTGTACCTTAATCCCTTCCTTCCACGACAATCGAAATACTGAGTTTAAGAAAAATCTTTAAGAACAAAACCTTAATGACCGACAGTACTATTTTTGCATATTTCTAAGTAGTCGTAGATGACATGACAAAAATCACCACAACTACAAAGAAGGAAACCACTCAAGACTCCAGAGAAATATAACCGAGGGTATTTTTTGTAATGTGGATTGTCCCATTGTCGGAGTAAGGATTTCAGACACATTCAAAGGGTTTTCCATTAAGGGCAAGTCGAATTTAAAATTGAATAAAACCAAGTGTGTTTGAGATATCAATAAGGTTTTATCTTAATTTGATAGCACTATCAATTACATTAAGTGTGAAACACAGCATCGTTCAAATTGCCGCCGTGGCTTCGCTGGGGGGCGCGCATTCGAAAGGTCCAGTTTTTGATTACCTTGGTGCATCGTAAATCAGGCTGAATTTGACCGATGGCATCGATTATGTTGTCTTTGGGGGCCGCGGTGGCTTGTGGCTTATTCGCATAAACCTCAAGAAAGCCCAACAAGAAAAAGTCTAAAGGGGTCAAATCACATGATCTTGGTGGCCAATTTACGTCAACTCGGCGCGAGATAACCATGCCATGAAACCAATCGTGCAGAATATCGATTGTGTCTTGAGCTGTGTGGCACATAGCGCCATCCTGTTGAAACCATTATGTCTTCGGTGTCCATATCATCCAAATCAGGCCACAAGAAGTTGGTGATCATCAACCTATAGCGATCGCCGTTGACGGTGATGGCCTGGCCAGCATCATTTTGGAAGAAGTGCGGACCGTTGACGCCTCCAGCCTAAGATCCAAACCGAACAGTAACTTTCTTTGGATGCATTGGCACCTCGTAAATCTCACGTGGATTGGTGTCGTCCCAAATTCGGCAATTTTGCTTATTCACGTAACCACCCATTCATCCAAAAAAGAGGCGCAACGCGCGCATCGTTGCTACTAGAGAACACACATTTTGATAAAAAAGTTTTATCATTTGCACGTGTTGCTAGAAGCTGTAACTTGCCATGATTTGTCTTTAGTAATTGATTAAAAGACGATATTTTGACAGAAAGTAAAGAAACAATATGGCCGCCATTTTTTTTTAGCTCATAAAATAACGGTACCCCTGCCATATAAACGTTACGTTAATATCTGTTTTTTTAACGATTTTGATTTTTAAAAAAATCGGTACAGATCTTTATTTACGACCGATCATATGGTTGAAAAACAATATTTAATAAAATGTCTAAAAGCGGTACTTTCCATAGGACCGTTTTTTTGCTTTCGATTATCTCATAAATGTGTTAACCAATTCTTTCGAAATTTCACACATATTTAGCTTTAGGTCGCCCAATTTATACTGCTTACCAATAATTTAAATTAATATTTTTTTTGTATTTTTAGAAGCATTTTAAAAAAATGATTATCATTACATTTTTTTCAAAAATTATAGTTATATATATCTGCTGAATACCTATGAATTGGCGTTTTTGATTTTTTTAAAAATGTTTTCAACAAGTTTAAAAAAAAAATTTTTTCTCAAAAACCCCTCCTCAGATACTTAAAATTGTTTCTCATCCAATTAATCCAAGAAATAAAATGGTGTACTCTTTTTTGGGCTAAAATTAGTTTTAGTATTTATTTCAGAACTTTGAATTATTTTTTCTTTGATTAAGTCGATATAATCCTTTGTTTTTAGTTTATATTATTAAATATTTAAGATTGTCATACCAATTTTTTTTAGAAAAAAATTTGTACATATTTACATAGGTACAAAAATTACGTAAGAAACGAGCTTAAAAATATATTTAGATTTTTAATATAAATCTTCTGCATATGATGTGATCGAACATAAGAGCAAGTTCGTGCGATCCAGTCGTGGATTTTATTTTGGATGACTTCGTTCAAGTCTGTATGCGAAAATGTGTCAATACGACATTCTTATATTCAATTGGAACCAACAAAAAAAGAAGCACACTCGGAAAATCCAAAGTAATATTCAAATTCATATAAATAACTAGGCATAGCTTTAATCTCTAAGCCAAGTACATATTTCTCTCTTAAGTTAATAACTCTTAACTACGATTTTCAAAATTGAATCGCATGCCTGTCTTTCGACATTATTTTCACTTTAATTGAATTTTCCATATCAAATTTTTCCCAGGCTAAGCCATTCAAAAAGTAATAATAGACTATTCCTTTTGGCAAATGTACCAATAATTCGATTGCCACTTGGTTCCAATATTATAAACAATTTCAAAATTGCAAGCATTATACCCTAGGAGTATTATCCCAGTGTTCATTCCCTGTGAGTGGTCCTTTGCATAAGAAACATCATTACAACAATAAGCAATAAGCAATATTGCTGAATGCTTCGGCTGTAGCTTCTGCTTCAAAAACATTCTTAGTTCTTATGGTTATTTGCTCAATTTAGGGTGGTGTCCATAAAAAAAGCTTCTTTCTTCCAATTCCCCCAATAACACAACAGACCAAATGGCCCAACTTAGTGCATTGGTGCACCTTCATACTGTAGAGCAGGATATAACATCCAAAATATTCACAATACGATGATTGGAAAAGTGTGGAACTGGAAACAATTCATGTGCGCATTTAGGACCAAGCTCTAGATCCTGGCAAGACAACCAATACTCTCGATTCTCGAATAAGAAATGAATACATTTGTTGAATTTCTCCAGAGAAATAACTGCTTGACACACAAGTTTGGTCATTGTTGTGTCGTTTTTCTTCGATTTCCGATATTGCTATATATGTGCGGCTTGGTTGCAGTTGTCCTTTTTAGCCGGAAGTAATAATCGAGTATCAGAAATGCACAACATTGTCAAAAATATCATCTCCTTTAGGAATGCAATGATAATTGTTTTGGATTCGATTAGGAGAAAATGCAATTGAATAAAATTGCGAAACACAAGTAATTTGCCAATCTTTTCCATCGATATGTTGCAAGCACACTATACTCTTGCGTTTATATACATATGTGTATTTGTATTGTGCATTCTTGTGTGCTTGGTAAGTTATTTGAAACATTTTGCCTTTGGTTGAACTCTTTGGTTAACTTGTACTGAATTCTCAAAAGAATACGTTATATGTTTTTCCAGGAATATAAATCAATAAAAGAAATTCAACATCACCATGCATATGAATACCCAACAATAATACAATCTTGTATTTAGGAATGTTTTAGAACCGGCCTCGATCGAAATGGGCATGGGCAATATCTGCTTTTTTAATTAAGGTGAAGTACAGCAATCGCAGCAGTTTATCTGTACAGCACCCTGGGCTGATGTACATATCTATGTACCAAAAAATAAGGGTCCTTGAAAAATACGTTTTAACCGGAAAGTACAAGGGCTCAGAGAGGGGATGGAGTCAGAAAACCGGGCTCCATAAGTCCAGAAACTTATTTCGCTTGACGACCAGAAAAATGTGCGCTGTACTCGTATTTTAGTCAGTGTTGTTCCATGTAGACAAAAAATGTAGACTACACGATTGTCTACGTGTAGACAATTCAACGTAGACAATTCATCATTGTCTACATGTCAATGTAGACAATGTAGACAATCAATTTTATTTCAATTTTTTAACTTTTTTTTGTCTTCTTAATAATATAAACAAAACAAATTTGTATTATTTGAGTCTTTCACTCTCCATTTTTTATTTATTTCAACAAAAATAAAAAATCGTAAATTCTTATGTATTTCATAAATACAAAATTATTCATTTTCGTCTTCGACGTCTTCATCAAAACAATTATATTGTTTAACCTCGATTCTCAGTGAATAATAAAGATGAATGAGTTTCTTCGATCGTTCAAAAGTCAAGCGGTTTCTCGACATGGAATGAACATGCGACCAACTTGAAAAAACTCTTACAATTTCAGCGGAAGAGGCTGGAATAAGAATAACTTTTTTTTGCCAAATTTGCCAGATTTGGATGTTTTATAGAGGCCATATTCCAAAAAACAATTGGTTTTTTAATATCTTTTTCATAAAGAATCTTAAAAAAGTTGAGTCCCAATCTTCAATTCCATCACTATTTAGATGCTTAAACAAAAACTGGCACACGATTTCATTTTGACTAACCGTCAGCTTCCCATTGTCCAAATAGGGTGTAAATAATAAGCTGAGAGAGCATATTTGTTTAGAGCCATATCCACGCGCGATTTCAAAGATGTTTCGTGTTGCGCCTTAAATCTATCTGGGAGTTTTAAACTCAACCAAAAATGAACTGCTTCTCCAGCAGTATAATAAACCGCTTGACACCTGTTTATTAAAGTGCAGACTGGATCAAGAAGCTCGATGTAATTCTTAACATCATCAATAAACTTTTCATCAAACATCAACAAAGCTACAGTCTGCTTTATTTTTTTGGTAGTTGATTCTGCTGCTACAATTTTCATTATATCATAATTTTTTACCAAGCATTTATATGAATCACGGTATGAACACCATCTGGTTTCACAGGGCAGTATAATTCTGGAGCCTCCATAATTTACTACCATTTTTTCAAAATCTACTTGTTTGAACTCTTTTAAAATCAAAGCAACATTGGCATTAATATTTTTGTCGATTAAGTATTTGGCTAAAGATTTCCATTATGACTACTACAAGTGCTATGCCATATAAAATGCTCTGCATTTTTTCCCATTCTCTTCATAGTTCTGGCGTTGTCAGATACAACAGCGTAAACTTGAGTGGAGTAAATTTCTTTCGCAATATCTACAGATTCTGAAAGTATGTTTGTTAGCTTTTCTGCAGTCTCTGATTCTCCAGATAGGTCCCAGGCCTGAAGTAATGCTTGTTCGTCTTCAGCATTATGTAGCATTGAGACGACTGTCTTGCTGTTGCTGGAGCTATTCTTCCAGCCGTCAATCACCAAAACAGAATCCGAACTGATAGATGCTTTAATTGAAGAAACACATTTATCATAGGCCTGATCCAAAAGCGTTGTTGAAAGTTTTTTTCGACCTGGTACCTTATCTGCATACGCAGGGCGAATTTTTTTTATACAATTTTTAAAATGAATTGAATCAACAATTCTTAACGGAATGTTGCATCCAAAAACCAGTTTACCCAAAGCTTCATTCAACTCGTCTTCCTCTCTTTCCGACAATCGGTCCATAAATTTAGAAACAGAGTTTGATGGGGTTGGACAACGTTTCGATCGTTGTATGTTCTTATTGAAAGTTGTTACAGGTGGGGGTGGGCCCAACGACAATGATGAGGAACTGCAACTGTTGGAACTCAACGAAAATGATGAGCTTGTTGTCGCACCTTGTGATTGAATTTCGCTTGAATCAGTATAGGTAAGAGTTGTTCAATGGGTCGGTTTTGTTAGCTGCTTCCTACAGAGAATGCGTCAGATTCAATTTGATCGATCTTAGTAAAATAAAAATACTTACACAGCTATTTAAAACATAAACATTATTGCTGTCAACATCGTTTGTAAGAGAGATAGACATATAACAATTAACATTTGTGAGTTATAAATTTTATACAAAAACACAATTTTTTACTACCGTCTCAGAGTTTTGAATGCCGGAGCTCGAGCTTAGATCACTGTCATCAATAAAAACAACCATAGAAACATCACCGGATTCAGATGCGTAGGTGATTGGAATGGTTTGCAGGCATTCCTTTCCAAATAGAATGTTAAAGCATATGGTCAACGTTTCTATATTTACGTGTGGCTGCGCAGACGGCTTTCTGCAGTGTTATGTAAACTTTTATTGCACACTGTGCAATATGCTACATATTTGTTGTTAGATTTCATTAAAAGGAAACCCAATTCATCAAATGCTTTATTTTTGCGTCGACCAGACATAATTTTAGTATCAAAGAACTCAATTTTTCGATATTTAATTGAAGTCAAACACGCACCTTTTCTAAATAGAAGTCAAGTAAACCTTGCGAAAGAACAATCGAGAATGACAGATGAGAATGAAATATCCTCATTGTCTACATTGTCGACTTCATTGTCTGCATTGTCTATATTGTTGACACAATTGTCTACGTAGAAAGGTAGACTATCGAAGTCGACGCGTAGAATAACAACACTGATTTTAGTTTCGAGTAATTTTTTTTTCAACCGCTTATTGCACAGATGGAACTTGAATGCCCCTCTTTGCGAGTTTCTAGGATTTTAACTCACATTTTTGGTCTTCTGTACTGCTCCGGCAACTCCGCTTAGTGTTTCTATAGTCGCCAGGCAGAATGGCCTGCAGGAGTTTGGGGTCATGAGATTTTGGCTATTCCGGACTTTGGTTTCCTGGATTTTGGGTTTTCAGAATTTTTGGGATTGTAGATTTAATTGATTTTAGTTTTTGCTCGATCTCGAGATTCTGACCGATACCTTCTTTAGAGGAACTAGATTATCAAGAAGAATTTGTCACAGTTTGGAAATGGATTGCGTGCGATGTTCGATTCCTGCACATATAGTGCTGAAACCAAATATCTTGTAATTGAGGAGTTGCCAGCACGGCCATTCTCCTAAAAAAAATGTCCCTAGTCCCCAAGATTGGATGTGATAAACCAATCCCTGAGTTTTAATGGCTCATTAACAGCCTGAGGAATGTTGGAGTGGATGGTGATAACAAAACAGCTATTTGCCAACAAAAAACTAAACAAAGCGAAGCCATAGTCAGCTTTGATCAAATAACCATCACTATGAGACAATGTCCACTTTCATACCCCAACCGCAGATCGTTAAACACACTTTATAAACTTGGGAATGCCTTTAACGCACCTTTTATTGACTTTTAATTTCCACATATCTACGAACACATAACTAATTATACTTTTTCGAAAAAAATGAGCTATTTTGCTCATTTGCTCAGTATGAGAAAAATATTTTGACAGAAAGGAACGGTTCAAATTTAACGAAGATGCGTTCTTCGCTCAATGAATGAATTTGTATGATTTCGATTTGTTGCGCTTAAATTAAATAATTTGGGAATAAATTAATCTAAGATGCGTTCTTCGCTCAATGAATGAATTTGTTCGTTTATGACTTCGATTTGTTATCTGTTGTTTTATTCCACCCTGTGAGCGAACACTTGCGCTTAAATTAAATAATTTGGGAATAAAGCAATCTTGGTTTGTTTACAGAATAAAAGATAAGAGCAGATCAGCATAGAATAGAACAGAAATGTCAGAAAAAAATAGAACAGTCAATCAGTTGTCAAAATAGGAAATATATTATTGATTCTGCGAAGTGTGTTTTGACAGTTCTCACGATTCTGTTCTAGTTTGATCTTTGTCAAGAGTAAGAAGAAAATAAACCTGTTCCAGAAAACTTCACTGAACTTTAAATCCGTACAAGCTAGAACATACAACTCCTCCATTCAAATGTTGAAACATCAATTTCCGGACGTTGTGATCTCCGGTTCCAGCCTGTGGTGTTTTTTTTTTCAAATATCGTAAATAACAAAATCAAATAAAAAAAAATCACCAAAACGTTTTGAGAATTATAAGCAATATTACAAACTGCAATTCATACTCGTAGATCACAAGGGAACAAACTATATGTTGGCGTGTTCCTGCACAAACAGATGAACTGGAGTCTCCATATTAAAAAAGAAGCAACAAGATTCTTGAGAGATCTTGAGTACCATGCTCCAAAGTCCAAAACTTATCATATGAATGAACAGGGTAATTGTTAGGTTATTACTGACTTATTGCAATTTGGTTTGGAGGAATGCAATGGCCAAAGCTAGCATATAACATGATACATACAAGCTTTAAAAAATGTACAAAGACAAATATGCAAGGCACGCATTGAGCACCCAATGCGTATTACAGTCACCTTCACATCTTGAATCCCTAGGCCTAGTTGTGGAGGAATAAGTAGCCTACAAATACTCTATTTAGCCATAGAGTAACTTATAGCTATAAGCTGCTAAGCAGTTTTCAATGAAGGCCTTACCTCAAGCAGATATCACAGAGATTTTATTAATGGCTAAACGGCAATAAACACATTTTCTTCCAATTTGCTGTCGAAAAGAGTTTCCTTACATGCCGCATAGAATTAGACTCTGCCGGGTTCCAGGAATCATTGGTATACCAAGAAACAAGAGAGCTGAGTGAAAAAGTGGCATATGCAGACAGATCATATTTCCATTGGCATTACCCAGCACTCGCCATTTGAGTAGGAACATTTTTGAGAAGTTATTTCTTTGATAGCTTAGAATAGTCTTCCAGTTTTTTGAGGCAATAACCTATTAAATCGCATCAAAGCATTTAATAATGGCTTGAGCGTTTGAAGTTCCCATAGGATCTACATTGATCGAATTTAAATTTGTATAACAGATTTTGTCAAATTTATTTGTTTATTATTTTTTATATGCATATAGTAATTTGAAAAAAGAACTAAAATATTGATAAATAAATAAAATTAATAAGCGTGATTGTAACAATACCAAATGGCTCAATTCTAACATAACAAGGAGAAGGTTCTTTAAGTTTTCAACAGTAAAAAGTTCCGATTGAATTGATATTAAAAAAACATACATCGATTTATCGATATACAATCGATAGTTTAATTAAGGACAAGGTGTAAAACTTTAGGTTGGCAGCACTGTTTCCATCGACAGCCATTTTGCCATCTGTTAAGTGATTTATCTAAAGTTTTGTTAGCCATTTCATAATGAATCGAATGACGCCTGAGCAAGAACACCTTGAAACGGCCAGCGGTGAATGCTGTTGATCGGGATTTTCACGAGAACTTTTCTCCACTGATAAAGCTTTATATTTGGCTACAACAATAAGTAAAACTGATCCATTTGATATGTAAATAATCCTCAAGCTATAGCTTGGATGCCGTTACATCGGGAAAAACTGATAGTTTCATGAGCTTTATAGACTGATTGAATCATTTGTGTTTTCTTTTTTTAAAACGCTGCCGGCCAGAGGGTTGCAGCCATTGAAGATAGTTATAGAGCGATGATCATTCGTGGGGTAGCTGTGGATTCAACAAGATGGCGCAACCTGTCACATAACGCGCATAATTTCGCATTTTCGGTCTAACACCGCTAGACTTTTTATGTGGGGGTATGTGAAGCTGCTAGTCCACACCAATAATCCGATTGCTTTTTTTGTGATATTGTAATGCCTTTTAATAAACAGCTGACGAACTAAATATCTAAGATTATTGGCCATATTCAAAAGACGTAATCGACTTGAAAGCTAGTCAAGTTTCTGGTTTCTGAATGGCCAGCTGCTAAAAAAAATCATTGTTGTTTGACAGCTGGCCAATCAGACACCAGTAACTAGACTATGGCTTTCAAGTCGACTACGTCCTTCTGAAAATGGCCATTTGGAAATTTAAGGAACATCTAGAACATTATAGGGTTGTCGAGTCAGGTTCATTTTAATTATATGCAGGCTAACAAAGTCTTGAACCGAGTTTATAGCTCTTGGAAACATGGTAAGAACAGCAAAGTAAAACAAAATAGCTCACCTTATATCATTATAGGGCATTATTATAAAAAATAATGGAAAGCAAAATATTACATCAGTAAGACCGACTATCGATGTTTTAGTTTTTGCAAATAATCGATATATCGATGTTCAAGAAACACTCCTATTCGGGTCAGCAGAGGTAGTCGGTTGACCAATACATTTCTTCAATTTATTCTCATCACCTTGTGTTTCAGAATTTGCTAGAATAATAATACGTTTTAACTAGGATTTATAAGAACACTCCCAATATCACATCAAAACCGCTATATCGAAATATTTCTTTCAAGACTTCGTGTGCCCAACAAATCACTGATTTCAAGCATAGATGTCAAGTGAAATCATTTGGCCACCATTAACAGGTCCTTTAATATTCGTAATACTATGTCCGACCTATGAGTCGAAGATGTACGTGCAGAAACATTCTTTTAATAAAGCTGCATTTATTGATATCACAGCAAGTCGAAAAAACAATGAGAGATCTACACATTTCTATACCTATGTTTTCCCAACTTTTCGAAGCTGACTTAAACTCCAAACACAGTAGGGAACGCAGTACTCATCCTTTTTTTCCTTTTCCGTGCTCCCAGTCTGCATGATTGCACACAAAGTACCTACATAGGTATGACTTGTTTTCCAAGCGAAAAAAAAATAGAATAAGAAAGTACGAATCGATTGTAGTCTGTGTGACACAGGAATAAAAGGATTCATCGCATAACAGCAGTTTTTCTTTTAGATCGGATATAAATACCTTAGCTTGACTTCCTGGAATCGTCTTCGTTCGAGCGTACTGCTGTGTTTGTGTCAAAGTTGTTCGTGCACCCTGCAGGGCTATAGTAGAAGTTAGGTAGGTATAGGTTTGGAAAAAAAAGGTTAAAGGCTTTGCCACTGAGATTGATTGATTCTGTTCACACTCGCATATATTTTAGACTTGGATATAAAGATGGAGGAAAACATATGGCTGATGCTTCAACAGTTGTTGCTGGCTGTTTGTGCTGATTGATAATCATTTTGTGAATGATTCTGTCAATTTGCCTGAAAAGTGACGTTATATTAGAGAAAAAAAGAGTGCTGCGAAAAAGAGTTCCATTGAAGATTGAATGGGGAAAACCTGTTCCATTATAATGAAATGTTTTTATTTTATTTTTTTCTTTACAATGCGATGTATCTTTGAGATTATATTTATAAAAATGATTAATGTGCAGCGATTTGAAATTTCCAGGGAAACTTTAAAAGGAAATACTCTCATATTTGAAATGTTTGCAAAGCATAAACGTCAAAAACAAGGACAATAAAGGATACATAAATCATGACGTCCTCCGAATTCTAAGAGACAAAACTAAGCATTCTGCCGCATTTACACGACTGAAAACGTGTCTATATTTTTGACATCTTAAACCAAATATTTGTAATTTTATCCTATTTTACGGAGTTCGTCAAGCGAATTCTTGTTTCTTGTAAATTTCTAAAAACTTCCGAGGTATAAGCACTACTAACTGAGGCGATTGGTTTAACAATACATGGAATTTATAAAACAGGGGAAGACAAAGAAAGAAAGTCAAAGAACAATCAACAGAATAAACACTTGTCAACATTATGCGGTTAATTTTTGAACGGTCCTCCATCCAAATACTAACAACGCGGAACGATGCTTGATTTCCCTGATCGATTGGAAGCTATGCTTTCGTCAAAGCCAAACGTGTTTCCTAAGGAGTATAACAATTTATTGTACTGAATGGAATGTTACGGACAAATTTAATCTCTTCAAAGCAATAACATTAGACTTATTAGCATATCGAGATTCTTCAGCTGGTATTGTATGTTAGCACTCTGTCGGCGAAAAATAGTTATTCGGTAATAATTCATAATTATAGGCTCAACTCAGTAGCAGTGATAAGGTATTTACCCGATACCTGTACCAGCTTTATCATAATTTACCTCAGGCCAGGAGAAATGGATTCGATGTTAATACAATATACAACTAATTAATGTCTATTAAACATTATAAATAATTTGTAAATTTTAAAGAATTTGAAATTAATAAATAAGAGAAGCGTTTAAAACTAAGACTTCGTACTTACCTTAAAAGAACCTTGGAATCTGTCAAGCAAAACCTAAGCCTTTGAAGACAGAATACATTACAGTTTTCATTTATAATCCCTTGCATCGGGCGTGCTCTAATAATATTTCAGCTTCTATAATATGTCGGCAAGTTCTTACCGAAACTAAAATAACTTAGCGAAGCCCTTTATATATACTATACAATAAAGCTAAGAAGTTTCTACATCGCAACATTGGTATTCATTATAACAATATTGGTATTATGATAAATTTAAAAATTAAATTAAAAAAATTAATTTTAAAAAAAATTTAATTAAATTTATACCGCCAAGCTCTACTAACATTTCAGCTTCCATAAGGTTTCGGTATGTCATTTAAGCTTCCATAAGACCTTACCGAAGCAAAGTTGAAATGTTAGTAGTTCTTTCGGGTGAAGTAAATTTTTGGTCTACGTTTTCTAGGGTAAATACTACAATCTGGCAGCCGTTACAAAATTTACGGAAAAGAATATTCCATATAATCCTCCTTCATCATCCTGGCAAAATTCTGTGAGGGCTTTGTCACCATGAAAATGTCTGTTTTGGTAAAGTTTCACTATATTAATGCAGCACACAGAAAAACCGCCATAAAATTTCTGAGTTCTGTAGAAATGGTACAGCAATTTAATATTCAACTTTTATGGGAATGAAAATTGTTAAGGTGATGAATTGGCCTAAGTATCGGACAACACTACATGTCTGCTCAGATAGAGAAACTATTCCAGTAACTATCGCCACGTGTAAACTTATACTGAATCAATATGAAAAACAGTCGCTAGTTCTAAAGTTTTTGATAACCGTTAGCAGATCTTATAATATACAATAATCAACATAAACAATTGGACAGGATTGGTAACAGATTGGTAACAGGAAACGATTCCTTACCTTCTCTATACATATATTCTGGCGTAGAGTTTCGGGAGATTTTCATTACTATTGATCTGAGCTTAAAGTTCCCATTCAAGTAGCTCTGAATTTGTCCGCATCTTATATGTTTTCTAAGACAGTAATCCTCTCTCTTTTGACCTGAGAGCTTACAGGCAGGTCTGGGACTTCCACGCTAAGTCTTGATGGTATACCTTGATGATCACTTTTTTAGCTCCATGTGCTTTTCCGAATACATTATTCAATTTAGGAATTTCATTGGATTCGTTGCACGAGAAAACTGAATCGGCTAATCCAATCTTAAATGTCAAGAATATACAAGATTTTTACCTACATTTTCCGTGTTATTAAATTTTTCAGGGTAACTATAATGAATGGAATGAACAAATTTTAATAAAGTTACATGAGTTGGTAGAACTAATTGAAATCATGACTTTAATGTTGTTTTCGATTGGGAAGAACTCTCTGATCCAGCACCCCAATCGAACAAGTAAACATTATATTCTCGGTTATGAAGCTTAATTGAAGTGGATGACGGGAAATTTCGAATGACCATTTGAGATTATTTTCATTTGTAAGCATGTCCGACATAATATAGCATTCGGGTTTGACCAGAAAAGCATGTATATCACCACACCTCTAATTAAACTGTCACATCGGCTCTACAACTGTGCTGAAACTGTGTTCGATGAATTCTCTGAATTTGCTAAGTCTGGCCAAATCTACCAACCAAACATTTCCGAAACAATTATGAAATTAATTATTTTGAATATTACAAGTCCTTAAATATCCGTCAACAGGAATTCAAGTCATCTAACCACTGTATGTACTTCAAAAAAAATTATTAATAAAAGCTAACTCATCACAACTAGTCTAAAGCAATTTTCTTCTAACAAATCGTTCAAATAAATTAAATTGCGTCTGTCGCATGCATCAATATCAATCAATCAAAAACGGGTGCGCCCGCCCGGCCCCAATGAAGGATACATGAATAGAAATATCATTATCCATACGACGCAGGTTCTATTTGCAAAACAAAAACAACAACAAAAATCCAATTTCCTAGCACAGCTTCGACCGCGTTATAAGTTGACTGTTGTTGGTCAGCAATGTTGCACGTATGTATGCATAGTATACACTATAATACGCAATACACACAAGCTCGATACCATGCCGTTTCAAATCAGATAAAAGAAAATGATGAATGGCAATTAAATTGTTAGCTGACTCGGATAGCGCTGAATTTAAAGGGTGTTTTTTTAATACATACCTATTCCTGTTTGATGTTGCTGAGCTGGATGCCATATTCGATAGCTTTTCCTTTGCAGCGTTAATCTATGAGGTGTTCGTGATTTTTCCACATCAATATACACGACCCTACTAAAGGCAGGTGTGACCCATCAAGCAAAGAACTTGAAAGGTTGGCATTTGGCAAGTTGAAGCTCAAAGGACATTGGTTCTTCCCATCAAAGGTCAGAGCGAATGATTTTTTTTTAATTTGTTAAAACAGAGGTTTAATTAAATTGCTATTTGCAGATAGTATGTAATTAGAAACTTATTTGTAGCTTGGCGCCATTTTGGTGTAGTTACGAAGATGGGTGTTGATTTGATTCTTTTGTTTGTGTTGTGCTTTGTATAGAACTTGGAAAAAATGGATTTGCAGGTGCATTACAAATTTGAAAGCAACGTGGTAATTGGTAAGGACGTTAAAATTGAATAAATTATAAGTTGAAAGAATCAAACACAAGTATATGTATTTATTTTTAATTTATACTCGTATTAAGATGTTGATTTGAAACTGTGGTTAACTCAGTACAATGGACTGATATACAACTGGAACTGGAGTCGCAGCTGAATTAGCTATCCAAAACGTACGTGCTATATTTTATGTGATCATAATGCAGTTGTACAGCTTCTTCACATTTAATACCATTTTTTTTTTTTTTTTTTTTTAAACTATGCGCGCACTCAAGGGGTTATGAATACCCTTAAAATGATAATACACAGTGCGAGCGATTAGGAAAATGGGATAGGATTAGACAGGAGACACCGATGTACATTGGTTTCAAATGCCTGATTATCGCAATGGGAGGGAAAACTTCGGACGGGTAAAGCATTCCACATTCATGTTGTGCGGCTAAAGAAAGAATCTCTATACTTGACAGTACGTCCGAAGTTGGGCTCAAGGGTAAATTGATGGGCTTTCCTAGAAGCGCGAGTGTTACGGTTGAATAGTTTAAGGGGGGAATGCAACTGGCTATTTCACTAGAACACTGTTTATTATAATACCGATAAAATAATGAAAGGCATGAAACATTGCGACGGTGCGAGAGAGGCTCAATTGTTTTAGTTATTGTTTCATCACCTATCATTTTTAAAGCTCTCTTTTAGATTCTGTCCAGGAGACTTAAGTGCGTTATGGGAGCACCTGCCCAAATATGACAATTTTACTCAAGCTTTGGACGAATAAAGGATTTATAGATTACAGCCAGATCAGAAGGGGACAAATATTTCTTGCATCGTCTCAGAAAACCCAAACATCTTGCACCATTTTTGGCGACGTCGAATATGTGTTCATTCCACAAAAGGTGGTCAGTGATGCACATACCGAGAACTGAAAGTTGTTCGGTTTCCTCGATGCAAGCGCCGCTAATGGACAACGGCATTGGGGGAGGGTCTCGCTTTAACGACAGAAGACATCATTGGGTTTTTGAAGCATTAAATTCTACGCGGTTTTTTATTCCCCATTGGACAATGCTGTCTAGATCAGAATTTAATGAGCTAATCATACGCTGCCGTTCAAGTTCCACATCCGAAGGACATGGATGAGAATCTAAAAACGAGTATGAAAAGCTGAGGGTACTGTCGTCAGCAAAACAGTACATTGGATTAGAAGTTTCAGACAAGAGACCATTAATGAAAATGAGAAAGAGAGTCGGAGACAGAACGGAGCCCTGGGGCACACCAGCATTTATTTTATGAATATCAGACTTGAAACCGTCCAATACAACTTGTATTGAGCGATCCGAAAGTTAATTTCTAATCCAACGAAGAAGAGATTCTTCGATACCAAATGCACGCATTTTCGATAAGAGAGCCTGATGCCAAACTCTATCAAATGCTTTTGAAATATCAAGCGCAATAATCTTACTTTCTCCAAAACGATGTAAAGATTTGTGCCACAGTTCGCTGAGATATACCATCAGATCACCAGTGGACCTATTGCATGATGTCTGCTCTGATTTTTTCCCCTGGATTGAAAAGATCTTGAAGCTCAATCCAATCCCATGTAAAGCATTTTTTCGACAACTGATTTTGAAATGTCAAAAAACCAGCTAGTTAAAGTTGGTCAAATCTTGGCGAATAAATAGCTGCAGCTCACTGATAACTATAATATACTTAATAGTAGAAGATCAGATCATGGATCAATCTTTCTCACTAGAAGATCTAAAAGCAGTATTAATAGAGTTGAAGGAAACTAAAGCACCAGGAGAAGATCTCATTCCACATAAATTCTTCAAGTACTGCACCGAGGAATTCGCCTGTTGTTAACTTCAAGTGTTCAACGACCTTTATACGAATGATTTTTCCCCTTCATGTCTTGATTCTGCGGTTATACTCCCAATTTTCAAAAAAGGAGATCGTAATATGGTGGAAAACTATAGAGGAATTTCATTGCTTAACACTGTTCGAAAGATTTTTGGAGGACTCTTATTTAAGCGACTTACTAATTGGGTGGATAGCGAACTGCCAGGCCGGTTTCCGCGAAGGATACTCAACTGTTGACCACATCTTTACGCTTAGTACTATAGTTGATATCTACCCCTCACAAGGAAAGAACATTTATGATTACATTTTAGATTTTAAAGCGGCATTCGATATCGTAGATAAGGAATTATTGTTCTATAAACTATCGACACTGGGTGTGTCCACAAAAATGTTGAAAACGTTAAAAAAATTATACGCAAATTGTGCTGCAAGTATCTGGGACGGAACAGTACTGTCAGATAGCCTTTCAACACCTACTGGTCTACGGCTAGGATGTACCTTAAGTACACTGCTTTTCGCACTATACATTAATGATATAGTATCATCCTTAAATGAAGGAATCGAGGTACGTAGTATTATTTTAAAAACTCTCATGTATGCAGACGATATTGTAATTTTAGCGGACACACCTATAAAGCTACAAATGATGATAACGAAACTTGAAGATTACTGCAAATTGTGGAATCCAACCGTTAACCGTTCAAAATCTCAAATTATGATTTTCGGTAGAGGAAATAGACAACGCAGTGGAAATTATATTTGGAGGTACGAAAGAGAGCCATTGGAGATCGTGGACAGTTATAAGTATCTAGGCCTTATATTGACACACCAAAACAACATGAAACTGCATTTTGAAGAAAAACTTAAAAAGGCGAAAACCGCGATTAAAGCAACCTAGTGAGAATCTAAGTCTTTCAGCTAAATACCATATCTTTGAAGCAACATCAAGGGCAGTCATGTTTTATGCATTCCAAGTGTGGGGAATTGCACAAAACAATACCGTAGAACAATAATTACGATTTTTCCTAAAAAGAATACTGCACCTTCCGATGACCACGCCCAATTATATGCTACACATAGAAACAGGTTTACCTACAATGTATATTGCAACATTGAAGCTTCACTTCGACTATGTACTTAAGGTATTTAAAATGAATGAAATACGACTACCCAAAATTGTAGCAAAGGTTGCCCTGGACATAAAAACTTACTTTTTTGAAAAGTGGATAGAGCTAGCGGAAAGAACTGAGTGTCCTTTACAGCTAGAGACTATAAGTTACAATCAGATGAAAACGGATTTATATAACATTATTAAAGTTCTCGATGAAAAGCTGCGCGAGTCATTTATCGAAAATGCACGATCCTCTGTGTATAGAACTTATTACTCCCAACTAGAATACGATCTGGGAACGAAAAACTACTTTGAAAATAATGCTGGAGTGGACAAGATATCTACCATCTTCAAAATACGTGGGGAATTACTCAACTACATTCCTCATCGCCCAGATCTACCTATAGAATGCAGCCTTTGCAATATGAACACCAGAGAAGATACTTTGCATTTTGTAGGTGTTTTCCCAATACTTATCGAGCTTAGAAAACTGTACCTGGGTAAAGCTATTCTCTCAGCCGAAGAAGTTCTTAGCCTTTTAAATGGAGCATCTTGGACAGCTCTTCATAAATTCGTCAAAACTGCATTCCGATATAGAAATCAAATTTTAAGAGAAGACTTTAAAACTTAATGCACACTTCACAAATTAATATGTAGAACTAAAATAATATTTATATGCCCTGTAAAATATTATCATTATCTTGTTATCTTAGTAAATCAATTAGTCAATCTGGCAGACGGCTTTTGCCGTCATATACGATTTGTAAAAACCAAAAAGGTAAAATTTGTAAATATTGAATTTTAATAAATCTAAAATCTATCCATCTATCTACTGAATAGTGGATAGACTACAAAGTGTAATAGTTATTGGGACCACAATTGAAGATGACATTTGTGAAGAATCTTCACATTTTGACGTCTACAGTGTACAAAAAAGTAGTATTTTTCTGCATTCCAGCATTTATTCCATATCGGTATCTTCCACATACCAGCTATTGACTTATGGTGGACTATCTATAAGTGCCAAGTCATGCACAGATTACATTAGACATATATTTATTTATACATTACTATAATTTGCAGTTTTTGGTGTGAACTTTTTACAAAAAAGGAGTAAATAATAGTTATCATTAACTTAAAGTTAGAGTTGAATGAAACATACTTAACAATAAAATAATAGTAATTGATGTGGGGTCCCAACAGTTTAATATCCGAATAAGTGCCTCACGCTTAAGTGCCTAACCCACATAAGTACCTTTATTTTTTTAGAATCAAAATTCATATAAAACTCATCTTTTAAGTACCTTCCGCTTAAAAACATTTCCCGCTTAATTGCCTTTTATTTTGTATACTTTTATTGAAATTTTCCTGACAAAAATACTTTTAAGTACTCATTTGAATGTAGCTGATAAAATAAAATAATTTGTTTTCCTTTAGCGCTTCCTACTGTTTTATGCCTTAAAATTCATAAATAAAAAAGTAGATTAGATTAGATTTTTCTTTATTTCCTCAGATAAAATTACAATTTTTTTAGAGTAAGAATACGGACCTGACAATTTTGCCGTCTGCCGGAAATGACATTTCAGTAAGATGAAAAGAAAATAATATTATATAAAGAGAAAATGTAACTATAAATCTTGTTTACGATAATGTTTCGGTAAATTTAAATTAATAAACAATTAATAGTTATTTTTATTATGTACATGCAATCGTTTAAATTAATATACAAAAAAAAGTTGAAAAAAAAGAGAGAAATTTTGGTATTTGAACAATTTTGATGATTTGCAACATAAAAAACTGCTAATTTTAATGATTTAAAACATAAAAATAGTAACGGATTTAAATTCTTGTTAACATAATTTTTATGAAAAATTAACATAATGGAATACTCAATGATAACTTAAATACATTTACATGAATATTCAAATTTAGTTGATAGGAAAGTGAGAAACCTGGAGGCCGTCGACAATTTTGATGATTTGCAACATAAAAAAAAGAAAACTTCTAATTTTGATGATTTAAAACATAAACATAATAACAAAATTAAATGGTTATAAACATTCGAATTCACAATGAATATAGACTTGCTGTATCTCTTGACTTTTCAAAAACTATTACGATAAGTCATAGCATGGCTGCAATATTTATATAGAGCGAGCCAGCCCCGAGAACCATTTAATATTTCGTAGAGATTATTTACAGTCAGAAAACTTTTTTGGAAGTATAAACGTCGGATTTCTTGTAAAATGGGACACACCCCAATGAAGTGGTACATACTTTCGTCTTCTCTCCTGTTACATAAATTACAAGTTTGCTGAAGATCGGTTCTATGTGGAATGAAATTTAAATTCAATAATTCGACTCGGGCTCTGAAAATGGTGCTTATAACTTTAGATGGATATTTAACATTGAAATAATTTCCTAGGGTTAGTAATCGATGATCTAGATTGCGGTAGATTAGTCTGGAAGCCGAAGAGGATGCTCTTGTTAAGTGTTGGTCATATATTTTGTCATCAACCTTAGCTATAATTGTTGCAAATATATCGTGCCATTCGCTAACATTACCTTCAGACAAGGATATACTGATATCGTGAGATAGCGCCAGTTGGTTCCAATTACTGAAAGGTGTTGCATTGGTTTGCAGCAATCTAACTAAGATGGTTCTATGAAAACTGTTTCTGCTTCGGTTCATCAACCTTATTAAATAGTCTGCATGGGCTTTTAGATTTTGCAAATATATGGGTGGCAAACCAGACTCCACGTGAATTGCATAGGTTGGAGTCGCATTAGGTAATTTAAACAAACGTTTAAAGAAATATCTCTGAACATCTTCAAACTCCTCAAAGGGGATTGTCCCAAACGCCTGCACACCATAACACAAACAAGTGTTTACCGTAGCCTTAAATACTTGATATTTAGAAGACAGATCAATGTTTTGGTTAGCGAAAAATTTCGGCCACAACATGTTTAGTGCCAGTGTTGCTTCTCTATTTTTTTCTTTCGCATGCTTCCGGAAGATCAAATTACTTGAAAACAGCACACCAAGGTACTTAAACTCCCGAACTACTTCTATCACCTCGTTATTGAGTCGCCAAGCCTCAGCACGTAGTCTGCCTCTAAATCGGTTCTCAAAAATCATAACTTTTGTCTTCAAAACGTTTATATGAAGATCCCATGTCTCACAGAACGCCTGTAGTTTATTTATTTGGAGTTGTAACGTAAAAGGATTGTCCGCTAACAGTACCAAGTCATCAGCGTAAAGGAGAACTTTTACGTGATTGTCCGCGAAGCTTACACCACCAGGAAGAATCTCAGTTACTGAATCAATAAATAGGGCGAAGAGAATAGGGCTTAAAATGCAACCTTGGGGGACACCTGCCGACGTGTCGAACCATTCTGACAATTTGGATCCATCCCACACTGCTGCACTTGATGCGGAGAGAAATTTAGCATAGACCAGTAGGAACTTTCTTGATACTCCGAGGGAGGCCAATTTATAAATCAATGCTTGCCTGTTGACTGTATCAAAGGCTGCTTTGAAGTCTACGAAGCAAACATATAACTTCCTCTTCATTTCAATATATTTTTTGGCAATGCTTGTCAGTGCAAAAATATGATCTAAGGTTGAAAATCCTGAACGAAACCCTGCCTGGTATATACTAAGACGATCGTTGCTTTCTATCCACAGAGAAAATCTTCCATAAAGAATTGTAGCAAAAATCTTTCTAAGGGAATTAAGAATAGAGATTCCTCTATAATTTTCAACTCGACTTGAATCTCCCTTTTTAAATAAAGCAAATATAAGTGCTTTATTAAAAGAAGTAGGAATACACGCATTATCGAATTTGTTATTGAAATATTCCACTATGTAAAGTTTGAGTTGTTCCGTTGCATTTTTAAAAAATTCGATTGGAATGCCATCACTACCCGGAGCTTTATTATTTTTCATGACCACGAACGATGATTCTAGTTCCCTTAAAGAGATCGGGTGGTCTAGTTCGGATACAACTTCGTTCTGTAACGCATAGCTAAAAGTCTGAAGATTCTCCTCCGCTGATAATAGTATTTTAAAATAAAAAAGTAATACAATGATTTAAATGGCATTTAAATCTATTTTGAGTAAATAATTCAACAAGTCCGATTAAATATAATACAAAACAACTTCCTAATTAACTATGTCTGGTCCAGGACAAAATCTTCCAATTTTAATGATTAACATCTTTAAACTTGTTGGATTTTTTGACAAAAAACCCAATGTGAACTATCATTGGTTTTTTTTTGTCAAAAAATGCATGTAAGATGAACTGAACTTAACAAACAAGTGCGTATTGCTAGGGCCCTCACTAGCCAACTGATGAGATGAATCGAAGTGATATCGCCGAGACGAAATGCAAATTGTATGGACTAATGGCCGTTAAAAGCTATTTTGAATTAAATGCTTTTTTTTTATCAAATATGCTTGTTTTATTTTTTGTGTATGTAAATATAGAGATAAGTACCTATGTGCACTTAAGCGGTTTTTTTTATAACTGCATAACCCTCATAAGTGCATATTAAAGTGGGGCATTTAGCTTGAGGTACTTATCCGGGTATTACTGTACTTACAAAGTGAATCAATCTGACACTAGGAGAATAAGATGAACCAGCTTACGAGCCATTGATATACAGATTTCAATAGTACTTATTTTTTGCAAAACATTTAAACATTATAAAACATATTTTTTTAAAAGATAAAAAATGTGATCAAGAAATTAATAACAATTTCCAATATTACTTAAATCAATTGTGAAAAGCCAGTTTTTAATTTTATAGATATGGGTTAAAATTTACCCAACGGTAAATCTGATTGACGTAGGCAACTTATTAAAAGATCGCGGAGCTGTTACAGTATAAAAGTTTGAAAAATGGGTTTTGTTCGCTGTGGGAACGGTGACAAGATTTAACGCACACTAAATGCAGTTGCTATTCCATCAGCAGCTGCGTCTCCATTGTGTTCACTCATTAAAGTTGTTAAATTGTTAATTGAGATAATTAAAAATGTATACTGTTATTCAACAAATTAGGCAATTTAACAGGTCTTCAAATAGGATCAAATTTTGTGTCGAGTTAAATATAGAGATTAGTGTATATTTTATATTTTGAGAGCTATTCCCGCTGCGAATCTGCAGCGAATATGCGGTTTGTTTTTAAATTGAGAGCAGAGTCTGAGTTGTCAAAAAATGTGTGTTTATTTATTTTTCACTTAGAGCGTTTTATTGTTTTTTAACACGTTAGATGAGCTTAGGCAAGTCCTCTTTCATACAATGCAACTAGTGGCTGGATTTTTTTTCGAGTAATAATTTAATAGCCTTAAAAATCACCTTTCACTCGAGGAAACAAAATAGCCGGAGATTTTGTATCGTTTCCTTTTAATGTTTCTTGGCTAGAACGCTCACTACCAAAAAGTTTAAGCAGAACGTCAAAAAAATCTCCTCAAATCGTTCACCGGGGAGTTTTTGTTCACTATCGTTTCTTCTTGCCCTTCTTTCCAGCAAACCAAATGCTGCTACAACTGAGTTTCTTCGCTTTAAAGGTCCAAAATCAATTAAGAGTTCTGAGTTAATAGCTGAACAGTCCAAATGTCATATTTCCCAAGAGTGAAATGTGAACGAAAATAAGACTCCATATAATTGAAATGGCTGAAAATGTTGACAGAATTTATTTTCTTTTATGAATAATACATATAGGTACTCGTAATATGAATTAATGGTAGCTAAATGTTCACTCGCTCTGTTCGGAGCCCTACTCTTACCGTAGGACAAACTATTGTGTTCAACCAGTACTTGTGAGTGCTATAGGCGCGTGAGAGAAAAAACGATTAGTGTTTGACCGTTTTGACTGCCAGCTTTTTGACGTTGGAAGTTGTTGTCTTGGGGCTTGCTTCCATTATGCCAGTCGTCCACTAGGCGTTCTACGCACAAATTTCGAGTTCAACACATGTGGTCAATTCCATGCAACGATGTGGTCAGTTCCATGCAACGATGTGGTCAATTCCATGCAACGATGTGGTCAATTCTATTCAACCAACGAGTTTAATCCGGTTTTAGATGGTTGCCCAACGAATTGTTCAACAAGTGTATGGCTAGTGTACGAGCTCGTGTTGCTCGTTGAAAACGTTGGTTCAACGCGTTGAGCAACGTTTTCAAGATAATGTGTTGCACATTATTTGTTCAACTTGTTGATCAACTTTCTTAATTTTGTTTGGTGTTGGTTGCGTTGGCTTAAAAAAATATTTATTGTGGGTTGCGTTGGATGCGACAAAATTTGTATGTGTGCATGAGATGAAGTATTGTGTTGACATCAACTTGAAAATTGGCGCAGTGTTGTTCATTGTGTTTTGATTTTTCGTCATTGTCTCTTATATTTTTTTTGTAGTTAACAATATTATTAATGTGGCAGCCACTTTGTTTTTCTTTGAGAGGAAATCATGCGTAATCTAGACAAACTTTAATTTCAATATTTTTCAACAAAGATGTGTGTGACACTGACATTAAAAAATATTAAAAGTCAAAATTATTTCATCAATATCTGAGAAGCTATAGTGCGTGCCTAAACAAGTGCGTCTTGATTAGGTGTACGAAGGTATCAACACGTCCATCAACTTGTTGAACAATCATATCAAAAACGCAGTTGATCATCGCTGAATAACAGAACTTGAAGCTACTTTTAGAATGGTGTTATTAAGATGTCGGATGGATTTTTGTGGAATTCAAAATCTCGGGCATTGGTCGGAGTATTACTAATGTTGGCTTTAGTTACAATTTCACTCTTAGTTAGCTATGGCGCAAAGCGTTTAACCTTTTTTTGTGTATGATTTAGGATCTTCGAAAAATGGACTTATTATGATAAAATAAAATAAAATAAAATAAAATAAAATAAAATAAAATAAAATAAAATAAAATAAAATAAAATAAAATAAAATAAAATAAAATAAAATAAAATAAAATAAAATAAAATAAAATAAAATAAAATAAAATAAAATAAAATAAAATAAAATAAAATAAAATAAAGTAAAATAAAATAAAAAATAGCCTGAATGGCTATATTATGAACAATATTTTTTTTCTGAAATCGGTATCCCACTATTTCAGAACCCCATTTGCGAACTCTAAGTCGGTGCTGCAGGTATATGGTTGCTATAACTTATTTTGGAGATTTGTCTTTAATGACTCATTTAAACTTTCGGTGTAGAGGTTAGAACTCATAATGTTGTACTGAATGTATCTTCCATATACTGTCCTCCACGATGTAAAATTGAAAAGAATGAATTTATGAGCGTGCTAAGGTTACTTGAACAAAATTTTGGTGGTGAATTTAATGCGAAGCACAGCTTTTGGGGATCTAGAGTTATTTCTTAAAAGGGTCGAATGCTCTACGAAGCGGTAATGGAAAATAATTGAGATTTTCATTCGACTGGCAACCCGACTTACTGGCCGACTGATCCATCGAAAATACCTGACCTTATTGATTTTTTTGTGGTCAAAGGAATACCCTCAAATAAAATTAGCATAAAAGAAAGCTTTGATCTTTTCTCAGATCATTCTGCTGTTATTCTCACTATGAGCCAAAATCTTGTTAAAAATGAAAAACCCCCCACGCTTACCAATGAGAAAACCAACTGGGAAGGTTTTAAGAAAGATATAGAGGATAACGTTGAATTAAGGTTTTCACTACAAACGCCTCTCGAACTTGAAGACGCAGTAGATAACTTCGTCAATATCGTACAACAAGCCGCATGGAAAAACATCCCGTACCAAAGAGAAATGCCGCGCTTTAAAAATCTAAAATATCCGCAGGAAATAAAAGATTTAGTAAAAAAGAAACGAAAAGCACGTAAGAAATGGCAGCAAACTCGAGCTGCTCAACACAAGGTAAATTTAAATCGCTTGTGTAATTTACTAAAAAAGACGATAGCAGAATTAAAAAATTCTGAAGTTGGAAATTATCTTGAAAGCTTAACAACAGGAAAATAATCCAACTACTCACTCTGGAAAGCTGTTAAAGTAACGAAGAAACCAAAGCTCCCAGCGCCTCCGATTAAGAATGATCAAAATGAATGGGCAAGAAGCGACAAGCAGAAAGCAATCGTTTTCGCGGATTACCTGGAGAATACATTTAAACCTTTTGATGGGCAAGTACTCAACGAAAATTTAAATATAAGTTCTAACTCAAGCGAAAATTACATTACAAGAAATGTTACCCTTGCCGAATTAAGTAGAGAAATAAGAAAGCTTAAGTATAAGAAAGCTCCGGGATATGACCTAATTACGGCCGAAGTCCTCAAAATGCTTCCTCGCAAAGGGTTAATTAATCTTCTTTATATAATCAATGCCCCTCTAAGGCTAAAGTACGTTCCGAGCCAATGGAAGGTTGCGGAAGTTATAATGATTCTCAAATCAGGAAAACCATCACATGATAAGAAATCTTATAGACCTATTTCGCTTCTGCCCGTAATATCTAAGGTGTTTGAAAGAATATTACTTCTGCGCCTGCAGCCAATAATAGAAGAAAAGCGCCTAATACCTGAACATCAGTTCGGATTTAGAAGCAAGCATTCGACAATTGACCAAGTGCATAGGATCACTGACGTCATTGAGAAAACTCTTGATCTTCCTAGACGTATCGCAAGCTTTTGATAAGGTGTGGCACGAAGGCCTAAATTTTAAATTAAGACAAATTCTGCCTGAAGCACTCTATACGCTTCTAAGAGTGTATCTAGAGAATATATTTTTTAGAGTAAGACATGGAAACGATTACTCGAATCTTAAAGATATAGTGGCTGGGGTACCACAAGGAAGTGTCTTAGGTCCAATATTGTACCTATTATTTACACGTGATATACATACCTCAAACAGAACACACTATCTTAGCCACGTTTGCTGACGACACTGCAATACTAGCAGTGGGCCAAACGATAAATGATGCTACGACTAAATTACAAAAAGCTTCGAATAATGTCAGTGAATAGACTAAAACATGGGGGATATCGCTTAATGAAGTAAAATCAGGCCATGTAGATTTTACGTATAAAAAAATTAATAGATTGCCGGTATTTGTTAATACGGTTAAAGTTCCGTTTACTAATGAAGTAAAATATCTCGGAATGATTTTTGACGCGAAATTAAAATGGAAACCGCATGTTAAAAAGAAATGCGAAGAGTTAAATAATAAAGTCAGAGATATGTACTGGTTGCTCGGGAAACACCCTAAGCTCAGTATCGAAAATAAGCTAATTTGGTACAGGCAGGTGCTTAAGCCTGTCTGGACTTACGGTATACAACTCTGGGGCTGTACGCGAGATTCTAATTTAAATACCTTACAAACATTTGAAAATAAACTCCTAAGATCATTTGTAAGCGCACGTTAGCACATTAGAAACGAAGAACTCCACAGAGATCCCCGGATTCCCACGGTTCGCGATGAAATAAAAAATGTTGCTCGAAATCATAGAAAATGGTTATTACAACACTGCAATAGTACTATAATCGGAATTTTCGATGAGACGAATTTAGTACGCCGCCTGCGAAGGACTAAGCCTTCCGATCTGGTGCACTAAACGAGAATACGCTTTAAAATTGCGGTATAAGTAGGAACTATCACCGGATAGTTACCTGCAACACGTTAATTAAATTCGTTAAGAATAAATTGCTAGATAAGTTTCAACTTAGTTGCAATCGGGAGGATGAGGTGTTTTTAGTGCAGTAAGAATCTCACACTCCTATGAGCACGCGTTTTTCGGTCCTCATAGAGCCTTTTGAAGATTTTACACCTACCCACGGGAACAAAAAATTTAAACTTTTCCACTGTGATATCTTACTTTGCTGACCACTTCAAAATATTCCGAACCTCAAAAAATCATTCCTCAGCTCCGTAACACAAATAGCAACCAACATGAAAAATTGTCTCCTTGAAAGCACTTTATCCTCACACCTGTTTAAGTTTTAAAGTGAATGTTCCTCAAAAAGAAAAACCGTAATGGCTGATCACACCCATGAGATAAAAAGACATTAAAATCAATAAACGTGTCTTTAAATAATTTAACTAAAGTGTGATTGTCTAACCTTTATCTGACTTTTACTACATTGAAAAGTCAGTAAACCTGTAAATTACATTGCTATCCCTAATGTACCTTATTACAACCAAACCACCCGCAACCATCATTTAAATTTTTAATTCCTTCTTTTACAAGGAACAAACATAACTCTGGACTTTTTCTTCTTTTTTTTTTTGTTTTTGCTTGTGTTTCTTTATCTTTTTCACTTTCTGTCTATTCGCATTGCAGATTGTTTGGGCATTCATATTTGCCCCGCGACCGGTCGTACTCTCGTACTATGACACCAAATACCAAAAATGTGTGCCAAAAAAGGTATTTTCGACTTTCGATGTAATTTGTGTGTAATTTAAAAAAATTAAGGCAGCGAATGAGTAATACTTTATTTCTAGTAAGATCTATTCACATAAGAGCGATAATCTCTGATTTAGAGGTTAATGGCAGTGAACAACTTATAAGATGAAGTATGGAAGGTATGTGGAATGCAAATAGAGCTGACATTAGCAACAATCATATTGCTATTCGCGACGAACAATTTATTCTAGTACTAAATTTTATATCTTTGTATAAATTATTTTTCTATTTAGAGTTTCTTAAGAATTAAGGTTAAAAATTCTTTTGACAATTAATTAAAATAAGAATTTTAAGTTTATTATACATAAATGCGGGCCATTCATGTTTAATGGACTTGGTACTAAAGTATTGCTTCATTCAATGCTTGTCGCCATTATACATTGGAAACAGTGAGAAGTATGTATTTTACCATCGTATCCACCGATCTCTCTAACTATAACACACTGGATGTTGTATTCTCAATAAATAAAACAGTTTTTCTCTTGTAGGCAATTTGAAGCTGACATACGTTGCGCTGGTACCATTCTTGGCGTCTTTCCGTCTAAGATGCAAGACTGGATCGCACGTACTTGATCTTATGTTTAATCACATCGTATGGAAAAAATTGCTATTAAATTTCTAAATATATTCTTTGTGTTATAAAAAAATTTCTATATACCTACAAAATTTGCTCAAATTTTGTCTAAAAAAAATTGTTATGACAATTAAAAATATTTAATAAAATAAACTTAAAAACCAAATTTCAGTACAAACTCATCCACCCGTTTTCGAAATATTGAATTTAAAAAAATTAAAATCTTTCTAAAATGTTGTTATGCAGTATTATTTAAATTTCAAAGGACCTTCTAGATAAGAATTTTGATCGAAATCAGTAAAACCATTTATGAGAAAGTCAAAAATTAAAAGAATGGCTGTATAGCAGGTAGGTACCGTTAATGACAAATTTAGACTATACCTAAAGTAGAACACACACTTTTTTTTTTATCAAAATCGATAGAGCCGTAGGATTTTTATGTTGTTTGCCTTTGTCGGTATCATAACCAGCTTTCAATAGAATAGAAACCTTTATAAGTGTTATTTCGGTAACAAATATCCTTACGACCTAATAAGTGTTTTTTATTACAAACGAATAACAACATAGAGCTAAATATAACTTTTTGATTCGATTGAGGCTCAATTTCCGAACGAAATGCGTCAAAATATATGGATCTCTAAGAAAAAGTATACACATCTGATTTCCTTTAAGATGAAATAGATTCCAGACCACATAATTACGTATCTTTCTTAAACAAAAAATGCTTTAAGCGCCATCTAATCATCGCAACATTTCAACAATTTTATTTACCTTTGTGTGCACTCCAATTGATAGGCTTATTTATACCCACTTTTGATGTTGTTATTGTGTGCGTATAAAATACTGCTAATTTGACTACTCACTTTTTCAAAAAAAAATCACGTTTTCAAAAAAAAGAAAAATAGAATACGGATTTCTACCAGCTAAATACCCAACTTTAACTAACCGAGCCCCCATATTAAGGAAGGCAAGATTCTTCCCATACAAGTATGTGTAGAGTTCGGTAAGTTTGAATTTGTCGGTTAGTTTGAAAGATTTCGTTTGTGTATATAAAACTCACGCTTGCGGTATTGAACCTTAGGCTATGAATCTGGCATTTCATGCTGACTAATATTTCATTTGGTGGGACTGAGCTAATGGGACCTATCGGGAATCTCCCAGTGAATTTCGCTTCTCACGGAATATTTTACTCCCTCGAAATTTTTCCTGTGATCGTGAATCTCCCACGCAATAAATTTCCCTTGAGCAAAAAATTGTATGAAATGACGGAAAAATTACCTAGGAAATTCCCGATTCCAACACATTACCTGTTTCTAAATGGTTATCCAAAAAATTCAGCTATGGATACTAAAATGGAAAAAAAGAAATTGAAGAAAGACGTAGTGTACCAGAGCCTCTACGACCAGAAATATTAGAAGCTTGTTAAGCACATACCTGCAAACGATTCTGCAATTCTCCAATACTTAGGCGCGTTAAAATTTGGTTGCGGGCAAATATGGGAGAAGGTCGCCTCATCGGTATTGCATTAATGAACGTTCAACGCGATATCGCAATTGATGTTGATGAAATTATAACAAAACAAAGAAGGCTAGACTTAATAATATATATTTTAAGGATACATTAAAGGAAGTGTGTAACACATTCTGTACATAATGTGTTTTATTTTAAGCTCTTTGTCAATTTATTTATTTATTTATATAAAGGGTCCGCCAAATAACTTTTTTTTTTGAAAATGCTATAAAAAAAACTAGTGAATATTTTCTCAAATTTCTTTTTTTATTAATTAATAGAAAATAATTTCATTCAAATGGCTGCCTCGGCTGGCCATGCAGTAGCCTACACGATCGGTTCAATTTTTAAGCACATTATCGATTGTGTGCAGCTGTGTTTCACCAATCGCTTCACGAATATTGTCCTTTAAAGCGTCAATTGTCTCTGGCTTGTCGTTGTAACACTTATCTTTTACGGCACCCCACAAATAATAGTCCAACGGTGTTAAATCGGCTGATAATGCGATCTTCAAAAACAGGGCGCAAAACATCGAGTGTAGCTTCGGCTGTGTGGCACTAGCGCCGTCCTGTTGAAACCACATATTGCCAATATCCTCCTCTTCAATTTTTGTGAACAAAAATTCGTTCAACATGGCCTGATAACGATCGCCATTGACTGTAACGGCCACTCCTTGCTCATTTTCGAAAAAAAATGGCCCAATTATACCTCTAGACCAAAATCCGCACCAAACAGTGACTCGTTTTGGGTGTATCGGCTTTTCAATGTATGCGTGCGGGTTTTCTGTGCCCCAAATGCGACAATTTTGCTTGTTTACATACCCGCCAAGATTAAAATGAGCTTCATCTGAAAAGATGATTTTTTTGGCAAAATCGGCATCTTCTCTAAGTCGATCGCAGGCCCACTTATCGAAGCGAAAACGCATTGGATGGTCAATTGGCTTCAACTCCTGAACCAATTGGACTTTTTATGGCGTCATACCAAGGTCTTTATGCAAAATTCGTCTCAATGATGTCTCCGAAATGTTCAATTATTGAGAACGATGGTGAATTGATGTTGATGGCGCTTCACGCACACTTTCTGCCACAGCAGCAATATTCTCGGGTGAACGAACTGTTTTTGGCTTTTCACGCTTTGGTTTATCGATGAGGATGCCAGTTTCTTTCACTTTTTTCACAAGATAACGAACATACGGAGCTGTTCTTCCAAAATCCTTACGCAATGTTCGCACACATTCTGCAACATAACCATGATTTTCAAAGTAATGTCGCGATATTTCCCAGCGTTGTTCAAGCGTATACACAACCATATTCGTTCAGCGGAAGGATAAGACTAATTATCTGTCAAATCAGACATGAGCTAAGTGTAACCATTCACGAAATAAGCCCTAGTTGAAAAAAAACGTTAGATGGCGGACCCTTTACAATCTCAAATAGACTAATGAAGTAAAACATACACAGAGCCATAGTACAGTTCATTATACGTGTAGTTTACTCTATGAATATTTTCTCTGAATAGTGTACGAATTCTTAGCTCTCGAGAAGGAGCGTATAAATCTATTAGTGATAACAGAAAAGCGTAATCAATATGATATGATAAAATATCTTTGATAAAAATTATAGCAAACATCTTACAGCGGTTTTCTAATGTCCGAGTGCCAATAAGCTGACATCTAACATTGTAAGAAGGCATTTCAATGTTCCGACTTAGTTTCTTTATTACAAATCTTGCAAATTTTTTTTTTGACCTTTCTATTCTTGTAATATGAACATTGTAATGAGAATTCCATATAAGTAGCGTAAAGGTTTTTTTTGTGAAAGGGACCCTTACCAAACCAAAAGAATTGCGTGCAATAAAACCCAGCATAGAGTTGGCCTTATTCACCATGAATTGTATATGGTGTACAAATTTAAGTTTTCGAATCAGAAATTACACCAAGATCTTTTTTTTACTGAGATGTTATAATCGTTAACGATAGGTAACAAACGAAGGGAAAACGAAAAACATTGACATTTAGATATATTTAGAGCTAATTGATTTGACCACTCAGTGAGATTGGTGATATCATTTTGCAGAAACTCGCAGTCTGTTATACTTTTTATACATAAGACATAAGACGCATTGAGTTTGTAAGGATATCAGACAGGTTATTTATAAAAGTAAGGAACAGCATTGGACCTAAATGACTCCCTTGCGGAACTCCAGAAGTTACTGAAAAAGGATTAGAGATAATCGAATCTATACAAATATGCTGACTACGTCCGATAGTAAAGGCCTCCAACCATTTATTAATATTTGAGTGAAATCCTATGTCCTCTAATTTTTGTAATAATATTTTATGAGGCACCCTATCAAACGCTTTTGCACAGTCTGTGTAAATAACGTTCACTTGGTAACCTCTTTCTAATGAATTGAGAATACAATTCGTGAAAATGGTTAGGTTTGTGGAAGTTGATCTACCAAATACAAAACCGTATTGATAAGGGGATATGGTTTCTTTTAATAAAAACTTTAATTTGTCACAAACAATTTTTTTCAAATACTTTTGGTGTTGCTGACAACTTACTGATAGGGCGGTAGTTTGATATATCCTGTTTTGGGCCACATTTGTGAGTATAGGAGTAACAAAGGACGTTTTCCATTCTGGTAGGAATGCACCATATGTTAATGAACAATTGAAGACGAAACACAAAACTATAGAGAGAGCAACATTGAGTGGAACATTTTTTTAATATAATGGGCGGAATACCATCCGGACCTGATTTATTATCTTCAGTTAGACCAAATAGCGCCATTTCCACTTCTAATATGGTAATACTCAAATGACCTACGCTTCAACTATTCACGGACTGACTAAAGTGTAGTGTTTATTTCATTGTTAGAATCTATATAATTTGATTTAAAATAAAATGCACGACTGGATCGCACGTACTTGCTCCTATGTTCGATCACATTATATGCAAAAGATTCATTCATAATAAAAGTGCTAAATATATTTTTTTAAGTTTTTCACTTAATTTTTTATATATAAAAATTCTTAAACTTTTTCTACAAAAAAATTGGTATGAACATTTTAAATATTTAATAATATAACTACAAAAACAAAATTTCAGCAAAAATTGTCCACCCGTTTTCGAAATATTGAATTTTCAAAAAAAAAACTTTTTTTTTCAAAAATTAAAAAAAATATTTTCGAGAATTTTGAAATGTAATACTATTTAGAATTTGAAGGAGCTCCTGTATAAATTTTTGTATCTAAATCCGTTGAGCCGCTTATGAGGAAGTCGAAAATCAATAAACTGGTTGTATAGCAGGTACCATTAATAACAAAATATTTAAAAAGTTGACCATACTCAAAGTAGTACACACACTAATTATAATCGAAATCGATAGAGCCGTTTTTGAGATAATTAAGATGTTAGAAAAATTTGTATGGCAAGTACCGTTATTTTTGGGCATAAAATAACGACTCAAAAATCTGTTTTGGACAATCACCTAAAACGCCTAACTACCAAGTTTGAACCAAATCGGCTGTAGATCGTTCTACATAGACAGACACACAGACAGGCGGAATTGCGGGACTGTGTTCTCTATGATAGTAATTTCATGTTTGAATGTTAGAATATATTTATAGTACCTACATATAATCGCAAGTAAAAATTACCAAATGCATTACAAATAGTTGGTAAGATTGTTAAAGTCGAACCTAAATATTGAATACATTTAGGAAACCCATTAGATTTTTTAAAATCTTTAATGAAACTCCAAAAACATTTACCGTTGTCTCCTAATTTGGATTCCATATAGTAAATATAATTTTTATATAAAAATTTATTTAGAACATTGAAATTCCTTTCCAATTGCTTGTAAATACTGCGCAGGCAGGCATCCGAAGAAGACTCGCGCAAAGATTTGTAAGCTTAATTTTTTTTATTACTTAAATTAATTAACCGTTCATTATACCAAGGGGGCTTTGATGCATTTTTCATTTTGGTTTTCGGAACAAAGAGATCGATATCTACCTTAAGACAACTAGGAAAATTTTTGTAAAAATTTGACAATTTACTTGATTGGTTCAAAGTTGAAGGCAATGATATATTACTTATGTGACTGCAATGTTATAGAAATTAGCTTTGTAGAAATTATATTTATAATGAAGGGGCATTTTTGATTTAAAAAAGTTCAAAATTTTATTTTCAAATATCAAAGCAATGTGATGTTTGATGCAAACCAATTACCAAAAAAAGCTGCAATATCTACTTTAAATGACTCTGCTATATCTCGACCAATTGCTGGTTACAACTTTAACAATAAAAGTACAACTTCATTGTCTCTTTCACGTCACCCGCTCTAAACGGGAATGTTCCTGCACAACTATGTAACTCATCGGAAATTTCTCAAACATCAACCATTTTGAAGAAAAACTCATCTTTAAGACAGCTGGACCCCATTCTTGCTCCAAACAGTATGAATATGAATACCTAAATACAGTGTGGTATTACACATCCTATTGTATCAGGAATTAAATCTGTAGAAGGACAAAAGGTGCTATTTTTATCTAAACTTGCTACATCAACGAACGCTCTTGACATTAAAAACTACGAGTATTTGGCGGTAAACTTGGCACCTGAATGTGGAGAAAATCATCGTTCAAAATACGTGTACCAGACTCAGTCTTTCATGTCTTAAGCTCGTCGTCGTTTTGGCCAAATGGCGTTATAGTTCATAAGCTTGAGTATAAGTCAAGCAACCGAGTCATAATTCAAAACCCTTTTCGTCAAAATCGGACAACGCTGAATCGACGTCAAAGCAGCTTAAGCAAATTCTAATTTACTATCAATATGTGAACGGCCTTCGGACAAAGACTAACAGGGTCTACAAAAATATAAACAATCTTCCTCACGATGTCATTATACTTACAGAAAATTGGCTGAACACATCTATTCTTGACTCGGAATTATTTGACGCTTCCTACCAAATCTTCAGACGCGATCGTCATGAAACTACATTTTAGACACTGTAGTAGGAGGAATACTTTTTGCCATTAAAAGCTCTCTTACTTGGTACCTGATTGACGATTTTTGATCCACTGACATCGAAGTACTTTACATAAAAATTAAGTTGGCATCCGGATATTTATTCGTTATATTGACTTATATACATCCAAGCTCTAACAAAAACATTTACGAAAAATTTAACGACTGTATGGAAAGTGTATATGCCCTTTTGGAGCCAGAAGATGATATTTTGATTGTAGGCGACTTCAACCTATCGAATATAAACTGGATACAAATTGATGACGACAACTTCTACGTTCCAATTAACGCATTTAGCTCAAATGAGCTTACAATGATAGATTGTATGTCTTCGTGTGGTCTTAGCCAGTTTAATTAGTTAAGAATAGTTTGGGAAGAACTCTCGATTTAATATTTTTCTCTGACACAGTACGTACTGAAACTGCAGTAACAGCTTCTGTTGTTAAACTTTTAGAAGAAGATCGACATCATCCTGCATTAGTTATTGCACTTAATTTAAATATGGCTTCTCCAATTAATAATTATTCTTCTGACAAACTTGAATTTAGTTTTAGTATTTATTAGTATTAGTTTACTATTCAAACTCTTTATTTGATGAGTATATTCATAAAATGGAAGTTGATCTTAAATCTAATCCAAATAATTTCTGGAAGTTTGCCAATTGTAAGAAAAAAACTTGTGGGTACCCTAACTCTATGCCAAATTCGTTATCATCAAGTCATGAACCAAAAGTTATTGCAAAAATATTTGCAAGCTATTTCAGCGAAGCGTTTGATGATTCAAACACTATAAACCCTTCTTACTCTTCTTCTTCAGTTTTAAACTTTCCGCCTTTAAATGATATTAATTATGAAATAAGTGAACAAACCATTACACAATACATACTGAAACTGGTTGAGTGTTTTAGTCCTGGGGTCCTGATGGTGTGCCATCCTCTATTTTTAAAAAATGCGTTTCTTATTTGTCGTACCCTTTAAGTGTTCTCTTTAACAAGTCTTTAAAAAGTTCGCTTTTTCCAACTATTTGGAAAAGCTCATTTATTGTACCAATTCACAAGAAAGGTCCTAAAAATGAAATAATGAACTAAAGACCTATTGCTAAGCTATCCGTAATACATAAACTTTTTCAGTCAATCGTATGTAGTGTCCTTTCCTTTCATAGTAGTTCAATTATTTGTGATAACCAGCATGGTTTTGTGAAAAAGCGTTCTATTATTACCAATCTGTTTAATTTTATGTCCTTTTGTTTTGATGTTTTTGAGAAACTTGAATAAGTAGATTGTATATTTTCTGATTTTAGTAAGGCATTTGACAAGTTGTGTCATAAGACACTAATTTTTAAATTGTTTCGTCAAGGTTTTAACGACAATTTCTTAAATTGGACTTCATCGTACTTATAGACAATATGAAATAATATTTCGTAATGAATGTTCGACTCCATTTGTAGTGAATTCTGGTGTCCCCCAGGGCAGTCATTTAGGTCCAATTTTATTCATTTTATTTATAAATGACTTGATTTGGATCATAAAAAATTCGTATGTCCTTATATATGCTGATGACATTAAACTTTTCAAAAGAATTAATTCTAAATCTGACTGTCTACTTTTGCAAGATGACTTAAAATTATTTAGGGAATGGTGCAATATTAATCGTCTAGTTTTAACTATATTAGTTTTGTAGTTAGAAAAGCAAATAGAATCCTTGGTTTTATTAAGAGATTCGGCCGCGATTTCCGTGACCCTTATGTTCTCAAACTACTTTTTGTTTGATTTGTGAGACCAATTCTTGAGTATGCCTGTGAAGTGTGGGCACCTTATTATTCTGTACATATAATAAGAATTGAAGCAATTCAGAGGAGGTTCTTGCGCTTTTGCATCCGTTTTCTTCCTTGGTTCCGTGGAAACCCTCTGTCCCCTTATTCTCAAGGACTTGCTTTCCTTGGCAAATCATAGAAAATATTTCCAATTTTGTTTGATCGCAGCAATAATAAATGGAGCAGTATCATCACCATCGGTTCTTTATCGTCTTAACTTTAGTCTTAGTCGCTCAAGTATACGACTTTAAAGACCACTGAATCAAATTTTTAGTAGATCGAAGTATGCTGTTCATAGTCCTCTCAATCAATTAGTTGAAATAATTAATACATTTTATTTAATAGTGGCTTCACCAAATGACAATTTTAAAAATTCGAAATTCAAAAGTTTGGAAATTTAGTGTTAAGTAGTTTTAAGTATTTTTTAAAAAAAATTATTGTTCACTCTAGGATTTAACGAATTTAAATAAACACTATGTATAGTGTTAGAAAATATATTAAAAATAGCACTATTTACGAATAAATTTAAATCTTTATCAACAAATAATAAATCGAGTGTTCTATTTAAACTATTTTTACAATTGTTCATTTGAACCAAATTAACCGTTGATAGTTACATTGAATGGAACAAGAAGACCTTCATCAGAGTCAAATACCCGATTTATATTCGGCAAGTTAAATTCACCTACTAAAATGAAATGCTTATTACTTTTAAGGTTAGAAATATAATAAATACAGTTGTTGGTATGTTCTTTATATAAATCTATGTGGCTCACATCACAATTAAAATAATATCTTTGTTACAATTTAAGGATACCTTGATAATAACTTTATCAATGTCAAAATTATTTGATGTTGGCAATGATAATAATAGTACAAGCATATAAAGAGCGCACTGCAAGTAGTACAAGTAGTATTTTGTATATTTACCTTCTTCTTCGGTATTCTATCCTCGATCAACTTGACCTCCCCCTGATTTGATATTCTGACAAATAAATCAATAAAATCAGAAAACACATTATGTAAGTCTGTAATTTTTATTTAAAAAAAAATTCTGGAAAACGTTAGTAAATATTTCCACCCACTAAATTACCAGATGTGTTTAACTTTTTTTAATAAGAACCGTCGAGCCATTTACGAAAATTTATAATTTAAAACTCTGTAAGTCGTTAAGTGATATAAACACATTGTTTTTCTTATGATTAAATGCCTAGCCATTTTTTTAGTGTCAACAACAATATTTCCTATTTATGTAAGTTACCTATGTCACTTACGGGATTTTAAAACTTACATTTTCATAAGCTTAAAACATAAAATTTGGAACAGACCAACGAACCGACAAAGTTTAAATAATTTTTTTTTCCAAATTTCTAGAATTCTGCTTTCATAGTGACAGCCTACCGCGCACAGCGATGGCGTTCATGTTTGCAATAATCCAATCAAATCCAAAAAAAAATCGCGCGCCACAAAACGAATAAAAATGAGGGACGCAAAATTCCCCAAAGGCGAAGCATTTATTTTGTTAAAACACGACTTATGCCCAAGGACAATGGTTTGAATTTTGAATTTAGGCATCGAGCCTAGCTATTACAAAGGAAATCACTTTATCCTGTTGTCCTGCCATTGGATTTTTACTTACTTACTTAATTTTTTTTAAACGAAACTTTTCATTCTTTCCCCTCGTTGTGGTTTTTTTTTGGTATTTCTGTATAAATCTTTTTTAACTGACCCAGATTTTGGTACAAGTACTGAGTAAAAGGATTATTCATTTAGGCAAATGGCAAAACTTTATTTTCGCTTAGCAAGTACGAATATAGAGTTTGGATAAGTAATGACCGCGTGGTGATGATGATGAGGATGATAGAGAAAAGAAGAAGTGTTGAAAAAAAATATATGGGTCATTGCAGGAGAAGCCCGTCCATTCGGATAGAAAATTTTGTTCTGGTTTTAAATATTAATAGTGTTGTTGTTGTTTGTTTTTCTACTTTATTTGTGGCGATTTTTCAAAGGATGCAAACGACTCTAAGTTAGAGTGCAAATGAAGTTTGAGGTTAAAAAATCTATCCCATTCATATTTATTTGGGATTCGAGTTACTTTGAAATGAATTAATAACATTTTGTAATAAAAAGAGAATTATGATTGCTTTTGAGAAATTAAATGGTGAACTTATTAAAAAAAATGCACTTTCATCTTTAAATCAGATTAGGCTGTGAGGTTTGCAAATTGAAATATTTTCTTCATTAAAAATGTCCTGCAACCCCAGCTGGAACATGGGGAATCTACAAATCGCTTTTGTGTTAATTTGTGTTAATATTCTATAATCAACTCACTTGATTTCTGCACTAATATCCTATTGCGAGATGATAATGGAGATCCGGTAGACAAAGTGTTGATAATTCGTGATATTTTGGCAAGGTTAGGTTAGGTTAGGTTGAAGTGGCTGTCAGCGTTACAGCTGACACACTTAGACCAAAGTTGGTCCCTTGTGATACCACATGAATCCTGAGATAATCTCCCTATTCGTTGAACCATTTGGAGTTCCTAATGAAGCGTACGAGACTGTAGATGTCTATTTTGTTTAGCTCGCTGAGATCATCGAAGAAAAAGTCTCCAACATGGAGCTTACGTCTCTGAATGAGAGCAGGGTATGTACACAGAAGATGAGGAATAGATTCCACCTTTTTTTCATCCATTCAGCTTCTGCAAAAATCGTTTGAATAAATGACAAGTCTGGTTGCGTGCTTGCATATGAGGCAGTGTCCGGTTTTGTCACCAATTAAGGATATCAAACACTTGGAACGTTTCAGATCAAGTTTTGACCAGAACTATTTTGTCGTCATACAGGTTGTTGTATTTCTCCAACTTCGGTTTGTCCTTTCTACAACATCTTGTTTCAGCATTAACTTACATGTACCGTTGGGTATACCTATATTTGCCTTTTCAGGTAATAAAGATAGTTTCGTTCCATTTTTGGCAAGCCCATCAGCCTTACAATTCCATGGAATATCCCTGTGCCCTGGCACCCAGCTTAGGAGAATATTGAACTACTGCGCCATCTCCATGAGCGATTAACGGCAGTTGAGAGCAGTTATGGAATTTGTAGAGGACGATGCCAGAGATTTAATAGCTGCCTGACTATCCGATAAAATACGGATATCAATAGTTGGTATCACGTTTTCTTTGAGTCAGGAGAGGACTTTTACTCCTATTGCCATAATTTCGGCCTGGAACACGCTACAATGATAAGGAAGACGGAAAGAGAGACTTAATTTTAGTCTGTTTGAGAACACAACTCCACCAATCCCGTCATCCGTTTTTGATCGATCAGTATAAAAATTGATAGCATCATCTTCCAAGAAACTTAAGTCGTCCCAGACAGATCTTGGTGGAATTGTGACTTGAAAGTTTTTGCCGAATTCTAGTTTGGGGATGGTGTAATCAATGTAATTTGGAAGTGATTCGAACGAGTTCAGAATAATAGATTAGCCAATATCATTATTGATCCATTGTGAATAAGCTTTAAGGTGTGGGGCCGTGCTCGCTTCCGTCTGTTTGCTGAAAATATCGAGGGATATTAGATGGAGTAGAACGTCTAGCGCAGCAGTGTGTGTTGTTCTTAATGCTCCGCGTATTCACATATAGGCTGATCGTTGGACTTTGCTCAGCTTGTCACGGTTTGCAGCTTTTTCTAGAGTGGCCACCATACTGTTACGCCTTAGGTAAGAATCGGTCTGATTACTGAAGTATATAGCCAGTGAGTAATACGGGGACGTTTCAGCTGAATCTGCACCATTTAGCGACTGCTCTATTCGTCCTCTTTAATGCCGGCAAATGCTTCATTGACAACTTGCTTAATTCAAGCGATAATGCCAATATCTGAAGTGGCGAGATCTGATGTGGAAAAAATCGTCCGAATCTTTAAGGAGCTTAGTTCTTACAACTTCGACTATAGCAGCTTTATCTGAATATCGCTTCCCAGGCTACTAGTTAGTAAATAGAATGGAAGTCTTGTTCATCATCTTTCCAAGTCAAAGGAATTATTCTGCCTGACAGTGGCAGATTGGTCTTCTTTTCCTTGCCATTTATTGGTCTGTACAAAAGTGTTCTTTTCATTTCTTCAGCACCAACTATATGAATTTACTACGTTTCCATCTTTTCTCTACAGACTTCATTTGGGACATTGTTTCCCTGGCATGTGTAGATTACTTCTGCCAGCCAAAATCGAACATTATCAAATGCGATTCATCACGGGTATCACTCTCAACATATTTAGTTTTGGCCGAAAGCATTAATTTTAATTAATAGACTTCGTTCTTTCCTGCATGAGCCATCCGGTACTCCTACATATTTGAAACAAGGATTTAATTAGAGACAACACTTTCTGATGGCGATTTGCAAATCTGCAACTGGTTTGTTAGGCTCAAAAATGTTCTGCCAGTATGTTATCATTTTCAAATCTTCAAATAAGAGTGATGACGTCGTGGCTACTTTAAATACTCGATATAAAACCCCTTCATTCGTTAGGTCATCTTTCTCTTCTCTAAAGGATTGGGAGCAGATCAGTGTTATATTTTCAAATATGGCATTAATACGGACTATGGAAAGATGCTTGCTTATATTACGAAAGTCTAAGACTTCTAGGAAAAGTCTTCCTATTATCAGAAAACAGTATTTAAATAGCCAATTGTTCTAGCGGCACTTGCCGAAGTAGTTATCTGTATCACAGGTATTCAATTTATTTGTGTCTTATCCATCACATCTCATTTTGGGGATGTCCGATGTAATGTCAGATTGTTACCTGTCAAGGGTCTCCCCGAATTCTTCATCTTCACTACGTGCTGATCAAAAATTTACTATCATCATTAAAATCATTCATATTCGAGGTGACATGGAAGTTACCCTCACTCTTGGGACCAAGGAGTCGAATAATCCAGGGAACTTCAGACACTTCATACATCATAACTAACTGGATTGTTATGTCGGAGGTATGTCGTATCGAATCGCAGTCCAGCCTATTCCCCCTAAAAAAAAAAGTAGAAACACTTTTTAGGCCACAAAGACCTGGCTTTTCCACGAACTGTCACCCATAAAATTTTATCAACTGTTTTTTTTTCAGCCTGAGCTGATTGTGACTTGGAACGGATGCTTTAAAGAGTTCCAGCGATTCAGCTTTTTACAACAATTTAAGAACCTTATCAGAAAATTGGGCGTTGATGTAATAAAATTTTGTTTAAAGCTGAATCTCTTTCTCGGCATTTATGACAACTTCAATTTTCCTATCGCTCTTATGCCAAAGACTAATGTTAACAACCTATAATAGAAGTCACATATCTGTGTATGAGAAAGTCCTTCTCTATCTTGCTTTACTGTTTTCATTATGTCAATAAATTCCTATAATGCCAATGGGCAACTCTCAACTCTCAAGTACCTTGATACAATACCATAGAATCTAGGTACAACAAACCATATATGGGGTTGGCACCGGAAACATATATTAATGGTGATGTCCACTCAGGCCAATGCCTTACAACATTTTAGTGGTATTCTCAACAAGCCACATAACAAGTGTGTTAAAGTTAATGCATTGAGTTTGGGCATGAAGCGTTTGGTTCGCTTGTTGGTTGGTGGAACAGTTGGGTGAATTAGAAAATTATATAATAACTTTTATAAGAGATTGATGAGTTTATTTTCAGTTGATGGGTGAAACTTTTTCTTTAATCTTGAATTCTGTAGCAAAACTTCTAATATTAAACGAACTATCCAGTGCATGAGCTGCTTTGATTTAGGCGAGAGTTAAATTGTATGCAGAAGCTAGCTAATTTTAGATACCGTCGTCTTATTGCCAAAACATTTTCCTCGAAAGTCCAAGTTTGATGATAACATAACTGACATCTGAGACTGTATGTTTAACAATTGTTAACTTTTAACTTCTGCTTGCAGTATGGAACGAGGCAAACCATATCGATGAAGATTACAAAATTAAATAATTTGCTATCAATATTTGACTGGTCATGCCTTTTTCTTGTTCAGATATTAATTCTATGGTCTTAACATTTTATGACAAGATGTTTGATTGTTTTTAAAATCTGTTCCTTTAACATCTATTCAATCAAAATCACTTGCTCCATGTGGGTATGATAGTGAAGTGCGTAGATTGAAAAACCGCAGACAAAAATTATGTTTTAAATACAAACAAACGGGATTAGCTACCGATCTTTACACTTATTGTGAAGCCAGAAACATTTTCAACAAAGAATCAAGTATTAAATACCTAAGTTACATACACAAGGTACCAAGTAGTTTGAAAATGGATTCTAAATCATTTTGGATTTTCATTAATAGTAAAAGAACATCTAGTCCATATCCGTCTGTTCTTAAACATAACAATGTCTCTAACCATGACCCAAGTATCATAACGCAACTATTTTCAGACTTTTTTCAAAGTGCATACATCTGTGAATCTTCCAACTGTGAAAACTATTTGAACTGTGATAATATAACCTGTGATAATCTTGACCAAAATGATCAATTATTTGGTCATTTGAAATCATATTCTCACTTGACTGATATAAATTTTCATATTACTATTGATGATATTATGAAGTTTATATCTAACTTAGAAGATAAGCACGCCTGGCCTTGATGGGGTACCAGATTCAGTTCTTAAAAAATGTTATAGTTATTTGTCGAGGCCCCTTGCTGTTCTTTTTAATCGTTCACTAACTATTTGTAAATTTAATAATTTATGGAAACAATCATTCATTATTCATATCCATAAAAAAGAACGGAATTGATAATTATCGTCCAATAGCTAAATTGACAGCTATTCCCAAACTTTTTGAAGCAATTATTTGCAAGGCATTAAGCTTTTTCACAAAATCATTTATTGTTTCTAACCAACATGGTTTTTCGAAAGGCCGTTCGACTGTCATTCTCCTTATGGAGCTGGTGGAGTCTTGTATCGACTCTCTTAAAAATAAAAAACAAACAGACTGTGTTCTCACAGATTTTCGTAAGGCATTTGACAAATGTCTCATAGAATTTTGATTCATAAAATGTGTAGGCTCGGGCTTAGCTTGAACTTCATTGCATGGCTTAAATCTTATCTACTTGCTAAATCTTATTTAGTTAATTTGAATGGCTACCATTCAAATAGTCTTGTTGTAAATTCGGGGGTTCCTCAGGGCAGCCATTTGGGTCCAGTTCTTTTTATATTATTTATAAATTATCTTCCGTCAGTCTTAAAGCACTCAAAATGTCTTATCTATTCTGACGATGTGATTATTTTTAAAACTATTTCTAGTAATCTTGACGTGAAAATCCTTAAACTGATCTCAATGCTTTCTACAATTGCTGTTTACGTAATTATTTGTTGTTAAATATTCAAAACTTCACTTGTCAGACCCATTATAGAGTATACTTGCCAGATATGGACCCACCCTTACAGTTGCCACAAAACAAGAATTAATCAAATCCAAAAAGATTCTTAAAATTTGCCCTAAGAAGCTTACGCTGGCTGGACCTATTGAATTTTCCTTCATATAGTAGTATAGTAGTCTAAAAATAATAGATCTACCCAGTCTGGAGAGTAGACGCTCCTATTTATGTTTTTTTGTCTGATGTATCAAATACTTGTTTTTAAAAAATATTTTATAATATTTCATAACATATAAATTTTAAGTAACATATCATACGCTAGATATTATTAGCTTAATTCAAATAAATAAAATTACTATAAGGTTGAATTCAAGTTCAAGGTTACTTATATTCCTCATATTGTATCGTCAGCGCTTCGTCATTGTTTTTCGGAAAGTAAAAACGAAAGTAAACGAAAATTTTAATGTTAATGTCTAGCGGTTCTGGTGAATCCCTTTGCGTTTTGAAACTTTTTAATATGCAGTTCCTTACAGCACCACCCTCAGATACCATCACATTAAATTTAAAACGTTTGTCTAATATTTTTGACAATTTAAACTATGTGTCACTGGCGACAAATGCATTCTAGACAAAGAAAACTCAAATCAGTGTCGATTAGTGTTTTCAAGAAAAAATCCATACACCAATATAAAAAAATTCTTTTTTCTTCTATTTTCAAAGAAAAATTAAGGAATCTTAAAGGACATATGAACTGCGACTTCGAAAAGAGGATGCACTTGAATTGATATTTTTTGCTGCTGCAGTAGCGTTTTCTTTGAGAATTTCAATGCTTTGTAACGCTGACAGACGTTATAGCTGACGGGCGCCATGGCTCCATATTTGTGTATAGAAAGATCTTTTTTTGTAAACTAATTTTTAAATATATGCCTGTAAGACCTTAGGTCTTTTAAATGCAACATGAATTGCACGGCACTAGTTAGAAGGTATAGAAAGATAGGAAAGAATTTTGTGTTGGCACAGTGGATTTGAGAATCAGATATTTACTATCTCATTTTAACCAGCGGTCGGCATCCAATTAAAATTGGAGGTATAGAAAAGAATGCTGACTAGCGTGGAAATTGAACCCACACATCTAAGTAAGCTGTTAAGCACTATATCGACTGAACCATTGCCACACGCGATTATTTTTCGATTGATTTGTTCTTACTACACGATCTGCTTCTATATATTATCGGCTCTCTCTTTTTGCGAAGAAACACCGCCATATTAAACATGTAAAGAAGTGTTACGTTATATCTAACTACCGCCCCCGCAGTCGATTCACTACCATCTCTATCGAACTAGCCACACCATACGAGCAGTACACTACCTTAACACCGATATTATTAACAGCAGCAACATCACATGATCACTACCCGTACATAATCTGAAATTCATTATAGTCCACCGCAATAATTTACGACCAGTACACAAGCCTAAGGCATCGTCACCAGTCAGACATTATAATCAAGCCACCCACCATCCACCAAACCAACATCAGCAGATTACATTACGGCGTGACGCAATGCGAGTACAGAAATTTCGTTCGTCATTCTTATAATTCACACTGAGTCACACCACAAAGTATACCAAGAGGATGCAAGAAATGACGATGCGAAATGTATAAAATGTACTCGAAGCGAATCATAGTCTCGATTGAGAATTGCTGAAGAGAAAGTTTTTCATTGATCATAAGTGGTGGCCAACTTGTTGAACAATTCTCATACTTTATTTGGTGAACTCGTGTCGTGCTTAAATGAAAAATATTTTGGATAATAGAAGTCGTAGTTTTTTTAACCTCGGAATATCGTTGGACTGGAATGAGATTGCTATCGTTTTCCCAGGTTAACTACTTCCAAATGGATATCGTGGCCTTGTGGGTTGAGTGTACTCCTGTAACTCATTACAACAGATTTTGATATGACAGTGACAGATGATATGCTCCGTTATTTAGTTTAAGATTATAATGAAATTGTTAAGACACTATTTTATAAATAATAGATATAATGGGACAGAATTCCCACCTTCTTAAACCCTAGTTTTACCTAGTTTCTTCAGAATATGTTGGGCACGACAAGCTTACGTCAGCCTTATAAAAAGAAAAGCATCACAACCATTCATAAATGGACTTCTTCACTGAGATGTTGTTGAATTATATATTTCATTCTCATATAGATTAGCCACCTCTACCCCTATGATAATAATTGAATACGTTATGTTTAACCTGTCTTTAGTGTATGCGTTTATACACTAATAAAAACAACTAGAAATTATTTTAAGATTAATAAATAGGTTTTGTTTTATTACTTAATATTGAAAATTCTTATAATTGATGTTAATCACAAAGGTTAGGAATACACGCCAGCTAACCGAACTCTACTCTCTAAAAATCCTTTGGCACCAGAATTTGTTTTCTCTTTCTAATTCTTGGTGCCACAACTGTTGATCTTGTCTGATTTTGTTGTGTTGGAACTGTTTGCTCTAAAAATGGTGCTGCCACATGTCTTAGAGCATAACCCCATCTGTTGGCGATAACAATTAGCCGATTGTCAAGTCATTCGTTAGAATCACTGGCCTCGTTCGGTGGCACAACCTAACCGATCCGGATTGCTTGGTGTTGTTGTAACGCCTAAGGAAAAAACAGCTGATGAACTAAACATATGTTGTCAAACACAAATCTCAAGCTACACAAAAATTATTGGATTCGTTGAGATTCGTTTGGAAATGTGAGGAACAGCTGATTCAAAACTTCAGATGTGTATGCAATACAACTGATTTAACGAGAAAGCTACCTGAATCGTTCGAAAATAAATCCGCTACAAAGGTATCTAGGATATCCTATCGGCCGCGCACCGAAAGAGGCCAATTATTTCTCCTTCCCACACAACCACACAAAATGGAATTTCGAGATATCGCTACCATCCCCCAAAAAGTATGCATGATTTTTCTACTTTTCCTGTCGAAATTTCCTTTATTCCACTTCGTATTATGTTTAACTGCGAATACGAATCCAACAAAAAAAAATCCCACGCAAATCGGATGATGTTCCGACGAGTTATGTATGTGCTCACTAATCGATACCAATTCCTTTTTAACATTTATATGATATGCATACATACTTAATAGTATATCACATTCTTTGACTTTAAATAAATTTAAGCAAGCATAAATTGACGATTCGTTTATAAGAAATATCATCGCCATCGGGAAGGAAACTCATTGTACCTTCTTTCAAATTCGTCTATGGCATCAGTCCTTTTTAAAAGGGTATTCGATTACCTACTTGCTACTCCCCAAGGTGTCACAAACCTAACTATACTTTCATCCACACAAGAGAGGACATGCTTTCCTGCTCAATATATCTATGAAAAAGGAGTTTCTTAGGGCTGGCTAGCAGCAGCGTGTTTTCATTCATGGTCACTCAAGGATGAGAGCTAAACGAACCTTGTGTATACTCGTATATCTACAAAAGGATTAATGTACAACACCAGGATATTGTCACAAATGAATGAGTTAATAAATTGCTTTTGGATCAGTAACAAAATATGTAAGTACGTAGGTCTAGAAAACTTAGCACAACAACAAAAGAAGAATGGTAACTTAAAAAAAAAAACAGACTCTTCTAAAATTAAAGGACATGCTTTGTTGCCTTAAAACAAATCTATTTTAAAATGTCCTTATTTTAATTTTTTTTTGGAAAGACGGAAATACAATTTATTATGAAATGGCAATAAAGAGTGATAGAGATTACGAAATATAATCAATGTCAGCCAACCATTTAGGTTTGTGATTCAATTATAGTATGGAATGAGGCAAAAGTGCCTGATGGGACATTTTAATTTATATGTGTAGTAAATTTATTGAATTCGTTTATTTAAAAGGCAATAACTCGATTTGTATGGGACTCTATTAGTGCGTTAATGAACGTTTTAATGGGAAATTTAATTCTCTCTGGCATCATTAGGCAATTAATTGAGTGATGACATGTTTATGAGGGTTGATATTGATTTTTTTTTTGGATTTTTATTTTCTTGTTTGGTTAGGTTTTTAATTGCTACTAGTTGTTGCTATTAACGAATAATCCAAAACAAATATACACATAAGTACAAATTATTATTGGTGTGTTTGATTATGGTAATATAGACAACATCGTAATGGCCAGGATATCAAAATTCGATTTTCTATAAGCGTCCCGTCAGATGGAGTGGTTGGAGTGTGATAACTTTTGTACTGAAACATAATGTTGCTAGTCAATAGGAATTTGGAAAAATACAATTTAAAATTTTTTATTTATTTGTTCTTCTTTGTTTGTCATGAGTTTTTTTTTCAAATTAAAATTTTTAAATTAAAAATTCAATCAGCAAACCAAATTAAATGGAATTAAGTTAATTAATGTTTAATAGTTAATATGTGCTTGACTAAAAATTAGTTTATTAAAATGAGTTCGTTTACTGACAGGTTGTTTTTTGGCTTTTCCAATAATGATCCATAATATTGCCGCAGATTGAAAATAGAATTTGAAAATTTGTCATACTATTGATAAAAACTTACCATTACATTACTCTAAAAGAATTTTTACTACCCTTAAAATGATACTACGATGTTACGAGCTACGTACTATGTTACGATAGCTACGTTACTACGTTAGGAAAGACGGAATGATGTAACAAGAGATAGCCATGAACTGCACACTCGTTTTGAATGCCTGAATATCAAAATGGGAAGGGGAAATAGAGCCAGGTAAAGCCTTTCTCAAGCCAGTATAAAATTAGCGATAAGATAATGAAAGTCATGATGATGTTTCCATTCCGTTCTATCGTCTATAATTTTTAGACCTTAAATGAGTTTTGGGAGTTCCACGGGAGTCGACGGTGTCAAAAGCAGACTTGAAATCCACAAAGAAAGCGAATAATTTCTTATTTCTAGATATGAAGGAGTCAGCAATCGTGTGAAGAACGAAGATGTGGTCTATATTGAAGTAACCCGATCTGAAGCCAGCTTGGTACTCACTGAGAAGGTTATTAAAATCTATCCATTTATTCAGGCGCTTATTCAGAATCGAAGTAAAAATCTTATAAGAAGCATTCAGAAACGAGATTCCTCTATAGTTTGTCAGATCTTCGGTACTACTCTTTTTGTATATCGGGAAGATCAGGGCCTCTTTAAACTGCTCTGGTATAGTTACATGCTCTAAAACGTAGTTGAATATTTCTGTCAGATTCGCTACCAGCTCCCCAGTTCCATATCTGTAAAATTCTGCCGGAATTCCGTCAGAGCCTGCGGCCTTCCCATCCTTTTGTTCATTTATCGAAGCACACACTTCATCACACGAAATTGGTAGGTCCAGAATATTGTTTTCGGAGCCAGGGTGAACGTAGTGAGTTGTGAATTGATTTGGAGTTGCTGGATTACGTAATTGTTGAAAGTGTAATTTCAGCATGCTTGGATCCAGTTCTCTACCGATAACATACTTCGTACCATTAAGCTTGCGTGCCAGGTTCCAAAACTCAGACGAATTGTTACACATTGCAAGTTTTTTCGCTTGGTCTTCAAAATAATCTTTTTTCTTCCTTCGACAGAGTGTTTTAAATTTCTGATTATATTCAATGTATAGGTCTTTCGTAAAGAGAGTATTGAATCATCTATATGCATTAAGCCATGTGTATGAAAGACTTCTCGCACGCATGCATTCTTTATCAAACCATCTCTCTCTAAAAGTAGTTTTTACTCGTCGGCTGTTGATGGACTGATGATATGCCTCTTTAATACACTGTTCAATTTTGTTTAAGCTAGTATCGCTATCTTCATTTATCAGAAGTATATCCAACTGTCTTCTATAGATTGGTGCAGAATCGTTTACCCAGCGAAGTTTAGGCAGAAGTTGTAGGTCCCGCAATGCTTGATCTTCTTCTTCTCCATTAGTGGATGATACAACTACAGGCAAATGGTCTGAAAATGGTGTTTTTCTACTTCAACATTTTTAATCAGTGAACTCCAGCCACCACCTTCCAGGCCATAGTCGATAAGCGAACTACCTTGCTTTCCAATAAATGTAAATTCGCCCAGATAATCTCCATTGATTGTACCATTCATAACACGAAGACCGAATGAGTTGCAAAGTTCAAGCAACTTAGTTCCTCTTGCGTTCTTGGTAGTGTCTTTCGATTGTCTCTCACGCCCGATCCTTTTATTCTCACTTCCTCTTTCATTCCCAATCCTTGCATTTAGGTCACCCACAAGCAATACATTTTCCGTGCCTCCACATGTGAGACATTCCTTGATGTTTTCAAAATCGGTATCCCAATGATTACAATTGACATAAGTTGGTATTATACGAAATCTCTTACCATTTATCTTAAGATCCAGATGTATTACCGCTCCAATCTGTGTGAACTCACAGGTGATTCCTTCCAGTCTTTTCTTAAATCCAAAGATACAGCCTCCACTTGCTCTTCCTCTTGAATGTAATTTTGTTGCGGGTACTATTCGAAGTTCGAAATTATTGAATTCGTTTTCATAATTTGATAAGTTAGTACCCATTACATATGTTTCATACAAAAATATTATTTAAAAGTTATTAAGAAAACTAAAGAAATTATTAAAAATGAACTTATTTTTAAGGCCTGCTTATTATATGACAGAATTCTAAATATATTCAGTGTTTTTTCATTATGGTTTTTACTATTACTATTAATATTACAAATGGTTCTTTTAAATTTACTAACTAAAGGGCAGACGGCATTACAACTAAATACGATGTTGTGACATGGATGATGTCATGTCGGGATCATTACCAATTATACCACTTATACTTTTTTTACTCTGTCCCTGAACGCAATTATTAGAAATTTCATTCATCAGTTGGTCTAATAAGGACATTCCACACACGCCGTCGCATCTTAGTTTGTTTTCCCTGTCAAAATAAAACGATCTGCCTTCAACCATCAATGTTTGTCCTCGTATTCTGGTTTTTAAGAACGTATTCTTTTTATTTCACGTATTCTTTTGTTTCACGGTTGATCTTAGTAAATGTCCTACGTCCTCCCTTCGGTTCAGTCTCACGATGACATTTACAATCTTGTTGTTGTTTGTCGGTCGTAAAACTCGTGTTGTTGCAATAATGTTGGGTTCATTCGTTTGCAGCAGATCCAAGCAGCACTTTTTAGCCTTTTCCGTTGCATCTTCTTCACCGTTTATCGGAAAATGTACGATGACATTTTTATCATTGGCTCTCATTTCAAGAGACTCAATTTTTTATTCCAACAAGTTGCACGGGCTTCGAAATTTGTTACCTGTGCCTGCAGCTCTAAATTGGTAGCTTTTAGGCTGTGGACTTCCGAATGGATAGCTTCCAGATCAGATTTTGTTGGCAAATCTTTAAGCTTGACATCCATTATCACCGACAAAATACCATGCATCATGCTCCTCAGTTCTGACACTTCCATAGCTCCTACTGCCGAAATCGTTTCTCTTTGCGGAGATTCCTATAGAAGCTCCTTATGTGGTCTTTTCGGTGGTTCGCTGTGACCATTTGAAGGCATTTGTGAAACAGGTGGAGTTCTCTGCATGATTATTTGATGTAATTTTGTGTTTTGCGTGCATCGTTAATCGTAAAATTCTATTTTTTTGTTTTCTTTTTGTTTCCCAATTTCAAGTGAAAATAGCTACTGACTCACCAGATTTTAATGGCTTTTAATCTTAGGATGTATTAATTCATACCAAGTTACTTTTAAAAACTTAATTATTATAATTTAAAGTTAAAAAGAAAGAAATAAGTAAGAGCGGCCGTATAAACTGAACTTATCACTTGCAATCCAGAGTTGCCAATCCCATTTGAACTATAATCACCTTAAGTTTTACTTGCTTTCAAGATCAACCCTCGACAACCGTGACTTTACCCCAGCATTTTCAAAAAAACATCACAATAGAGGATTTCCAAATCAAAATAAACTTAAAAATACCAAGAACTGTCAAATCGACTGTCACAGAAAACAGTGAAGCCAATTTAAAGTTATACACTACTTCAAAGCCACCCAATAGTTATACTAAGAAAATGAATATATTTAACGCCATTTCTTGTTTTGAATAGTTAACAACTCATCGCAAAGTTTGACAATGGCTTTGAACTGAACACATGTTATCTCTAATCCCTACCTCAGAGAATAGCGTATAAGATCTTTTAGTTCAGCAATCGCACACTTTTAATTATACTTACAGCTAAAACTTTACTACTTAAATGGAATTTAATTGTGCAGTTCAGTCTTTTACTTTCACATTAAATAATTACACCAACAACGCAACGTTGTTTTTATATGCTGATGTCAACAACAACAGAGTGCGAAAATAATAAACGCAATGGCATGCTCAGCAGTAACCATCAAAAGCATCCTTTCAACTAATTCTCCAGAAGAAAGAAAGGGAACTATTCGAATTCGAACCATGTTGTCCTTATTCCATAATAAATTTTATAAGTAGCAATGGCTATCATTATTCGCACACACACATCTTTTAAAATTATTTGCTTATATGTATGTACATTATATTGAAATTGGGTTCAGGTTCTCAACAAGAATTCCTGTTAAAATAACCAAGGCGAAATAAGTACCCTTGTTAAATCTTGCATTAAATGGTAATTTCTCTCGAGTATCATTTACAACAACAATTTAAAGCAACAACAACAAAAAATCACCCAACAACGTGAAGAAAAAACCGTTGAGCTCTGTCTTGGGAATCAGCTTTCTATAATACCTATAGTATACATACCTTAAGTCTTTTACAACTGTAACCATTGTGTGTTGTTTCGAAAGGTTAAGATAATATGCGACTTGATTTTAAAGGAAACCATCAGCATTATCATCCTTGTCACTGTTGCTATATTCTGGTTATTGGTTATGGTTAGTGTTACCAGTTGGGTTAGTATTAAATAGTTTACAGAACTAATAGACATTTCGAATTTTATTGGGTTGGTAATAAAAAAAATCTGGTAAAAATAAAATCGTCATTATAACTAAATCGACTTTCAATTTTAAATTGTCTGACGAAAAGTTTGCGACATCCAACCAAATTCAAACTTCCGTGAAATAGTTGGTGGCTTAGTTTCTATGCATCACAGAGTCGAAGGAATTGAATCAATGTATTTCATCGGCCGGCGGCGATTAGATTTTGAATAAGGAAATTCAAATCACCTGGTAAGTTGGTTTCGTTAAACTCACAAAAATCTGTAAAATTACCACTTATTCGCAAATTACACAAATCCATTTGCACCGGAATGACATCGAAAGGCGTTGGTCAAATTCAATTTTCACAATACATATATTTCCGGATTTCCAATTTTCCTGTAAATTTTGCAAGATTTTCTTCCATAGTATTCTTTATTTGACAAATACGAATCTATCAAGCCTTAAATCGTGAAAATACGTTATTACACTTTTTCTTCACCAAAGAGGGTAGGCGATAATTAATTTATTAATAATATTAACTTTATTATATTAACGAACTTACAAACCGCGAATAAATTATTAAATAACAATAACGAACAAAAAAGTGAACCGGCATTTTAATTTTGCTGAATTAGCAAAATTCCAAATCTAATTTTTTGAATAGGAAAAAAAGTTGAACCGAAATTTAAGTAAAGCACAAAGTATTTATACCCAGATATGAATATCAAATTATTTTTATTTGGGAAAGCTTTGGGTTGAAGCCCAGGATTAAAATCCAAAATTTTTTCAAAGATAACAGATTATAAATTTCAAATTAATTAAAAGGTTAAGTCATTGAGCAAAGCACAAAAAAAAGAACAAAAGAAAGAGGCCATTAACGCTTTTGAACAAAGAAAAAAATTACTGTTCCCAATCAATTGAATTGAGAATAAAAGAATAACAAAATGCAAAATGTATTCTAGCACTGAATAAAATAAAGACTATCGGAATTTAAAAGGAAATTACGACACACACACAAAAAAGGAAAAATAGTTTGAACGCTGATCATCTGTCACGACGGCTTCCTGGAAAGCGTCTCTGCCTCCACGTAAACCACCGATGTCGAATCTTACTAACCTCAAAATGTGGTTCCACCGCTCCAAAAGTAGATTAATTTTGACAGCACTATTCAAAATGCATATATCGTTTCATTTTCTCTTATGATGTCGAAGTGAGACAGGCACCTTCATCTGCGTTAGCCGAAGAGAAAAATTCACTTGTAGGTTATCTAACATGCGTGAAAAGTTTCGGGTACACATTTATCAATTTGTTGTCCTTCGGCTAAACAAAATTTTCATTTCAACTCAAGACCTAGCTCAATAAAGACATCAAAATATTATTTTTCTTATTCCATACTGACAAGGATTCAAAAATGAACAAACAACAAAAATACTTGTTGAATGTTGTTCGATGAATGATTTGCATACACATCATCGATCAAGAACGCTGCCTAATAGGCAATATCGACTAAATTTGTGATCAGTCCTTCATGAGAGTCATGCCATCATGCAAGTGTACACATTATCAATCGTGAGCAAAACTGTCACGCATGATCGATAATGTGCACCCTAATTAAAACTCGAGGGACTGATTTTTCAAACTTACTCGTATAGTTGCAATGCAACTCACTGTATTTTAAATGTTCTTTAAAACAATTCTAGAGGATTTAACAATTGTGTCGGATTATTTGGAAAAAGTATCTGCTCTTTTTTTCTCACAGAATTCATTGTCAAGAATATTAATATTATGTGTGAAAAATAACCAAAGTACATATTAATATATATTACAAGGTGTTGTCAAAACTCAATTTTAATATATGACAAAAAGATCTCTGATATATGTCAAATTAACTCTGATTTTTGACACGTCACCATACAAATAGGGATGCGTCAATATTTCAGTAATAGGTATTCCGTAACAGCTAACAGCAGATTGAAAATAACTGTTATTGTTTTATTTTATTCAAACCGAATAGTCGATTATACATATTTATATGACAAAGTGATAAATAACACTGGTCAACAAAATTTTAACTTTGTTGTGCCACACGGACTTTTTTGATATTTTTTGCTTTAGTTGGTGATCATAAGAAAAAATAAATAGTTACAAAAAATTTGTTGGCCAAAGATTTTAGTTTATTGAGTAATTTAAAATATTGCGAAATAACATAGATCTCGTTAATCAAAACTGCATTTTTTTTATAAATCACTTAATAAATCTAAGATTTTCTTGCATGTTTCGCTTCTGGTTGGTCCCTTTTAATTGTCCAGCAGTAATCCTCTAACATATTTGGGTTCCATTTGCCCTGGTACCGCTTTTCCATATTCAAAATGTCCTGATGGAGCCTCTCACCGTGCTCGTCGCTGACAGCCCCTAAATTGTCAGGAAAAAAATCCAGGTGTGAGTCTAAAAAGTGGATCTTAAGTGACATGTTGCAACCCAAAGCTTTATATGTCATTAACAGCTCGCTAACCAACTCCCTGTAGCTGTCACTCTTGTGGTTACCCAAACAATTTGCAACAACATTTTTAAAAGCCTTCCATGCAGATTTTTCTAAATCGCTTAGTTTTTCTTCAAATCTTGTATCTTTTATTAACTCCCTTATTTGAGGGCCAACAAAAATACCCTCTTTTATCTTTGCATCACTTATTTTATGAAATTTTTCTTTCAGATGCAAAAATCCACTTCCATCGCGATCCATTGCCTTAACAAAATTTTTTATTAATCCTAATTTGATATGCAATTGTGGAAGAAGCACATTATTTGGCTGAACAAGGGGTAAATACTTTACGTTTTTTTGCCCAGGAACTAACGATGCACGCGTTGGCCATGTTTTTTTTATATAGTGATTAGTTCTGTCTCGGCTATCCCATTCACATAAAAAGCAGCAACACTTTGTGAAACCCAGCTGAAGTCCAAGTAATAGTGCAATAACTTTAAGATCACCGCAGATTTTGAAGAAATATGTACCGTAATTTATTTTTTCAAGTAAGTTTCATATTTTCATAGGTTTCTTTCATATTTGCAGCATGGGCGGAAGCATATTTCCATTATGCAATAACACTGATTTTAAACTTGCTTTCGAAGAATCAATGAATAAACGCCACTGAGAGCGATCAAAATCGATGTCTAACATTTTCATAATCTCATTTATGTTATTGCAAAATACCAAATCTCCATCCTGAGAAAAATATGTTCTGAAGTGCTGATCACGGTTTCGAAAGTAGCTAACTTTTGTGTTACTGTGTAGCAAATTCCATTCTTTTAGGCGACATCCTAATAGTTCTGATTGTTTTTTGGACAAATTTAGATCCCGAACTAAATCATTTAAGTCTCCTTGAGTTATGAAATGTGGCTCGTTTGCAATTCCTTCAAACTGAAAGTCATCGTCCTCGTCAACACATTTACCTGAAGTGGATGGTTGTGAATGGTCATTCTCAACAGACGTAGTTGCAACTGGTAATAGTTCTGGCAAGTTTTTACAATCAGAGACTGGTCTTATAGCCGAAGATAAGTTAGGGTAAATAACTGTATTTTTTTTCTTGTAATTTATACCGTTTATGTCAGTGAGACAAAAATAGCAATCGGAAACGTGATCTCCCTGTTCAGTCCATATCATGGGTACTGCAAACGGCATAGGTCGTGCGCCTTTCTTCCACTCGGTTAAATTTTTCACACGTTATGCAACAGACATGAGGAGCATATTTATATGACAAAGTGATAAATAATTAATTGTAGAATTCGGGCACATAATAGTTTATTAATTAAAATTGTTATTTTACTGACAATTTTTGGTACACAATTGTTATTTCAGTAAATTCATAACAATTATTTTAAAGTAGCAATCACTGGCAGTTTGACCCATGCTTATGTCTATGCCCTGTCCCTGATAAATATGACACAGTGATCTCTGAGATTTGACACATGCGAGAACTTTTATGAAAATGGAAACAATAAGGAGTAAAGTTTATACCTTGTAATCATGAATCAAAGAAAACAAGATTACGCCACATCTATTTTTTCGCTTTGTTGTTGTAATTTTTGACACCTCGTTTGACGTCAATAGAGAAAAAAGAATATTTGTGAGCAATAACAAAGCGGGAAAAAATTTAAATTGAAAAGTTTTAATTTTGTTTTCGAAATTATAAATTTTGTGAAAAAGCTTTAAAATGTTGTGTGCTGCTTGTGGGTGTAATAATAAAAGCAATAAAAATAATAAATTAAGAAGAGAAGCTGTGTCATACCACATTTTCCCAAAAAAACCTGAACTGTTGAAAATTTGGATTTGTTTTTGTAAAAGAAAGGATGCCTTTAATGCAAAAACAGGTAGAATCTTTAGTGACCCCTTTACTGCAGATGGCATAGATACGAACCTCCAATTTGAATTAGGTAAGTGCTTTTGAGTGGCTTTAGAATAAGCACAAAAAAATAAAATAAATATTATATCTTCATAGACTGCACGGATAAAAAACGCCCTCGCCTTAGCCTGGTTCCATACCAACAGTGTACAAAGCAACGGGAAACGCTAATTTATCTGGCCGGTCAACTAGGGTTTTGACCAGGGAAGCAATGTTAGTCGCAAGTGGATAGTGAAGAAATGTGTACGCTACATGTGAATGCTACAAGTTGTTTAAGCTTGTAAAATAATTATCTATCTCATCAGGAGAATTCCGCTTAAGGTTAAGGTCCCACATTAGGACTAAATGAGGGTAATATTTCGAACACAGCAAGTGTAAGCTTTGAAGATACCCAAGATTTGGAAGCGCCATTGACTGTTTTGCAGATAATGCTTTTGCTTAATACAAACAAATAATCTAAAATGCATTTTGTAGATACTATATTTCAAAGCATTGCTTGGGATCCAGAAGAGGAACTTACTGATGCCAACAAAGATGATGAAGCCTGGACTACTTTGAAGAGCGACGGCCTAGCAAATATCGCCGGATGCATATGCCATAAAATAAAAAACACAATTCCAGCCCAAGGAAATGTGGCATCGTTTCATGAGTGGACCACCTAAGTGAAAGGGGCTTGTCAAAGCCATCACCAAGTATTTTAAATGACTTGACGAACTTGGACAACATCTTCAAATCCTTCAACGGAGAAGATTGAGAATGTAAATGTTTAATCGGGCTTCTCTGGTCACTCACTTTTATATGCAAATAAAAAACTTTATTTCATAATTTTTCCCTGCGTTTCGTCGGTCTTTCACGACTTCATCAGGGGTAGTTTATTAAATCTATATAAAAACACAATATTAACAATTTATACTTTTAAACATTTTTGAATTTAGACTTACTTGAGAAAAAAAATTTATATTTATCGAGAAGACTAGTAATTTGTACCAACAAAATCTACTTAAATTGGCCAGACATTGACTGCGATGTGGACACAAGAGAATTTTTTTTCCGCAGGAGGATGCATTTTAGAATAAGAGCACTTAACAGATAGACTTATCCAAATGCAAGAAATAAAAATACAAAAAAATTAAACATAATTAAAATATTTTCCATTTATTTAATGCACAATTCTTCACAAATTGTTGTTTTGCTTAATTTAAGTTAAATCTTCGATATCCATTTAGCACTCCGACTTTCTGATTCTTGATTTTTTCGCAATTAATTTAAAGTCAATTAAAGTAAATTCAATTTAGTTTTTGTATGATTACATACTTGCTTTTTAAGACCATTTTTCGTATCATTTGATGACTTTGAATGCCCAACAACAACTTGAGTGTGCTACCACCAAGTTTTTCTCAACTAATTTGGCTGGAATTATAGCTATTGTTTTCCATTTTTAGTACTTTTTCATTAAAATGCCCCTCCCGGCCAAACGGGGGAAGATAGACCCCCTCCCACATTAAAAAATACTTGTACCAAGCCACGCAAAAACGCGTTATTATTTTGGGGCGCCTGAGTTAGTTATCGTACTCGTTCCAACATTATAAATTAATGTATGTATTAATGCAACAAACGGACACTATTTTCCAAGCTGGTTCAATCTTTCTGATAAATGTTATGAACATAAAATTGAATTTATAAATTTTCTAATAGTAGTTTTATTTTGGAAAAATTGCAAATGGACTATTGATAGGAAAGATAATGAGAATAGAAATCCTTCACGACTTGCCAAGGTCGATCATCAGACTCCTTTGCTCTAGTGGTGCTGGTCTACTTTTTCATTTTAATTGAAAAACTTCTTATGCCTTCATCGTGTATTGAACCATGACCAGCCGCTTAGTAGCCAATGCACTTCGCATCACGCCACCGAGCCCACATGATCAGATCCAACCTAATGCAGGTTTTTTCTGTTTATCAATTGCATTGAAACGACTAGCGCTTTTATTAGCCACACAAGTTTGTTGTTGTTTATTCGGGTTCTTTCTTATTTTCTCCTTACTCGTTTATAAGCCAACATTTTTTGTTGTTCATATAACGAGGGAGATGATCGAGCAAAGGAGTCTGATGACTGACCTTGGCAAGTCGTGAAATAGCTATAATTCCAGCCAAATTAGTTGAGAAAAAACTTGGTGGTAGCACACTCAAGTTGTTGTTGGGCATTCAAAGTCATCAAGTAAATTCAATTCAACAATATTCAATTATTTAAACAAATTGTATATTTATATTATTTGATCACGAAAAATGTATGTATTTACATCGGACAAACTCAATCATTTCTATGGCTGTCAAATTTGTTCTTCTCAGATGACGTAAGCAAAATAATACACAAAAAATTGTCGTTATCTTGTTTTCTTTGATTCATACCTTGTAACAATGTCTAAGTGTACCTGTACTGTATTTTGATTTGGTTATACATATTTGTTTTTTTATGATTTTTATTATTACTTTTAAACTTTCTTCACTCTCCAAAACGAATGGAGTTTTTTTTCGTGAGAATACTTTTGACGATGAGAACTGCTTAAAGAAACAATATGCTAAAATCAGTTAACAATAAAAAAAACATTTAGCAGTAGATACCAATGCGCAGTCCATAAAATACAATGTCTTCTTTTTAAAAAAGGAGTAAGTCTTAGTATTACTTACTACCCCTGGTCACTCTAATAATACTGCCTTTCTTACGAGCCACCCATTAAAATGCTTCTGTCAAAAGTGATAGTAGAGTGGCAATTGTGCGGCAAAGATTACTGACGAGACGTTAGCGCTGACGACAGTGGCGCCGGCGGCGCGACGGCACAGCCGAAGACACTAACTATTATGGAAGCAGAATAGCGATTCATTTAAACAAAATGTAAATCATCATCTGCTCCTGAATAGAGAAATACCATAAACCACAGCATGCAAGAACATGACACACTAAGCCACGAAGAAGGATTTTGCACAAACACTGATAAATAGTTAACCTAATAGAAGCGTAAATTTGCTAAAGTCTGCTCTGAATATGGGACTCAGAGGGTTCGCTCTTGGGGGAAACACAAAAACAAAAAAAAATAAGAAGAAATAGAATAGATGTGATGGTGGGTTCTTGTTTGGAATGGCTCTGAACTGAACTAGGAGCCAGACGAGTGAAGGTGTAGGTACATTTAGGAATACATTTGTTCCGCTTGCATGGGGTTGAAGTTGAAGTGATATTCAAAATTCGAGTGTTTCTGATTCTGCGGTTGATGTAGCAAACTGTAGAGAGATTGTGGTTTTAAATGTTATATCCACGCCAGCAAAGCCGAAAAAGGTAATGGTTAACCAAAAAATAGCTGTATATGCTATTGAAAAGTTGAAAGGTTTGCTGGTTTTGATGACAATCTATATACGAGTAGAATAGTTAAAATACTGCGGTGCTATTATTTTTTTTTAGTAAGGTTTATTATAGGCATAAATTTTCGTGAAGTTCTTAAGCTTTCGTAAACTTATCGACCTTCCAGAACTGTTAAGTTCACACTTGATAGAGGGTAAGGATAGTTCCTTCAATTTTAACAAGGTTGAATACTTATAGCTATAGTTATGCAATATCTTAACTATTATTAATTCTACTACTCAAAAATTACGTAAGTAAAAATTGGACTCATAAAGGAAAACATTAGTAGACAAAGGCCTCAAAATTTCAAAAACGACTTAGTCGATTTTAATAAGGAAAACAGCTAAGAGATGAACAGGTCTTATACAGGTTAATCTTGTGATATTGAGTTATAATTTTAATCCATTGAAGCATTCAATTTCTTACTTTTTCGCTTTTAAACTGTGCTTATCAGTGACAATGATGGCATTGTTGTCCACTTGAATAACCCATGTATTACAAATAAAGTGTTGTTCCTTGAACGCTTTCTTGTGGTACACCCAGTGGTTTTCCTCTCCGTGTCGACTTTAATTTTCTACATTTCAATGTGGACAATCGGTCGACAATGTAGACAATATGTCGACAATAAAGACAATAGGGGTATTCACGATCCGATGTATCTGGTCTTGTATCATTGTAAAAGTGTAAAAGTGTATATTTTTATGCACTACAACAACAAAGTAAACTGATTGTCAAAGTCTTGCACTTTTACAATACCTGAACCCTATTGTAACAGAAAAATGCAAGAGTGTAAGATTTTTTTAACACAAGCTAAGCCTTCTTCAGAACAAATGTGAAACAGATTTTTACATTTTTTTTCAGTGTTGCTACAGATTAGTAAAGGTGTGTTCACAGTCTGTCGTAAAAAAATACAATTTTACAAGACTTTGTATACCAGATCGTGAATACCCCTAATATGTCGACAATAGGTGTGTTTTATTGGGAATCTATTCATTGTACCTTAAGTAATTTCCAAAAAAACGCATCGACCGTAGAATGGGCGTAGCTTTTTTATTTTTGTAAAAATGGTACCCCTGCACAGCAGTCACAAGTAATGAAAGAGTCTTTTTCAAAGTAAAATTAAGAAAATATCAAAATTATAAACAATAATTAGCTTTTATTCATATAAAATAGAAAGTAGAAAAACGTACCAATCAAAAGTCATCAAAAAGTCATCAAAAGTCTCTTGCAGAGTGACTTCGACAAGATTCAGCGATATTTTGTTTAGGACTCCGTTGTCTAGCGCCTCAAGGGATACGAGAAAGCTGGTGATCGTAGGGCCACATGGACATCCACTGGCGAGTAAAAGTGTAGTAAAGTTCCTTGGCATCTGGTTGGATCAGTACCTGTATTTCGACAGACATATAGGTGCTGCTTTGGCCAGGGCTAGGGGAGCCTTTGCCTTGACAAAACGACTGTTTTATAGCAGCCGTCTTGACAGCAGGGTGAAGGTGATTTGCTACATGGCCCTCATCAGGCCGATGATTGCCTACGGATGCCCGGTGTGGTTCAACGTGTCCCCATCTCAAATGGAAAAGATTCGGGTGTTTGAGAGGCAATGTCTTAGACGTTGCCTTGGATTACACAGAACACCAGAGTCGGAGTACACAAGATATTATTCCAACCAGGTTCTATACAACGGAGCCAACATAAACAGAATAGATAATTTTTTGTTCAAGCTGATTCGGGGTCACGTTGCAAGGGCGATGTCCTCAACTAACAGCTTAATTTTTGGGGCTTATTACCCCAATAACGAATATTTTGAGAGTGCGCGGTTAAGTGGTTACATCCCTCCTGAGGAATTCCTCTATTTAGACAGTCGAGGGCTGATACAGGATGGAGGGGCGGTTCCGCTCATCTACCACGTCAGCCGGAAAACTGTGGATAGGCGACTCCTGTATGGTCGAGACGTCATCGCTCAAGGTGGAGAAGAGCGCCTTCGGTTCAGTAGGACTGTGTCCGATCGGGACCGAAGGGATAGGGCGAAACAGGAGAACCAGTTCTGGTGGCTCTCTGAACAGCATCGTGATATATAAAGTCGATGAAGATGATATATCTTGGCCGACTTACATAGATTTAGGGCATTAGGTATAGGGAACAGTCAGGGTGGCACCAAAAAAAAAAAAAAAAAAAAAAAAAAAAAAAAAAAAAAAAAAAAAAATGTATGTATGCGGGGGCATACGTGCATGCATTTGTGTGTCTGTACGTGTATGTGCGTACGTATATGTATGTGTGTATGTACATGTATGGGTGGGTTGCATGTTGGTGTGTGTCTGCATGCATATACAAAATAAACAAAAAAAAATTAAAAAACGAAAAAAATGCAGCTGTGGCTGTTCTAGTTTTTAAGTAGTTTTAAGTATTATTAGGTATTTTAAGTAGTTTTAATTATTTTTAATATATATTAAGGTTTAGTTTATAAGTAAAAAAAAAAAAAAAAAAAAAAAAAAAAAAATTGATAAGATACCAAGTTTTTGTAAAGTTTCCTTGAAATATAAAATAAAATAAAAAAAAAAAATTTAGATTTAATTAAAATAGTTTTTAGGTCGAAAGACATTAGTTTTAAGAGTTATTGTTTAATTTAGAGCGCCCGTAAAGGGCCAGTAAATTAGTTGTAAGTTATTGATATTTAGGCTAGTTTTAAACATTTTTGTCTAGCTTTAAGATAGTTATAAGTTAAAATGAAATAAAAATGAATTTAAAAAAAGAAAAAAAATTAAAAAAAAATAAAAAAAAAAAAAAAAAAAGTCTTTTTCAAAGTAAAATTAAGAAAATATCAAAATTATAAACAATAATTAGCTTTTATTCATATAAAATAGAAAGTAGAAAAACGTACCAATATTTAATTTATGTTACAAACCTATTTCTTGTTTTCATTTCTTCTGCATTTGCAATTTTAAATTCGAACATTCATTTTGCACCAATAGAAAGGAAATGATAACTGAATGGGCTTGTTCGTAGACTATGGTCAAGTCCCTTTTTACACAGGCCAATTTTTGAATTGCTTTAAAAATGGTTTATGCCTTTCACACGAGGGAAAAAAATTGCAGTAGATTTTGGTTTCCTTTTAATGTTTCTTGGTTTTGAACGCACACTTCAATGTAGTTTATATTGTTCACTCCCCTTACATGTCACCTTTATATTTCATGCTTTTATTTATTTTCTGAGTAAATCGATAGCTAGAGTGTTATTTTTCAAGTCAATTTACAAATATATTTTCTGAGTATGTTTTGCTTTCAATTCAATATTCACTCATCAGACTGCACTTAACATATGCGGAGTAAGGAACAAATAGTCAACATTTGAAAATGTACGCCCAGTCCATGTCCATGTAGTGAAGCGAATACGCACCGTCCATGGCCAACGTCGATTAAACAGTGAAGAAAAAGCACATTTTGTGAAGTTCGGTTGCCGCTTAGTGCGTTTAGGCTAGGCGCGCACATGCAATTTTTCCGAAACGAAATAATTTAACCATTAGTTAAACGATGATCGCGCACATAAGCAACTTAAAATCAATCAACAGTCGATCTCGTACTGTGGAGGTGTTAAGACGTTTTTGGCTTCCCAGTTTTTTCCAAGTAGTGTATCGTGTGTGTGGCTAAGTTCCAATTTAATTCACTATTCTTCAAGTAGTGCAGTAGCACAAAGGTAGAGTGGCTGACCGAGAATCCGAGGGTCGCCAGTTCGAATCCCAGTCGGGCATCAGAACTTTATCAGCTTTTTTTCACAACCGTGAAGTCGTTAACTTTATTGGTTGGGAAAACGAACAAAGGAGGAGGAGTTTAAGCACCGGGGCATCGAAAGGTGTCCTAGGGCCAATGAGGCCAGCGATGGCATCAGCTGAGGGAACATCGACAGATGTTCCAACTACAAGCAGTGATTCTGCAGCAACAACATCAACAGCAATAACAACAACGGCAACATCATCCGATGCTAATCAAAAGCGCAGAAAGAGGATCAAGTGCGCACCAAATTTGGTAAAAAGAAGATCCACGGCCACCTCAGCAAAGCTGCCAGCTGGGGTGCATACGTCCGATATAGACGAGACGTCAGAGGCAGCAAGACAAACCGAGCTAGACACTTCACCCGAAGAGGGTATAGCATATATGTCTGAAGAAGGAGAAGGGCACTTCACGACGGGCGATAGTACTGCCTTCGTGAACCTCTCCACATCAGAGTCGTCAGCTGAGGAGGACGAGGAACAGAGAATGGTCGCCCAAATTGAAGCTTTGGAGGCAGAAATCGAAAAGATAAAAAGCAAAGTTAAGGCTAGCCAAGAAGCGCGCCGAGCGAGGCAACTAAAAGAACTCGAAGAAAAAGAACAACAACAGAAAAAAGAACAAATACAAAAACAACAGCCACAGCAGCAGCCAAAACAACAACGGCAAAAACAACAACAACAACAGCAACAGCAGCAGACACAAGTCCAGAAACAACCGCAAGAAAAACAGCAGCAGCAGATTCAAAAGCAGCAGAATCAACAGCCGCAGAAAAATCAGTCTCAGCAGCAGCAGCCACAGCCGCCGATCATGAAAAAAGAAAAGGTGCCACCCATTAATACTTATAAAATGGAGTTACAGGATACCATAAATCTATGTAAGTTGACCATAGGTCATAATTTTCACACTGGAACAGCACAAAAAAATTAAAGAGTTGCTGAAAGAAACTACTACCGTATTCTTTAGTTTCACCCCTAAAACCGAAAAATTTCAAACGGTCCTTTTGAAGGGCATAGATTCCTACACGGAACCACAGGTGCTCTTAAATGAACTCCGCCAAAAAGCGAATGACGATCTCGACTTTATCGGGGTCAAGCCGTTCGCTACAGTTAGAGCTAGGCGGGAGAAGCGGAGTCTTCCCTTCTTCCTTGTTCAACTTTCACCCAGCAGCAAACTGGATAGTTTGAGGAGTATATCCGTCCTCAACTGCCAGGTTGTAACTTGGGACAAATTAAAAAGGCGCGGCGACATGCTTCAATGCATGCGCTGCCAAAGGTTCGGCCACGCCGCAGCAAACTGCGAAATGCAGTCACGCTGCGTTAAGTGTGGAGAGAACCACAATGCAGATGAATGCAAGTTAGGAAAGGAACGGGTCGAAGATAGGACCCAGCTTAAATGTGTACTCTGCCGAGGCGCCGGACACCCCGCTAATTATCGGGGATGCCCGACGTTTCAGCTTATAAAAAACAATAAAGCAGCAAAGCAAACAGTGGTAGAAAAGCGTCCAACAGTGCGCCCTCCTACAACAACGCCCGTCAACCCCCAAATTTCTTACGCCCAAATGGCGTCAGGAAGGGGAAGCACGGTACAGCCTACACCAAAGGCCGCCCAACAGGCCCCCGTGCCTAAGGCGCCGGCGGCACAGGCGGATATTATGGGCGTTCTACTGGCCATCCAGGGCCAGTTGAACGGCCTCCAAAACCAGATCAGGGAGCAGGCGACTAGGGTGGATTATCTCTACTCTGTTTTGCCGAGCTTAACGCAACTTAGAGGTTAAGGGCGCGCTGCCGGAGAGGCCCTTTAAGATCCTAGCTGTGAATGTAAATTCATTGATTAGGACCGAACGTAGAGCGAATTTATTCCAATTGCTTAAAGACATAAGTCCAGATGTGTTTATGGCTAGCGAAACTAAGCTTAACCAGAAACATAAATTGACTAACAACAATTACAATATCGTAAGAAGAGACCGACCCAACTCCACGCAAGGAGGAGGCGTCGCAATCTTTATACGTAAAGGCATTAGTCATAAGGTAATATATAATAGTGATGTGCGAAAATTTCGGACGTTAGAGGCATGCATCATATGCATTCATCTCCAACAGGGGAACCGAATGTATGTGATCGCTGCCTATGCACCGGAAACACCTCAGCCCACACAGTTTATAACAGAGCTTGAAAAGCTTTTTGAATGTTTAAGATTGAGCTCGGAAGAGAATTACTATATATTGGCGGGTGATTTAAACGCCAAGCACACAGATTGGGGAAATCAAATACAAAATCCTCGAGGTAACCATCTATTTAATTGGATGGGTCGATACAACCTTGAGTATCGCATCGATCTTCTAGCCACAGACAGGCCATCGTTCCCAAGAAGCGGAGCCTATCTGGATCTATTGCTTAAAGACGCAAGACTAACAGTTACTAACGCTGTGGGTCAACGGCCAAGAAATTGTTTACCAACGATCGAGTACGACAGTGACCACTGCGGACTCGCCGCCGTAATACAACTTCCGAACCAGCTTATGGAGTTGGAGGAGTATGTGCCTGTGCATACTTACAATTACAGTAAGGTGCGCTGGCCACGTTTCTCCAATGCCTTATTGAGTGAATTACGTTCAAATGGTATATCCCCACCAAATGACAGGAACCTAACAAATACTGAAATCGACAGATACTTAGAACAAATTGACGAAACGATTCTACGAACAATGAACAGAACAATACCGAAATACAAAGAACGTAACGCAACTGACATGTACCGTAACGCGACAATTGACGCACTTCACAGACAAAAAAGTGGACTACTGACAAGACTAAAACGCTTGTACAGGCGGTTTACTGATACACGAGACCTGGAGATTAGGACACTGAAGTCGTCCATCAAAAACATCAACCAATTGATCAAAGAAAATTATAGATTGGCTATTAATTCGTTCTGGGACAATAAAATTCGTGCCGTTAACTCCAGCGACCCAAGTATGTTCCCAAAAATTAATAAGATTTTTAGAAGAAAGGATCAAAACGATCTCCCGTGTCTTAAGCTCCAGAGGACGACAGAGAACAGAGACGTACTTCTGACAGCAGGCATAGACCCAGAGGATGCCGTATTGGACGATGACCTCTATATAATCGAAGATCCGCAGGAAAGAGTGGAGGCTGTGGGGGCTGCTTTCCAGCAAGTGTACAAGGTGAATGCTAGCATTCGCCCGAATCATGACCTGGAGAACAGAGCTCTGCTTCATCACTTATGGCTCCGGAACGATATAACCGAATGGCGATCTGAGAACCTTGGTTTTACCAGGTTTAATGATGAAGATTTGGCAAACGCCATAATCGCCGACCGAAATGGGCCCAGCCCCCTGTTAATTTCGAAGAATGAGCTCCAGCTCATCTTCGATTCATTAAAGAAAAAGAAGTCTGCAGGAGTCGATGGTATATCCAACGTTGTACTACGACATTTGCCTCAAGAAGCAGTTGACATTTATACCACACTGTTTAACAACGCGCTGAATAATGCATATTATCCAGTGCGGTGGAAGACAGCTGTGGTGCACCCTCTCCCAAAAAAGGGAAAGGACAACTCCAATCCGGCGAATCTCCGGTCGATAAGTCTTCTTCCGAGTATCAGCAAAGTATTTGAAAAGGTTATTAATAGAGCCCTGTTCAAGTGGGCGGAGGACAAAAATATCATCCCGGATAATCAGTTCGGTTTTAAGGCGGGACATGACACAATTCATGCCGCATCTAAACTTGTTTCTGATATCCAATGGAACAAAACTAAAAAGCAGTGTACGGGTGCCTGTCTGGTTGATTTGGAGAAGGCCTTCGACACCGTATGGTTAGAAGGTCTCTATCTAAAGCTAACCAGACTAGGTATAAGTAAACCTCTATTGTATATGCTTTATGACATGCTAAATGGTAGAAAGTTTGTTGTCAAGAGTGGCAATGTAACTTCTACTGCAATTTTTAATATTAATAATGGTCTTCAGCAGGGAGCGGTTAACTCGCCGATTCTATTCAACATTTACACCAGCGATCTGATAGGTAGTCTAACTCAGGCAATTGCGTACGCCGACGATCTAATTGCGTACAGAACAGCTCATACAGTTGAGGTCATCAAAAGTCTCTTGCAGAGTGACTTCGACAAGATTCAGCGATATTGTGATGACTGGAAGTTGAAAATCAACTTCCAGAAATCAGAAACTATTTTGTTTAGGACTCCGTTGTCTAGCGCCTCAAGGGATACGAGAAAGAACTGGCGCAAGCTGGTGATCGTAGGGCCACATGGACATCCACTGGCGAGTAAAAGTGTAGTAAAGTACCTTGGCATCTGGTTGGATCAGTACCTGTATTTCGACAGACATATAGGTGCTGCTTTGGCCAGGGCTAGGGGAGCCTTAGCCTTGACAAAACGACTGTTTTATAGCAGCCGTCTTGACAGCAGGGTGAAGGTGATTTGCTACATGGCCCTCATCAGGCCGATGATTGCCTACGGATGCCCGGTGTGGTTCAACGTGTCCCCATCTCAAATGGAAAAGATTCGGGTGTTTGAGAGGCAATGTCTTAGACGTTGCCTTGGATTACACAGAACACCAGAGTCGGAGTACACAAGATATTATTCCAACCAGGTTCTATACAACGGAGCCAACATAAACAGAATAGATAATTTTTTGTTCAAGCTGATTCGGGGTCACGTTGCAAGGGCGATGTCCTCAACTAACAGCTTAATTTTTGGGGCTTATTACCCCAATAACGAATATTTTGAGAGTGCGCGGTTAAGTGGTTACATCCCTCCTGAGGAATTCCTCTATTTAGACAGTCGAGGGCTGATACAGGATGGAGGGGCGGTTCCGCTCATCTACCACGTCAGCCGGAAAACTGTGGATGGGCGACTCCTGTATAGTCGAGACGTCATCGCTCAAGGTGGAGAAGAGCGCCTTCGGTTCAGTAGGACTGTGTCCGATCGGGACCGGAGGGATAGGGCGAAACAGGAGAACCAGTTCTGGTGGCTCTCTGAACAGCATCGTGATATTTAAAGTCGATGAAGATGATATATCTTGGCCGACTTACATAGATTTAGGGCATTAGGTATAGGGAACAGTCAGGGTGGCACCAAAAAAAAATTAAAAATATGTATGTATGCGGGGGCATACGTGCATGTATCTGCGTGTCTGTACATGTATGTGCGTACGTATATGTATGTGCGCATGTACATGTGTGGGTGGGTTGCATGCTGGTGGGTGTCTGCATGCATATAAAAAATAAACAAAAAAAAATTAAAAAACGAAAAAAATGCTGCTGTGGCTGTTCTAGTTTTTAAGTAGTTATAAGTATTATTAGGTATTTTAAGTAGTTTAAGTTATTTTTAGTTAGTATAAGTTAGTTTTATTTAGTTTTAATTATTTTTAATATATATTTAGGTTTAGTTTATAGGTAAAAAAAAAAAAAAAAAAAAAAAATGATCAGATACCAAGTTTTTTGTATAAAAGTTTCTTGAAATATAAAATAAATAAAAAAAAAAAAATTTAATTTAATTAAAATAGTTTTTAGGTCGAAAGACATTAGTTGTAAGAGTTATTGTTTAATTTAGAGCGCCCGTAAAGGGCCAGTAAATTAGTTGTAAGTTATTGATAATTAGGCTAGTTTTAAACATTTTTGTCTAGCTTTAAGATAGTTATAAGTTAATATGAAATAAAAATGAATTTAAAAAAAAAAAAAAAAAAAAAAAAATCAATCAACGAGATAAACCAACATACAGACAATATTTTGATTTAATATTCGCGCAGTTACATTATAGTTCGGTGTGATACAAACTGAAGAACTTGTTTGGGGCGATCGTTCGATTTGTGCCAAAACGCAAACTTTTAAGTTGCTCGAATCACGGACTGAATAGTTTTTGCATGTACGCGCACTCTCATATAAGTCCATGGTATTCACTTTAGCAACCAAACTGTTGCAAAACTAAAAGTTGCATATGTGCGCGCCTAGCTCATAGAATTTCATACGTATACATATTTTGCGGCGCAGTGTCGAGCAGTTCCTCTATAGTGCAGTTCCACCCAATACGGTTTATCTTCTCAAATTGCTTTTTTGTAGATCTAAATAAATAGATGATTTTTTTACCAAACTCCGTGTATTTATAACTATAAATAAAAATTGAACACAAGACGAATATTGGTCTTAGTAAGCCAAAAATAAAAGTAAAACGGAATTCATTCATTAGATATTGATTTTTTTTTCAAAATGGAAATCGAAATTTGTTAAAATGGATTAATTGACATTAGGGGTATGCAAAATTGCAGATATTGGTGGAATTTTAGACATAATCCAGAAAATAATTGAGCAAAGACTACAGTTTTTAATAATTAAAAGTCTAAAACTTTTCAGAAGAACAGCTTATAATTTATTAAAATATGGAGTTATCTAAGATTTTAGAAATATAAACTGGCCAACTATAAAAAAAATAGAAAAAAAAAGAATCAACAAGATCGATTTGTCTTACGAATGAAATTAATAATTATAACACTCCATGAACACATCCATCGAGATTCAATCCGATAATCAATCGTACCAACAAAACTAACAAAATCAAATTCGAGACTCGAATAAACGTCAACCAGCCATCCACCGTAGCTTTTACTTTAACTTTGTATCGATCGTAGCGAATTGTATTGAAAATGTTACGACGGATAAACTTACGCTGGATAATTTTCCCAATTAAACACGGCTAATTTATACAATAACTTTCACATCTAAATCTAACAAATAAAATCATTCCAAAAACTTCGCGCTTTGATTTAAAAAGGAGTACAACTATTGAAAAGATTTTGATTTTGGCGTTTTTTTTTAATATCTGGCCGTTATTCCCTTATTTGGGCGAAAATTCTAATTGTGGGATTCAGTTTTCATATTTAAATTTTGGGCGTTCTTTCCTTACAAAAATAGAAAGATGAGAAATAACGCCCGAAAGGAGAAAAAAATTAAACAACATTTTGCTAAGATTTTTTTTAATGGTGATATTTCTATTAAAAAAGGGTCTTATCTTTCTTTTTTCGATGGAATTTGGATCAAAATTTAATGTTTGGAAACCTTGGGACTTATTCCCTTCTTCCAATTGTTGGTTCAATTAAAAAAAAGCTCTCCAGACTGCTGTAAAATACCGTAGATCGGTAGGTCTTGACTTGAAGTTCATATATACCTACAAACGAATAATCGAAAAGCTTAGGACTTTCGTTCAGGGGCATGGTATCTACTCACTCTCTTAGAATCGATATCAATTATGAAGCACTTCTGATGGCTGTAGAAAAATGAAATGTGGTAAAGTGATATGATTTGAGTTCATATTTAGTATAAAGATAAAAAATGAAAACTGGAGATTTTCGATTATCAATTTTTTCTCAGATTTCTTGTATCAATAGTATTAGAAGTACTTTCAAGTAGAATGATGATCTTTAGAATTTAGAGGTGTTCCTGTTCATAGAATTTTTTTAAATTTGATTTTTAATATTTAAAGAGCATGTCATTCAGCCATTTTATCAGAGAAAAAACAATATCTCTGCTTAATGAATTGAAATCAGACCAACAAAAATAAATAACTCCAAATTATGTGAGAAATTTGTCAGTTTATGATTTGATTACTGAAGCAAATTAGCAAGTTTTACAGACATTTTTTAATTTTATTACTAAATCCTCCGATTTAAAAGGTTTGTAAAATTTGACCAGTAGTAAACCAGTGATGTAATTCAGTGGACCTATCAGTAGGATTATCATAACAGAATTCTCCCATAATTTTACAGTTTTTCGATATCTGCACTAATATAAATATCTGAAACTAAAACTTTTATAAGCATAGAACTAACTTTTGTTACTATTTATGTTTAGTGGTTTGATAACTTTTAGTTTGAAAAAATAATGAATTATAATGGTTTTACTAATTGTCTACAATGTCTACATTGTCAAAAAATTTATTTCGACAATTTTGAATAGTCTAAATCAAATTGTCTACACATAGACTATCATATAGTCTACATTTATAGTCTACATGGCACAACACTGGGTGTACACCTGTTTCGATTTACTTAGTGTGATTTACTTAGTGCCGTAACATAGACAAAAGTTGACGCAAGCATTACTCCTAAATATTTGAATTCAGTGACAGTTTCGCCTAACTTAAAAAACAAAAATAATATAAACATATTGTTTGCGTTTTCTTCAATTAGTTTCACCTAACTCGCATTGTTAGGCGCCTAAAGTTCCGTAGCAAGATGTATTCGGGACCTTCCGTATATCAATGTCTTCATCTTAGATACATTTATATTCAGATTACATAGTCTACAATACCTTTACAATTGGGTTATCATTAACTATGTAGTACATGTGAAGTTTCTGCAAGAAGGACGAGGTTATCTGCTAAAAGAATGACATTTGTCGATATCCCTGCAAAATTTACTCAATCAGATCATCAATAAACAGAGAGCGAATATAACTGGGCTGAAAAAAATCCTTGTGGTATTCCAGCTGTAGGAATGAAGTGCTGAGATTTCTTACTTTACATACAGGGTGGCACACGAATCGTGCTACAATAAGAAATTTCAAAAATTTTTATTTTAGTCGATGTATTTCATTAATTTCTGTTTTATTGGATTAAAAATTAAATTTTATTTTAAATAGCTAATGGTTTTTAAAGATAATAGACCGCAAAAGACCTCCACGCTCATCCACGCATATGCGGCACCTGATCAGAAAATTGTTAATTGCGGCCTGAAGGGTTGAAATTGGGATCGCCTCAATTATTGTCTTAATGGACTGCATCAATTCAGTCAAATTCCTGGGTTTCGTTTTGTACACTTCCTGCTTGACATAACCCCATATAAAAAAGTCTGGTGCAGTCAGGTCAGGTGACCTTGGGGGCCAGCGGAAAGTGCATTTTCTGGATATCAATTTGTTTGCGAATTTTCGTTGGAGCTCCGCTATAGCTTGTGTGGCTACGTGTGCACTTGCTCCATATTGTTGAAACCAAATCCTGCTGAAGGGATACGTCTTCGGCGAAGTTCTGGGTAAAAAAAACTCCTTCAACATCTTTAAATAACGGTCCCCATTGACAGTTTGTGGTACACCGTTTTCTTCAAAGAAGTATGGCCTGAAAATACACCTTGATGAAACTGCGCACCACACAGTGATTCGTTCTGGGTGCAGTTCCGTCTCATGGTGCATTTCTGGATTAGATTAACTCCATATACGGCAATTTTGCATGTTAACATTGCCGTTTAAGTCAAAATGGGCCTCATCAGACATGAACAAACAATTTATCAATGTGTTGTCTTCTTCGGCCATTGCAATCATTTTTCGGCAAAATTCCAGGTGAACAGACAAATCCTGAAGGTTTAACTTGCTTGTAATTTGAACTTTGTATGGAAACAAGTTTAAGTCATCATGAAGTATCCGTTGTAATGACCGTCTGCTAACACCAATTTGGCATGATAAGTTTCGAGTCGAAACACTTGGATTTGCCTCTATTGCCGATACAACAGCCACGATTGTATCCTGAACACGAACATTGGAATCTCGATGATACGGTCTTCGTTCGATGATTCCAGATTCGGCAAACATGTTCACCAGCCTCATAATGGTCCATCTACTCGGGGGAGTACCCCCAAACTCCAGCCTAATTTCCCTTTGGACGGAAATGATGGACTGCGTCGCTGCACTATCCAAATCCTTTTTTCAGTATCCCAAGCATTCATTTTGATAAATCTAAATAGTAGCCTATAAATAAAAAGAAATAAGCTGATTATTCACACTGAAAAAAAGTTATTACGTTTTATTTTTGTAGCACGATTCATGTGCCACCCTGTACATGAGAACTTGTATTAAAGGCTTTCCGGTTGAGTTTATCAAAGGAAGCTTTAAAGTCTACAAAAAACTGAATACAATATATATTCTTAATAACAAAATTTTTGGCGACAGAGGTCAATACAAATAAAATGCACGACTGGATCGCACGAATTTGCTCTTATGTTCGATGGCATCGGATGCAAAAGATTTCTATTAAAAATCTAAATATATTTTCAAAAACGTTTTTTACTTAAATTTTTGTATTGGTACAAAATCTTTTTTTTTCTAAATAAAAACTTAGTAGGTATGACAATTTTAAATATTTAATAATATGAACTTAAAAACTAAATTTCAAAATAAATCATCATAAATCAAATCAATCGTTTTCGAAATATTGAATTTTCAAAAAAAAAAATATTTTTTTTTCTGAAAAATCCAAACAAATATTTTTCGAAGATTTTGGTACGCAGTATTATTTACAATCTGAAGAACATATTGATCAAAATCCGTAGAGCCGTTTATGAGAAAATTCAAAATAAAAAAATAAAAAAATGGTTGTATAGCAGATAGCGTTAATAAGAAAATATTTAAAATAATGTTTGACGAAAATGTAGAGTATACCGAAAATAGTGCACACGGTCGGAATTGCGGAACCCACTTTTTGGTGTTCTCTATCATCGTAATGTCAAGTTTGATTAAAATGTCGAGTTCGATTTTTTTGCAAATGCAAAACTTGCCCTACAGTACCTATACATACATATGTACATGTATTGCAAGTAAAAAATATGCAAAAACGTTTATTTTCTTCTGCTCATTTTACTAGTCGGCTGATCAGAATGATGGCAAATAATTTTCTAACAGAGCTTAGAAAACATATTCCTTTTTAATTTTTAGGAACCAGGCGATCACTCTTTTTGAATGTGGGAAAGATTAAAGCTTTTTGAAAGCTTTCAGGAACTTCACTCAAGTTATACATCAAATTGAATAAATTTTTCAATAAACGATTCAAGTGCATTAAAAAAAAATTACTCCACTGGAATCCCGTCCCCACCTGCGACTTTAATATTGTTTGCTGTGATGTGCTTGTGTTATCAATTTCAAATGCTTTATCTAGTTCCTCTACGAATGTATGATGCATTGCATACTAAAAAGAGATCTGTCCCTGTTCATCTTACGATAGATATATTGCAAAAGTATTGACTTCGACAGAAACCATTCACAAATTCTGTAGCCCAGCTATCTTTCGTACATTATTCCAGAAGAGCCTTCCATTCTTGCAAATTTCCATTTGTGTGGTGTTCTTTTTTCTCATACACATCTTATATTGCACTCATTTTTCAAAAATTCTCTAGAGTGATTAAGCATATAGCATCTTCTTCTAAATTTTCAGCAATCTCCATCGAACCAGGGGCTTGAAAGCTTTGGTTGTGTTTGGTTTGCCGTGTTTAATCGTATCGCTTCTTGAAGAGATCATTTTTGTACTGATTCATCATCTGCTATAGTTTCAACCAGGTTCTGTATTCTTAGGTCTAAGGAGCTCTGATATTGTCGGATGTTATTTGGTTTCAACTTCATCTTTGGCACAACTACTTCACGTTCGGTTGGGTATATTTCATGTGTTGATACATCGATGTGTGGGGCATTTTCATAGTCGATGATAAAACCCAGGTTTTACTAAACTACAATTTAAGACAATTTTGTCTCAATGAATTCAAACTGATTTTACTTACAAATTGTTGGTTTCATATTTTTATAAGATTATTAACTTGTCTTACTACAAAAATAGCTTCAAATACATAATATTGAAATGGTAAACTTAAAAAAATAGAATTAACGTCCAAAAATTCAACTAAACCTAGCACCTAGGTTTAATTTAGTCACAGTTTAAAAATGTCTATGAATACGCCCCATTGAATTTATCCTGAATGAATCCTTTTTCCGCTGACCACACAATAATTTATTAAAGATGGTCCCTTACCAAATACATATAACAATTCACCCCGAGTGCCACTATCTGTAGCTCCATTCTTTGCAATAAAGCCATATTTTTCAAACATTTCAGTTAGTTTTTTAGCGGTCCAATTAAGTAAAACGTCCATAATATTCCTGTTTTCATTTAGGTATATGTAACTTTAGATTGATGAAGGGCGGTGGACTATTTTGGTCCTTGCGACCTATTAATATTCATAGCGAAAGTGCGACACATATATAGGAAATTCAAGACACTTAAATACGAATTGTAAATCTTTCGGAATAAGCGAAATCCGCGAAAAATTGGCGGTCCGTTAAAAACCTTCGGGGCATTGAGGTTGTACTTATGCAACAAAATAATAACTGGGCTGACTTTCAGAAAATCATCACTTTCGGAAAATCATCAACAAAGAGTTCTAAAATTTTGAGGAATAGTTGACAGCTTTGTTTCCATCATCGAGTCGGCGGATTTGTATGAATGTAACTCACCAGCCAGACAGCGATTTGATTTTAAATGACGAAATTCAAATCAACTACGAAGTCAAATATCGATTTATTTTCTGTTACAACTTTTATAAATTGGAATTTCTATACGGTCGTCCTTAATTTTAATTCCCTAAATAATATAATTTGCAGTGTGTAAATGCTGCAAATTATATAAGAGTAGGTAATCATCGACCGAAAAATATTGCGTCTTAGAAGGGTACGATAGCATCTAACTGACGAGCCCAACTATCGTGCCTGGGCGAAACGCATTTTGGACTACAGGTCATTAAAATGCAGTCCACAAAAACAAAAACAAAAATAATATTAAATTATTATTTGCGTTTTCTTCAAAAAAGTCCTTAATTTTATCCAATGCAATTTGAATGATGAAATGAAATGACCACCTATCATGAATCGACTACGCCACCTGGCGGTTTTTCGAATTATCGACAAATGCCACAGCCGATGTGCACTGCCATCTGTTTTCATACAAAAGTACTAAAAACCGGATTTTTCTGCAATTCCTCAATAGTGTGTTTCCTTGGCCCAATAGGAATCCATATCTAACCCAAAATTGTGAAAATCCAACAATCCGTTTTCCAGTTATGAACTCACACACTGACAACAGTCTATTTTATGATATACCTATGGTTTCTAAGAAACAAGTATTAGACTATAGACTATAGTATATACCTACCCACACATTGAGTAATATTAATTATTTTGTTCAATGGGATTTAATAAGGTTCAATCATCAATGAGTTACTTATCCCACCGTGATGCCAATTTCTGTCAATATTTATTCAATAAATATATACAAACATGATGTTGGACACACATATTTGTATCGTTTTCATCAATTCATCAAACTTAAATTTAAAAACATATTTTGTATTTCATTAAATCAATTGAATAGAACTTATTTGAAAATTATTTCAAATAATAATGATAATTTTAGCTCCATCGATTGACTTACCAATAAAGATACATCTATAAATACATACCTACACACAATTGTAGAAGGATTGTAATATGCTTAAATAATTTCCTTTATATATTTATCAAACAAGAGCAATTCACTTTATGTTGTATAGATCTGCTGAAAACTTATGTTTCAGTAAACAGCAATCAGTGGCTTAGTTCCACTTCAATCGAAATCAATACAAGTCCTGATTGTGTGTGTATTAAGGAAATATGTAGGTTGGTATTTATTTTGAGAAAGTCCTTCGTCCTTGTCCCAAACAACGATATAATAGAAATATTCTACTGCTTCTTTCTACGAGTAGGTATGACAAGATGGGTAAAGAATCCATTCCCTTTCCAGAATGGTGAATGACCATTAGAATTGTGTATTTCTGTATTCAGCCAATGTCCATCCTTTTGTATGCTAATGTAGGTTCCGAATAAAAGCACTGCTTGCGAAAGGAAACCCAATATCATACCATAGCCATACATACAATTCACTAACCTGTTTTTTTTCTCTTTGAAAAGTTATACATTCATTCCTCGAAGATGTTTCGAGGGGAGATGTATTCATTTTGTCCTCTTTTTTTATTGAGGAAGCAGGCTTGAAATAAATTAAACTAAAATGTTTAGTAACTACACAATGATATAATCCTTTCGATGGATATATTTATGTATAGATTCGAAACGGAGATATACTAAGCCGGAGATGGGCGCATCCATTTTGTTTCCATTTCCGAACCATCACCAGCATTTCATTATTATTTTCGTATTCAAATTTGAAGATAAAAAAAGTGTCCTTTATGCAGGACACGAAAATCAACGACAACGATGACTATGAGAGAGTCCTTTAAAAAAAACTGTTTTTTTTGTTCCTTTTTTTAGTTTTATTTAAACAATCATTCAGAAGTCATTCCCAATGGACAACTTCATTTCAGCCATCATCATCTTCATCAAATCGGTCCGGACGAGGCCCAGCTCTCTTCTCGATATTATGTAGAAGTAGAACACCGGGAAGTGGATACACTTAGATAGCTAAGTTCGGAAGTGGATTTTAGCGTTTTCATCTGTTTCTTGTTTTTTTTTTTCAATTTGAATTTTCCATTCATATTCTTGTATTCACTCCTTAGTGGATAATCTACATATAGTCCTACACTTCTTCGGATAACAATATCAATGTATAAGGATATTCAATTGTTGTCTTCCATTATCCTTGTGTTTTCTTATTGTTTTTTTTTTAATAATATCTCTGGAGTTTGGGTTTTTTTTTGTTCAACCAGATAAATGATATTGAAATTGCACTTTGAGTCATTGACTACACAATGGAAATAAAAACAATGTGATGATTTGTGGTCCATTAGTGTTAAAATTTTGTGTAAGGTAGGTAGGTATTTGGGGCGAACTTACAAAGCAAACACTATTATTTGTTGAAGAAATTGAGCGTTTTTGTTGATTTGAATAAATGGTATACTTAAATAGTCGCTGGGCGTAAAAATGTTGTATGGAGCTATAGGAGCGACAGATTTTTAAACAATAATGGATTTTAAAAGAAACATCCTTTACACCGAAAAACAATATTTTTTGCAAACAAATGATTAACCGGCACAGCATTTAAACAAATATTTTCATCAAAAAACCGCATGGTTTTTTTTTGTAATTAAATTCAACGAAAAATAACCACCCGAACCAAAAACCATTTTGATTTACAAAATAAAAACACACCAACAAACATCTTTTACTTGCGATATACATGTAGGTATGTACTATATGGCAAAAAAAATAACTCGAGATCTTAATCAAACTTGACATTATGATGACAGAGAACAATAAAAAAGTGGGTCCCGCAATTCCGTCTGTTTGTCTGTTTGTGTGTCTGTACAACGCTCTACAGCCTTAACTGCTGAAGCGATTTCTTCAAGCTTGGTATTTAAGCGTTTTTTTAGGTTCAAAACTAACGGTACCTACCATACAATTTTTTCTACCATCTCAATTATCTCGAAAACGGCCCTAACGATTTCGATAAAAAAAAAGTGTGTGCACTTTTTTAAGTATATACTCTGCATTTTGGCCAACATTTTTTAAAAATATTTTGGTATTAACGGTACCTGCCATACAACCATTTTTTTGATTTTGAACTATCCCATAAGCGGCTAGACGAATTTCGATCAAACTTTTTATGGAGGAAGTCCTTCAAATTATAAATAATACTACATACTAAAATTTTCGAAAAATTTTTTTTTGGATTTTTGAAAAAAATATTCTTTTTTGAAAATTCAATATTTCGAAAACGAAAATTTTGAAATTTTGTTATTAAGTTTTTTAAGCTTATAGACTTGGTTCCTATGACAATTTTAAATATTTAATAATTGTCATAGGTACCAAGTTTTTTTTTCAGAAAAAAAAATTTAAAAAAAATTTTATATACAAAATTAAGTAAAAAACGACTTTGAAAATATATTTAGATTCTTAATAGAAACCTTTTGCAAACAATGTGATCGAACATAAGAGCAGGTTCATGCGATCCAGTCGTGCATTTTATTTTACTTGCGATTATAATACTATAAGGTCCTGCAATTCATTCCGTCTGTCTGCCTGTCCTCGAGTCTGCAGTTTAAGCGGTTGGATGGATTTGCTTCAAATTTGGCACATATTGTTTTTTCGGTAATATGCCGACACGTTTTTTTTCTTTTATTTAACTTTATTTTTTAGGCCAAGAACAAAAATAATATTTTTCTCAGAAACGGCTACAAAGATTTTTATTTAAAAAAATGAGTTCATTAATCAAGGGAAAAGATAACTCTTAATGATTTCTTTTTTGGAAAAAAATGGTTACTTTTTGTACCTCTAGTAGAGCCAGTTTTTGGTTTTCGATTTTCTGGGAAACGGTTAATTTAATTTTTTTGAAAATTTTTGCGCAGAAGCTCATAGAAAGTTTAAATTATTTTAAGCCAAAAAAAACATTTGTTTAAACTCAAAATTTCGCAAATGACTCAACGCAGTTTTTCGGTAGTTTTTGACATTATCTTGTAATAGTTAAAAAAAAAAACTAATTTCCTAAAATAAAAAAAGCGGTACCGATGCAAATGTTATAAAATCGTTAACAAAAAATATATAGCCGTTTGTAACGGGTCTGATGTAACCACAAGATCAAGAAGACTTGGCGCGCAGCCAGGACGAAAGTGGGTTGGAACGTTAACAATATCAAGCCCAACCATAGAACAGTAGCTTTTGAAAGATTGAGAAATGCAATTATCAATTAGAAGGTTGGCATTAAAGTCACCGCAAATAATTATATTAGTATAGTTAGGAGAGTAAACACTAAGGGATTCAAAAAAGTACTGCAAACAGTTTTCTTTATGTGGATTGTATACGCAACCAACTAAACAGCTTATTCCAACATCAAACACTTCTATTAATATATGTTCTACTTCGGAGTCATTTGACCGGTCAATTACTTTGCTTTTCAAATATGATTTGCAATCAACAGCAACTCCTCCAGCACGTTTGGAAACTCTATCATTACGCAAAATATAATAACCTAGCAATTCAACAGAAAAATCCGAAATTTCTGCCTTCAACCAACTTTCCGATACACAAATTATATCCACTAAACCATTTAAAAAAATAATTCGCAATTCATCTATGTGAGCTGATATACTCTGCGCATTTAGATGACAAACTTTAAAACCATTGACTTTCTTTGAAAAAATATCAAGCATAACGCTACAAGCGCTTACATTGTTCACACCAGAATGATTCTAATAAAAGAATATATATTAAAAGAATACATTTCAAGAAAAGAAATAAAAACTTTAAGATAAAAAAGGAAAATAAATAAATAAAGTATTAACTTGAAATATTTTTAAAGAAAAACTTATCAATTAAACAGTAAATCGTAGTGGATATTGCATGCTCATCAAAAATTCCAAATAAGGCAACAATTATATTATTTATAAACATTTTTGAGAAAAAAATTTTTTATACAAAAATGTGTATGTGTAAATTAGTACAGTTCACTTTTAAGTATACAAATATTTTATTAAAGATACTTCCAATCTTTTCATATTTTCGACTTTTTCGCTATTGGATAGAAAGATTAAAAGTGTTAATAAAACTACATACTCAAATTTTCCAAAAAAAAAGTTTTTTCGATTTTTAAAAAAAATAAATACATTTTTATTGAAAATTCGATTTTTCAAAAACCAGTCACTGAATTTGCTTGTATTTGAGTTTTTTTGTGAATATTATTAATAACTTCAAAATGGAGTTTCAATTTTTTTCTAAAAATGTTTTTAAAATTTTATACATACAAAATTATTTTTTTAAAGCGGTTTTTTAACCGCTCCAACGATTTTCGATTTTTTTTTTTTTGATATATTCTTATTTATTTGGAATTTAGAAAACGGTACGTGCGTCTACACGAAATAAATTATTAGATAAAACAATTGAAAATCAGTTAGCCTCAGTATTATCTTGTTAACTTTTGTCTTGAAAACTTTCGGTCCCATCATGCCTCCTCTCCTTGCGCATTCTGATTCATTCTTTTCTTAAATCTCGTCCCGATTTTGGAGATCTTACTAAACGGTGAGATTAGGTAAATCGGTGAGATTAAATAGTTTAGTTGAAATTGCCGAAATCGTAGAAATAAAATTCGTTGTCTTTTGACCGACCATAGAATTTTAAAGGAAAAAATAGTTTCAAAACAGGTTGGCCCAAAAAATTTACTTTTTCAATAAAATAATTAAAGAAAATTTTGTTTGAAGTAGAAATGGGTTGAAAACTCACAAAAGAAAATCATACGAATTCTTGTAAGTGTTAAATTACAAAAATCTGTCATTTTAAAATTTCTAACTTGATTTGGATTATGAAAACGGTTCTGAGTATCAAATTAATTACTCCAAGTGATAGGACCCGAAATATGAGTCAATCACTGTCAATCAAGAGAAGTACCCCTCTTATAACCGGCTAAGTGATGGTAATGATATAATCAAGCACATTATTGGAGGATATGGTGCTGGCGATCGGAATGTCGATTTTTGCTACTCCAACGACCAATACGAGGAATCATTTTTAAGCACAACCACAAGACATGACGTAAAATTAGTTTGAGATGGATGGACAGACAAACAACTTCCAAGCAACTTGATAACTTTGCGATCAACTGGCGATTTGGAAGCAGTTCCTAGGCTATTTCAAGAAAAAATTCCTTAATCATATGACCTCGCTCATAAGGAGTAAGCAGGGAGAACAACGGTATAGAAATCTAATTCCAGGGAAACATAATACGAAGAAAAATATGACATATGTTTACTTGATTACTCAGACAATTTTACGTCGTTAGGATGACGAGTTCTAGGATTGGAATACTACAAATTGGTTGTCCGGTTGAGGTGGGTGAACACCTTAACTACTTTGAAATTACTGATATCAATATAGTGACGTTTTGACGAAAGCGATGGGCGATTTGTTGGTAGCAGGTCCAAGTATTTGGACATATTCTGGTTTCAAATTTTAACTGTTGTTCAATCGCCGTAAGGGCCACTATAATGGCACGTCAGGAAAGTCCATAATAGTAAAGATACCCAAGTAACTGCAGCTGTGTTCTGTCATTGCCGATGACGATGAACGTTAACATATGCAGTTTATAGGTAATGAAGATATGGTGGGTCTCAACTTGATATTCGATGGTTTTTTACAGAATCTGCCTTAGTGTGAAGATTTTGTCCATATACCAAAAGCCATGCTGATATTTAAACTTAAAGTGTTGTAGAGTGGCTTAAAATGTTCTCACAGCACGTCTTAGAGGGTCTTGTATGCGACTTTAGAAGGTATATTCCAGGTTATCTCTAGTAGGACACAGGATCTATTTTTTTAAAGGATGTGATGTAAATGAAGCTCATTTTTCTTTTATTATACATGCTTCCTTCCATTCGTTTTCTGGTTGATGGTTTGATGCACTCGATTGATATTCTATCAGGATCGGCAGCCTTGATGTCATTCTGCTAAGCCAACCTCGTCTATACTGGGTGGTGGAACCTGGTATTGATTGCTTGGATGAGGGCTCTCGTCTTACCTTAAGAATTGCTCCACATGTTAGCCATACCAACAATACTTGGACACAACCTTCTGTTGGTTTTTTTTTGAAAATTAAATATGCTTTTAAGTCTAATTCTATGTTACCACCTATGCCAAACCTCGGATTTCGTAGATTACAGTATTAATCTCCCAAAATTTCATCATATAGTTTTGGAATTTCGAAATGCGAGATTTCGTTGAGATCACAATGAGATATATTATCGTTTACATCTTTTTTCTTGCATTCATATTATAGAACGAGTCCATTTTAGGATTTACCATACTTAGATATTATAATATAACACAGGCTTACACTAAACTGAGAATTATCAAATCGTTGTTTATTTCCCCTAGGATAGGTTAGGTAAATGGGCTGCTAGTTGATCTCGTTACCGACACACTTAGATCAAGGTGGATCCGTTCTGATACCCGAAGTGTTGTTACTTCGAATTGTATAACCTATGAGTACTATGGATAATCATTATCGCGCCATTTAGAGGCCTTTATGCAGCTCAACAGGGTCCTGCCTGAAAGATTCGAGAGCTCTTCTAAATCGTTGAAGAAATAGCTGTCCAAAAATTTGTTCCTTATTATGACAGAGTACTGGACAATGAGTGGTGTCCTCATATTCATCCTCGTCATTGCATACTCTGCATAAGTCATCGTTACCAACCCCAATTTTCTTTTTATGATAGCCCAGTAGATTGTGTCCAGTGAGTATGCTTACAACTGTTCGAAGGTAATTCTTGTTTAAGTGGGTAATAATTTCTGTTATTTTTTTTTTTCAAAGTTAGGCCATAGTTTCCTGGTTGTAGCAGAGGTGTGGAGTCCGTTCTATCTTTCATTGGTTTTTAAAAGAATCTTCTTTCCAATATTCAGTTTTACGACATATCGATGGATCTATTTGGGTAATATCCAGTGTTGAACCGTTTTTCGCCAGCTCATCAGCTCTCTCGTTGCCCGGCACATTACTGTGACCCGGCACCCAGGGGCCAATTCCGCAAGCGTGAGTTTTCTCTGTGTACGCAGAAAGTTGTGTACACATACATTTTTCTGATTCCGCAATGGTGCTATGCATATTTTTTTGACAGATAACGTGTACACAGATAGGCAAATTTATTGACGCATATTTTGAGGGTGAATAATTTTTTTGCACGAAAAGCAGTAAAGCATTCACTCTTGCGGAATTGGGCCCCTGCAGAGTCTAATGTTGTGTTTTGTGCCAAGAACCTACAGCTCTTCGTGACAGCTAGTTACAAGCTTTGACCATATAACTGCGGCAGCTATCACTTTTATTGCTGCTTGGCTGTCGATATAAAAGGTGATATCAGCATTGAAACGTGCTTAGCAGCATTTTTCAATGCCAAGACCTCAGCCTGGAAGACACTACTGTGATCAGGTAGCCTAGTGATGCTGGCTACTTTAAGGTTTTCTGAGAAAAGACCTGCACCAACTCCAATGTCCATCTTTGAGCAGTCGGTATAGCTAGTCACTGTCGACCCATCAGTATGGAGTTCGTTGTTTACCCATATTTGTCTGTCGGGGAAAGAAGGTCTTAAAGTATCTTTTATAATCTAGTTTTGGTGACATATTGTAGTCTGTGCACACATTGTTGCCTATAATTTTCTGCAGAATCTGAGCATGTCCTATGTGGTTATTGTTCCAGGGGTTAGTTTGGCTTAGCCGTAGGGAACTGTTAGCTGTTTATTCTTGTACGTATAGGTCAATGGATTTTAAGTTGCTTCTAATCCCGCTGTTGGGGTACTCTTCATCGCTCCAGTAATACCTATACAAGCCATTCTTTCTACTTTCGTTAGGGTCCTTAGGTTCATGGTTTTATCCAGCGCATTCCACCATACCACATTACGGTATATAGATATAGGAACGATTGATAATCTTAGTATTTGGGCCCCAGTTCTTACCAAATATCCTGTTGCATGAATAGAATGCGATCATTGCTTTTTTAGCTCTTTCTTTTATGTTTGGCCTCCAGTTTAATTTCTTATCTAGGATCACACCATAAGATATTTGGTTTGGTCCGAGATAATAAGTGGGATCCCGTCAATTGCGGGTACTGAAAAATCTGGTATTTTCCTTCTAATTGCAAAGAGGACCAGCTCAGTCTTTGAGGGATTAACCTTTAGACCACATTTTTTGGTCCAGTAACAGACTTTGGCTAAGGCGTTTTTAAGTTGTTTACTTATACTGGTTGGGAATTTACCGGTTGCAAGTAGAGCTAAGTCATCGGCATAGGCTACTACTTTCACCCCACAATATTTAATTTAAAATGTATACTATTCATTACAAGAATCCATAAAAGTGGCGATAGAACTCCTTCTTGTGGTGTTCCTCTTGATGCTGATACTTTTATTTGGGCTCCATCAAGCTCACTGAAGATCTGTCTATTTCTTAACATGTACATGATCCAGTTTATGATTGCACCATTTACTTCAAGATTTATAAGGCCATCTTCCACTGCGCTTTTTCGATCTTACTAACAATGCAGTGAAGAGCTGTTTCTACACTTTTATTTTTCATACATGCATGCTGTACAGAGGAAATGACTTCCGGGTTCAGCTTGCTACGTATGTAAATGTCCATTAGTCTTTAAAATGGCTTTAGAACAAATGATGTAAGACTTATGGGTCTGTATTCTTTGGCATCCATATGGCTGGGCTTGCCAGCTTTAGGTATGAAAACCACCTCAACTTCATGCCATGCCTTGGGTACATACCCCCATTTTATTCTATTTAGGATATGCCATCAAGCCCCGGTGACTTGTAAGGAGAGAAGGAGGTAACACAATACAGTGCTGCAACTTCAAATGATCTGCTACTCCAAAAGCTTTTAAAAAGTGTCGTACGCGATGTTTTTGATATTCAACATACGGTCACAATGGGCTGTACAGCTTCTGACAAAAAACAATAAAGAAATTCTGCCGTTACAATATGAAGAATTTAAGTGAAATTGAACTTCACTTCAACTTTATATAAACCTTCGTCGACATGGTTTGACTTGTTCGATTATGAGACGTCAAAAACATTAAAAGAAAAAGCTTTATGCCGGATTTACACGGCTGCCAAATTGGCAGTATTACTGTCAAAATCTTGGCATTATTTTTCTTGTCGTGTAAATATTCGAAAATGTGGCAGTATATTTGTCATTAAAAAACTGCCAGCCAGAATTTTCGTTAAGTTGTGGAATTATACTGACATCGTGTAAATTCAGTACAGACAACAGTTTTCAAATAATGAAAATTTGCAATAAAGAATGAACTTGCTCATTCTTTACTGCCAGTGTTGGCAGTATTTTTATCTGTCATTATTTTAGCTTTGTGTAAACGAATGTCGTTAATTAAATTAATGACAGCAGTATTTTGGCAGTAAATACTGCAAACTTAGCAGTCGTGTAAATGCGGCATTATACTCATTCACTGCGTCAGCAGCTTGTTACTCTTTTAATAGGTTTGTTCGATATGCTCACTGTAGTGCACTAGATTCGCTCTGAAGTGTTCGATGCCACACTTTTTTTCATATTCACTGTGTTCATGTTTGTTCGGAACCCAGTACAGAGTACTCTCTAAACAGTCCCAATTTTTTTCTGGGATACCGTTTTCAGAGCCGTCAAATGTCAAATCAGGAGTTAACGGTAGAAAGATATTTCAATGTATTATTCTATTGTTTTTTAGTATTCGTGTCTCGTTTTATTAAAATACATATGTTTGAAGTACATCAAAACTTTTAACTCTTATAATTGTTGATTATGAAATAAAACCCGAGCAACTATTCAGTGTTTACATAGTTGATTGAAATGTCCTGAAATTCCTCAATGCGCCCAGGGGCAGAAAACGTTGGACAAATCTATTGTTTTTTTACAAAAAAAAATAAAGCCACAATCATACTAATTTCATAAGTTGTGCTTTGCGAAGTATGCTCGAGCCATTTATATATTTTCACGTATGTATATGCCCATATATATCTAAATTCATCGACACTGTTTTCTTTGTAGGCCAATAACCTCTGGCCAATACCCATTGGCAATAAAACAGATAATAGCAATATATAACAAATTAAAAAAGCAATTTTTAGTGGTCTTAATTAAACAGCTATAACATAAATACATTTAAATTGAAACAAGCTATAAATACATAAACACATGATACGTCATTATCATTTCATTTAAAATATTTACTATTCGTGTTAATGTTCTACACAATTTGAATAATGAATGACATTTTGTTTTTTTTTCTTATTTAATGGAGTTAAACCTTCTTCCGGATAATTGAAATTAATAGCTTAATAACTCATGCAATTTAATCCCCAGCAATTGACCTCGAGAGGGTTAAAACACCACTAACATTAATATAGCTAAGGACTTGTAAAGGTTAGGTAGACTATTATTAGAAATAAATGGAATAAAATAATTAATTATAAGCAGCTACAAAAAACATCCAACAACCTTCCCTTTTTACTCAAAAAAAAAAACTATTAATCGTTTCTACCTTCATACCTGTGGAGAATTGCATTGAGAGAAAATTATAATCCTTTGCCCTAATCCGAAACCAGATCCTTTTCATTTTATGTTTGTGCCTTAAATAAAGCAGCAAAATTGAATATCTTTCAATTTTCTTCGGATTGAGCAGCAAAAAGCGTTGAATTGAAACCGCTTTTTAGTATTAAAACCACTGCCATTTCCCGCACAATTCATCCGCATAGCCTAGCCTAGCTTGACTGCCATTATAGCCATAGCCTTTTCAAATACAACGGACATGCCATTTTCTTCCCTTTTTTTGAGCACACCGCTTAATAAAAGTCCTCCCTGATGCTGATGATGGTTCGGGTTGCATTTTGCCAAACAGCAACAGAAATGCATCGTTTGTATGTTTATTTATGGTAAATCTTAGTCTGCAGCTGCAGAAGCACTATGAAAACATTTCGCTATCCTTTGGTTCATTTTGTTTCCCCTTGGAAAATGGTACAGGGTACACTAAATACATTGAAGTTAGTAGATATAGTCTGTATTTCTGTCTCTAGTGAGCGTTTGTTTGTTTCGCCTTTCAAATGAATATATTAAAATTCAAAAATGAAATACTTTAACCACAACGCTCAGGCGAATTTCAGCTGTACGTTAGCTATTAAATTAGATTGATTTTTATTTTTTCTTAAAAGAAAATTTCACAATTCATATATATCTACAATCAATTAAGCATTGCTAAACGATTTGCCGTCTGCCTGATTGACAAAAATTAAAATAATTATTCTCAAAATTGGATACTTTAAGATACAGGTTATTGGTTAAAAATATTTATTTAGTATTCTTTTTCGGTAAACCATTGCGATTTTGCAAAACTTAAACATCCTTATTACATTTTCTGCGTTAAGGAGATCCAAAACTTCATTTTCCGTTAGAAAGTTACTGCCCAATATGCATCAACTTGTTTCCGGTATAGAACAGGGCACCTACCGACAGTGTGAAAAACATCTTCACGTTCAGCCATATTGCACATTTTGCAAAACAGCGGTAGAGGTATGAAGTTGATATTCAACAATTCTCCTCTCAGTCGAAACATGTTGGATATTTTAACAATGGAATAATTATCTCGAAAGTAGTTTCTCGCATTAAGATTATGGTTTAACCAAACATATAGCTTATACTCACAATTGACCATAACAGCAGAGTTTTATGGAATTTATTAACAAATTTTTTTCAAAACTATCGTATGGACAAAATGACTTACCATTACCACGGACAAAATGGAATACCTACGTGCACGAATATTGATTCACTTAAACCAACAATTATGCCTCATAATTATAAAAGGACAACGGATCGTCAGTCCTGTAGAGTTGAATCGATGGAGAAGGCCATTGAAGCTGTAAAGGACAACAAAGTGGGATGCCTTTTAAGATCTAAGATGTTTGGTGACCTTCAAGCTACAAGCTTGGTGTCCTCAAGCTACCTAAAAAGACACGCATTGGTTAAGAATACATATTTAAGTCCCAAAACTAAAGGACTGGAAAGATATATGTAAGCTTACATTCCCGCCTGATTTTAAAAGACATTTGGCTGAGCACGTTAAGTTCTAAGAAGATCGCCTTTTTGACTTTAGTCGAACAGGTGTTCAAGAAAAACTTGGTTACGCTGCATAAAATGCAACCATTGGACTCATGCATCTTGGTCTGACGTGCCAAAAAACAATAAGAATATCATTTGCAAAATATGAAACATAAGGTATATATTTTAAAAAAGTTTTTCGAGCAACAAATTCTAAATATTAATTAATTTATATTAGAAGAATTAAACTTGTTAATTACTATAGACCTACCATAGATATACTATATGTTATCTTGTCCATATGACATATGTCATTTTGTCCATACTGCATGGACAAAATGGATTTTCTTATAATTTTTTAATTGTTTGCACTTATATTTTAAACTGAAAAAGTATTTTAAAATGTGCCCAATGAATTGAATAATGACATAATAAACATTACATTACGATAAATACCTTAAATAATTTTTTGTTAATCAAATTGCTAACAGTATTTCATTTTGGATGTACTTCCCCTACATATATAAAAAAAACTTGGCTATATTTTTGACATTTATATTTTTGGTGTGATATCAATCACACCAAAAACATAAATGTTAAAAAAGTAGCCAAGTTCTTCTATATACAAAAACCTTTGCGTAACAAGTCAGCCGTGAAAAGTAGTGAGATCTAAAAGTACGCCAAGTTCTAAGTTTATTTATGTTAAATATCAAATATTTTAAGTAGAGTAATATCGAAGAACCGCAAAATTATTAGAGAAATCTGTTATTTAACGATTACTGACTTAAATTGTATTGGCTTACTCATGAACTATTTTATATGGTTGGAAAACAAATTAACAATAATAGCTAAGAACGGTATCTTCCATAGGACCTATTCTTTTGCTTTCTACTATCTGGAAAACGGCTTAGGTGATTCTTTCGAAATTTTACACATATTATAAAGGTTTAGGTACGTCAACTTGTGATACCAATATTATTTATTACCTAATAGATATTTGTTTGCATTTTTAAAAGCATATTTTAAATTTTTTTTTAATAATTTAATATTTCCAAAACAGCTCATTATTTTTTGTTTCAAATTATAAGTATACACAATATGCTTTATTCCTAGAAACCGCTCCACAGATTTTAATAATTTTATTCTCATAAAGTGAAATTCATCTTTATCAGTTTGTTTGCTAAGACTAAGCTCGGAAACACACACCTACGTAAGTGTTTAATGTATGCCTTTTGTATGTACTACAAATCTTTCCCTCTACCAATTTTCATTAGTTAGAAGTGATCTATTGAAACGGTAATAATTGATAAGAAGTGGGTGGATGAAACGCGTGAAAAATTTCATAATTTCAACTTTTTCTTTGTATACACCTGAAAGCTGACTGATCTAACAAACATAATCCTGCACCAATCGTAAGTGCTGTAAATATATTCAATATTAATTCTGTGAAAATGGGTGCTTATCGCTATCCTATGGCTCTACCATATTTCATCATTCTACGACAACCAGTAGTTCTCTACATAGTTTATATCGATTCTATGAAAATGGGTGGATACCACGCCCCTGAATAAAAAATCTTTTATTAATCTATGATAATCTGAAGTGCTCCAAATAATTTCTATCAATTCCATCAAAATCGGCGAGTACCACGCCCCCTGAATGGAAAATCTTGAATTTTCGATTTTTTTCTTTGTATACACCACAAGGCCTACCGTTGTGTGAAATTACAAGATTCTACGATGTCGGGAAATTCTCCATAATTTTGATGATCTATCAGTGAGTGAGTGAGTGAGTCAGTTACGGTTTATGCGATTTTTGCAGTCTTATATCTCAGGAACCAGTAATGGTAAAGAATTGAAATTTAGTGATTTGCCTAAGCCTGGTGAGTTTAGCAAATGCTGAGATTTTAAGGTTTCTGACTTTATTGGTACTGAAGTTAGAGGGGGGTCGAATATCGCCTGAGTTTGTTCCTGTAAAAAGGGTGTAGTGCCAGAACTTGGCTGTCACTACCGTGTCCTTTGTTAACACGACATGCTTTTAAGTTTCAATTTTGATTTGTTTTTTTTTTTTTTTTTTGTTTTTGTATTGTATGTTGCTCCATAAGAATGTGTGCAATGATCGACAACGACATTGGTTTGAAACAAATTTGATTGTTAGATGTGTCTTGTCCATATGCGATGCCTTTTCATGTTTTTTTTCACCTGGTTTATGTATGTTGATAAGAATCAGTTTATTCTTGTTTTGTAACTTAATTGACGATGGTCGCCAAAATGGTATTCCTGAACGATATCACAATAAGTTTGCTTCACAGAACAATACAGCTATCGTGTCGTCTATTTCTCTGGTTATCAAGAGTTTGAGAGCGACTGGCATTTCGAGAATTGTTGTCTGTTGTGTCAGAGTCAGAGATAGGTGTTCCGCTGATGTTTGCGGTGTCTTTCGTCTGTTGGCTATACTTAAGTTATTGGTTTAAGTTGTAAAAATTATTGAAAAATGTAAGTATAATCTTCGGAAATTACTATTATAGATTTTAAGGTCCACAATACGATGAATTACTTAAACACTAAATCAATTATGTTAAACAGATCAAAACAATAGCTCATCAACTATCGTATTTCGTACGTAAAGTAAGCACTAAGCATAGTCGTTAAGTTGATAATTGATATCACTTCAACGATAATTGCTTCTTGTTATAGCCAGCCTTAATTGATGAGCAAGAATTATTCGTTTCAACACTTAAATATTTAATCAAAAATAATATAATAATCCAAGCAGTGTGATACAAATTTTACTTAATAATACTTAAGTTAAAATAATATGGTAGGTATTAGTATTGTTACTACTTAGAGAACTGCATACTGAAGCAGGTGAAGTTGTTAGGTTGAGGCTGTGTTTATACTTGTTGATGATAGCGTATTGTGCGAATCTGCTTGGAAGTGATGCCGATATGTATGTGATTTGTTGATTGTTCGTGTCGCGTTATTTGTAATTTAAAGTTAAAATTTTTGGCTTTCTTGCATTTTTAGAATGTAAAGTCTTGGTCGTGATAACTCACGCAGATTTCGTTAACTTATGTACAAGAGTATTCCATCTCATGAAGCTCAATAGTGTTTTTGTTATGTAGTTTTTTACCAATCAAAAGGTTATAAGTTCGTATAAAATGTTTAAGAACCGTTAAGAAGATACGATGCACATTTATTTTGCATGTCTGAGCATTCATATATTGCGACTAAAGATGAAATCTCTATAATTGACAGTAAACATATAAATTATGGAGCATTTACCGTAATCGTAAAATCTTGTAATCTTGCACAACGATTTCTTCCTTTGCTTGCATCACAAGAACTATCAATGTGCAAAATTACACGATTCTAAGATACCTTGAAGAGCTCCATAATTTTGTCAGTGAGTCAGTTACGGATTTTGTGCTCAGGAACTACTTATACTAAAAAATTCAAATTTTGTGAGGCGCTTGTGTTTGATACCATAGCAAATATGTGCAATTCGAAGTTTCTGACTTCATTTTGTTCTGAAGATAGAGGGGGTTTCAAAATAGCCTGAGTTTGTTTCTGTAAATAAGGGGTGTAGTGCCAGAACTTGGTTGGGCACTGCCGTGCCCTTTGATATGTGAACATTCAAGAACTAAACATTCGAGAAATGAAAGCTTATCGGTTTCCTCAATAAAAGTGCTACTGCATAGGCAGAAGACAGCATTCAGTTTTTTAACTAACCCATTTATGTTGTGACGACTTACTTATATTAAACCATCCAAAAGTTAATTTGTAATCCAGCGAATAAGAGATTCACTCATATCAAATGCACGCATTTTCGAAAAGAGAACAACTTGATGTCAAAATGATCTTACTTTCTCCAAGACGATGTAAAGATTGGTGCGACTGTCACACATTTTTGAATTGTTGCTTTCTGACTCTTAATGTTAGCTCTGAAGGATTTCGGTTTGTTGCTAAGGAATTGGGTGGGCTGCGCTTTGAACCATCCTGAATTCTGAATAAATTTCTATATATTCATAAGTGGTAATCCCGATAAATCGCCCAATTCGTCGAAAAATAATTCTCTGAGTGCTGCTAAGCTACGTTTGAAAATCTTTACATAAAACAGATCTATGCCGTGCTGATGTCCATTCTGCTCATGTTTGTTCGTAGATTCCTTAAAGGCCAACAATTTGTTATTGTTCCCACAATTGTTAACCACCTTTCGTTTGCGTATTAAATATTTGGCTTGACTGAGACACATCAAAGGGTAATGCGTAAAACAGATTTAGCCAATACCAGCAGCAGCTATTATTTTACAATCAAGAAAAAGGAAGTAGATTTCAAGACCATACTTTTAATAAAATATTTAATTCCAAATTAATTGTTTGTACCTATTTTTATCAACAGCAACAAAACATTTTAAAGACGAATGAAAATTCTTATAAGAATAAATTTGAGAAAATATATGCATCTTCTTCTTCAATGTATACTGAAGTCACCACAGACTACAGACACCGAAACTTAATTTTTCTACTTTTGGGAACTCTTAATTGTTTTGGATAAAAAAATATAAATGGTGTACAAAGATATTTTAACAAAATTATATTTTTGTCTACGAATGTTTATACCCATTCTTGATTACTTCGAAATATCTTTGCATAGCGTATATTTGGCTATTGATCACATTTAATTTTTAGCACAGACAGACAGAAACGAAGGTGAACCCAAACGCATTACCTACTTGTTTCCTTGTTTTTGTTTGAAAGAAAATTAAAAGAAAAACAATAATAAACGCGGGAAAATTTCAATAATTTTTTTGTTTGAAATGAAGTTGCAATTAATTCTTTTGAAATGTGAACCTGGGCTTACATGAAAGAGTGAAATACTTTTTGAAGTGATAACCGTTTATGGGAGGGTAAACCGATGCGTTACGTAACGCGTTACGGTCACCATTCCTTTCTCTGAGTTAAATTATGAAATAAAAATACTTGGCGAATTTCTTGGATTTGAACTGAGTACATCTGGATTTATACTTGTATGCTTTTTTTTTTTTTTTTTTAATTCATTTTTATTTAATACGAGTATTAACTTATAAATATCTTAAAGCAAGAAAAAAATGTTTAAAACTAGCCTAATTATCAATAACTTACAACTAATTTACTGGCCCTTTACGGGCGCTCTAAACTAAATAATAACTCTTAGAACTAATGTCTTTCGACCTAAAAACTATTTTAATTAAATCTAGTTATTTTATTTTTATTTAACTAAAGATAAACTTAAAAGAAATAAAACTAGATACAACTAACTAAAAATAACTTAAACTACTTAAAATACCTAATAATACCCAAAACCACTTAAAACTACTTATAAACTAGAACAGCCACAGCAGCATTTTTTTTTAATTTATTTTTTTTTTTAATATGCATGCAGACACACAACAACATGCAACCCATACATACACGTACATACGTACATACATATACGTAAGCACATGCATGCACAGTTACGCAGGTACATGCACATATGCCTGCGCATACATACATATTTTTAATTTTTTTTTTTTGGTGCCACCCCGACTGTTCCCTATACCTAATTGCCCTTAATGTATGTAAGTCGGCCAAGACATACCATCTTAATCGACTTTAAATATCACGATGCTGTTCAGAGAGCCACCAGATCTGGTTCTTCTGTTTCGCCCTATCCCTTCGGTCCCTATCGGAAAAAGTCCTACTAAACCGAAGGCGCTCTTCTCCACCTTGAGCGATGACGTCTCGACCATACAGGAGTCGCCTATCCACAGTTTTCCGGCTGACGTGGTAGATGAGCGGAACCGCCCCTCCATCCTGTATCAGCCCTCGACTGTCTAAATAAAGGAATGCTTCGGGAGGGATGTAGCCACTTAACCGCGCACTCTCAAAATATTCATTATTGGGGTAGTAAGCCACAAAAATTAAGCTGTTGGTTGAGGACATCGTTCTTGCGGTGTGACCCCGAATCAGCTTAAACAAAAAATTATCTATTCTGTTTATGTTGGCCCTGGTTGGAATAATATCTGTGTAATCCAAGGCAACGTCTAAGACATTGCCTCTCAAACACCTGAATCTTTTCCATTTGAGATGGGGCAACGTAGAACCACACCGGGCATCCGTAGGCAATCATCGGCCTAATGAGGGCCATGTAACAAATCACCTTCACCTTGCTGTCAAGACGGCTGCTATAAAACAGTCGTTTTGTCAAGGCAAAGGCTCCCCTAGCTCTGGCCAAGGCAGCACCTATATGTCTGTCGAAATACAGGTACTGATCCAACCAGATGCCAAGGTACTTTACTACACTTTTACTCGCCAGTGGATGTCCATATGGCCCTACGATCACCAGCTTGCGCCAGTTCTTTCTCGTATCCCTTGAGGCGCTTGACAACGGAGTCCTAAATAAAATAGTTTCTGATTTCTGGAAGTTGATTTTCAACTTCCAGTCATCACAATATCGCTGAATCTTTTCGAAGTCACGCTGCAAAAGAATTTTGATGACCTCAACTGTTGGAGCTGTTCTGTACGCAATAAGATGGTCGGCGTACGCAATTGCCTGAGTTAGACTACCTATCAGATCGCTGGTGTAAATGCTGAATAGAATCGGCGAGTTAACCGCTCCCTGCTGAAGACCATTTTTAATATTAAAAACTGTGGTAGAAGTTACATTGCTACTCTTGACAACAAACTTTCTACCATTTAGCATGTCATAAAGCATGTACAATAGCGGCTTACTTATACCGAGTCTGGCAAGCTTTAGATAGAGACCCTCTAACCATACAGTGTCGAAGGCCTTCTCCAAATCAACCAGACAGGCACCCGTACACTGCTTTTTAGATTAGTTCCATTGCACATCAGAAACGAGTTTAGACGCGGCATGAATTGTGTCATGTTCCGTCTTAAAACCGAACTGAGTATCCGGTATGATTTTGTTGTCCTCCGCCCAATTGAACAGAGCCCTATTAATAACCTTTTCAAATACTTTGCTGATACTCGGAAGAAGACTTATCGACCTGAGATTCGCCGGATTGGAATTGTCCTTTCCCTTTTTAGGGAGAAGATGCACCACTGCTGTCTTCCACCGCACTGGATAATATGCATTATTCAGCGCGTTGTTAAACACTGTGGTATAAATGTCAACTGCTTCCTGAGGCAAATGTCTTAGTACAACATTAGATATACCATCGACTCCTACTAATTTCTTTTTCTTTAGTGAATCAAAGATAAGCTGGAGCTCAATCTTCGAAATTAACAGGGAACTGGTCCCATTTTGCTCGGCGATTATGGCGTTTGCCAAATATTCATCATTAAAAACCCGGTAAAACCAAGGTTCTCAGATCATAGTTGTATGCTCAAGCCACTAAGCTATTTACAAGTTGAATGACGTGTAGTAATAATTTGTTAACTATTGAGTTAATGAGAAATATAATAATAAATTTGAACTGAGGTACTTATAAACCCTTGAATCTGGAGCAAGATTATACGTTTGAACATAAGTTTATTTTCAAACATAAACAAAACAATTTGTTTCATATCGGAGAACATGAAATTGAAATTCCAGGAGGGTCATATGAAATTGTTGATATTGCATTATACTATATTGCTAAGGAATTATTAATGCGCAATTCTACCATATCTCTAAGATTGGAAGCCAATAATAATGAAATGGAGATTGAAATTTACAGCAGAAAGAAAATATATTTCGATAGGAATCGTACGATTGAAACATTATTGGGTTTCAGTAAACGCATTCTCAAAGCTGGTGTCATAAACTTATCTGATGTTGATATAACAGAGTTAATGTTATTCTAATTGAATGCAATATTACAACTATGTAGTTCTTATTGAAGCGTCTGCCTGGTTTTATTTTTACTACTTGAATTCATTAATACAAAATTATAAAACCAGTTTTTGCCAAGCATCGTTCATAAGTCAGGTTGGCCGACCGTTCTTAGGCGCTAGATTTAAGCTCTGGTTCGCCAGAGGGAGCGTGGGCTCGAATCACATATTTGAAAATAAATATTTTTTTTTTTTTTTTTGAAGTTATAACTTCTCGTTACGAAAAAAAAAGAATTTTATCTTTTTAAGGAGTGAACCTGGAAATCTGAAATTTTGAAATGAAATGACACAGTATATTGGTTTGAATGTTTGGTAAGCATGTTGGATTCCGAGAATGTAAGTAACCGTACGAAAACTGTAATATTAAGAGGATTACACATATCAGTCATTTACATTTGACTGGTTCCATAAATGCATTTGGTTTGTCTTTAATTAATAAGCATAAGCAGACAATAACAATATGACGATTATTTTCATTCACCAAATCATTACCCTATGAACTATACAAGATTTGCAATCTTTATTTCAAAACAGAATAAAAACTTTCAGAATTGACTGCCTACTCCTATCTTACATGTTCAGTGTAGATTGTAGAAGAACAGTTATGTTTGAAAATTAATTAAAAAGAAAAGGTGTGGTTGTTTTGAGCCTATATCGCCTGTTATTGTTCAATCTTTAACGTTACGGTCTTAAAATTGAGGCTGTATGTCGGTATAAAAATAATAAGAGTGTATCTTACTGTATGTATAGCTTATAGGGTTTTCCACAAAGTTATTGCCCCAGCTCTCTTCTACAAAAGTGCTAGCATAAGTATATCGATAAATACAGGAATGTATACGTAAAGCATTTCGGCGGCGCCTATTTGCTGTGCTAACTTTATATGTGAGGGTAATCCAATTCGTTACGTAACGCGTTATGGCACCAATCATCTGGCTTCCCTTTTTCTCACGCATATGGAAAACTTTTGAAATTAATCAAATTAACGAAAAACTTTTAAAGTTAAGCAATTCAAGTTTTTTTTTTTTTTGTTAAAATGTAAGTGGATAAGGGATTTCTCAAAGTGAAGTACATATAAAGAATTGAAAAATAGATAGCTAATTTTTATTCAATCGAGTTTTACATGAGTACAGATATATATTTTACAATTTCATGAATTATATAGGCATGACATATTTAAAGTCGTCTGCCAGAGTGGCAATTTAATTATGTCTAGAGGTAAGTTAAACTTATAAATTATAATTATTTTGTTTTCCTTTTCCTTATAAAATATATTGCATATTGATTTTTGAATTCAAGCTGAAAATAATAAAAAATCAAAACATTTAAATTCATATAAAACTTTGGGTAAATTTTTACATTATGTACTTGCCAAAATTGATATTTGCTTTTCCTCGTGGGTAGGTGTAAAACCTTCAAAAGGCTCTATGAGGGCCGAAAAACGAGTGCCCATAAGAGTGTGATATTCTTACTGCTCTAAAAACACCTCCTCCTCCCGATTGCAACTAAGTTGAAACTTATCTAGCAATTTATTTTTAACGAATTTAATTAACGTATTGCAGGTAACTATCCGGTGATAGTTCCTGTTATACCTGCTAGTATTGCAGTATCGTCAGCAAACGTGGCTATGATAGTGTCTTCTGTTTGAGGTACTCGTATGTATATCACGTGTAAGTAATAGGTACAATATTGGACCTAAGACACTTCCTTGTGGTACCCCAGCCACTATATCTTTAAGATTCGAGTAATCGTTTCCATGTCTTACTCTAAAAAATCTATTCTCTAGATACACTCTTAGAAGCGTATAGAGTGCTTCAGGCAGAATTTGTCTTAATTTAAAATTTAGGCTTCGTGCCACACCTTATCAAAAGCTTGCGATACGTCTAGGAAGACCGCCGAACAAATTTTCTTTTCTTCAAGAGTTTTCTCAATGACGTCAATGATCCTATGCATTTGGTCAATTGTCGAATGCTTGCTTCTAAATCCGAACTGATGTTCAGGTATTAGGCGCTTTTCTTCTATTATTGGCTGAAGGCGCAGAAGTAATATTCTTTCAAAGACCTTAGATATTACGGGCATAAGCGAAATGGGTCTATAAGATTTCTTATTATGTGATGGTTTTCCTGGTTTGAGAACCATTATAACTTCCGCAACCTTCCATTGGCTCGCAACATAATTTAGCCTTAGAGTGGAATTTACTATATAAATAAGATTAATTAACCCTTTGCGAGGAAGCATATTGAGAACTTCGGCCGTAATTAAGTCATATCCCGGTGCTTTCTTATACTTAAGCTTTCTTTTTTCTCTACTTAATTCGGCAAATGGTAACATATCTTGTATTGTAATTTTCGCTTCTAAAATAGTGCGAAGTATGGAGCAGATTTAATTTTTTTTTTCTGAAATTGAAGTAAATCAACTTTAATTGAAGTACAGGTCCAGAAATGACTTTATTTGATTTTGCCGGTGCAGTGCTGACAACTTTTTACCACATTTGAAAAAATAAAAAAAAAATAACGCATTGAACTTGTAGCTTATTTTTTCGAAACGAAATGTCGAACAGTTGTAGGTATATGACGGTGCTGGTTTCAATTTGTTTGAATAATGTGTGCTGTTGACGGTGCTGGTACTGGGTTAATCTGCGTCACGCATAATTGTATGTACTACATACTTATTAAAATGAGTAGTGTCAACTCGTCGCTGCAACTTTTTCTTATTGTTTTAGTTTGGCAAGTTTATTTATGGATTCACGACTTTTCAGCAATTCATCGACGGTGTGCGACGAAGAATATAAATAAACATGAACCGCTTGCTAAGCAGATGTCTTGCTTTTGCTCGGTACATTTTTTTTAACAGCGACTTTAAATTTAATGGAGTGGAATGTGATTAAATTGGACCTTAGACAAATAACCAAATATTAAATCAATATTTTATCGGATCAAAATTTACTTAAAGATATTATATTCATCCTCATCATCTTCGTCATAGTTCCTTTAGCCCTGATTGGTCCGAAGGGCATCAAAGTACGAGCGGGGCATGGGATTATGGGCCGGAAACGGAGACAGGAACGGGGTTGTTTGCAATAAGCTCTTTAATTTTATTTCTTTTACTAAGAATAAAGCAACACAAAATTCGAACCCAAATCGCCTCGAAGAAATTCAACTCAACTTCTTTGCTATTGCAAAACCAAAAGCCAACAACCAGATGCCAAACAATGGTACAGAATTGTCCTCGTCACCGACAAAAGCCCCCAGGGAAACTTCGTTACTGATGCTGATGAAAAACGAAGTGTATATATCCTTCTGCCTATACTCGTATAGTATACTTTATAGATATGTATATGTACATATGTGCATTCATCTGCCATGAATTTATTGAAGGAGACTAGGTAGTGCAGGATATTTCCCGTATAATATGTCTGTCCCAATTTACTGTTGCTGTATATGTATGTATGGTATGTAAGAAGCTTTCTTCAAGAACAAAGTCCTCGACGACTACAAAATCTGCCATCGTATAGATACATATATAGGTAGTCGGTCGTCATCATCATCATCATCATCGTCGTCGTATAGGTATGTACGTTTCTCTTGGGTATTTGCTCAAAGAAAGGACAAACAATGTTGCAGCAATTCAATCTGTTGCGGCATAAAGTCGGCAGTTCGGGAGTCGGGACTCGGCAGTTGGGAGCTGGGAGTCTATATGATGCTTCCTGTACACGCACGCCTACACTTTATCAGAATGCGGGAAGATGACAAGAAGGAAGTTAAAGTTGCAAAACCGTTCCTTTAGCAGGATAATATTAATAATAATAATAAAAGCAACAATGTAGGCTGTGAGCTAGGTTGGTAGTAGGTATAAAAGCTTGTCAGATACACGACTATGAGGGACGTGCTGCCACACTCCATTAAAGATATATACAAACTTACACATACTTTCCTACACACATATATATAGAACGAAATTACATTTTACAAATAACTATATATGCCCGTGGTCACGTGGTATAACTATCAGACTACACTCTCTGTTGATGATGTGCGTGTCTGTCATAAAACATACACAAAAATACCTACCTATCTTAAAATTAAATTTTTTTTTTTAGGAAGTCTGCTTCAAGAAAGTTTGGGTCCATAGTGCGTTGAGTGAAATGGATAAAAGCAAGATACATTTTTAACAAAGAGAAAAGGAAGAAAAACTGAAATTTAAGAACCATGTTTGCGGATTTTCCTTTACCTACATTATTTAAAAAGTTTTAAGGCTGGTGCTGGAGAAATAAGAGATGCCAGCTTTTACTATGACAAGCTACAGATAATTGTCAATTAGGGTTTTTGGTGCCTTGTTTTGCTAAGACGTGTCGAAGAATGTTTTTCTTGTTTCAAGTTGTTTTCACATTTACTCGCAAAGAAAGTTTTTGTCCGACCCCAACTCATGTTCAACACAATGTTGAACATTTTGTGGGTTAGGTTTGACACATCAAAAAAAAAATAATAAAAACAAAAACAGTTGAAGTTGAGGGATTTGAAATTTTTCAAATTCCCAGACTTGCCTAATTCGGGTTTCCTAGCTATATTTTTTTTATTGAAATGAAGATTATTCAATTAGGGGATGTATTTCGAGTAATGTTAAAAGGTTGTATGACTTTTATGTACATTATGTATGTGTGTGTATATATTTAAAATGGAAAAGTTCAGTTATGTATGTATGTATGTAAGTAATATATAAGACAAGCGGGTAAACAGACAACAATTTGAACACTGCCAGCGATAATAGGTGTTTTGCTTTATTCGCACTGAACAGACCTCGAGGGCATATATTATTTTTGCTAGAAACAATCTGATTTTTGTTTTTGAAACACTTGAACTCCTAGCAGTCATTTGAATTGTTGTTAATTCAAATCCGCCTTATTGTATTATTCATAAAAAAAATATATTTTGACAGCGTTTTTGCTCACATTTAACTCCTGACACACATGATATTTGGTATATTCAACAATTAACTTAGAATGCTCAGTAGAATAGATAGATGCAATACTTAACTTAAAACCCATTGACCTACACGTACAAGAATCAGCAGCTAACGGTTCCTTGCGGCTAAGCCAAACTAACTCCTGGAGCAATAGCCTCGTAGGACACGCTCAGATTCTGGAGACAATTTATAGGCAACAAGTTGTGCACAGACTACATGTCACCAAAACTAGATTTAAAAAGACCCTTTAAAATCTGTTTCCCCGACAGACAAGTATGGGTAAACAACGAACTCCAAAGATGGACACTGGAGTTGGTGCAGCTTTTTTCTCAGAAAACCTTAAAGTAGCCAGCTTCGCTAGGCTACCTGATCACAGTAGTCTCTTCCAGGCTGAGGTCTTGGCAGTGAAAAATGCTGCTAAGCACGTATCAATGATGGAGATACCACATACTGATATCACCTTTCTTATCAACAGCCAAGAAGCAAAAAAGCGATAGCTGCCGCAGTTATACATTCAGAGCTTGTAACTAGCTGTCGCGAAGATCTGAAGGTTCTTGGCACAAAACACAACATTAGACTCTGCTGGGTCCCGGGTCACAGTAATGTGCCGGGCAACGAGAGAGCTGATGAACTGGCGAGAAAGCGTTCAACACTCGATATTACCCAAATAGACCCATCGATCAAAATCCCACTCTGTGTCGTAAAACAGAACGTTGGAAAGAAGATTCTTTAAAAACCAATGAAAGATGAAACGGACTCGACACCTGTGCTACAACCAGGAAACTATGGCCTAAATTTGAAAAGAAAAGAACAGAAAGTATTACCCACTTAAAAAAGAATTCCCTTCGAACACTTGTAAACATACTCACCGGACACAATCTACTGGGCTATCATAAAAAGAAAATGGGACTTGGTAACGATGACTTATGCGTATACATTTCAGGCAGGACCCTGTTGAGCTTCATAAAGACCTCTAAATGGCTCGATAATGATTATCCATAGTACTCATAGGTTATACAATTCGAAGTAACAACACTTCGGGGTATCACAACGGATCTACCTTGATCTAAGTGTGCCGATAACTATATCAACTGGCAGCCCATTTACCTAAACTAACCTAACCATTCTCAGTAGATCATGTCCGAATCCATTGAGCGCGGTCCGAACATATTCAGAACGAAAAAGTAAATATAATTTTGGAATTATGGACGCTGAGTGAAAAAAGAAACACAACTTTTTTTTGACAACTCAGACTTTGCTCTGAACTTAAAAACAAACAGAGTGGAGCTGAGAGTGAGCAAGAGCAAAGCGGATAAATTCAACATCGTTCTTAAAAGAATAGTGCAAAACTCCCACGCCAATGGCACAATCTTTCAAATGTCCGTCTAATTATTCGCTTACGCTGACGACATTGACATAATCGGACAAACAAAGCGTGATGTCAGTGAGTATTAAGAAGGAAACCAAGAAAATATATGATGTTAACAAGAAAGGACACAGAAAGGACACCCAGTATCGACGTATAATTTGGAAGTGGTCAGAGACTTTGAATACCTAGGATTCACTATAAACTCAACGAACGATACCAGGGCAGAGATCAAATAAAGAATTACTCTTGCCAATCGCTGTTTCCTTGGGCTAAGAAGACAATTGAGAAGCAAAGCCCTCTCTCGAACAACCAAACTGTTTATTTATAAGACGCTTATCATCCCGGTCCTGATGCATGGTGCAGAAGATGTAGACAGCGTAAAAGGTGGCGCATATAGAGACAGGTAGCTAGAAACCGAGCCGACTAGAAATGGCCCTGGACCACCCCGGAGTGTAATGCCACCTTAAGTAAGTGAAGCGGAGAAATCAAACATATGTAGTGACAGGATAGCAGAAGATAGCACACAGAGTGCAGCGTCGTTCAAAGATGGACCAAGAAGTCAACAAGGGAACAAAGCGGTGAATGTCACCGACAAGAACCCACCTCTTATCAAGACCTATGGTTGCTTGAATGCGCAGCGTAGCGTGCGTCGTTGGGCTTACAAGGTTCAAGCTCTCACTGCATCAAAGTTATCAAATGATCTAATAAACTTACAAGCCAGACCGTTTACCAGCTTATGATTCAACATGAACTGATTCTGATTATAATAGATATTATATGCATTGTAAACGATTTGGCATTCGCGACAGCTTTGTACCTAAGGACCAAATATCTTTCCAAGAATGTTTACTTTGAAAGAACTCTTGTCTTATTTTCTTGTGGACACACAGCACGTATTTGCTCTAGCCCTCGCTTACCTCAAGCCCAACAAATTTTTACAGTTGTTCAATTCGTAAGAGCCTCTCTAAGGACCTGTTGTGAGAGGAGGCTGATGTCAATACCGTCGCATAGCCAAGTTACTGCATGGATTTGCTGGAAATAGTGCCCACCGTAGTTATGCATATTTTACGCACTATATGCTCGAGAATGAGATTGACGAAGTCACATGGTAGAAGATTTTCTTTCCGATACCATGCTCAACGTATGTTATGTACATGTTTAGAATATCTCGGAAGTACAATTCCCCAATTGTGCATTGCACCTTTAGTTTTCTATCGTCAGTACAACTGAATAAGTTTTCCCGGAATACCTTCTTCGTCCGTTGTCCTTGACCCATGAAGATGAATGCTATCATATGCAGCCTTGAAATCGATGAAGAAATAGGATGGGTCTTGACTTGACATTCGTTGGTCTTTTGCAGGATCTGCCTTAGTGTCAAGATTTGGTCTATGGGCGAACTGAGGACCAAAATACACACATATTTTTGTCGATTTACCACGTGTTGCAGAAGGGCTTAAAACAACACGCATAGTGAAGATATGTCACGATAGTTCTGAGAACACATATGAGCATAAAAACTAATCGTCCAGCCATTGGGTGTGCTTCATCTAACCCTTATTTGATTGATTTGGAAATTTATAGTAATCTTAAAGATACAGAACCTATAAAAGATTTATAACACTATATTCGCAAAGCAGATTATTGAAAGGTGTTAGACAGGCGATCCCCGATCAACTGTTATGTAAACTATTCAACATCGTATTGGAACCAATTGTACGAAACTCGAATACCAACACAAGTGGCACAATCTTCCACAAGTCAGCACAACTCCTTACATAGGTGGACTACATTGACATCTTTGGTATAGAGAGTTGTCACCGCTAGTAAGGGCATATCACGAAGAACTTAGAAGATCCTGTATAATCGTTAATCATACCATTCCTACGTTATGGTTCTGAAGCAAAGACATTATGAAACATGGATGAAAATATAGTTGGTCGTTTTAAGAGAAGAATTCTTCGAAAGTTCTATGGCCCCGTATCTTTTGAAGGGCAAGGGAAATGAAGATTCAATGACGAATTACATGAATTGTTCAGCGACATCGCTCAGGTCAAACAAATTCGCACTCATATCATTATATGACTAAGGCTTGTAGAACGAATGGACACCGACACCAAAATTTATAAACATGGACTAGGGAAGGATTAGGACTTATTCCGTGGATTAAGTGCGAAATACTATTAATAAGACACAATTCCGAGTATTTGAATTTACGGACGGAGTCCTTCGCTAGACCATCGAAGACGGTGGTCTAGCGATGGACAAAGAATTGACATTTAAGAACAAAATTTACAGGGACATAGAATAAAAAGAGGTAGAGTTGATACTTATTGTAGTAGATTTTATTCGATTTTTTATTAATAGGAAATTTTAGTCCATGGATCATGGTTTTGTAAGTCAATTGACTATAGGTGGACTAAGCGACGCAGAGCAGTAGAGAAATGTCTCGCATAAGATGGCGCGCAGAATTGGATAATAACCTTAACCAATTTATTATTATTTATTATTTCATCAAGCAGATATTACAATATATTAAAGTTATATAATATAATCTTACAGACTAAAGATGGCATATATAAAAATAAAAGGAAATAATGAAGAGAAAAATAAATAAATAGAATAAATGTGTACCAAGATAGACTTAAACTAAGACTTAAACTACCAGGTTAAGAATTCATAAAAATCAAAATGTTTTTTTCTTAATGATTCCCGACTATGGTGGGAAAAAAAATCAACATTATTACAAATTTTATAAGCCTCTCTGAAACACCGTGTTAAGAGTTCATTTAAACCATAATTAGTACGATGATGAGGTTAATTAAAAAGAAAGCTTGATCGCAGCAGTCTAGGTGGAACATTTACACATACCAAGGACAATAGCAAAGGACAATTAATATGGCATGTGACAATATCACGCAAGAACAACGGTTATATAATGAGAGAAGGCCAAGTAGTTGACATCGAGTACTATAACTTGGAATATTGATATTCCAGTTTAAACGGTAAACAGCAACTCGAGAGAATTGATTTTGGGTCTTTTCGATTCTTAACAAATGTATTTGATAATATGGATCAAAATGCACACACCAGTATTCCAGCGAAGATCTTACGTATGCGTAGAATAGAGACCGAAGATTGTACGGATCTTTAAATTCTTCGGAATTCCTAAGAATGAATCCAAGCATTGAGTTTGATTTGGCAACCACGAAATCTATGTGGGACTTGAAACTAAATTTGTTGTCTAAGATAACCCCTAGATCTTTCTTTTCTTTTAAATTTATTAAGGCAATGCCATCAATTAAATAATTGAAAGTAATAGGTGAAGAACTTCTAGAAAAAGATAGAAAGTGACACTTACAAACATTTAAGAAAAGTTGGCTTGAAGAACACCATACGGATAAGCACCGAAGGTCACATTGAAGCAGAAGACAATCTTGTGGCGATTTTATACAACGATATATTTTTATGTCGTCAGCAAACATCAAAGAAGAGGAGTTATTTCGGAAATCAGGGATATCATTAATAAGAAGCGGAAACAAAAGGGGACCCAATTTGCTTCCTTAGGGAACGCCAGAAGTAACATAAATAGGACCAGAGCACATATTATTGATTTGAACAAATTGTTTTCTCCTAATAAGGTAGGATTCGAACCATTTAAGAATAGTGGTGAAGAAGCCAAAGGATTCAAGTTTTTTAATTATAATTTGATGGTTTACTCTGTCGAATGCCTTAGTAAAGTCGGTGAATATTACATCTGTTTGAAAACCATTTTCAATGTTATTGATTATATCATTACTAAATAAAGTTAAATTGATAGTAGTCGATCGACCAGCTATGAAGCCATGTTGATATGGAGATATAAGTTCCTTCAGAGTAAAGGTGAGCTTATCGTAAACAATTTTTTCAAAGATTTTTGGAATGGTTGATAATTTACTTATTGGCGATAATTGGGAACTTCTTGTTTAGAACCGGATTTATGAACTGGTATGATATAAGATACTGTCCAATCCTCAAGAAAAATCCCCTTATCAAGAGATTCATTAAACAACAAAGTTAATGGTATCGAAATGGCGGTAGCGCAGTTTTTCAAAAAAAATTGGAGGAATACCATCTGGTCCAGGTTGCTTATTATCCTTAAGACCTGTTAAGGCAGTTTCTACATCATTGTTGCTTAAAACTAGGCCATCGATATTGATTGAGCTTAAACACATATTAGGGGAGAAACTAGTAGAGACATTTGGATGGGAATAAACAGAGCGAAACAGATGACGACGGAGTTACTAGAAGTAGTTCCTGAATATTGCATGCAATTAGGTACCATTTAAGCATTTTTTGTCATTAATAAATGTCCAGAAATACTTACTATTGCATTTAAGACTAGATTCAGTTCGAACTAAGTAGTCTTTATGTAAAAATTTATTTAAAAAATTAAACTCTTTTTGCAAACGTAAATAATTTAATCTGAAACTATCATTAGAAGGAGATTTGGGAAACATTTTAAAGGATTAATTTTTTTTATTATTTAAATTGATTAAGTGCTTATTATACCACGGAGGCTTTGAATTTTTTATAATATTAATTTTAGGAACAAATAACTCAATTGCCTTATTTATTATTCCGAGTAACTTTTCATATGCTACAGACAGCTGATGCTTACAAAATATATCCTTCCACGAAAAACAATTTAAATAATTGGACATCTCAAGGAAGTTTGAATGTTTGTAATTATGAATGATTTTTTGTCCCGAAACAGGTTTCATATAGTCAAAAGTACTAAACTGGTCACTTAAAGGTATGTGGTATATACTATTGGGTAAAATAGGGCAAGAACATTTTATTACATTAAATATAAGTTCTTTATCAACAAATATTAGATCTAGATAACGATTCAAGCTATTTACAACGTTATTTATTTAAATGAGATTAAGTTCAAAAAGAGAATCAGTTAACTCATATTCACATTCATTATTTACATTAAATGGGAAAAGACATAATTCATATGGGTCCCAAACCCAGTTAATATTACCGAGATTAAAGTCACCTAGAATTATTATGTGATCATTAATATTTAGTAAGGAAAAAATAGAACCAGAGTTATTGAAATGAATTTTATATAAATCTAAAGAACTACCCGGTGGTATATAACTTATTACGATTATAACATCACAAAGATTAGTTGATCGATGTCGAAGTTCGTTGATACATCAGATGATGAAGACGATAGATTGATTTCATAGCAGGAAAAGGATGAATGAACAGCGATTAATACACCGCCACCTCTAGATAGGTTAGTTTTGGCAAAATTTTGTTACGGATGTCGTCCGGAATTCTGGATATTATTCCATATCAGGTTTTTTGACACTCCTGTGATTTTCGAAATTCATTGTCCCTCTATATATCAATTCTATTCTGAAAAACCTGCTTGACCGGAAGCAGAAAATTAAAATGTCTACCCTGCCTAATCAGAGTTGAGATCTTAAGCAATCGATCTTTTACTTGCGACCACCATTCAGTTGGGACATACCTCCCAGTCCATCATCCTGACCATAGTGGCGCAGGAAAATTACGTTCACAAAGCGAATCAAGACCAAAGCTTCGCAACAAAATCTCAGACGAGGTGGAGTGATTGTTTTGAGGATCAATATCAGTTTATTTTTTTTACGTGTATTCGTATCTCTAGTCGATCGCTGATAAGAACCCTAGCCAAAACAAGAATTCCATTCGCGGCGATTGATTACGTCACGATCCGCATTGGAAACCGAGAACTGGAGCTTTAAGGAGGCTTTACATGGATCTGCATCTGCAGACTTGAAGAAAAGTAGAGCGGGCCAATAATATAAGACAAACATAAAAGTAAGACGGGGTACACACTAATAACTTACTCGAACTCTGCTATAACTTTCTTGACACATCTCACAATCACATGTTCTTAGCGTTCAGGTATGTAGTTTTGAGAAGATAATTTTCGCTATTTTCGTTGTTTTTAAGCAAACTGAGGTGAAATGGTAAAAAAAACTTGAAAATTATGGTGCAGATGAAAATGCTATAATGAAGCTGAACATGTTCATCTTCACTATAATCTGCAATCTTCAGATTCATGCTTCCTATAATCTTCAAACATGAAGATGATCTCCATTTTGGTTTTCGCTCTCTATCACACAAGTATGATTTTATTATTTTGTTTCCTCTTTTTGTTACAGATGTCAATGCAGATGAAGATGAAGATGCATGTAGAGCCTCCTTTACAGTTCGCTTTTCATTTGACATTTCATCCTCGCACCTCGACAGAAGGCAACGAAGAGAATCACCGTTCCCTGAAAATAGACAATATCCAAATTCACCACGACCGCTACATTTTGACAAACTGCTCACTGCGATAGCATAACAATCAAACAAGAAGCAGGTCAGTTCGTCACATAAGCTCGAATCAACAGCTATCAGCCAATTCAATTCGTCGTCTATCAAGTGTAGCGGGCGTGCGGAGAGTGATTTTGCGTTTAAAATTGGGTGGTGTGAAAATCAAGGAGGGCAGGTGATTTAGACTCCCAGGAGTCCCGCGTAGTGGTAACCCGAATCAGTGAAATGGAGAGGGGGGGATTCCGAACACCTATCTGGAGCCCCGAAATTATAATCCGCAATCTGTGTTTGAAATAACGATTCCCTTCTGGATCGGAAAGTGGAAAATAGAGAAAAAAAGGGGATCATCTTAATTTTGTAAATTATATATATACATAGTTGTTATAGTGAATAGAACTTAAAGTAAGAAATGAGGGATTTGTGTATGACGCAAACTCGTGCAGATATACATCAGAATATTGACAGGTGATCTTGGCATATATTCCCCATACAATTTACAGATCTCATCAAGAACATACAGCTACGTTGCGGATTATTGTGCACAATAATCTGGACCGTAAGTTTTTTTTTTTTTTTTTGTTTTATAACTTTGCACGCGCTCAAGGGGTTATGAATACCCTTTATATGCTTTTTCTTAACACAGCGCGGGCATCTGGTGAAGAAGAGAAAGAAGGATAGGAAAGATGAGTGGCGCGATGTTCTGAGACTAGAGCTGGTTGTTGTCTCAGATTTATCTGCAGGGATGGCGGCTGAACTAATGCGGAGAGAATTGCCGTGTCTTATTTATTTATGTCCCTTATAATTCGCATTATTTTATTTAGTTCTTTGTCATATTTTATGGGTATGCTAGTTTACTCAATCACATGTGGTTAGTGTTATGCCTAAACAGCATATAATGAGCAAATCAGCCACTTATATTATGACAATTTTGAGAATTGGTTTTTAATGGAATATAAGAAGACATAGACAACGGCAGGAATCGAACCTGCAACCACGAGGTTGATAGGCGAGCACACAGCTATCGCGCCACGGCCACCCCCAACTTATATACTATGAATTAAAATTGAACAAAAATCATGCAACTATCTAGAGCTTAATTAAAGAAAATATGAGTGAATTATCTGCAATGAATTAAACAGTGTTTATCTGAGGGGGTAATGTCTGGTATGGGCGTGAAGATTTCAGTAGTTGATAGGATGTCGTGAGTTATCCTGTTAAGACAAGGTAAGGGACAGCCACTTGTTTAAAAATCTGAGTATTTGCTGTCAAGGTACACACACAAGGTGTCAGAGGGAGGGATTTGACCAATATACTCGAGGCGGCTACCATCTGCTGCCCAAAATGAACAAAATTCGATGTAGTCGTGGTTAATCCAAAAATCAAAAGATAAGTGAGAGTGTCCGTCCGCTGTCCTAAAGTAAATTTTAAATCTTGGCATGAACACAATTCTTTGTTAGCGCCTGGTTACTTGCGGATCAAGAACCTCGCCCACCGGCGCGGCGTACCTAGCTGTGCATTCTGCAAGCATGTCAAGTATGATTCCGACGAGTAATGCCCAGTGATTAAGGAAGTCGCAACAATTTCTGTCTTTACGGAAAACTGAATAAAGATTATTGTCAGAGTTCAGCATTTTGATGTTCTTAGTAAGCCATGTTTCGGTGAATGAAAATATATTATATTGACTCGATGATGAAAACAGACGAAGAGTATTTAACTTTGAACGCAGGCCTCGAGCATTCTGATAGTATAGTGAGAAGTTTTTCACTTTGCTTTTAGAAATAGGCAGAAAAGAGCTACTCGGTTTTAGGGAGCTTTGCCTGGGTTTGGAGGTAATTCGTTTTTTTTTTTTGGGTAATAAATTTTTTTATGAGCACTGACCTAGGCCAAATTTGGGGATCCATGGCATCCGGAAGCAAATTAGAGGGAACACAATTTAAAGCACTTAATTTGATCAGCAGGAATTACAGTTTTATATGCAATATGATTTATTAAAATATTAGGATCCGTATCGGCACGGAATATGGAAATATGAAACCATTTTAACTAGAATTAGAAATAGTTTGGAGTGCCCAACTGGATACTGGAGACAGTTAGCTAACAGAGCTTACTGGAAGAAGCTTGTTGGTTGAGGCCTGGGTTCACCCCGTAATATGGCGCCGTCTAATTATGTAAGTAAGCTTCTGGAGCATTTATTTAACCCAATACTCACTTCAGACTGTTGTATATGTCGAACCAATTGTCAGGTTGCAAACTGTCAGTGTCATTGTTCTTTGTAATTTCATCATACAAAAAATCAAAACCAATGGCCGGATTAGCATGGACATCGTAAGCTCATTTCAACCAGAAAATATTTTGCACTAGCCCATTATCTAGGTTAAATGAATATTTTTGGGAATTAATACATCAAAAAGTCCTTCTATAAAAAATATCCTTATAAAAAAATGACACACCCTATAGAACCTATCGAATCACGAATGTTTTACTTTTGTTTTCCAATGAAACTCAAAGCTCTGTAATTTGGTGGCCTTAAATCTATCATGAACAAGTGCAATAAAATCAGACTCAAGTAGGGCTTCAATTTCGATCTCCTTCACTGTTGCATCCTTTTTTGAATTGCGAAAAAAAATTGTATCCTCACGTCTAAGGTCTTTCAGTTATGTACACATTTCCGTCATAACTTTTAAAGAATATTTTGTCGTTTATTGGACGCGGCACAGCGCGATGGAATAAGGAATGATAGACGCAGAACGGCACTGTGTTCTTTGGGTGTTGTGGGTATGCCAGTGCCACATTCCCGGTTTGTGCATTCGTTGTTTTTATGAGAGCAGATTTATTATTTGAAGATTTTTAGGACGGTTTTATACCCGTTCTCCAAGTGGCAATAAATTTCCGCATTCATCTGAAGAGGATTTATATGTATATGTACCATAAATACTACTGCAGACTAAATGCTAGACTTGAAGACCCATGGACAGGACAGGATGGAATGAAATGAATAGACGCTACTTTTCCAATTGGAGCTTTTGTGCGTTGTGGCCACTTGGTGACTGTTTGGTGGGACGAAGGTTCTCCTTACTTCGGATTTAATGTATTGAATTGGCGTTGTATGGGATGTGGGTTGTTTTACCAGGGAGGGCGGATATTTTGAAAGTTCGAAGGGCTTCCATGGTATTGCGTGGTAACGACGCAATTAGACTGTTCATTCTATGTTAAAAGCAATTCGCCAATTGCTGTTGCTAATGGCGATGGCTGCGGATAGCTGGATAGCTGGACGCACTCGGGATTTTGTGGGAAAACGTCTATTATGAGGGTATTGGGGATTTTTATTACTTTTTATTGCCTCATCAATTCTTGTTTTCGCAGCAATAGAAATATTATTGTAAAGGATTGCTCTTGATGAATTTATATCGTGCGCTTTTCAAGTGGAAGAAAGAAATTGAATGTGCATAGTCATGGACATGGGCATAGACAGGATTGAACACCACGACGACCGACGATGGAAAAAGAGTGATGTGGGGAAGTGGTATGATGTTATCGAAAAATAGGAAGTGCGGATTTAATATATATTTTATTAGCTATTTAAGATATATCTGTTTATAGATATCAGGCTCGTTAATTTGGTTTTGCTACCCTTCCTCTTTGGAACAATGAGGAACCATAGATAAATTGAGTGTTTTGTCAATTGAGTCAATTATGTACGTATTAGGGGAAGTTGATTTTGGCTGTACCTTATCAGCCTTATTCATTAACGTATTATAGCGAGTATTTAAAGTTATGTTCTGTTACATATATAATCCCGCTGAATGCAAAAGGCTTTTGCATTACCTTATGTAACGTTGAATAGTCGGAAAGTTGTGTAGAGCCCAAATAAAAATGTTTTTGTGTCGAAATGTCATTTAACATCCACTCAATTTTTAAACATTTTCAAGACGTTTGACGAATTATTCTGCTGTTACGAATATTTCCTGATGTGAATAAAATAAAAAAATAAACATTGTAATACAAAATTATGAAGTAAGAAAATTAATAATGTAGAAGTTACTCCGTATTCCTATTGAAATTATTAATTTTACAATTTTCCGTTTATTTTATAATTTCTTATCAACAGGAAACATTTCACAAACAGAATAAAATAGATTATAGGCGATAAAATTGTTAGAATTAAAACAAAATAAACTCACAGAATTATCCATAGGTATATGTATTTACTGGTATGTAAAGAATTTTCTTGACCGCCATCTTGAAGAAGGCAATACTCCAAGATGGCGGTCCAGTTTAACTTTTTAATGCAAAGCAAAACAAGAATTAAAAACTATACTTTTGTCTAAAATTATCACCGCTTTGTTGCATTTTTAACATACGGCACATATTTCTACCACAATCGAAAATGGCGGTATTAACGTAAAGCAAATAAAATTCAAAATTATATTTATTTGATTTAAAGTAAGGCGCCAGCTATAGATTTAATTGAAACTCATCATTGAAAACTTTGCCTATCAATTCTGAGGCACTTAAACAAATAAAACTGATGTCGTTTTGGTACCACATGAAGGTAATCAGCCCTATCTCAAATTCTATCGTAATCGAAAATATGCTACGTTTCCCGATAAAACTATCACAAATTACATAGTAGTGGATTCGGAGTTGAAAAATTGTTATCGATTATCGAATTGGTATCACTGAATTCGGAAGGAATGGAATGGAACAAACTTTTTCTACGGCAAATCATTTGTGTCGGACATTGAAGCTATGCAGTTTTATTTAGCAAAAATGTAAGTATATAAGTTTCATAATTTAAAAGGGCAAAAACAACAAACAAAGCTCAATAACGAAGACTATTTTAATTAATGAGCGATAATCCAGATTTGGTGCAAGGATTCACAAAGCTGGCAAAAGAAGAGGTTCACAACTTTTGGGAAAAAGTAAAGGCAGAGCTGAATAGTTTTGGTCCACCTAATAAAGATGGTGGTCTATTGAAAAAAGTAAGTGCAACATAGAAGTGAATTAATCACTAAAAATAATTTCTAAAAAAAGAGTTGACGGAAAATAAAACAGAAATCAATGCAACTGGTGGTGGGGGCTATAAACAACATTCCTCCTCCAAACTAGAAGGAGCCGTTATACAGCTCACGGGATTGCAGACGTCAACAACAGGTATCAAAAATACCTTTTCTTTCGGAAATGGAATTCCTCCCGACTTTGAAACTACAACGCAACCAGATAATCAAATCCCACAGTCACATGAGAACACTGCGGAACTCATATAGACATATTCATTTCATCTGATCAAGGATTAACTCGGCGAAACATTCCTCGAAAAGTAGATGACACTGCAAATCTTTTGAGGCAGCAACTTGATGCACAAAAACGTTTTTATTTCCAAACGGATAAATTTTATGAAGAGCAAACAAAAGTCGCAGAAGATCTTGCAAAAAGCGGATATATAAAGCGGATATATAGAGCTTTTGATAAGCTCTCTGATTTAAAAAATAAACAAATGCAAGAAACAATGTGTCGTCACAATAAAATCCAAGAGCTTCTCGAAAAGAAAGTGGAAATAAAATTGAAAGTGTTGCAAATTGAGGAAACGAAGCTCAACCTTCACGAATTCGGCTAAACAAAAACAGAGTTAAAAGCAGTACCAAAATTTTGTTTAAATCAGTTACCTATAATTATCCAACAAAAGTTCTTATTGCAATTAATTGCAGGCTTAAATTTTATTAAAGTTTCTTTTTCTTTTAAATAAATTAACAACACTGTAATAGTACTATAATCGAAATTATTGATGAGACGAATTTAGTACGCTGCCTGCAAAGGACTAAGCCTTCCGATCTGGTGCACTAAACGAGAATCCGCTTTAAAATCGCGGTATAAGCAGCAACTATCACCGGATAGTTACCTGCAAGAAGTTAATTAAAATCGTTACACATAAATTGCTAGATAAGTTTCAACTTAGTTGCAATAGAGTGTAGGAGGTGTTTTTAGTGCAGTAAGAATCTCACACTCCTATGAGCACGTGTTTTTCGGTCCTTATAGAGCCTTTTGAAGGTTTTACACCTATCCACGGAAAAAAAATATGTTTTTTTTTTTTTTTAATATTTTCCATCATTAATTGCACAAATGTGTTTTTTATGTTATCTCGCATAACTTTTGCAGTATTTTGGTGAGTATTCGTCTCTTCTGCTTCTATATTCACTGGATTTCTTCTTCCATCTCAGGTAGATTTATGTTCGTGTAGTCTTGAACACTATAGTAAATGCATATGTTATGCAAAGCACATACTACATTTATAATCTGTGCGGCTTTGCTTGGACCGTAGTGAAGTTGGCATGCACCCAGGATGCACGGGAATCTATTTTTTAAAATTCCAATACTTATTTCTACAGCATTGAGAGTTGTGCTGTGTCTTATGTTGTAGTTACTTTTTGTTTATAATAAACACGCACTAAAGGGGTTTTGGCTACCCTTAATATGACAAGCACAGTGCGAGCTTTAGGAAAATAGTGAAGGATTAAATAGTAGTTACCGATGTACATTGGTTTTGAAGTTAAGAATATCAAAATGAGGTGGAAAAATAGAGCCTGATAAAGCATTCCACAAACGTGTTGTACGACTAAAGAAAGAATCTCTGTACTTGACAGTACGTCCGAAATTGGGCTTGGGTAAACTGATGAGCATTCCTGGAAGCGCGTGTATTACGGTTGAATTGTTTAAGGGGAGCAATGCAACTGGCTACTGCGCTAGAACACTGTTTATAAAAATAGCGGTAAAATAGCGAAATACATGAAACATTACGACGATGTTCGAGAGATGTGAATGTCTCCACTATAGTTCTATCGCCAATCATTCTTAGAGCTCTATTTTGAATTATATCTAAGAGAATCAAATGAGTTCTGGGAGCTCCTGCCCAAATGTGCGAGTTATACTCCAGCTTTGGACGAACGAAGGCCTTATAGATTACAGCCAGATCAGACGGGGAAAAGAATTTCTTCCATCTTCGAAGAAAGCCCAAACACTTTGCAGCACTTTGCACTTGGCAACATCAAATATGTGTTCGTTCCACAAGAGGTGATCTGTAATGCACATGCCAAGGACTGAAAGCTGATCGGTTTCTTCAATTTAAGTACCGTTCATGGATAGCGGCATAGGGGTTCGGTTCTAATTTAACGACAGAAGACAGCACTGAGTTTTTGGAGCATTAAATTCTACGCGGTTTTTTATTCCCCAGTGGACAATGCTGTCAAGATCAGAATTTAATGAGCTTATCATACGCTGCCGTTGCAGTTGCACATCCGAAGAACAAAGAGGAGCATCTGAAAATAAATATAAAAAGCTAAGAGTACTGTCGTCAGCAAAACAATTAAGTGGATTAGAAGTTCCAGATAAGAGATCATTAATAAAAATGAGAAAAAGAGTCGGAGACAATACGGAGCCCTGAGGCACACCAGCATTTATTTTGTGAATATCAGACTTGAAACCGTCCAATACAACTTGTATTGAGCGGTCCGAAAGGTAATTTCTACTTTCTCCAAAACGATGTAAAGATTTGTGCCACTATTCGGTGCCATGTACCATCAGATCACCAGTGGACCTATTGCTACGAAAGCCATAATGCCGGTCATTAAGGAGCTTTCGTTCTTCAAGATATTTCTTAAGCTGAGAATTAATCTGCGTTTCCAAGACCTTGGAAAGCAGGGACGTAAGTGCAATTGCACGGTAATTAGAGGGTGAAGAAGATTCGCCTTTTTTAGGGACAGGCTGGGCAAATGCTGTTTTCCATCCACTCGGAAAGAGACCTGTAGAGTAGGACACTTCCTGCTTCCGCGGACCTCCCAATATGGTACCATTAGCCAAAGTTCCAGCGAATACCCGGCATCATCTTAGGAATCATATCAAACTTTAGTAACATAAAAAAAATGCAACAACACTATCTAAATACCTAATATCCAAGAATTTCTATCGCCTTCTTGGTAATTCCTTTAGAAAATGTTTTGCTGTTCTCAACTTCCATATATGAGCATCATGGTTTGAACCGGGATAACGAGCGTCGACGCACCTTATTTTTAAATGCGGTTGTCACAAATCTAAAACAAAATTGGCACATACATAAAGATATTAAGGTATAGGTGTAAGTACTTAGAGCTTTTAAGATAGTTACCAACATAGCATTTATACTAAAGTGCACTTTACGGTTATAGGATAATCCTTCTTCTTCTTTTGGAGCCATTATATTATTGTGAGTCCCATCAACGCACAAAATAACACACGGAAAACTCGTCCTGATATATAATTCCATCTTTGCTTCTCGCTTTTCTGAATCGCTCATCTCTTATTTGATCCACAAAGGACATAGACGACTTTCGAATACCTTTAAAACGTTTTTCAAGGTTGAGGAAAAGGTAGACTGTGCCATACCAACTTCGTAATAGTTCCCAACACCAACTTGGTATCCTCCTTCTCCTTCAGTTTTTCTTTTAATGATCAAATCTAACCTCAAAGTTACATTTGGCTATGAAAGATATTTTCGATGATAGCTTAAACCGACTTGCCAAAAAAAATTCACTGATTTGTTTTTAATAATGAATTTCAAGGAAATCTATAACTGGAGCCCAATGCTGTACTTACTACATATCACATTAAAACTGTCAAGAATTTAAACTTTTTTTTTTTAATTTTATGTACAAGTAAGAAGATTGTGATGGAATATGATATGGTGATGATGGAATATGATGTGATCAAACATTTCGTATTTGCGAAAAGCTTTGAAAAATGATTTGTAGTACAATGGCGAAGACGGGCCTGAATGAGACTCAGATGGGCACCACCCCAACTAACATTTCAGGTTCGATAAGAATTCGGTAAGTCTTTATATAAAGTTGCATTGATAATGTTGTACGGAAATCTTATAGAAGCTGATATAATTGTACAGAGATATCAATGGTTGATGGCTTACAAAAAAGGGACGAAAACTGTTAACCCAGAAGAGTATATACTCGGTTCAGACCCTTTAGTAAAATTATTGCAATTTTATTGTTTAATACAATCAAATATATCTATGCAAGATATGGGAAGAAGTTACATTTGTTTATTTCCTTTGATTATCTCTCCAAAAAGTTGTTCAAAACTTGAATATTATTAAATGCAAGACGTTCATAAGGTACTTGTATTTCAAGTAATTTTTTTCAAAAACAATCAAATAATTTTTCTAGGTCTTGCTATTAATACGCTTTTCTTTAATGTTCCAACAAGACGTTCATTCAAAGTTAATTTAAAAACTTTAAAATTATAATCCTCGCAGTTTTATGAAGCAAAACTTCCGTTTAATATTTCCTTACTGTTATGAAACTCACAAACGTAGAATAATTGAAATAATTATGTTCTGTAAGCACTCTCTATTTTATGACATATCCTAATGTAGGTAGTGTGTGTACTTATCCAAAACCATAATTCATTTTATATCTGGAATTAAAATGCTCCCATCATAGTTATTAGTTGAGAAGAATCAAAGGATTGTATGCTTCTACCAACTCACTATTATCATCATCATCATCATAATATCACAGAATGAGGAACAGAAACTTAAACGAAAAGGAGGATATTTCAAAACTTTCATCACCTTCTTGCTCCGTCGGCATCGCGTCGTGGCAGTCATATAGTATAGTATAGTATCATCATCATCAGCATTATCCTTACAAACAACTTGAATGTGTGGTGCAGTCGGTCCAAGCGATGATAATCCTTGAAACTTAAACTTTTTCTTTGCAGAAAATGAAACATTAAAGTGCTTATGTTACCCACAAGCTTTCGATTTTCACATTCAATTTCTACCAAATGCCATACTAAACAGACTCTTGTAGTGCACTTCTCCAGGATCTCGGAAACAAACTAAGTTTTTTTTTGTCTTTTTTGTGCTCGTTTTTCCATCATTCTATTACAACTTGAGAACTCGCAGTAGAAACTCGAAGCGTGAGTTCATATCTCTCGGATAACCCTTTGGCTATTAAGGTGCATTTCGTGAGAACTTTACCGAGAGCCAAACAAAAGGATAACACATCGCTTTGCGAAACATAAGACCAAAAAAAGATCCTTATCTCATCCTTGCTGGCCCATAATGCAGTCTATCTACTATATCCATTCACCCACTCAGTTGTTTGTGGAGTTTACGGGGGAGAAAAAAAGTTTAAAAACCAGAATATACTCTTTTCGCATTCATAAATCCATTACTAGATACATCTTTCGCAATCAAGTGGAGTTCGTATCCTTTTGAACTATATGGAAGAATGGGAAATTAAAAAAACAGAAAAAGAACAGAATAAATGTACCAGGAAGACTAAGCTGCTTGAAGAAGAATTTCATTAGTTGTATTGAATTATACAGGAGTAATTTTAATGAGCTTGCTATCATTTCAAATTTCAAATTTTTAGCTATCAATATTTGGCAGAAGCTTAACCTTTAGTGATGCCTTGGAGAAATTTCGGGGAAAAAATGCATTGCAGTCGAAGCAGCAGAGTTAGATTTGTCATTAAAGAAAATACAAAATAATATCGGTCCTAATATCGACCCTTGGAATATCCCAGTAGCTAACGAACAGTAAATGGCACTGTGTATAGTTCAACCCTTAATTGAAGATTAATCAAATAAAAAAATGAAATAGAATCTTTAATTTATAATAAGAAAACACGTTTAAAATCTCCACTATCAAATTAAATCAAATAAATATTTATCAAGCGAAAAGATCATTTCCAAGGCCACAATACATTTTGAGTTTCTAAACGAGTATACCTTTCTTCATTTAATTTATTCAACATACGAGTATATTACTTATAATTAACTAGCGGACCCGGCGAACTTCGTCTCGCCCCAATTTACCGCCTTCAAATGAAGTGCAGAGCGATAATAAAACACAGATAATTAAAATTTCAATGTGATATATTTGAATGGAATAAAAATAAGGAGACCGCTTACCGTTTACCTAGCTATCGACGACGTCCTTTTTCTTCGCTGCTAGTATTACCCGTTCACAAATCCAATCGAGATTTTAATAATTTTTTGCAATGCCAGGGAACATTTTACTTTGGTGATGAGTTTCTCCTTCGACTTTGTTAACTCGCAAAAATTTGCGGGGAATGATATCAATCCAGTCGAGATATCAACATTTGGCCAATGTCTAGATTGTCTTGAGAATTCAGCAGCCAACGGGTCGTTCTGCAATGTCACTCTCATATTTGTGGTCAATTTGAACTTCCTGACATGCGGGCACAAAGACGACGATTTCTAGCACGCATTAAATTCATCGGCAGCAGTAGATTTCTGAATGACGGGAAGAGTTTGATGAAAATCTCCGCTGAGCAATATCATATCCCCACCAAATCATCTCGAATCAGCTTGTAAGTCCTTCATTGTTAGGTCAACTGCCTCCAAAGCTCGCCATCATGCATTCATCCCAAATTATGATTTTGCATTATAGCATTAATTTTGCTGTCGCCGAATTCCCGGTCATTGTGCACGTTATTGACTTGTCAATCGTAAGAAAATTCATCGCCAGCTTCAAAGCGGAATATGCAGTTCGATCGCCTTCAAACGGTTTGGCAGCAATGCCATATATGCCATAGGATACAACAGTCTACAACAGAGATCTTGGCCGAATTGTTGCTAGAATCAACTATATGACGAACATCTTGCGTGTCCCACCGGGAGCTCCTGGAGAGTAAATGCGATTGCTGAATGGTATTCCAAAGCAGGGCGATTTTAGTGTACATTTACCACTTTTCTTCTTCTAATAACTGTTTGTCGTATTTATGGTGCAGTTTAAAGCTATGTAATATGGACACGTCCTTATTCATTTCTTCTGCACATACCTCTTGCGTTTTATTATCACGAACCTTCTGATTATTTATTGCAAGACATGTATGTCATCCAAGGTTAGAACGGAATCAGTGTAATAATACGCAAAACTCGAATCAATTACAGCAAGAAAAATAGCTCATTTCATGAATAGAAAATTATAATGTGAAGTGTGTGTATACAAAACAAAACACATTATTTATACTAATAAAACAATAACAAACATGTGCACATGCACTCTCCAAACATGTCCTAAGATCTCCTGAAAATTTCATTCAAAGCGATCGAGCCGAAAAAAAGAAGATAGCGCACAAACATATTAGGTCTGATCCAGTTTTTTTTTGGGCAGAAATTGGTAGATTGTCAAAACTTGAAGAGTGCGGATAAAATTCTCTCATTGAGAAATAAAATCCGAAAAAGTCTGGAACAGCTTGTGCACAATTTTCTGCCAATTTTTAAACGTCAACACATTTGTTTTTTTTTATTTCTTTATTTGATGTAAATTCACATTTTTTTCTCTTCAAACTAATTATTTTGTATTTTAGTGTTTCTAAATTAATTTATTTGTTCAACAAATATTTTTCCACACCAACTACGAACCGTTTTTTTTTTCGTTTATGACAAACGTCAGCCTGACAATTGTAAATTTTCTGCCCACAAATTGCTGCCCACAAAAATTTATTGGGCAGGAATTGGCAAGAAATTGTCAGGAAGGGTAAATATTTTACTCTCTCAAGAGCGCTCTCTTCTGGCAAAAACTACCAAATTTGTAAGTCTGGAACAGGTTTTGGCAGAAATTGGTGCCAATTGGCAGAGTGTGGATCAGACCTAATTTGGATTGTTCTTTATGTATAAAGAAGAAGAAGATTTATTATGAAATATTACAAAACATTTTTTTGAAACCTGTATTTGATACATCAGACAAATTTATTAATAAATTATGATTTACGTTAACAAATTGAACATGTTATTCAAAGGTGAATTCCGTTCATAGTTGGTATGAGAGTGTGCTATATAAATTGCGTCTGGTAAGCCTCCTAAATTTCGATTTGGAACATTAAAATTAACGTAAGACAAAAGGTTCAAACGTCGATATTTCCATTAATAAAGGTTAACGATAAAAACAAAACATAAATATGAGCGTCTGCTCTCCAGACTGGGTAGATATATTAGTTTTAGACGGATACTATTATGAAGGAAGATTCAATCCCAAGAAACATTTTTAGCTGTATAAAAGCATTTATAGTCCTTCAAGAGCTAAATCTTAAAGCTGTTTATTTAGCAAGGAGCACTATATGTGGACTTACAGCAAAAATCAAGCTCCCATGTAGCTAATTCATTGAGTTTGAGAGCTCTTTTTTGCTCTTATTCAGCCTCTTATCAGTGGCAAAGGTGACTTGAAGCTCTGTGGTACATGGGTTTCAAACTATTAAAACACCACTTTTGACATATTATTGTTTGCATTGGTTTGTGTAGTACAAAATAAAAATACATGAAATTCTCATACTATTAAAGAATGAACATAGTGTGTAAAATAGAAATAACGAAGACGACAATAACCAAATTAAAAAATATCTTTATAAAAATAAATAAGAAAAGAAATTAAGATTTTCGATTGTTTGATAGCGAATTTCAAGTGCGCGTTTAATATTTTCAGAAATGTAGTGACGATACTTCGTTAAATTACAGCGCGCCTACATAATTCTGTGTATTAGGTCATCAAAAATAATTTAAAAAAATAGTTAGCTAATAAAAATATTTAAAAATTAATTTTCCAGAGCTGAAATAAAATTATTTTTGAAAAATAATAATAATTTCGTGGTTTCTTTAATTACACTCCGAAGATGATTCTTTTTTAAAATGAAAAAAGGAATAATTGAATTAATTTTATATCTCGTCGCCATTTTTATTGTCATGCAAGACGTCTCTTCCAATTAAGCTGGAATACTATCTGTTCTGGAGCCGCAATATTATTTACTGGTGATATAGAACTCTTATGTCGGTTTAAAATTCATTGTACATTTTCTAGAGCTAGTTCCAACTTTTTAACTTCATGCTATTGTTATAAGATAGGGTGCTTCAGATATTAAAAGTCAAGGAAAGCAAATAATAAAACAAATGTAGTTTATAGAAAGGAATTTTTTTAAGACAATATTTCCTGAAGTGTATTTAAAGCCTAAGTTGTAATTTTTAAAGATAAGACTTTTTTTTAATAAAGCTGCTTAGATTCACTGTGATACAGAAGATTGGTATCCTTAATGTGTAAGCACATCTATTTTCTCTAAGGGAATTAAAGTAGGATATTTTTTTGTGCGAACGTGAGTAGAATTAAAGCCCTGAAAAAAAGTTTTTTTTTAAATACTATGAAGAAACCTATGTATTTATGTACATTACTATGCAAAACGAGAAATTATCAAATTTCTTCCGCATTGTTTAACAAAGTAAATTTATAGTTCCAATCTGAACATTGATAACTTACACTAAAAATTGAATAGTTACATACATTCACAATAATTCATTATTTTTTTCTTGATAAGATAAATATTTTGGATTTATTTTGGGCAACACCCTATTATAATATGGGTTCATGAGTAGAAAGTGTTAAGATATTAATACTCAGGCCTACAACCGATTTGAAGTTGGTCTTTTAATGCTATATTTTGACATTTCGAAATGCGCATGCGTTAGTATTTTACTTCTAAAGCTACAGCTACTGTTTAGATCTCTTGTCTCGTCTTTTATTGCATTTGTGTAGTTGAAAGCTGTACAACGGCCATTTAGATGAGGGAAATTCAAGAAGCTCGTTCATAGATAGCATAAAAGATACTATGGAGCTAGTTTGAAAAACTATAAACTTTGAACGAGCTGACAGGGCTGTTAAACTTCACTATAGAGCATGATTTAAAATAAAAATACATTGAGCTGTGAAATTATACCTCATAAAGCCATGCATCTAATAGCTTTGACGATGTTACTTGGGATGGGTCCTGCCAGCCTAAGCTTCTAAGGACAAATTTTAAGATTTTTTTTTGAATTTGTTCAATTTTTATTTTGTGGCAACTGTAAGATGGAGTCCATACCTGGTGAGCATACTCTATAATTGGACTAACAAATGAAGTAAATAGTTGTTTGATAACAAGGGGTCAGAAAACTGACGTGATTCTCTTTTAATCCAACCTAATATTGAATTGGCCTTATTGCAAGTCACATTTATATGCTGTGTGAATTCGAGTTTTTTATCAAATAATACACCAAGGATAGATACTTCACTAACATTTAACAGATTTACGCCATTGAAACTGTTGTCAAAAGATAAAAGAGGTAATTTCTTTGTAAAATTTATAATCTTACACAATATTTAACAACAAATAAATACTTAAACACCGATTATAGAAATCGTTGAGATCAGTTTGAAGATTTTCACCGTCAAGATTACTAGAATTGGTTTTTAAAATTTTTACATCGTCAGCATAGATAAGACAGTTTGAGTGCTTTTAGACTGACAGAAGATCATTTATAAATAATATAAAAAGAACTGGGCCAAAATGGCTGCCCTGATGAACCCCGAATTAACTATTCAGTTAATTTAATTGGCTATTTGAATGGTAGCCAATTAAATTAACTGAATAGAATCTGTCAAGTAAATATGATTTAAGTCAGGCAATGAATTTAACGCTAAACCCAAGCCTACTAATCTTATGAAGCAGAATTCTGTGAGACAGTTTGTCAAATGCCTTACTTAAATCTGTAAGAACTCAGTCTGTTTGCTTGTCGATACAAGACTCCGTTAGCTCCATGAGGAGAATGACAGTCGAACCGCCCTTCGAAAAAACCATGTTGGTTAGAAACAATAAATGATTATTCCTATCCATTAAAAAGGGAAAAAGGACGAAATTGATAACTATGGTCCTATAGCTAAATTATCAGCTAATCCCAAATTCTTGAAGCAATTATTTGCAAAACATTAAGCTTTTACTTGTGTATATTAATATTTTGCAAATAATTGCTTTAAAAATTTGGGAATAGTTGATAATTTAGCTATTGGACGGTAGTTCTCAATTTCGTCCTTTTTTCCTTTTTTATGGATAGGAATAATGCTTCATAATATCATCAATAGTTATATGAACATTTTGGGATTCTGTCCGATTCTCCCGATAGCGTTGACCATATACCCAATACTCGAAACAGCTTTAGTTTTCATTCTAGCGGATATTTTATAGCCCTTTTTCGAATCTGATGACCAGTTCGAGTAAAGCTTTCCCTCAAGAGATTTGCATATGGTGTTGGTTGATTTTGTAGTAATTACAATTAAGACGGACCATATACATCTTTATAAGGAGCACACTCTTAATGTATGAGTGGGCGTTTTTATTATTGCCGTGTATAGACTTATATACTACATATATTTTTATTTGCGATTGTAGGTCCTAAGTATAGGGGAAGCTTTGATTTTGGAAAAAAAACAAACTCGAGATTTTAATCAAACTTGATATTACGATGACAGAGAACACCAAAAAGAGTGGGTCCCGCAATTCCGTCTGTCTGTCTGTACAACGCTCTACAGCTTACACGGTTGAAACGATTTTCTTCACACTTGGTATTTGAGCGTCTTAGGTGATAGTCTAAAATAGATTTTTGAATCGATTTTTTTTTGAACCAAAACTAATGGTACCGGCTATACAATTTTTCTACCATCATAACTATCTCGAAAACGGATCTAACGATTTTGATAAGAAAATATGTGAACTACTACTAGATATAGTCTACACTTTGGTTACAAAAAATTATATATTTTGATATTAACAGTACCTGCCATACAACCATTTTTTTTGGTCTTGGACTTTCTTATAAACGGCTTAAGGGATTTCGATCAAACATTTTTTATATGAGGTCTTTTCAATTCTAAAGAATACTGCATACCAAAATTTTCCACAAATATTTATTTTGGATTTTTGAAAAAAAAAATATTTTCGAAAACGGATGACGATTTTTTTTAAATAATTTTTTTAAATTAAATATTTTATATACTTAAAATTGCCATACCAATATTTGTGTATAATAAAATTAAAGAATTTTTGTTTACAAAAAATTATGTAAGTAAAAAATGACTTTAAAAATATATTTAACCGTTTTCACCAAGAATCTTATCCAGAAGATGTGATCGAACATAAGAGGAAGTACGTGCGATCTAGCCATGCATTTTATTTTTAATCACACGAGTTAACTCCGAACATTTATTTTAATGACGCTGCAACTGGTCTTAACAAGAGCAAACATCTGAAATATATAATATTGTACGAATTAATTTAAAGCGGACTTAGTTACTAAGCACTGCTACATAAAAACCTGATACAAAATATCAGTTAATCGATACGTAATTTTATCAATTGTCGCTGCGCACATTCGCAGTATCGAATAATTGTGTTGATAGTTGATTGTGATTATGCTTACCAATAAAACGCGCTCATCGCCAAGAAATTGAAATAATAACGATATCTATAAAAACGACAAGACCACTGCGTAAGCTTTTTCATCTGTCCTATTCTACAGGTCGCGTTCCTAATGGATGGAAAACAGCATTTGTCCAGTCTGTCCCTAAGAAAAGCGAATTTTCTTCACCCTTTAACTACCGTCCAGTTGCAATTACATCTTCTCTTCATGGTCATGAAAAGGCTGATTAATTATCAGCTTATGATCTTGAAGAACGAAAGCTCCTTAATGACCGACAGAACGGCTTTCGTAGCAATAGGTCCGCACTGGTGATCAGTGCACAATTCTTTACATCGTTTTGGAGAAAGTAAGATTATTGCGCTTGATATTTCAAAAGCATTTTATTGAGTTTGGCATCAAGCTCTCTTAGCGAAAATGCGTGCATTTGGAAAAGATTAATCTCTTCTTCGCTGGACTAGAAATTACCTTTCGGGCCGCTCAATACAAGTTGTATTGGACGGTTTCAAGTCTGATATTCACAAAATAAATGCTGGTGTGCCCCAGGGCTCCGTATTGAATCCGACTCTTTTTCTCATTTTTATTAATGATCTCTTATCTGGCTCTTCTAATCCACTTAATTGTTTTGCTAACGATAGTATTCTCAGTTTTTCATATTAATTTTCAGGTGCACCTCTTTGTTCTTCGGATGTGCAACTGTAACGGCAGCGTATGATAAGCTTATTAAATTCTGATCTTGACAGCATTGTCCAATGGGGAATAAAAAACCGCGTAGAATTTAATGCTTCAAAAACTCAACGCTGTCTTCTGTCGTTAAAGCAGAACCCACCTCACATGCCGCTATCCATGAGCGCCACTTGCATTGAAGAAACCGATCAGCTTTCAGTCCTAGGTATGTGCGCCACAGTCACCTCTCTTGTAGAATGAACACATATTCTATGTCGCATAAAACGCTGCAAGCTGCTTAGGTTTTCTTCGTAGATGCAAGAAATTCTTCTACCAGTCTGATCTGGCTGTAATCTATAAGGCTTTCATTCGTCCAAAACTCGTGTATAACTCTACCATTTGAATCTTTTGGATAGAATTCAAAATAGAGCTCTAAGAATAATTGTCGATAGAACTATAGTGGACAAATTAACATCTCATAAATATCGTCGAAATGTTTCATGTATTTCGCAATTTTATCGTTTTTTTTATAAAAAGTCTTCTAGCGAAGTAGCTGGTTGCATTCCTCCTCTTAAGCAATTCAACCGTAATCCTCACGCTTCTAGGAATGCTTATCAGTTTACCATTGAGTCCAACTTCGGACGTACTGTCAAGTACCGAGATTCTTTCTTTAGCCGTACAACACGAACGTGGAATGCTTTACCAGGCTGGATTTTTCCCTCCCATATTAATATTCTAAGCTTAAAAACTAATATACATGGGTATCTCCTTTTAAATCCTCCCCTATTTTCCTAACGCTCGCACTGTGCTTGAACATATTAAGTGTAGTAAAAATCGCTTTAGTAGCCACACAATTAAAAAAAAAACTAATTTTATTATTATATTATTAATAGGGGAATTTAACCTACCGAACTTGTCGACGTGTTCTTAATTATCCCCACAAGTTTCTCGAAACCTATGTATATATATTTTGCTATGAAAACAACTTTTACTTCTCTCCATGACTAAGGAATATGAGCCAAGCTCAATCCGGAACATATTGGAATTCCGTCTATCGGCAGCGGAATATCTTCGTTCCTATTTCGTGGGATTTCCAATAACTTTTGGAAAAGTACTTTCGAAAAAAGAAATATTTTTTAAAGGTATTTTTGAAAGTTTTGGAAAAAATAACTTTTTTTACATTTTTTTATTTTTTAGAACTTCTAAAAAAATATTTCAAAAATATGCAATTTTTAAATCGCTGGACAAAATCGAGCTTAAAGATAAAAATACTTTTTGTTATACGACGAATTTTGATTTTGATTCGTTCTTACTGTTTTGAGTTACCAAAACTTAAAGTATCGACATTCTGAAAACAGAGCCGTGTTCTAAAAATACAAAAGGGACGGATCTTGATTTGATTTGCTATAGAATCACAAAATTCTATGGAGAATACAAATTTAATACAGCGCCGTCGATATGTTATAAAAAAGGTGGTAATCTAGGATTTCTACGGAATTTCGTTTTACAAGCTTGGTTGTTATGCTGCAGTCTGTTCCTAGACTTATAGGGTTTGAGGCTGTTGATAGCCCATTACAATTTTGCCTTGTAATCAAACCTGGGAGAAAAGTTAAGTTATTATTAGATCAACTGTTATCGTGTTGGTCCAGGATCCATCACATTACTGGATAAGTTGAGACAATTTTTCTAAATCTTGATGATTCGGTGGTTTCTTCTATTCTACCACAGAAGATCCTCAAAAAAGGTTGTTTAGATTTTTTTGAATTCGTTTGACGTGTAAACATCTAAGCTGCCGCCAAGGGTAAAATTAAAAAGTATGTAACGGGAGATGCGTAAACTCCCATTTTGTTTAAAACTGTTGAAGAATTTGATGAGTTACTTAGCATTCACTTACTTCATTTCTTAAAATGGTTGCGAAATTTGATAAGGGAGGGATTTTTTATAAGCAAAAATTCTAAAAATTCTTTTTAAGGCGCCCGCCAGTTATAGCTTTCATTGAGAAATGAGAACTTTGTCTATCCATTCTGAGGCAATAAAACTGATGTCGTTTTGGTTTTGGTACCAACATGAAATTGAACATAGCTTTTGTAATATATATAAACGTTTATGTAACGTGCTTTATACAGCAAGGTGTTAACACTCGAAGCCTTGAGTCCAGGGTACTCAACAATTTTTTTTTATGTAGCTTAAATTTAAGAGATACTTTATAAGATTCCAAATCCGAAATTACTCTTGTCCTTTTTAGAAGTTGAGACCCACCAATGTGGGTTTCCTTTTACCGTTACTTGATAAAGTGAAGAGGAGATGGACATTATTTTTTTCAAGGATAAAGTAAGATCATTACCTTTATTGTCAAGTTCAATCGCCTTAGAAGGAGGAATGGAATCCGAGACATGAGTTATACCTTATACTCATACCTCTTCTCTCTTTTAGTTACAAATATTCCAATATTTTCTGAGCTTAATATCGTCGCAAAAACAGTTGAAAATTTAACTTGACACTCAGTAAATCTCTTTTCATTTTAATTTTTTATTTAAATTCTTAAATTTCGGTCAACGCGTGAAGTAAAAATGATGTCACAATCTATCCTAAATGTGCCTTCTTGCAATTATCAATGGAAAATGTTGTCAATGTGTCGAGAAGAACATTAACACCTGTGTTCACGTGCATTTGTCGATCAATCGACGGTGTGGTGACTGGGAGAGCATAAATAATGTTCTGACGTCGGAGAGTCAAAGCAATGGCCGATTACGTTGACCGTGTAATTCTAGCTTTAGCAGTGTATTTTAATAGAAATAGGTCCCAATTTATTCACTCTCCATGGAAACGGGAAACTTAGGACATTTATATGAAATTTCCCTCTTTTCACCAGCTTTAATGTTAATAGAGATTCTATAAACTTAGCGTCGAAAATTTTTGGAAGTTTTGAGGCAGGAATAATTAAAGTTTAATCTTTTAAACTTGTTAAATTCACCTTTGGCATGGTCGTGTTATTTTATTATATAAAAAAATCGTTAAAAAAAATCCTTGATACCTTAGTGTACATATATTTATTTATTATGGCAAACTTTCCAACCTGAAGTTGAAACACAAATTGTTTACATTTCCTCGATAGATCCTTCTTGGTCACCCATCATGCTGCTGCTGATTATTATGATGATGATGATGATGATGCACTAAGATACATCCTGCGCTGCCGTTAGATAACAACAGGGATGATTCCAGAGAACCCTGTATTTATTTATTTATTTATTTCTAAAGAAAATTGTTATTTTGGTTTATTCGTTCGGTGTTTACGAACAAAAGAACAGGACACACATGAAATAAGCTTCTATTCGTTGGTCTTCAACATAACAGAAAACAACATAAGACATCTATCTATACACATAATGTATGTACATGTATAACTCCACGGCTAAGAATCGTCGTGTTTTGATGCCTTCGAGGAGTCATCGAAGCCCTCCTCCTTCTCCACTTGGCCCTATGCTTTGTTCACTCTGTTCACAGAGAGTTCAGTGTTCATGTGTGCCAGAGAACAAATCTAACTTGCAATCTGAAAAGGATTTCATGAGTGTGTGCCTGGGCATGTTTATGCTATCTGAAATTAAATCTCGGCTGGAGAATAAAAATTCTCGTTATTATTGTATGAAAGTGTGACTTCATTCCTCATAATAATCATCGTCTTATCGTCCCCTGAGTTGGGGTTGGTGCTGGGTGTGAGGCGTTAGTCTGTTTTTTTTTTTTATCGTTCATCTCGAGTGAAGGATCTTAAATTCCAATACTTAAAAACTTGTTGTTTGTCGTGTATGAGTTTGCACTAGATTTCGTTATTCGAACTTTTTTCAAACAAATATCTTTTTTTTTATTCTTTTCTCTGAAAATGACAGTTGATGGGGAGAAAAAATAGAATACAGAATATCGTCCTTCCTTCATATTATAGTTGGAGGAGTTGAGATTTTGTATACAAAAGTTGTCCTCACAAAAACGAGAAGGATACATTTTCAAGAGGATTATGGCATTCAATTTGATGATTTATTGAAAAAGGATGTGACAGGGTTAATTTTTGTGCTTCTCGTGTACAATGCCTTGGAGAAGGTTGTTTCTCTTTTTATTGGAAGTGGAACGTTTTTTTTTTCTTTTTTTTTGTAGGGGTGGTTTGTGGGGAGTGATTGAAATTCCTTAAGGACAACGAACTTGACAATGTTTTTTCAAAGACAAATTAAATTCTGATACTGATATTTATCTTGCTCTATACTTAGATATCTATTTATCTATGAATGTATTTTACATTTTTTTTTTTTTGGTAAGGAGAATGAAAAGTTTTAAATTATATTTTCAGATGTTTAAACCGTTAATGCAATTGGCAATAATGTTAATAGTAGCCATTGAGTTAAAAGTAATACATTTTAAATAAATTATGCAAAGCGCAGATAGTTTTTGAAACAGTCAACTTAGTGCGTTTTAACAGTATTACATATTATCCAAGTGACTTAGTGCATATTATAACTTCGACTAACTCATGTTTAAATGTCAAAATGACTTCCGGTGTATATTCAGTGCATAGATATCATCATTTTGGATCACGTTTTGCACATCAAAATGTGAAAAACCTTACAAAATGACTTAGTGCAGAATGTTTACCGACGGTATGTTTTTTGACTTAAGTCGCTTTACCAAACCAAATATATATCTCCAGTGTGAAAAAATGTATGTTACTCGCAATACTTGTCCGGATATTCCATGCACTAATAAATGCTTTTTGTTTTGTTTGATATTGGAAACGCATGTCAAGAAACAATCAAATAGTAAGATTAATGGATATTTAGAATACCACGCAACTCATCCGTCGAACAAAGCAAGAGGTGGGGCATCTTTATTTATAAAAGAATGCATCGAACACACGATGGCCCCAAAAATAGAGGCTGAATCAATGCAATTAATCGGTGTATAGGTTAGAACTCAGAATGTTGTACTGAATGTATCTTCCATATACTATCCTCCACGATGTAAGATTGAAAAGAATGAATTTATGAACGTGCTAAAGTTACTTAAACAAAATTTTATTCTTGGTGGTGACTTTAATGCGAAACACAGCTTTTGGGGATCTAGAGTTATTTCTCAAAAGGGTCGAATGCTCTACGAAGCGGTAATGGAAAATAATTGCGATATTCATTCGACTGGCACCCGACTTACTGGCCGACTGATCCATCGCAAATACCTGACCTTATTGATTTTTTTGTGGTCAAAGGAATACCCTCAAAGCTTTAATCTTTTCTCAGATCATTCTGCTGTTATTCTCACTATGAACGAAAATCTTGTTAAAAATGAAAAACCACCCACGCTAACCTATGGGAAAACCAACTGGATAGATTTTAAGAAAGATATAGAGGATAACGTTGAATTAAGGGTTTCACTACAAACGCCTCTAGAACTCGAAGACGCAGTAGATAACTTCGTCAATATAGTACAAAAAGCCGCATGGAAAAACATCCCGTACCAAAGAAAAATGCCGCGCTTTAAAAACGTAAAATATCCGCAGGAAATAAAAGATTTAGTAAAGGAGAAACGAAAAGCACGTAAGAAATGGCAGCAAACTCGAGCTCCTCAACACAAGGTAAATTTAAATCGCTTGTGTAATTTACTAAAAAAGACGATAGCAGAATTAAAAAATTCTGAAGTTGGAAATTATCTTGAAAGCTTAACAACAGGAAAATAATCCAACTACTCACTCTGGAAAGCTGTTAAAGTAACGAAGAAACCAAAGCTCCCAGCGCCTCCGATTAAGAATGATCAAAATGAATGGGCAAAAAGCGACAAACAGAAAGCAATCGTTTTCGCGGATTACCTGGAGAATACATTTAAACCTTTTGATGGGCAAGTACTCAACGAAAATTTAAATATAAGTTCTAACTCAAGCGAAAATTACATTACAAGAAATGTTACTCTTGCCGAATTAAGTAGAGAAATAAGAAAGCTTAAGTATAAGAAAGCTCCGGGATATGACCTAATTACGGCCGAAGTTCTCAAAATGCTTCCTCGCAAAGGGTTAATTAATCACCTTTATATAATAAATGCCACTCTAATGCTAAAGTATGTTCCGAGCCAATGAAAGGTTGCGGAAGTTATAATGATTCTCAAACCAGGAAAACCATCACATGATAAGAAATCTTATAGACCTATTTCGCTTCTGCCCGTAATATCTAAGGTCTTTGAAAGAATATTACTTCTGCGCCTGCAGCCAATAATAGAAGAAAAGCGCCTAATACCTGAACATCAGTTCGGATTTAGAAGCAAGCATTCGACAATTGACCAAGTGCATAGGATCACTGACGTCATTGAGAAAACTCTTGAAGAAAAGAAAATTTGTTCGGCGGTCTTTCTAGACGTGTCGCAAAGCTTTTGATAAGGTGTGGCACGAAGGCCTAAATTTTAAATTAAAACAAATTCTGCCTGAAGAACTTTATGCGCTTCTAAAAGCATATCTAGAAAATAGACTTTTTTGATTAAGACATGGAAACGATTACTCGGATCTCAAAGAAATAGTGGGTGGGGTACCACAGGGAAGTGTTTTTTACACGTGATATACCTCAAGCAGAAGACACTATCGTAGCCACGTTTGCTGACGACACTGCAATGCTAGCAGTGGGCCAAACAATAAATGATTCTACGAGAAAACTACAAAAAGCTCTGAATAATGTCAATGATTGGACAAAAACATGGCGGATCAACGAAGTAAAATCAGTCCATGTAGATTTTACGTATAAGAAAATTAATAGATTACCGGTATTTGTTAATGCGGTTCAAGTTCCGATGCAAAATATCTCGGAATGACTCTAGACGCGAAATTAAAATGGAAACCGCATGTTAAAAAGAAATGCGAAGAGTTAAATAATAAACTCAGAGATATGTACTGGTTGCTTGGGAAACACTCTAAGCTCAGTATCGAAAATAAGCTAATTTTGTACAGGCAGGTGCTTAAGCCTGTCTGGACTTACGGTATACAACTCTGGGGTTGTACGCGAGATTCTAATTTAAATACCTTACAAACATTTGAAAATAAACTCCTAAGATCATTTGTAAGCGCACATTGGTACATGAGAAACGAAGATCTCCACACAGATCTCGGGATTCCCACGGTTCGTGATGAAATAAAAATTTTGCCCGAAATCATAGAAAACGGCTATTACAACACTGCAATAGTACTATAATCGAAATTATAGATGAGACGAATTTAGTACGCCGTCTGCGAAGGACAAAGCCTTCCGATCTGGTGCACTAAACGAGAATCCGCTTTAAAATCGCGTTATAAGCAGGAACTATCACCGGATAGTTACCTGCAACACGTTAATTAAATTCGTTAAAAATAAATTGCTAAATAAGTTTCAACTTAGTTGCAATCGGGAGGAGGAGGTGTTTTTAGTGCAGTAAGAATCTCACACTCCTATGAGCACGCGTTTTTCGGTTCTCATAGAGCCTTTTGAAGGGAAAAAAAAAACAAAAAAAAATGCATTTTTATGGAGGTGGATAATGATTTCAAATATTTGTGGTTGCTTATTGATAACAATATTAACTGGAGCTGTCATACATCACTTAAAAAATATATATTTTAACTAAGACTCGCATTAGCTATGGCTTACAACCTGTTTGCTCTCGGAATCTGTTGGAAACCGTTTACTATGCCTTAGTACAATCCAAATTGCAATATGGACTAGCCTATATAGTATCATAAATATTGTATTCAATCTCTTAAAAACATGAACCAATAAACATTTAATTTAATCTAAAAAAATCTATTAAAAATTATACAGAAAATGAGAAGATACGATCATAGTTTCTTACTGTTGAAAAATATAAGAAACATGCCGTTAAAACGTTTTTATTTGTATAAAGTACTAGCGTACCAGGCGAACTTCGTCTCGCCCCAATTTAACATCTTCAAATGAACTGCAGAGCTATAATAAAACACAGATAGTAAAATCAGTAGACAGTGATATGATAAACAATGTTTTTTGATTTGTTTTCCGGCGCAAAAATGAACAACGAAGACCTTTTACCAAGCTATCGATGATGTCGTTTTTCTTCGCTACCGTTCACAAATCCAATAGAGAATTTTACCTATAATTTTTTGCAATGCCGGGGAACACTTTACTTTGGTGATGAGTTTCCACTGCCAAGCGCCAGCAGTTGTCTCGAGAATTCAGCACTTGATGGGTCATTCTGCAATGCGACAATCATATTTGTGGTCAATTTCAAGCATGCATTAAATTCATTGGCAGTCGTAGATTTCGGGATGACGGAAAGCCTTCCACGAAAATCTCCACTGAGCAAAATCACATCCCCGCCAAATCATCTCGAACTACCTTGTAAATCCTTCATTTTTCGGTCAACTGCCTCCAAAGCTCATTTATGCGCCATCGTGCATTCATCCCAAATTATGATTTTGCATTCTCGCATCAATTTCGCAGTGACCGAATTCTTGGTCATTGTGCACGTTATTGGCTTGTCAACAGTGAGAAAATTCATCGCAAACTTCAAAGCGGAATGTGTGGTTCGTCCGCCTTTAAGCAGTGTGGCAGCAATGCCATAGATGCCATATGATGAAACATGCAACGAAATTTGAGATTTTGGCTGAATTGTTGCTAGAATCAATTAAATGACGAATGTCTGGCATGTCCCACCGAGAGCATCGAGAAAGTAAATGCGATTGCGGAATCGTAGCGCGATTGAAGTCTACTTTTACCACTTTTCTTCTTTTAATAACTTTTTGTCGAATTTGTGGTGGTAATTGTGCAGTTTGTAGCTATGCAATATGGGCACCGCTCCATTTGTTTCTTCTGCACGTATCTACCTCTTGCGTTTGATTATCACGGACATTCTGATTAATTATTGCAAGACGTGTGGGTACGTCGACCAACATAAGATCGGAATTAGTAAAATAATACGCAAAACTCGAATCAATTTAAGGAAAAAAAATAGCACATTTTCTAAATAGAAAATTATAATGTCAAAGTGCATCTGTCAAAACGCGCACAGTCTAAGTCAATGTTTAACGCAACCTATAGGGTTGGGGCGTCATCTAATATATTATATCCCATAAACTTCTCCACCCAAAACGTCTTCTATCACAATGAATTTTACAATTAACCGAAATTTTCCAACCTTCACAACGTATTTGCCACCTTAGTCGTCCAAAAAATCCATGGAACATTCTAGACAACCGACAAAATAAAATATCAAAATCCATTTAATGGGAATCAAATCATGTAGTTGTGTCCATACACGCGGCAACAAAGAAAAACCAAAATGAAAGTGTGTGTATACAAAACAAAACATATTATTTATACTAATAAAGCAATAAAAAACATGTGACTGTATTTTTGGTTATTACTCCGATTCTAGATACCGGACAGCAAACAGATTTCTTATATGTACCTACAAACATGTCCAACGATCCCCTGAAAATTTTATTCAAATCAATCGCCGAAAAAAAGAAGATAGCGCACAAACATAATTTGGATTGTTCTTTATATATAAAGAAGAAGATTAAAATTTTTTTTCAACTGAAGTGGATATCTTAAGATTATTTGTTCTACAGCTTTATTTCCGCATATTCTGTACAGTCAAAATAGTCAGTACAGGAAAGATAGGGAATTCGCCCTCACTCTGATTGCATTGGATTGCATAAACCTATCTCAAGTTAAACTTCTCATAGTCTTTTCGTACATATCATTATAAATGGCAGCAAACATGAGAAAAATATATGTATGGGTTACCACCTCCTTATTTAAATCAATGAACAGTTTAATTAAATTAAAAAAAATTAGTATGAGAAAAACTTGGTGGTCGCACACTCAAGTTGTTGTTGGTCATTCAAAATCATTAAAATGATACAAAAAGTTCTTTAAAAGCAAGTATGTGATCATACAAAAATTGAATCTAAAATAAAACTATTTATCTTTTCTACGCCACCGAGCGGAGCGAGCAGTAAGCTAATAGGTGCATTATTTTAAGGCTATCCGTGAAGACCTTAAAATTTATATAATGTCACATTACTATTTATTTAACTCACAATTGATAAACAAAAAATTCACTTTATAAAACCTTTTTCAATGAATATCTACGTAGGTATTTTGCTTTGAACGTTTCTATACGTATACTTTGCACAAGTAACTTTTTTCTGCAAAAACACCGAAAACGAAAAAAATTTTCTGCATTTTAACGGGATTTTTAGAAATACAATATACAACCAAATAAAAAGGAGGAAATCAAAGCGAAAACACTTCCCCTCATCACCTTACTAAATTTTGTTCTCAAAAGCCTTAAAACTGATAGCTCCTTGGTAAAAAAACACTTAAAAAGCTCTTTTGCTTTCAATGGCCTTGTAACTCTATTGGAAGCTACCAGCCGAGGAGGATAATGGTGGAAGTGTTATCGTAGCCTCTTCATGGTGGCCGTTAGAAACCAAAGTTTGCCTAATTGCTCAGGCTTACAGCAGGCTTATAATATTTCCTGTAAGAAACCTCATTGAGAGGCCTACATCAAAGCCCGGAAATCGACTGATTCCACGGCGACAACCCCAGAATTTCCTCATGAAATGTCCTGCCTGAATATACAGGGAATGATGTTTTGTAGAAGAAAGAGTATGCGACATTTATAACAGTTGTCACGCAAAACATCATGTGTTCAGTTCCTATACTCTGTTTATCAAAAATAGTCAATTCAGGCCGTATGGTGGAGCTTTTTGAAATACGCTGGTGCCTGTTGCTGAAATTCCCACTGAAAATAAACGCTGAGTTGATTATTTGGGTAACCTTGTTAAAACCAACGTATATTCCACCATGACCTGCCTACTAAACAACCAAGCGCACACTGCTGCTTTTGTGTCTTCACCATGCCCTTAACTTTCTATGTGTACTTTCAAAATAAACATATTGAATCAGAGTTACCACTGCTACTTTTCTAGTTATTTAGTATGCTTACTACCGTAACTCTGTAAGAGCCTTAAAACATTGCAAACTTATTGGCATCTATTACAGTCAGAGTGAGGGCCAAGTTACTTATCCTATCTATCTGCTATACCTATTTTCCCTCCACTGACTATTTTTGTTGGACAGAGTATAGTCTATACACTCTCTGGTGCGAGGCAAATTTAAGAACATATAAGTCGTATAAATGTTCACATACCTACAGATACGAGGAGCCTTACTTCGAATAAGTCAAAGGGGCCCTCAATGCCTGTCCATGATACGATATAAAAATCATCGTTGGGCCGGTATTCAGGCAGTACGCAGTACACCCAAAGGAGTAGAGTAAGTCCGTAAGTCCTGAGGTGATCAGCAATAAGCAAAGCCTCGGGAGCCGGTGGTATGTTAACCAAGCCGATTAAAAAGGAGGGCCAGCATAACATCAAGCAATTAATGAAATTATGCCTAGTACACATAATATGAGAGCATAAATAAATGCCAGCAGATTGGCAAATGCCCCATACCTAAGAAGATATTTTTCTCTATACTTCAAGAAGGAATAACCCCATTCGCTAAAATAATCATCGGAAATTAATAATGTGGCTTCATACCAGGCAAAGCAAATACTGATTAGTGATTACATCTTCACTCTTAGGCAGGCGATGAAAAAAAAAGGCTAGAATAAACATTCCAACTCACTCCAACTTTAAGGCCGCCTACGACAGCATAGCCTGGGTAAAACTATACAAAGCTTTGAAAGAATTTGGCATCCCAAATAATTTGACATGATTTGACTATGTAGATTGACCATGACCAATATAACAAGCCAAGATAAATGTTATCATGACCAATCAACTTCTTTAGTGGGCTCTGACAGGAGGATGGTCTGGTGACTCAGCCTAGTGCTGGAGAAATCAATCTGTGACTCTGGCACGCAAACAAGAGGGACCATCATGACATCATCGAAAGAAACGAACAAAGTATACACCATTCCTTCATTGAGATTGAGCAGGCGGCACAAAATCTGGACTGTACATTAGTGAAGAAAATCATAGTACAACGTGGCGTTGTCTACGAGAAGAAGAACAGTTCGGCGAACGATCAGGGTAGCGGAAAATGAATTTGAAGTAGTGCAATTGAAGAGGAAATACGCATATAATAAAAATCTAACCATAAGTTTTAACATTATAGTATTTAGGGTCATGGTCCTACCAGTACTGACAAATGGATCCGACGTTCTCCGATCTCTCAGTCGCATTCGAGAGAAATAAATTGTTAGACCGGCTTGTAAGGAAGGACAATTGCGGAGACACTGCAATGATGAACTCTATATATGATCTACCTACAAGCAGATATTCTGGCAAAAATTTAGCTCGGTAGCCTCCGGTGAACAGGTCACCTAGATCGCATAAACAAATATGAACCGGGTCGGAAAGTTATTTGTAGCTCCTTTCGTATGGCAGCATGGTACACCGTACAACTGTTTGAGGCTTTCGCGGATGGTTGTCGACATGTTAAAAACATATTTTCGGATTATTTGGCATGATAAAATTATTTAGAGTGTACTCATCCCGATCGTTTCAACAAATTACTTTGTGCGAGATCATAGGAAAACTGATGTTAAAATGTTATTGAAGAGCTTTGAACTGGAAACGGAGATTAGAGAGGTTCATAGACATAGACATAATTTTGGTATTGTTGTTGTGGTTGTTGAAATGTAAGCTGATCGGAACAATGCGTATACTAACTACATCGCAAGTTATTCCAAGGTTGTTTATTTCTGGATCCCAAGATCGCGCCAGCTAAAGTTATTACCCCGATTTGTAGAGTTCCTCCGATTTGTCTGTATCGAAAGGCCGTACGATTAACGGTTTTGAATTATGGTTAGGTTAGGTCTCCAAGAGTTGAGAAGACTTCATTACAATCAGTCCTTTCTATCGAGAAACGAAGTAAGCGAAATACTGAACGGATCTAATTGGACCCTACTCTGCAAATATGTATCAGAACTAGTACATGGATATTTAGATTACCCTACTTTTATGTTGCAAATCATTAAAATTGTCAAATTTTGTAAATATCAGGAAAGATTAAAATCGAAAATGTTTGTTTTACTTTATTTTTGTGTTGCAAATCACTATAAAATTGTTTAAAAATGATCCTATCATTAGTTCAAAAGTCATTACCTGTTTTATGTTCGCATATCATTAAAATTACTTACCCCAGTTTTACAGTAATTAAAAATTTAATATTATTTTTTGTCAAAAACTATTGTATTGAATTTTAATTCTAAATAGTAACTAGATACACAGATAATCATAAAAACTGTCAATCTGGCTGACGGCTTTTGCCATTGCTAAATATAAATTGTACACATTTTAATTGTAAGCTTAATTTAACGGTAACAATAAAATACAATTATGGTTAGGTTAGAAGGGGCCGGGCGTGCACAGATGGCTGCTACATACACGGGGGCCTATTGGTCCATTTGTGATCCCCTTTCGCTCAGAGATATCCCTAACTAATGTTTCATGAAACTGGTTTATTTACGAACCAGCATGTACTCTCTATATTTTAGATATAGATCGTCCTAGATCGTCCTGTTTCCGAAGTGTCAAAGCCGGTTTGCTTCTAGACTTAGACAATCGCAGAGCTATTGCTTAATGGTTTCCGTTTTATCAACATCTTGAAAGCTCCTGACAAATCGTGCGGACATTGTACCTATGGCACAACGTCCCGTTACTACACCTATCAAGGTTCTGTTGCTCTTTTTACGCAGTGATAAAATATACTAGGTTTTCTTTTTTGTTAATTCTACGAGTAGGCCATACACTTCTAGAGATAACACAGTCGCTCCTGGATATCCAGGAGTTATTTATTTGCTCTTTCATTTTGATGTCTATCTTCTTTTTCACTACGTCAATCGGGGCTTCAGGACCCATACCCAATAAGTTGCTCTTGTCCCTATTTGCTATTGAACCGTTCCTTGCCATTTCAACTGTTATATCGTTCCCCTCTACTTTGACTTGGTTAGAGTAACAGATGATATTCAGTACACTTCGGCATTTTACCACTGCCTAGGATCTTATTGTCTCGCGGGATAGTTCTTTAAAGCTGCTCGGCTGTCCCCGAAAAATATGATCTCTAATGAGATCAGTTTTCTTATATAGCTCATTTCAGCTGTTTTTTCAATAGTGTAAATCTCAACCTAAAAGACGCTACATTCATCTGGGAGCTTATATGATTCCTTAATATTAAGAGCTTCACAAAACTCCCCGGCTCCTGTTCCTTCTTCCATTTTAGACCCATCAGTGTAGATAGGAAAACCCTGTTCTCTTAATAGTGAGTTATGTTCCCATCCATGTCTTTTGGGTATTAACATCGTTAAATTTTTGTTAAAGCCTATTTTCAGTGGTAAGTAGTCATTGGTCGCATCGAGATGGGCCATAATATCATAACTTTCTCAGATATATCCACGACATTTGGTGCTGTGCTTCCAAGAGCCCATTTCTTTTAGTCAAACTCTTGGCCGCTAAGGAAGTATTCACCTTATATACTCAACCAGACCTGAAGATTTTTTTTTTATAATATATAGGCGCTCAAGGGATTATGCTACCCTTTAAATGTTTAAACACAGCGCGGTCGTGAGGTTAAGTAAGAGAAAGAAGGATAGGAAAGATGTGTGGAGCGATGTTCTGAGACTGGAGGTTGTTGTTGTCTTAGATTGTTTCTCCAGGGATGGCGGCTGAACTAATGCCGAGAAATTTTTGTATCTTATTTATCTATGTCACTTATAATTCGCATTATTTTTTCATTCATTGTCATATTTATCGGTATACTAGTTTTAGTCGTTAGTGCTGTGCCTAAACATCATATAATGAGTAAAAGTAGCCATTCAAATCGTCATATCATAGGCCGCAAGTACCCATACACGTTGCGACTGAGTCGGACCTTGCGTTAATGAATTTACCAAAAATTATCTCATTCACTTAAACACATCTTAAATATGTGAAGTTGTGTGTGTGTGTGTCGTACACATTCACATTTTACCCTACAACCGATTGGTCGATTGGTCGTGTAGCAAAGTCCGCAGACCGGCCATGCGACCGTCTATTGTCGCGTAGTCCGATGTACGACCAGCCCATTCACGGTAGAACTTGTCGTATTCCTCCAAGATTCTTGCGACCGTCCGTACGACTGTCGCATCGTGAATGGCTACTTTAAACCTGCAACTCATTGTATGACATTTATTTTAGAATTGCATTTTTAATGGAAAAATAAGAGGACTTAGACTACAGTAGGGATCGAACCTGTGACAATGAGGTTGACAGGCGGACACACAACTATCGCGCCACGACCACCCCATAATATGATATCCAGTCCTGCTTGTCTCGTAGACCCCCATGACCCCGTTATTACCATACAGGCTAGTCTCTGTACCTTGTTTAGGGTTTTTCAGAGAGCTATCTTTCTCCACAGCCTGCCCATACGATCAATCTGTAGGTAAGTATGGGACGAACGATCGCTGTGTACATCCAATAGATGACTTGCATCACATGTCCCCCATTGTGTTCCGAAGGTTTTTTTACATGTGTAAAAGTCGCAAATAAATCTTTTCATTCTTTCATCTGTGTTCCGTTTTCAAGTTAGCTTAGAGTCTAGGATTACTCCCAGATATTTGGCATCTGTGGAAAGTTTCACAGGGATCTCATTGAGCTTGGGAGAAATAATGCCCCCATAGCTTTCTTTACCTTGTAAGCAGAACTAGTTCAGTTTCAGGGGGGTAGCCCTGAGACCGTTTTGCTCTTCCAACGAGTATAGTTCCTTAATCTTGCAGTCTTTCCAAACCGACTCGACCTAAAAAGTCAATAGATGTCTCAATCTACAATTGGCGCCCAACGTGGGGCCTCACATTTTCCCAGATTTGTTCGCAAATTGTTGTTTTCTCCCGCTGTTTTTTGTTCATAGTACTTATGTGTTCCTTTAACCTTTTGGCAGTACTTATCCTGGCTTGTCTAACGTAAGCTGACCAACAGCTACAAGGGCATACAGATACAGCCCAGAAAAAGTAACATATATCTTAAAGGATAAAAGGTCACAAAAATTATATGATTTATTGTTACCGCATAAGCGCCTTGCGTTCGGAGAGGAAATTAATATTACACCTTTGACGTAGGGAGACAAAGCTTTTTTGTCTTGGTTGGTTTCGTCTCATTCTTGTGTTTTTGTAGAATTCCATGTTTTTTGTTTTCTTTCCATTTGTTATATAAAGAACGTTTTCAACTTGATTCAGTTCAGCCTCGAAAAAGGTCTTTGTCCCATATTATGTGGGCGGGCTCACTCAAACTGTGTCGAGACAATGTATTTTGTTGCGAAACGCTTGGGGTGAGTACAAAATTGCACTCTGAAATAATTTTAATACGCGGGATTATATGAAAATATATGTTAACACGTGATAGACCATGCTTACGTCGCGCTGGGGTGCAGAAATGGCATAGACTATGACGCTCAAAGAATAACAACAGCCTAATTTAATTCTATTTGAAGTTGATTTCCTTAAAGAAACTTGAAAATTTTCAGGGCAATTATTTTCTAAATAATCATTAAACAAAGGAATATGTACATACATTAAATATATCTCTTAATTGATCACTTAAAATGCCCATAAAATTGATGCGTCTCTTCATCTTAAATTTGTATTAATTGACAAAGTAGCAAATCCTGTTGCCTCTCCTAATTGCGCTGATACAACTAAAATAATGAACTTAATAATGTCTTCATTAAAACCAGGAAGAACAAAAAAAAACACCGAAACAACCTGTTGTGAGGAGTATCGGCAAAACCTACAATAAATCAGAATTAGCTTGTACACCAATTCAACATAGCACAACACAACACAACCCCACCAGCCCCCTCTAGACCTCATATAATACTGAAATTCTGACTATATACTTTCCTAATTGTTATTCACTTAAAAGCTTAACAGCTGCCAGCCCCGACCAACGCGAAGCTATGCCGACGCCTCCTTGTTTCACAATTCCGCGTACACAATGAATTTGACTACAAACAACAATAAAAAGGTCGCTAAAACCTTCAAAGCCTAGACAGGCATGAGAATTAAAAAAAAATATTAAAAAAAAGGGAAAATTACTCGGGAATTTATGATGTCATAAAATTTTATCGGACTTTTGAATATCGCTACATAGGTCGGTAATAGTTCGCAAGCATGCCTCTGGCTTCAGGTCCACCACTTTTGTACATAGGCACCTACAGGGTTGTCGGCTCACTGGCCTTAAATGCACTTGCCAACCCCTCCTGCCTATGTAGATATGAGATCACTTTAATGTTTCAGCACTTGTAGTCCCATTCCGGCCCTGGACACCAGGTGGGCGGACTTAAGGCCAACAACACAATTGACCTTGTTGTTGCTTGTGGCTGTTGCTGCTTTGCAAACGGCCATAAGTCCAAAGCTCAGCAGGCATCTGCTGTTGTGCCTGATGTCAAATTTATAGTTTGAGTTTCAGAATATACGGACGTTGCTAAAGTTGATGGTGACGGTGGCGGCCGGCGGTGTTAACATGTGCGAGATACCGTACGTCAGTCAGTCCAGTTTTGCATTGGACGAGGCACGAGGCAGGAGGCACGTGAAAGGAGGTATGCTTGTCAGTTTCGGTATTGAAAACGAGAACGTGCTACGAGCCATTTTGGCTTTTTAATACGTGATTGTCATGCCACGATTATTTATTGGGGTGGACCCGGCTCCAGAATGGGTCGAAAGTTTCAAATTGTGCACAACTGGCTCCGATTTGGGAACCTCCGATTTTTTTTTGTTTGTATTGCTGTTTGTAATATTGATTCCCTTTTAGGATGAAATAAACCTCGGGCCTGAAGTTTGCTGATTACTTGCGTTAGCCTATAGTATTGTGCGGATGGCACAACCTTTGTTCACTTTATTGCGCTTAAATAAAATTGAATACAAGCCGCAACTGCGATGTTCAGGTGCTGAACAGAAAGTAGATACTTGTGTTTTCGAGGAAAGCATGCGATGGTATAAGGGAATGTCGAAATGTGTTGGCATTGCATTGTGGGGAAAGTGCTCCAGAGCAATTAAACAAAAATGAAGTGAATTACATTTGAATTTGGGTATTTTTTTAATTTTTACGTAGTCCTAGGGTAATAGTATTGGGGCGAGTAAAATAGGAAAATATTTTGCAGATTCAATCAAAACTACATTACCATGAAATGATTTTGAAATACCGTCAGTGTCGGTATATCTGTGTAAGCTCATAAAATGTAAGGCTTATAGCCTTTTCACACCAAACCCAAAATACGGTTTTCGCGAAATTATCGGTTTTGGCTGAAAACATTAAGCGAAAACACAAGTTTTCCCATACATTTTTGATAAACCACTCGTTTTGATAAACTACAAGTTTTAAATAAAACATGTCGGAAACATGTTGGATTTGCAAGATGAACTAAACAAACACACCTTGTGAAACAGTGCACAATTAGTCGTCACATAAATAGCTGACGGGTTGCTGCCAGGAAAAACGAAAGAAAAAAACAAGTGTGTGTGTCAATTTCAATTTCATTTCACAACGTATTTGTTGTTGTCTGTGGTGCCAAAATAATTGAAATGTCAAACGAAAACTTGTAAATGTTCAGTGTGAACGGTTATCGAGTTTTAGTAAACTCTTAGCTGAAAACCCGGTTTTGGGTTTGGTGTGAAAAGCCTATAACACCCAAATCTTCTTCTATCAATGCAGTTTTAGGGCCATTATCACAGCCCTTTGCCACATATGCACATTTCGACAGATATTGGAAGAGACGTAATTTCAAAAATTTGTTCGTTATATATTATTCATAGGCGCGAGCATCGTACAAGTGCAAGACGGATTTTTGTGGACACATGAGCCACGTAATACGCAATTGACCATGTGAGAAATTCAATAAGGAAATTCAAGATTTATGCCACACTACTAACTTAAAGACTTCTTAATAGAAAGAGTAAATCGTTCGGAATAACCGGAATCCGCGGAAAGAAAGCATCTTAAATGTTCATCTTAAATATTCGAGTAGCTTGAGTTATATTTGATTTGTTTATAATTCTTGACAATCGCCCACGTTCCGTTACAAAGTTCGGCTTTCGTTTACGGCTTTCAATTTTAAATTGTGCGACAGCAAGTTCTGATCATCAAATTATTTCAATACCTCCGTAGGTTAGTTAGATAGATTCCTTTTTGACGGATTTATACGAATGTAACTCACTCATTTTATTTTATTTTATTTTACTTTATTTTATTTTATTTTATTTTATTTTATTTTATTTTATTTTATTTTATTTTATTTTATTTTATTTTTTTTTTTTTTTTTTTTTTTTTTTTATAATCTACACGCGCTCAAGGGATTATGAATACCCTTTAAATGTTTCAACACAGCGCGGGCGTGAGGGTGAGGTTAAGGAAGAGAAAGAATGATAGGAAAGATGTGTGGCGTGATATTCGGAGACTGTAGGTGGTTGTTGTGTCAGATTTTATCTCCAGGGATGGCGGCTGAACTAATGCGGAGAAATTTCCGTGTCTTATTTATCGATGTCCCTTATAATTCGCATTAATTTTTTTATCCTTTTTTGTCATATTTTATCGGTATACTAGTTTTACTCAATCACATGATGTTAGTGTTATGCCTAAACAGCATGTAATGAGTAAACCAGCAACTCATTGTATGACAATTATTTTTAGAATTGGTTTTAATGGAAAATAAGAAGACATAGACTACGGCAGGGATCGAACCTGTGACCATGAGGTTGACAGGCGAACACACAACTATCGCGCCACGGCCACCCCCATTTTTATTTTATTTTATTTTATTTTATTTTATTTTATTTTATTTTATTTTATTTTATTTTATTTTATTTTATTTTATTTTATTTTATTCAACTATTCGAATTGTCTCATTCAAAAATCGAAACATAGCTATCCGGTATGCTGCTGCGAAAAACTAAATGTCAAGCTATTAGTAAAACGTTAGTATAGATACTTTGGTATCCCATGATGAGAAATGTCAAAAACATATGCACAAACCCATACAAATTTAACCTATCAGATGTTGATTAATCAGGAACTTAAGTGGATATTAACCTATCTTACATTGGCTATCCTACCGACATTTGAATGTACCCAAAGACACTACTAAAAAATGTTCTAAATGTAGGGATCCTCCATAGTGAAGTCAGTGGTTTTGGTTTGCGTGAGGAACGAACGATCCATTCTAGATTTAAGAATACACACACGAGCTACAGTTTATTTTATATAAATAGAAACTGTGTTCTCGAGGTCACGGGAGTTTAAGAATATTTTGTTGGAACAGCAAGAAAGGACAAACAGTATAAATAAACCAGTCAAGAACTTACAGGAGCTAAAGTGGTAACGGTGCTGGGGCTAGTGATGTTTTCAAACTCAAAAAGGTTTTTATTGTTTTCTGGTACACAAATATGAGTTACTACTCCCAATCGAAACTTTTGTTCCATATTCTCATTGCTGTTATTTGGCCAGTTCACATTACTTAGATTTCACAAATTTTGCTCCTTCAAAAACTGAGGCAACGGAACCAATATTTTCGTCCTAAATATTTGGCAGAAAAATTAGGAAATTTCTAATAACTAATTCGTTCTAGTCATTGGCAACATTAAGATAACTTAAGCTTCAATTTAAGTCAAGTTTCTGATTGGGCACCAGTCAATAAATAATATCTCCCTTCAGATATATTCTTATCAGAATTATCAGCTGTTAGTTGTGTATCAGGTTCAACTTCAAATGATTTGCTTGTATAATGTGGATATATGTTTAGAAATCTTTAAGAAAGTACGGTAGGAAATTTTGTATACTTTAGCATTAAGTCATTTTATATCACAAAAATATATTGTACAACGGGTGTTTTTTTTACTCGTGTGGTTTTCAATCTGGCAATACTTTTTCGTAGTTTGTCTTTTTGACAGCTGTCACTTAATTTGCTCGAATAAGTCCAACGATACGATTATTATAGATTATTTCAACCTTTGTAATAAGACACCCGACAACTGAGAGCTTTTGTAGTATTTTGTTTTTTAGTTGACAGTCTTCATAATTTTGTTCACAGAAATTTCTTCGAATAAAATTTGAAGCCTGGGAAAATATTTTATTATCTCATATGAGAGAGAAAAAACAAAACTACGAACATTTAGTGGGCAGTAGATTTTCGCATTTTAGGAAGTACGCGGGAACACAAAAAATATAAATGCTAAAAACAGAACCAAGTTCTTTTATAGGTATACAAAATCTCCTGCTGACAAATTCTGCATGTTGTGTTTAGTTAACGTGGTTGCAACAATTTAAACCATTGTCATCCATTTTTTATCCCGATCGAGCCATCTTGATATTTATCCTCACTTACCTTAGTTCTGAGTTCCCGTATTTTGTACACAAAAATGCACAGATTTTCATTTTTTTTTTTTCAAAAGTTGGAGTAAAACTCATTAGGGCAGAAATGGGCAGCTCTTATTTACGATTTGCCAAGATTTTTTGTTTTTTATATTTTTTATTGTTTTTTTTTTCTTTTCAAACAAAAATAATTTTGTATTTTAGTACATCTAAATATAAATAAATGTTGATGTACTAAAATATAAAATATTCAACAAATATTTTCGCACAACAACCACGGGACGTTTTTTTATGACAAACGTCAACCTGACAAGTTCACAAATTAATGCCTATAAAAATTTGTTGGGCAGAAATTGGTAAAAAATTGTCAGGAAGGGGAAATATTTTACTTTCTCAAGGAGTACACTTATCTACTCAAAACTACGAAATTTTTTAGTCTGGGACAAGATTGTGGACAGATTGTGTTTCAGAATATTAAAGTTTCACAAAAATTACGTGAATGCATTGAATAGAAATTTCAATCCATTTTCAAATGTCAAAACAAAATTGTATTGTACAGCTGGATAGTGATCATTAAATATCGATAGTATATCTCTGTATATATTATCGATAAATTAAAGATTTTATAAAAGAAACTCATAACACAATATTTATTTAGTTGCTTATGTACATTTCGGAAGCTATGCTTCCATCGTCAGTAGGTTCTATCTATTTGATTGTAATGAAATTTTGATTGATATTATAAAAGCAATAACAAAATAAATTTAAAAAATACATCCAAGATATTTGATCCCTTTTTTTTCTTGTTTATTCAAAATTATTTGTATATTTATGTGTTTTAAATGTAGGAAACCAAAAAAAAATAATTAAAAACTTGATGGAGCATTTGGAGGGTTCATCTGGTCGTGGATCTATGTAGGTGAAATCTGAAAGAGATGGGGAAAAATACGTATGAGCAATGTGAGCGAGTTGGAGCCAACAAAACTCTTTTACATAGGAAGAGAGATTGAGTAAGTTAAGGTTAACTTAAATCGTAGTAAGAGCGAATTCCGACAACTTTACACGAAGCACTGGCTGCGCACGGGAGGGAGCACACACACCCCGTACCGATTCCCCACTACCCAGCCGGAGGTTACTATCTTTCCAATACGGAGGGCACCGATCAACCAACTCACATGCGAACAGGGAGGGAAGACACGCACCCTAAACCGATTCCCCAGCTCCTGATTCCTCACACTCTGGTACATCACAAAAAAAACACATGGAGCAGGTTACCGCAAATCCCCGTGTGTTACAAAGTCGACTCGGCTCATCATATTAATCAAAGTATTAGACTCTCTCTCTCTTCCATTGCATAACAAAATTTAAGAAATATAAAAAAAAGGAAGAAATTTAACTCGTACGTTAAAGAAACGATAATAACAAAATCTAAAGCAAGAATCCATTACTTGATTGAAAATGAAGAGAAAAACTTTGTTGAAAAGGGAAAAAAAAGAAATAAACAAAGCTCCTAAGCTCAGTATTTAATTATAGATAAATATAATATAACTCACTTTTTTCTTTACTTCCAGTTGCTATCCGTTTCAAAATAAAATTATTGAAATAACTCTAGCTCACTCTTTATCGACTTCACTGAAAGGCGCAAAATAATAATATCCATTGTTTCTTATTCTCATTTAATAGATACACTATGTGCTTTACTTCTCCACAGAAACACAACAAGAGAAAAAGAAACAACATATTCATAATAACGACATCATTGACATACTATATATGGACTGCCAGTTGTAATTCATTTCCATACAATATTTGCAAAATATATGGTTTCCTGCTGTCAGCGACTATTTCAGGCCAAGCGGCGTAAAGAAAAAACAAATTGAGTACCATCTGTTGTCGATATTTAGGCCTATTCTGCCACATCTGTTATTCGGCTATGAATTTTCTGTTATGATGCATAACAAATCTCCACCATAAAAGATATTTTATAATTGGTATTCAGGAGTTCGATCTTTTATAAAAGTCTGTTATGGAACTTCGAAAAAGAAACATTTATACGAACAGACCTAAAATCTGCTATCAAATTATCAGATGTAGTAAATAAAAATTCTCGGCAGTTGGCACTGACGAATAACAATAAATTAACCTGTGGAATGATCGTATTTTGTTTCGCGAAGATAAATTTTTGTTTTCTGTAATTTTTCCATAACAGTTCCTAAATTTAATATATCCATTATAAAAAGTTGTACAAAATGTATGTTTCATCCATCAAATGTGTTCTGTGGCTTAGTGTATTGAAATAATTTAGTTTTCAAATTATTTACATATTTGAGTTTGATATTATGCATTTTAATTATTTTTTGTTATATCTGTCTCCTGTTAAGAACAATCCATTAACGAAATAAAATTTTGTACTACATATATTTAAATCTTTTATGATAAAAGTAACCAAAATGTGTCTTTTATTCTGTTATGATTCATAAAAGATTCCATAACAGATTGTGGCATGCTGAATACCAAAAATGCAGTTCGTAAAAGATTTGTTGAGAATTTCGAAGTCTTGACAGCTTATTAGCAGATTTTTTAACAGATTTCATAGCAGATTAAGCATGCAGAATACCAAAATTATAATTCATAAATGATTTTTTGACAGTTTAAACTTTTGTATGAAAATTCATAACAGAATAGCAGAATAACAGAATAAAAGATCTCGCCGAATAGACCCAATTACCTTTCTACAAATTTTAGGCAAACAAACTAAAGCTATCTATTGGCACATAGTATAAGAAGCCCTGCCATCTAGTGTTTGTTAGAAATTTAGCAATTGATGTAGTGCTGGGGGACAATAAGACAAATTCCTGTTTCTTTCAACTTATACCTTAAAGATTGCTCTTATAGTTACATTCGAAATAAATGGAATAAATTTTAGCCCTGCAAAATAAGTTGTTGTTGGTCACGTGACAAATATTCAAATGCAAATTTTTTACTTATATTACGCAGTATTTTGTGTTAAATTCTATAAAATTTATTCGTTTCGTTTTTATCATATTTTTTTTTTTTTCATATTCTACAAAAAAATAACCAAACTCTGGCAGACGGCTTTTAAATTCTTAATAATTGTTAAAGTATGATTTAAAAAAGAAAATAAATCAAATTATCCATCTATCTTATTCTTTCGTCGAAAAGTTAAAACAAGAAATGAAATGTAATTTCAACTTATATTACGCAGATACACTGCTACACTGTTAAATTTTATTCGTTTGTGGAAAAGTAAAAAAAAAAATAAATTGATATTTGATCTAGCTTTAATCGTAATTCGTTCATCCCCAAAAAAACAATAATATAGTTGTTTATTGTTTTCTGTAGAAAATAGAGAAAAGGAAATTTTTTTATTCGTGTAGGGATTTCTTTGAAAAAAATCCCTTAAGCACTGGTTTGACTTGATAATATTCTTAACTACCGCAAGGACTGAAACGGTCGCTGGTGATGCTTTTTTCAAAAGGAACCATCGTGAAGTTGGCTCCTAGCAGTCCATATCTAGTATGTCAATGAACGACATACTTTACTTCCTGGCTGCGTTTGTAGCTTTGACTAAAAAATATAACATACAAAAGAAAATAAAATGCACGACTGGATCGCACATACTTGCTCCTATGTTTGATCACATTAATTGCAAAAGATTCTTAATAAAACTGCTAAATATTTTGAGATAATTAAGATGGTAGAAAAATTTGTTTTTCAAGTACCGTTATTTTTGGGCCTGAAACAACGATTTAAAAATCTGTTTTGGACAATCACTTAAAACGCCTAAGTACCAAGTTTGAACAAAATCGGTTCAGCCGTTTAGGCTACAGACAGACAGACAGGCGGAATTGCGGGACCCACTTTTTTGGAGCTCTCTATGATAATGTCATGTTTTTTTTTTACGAATACATAACTTGCCTTATAGTACCTATAATCGCAAGTAAAAATTGAGCAAAAATTAAATTAACGGACAGCAACAGAAGAAAATACATTGCTCAGCTAGGAATAGAGAAATAGTATCGGAACGAGTATAGACAGAAGGAAAGAAAAACTGAATTTTATTTTGCTTATTTTTACAATATTAATATTAAAAATTCAATACAAACAAGAAATTATACAAACAAACTTCCATCAAATTTAAGATCTAACATAAAACTTTTTGAAAATTATATTTATTATTGGTACATCGTTACGGGAACACACTTTTTGGTGCATCCAAGGTGTATGGACCGTTCTGAAGAATATTTATTAATAAAGAATTATTGTTTCATTGTTAAATAATCTAGATCTAGATATTTTGGAAGAAGCTATACAAAAAATAGTACGAATACGTCACAGCTTACTGAAAGATTTTTATTGTTTCCACTAGGTCTCTACTTATTGTATATAAACATTTCCGAATGCAAGACTCGCTACATACTTACTTACTTAGGTGGCGCTACAGTTCGGGCGAACCTGGGCCACAACCAACATGCCTCCCCAGCTAGCTCGTTCTTTGGCTAGCTGCCTCCAGTTACGCACTCCAGGTTGGTTGAGGTCATCTTCCACTTGAGCGCGCCACCTTAGGCGAGGTCTTCCTTGACTGCGTCTTGCCTCTGGGTTGGAATCGAAGATCCTGCGAGCCGGAGCATTGTTGTTCATACGCTCTATATGACCTAGCCATCTTAAACGTGATATACGTATTTTTTGTACCAGGTTAATGTCGCTGTACAGCTCGTATAGTTCGTGGTTGAACCTTCTCCTCCAAAGCCCGTTAACGCAGATAGGGCCGAAAATCTTGCGAAGAACCTTATGCTCGAAACGACTAAGGATGTCTTTATCCGCTTTTGATAGAGTCCATGTCTCCGCGCCATAGAGCAGGACTGGGATGATCAGAGTCTTATAAAGAGTCTTCTTTGTTTTTCGAGAGAGGGCTTTACTACTCAATTGCCTCCCTAGCCCATAGGAACAGCGATTGGCAAGAGCTATTCTTCGCTTTATTTCTAACGAGATGTTATTGTTAGATGTTATAGCGGATCCGAGGTAGACAAAGTCCCTAACTACCCCAAAGTTGCACCTGTCTATTGTGACGTTTTGTCCAATTCGCCGGTGTTGTGTGTCCCTTTTTGTGGACAGCAGGTACTTCGTTTTGGCCTCATTGATTGCTAGTCCCATCTTAGCCCCGCTACATAGCTTAGGAAAATCTCTGAAAAATATAGGTCATCTAGACAAAGTCCCAACGAAGAATGGAGCGCAATCAAAATAATTCCGAATAAAAAATGTTTTTTACAAAATCTTTAAAATTTGAAAATCCAAAAATATTTTAGATAAGTTGAGGTAGTTATTAACTTATCTAAATTATTAACAATTAAGTGTATTGCTATAATTAAAAAGGGAGTAGCTTTGAAAAAAGTCCTGGTCAAAACCAACGACAATGTATAAAATTAAAAACAATAACGGAGAAGCGCGGACATCTACAATATATGGAGAATTCGAAAGAGCTTGAATCTCTCTTCAAACTTACCGTACCTTTCCTTTACAATCTTTGCCAACAGTGGACGAAATGGCGCTGCCCAAATCGTTTCGTATTCAACAAAAGTTAGCTTAAAAGCCAAAATAATACCGATGGGAGTCACAATGGGTCCGTATAAAAGATACCTTATATCTATAAGCTTTCATGGAGATGGTGTGACTCGTTCAATTGTGAAATGCCAATGTTTTGACAGCTATTCTAGCTGCAGCTCCGTCTCTAATTTATTCAATCAACTACTGATGACTGTTGAGTTTTTTTTTGCCAAAAATTCTCTAAATTGGCTATCGAGCATAGTTGATCCCATCAGGACTCAAGAAAAGCTCACACAGCTCGGACAACTATGAATATTTTGTAAAACCAATTTCACAAACGTGAGATCTTCAGCTTCGTCGATTTGCATTGTCCGATTCACGTTTGCTAAGCCTTGCTAGTGCGCCAACATTATTGAAATACTAAAAATCACTAATTTACTGCCAGATGCTTTGAAAACTAATAATTGTTTATATAAGGACTGAAAACACATTAGATAATGCGGAAGCATCACTTCCTTACTAAAACATTATCAATAATCCAACACCTGCCATAGCATTATATGACTTTGTAATTGGCAACGCTTTATTCCTGATTGTTTAATGATATTAAAACAAACACTATTATAGCAAGCAAACGAAATCTCAAAACCCAAAAACAACTCCATTTTCAATCCCCCCACCAAAAAAAAAAAACTATACACACACTGTACATAGATTATACTTAACACACAAAACATAGCAGCTACTCGATAAATAATATTGACAAGAAACTAAATCAGCTTTTTTGTCAGGAACTCAGGCGGATGGACAAATACACACCACACAACACTACACCGCAACCACATTGAGGAAGCCAGCAACACTGCCAAGCCCAGATCGAACCCATTAATTTTCACTGATGATGTCGTGTCGAATCGTTCATCCTTAGAAACATCGCGTGACCTTAATTAGTTTTTTCGTATCAAAATATATTTGAACAGTTTTCAAGACGCCTGTTGGTTGGTGTTTCCTACTTTTTTTTGTGTTGTCCTTGTTGTGTTGGAAACTATAAGCTTCTGATTATCTTTATATCCTGTCACCCAACGCGTGTTACACAAGGTTTATCTTCTTTTTTTTCTCACACTACCTGACCTGCACGATGACTTGCGTGCGATATCGGGTATCGGCGATTTTTTCATGTTTCAGTTTATCGTTACTGGCTGGTAATGGTAATGGTCGACGGAGGACTTTATTGTTACGAGATGATCCCTTGGATATTTGAATCTTTACTATAATATGTTGATTCAATTTTCATTTAGGCAAAGTTGTTACAAACTTATATACGCGTGTTTGCCAAAGTATTTTCGTTATGTTAGTAGATTTGTGATTTATTTAAGGGAGTTTTTTTTTGTGATAAGTCACAAATTACACTAAACAGTGTTGTTTTTTAAATGGTGTTTACCTTAACTAATTCTCTTAAACGCTGACTCCGAAAATGTGTACCGACTTAGGAAAATATTAAATTAGTTCCAGACCGGCGTATAGTTAGCACCGTGATATCACGGATTTCAAAATTTTTGATTCCTATAATTAGGTGAACATTTCGTGAAATTTGGTTAGTCATTTTTAGAATTTGGTGAATCATGGTTTAAAAGTTATAAACAATTTAAGGTTAGACGTATAGTTAGCACTCGATAAGAACAAAATAAAGGTTTATTAGTATCAGTCGATGGGAAATGGTTTTCCGAATTTAGTGAGACTATGTACAAATTTGATGAAGCTATATTTCAATAAATAATTAAGAAAAACCAATTACAATAACAGTTCTATAAACAATTAACAATTAACAAACATACCTAAGCGTCGTAACGTAACGTAGCTAAATCTGTCATACACGAACACAAAACTAACCCATGTACAAGATTCTGTCCCAATTTTTGACGTTCGTTTGACGTCTTGTAGTCGCCAAAATATTTGGAATTTTTTTAAACAATTTTAACAAAATTAAACAAATCAATTCTCAGTGATTTGCAAAATTTGAAGCAGATAGCAGACTACCAGAAGTTTCCCGACCAATCAAGAACGCACTCAAATTTATAATTTTTTATACAAAAACCTTATCTTTAGAGAAAAAAGTATTCATTGTTCTGCAAGTTAACTAAACGAAAACAAGTTATTAAGCACGTATAACCCACTGCGAATCCAGATAAAAATTGTATTTGAAAGCTAAGTGAAAACTAATTCCGAAAAAAAAAGAAAACAAGATGACTACATTGAAAATCGTATTAAAGAAACGACGACATAACAGCCGTAAATAGGCAAAGGCAATTAAATAGAGGTCAAACTCTTCCAACAAACAAAATATATAAAACATCATTCTTAATAGGCTTTTCACACCAAACCCAAAACCGGGTTTTCAGCTAAAAGTTTACGAAAACTCGAAAACCGTTCACACCGAATACTTACAAGTTTTCGTTTGACATTTCAATTATTTTGCCACCACAGGTTGTTGTCTGTTGGGAATTGAAATTGAAATTACCCCAGACAGCTGTTTTTTGTTTTCGTTTTTCCTGGCAGCAACCCATCAGCTATTTATGTGCCCATTTAGCACTGAATGTTTCACAAGGTGTGTTGGATTTGTTCATCTTGCAAATCCAACATGTTTTTGACAGGTTTTATTTAAAACTTGTAGTTTATCAAAACGAGTGGTTTATCAAAAATTTATGAGAAAACTTGTGCTTTCGGTTTAGGTTTTCAGCCAAAACCGATAATTTCGCGAAAACCGTGTCTTGGGTTTGGTGTGAAAAGGCTATAACTCAGAGGTGACAACTGACAGTAGTTCGGACATGAGAAAGAAGTTTGGTTTCGTAGATCGATTGATACCAATAAACCTTTATTTTGTTCTTATCGAGTGCTAACTATACGCCTAACCTTAAATTGTTTATAACTTTTAAACCATGATTCACCAAATTCTTAAAATGACTAACCAAATTTCAGCAAATCTTCACCTAATTATACGAGTATGAATCAAAAATTTTGAAATCCGTGATATCACGGTGCTAACTATACGCCGGTTAGTTCCAGTTTTATTGGAAAAATGTGTATTTCACACACTTACCCTAAAAGGATGTGAAAAATAACTGGCTTAACTTGATAGGTGCACTCGAATTTTACTTTGGACTAACGGATAAGGTCTCAAATATCTTTTCCGGACCTTTTCTGCAAGCTAAAGCTTCAATTTTTGGTTTTATATGTATCAGATAGCGGTATCCGACACAAAAAGTCTCGGTTCAAGTGGTTGTTAAAACCGTGTGACATGGTGACAGTGTTTCGTCAAGAGTGTATTTGCTTGTGTGACACTATCTGGTTAACATTAATGGAGTCACGGCACTGTTATAACAGTATACAGTGTGACTGTATAACAGAGTGGAAGTCTTCACATTTTTCTATGTGTCGCTGTGGAAATATTCAGTTTTTGTTGCGACAGTGTATGAGCTAACTGTAGCACCATTAAATTATTCTATTTTAAGATCAACCGTGTGCGGAAGTGTAAAGAAATGCAGAGTAAAAAGAACTAAAATGTTTGTTGTTTGTGCTTTTGAGAGACGAAATCGTGAATTTTTCGGTGTGAACACCAATTTTAAATCTCGAAAGATTTCTACTGAAATCTCAGATTTCTCTTTGGTGGAAACATAGTATAATCTGACAAACGAAAATGCTATGTTTTGTAATCAAAAATGACAAGAAACCGAGCAGCATAAAAAACTATATTGATGTGTAAAATTCAATAAGCCTTCGACAGGGGTAGAATTGAAAATTACGCTACAGCTCTGTATATAATACCACTGTTACCACTGGAACTCATTTGAGTCAAACGGACTCATTTGTTTTAGGTTTGTTCATGGACTCATCTTTTTTAAGATTTTACTCATTTTTTTAAGAACGAGTAAATTTAAACTTGTAAGCACTTTTATTTCATTTTGCAGAAAATATTTTAAAAAATTGAATAGTCTGAACTACGCTTCTATTTCCTTTCCTTCCTTTGGATAAAACATAGAAGATTTTCGGATGGATGTTTAAAAATTAAGATATTCGCGTGAAGATCCTATTTTTGAAAAAATTTCTAATTTTATTATAAACTTAAAAGAGATTTTTTTATTGGGACTCATTTATTTTCAAAATGACTCAACTTTTCAGCCACTGGACTAATTAAAAAGGAAAGTGGAGATATTATTTCTGGACAAAATTACTTTTGTTACAAATTGCCTTCGTTAAGTTAAATAATGCCGGATTTACACGAGTGACAAATTACCATTAATTCATGCAATTAAACTGGCAAATAATGGAAAAATGAAATCAATAATGATAACCATTTACACGGGGTAAAATAATGACTGATAATGGCAATCTGCCATTAAAGAATGAGCAAGCTCATTCTTCCTCGCGGTGTGCCATAATTTTCAAAATGGCATCATTGTGGACTTACATGACTCCATTATAATGGCAATATTTAAGGTCAGTGAAATATTTTTAATGACGAAAACAATGACAAATTTTTAAACCATTTACACGATTTTGTCAGTAATGTCAATAAAATGGAAGAAATAATGGCAATTTGTCACTCGTGTAAATCCGGCATAGGGTTTTTATTTAGTCATTATCGAATTTTCCATAAACAAATTACAAAAACAATAAAGCTTGCTTTTAAATTTGTTTTATTATTGTCGATTTAATCTATTCACAATATTAATCTTTGTTATATTAAAACTACGAGTTTCGGAATCTATGTTCCATTAATTTGTTTAAAATGGTTGGAGAATTCGATAAGGAATTTAGTTAAAATGGCTGAAGAATTCGATAAGGGAATTTTAAAAAAAGGTTCGGAACTTGGAAGGGAGTTTTTCCTCTTAAAACATCCCTTATCAAATTCACCAACCATTTTTTAAAAAACGAAGTAATTCCACGAACCATTAACGTAAGACCGTACCCGACTAGACTGTTATGTATTGCATTTAACTTTTTTTTATATTTTAAGCGTGTGCTGGGATTGAAAGAAATGCAATTATCGTGTAAAGGCATTCTTTGAACAGAAATGGGAATGAAGTAGAATCAACGCTTAAAAATCGCACACGTGTTCCATTTAGGACACTTACCCAAAATATAGCGCACAAAATGTATTAAACTCTCATTGACATACTAGATATGGACTGTTAGGAGCCAACTTCACGATGGTTCCTTTTGAAAAAAGCATCACCAGCGACCATTTCAGTCCTTTCGGTAGTTAAGAACATTATCAAGTCAAACCAGTGCTTAAGGGATTTTTTTTGCAAGGATATCCCTATCAATTTATTTCTTTTTACTTTTCGACTAAACAAATAAAATTTAACACACACTGCGTAATATAAGTTGAAATTACATTTCATTTTATGTTTCAACTTTTCGACGAAAGAATAAGATAGATAGATGATATGATTTTTTTTTTAAATCATACTTTTACAATTATTAAGATTTTTAAATCATATATAACTATGAATTTGAAAGCCGTCTGCCCGAGATTGGTTATTTTTTGTACAATATGTAAACAAAATATGATAAAAACGAAACGAATAAATTTTAAAAAATTTAACACAAAATACTTCGTAATACAAGCTTAAATTAAAAAACTTGCATTTGAATATTTGTCACGTGACCAACAACAACGTATTTTGCATGGTTAAAATGTATTCCATTTATTTCGAATGTAACTCTAAAAGCAATCTCTTAGATACAAGCTGAAAAAAGGGAATTTTTCTTATTGTCCCCCAACACTACGTCAATTGTTAACTTACTAACAAACACTAAATGGCAGGGCTTCTTATACTATGTGCCAATAGATAGCTCTAGTTTCCTTGCCTAAAATTTGTAGAAAGGTAATATCGACAGCAGATGGTGTTCAATTTGTTTTTTCTTTTCGCCGCTTGGCCTGAAATAGTCGCTGAAAGCAGGGAACCATATTTTTTGCAAATATTGTATGGAAATGAATCACAACTAGCAGTCCATATTTAGTATGTCAATGTTAACTCTATTCTGCAATCGTTGCAAAAGAAGAAGCAATTTTTAATTTTAAATTAATAACATGCATTTCAAAGCTTCGAACTTCATATGTGTTGGGTTGGTGCAACAATTGAACCTACGAATCTATTATTGTCGAGACATTAATTTAAGCTTACATATTTATTATTAAATTGTTAAGATAGTGTAACAAGAATGAATAATAAAGAATTTAGTCTTAAGACCAACCTCAAACAATACTTTTTCTTTTTGTTTAAATAGACAAACATAATGTGTAAAAGCAGACTTAAACGATTTCTTTTTTTGGTTGTTTTGTCTTTTTCACAGATTGCGTGACTGGTATAGAAATGTAAATGGAAAGAAGTAACGAAAACACAACTGAAAATATCAGCACTTTTTTTGATTGAACTTTTACGTTTTTGATTTGCCAACTGTATGCTTCTCGCTGTAAGAAAATTAATGTAAATAAAAATTAATTTTCATTATTAAATACGGTATATATAAAAAAGCAAAGTAGATAGTTACATAAATTTTATATCAAACTCCTATAAACACTTTTCTAAATACCGTACTTTACACAACAAGCTGCTTAAATATCGCAGCCTTGGGTTCAACTAAAAAGTTTTTATTTCTTGTTATTCCGTTAGTGTATTGTTTGAATTAAATTCTGTTATACATTAGCATATTCTCAGTCTTCAACTACACTAAAAGCGAATTTCCTGTAAAAGTGTAATCGAAACCTTAGATTACATTTTCATACCCAATACAACAACTTACTCCGCAAATCCGAAAATTTTAATCAACTACACAAACCATTTTTCTTCATCAAACAGAATTCTAGATGTCACCTAGATAGATTATTATAATAACGAAGGAAAACTAAACGAATCATTGAAATGAGTGACATAGTAAGAACTAAAACAACTTCATCTTCTCTTGGCTATTGTGAATTCTTATCCAATTAGCGTTTTATTATCCATTGTGTTGTACAATCAGCTTCCTTCGGGTGTCGGCTGTCATTAAATTTAATAAATTTTCAAGTAAAACAATTGAAATTATTCAAAGAAAACTGTAAAAAAATATTCTTTAATGTTATGTGATGCAAGCAAAATAAAGTTCAGTTCACATTTAATTGATTATCATGTAATAATTTTCCAATAGAAAAACTTGTGTGTTATTTTGTTTGATGCATTTTTATTTTCTTCATGCTGCATACACTACAAAAAAAAAATAATACACACCTACTCGGCTTATCTCTTTCTAACATAAACTGAGTTGAACTGCTTCTGCGTTTTTTCCGTCACATTTTCGGAGTTGGCTCTCGGTTGGTTCGTTTTCTCGCTCATTCCTTGCTTGCTTTTAGTCGGAGTCGGAAAGCAGATCGAGACAAGTTGATTGTGGATTTTTTGCGTCTTCGCCGTGTGGGTGAAGAAAAGAATAATATAAATAATTGCATGCATTATGCAGTGAATTACAAAGTTACAAAAAAGTGCATGTTAAAATAAAAATATTTATTGAAATACGTAAAAGTTATATTGAAAATGAACTTTTAAATACCTGAAAATCGTACCTATCCTTTTTTCCGTCTCGAAAGGATTTTTTCTTCGGTCATGCAGGAGTGCGAACAAGATGGCGTACTATTTTCTTCCGTGTGTTTGAATGAGATGTAAAATATATGTCGTCTGGAAAAGGGGTTAGACGACCCTCCTCCCTTTTCATCATCATTTAGAGCTTGTGTGTAGATTGTGAATACTTTTCCTTGTCGAAATTTTTTTTTCGTTTAATTTTTATTTAATACCTACTTTTTTTTTTAAATCGGGTCCGAAATTGCAATTTTCAAGGATTATCCATTTGAATTCGAACTTAGATTCCTTCCTGTCGCTAAGGGATAATACAGCTGAATACCAACAACAACAATAACCAACCAATCAAGAAGAGGGCGCTTCCCAGAGTCATAAAATTAAATCGACCGGTGAAGGCGGTGAGTAACGTCAAAAACCAAACAAAAATCAATAATAATATTTTTTGCTTTTTAATAAATTTTCTTAAGTTGTGACGAAGTTGCGAAAATAAAAAGTCAACATTATTTTCATTCGGGAATCACTGAATTGGAAACTATTTTGTATAAGTACCTATTAACTGTGAGTCTTGAAAAAAAAAGCCATTTCCAAAAGTCAAAGAATACAGAAATCATTCTACAAAAAGTATAGGTAGTCTGAAAAAATTATTATATTACTCTTGCATGAGTTGGTGCGTGTGTGCACAGGACGGGGGGTGTTGTTCCTGTTCTTAGTTATCCTTGTTTTGTGGGAAAACAATAGAAAAAAGGAACAGACGCAGTACCTCCTATCTGTCATCGTCATCGTTTCGCTTTGGCTGGTGTTTTGCTTAGTGCATGGGATAGACTTTACTTTGCATAGAAAATCGCAGACGCCTTGTCTGGAGCTGGTGTGGTATGGTTGGCTGGGGGTGAGTGCACATTATGCTAAATTTTGTTAGGTTTGGTGTTTGTTGTTGGTTGGGGTCTGTTGTGTCATTCTGATTTGTCATAAATAACAGAAAAGAGCATCGGCAGTGAACTAAACACAGGAGAATGGTTTTACGAGCTCACCAGTCCAGTCACCAACACCACACAGAGAGATGACGACACGACAATGACGCTGTCAACCATCAACCAAGAGTGGCGTTGGTAGGCACAATCGCAACGGAAATGCACTTTAAATAAAACCCTGCCTTGCACTTTATTTTCATAAAACAAAACATAAAGCAAAATTGATATTTTTCGTTTTGAACGACTGTCAGTTGTGCGATTCGTGGGTTTAATGGACGACAACGTGGTTGTGCTTGTGGTTGATGCAGATATCTGGCTTTGGATAGACAGACAGAGAGACACAAATTGGAAACGCGAGTGATTCAATTAGAATTTAATCGATTTTCAGATTTTTTTTTTTAATTTGTTATAATGGACCGGTAGGTTTAGTATTTAAATTTTTTGTTCGTAAATGGAAGCATGGAACTCTTGTTTGCAGGAGCCATTGACAAACACAGTTGGGAGTCTAATTCTACGTATATACTGACTATTTTGAATGTGCTCCAATTAGAATTTTGAGTGCGTGTTTTGATAATTTGTAGCAATTAAATGTCAGAACTGGGTAGGCAGGTAGATAGTATACCTACGGAGGTAGAGAAAGAATGAACATGTGCCTACCTACATATACATATATTGCAATCTTTCACATTTGGTTTAATTTTCATTCGCTGTAATCTATGCCGATACATACATATATCTGTGTTCAATGAGGCTGTTCGGAACAGATTAGAACACTTTAGAACAGAAAAGTACAGGATTTTGCTGTTCAATGAGAAATTTTCTATTCTAAACTGTTCTGGGGGTCAATTTCCGATCTGTGAAGTTTTGAAGTGAAAAAAAATATCACACAAAGCACACACCTAATGCGATTCTAGAACTCATTGTGATAAAGTTTGTACTAAAAAGCACTAAATGATAGATTCTGTCATTTCTGATTAAATTTTTTGTTGGGAAAGGTAAATATTTCATTTCAGTTTCTAAATTTGCTTCCGGAATAATAATTCATTTAATAAATTAATAAAAGACGTCGTACTGAACAATTGTGGGTTTTATATTATATTCAATAGTATCTCTGTTTTGAGTAAGATTTATTATTTTTTCATGTGAGGATATTGAGGCTTTCCCTTCGAGATGGGCAGAATCTATTTGAAGTTACAACTAGGAGCACTTTATTGAACTTCGATTCCCAAAACATTTATACATGGATTTAATACGTGAATTGAGAGCATTCTTCAAAAACACTCAACTTATAAGTGCGCTTCAAAGCCATTTAAATGTGGTAAAGTGCTCTGCATTTTTTTGCAATGGGTAGTTTTCAACGATCTGTCGCGGGAATGAGCACCGTGATGTCGGCTGTCGTGAATCTGTTGATTTAACAATTTAGTTATTTACTCGAATTCACACAAATAAATATAATTGTTGCTTACTTGTCATGTGCCAAATCCTGTTTTTCTTCTTAATATTCGATTAGAAACATTTTCTTCACAAAACAATTGACTGTGATAAAAAAAATTATCATATGAAAAATGTTTGACATTTAACTTCACTTTTTCACGAATCGAGAATCGAATTAGACGTGAAAGCGTGATAAAATTTATCACTTCACATCTTCACAGATCGGGAATTGACCCCTGGATTGGTGTTCAATGAGTCTGTTTGAAACACTTTAGAACAGGATTTTCTGCACTTGGTTTTTAGGTAGAACAGATTTGTGAGAACTGTCACAACCAATTGTTGTTGTTAAAAAAACATTGCGGTATTAGATTTAGTAGATAAATCATTTTACGTGTCGGAGTCATCTCAATTTCATGAAAAATATATATTTTTAAATAAATTCAACTCACTCTATTTCAGATTATTTTTAAGAATATTTCTCCAAAAATAAACGAACTTGAATTGTAGATAAACAACAACAATTTTTTTTTATAATCTCTGTCAGATGACTGACTGTTTTAAGTTGTTCTACCTTGTTCTGAAGTTTCTCACAAATCTGTTCTGTTCTATTCTGTTCTAACTTTTTCTTCACTGAACAATCTATGTCAATTTCTATATACATATGTGTGAAATTTCGAAAAAATCGGTTAAGCCATTTATGATATATTAAATTTTAAAATTTGAAGATTTCACTTCTTCGGCTTTTTTGGTCGTGATAATTTATTAATGAAAGATATTCATTAGTTTTCCCAACGTTTCGACTGAGTTTTCAGTCTTCTTCAGGGGCACTTTATTAACCATGAAATAAAAAAATTAAGAGAAACATTTGTATGCTTACATTTAGTTGTTAAGATTTTACACTTACAATTATTAATGAAACTATTTTATCCAAATTACATATATATATATAAAAATTTTTAAAAAAATGACAGTTTTTTTATTGAATATTTAAATTAAAGCACTTCTTCTTAGTTAGAAGTTAAGTCAACAACTGTTTAATAAAATTTTCTTTTAAAAGAGCAACAAAACTATTGATGTATGTATGTATGTATCGCAGTTATTTAGAGACTAGGGAACAGTACACCGACGAGATACACTGTGTATCCTGCTTCCTGTTCATGTTATTTTTGTTATTCAAAATGTGCAAAGTTTCTAACGTATATCGTTTCGATGTATGTTTTTCCGTTTGAAGAATTTGCACATTTTTAAAGTCTGGAGCATGATTTTTTTCTAAGCTGTGACTAGCAAGAGCTGTTTTCTGAGAACTTTTGGACTTTATATCAGATTTGTGATTTGAGATCCTTTGTTTTAAAAGCTGCTTGGTAGTGCCAATGTAACATTGTTCACAATTTTCTCTTTCGTTGCCTAGGCAATTGATCTTATATACAACGTCTGTACTTTGATCCTTTTCACTTTTCTTGTTAAGTTTTGTAAACAGTGTGTTAAGTGTTTGGTTGGATTTGTAAGCAACATTGACATCTTTAGCTTTGCTAGCGATGGTTTTCTTAAAACTTTCAGCAAGTTTCGGCACGTAAACCATACTTTTGAAATAACCTGCTCCTTCATGTTTATTGCTTTGTTGGTGATTGGTTTGGTGTTGTGCTATTAATTCGCGAATCATATCTAGCGGATACCCATTATCAATAAGAATTTTTGTTATTTTCTCTTTGTTGGCGGGATGGAATTTCTTTTCACTAATCGTGAGGACTTTCTTAATAAGGTTGGAAGCCGTATTGACTTTAATATGTTTCGCTTGATTTGATCGAAAATTTACGATTCTTCCGGATGCTGTCTCTTTTTGATGCCAGTCAAAGGTGAGTCTGTTTCTCTCACGATTAATTTTTACGTCCAAAAATGCTATCGTTTTGTTTTTTTTCCTTTTCCACCGTGAATTGGATTTTGGAGTTGAATGCGTTAAGACTTTGCAAAACCTTGTCAATCTCACGATTTTCCATTACTGCAAATATGTCATCAACGTATTTGGTGATGAATTTTGGCGGATTTATTGCATTGAACGTTTCTTCTAACAAAAAATCTAAGACAAGGTCGGCGATGGTAGGTGAAAGTGGATTCCCCATTGGGATTCCATGTATTTGTTTATATAACGTTGGGAAAACTAATGAATATCTTTCATTAATAAATTATCACGACCAAAAAAGCCGAAGAAGTGAAATCTTCAAATTTTAAAATTTAACATATCGAATTGGTCAAAACACTTTTAATTACATTTATGATATAGTCGAAATAAAAAAAAACGGTCCTATGGAAAAAATTTATTTAAAATTTATTTTTCAAATATATGATCTGTCGTACCTAAAAAGCTGCACTGGTTTTTTTAAAATTAAAGTCGTTAGAGCCGTTTCCGAGCAGGTACCGTTATTTTTTGAGCTAAAAAAATTTTCAATTTCCCCTCTTTACAATACCTAAAAAACTCTATATACCAAGTTTGAAACAATTCGGCCCACCCAGTTTGGGCTGTAGGTGTCTATACATACATACATACATACAGATTGACAGACGGACAGACATTTTAGACCATCTTTTTTCGTCTTCGCTATCATCGTAATGTCATGTTTGATTGTTATCTCAAAACTTTTTTTTTTTGATGAATGCTTAACTTGCCTTATAGTACTTATATCGCAAATAAAAATCGTCTGGCCATATTACCCAAAAAAAAAAACAAAATACGTATCAAGTTTGAATAAAATCCATTCGCCAGTTTGGGCTTTAGACTAACGGACAGGTGCAATTGCAGGACCAACTTTTACGTAATGCCAAGTTTGATCAAAATCTCAAGCTTGATTTTTTTCGAATCCAAAACCTGCCATACAGTATACATATGTTTATATATACATAAATCATAGGTGCATTCATAAATTATGTTATGTTATATTAACTTTTATGTATGAATGGATTATGAACTATCTGCCTATTTTGTCCGTTCCTAGCGCTACTTTTGCTGTTATTTTACGCAATAAATCCTACGCCTACGTTCTGATAATGTGCGGGTTCCGTATAGGTACTTATACATAAATTCAGGAATTTGAACTTATTCTTATAACCCAATCGCCTTATCCTTTAAGCCTTTGAAAGAATTATTTCCTTTTGTCTTATTTATACTTCCTTATTTTTGTGGATTCTCTGGTAAAAAAATGTATTAATTAACCATGGCATATAGTTTCATATCAAATTGTTTCGAACGGCTGAAATAGAATAAGTAGGTACCTACCTTTGCGCTCCAATTATTTGTGCACAAAATCACATAATAAGGATACTTAAGCTTAACAACCTCGGTCAATAGCCTTTTTTTTTATAAATTCTACAGATTTTCATAAACAAAAAAGAGCAAATTTCAATTATTTTATCGTTGAGACGACAGATGAGTTGAGCCAAAAAATATCCTACCTATAGTGATTCTTCCATTTATACCCTCATATTACTCTGGAACACCACAAGCTACCTAACATTTATGTGCAAATAATTTTTCTACTGTAAATGGTCTCTTTAGTGCCACTCTCGGTATACCTCTTAAGCTTTGGTTTTGCTTTTTTCGTTTTTTGTACAACTTACAATAAAGTGGAAATGTGAGTTTTAGGCAAAATGTCACGTTCCACCTCAAGTCGCAATGAAATCTATACTTCAAGGGTGGGTGAGGAAAGGACTCTTGTAAGGGTTCTATTTTTTACCTTCCTGTCGGTCGGTGCTTGAATGTTGAATATATATTGAAACTACTTTACTTTACTATGTAGACGATTGCTGCTCGCAGTAAAAAGTACCTGAAGAAAATAGTGTTGAACATGATATTCCACCTATCCGAGGCAGTTGGTGACATTTTTTTTTTTTTTTTTCAGAGATGCCTAGGGGTGAACTTTTGGCATATTTCTTTTTTCATTTAAAGCTAAACCAAAGTAAAAAGTAACATTGTGCGAAATTGAGAATTTTTATACTATTTAATTAAAGGGTACTTCTGTGTCTCACGTATTTTGATAACTGAGATTTTGTTTAAATAACGGCTCTTGTAAAGCTGATGGTTGAATATGATATACAATGATACAAACTGACTTCAACTATAAAAATGATATCCTAGAAATTCCAGAACCCTACAGGTAACAGGTAACAGGAAGTGGATTCTACCCAGGTAGTAGATTTATCGATACGAAAGCCAATTGACAACTTGCACATACATATGCACATACAAGATTTGTTTGATTCTTGTACTTGATCGGTGCCACCATTGTGTGCGTACTGACCAGCCCCACATTTTTTTCGCAGGGAAGGCAGTCAAAGACAAAGTTGTCAAATGTCAAATCAGTAAGGTGGCAAGAACATACGTTGCAAACAAAAAATATTTTTTTTGTGGAATTTACAACAATTTACTTACAGTCCTGAGGTATTCAATGTGACATCAAACCCTCACGCAACTTTTTTAGTAGTTTTTTTTTGACAGTTTATTGTAATGAACTTATGCCGCTTTCGTTTCAACAGAAACGCCGTCAATTTTTTTCTGGAAATATAAATCGCTTAACAAAAAAGATCTTTTTTGGTAAAATAGATCCGTTTTGAATCCCTTTTTTCGAAACGTATGAAATTTATTTAAAATTGGTCCAGTGTTTATGGCTAACAACTGCATTAAGAACCAACTTATATTCCTTTTGCTATGGAGGTTATTAAGGTTGTTTTTGCAGATCTTTAAAAATAATATGCATAAAGGGTCGCACTAACTTGCTCTTGTCGTTAAAAACTATGAAGTGTGCAGCCATATTGAAGATGTATGGTAAATGATTCAAGAGTTAAATAATTGCGTTAACTGAGATCTGGTTGCTCAATTAAGTATCATTCAGTTAACTGCCAGAGGAATAAATCTACTCGGTTCATAAACTCTTATAGTTCAAGAAAAGATCTGTTCTTTCTTACAAAAGATTACATCTTTTTGAAGTTTGGGAATTTCATTCCAACAAAAAGAGCAAACCTAGATCAGATCTCAACACGAAAGATCTGATCTTTGGTGGGTAGACATATTTGATCTGAATGCACGCATACACGTAAAACGTTTTTTCTGTCAAACATCAAATGGAAAATATTTTGTTATTAATTTATTGTGAAATTGTTCCAGTCCCTGCTAAAAAATTAAATTTTATAAATTAAATGGAGTCTTGTATTGCTTTGTCTTCATCTTCCTCATTGTCTGATGTTGAAGATATGTTTTTTTTTCAGAAATGTGTGTGTCAGTCATTCAGCATTGGACGCGTTCGGTGCAATGCCGATAAGCTAGCCAAGATACCTAGTAGCGGGTTTTTTTTTTCGAACGATCCAGGTAGCTTTCTCTGTTAAGTCAGTTGTATTGCATACAAATCTGATAATAATTTTTGGGTAGCTTGAGATTTGTGTTTGACAACACATGTTTAGTTCATCAACTGGTCTTTCTTAGGCGTTACAACAACAAAAAGCAATCCGGATTGCTTTATGTATGCCGCCGAACGCGGCCAATACTACAATTAAACTTGGACACAAAGTTTCATTGAAAAGATCAATTGATCTTTGAAATTTAAATGAAACGCGCTATTAGATTGTAATCTATCATTAAAATACGCTAAACGCATGCATAAATATTACGCAGTACATAAAGAATTATGTAGCCGCTATATGCTAAACCTTATGCAATAGACATTCGGCTACCCATTATAGTAGACGTATGTGCTTATGTCAAAATAAAGTCTTAATATGAATATGAATTTATCCCTGTACCGAAAGATATTTTGCTTGGTCGAGGATCGACATCCTGAGAATAGTGGCTTACACACAGCATTGTCGTTGGTGCATCCAAAAAATATACATTTACTTACCCTTAATAGAGAGGAAAGTGACATGGGAGATGTCAAATGACTTTTCGTTACAATATCACTTTTTTATGTAGTACAACTTTCCAATGCTTTTAGCTTAGGTTGCGGCTATGTAGCATAAGGTAATGGATAACATTTTTGCGTTTAGAAAAATTATAAAGTGTCTTATGTACGTCCATGCCTATGCACTACCGGAGCAATGAGGACATGCCCTACACTTTACCACATTGAATGTGGTCATAGAAAGTGCTGGTGTGGGAGCTATCATGAGATTGTCAAAGGAAGGTACTGCGACATGTAAGGACATTGGTCTTAACAAACTTATATTCATATCCCAGGAGATAACATTATTAACAAATATAACTTCGTGAAAAACTTTTAAACTTTTAAAGTAGCAAAAAAGAGTCGGTTGGCGAATCAGTGAACTACACACTTAAAGCAAATGCCATGGTGCACTGATGAATCGACAACAACCGAAGGGACTGGGGCAGGAAATTTGGGCCACAAACCAAACTTTCCTTACCGATTGGACAGTCTAATGCAATCGGAAAATTTCAGAAAGAAATCTCCGGAGAAATTAAAGTAACAGAAACATTGCCATCATGCCAAGTCGCTTTCAAAGCACTAAACTCCTACACCATTAGCTCTAAACTTGTACGGGAGTGTGCGAAGAGGCTAAACGAACTGGTTAATAGTAACAATGTAACGCTTGGTTGGGTACCAAGTCACGTTGGTGCACAAAGCAGTGAAGATGCAGCAGACTATTTAGCCAAAATTGGAGCAACAACACCCCTAGTAGGTCCAAGGCCCTATTCCGGATTAGGAGAAATTGTAATTAAAATAAAATCAAAACAGTAAAGGAGGCCAAAAGACTAAAAATCTAGAAAGAATTCCCTAAGCTCAGACAGGCCAAACTATTTGTTGAGATCTACAACAAAGAACGTTTCACATCTAATAAGCTTAAGTAGGAATAACCTAAGAATAATCACGGTTATACTTACGGAACACTACAAGCTAAGAAGACACCAAAGACATATTGACAATGTATGCTTATTGCTTAATGGTTAAACCGGTGATGATTCAACCGCTGATTTTTAAATTAAGTATCAATCAACTGTTATTGGAATAAAGCTACTCAGCTCTTAAATTCTCAGATTGCATTGGTTTGTGTACGGTTCAAAAACTCAAAAATGTTAGGACCAATTGAGCTCAAATTTGTATACGATATACATACAACCCACTTCAATTCAATTAATTAATTGTTGTCTTGTCAACTCAGGAACGTATCGTTCGATTTTTACGATTTTTGAATTGATGGATTCGTACAGTCCCAAGGAAGGACACTATAGGCGTTTTTATTTTTTAGTTCAGAGCAGAGTTTGAATTGTCAAAAAAATTGTTTGTGTTTCTTTTTTAACTCAGAGCATTCAGAGCTCCAAATGTGTGTTTCTTTTTTCGTTTTGAACATGTGTAGATCGCACTCAACGTGCTCGAAGATAATTGACTGAGCATGTGAGTATAAATTGCTGAACGCACAAAATACCATGTGTGTCAAGAAGGAAAATAGGAAGAAAAAAATAATTTGTGTTATATTGCTTTTTATGATTAAAATGAAAATGTGTTCTGATTTGTGTGGTTCAAGTGTGTTTAAAAAACATATCAGTGTTCAGAGTTCGCTCTGTTTGGAACAAGTTCAGTGCATAATTTATGTGTTCGAACTGTTCAGTGCTCTGCTCTGAACGAAAAAAGAAAAACGCCTTATGTATAAACCCCAGGAAGATTCGAGTTTTTATTATATTTGTTCGAAAACAGATGACGCTGTCCATCGTCTTGTGACATTTGTTGATAAATCTAAAGAACTCCAGGTGCTGTAGTTAATCCATATGCCATTTTGCATAATGAGGGTTGTCCTTTTAGTTTTATCATTCCTATAATTGAATTGAATAATATAAAATATTTTTTGATCATTTTTTTTCAAAATATTTTCGAACAATTATTTCAGGATTATCATGTGAAATTCATTGTGATTTCCATGATTTTTACATTGCACTGTAAAAACTAACCAATGGTTTTTATTTCGTTTCTGTGCAACTGGATTTAGGTAATTTGCGAATTAGTTTAAATTTTACTGATACTTAAACGAAACCAACTGATATTTTGAATGCGAGTTGTTTGGAATTTTGTAATTCAAAATTAAATTGCTGTGGAGTTACATTTATACAAATTCGTCGACTCCGTGATAGATGAAAACGAAGCCACCAAGTATACATACCACGGAATTTGTATTCTTTAGATGTTCCGAACTTACCGCCACAAAATTTAAAGTTGAAAGTCGGCTAAGTTATAATTTTGTTGCATAACTTTAATGCAAAAACCGAAACTTTGTAACGGAAATTAAATTAAAAAGTTCTAATCAAATGTAATTGAAGAGACAATTTGAGGGGAAATTAAATATGTTCTCTTTCCGCGAATTCGGCTTATTCTGAACGATATACCGTTCGTATTTAAGTGTCTTCAAATTTCCGTACATCCGCCGTACTTGCCCCAGGGAATATAACAAAAAAAACTATGCACTTTAGTAAAAAAGCTGAAAATATTGACATTGTTATACTTCAGTTATTGTATTTAAAAGATCTTCTGAATAAGGAATTTGAATTGGCTGAATTATATGAAGCTGCATGTGAATCATCGGAATTATTGTTTTCATATTCAGTAATGAAGTTTGCCGGGCAGCTAGTATGAAATTAAAAAATAATAATTGAATTTTTGGCCATAGACAATTGTTAAAAAGTCAGTTTTTTGTTTTTTGAAAGCAATAAATACCTATAAAAAAATGTCATATAAACAAGAAAAAGCTAAATAAATTATAAACTAATTCGTAATTACTAACCATTGGCCAATTTGTTTATTAAAAACTGTCTTTTCTCTAAAGAATCACCCGTAAATGAAGGTAGCTATTTATATAATTTGAATGCAATGTCTGTTCTAAATAACAAACCGAGTCAACATTTTTAATTATCTTTAATTTCTTATACAAGCGCAAGCGAAATAGTTTTCTCGCCTCGCGAGCCTTTACATAATTCCTATCCTATTGAAACATGAAACAATACTTGTATACTCCCTCTCGTTAGTTCCTTCCTTCCTTCGTGTTTTCCCTTTTGAGATGGTCCTCCTCTTCTGAATGGAATACAAGTAGCTCTAAAAAAAAAAAACTAACTATTTTTAATGTGAATATGTAGCCATCATAGTGGCTGATTCTGAATTACAATGAGAAAGTTTTCTTATTCTGAGTTTTTCATTCGGTTTTGTTTTGCTTTGTCGTAATTGCGGTATTGTAGTGGCACAGGGTGTTAAGGCACATTATGAATAATAAGCACCGTGTGATGTACTCTTCTTATAGCAATCATAAAACATGGAGTTATTGCTTTATTTTGTTCCTTGGTTGAGAGCGAAACATTAAAACCTCATATTTCCATTACTAGCCATTAAACTTGGTAAAACAAAAACAATTAGTATTACTTTCATTTTATGACTTTTTTTTCAATTTTAAAGTGTTTTTTTTTTTAGAAACATGGTTGACTGTAAATTTTTGATGATGATGGAATAATGATGAATAATAATATTGACTGTAAGGTTTAAAATTTATTTACTGCAATGCAAATAATTACAAAAGATGCCTGATAGGAAAACTGATCAAATATGAAAAGTTGAATCAATAATTGCCAGCCAGTTTTAACGGTTGTTTGGAATTTTGATTATTTTATATTTATTTTATTTGTTTACTGCTCGTATATTGGTAAATGTTCTGCACATTCAATGTAATTGAATTAAAATACATACATAGCTATTCATATAAGTACTTCTCTTTAATTAACAAACTTTCGGAAAAACTGAATTTTAATTACTGTAAATTTGCGTGTACATTAGTGGTAAAAAGCAAAGAGACAACAAATTAGAATAAATGAAAATTATACAAATTTTTAAAAAATTCAATATTAAGCGCAGTGAAAGTTGGCGGCAAAATACAGAAGTAGAATCAGTTTTTTTTTAAATAATTGAGTGCTTACTAAAGGGGGCTTGACTGTCCTTAATATGTCAAGCACAGTAAGAGCTTTAGGCAAATAGGGAAGGATTTAAGAGGAGATACCGATGTACATGGCTTTGAAGTTCAGAATATCGAATTTGGAGGGACAAATAGAGCCTGGTAAAGTATTACAGATTCGACTAAAGAAAGAATCTATATACTTGATAGAACACCCAAAGTTTGACTTAAAGGTAAACTGATGAGCATTCCTAGAAGAGCGAGTCTTATGGTTGAATAGTTTTAGGGGAGATGGGCTATTTCTGTAGAACATTATTTATAAAAGGAGCGATAAAATAATGAAATGCATGAAACATTCCGACGGTGTTCGAGAGATTTAAATGTTTCCATTATAGTTCTAGCGTCATTCTTAGAGCTCTATTTTGAATTTATCTAAGAGACTCAGAGAATGAGTTTTTGGGAGTACCTGCCCAAATATGCGAATTATACTCCAACTTTGGAGGAATGAAGGCCTTATAGATTAAAGACTGATCAAAGCAAACGACTGAAAGCTGATCGGTTTCGTCAATGCAGGTGCCGCTCCTGATAGCGACATTGGGGTAGGATTTTCTTTAACGACATAAGACAACACTGAGTTTTTGAAGCATTAAATAATTTATACGCCGTTTTTTATTCTCCATTGGGCAATGCTGTCATTAATGAAAATGGGGAAACAGAGTCGGTGAAAGAACGGAGCCCTGCGGCACACCAGCATTTATGAACACGTTTTTGATTTTAGCCAACATTTTTTTTAAAAAATTATGAATATGTATAGTACATATAAATACGTATACGATCTAAACTTGTATATCCATATATAGTACATTATAATGTATTTGGTTTCTCGGAAATGGCAGTTTGATTTTATGGGCAAGAAGAAAATTTTAAAAATATTTAAAGTGACATGCTCTGCCACTGACACGTCCACTACATTACATTATTCATAAGCGTATTTTAGAAACAGCTTAAAGTTGTAATGCATTGGAAATATTATTCATAAAAGGAATAGAAGCATTTTAAACAAAACGCGCTTAGAGGTTGAATAGTGGATGTATAAGGATATTTTCAATTCAAAATCACAAACAAGATGGCTTCGTACTATATTTGACACAAGAGCATTGCAAATTAAATTGTTTGATAAATGTTTTATGAATTTACACAGCATTGAATAGAGCCTAACTAAATGCTTGTTTACTAACTAAATATTCAGCACTTGAAATGTGTTTTAGAGAATTCTATTGATTTTTTTTTTAAATTAATTTTTTGTCAAATTTTCTTAAGAATTGCTTTATTGTTTTTAAGCCTTTATACCCAAATTAAAAAACCCGATTTAGTGAGGGACTTATCTTTAACACGTAGACTAAGTGCAAAATGTCATTAATAAAACAGAATTTCTGCTATTTGAAATTTTCTTATTAATAAACATAATTTTACTACATGATACCCTTTATCATAAATAGTACAGTAGCACCTTATCAAATCCTGGAAGTATTTTAATACATACATAGTAAAAAGCTTAAGCGTTTTTGATATGTTTTTGGTTAAAACGGTTCCTTTTTAATGTTTTCTTACGTTTTCGAATAAGTTAACTATTCCCTTAACGTCGAAATTAGCGAGTTATAATAGAACTATTAAATCGTTGTTCTGATTTTATTACACCTTTATTTAAGAATAAAAAGTTAGGAGAGGTTTATCTACTCGTATTTGTTCATCGCTTATTAATAAAGGTTAGAGAATCTCTTAAAACCCCATTTTTGGAGACATTTAACAACCCATAACTGCATAGGAGAAAGCGGCCTATAGAAATGCTGTACTCTTCAAGCGAAACAATTATTTTTTTTAAATAAATAAATTTAATTTGTTTGAAATTATTTACATAAATATGAAACAATCGCAACAACCCCGGGTACATAGTATCTGCATCGTATAAATATTATTCAACAAAAATATGCACATGACTCAAGGTTGTCAATTTCTTTTATTGTGATATAAGGTAGTTTTGCCTCCTCAACAAATCATAAACTGTAAATGGTGTTCATTTTTATATTTTAACAAGCCCTACTCTGGCAATATTCCCATGAGCGAACAGAAAAGATCCCACTAATTAATCAAAATTCAAATTAACGTTTTTATTTTTCCTTCACGCCTTGCATTTCAATGTTGGAAATGCAGCAAGTTTTAAATTTCGATGTCATTAAAAAGTTTCACCGCATGTAGTTCAGCACGTGAAAGCATGCTCATTTCACTCGGGCCGCAGCGAAGGTTCAATGTCGGGGGGTTTATCGTGTAATTGATTTTTTGTTTTTTTTTTCATTTTACTATTTTGTGGCTTGTACGTAGGAGAAAGAGCACTTACGTAGAATTGGAAATATTAATTAGTAATGAAATGGAAAAGATATTAGAAGCTGTACAATGCTACTGAATTGGGTGGCCTTTACCCGCATGCAATTCTAATCTGTTCCTTCTGTAACGCAACGAGAAAGCAAGAACATTGTGACGACAATGACAGGAATTGTGGTTTTGAACACCACAATTCTCGGAATTAAAACAGACAACAAGCTGAAGTTGTAGATATATATAGCTAAACCAACTTGCATATAACATTCTTATACGATTTGCATAAGAAATTTATTTGCGGGCAACAAAACTGGCACAGCTCTGCTCACAAGTTCATATTATTATTGCGGACTTCAAAAGGAATAAGGGTCGTTACAGTGTCATTTTAATAATAGAACAAGATTATTCTTTTAAGTGCATAATGAATAATGAATGTGTTTGTGGCTGTGTACCTATTCAAACGAGGGACACGACATTGATCAGCTGGAACTTTTGTTGTCTGATAGTGCAGGTTATGCTATGTGACATTATGGTTTAGCATAATTCAAAATGGGAAGGCAAATGAAAGCATTAATAGAGGTGATAGATGGTCGATTGGCATTAGAATAATATCGTTGACACACTTTTGACCTAGCAATATTTTTTTTAAATTTACATTTTTGTTTACACCGGAGTATTGTGTTTTTGTACTCAGTGAACAGTGAACCACTTATTAAGGAATAATACGGGTTCAGCCGAGTTAGATCAACGATTTTGGCATTGGTCAACCAACATGCTATCTGCCTTGTCGTGAAAACTCCACAAAACGTATTCAAAAGCACACATTTTTCCACCCATTTTGTTTTATAACATCGAGTTTTCGTAAATCACAAATTTTCACAAAAACCCAGTCAAAAATAAAACAATTCAGTACTCAATTGGATTTTTCAGAAACTATATTTTTCCCATTCTTTCATTTCTTAAGGAACTGACTGAAAGCACCAATGTATGTTTTCTACGTCGCCGGATTTAGCACATACTAAAATTTTCTACATCACAGTTGTTGACGTATGGAAGAATTTTCCGATTTCCTGATGTTCTTACATACATATATCTTTGTTCTTTGTTACATCACAAGAACTTATTTTATTTTCTTAAATAAAATAATGATGACATGATGTTTTCCGGTTAATAAGGAAATTGGAAAAAAGTTTTGTGTTTTTCTTTTTTAACTGAAAGTGATTAGAGTTCCGTATTTGGGGTTTTTCTTTGTTCAAAACGGATTCGGAGCAGGCACTCTACTCATGTATGAAAGAGCGTAACATTACCTATGCAAAAAAATGGCGGAAGAGGTTGGTCTTTCTAGTGCATAAGTTATAGCAAGTTACATATATGGATTCGTAAAAAACGAACTCGAGATTTTGATCAAATTTGACATTAAGATTATAGCGAAGAGGAAAATAGTGGGTCCAGCAATTCCGGCTGTCTGTCCTCGAGTCTGCAGCCTAAACGGTTGGAGTTGCTTCAAATTCGCTACAAATTGTTTTTGTGGCTCACACGTTTTTTTTTTCTTCATTTTTAAGACGAAAAATAACGGTACATGCATACAGTTGTATTTTTTGGATATAAAGAAAAATCCTATTTTTCTCAAAAATGGCTCCAACGGTTTTTATTTTAAAAAATCAGTCAATTAATGAAGGGAAAAGGTACTTTTTGTTAATTTTTTTTTTGGAAAAAATGGTTATTTGTGGTACCTCTAATAGAACTATTTTGTTTGGTTTTATATTTTCTGGAAAACGGCTAATTTGATTTTTTTGAAACATTTTATGCAGACGCTCCTAGAAAGTTAAAACACTAATGCAACACAAAATTAAAAAAAAAAAAAATTAAATAAAAAAAGAACTCAAAATTTCGAAAACGACTCAATCGATTCTTTCAAAAGTTTTTATTTGGTAGTTTTATGACATTATCTTGAATAGTTAAACAAAACTTTTTTCCTAAATTAAAAACAACAGAACCTCCCGTACAAATTAAAAAAAAAAAAAACGGTTAAGAAAAAAAGTATATACATACTCGTATGTATATCTCAAAAACGGCTTCAAGAATTTTGATACAAAAATGTTTGTGTTCATAAATTAGTGCAGTCCACTTTAAAGTAATCTATTTTAATTTGCGAACTTAAGAACGGTACTTCCCATAGAACCCCTTTTTATTTGTTCGTCTTTCTCACTATTGGAGAAGTGTTAATAAAACTGCATACTCACATTTGCAAAATAAATACATTTTTTTTTAATTTTTTTTATTTAAAAATTAAAATTTTTGTACATATATATGCAGATATGTATATTAATAATTAATTCAAAATGGCGTTTAATTTTCTTTTTCTAAAAATTTTCAAAATTTTAAAACTTTAACACTGAATTATATTCTTCTAGGGGTGTTCGGTCGAATTCAGACACCTAGAAAATAATACCCGTGGTCTGGCTTGTTTAATTTTAAGAATAAATGCAAAAACAAAAACAAAAACGGTGTTAAAAGCTGTACATTTTATTTGTGTCGGTAGCCATCGACTAATATATTGCGTCTGAGAAAGGTACTACAGCATCTAAGTGATGAGCCTAACTGTAGTACCTGGGTGAAACGCATATTAATTTGGGCTAAAGGTCGCAAAAAATCTCAATTGAATTCATAATTACATTCCACAAAATAAGAAATAAAAATAATACCTACGTATGTAAATGCGTTTGTATTGTTTTTGTTTTTGTATTTATTCTTTCAATTCAACACACCATACGAGGGGCGTTCAATATATTCTCGGTATCGTGGTGAAGCTGTGGTTATAAACGGTGATTTTTTAAGAGCTTGGTTTTTGAAAATTCAAAAAAACACAGAAACTTGTAAAAAGTGAATGAAATTTTTATTTGGATCGATAAATCAATTTCTGCCATTTACTTTTTAAAAATAATTTCACTTAAATGTTGCCCGCGGCTACGCTTCAGGTGGTCCATTCTGAAGGTCCAATTTTGGCAAACTTTTTCACACATTTCGGCCGGAATCTCACCAATGACGCGTTCAATGTTGGCTTCCAAGGCAGCAATCGTGTTTGGCTTGTCCCCATAGACAATAGACTTAACATAGCCCCACAAAAAATAGTCTAACGGGGTCAAATCACATGATCTTGGTGGCCAATTGACTGCGCCAAAACGTGAGATCAACTGCTCACCAAATTCGCCTCTCAATTGATGCATGGTTTCGCGTGCAGTGTGGCATGTGGCACCGTCCTGTTGGAACCACATGTCGACCGAGTTCAATTCTTGCATTTTCGGCAAAAAAAAATCTGTTATCATCGAACGGTACCTTTCTCCATTGACCGTAACCCTGCGGCCTTCATCGTCCTTGAAGAAGTACGGCCCAATGATGCCGCCTGCCCATAAACCGTACCAAACAGTGCATTTTTCGGGATGCATTGGTAGCTGCTGAATTGCCTCTGGCTGCTCTTCACTCCAAATACGGCAATTCTGCTTATTCACGTATCCATTTAGCCAAAAATGAGCCTCGTCGCTGAAGACGATTATGACGACCATAAAACGGACGTAGCTTGCGAAACACATTTTTCACAGAGCACGAATTTTGATAATAAATTTCAATAATTTGCAAACGTTGTTCAGGCGTAAGTCTATTCATGATGAAATGGCAAACAATACTGAATCGAAATGTCAAATGTTCGTGGAATTTGTCATGTGTGATCTCTCAAAAATATAAACGTCAAAAACCAAGTAGCAAAAAAATCACCCTTTATATATAAATTGACTTATTTATCAAGTAATACTATTATTTTAGTGAATTCATGTAAAATCTCATATAAATATGATTATTAATTCGCGTTTTATCTCTAGTTAAACAGAATCATAATGGCAACTAAAACAATGATGGTGAAAATTGAGCATCGCGCTGTAATTAAATTTCTCACTAAGCAAGGAAAAATTCAAAAAACTATTCATGAAGAGATGGTGGCTGTTTACCGAACAAAGGTGAAAATGATGGCAGAGATCACCAAACTTCCAACTGGTACCATTTACACCATTCTTCATGACCATGTTAACCTTTCAAAGGTCAGTGCAAGGTGGGTGCCACGAATGCTCACAGCGCCTCAGAAAAAAGTGAGGATCAAATGCTGTAGAGAGCTTTTGGATATGTGTAGTGAGAACGCGGACCGTGTTATGGATCGAATTGTTACTTGGGAAGAAACATGGGTTCACCACTATGACCCTGAAAGCACACAAGAGTACATGCAGTGGCATAAAAAAGGAACAGACCCCCCGAAGAAGTTCAAAGTCACTCCGTCTGCCGGGAAGCTCATGGCCACAGTTTTTTGGGACTCAAAGGGAATCTTGCTCATTGAGTACAAAAAAAAAGTGAAACCATCAACGCCACATCCTACGCTTCCACTTTGCATAATATGCGGGAGGAAATTAAAAAGAAAATACGGGGTAAACTCGCAGCGAGTGTGTTGCTTCTTCGTGACAACGCTCCTGTTCACACGGCGCGAGTTTCCAAGGCTGCTGCGCGAGATTGTGGTTTCGAAGAAATCCAACACCCACCCTATATTCCAGACCTTGCCCCTAGTAATTATTTCCTGTTTCCGGACTTGAAAAAATGTCTTCGTGGTAAAAGATTTTCGGATGATGAAGAACTCAAGTCGACAATAAATGGGTATTTTGCAGAGAAAGACGAAATTTATTTTTTTTTTAGGTTTTAAAAAAGCTTATCTCAAGATGTAACAAATGCATTGATGTTAGGGGAGATTATATTGAAAAATAAAAACAATTTAAATTGATTTCGCATTTTCCTTCATATCGATACCGAGAATATATTGAACGCCCCTCGTATAGTAAACTCAACACAACTTCTTTATATTTTTTAAGGGAAATTAAAATATGCATGTATTAGGTGTGTACTTCCTAAAATTGCTAAAATCTTCTAATTTCTGCGAAAAACTGTCATAAACTGTTCCCGCCCATGAGAGAAAGTAAAATATTTGCACTAAGATTTTTTTTTTCCAAGAAATTTCTTTGGATAAAATTATGTAGATCGTCAAATGAAGGAAAATAGATAGAAGAACAATACAAACTGTCAGTGGTCAGGAATGTCATTACAAAAGTGCACAAAGTACGGGAACAAAGCTATTCAGTACTGTTTCATAAATGTCATTTCTGATTAGCAAACTCAATTTTCTGATGATTGTACTATGATTGATTTCCTAAATATTACAGAAATTCTATTTAAAAAGATAACGAACATAATATTTATATTTCTGAATTTTTTTTGAATTTTTCCTTGTGTCATTCACAAGGTAATCGCTTGAAGATAAGAAAACAACGACTATATGTCACCATGCATCGGTTTGTCACATAGCTAGTGTGTTTTTTATTATTTCTGCAAAAGTGAATGACTCCTTTCGAAATCTACCCTCGATAAAAATTTCATCTCCACCAAATCCACTCAATTTTTTCTAAGTACAGTATGTATATATAGATACACGTATGTATGCATGTATAGGTATATATTTTATTAGCAGCTCATATTTTGCAACCCCATCCATTTAGAGAGGATCTCTAAAGCTTAGTTTGGTGACAATTTTCATTACACAATTCCCTATACCAACAACCCCCTAAACGGCTTGTCACAGCTCATTGTAATTCCATAGCTGGCACTTTTGTCGCATTGCCTATTGAATATCAAAATCATAGTCATATCGTTTGGTGGGCCAGTCTTCTATAATACCTATATGTACTCGTAGTCGTAGTATATATTATGACCGTGCGCGAAAATGATTAGAGACTCCTTTTGCGTGCAACGTTTTGCTTACTATTAGAAGTTGTGTAGTCAGTCTAATTTCCGGTTGTATTTATTCCAATCACGAGTTTGCTTTTGAACCAAGACACTAATTGTCCAGAGAAAGGTGATTGATATCTTCGGCTCTTTTCTTCGTAAAACGATTGAAGGAAATTGACCTGTTAAGAGTGTTAGTCATATGTAGTTAGTTGGAAGCCTAGTTTTAGTATAATAGGTCATGCAGAATAAGTGTGTGTCATCATCAGTATCGGCTTTTCTTGTTAACTTTTAATTATCGTAGAGGCACTAAATGTGAGTATGCTTATTATTGTCAGATCTATCTTCCAATAGATGAGGAGAGTTTAATCGATATCGGCAAACCAGTATTAAACGAAATGAACGATTGCCCAAGACATTACATTTTTGAATTTTATCAAGACAAGTGTTGATGATTTTTGTGTATGAAAACACAATGAGTGAAGTTTTTATGAAATCTATTTTTAGTTAGCTGGAAAAAGTATTTTTTATATGAAAAGTTCACTTTACTTGGAACAGGCTTCAGTGAAGACAAAGTCCTTATATTAGACGTATTTTCTGTGTACTTGATGTACTTGACATGCATACACGAGTTTTGTTTATTTGTTTAGACTCTGTTGAAATTTGGACAGTATTTCTGACCTAGCTTCAAAATGGAAAAAATCATTTTTATTTTAAATTAATCTCGCACTCACGCCGCCATAAAACTTCTTGGCTTACATGACACCATTTTTGGAAATATTGCAAGAAATGTTTAATACTTTTACTAGCGATATGGGAAGGTAATTTAGGGCACATTTTTCATTTAGAAAAATAATCGAACTCGAGATTTTAATTAAAACTTCAAAAATTTTAAAGAAACTTATTGGATTAATTGTCGTAAATAAATGAAAGAAAAAAAATTGTCGCGCTTGTTTTTTTTTTAAATAACCCCTGGTAATGCTTACTTGACAGTCAAGTTAATATTACCACCCCTCAAAAACGGTGTATATGACGTCAAAATAAAAAAGGGATATGCCATTAATTGTCGTAAATTTGTCGTAAATCAATGGCGAAAACAAAAATTCGCTTCAGTTTTTTTTTTAATAATTAAAAGATTACTACCTAAACCACGATTTTTCACCAAACATTTCCATACTAAAAGTATGTGTTTTACTACTTTTTTTGCAAGAAAATTTGTTTAAAGAATTGTCGCTCGACGTCCTTGAATAAGTTCAGTAATCAAATAATTTGTCGCGCGCCTTTTTCTAACAAAAAACGTCCAGAATCAAAGTTTTTAAATTTAATATGAAAGTTTTCATTGATGGTTTTTGGTATTACATTTCTTTGTAAAAATCTCATATTTGCAGTTATTGACATCGTTGCGGATATTATACAAGCGACATACAAACTCCTCTAATATCTCTAAAAACCCTTTCCCTCGACGCTGATACATCTAAAGAACCAAGATCAGTAAATGTTTTCTTATATTTATGGCACTCCGGTAGTTTATACCATTATATTATACAATTCTGATACTTCAACAAAACATTGTGAATTTCCAACGCCAACCTTCATCCACCTAACCTAACATGATAACAATAACGTCTGTATCCTATCCAAGCATTTTATTAAAACATTGGCATATCTTTATCGATATTACAAACATGATATATGATTTTGGTGTCCGCGTTTTCATGATTTGGCAATATAAATTGTCTTCCACAGCTTTAATAACTTTTCCATTTTTAGATTAAAAACAGTAACATACGTCATAGTTTAAGCATTATCATTTTGTTTCGATAAATGTTGACATGTCATCACTAGCCTAATGCATTGATAAGAAACTTGCCATAGCTTTCTTATACTTGATATTTTTCAGATTCTTGACGAAATCTGTTGAACGTACTTGATTAGGTCCGGTATTATATAGTTGTGACTGTCAAAGTTTTCTGTAAGAAGATGTTCCATATCTTTTATTGATGGTTAAAAATAACGATCGAAAATAATATCGATTCTAGCTCCAGAATGTCTAGCTCTAATATGCAAGATATTTTTTGAGATGTTTCCAATAATGTTCTTGAAACTTCTTTTAGTAGATGCAGGATAAAGAAGCCATCGATTATTACAACATCAACATTCTGTACTATCGGACTTTCAACTTTGGAATTGGTATAACTCCAGTCCATCTTTTAGCTGTATCTGAATTTGCTGTCGGTTCCAATGTCAAATCTATTGAATTTTTGAATTTAACTCTATGCCTGTACGACTTAAGGTCTTATAAATGCAACCTGAATTGCACGGCACTAGTTTGGCACAGTGGATTTGAGAACCAGGTATTGACTGTCTCATTTTAACCCATGGGCGGCATCCAATTAAAATTGGAGGTATAGAAAAGAATGCACCTAGCGTGGGAATCGAACCCACACGTCCTATTTAGCAATCAAGCACTGCGCCATTGCCAGTTGTCTAGAAAATGATTGATCTGTTTTTCTGACAGCGAAAAACACTTCCTCAAACGATTCTCGTAGTCCTGGATGAGTTTCATCGATTTTTGATAAATTATCGTTGTACTTAACCAACTAACGTGCGTAGTTGGGTTAGTTGAACATAAAAAACTAATTTGAGATTTTAGGCTTCGAGTTTAAATTAAATTCATTTTCATTTAGTCACTACATTTTTTTCAGCAAATGAAGAACGCCAGGATTATCAACAGTGGTAGTTGAAGTCTGCGTTCAATGGAAATTATTAAGATAACTATTAATGTCATCACCAAACTCTATTTTCAGAAAAGTTTCAAAATGTAAGATCTGAAATCCCAAATTCATTAAAAGATCCAGTCTCTGCACATGCTAAAATGCTTCCCAGTTGTAAAACCTGATACTGGACCATTTACCAAAAGTTCACTATCCACCATTGTATACCCCAATCTGTCAGAATATAATAAGCCACAATATTTTTATCTGGCATTTGTGAATAATTAATCAGTAAAAATTCAATTAACACACACAAAAAATAAAATGCACGACTGGATCGTACGAACTTGATCTTGTAGCTAACAACTTTAATGTAGCTAACCATTGAGGTTTAGTTAGTTACGTGTAGTTATCATATGCAGGTTTAAAGCCTATGTAGGTAAGATTACCTTGATTCTTATTATAATGAATTGTCTAATGGGTGATTCAAGGAATAGTTACATAGATACCTACCTACAAACGTATATTTAAATCTAAATTATGGATTTTAATTATATAAGTTAGCGGAGTAAAATGTATAATACATACATATATAGATGGAACCTAAATATGTAAGTAAACTATTATAATAATGAAAATGAAGGATGTTGGTTAGTAGGTAGATATATGTATATAACTTTATAATTTAGGTGCAATATGCATACATAAGATTCATATGATTTTTAAAGACACATTGTATATATAAATGTATGAGGGCATACATTGTATTTAGTAGTAGGGGGTGGCCGTGGCGCGATAGTTGTGTGCTCGCCTGTCAACTTCGTGGGTGCAGGTTCGATTCCTGCGTTGTCTATTTCTTCTTATATTCCATTAAAAACCAATTCTAAAAATTGTCATAAAATAAGTTGCTGCTTTGCTCATTACATGCTGTTTAGGCATAACACTAACAACATGTGATTGAGTAAAACTAGCATACCCATAAATATGACAACGAAATAAATAAAATAATGCGAATTATAAGGGGCATAAATAAATAAGACACGGTAATTCTCTCCGCATTAGTTCAGCCGCCATCCCTGGAAATAAATCTGAGACAACAACCAGCTCTAGTCTCAGAACATCGCACCACACATCTTTCCTATCCTTCTGTCTCTTCTTCCACCGGATGCCCACGCTATGTTAAGAAAAACATATAAGCGTATTCATAATTCCTTGAGCGCGTGCAAAGTTATAAAAAAAAAAAAAAAAAAAAAGTTCAGTGACGTACGCAAAAATTCGTCAAAAGGAAATAATAATAAGGTAGAAATAAATGGATAGTACACATAATTAAATGTTTTAAATTGCTTACTCGTTATAGTTTGGGGGAAAACAAAGATGCAATTTGAATTCATGAATAAATGAGAATATATTTTTAAAAAATTTCAAAAATCGTTGGAGCGGTTTTTTAATAAATTAATTTTTTATGTATAAAATTTTGAAAACGCCATTTTGAAGATATTATTAATATACATATTATATTCAAATTTCAAAAAAATTCTTTGACTGGTTTGTATTTAATGTATTTATTTTTTAAAACATTTGTATTAACAATTTTAGAAAGCATTTGTATAAAAACAAATATTTTAATCGGTTTATCCAATATTGAGAAAGTCGAAAATATGAAAAGTGGTTCTATGGGAAGCACCGTTAATAAGTACGCAAAAAAAATATTTTTATACTTAAAAGTGAACTGTACTAATTAAAGAACACCCACATTTTTTTATAAAAATTCTTGGAGCCGTTTTCGAGCAATAAATTTTGTTCTTAACTGTTTTTTAACATTTGCTGTTTTTTATTTTAGAAAAATAATTGTTTTAACTATTCAAGATAACGTCAAAAACCCACCAAATACGAACCTTCGAAAATATATATTGAGTCGCTTTCGAAATTTTAAGTTTAAAAAAAAAAAATTTTTGAAAAATTTTGGTATACAATAGTGTTTAAACTTTCTAGGAGCTTCTGCGTAAAAAGTTTCAAAAAAATCAAGTTAACAGTTTCCCAGAAAATCGAAAACAAAAAAAATGGTTCTACTAGAGATACCAAAACTAACAATTTTTTTCCAAAAAAAAAAAATATCAAAAGTGCTAGTGTATAAAAATTCAGCTTTGGACTATTGGCGTAACTGCATCATTTTTTTGACGCCTTTGTAGCTTTGCCACGTCCCAGATAGTAACTGCCAGATTATTATTTATTGGTTTTCAACTCAAGTTTAACAAGATAACTTATAAATTTTCTATGCCCCGATGACGTTTCAAAAACGTTTACCAGCTCTCCGACTATATGGTTCACACCGTGAAAATAAAACGATCGGGGTTATGTACTTAAATGTACCCTTTTTTTGGCGAAATTAATACTACTATTTGTAAACCCAAACAAGTCCTAAAACATAACCCAGACCAACAGACAAAACGCAGCTATTGTTCAATCGCAATACATACTCTCGTATATTTCCTTTCCATTTCAAGAATCAGCATAGCAATGCGCGCACTTGCTCCATCTTGAAAGTAATTCTCTTTCGGAGTAATTCGGGAAAAAGAAATTCACTAAACATCTTCTAATAACGGACCCCATTATTATAATGGCCCGGTAAAGCAGCTTGATGAAACTGCATTCCACACAGTGACATGTTCCAGTGGATGCGGTGCCTTCTCAAGGAGTATCCCATAGATTAGATCCCCCTAATTCGACAATTTGGCTATGTTTGCGTTGGCGTTTAGATCGGAGTTTGTTTCATTAGATAAAATCAGCATGGGTTTATACTGTTGTCGTCTTGCACCATTTAAATAAACTTTTGACAAAATTCCAGACGAATTTGGCGCTAAACTAAATCTTAGTTTGATGGTTTCAAGTGTCGATTTTAATAATTTTGTTCAAACTCCTGTAAAAAAAATAAAATGCACGACTGGATCGTACTAACTTGCTCTTGTAGCTAACAACTTTTGTGTAGCTAACGACTGACGCTGTTAGTAGGTATAGGTAGTCTAGTTATCCTATGCAGGTTTAAAGCCGATGTAGTTAAGAATACCTTTATTCTTAATATAATGAATTGTGGAATTCATGATTCAAGGAATGGTTGCGTAGACATCTATCTACAAATATATATTTAAATGGATTTGAATTATGTTAATTAGGGTAATATGTACCTTCCTACATATTGTGAACCTACGTATGTAAATATGTGCATACATATGTATATAATGAAAGTGAAGGGTTTATAGGTTGGTAAAAATGGTGTTTTCAACTTATAAAAACTGCCAAAACCATCACTTTAATCAGTTTCTCGAAAAAACGAAGAACGCCATTAGATGCCACGGATCAATGGACATTTTATAAAAAAGTATTTCGAAAATTGTATGACGGATTTTGATGAAATCCTGTTTTTTATTTTTCGTGTTTTGAAATTTTGGTATGCAGTTTTTTAGAGTTTAGTAATATACATGTGATTATAAAATTTAAAATTATTTTTTTTTATTAGTTTTAAAAATATGGATTTTTGAAATAAATGTTTAAAAATTAATTTTTATTAGAAAAAAAAAGTTATTCAAAATTTTGATATGCAGAATTAGTTTGGCTACTTAGATCTTCTCAGATATAAAATTTTAAAGAAATCCAATGTACCACTGAGAATGCCAAAAACTAAAAAAACCGTTATATGAAAGGTACCGTTATTAGACTTTTCCCGTAAACTTGGTTCAGACTAAATGAAAGCTATTGCCAAAAAAAAATTTTCCGTGCCCGTTTTCGAGAAAAATAAGATTTTCCTAAACGGTTATATGGCAGGTACCGTTATTTTTAGGCCTAAAAATAAAATTTCAATTTCCCCTCTGAGAAATGCCAAAAGAATCAAACATGCCAAATTTGAAGGTTACCGCTCAAGCCGTTTAGGCTGTAGCTCGTTATACATACAGACGGACAGACAGGCATATATTTTTTGCCGATCACTTTTTTAGACTTATCTATGATCGTAATGTCATGTTCGATTGTTAGAATTTTTTTTTTTACCTTATATTTTTTTGCCTTATAGTACCTATAATCGCAAGTAAAAAGTGTTTACGTTTTGTTTTGGTAGCTAAATTCATTAGTCAACCTTCTTCTGTCATTTTTCAAAGAATGAAAGATAAATATGATTATAGAAAATAAAAGATGGGCATTTTGTAGCTTACTATTTTATTTGTGAAAATATCGCAAACAACCATATTGCTGTCGTTTCGCTCTAAAGCGTATTACGAAAAGAAGAGCAGAACAGACAGATATTGTCTGTTCCCTAGACATAAAATGAGATGTCTAGGTTGAATTTTATTCATATTATGCTTTGCAGAATATTTTTCCCATATAAACCTTGACAGTTAATTTCTGCGGACATAAAATTATCTGGTTTCTTGAGGTTTATCCGGGTTTTCCACCGTTGCATGAATATCCTTATTGTTTGTAAATTGTCAGATCTGTAAATTAAAATTGTTTGAACATATAATTGTGTCTAAAAATATTTTTTAAAAGTTCTACTGACAATTCTCAGCCTAATTATGTTGCCAGGTCCAAAGTCATTATCAGGCCAACCATTAGACAATGCAATTGTCAGATTTTGGGAGGACTAAATTTACCGCTTGTACTTAACATCAACTTGAATATTAATATAACTTGAATAATATATTAGCCATGTTTCATTTGTAAGATGCTAGTCAGTAGTTCAAGTAAGGTGAACGAATGTGTCTACAGTATCTCAATTTAAATCTGTAATTGGGTACCGGCTTAGACTTTTTTTTTTGTTATTTCAATTGCTTGGTCATGATCATGAGTATCTAGACATTTTAATACCCGTCTGACGTACTTAATGTTTTGCAAACCTCGCAACTGTGCATTCATTTGTATTATACCTACAATACAACTAAAGAAAACCATGAAACAGTGCTGGAAGATTATGGAAAACTTCCTTTTCATTGGTAACTTCGACCTCAAAAGTAATAAAGAAATCCCGTCTAAACTGGTTGGAATTTCTTGTTGTATAAATTGTATCTAAAATTAGCCAAAAAACTCAAATGGATTTGCTTAGAATTATAATAATAATAATAATTTAACAAAAGCTGAAAAGATGAAGAGGTTTAAGGTTCAGTATTTTATTCATGGTTCAGCAATTTTAACTCCCAATTTCGACGGTGAGGTTCAACTATGTGATAATATAGCGAAAGACATTATTGAACCATCGTTCAACCTCAAGTTATCCGCAGAAATTGGTGAGTTTCAATTGCTCTTAGAAGGTTTACTTCATATAAACCGTCTTTGAGGAGTGTTAATGATCACTTGACTGTCTCAAGTTAGCTTTACCAGAGGTTATCTAAGAAAGAAAAACATGGCCGACAATTTTTTTTCTGGCACCATAAATTTACGACAATTAACCTTTAAGGAGTTTTTTTTTTTGTAATTTTTAAGTGGTTATTCTAACTTGACACACATTCATCAAATCGTGAGAGTTTTGCTCTAATATGTACAAGTGTGAGTGTTACACAGAATATGGCTTATGAATCGTATGCGTGTATGAATCAAAGATGTTATCTGCAAATCGAATTTTTCGAGTTAGTTATTCACTCCCTAACGACGCGACGCGCGCCGCCGCCGACGGAGTGTATTAAAAAAAATTGTAATATGAATTCTATGTTAATAATTGTGTAAGTGCTAACTCGGTGTTATTTTTAGTTTATTAATAGGGTTGTTAGGGGTACAGCAAAACATGTATTTTAAAAATACAAGCTTTTATTTTTGAGAGCGAAATTTTTATCCCAAGAAAACAATTGTATCAATTTGATGTACAGTCAAACTTCGATAAGTCGAACTTCGATAACTCGTGTATTTGATAACTCGAATGAAATTGATTGGCAATAGCGCGAAGCCTGAAGTTTACGTCTAATTTTTGTTTGATAACTCGAACTTCTATAACTCGAATGTCTCGATAACTCGAAGATATTAATTAGCGTCGGCTTCGATAAGTCGATTTTTTAGGGGAATTCTCGAGTGCTGTGGATGTTTACAAGTTCATTTTATAATGTATTGCGTATGTGGGCACAGTGTTTGGATGTTCTACATCAAAACACTGTATACATATGAATATGTTGAAAATTGTGATTCCGTTAAGTATGAATAAAAGCAGTTATGTTCCTATGTTAGAACACACATTATCAGGTTGGTATATCTATGTATTATAAGACGAATTTAAAGTCTTATTTAATACAAAATAGCCAGCAGGCGTCTTCTGAAAAGTTAAAAAAAAAAACGAAATAAAAAGTGTAAAGAAACTGACGTAGATATTAACAGTGCAGTGTGTAGTTTTTATTAAAATTACAGCTATGGAAATGTCGTTAAAACGAACTTTAAAAATAGTGGCGCAAAATTTCAGTCGATTTAGTAATATGTTAAATCATTTTTAGTGTGATACTAGTCTAAAAAGAGGATTTTGCTAAGTTTACACCAGTTTAGTATCGTACTATCTTCTTAACATTTTACTAAAGTAAAAATCACAAAATGGCTACTTTATTTTTTTAGTATCGTATTAAATCCATATGTCACTTTGACATTTACAAACGTCAAAAAGTTATGTTCGCTTATTTTTGCACTATTTTAGGCGTGTTTAGTTGTAGTTTATTAAGAAAATAGATTTAGTATGGTGCTAGTTCAAAATTGTTTAAAATTAGGAAAATATTAGTAAAGTGCTTTAGTATTAGCAAACTGTTAAGTCGGGGGTGGCAGTGGCGCGATAGTTGTGTGCTCGCCTGTCAACCTCGTGGTTGCGGGTTCGATTCCTGCTGTTGTATATGTCTTCTTATATTCCATTAAAAACCAATTCTAAAAATTGTCATAAAATAACAACATGTGATTGAGTAAAATGGCATACCCATAAAATATGACAACGAAATAAATAAAATATTGCGAATTATAAGGGACATAAATACATAAGACACGGTATTTCTCTCCGCATTAGTTCACCCGCCATCCCTGGAGATAAATCTGAGACAACAACCAGTTCTAGTCTCAGAACATCGCGCAACACATCTTTCCTATCCTTCTTTCTCTTCTTCCACCGGATGCCCGCGCTGTGTTAAGAAAAACATATAAAGAGTATTCATAATCCCTTGAGCGCGTGCAAAGTTATAAAAAAAAAAAAAAAAAAAGTAGTATCATGCTCAGCCCTTAACATCAGGCTGTTTAAAAGTTGGCGACATTATCATTTGAAGATAAATTTAAATTAATAAAAGAGGTGGAAAGTGGTCAATAAAAGAAAGGATCTCGCTATTAAGTATAGAATTCCGGCAATCTACTCAATCAGTCAGTCAAGTATAACAGAATATTTTAAATAATTACAACACTTCATTATTCGCAAATAAATAGTACGTACTAAATATTAATGCTTCTGTGTTTCTACTACGTAGATTTATGTACGGAGTAGTATAATATGTAATGTAATATAATTTTGTGTTTAACTTGATAACTCGAAGTCTTGATAACTCGAATTATTTTTTTGGCAAGTGGTGTTTCTAGTTATCGAAGTTCGACTGTAATTTGTTTATGTTTTATGTTTTTCTTCCATTATTGACAACTCGCTAACTTGAAAGAGTCTTTTTTAATATTTCGTCGTATTTCTGTTAAGACTTTTTAATTATAATCACACTTTTGAATATTCTCTGCACCTTCTCCATTAAATAATTAGATGACGCCACATTTAATTGATTATTATCTGAAGTTCAAAGACCACCTTTGTTTGCCGAATCATTTCACTTTCATGTTTCATCTACGAGTCTGTATGTACCTATCTAATATCTTAACAAGGGCGTTCGCCCGCTGTTAATGGACAAGCAAATACAAAAAAAAATGAAAACCAAAAGTGTGACCGAAATGATATTTGCTTTCATATTTTTCCCTCTTTTGCGATTGAGAGACTGCTCTTGTATATTTGTATTTTTATGTACATGTGACCTTCGGCATTTAAATTATTGAGCATGTCAATGAACATTAAAGGTACCTACACATGAAGGTCGTCAGGAATGTCAAATAGGGAAGCTACATCTACAAATTTAAATTTGACCTACTTGAAGCTCAGAGCACAATGATGACACATTCCACTTACGAATCATCATTAATTTATTGATAGCTTTAAGTATACATTCATATGTATATGGTATATCTAGGCTTGTTGACGCCCGGCCCTATCGGAAGCACAATTATTAAAACTATAAGCTTGTCTATGATAATTTGATTGATGATTGGATGCCTTAAGTAATGCTTTGACATGTCAATTTAAGTGGAGAACCACTACTTCAAATGTGACATGAACAGCAAGACATTCATGTCATTCTGAAAACGTGTTTTTTGTTCGATTTTATATATCTACGAATTCATATTTATGTACAACGTTGAATATAGTATATGCATGTATCTGCGGCTGCCGCAGATGCTACCATTTTCAAAAACTCGTACTCGTACATAAAATTGTGATGTGAGGAATAATTGCTTGCTCGTGCCCTGGTATAGTTTTCGCGCTTCTGTCTTTAGAAGAGTAAATGTATGTAGAAGGCTGGAGCTGGCACGGTTCCTTTCCATAATTAAAATCGAAATTATTTCCGAAGAATGATGTAATGATTTTGGCTTTATGTATATATGGACAAGTTTGGAAAAGGGGGAAGTGGCGAATGAGACATTTAGGCATGGAGTAGGTATTCCAGTTCCAGCGCAATAGTTAAGAGGTTTCATCGCCAATTACATCCATCCACACAACGAAGATAAACATGAAGCAGCTGCATGTTTATTCGAGGCAAATATATAGCTTTGGGAAGTATAATGAGGAAGAGCATAAGAACAAGTGTGACTAACCTCAATAGTTTTTGATGGCGTAATTTGTGGTCCGAAAATTAAGTGTAACTAATAGATAGATACTAAATTTTATGTGAACTTGATGTTACATTTACATTTCAAACCTAAAGTTTTGGAATTCAAGACAGTACCCGTGAGTATTGAAGCATGTCTTTGATATGCTTCAGTCAATGGATATGGATAAACCAAACCAATAATGGAAGTTACTGGATTGGATGATTCCATTTGTGTGTTCATTGCTGTAGTTGATAGTGTACATATAGTCAGATGGGTCATTAATGTTTAATTAATTCGTTTCTGCATTTTCATTACATCTCGAGTATGCAACTGAATTAATGAACTTAATTCCGCACAGACAGTCATAATAACGTATCAAAAAAAAGAAGAATATAAATTGCCATTTCTGTTTTACTGTTCGTTAAGCACTTAATAATCGAGTCTGATAAATTTTCTGGGGAATGTCATGGAAATTTATGATTATTTCTAGTTCATGTTTGGTTATGTATATATATTCCTAGTTTATTTAAGGCTACGGTTACATTGCTTTTATTTTGTGCTCACTAAAGGGGCTATGACTGCACTTTAAACGATATATATTTATGAAGTAAGGATTACCACCAAATTAAATTTAAAAAAACACTTGTATATGTCTACAGTGAAATTTCCATTGGACGGACAGCCATGGTGCAGAATTTTTTGTCCGGCTAAGGGAGTTGTCCGTTTAAGGGAAATCAAACAAAAACACTAATTTTCAAAATTAAGAGAATTTAACAATTATAATAATTTTAACTGTATGCCTGTTAGACCTAAGGTCTTTTTTAATGCAACGTGAATTGCACGGCTCTAGTTAGAATGAATGGGAGAGAATTTTTGATGGGTCATTCATTAATTTATTAACAGAAAATAAGGATAACAAAAATAAATTAACTTCACTCTCTTAAAATTAACTTAATTAGTAATGTGGCTATATTAATCTATAAACAGCAGAAAAAGAATAAATTAGCTTCAGTTCTTTTTTATCACATGACCTGGAATGATTCGATTTAACACATAACTACATTTACAAAATCAGCGTCTAAAAACTTTGCGAAAATATAAGATGTATTATGATATTTATGTATTTTTCAAAAAAAAAATGTTTCATAATTTTGTTTTGTTTTAGAAAGGACCGATTTATTTTGGAGTCTGGCCTGTAGTGATCTATCAACCAAAAGTTTATCAGCTTGATCGTTATTTTTCTTGGCCGCAAAAATGTTTAAATTTTCAATTGAAGTGTTTGATTCTTGTTAGGAATTAATAGATGTTCCCATCAGGTCCTGATCCTCTTCTCAGATTCACTGCCAGACTCGCTGATTTCAACAGGAACTGCAATATTTTCTGGCATTACGTCAAAGTCATCTTTCACATTTACATTTTCATGCATCAACACAAAAAATTAAGGTTTTCGTTCAATCTGCATTCACGAAGAGCTGAAACATTTCTCTTAAATTTGCTACAGGAAAGTCATCTTCTGCAAATACACATTCAACACATATACATAATAGAGTGTCTGGGATGGCAACTGGCACGTATTTATTTTTCCATTACATTAAAAGAATTTAATGCTCGCTGTAAACTGCAACTTAAAAAAATACCGTTACAAAAAATTATCAGCGTGATGACATATTCAATTTTGCTTTGGTGTCCGTCTAAGAGAAAATATTTTGTCATTCATATGTGAAATTCTTGTCCGTGTCCGTCCAAGAGAAACTTAAAACAATGAAACTTATATGGAGCATTTTCCGTACAAAAAAATGTGTCCGCCTAAGAGAGGCGTCCGCCTAAGGGAGGTGTCCGCAAAGGGAGATTTCACTGTACTTTTGTATTAATAATTGTGATAAATTAGGCTTGAAAAGGAAAAAATGTCGCTTTTTTACATAAAATATGGTTGGTAGGTAGGTAAAATGGCGCTCAGAACGAACTTGCATCTTATAGATTCAAGTAGCGCTGGAAAGCACCGTTTTCATACCAACGAACTAGTACGGACCTGAATAAAAAAAAAAGATTTTGGCGGACAACGAGAGGGAAACCACTCGAGCGGTTAAGTTTAGTTAAGTTTTGAACTTTTTTTATCATACAATATTGTTAGATAGGAAAAGAAAGCCCTTCCAAAGGATTACATTCATCGTCTGGCTAAAGCGGGACACTTGCAAAGGAAGTTTCCTTTTCCATTTGGTTTCTTACACCTACGACATCGTTTGTGCGGGATTTGTTATAGGTAGTCCATAGGTAGGATATCGTACAGACGGTAATGTCCTTTTCGATTTGTAATCCGGAAGAACTCTCCGATCCGGTATTCCAATCGAACAAGTTAACACTATTCTTGATTCTGAATTTCGATGTGAGTGTATGTGTAAGGCGTAAACAAAACAAAACAACGTCATGAAAATGTAGAGATACTTGGCGATGTTCATCGATCTTGGGAAAACATCGATGTTAGACAATCAATGTTTCAACATCGATGTTGACACATGTGAAACATCGCAGCATCGCAGGATTTAATATTTCGCCTTATAATCTGAAATCCTTTGTCAATGAACTCGTGCTTATAAAGGTTAGACCGCACTCGACTGAGCTGCACTTCAGCGGAACTATGCTTCACAACTATTTATGTAAAATTGTATTAAGTTCAATTGCCGGATAGTGCAATACATGTAGCTTATAAACACGAAAAGATTAATGAAAATTGCGATAAAAAACATTGCTATAATTTTCAAAACAATGAAGCAATTTTGAACTTAACATATTGTATCTTTAATGAAAAAAAAACACGTATTCAAAACATCGATGTTAATAAAAATCGATATTTCTATATACATCGATATTGTTTTTTCGACATTACATCTATGTTTTTCAATATCGCTCAGCCCTACACAACATTGTTGTTGACATTGAATTCGCGTTTGACATTTGGTGTTTGAGTGTGTGCGTGCTTCTGACTTAAAATCCAGAAGGAAATGTCTCTTCTATCCAGGAGAAGAACTGTCATTCGACACCAATCGAACTATTTCAGAAGCATTCGGAAGACTTCGGAAGCCTTCCGGACAACCAATCGAAAAGGCCATTAAATTGCTCCAGTTTTTTTTAGATTAAGTGAGGAAAACTGAAAGAATTTTGCCCTCCATAGCAGCGAGTGGAATAGAGAAGCTCTGCAATCGAACTATGAGGGGTCGATCCCTCGTCTGCCTATTCGTTACCCTCGATGCCACTGTGCCCTGGAACCCAGATTTAATTGATTCTATGGTTAATGTCTAGGTGGTTATCAAACTCAGTTCGGCATTGTGGGAACAGTTTTTTTAATTTACTATATGCCTGTAAGACCTAAGGTCTCTTTTTTCAGTGGATTTGAGAACCAAGTATTGACGGTCTCATTTTAACAAATGGGTGTCATCCAATTAAAAGTTTTGAAGATATTTTTGTCGAATTTAATGCTTTGATAGCCGCTTGGCTATATTATATATTTTGAGTTGGATTTAATTTAAGAATTTTTTCTAATATATCTAGTACTTCTGCTTGAAAGACACTATCAAAGTAGGTAAGGCGGAAAGATCCAGAAACTTAGCGACCCTGAGAAAGAGAAAATTCCTCCTACATCGCACTCTATTTTAGATCTGTCGGTAAAAAAAAATGTACGTCGAAATCTTTCGACTCTTCCCAATTCTTCCTGGATGGGGTGCAATAGTCAGTGTTTTAATTGAAGAAAACGCAAACAATATGTTTATATTATTTTTGTTTTTGGTTTAGTGGACTGTGTGGATTTAAAGCCATTGGAATGTTTTTGTGACCTTTAGTCCAAAATGCGTTTCGCCCAGGTACTACAGCTGGGCTCATCAGTTAGATAGTGTAGTACCTTTCTAAGACGCATTATATTTTGATCGATGTTTACCGACTTTAATAAAGTTTACAGCGATTACTCACTGTAAATTATATAACATTATATAACATCGATCAAAAAATAATGCGTCTTAGAAAGGTACTACAGCATCTAACTGATGATCCCAGCTGTAGTACCTGGGCGAAACGCATTTTGGACTAAAGGTCACAAAAACATTCCGGTAGTCAGTGTTTGCCGACAGAATATCTGGTGGAATCAATTTTGCTTTGTTGCGATTGTCTAAAATAGATTTTTGAATCGTTTTTTAGGCTCAAAACTAACGGTACCTGCCATACATTTTTTTCTTAATCTTATTATATCGAAAACGGCTCTAGTTATGGTCTACATTTTGGTTAAAATGTTTGTTTTCATATTTGGTTATTGACACTGTCATACAAGCACATTTTTTTGATTGTACCAAAATTTTCCAAAAATTTTATTTTTGGAATTTTTGAAAAAAAATTCTTTTAATATTACTAAAAATTTTGTTTGAAAAAAATGTATGAAATTTTAAAATTAAAAATTTAAGTAAAAAATACTAAAAACATATTGAGCTACTAAAAATCTTGTGCTTAAGATGTGATCGAACATAAGAGCAACTCCGTGCGATCCAGTCGGGCATTTTTTTCGATTTTCGACTTTTTCATATATGTATGTATATTACCGATTATGTGTGTCAGGTTTCCACCACCACTTTAAAATTTCAAAGTAGAGAGAAAAAAATGTGTTGCGATTTTTTTTAATAATCCTTCAAAAAGCAATGGCGAAAGAAAAAAATGTTCTTGCTTCTCTTAAAGCTTACTACCTAAGCTACGATTTTCCTAACGACAAATTTACAACAATTGTTGACATATCGTAATGCTAACTTGACTGTCAAGTTAGCATTACCTCTAGTTATTTAAAAAAAAAGCAAGCACGAAAATGTTTGTTCTTTTACGACAAACAATTAATCCAATAGGCGTTTCTTTAAAATTTTGAAGTAGTTGTGCTTACTTGACAAACATCTACGGATTTTGATTAACATTTTTAAACAAGGGGTCCCTGAAATTCTAAATAATACTACATATGAAAACTTTCGAAAAAAAAAAAGATTTTTTTTTGATTTTTTGAAAGGAAAACACACTTTTTTTTACTTGGAGCGGTTTTTGAGAAAAAAAGTTTTTTTTTTAACTTTTTGAAAATATTTAAAAAAAAAATCCAAAAACGCCAATTCATAGGTATTCATAAAATACAAATAAATATAATTTTTGAAAAAAAATTTAATGAGCAGTTTTCGAATAATAAAAACAAAAAAATATTAATTAAAAATATTGGTACGCGGTATAATTTGGGCAACCAAACCAATATTTTTGTGAAATTTCGAAAGAATCGGTTAAGCCATTTATGAGATAGTCGAAAGCGAAGTCCTATTGAAAGTACCGTTTTTAGACATTTTTCTAATTTTTTTTTCAACTATATGATCGATCGTAGCTAAAAACCCACACTGATTTATTTTTATGAAAATCGTTAGAGCCGTTTCCGAGAAAAATAGGTTTGAACGTAACGGTTACATGGCAGGTACCGTTCTTTGTTGAGCTACAAAAAAATTCAATTTCCCATCTGTACAATACAATAATAATAACAATAAAAAACTCTATATACCAAGTTTGAAGCAATTCGGCCCACATGTTTGGGCTGTAGGTGTCTATTCATACATACATACAGACGGACAGAATTTTTAGACCATCTTTTTTCGTCTTCGCTTTCATCGTAATGTCATGTTTGATTGTTATCTCACAACTTTTTTTTCGACGAATGCATAACTTGCCTTATAGTACCTATAATCGCAAGTAAAAATAATAGGGGTATTCACGATCTAGTGTACCAAGTCTTGTAAAATTGTAAAATTTTATTTTTTTACAACAGACTGTGAACACACCTTTACTAATCTGTAGCAACACTGAAGCAAATATCAAAATCTGTTTCACATTTGTTCTGAAGAAGTCTTAGTTTGTGTTAAAAAAAATCTTACACTCTTGTATTTTTCTGTTACAATAGGGTTCGGGTATTGTAAAAGTGTAAAAGTGTAAGACTTTGACATTCAGTATATTTTGTTGTTGTAGTGCAAAAAAATGCTACACTTTTACAATGATACAAGACCATATACATCGGATCGTGAATACCCCTAATGTTCAGTTGCTTTATTTAACAATAGCACTTGCGTTTATTCTGTGTTCTCTGGTGCGTTTAATTTGGCTGACTATTGAAGCGGTAAATAGCCTCTTATTCTATTAGGATATGTATAGTGTTTTTTGACCTCTTTAATATTCCCATACCAAATATAAAAGCTTTCCAGAAATACAAACAGATTCAGATGCAAAATGTATTTTTGTATATAAATTCCAGAGTTCCGAGTATTCATATCGCACAGTCGAATGAAATAAAAGGGATATTTCGGATTTTAGCTGGCTAGAAGTCTGACGGAAACAATCCTAGTGTAATAAAAAGCAAAAGAAATTTTTAATCAGAATTGTCAATAAAGTGGAGCCAGCTTCTGTACACCTACAAGTACATTCAAGTGTGTTCAGCCGTTAAGCATGGCGTGTTCTTGTTGTCATCATTCTCTTCCACACTCTTTGATACACACACTGGGTGGGTCAATTCTCTTTCTATGGAAAAATGGACTGAACCATTTTTAGTGAAATTTAACTCTTAGTCCAGGAAAATAAGACATTCACTTTGTAAAAATTCCGACAAAGCAAAATTTTATTGGAGAGCTTCATTTTTATGTCCTAAGCATTTCCTAAAAAGTACCCTAAATTTGGCGCGAGGGGGAGGAAAAAATCCGTTTTTTTTTTCAAATTACTCGACAACTATAGGTTCTCTTGAAAAAAATAGTTGTAGGTACGCATTGTAGCTCTTGTTATTCTACACAAAAAAAAAAGATAAAGACACTTCTTATCAATTGTACGATAGATTTGTAGAAAAATGGTCGAAAACATTGAGGTGTAATACCTTTTTTTTTTTCAAAAAAAAAATGTAGTAAATTTATGTTTTTGAGTGGGGAAATTTTTTTCTTTTTAATTATGTTTGGAAAAACATGTTCTATTAAAAAAAAAACAAGTTTTAAGTTTGGAACCGGAAGAGAAATGCTGCCATCTTAAAAATAATAATTTATTTTATTTTGTTCAATAACTCCCAAAACCTTTATTTTTCTCAAAATTTTCTAAGAACTGCTTGTAGACAGTACAATTATCTACAAAATGACTTATTTACGACTTCTGTATGTCAATACGTTCTTAAGTTATAGCGCGTACTAAAGCTTAATTGTTCGTCGAAAAGTACCTGCCTTAAATTTCAATTCTGTCACGTTAAGTTAGGGTTGTTTACGGTCAATTTGCATAATTTCTATTCTAATTTCATAAGCCAAATTATCAGTTTGCGTTTTAAATTTTAAAATGTTTCGTGGCGGAAACCAAATACAGATCTTAAAACAGAAAAGCCAAAAGTAGACTGTGAAGCAACAACTCAACTCTTAGGCAACCAAACAAAGTATTCGTATTATATGAATGCAATGTGGCCAATTTAGCATTTTTCCTGCTAAACTTAGCAGGAAAAGTTTGCTTTTTAGCTTTTTTTTTCAATTCCTGCGGGCAGTTTTTTTAGCGGGAAATCCAGCAGGCTTTCATATTTCTCCAACCTGAAATGAAATATTACTTTTAAAAATTAAAACTCAATCAAACATAAATGCGTATCGCTCATTACAGCACTTCAATCACGAACTCCACCAAATCTACGAATTTTGCAGCAATTAAACTTCTTTTCTGTTAAAAAATGTTTGCGGATTCATAAGCAGCAATTAAAAGATTATTGTAAAGATAAAACAGGAATTCTGAACTTATTTCCAAAATTGAATCGCAATGGAACAACATAAATCTAAATAAATGGGAAAATATTGGAAATGCTGTTGAATTTTGGTACGAGGTAAATAGGCTAACCGATGCATCCAATGAAAACCCTTACAAAGAGTTGTCAAACTTTGTCAATTCGTTTTTAGTTTTGCCTATCTCAAATGCCGCAGTTGAAAGTGTGTTTAGTTCTATGAATCTTGTAAAGGATCAACGAAGGAATCGAATAAAAATTTTATCTGAGAAATGTTGTTATGCCCTCATTATTCCTCCTAATATAATCAAACAAGTTGCTGCATCAAAATTTAATTTTACCATAAAAGAAGAACAAGAAACGTTTAATATTTTTGAAGATGCTTTAAATGAAGCAGAAATCTTTAGCAGTAAAAAATTGGTATATGATGAAAAAATACGTTGCCGACTTTTAGGCGTCGGATTGCTATCAAAATCAGCTGCTGAGCTTGAAATAAAAACAGCAAAAACTAGAAATTGTATGATGGGAAGTTCTTTTGATTTGTTTTTCGCTGATTTGGAAGATGAGAATTCCATTAATGTAGCCAAAATAAGCAAAAATTAAATTTATGTTTTGATCTATAAATTGATTTTTTTCGTAACAAATCGGATACGTTTTCAGATTGATTTTTATTTGCTATAGAATTGTTGTATATTTGTGTCTGTGAACCAGCTAGCGGTATCAGATGTCTTGTCAAACTGATGGATGTCAATTATGATGTATATTGGTGTTAGTAAAAGAGGGGTAGATCTGCCGAAAAATCCAGATCTGCAAAATTGATTTAAAATCAAAAAAAAAAATCATTTTTTTTTTGATCAATTGAAGGCAGAAAATGTCAGAATCAGTTTTTTGACAGATCAAATAAAAAAAAAATGTATTACTTTCGTTTGGTAATTTTTGTTACCAAACGAAAACCCCATAAGTATATTGCCTTATGTGTAACTTATATTCCTAAAGTTTGTATTTTTTTTTATTCCAGATTCTTAAGTTACTTTATAGACCATGATCCCATAGGTTAGGTTGAAGTGGTCTTCAGGAAAACAGCTGAGACACTTAGACCTTAGACAGGTCCATTGTGATATCACATGGAGAGAAATTTACTCTTTAATCAAACCAGTTGGAGCCTCGAATGAAGCGGTGAAGTCGGTGAATCTCAATGTGTCTAAGATCACTGGTGTCGTCGAAAAAGTATTCCCCCAGGTGTAATCTTCTTTCTTGGGAGAGAGCAGGACATGAACAAAGAAGATGTGAGATAGTCTCTTCTTCCTCCTCGTCCATGCAGCTTCTGCAAAAGTCATTGGAGAAAACGATAAGTCTTTTGGCGTGTCTACCAATTAAACAGTGTCCAGTTACAACACCTATTACGGAGCCAAGATGTTTCCTGCTCAAAAAGAGTAAACTTTTTGAGCGTCTTGCGTCTAATTCTGGCCAGATTTTTCTGGTGGCCAGGCACGTAGTGATGTTTGACCACCTAAAATTTATTTATTTTATGGAGTTTTGATGCAACAATAGTTTGCTTGTAGCGATAGACATACCGATTTCTTCCATTTTCGGTAGAATAGGTATTTTGGTTCCTTTTCTGGCGAGTTCGTCGGCTTTGCAGTTTCCCAAACCAAGATCCCATAGCCGGCAGACATACGTCATTTTATCATAGCTGAATTTTTTTCTGTGAAAAGATACCAAAGTAGATAAGAACGAATGGACATTCCCGATTTTCAAAGCTGGGGCTTTTCGGAGATATGCAGTGTTAAAAGTGCATAACCAACTACGTTATTTTATAAAAGCTGATTTTTTGGAATATTTGAGGGGATAGTGCCTCAAACTTTGTTTGACACTTGTCAAACAATAACAGTAGAGCGTTTAGACGAAACAATGTCATCTTAAAGGTGTCTACCAGACGAAACGCCCCACTGTATTGTTGTTTTTTTTTTTAATTCTGTTTTTTCTTGTTTGAATTTGTTTTTTGAATGCGGACAGAATGTTCTACACAACTGCTTAGAACCAGTTGTTTGATTATGACGCTTATGTCAACCCAATCCCAACTCAACTCACATCTATATTACAAAGAGACAACTGGAAAGTCAGCCATTTTTATTGTCTTGTAAAATGACAACTGCGGTTGTGCTTTGACAATCAACTAGTTGTCATCGATAATGCCAATTCTTAGAATGACAACTAAACCATAGTTCAGTTGACTTCCTAAAAAATAAGGTCGAGAGTTTGCTGTCACTTCCAAATTCATAATGGGCATTATTTATCTACAGCACATATGCTTTATTATACTAAACATTTTAGCTTAATAAATTTATTATAAAGGGTTATCCATTTTGCGGTTTCAAAAGTAAACGTAAATAAAACACGTAAAATATTTTTTTTTCATGATATTTCTTCTTTATTATAAAGTTTGAACGTTGACATTATGTGTGAAACACTACATTATTTAAATGACCACCACGCGAATTGTTGCAAGCGTCGATTATTTTGAGGTAATTTTCGACCAGTTTTTGACACATATTGGGCGGTATCTCAGCCATAACTTGACGAATGTTGGTTTTCAAGTGCCCAAGAGTTAAAGGTTTATCTGCATAAACACGGTCTTTCGCGTAGTCCCACAAAAAAAAATCCAGCGGTGTCAAATCGCATGATCTTGGTGGCCATTTGATATCGCCACGACGAGAAATTACGCGGCCAGGAAATGTATCTTGCCATAAAGCCATATTCGCTCGAGTTGTGTGGCATGTGGCACCGTCTTGTTGAAACCACATATTCTCCAAGTCGTATTCTTCAATAGCAGGCAAAGAAAAGTCGGTTATCATATGACCATAACCCTCCGAATTGACGGTGAGAGTCGTTCCATCGTCGTTTTCGAAGAAGTATGGTCCAATCACAACTCCGGACCAAAGAACGCCCCAAACAGTGACTTTTTGTGGATTTAGTGGTCTCTCTTCAATTACTTGAGGATTCTCAGAACCCCAAATACGACAAAATTGTTTATTAACATACCCACCGAGTGAGAAATGTGCTTCGTCGCTGAAGAAAATTTTGTTCGAAAAATAGCCGTCCACCGCCTGTTGTTCAAGCACCCATTCACGTATCTACGACGTTGTGAATGGTCAGCTGGCTTCAGTTGTTGTGTGAGCTGGACTTTATATGGATTAAGGTGTAGATCCAAATGCAAAATACGCCATAATGTGCCCTAAAACAGTCCTAATTCCTGAGAACGACGAGGATTTGACACATTCGGGTCTTTGGCAACACTTTCACTTACAGCAGCGATATTTTCAGTGGTACAGGCGAAACGATGACGCACAGGCCTTACAATATCTGTAACCAATCCAGTCTTTTCAAATTTCCTCACAATTTTGCCAATTGCTTGCATAGTTTGACGATTATGTAAACCATAATCTCCTCTTAAAGCACGATATGTGTCTGTGGCAGAATTACCATTTTTGTAGTAGGTTTTAACAATTTTTATGCGTTGTGCGACAGTTAAGCGATCCATTTTCGAAAATTTCAGACTTTCAACTGAAAAAAAAAATGGTTTAATAACTTAGTTTGACAGATGTCGAATTCCAGCCCTATACTTTTGAAACCACAAAATGGATAACCCTTTATGATATAGTTATTTCTATTTAGCAGTTGATGGCAAAATGGATGCCATTCATTCAATTGAAAGAGCAGATCTATTTGTTGTCCTTCAATAATAATTCTATTATGTAATTACTGCTTTGTTAATGCCACTAGTACTCGTACATTGACACCCGCATCTGGCGTACTAGGACATCTAAAATCCAAAAGCCAATCATGCAAATATTTCGACCTCGAATTCGCATTTTGTGTTGGCAAATTATTATCCAGCAAGCATTTATTTCATGTCTTGTCTATTTCGGTATAAAGGTATGAAGGCGTAGTTTTGTTTAGAAGCTTGAATGTGCATATTATAAGTGTGGAATAATATGCCCACCGGGGTTGGTATGGCATATGTATAAGAGCTTTGAGTAGTTTGTCAGTAGGTCGACCGCTGTTTATTATGGAGTACATACATATTTTTTGTGCGGGTCTTGCTGGTTCTATACATGTAGTACAGTATGTATATATTTCACGTCAATTTGGTGTAGGTATGTACATACAATATGTTGTGGCGCTGCCGAATATATGTTTTTAAACATTTTGAAATGTAAATACACATGATTTAGTTTTTACTTTGATGAAAAGACAGGCAAGTCGTCGAACGTTCATGCTAAAGCGAACACTCTTTTGTTATATGGAACATGGTCGTTTTTAGGTGGCTCTTGCGGTGGGAAATACTATTAATTGAAGTTAGATGATGCAAAATACATGGAATTAGGTTAACTGGGGTCAGGGATTAGCTTATTTCGAATTGATGGGTTGTTTCTTTGAATTTCCGGCTTAGGTATACATACATCCGGCTTAAAGGCGCATGACAAGTACGAAGATATAGATGTCGAAATGAATAGAAGTCACAATAAATGAAAAAAAAATATTTATATATGTATGTGTGTAAAGACTGTTTAGTGTTAATAGTAGAGCTTGTCTTTAAGAAATATAAAATGATTGTGTGTGCAAGGAGACCCAGAAATTTTGCCAAATGAAAATGCTTTTAGAAACAAAATTATACATTTTATAAAACGAAAACTTATGAAAGACTTAAAGAACGACCTTAGACGCACTAGCCCATCATCAAACCAATACGCTTTTTATTCATCGGAATGTTGGCAGCGCGATAAGGCCTGCATTTCACTTTGTTGTGAATTTAAGAACTAAAAGTAAATTTTGATGTTCTGTAGTATTCAATGACTTTTGTGAGAGTTCATTCTGAATTTTATCATTGTGTTGATAATTTGCACAAAATTTAAGTTAAATTTTGAAGTTTTTTAATTTTTTTTGTTTTAATATACTACCCTTTTCTGCTGTTAACGTGAACACTGAATTCTATTCAACCGTTCTATCTTTTCATTCTTCTATCCGTCGGGTGAACTGCATTATTCCAAGCTTATTTTGAAATTAATGTTAACAGATGTTCATGCGAAAATGAATGAAGACAGACTACAACAACACAACATTTCATATGCGTGTTTGAATTGTATAGAGTGAGTGCGTTCACGTTAATAAGAGAGTAGCGCACACTATTACCGACTTTACCATTTACCAATGATGCACTTCGAATGAAAAGCAGAATAGCGATTAGTAAAACATTCATATAAAATATGTGTAGAGTAAAACTCAAGAACTCCAATCAAGAAACTTAACCAGAGTTTCACTTAGAGGGATAGATCAAATAAGGAGAAGCTGTAAAACAATATTATACAACTTTTAAACAATTAAGGTTCTTCAATTAATACGGTGTTTTACGTAATTCCATGTAGATTTTGACATTTCGAAAGTGGATTCGAAATGAATTCAATTCACTCGGTTGCAGAACACGTTATTTCATTTAAAGGGAAGTTGAAATTCGTCTCCAATTCATTTTCAGTAGGTCAATCATCCGATGATATGAATTGCAATACTTTTTTTAAGCCTCTCCTGAGTGAGTTCGGTTTTGTGTGCTGGAGCGGAATCTTTTTAAAATGTTCAGTGATTATTTGCGTATTTTGTCTTACTTCCTAAATAGTAATTTGGTAGACTTTTTTATAAAATATTGACTCATTTTTCAAATCAATGCAATTTTACTATGCTATTGTAGCCTACTCCCAACATACTATTGTTGTACATATGTATATGGGGCGTAGGGGATCCTACGCCTTGCATAAACTAGAAATCAACATGAAGAGCGATGGCCGCATTCGGGATCCCGGAAAAACTGATCCAGTTGTACCGCGCATTACTACAGAAAACTATAGAGGAATGGAGAAGGAGATATGTTCTGGAACAAATAAAGCGAAGAGCAGGTGTAGTCCCGAAAAGCCCTATCTCCAACAAATTCGTTCAGTTGTTTGGTTGTAACGGGTGATTTTTTTGCTACTTGGTTTTTGACGTTTATATTTTTGACAGATCACACATGACAAATTCCACGAACATTTGACATTTCGATTCAGTATTGTTTGCCATTTCATCATGAATAGATTTACGCCTGAACAACGTTTGCAAATTATTGAAATTTATTATCAAAATTCGTGCTCTGTGAAAAATGTGTTTCGCAAGCAAAATTGTCTTCAGCGACGAGGCTCATTTTTGGCTAAATGGATACGTGAATAAGCAGAATTGCCGTATTTGGAGTGAAGAGCAGCCAGAGGCAATTCAGCAGCTACCAATGCATCCCGAAAAATGCACTGTTTGGTGCGAAAAAGTTTGCCAAAATTGGACCTTCAGAATGGACCACCTGAAGCGTAGCCGCGGGCAACATTTAAGTGAAATTATTTTTAAAAAGTAAATGGCAGAAATTGATTTATCGATCCAAATAAAAATTTCATTCACTTTTTACAAGTTTCTGTGTTTTTTTGAATTTTCAAAAACCAAGCTCTTAAAAAATCACCGTTTATAAGATAATAATATCATCGGTCGCTCCCAACTTGCTGTTATAGAGGTCTTTGCCGCAGCAAACCGCTGCTTCTTCATGTTGGCCAAAGAAATGATACAAAACTCTTCTCGTGAAAATGGAGAATGGAGCAGTACGAACATACAAATACGTCTACTTAATTAGTTAGGCCATTTCGAGTGAATTGACAGGTATGATGCAGCAGAGTGAGTCCTCGAATCCGTGACCGCAGGTTCTAAGCAAGGAAAACTGAACCTCCGACTTGCATATTGTCAAACTGTATACCAGCACAGATATCCACTCCATAGTATGTGCTGAACTATTTGATGCTCACTGAATTTGACAGCATTGTAGAGCAAACTGTATGCTACCATAGAGCTATCTGTGGTCATAGGCAGTTCACTGCAAGTTACCGAAAACGAAAATCCATTACTGGCCGGAATACATCTACATCGTGAAACCCGAAATAAATTGTCACAAAGTTTCGCACATTAATTGAATAAATAAACTATTTATCAACACACAAAGGCAGCCCGACTAATCTAAAAAATTATCACTGCCCCAACAACTGGACGAGCCTACTCCTCAGGGGCCAAGAAGGTCACACTTATTCCTGGTGATGAAATTGGTCGAGAAATGTCTGCCGCAGTACAAAAGATTTTCGCTGCTGCCAATGTGCAAATTGAATGGTAATCTGTAGATGTTACTCCAGTCAGAGATCCCGATGGAATGTTTGGTATGCCACAAGCTGCTATCGATTCGGTAAACAAAAAAGGATCGGTCTTAAAGGACCATTGATGACTCCAATCGGCAAGGGACATCGTTCTTTAAATCTGGCGCTCCGTAAGGAATTCAATTTGTATGCAATCGTTCGTCCCTGCCGTAGTTTGGAAGGTTAAAGACTGTATGATGATGTTGACGTTGTAACTATTCGTGAAAATACCGAAGGTGAATATTCGGGTATTGAACACGAAGTTATCGATGGTGTTGTACAAAGTATTAAGCGTATAACAGAAGAAGCTTCTAGCCGTGTTGCTGAATTTGCTTTCCAGTATGCAAGGGATAACGGCAGGAAAAAGGTCACGGTCGTACACAAGGCTAAAATTCGAAGAGCGTTATCTTGACACTGTTTGCTTAAATATGGTACAAGATCCAAAGAAATACGACGTGCTGGTCATGCCTAATTTATACGGTGATATCTTGTTTGACATGTGCGCTGGTTTAGTTGGTGGACTTGGTTTAACACCATCAGGAAATATTGGCTTGAATGGTGCCCTGTTTGAATCGGTCCACGGAACTGCCCCAGATATTGATGGCAAGGACTTGGCCAATCCCACTGCCCTTATTATGCTGAGACATATGGAATTTATGGAACCCGCCGCTAAAATCGAAAGCGCCTGTTTTGATGTTATCAAAGAAGGAAAACACTTGACGGGAGATCTTGGTGGAAAATCCAAATGCTCAGAATTTAACAACGAAATTTGCTCAAAAATCTAAACATCCATGGAATTCTAGATGTCAATTACTCTGATTTTTTAAGCATTTATTTAAATTTATTGTATTAATTTATTACCAATACGCAATTTTTGCCGGGCGAAACGCATATTTTGTGGACTAAAGGCCGTTAAAGGCTATTTTGAATCGCTATTTGATATACACTATTCAATATTTAGTGAAGAAGAAAATTTTTAAATAAGGAGATTTTTTTATTCGAGAGATGACCCTAGGTGTATTTTTAAGCTGAGGTCATTTTCAGTGATGCATACATATAAGTATATAAATGCTTTGCGTATAAAAAGCTCGGCGCCCCTATTGATTGGCCTAATATAGGATGTAAAGCGGTGTCGAGTTTGTATATTCAAAGTTTTTTTAGATTTAAAGCGCTTAAAAGCTCTTAAAACTATTTATAACATACCATACATTAAAGATTAACAACATAAATGTGTGGTGTATCAACTAACCTAGAACTCAAACATACCGCACACGGCACAATAGATTTATAAACGTTACCGATGGCCGCAGGTACTTACCTAAGCAAACTGTATGCCATACCAACCAACCCAGAAGAAAATTAACTTAAAATGAATTTGAAAGACCATACTATAGTCTGCTCTGATACAGTTTGGCAATACGCCTCCGGCTTAAAGATCTTGCTAGAGCTCTTAGTCTTGTGACTGGAAGCAGCTTGTCCAGTACAAAGGCTGGCCAATTAAAAACAAAATCTTTAAAAAAATCGATGTGTCTTTCCAATGGAAAATAGCATTAGCCGTGTTTTATCATCGCAAATAACCCATATGGTTCACCCCGTGAAAATAAAGCGATCTGGGTTATGTACACTCTGTTTGCCGAATACTAATATTTGCAAACCTGGATAAAAAACCCCGATAGAAACCTGGATCTTGGGTTGTTTTTGTAATACGTGTTAAAGAATAACCCAGACCCGTAGATAATAAAACGCAACTATTATAAGTAATAACTACTCCTTGAACACAGCCAAATAAACACCAACAGTCCATCCACATTAATATTCCACTTTAGCCTTTATTGGCAGTGATTTTACTTGTACTAGGTAAAAACAACACCAGACCGAACGTTTATAATTTATACGGAGTCGACCCACCTAAAAAATTATAATGTTCTAAGAATCATTTATGTTTTAGCTCATTTACGACATATGTTTTTCCACAATTCAAGTTAGATTTTGAGAAGAAAAATAAATCAGATTCACTTTAAAGCTATGTTGAATCCACATTTCAGAAATAAATTTAGGTTTGGGGCTGCATGCAGCCATAGCGTATTCAACTAAAGACTATATTTATTAGTAGACCAGTATTTTTTACATTTGCATAATAATTTTTGTTTTTGTAAAGAACAATCTAATCAATACTTTGAGAAGTAGGCAAATAAATTGACGGAAGATTGAGGCAAATGGACATGTTAAAATGTGAGTCGCCAATCTGTCGTGTGACCTAAACCATAGACACAGATGAAATCATACTAACTATAAACCCTTGCCATATTTGGGCGAAAAGTAACAAATTTAAAATGTTAATTTCTCTATAAACAACTGCCCCGTGCAACTCCGATACATATATTCCTTAGTCATAACCATAAACAACTAACTTGCTAAAAAAAAAAAAAAAAAAAAAAAACATTTACATATTCTCCAATAGTATATATTGTATTACTCATGCAAAACTATAGACTCTACCAACTATACACTACTAAAAGACACCCATGTGAATACGTCAAAAAAGGCAATTTACGACAGCCATTAATAAATTAATCCAGTCGCAATCGGAAAGAAGCAATTTATTTATGATTGCGCGCGCACTTGCAAGCCGACTCAATTCAAAATCAAGATTTTGTTCTTTTTTCATTTGGATTTCCTGCTGACTCAGCTTATAAAATGTAAAATTTAAAAAAAAAATCCCTCCTCATTCTTATCCGATTGTTTACTTTTAAGATTTACATCAGAAACAAGTGAACTTATATTTTTTTCTTTTTGTTTATTATTTTTTGTCTTCAGTGTAAAAACAGTTCCTGTTTAAAGAACCATCTGTCAAATTTGAAAAGTCTGTATTTCCAACAGCAGCAGCTGTCACATTGTGCCTTCTTTCGTTCTGACAATGAGTGCAAATAAAATTTGAGTTGAGTTGATGATAAATTCCCTTTTGTTTGTTTGGTTTTATAAAGTTTCTCATCATTTATAATAGTTTATCCTACTCTATGTGGATGTATAGTATAGGTATATAGCTCTGAAGTGTCCTTTTTTTCTTGGGTAGATTTTGTATCCTTTTGTATTTCGAATTCAGTGCATTTCTGCAGGTGATGTATATTGTGTATACATTTATATATTTTTCTTCCTCTTCAACATAGAATTGAAAAATGATTTTTTTTCTCCGACATCAGTGTCGTTCTCTGTGATTTTAAAGATGCAACATTCTCAACTGAAGCAATATCAAGAAATTTATATTCTTTAGAAATGATTAATATTAATGTTTGCAATTGCAGTGAAGCCCACAATTGCTTTTATATTTAATATTTTCTCGTTTATGTGCCGATTCCTATTTGCTTGACTGAATTAGTTAAACAAATTGAGCTCTACTGATGTAAATAAAGTGGATTTTTTTCGGGTGCCATTAGCGTTTTAAATTGCTTCCTTATAGAAATAATGCAATGAAAAACCAATTCAGTAAAGGAGAAGGGCGGTTTTGGTGACTTTTTTTCATTTTCTGAAAATTGTGTCGGTTTTGATAAAATTGTATGTACGTCTTTAACAAATGATATACATTCATTAAGGTGGTCATTAAAACAAATGAAAAAATAATAAAATATCGTTTTTGTAAATTTCAAAAATTAATAAAAAAAAAAATCGATTCTTATTAAGTTTTGGACAAAATGCTTTTAAAAAATAAAATGCACGGCAGGATAGCGCGTATTTGCCTCTATGTTTGATCTCATTATATGCAAAAGATTCTTAATAGTAACGGCTAAATGTATTTTTAAAGTCGTTTTTCATTTAATTTTTTATATATAAAAATTATTAATTTTTTCTAAGAAAATATTGGTATGAACATTTTCAATACTGGATTATCCATTTTGCGGTTTCAAAAGTAAACGTAAAAATTTTTTTTTCATGATATTTCTTTATTATAAAGTTTGAACGTTGACATTATGCGTGAAACACTACATCATTTAAATCACCACCAGGCGAATTGTTGTAAGCATCGCTTTTTTTGAGGTAATTTTCGACCACTTTTTGGCACATATTGGGCGGTATCTCAGCCACAACTTGACGAATGTTGGTTTTCAAGTGCTCAAGAGTTAAAGGTTTATCTGCATAAACACTGTCTTTCGCGTAGCCCCACAAAAAAAGTCCAGCGGTGTCAAATCACATGATCTTGGTGGCCAGTTGATATCGCCACGACGAGAAATTACGCGGCCAGGAAATGTATCTTGCCATAAAGCCATATTCTCTCGAGTTGTGTGGCATGTGGCACCGTCTTGTTGAAACCACATATTCTCCAAGTCGTATTCTTCAATAGCAGGCAAAGAAAAGTCTGTTATCATATGACCATAACGCTCCGAATTGACGGTGACAGTTGTTCCATCGTCGTTTTCGAAGAAGTATGGTCCAATCACACCTCCGGACCAAAGAGCGCCCCAAACAGTGACTTTTTGTGGATGTAATGGCCTCTCTTCAATTACTTGAGGATTCTCAGAACCCCAAATACGACAATTTTGTTTATTAACATACCCACCGAGTGAGAAATGTTGTTCGTCGCTGATGAAAATTTTGTTCGAAAAATAGCCGTCCACCGCCTGTTGTTCAAGCACCCATTCGACGTATCTACGAAATTGTGAATGGTCAGCTGGCTTCAGTTGTTGTGAGAGCTGGACTTTATATGGATGTAGGTGTAGATCCAAATGCAAAATACGCCATAATGTGCCGTAGGACAGTCCTAATTCCTGAGAACGACGAGGAATCGACACATTCGGGTCTTCGGCAATACTTTCGCTTACAGCAGCGATATTTTCAGTGGTACGAGCGAAACGATGATGCACAGGCCTTACAATATCTGTAACCAATCCAGTCTTTTCAAATTTCTTCACAATTTTGCCAATTGCATGCGTAGTTGGACAATTATGTAAACCATAATCTCCTCTTAAAGCACGATATGTGGCTGTGGCAGAATCACCATTTTGTAGTAAATTGGTTTAACAACTTAGTTTGACAGATGTCGAATTCCAGCCCTATACTTTTGAAACCGCAAAATGGATAACCCTTTATTTAATAAATGAAAATTTAAAAACAAAATTTAAAAAGAAAAAACGTCCACCCGTTTTCTAAATATTGAATTTTCAAAAAAAAATATTTTTTTTGTAAAACCAAAAAAACTATTTTTTCGAAAATTTTGAAATGCAGTATTATTTAGAATTTGATAGACATCCTGTATGAAATTTTTGATTGAAATCCGTCGAGTCGTTTATGAGAAAGTCGAAAATCAATAAAATGGTTGTGTGGCAGGTACCGTTAAAAACAAAATATTTTTTTAAAACTTTTTGGCCAAAATGTTGACCATGCCCAAAGAAGTACACACCAATTTTTATTAAAATCGTTAGAGCCGTTTTCGAGATAATTAAGATGGTAGAAAAATTTGTATGGCAAGTACCGTTATTTTTAGGTCTATAACAACGATTCAAAAATCTATTTTGGACAATCACCTAAAACGCTTAAATACCAAGTTTGAAGAAAATTGCTGCTGCCATTTAGGCTGTAGAGAGTTATACAGGCAGATAGACAGACAGACAGACGCAATTGTGGGACCCACTTTTTTATGTTCTCTATCATCGTAATGTCAACTTTGAATAAAATATCGAGTTCGATTTTTTTTCCAAATGCAAAACTTGCCCTATAGTACCTATATCGCAAATAAAACGTATAAGGCTGTTTCACACGCTGACCAAGACTGCCAATTGGCAATAATTCTTACCAATTCATGTTCCAGACTTAGAAATTTCGCAGTTTTGGACAGAAGAGAGCGATCATGAGAGATTAAAATATTGCCTCTGCCTGGCAATTTTCGTCGACTAAATTTTTGTAGGCCGCAAATTTACCTATATCATAAACAAACAAAAATTATGTCTGTCTCGTTTTCGAGGTTTTGGTGGACGCTTAGCCAGAGTCGTAATGAAGAAAACACGAAACTCCAAATGAAGGTCTTTTGAACCTTATTACAAAATCTTTATTAAAAACCACTCACTAATTCATAACAACCCGATATTTAGTTCAAATAGTTTCTTCTTACGGGAGGTCTTCAGTCTGATATACTGGTATTCTGTTTATAAAACGGCGGCGGAGGCACTTTCTCGTTCAGATGTATTCATATTCTGGTTTTAAGTAGTCATTTGTGTTACGTCTGGATCTGGTACTACTTTCGGATATTCTTGTTTTTGATGAAGTTCGGCGGTAGTAGGCTTAGGCCAATGGCTGAGGCCCCTGGTGACACTCCAGGCAGCAGGTTCAAGCTCAAGCTTTCTGTTGTTTAGTTGATGAAATGAGGGAGAATGGGTGGAAGGATCCTAACTAAATTACGAATTCCAGTTTATTTAACTGGACCTGGCGGCCCGTGTGGGTGGCCTAAGAAGGTCTATTTATTTTACCTTGCGTATGGATCCTCGGATATAGAATTGAAAGACGTATACCTCGTTTGTTTTAATTCACTTCTGAAACTGAACATTTATTTTGTCTTTTCATTCTCTATTTATACCATAAAATATTCTTAACCTATCATCCCTACCAATTTACATTATTTTTCATTCCGATTCTATAAATTACTAAAATTGCTAGATGAGCATTTCTTTTGTTTAAATGCTTCGTAATTAATTGCCTTAATATTGAAATGCTAAATGAGCATTTCCCAATCATCATTATTCCATATTATTTAAATGCTAAGTAAAATATTTATTAGTTGCTTACACATACGTTTACCTTCGTCATCCAATTCCATTCCATACATAGTTCACATTGCTTGACGAAGTTGGGATTATACCCATGCAGTCATTGACCAGTGCACCAACCGATCGCGTGTCGTTTTGGCTGATTGTTACAATTTGATATTTTTATTTTGTTTGTTGGTTAGGGTCATGGTGCTGGTTATGTGAGAGCTAACACTTTTGTTTATTGTGTGTTATGCGTTTCACACAACAGCGCAGGTACTGGGCCCCTGGTGGCACTCGACACAGCAGGCCAAAGTTCTGGTAGATCAGCAGGTGCTAGGCCTTTAGTGGCAATCGAGACAATAGGCCGAAGCTCTGGTAGATCAGCAGGTACTAGGCCCCTGGCCGCACTCGAGACAACAGGACGAATCTCTGGTAGATCAGCAGATACTAGGCTCCTGGTTGTACTCGACACATAAGGTCGAATCTCTATTAGATCAGCAGGTAGTACCTAATAATAAAAAGTGGTAAAAAAAAAACAAATTGTGAATCACAACCAAAAACCTAAATTCATTACAACCTAAATTATTTGCCAACTTTTTAACTTTTAAAAATGTTCAGAAAATTGTACTCAATGTAGTAGTTCCAAACTTTTTTTCATTTCCCAGACTTTTTTCCATTTCATTTCTCTGAGAGAATTTCATCCCCACTCTAAAAAAATTCATAAGCTGCCAATTTTTATCAAAAAACAAGTCGAATTAAATGAAAATATAATTAATAAGGTCTTGTGGAATAAAGTTAACCTCCTTCGAAATAAAGTTTGGAAAAGTCTAAAAGAAATTGGAGTACGGAAACTGAATCCCTAACTAAATAACAAATTTTGACAGCAACGAATTGAATAAAACCTACGCAGTTCACCTGTCCTTGATTGAATGAGTCTTTATATACTTAATATATTCTTCTTCAATAGTCATTCAATTTTTTCATGCAATTCCGCTACTTTTTTTGAGTAAGTCTGGGTATCGTGTCTTTGACCAATAATTTGCAGCCGTAATTAATGTTGGTAAAAACATTAAATAAAGTTAACCATAGTGTATAAACGCCGAAAACTTAAACAACAATTTAATCTATGCCTTGGGTGTGAATCTCAGTCAGTCTTAGTTGTTTCGATTGTTTTTCTCTAAGTAAAGGGTGTACCGCAGGGCTCAATGTTGGTAACTCTACTTTTCATATACTCGTATGCTACACTGTTTCATTATTATTTAGGCTAATAGTGTGAAGCTTGAAAACAAATTGTCCTTTAGGTCAATCAATTTAGGAAAATCAAATATTAAATCATGAATTTAAAGTTTACTGGCCTTGTTTTAATATATTGAGGGTTCTGAATGCGCTGAATTACGCTTCGCAGAAGATAACACCCATTTCAATTACAAAAAAGCAAATACCAATAAGAACCACCCTTATAAATACATACAATACAATAATAGAACAATTGAATTTAAATACGACTTTTAAAGTTTCTTTTTCTCTTTCAGGATGATTTTGGAAAGAATAACAAAATTGGAGAAGTGAGTATTGTTCTAAGAATATTTCCAATAGCTTATAATAGTCTTCCAGTGGCTTAAAACTCCGTTTGAAGCTATATTTTTAATTAATTTTGTGTCCTTTGTAATAATAATTTAATTTTTTATTTATTTACTGCGAAAAGGAATACTTTTTTACAAAAATATCATCATTTTCATTACTATTTTGTAGTATTTATTTTAAGATCCCATAGACCACAGTACTCTTTAAGCTTATTAATCTGAAGTTGAAGAGTAAGCGGATTATCAGTTAAGATCACTAGGTCGTCTGCATAGAGCATGATTTTAACAGTGACATCTCCAAACAGAATCCCACCTGGGATATGGTTTTCGATATCGTTAATAAACAGTGCAAATATAAGTGGACTTAACACGCATCCTTGAGGAACGCCTGTTTCACATTTAAAATCTCTCGATTTCCTTGTACCGTTTTGAACAGCTGCTGTCATATTTTCAAGGAGTTTTCTATAGATTCTTATAAATTTCGTTGATAATCCAATAGATGAGAGTTTATAAAGCAAGGAATTACTATTAATTGTATCGAAAGCAGCTTTCAAGTCAACGAAAAAAGTGTACAAACATTTATTTTTATTAATAAAGCGCCTAGCAATAGTACTGAGTACGAAAATTTGATCGATAGTTGAAAGGTTTGCTCGAAAACCAGCTTAATAACAGCTTATAATATTGTTTTTTCGACCCAGTTTATAAGACTATTATAGTGCATTTGGGTAAACACTTTCATCAAAGATTTTAACACAGCATTACATATATAGCGTTATGATTCCTCCTTACTTGAGACCGTAAATGATCTTATATCGCACTCGTGGTGTTGCTGGAATCTTTAAAAGCATTGATATACACAATGCCTTCTAACTACTGAAAACAAGGGTATCATGAGGCATATTACCAAGAACGGCTTTGCATGCATTTTTTCGTGAAAGAAAAATAAAGTTTTGGCATCACCGCCAATTTATATGGATGAAATCGCAGTTCTTGCTGAAGAATGAACGATTAGAAAACCCAAGAGCATCTGCAAGTATGGGCGCAGAACGCCTAGGATATCACAAAACTGGATGCTCGATGTTTTGGGCTGTCCTGATAGTTCTTGATCCTCTCCGTTTTGTTTTTCCGTGCATTTCTGGTTTCTCTAAAGGTGTCCAATCCATCCATAAAAGATCAGGAACACTGACCTGCGGGGCGATATTGAAGTTATTTCTGAATGCACATTACATACATTTGGAAAAAACTTTTATAGACACCTAAACTGGTTCGATTTTTATTTAAAACTTTAATTTAGCTCCAAAAATAAGGGTTCCTGCCATACTAATACAATTTTTCGAAAACGGATCTAACGATTCTATTTTAAAATAAAATGCATGACTGGGTCGCAAGAACTTGCTCTTATGTTCGATCACATGGTATGCAAAAGATTTCTAAGATTTTTAACTCAATTTTGTATATACATATACAATTTTTTTAAAATTTTGTTCTAAAATAAATTCGTATGACAATATTAAATATTTAATAATATAAACTTTAAAACAAAAGATTAAATCGGTTTAATTAAAGAAAAAATAATTCAAAATTCTGAAATAAATAATTAAACTAATTTGAGCTCAAAAAAGTACGTCATTTTATTTCTTGGATAAATCTGAATTTATGAAAAAAGAATTTAAAAATCTGTGGAGCGGTTTTTGAGAAAAAAAGTTTTTTTTTTGTAAAACTTTTTAAAAATATTAAAAAAAAAATTGGCCTTTTTGAATTTTTTTTTTTATTTTTTTTTTAATACGGATGCCCGGTGTGGTTCAACGTTGCCCCATCTCAAATGGAAAAGATTCGGGTGTTTGAGAGGCAATGCCTTAGACGTTGCCTTGGATTACACAGAACACCAGAGTCGGAGTACAAACGATATTATTCCAACCAGGTTCTATACAACGGAGCCAACATAAACAGAATAGATAATTTTTTGTTTAAGCTGATTCGGGGTCACGTTGCAAGAGCAATGTCCTCAACTAACAGCTTAATTTTTGGGGCTTATTACCCCAATAACGAATATTTTGAGAGTGCGCGGTTAAGTGGTTACATCCCTCCCGAGGCATTCCTCTATTTAGACAGTCGAGGGCTGATACAGGATAGAATAGCGGTTCCGCCATTTATCTACCACGTCAGCCGTAAAACTGTGGATAGGCGACTCCTGTATGGTCGAGACGTCATCGCTCAAGGTGGAGAAGAGCGCCTTCGGTTCAGTAGGACTGTGTCCGATCGGGACCGAAGGGATAGGGCGAAACAGGAGAATCAGTTCTGGTGGCTCTCTGAACAGCATCGTAATATTTAAAGTCGATGAAGATGGTATGTCTTGGCCGACTTACATAGATTTAGGGGAATTAGGTATGGGGAACAGTCGGGGTGGCACCAAAAAAAAAATTAAAAATATGTATGTATGCGGGGGCATATGTGCATGTATCTGTGTGTCTATACATGTATGTGTGTACGTATATGTATGTGCGTATGTACATGTATGGGTGGGTTGCATGTAGTTGTGTGTCTGCATGCATATAAAAAATAAACAAAAAAATATTTTTAAAATGCTGCTGTGACTGTTCTAGTTTTTAAGTAGTTTTAAGGGCTTTTGGGTATTACTAGGTATTTTAAGTAGTTTACGTTATTTTTAGTTAGTATAAGTTAGTTGTATCTAGTTTTAATTATTCTTAGTCTATCTTTAGGCTTAGTTTATAAGTAAAAAAGAAAAATATGATAAGATGCCGAGTTTTTTAGCAATAAGATTTCTTGGTTAAAAAAAATAAAATAAATAGATTTAATTAAAATAGTTTTTAGGTTGAAAGACATTAGTTCTAAGAGTTTTTGTTTAGTTTAGAGTGCCCGTAAAGAGCCAGTAAATTAGTTGTAAGTTATTGATAAGTAGGCTAGTTCTAAACATTTTTGTCTAGCTTTAAGATAGTTATAAGTTAATATTAAATAAAAAATGAATTTACAAAAAAAAAAAACATAACTTAAAGTATTTAAGTTTTTTTGGCTCTCAATAAAACGTTTGGTGTTAAAACAACATAAAAAATAAAGTTAGTTTCCTAAAAATCTCCATCGCTAAAAATATTTTTTTGAAACTTTTAACTGTTAACAACTCACAGAACTACCCCTAATCAGATTTTAAAGTTAAAATTGTCAATGCGACCGCGTCGTCAAAAATAAAAGGTTTTCTGCCTCTCTTGTAAAAAAATAAAAATGTCGCTTATGTTGTTTTAACAATCACCGATTCAACTAAATTCTTCCGAATAACAAAAAGACAAGTTCATGTTTGCTTTCAAATCAAAAGAAATTAAAATCAAAGCCTACTTTTCAAAAAAATATAACTGAAATTTTGAATTGAGCACAATGGCAGGTAATGGGTCTTGTAAATTTAAGATTCAATAAAACATGAAATTAATATTTGCTTTACAGAAAACTGTTGTTTACCTATTTACAATTATAGTTACCTACATATGTACATACATACGTAGATGTACGTCAAAAGTATACAAACGGCACCAACAAAAAAAACACAACACCCAAATATTTGTGTTATCTAAAAATCTGGCAGAATTATTAAAGAATCCACTTGAAATTTCGTTTCATCTTTTGAACAAAAATCTTCTTTTAAAATCCCCAAATCCCATTAAGAGTTTCATCATGATGCAAAACCAAAAAAAAAATTAAATAAACAAAAATGAGTTATACCCCTGCTGTGTGAAATTTTTTTTTTTTACATAAAGTTATCCATTACCCCTGAGTCCGGTCGCTGGCAATTACAATTAAATTGTTCTCATTTGCACACCCCAACTGGCACGGCCGGCGCGCCGTATAGCAGGCATTTTATTTTTTTTTTTTTGTTTATTTTATTTTTTTTTAATTTTTTGTTTGTGAAAAATTTGTTTGCAAAAAAAAAATTAAACTAAAATCGATTGTGACCTACAAGAAATGCCCCCTCTTTTTGTATTTCAAAAGTTTCAAATGACTTTTTGACGACATGAATGAAAAATTGATTACCATCATCACAAGGGCCTCATTCTGTTAATTGAGGGCTTCCATTACTAATTTCCATTGATGTGTCAATTTCACACTGGCGTCATCGTATGCAAAGGAGATTACTCGATTTACCAACTAGATCGATAAAATTTGCCCCCAATTGAGTAGTTTTACCACCGCTATCGTCGCATAGGCCCAGCCCATCGAAAAAGATTGGAAAATAATCTATAATTTAGTTATGCTTCTCCTATAATAAGCTTAATTAGTTAGGTGTAACCATTGTGGTTGTGGTTGTGCTTGTGCGACATCAACATAGATCGTTGTCTACTTGGTAGATGTTTTTACATTTTAAGTTGCGTTAAAATGTAGGTTATAGACAGCCAACTAGGCTCAGTAAGTAAAAGAATTCTATATCAATCCAATTATAATATTATGATATCAAGAAGAGACGCAACAAAAAGCGATTCTATTCAACATTCGTATATTAGGTATAAATAGGGTCTTTCAATTTCTTGTTAAATATTTCGTCGTTATTTTCAACTTTAAAAATTATCAGTAGAGTTGCAGTCTTATTATGCAGTGTTTAACCATGAACGTTTATAAATTAGACGAAACTAGAAAAGTTCTAATTTATACCATTTTTTTGCAAATAAAAGTACATATACAGCCCCATTATGATTGTCAATTGCAAATTGATGGTTGATAAATACTTTTTTTTCCCGTGGGCAGGGGTAAAACCTTCAAAAGGCTCTATGAGGACCGAAAAACGCGTGCTCATAGGAGTGTGAGATTCTTACTGCACTAAAAACACCTCCTCCTCCCGATTGCAAATAAGTTGAAACTTATCTAGCAATTTATTTTAGTTTAGTTTAGTTTAGTGCACCAGATCGGAAGGCTTTGTCCTTCGCAGTCGGCGCGCGTACTAAATTCGTCTCATCGATAATTTCGACTATAGTACTATTACAGTGTTGTAATAGACGTTTTCTATGATTTCGGGCAATTTTTTTTATTTCATCGCGAACCGTGTGAATCCCGAGATCTCTGTGGAGATCTTCGTTTCGTCATTCCGAGATATTTTGCTTCGTTAGCAAACGGAACTTGAACCGCATTAACAAATATCGGTAATCTATTAATTTTCTTATACGTTAAATCTACTTGGACTGATTTTACTTCGTTGAGCGATATCCGCCATGTTTTTGTCCAATCATTGACATTATTCAGAGCTTTTTGTAATTTTGTCGTAGAATCATTTATCGTTTGGCCCACTGCTAGTATTGCAGTGTCGTCAGCAAACGTGGCTACGATAGTGTCTTCTGTTTGAGGTATATCACGTGTAAATAATAGGTACAATATTCAACCTAAAACACTTCCCTGTGGTACCCCATCCACTATTTCTTTGAGATCCGAGTAATCGTTTCCATGTCTTACTCTAAAAAGTCTATTTTCTAGATATGCTTTTAGAAGCGTATAAAGTGCTTCAGGCAGAATTTGTCTTAATTTAAAATTTAGGCCTTCGTGCCACACCTTATCAAAAGCTTGCGACACGTCTAGGAAGACCGCCGAACAAATTTTCTTTTCTTCAAGAGTTTTCTCAATGACGTCAGTGATGCACTTGGTCAATTGTCGAATGCTTGCTTCTAAATCCGAACTGATGTTCAGGTATTAGGCGCTTTTCTTCTATTATTGGCTGCAGGCGCAGAAGTAATATTCTTTCAAAGACCTTAGATATTACGGGCAGAAGCGAAATACGTCTATAAGATTTCTTATCATAAATGATAAATACTGAAATTTAAAACTAAATAACCTCATTGATAAGAGTTTTGGTAATGGAGAATGATGCAGACCATTGTGAATTACAAGAAAATCAATAATTACCATTAAATAGTTGTGCAGTTTTTAAATAAGACGAGGTTTGAAAACAAAATGTCAGTGCTTATCAATAATCAAATTGATAATTGACAATCGTAATAGGTCCCATAAAGTATTGTGTGTGAGGCTAGAAAAAACAAGTCGGATGCCCTTCTGAGGCCCCATAAATTTTACTTTTATGCACAGAACTGTTAAGTGGGGTGGTATGGATAATTGCAAATGGGAAGTCGCCGGCAAAAGTATATTTAAAATCTTGGTGTCTGCAATTATATTTTGTACTCGTACCTATTGCAGATATGCTTTCCACGTGAGAAAATAAAGCAAGTCAAGTCAATTTTTAATTCTAAAATTTGTAATTTTGTAATTTATAAATATCAAAAACAATTTCTTAACCTTCAGAATTAACTTAATGGTTCTATAAACGCAACCAGTTTCTTCTTCTTGTTTTTATTAACTTCATGACACTAGCCGTGTTTTATTGGGAATCTATCCATAGTGGCGTAAGTAATTCCCAAACAAAACTCAACGACCGGAGGCGGAGTTTAGTTACGTAAAAATAGTACCCCATTTATTATATTCCTAGTACCGGGAGTGTAAATCTATAAATTGATTTTAAATTGGAAAATAAATTAATATTTTCACCCGTCCAAACTTGTCAAATTGCTTTTTTAGACCTAAAAATAAAAAATGATTTTTTTTACCAAACTCCGTTTATTTACAGAAATTAATTACCAACAAAAATTGAACTCAAAACGAAAATTGGTTTTTGTTAGTCAAAAATGAAAGGAAAACGGAATTCGTTAAATAGAGATTAATCTTTTTTTTTTTAGAATGGAAATCGAAATTTGTTAAAATTGATCAATTGTGGTATAGGTACGGTGACCATCCGTCCCGTATTACGCTCGACTGTCCCGAGTAGAGTAATTTTAAGAAAACCCGGGACTTACAACTGTCCCGTATTTTATTTTTTGTCCCGGGTTTCTCCCATATTACCATAAATTGATATTATTTGAATAACGTTACAAAATTTAACAATTTTATTTACAATAATTTAAATATGTGTTTAATATTTGTGTGTCAAAATGCGAATCCGCCATAACAAATAGTTCAGACGGATTTACTATAAAAGCATGTTCACTGAACGCATTAATTTGTCACCTTCGTTGAGCTGTCAAATTTCTTTTCAAACTGTATTTTCACAAACTTCAAATTGTATCTTCACAAAAAACACAATGCATAAATTTGAAATGTGAGTGTTTACTTGTACAAACAAATGGAATTTATTTCTGTTAATTATTTACAATAAATTTAGAAATTTGTGAAATGCTTTTAAATAGAAAATGTGAATTCAACGATCATCTTCAGAGGGATTTTTTCTTCATAAACAACAATGGAAAAGCCAATACCGTAATTTGTCTAAAATACGTTTCTACGTTATCTATAAGCAGTGGAAGATATGATATTGAACACCATTTAAAACCAAAAAAAAAAAACTAAGAATCTGACTTTGATGCCACTTAAACCAAAATGTACAATGCTATTTTAATTCGACAAATTTTCAAGGGCCTGCAAGGAAGAATGCAATTAATGAAGGCACCTGGACTCATGGAATCATCCAAGTCCAATGATTGCACAATGCACTTCGAAACTTATTAAAAGCTGTTTTGATCAAATATATTCAATGTGAACCTATTGTGTTCAATGTTCTTGAACCAAATTATATCGAAGGAATTAAAACTTCTTTGCGCAGAGTAATTTTTGTTACAGTTTTTTCTGATTGTTCTAATCATAGCTGTACAAAACTGACGTTATTTTTCACCACAACTACGTAAATCGAGACTTTGGAGGTTAAAAATCTTCCAAGGGAAACATCGGACATCACTTCAAAATACAAAACTTTGGTAAAATTTTGGATATTTGTGCCTACAACACAACTGAATTTTGGCGGGTCAGCAAGGAAACCCAAGAGCAACACTTTTTAATAAACTTCAAGCCATTACCGGTAATGATCTCATTGGAGTTAATTGTGCAACTCACGATTTAAATAACTATTCGTTTTTTATCTCTACACTGTTCTTATTGAAAAATTTAATTAAATTTGCGAAAAGTCTCAGACTTAATATTTAAACTAATTCGTTACAGAAAAACTAGTTGGCTATTTCTAAAACCAGATATTGAGAGAATAATACAACTTCATAAGCCTTTAAAATAATATTTCTTATTTTAAAGAATTTGTTTAACAACTCTTCATCTGAGGTCCTTTTTTTCATCATTTTATTCAATCCTAGGCCTCAATTTTACATGTGAGCATATTAGTAGCAGAGTCCCAAAAAATTTGCATGTCTAAAGTTCCGCTAGCAATGAAATGCCTTAAATTAAAATTAAAATCTTGATTAGGAGAACAATTGATAATATGTTGTTTGCAAAGAAATGGATCAATGAATAATTCAAACAAAAATTAATTGACCAAAAGTAATGTTAAGCAAATATTCATCAATTTTACATAACGTGCTACGAATACTTAAATCATTGGGATGTATCTTTTAAATAATATGAAGTTTTTAGTTAGGTTATTCTTCGAAACATTCCTATTTCCTACATGGCCAGAAATAGAATCTTCGTTATCTTTTGTCGACCAAAAGTAGAGTGATACAACTATTAATGATTCCACCTTGTTTGCCGAATAAAGAACAAATGCTGCAACCGAAAAAGTTCTTTGCATAATGAATAATATTTAGACAAATGAAAACACACAACTGAATGTTGAAACTCTCAGAGCCATGTTAATGGTAAAATTAAACTATAATTTTTGCTGCCAGGAAATTAAAAAATATTTAATAGGAAACGATAATATCATCAAAGAAATTTGTTTGGTAAAAAAGTACCAAGTACCAAAAATATTATTGGTAATGTGTTATTAATGTTTATTTTTCAAAGACTTGGTAAAAAAAAGGTTGAATATTGAAAAAAAATGTAAAGTTTTTGCATTTTGTGCTGCGTTTTTTAATTTTTTTTTTGTTTTTGAGAATTTTATTGATTTTGTATCATACACGTTTTTAAATTTATGTCCCAGGTTTTGCTCAGAGAAATTTGGTCACCGTATGTATAGGGTGTATAGAAAAATTGAGATATGGTGGCAAAGAGTGCAAAAACTTTCACCTAAAGTTTTTAATAATAAAGGTGCCGTCACACAATGAAAGGAAAGTAATTTCAGAAAGCAAAAAGCTTTCTGAAAACTAAATTTTCATTGTGGGACGACCCGAAAAGTACTTTCTTGAAAGCGTTTTCTGAAAGTGATTTGCTTTCTTGAAAACGCTATCGAAAGAAAAAATTTCGCTGTGCAACTAGTTCATGAAAGCGTTTTCAAGAAAGCAAATCAATTAAAATAAATTTCTAAAAGCGCTTTCCGCCGGGAAATGCGAAACAGTTGAGACAGTGTGTTTGAGCTATCGCCATGTGCAAGGTGTTTCAGTGTCACAGCTTCGCTTTCCTCTACGCTGATGGGTCGTACTTTATCACATATAAAATTTAATTGCTCTTCCGAAACGTGAGCAAAATTACGAAAGAATTCCCTCTGCGGAAAATCTCTCATAAGTGTGGCGTGGTACTGATTTTCAGCACCTCGTTCCCAGAGTGGTCGCACCTAAATTGACCTACGATTAGCCGCATTTTGTTCAGTCAATTGCTGCGCAATCCGTAGGATTATTTCCATTAGAGTTAATTGCCTCAGTTCTAATAATTCTTACTCGCCAACAAATTCCTCAGCGAACTCCGTTTAGCAGCTGGATAAAACAATTAACGAAACTAAGCTCAATGTGGCAAATATGACACCTTTTTATACACAAGTCAATTTCAGAAAGCACTTTCAGAAAACACTTTCAATTGCGTGGTGTGACGACTCGAAAAGTGCTTTCAGAAATTTTGCTTTCTTAAAAGTAAAAAGTCGCTTTAAAAAAGCACTTTCCTTTCATAGTGCGACTACTCTCTGAAAGCACTTCCACGAAAATTTCAAAATCGAAATTTTCTAAACGCTTTCTGAAACCACTTTCCTTTCATTGTGTGACGCCATTTTAGGTGAGAAGCTTTTCACAGCTTTTATATTTATTAAGGAATGGAGTTATCTGAAATTTTAGAAATATAATCTGGTCAGTAAAAAAAAAAACTATCAGAAAGATCGATTTTTCTGCTGAACTACTCCATGAACGCATCCATCGAGATTCAATACAACTATCAATCGTACCAAAAAAAAAAACTTACAAGATGCTACTGCCGATAAATTAACTTTGGATAAATTTCCCAGCTTATTACACATAAATTAACTTCGCATTAAGCACTGCAATCGACTTGATAACTAAATCTTTCAAAAAAACAGACCTGACCGGATCAATAAATTTAACCCATCAGTGCAACGACATTCATGTAAAATTCAATAAATAAGGCGAAAAAAATAGGGTTATTGTTTCTGGATTATGAAGCAGATTTTTTAATTATTACAACAGCAGTGCAACATGTATTTAAAATAAGTCGGAGAAACTTACATCCATCGTAATAATTTCAGTTCCTTGATTAATTTTGTTTTTCAGATGCGCCAAACCACAAGTTTTAACCAAAAATACTGATCAGGGTTATAGAAAAACAATATGAACAATACATTTTAAAAAGATATAGTTTTCCGAACGCAGATGTATAGTAGAATTGCCAAAATAAAAAAAATATTAATATTTTGATGGCGTTTTATTTTAAGTAGGCATACTTAATTGTATACAATTTATAATTCCATCACTTTTAATGAAAGACCCTGCTTATATAAAAAAAAAATAAAATTAATGTAAAGCTGCTAATTTGGTTGCCTATTTGTTATTCAGAATTTTTGATGTTTATTCAAATTTTATTATATTTTTTTTTCTAAATCATGCATATTTGTGTTTAAAATATAAACAAAAATTGAGGTAAACAAAAGGCCCAACTATATATTGTAGAAGCTTGGATATTGTTAGTGGGTGATGCCCAGAGCTTAATAGTGTTCTTGTGACTTTATAGTTAATGGCATTATGCCATTTTCGAAAAGCAACTGACAGCACTGTGGTACATTTGTTAATTTTTGGGACATAAAAATAATTTCTCAATATAGACTTAATGATAAAGAGGGACGACGAATCTGCTTATTTTTGTGTATATACAGGGTGGAGCAAAGTTAATCATCCCAAATATATCAACACAATAATTATTCCACGCTCTTCCGGAGTATAGTATACTCCATTGCTTGCTTGTACTGCAGCTGTTTAGTTCACAAATTTGAAATATGAGTGATATACGACGCCATTTGCATAGGGCGATTAATTTTGCGTCACATTGTACTTCAGATTTGTGTTCAAAATATAATTCATACCACAACATAGTTAAAGTCTTTTTATTAAAAAAAAAAACATTGATAAACTCTCGATTTATTTTTCCAATTCACAAAAAGGGAAATAAGAATGAAATCTCAGACTATCGTCCGATAACAAAACTTTCTTCAATACCCAAGCTGTTCGAAAGTATTGTCTATGACGCTCTTTGTTTTCATTGTAAGCCATTAGTTTCCCCACTTCAACATGGTTTTATTAAAGGCAGGTCCACTTCGACGAACCTAACCCAATTTGTCTCTATGTCACTTTGTGCTCTGAATAAAGGCTACGATGTTGATGTGATCACTACTGACTTTAGTAAGGCATTCGATAGGATCTCTCACCAAATTATTTGTTTTAAACTCGGAGCCTTTGGGTTTCCCCCAATATTCATCCAATGGGTGAGATCCTACTTGGAAAACCGACACTATACTATTGTATTCAGATGCTCTGTGTCCAATCCTACCTATGCTACCTCAGGTGTTCCACAGGGTAGTAATCTGGGGCCACTTTTATTTGTCCTTTTCATTAACGATGCTGAAAGCATTATTTCTTTCTCAAAACTTTCTATATATGCCGACGACATGAAAATTGTGAAAGTAATATCTACTCCTACTGATTCTTCCCTGATTCAAAATGACCTAAATTGTTTTCACACATGGTGCACTAAAAATTTCCTCGAACTTAATGTCACTAAATGTCAACTCATGACTTTTTCTTGTGCCTGTCCTTACCCTCTCGTACGTATCACTTTTGTAACGTTCTGGTTCCTTTAGTTTCCTCCATTCGCGATCTTTGCATTTTATGTGATAAAGAGCTCAATTTCCGTTCTCACATAGATAATATTATCGCTAAACCAAACTCGTCCCTTGGTTTTATAAAGCGCTGGTCGAAAGAATTTTCAAACCCATACGTAACAAAATCACTCTTTACCACATATGTTACACCTATTCTTGAGTATGCTAGTCAAGTTAGAATTGAAGCCGTACAACGCAGATTCCTCCGTTTCTCTTTACGTAACCTCTCTTGGTCTGATCCTCTTTTCCTTCCCCCATTACGAACATCGTTTACAACTGATCGACCTAAATACCCTTGCCAAGCATCGCACAGTGGGGCAAACAGGGAAATAATTCCAATTTTTTTTTATTAATTTTTTTTTTTTGCGGTGTTTGATAGACTATTGCCTTTTGTTTTCATTAATAATCAAAAAAAAAACAGTTCTAACTCATTTTCTTTACTTCATTTTTTGTTTGTGGTTGTGAAGGACTTAGGAAGCTCGGCAATATTATTTTACCCAAAAATTATCTGTTTTTACTAATGAACAGTTTGCCTCACTGTGGTTTTATTAATAAAGATACAATTATGAAACTTTCCATATTTGTATTTCATTTACAAAAGAAAAAATGAAAAAATATAAAATATAAAATAGCCCAAATTTAAAAACTATGACATTAAAAAAAATAATAGAGCGAGTAGGAGAGAGAAGAGTAAGCAGATAATGTGAACTTTTGTAAGCCTACAAAAAAAAGTTCCGCTGACCTCCGGTCTAAGATTGTAATTTTCTTAAAGCTTATACTATTGCCTAATATTCCTATAAGAATAGAAAGACGACTGCCGAACAAAGTAATAAAAATAAGAGTTGAGGAGCTACTTTTCAAAAGGTGGTTGAAGTTAGTTTAAAACAAAAGTGAACCCTGTAAATCGGACTTTGAAAACAAGCGAAAACATGAAATGATATGGAAAATCACAATTTTGCTTTTGTTTTTTTTTCAACTTTTTGAGAAATGACTATAATTATTTAAATTCTCTTTTGAAAACTCACTTAACAATTATAAAAATTAAGGTGCAGGCTGCATTGCTTTCTCACCGTTCTATTAATATTGAAAGATTTTAATGTCACAACAACCATTTGATGGTATATTACAAAGAAAGTATGCATTTGTAATAGACCACCAAGTTGTTGTTGTTGCATTAAAAACTTTCAATATTAATATAACAGTCCAAAAGCAATGCGGAAAAGAGTATATCCATATTATATTCAACATCTTTAACAACAACAAACAAAATTGTTTACACCGGTGATTGGTATAGGTCAGTTAAAAATACCTTTGTTAATTAATATAATTATGATTCAGACTTGTTCTTCTTAAAGAGTTTGAACATTAATCATTATGAAGACAATTCAAATAAAATATGCTGATCTGTGTGTGAATTTGAATTTGAAATAAGATAGAGTTATTCCATTTTTTTTTGCCGTTTTTCCCCCATTTTCTTCTAAAAATAGTAACCAGGATTAAAACCTTTTTTTAGAAGCAGGTTAAAATTTTCACTTCTTGTTTTTATACTATCCTCCACATGTAGTGTAAATTTGTCTATCATTGACTATCATTCCTAAAAATTTCATTAAAATCAGTTCAGTGCTTTAGTTTTTATTAAAACGAGCAAAATGTGGGCGTGCCAGTGGGTGGAAACTGATAGACAAAATTTCAACTAAATCGGTACAGTGGTTTAGTTTTTATGGATTTTTCTCCGCTCTTCCATACAAATGCCCCCACTGTGCGTCGTGCTGTTGCAGGCATACTTTTCGTTCAACACATAATGTAATTTTGTAAGGCCCAACTATAATACCCAAAGCTATCTTATGTGTTCATAAGCAAACAAATGAATTAATACAAATGCAATTCGTACACAATAACTAAAATGGAGTTCATCTGCGATTCAATCAATCAATCAATTATAATGGAGTACCTACTTTATTTTCTTCACTCTTGTTACATACATTTTTTTTTCCGTGGGTATGTGTAAAACCTTCAAAATGCTCTATTGAACCGTATTAACAAATACCGGTAATCTATTAATTTTCTTATACGTAAAATCTACATGACTGATTTTACTTCGTTGAGCGATATCCGCCATGTTTTTTGTCCAATCATTGACATTATTCAGAGCTTTTTGTAATTTTGTCATAGAATCATTTATCGTTTGGCCCACTTCTAGTATTGCAGTGTCGTCAGCAAACGTGGCTACGATAGTGTCTTCTGTTTGAGGTATATCACGTGTAAATAATAGGTACAATGTTGGACCTAAGACACATCCTTGTGGTACCCCAGCCACTATATCTTTGAGATCCGAGTAATCGTTTCCATGTCTTACTCTAAATAGTCTATTCTCTATATATGCTTTTAGAAGCGTATAAAGTGCTTCAGGCAGAATTTGTCTTAATTTAAAATTTAGGCCTTCGTGCCACACCTTATGAAAAGCTTGCGACACGTCTAGGAAGACCGCCGAACAAATTTTCTTTTCTTCAAGAGTTTTCTCAATGACGTCAGTGATCCTATGCACTTGGTCAATTGTCGAATGCTTGCTTCTAAATCCGAACTGATGTTCAGGTATTAGGCGCTTTTCTTCTATTATTGACTGCAGGCGCAGAAGTAATATTCTTTCAAAGACCTTAGATATTACGGGCAGAAGCGAAATAGGTCTATAAGATTTCTTATGATGTGATGGTTTTCCTGGTTTGAGAATCATTATAACTTCCGCAACCTTCCATTGGATCGGAAGTGGCATTTATTATATAAAGAAGATTTAATTAACCCTTTGCGAGGAAGCATTTTGAGAACTTCAGCCGTAATTAGGTCATATCCCGGAGCTTTCTTATACTTAAGCTTTCTTATTTCTCTACTTAATTCGGCAAGGGTAACATTTCTTGTTATGTAATTTTCGCTTGAGTTAGAACTTATATTTAATATTTTATTGAGTACTTGCCCATCAAAAGGTTTAAATGTGTTCTCCAGGTAATCCGCGAAAACGTTTGCTTTCTCTTTGTCGCTTTTTGCCCATTCGTTTTGATCATTCTTAATCGGAGGTGCTGGGAGCTTTGGTTTCTTCGTTACTTTAACAGCTTTCCAGAGTGAGTAGTTGGATTCTTTTCCTGCTGTCAAGCTTGCAAGATAATTTCCAACTTCAGAATTTTTGAATTAAAGAAATTAAATATTTTATTTCCTGCGGATATTTTAGGTTTTTAAAGCGCGGCATTTCTCTTTGGTACGGGGTGTTTTTCTATGCGGCTTGTTGTACGATATTGACGAAGTTATCTACTGCGTCTTCAAGTTCGAGAGGCGTTTGTAGTAAACCCTCAATTCAACGTTATCCTCTATTTCTTTCTTAAAACCTTCCCAGTTGGTTTTCCCATTGGTTAGCGTGGGTGGTTTTTCATTTTTAACAAGATTTTCGCTCATAGTGAGAATAACAGCAGAATGATCTGAGAAAAGATCAAATCTTTCTTTTATGCTAATTTTATTTGAGGATATTCCTTTGACCACAAAAAAATCAATAAGGTCAGGTATTTTCGATGGATCAGTCGGCCAGTAAGTCGGGTTGCCAGTCGAATGAAAATCGCAATTATTTTCCATTACCGCTTCGTAGAGCATTCGACCCTTTTGAGAAATAACTCTAGATCCCCAAAAGCTGTGCTTCGCATTAAAGTCACCACCAAGAATAAAATTTTGTTTAAGTAACTTTAGCACGTTCATAAATTCATTCTTTTCAATTTTACATCGTGGAGGACAGTATATGGAAGATACATTCAGTACAACATTCTGAGTTCTAACCCGTACACCGATTAATTGCATTGATTCAGCCTCTATTTTTGGGCTTATCGTGTGTTCGATGCATTCTTTTATAAATAAAGATGCCCCACCTCTTGCTTTGTTCGACGGATGAGTTGCGTGGTATTCTAAATATCCATTGATCTTACTATTTGATTGTTTCTTGACATGCGTTTTCGATATCAAACAAATATCAATATCTTTCTCATGCATAAAAAATTCTAGTTCTCCAAGTTTTTGCCATAATCCGTTGGCAATCCAAGTAATTATTTTGAGCTTTTCCATCATGTTTTTCTTTTTGTAGGGCGTTTTGGCCGAAAACTGTTTTCGAGTTTAGTTAGCCTATCAAATATAAGTTTATTTGTACCACATTGCTCCTCACTTTTCGAAAGGATTATGTTTAAGACATTCGTGAGTGGATCACTAGCAGTATCTTTTTGTAAAGGTATGTTCTTAGCCGTAATTTGGGCATATGTGTTTACACCACCTTTCTTTGGTGTTTGCTCTGGTTGTGTTGATTGATCTTTTGCTTTGGGTATTTGGGCATTTAAGTTCTTAGGGGTCTTAAGAACTTGCTTTTCTACTTGGCTTGGTGGTTTTCTTTGTGACTGCGTAAATTTTGATCGCCGTTTTTGTAATTCTTTTGCTACTTCACAGCCTCTATAGTTGGCCGGATGACTTTTATTACAATTTATGCACGTTGCTGCACTTTACATACATGACATTTGGTATGTTCAGCAATTAATTCAGAAAGATCAGTCGATTTTGTTTGAGGTCATCGATGGCGCTTTGAACATGTCCATAAACACATTCAGATCTCTGAATGCTCTGACTGGAAAAGAAATAAACAATTTTTTTGACAACTCAGATTCTGCTTTGAACTACTATCAAAACATGGCGGCCCGATTTCACTTACTGATTAAAGTTGGTGTATCTTTGGTATTTCTGAACGTATATGGCCACAACTGATTTTTGCATGAACAGTGCACGCAGATCCCTACACACACATTTACACCGATCCAGACACAATCATTCAAATTCTTTTTATTCTTGAAACCACCTTTGAATAAACCGACACAAATGTATGGGTCGCTTAAGGCCACTGGATAATTCTGCAAACATAAGGTAACTTTCGTTGGTTTGTTGGCATTAACTTGTAATTGCATAAGAATGTTATAGTTGGTGCCTAAGGCAAAATGTTACTGGAAGAAAAATTTATTGGGGAGCAAAAAATAAACATTTGTTATCCATGCACTCATTTCTCTTTTTTAGACCTTCCATCCTGTTATTAGGTAAGTTAGTTACAATTGGTAAAGGATTATAAATCATTTTTTAAATATTTCCGTCATATGTACATACTCGTATGTGTGGGTTGGTGTCGCCCTCTATCAGTTGGAAAACAGAGATATCTGCATCTCTTTAGCAAACCCAAAAATCAATTTCCTATTCAGTATTTAATACTGCCAATTCGATTACATATTCAATGAATTTTCTTTATAATATTCCACCCTCTATTTTTTATTTCTAACCAAACTTACACCATATACATATATGCAGCACTCTCATACAAAAATCATTGATCTGTATCGTCAAACAGGAGCAAGGTTAATTCTTCATAGTCATTTGCAGGGTTTGTATGATATTGGTCCTTTAACAGCTATAGCAGGCAATCTCTATCAAAACCAGTTTCATATCGATTAAGGATATTTTCAAAAGAGAAACCAAATCAATATCAAAGTGTAAGAGAACACACTTATTGTGTACGTTGCTTTTCATTCATTTGGTATTGGTATAAAGCTGTCAGTGATGTTAAGACAGATTGGAAAAAGATTTTGCAGGTTCTTAATTCTGATTGGTAAAACGTTGAACTAACCCAAATTTTGTTTTAAGTTTGACAAAATTTAGTAGCTCTTATGTTGCTGAAATTAAATTTTATTTTGTATTTAAATTAAAAATATATATTTATAGTCAGCCTCATTTTGAAATTTACTTTAATGCCAAACTTAGTCGAACTCGAGTGATTTGTATTTTGAGTTTCGAAACTAACAAAATGTTGACTTTCGAATCATTCGAATTAAATGTCATTTAGTTCTCGTTCAAGTTTTTGTTGGTGAATAGATTCACAAAACATGTAAGCTTAGATATTTTTACTGAAAAATAATTAAAATAAATTACTCTTATGAGTTATTTGTTGACTATAATAAGGGTCGCAATCCTATTCCAATTGGATCAACCGGGAGCAGAAAGAAGTAAACGTAATAAATCTATTTAAAAAAGTTCCTTCATGTTGTGAATTAAAAGAGTTGTGTATATTTTTTGATTGATTTTAGTTTTTAACCAAAATAAATAAGTCAGATATATTGATATATTAATAAAAAAAATGTGTACGCTTTTAATAAAAATAATGTTGCAATTTCGTCCCGAGTGCTTCATGGATTAATTATCAATTTTTAAACAAAAAAATTTACTCTCGAATATATTCGATATATCCATTATCCTTTTCCTACTTAGCGCCGTCTTCACTTTTCCTACACAAAACAATAGCAATCGCTTATCTTAAACTTATTTAATATTTTTTCAAAGAAGGAATTAATTGTGTCCGGCTTTAATTTTGGCTTTGACAAAGTGTGACCAGGTGTGTGCAAATTTAATAACTACTGACGTTGTTTGTTGAACAAGTGTTTTAGTTTTTTGTTAAAATTTCTTAAACACAATTAAAGTGAAAAGAAAGTTCAGAAAAAAATTAGTGTTTTATTATGCAACCGTTTTATAGTTTTTTTGATTTTTTTTGGTATCAATAAACTGACCATTATTTCCTAAATGCTCAAAATAAGAAATAATTTGTTTTTGATGTATTTTTTGAATAATTTAATTTACCAAACAGAAAACATAACTTTAATTTACTTTATGTTTCTATAATTACAAGAATTTATTTTCCGACTAATTTTTTTAATAAAAAAAGATTCTAGGAAAAATGTCACTTTGGTCATACGAAGTCAAAAAGAAATGTCAGCATATTTAAAACATCTTACTTTGAAAATAAGATTCATTTAAGTTAATTGTGTGCAATCGTTTAAAAATGAATATTATTCGTTCGAATGTCAAAATATACAAAGTTCATTCGAATGAATAGATATATTCAACCTATTCGTTCGAATTTCAAAATAAGGCTGATTATATTAAATAAAAACAAAGTTTAATTTTCTATATTTGACAGATGTGTCTGGTAACTTGTTTCACTGTCAAAATATACATTAGCTCGTACTTAAAAAAAAGTAATTAAATAAGTACAATAACAATAAGCAATGGAGTACTGGATATAGTGCTTGGCTGCTAACTTAGACCTGTGGGTTCGATCCCCGCATTCTTTTCCATACCTCCAATCTTAATTGGATGCCGCCCATGGGTTTGAAAACCAGTAATACCTGATTCGTGCCAACAAAAAATTCTTTCCTATCTTTCTTATCCTTCTAACTATTGCCGTGCAGTTCAGGTTGTATTTAAAAGACCTTAGGTCTTACAGGCATATAGTTTATTATTACTATAATTAATATTCGGCTTGGTGAAAATTTACATTCTAATGAACTAAAGGTTTTATTCATATAAAAAGAATTATATCAACAAGGAAAATGTTATCATTTACAGGGTTGCCAGCTTGCTGGAAAGTTTAAGCTTAGTGAAAGAGTTGGAAAATTGAAATAGTGTATTCCATTTTTACTTGCGAAACTTAACATTACTATGATATAGACCACGAAAAATGTGGGCCCGCATCTCACAGTCTGTCTGTTTTCCTTCAAACTTGGTACTTAATCTTTTTTTTTGATGGCTTGATTCTTTCTTAAATCTTTTTTTTTTGTAGCTCCAAAAATAACGGTACCTGCCAAACAAATTTTTGGGGCGAAAATGGTAATTATCATAATCTTAGCCGTTTTGATAAAAAAAGTCAGTCTACCATTATAGGGATAGTCCACATTTGGGTCAATACATTTCCCTTTTTAAATTGTTATTAACGGTACCTGCCATATAACCGGTTTTTTTCGATTTTCGACTATCTCATGAACATTCAAATTCGAAGTGATACTGCATACAAAAATTTGCCAAAAATATTATTTTTGATATTAAAAAAAATCATTTTCTTTTTTTTTTTAAATTCGAAAGTCTTTTACATTTATATTATTAAATGCTTAAAATTGCCATACCAAATTTATATATCAACAATTAATTGAAAAACGACCACCATGACCAGATCCAACTCCATAAAAGCAAATAAAATCATTCGATTTTTCCATTTTTATTCGGTCATTCCAAACATACAAAAAATCTCATTCGAATACGCCAGTTGACTGGTATATCTGATAATTAAAAAAAAAAAACTGCCTATTTTTGTTTTCAGGGTTGCCAAACTGATATTTAAAATTGGTCGCCCGTATTTTTACTTGCGATTACTATAAGGCAAGTTATGCATTCGTCGAAAAAAAAAATTGTGATAACAATCAAACATGACCTTACGATGATAGCGAAGACGAAAAAATATGGTCTAACAATTCTGTCCGTCTGTATGTCTTCCTGTCAGTCTGTCTGTATGTATGTACAGAACGGTTGGGCCCAAACGGGTATGGGCCGAATTGCTTCAAAATTTGTATATAGATTTTTTTAGGTATTGTACAGAGGGGAAATTGATTTTTTTTTTCTTAGCTCAAAAAATAACGGTACCTGCCATATAACAGTTACGTTAAAGCCTATTTTTCACGGAAACGGCTCTAACCATTTTGATTAACAAAAATCAGTGCAGCTTTTTAGGTACGACCGATCATATGGTTGAAAAAAAAAAGTTTTTTTTTTTTGCTTTCGACTATCTCATAAATGGCTTAACCGATTCTTTCGAAATTTCACACATATATAGGTTAAGGTTGCCCAATTTATACTGCGCACCAATATTTTCTTGTATTTTTAAAAGCATTTAAAAAAATGTTAAAAATTTATATTTTGAAAATTGCTCATTAATTTTTTTTTTCAAAATTATAATTTTATGTATTTGATGAATACCTATGAATTGGCGTTTTGAATTTTTTTTGAAAAATGTTTTCAAAAATTTTTTAAGAAAAAACTTTTTTTCTAAAAAACTGCTCCACAGATTTGTAAAATTTTTTTCTCATAAATTATCATTTAGCCAAGAAATTAAATGGTGTACTTTTATTTAAGTACAGTTAAATTCGGTTATAGTGACTTCGGTTATAACGACATTTCGGTTATAAAGACGAAACTTAAAGGTAAAGTTTGGTTTCGCACTAAATAGTGAATAATATCTTTCGGTTATAACGACTTCGCCTATAATGACCATTTCGGTTATAACGACTATTATGACAGGCTCTGTTTGTCATGAAATTCGGATATAACGACCGAAAACAAAATTGAAGAGAATTTTCCCATTTTTTTTCCTTTTTCCTGTGTTGCGTGTCTAGACATAATACAGTTAGGCTTACATATTTAGATACATAGTTTATTTTGGTAGATACAAATTTGAGTCAGTTGTGCTTGTGCTAGTTATTTTTCTTGAAAAGTGTTATTTGTTTATGGTACATACTTCAAACTTTATGTAAATTTAGGAAACTATTCATTCTGTCAATTTCGGGAACAAATCAATGTGTTTTATTCTTTTGGATATAGCGACATTCGCTATAACGGCGAAAAATTGTCTCCCATGAGTGATCATTATAACCGAAATCTACTGTATTTATTTCAGAATTTTAAATTATTTTTTCTTTGATTAAGCTGATTTAGTTTTTTGTTTTTAAGTTTATATTATTAAATAAAGGGTCTGCCAAATAACTTTTTTTTTTGAAAATGCTATAAAAAAAACTACTGAATATTTTCTCAAATTTCTTTTTTTATTTGAAAGTACAATCCTTCCGGTTAATAATGGAAAATAATTTCAGTCCAATGGCTGCCTCGGCTGGCCATGCCTACACGATCGGTCCAATTTTTAAGTACATTATCGATTGTGTGCAGCTGTATTTCACCAATGGCTTCACGAATATTGTCCTTTAAAGCGTCAATTGTCTCTGGCTTGTCGGCGTAACACTTATCTTTTACGGCACCCCACAAATAAAAGTCCAACGGTTTCGAATCGCAGCTCCGAGGTGGCCAAACGACATCAGCTCTGCGACTGATAATGCGATCTTCAAAAACACGGCGCAAAACATCGAGTGTAGCTTCGACTGTGTGGCACGTAGCGCCGTCCTGTTGAAACCAAATATTGCCAATATCCTCCTCCTCAATTTTTGTGAACAAAAATTCGTTTAACATGTCCGATAACGATCGCCATTGACTGTAACGGCCACTCCTTGCTCATTTTCGAAGAAAAATGGCCCAATTATGCCTCTGGACGAAAATCCGCACCAAACAGTGACTCGTTTTGGGTGTATCGGCTTTTCAATGTATGCGTGCGGGTTTTCTGTGCCCCAAATGCGACAATTTTGCTTGTTTACATATCCGCCAAGATCAAAATGAGCTTCATCTGAAAAGATGATTTTTTTTTTGGCAAAATCGGCATCTTCTCTAAGTCGATCGCAGGCCCACTTAGCGAAGCGAAAACGCATTGGATGGTCAGTTGGCTTCAACTCCTGAACCAATTGGACTTTGTATGGCGTCATACCAAGGTCTTTACGCAAAATTCGTCTCAATGATGTCTACGAAATTTTCAATTGTTGAGAACGACGGTGAATTGATGTTGATGGCGCTTCACGCACACTTTCTGCCACAGCAGCAATATTCTCGACTGAACGAACTGTTTTTGGCTTTTCGCGCTTTGGCTTATCGATGAGGATGCCAGTTTCTTTCACTTTTTTCACAAGATAACGAACATACGGAGCTGACGGTTCTTCTCTTCTTCCAAAATCCGTACGCAATGTTCGCACACATTCTGCAACATAACCATGATTTTCAAAGTAATGTCGCGATATTTCCCAGCGTTGTTCAAGCGTATACACAACCATATTCGTTCAGCGGAAGGATAAAGCTAATTATCTGTCAAATCAGACATGAGCTAAGTGTTACCATTCACGAAATAAGCACTAGTTGAAAAAAAAAACGTTAGATGGCGGACCCTTTATTTAAGATTGTCATAACAATTTTTTTTAGAAAAAAACTTAAGAAATTTTGTATATATAAAAAAATTAAGTAAAAAAACGACTTTTAAAATATATTTAGATATTTAATAGAAATCTTTTACATACGATGTGATCGAACATAAGCGCAATTTCGTGCGATCCAGTCGTGCATTTTATTTTATTTTGTATTGTTTTTCAATCTCGGGACGCCTGTTTTGCTCGGTTTAAAAACTACTTTATTTGAACAGTTTTAGATGTAATCGGGTCATATTCTTTTCGCATTGTACTTTTGTTATAAATCAGATATTAAGATATACATATGTATGTATGTATATACTTATTTCTTTTAGCACCTGGTAACATTGGCGCAAAATTTTAAACGATTTAGTAATATGTTAAATCATTTTTAGTATGATACTAGGTTAAAAAGAGGATTTTGCTAATTTTAAACGAGTTTAGTATCGTATTATCTTGTTAACATTTTACTAAAATTAAAATCACCGAATGGGTACTTTAAATTTTTAGTATCATACTAAATCCACATGTCATTCTGATAGTATATCGGCTTTGTACGCGGGAGGCCCAGGTTCGAGTCCTGCTGGTGTCAATTTTTTTTTTGTTTTATTTTTGTAAATAATGAAGTTAAATTGATGAAAATATAAACATCGAATACTTATTTAGAGCACATGTTGGGTTTCTATCAACAAATGATGAATTTACAACGCATAAACACAATAATTGTGTTCATAGAAATTCAAACTCTACAAATGATTTGCTATCTGCTTAATTAGCGTTTTACTAGTTCACAAAACGTTTAAAATTTATGAAAAATTCGTAGACTATTATGTATATAGTAAATTGCTAACTAGTATCATGTTAAGGCCTTAATAATAGGTTGTGTTTTTGTCATATACATAATATTGTGCAATACATAAATGTTAGAAATTTTGTCATATTTTTTATTCACAACGACAACTAATTCCCTTCGTGCTTAGCTGCCAGCACATAGAATTTTTGTAGTTAGCCTTTTTTTTTGCTGAGAAGATCTATGTGTGTATGGCGTCGCTAATTCTTAATATCCTTTTTTGTCATATTCCTTTTGAACTTACACAAATAGCAACCCTATTATGTTATGTTTTAAAATATTTACTCTACTATAAATTGTGTCTGGTAAAAAAATTCCTCTTCAATAATATAACATCCCTGATCAACACCCATAGTGTTCATTTATTCACATAAAGAAAATCCTACCCACTCATGCTTAGGATGTCGAGAAACAGAAGGTTATACAAATTCCAGTTTAGATGAACATTCAAAGGGGTGAACCCCTTAAGCATCATATTATTCTCGTTTTCGTCCTCTCGCCCCGCTGACATTTGACTGACGTCACATGAATGATGCCAGGAGGTGAGATGTTTCATTCAGGTCGCCATATCGTTTGTTGCCTCTTCCTTCCTGGTTTTCTCCATTCATATGTATACACATCCTCCCGCTGGGCTATTTAGCGCACACTATATAAAACTCGCATGTATACGAGTATACCCCACGTGTGCTGCTGCTTTACTGACTATGTTGGATTGGATAGACATATTCACTCCCACTTGTGCTATCAGTTATTCCACTTGATTTGGGTTATGTTTGCGCTAAACGACATAGTGTCCTCTTTGGTTTTGACTTTTCATTTGCTTGCAGGATGTGAAAATATACTATATACGAGTACTACTTATATACATATAGAGTTATAGATATATTTATGGTTTTGATGAAAAGCGGAGATTTATTTAAATATTTAATGAAACACAAATTGAAACGTTAAATTGTTATGTGAAAGACTTAATCATCTGTAAAGTAACATGTGCTGAACTCTTTCGGAAATTAGATTCAATTGAGGGGCAAGTTAGTTAATGGATGACATGTGTTTCGGATGCATGCATTCAATATCCATGTGGTGTTCTACATTATTAATATCTACATGTATAGATGTGGTAATCCGTGGGTAATTTAAAATAATTTTTGTAAAGCGTGGCGCCAACAACCACTTTGGTCGGCTTTAAAACTGATTGATTGGTATGGATTGGAAAACTTGCTTATCTGACTCAAGATTGATTCAATTGTGCGTAGGCATACGTTATGTTACTGATTTAATTAATCAATTGTATTTGTTTAGTTTGTAAAATCACACTAAAAACATAAATGTTAAAAAAGTAGCCAAGTTCTTCTCTATACAAAAACCTTTGCGTAACAAGTCAGCCGTGAAAAGTAGTGAGATCTAAAAGTTCGCCAAGTACTAAGTTTATTGATGTTAAATATCAAATATTTTAAGTAGAGTAATGGAAGAACGGCAAAATTATCAGAGAAATCTGTTATTTAATGATTACTGACTTAAATTGTGTTGGCTTACTTGGCAGTTTCTTTTATTATACCTAATTACTCAATTTTGAAATGAAAATTTGCCAAGTAAACGACAATCAGAAGTGCTCCTCATAATTGATATCAATTCTATTCAAATGGGCGGGTACCACGCCCCTGAACGCAAAATGTCAAACTTTAAAATGTTACTTTGCTTGCACTTAAAGCCCTACAGTTGTACCAAATTTCATCAATCTACAACAATCAGATGTGCTCCTTATAATTGGTATAATCAATTCTATGCAAATGGGCGGTTGCCACGCCCCTGAATATAAAATTTAAAATGTTGCCTTTGCTTGCACTTTAAGCCCTGCCGCTGTACCACATTTCATCGTTTCTCGGCGGTCAGAAGTGCTCCAAAGAATTTATATCGATTCCATGAAAATGGGTGGATGCCACGCCCCCTGAATAAAAAATCTTAAATTTAAATTTTTTCCCTTTACCTGCGCTTTAAGCCCTACGGCTGTATAAAATTTCATTAATCTACGACAATCTGAAGTGCTCCAATATCAATTCCATGAAAATAGGGGGGTACCACGCCCCCTGAATAGAAAATCTTGCATTTTCGATTTTTTCCTTTCTATACGCCACAAGGCCTACCGTTGTGTGAAATTAGAAGATTCTATGATGTCGGGAAGTTCTCCATAATTTTGATGATCTGTCAGTCAGTTAATGAGTCATTCAGTCAGTCAATTACGGGAACTACTAATGATAAAGAATTGAAAATTAGTGAGTTACCTAAACCTGGTTATCTTAGAAAATGCTGAGAGTTTGAAGTTTTTTACTTTATTGGTACTGAAGTTAGAGGGGGTCGAAAATCGCCTGAGTTTGTTCCTGTAAAAAGGTTTAGTGCCAGAACTTGGCTGGGCACTACCTTGCCTTTTGATAAAAAACTTTCACATCTTCGCATTTCTTTTAAAACCTTAGCGCAAAATATTAAACGATTTAGTACGATGTTAAAGCAATTTTAGTATGATAGTAAGCTAAAAAGAGGATTTTGCAAATATCCGCACAGTTAAATTGTTGTTACGGGCGATTTCAATGTATACAATTCCAAGTGGCTTAGCTATCCTGATCAGACAACACCCGAAGGAAGGCTGAGCTTTTGCTAAAGTGAACAATCTAAATCAGCTGGTTACTGAGCCAACAAAAATACCTGACATTTCAGGTCAACCTGCCAACACCCTAGACTTGTTTCTTACCTACCAAGCTGGTAAATACAACATTAGTGTGTTAACGCCTCTAGGCACATCGGACCATTGTGTCATATCTGCCAATTTCTCTTGCTCAAACTTCTCAATTAAGGGAAAAAAAACCGTATCCGTCGGTTCCAACGTTCGTTTTAAATTACACTCCGGTGGTAAGCTCACAAGGTAAAGCAAATTTGCTAACAGCACAGTTTAGTGCTAATTCTACGCTTCCACAAAGTATTATGACCCCTCCTGTACTTGAGCACATTAACACTTTCATAGGACGTGTCTTCCTTCGTATTCGTACAGTTCTAGAGTTCTTAATGATCTAGACATACACAAATCCGCTGGTCCAGATAGTATATCCTTTATTGTTCTTGCTCTGAAGAGGGGTTCTTCTATTCTGGAAAAACCATTGCTTAGGCTTTTCCATCTGTTTTACTCTATTGGTCTCTTTCCGAGTGGATGAAAAACAGCATTTGTCCAGCCTGTTCCCAAAAAAAGGCGAATCTTCTTTAGCATCTAATAAACGTTCAACTGTACTTGCGTTCCTTCTTACCAAGGTCATGGACCATGGAATATCTTGAAGAACTAAAGCCCCTTAATGGCCGGCGTATGGCCTTCGCAGCAATAGGTCCACTGGGATCTAATGGTGGATCTCACCGAACAGTGGCACAAATCTTTTCATTGTTTGGGAGAAAGTAAGATTATTGGGCTTGATATTTTTCTAAAGCTTTTATTAGAGTTTGGCGTCAAGCTGTCTTATCAAAAATACGTGCATTTGGTATCGAGGATTCCTCTTCGTTGGATTAGAAATTGCCTTCCGGCACGCTCATTTCAAGCTGTATTGGATGGTTTCGTGATATTCTGATATTCATAAAATAAATGCTGGTGTGCCCCAGGGCTCCGTTCTGTCTCCGACTCTTTCTCATTTTCATAAATGATCTCTTATCTGAAACGTCTAATCCATATTTGGTTTTACTGACAATAGTACTCTCAGCTTCTCATATTCGTTTTTAGATTCACCTTCGTGTGCTTCGGATATGGAACTTGAACGGGATTTAATGATAACTTCATTATGAATTTCATGTTTCAAAAACTTAATTATGTCTCTTGTCGTCAAAGCGGGACCTTCTCTAATGCCGTTGTCCCTGATTGGCGCTTGTATCGAAGAAACCGAACAACTTTCAGTTCTCGGTATGTGCATCACCGGCCACCTATGTGGAATGACCATGGAAGTTGCAAGAAATATTCCTCCCTTTTGATCCGACTGTAATGTAATTAAGTGAACATTCGTCCAAAGCTTCAGTACAACTGTCATATATGGACAGGTCCTCCCATAACTCACTTAAGTCTCTTGGACGGAATACAAAAAAGAGCTTTTAAAATGATAGGTGATAAAGCAATAACTGAAACAATTGCATCTTTTGAACACCGTCGCTATGTTTGATGCCCCTCATTGTTTGATTTTTTAGACAATATTCTAGTGAAATAGTAATTTGCCTTCCTCCCCTAAAAATATTCAACCATAATACTCGCGCTTCTAGGAACGCTCATCAGTTTACTTGAACCAGCCTCGGACGTACTATCAAGCATAGAGATTCCTTCATTACCTGCACTGCACGTATTTGGAACGCTTTACCCAATTCTATTTTTCCCTTCCATTATGATGTTCAAATATTTAAAACCTATATGAATTCTATCTCATTTTCCTGATCGCTCGCACTATGTTAAAAACATTTTAAGGGTAGTCAAAACTCAAAACCCCTTGAGTGCGCGTACAATATAAAATAAAATGCATGACTGGATCGCACGTACTTGCTCTTATGTTCGATCACGTGGTTAGCACAAGATTCTTAGTATAAGCGGTTAAATATATTTTAAGGTCGTTTTTTACTAATTTTTTTTATATACAAAATTGGTATTTCAATTTTATATAGATATTTAATAATATAAGCTTAAAAATATAATTTCGAAAAAAATCGCAATCCGTTTTCAAAACATTTTTTTTTTTCAAATACGAGTTAGTATCAAAAAAAAAAGATTTTTCGAAACTTTGGTATGCAGTATCAATTATAATCCGAATGAAATCTTGATAAAGTTGAAAATAAAAAAAATGGTTATATGGCATTTACCGCTAATAACAAAATATTTAGAAAATAAAATGCACGACTGGATCGCACGATCTTGCTCGTATGCAAAAGGTTTCTATTTAGAATCTAAATATATTTTTAAAAATGTTTTTACTTAATTTTGTATATGTATATGTACAAGTTTGTTTCTAAAATAAACTTGGTATGATAATTTTAAACATTTAATTAAATAAACTTCAAAACAAAATTTCAAAAAAAAAATCATCTATCCGTTTTCGAAATATTGAATTTTCAAAAAAGTACAGAGATTTTTTCTTTAGTCGTACAACACTTATGTGGAATGCTTTACTTTTCACTCTCATTTTGATGTTCTGAACTTCAAAACCAATGTACATCGATATCTCCTTTTTAATCCTTCCCTATTTTCCTAAAGCTCGCATTGTGCTTGTCATATTAATTGTAGCCAAAACCCCTTTAGCGCGTGTTTATTATAAAAAAAAAATTAAATAAACATAAAAACAATATTTCAAAAAAAAAATCATCCCGTTTTCGAAATATTGAATTTTCAAAAAAAAAATATTTTTTGCAGTATTATTTATTACTTGAAGGACCTCCTATATAAAAATTTTGATAGAAATCCGTCGAGCCATTCAAAATCAAAAAAATGGTTGTATAGCAGCTATCCTGAAAACAAAATATTTAAAGTGTTTGGCCAATGTAGAGACGCACAAAAACCCTTTTTTATCAAAATCGTTAGAGCCGTTTTCGAGACAATTGAGATGGTAGACAAAATTGTATGGCAGATACCGTTAGTTTTCGACCTAATAAAAACGATTCAAAAATCTGTTTTAGAAAATTACCTAAAACGCTTAAATACCAAGTTTGTAGAAAATCGCTTCAGAAGTTTAGGCTGTAGAGCGTTGTACAGATGGACAGACATGCGGAATTGCTGGACCCACTTTTTTGGTGTTCACTATCATCGTAATGTCAAGTTTGATTAAAATCCCGAATTCGATTTTTTCGCAATTAAAAAAAGTTAAAATCATCAGAAGGCTATTTTATCTTATAGCATCATACTAAATTCATATGACACTTTGACATTTACAAACGCCAAAAAGTTATGTTCGATTAGTTTTTGCACTGTTTAGGCGCGTTCAGTTGGTATTTGTCTACAAAATAGGTATAGTTTTTTTAGTACGAGTATAATCCTAGTCAAAAAGTGTTGGTACTAAAAAATAAAATAATCGTGAGTCGGACATTTGTATGTATGTACATACGATATGAATATTATGTATCTTTGGAGTTGTTAATTTAACATTTAATTATTTAATATTTAAGGTTTAAAAGTGATTGGACGAAAAAGGGATACATTTATGACTTACGAAAGGCATTGATGCTTGCTTCTCTTGATTAAAATCAATAACTTTTGATTCGCTTAAGATAAATGCAAAATAATCAGTCCTGCTGTAAATTTTACACAAAAAATTTCTTGTCTCTCAAATTTGTTCGCCCTGAATAACAAAAGTTATTGATGTAATCGGACCCCAAAAAAAAAATATCATGTAAATCATACAATAAAAGGATTTCTGGGAGGTTTTTTTTTATAACACAAATTCTATATACATACTACTGAAATTAATCAGCCAAAAGTAGAAGACTTAGCAATATTTAATCAGACTTGTTGAATTATTGATCAGAAAGGAAAGATTTCGCTTTCTCATTGACTTCCGACTTAGCTGATTGGTTGAATTGCTTCATTAATTAATCATTAAGAATTCGAGTACTTAGATTTAATTAAATAAATTATTGAATTGAGATAATCTTGGTGTTTAAATCTATTGAAATACCTATGTACATCAGTTACAATAAATGTTACCTACATAAATGAAATTTGGTAGATTTTAAATTAGAAGACATTTCGAATAAACATAGTGAATAGGGAAAGTTTTAATTCTGTACGATAATGTCAATCCGAACAGATACCTACTTCCAAAAAAAAACTAACTTCGTTTATATTCGTTTTTTTTTTTTTTTGTCCTAAAATTTGTGTTTAAGTTGGGGATGAATGCAAACATTTGAGATATTCTTACCAAAATGTTCAAAAATTCTCAACGAGAACAATTAAATTTTATTAAAACGAAGCACTACATCTACAAAGTTAAATTTTGGTCAACGTAATTAGCTCTGATGAAAGCATCGCTTCCCATCGATCAGCTAAATCAATCATCATTGCGCGTGGGTAGTACTTGGATGGGGGACCGTTTAAAACCAACCGCTTGCTGTTGAGATGTGTTTCTTTTGTTGTTTGTTCTTCCCTTCTGTGACTCTCTCTCTCTGTTTTATTAATGTGTTGCAATGTTTTTTTAGCCGATGCGATGGCCTGAGTTGCTAGTGCTTTAATGACTCTAGATTTATTGAAAATTTAGTTCAATAAGCACTCGACCCTAATAACATTTTACTCCTAGATGGCGCAAACTTTGAAACCCCATCTAAAGATGGGGTATAATTTGCAAATGGCGGCAAATATCCATGTTACTCTGACATTTGAGAAGTAAAATGATGTTTTTTCGGTTCTCAAAAAACACCCAAAGTCTGTCAATTGTGCTGTTGATAGGTAAAGCAAGAAATAAGAATATGTAGTCTGAAAAAATAACACGCGAAATTTGTTTAATTTTATTTTCTGGGGTGCATGGATGCACTCAATGCACAACTTCAAAAGATTCAATTTTCTATTTGTTAAAAAGAATTTTGAGTATTCTTTTCATTTCAATGTATACATAAACCCAAAGCATACATACGAAGCACGAATCAACAACAACACAACGCAGAAGTTTCACCACTGGCCACTGTCAATTTATTTGTTATAGAACCTGAGTTTACTTTAGAGCGAGTTCAGGGCGATCGTAGGTTTCACAGAATTCACTCAACAGGGTGAGTACAGGCTTACTAAAAAACGCCTTAGAGAGAACGAACAAACCTATTGTTTCATTTGACATTTGTAAAAATTACAGCATCTTCCGATAGGCTGACGACTTTTGCGCCACCTTGTATAAAACTTTTATATTGAGAAGCTTTTATTACTTGCGAATAGTACCTATCGCGTTGCAAGCTTAGGATTCGTAAAAAAAGTCGAACTCGAGATTTTGATCAAACTTAACATGTAATGATTATAGCGAAAGACAAAAAAAAAGTTGGTCTCACAATTATGTCTGTCTGCCTACGATCCAATGGATTTTCTTTAAACTTGGTAGCTTGTTTTTTAGGTAGGTAATATGCTCACAAGTTTTTTTGATTATTTTTGAGACCAAAAATAACGGTGCCTATCATATTTTTTTTATTAGCTTGGTAAATCTTATTTTCTCAAAAACGGTTCCAATGATTTTTATAAAAAAATCATTTAATAAAGTCAATCGTAATATTTTCCCGAAAAATGTTTATTTTTGGTACCTCATTGCAAGGCAATATTTTTCAAACACTTTTTTAAAATTAAAAAAAAAAGAACTTGTTTGGAAACTCAATATTTTGAAAACGACTTAATTGACTACTTTGCAACTTTGTATTTAATAGTTTCTGAATTTTCAACTCAAAAAAAAAACATCTAAAAAACCGTTAAAAAAACATTTTTTTTCTTGGAAACGACTCTAAGAATTCCACTTTTAGAAAAAATATTTTATTTTCCGTTCTTATCAACGGTACTTCCAATAGAATCACTTTTTATTATTTATAAATGTTTTCCAAATTGTATACATACAAAATTATTTTTTTTTATTAATCGTATAAAAAAACTTCAGCTTTATTTATTAACGCATTTTAGAAACTCATTCATAAAATGTATGTAACGTTGAATATTGACATTTTAAGCTAAACGCGTTTAGAGTTTGAATAATGGCTGAATAAGGATAACTACTATTAAATCGTTAAGGATAGTTTTTGCGAATTGTATTAAACACTACTGATAAATTAATATACCGATAGAAAAAATGCAGGGATTATGAGCGAGCTTTTTTTAAACCAGTGGTGCCTGTGTATACCGTCACCACACTGAATTGAAAAAACTACCACTGAAAAAGATTCTACCCACTGACCAACATACACAAATTTTTGTGATAATTTCCTACAAAATATCGAGACCCCACCATGAGCGTCCTTATTGATCAGATCATCTAGTCGTTTCTACTTTCACTGTATACGTACATTCCAATAGAGTTACCAACACCCATTGAAAACAATACAATATAGCTTTTGCAGTGGTTTTTTACCAAAGAGGTTTTCTGTTTTTAAGCTTTTGAGAACAAAATTTAGTAAGGTGTGGAGGAGAAGTATTGTTGCTTTGATTTTCTACTTTTTATTTGGTTGTATATTGTATTTCTAAAAAGCCCGTTAAAATGTAGTTAATTTTTTTCGCTTTCGGTGTTTTTGCAGAAAAAGTTATTTGTGCAAAGTATGGAAACGCTTAAAGCAAATTGCTTGGAAATTTATTACAAAATGTTTTCTAAATTGATATTTTGTTTTATCAACAGTGAATAGGTAATTGATATTGCGTTTGATAAATAGTGAAGTAAAATTGAGTTAAATAAATAATAAAGTGATATTATACAACTTTTAACGTTTTTTGCGGATACCCTTACAAAAAACGCGCCTATTGGTTTACTGCTCGCTTTTTTTAATTTAATAAGATTTTTCATTGTTTTAAATAAGCAGATGGTAAACCATACACACATTTCTCTCATATTTGCGGTAATTTATATTAAGATTGTTCAGTGGCGAAAAAGTTAGAACAGAGCAGAACAGTATACAGAATAGAACAGATTCGTTAGAAACTTCAGAACAAGATAGAACAACTTAGAACAATCAGTCATCTGACAGAGATTATAAACTAAATATTGTTGTTTACCTACAATTCGAGTTCGTTTATTCTTGCAGAAAAATTCTTAAAAATAATCTAAAATGGAGTTGAATTTAGTTTAAAAAAAAACAATTTGTTATGAAATTGAGTCATTTCGACACGGAAAGTTATTTATCAACTAAATAAAAACCTAACAACAAAATGGTTTTTTCAACAACAACAATTGATTTTGACAGTGCTCACAAATCTGTTCTAACCTGTTCTACGACCTAAAAAGCAAGTGCAGAAAATCCTGTTCTAACGTGTTCCAAACTGTTCCAAACTCATTCATTGAACACCAATCCAGAAAAGTTTAGAACAGAAAATTTCTCACTGAACAACAAAATCCTGTACTTTTCTGTTCTAAAGTGTTAGAGTCTGTTCCGAACTGCCTCCTTGAACACACATACTAATATGTACGGAAACCCTTTGACAGCTTTAACTTGAGATGAATTTATGAAACCAGAGTGAGACACAAATCTCAAATCTCTTCCCTGTACTGACTATTTTTGTTGGACAGAGTATAGAAGTTGGCGTTGTTTGAATTGTTTGAGGGCTTATAAATCTGAATGATGATGAATATTATTGAACCAGAATTTCGTTGATATACATACTCGTATTCTTAATATGGCTTCAAAGAATTTCAATTAAAGACATTCGTCATCAATCAAAGCACTTCTTAAATGTAATGTATATAAAATCAATTAAAGTCCTTTTCAAATTATTCTTCATTTGGAATAGATGAATTTATTAAATATCGAAATAAGTGTATATACATATTATGTACAATTGTACAAACATATAAATAATTAAATGGATTGTTTCAAAAAACATCCCTCTGAGACTGATCAACAACTAAGTAAAGGAAATTTCAAAAGGAAAACTTTCAACCAACTACTCGTAATTTATTGGTAAATGGCTTTTTGTTAACCTTCATTTTTATAGTGGCTTTGTTATTTTCAAAAACAAACCTTCCAATGCATGTGAATGTGCCTTTATTTAAATAAGAAGAAGTGTGAAACAAGTTTGTCGTGTGCCAACAAGTAGTGTGATTCGTTTATGATTTCACTTTTACCTGCCACAATGGGATTTTTGCATTTCTGAGATTGAAGCTACCAGAGTGTCTAGGTCGTCGCCCCTTTAATGATTGTATGCACAAAGCAGTCAGTTAATGTTAATATTTGTTTACGAAAGATAACATTTTATACATACATTGTATGTACCGTAAAGCGAAAAATGAATTCAAACAAATACTAATTAACACTTCAAAAATGCAGACAACTCACTGTGACCGAGTGGGTGTTGATATTTAAGAGTGGGTTATCTTAAATACGATAAATTAATTTCTCCAGGAAAAAATTCAACGTACAACAAACGTTAGATGTGTTTGTGTACTTTATGTATTAAAATTTCAGAACTGTTCAAAAAATTAAGGGAACATAACTTTTTGACGTTTGTAAATGTCAAAGTGGCATATGGATTTAGTACGATACTAAAAAAATAAAGTAGCCATTTTGTGATTTTGACTTTAGTAAAATGTTAAGAAGATAGTACGATACTAAACTGGTTTAAGCCTAGTATCACACTAAAAATTATTTAACATATTACTAAATCGACTAAAATTTTTGCGCCAATGTCTTTTTATAATAATATAATTATAATTTGCGGATCATTGTGATCGAAACTGCTATTTTCAGTCTGCATGATCCTTCTATTGTTTTGCCTAGCGTTAGTGTTTCTACTTAAACCACTCATTTTCAAATTATAAATTCCAAATTCACTAAATCACAAAACTTTTTGAAAATTATAAATTACTTCACCGCAATTGACGCCACAAACTTGATATTTCTTTGAACAAAGAAGTTTAACTGAAAATATTCTGGAACAAAAGGAAAGGCAAAGGAGTATGTATAATTATATCAACGCGTTACCAAAAAAGGTTTGCACTTTTGTTTTTTTCCATTCATTGAAATGGTCGAATTTAGCGTGGCGTAGACAAATACATTTATTGAACAACACAAGACCTTACTCGATTGACGAACTCATGAACATATGCATTATTCATCATCAGTGTTATCATCGTTGGATCTTCCTCAATGACTGAAGTATGAATTCATTGGTGTTTTTACCTTTATTTTTCATTTTTCAAATATCCTATTGGGATCCAAAATTCATGAGAATTGCAAATACATGTAAATTCATTTATTTACCCAAAACTCTCGACATTGAGGCACAGCTGATTTCCATCTTCTTTAATTCGTAGGCAAAATTCTTCCTTTCCGAAATGGTGTTTCTGTCTTTAGAACTATCAGTTCATAAGATTAATTAGAGAGCGAGTATCCCTAGAACATGTAGGGACACAAAATTATATCCCATCTGTCAAATAAAGTTGATGTGTTCGTACATTTCGTATTTGTTAAATAACTTGTTCAGATATTTTTGATCAACTTAATTATTAAATCTCAAAATTTTAAAATAAACTCAAGGAATATCAATAGCAGTGTTTTATTATCGATAATAACCCATATGGTTCACCCCGTGAAAATAAAACGATCTGGGTTATGTACTTAAATGTACCCTCTTCTCGCCAAACTTAATTCGATTGGATTCAAAAACTAAAAAACTCTCTCAAAATCCAATCGAAAACGATAAAAATTTCAACATCTATCCAAATCGAGCAAAAAATAGTTTTTAGTGGCCCTGTCACGTTTTTCAAATTAAGAACTTTTATTCGGATGAATTAATTAGACAAACAAAATCAAACATTCTTTTCTCATTTTTTCCTCCTAAGTTTCAAATGCAATTTGAACAAAAAACTAAATCTGAATTTGACAGGGTCACTGAAATTCGATATTTTATTCACATCAACTCGTAACAGATTTGTATAAACATTCGCAAGGTTTGTTCCTTGAGTTCTGAAATCATCCCAGGATCGACTAAGGGTTTTTTTTTAACCTGAACTTACGTCCCGAAAACGAAAGAAGCATTTATTGAAGGCAGATTTATTTGACTTAGAAAATTAGGTGATTTTTCACATGTCATCTATAGCTGCGTTTTATTATCAGCTAACTATTCGGAGAAGAGAAACTCGCCTTATGTCAAATTCCAAACAACCAAACATTCGATTTTTTTCTACACAAAATCGGAATTATTTCTAAACAAAATCAATTTTTGGCTGTCAAAATAGATCTTGCGTTTGCGAACAATATTTTTTACAAGTTCCTTACAACAACAAAAAATCGATCTGAAAGTAAATTCGGACGTGGAACGTGAATTGAAGTGGGAAATTTGAATTTTTGTGGGAGATAATATTTTTGGAGTATGAATATAACTACAAAGTGTTTATATCTGGTAATAATCGTTTTTAATATTTGAAAACGAGATTAAGAATCTCACTATACCGCAGTGTTTCTGATTATTCTTAGTTTATACACAAAAAAATGTTTGGAATGAAAAATCTATTGGTAGAATTGTACCTAGTTTAAATATGTAACTTCATAATATCTACGAGTATATACAAATAGAACTATCTATTTTAATTTCTTCAAAATCAACATTATCTTATAAAAAAAAACCAACAAACCCACTCTAGTTGAGTGACTTTAGACTTTACCGGAGAATAAACTATGTTCTCATTATATGAAAAGTAGTTTAATTTTGCAAACTTGTGGAGAATGCTCCTACTACAAACTATGGTCTCATGAAGCCATAAATAAATTGGAATAAAATTCATTCCAATTTTTCAAATGGTTGCACATCAAAGCAGAACCTTCCTTTTTAGCTAACTCACTCCACTTCCATCAATACACATCTTTCATCATTCACGTCAACAAAAAAAATAGTAAGAAAAAAGAAAACTCTACATCATGCGCACAAGATCTCCCAGAACCAGAACTACAGCAAAAATAAAACTAGTGACGAAATAAATAAGAACTCCTTCATGAAAATGTGCTCAGGTTTTTTTTTTACGGTGTCTCGTGGTTGATTTATTCATTCTTACCTATTCGTACCGTACCTTGTAGTGTACCGTTTATAAAAAGCTGGTGTGTGTTGTTTTGCTTAGAATTAAAATTAGAAAGGTCATATTTCTATCCTCTCCAGAGGGATTGGGCGGGATTTTCTAACACAAACTGGGCGTTAATCATTTTTTTTTTGAATTTATTAATATTTAACCTAATTCCATGCTTTTTGGTCTATTTTCAGATAAAATTTCAATAAAACGATGACTAAAGAGGAGCCACCGAAATATATCTAGAACGTTTACTACTATAGACACAGCAGAACAAGCACGCAACGCAATGTCCAAGTTACCTGATAACGATAATCATCGCAATGACATCTACGAAAACTTGCCTTGCCAGGCAATGTTTAATGAATCGGTGAGGAAGATCAACAAAACAACTGCAAATAATTCGCTTTTAATGAACAATTGCAATCAGAACAGCCATCGTGGGAAGCATTCGACTCAATTGAGTTCGAAGGAGATGCTGTATGCAACGCCTCTACGAAAATCCGACCGATATAGGAGTGGAGAACGTAGTCGCTATCACAGAACATCAGGCAGCGGTGGTAGCAGCAGCATTGACATTGATAAAAATGAAAAGCTGACAAATGTTATGGAGTACAAATTGCTCAACAAAGACAACAAATGTCGCAATGGTAATCCAGATGATATTGACGGGGATGTCGTTGATGATGCTGGAGCATCTGCGTCTTTGACATGTGCCAATCAATTAGAAGATCCAAGAATATTAAATTTTCTTAAAGACACTACTCAAATTCATAAAAAGATGGAAATAATTGGAAGTAGCAGGGAGAGGGATTGCCCAAATGCTAGTTTTTCTTGTTTAGCTAGGGAAGAGCATTTCGCGAATTTGGTACAGCAGAACTTTAACATAGAAATTCCACCGCTTATGGTAGAAGAGTTATTAAATGAGAATAATCAAAAAGAACCACAATTAGTGGAAGAAATCGGTGAACAGCCGGTTGTTGGCGAAGAAACGGTTGGGAATTTAGAAGTGTTTATGCACAAGAAGCAATCCCCAGATAAGGAGGTAAATGGAATCATCGCCCCTTCGGCGGTAATTGGAATACCAGCTAAACCGGTATACATTCATAGAGAATGGGTTCTCAAAAAGATCGCTTTATGCTTGGAACAACGAAATGCTGGAAAAAAAGCAATCCCAGGTCTCCTTGGAGCAGCAGCAGCAGGTGCCAAGAATGAAATAGGCGCTACTGCTTATTTATCCCGCTCCAAAGTAGCTGGTGCCGCTTCCATGTACCACGGCTGTTTAGTATTGGGGTCGAATGGTTCTGGAAAGACTTCTATTTGCCAGGCGATAATGAATGGAAATTCTGGCACTAAAGGCATTCTCAATCGTAAACTTCTGGCTTGCTATCTGATCAATTCACAGAATCCCGAGTGCCATAGCCTTAGTTTGTTCATACGAAAACTAGTCTTGCAACTTCTAAGTCATTCAAGTCTTATCCACAAGGAGGACAGTGAACGTTTAATCGAGGATGGTTTGCTTTTCCTCAAGAAGGAAGAACAACAAATGGAATCGAAACTTGACGCCGCCATGAATAATATATCTCTGGAAGAGAATGCCGAAGAAATCCTTATTGCTGAACTCAAGAAGAGTGTGGAGCAGGATGAGTTTCGTGAACGACGAACTTCTACTTCGAATGTTAAAAAATCTATGATCCGTCAAAAGTCTGCTCCATCTCCGGAGCAACATAATCAACTCAATTCGGGTGTGAAGAATTCTTATTCTACTCACCCTCCATCGACTTCAAGTCATAAGATAATAAAAGAGAATGAAAAAGATATCGAAGGCACAAAAGCAAGTCCCGGTAAGAAAATTTCAAAGATTCCTGTTGCAATTAGCACTAGAGCTGTAACAAGCACGGCATCAAAAACCAATAGCAATTCAATTCAGCAGGGTGGTGGTGAAGATATAGCTGAAGTTGGCGGCGATGAAATGCAGGATGAGATAGCCGCCGCGATTAATGAAGATGAACAGCCAGAAGCTGAAAAGAGAACCAATGAAGAAGTGAACAATCTTATTGACTTTAAGGAAACAACTGAAAGTCAGTGTGAAATTACCCTTATCATTGGGGAAAATCATTCGGATGTAGCTTCTAGCATCCCACCGCCTCTACCGAAACCAAAAAGTTGCCGGACCACAATCGCAGATGGCTACTATGAAATGTTGATTTCTAATCCGGAGATATTTGAATGTCTCAATGTGGACAACATTGAGAAGAATCCGGATGAGTGCTTTAAGAAAGCCCTGCTCTTTCCATTGTTAGAATTAACGCCACCAAAGACAGCTCTTTTGCTTTTAATCGATTCGATCGATGAAAACTACATCAACGAAGGAAATTTGATTTCTACGCTTAAGGGCCGCTGTTCGACAACTCAAAAAAGCCGAAATGTTGCAGAACTTCTCTCGAATCATATTCATCTATTCCCCAAATGGCTATTTCTGGTTTGCACGACAAAGAAGCAAACAAAACACATCACAAAGATGTTTACAGGCTTCAAAAAGATCACTTTGGATGATCTTCGGAAGTCGCATGTGGTAAAAGATGTTCAGGAGTACATAATCAACCGACTCAACTCAGATTTCAAAGATAGCATTATGCTGACTAAAGAAATTATAGAGTCCCTACATCAGCTGTATATCAAGTCCAACGGTTGCATCCTCTACCTTGAAAAAGTATTGAATGGCATTAAAGAAAACTTTTTTTCATTTCGAGAAATCAAATTGATTCCTTGCACTTTGAATGGGCTCTATCTCTATATATGTCAAAAGTCATTTAACAAGAAGCAATACTTAAAAATTAGACCAGTTTTGAACATACTCTTAGCTTCAACAGGCTTCGTTGATAAGCTTTTCCTTTTCAATTGCCTGAGGACTCACAATTACACCATCGACGTTGATGAGTTCGAAAAACGTTTGCAGTTGATGCGAAATATTTTGTTGTACGACAGTGGACAAAGACGAGTGAAAATCTTCCACAACTCTTTCTGCGATTGGTTAGTGGATGTTAAGTTCGCCACAAAGAAATTTATTTGCGATGTCAACGAGGGACATGTTATGATATCGATGTACTACATGCTCATCAGCGATACATTATGTGCGAATAGTGTGAGGAAGTTTGTCTATCACTTGATAAAAGCTGGAGAATATCTCACAAATAGGGATATTAATTTGGATTTGATAGTGATGCTCTTGGAGTCGAGAATCAATTTGAATGATTGCTTCTATACGAATCATTTGAACTGCTGTTCGATTTGTGAATCAGAATTTAAGAATGATGCTAATTTTTTGCCAAAGACTAGGAACATGCTAGAAAAGTTCCTGGGAAATGAGTTGAATGAGGAGTTTGCCACCTTTTTGTGTGACTTTTTTAAGCCAAGTTTGCCAACAGATGCTAAGATCTTGAAGTTGCTCATAGAGACAGGCATCAATAATGCCGATTCACAGGTGAGTTTAGTTGATTTTTTTAATTTCTATAATTTTTGTTTCAATAAAATAATGTGTTTTTTTTTTAACTTTCACGGTAGACCTCATGTGACTCATCCCTAATGTCACCAGAATTCTCAGAGAAATCTCAAAACATTGATTTCGAACTTGCTGATTTGTTATTGTCAAGTGAAAAATCTTGTTTGGTTGAGACTCAACGTCCAACAAGCCCATCAGAAAAAAGTGAACCACCACATCCTGATAGTCAAGATGATAATAATAGTACACTGCATCAACTCTCCGACTCGAATCGCATCGAATTGCACAAAGGCAAAGCCTTAATTCATATTTTAGCAAACGATGGAAATCATCAGCTACTGGAACGAGCTTTAAATGCTTGCAAAGGTCCAATTGATCTCGAAATCGAGGACTACAATGGACAGACGGCTCTTAATATCGCCTCGCGCAATGGTCATTTAGACGTGGTGAAACTGTTACTTGGGTTCACTCAATCTTCTCCAGATGCTATTGGTCATACGAAACGTGTCGATGTAAATCATGCTGATCGTGATGGCTGGACTCCACTGCGATCTGCTTCTTGGGGTGGTCACACTGAAGTTGTGAAGCTGCTTATTGGCTATACTGGGTGTAAGATTGATTTGGCTGATAAGGAGGGCCGAACAGCTCTTCGAGCGGCTGCCTGGAGTGGACATGAAGACATCTTAAAAATTCTCATCGAAGCTGGTGCTGATGTGAATTCAGTGGATCGTCAGGGAAGAACGTCATTAATTGCTGCTTCCTATATGGGTCATTATGATATTGTGGAAATTCTTCTGGAAAATGGCGCCGATGTGAATCACCTCGATTTGGACGGGCGCAGTGCTCTGTGTGTCGCCGCGCTCTGTGGATCTTCCGGCTATAGTAAAGTTATTTCAACTTTGCTCGAACATGGTGCCAATACCGATCAATTGGATAACGACGGAATGTCTCCATTGCTAGTCAGCTCCTTTGAGGGGAACGCTGAAGTGTGCGAACTGCTTTTAGAGAACGGTGCTGATCCCGATTTGGCTGATTTTATGGGTCGAACTCCCCTCTGGGCTGCCTGCACTGCTGGTCATGCAAATGTCGTCAAACTTCTGCTCTTTTGGGGCTGTGGCATTGATTGTATGGACTCAGAGGGACGAACAGTTCTAAGTATCGCTTCGGCACAGGGAAATGTTGAGACAGTACGTCAGCTGCTAGATCGAGGGCTCGATGAGACGCATCGCGACAATGCCGGTTGGACACCACTGCACTACGCCGCTTTCGAGGGATTCCATGACGTTTGTTTGCAATTATTGGAATCTGGTGCTAAAATTGATGAATGCGACAACGAGGGCAAGACAGCTCTACATTTAGCTGCTCAAGAGGGACGCGATAAATGTGTTCAATGTTTGCTAGAAATTCATTGTTCATTTATTGATCAGAAAGCACATGACGGCAAGACTGCCTTTAGACTGGCCTGCATTGAAGGTCATTTGGATTGTGTTCAAATTTTGTTAAGGTTTAGCTGTGATGTGAATTCAAAAGACGCAGATTCAAGGACAACCCTGTACATCTTAGCACTCGAGAACAAGCTGGATGTGGTCAAGTATCTGCTCGATGTTACGGATGTTGATGTAAATATACCTGATAGCGAGGGCCGAACTGCATTACATGTAGCTGCTTGGCAGGGTCATGTTGATATGGTCAAGTTGTTGATTACAATGGGTAGGTTAAGATTTATTTATGTATGGGGTTTGTTAATTTGAAATTTCTAGGTAACGCCGATGTCAATGCTATGGATCTGGAGTGCAGATCTCCTCTGCATTCCTGTGCCTGGCAAGGAAACCACGATGTCATGGGTATACTACTCTATTTTGGTGCCATGGCTGATCATGCTTGCAAGCAAGGAGCCACAGCTCTTGGAATCTCTGCACAAGAGGGACACGAAAAATGTGTAACTATTCTTCTTAAATACGGTGCCAATCCATATAAGTCTGACCATTGTGGTAGGACACCCATCAAGCTTGCAGCAAAATCGAATCGCAGTAACATTCTTAAAATCTTCGAAGGCTACACTAAAAGTAAGATAAGCCTAATTTATCCCTTCTCATCCCTTGTATAATCCAAATTGTTATCACTAACTTAATTTCCTCTTTTTCCCATCTGCCAGCAGATGAGTCTAACAACATTGATCCAACGAAATTCCACCCGAGCATGTTACGGTCACCGGACAATCCTCCACCACAGGGATTCCTACCGCACCCAACAACCAATCAACAGTCCTCCCCAGCTGCCATAATTGGCAATAACAGTCTAATGATACCAAATAATAATAATATGCAATCACCGAACATACTAAATGCATCCACCTCGACGCACAGTAGCAATAACTTTTACGAGAATACCATGCAATCGGACACGAGCAGTCTGCAGAAGCGCAAAAGTGTAATATCTAGTCAGTCAACAGGAAGCAGTAATGAAGTCAGTTTGAAATTTATTGATTTCTTTAGTCAATTTTGTTAAACACGTTTTTTTCGGCAGGCTCCACTTACATTTACACAGCAGCTGCAACGGCAAACAAAACTTAATTCTCGTAATAATCCTTTTGTGCAAAATGCACCAGTAGTCAGTTCGAAATATCCCAAAGGACATCAACGGCATTCTCAACTGCTGCCAGATTTGAGTGAACATCAGATTAATATGGGTAAAGATTATTTTTATTTTTTTTTTTCAATAGTGACATTAATTTGTAAATTAGTAATTTATAAGGTATTTGGTTGGTCGTACGTTTAATTAAATTGTTTCACATTCCCTTGGAATAACAACTGATCCAAAAACCCATTGCCACCGACAAGTAAAGAAGTCACAAGCTACACTGGAAGCGAGTATGCATCAGCTTCTTTAACAATGACGCTTTTATGCGGCGAATAAAAGCCGTGTTTGAGTTAAAGTTGCTAGGTAGTGCAGAAAAAAGGTGCCATGGTAGGCAACACTATTTAATAAACCAGCTAGCTTGTATCACTAAATCAGTCAGTAATCTAGTTAATATGAGAAAGGAATGTAAATTTTTTTTCGGAAACGTTGCTTTGCAACCTACAAACAACAGACGACTTAAATCGTTTTATTTTATTTTAGAATTATTAAATTATCGAGAATTAGCGGAATCTTTCTTTTTATTTTTCGCTTTTTTCACACATTTTACGATAATCTGTGGTACTTAGAATCAAACAAGAAATATAAAACTGTGCTTCGAAAAAAAGAAGAGCATAATTAAAGCGCAGTTAACTCACTGTCAATGACCAGATCTTCTTCAGAATTTGGGAAGGAGATAAATTCTGTAAGTGGAACTAAGCTTAAGATAAGATGTATAGCCATCACTAAGAACTACCGTGGCGATACCTTAGCTCGACCGATGATCGAAAGCGATCAAATTAACTTTTCATTCACATGTCGGCTATTTCCAAGTTGCTTCCGTTTTTATTTCAAATTTTCCCATTGGAAATTTCAAAAATTATGACTGCAATTTCCAGACGGATTGTTTTGTTTTTTTTTCTGTTAGAAATCAGTGTTCATAATTCATAAAAGGTTTGTGTTTTAATATTAAATATATAAAAAAAATATGGATTCCATCAGTGTTTTTCTGGAACAAGGAAGGGAAGAAAGGTATGCAACTCCTGAAGATCCAAAGGAAAATTAATTAGAAGTGGGTCTTCTCCGCTTGATGTTCCTAGTAAAATACATACTTTCATTATTTTACAATCTCAATTTAATTTACTTAAATACTCATGTACTTAGTTTTACTAAATTTATTTCGGGAGTTGATAAGGCATTTGTAAATATATTTGAGGAAATTAAAAAAATAGTTCAAACAAGAGAATAAGCTCAGTGCCTTCTTTATTGAAATTTGCTTCTCACTCTTTAATTTTTAGTAGAAGGGTCATACCAAAAGAGTGTTGGACAAGACATATTGCCATGGCTTTATTTAATATTTTCCTACATTTTATTATAAATCATCCACCGCAATTTGCCACTCAACCACTTTCAGAACACTTGGAAAGCGGAAGAATAGTGAATCGCTTTTAGCGATCGCAATATAGAGATTACTATAGTATGCTAGATTTTAATTTGGGAGAATTGAACTACTTCAATGACATACATTCCAAAGAGATGATCTCGTCAATTCTGCGAGCCAAAGGGGAATTAAAATCTCTTAACTTCATACCTCATAGACGTTACTTAACTCTTGGATTTGAAATCTGTCCAATCCTATCTTAAGTATCGATTTGAATCTAAAGAAGTAGTTCAAACTCTTAATGGTGCCAAAGATTGGGAGAAGCTGAACAGTAGGCCAATTCAAAAAAGCCCAGCGGATCGCATTAACCGCGATACGTTAAGTTCGACCACTTTCGCTTTGCGTTATTCTTGTATTTTCCATTTATATATCAGCTATTTTCAAGTTATTTCTATTTTCATTTCCGATTTTCCCATTGGATTTCCAGACATTTCAAAAATGACAGTAATTTGCAGATATTCAGTGAGAAATCTTAATGCTCATAAAATATTTTGTTTTGTTATTTTGTTTTTGTTTGTTTTAAATTTAAATCACACCAAAAACATAAATGTTAAAAAAGTAGCCAAGTTCTTCTATATACAAAAACCTTTGCGTAACAAGTCAGCCGTGAAATGTATTGAGATCTAAAAGTACGCCAAGTTCTAAGTTTATTAATGTTAAATATCAAGTATTTTAAGTAGAGTAATATGGAAGAATCGCAAAATTATCAGACAAATCTGTTATTTAATGATTACTGACTTAAATTGAAAAAGTTTCTGACTTTACTGGTCGAAAATCGCCTGAGTTTTTTCCTGTAAAAAGGGTGTAGTGCCAGAACTTGGCTGGGCACTAACGTGCCCTTTGATAAGACAGAAAAACTATGTATGTATTCCATTAGTGTTTGTCTGCATACCGAATATGAAGAAGGAAGATAAGAAAGGTATGCAACGACCTGAAGATCCAAAGGAACATTAATGAATTCATGTGTAAATAAATACATGTGTTTGAGGAAATAAAAACCGAGTTCAAGCGAAAGAATAATTTCTTTATTTAAATTTGCTGACACTGCCAGTTTTTGTCATTTTTAGCAAAAGAACCACACCAAAAGAGTGTTTGTACAAGACTTCCACATTGCCCTGGCTAGCAACCCTCGAAGATTGTGAGTGAAGTGTATGGAGTTTTATTCAATATTTTCCTATATTTTATTGTAAATCATCCACCGCAATTTGCCACTCAAACACTAATCGCGCTTAAAACATTTGGAAAGTTCTTCCGTTTTCCATGAAATTGCGGGAGAAAAGCGAATCGCTTTTAGGAATACGAAAATACAAAAGAGCCGACGAAAACGATCCGCCGCGCTTTTTGGAATCTACGGCGGATTCATGAAACGTACAATAGTTTACAGAAATAGAACTCTCACTGAAAGCTTTTAGTATAATCTTGTTATATTTCAGTTTCAGTTACGGTGTGTTTTCATTTAAATTCACTTTTTTTACTTGAACTTAACTACTAAAATTAAGTTTTATTTTGTCCATCTGGCCGATGGACGGTTTTTATACCAGGTCGTAAAAGGCTTCTGAAATATTGTTGAAAACTGAATTTTTATATAATACTAACGAATATTCTGTTATAGGTAGTTAAACAAATTAATAAAATCATTGTTTATATTTTATTTCCGTTTTTGTTTACATCTAACAGCAGCATCCAATGAAGCAGATATGTATGATATGGAATGCATGTCGCCGCTCTATGCCACTCCCCCACATTCACCCAGTAGCGAACTTAGTTCACCCGGCCAATTGCCATCGATAAATGCTTTCGAAGAAATTGGGGGTGCAACTAGTGGAACTAATCATTCAACCAGTGCCGGAGGCGGAAGTAAAGCATGCTCCACAGACAACCATTTTGCACGAGACACTCATATGCGAATAATTTTGGGAAATCTTAAAGATACCAGTCAGGCATCTTCAAAGTAACAATTATTTCTATTTTCATTGTATAGTCTAATACATGCCAGCGAAGTGAAATCTTAAAATAATGTATTATTTCTCAAGCGTGAAAAATATAACTTATTAGACGTATATAATCTTGAAATCTAAATTAAACATTCAACTATTTTTTTTTTCTAAACCTTTCAAATCACCAATCCTTACACTTCAGTTTGATTTGGGTTTAACTTCGCATTGGTGTATAAACTAGGCTATTGAATAAAGAGAAAGTTTTTCAAATATTAATTCATGTTCATATTTCAGCAACAAATCAAAACGAAGCGGTATTGCAACAAACCCTGCAATGAGAATGATTCGTAGTCGATTCGACTCTGCCGCTCAGCTAATTCGGCGAACAAACAACATGCTTAGCATCTCATCTAGCAACAATCAAGGGTCGTCAAGTATAGGCGTGAAGTCTGGAACTTTTCAGTGGCGCAAAGAAAGCCAAATGTAAATGTCAACAACCTATGCAATTCATACCGTGGTTCGATCATTTAACAATATTATTAGTATTTTCTTGTGTTTTATTATTTTTTTTTTGTTTTAATTAAGAAACACAACCTGATATAAAAGTGTTTTTGTGATAGCTCAAAATTTTTGTTTGTCCTCATATATTTATTTATTTTAATTTTACAAATATAAACAATAATAATTGAACACTTAGTAGATTTTAGAAAGATTTCTCACATTTCACATACATATTTAAGTCATTTTTTTTTATAAATTTAACATTGATTTGTTAAAATTTTGAAAACATATTTTTTAATTGTTTTTTTTTTGTCTAAATTTAGTTTTAACTCATAACAATAAAGAAAAACATACGTATTATATCTAAAATCATATAAATATATATTTAACTACAAAACAACTGATAATTTATAGTTTATAAACTTTGAAAACAAATACACCTTTAAATAAAAGACCAAATGTTGAAACATTAAGACAGAACTTAACTGCACCGAGTAGAGAAAACCGAAAAAAAATAAAACTACATCCATATATTAATATTTCAATTATTAAAAAAAAACTCATTTCCAACTTTTAGAGGCATATAGTTTAAAAAATTAAAAGAATCTGAAACATAAATTTAGAAAAAAAACCATTCAAATAATCATTTAATCAAAATGAACAATAAATATTAATATAAATATGTATTTTTAAATTATTTAAACAAATCAATGATTGATTTTTTTTTCATAATTACAAAAAAAATAAGCAATTTATTTTATAGATATTTTTAGTGTTTAAATTCTCATTCAACTATATATCGCGATATAAACTTAAATTATATTCATACAAAGTACTGATTTAAAATTTAAAAAAATAAATATAAAACTCAAATGGTATATTCAAATTATTTTATTTGTCTACAATGCAATACACTTTTTATGAAATTTTTTAAAAGATGATATTGATTTAAATGCAAATATTGTGCTATTCCTTATTAATTATATATTCTTGGATTTTATTTAAAAATGTGACTTGTCCGTTAGACATTTTCAAAAAAAGTACATCTTAAGCCTTACATAATATTTAGTCTTAATTCTGGTGTGTTCTGTAGAACGGTGGAATAAAATAGAACACTCCTATTTATGCATATCAAAATATAGCCCTTATGAAACGAGTACTATGAAGTTTTGTAAGAGAAAACTTAAATATGTCATTTTTCGAAGCATTAATAGGTATGTTTCTTTACTTAATGGTCAAAGTTTTTTTTTTTTTTTTAATTTAACTATATGCCTGTAAGACCTAAGGTCTTTTAAATGCAACCTGAATTGCACGGCACTAGTTTGGCACAGTGGATTTGAGAACCAGGTATTGACGGTCTCATTTTAACCCAATTAAAATTGGAAGTATAGAAAAGTGAATGCGCCTAGCGTGGTGATCGAAGCCACACGTCTAAGTTAACAATCAAGCACTATCTACTGCGCCATTGCCACCCACTGTTTGGGAAAAGTTCGGGCTCAAGCTTTTTCATGTTGTTGTTGCAATTTTTAACCAGAAACGAAAAGTTAAGAAACACATTTTGGTTGTTTCTGGGTACTTGCTACATTTAACAACAGAAATTAGATATGGTGGACTCAACATGTATGAAAATGTTTTCACGAAATACAGTTTAATTTGCATGTACTTATCATATTGAACTATACCAAAAGAACCAGGAGATACATTTATTATTATATTATCTTCAATTTTTTGGTTTTCTTCTTCTTAAAATTGTAAAAAAGAGTTTTAATTACACAACTTCACAAATTCAAATTGAAATTATTCAATCAGCTGCTTTCTTGGTTGACAAGCAAAAAGTGAAGGAGCTTATGTACTTTTCGACTGGTAATCCGGAAGAACTCTCCGATCCGGGATTCGAATCGAACAAATAAACACTAGATTCCAGATTACAAAAATTTATGCGAGTGTATGTGTAAGACTGGAAATATCGAACGCACATTTGTGATTATTTTATTTTGGAAGTATGGCTGACACAAATGTAGATGATTTCGAAGTTATTCCTAATGAAAATGCGAAATTACAGTTATTGAGGGGAAAATTTGTCTTTGGAACAGATATCCATATTTCTAACTCTCTAAAGATTGAAATTGAAACCAAAATTTCAGATAAACCAAAACAAAACAATGACATGAATAAATTAATTTGAATTTGATATTTAGTTGGTGTGAGGGTGCGTGCTTCTGGTTTGGATTCTGACTTCAAATCCAGAAGGAAATTTCTCTTCTATCCGGGAGCAGAACTGTCATTTGATACCAATCGAACAGTTTCAGAATCGTTCGGAAGACTTCGGAAGCCTTCCGGACGACCAATCGAAAATGCCATTAATGTCGGTTTTATTTGGCAATCCGGAAGCCTTCCGGACTCTTCTGAAAGCGTTCACTTGGGGAAAAATGACAGTTCTAATTCTGAAAAGAAGAGAATTTTGCTTCCGGATTTGAAATCAGAATCAGAACCATGTGTGAATGTGTGAGTATTCATATATTTGAACGTCATACTCGACTGTTGTCATTTTTTGTATCATAATTGTCCAACAAACATATTTTTTGAATTTGAATATTTTCACGTACACAATTATTTTCACACATACAATCTCATTAAAATTCAGAATCGTCAGAATCACACAAAATGTTCGTATAGATTCTTGCTGGAGGAGAAATGAAAAAAAGTAAAGAAACACGTTTTGGGTAAATTTGGGATCCCGAAGGTGAGTAACGAAACAGGCCTAATATTTCAATAACTGGTCAACTTCAGATAAGATTATCAAATATTTAATGTGGCCGACTAATTAGTCTTTATAACATAATGCAGGTGGCGCGGCAGCCCGGGGACACTTTAAATAACAATTTCTGCAGTAAGCTTGGTCTATAGCTAACTAAATTGTTTAAAGTATCATATCACTTTCAAGGGCCACCTAAGTATCGGTCTTCATTTACAGCGCTATCCCTCTGGACAAATCTAACTGGAGCATAAACAATTTTTATTAATAAGTTAGCGCATTTCCAACCCATGACTCAAATGTAATTTGGATTTGTATCTGAGATATCTTTAAAGTCTGATGTCAAAAGTTAGATTTCTATTTAATGTGTGTTCTAGATATTTTTTTTTCTTTTAATAAAAAAATTATAAAATTTACACCAGTGTTCTGCATTTTGATCGAATTGAATTCAATTTTCAATTTCACGTGAAATGAAAATCCTTGTTCCACATTTTGCTCGATTTCGAAAACTTCGAATAGCTATGAGATCTAGTGTTAAATTCTTAATTTTGTTTTAAATTTACACGGTATTTGAAGTGAACAAGAATGCGTTTTTGTATGCTTTAAGTAAGATAGGGCCTTTTGTAAGATCTTCATCTCATAGGTAAGCACTGAACTATGCTTGGCGTTTATTCAAACGATTTTTACAAAAGCTGCATAGACGAAAAAGAGGTGGAATCTATTCCTCATCTTTTGTGTACATGCCCTGATCTATGTCAGAGACGTTATCTTTATCTTGAAGACTTTCTCTTCGATGATCTCAGCGATCTAAACAGTCATCTACAGTCTCTTACGCTTCATTGGGAGCTCCAAATGGTTCAACGAATAGTGAGTTTATCTCAGGATTCATGTGGTATCACAGGGACCAACTATCGTCTAAGTGTGTCAGTTGCAACGCTGACAGCCACTTCAACCTAACCTAACCCTAAGACCTTCATCGAAACCCTCAATTCAAAAACTTGAAGCAACACTCCAATTCATTGCTGAAATAAATTGTGCCACAAGTGAAACAGAAAAACAAGATTCAAATGTACAAAAAAATATTCCTCCATATTCTTAGCATCCGTTTTTATGTTTTCCCTTGAAAAATAATAAGTAGACCTACTCAAAAATAACACAAAATATTTGTTCTTACATTTTGCACCAAGATATACATAGCTAACTGTAATTGCACCAATTTCACAAACAATTCACGAAACGTGATTTGAATCCGCTCAGAACATGGTATAAACTGAAGTGCACAACATCAGCTTTCATTTTCGAAGTTGCAATTCACTACCATTTCGACCGAATCGCGGAACACCCAAATTCGCTTTCGTCGTATGAATGCACAAAAAGTGAAATGCAGAACATGGGCGTGAATTTGAGTATTGAAAGTGGTCTTCATCATAAAATTGAAAATTATGTAACGGAAATTTACGCACGCCATTTTGTTTAAAATTGTAAGGGGAATTTGATAAGGTGATTTAACATTCACTTCCTTCATTTTTTTAAACAGGTTGAAGAACTTGGGAGAAAATTTTGATGTGTAAACATCTATATGTCGCAGATCATGGTACTCAACAGTTTTTTTTTATTACATTGAGAATTTCACATTTAAATATCAATGACCCGAGAAGTCGATCAAAATCTAATTGCGACAAAAAAAACAGCGTGTATTCATTCCATCAAATTAACTAGGTTGGAGACCTATTTTAATAATTTTCCATACCTACAAAGTTAGGTATCAATTTGGTTACAGATAGAGTGTTTTGTGACTGTAACCCTAAACGAAAACAAGTTTTGTTAAATTTTCATCGCTTCGTTCATTCATTCATCCATATTGCCGATGAAATTATTGTGATCGTCTCAAATTTATTAGAAACTTTTAGTTGAGTAAATGAGATTAAATTAACGCAAAATAATACATTTATAAGTGCCGCCTTCCGTTTACTCTCTGAGCAGGAAACATCTTGGCTCCGTAATAGGTGTTGTAACTGGACACTGTTTAATTGCAGAAGCTGCATGGACGTGGAGAAAGAAGAGACTATCTCACATCTTCTTTGTTCATGTCCTGCTCTCTCCCAAGGACGAAGATTACACCTGGGAGAATACTTTTTCGACGACACCAGTGATCTTAGACACATTGAGATTCACCGATTTCACCGCTTCATTTGAGGATCCAACTGATTTGATTAAAGAGTTAATTTTTCTTCATGTGGTATCACAATGGACCTATCTGTGGTCTAAGTGGGTCACCGTTTTTCTAACAGCCACTTTAACCTTGGATTAAGCCTGGTACCGTTTATGAACGTAGTGGATAAGGGTGTCTTATTTATAGCACGAGGATACAATTGCAATTTTACACAAATACTCTTCTTCATAGTACAAATATTGCATTCCAAAATTAAACAAAAAACATTCTTTCATTGGTTAACTATTTTGGTTAATGTAATTGTATTAAGGAAAAAAAATTGTGTGTCTTCAATAGTTAGTTAGCGTTGTACCACAAGAGCAACATCTTGTAAACCGATCTAGTAAATCTCATTTTTGTTTAAGGCCAAATTGTTAAACGCAAGATTCATGCTAAGCATATGAACGAACCTGGTTAAAATTGAAAAGCAAGTAAAGTGCCCAACATAACTTGAAAACTTGTACAAATGTATTGGCTTTTGCACAATAAGAAAGAATGAAGTGCGTTTTGGAATGGTCTGCATGGGTTTGGTACAATACCCCCTCCTCCGATGCGGGATCCCCCTCCGATCCAGGATCCCCACTGAACATTTTTTTCGATTCTGACGAATTTAAATTTTAATGTGATTGTGTATGTGAAAATAGTCAAAATGAAAAATAATGTTTGTTGCACAATTATAATATTTACAAAAAATCACAACACAGTCGGCATTCGACTGTTGATCGACTACTTGACATTCAAATATATGAATGTGTGAGTGCTTCTGGTATCGATTTTGATTTCAAATTCAGAAGCTAAATTCTCTTTTTTTTCAGAATCAGAACTATCATTTTTTCCCAAGTGAACACTTTTAGAAAGGTCCATACGACTTTCGGATAGACAATTAAATGTATATGTAATAAGTATATGTAATTTCATCATATAAATGTTATGTTCAACGCCTTCAAATCATATTTCTAAATATATTGTGGAATTAATTTTTCAGTTTCATTAGCGGGTCCTATCGGAAATCAGTAAATTTTGTTTCCGTAGGAATATTTTATTTTCAAGGGAAATATTTACATGGGCATTTTTATTCATCAATGTTTTCTTTAACGTCGAATTCCAGACAACCATTTCAAATCGATTTCTGATCGATTTTTTTTTGTTGTAAGGATCTTGCAAAAAATTGTGTGCATGTAAAGTCTATGAAATCTTGCTTAGAACACTGGTTGGTTTCTTAGTTTGGTTGTTGTCGAATGTTTGGTCGGAAGGAATTCGACATAAATATCCAAGAATTAAGATTACTCTCTGCTGAAACTAGCTGAGTGACTTGCCAAAGATTGTTTTTGATTTAAGAATCAACCGTATTTTTTTTTTAAATCCTGCGAGCACTGAAGGGGTTACTTATGCACACTCGTTCTAAACATAAAAATTAGGGCCACAAAAATAGATGGTTAAGAATTCCACAAGCGTATTGTACGACTAAAGTAAAGACAGAAGTTGGACTTACGGTTAAACTGAGTTTGCATTAACGCAGATCACCGATACATTTTGTTTCCACAATCGATTTGTTTGTACTTATATATTAATACAGAAATATGTACGTATGTAATAATTTGTAATATTAACAAACTGTACAGGTCTCAACACTGATAGTCTACGTCAATGATAAAGCCGAAAGGTAGATTATTCAATTCATTCGATTTACAACAAAAACAATTTTCTAAAAGTATTTTATGCGGTATTCTTCATTTCCGACGGCTAATACTGTAAGATTTCGTTATGCTTCACGTCTTTGCATTTAAATCAATAAATACCAAATCGAATAAACATGTATACAATATTACAAAGTTAACAACACACCAACAACAAAATTTAATCTAACTACAGGTCGCAAAATTACAGTAATTTACACATAAAAATGAAAAAAAAAATAGCAAAATAAAATATATTTTAAGAGAAACTGTAATTGAAACGAATTTTTAGTGTTACTAGTGTTAAAAACAAAAGAAAAGAGTAATCAAATGCAAATTATAAGCAATTATTTTAATATCTAATTTATGTACAGCATTTTAATATTTTTTTTAAATATATTTAAAGACAATTTAGTATAATTTTATTAAATCGGCAAATACAATAATTACTAAAATGAAGAAATTAAATTCGTAAGTTAAAAATTGAATAAGAAAAATTTATAATTATTTATGTAATTCAAAGTTTTAAGCTCCCTATAAATAATAATCAAAAATAAAATAAAAAAAACCATATTGCTCTCGTTAAAAATGCAGTCGTTAATATTAATCTGTTAAGAAAATTGGATAAAAATATGTATTTGATTTAATTTTTTGATTACAAAAAAACATAATCCTGACTATATTATTTAACTTAACAATTTTTTCAACAAATAAAAATCGCAACCAATTGTTAAAAATGCTGTATGTATACTAAACCTGAAAACACAATTATTAAACATGGGTTAAGAGAAGTAAAACAAGATGTTAGTTTTCGTTAAGCAATGGAAAATATGAACATTTAAAATATTTATTTATTGCAATAAACTGATTAAAAAAAAAGCTTTCGAAATTTATTAAGATAATTATTGATGAGGAACTTCCGCAGGTAGAGCTAAAAAATCACTCGGCGAATTACGGAATTCATATTATGTAATATTCACTATTTTATCTTGATCTTTTTTTTTTTTTTTTTTTTATAATTTTTCGAAACTATAACGACTGGAACTATGGTGGTATGTATTCAAATTCCTTTTCGCTCTACCTCTCCATTCTGCTATCCGTTGGGTGAACAAGTTCATTTTCACCCTTATTATGGTTGAAAGCATCAACAAGTTGACAAAAATCAAAATACTATTGTGAATACTGCTCATTTAGTTAGACAATTCAAAATAATATCATTTTCTGTAGGAATTAGAAAGTGTTAATAATCTTTTTCCCGATTTGGGTTAAAAATGTAAGTATTTAAATTCAATAAACGTTTTTTTTCACATACAATTGTTTTTTGTTTTTTTTTTAAGGAGCAACAAATAACAGCTCACCACATTGCTTGAGTTAATGGAAGCTGGTCCAGACTTTGCAAAGGTAATTTGCTCACAGCCACTTCAGTAGAAAGTGGGCAGAGATTGCGGTGGAAATAGTTTAGGACTACCAGAACGCCAAGCCGATGTTGAAATCGTTACCAAAAATCAACTGGTTAGCTTTCTAGTGCAACGAATCTTAAGAATATTCGCAATGGATTGTTTCTTTATATTAAGAAAGGCTTCTTTCGAAAGCCTAAAGTTTTGTGCAAATCTCCGTAAAATATTTTTATGGGTGTCGAATTTCCAATTGACTTAAAAATTGAAAACAATAATTTTTTAATTTGTAGTTATATTTTTGGTTTACAAAGGCGAAAAAGTATTGGACTTTTTATCCCTGCAACAAACATAAATGAGGAAATTACCAAAATAATGACTAAGGAGACACAAAAATAAAAACTTGGTGAAACGTAGTACGATAATTCTTTATTTTTAAATAGAAAATGTTATTTGAAGCTTATCGATTTATTTATAAACAACTCCATCAAAGTTTTCTTCTAAATTTATTATATTTTAAGACCAGCCAATCTTTTAACAAAAAGCCTGAAAGACAACAATTACCAAATCTGCAACATTTCATATGCGGGTTTGAATTGTATAGAGTACATTCACGTGAATAAAAGAATACTGTACAATCGGCCCTATAACGAATTCCATCGTAATCGTCGAGTTTTACGAATTGCGTAAAAAGTTAGTGCAGAATCCGTTCGTAATGGAAATTTGTATGTAATTTTTCACTACGATGGATTCTGAGATAGACTGCCCTATCGAGGTAACCGTCGGAGCGGAGTTTTCTCCGCAACGCATCTTCTTCGGAAATTCAATTTCAGTTCGAAGTAGCTGTCATCGGAAGAAATTTTAAAGAAATACGAATGCATTGCGATGGATATAAACTTCAGGCAGAGATGAGCAACTTAACTAATATATCGAAAATGCGATATATTTTCGATAGTTTTTTAATTAATAAATACTACAAACGTTTTAAACCATGAAAAATTGGCGAGAGAGTGTAATTTATTGTTTATAGAAAGAATTTTTGTTCAATTTTAATGCGCTAGAGTTTTTAAGAAATGTAATTAGATGCACCGATTTTAAAATCAAAACTATCGAATAAAGTCCATTCCCTATTTCCAAACACATGTTTTGTTTCCGTTTGAACTGTCAACAAAAGAATAATTTGAAAAAAAAACTTGAAATTAAATATTATTTATTTAGAAAATAAAAAAAACATTGCAAGAACGAAAACAATATACGCTGACTACATGACGCAGCTCTAATTCTATAATTCCCTTCAAGATTGAAGAAAAACTTTCGCCTAAATAAAAATGCGTTTGGTTTGTCTTGGAGCGGATTCAACACAAATACAAAACAAATTATCGGTAATTTTAGATATGCAATATCCGCTGGGCAGATTTATCATCCGCTCATATTGCTGTGAACTTGTTTATTCGTTCTGTCTAAAAACAAAATGCCCACAAGTTAACGTACATACGGTTTATTTCTTCATTACTTACATTTTAATAAACAATTTCTTTAAAAAAGAAAACACTCCGCAACAAGAACTTGTCGGAGGACTTCGGAAAATATTTTGTTTGTATCTGTCATAAATAAAACCATTAAAAGTACTTCATCGCATACAAATGGCATGCGTTGAATTTCGTCGGACAGGATTTCCGATCAGCCGATCGGAGAATTACCTCGAAGCAAAATGTCTCCGATTCGTAGTAAATCGGAGAGAATTCCGCTCCGACGGTTACCTCGATAGAGAATTTTTAGGGATTCGGAACAAATTTGCGATTACGATGTAATTTGTGATAGGCATGAATAGTACCGATTTTACAAATGTGTACAAGATTTAATTTAGATGAACAACAGAATAGTGATAATTCGTAGAAAATTCCGCCTGATAAGTAACAGAATAGGGCTGAATAAAAAAGTACGCTAGGTTTCTCGCAAAGCATGTACTAGTATTCCAATATAGGCATTTTCCTAATTCATTTAGTACTTGCATAACTTTCGACACATGTTTCAATGTTTTTGCTGTTGATGGTCCTAAAGTATATTTTCATTAACCATAATTGTCCCAGTAAAAAACACTTTGAATTTAGTTTTGTTTTTACAAAAACGACTATAATAAACCGTTTCTAACAGATAAAAGGGCGACTGGCTTACCCTGTTACTCATTTTGAAAAAAATACATACGATTTTTACTTGTCTTGACTTAGCTTATGTATAGCTATAGCTTTCTGCCGCGTCTTATGAGAATCATCATGGATTCTAGCACATAACTTGCAGACCATTAGGCACACTTACAGATAGTCCCTTGTGATAAAACGTTATCCTGGAGATTTCCTCCCAACTCTTTAGCAGACCATTTGATTCAATCGATATTTTCGATGGAAACTGGGCCCTTATTACGCATTACGATTATCGTTCAAAATCCCTCGTTATCGCTAATTTGCGATTACGTTTTACGATAGTCGTTTTTTTTACAACGATACTCGTTTTTTCTTACGACTGCAATTGGCTCTCATATTTTATTGTTTTGACACATTAATTTATGTATGTAGTATTGAAGGAATAGAGTTGGATGCGTTTAAAAAAAAATTGATTTTTTTATTTTATCTGGCAAATATTTAGTATCGTAAGTAATAATCGGTCCATGTCATGACTATCGCTTTCTTAGTATTGTTTTTTTGCCTTTCGTTTATTAATACGTAATAAAGGCCCTTATATTTTAATAAAAAAAATAAAAGTATTAATCCACATGGCCCCATCGAGTGATAAAGTAGCATTAATTCCGATATTTTCCTGTATCAGAATTTTTGAAACAATTTCTTTTGTAGTTTTTATTAGCAAAGAAAAAAAGCTACATTTCTATATTTCTAGTACCAAAAAATTACACACATGTGTAATGTCTGTCAACAATTAATTAAAAAAAATAATTATTTGTGAGAAATGAGTTTTATTTATTTGGTACGCAAACTACCCAAGATTATATATTATATATAATTTTTTTTATAAAATACCATTTTCTCTGTTTAACATAGCTTGGTAATTATAATTAAATATTGAAAATAATACAAAAATATTGATTTGATTTTTAAATAAATACAAGACTGTTGTTTTAAAATAAAAACAATGTGACAATGATGATACGAAGATCTGAAATGGAGGTGTTAGAAAAATTATTAAATTTTTAATTCGTAGGCAAATTTAAATATTAAATATAAAATAAAACTGATACATAGCATATGCATGTATGTGTATAGGTATATGTTTGAGCTTTATACTACCAATAAAGATGAACTTAAATCTTTAAGGCCCTGAAGACTCTGCTTTCGGGAATGAATTCAAACCCTGCAGCATATTAATCTTGCGAATAAAATGATGTCATTTGTTGAAAATAATAAATTCAGCAAATACAACTCAAACGCGATTAAAAATAGCTATATGAAATTAAATTAACTTACTTCATAAATGAAACCAATGTATCTTTCCATGCAGCTTCATGCAGCGTCTGAAAGTAGGAAACATAAAAATAAAAAAAAGATTAGCAAGACTCACATTTAATTGTTATAAACTAATAGGTACGTATGTCCGAGCATTATACTACCAACAAAAATTAACTTTATTTTTTGAGGCCCTGTCAGCTCTGCAATGGTTTGCATTTTTTAATCTAGCGATTACAGACTTTTTTTAAACTATAAATGCTGTTTAGTTCAAATTTGATTGTTTCGCAAATTTATCTTAACTCAATTTAATGCTGTATATACTAAATATAGTTTCATACGGAAATATAAAGCATTCTAGGAGCTATCGAATTATACAATGTACATATTTAACAAATAACTTACCTTTGATCATTGACTGGGAAAACTGCAATTTTCAATTAACTTCGACCTCGAAGTCGAATTTGCAAATCCGCTCCTTTCCAAATACTGTTGTATGAAAAACGATTTAAAAAGCAATATTGTAAAATATTGAGTCAATCAATACATACATATATTTTTCTTTTTTTGTAAATTAATTAAGTTATAGGTATAAAAATAAAGAAATAATACAAAAATAACGACAAATTATAAAGTCTAGAGTATAAAAAAAAACAAACACTTTACAAAAATAACAAATTAATTGGTAAAGCTCAATACTGCATTCATTCAACTACAAGTTCGTATTGGCTAACTTCTTTGCACATTTCATTGAAATCATTTACAAATTTGTTTAATTCGTTCTGTAAATAAAAGATTAAAAAATTAAGTTAATTTGTTTCAAGATGTATTTTAATTGAATTACATTATTTTTTTGACGTTTGCTAGGTTTTGCTTTGTAATTTTTAACTGGTTTTTCCCTGGCTTCTTCCTCGTCTTCTGATACGTCACTGTCCATGATAATTGCAAAGTCAGAAAGTAATTTGCGCTTTCTTTTAAATGTCCTGTTGTACGTTCGCCTGGGATTCTGTTGAACAAATTAATTTACTCTAATAAAATATGAACAATTGAAACTACATATGTAATCATCAAATCCAAATTAAAAGTATGTTTTCAGTATTAAATGGAAACTCCTTAAACTAGAATTACACTGTCAACATTGACTCCCTGACGTTACGACAAAAATTATTTTCACTCTGTGAAAACACCGTCATTGTCTTGTTCGCAAAATTGGTGTCAACTCAATTGTTAACGTTCTCGTCGACATATTGACAATATTTTTGTTGACGTTCACAAGGCGTTGCAGATTTAAGATAGATTTTGACATCATTTATACGTCAGAGTCACGTTCGCCGTCAAATTCTATCATTAGTCCTTTCCATCAAGGACCAAGCATGCATATATGGTTTAGGGACCAGTTATAGCGATCAGGAAAAGTTGAACTATTATGAAAGTGTATTTTTTCCTTATACACTCTCACTACCAGTCGGCAACTAAATATTTATACTATTTTATTGATTTTTGTTAGTTACGAACGAAACCCACATATTTCAGATACCATTTGCTTTATATAATTTATTTATACAAATCGGTCGACTCCATGATGACTCAAAAGGAAGTCACATACTATCCCACAGAATTTATGAGTGTTATTGATGTTCCGAACTTACCGCAAAGTTATAATTTTGTAACACAACCTCAATGCACCGATACTTTAAACGAAAAACATTGGTTGTGAAGGATATCAAATTAAAGTCATTAAACTCTTCTATTTCCGCGGATCCCTCTTATTACAATTGATTTACGGTCTAAACGAAAGATTTTCAAAGCAAGTCTCGTGTTAAGTAAATGCACGAAGCCGGGTAAAAATATAAAACAAGTGAAGTGCGCAACATAACTGTAAAGCTTGAATGAGCTGCGTTTTGGGACAGTCTGCATAGCAGGTATGATTTGTAAGTTTGCGTTTAGGGACAGTTTGCTTAGTATATTTTGCACAAGACTTGCCTTAAGGAATTTGCTAATCGCTTTCGATATGATAAATAATTACCCTTATTACGAATGGCGTTTATCTTAAATAACGAATGCCATTTTCAAATATTTGTATTACGATTGCCGTTGTATAGTCATTTTTCTCAGCGTAACGCCTTAATTCGAGTGGAACTTAAATTTTTTTGAGAGAAACGCCACAATATGCGTTACGCCTCGTTTATACGCCAACTAATACGCTCTTTTTTGTCGAACAAAAATGTTTAAACGACTCGTCGCGAAATTGCCTACAAATATAAGTTTTGTTGTTTTGTATACATATTCTTTTTTAACACTTTTTATTAAATTTGGGATTATTAAAGGGTAAAAATTACAAAGCTGAACAAATGAAGCGCAACGTGGAGTTATTGGAACACAAAATGCACAAAACAAAATCAAATTGGAATCATAGCACAACATTGAATTCTTCTTCCTTGTGGCATTTTGTTGTAAAGAAAGGCTACCTAATTCAGTCTGAAGTATCTATACGCATTACAAATCTGGAAAGAAGAGAATAATCTTAATTGAAAATATTAGGAATCTACTCACTTAGTATCTGACAAATCTCACGGATTTGATTTGGAATTTGGATCTTTAATTATGTATATCAATTATGTTGGTTTCTTGTTCGCATTTCTTGAGAAAATAAATGCAGCAACACTATTTATTTAGCGACTTTTATTAATTTAATCGAGAAATTGAATATGAATTGAAAAATTAATTACAGTTGCATTGAGAATTATTTTTTTTCAAAATCAGCTGCTTATGCGGAACGTATTTCGATCGACAACAAGTGGCGTTTTAGTATCGTAATACTGACACTAAAACGCCTAAAAAGTGACTCGACACAAAAAGCGAGAGCTGTCGTTCAAGATAAACACCAATCGTAATAAGGGTGAAAAACAATACATAAGGGAAAGACAATCAAAAACCGTAACAAAATACAGAGGATAGTCTGTATGGGAATAACGGGGCGTGGAGGTCTATGCCACAAGCTGGGCTGAAGCTCTTTATATTAAGGAAACTCACAGATGAGTGTAGCGTCTTTCAAGCTGAGACTTACGCTTGTAAAAAAGCGGCCGAACTGATTCATCTGAGAAAACTGAGCTCGTCAGAGATCACACAGCCAAGCTGATAACCAAGGCATTATGCAGTGAGACAAAAAGATGCAAGACAGTGTGAAAAAGTCACTCCGCTGGGTTCCTGGAGTGAGATTGTTTGCTCCCAACAACCTGCACCTCAGCAACAACATCTTGAAATAGAACATACAACGCACCACAAAAATCTGTGCATCCAATCTGACGCATAACTATTCAATAGCAGTTTCCCGGTGACCACACTCAATATAACTTGATGCGAAACGTTCGGGAGGTGAGTACAATAAGTTTAGTTTAGTTAATTACGCGGCTAATCCCAAAATTCAATCATTAATTAATTACGTAAAAATATTGATTGAAATTGGGGTTTATTGGTTGAGCGGGAAGGAAAAACTACATTGTGATAATAAAAAAAAACTAATTAAAATCGATTTCATAGTCCAATCGCACTAAAAACAAATTCTTATATAAAAACTTTATGTTTACCACTATAAAGGGCCAACCATAATCAGCTAAGCTATTCTCAAAATCTAATGAAAAGTTACCAGAAGCATCATTCAAAAGGGGAACACCCACAATAGCTTCTGATAACTTACGCGGTTTACTTAATTTATAACCGACTGCTATCAAATTTTCATACGTAATGAACTATTTTTGTCGGCCCAGCTAAATTTCGTGTAAGTGGTCAAAGCGGCTATTAGAACATGTTCAACTACCTCGGTGTATTCTCTCTATTGCATAAGCTGACCTAATCGAGCAGAAAGCGATTAAAGTTGGTCCTTAACAGCCCTATTAAAAAATGCTTATTCCACCTCCGGTCCATGACTTTACTAAGCCATAGAATAAAAACTAGTCTGCGGACTAAAATTTTCAATTAATAAAAAATCGAAAATCCACGAACAAAATCTACTTCAAAAAGTATCAACTCTATTTCTTTTTATTATACGTCCCTGTAAATTTTGATCTTGATGTCAATTCTTATTCCTTCACTAATCCACTGTCTTCGATGGTTTAGCGAAGGACTTAGTTTGTATCACCCAAATTAATAATCATGGACTAGGGAAGGTTTAGGACTTATTCCGTGCACTAAGTGCGAAATGCTATTAATAAAACAGAATTTCTGATATTTGACGTTTACCAACTTAGTCGTTTGCTAGACCATCGAAGGCGAAGAAAGAACAAAATTTACAGGGACATAAAATAAAAAATAGATAGTTTTTGATTTTGTATTAATAGAAAATTTTAGTCCATAGGTCTAACTCTTATTCCATGCTTTTGTAAGTTTTTATTAATAGGGCTGTATATGTATACTGGCATTTTGCACTTAGTCTACGAGTTGAAGATAAACATTCATTGAATAAAAATAAAGGGTCCATCCAAAATCGATAAAGTAAATCAATTACATCCACTCTATTTCTCTGATTCTGTAAAATATGTTCCAAATGCAAATTTTTATTCCTTCACTAAACAACCTTCTTCGAAGGATTAGCGAAGGAATGAGTTTTTAAATGTCAAATAGTAGAAATTTTGTTTTATTAATGGCTCACTTTTGGCATTTTTATTTGGCAAACCGGAATCTCTTTCCGATCCTGGATTCCAAATGGGCACTTTTTTGATTCTGACGATTCTGAAGTTTTGTGTGATTATAAATGTAAAAATAATTGTGTACGTGAAAATAATCAAAATCAAAAATAAATGCTTATTGCAAAATTAGGACAATTATTGTCCAGTTTGACGTTTAAGTATATGAATGTGTGAGTACTTCTTGTTTCAATTCTGATATCAAGTCCAGAAGCTAATTTCACTTGTTTTCAGAATCGGAACTGTCACACTTTCAAAAGTGTCCAGAAGGCTTTCGGACTGCCAAATAAAAACGACTTAAATACACTTGTTAAAGATAAATCCTCATTAAACCGTTGTTTTTTAATTATATGGGTGCGTTTTAATTTTTGATAAGTTGTTTTTATAAAACTTACCGAATCATCAAAAGTAGTTTCTGGGTCCAAATCCTTAAATAAATCTTCAGTAGCATTGAAACTTTGATTTCCCTCATCACGGTTACGTTGATTATCGATCATTGTTGAGCATAGCATTTGTTTTATATTTTTTTGTTTTGGTCCAACATTATCAAAAACTGGTTCAATTCGCTTTCTCTTATTTGAGATTACCACTGGTTGATTGGGGCGCAAATGCTTCAGACGCTGCAATCTTTCTTTTAAGGCATCTTTATTCGGTAATATTGTTTTGTCAACACTAATATTTGTTGTATTATTGTCATCATCATCAATCAGTTCATTAAAACCAAACAAGTCTGTTATATTGTTATTATTATTGTTATTAAAAACATCACCGTCTGACGTATTTAAGTTCTGATTGTGTGTGTTTTTTAGCTGATTCTCTTCGTTTCCATTAGATACATCGCTCTTAGAATTATTTGAGTTATGATACGTATTGTCATTTAAGTTATTATTTGAAACGCCATCGAATATATTGCTAGTGTTTGTGGGAGTTGGGCTGCGGGGAATTTCTAATAAATTATCTTTCGATACATTTTCACCATTAGACTTCCTTCCATAAGAGTGTAATGCCAGCGGAGGCAAATTAACTACTTCTAATATGTTAATTGCTTTCAACGGACTTCGGTAGGTCAAAGCTTTTCGGGTATTTGTCAAAGCTTGCATATTTGCCTCATTTGTAAGAATTTTAGCACCAGGTGGAGCTGTATTCTCACCGTTGGAATCGTTCGAAGAAAATGACGACATCGATTTTGATTTATTTTTGATCGGCGTCATTGGAATGTAATCCGACGAAAAGGATGGCAAATTATCTGAGTTTCGGCCAAGATAGAAAAGATTTGGCAATTTATCATCATCTACTCGCCAGGGTGATTTATTTCCCGGCATTGGCGAGTATTGGTGTTCACTAGGAGGTTGTGGTCTCATTCGAACTGGCGTCGATTGATTTACAAATTTCATTGCCATTGCTAAGAGCTTCTTTTTATCTGTAATGGCTTTTCTTTGAGTGGGTTTTTGGATTCTACCGGCTTGCTTAATCATAGCCGATCGAGCCAAACTACTGAATCCACTTTGATCACGTGTTTTATCTTTTTCTGGAATCTCATGTTCGCTATCATCAAAATGAAAACCATCATCAAAATGTAAACCATCATCATAATCGTCATTTATATTTTCTGGCACTAGTGGGTTCTTTACAGCTGCTAAAGGTTTTGTCGTCGGATGGAGATTAATTTCTTCTGGTTTAGTTATTTTTTTCTTAAGAGGTTTGTTTGCTTTTTTTCGAGGTATAACGTTCTTTCCTGTTCCTTTTTTATGCTTAGCAACAACTACTTTTCCAGTTTTTATCATTTTTTGAATAACATCATCAACTGGATTATTTGATTCTGAAGATGATTGTGATAGGAACTCGTAAATGCTTTCTTGTTTTTTTCTTCTACTTGATCTTCGGCGTTTGAGACTTTCAGTGGGTTTTGTTGCATTAGCTGTATTTTCTAAGCGAGAATGGAAGAATTTCACTGGGCAAGTTAAATCAACTATTTCGGTTGTAGCCGATTCATCACATCGTGGAGGGGAACTTGTATTTTTAAGGGTATCAGGTTTTTCTGAGTGATTATTTTGAAATGGTGATGAAGGAATTGTTTTTTCAGCTATAAAGAAAGTTATTTGAATGTTAATAACGAATAAATGAGTAAATATTAAATATTTTATCAACTAATTGAATGAGAATCCTTCAAACATGACAATTCTAATTTTGTGCAGTTAAGTTGTTCTTAAATCGATTTTTGCCAAATATCCAAGAATAATCATTCAAACTGAGAGACTTGGCATAAAATAAGGTATTTTAAAATACAAAATACCCGGATAAGTGCCTCACTTTATAAAACCCCACTTTAATAGGCACTTATGCGAGTTAGGCAGTTATAAAAAACCCGCTTAAATGCACATATCTACTTTTCTCTATATTATTTATATATTTATTTATTGGTCAATCAAGTTACAAAACTTTATAGTGACTTCAATAATAATATACAATATTAATAATATACAATTTTAAATTAATTAAAGATCTGTGTACCTAATAAATAACAATATACAATAATTACAGTGAATTCAATACATCTTTCTTAATATTAAATCTGGTTTTATTAAAATCAATGACAACAACGAAATCATTTAAAGTAGCACAAGATCTAGTGATTGGATTATGTTTATCGTAATGTGTACTGTGATAAGAAACATCTAAGAAATTTCCATCCCTTGGTCTTAAGAAACGAGAAGGAGCATACATATTTAACATAGAAAGTAACATCGGGCAATCAATATTAGAGTTTAAAATATCAAACGCAAAGAGAACAGAACTTAATTTTCTCCCAAATTCAAGAGATTTTAAGTCGATTAAAGTACACCTGGTCTCATAAGGCGGCAGATTAACTCCTCTTTAAAGTTTTTCGTAATGCGAACTTAGTAAATCGCTTTTGGATTTTTTCTATTCTAAAAATACTTATTTGAGTATACGGGTCCCAAATTATTCAGCAATACTCTAATATTGGTCTAACAATTGAAAAATAAAGACACTTGAGTGTATATGGATCTTCAAAAAACTTTGAATTTCTCATTAAAAAGCCCAACATCGAATTTGCTCTAGATATAACGTAATCAATTTGAATTGAAAAAATTCATTTTAGAATCAAAAATAACTCTCAAATCTTTTTGGTTCATTAGTCTTTGCAGACAAATGTCATTAATTTTGTATTCAAAATTTATTGGGCAATGAATTCTTGAATATGTCACAACACTACATTCGTTTACATTGAAAAAATTTCGGTTGTACCAATTAATTATATTATTTAGATCCCTTTGAACATAAGACGCGTCCAATGGTGTTTTTATGCATTTAATCTTGAGGTCATCAGCATATAATAAGAAGTTTAAATTTGAAATGCAATTAGGCAAATCATTTACAAAAAAAATGAAAAGAAGTGGTCCAAGATGACTGCCTTGAAGTACACCGGAAAAAAATTTAATTTCTTTCGACAAAGCATTACCAATCTTGACTGTTTACGCCCAACTAAATAGCTATAATTTCAGTTCAAAAGTGAGGAGTGAAAGCCAATTAGCTCGAGTTTTTTAACAAGAATGTTATGCTGCACGAGATCGAAAGCTTTCAAAAAGTCAGTGTAAATGACATCACATTGAAAACGATTTTCTAAACAATTTAGACAGTAAGTGGTGAATAAAGATAAATTTGTTACAGTCGGTCTTCCACTCATGAATCCGTGTTGGTTTTCTGATATAAGATTTTTAACCATAATATAAAGCTTGTTTTTTACTATGGCTCCGAAAATCTTTGGTATAAGCTGAAGTTTGGCAATAGGTCTGTAATTTTCAAGAGAACATTTTTTACCAGATTTGTACAAAGGTGTTATCAAGGAATGTTTCCAGGTATCCAGAAACACGCCTTGTTGTAAATACAGGTTGAACATTAACACAATGGTGCAGCAAGATATAATTTACAATTCTTAAGAAGAGATGACAGTGCTTCTAGTACATCTTCGATAGACAAGAAAAGAGATCCAGCTACTTAATTATAATTGTTATAAGGATCCATTTTATCATTAACAATTTTTAAGTCACAAAAGTTAGTATGAAAAAAGATGCAAAATAGTTGCAAATGTCATTGAGATTATCAAATAAGATACCTTTATATGACATATTAGCTGGAAGACCTAAAAATGTACGCTTCCTGTTTAAAAAGGACCAAAAACATTTAGCATTAGATTTAATCTTCGACTCTAGAGACCACAAATATTGTCTACAAGTAAACTTTTTCAAAAATTCATATTCACTTTATGTGCGATGTAATTAATAACATTCTTTTCAGTGACAGATTTATTTAATCGAGATATGTAAAAAGCGATGTCGAGGTACAAACGGAAGAGAAGCAAACATTTCAGCATCAGTAGCCCTTAAGCAGAAATACATTCAGTGCCACCTTGAATATGACTGTCTCAACAATTTCCTATTTAATAATTTTATTCTCACTGCTGAGTCAAAAATTAGAAATGATTCTAAACACTTTTGGAAATTTATTAATATCAAAAGAAAGTCTATAGGGATTCCAAGCTGTATGAAGTATTCCGATTGCGTATCTAGTGATATGAACGTCATATGCGATTTCTTTGCCGACTATTTTAAATCTGTTTATTTGCCCTCTGCTTCTTGTGAACTTTCTGATTTTTCGCCATCTTATGTCGTTGATGTTGGAAGTGTAGACTTAACGGTTTCAGATGTCTTTGATGCACTGGCTACTCTTGATGTGAATAAAAGTGCTGGGCCAGATAACATAGCCCCTGTTGTACTAAAAAACTGCGCTGGCTCTTTGGCGTTACCACTTAGCTTGATTTTCAATCAGTCGTTAAAAAGCGGTCAGTTTTTGGACTGTTGGAAGATCTCTTATATAACTCCAATTTTTAAGTCTGGTTCTAAGCAAAATGTGATAAATTACAGGCCTATCTGCAAATTATCAGTGATCCCAAAAATTTTCGAAATGCTTGTTTGTCATAAATTAAATTTTTTTGTCAAGGACATAATATCTGAACACCAACATGGTTTTGTATCTGGAAGATCCACTGCTACAAACCTTTCACTGCTATGCGATTCTGTACTTTGCGGATTTGAAAAAGGTTTTCAGACTGACATTATCTTTACGGACTTCGCAAAAGCTTTTGATAGAGTTAACCATAGCATATTAATTTTAAAACTTTCACAACTCGGATTCCATTCTAGTTTAATAAAATGGATTTCTTCCTATTTAAAAAATCGGGTTCAGTTTGTAAAATTGGGAAAGATTAAATCTAAAGGTATTAATGTAACTTCAGGTGTTCCCCAAGGAAGTCATATTGGGCCCTTGTTATTTATCCTTTTTATAAATGACATCCCCGTAAATTTTAAGTATTCGAAGTATCTTATGTATGCCGATGATGTCAAGATTTTCCGGCTCATAAAATCTCCTACGGATTGCCTTTATCTCCAACAGGATATTCATAAACTGGCAGAATGGTGTGAATCAAACAAATTGTTCCTGAATGTTGCCAAATGTCAGAGCCTTACATGCCATAGAAAAAAAACACCTATCATATTTGATTATACTATCAATAATACGAGTTTAGATAGGGTTACCGCAAAAAAAGATTTGGGAGTTATATTGGATGAAAAGCTCTCGTTTACTAAGCACATCGATTATATAGTGAGCAAAGCTAATGGGATGCTAGGATTTATCAGAAGAAACTCTAAGGATTTTTCTGACCCCTACACCCTGAAATCATTATATATTTCACTTGTTAGATCGGTATTGGAATATTGCAGCATAGTTTGGAACCCCTATTATATCACTCATTCTTCTAGAATAGAAAGAATACAAAAAAGATTCACTAGGTATGCTTTCTACAAATTAAATTGGAATATGGAAGTACCATCTTATCCATCTAGATGCCTGCTTATAGACATTCAAACGCTTGAAATAAGGAGGAAATTTTTTTCAATAATGTTTGTTAAAGATTTAATAAGTAATCGTATCAAATGCTCTTTTTTGTTAGAACGGATACTTTTTTACTTTCCGTCAAGGACTCTCCGCTCCAATTTTCATCTGCGAGAGACTTTTCATAGAAGAAATTATAGTAGAAACGAACCGTTTGCACGTTGCATAAGAGAAACGAATTCTGTTGTAGAGGTTATAGATATTTTTTCTAATTCAAGAGATGTCTTCAAAAAAAATTTAATGTCCGCTTTGTTATCGCAATCTGTTTTGTAATTAAGATTTACCTATTGTTATACTTATATTATTACTTATTTTATTTTTGTACATAAATATTTATACATATTAATTATCTTATTAATTATTTATAGTAGTCTGTAAGAGTTGTACTCTGTTTGATGAAAATAAACTAAACTAAACTAAACTAAGTATTCTGTCCAATCAGCTGTTTATGTTTTTTGTTGCGAGCATTAGGCAAGCCAGCAACAACAACCCCAGTCGTGATGACATTAGCACGAACACTAGCACCATTATCACCAGTATTATTTAGATTAGCATCAACCGCAATGACATCAATATTAATATCGCCAGCACCAATACTACCAACAATACCATCAACATCCTAAATAACACAAGCAACATTACCAATGACACCAGCAACACCAACATCAGCAGCAGCTGCAATAGTCAGCATAATCCTGAGCATGAGCATGAGCATGAGCTTCAGTCACTGAGGTCATGTCATCGGAGGTGGTCGACGATGATTTTGAATCAAGTGAAACGGTATTACTATTCATGTTGTTTGTTGAAGCAAGAGAATCAGACATGGAGACCCTTCGTATTTTTGATGAAACTCGACCTTGCGGTGTAGATGAGCCAGCCATAAGAACTTTACTATCAACGGAGGTAGAAAGCCGTTTAGTTTTAGCATCAGCTGTGGGGAGCCTCTTTGCATGAGTGGAATCCCGAATGTTGCGACTTACATTTAATTTCGATGTATTTGAAATTGACGAGCTTTTATTTGAAAATGATTGAGAGTTCTCTCATTTTTATTAAACAGTTTTGCCAGGGAATGGCAATGCACTTTTCACATTTATAAAATAAATTTTTGTAAGACTTTATAATCTTATTGTCTTTTTTGTTGATTTTACAACAGTCCAAATGCGAATTCAGTCCACATAATTCACATTGTATAAAAAATAAATCAGTAATGTTTTTTTTAAACAAACTAAATACTTTGAATTATTCATAATGAAAATCAAATGATAAAATTATCAGACCAAGTATAAAACACAACAATTAAAGTGCGTTATTTGGCGACTCATATGTATACAAAAATTAAAACGAAGTTTTCGCCCAGCGCGGCGATGTCACTTGGACTCGATCAGTTGGCTAGTGATGGCCTTACCAATACGCACTTTTTGTTGAGGTCTATTCATCTTACCAAGAATTTTTCGACAAAAAACCAATGGGAAATTTCCAACAATATTAAAATTTTTAATTATTACAATTGGAAGATTTTGTCCTGTGGCAGACATAGTTAATTAGGAAGGTGTTTTGTATTATATTATCCGGGTATTACTGTATAAGAAAGGAATATTTAAAACTATTGTTTTCAATAACGAATCCGGTATTATAATTAGCGAGCTTTTACATCTGCTTCAGCAATCAATACTGCCAAAAAGTCATAACAGATAAAATGTTAAAAATTGTTTTACAAATTGTGAAATTGTATTTCTTCAGATTGTACGTCTTCTGGAAATGTGATTTTTTTAATATGTTTTCATTTTGCTCAAAATCGAATTGAAATCCAAATCATCTTTCAATTTCACTTGATATGAAACTCCTTGAAATCGATTTGGAAATATGGCTTCGAACTGTCAAAACTGTGGGTTCATCCATTTTTTCTTGTCTCTAAAGTGGAATTAATTAATTAATTAGTTCCACTTTTAGAAAAATTTTTAGTACCATCCTATATCTTAAAAAAATTTGTTGCTTACTTGTGTTATCCCATATGTGTTCTTTTTAATGAGTCCATAAGAATTTCCCAATATCAGGTAAAGTGCACTCATTATACATGTGCACAAGAATCGTAATTGAAATGAAATAATGAACTAACGGCCTATAGCTAAATTATTCAGCCCTACCAGAGAATCCCTCGTGAAAAATCTCCTAATGGATTGTTACGATACGAACCACGAAAAAAAATTGTTCAGAGAATCCGAATGGAATCGAAAAAGCTTTGCCTTATTGAACGCTCACTCTCAATTTCAAAATCAGCTGCGTTACATCAAATCAGCTCCAATCATAGACAAATTTTAGTTCATATCAATTATTATTATTAATATATATATATATATATATATTATAGTGTTCATTTTTGTTATTTACGCATAAAATGGATTCCATAGAGATTGCAATTGTAGCTGCAAATAACGAGGCTGTAAGGCGAAGGCATGCAATCCATTTGATATGGATGAAAACTTGTACCTACTTATAGAAATGAATCAACAACTTTAAAAATAATAATTAAATCGAAACTTTTTTCAGTTTTCCGAGTGAACAAGCGTTTAAGTACCTACGTTTTAGAGGAGCTGCAACAGGATTTTTAAGAAGTTAGATTTTCCTTATCAATAAACTTGTTTTGTTGGCTGGCTTCTGCGCTGAGATTTTAGGGAGAAGGTAGCTACCAGCTTAGTGCTGGTAAGGATTTCGAAGTTGACATGGCGCAGTCTACATTTTCTTTTAATTTAAAAAAAAAATGCAATGCACTAGAGAGAAGACTAGGAATTTCGAAATTCGTAGCAGATTTTCCACTACGAATTTACTACGAATGGATTCTATGATAGATTTGTCGGGATTCGTTGCAGATTTTCCATTCTGTGATAGGGCTTCACTGTACTTCAATTATATGTGATAATCAGCATAACTTCGTCAAAAAAAGATATAATGTTACAAATCTTTCTTCTTCTTAAGGTGGCGCTACAGTCCGGGGTGGACCAGGGCCTCAACCAACAAGCTTCTTCCAGTCGGCTCGGTTTCCAGCTATCTGTCTCCAGTTTCGCACTCCAAGTTGGTTGAGATCCTCTTCCACTTGCGTGCGCCACGTTTTACGCTGTCCGGGCCGGAGCATTGGTGTCCATTCGCTCTAGGTGACCCAGCCATCTCAGTCGTTGGCTTTTCAATTTTGTGACTAGGTCGTTATCGCTGTACAGCCCGTATAGTTCGTTGTTGTATCGTCTTCTCCATTCCCCATCTATGCAGACGGGACCAAAAATCACCCGGAGAATTTTCCTCTCAAAACAACCTAACGCGTTCTCATCTACCGTTAACATTGTCCATGTCTCTGCACCATATATCAGGACTGGGATGATGAGCGTTTTATATATGGACAGCTTAGTTGCTCGAGAGAGGGCTTTGCTTCTCAATTGCCTTCTTAGCCCAAAGAAACAGTGGTTGGCAATAGTAATTCTGCGTTTGATCTCAGCACTGGTATCATTCGCTGAGTTTATAGCGGATCCCAGTTATACAAAGTCTCTGACCACTTCAAAATTATAGCTGTCTATAGTGACGTTCTGTCCGAGACGCCGGTGCTGGGTATCCTTTCTTGTTGACAGCATATATTTTAAATCTACTCAACTTCTTATCGTTCACGTCGACTGTGTATTTACTGATTTTAGTAAAGTCTTTGAGAAGTTGTGACATAAAACATTCAATTTAGAGTTAAATAACCAAGGTCTTAATAATAACTTCTTAAATTGGATCTCATCGTATTTAAAAAAATGAGCTTTATAGTGCTGCATTTCGTTTTTAGTGTCATTTTCATTTCTGGCGTCCCTCAGGCAGCCATCTTGGTACAATTATATAATTTATTAATCAGATGACTTCAATCCTAAACAATTCATCTGTTCTTATTTATGCTGATAAGTAATGACATTAAGCAATGGTACAGTTGATCTCGTTACAGACACACTTAGATCAAAATAGATCCATTGTGGTACCCCGTAACTTCTAGTTGTATAATCTATGAGTTTTATGGATAATCATTTTCAAACCATTTAGATGATTTTATGAAGCTCTTGTTAACATTGAGCTCAAGTAAGTTTTTACGGCATCAGATTGAAAATCGGTTAAGATCGTTTTGTAGTAGAAGAGTCGGCGGGGGATGTTATGCACCTAAAGATTTTCTTATCATCCGCGTATATTGATATAAAAGAGTCTTTTAATATACAGTCAATGTCGTTGATAGTCAAAATGAAGATCAGTGGGCCAAGGTGGCTTCCCTGCGGGCCGCCAGAAGTTGCAAGGATGGGATCAGATTCAGAGGATCTAAAGATTACTCTATACTGCCAATCTTTTAATTATGACTGAACCCATGAAACGAATATGGGTTGAAATCCAAGGGCATTCAACTTGAAAAGAATCAAAGAGTGTGAAATTTTGTCAAAGGCTTTGCTAAGATCGGTAGCAATTACATCGACCCCATTACGGTTTTCAAGAAAACATAAGGTTCCTGAAACAAATTCCAACAAGTTAGTAGTAGTAGACCTGCCCTTGACGAAACTGTGTTGGTTTGGGGAACTATATGCTTGCAGTGGAACAACATTGAATCATAGACGATAATTTCAAAGAGCTTAGGGATGCAAGATAACTTAGCAATAGGGCGGTATTTGGATATTTCTTTCTTGGTGCCTTCTTTATGGATAGGGATTATAAGAGTTTTTCCAAAGGGCAAGAAGAACTCCAAGCGAGAGCGAACGTTGAAATAGAGCGGTCAGGGGTTTAACTAAGTGTAAACAGCACTTTTAGGATAATATCAGGCACCCCATCAGGACCATCAGAATAATCGTCTTTTAGATTATTTATCTTACCTTCAACAACGTCTGATGAAATCGAAATGGAATTTAAGGAAGTTTGATTGCAAGATTTTAAAAACGAGAAGTATTCTAAATCAGGCTGAAGGTGGATATCCGAGAAAGATTGACGGAAGAATTGGGCAAATAAATTGGCGACTATTTTGGGATCATCGGAGCTAGAGTTCAAGTAAGTTAAGGTAAAAGGGTAGTAAAGGTGTGGAGTGAGTTCCATCTATCATTGGATATTAGAAGAATTTTCTTTCCAATTGTTTAGTGACACAGAGTGGTATTCTAATCGACACCGATACATGGGTCTATTTCAAGTGTTGAACCTTTCCTCGCCAGCTCATTTGCTCTCTCGTTGCCCGGTACATTACTGTGACCCGGTACCTAGCATAGTGTAATGATATGCTTCGTGCCTCAGTTTTTCATGTAGCAAAAATCGCTTTTAAAGTTGCTTGGCTGTTAATAAGAACGGTGATATCATTATGTACTTTTGCCAGCATTGACACCTGTTTAACAGCATTTATCACTGCCAAGGCCTTAGCGACGCGTTTTGGAGTGTTCTCCATCATCGGGTGGTGAGCTAATAAACGCATAGCGATATAATAAAATTTAATAAAAAAAATTATAAAGTTGTTAATTAGTTTATATAATATAAACAATAAATAAAATTAATGTTCAAAGAATTCATAATTTAAAAACTAACAGGTATCGATGGGTATACCTATATTTGCCTTATCAGGTAATAAAGGTAGTGCCGTTCCTCTTTTGGCAAGTTCATCAGCCTTAGAATTCCTTGGAATATCGCTGTGCCCTGGTACCCAACATAGGTGAATATTGAACTGCTGCCCCATCTACATACATAAGAGATGAACGGCAGATGAGAGCAGTGTTGGAGTTTGTAGAGGACGATTCCAGAGTATTAATGGCCGCCTGACTAGCTGAGAAGATACGGTTATCAGAAGTTGATATCACGTTTTCTTTGAGCCAGGAAATGACTACTCTAATTGCCATAATTTCCGCCTGGAATACGCTACAATGATTAGGAAGACGGAAAAATAGACTTAATTTTAGTCTGTTTGAGTACCAAGCCCATCATCAGCTTTTGATTAATCAGTAAATAAAATGCACGACTTGATCGCACGTAATTGCTAATAACTTCAATCACATTTGTATGCAAAAGATTCTATAAAAAAAACGGCTAAATATATTTTTAAAGTAGTTTTTTACCTATATACAAAAATTCTTTAATTTTTTTTCAAAAAAAAAATTGGGACGACAGTTTTAAATATTTAATAATAAACTTTAAAACAAAACTTCAGAAAAAATTGTCCACCCATTTTCGAAATATTGAATTTTCAAAAAAAAATTTTCATTTTCGAGATAATTAAGATGGTAGAAAAATTTGTATGGCAAATACCCTTATTTTGTTATAACGGGTGATTTTTTTGCTACTTGGTTTTTGACGTTTATATTTTTGACAGATCACACATGACAAATTCCACGAACATTTGACATTTCGATTCAGTATTGTTTGCCATTTCATCATGAATAGACTTACGCCTGAACAACGTTTGCAAATTATTGAAATTTATTATCAAAATTCGTGCTCTGTGAAAAATGTGTTTCGCAAGCTACGTCCGTTTTTTTTCCGCTCATTTTTGGCTAAATGGATACGTGAATAAGCAGAATTGCCGTATTTGGAGTGAAGAGCAGCCAGAGGCAAGTCAGCAGCTACCAATGCATCCCGAAAAATGCACTGTTTGGTACGGTTTATGGGCAGGCGGCATCATTGGGCCGTACTTCTTCAAGGACGATGAAGGCCGCAGGGTTACGGTCAATGGAGAAAGGTACCGTTCGATGATAACAGATTTTTTTTTGCCGAAAATGCAAGAATTGAACTCGGTCGACATGTGGTTCCAACAGGACGGTGCCACATGCCACACTGCACGCGAAACCATGCATCAATTGAGAGGCGAATTTGGCGCAGTCAATTGGCCACCAAGATCACGTGATTTGACCCCGTTAGACTATTTTTTGTGGGGCTATGTTAAGTCTATTGTCTATGGGGACAAGCCAAACACGATTGCTGCCTTGGAAGCCAACATTGAACGCGTCATTGGTGAGATTCCGGCCGAAATGTGTGAAAAAATTTGCCAAAATTGGACCTTCAGAATGGACCACCTGAAGCGTAGCCGCGGGCAACATTTAAGTGAAATTATTTTTAAAAAGTAAATGGCAGAAATTGATTTATCGATCCAAATAAAAATTTCATTCACTTTTTACAAGTTTCTGTGTTTTTTTGAATTTTCAAAAGCCAAGCTCTTAAAAAATCACCGTTTATAACAAAGATTTAAAAATACAATCGCCGAAAATGCCAAAGTAGCAAGTTCTAAAAAAAATCGGTTCAGCCGTTAAGGTTGTAGATCGTTCTACAGACAGAATTGCGGGACCCACTTTTTTAGTCTTCTCAATCATCGTAATGTTAAGTTTGATTAAAATTTCGAGTTAGATTTTTTTTCCAAATGCAAAACTTGCCCTATAGTACCTACATATATCCCAAGTAAAAAATGGATAGCATCATCTTCCAAGAAGCTTACGTCCTCCCAGACAGATCTTGGATAAATGGTGGCTGGAAGTTTTACCGAAATCTAGTTTAGGGATGGTGTAATCAATGAGACTTGGAAGTGATCCGAACGAGTTCAGAATAATGGAATGCCCAATATCTTTATTGATCCATTATGAAGAAACTAATATGGCCTGTCGAAACTGTATTGTCGAAAGACGAATTTATCGCATTAGCAAAGTTTTAAGACCCATTCATCGGTTGATCATCTGCCACGACCAGGGTTTCCTGTAAAGCTTCTCCGCCTCCAAGAGAACCTCCGTTGTCGAATCACAACGAAACTTACTCTCACTCACACGTTCAGCAAGTTGTTGGATGTCTTTCCAAAACTTGCGGAATCTTAATGGCGAGTTCACACCTATTTAAAACTAAGTTTTCCGAGAAAAATTAAATTCTTCTTAGCATTTTCTGATTTACCAAAAAAAATATTTGCAGATGATTCGAAGCGCGATTGAAACCATTACACATTTGAGAGAAATTAGAGGAAGGCATATTAACAAAACTAGAAACCTAATCTATAAGCTCAATTCTGATAGCTCTTTAAACAAAAACGGTTTAAACTTTAAAACCAGAATTAAGAATTTAAAAAGGTAAACATTAAGCGTTAAAGACCCATCTTAAAATACATTTTTAATATCAGTTAAATTTAATTAAGTAACGTTAAATTTAGGATGTTGTGTTGTTGATTTTATAGTAGGTAAGAGTCCGACTGACTCGTTACCTCTTCAGTTCATCCACTGGAATTGTTCTCGTAAAGTTGAAATTTCGGAACCCCTGTTTTTGTTGCTTTTGCAAAACAATGGTTAAATACACCAATGGTTGATGATACCATGGTTGCCCTCAACCACGCCAGTATTTTGTAGCCACAACGGAAAGTAAAGCGGAAAGGAAAGAATCGAACGATGACTTTTGTTGCGGTAAATTTTACCGTAACAGCTATTTCTAATGAGTTTCTTAATTTTGTATAGGTTCAATTAAGTTCAGTACAGTACGTCCAAAGTTGGGCTCAAGAGTAAACTGATGACGATGAGCAGTCCTAGAAGCGCAAGTGTTTCAGTTGAATAGTTTAAGGGAGGAATGCAACTGGCTACATCGCTAGAACAATGTTTATAAAAACAAAAGAAGATTCAAGTGAGTTTTGGGAGCTCCTGACCAAATGTGTGAGTTATACTCCAGATTTTGACGAATAAAAGCCTTATAGATTACAGCCAGATCAGACGGGGAAAAGAATTTCTTGCATCTGCCAAGGAAGCCTAAAAGCTGAGAGTACTATCGTCAGCAAAACAATAAAGTGGATTAGAAGTTCCAGATAAGAAATCATTAATGAAAATGAGAAAAAGAGTCGGAGGCATAACGGAGCCCTTGGGTACACCAGCATTTATTTAGTGAACGTCAGACTTTAAACCGTCGAATACAACTTGTATTGAACGGTCCGAAAGGTAGTTTCTAATCCAACGAATAAGAGATTCATCGATACCAAATGCAAGCATTTTCGATAAGAGTGCTTGATGCCAAACTCTATCAAATGCTTTTGAAATATTAAGCGTAATAATCTTACTTTCTCTAAAACGATGTAAAGATTTGTGCTGATAAATATGACAAAAAAAAGAATAAGAAAATCTTTTCAAATAAAATAGGTAACTTACCGCTAATATCTTGTACTGGATCCTGATTCTCATTTTCAATTATATCATTGCATTCTTTTAAGGTCACATCAGCCTTTTTTTCCTTATTAACTTTAGATGTTTTTTTGAGCTTAAAAATAGGTAAGTTAACCCTAACATCTTCAACTGAAACATGGTCGTTATTTTCAATTATAGCATTGTTTTCTTTTAATATCACATCACTTAAAACTACATTACTTTCTTTTTTCTTGTTCGGCTTTTCGTTAATTTTCTTATTAACTTTAGACGGTTTTTTAAGTTCTTCAACACTTTTTGCTTTGCAATTATTGACAACTTTATTGAGCTTTTTTTTCTGTTTCGTCTTTTCTACTTCTTTTTCCGGACTTGGAACAGAATTTTTAACAATCTTAGAATGAAGTCTTGGTGACCTCCTTAATTGAGTTTCTGGCAATGTATGTTTGTTAGGTGAATCTTTTGTTTTATTTAACAAGTCTTTCCACGTAGGAGCTCGCTTTGAGCGGCTGTGATTTTCTCCCTCATCGTCGGTTTGGAACTCAGCTGAACTCGAGTATTCTTCATCATTTGTATTTCTATTGGTAAGTTTGGGGGTAGTTTTCAGTGAGGCAGTAGGAATAATCGTATCTTCAACACTCATTTCGACAAGAGGAGTAAGTCGCCTTTTATTGAGTTGATTACTTTGAATTTGATTGCCCTGTGGAGTTCGATACTGAGGTGGAATTTCCTCGCTTGTTGTATCTGTCCAATCAGATTTGAGGCGTTTCACTAATGTGTTTTCAAGGTCGGTTTTGCGTCGTTTAGTATTCGTATCGACAGTTGTGTTGTTAAAATCATTGGAACTACGCCTCGAAAGGACACGAAGCTTGCTACAGTTGTTCTCTTTGTACTGCTCTCTGGTTTTATGCGGTTCCGTTATTTTACGCCTCATATCGGGTTTTTGAATACCACCTGCAGTAGCAATTTCCTTTGTACTTGACCTATCCGACAGATTAACCTTGGTAATTTTTTTTCTATGTTTGGGTTGTACTTTCGTTGCGGAACTGACAGAAGAATCACTGAAGACATACGATCTAGATGATTCATTTTTCTCACTGATTGTACTATTTTGGAGACTGCTTGTGTTGGTCCGTTTAGAAGATTGTGAATCTGAACTAAGTGTTTCAACTGAAGAAATTCGCTTACGTAATCGGTCTCTGACCATGATATCATCGTTTGCAAGAGTTCTTGCAATTTTAGGGGCTGGATCGATCCTTCGTACTCCAACTGAACTCCGAGTTCCAATTCGATTATTTGCTTCTGCATGCTCATTATTTGTCTTACATCTCTTCAAGCTGATCTTTGGAAGATTCTCTTTGAGTATTTCCATATTGCAAGGTGGATCGATCCTTCGCACTTTGGCGGATCCTCTCCGAGTTGCAATTTGAATGTTAGGGTCTACATTTTCATTATTGGACCTAGAGCCACTTGTGTTATTTTTTGGAAGATTTTCTTTGAGTATTTCGACATTACCGCCTTTTTCTTTTCTTTGATTTTGTGTATTCTGGTTTATGTTGCATATATTTTTAAGAATCGGACTAAGTGACAATCGGGAAGACAACTTTTTCAAATAAAAATTCTCTTTTTGCGCAACATTTTCAAAGTGCATAGGTGTGGAGGTGAACTTATGCATGGAATTTACGGAGAATGGCGTAGCAGTAGTAGTGGAATTTCCTTGACGTGTCCTGGTTGGTGAACGTAAATTTGTTTGTGGTCTTCTCTTCTGTGGTACATCTGTAATTTTTTTAAATTTTGTTATCTTACCAGTTACGAGTTTGGTCTTTTCTTTCTCCGCAGTTAATATTTCTTTCTTTTTTAATTTTGCCATTTTACACTTTTCTCTTTTCTTATGGGTGCGTTTTGCCGCGTAAAATTATTCTTTATGCTTTTGGTATTATTTATTAAACATTTTAGAAAATATACAATATGATAATATGAATATTTTGTTAATCAAGTTTATTTGTTTTAAGTGAAAATTATTTCACAATTATTTAATTTTCTCTGGCGAACTGTGAAACGCATTTATTTTTGTTTGCTGTGTGGTTGACTTTTGAAATTACTAAATCTAAAAATGGCGCCGAAGTAGGATGCGTTGGCATGCGATGGGTTATCGTATTCCTTTACAGTGTTATCGAACGTGTCTATTTGCTTGTATTGAATTTTCGATAAGTTAAAGTAAGTACTAAATTCCTTTTTTCTTTTTTTTCGCTCAGAACACGACATTGGGCCTTAAAAAATTGATTAGACACCAAACTTGCCGATTTATAAGATTTCTGCTTATAAATGTACAATTTAAACAGCTCAATACCGTAAGTTATTTCAATACAGACGAAACTGTCAAAAAGAAAGTACTAAAAATGAAAGTAATAGAGGTTTTCAGCTAAAAGTTTACGAAAACTCGAAAACCGTTCACACAGATCATTTAAAAGTTTTCGTTTGACATTTCAATTATTTTGGCACCACAGACAACAACAAATACGATGTGAAATGAAATTGAATTTACCCAGACACCTGGTTTTTTCTTTCGTTTTTCCTGGCAGCAACCCGTCAGCTATTTATGTGACGATTAATTGAGCACTGAATGTTTCACAAGGTGTGTTTGCTTAGTTCATGTTGCAAATCCAACATGCTTCCGACAGGTTTTATTTAATATCTTTTTCACACCAAACCTTTGTATATGAAACCTATAGTACTACTATGAGACTGAATTTTTTAGCAAGTAGTTCCGTCGATAAGGGCGCTATATTCACTTTTCTTGATATTGAATTCATACGGTCAAAACTTATTAGTTCTGAAACAATATAGAGGGTAAGGGAGAAAACCGAATAAGTTGTTTTTGTCCTTCAAAATATGGTGGGTATAAATAAATTATATCAAGGCTATTGGCGTATACGTGAATTTGAAGTAAGAATGTATATGGATATACATGCATGCATAGGTTATTATAGAATTTATTTTAAATTTTTTTTCATATTTTAGATATTTGGTGGATTTTAGGATTTTGAATTGTAGCAACGTTGCTACTTTTCACTTTTTCTATGCGAATATAACAAAGCAATGTTGAGATATTTCAATGTTTTGCTTAGGTAGGTACATGTGTACCCAGATACCAACCTTCATACAATATGTGTGTATATAGGTACTTTTTGTTCTTTTTCAAATATAATATCTATTGAGAATAATTTAATTTTTTCTCCAGACAGTTTTATTAGGAAATAAAGTAGGTATACCTAGGTAGTATTTTTTGTATTTTTTTTTGACTAGCGATATTATTAATGTAGGTTATATATTACAAGTTATGGATTCGGAAAAAATCGAACTAGAAATTTTGATCAAACTTGACATTACGATGATAGGGAAGACGAAAAAATGGTTCCGCAATTCCGTCTCTCTGTCTGTCTGTCCACGAGTTTACAGCCTAAACGTTTTTTTCATAAACATGTCCCCAGACCTGCCATACTTTCTTTTTAACCAAAAAGGTAAATATTTTTTTTCTAACAATCAAACATGACATTACAATCATAGAGAACACCAAAAAAGTGGGTCCCCTAATTCCGTCTGTTTGTCCTCGATTCTACAGCCTAAACGCTTTGATAGATTTGCTTCAAACTTGGTACATATTGTTTTTTTCGGTAATATGTCCACACGGTGTTTCATTTTTTTTAAGACGACAAATAACAGAAGCTCCCATACATTTTTTTTTTTGGCCAAAAACAAAAATCTTATTTTTCTCAAAAACGGCTCCAACGATTTTTATAAAAAAAAATGAGTTCATTGATGAAGGGAAAGGGTACCTTTTAATAATTTTTTTTGGAAAAAAATTGTTTTTTTGGTACCTTTAGTAGAACCATTTTTTTTGGTTTTTGATTTTCTCGGAAACGGTTAACCTGATTTTTTTTTAATTTTTTACGCAGAAGGTGCTAGAAAGCTTAAACACTATTGTATACCAAAATTTTCCAAAACAAATTATTTTCAAAATTTTGAAAGCGACTTAATAGATTTTTTCGAAACTTCATATTTAGTAGTTTTTAGACATTATCTTGAATAGTTAAAAAAAACTATTTTTCTAAAATAAAAAACAACGGTACCTCCCATACAAATGTTAAAAACCGTTAAGAAAACAATTTATTTCTCAAAACGGCTCCAAGAATTTTCAAAAAAAAAATTAGTTATTAAATTTTATTTTATTTTTTGGATTTTGAAAAAAAACAATGTTTTGCAAATAAATGTTAAATGTTTTGAAAATTTTTTTAAATAATATTTTCAAATATATATATATATATATATTGTTGAATACTCATTAAAAAAAATAGGTAAAAAACGACTTAAAAAAATATATAATGCCTATTAAACAATTCTTATTTGAAAATTCGTCGACTCGAGTTTTTACGAAATTATTTATCAAATCTGAATTTTCAACAAAAAAATTTTTTTTTTTTTCAAAATCAAAAAAAATATTAATATAAAATAAAAAAAAAACTGTCACAAGAACAAATTTTTGTTGCACAACGATTAACAGAAATATCAAATTTTAACTGTTTGTTCATTTGGTAAAAAAGTTTATTTTATTGAGTAGTGACCGTTGCACACAAGTGTATACCTGAATATTTAAATATTTCCTACAGCCATCAAACAATTTTCATTCTATCTGCCCGTAGAATTAAAAACACACACACACAACCAGCTCCTACTCAACAAAAAAATCCTCATAAAAAAAAACAAAAAAAACCTATGAAATAAATTGTTTTCCTTTTCTCCTCTAACTTAATAATAAATTGTTTATATAGTTCTCTCATCAATTTATTATCACACTATTTCTCTTCATACGCATTTTCGTAACACACCAACACTGCCTAACCTCCGATTTGGTAGTGGAACTCATGATGAGTAGTAGAACATATTGCAGGCTGGATGAATTTCGTCGTCATGATAGTACTATTAATATCTATATACAATGGTCTATGATCAAATCCATTCACTTATCATTTCCATTCTATTGGTGCAAAATGAATGTTCGAATTTAAAATTGCAAATGCAGAAAAAAATGAAAATAAGAAATAGGTTTGAAATATTGGTACGTTTTTCTACTTTCTATTTTATATGAATAAAAGCTAATTATTGTTCATAATTTTGATATTTGCCTAATTTTACTTTGCAAAAGACTCTTTCATTACTTGTGACTGCTGTGCAGGGGAACCATTTTTACAAAAATAAAAAGCTACAATCCATGCTACGGTCGATGCGTTTTTTTTGGGATTTACTTCCGGTACAATGGATAGATTTCTAATAAAACACACCCAAACAGAAAATTCTTTCAATGAAAATTTACAATAAACATTGATCGTGTGTAGGGCACTTTAGAATAGTTGCATTATTTTTTTTGCCTTCTCCAAGATGGCTGGTCTACTTTATTTTTAATGCGATGTTGGTTATCTAGAAAAAGTAATTTTAAAAAAAATTGATTTTATTTGTACTGTGTGGATTCATAATTTCATAGGTGCAATTTTATAGCAACATTATTTGAGAATCGAAATCAAATCTACAATCTACATTAACTTAAAAGTTTAAAAACAACAAGATAAACAACGTACAAAAAATAATTGTGTAAACTACCTGTTTTAGTTGGTAATATTAGATGTAAATATAAAAAGTTCTTTCAGTATGGTGTTATTGTTCCTCATTTGCTTTTTGGAATCACCAAATTAAATGTATTTTATATTATAATTATAAATATATATATTTATATTAATATGCTGAAATTTAGGCTTCATTGGCTTTCTGAACCGGAGATGTCTTCCGAATTCTCAATCGAATAGGCCTATTTCTTGTCGAGGGTGTGGTGCACAAAATATTAAGGAAGTGGGTACCATTTTTCGGATAACTATCTATCTATATTCAATAAAAAAAAAGGTATAATCAATTTAAATTTCAGATGAATTGTAAATTTTATCCTAATCTTATATCAAGCACCTTGAGCATTTGGGGCAATGCAATCCAAATTTCTACATAGATATAGTTTGTTTTGTAGCTTGTGACGTGTTGCGCCATATTATCTACGAACTACGAGCTTAGAATTGTTCAAAGCTAAAATTAATTAAAAACCACAAAAAAATGGCAAAGGAAACTATGATTATATTCGTGTATGACACAGAATACTGCAAGGATGAGTCACACGATCCAATAAATGCCGTCTTATATTTTCATCCAAGCTGGGTATCCGATATACAAAAGGTGGCCCTTTGTGGACAGTTAATGGGAACTTCACAATTTTTGAAGCACTGTTTTTTTAGACCAAAAATCATAGCTCTGCAAAATGGAAAATTTGTTTTTAGAGAATTTGGACGTTTTGTTGTGGCAATTGGGACTGATCGTAATATATCGGATTTTCTTCTAGAACACCGCGCTTATCTTCTTACTTCTTTAATAGAATTTTTTCATCGAGACTTACAAACAATATATGATCAGTTTCCATCGAACAATCATCATAGAAATGTTTCAGAAAAATTATATCACATATTTGGAACGTATCTTCCAATTTTGCAATATAATGGAAATATTTTTCGAAATGTTCCAAAACTTCGAATTCCAAAAATTGCGAGTAATATATTTCTAAATGCAATGCATACCTTGCAAAATTGCCAACAGACAAAAGGTGTTCTTGGTGGAGCCTTATTATATCACAATAAAATTGTTGCTTCTCAACTTTCGGATAATGTGACAAAAAATATTGTTTTCACTGATCCCCATCGAATTACGTCTACAGCTGAAACGATAAATGTAAATTTTCACGTTCCTGTTGGAGTGCAAATGATTTTCGTTTACATTTCTGTTGATCAATTTAATATCCTTTGTGCAGACGCACATCGTTCGCAAACTCTACAAACGCAACATCTCACTTCTAACGCTATCCAAGGCCATCTTCAAAAACGAAAAATGAAAAGAGATCGAAGTATCATTTTCTCAAACATTCCAGAAGAACATAGCTGTGATCAAACTGAAACTGAACATATTCAACAAACTGCTGTAGTAGTCAAGACGAAAAAAATCGCCTTAAGACCAACTCATTTACCATTGAAAGAAGTTATAACGCCATGTGTCAATGAACACGAAAAATCTACCCAAGAAAATAACAACTATCCAGAATATATAGGTCGAACAAGTGTTTGTTTGACTCCAATGACAGAAAACAAAATTTTACAAGGCAATGGAATCATGTCGATATGTGCAAATACAGTCGAAGATGTAAGCGCAACAAAACCAATTCGGTATTCATTTAAGATAGATTTTGATAAAATGTTTAGTAAGCTTGTTAATAATTCTCCGAACATAGAACGCCGAAATTCCTTTACTGATCTTCAAGATTCGGTTAAGAAAATTTCTAAAAAGTTCTCCTTAAAGAAAACATTGAGTTCTTACAAAATTGAGTTTAGGAGCCCTGATGACGAAAAAATGAATACAATATCCAGAACAACAAGTGACCCTACGCATCCTATTCTTAGTGGTACTGAAACGTCTGGTATTTTTGATCAATTTCTGCGTGAATATCGCAAAGATTCAAATATAAAAACTGAAGAAGAGGCAGTAGAACTTGCTGAAGATACAATAAAATGCAACAACAATTCAACTGATATTGCACTAAATCTAGAAACCATCCCAATTGAATGCTCTTCTTATATCGACAAAGGTCAAATTCCAAAAAGTAATGAATTCAAGACTCTACTTCAGAAAAAATCCCTTAGTCTTCCCCTGAAAACACACAGTGACATTCAGACGGAAACTGCAACCAGTTTGAAATTCGGACGCAAAAGTATGACAGGAATACAATTGACACCATTAATGGCCAAGTTATCAGTGTTAGCGCACAATGAAGAAAGGCATGTAGGATATAATCGTCTGAATAGCTCACACGCTTTTGATTATACAATAAATTCAGACGAAAAAGACGGAGGTAAAATGGAATTCCAAAAGGTTTCATCATCAGCCGAAGTGACAAAACCAGTGATTGGCAACCAAAAGGTTGAATTGTACATATGTGGTCAGGAAAATATGTCTATGTTTCTACTGCTAGAACAAGGCTCCACACAAAAGCAGGAAATAGTCCAATCAATGTTTGATAAATGTGTTGCTAAATTGGGCAAAATGGAGTCGCATCTTTATCAAACCTTAAATGTTAATATGATGGAAGGCGTCAGTGAAGGTATCTACAGCCTGATTTGTGTTGATTCAAAATGGGATACTCTTTTGAATCATGGTCCTTGGACACCTCTCGATCAGTCATTTCTTGAACACATGCGTACAGATCTTAGTACAGGCCAACTTATCACCGATATATTTTTAAGAATTGGAGACTGTATTTTATATGGCTACAAGTCAGGCCGAACAGAATTCTTTTTTAAAGAAAGTGCTCATTACTTCACTGGGATTCCACCGCCATCCGATCCAATGGGTACTATTGCTAAACGTGCAAAACTACGCTTGGAAGAAGACTTTTCCATTGTACTTTTTTGATGGAATTTTAATTGTGTGTTATAAACATTAATACTTAATTATTTATTTCAATAATATATAAACATACAATTATTAAATGATATTTCAAGGTATTTAGCTCATGCAATAAACATAAGCCGATTCAAAAAATTGCATTTATTAAAACGCATGTAGCCAATTAATAAGAAACTTGCCTTACTTTGAAATGCTCTTCATTAAAAATACGAATTTATATAAGTTGATGCCAAATTTAAATTTATAAATTATTACAAAGTACTCAATATAAAATACATTAGGCCATAACATAATAAAATCAAAACATATGACGAAATCCAGTTTAACACAAATCAGGGAATTGACATCTTGTGCTATGCAAGAGTAAGTAAGCTAACATTTCTAGCTCTAATCAAGACCATTTTCTCAGAAGGTGTTGAATTTAAAGTCGAAAGGACGTTAGAAAAGATGCTGAAAAGATTGCTATTTTGTTGTCAGAGATCATCGCAATTATGTTATCTGTCAACAAAATGTCAAGAAGTGATATTATAAAGCTTGGAGTCTAACTGATGTAGCACAGAATGAAGTTCGTCGTTTTTAAGGGAGGGACTGTCTAGAATTGGAGATATCTTTTAAAACCGATTTAGTGAAAATACAAATATGTTTTTATTTAATTATGATAACGATATATTTGTTCTGTGATGAAAAATACAAGTTAAGAAGTCGAAGAAGAATAGTTAATGAGATTTTATGATTATAGTTATGTAACACACTCTAGTGAGCCTTTAAGTAGAGAAATGAGAAACGGACTCGGACAACATTTGTGGTAGGAAACGGCGTGGCAGACCATCTAGACGACTGAAATCTTTAACTATTTAACTTATGACATCGACTTGCTGGCAAGACAGGTTCATCGAAATAGTTAAAGAAGCAAAACTATACCTACTCTAGAACTAAAAAACTACCATATCGCCATCTGTATGCAAGGACAAATCGATTTCTACTTAATACTTTTGTATACAAATTTATCCCAAACCAGCAAGGTATCTGTCAAAACGGAAAATCTGCTGGTTTCATACGGATTTTTGATCTTTGGAACAAATATCCCGTTCGTATTGCATGGAAACAAACTGTTTAGCTGTACAAATTGAGCGTTAAGTGGTAAGCTGACCATAAACTTATTTTAAACGAACCGCTGCATAATACTGATACTACGAAGCCGTTTTTTTTAATGAATAAGCATCATATATGAAGCTTAAAATACTAATGTGAGAATGTTCCTATTTATGAGTCAATAGATGTAAAGCACATTCAGCGGGATTTAATGGGTAATATTTATTGTAATTGGCTGTCTTGCAAGAAAGATTCGTGATCAGATAAGAAAACTCAACTAAAAACACAAAAAAATGGATTACAAATCAACCCATCATTTGTCCTTCTCGCATACATTTCTAACGGTATGTTTTTGAACAATCGAAAATGTATCATTCTGTTTTTATATGTGAATACATATTTGCTTTCCATTTACAGTGTGGCTTGCAGAAAATTCGTATCGGTTTTTCTAATCAATTATCCAATGATATTATCAATATACAAAGTCAGCTGATCAATAAAGATTTTTGATCGTATCCAACAGGCAAAATTTATATTTCAATTTAATGTCTCATTTATTGAAGAGAAGTTCAATGGAGTGTTTTAATGGTAAACAATTATTTTTGTTATATATCTTTCATAACAACGACATAAATTTTTACTTTACATTTTTGAAGCAATCACGAGTTGAAACCAATGCAACTTTCTCTTGGCGTTAAAGAAAATGCTTGCCGTGCGATGAAGAAAACAGGCAAAACCAGTCCGCGACCTTGTGAAATGTGGATTACACCACATTCTGCCTTTGGTGATGGAATGCGATACGATGCCAACGCCCAACTCACTCAATGGGGTAAAGGCAGTAAATTTTGAATACATTCTCTCTTCATAATTAATGTTAATGTTATACAATAAGGGTGACCAACAAACATTTTGTAATAAAAAAATTCTAGAATAGAATTGCTGTGGAGAATTGAAGTTTCAAATGAGAAAAAATTCTGGGATCACTTTAGACTACTCTTTACCTTAGAGATAAACCCTAAGGAGATGAATCCTTTTAAAAACACAACTAAACCCAACCCAGAGGAGGAAAAGACACTGTCGCCTATCTGTCAACAATAAATCCACTAAACATCCATGGTGGAGCAGTGAAGTTAAGAAACGAAGAAAGATGGTCAGAAAACGTTCAATAAAGCCAAACTAAGTAAATTAGAGGATGACTGGAATTATTATAGAGCCGAATCTAATTCATACACCAAAGAGACACGTTATAAATCCATTAAGAACACAAGTGAGACGGCAAGACTTCATAAGATCCTGACGTCGAACTACATGAATCCGGGGGTATATTAAACATACCGCTGGATCATGGTCGAACTCGATCTAAGAAACACAATTCTTTATGGAAACTTGGTACTCATTATGCAAAATACAAACGTAAGAACTATATTAAATAGACAAGGGAGAATTTAAATACTAGCTACCCTGGGCTTTCTTTGCTTTTTTCACATCATATTGATAATAGATATCTCTATAAAATATACTGAAAGACAATAGTTGTAGTAAAAACGAATTACAGTGTTAGTACTCTGGATGTAAGTATAATAGGCTCCAGCTGGAAAACCGTCATAAAAGATAACAGACCAATAAGACTCCTCGTTTCTTCTCAAGACACTGGAATGAATCTGCATGCCTAACATGATTCTCAGTCCAAACAATTTTTGCAACTCTGGATAGGCATAACTTAAAGATAAGTAAGAGACTGCGTTGCATGAAGTGGCTTCACAAATTAAGAAAACTCAATTACAAAGAACACACTAGCTAAATTTTTAGACATCGAAGTAGTGTGAAACAAGGTAAAAACGGAGTTCCTTAAATCTGATCTGGTTGAAGTTGAATCTGGCATGCTTAATGTTACCATCATAAACTCAAAACTTGGCGACACAAAATAATTAAAAAAATTCTTTCAAGATTTGGGAATAAAGGCATTAAAACTGGCGTGACGACAGCAATTTTAATATCGGTTAAGTATGGCCAAATTTTCAAACGCATTTGCAAAGCAAAACTTATGCTAATTTATAGTGCTAAATTTAGGGCTAGAATTATAGAGTTAAATCTGGGGCTAGATTTATAGAGCTAAATCTAGGGCTAGATTTATAGAGTTAGTGTCTAGGGCTAAATCTAAGGCTAGATTTATAAAGCTAAATCTAGGGCTAGATTTAAAGAGCTAAATCTAGGGCTAGATTTATAGAGCTAAATCTAGAGCTAGATTTATAGTGCTAAGTCTAGGGCTAGATTTATGGTGCAAAATGTGGGGCTAGAATTATATTGCTAAATCTAGGGCTAGATTTATAGAGCTAAATCTAGGGCTAGATTTATAGAGATAAATCTAGGGCTAGATTTATAAAGCTAAATCTAGGGCTAGATTTATAGAGCTAAATCTAGGGCTAGATTTATAGAGCTAAATTTAGGGCTAAATTTATAGTTAAGTCTAGGGCTAGATATATAGAGCTTAATCTAGGGCTAGATTTATAGAGCTAAGTCTAGGGCTAGATTTATAGTGCTGAATCTAGTGCTAGAATTATAGTGCTAAATCTAGGGCTAGATTTATAGTGCTAAATCTAGGGATAGAATTATAGAGCTAAATCTAGGGCTAAATTTATAGAGTTAAGATTTATAGAGCTAAGTCTAGGGCTAGATTTATGGTGCTAAATCCCGTGGAAAACCATTGTCAATTTATGTGTATTCTTTGGAATAAACGTTTTTTATTTTAAATCAGAATTTTTTTTTCAGCAAAAAAGACGACATAGCCATACATTTTGTGACCTATTTTTCATTTTATTAGATTATTAAAGAAAACGGAGATAAAGTCCAAGGATAGAATTGCTCGAGTATTTTTTGCAGGAAAGAGTAGAAGTGTCGAGTTCGTCGATATGGTAAAGAATATCTATTGTGACGCATACATGCTTGAGCATGACTTGGTTACGACCTGTTATGTTGTTTCTTTTTGCGTACTAAATGAGTAAAGAGAGTTGATTAGTTCATGTGGTTTCCATTTTCTGTTTCTGTGTATGGAAATAAATTTGAGTATTTTAATTTCTATTTTAAAAACAATGGTGGTTATCGCGAATAAAAAGTTCCCTGATACCCAAGAAAACGATAGTCATGACAGGGACCGATTATGGTTTACGTTAGTAAATATTTGCCACATATAATAACAAAATAAATGCACCCAACTTCATTTAACAGCTAAACATAAAGTCATTGTGTCAAAACAATAAAACACGAAAACCAAACGAAGTCGTAAGAAACAACGAGTATCGTTAAAAATAAAATGCACGACTGGATCGCACGAACTTGCTCTTATGTTCGATCACATACTATGCAAAAGATTTCTATTTAAAATCTAAATATATTTTTAAAGTAATTTTTTACTTTATTTTTTATACACAATGTTTCTTTAATTTTTTTCTAAAAAAAAATGGTATGACAATCTTAATAAATATTTAGTAATAATATAAACTAAAAAACAAAAAATTAAATTAAAATAATTCAAAATTCTGAAATAAATACTTAAACTAATTTAAGGTCAAAAAAAGTACGCCATTTTATTTGTTAGATAAATTTGAATTTATGAGAAAAAAATTTGAAAATTCTGTGGTGCGGTTTTTGAGAAAAAAAAAGATTTTTTTTAAACTTTTTGAAAACATTTTTAAAAAAAAATTCAAAAACGCCAATTCATAGGTATTCAGAAAATACAAATAAATATAATTTTTGAAAAAAATTTAATGAGCAGTTTTCGAAATATAAATTAAAAAAAAATTTTTTTTAATGATTTTAAAAATACAAAAAAATACTAATTAAAATATTGGTACGCGGTATAATTTGGGCAACCTAAACCTATATATGTCTGAAATTTCGAAAGAATCGGTTAATCCGTTTATGAGATAGTCGAAAGCAAAAAAAACGGTCCTATGCAAAGTACCGTTTTTAGACATTTTTTTATTTTTTTTAACCATATGATCGGTCGTAGCTAAAAATCCGCACTGATTTTTTTTATCAAAATCGTTAGAGCCGTTCCCGAGAAAAATAGGCTTTTACGTATTGGTTATATGGCAGGTACCGTTATTTTTTGAGCTAAAAAAAAATTTCAATTTCCCCTCTGTACAATACCTAAAAAACTCTATATACCAAGTTTGAAGCAATTCGACCCACCCGTTTGGGCTGTAGGTGTCTATACATACATACATACAGACTGACAGAAAGACATACAGACGGACAGAATTTTTAGACCATCTTTTTCGTCTTCGCTATCATCGTAATGTCATGTTTGATTGTTATCTCACAATTTTTTTTTTCGACGAATGCATAACTTGCCTTATAGTACCTAATCGCAAGTAAAAAGACTATAGTAAAACGTAATCGCAAGGATACCGATGGATTAATATTTTATTCTCTCGAAAAGATTTCGAGAGAATAAAATATTCCGTGGGAAACGAAATTCTGTGGGAGTTAGTGTGAATACAAATTTCCCTGGAAAATTTTCTCTCATTCGAACGTAAATGATGCTCAAAAGTTTCACTAGGAAACAATTGGTGTCGGTAATAAACATTTCCGGGAATTTTTGCTGTCAGTTGACACGATTTTCTGTTCCTGGGAAATTTATTCCGTGGAAGATGCACGGTCGCAAGAAAAACTTAGAGGGAATAAAATATTCCGTGGGAAACGAAATTCCCTTGGAGATTCCTTAAAGGTATTATTGAGTAATTAATACAAATTACTTGCACTTATTGTTTACAAAAAAGTATTTAAAAATAAAGGCAAAATAACTATTTTACAGTCCATTGGAATGAAGTTTTCTTTAAAACTTTAATTGTATATAATTATAATATTTTTCTCGGTATATAATATGTGGCCAAATTCCTAAACGCAAGATTTGCAAAGCAAGTCTCATGCTAAGCAAATGCATGAACCAGATAAAAATTGAAAAGCAATTAAAGTGCGCAACACAAGTTTAAAACTTGCACAATTGCATTAAGTTTGCGCTAGCACAAAGAATGAACTGCGTTTTGGGACAGAGTGCTTAGCAGAGATTTTTCTGTTTGCGTTTAGGGACAGTTTGCTTAGCATATTATGCGCAAGATTTGCGTTTAGGAATTGCCCATATTTTTTCGTTGGAACTACGAACTTGAAAACACAAAATATACTCGGCATAAAAAAGAACCATTTTTTAAGTCGTTTTATGCATAATTTTATATTTTATTTTTTGTAGTCTTTAATTTTAAAATTTTCACAAACATTTTTTTAAACGATTTCCATTTCTCGCTCAATACCAACAAATTTCAATTGTTCTGTTGGGCCATATCTATAGTCAAAAAAGAGCTCTTCACCCGGTTGAATGGCGCGCTTAGCGAAAATTCCAATCCTATGGTCACCAGTGACCATCATAACCTTTGCATAGCAATTCGGATTGATCGAATGGTTGGCGAAACGTATTTTGTTACCTTTTCGGGTGGCATCTACCACAAAGTCATTGTTCAAATTAAATAGAAAACTGCACATATACTTGTCGTAGACTTTGCCTCGTCGATCAGCTTCGTCTTGCGAAATAATCTCGCCACAATATTCGGAAATGAACTCATTCTTTTGGGCGCCTTCCTTAAGAAAAATACCCCAACCAGCTACATCAGATGGTGCCATTAGTAAATGTTTATCTGGAATTTAAAATATTATTATTAGGACTATTGCATTCATGTTAATGTAAAGGTTTTGATTACACTTACGCAGCTGCCGTTGCACGCTAACGTTTTTGCAGGTTATTCTCGTTAAATTAAACTGATCTGCTCCACAAGTCTGACACAAATCCGGATCACATTCGCGTACTGCCAAATAGCAAGGACATTGCTTGGTATTACATTGAGCTTTGCAACGACATCCAGGGAATCGATTTTGACAATCACTGCTACAGTTACAAAATTTCTCACAAAAGTTTTGTGTCTGAATGCAAGAACAGCCGGCATCACATGGGCCAGCGTGATCGCAAGGCGTATAATTGTATACATGATTTGAAGTTGAATCTTTTTTAAGTTGTATCTTTCTACAGTGCAGGGACCACAGCCGTTGCTTCTTTTTCTTTTTGCGTGGAGGTGTAAAATCTTGACGCATTTCTTCAATAATTAAATCGGCTGCTTCTTTTTGCGCAAATTCATAGACCTGGAAATAGTTAAGGAAATGATAAAACTTTGCTTTTACTTAAAATTAACTTAAGCTTACCTGCTGGCATGTTTTTGTAAGCATTGCCTGTGCAATAGCACAATAATTCTTCAAGAAGACCTTATGAAGAGTACGGAATAGAGATTGATCAGCACCGGTCCAATCGCATTTGGTATTGGATTTGTTCATCATGTCAGCTAAAAAAAAACATTATTTTTTTAACAAAATTAGTATCATTAACTTTCCCGACGTTTCGATATGAATTGCTATCTTTTCATGTGAAAATTTTTGATTACATACGAAAATAGAAAAAATAATATGCACGACTGGATCGCGCGTAGTTGCTCCTATATTCGATCACATTATATGCAAAAGATTTTGAATTTTATTTGGCCCAATGAAAATTAGTAATATTTTACATTCATGTTTTAATTACATTCAAAAACTGTTCTTGGAATTTCAAATAAAAGATTTTGCATACACAAAAATTTGATTTTTAAATTGATTTAAGTTGTTGATGTTTCTAATATTTAGTGGAAGATTGTTGTAGGCCTGTAGTCCTATGTATAATATACTGGCTTGTGCCCTAGTTGTTCTGGTTCTGATGATGTTAAACTCGTCCACATTTCGCAGGTTGTATTGAACTTCTCTTCTTGCAGATATACTTGATTGAAGGTATTCAGGACACATATTATGTTTAATTTTAAAGACAAATATCATTGCCATCATATAAGTCTTTGATTTATATTCAACCAATTTAGTGATTCAAGCATAGAAGATTTGAGGTATATCGATCACACTTTAATATTGCACGCATAGCTTTGTTTTGGAGTTTTTGAAGTCTTGCTTTTTGAGTATTGTTAAACAAATAAAGAAGACTTGCACAGTATTCAAAATGGGGTTTTACAGTCACATTATACACTTTTATTGCAGTCACATTATACACTTTTATTGCACTATTTTTAGATATGTTTTTGCGTGTTCTTCTAAGAACACCTAGTTTTTTTGAAGCTTTTTTGCAGATGAGATCTACATGTTCATTAAATGATAGTTTGCTATCTAACACAACACCGAGGTATTTAATTGACGCTATTTGTTCTATTTGTGTATTATTTATTAATATATTTGTTTGTTGTTGTGGGGAAGGATTATTGAGTATTATAAATTTAGTTTTGTTAGAATTTAGGACAAGCCTATTCATATTTAACAACGTATATATTGCACTTAAATCTTGTTGTATTTTGTCTTTTAGTGTGTTAAGGTCTTTTCCAGTTATATAAAGTAGACCATCATCTGCAAATAGCACAAGCTTAGAGAATTGTATTACTCTTTCCATATCGTTTATATAAAGGAAAAAGAGAAGGGCCCCCAAGATCGTTCCTTGTGGAACTCCTACATTCACTGTTACCGGGTTGGACACATTGTTGTTAACGGTCGTTTTCTGGGTTCTGTTGTACAAAAACGTTTTGAACTACTTTAGTTCTGTATTTTTTACACCACACTTTTCCTGTTTATTTAACAAAATAATATGATTTACTGTTTCAAAGGCTCGTTTAAGGTCTAAGAAAACGGCTATAACACAATTTTTACTGTCAATTTCACTTTTCCAATCACTAACCACAAAATGTATACAAGTTTCACATGAATGATTCGAGCGAAAGCCAGATTGGTGTATGCTTATTATGTTATTATTGTTGAGATGTTGTTGAAGTTGCTTCGATACAATTTTTTCTACAACTTTTTCATATAAAGAGAGCATATTTATGGGACACTTAATTGAATTGGAGACTTTCTTTTTTCGGAGAATAAGAGATTCTTTCCAAGTTTCGGGAAAAACACCAGAGATTCTTAATAGAAACGGCTAAGTGTATTTTTAAAGTCGTTTTCACTTAATTTTGTATATGTAAAAATTCTAAAATTATGAAATATCATTAAATATTTAATAATATAAATTTAAAAACAAAATTTCAGAAAAAATCGTCCACCCATTTGCGAAATATTGAATTTTCAAAAAAAAAAATACCTTTTTTCCAAAAATCCAAAAAAACTAGTTTTCGAAAATTTTGAAATGCAGTATTATTTAGAATTCGATAGACATCCTTCATAAAAATTTTGGTCGAAATCCGTTGAGCCGTTTCTGATAAAGTCGAAAATCAATAAAATGGTTGTATGGCGGTACCGTTAATAACAAAATATTTAAACAAAATGTTTGGCCAAAATGTAGACTATACCCAAAATCCTTATCAAAATCTTTAGAGCCGTTTTCGAGATAATTAAGATGGTAGAAAAATTTGTATGGCAAGTACCGTTATTTTTGGGGCTAACACATCTATTTTGGACAATCACCTAAAACACTTAAATACCAAGTTTAAAGAAAATCGCTTCAGCCGTTTAAGCTGTAGAGAGTTGTACAGACAGACTGACGGAATTGCGGGACCCACTTTTTTGGTGTTCTCTATCATCGTAATGTCAAGTTTGATTAAAATCTCGATTTTTTTCCAAATGCAAAACTTGCCCTATAGTACCTATGTATGTATATCGCAAGTAAAAATACCTTGGCACAATTTTATACAACAAAGAAGAATAATTGAAGACTCACACTACGGAAGGCCTGGATTTATTCCGTGGACTAAGTGCGAAATGCTATTAATAAAACAGAATTTCTGCTATTTGACATTTACAAACTTAGCCCTTCGCTAGACCATCGAAGACGATGGACGGTGGATGGACTAAGAATTGACATTAAGAAGAAAATTTACAGGGACATATAATAAAAGAGAGAATTGATACTTATTGTAGTAGATTTTGTTCGTGGGTTTTTAGTTCGCACACAAACTTTTATTCTATTGTTTAGTAAGTTCATGGACTAGCGGTGGTCTAAGTCCCCTTTCACACAAGGAAACTGAGTTGCCGACAATTGGGAATGAAAAAAATCTCCCCGGTCAACGATTTGAAAAGATTTTTTTGACGTTTTGCTTTGCAATTAGCCCAACAAAATCAGTTTCTTGGTGCCAGTTTCTTCGTGTGAAAGCTACAAGGTAATTAAAGGAAAACGTCAACAAAATCTCCAGGAACTGGTTTCCCTGTGTGAAAGGGGACTATGTTTTCAATAGAAAAGTTCGTTGCTATATTCAGACAGGTTCATCAAGGGGAGGATGTGTTCACTATGGGCTTTGTACAGAATAATGGATTTCACAATGTAATTGGCCGCATAATAGATTTAGTTTTTTCTTATGAAGACTTTAACTGTAACTGAGTTGATTTGTTATTGTCAAATAATAGTGTTCATCATAAAGCCTTATGTCGAGTTTCAAGCAATTAAACATTCATTTTTTTTCTGAACACAATCGAATTATTTCTAAACAAAATCTGTGAAAACAGATCTTGCGTTTTTAGACTTTACACGCACAACTCCCAGGTTAAGACAGGCTAAACTACTACTTGGTAACTTCAATCAAAAACGGTTCTTATCCTGTATTAACCTAAGTAGGAACAAACTAATATTATTGGCCGCATATAAGATTTAGTTTTTTCTTATGAAGAGTTTAAATGTAACTGAGTTGATTTGTTATTGTCAAATAATAGTGTTCATCATAAAGCCTTATGTCGAATTCCAAGCAATTAAACATTCATTTTTTTTCTGAACACAATCGATTTATTTCTAAACAAAATCTGTCAAAACAGATCTTGCATTTTTAGACTTTACACGTTGCAAGTTCTTTACAACAAACAAACAAATTGATCTGCAAACGATTTGAAATAGTTCTTTGGAATTCGACATTACACATTTCCTTTGATATTGCTTTTCTAAACTGTTATTCTAATGATTCTAATCAATATGATTATATTTTGTAAATACAACATAGGAAAAATAAATAACTTATTATTTTTTAAATTTATTATTTCTAATAATGTATGCCATATTCGGTCTTTGCAGTTCTATTATCTTATTCTTAGTGAATTTGAATTTCTTTTACAATGATCAGTTTGTCTTTCCAAAATACAACCAGTCTGATTCGACAATAGAATGAGCGATACCTGCTCTTACCTTAAACAAAAGTCGTCCAACGTGTTATAGTGCCTCATCGAACTTCTAAATGTTTCGTTTTTTGTTTCGCAATCAATATATTACACTGCATTGCATGTGATGTAATTTGTATTCCGAAAGAATTTGCCCCCGTTCAAAGAATGATATGAGATAGCAATGCACACGGATAATATAAACCTTCCTTTAGATATCAAAATAGATCTATCTAATAGCGAGTTTCATTCAAATTTCAAAGATCTCCTCTCAAAATGGAGATTTGATCTTTTCAATGAAACTTTGTGTCCAAATTTAATTGTAGTATTGGCCGCGTTCGGTGGCATACCTTAAGCAATCCGGATTGCTTTGTGTTGTTGTAACGCCTAAGGAAAAACCAGATGATGAACTAAACATATGTTGTCAAACACAAATCTCAAGCTACCCAAAAATTATTATTAATTTGAGGAACAGCTGATTCAAAACTTCAGATTTGTATGCAATACAACTGACTTAACAGAGACAGCTACCTGGGTCGTTCGAAAACAAACCCGCTACTAAGGAATCTTGGCTACTCTATCGACATTGCACCGAACGCGTCCAATGCTGAATGGACAAAGCATGAAGATAAAGCAATAAAACACTCCAGTAAATTTATAAAATTTAAATTATTAACTCTTCGTCTATTATTTCTTTATTTTTTAGTTTAATTTTTTAGCAGGGACTGGCTCAATTTCACAATAAATTAATAACAAAATAGTTTCCATTTGATGTTTGACAGAAAAAAAGTTTTACGTGTATGCGTTCATCAGATCAAATCTGCCTACCCACCAAAGATCAGCTCTTTCGTGTTGAGATCTGATCTAGATTTGCTCTTTTTGTTGGAATGAAACTCTCAAAATTCAAAAAGATAAGATCTTTTGTCAGAAAGAGCAGATCTTTTCTTGAATGAAACTCGCTATAAGGTGTAAGTATATCAGTTGTTTTACTGACGGCCACTTCAAACTAACCTCTTGCTAATTGGAAAGGTAGGTTTTATGATTGTATTGTAATTGTCGACGATTCATTGTATTTCAAGTTCTTGAATAGAGCTCAATGCTCTCCAAGCAGATTGGTCGATAAGCATCTCAATCACACTCTATTCTTAAACAATTACTTAAATAGTAAACTTTCTGCAAATCAAAAAAGTACTTTGTTTAAAGCAAGACTGAGATGCTAAGTTTGAGCTATAAAACTAACCGAAATGATCCCAGGTGTAAACTTTGCAATCCAAACGAAATCGAAGATGTCAACCATTTTTTATCCGTTTGTCCTATTCTGCAAGAACTTCGAAAACTTTATTTCTCGCAGAGCTTTATAAATAAGGAACAACCGAAACAAATTTTAAACGTGCTTTAGATTACCAAAATAGTTTTTTGGAGTTCATTCAAAATTATATTAATTATACACCAAGTCTATTGAGAAGACCTAAATGTCATATTCATTCCCAAAATAGGGAAAAAGATACAACCCATCTAAAGTCATTCAGGCCAATAAGTCTAACATCATTCCTATTGAAGACCTTGGAAAAGGTAATTGATAAATTCATGAGAGCAAAAACACTACAACAGTTCCATATAAACCACTGCCAGCATGCGTATATGGTGCGAAGATCTACAGAAACCTCTCTGTATAAACTCACTAACTCCTTACAATCAGCAATAGACTCAAAGGAAATCACCCATTGTCTGGATATTCAATGAGCGTTTGACAACACCTCGCATGAATCTGTGCAATGTTAAGCATCAGAACGGCGGAGACACATGCAGGACAAATGGTCCGAAAAGTTGTCACAACTAGAGGCTGTCAACTGGGAGGGGTATTATTATTTGTTTTTTTTTTTAATTGACACGGCTCCGGGAAGTTCGAAGAAACTGTGATTTAATTCAAAGAGGATTGAGCATAACTAGTAAAATGGTACCTGTCTGTGGGATTAAACATAAATCCCACTAAAACAACAATATTAACATTCATTAGAAAAATGCTTTGCCACGAATGAAATCGATTCGGTAAGATAAGGAAGAAATCGACATCCAGGAGATAGTAAACATTTATGGAACAAACATGTCGAGGTAAGTGTCGGGAAAGCCACTAAAGCAACCGTGATATGTAAGAGACTTGCAAGTAAATTATGTGCAAGCAAGTAAAATATGGGGATGGAAGCTATACATCCTAATATTCCTAATATGTATGTTTATCATGATGTTAAGACCCATCATTACCTATGGGGCGATTGCATGGGACAAGAAAACCGAACTAATAACGACCACCAAATCACTAGAAAATATGCATAGGCTGGCATGCGTATGCATCAACGGAGTAATGTAAATCTGCTGCAATGGAAGTCATCATCATCAACTTAACTCCTTTGTACGCTGGAGCAGAAAACTCAGCCAAGAGCGCCATATTGAGATTAGCCAAGGGAACTGATCCGGGGAAAATAATAGGTTCAAGCGAAAGAGCCTTGATTCTTAGGTCTACAGGTATGATACAAAAATATAACTTCGAGAAAAACTTCAGAACGGAGTTAAGTTCCAAAAAAAATCGGTAGGTGAGAGGAAAATGAGCATAACTTAATCTCGAAAGAAACTATAGAAATCAAAACATTAACATCATTTCGGATAGTCAAGCTGCGCTAAATGTACTTACCTCTTACTCCATCAGCTCAAAAATGGTAAAGGAAAGAGCGAGCAGACTGAATGAGCTGGGCAAGTATAATAAATTCTCACTTCATTGGGTACCTGGGGATTAAGGATTCTAGACCAGCGAAGATGCAGACTCCCTAGCAAAATAAGGAGAAACGTTACCTTTAATAGGTGCAGATCCCTATTCGGGAATGGGCGAAAACGCATCAAAAACAAAATCAGATCCGAAGAGGAGGCCAAAAGATCAAATATTTGGAACAAATTCCCAGGTTAAGACAGGCTAAACTACTACTTGGGAACTACAATCAAAAACGGTTCTTATCCTGTATTAATCTAAGTAGGAACAAATTAAGGGTAATAAGAGGTCTCCTCTCTGGTCACTCTAAACAGGCACCTCAATATCCTGGGATTGGAGAGGAATACTCTCTGTTGGTTCTGTAAGGTGTACGAGACACCTGACCTTATAATAGGAAGCTGTAAAGCGATCAGTCACCAGAGATATAAATTTATGGGACATCACCTAATAAAGAGAGGGAACTACCCTTCTATTAAAATACCCGAAATACTAAAATTCCTCAAATGTAGGGGGGTATAATAGAACTCAAGGTCGCACTGCAGCATTAACCCAAATACATACATTCATTCATATCCTCAAAAGTTGTAGAAGAAAAAATATACATAACAGAGAAACTTGATGTTGTCTTAGTATCGTTCAAACCAATTTAAATGGCATTTGACTTAAAAGCGAGGTACTTAATGATTATTTAAAGTTTTAAACAATTTCAATAACATACTTACTTATCATGGAATTTATCTCTGCCGATGACGCCGTTATACTAGGATTTCCAATGTCCTTGTTTTCTGCATTGAATTCCTTATTGCTATACTGACTATTACTATCATTGCTATCTTCCGAGCTAATTTCATTACCAGAATCTACTGCCTGAGATTTACTGTCGGCAGCAAGCTTTTCTTTCATTCCTTCCTAAAATGCAAATAAAAAATAACATTTTCTAAACATTCTAAAAAAAATTAAAATACGAATACTTACCAAAAGCATATAACATGTATTTCCACAAGGATCTGTAAAGGGCTTCAACTCAGGGAATCTGCGCTTCTGTAAATTTGGTCCTGCATGACTTGATTGGAGACCTTAAAACGATAGAATTCTAAATTTATTTACTTGAAATTGAAATTAAAATTCTATGGCTTACGATGAAGAAAACAATCGTATTTGAAACACCGCCTGCAGAAAAGCGTATGAAAAGAATGCAATGTCTTCTCGCGGGATACACTTTCTGCCTTTTCTCCATCAACGTTGGGTGTGCATTCCTGTGGACGCTCGGGATCTTGCCGTTCTGTTAGTTCAATATATCTAAAATGAGAACTTGGTTATAAAAGTTTAAAAGATAATCCATAAAGTTTTACTTTTCTTTTAACTCTTGCGGTGTGCCTTTGTCAGCAAAATTTGCGCTTATTGCATGGAATATAATTGGACGCGGGAAAGCCAATTTTTCGGCAGGAGCCGATGGTTCATCGTTGGGCTTTTCATCTTTATTTTCTAATTCTTTAGTAGCATCGTCTGATTTAGGCGACATATCATTGCCTTCATCATTGTCCTCTGAGTAATTTTTCATTAAAGCATGAACCAACTCAATAAATATAGTGTCGTCCATGAACGATGGATCTTTGTCCCCGTGAACTTTGCCATCGTAATTTTTTATCAGTTCTTCAATGAACTTGCCATCCTGGTCGAGAACTTCATCGCCCATGTACGGAATATTGTGCAAAACGGTTTCATCCTCGACCATGAAGTTTTGCTGAGTTGGAGCCCAAGTATACATGGTGGGAATCGGGGTAACAGCATTGATTATACAAATGGGAACTTTTTGGGGTGTTGTACCTTTAATAATCAATAAAAGGTATAGCTTTGAATAAGGATGACTGATATATAGATATAAACCTACCATCACTGGTAGTAACCTCGGCGTTTTTCATGCAGTCAATGTGGGGTACATCGATTGGTTGTGGATCCCACACTTTTGATTCGCACCATATTTCCTGTTCATCATAATTGTGCTCATCCCTGCATAATACATATTTTCAGATCAAGTTTTTTTTACTGATTATTAAAGTAGTTTACCAATTCTTTATCCACAATTCTTTAATTTCGTCGGCACGCTTGTATCGTTTCTTTTGGCGAATTTTCAAATATTCTACTTTAACACGTCTTTTCCATTCTAGAGACACTTTCATTTCGATAGTTGCAATTTTAAATAATTTTTAATTCCTTAAAAGGTAAGTAATATTTTCTGCATAGACAAAACCAGACAACTCAAAATACTGGTCCCGCCAAAAGAATTACAAAAAAAAAAATTGTAGGGATACCATCCATCCGAGAATTGCCGTCAATGTCAATAATGGGTGCTTTCAGAAATGCATGCTTGTTTTGTTTATATGCCATCAGTTGCGATCAATTTAACGTCAGAAAAACTATTTGCCATGCATTTTAATTTGCATTTATGAATACTTTCTCTGATTTGCTTCATTTTCTTGTGGACCAGAAACAATTCTGATGTGTATTTTCAATTTTGAGTTCAACTCTGAATTTTCTATCGGAAATTTGGACAGATGTAAACAGTAAGTTTACATCATACTGTCTCTTTCTGTAAGAAAAAAAACGGAATGTATGTGAAATTTTATATTTGCGTTTTACATTTATGAAACTCTGACATCATCATTTGCATTTATGAATGCTATGCATTCTTCGGACTTTCGCAACCACGCATTTATGACAGGGTTGTAGGCATGTTTTAAAATGTACCTAGATACCCAAGTTCCCTTTCACTCGAGGAAACTGAATTTGCTAACATTAGTCGTGCTTTTTTCTAAGCACCGGGGAAATTAGAAGAAAAAAACAACCAGTGGGATTAACAATTTGCATGTTATATTACGTTTTCACCTACCACTTAATCCAGATTTAAGTGGTTTAACCATAAATCCTCTTTCAAATCTTGAAGATTTCCATACAAATTTTAATCTCCTCGCAGGAGGATTAAAAATTAATCTCATTGAAATCTTCTTCGAAGTAGAAGATTTTCAAAACAAACAAAACTTATTTCGTAGACCGGGCCTATCCAAATGTCATTTTCTCCATTGACAATCAACAAAAAAAACCTGTCATACAATTAGGCCTATTCTGCCACATCTGTTATTCTGCTATGAATTTTCTGTTATGATGCATAACAGATATTCACCATAAAAGATATTTTATAATTGGTATTCAGGAGTTCGATCTTTTATAAAAGTCTGTTATATAACTTCGAAAAAGAAACATTTATACAAACAGACCTAAAATCTGCTATCAAATTATCAGCTGTAGTAGGTAAATAAAAACTCTCGGCAGTCGGCACTGACGAATGGCAATATAAAATTAACCTGTCGAATTATCGTGTTTTGTGCCGAGTAGAAAAATAATAATCAATCTTTATAATTTGTCAATGACAGTTCTTTAATTTAATATATACAATATAAAAAGTTGTATAAAATCGAACTGCGGCAAGATAAGCGACATTTTCTTCTACGTTTCATCCATCAAAATGTGTTCTGTGCTTTCGTGTATTGAAATAAATAGTTTGAAATTACTTTCATATTTGTGTTTGTTATTATATATTTTAATAACTTATTTTTATATCTGTCCTTTTAAGAACAATTGATTAACGAAATAAAAGTTTTTACTTCATATATTTGAAATCTTTTATGATAAAAGTAACAAAAATGTGTCTTTTATTCTTTTATGATTCATAAAAGATTCCATAACAGATTGTGGCATGCTGAATACCAGAAATGCGAATCGTAAAAGATTTTCTTCTGAGTTCGAATTTTTGACAGTCCATAACAGATAATTAACAGATTTCATAACAGTTTTGGCATGCCGAATACCAAAATTATTATTCATAAAAGATTTTGTGACAGCTCAAACTTTTGTATGGAAATTCATAACAGAATAACAGAATAAAAGATCTCGCTGAATAGGCCTAAATATTTATTTTGTTTGTGGCTGTTGTAATTTGGCGTTGCCTATTCTGTTTTTGTTTCTAAAAATGTATAAAAAATAAAAGACAATAAAGTTACAATAACAAAAGCGGTCTTAAGTCCAATTGGAAATCGGCACATCAATTTAACCTACCAGGCGCAATCCTAAATTGCACCAAAAAACCAAAATAGTCCGACGGCCAGCAAATCTTTATTACAGGCTGTTAATGATAGCACAGCTCTAGATTTCATCGAACAACGCACTGGCAACATAATGGCCCAACTGAAGTACTGGAAGAACTTTTGCATTTCAATCCCGAGATCCGACGATCCTTTGGCCAAAGAAAATACAACCAACATGCATCCTTCGGAAAGCGAAGCAAAATATTGGAAAAATTGTGAGTTTGTTTTCTTGTTATTTAAATGTGAACTTTAGCAAAACAGTATTTTGTGTGTTTAATTATTGCGTAAATTTTTGGTTGAAATTGAGAACAATTTCCGGTTAATATTTTGAGCGTTGACTCCGCGATTTCCTCTGAGATTGAACCTCAGTGTGGAAACGTTAAACTAATCTTTTTTCTCTGATGAAAACACATCAAGATTAATTTTTAATCTACTCTAAACCGGATTATCTTTAGGTGAAAACGTAGTATTAAATCCAACAACAAACTAATCACCGGGGATATGCTTAGCTTATAGCCTTTTCACTCCAAACCCAAAACACTGTTTTCGCGAAATTATCGGTTTTGACATTTTTGATAAACCACTCGTTCTGATAAACTAAAAGTTTTAAATAAAACCTGTAGAAAACATGTTGGATTTGCAAGATGAATTAAACAACCACACCTCAGTGCTCAATTAATCTTCACATAAATGGCCTCCTTCAGGATGTATGTCGGTACGATAGCCTATATAAGATATGTTAGTATTCACTGAAGTTCCTGAACAACAAAGCATGCTATAGCCTTTTCACGCCAAACACAAAATATGGTTTTGGCTGAAAACCTAAAGGGAAAAACAAGTTTTCCCATACATTTTTGATAAACCACTCGTTTTGATAAACTACAAATTTTAAATAAAACCTGTCGAAAACATGTTGAGTCTTGTATATATAATCTATAGCACTATCATGGAACAGAAAAATTTCTTTCTTGTAATATGCCTAGGGGGTCGCTAGTATCGCTGTTTTCCCCTTTTGCAGAAATTAGTTTGTGTACGTGGGCAGAGGAAGAAAGGGGGAAAAGAAGAGATGAGGTAGTTTAATTTCGTTTTCGTATAAATGAGAAAACCAAATATGGTTTCTTTTTTGTCATCACATGTTTTATTTTTTAAATCTTATATAAGGATAAAGCAAAGAGGAAAACAAAGTTGAACGTTCATATATACGATAACATTTGAATGTGTTTTGTTTCTTGTTGTATTTGTAGCTATCTTATTAATGTTTCTATACTTCCATCTCATATAGATTCTGAATATGTGAATTACGTACCTACAATGCTACTTACGTACTAGTACTAAGACGTACTCATACTTTTGGTACTGGATTGTTGAGGTAGGTTGTATGTACATATAATATGGTTTGGATTTTAGTTATTTCATTGTAGGTAGGATTTGGATTTTGTGATTTTGATTTGGCGATATCTGAGAAAACAAATCCGCGCGTTATAAAAATCTTAAATAGGTAAGTTAAAAAAAGATAAATTATTCACCAAATTGTAAATTTTATTTTGAGGGTTTTCGCAGATCTAAACACTATCCTCGTCATCTCTTTGTTTCCAATCGGGGAAGCTATCATGCGGGTTGAAAGAGATTGTATGTATAATGCACTCCGGTAAATTAAAGGTTGTGGATCGTCTGTGGGGAGCATTGCAGTCGCTTTTGCAATTGTTTATTAATTTGTTTATAACATGCGTGGGAAAAGAGTTGGAACACAGGGTGTTCTTAAAAATATTAATATTTTTTTGCCGAAAATTAAGATGACTGTAGTCAAGCACCTTATTAATGAAATTTTGAGCGCTGTTAAATTTAACCTGTTTTGGTTGTTTCGAGTGGAAGTTTATTAGACGTCCCGAGGATGTAGGTTCCTTGAACCAATCGAAAATTATTTTCCCATTATTTCTGATGGCCTGCACATCAAGGTAAGGCAATTCTCCTTCATTCTCAACTTCAACTGTGAATTGGATCCGTCTGTGAAACGAATTCAAATTTATTTTTGTTATTTAATTTCTTTTAATAAAAACGCATGATGAAGTGTATTCATGCTCGAACTTTGTACACCATATAACACCGTGTTTTTTTGACCTGGAGCCTGCTATAAATATTTTTTTACAAAAAATAATTAAAACAAAACAATAATCCCTGACTCCAATCCATAGTAGTAGTAGTAGTAAACTTTATTGAAATTTTTTTATAACTACATTTTCCATAGATAATACACATGTATTGCGATTGCGACATATATTATTTTGCCGACTTCGAATTGGCCAGGCTACACTGAATTTTATATTATTTTTGTTCTTTAAATTTAGACAAAAGAAATTTAAAATTACATAGTTGTTAAACTACAGTTTAAAAAAATTAAAAAATGAGTCCACTCAACAAAGACCATTACGATTTCATTAAAAAAAAGAACTAAAATATAAGAACTTAAAACTAGGTGCGATAAAGAGAGTCATCTCGTCTCTCTTGTCTTGAAACACAAAAATGTTTGCAATTACGAATTGGAATACATAAGCGTATGTACATCTTATTTTTCGTCAGTTAGAGCGAGAGCTCAATACTTTAAATCTTTCGTTTGAATGAGAGGGAGATATCTCGATGGTTATATGATAATAGCGATCTTCTAGTTGTTGGGTGGTGAGATGACCAAAACTGTTGTTTCTCCAATTATCGGTTCCGTTACTATATAACGGGATTCTGCAGCTTGTGTCCATTATGGGCTTCGACATAAGCGATCCAAATGATGCTTCTAATTTCTGGGACAAGTAGGTGTAATTCGGATGGCTTCTACACACGTGGATGTCGTTCGTTGGACTCCCTCTCCAAGTTACAATCTCCCTGGTGTTGTCGACTGAGTACAGCATAACAATTAAATAACAATTGCACTATTTAATGCGTATTTTGTATGTTTAACACAACTTTTAATTTAGTTAATTTAATTAAACTATTTTTTTAATCTCTTTTACTTCTTCGGACAGAAAAACACGTCCACTCACGACGGGAGCCAGAAGCCAACCCACAATCCATAGGACAACGATTGTGGACTCGAACAAAAATATAAAACAATTGACAGCCACTGGTACCACTGTTCACTGACACGATTTTTCTTAAATTTAACTGAATCATGTTGCCAGTGTCGTGTGTCAGTGAATCGTGCGTCAGTGTAGTGTGATAACCGCAGTTTTTCAAGCGTCAGTTACCGGCTTGTAAAAAAATTCACTGACGGGCTTCATGTGTCAGTGAGTTTTGGAACACACTGGCACAAGCCTGCCAGTAAGTGTGATAAATATTTTTCCTCCGCTGACCACTGGCGTAGAAACCGCGAAAGTTTGTGTGACGTCACATACCGTCAGTGGTCAGTGAATTCACTGGGAGTGTGATAATTAAGATTTGTTTTTGTTGGCAGCAGTAATATTATCATCAGCTGTGTTCTTACATTCGAATATTATAACACCAACCTATCCGGATAGCTAAAAAGTTTGGTTATTGTATAAGGCTATTTTTACTTATTATATGTCATGTCATTAATTTCCTTTTCACCACTACTTCTACTTTTTACCTTAACATTCACATTCATAAACAACAACATATAACATTATTGTATACAACAAAAACCAGACAAAAAAGTAAACACATACATAAAACATCAATGTTGAATAGAGCGCTCATGTCTTGTTCTAAAAGTAGTCGCTGTATGGGCATGGCTTTTTGGACTCCAATGAATTTTTCTTATGTCATGTTCAAAGTCTTGTCATCGTTCATGGCCCATGGAAGCTACTGCAACCAGTTATTTTCAAGTGTGAAAGGAGGCACCACAACTTGCAAACCTTACCATATAGAAAAATTAAATACCAGATGCCATTTTTAACTAGGTAAAAATCATATTCTTATCCCATTGAAGTGGATAGTTCTGTTGGCCAGCTCTTTAAACGTGGTCCAATTTTAACTCCTGATTTGAGCGATTTAACTGGGGTTCATTGATGGCGTCGCCCAACGTGGCATTGTAAATCAGTAATTAAAGAGTACCATATTGTAAATTACTTCGGTAAAAAAAGGTAGACGTTAACTCCACTCATTACTTTATGACTTCGAATCTTGAGGGGAAGGGTAAATCGCCGATACATTTTGATATCGTCTCTGTCCATTGTTCGGGATCACGTGTCACGCTCTCTTCGATGAACATTTATGTTTTTAAAATTTTAATCCAAAATCGGTTGAGTAGAAATCATAGGAAAATAGAGACCTAATAATAATTTTTTTTAAAGATATCAACAATATTTCAGTAAAAACTTATTGTGGGAAGTAAGTTTTTCAACATCTTTTCACGAAATACAGTTGGTATTGTTCAAATTAGAAATTTGCCTATCTCAGAATACTAATCCATATGATATAATATGCATTTGACCTGCACTCGCTTTTGTTTCGTGTTGTGTTGGAATTATAGCAAGCTTTCTCTTTGAAACTGCCTTTCCTACACCTCAACCTCTTTTGCTTAATGAACTACCCAGAAAAGAAAACAGAAAATGATGTGATTCTATCATGTCGATTTCGTTTCAATAATTAGGATTCGCTACTAAAACCAATACTTTTTGGCTTTGAAAAGAACGATTACGGACCGAATCTCTTTTTGGGACTGTGTGTGTTGCTTGGCAGCTCTAAAAAAAAACAAATCTTCAATTCGTTAAAACATCAGTATTTCGTTTTAATTTCCCGATTCCGACGCGGGGGAGTTCCTAAACCCACTTGCACTTTTTTAATATTTGTTTCCAAGAAGTTTTTAACAATTTTTTTTATTTTTTAATATATTAATTTACTTTTTCTGTACACTGCCACAAAATAAAAATTAATTCACAACACAACAATTGAGAAACGTCAAAACAAATATTGTAGTGTGTGTACGAATCTGTGCACAAATCCGTTTTGAATCCGTCTCCAAAAAGAGATTCAATACGGATCTGTTTTTCCAGAAAAATATTGGTTTTAATTTGAAACGAATTTGATTTTCAGAAAAAAATTGACGGCGGATCGACGGCAAGTCGATGTTTTTGTCGAAACGAAATCGACATTAGAGATTTCGTGTGTGGCACAGATAATGTGGTCACAAATTTGTCGTTCATTTTCTAATTTTTACAAATCAACAACAAAATAGAAGATAGTCTATCAACACTGTTTTGACATTGCATTTAACGACTGAACGAAATAATCAGCTGTGCAGAATGTTTAGTTTTTGACACTTATGAAAGGGGGTGGAAAGGAGGGCGTAACAAATAGACGACAACAATGGAAGAGGCCGATTCGAAAATTATAATTTTTTTTTATAAATACAAAAACTACGATAATACAGATAAAGAAATTTCCCAAAGTATTATCATCCCATTCAAAGGATGCCAAGAAGAAATTATTTCTATGCTAATGAACAAAATGGATCCAATGATGCGTTACTTGGATGCAGACATTAGTAAGTTACCATATCGGACACGATTCGTTTCTAATATCTTCCTCTGTTAACAGCTCTTAAAAAAGACCTAGCAGACTTTTTGGAAAGTGAAAATCAAAAGTACTATGACGAACGAGACGAATCAATTTTGCAGAAAATTTGCAGCAATGAAATAGATGTAGAAACAATCGTCAAAGACACAGAGAAGTTATACAAGGAAGAACTAATTCAATTTGCTGATCGAATTGGACCTTCGGATGAAGAAATCTTTGCCCAAAGCTTTCACAGGCTTTTTCGTCTAGATTCGTCTTCGCTTGACGTGATCTTAGATAAAGAAAAGCAACACGCTAAGGGCATTGCTGACATGGTCAATCAAATGGATAATGAAGTTAATGCATTGAATATTCGTCAACAGGAAGAGATGGAGTCAATAATAAATCAACTGGACATCTCAACAACATCAGAAGATGTTAACAATCTACTAGTGCAACAATATGCCATGCAAAATTACATTCGAAAGCGTTATGAGTCCGAGTTAGAGGCTAAACGGGGCCATCAGAAAAACGAGTATCGAGAATGGATAACGAGTCAAGTTAGTAAAATTTTCCTGCCCTCACAACAGGCTTCTTTGCAATTGGGAAATCTGTCGTCAATGTACATTTCCCAAATGCCTTCAATGGAGGAAAGCTTCACGATTCATTTGGGTTCTCAGCTGAAGCACATGCACAACATTCGAATACTGAGCGCCGATGTTACTGATCTTTGCAGTCCTCTTCATTCTGATGAAAAGTATAGTTTGTTTATTAAGATTTTTTTTATTTTTATAAGCTTTGCTATGGTGGTATTTCAGTTTGAATGGCCTTAACATGGCCCTTGGGCTATATTCAAGTTCCTTGTGCGGAGTGGTAGTTCTGACTCCATCAGTTCAGGCGCAAGCAAATAAAAATATCGTGAAGAACTCAAACATGTCGACTGAGTTCCATTTCGATCAAATCGATAAGCAATTGGAACAAATTGAGACAGATACAAAAGAACTCAATGGATCAGATTCCAGTAGTCCAACAAAATCGAGTCTTAAGCTTAAAACAGGAGACTTTTTCATCACAAAACATTCCAATCTATCACAGTCTCATATTATATTTCATTTAATCTCTGATGAACCGTTTAATAGCCCGAGCGAAATAAATTCTAGACATCCAGTAATACTGGGTTTGCGTAATATCCTCAAAACTGCAAGCCGCCATGATGTTACTACATTAACTATCCCAGCATTGCTGAGGCATGAAATGTCTGAAGTTAGTTTATTTATGACGTGAAATGCTAAGTTATAACAGTTTCATAATAGTTGCTCGCCATTAAAATTTATGAAATATCTGGAGGGGTACAAGTGGAGTCAAGAAAACTTGTATAAACTGTTATAAATTGGCATGTCTAGAGTCACTCTTTTTAATTTACGACACGACACGCTAAATTTTTAACTTCTAAATATTTTACCAGGATATGACAGTTCAATGGTGTATGAGAAGAGCTGAACTTGTGTTCAAGTGCGCCAAGGGATTTATGATTGAATCAGCTTCTTGGGGTGGTGCAGAATTAAGGTAAGTTTATTTTTTTTATTTCCTTAACAATTTATTGAAAAATTATTTTTTTAGTACACTCCAATTATTGTTACCGCATGATATTTCGGAAGAACTGTTTACAACACTTGCAGGAATGGTGCCACATGTATTCCGAGTTACTAATCCGAAAATTTTTGTAGATGCTAAGTAAGAAATTGTTTTTCTGTAGACATAAATGAGCTTTCAAAGTTAAATTATACATTCTCAACAGCAATTATACATAAATTGTTAAACTAAAACACTTGTTGAACATTTAAATCCCGAGCAGGTTACAGACTTTTAAAGCCAAGCCATACGCGGCAGCTCCTAGGTGGTTATGCAACTTCTTTGGCCAAATATTGTTAGTCGAATTGTTTTCAAAGTCATTCAAATTTGGGAAATGATACTTCTGTGTTTATAAATAATACAGCAAAAAAGATCAAGCTATTGAAAAAATGACAAAATAAATAAACTTGCTCTTGTAGCTAATAACTTTAATGCAGCTAAACATTGACGATGTTAGTAGTAAGTTTAGTCTAGTTATCCTATGCCCTAAATAGCCGATGTAGGTTAGATTACCTTGGTTCTTAGTATAATGAATTATCGACTGGATGATCCAAAGAATAGGTACATATGTACCTACCTACAAACGCATATTTAAATCTAAATTATGGATTTTAATTATGTAAATTAGGAGGATAATATGTACCTACATACATAGATGGAAAGTATTATGAAAATGAATGGTGTAGGTGGGTAGTTAACCATATGCATATAACTTTATATGTTAGGTGCAATATACATAATATTTATATGATATTTAAAGATACATATATATAAAAATGTATGAGGGTCTACATATTATATACATATGTAGATATTCAGTGACGTACGCAAAAATGAGTAAAAATGAAATATAATTAGTAAAGTAGTAAAAGTAAATGGATGACACTCATATAGGTCTGATCCACACTCTACCAATTGGCACCAATTGCTGCCAAATCCTGTTCCAGACCTACAAATTTGGTAGTTTTTGGCAGAGGAGAGTGCTCTTGAGAAAGTAAAATATTTCCCCTTCTTGACAATTTCTTGCCAATTCCTGCCCAATAAATTTTTGTAGGCAGCAATTTGTGGGCAGAAAATTTACAATTGTCAGGCTGGCGTTTGTCATAAACCAAAAAAAAACGTTTCGTAGTGTTGTGGGAAAATATTTGTTGAACAAATAAATTAATTTAGAAACAGTAAAATAAAAAATAAATTAGCAAATAAAGAAATAAAAAAAAACACAAATGTGTTGACGTTTAAAAATTGGCAGAAAATTGTACTCAGGCTGTTCCAGACTTTTTCGGACTTTATTTCTCAATGAGAGAATTTCATCCCCACTCTTTAAAATTTTATAAGCTGCCAATTTCTACCCAAAAAAAGTTTGGATCAGACCTAATAAAATCTTTTTAAATTGCATTTTTTAAAAGTTTGAGGGGAAAAAAGATGACATTTGAATTGTTCGACAAATATGAATACATACAAAAAAACTAAAATCGTTGGAGCAGTTTTTTAAAAAAATATTTTTTATTTATAAAATTTTAAAAACATTTTTAGAAAAAAAATATTAATTATTAATATACATACATATCAAATTTGAATTTCAAAACAATTCAGTGACTGGTTTTTGAAAAATCTAAAAAAAAAAAAATTACTTATTTGTTTAAAAAATCGAAAAAAAAACATTTTTTAATCGGATCATCTAATAGTGAGAAAGTCGAAAATATGAAAAGTGGTTCTATGGGAAGTGCCGTTAATAAGTAGGCAAAATAAAATATTTTTTACTTAAAAGGGGACTGCACTAATTTAAGAACACACAAATTTTGTATCAAAATTATTTGAACGGTTTTTGAGAACTACATTTTTTAACGGTTTTTAACATTTGTATGGGTAGTACCGTTGTTTTTTCTTTTAGGAAAATAGAAAAGGAACTACAAAATACAAGGTTTCGAAAAAATCTATTGAGTAATTAGGTTCGTTCGTTGAACTTTACTCAGGGACGAACTAGGTTTTTTGAAAACCCCAAGAGTTGTGGAAAAAAACTGTTTTTTTCGGTTCTCAAAAAAACCCCGAGGGCCATACATTTTATGTTGCAGAATAGCAAGTTATGTCATTAAATAATTAAAACTTGAAATATGTTAAATTTAAGTTCTTAGTAATTTTGTTTTACCCTATCCACAATCCACACCTTCAAAGGTTTCCATTTTGCATGTCTGTGTCTGAAATTTAATTTGAGTATTCTTTTATATCCATTTTAAAAATAACAAATCAAATCAGGATCTCGGTGACTGACGTTTATTCATTTACCTCAACGTGGTTTCAAAAAATACAGAATTTGTTTATCAGGGTGAGTTCAGGTTTTTCAAAAAATGCTTCAGTGCTCAACGAACAATCCTATTTTCGAAATATTGAGTTTTCATACAAGTTTTTTTATTTTATTTAAAAAAAAAATTGGTTTACCAGTGTTTAGACTTTCTAGGTACTTCTGCATAAGAAAATTTAAAAAAAAATCAAATGAACAGTTTTTCAGAAAATCGAAAACCAACAAAATGGTTCTACTTAGAGGTGCCTTAAAAATGACCATTTTAAGGCACTTCTAGGAAAAAAATTACCAAAATGTCTCTTCATTAATGAGCTGATTTTTTATCAACAAAAATCGTTGTAGCTATTTTTGAGAAAAATAAGATTTTTCTTTTTGACCAAAAAATGTTTGGCAGGTACCGTTATTTTTCGTCTAAAAAAATAAAAAAAAAGTGTGGGCATATTACCGAAAATACAATATGTAGGTACCAAGTTAGAAGCAAATCCATTTTTTTTTACGAATCCATAATTTTCCATATAGTACCTTTATATGAATATCGCAACTAAAAATATTGGAAAAGTAAAGGAACATAAATTCAAATAATAAATTCTTAATATTATAATATTAGGTGTGATTTTGTGAACTTTATGTTACCTTATATACGTATATATATATTACATAAAATATGAGAACAAATAAGTTTTAGTACGACAACGTTTTACAGGAACAAACTCAAGCGATGTTCGACTCCCCTCTATCTTCAGTAACAATGAACTCATAATAAACTTCAAATTCCGAATATTTGATAAGCTACTCAAGCACAGGGGCCTCGCCAATTTCCAACTTTTTAGAATAAGTGGTTCCTGAGATTTAAGGCCTCAAAAATCACAAAAAACGCAACTGACTCACTCTAAACAATTAAACAACTAAACGAAACTAAACTAACTGACAGATCATAAAAATTGATCTACTGACTGATCATCATAATTATGGAGCACTTCACGACATCGTAGAATCTTGTGTTCATGCGGTGCAAACATAATAAATCGAAATGGAATATCTCACATTCAGATGGCGTGGCATCCGCCCACTACTATTTTTTGAGGTCACACCAAAAAAAGAGCCAAGTTATTCAATTTACCAATGTTTTCGCGGTTGTTACGATTCGATATATTTTCCTATGGCCTTCGACTATTGTGAAGTTCCCATGGGAAAGTGATGCATTATTGGTTTATGGATTGCGAAGCAACTTAAATGTTCCGTCGTCCAGCTTGCTGACTTGCTTTTGTGGAACTCTCGAAACAGGGTACATACATATGTACTTCTGTCCTATTGAACCTAATTATTATAATGTGACAATTATATTTATAATAACAAAAATCTTTGATAGGAGAGTATTTTTTTTGCAGATGATAAATTTTTCAAATATGAAAGTATGCATGGATTAATGAATGTATGCATGTATAATAAAGTCTTCGCTGTGTTTGAAAATTCTACAAATCAGGAACATACTTTTGAAAAATAATACAACATAAAAGGTATATTGTTTGAAAAAGTGTGAAGTGGCATATATATTTTTTTTATTCACATGCAATAAATATAACATAATTATCTTCTCATAATAGTTATTAAACCTTATCTGGAACATTAGCAATAATAGGTTTTGGACGTGATTTGAAAAGTAATTTTTTCGTAACAATTGCTCGAACTTTGTATTCGGTTCGTTGAGCTGATTTATTTTCAATTGCAATTGTTGAGTCGAGAAGTGTTTGATCAACTGTTGTATTTATAGTGCTCTCATTTGCAGCATCCATGGTCTCACTGAGGTTCACACCATCGTTGGATTTTGTCTTTTCCAATACGGCATATGGTTTCTCAATTTTTTGTTCTCTGCCCTGAATCATATGATGACCAATGATCATTATCTACAAAAAAAAATCTAATTTTATTAAAAATTTAATGAAGGAAGGAATCATGCTTACTGGTTGGCCAAACTTATTATAGTATAGATCTCCAATAAACAGATTTTCAAAATCTTCACCCTCTCGAGTTTCTAGGTCGCCTTGCAGCTCAATAATACCCCATTCCGGTATTTCCGAGTCTGAACTAGGCCTATGAAAAGAAGAAAGAAATTAAGATTCGAAATCAATTAAAGCACTGTGTCTATGGACTAATTTATAATATTAATAGATTTTATCCCGTTCAAATTATGTGGGCATGGATAGGTTACTTAAAAACAAAGGCGAATTGTTAGTTAATTCCGAATTGTTAATTAGTTCCGTCAACGATATTCGTCTAGGTTTCTATCGAAGCATTTAATTTTCCTTCCAAATGAAAAGTTCTTGGAATCCAGCAATGTCTTCTCTTCAACATTTTCAGGATTGTGTATCTTTTTAAGGGTAGCCGCTACTTGCACTGGACACCGGCCTTTGGCTGGGTATTCCCCATAACACCTCAGCCGCAGCTGTAGAAATCTGTTGGAAAAGAAAACAGTGCAGTCGTTTGGAAAAGCTTTCTTGTCTGGTCTAAAAGAACTGTCTGATACATAATCAAAAACCTAATCTTTTCCCCAACGGTGATTTTGCGATTTCTCTCAGTTAAAGAAAAATCACCTAAGAGAACTGTTTGGCAATATGAGAAAGCCAATTGGGACGGTCTTAATAATTTCTTTAGGAAGTTCAACTGGTCTCTATGCTTCCTCGGTAGTGACGTAGACTCCAGCGCAGATATGATAAGTGCAGTTTACTGTACCAGGGCTCCGTTTTGTCTCCATCTCTTTTTCTCATTGTAATGATGTTTTTTGGAACTTCTACTTCCTAAATTGTTTGGCTGACGATAGTAATCTCAGGTTTTCAGATTCGTTTTCAGATGCTTTATGCTCTATGCTTTTCGGATGTGGAACTGCAACGGCTTATAATGGGGAATAAAAACAATGTAGAATTTAATGATTCAAAAACTCAATGCTGTCTTCTGTCGTTAAAGCAGAAATCCGTCCGTAAATATGACATTCATGTCTTTAACATTCAGTTCTGTCGAGATATCTGTGAAGAGTGTCGATAAATATCATTTCCTGATCGGGTTTTCCCATACCAAGATAGATCCATTATGATTGATCTTTAAGCGCTGGAAGGTGTAGTGGTGTAGATTTTATTTTGTTGATTATTGCAAGACCGATAATTTTGCTATATTGGTGAATAGTGGAAATAGCTGACTGAATCAATTTTACCCGTTTTTGTTCCAGAGTAAGGTTTACTTTCTTGTCGATTGATGAGTTCCTTGAAAAAGCAAGCTTGGCGTAAAGAATTGATATTACTTTATTTCTTCGACCATAGGTTTTTGATGTTTGAGGGCCTCAACGCTTCATCTACATAGCTGCCTGATGGTTATTTGAAGAGTCGATTTTGGAGTTTTGCCATTTATATAAATATACCATAATCCATTTACTCAAGATAATCTGTTTGGTTACATTACAAAGTCTGTTAACCTGTACGTTACTTTATTACTCGATGATCCTCTGGCCACGATAGAATCTTCAAAATGAAAAAGCAGAGGCCGTCGCTCGGGAGGCCATCAAATGGTCATAGGAGTTTACCACGCGCGCCGTCTTTTCCGTCATCAGTGTTAAATATAGTCATAAAGGATATCAACCAAGCAACTGAAGTCCGATGGAATAACTTCATTTCTTGAGAAAGCACAAGACCCCATTAGGACGAGTGACTTATCACGAATCGTTGAACCCAATACAAATAAAATCGAATAAAATTCATTTCATTTATTCAAAAATCAAAATCCTCATCATTACAAATTCTCCTTGACACGAACCTTTAAGTATATAAACGTCGCTTCGTCTGCGTAAGATTTGTGTTTGGATAAGATGTTGGATAGATATTTAAATGCAATAGAAAATACACTGATAATGAAGATCCTTAGGGCTTTCTGTTATGTAATCAATAGCCGTGTTTTATTTTGCCCGTGATCCAGATCAAATCATCTATTTATTTGCATTACAACAACAAAACTAAATCCTTTTGTTGTTGTAATGCAAATAAATAGATGATCTGATTTGGATAAAAAAACACGGCTAATGTATGGCTGAGTAAGAATTATTAGATAATGCAAACTTTCTATTGGTTTTACGTAGTTGAATATTTTGGGACCAACAGCCCAGTTTATTTAAAATAACATAGATTCCTATTGTGCCAAACGAATTATCAAAGTCAAGGGTGATTATTGAGTATACGTCTGTTGGCACCGTCTGTTGGCCTTAAATGTGACTTGGTATGCGCTGAAAAGCTGTTTAAATTCTGCATACCAGAGTATTCAATTTGCAACAATCCTTTCAAGCGTTTTTGTAGTAAAAGGAAGAAATGGGACGGTATCTTTCAAGTCTGAGCTTGTCCTTATTGGGGGTTATCGTGAATAAAAATTTCCCTGGAAATTATTCTCCAATTCGAATCTTAGGAACATGAATGATGCTCAAAAGTTTCCCTCGAAATTTATTGGTATCGGGAATAAGCTTTCCCAGGCAATTTTGCTGACATTTCATACGACGGAAAGGGAAATTTATTCCTTGGGAAATTCACGATTGCAGGAAAAATTTCGTGGGAAACGAAATTTATTGGGAGATTCCCGATAGGGCATATTTGCATCGTTCGGTGGTAAGCCCAAAGCAATGATTGATTTGTGTTGTTGTAACGCGTAAGGAAAAAAACAGATGATGTCAAACACAAATCTCAACCAACCAAAAATTTTTGGATTCGTTTGGAAATTTGAAGAACAGCTGATTCAAACTTCAGATTTGTATGCAATACAACTGACTTATGTCGTTTTTATTTGGCAATCCGGAAGCCTTCTGGACTGTTCTGATAGCGTTCACTTGGGAGAAAATGACAGTTCTAATTCTGAAAAGAAGAGAATTTTGCTTCTGAATTTGAAATCAGAATCGGAACCAGAAGCACTCACACATTCATATACTTGAACGTCAAACTTGACTGTTGTCATTTTTTGTATCATAATTGTGCAACACAGTTTTTTTTAATTTGAATCTTTCCACGTATACAATTACTTTAACACATTCAATCTCATTATAATTCAAAATCGTCAGAATCACACAAAAGTATTAAGTTGTAATCCCGGATCGGAGAGAGATTCTGGATTGCCAAATAAAAACGCCATTAACAGAGAAAGCTACCTGGATCGTTCGAAAACAAACCCGCAAGTAAGGTATCTTGGCTATCCTACCGGCATCGTACCGAACCCGGTCAATATTTCATGCACAATTAAATCAGCTTCGTTAGAAAAACATGTATAAATTTGTATACATAATAATTTTATTAATAAAATAGGAGAAAATTATCCACGGAATTTCTTAAATAACGGATGAATATTTCCAGCATTCTTACGTTTATATTCATAGTAGACAGCGTCGTCACCACCTGACATAGAACCCAGTCCACCAGCTCTTTTAAAGCCTGATGGGCGATATCCCGGCTCGCCGGGTACTTTTTCATCTTCACAGTCCAAATCTGAAGCAGACAGAACCTGCTGCAGCAATTGTGCTTGCTCCTCTCGTGTACTATACATCAAATCGGGTTCAGTGTCCATGCCACTTAAATGAGTAATAACCTTATAACTATATCCTTGATTTACCAAGAAGCGTTGACGCTTACGCGAGTAACTCATTTCCATTGTATCCTGCGAGACTAGAGTGTAGAAGAATGCATTATACTCTTCCGCGATGGCACCTTTCTTAGCTCGCAAAATACGACCCAAACGCTGTGCTTCCTGACGACGCGAACCGCCATGAGAGGAGATTTGTACCAGTACATTGGCCTCTGGCAAATCGAAACTGGTATCAGCAACTTTCGATACAAAAATTGTATTTACCTTTGGATTGAACTTAAAATTTTGCAAAATCTGAATTCGTTCATTCTGCGAAGTTGGTCCATAAATAAATGGCTTGTTCATTTTGATGGCATAGTGTTTCAGGGCAAATACATTATCACTGAAAACGATAGTCTTATCGCCACGCTTTTCATGGTATTTAATCAAAAATTGACAACTTCTAAATTTCGAAGGGTTCATAACATATAAGAGCATTTTCTTCGAGGTCTTTGTAGTAAGATATTCCCGATAGAATTCCGGTGACATGGGACACCACACCTCCGCACACTGGACACGCGCAATGTATCCTCTCTTCTGCAACTCCAACCAATTGGCTTCATACAATTTCGGACCGATAAGGAAATTCAAATCGGCAATTTTGTCATCCTCACGCAGGAGTGTAGCTGTTAGACCCAACTTGCAATGACTTTGAACCAAAGTCAGTACACGACGGAACATTTTAGCTGGAATTGTATGTACTTCATCCAGCACCATAATTCCCCATTCCTGCTCTTGAAGCCAACGCATTGTTTGATCTGCTTCCCATGAACGCTTTTGTGTGTGTGTGATCATGGAGTATGTTGTGACTAAAATGCCACATCCCATGGGTTTGTCCTTTGCCTCAGATGTAAAACGGCAAATCATACTGTCATCGGCTGTGGACCACATCTTAAATTGTTGCTTCCATTGTTCAACAGAGACACCACTGTTGCAAAGAACTAGTGCCCTTTTACGGACTGTGCAACAAGCAGTCACACCCACCAGTGATTTACCTAAAAAATGGGATCAGTTAAGTCGTTTGCATAAATCTTTTGAGATCTTCATGAATTTCTCTAAAGTTTAAAGCATCCAATCAAGTCAAGTTTCTTACCAGCACCACAAGGAAGAACAATTACTCCAGACCGTGCACGACCATTGCCGAACATTTTTCGCAAGCTTTTCTCTTGATACGGACGCAACACTGCCGCCGGTTTCAAATCAATATTTATATCCGGATTGTGAGTATCGTTGCGAAAGTCATACTCAGCTAATAATGGATGTTCGATTTCAATGCAACGTTTTTGAATGACTTCGATTTTCTCTTGGTTGACCTCGAACGAGACTGTTTTCAAGCTGATCTCGTCTTCGTCCTCTTCGTTGTCTATTTTTTCATAGAAATTTGTAATGTCATCGGGAACTACTGTGGCACCAGGTGCATCGGCATCTGTGACAGTTGTCCCTGCAGCAGCTGCACTAGTTCCAGCTACTGATTTTGAACCAAATGCAGTAATGGACTTTGTGTCGGTTTGACCTTGAATGAAGCCATCACCTTCTTCTTCTTTGCGCTTCAAGCGGCAAGTTTGTATGACTGGATCTTTAAGTAACTTCTGTAGAATCTCAGGATGAGGACTTTCAATAAAGTATCTTAAACAAAAAAATTCATTTCAAAACACCTGAATGGAGGAGCACTCGGATACACTTACTTGTTGTGTTTCAAGACAAGTTTTACCTTTCCATAGGAGAGGGTACAAAGCCGAATGAATTCAACAATGCCCTCAGGTATGCTAGTCTTGCTCAATCGTCGCAAATACTCAATTATGTCGTGGGTTTGCAGCCCTACCGAAACTGCTGCGTACAAACTGTAAGCAGTCAATTTGTATTCATGGATATGTTCTGGACGGCATACCGGCTCTGATATAGCAATTAGGAAATCATGTGCATGTTTGTAAACAGGCGAAAAAGACTCGAGGAAAATGTGTCCATTAGGAGCCACCCATAATGGACGATTGTTGTGATCCGGTTTCAGTTCCATTTGGGAGCGATAGTCTTTTGCTCCATATTCATCTTCCAAGATATCCTCGTCGATTTTTTCGGCATTTTTGGATGCTGCCCCCGGTATGCCGTCGGATTCATTTCCCACTTCTGCGACGTCATTATCCTCTACTAGTTGGGTGTAGGCTTCATCCTCTTGACGACGTTTTTTGCCTAAAATATCAGCAATGCAAGTGAAATAAATGAAGGAAATTCAATTCACAATTCCACTTGGTAAGTTTATGTTTATGATTCTATATTTTTCGGAATTCTTTATTTTTGCCGACCCGACGTAGGATACATAGGAAAGAAGTTTTTTTTTCAGAAACATAAACTGGGTAACAAGTTGCTTCTAGAATTGAAGATATAATTTCTTTTCTTATCTTACCAAACTTATCACTACTTTTTTCTTTTTTGGACTTCTTTGGTGGACCCATTGTTTAATTTTATTTATATATTATTTTGATTTTAGAAAAACAAGGCAAATTCTACCTCCTTCTAGCATATGCCGTTTGTTGGTTTGGCGATTTGAGATTTTTAGTTGTCAAAATTTTATACGGAGTACATTTATAAATAATTTAATAAGGGATGGTTGATAAATAATTAATGTTATGGTATACTTACATTTTAATTAAAATTGGCATTGTGAATTTATGCTATTATTATTATAACTTTTACTTTTATGTATTATTTAATTTTAATTAATTTTTAAATAGAAAACAAAATTGGCGGCTATCTTGAATCTGACGTCTTCGAAGTACGTTCTAGGTTGTAAAGCATTTCTTAACGGCAGCTTACACCCATAATGTTTTAACCATTTTACGCACTTCTTTGTTTTGATAATTAAATCGACGTCAGATGTGAACAAAAATCATCTGCAAATTGTCGTTTGTAGATTAATGAATTTTTTTTCACATAAGGAGGCTTTACATGCATCTTCATCTTCATCTGCATTGACATCTGCAAAAAAAGAGGAAACAAAATAAAAAAATCATACTTGTGCGATAGAGAGCGAAAACCAAAATGGAGATCATCTTCATCTATGAAGATTATAGGAAGTACGAACCTGAAGATTGCAGATTATAGTGAAGATGAACATGTTCATCTTCATTATAGCATTTTCATCTGCACCATAATTTGTTCCGTTCAGATAACGAATTTTCAAGTTTTTTTTTACCATTTCACCTCAGTTTGCTTAAAAACAACGAAAAAAGCGAAAATTTCCTTCTCAAAACTACATAACGCTAAGAACATGTGATTGTGAGATGTGTTAAGAAAGTTATAGCAGAGTTCGAGTAAGTTATTAGTGTGTACCCTGTCTTACTTTTATGTTTGTTTTATATTATTGGCCCGCTCTACTTTTCTTCAAATCTGCAGATGCAGATCCATGTAAAGCCGCCTTAAATCGACGTCAGATGTGAACAAAAATCATCTGCAAATTGTCGTTTGTAGATTAATGAATTTTTTTTCACATAAGGAGGCTTTACATGCATCTTCATCTTCATCTGCATTGACATCTGCAAAAAAAGAGGAAACAAAATAAAAAATTCATACTTGTGCGATAGAGAGCGAAAACCAAAATGGAGATCATCTTCATGTATGAAGATTATAGGAAGTACGAACCTGAAGAGTGCAGATTATAGTGAAGATGAACATGTTCATCTTCATTATAGCATTTTCATCTGCACCATAATTTGTTCCGTTCAGATAACGAATTTTAAAGTTTTTTTTTATCATTTCACCTCAGTTTGCTTAAAACAACGAAAATAGCGAAAATTTTCTTCTTAAAACTACATACCTGAACGCTAAGAACATGTGATTGTGAGATGTGTCAAGAATGTTATAGCAGAGTTCGAGTAAGTTATTAGTGTGTACCCTGGCTTAGTTTTATGTTTGTTTTATATTATTGGCCCGCTCTACTTTTCTTCAAGTCTGCAGATGGAGATCCATGTAAAGCCGCCTTAATTTGTTCCGTTCAGGTAACGAATTTTCAATTTTTTTATCATTTCACCTCAGTTTGCTTAAAAGCAACGTAAATAATTTTGTTACTTCCATCGCTTATTGATTGTTCATACGTGAATACGTACCTACAATGATACATACGTATTATAAGTTTGGTACTGAATTGTTGGGGTAGTTTGGATGTGTACCTACAATTGTTTGGATTTTAGTTATTTTATGATTTGGATTTGGTGAACAAAAGAAATTATTCTAACAAATTTTAAGTAACCTAGGTATTATTTTATTTAGCTTTATCGAATTGATGTATTCTGATATATGGTAGGTACTTAACCAAAAGCGGCTCAGTCGCGCTTAAAACAATCGTAGGTAGGTAAATTAACATTTATAATGTGTAAGACAAATGTGCTTACATAACTAATCTTACTTACGATTATAGGTAGGTACTAGGCAAGTTATGCATTCGTAAAAAACAAAAAAAAAATCTAACAATCAAACATGCCATTACGATCATAGAGAAGCCTATAAAGGTGATCGACAAAAAATGTCAGTCTGTCCGTCTGTATGTATAACGAGCTGCAGCCTAAATGGCTTTAGCGATTACCTTCAAATTTGGTACGTGGGTATTTGTTTGGCATTCCTCAAAGGGGAAATTGAAATTTTATTTTTAGGCCTAAAAATAAAGGTACCTTCCATACAACCGTTAAGGAAAAGCTTATTTTTCTCCAAAACGGCTCCAACGATTCCGATAAAAATGTTTGAGAATTTTTTTGTTAGCTATCATTTAGTAAGAACCAAGTTTACGGGAAAGTCTATTAACGGCACCTTTCATATAACGGTTTTTTAATCGTTTGGGTTTTTCGGTAACGGTATACATTGGATTTATCTCAAATTTTATATCTGAGAAGATCTAGGTAGCCAAAATAATTCTGCATATCAAAATTTTGAATAATTTTAAAATGAATTTAATTTTTGAATGAATTTTATTTTTTACTTAAATAGGTTACATGTGGGTGATGTATGTCCTAGAAACTAGGTCATGTATCATGTTGTAGCTATTATCTAATATAGGTGCTTTGCTTTTATGTTAAATTGTTTTATGGTTTTTTTAAACATATTTATAATTGTTAAGTAGAGGTAGGTATTAAAACTTTAAAATAAGAAAAACTTAAAAAAAATATATTATTAAAATGCAGTATATTAAACAAAACAGGAATGAATAAGGTAGTTATACACCTAAATTAATAAAGGTTTAGGACTTATTCCATATGGTGTGTGTAAAATGGTAATAATACAACAGAATTTTTGATATTTCACATTTACAAAATTAGTCCTTCGCTAAATTATCTAAGACGGTGGTTTAGTGAAGGAATAATAATTGACATTAAGATAAAAATGTACATGGGCAGATTAAAAGTAAATGCACGACTGTATCGTGCGAACTTGCTCTTGTAGCTAACAACTTTAATGTAGCTAAACATTGCTGCTGTTAGTAGGTAGTAGGCAGGTTCAAATAGAATAATAAATTGTTGAATGGTACCTACCTTCAAATGTATATTTAAATGGAATTATTTTTAATTATTAGGAAGGTAATAGCTAAATTTTATGTGCATACATACATAGATTGAACCTAGGTATGTAAATATATACATATATTAGTGAAAGTGAAATATATAGGTGGGTATGTATCAGTGGCGAAGCGTGAATAAATTCAAAGGTAGGTCGAAGAAAAATTAGTCACCAAAAAATCAAATTTCGGCAGTTTCTTGAAATTATTTCGTTCAATGCATAAGTTAGTATGAAACCATAAGGTGCAGCAATTTAAACCAAATTTGTTATACCTTAAGTCATTTAAGTTAAATGTAACAATGAGCTTAATGCATAATAAAAGCGGTTTCGAAAGAAAACTTTTTTCGGATGCAAATACAATATCTTAAATAAATTTATTGTTAAGTTATAAGTTTTCGGGAATGTATCACGCCATATTTCGTTTTCTAAATGGTTATGAAGTGCTAAAGCGTCAATTTATCGAAGAGAAGAAGTTGTATACAAAACTTTAAGTTCATTTTTTAAAGCTGTAAATTCAAAACACCCAGGGCAAAAATTTATTAAAAAAGATATGGAAACTTCGAAATTATCTTATTTTGATTTATTACGTAAATCAAAAAAAATAATTCGTGAAAGTTTTATATCTTGTATTTATTTGGGACATAATATTGTCTTTTATTTCTACAAAACGAGGTTTATAACGTGTTTTGGAATCCTCGTTTTTGTGGTGTTCCCGCGCAATCGCATATGCTTTCCAAAATGGATTATAATTTATTAAGAAAGTCGGAGCTATGCCAAGACACAAAACTTTCGATTTCTCTTTTTGCAAATTCAACATCCGTTTGCTAATCTTGAACCAATTGTAAAGAAAGTCAGTCTTAACAAAAATTTCAGTAAGAATATTAAAAAAAAAACAAAAATCTAGTGCCTCTAATATAATTAACAAGCTCTCGGCAATAGACAGCGACTCAGTGTCCCATTCACTAGGGTTGTCTGATATTCTAATAAAAGTTAGAATTATATCTAATCTACAATTAAAAATGGCGTTTATTATCCGTGAATGATAATACTAGCGAGTTTCCGATAACCCAGGCTTTCGTAGGTTGGTTATTTGTTTTAAAAGTTCTGAACATTTAGTTGATTTGCTAAAAAAATGGACAAAGGTATTAATACTGCCAAGAAAAACTTTTAATTCCGATATATTTTTAAGTGATCGGGATAAAACTAAATTTAAAACGTGAGTTAGCCATTGGACAAGCATCAAGGACTTTCTTTTTAACACCACCCACTTCCCCAGACATAGCTGCCGTAAGATTCGTCAATTAGATTGTCCTTGCAGGAGAATATATCAAGTACAATATCAAAAAATATACTTTGTCAGCTCATCTGTGTGGCGAGACTCACTAACGTCAAAAAAAAAACCAAGAAATATTTCTTCAGTTCCGCCCTCCAAAAGGTACCGTAGAACAGCACTCCAAGCACTTGGAGAGTTGGAAAAAAAGGTCGAGGAAACAAAACATTTTATTTAATTTACAACTCCCTATCAATCAAGTATATATATATATATATAAGTATGCTTTTGTTACAATGAAACTTAAAATAGGAAACGATAAACAATCTTTTCGTGTTTAATCTATTTTCATGGAAGGTTGAATGTTTTGAAAAATTTGAAAACAATCAAATGAACCGTTTTACAGAAAATCGAAAGCCAAAATAATGTTTTTATTAGAGGTACCAAAAATAACCATTTTTTGTTCAAAGAAAAAATATTACCAAAAACTACATTTCCCTTTATTAATGAACTGATTAAAAAAACTTTGGATTATTTTCGAAAAAAAAATTGACTCATGCTGTTATGAACAGACTCCATAAATATTAGAAAATAATTTAAAATAAAAACCAAACACGTAAATAAATATTAAATTAGAATTTATTGGTAAATAAAACAAACAATATAAAACAAAAATCTTTATTTTTAATTGCGATACATTTGGTGTATATATTTACGCACAATTGGGTAATGTAATAAAAAAAAATGTATATATTAAGATTTTCATCAAACTCAGCATTCGAATGATGAAGAATCTGAAGCGATTTTCTTCAAACTTGGTAGACACATACTTATATAGTTTTGTTTTGTTCATCATTATGAAAATCCAATCGATTGTTAGAAGAAAAGCGAACGTTTTTTAATTGATTGATTTTGAAACATGGAGTGAATATTCTACTGAACTATTCTCTTAGTTATAGGTCGAAAATCCAACTCGATTTTTTAAATAAATGTGTGAAAATTAGTAATAATAATACGTTAGCTTTCAGTGGAATTCTCCGTTAGTCATTCATAATGACGACAATATTAAATTACGCAGGCAAATTCTAAGTTTTAGTGCTTACAAAAAAGAACCATAGAATCATTTTTTTACGATTTTCGAAATTCTCGATTATTTTATTTTCTACTTTCTTTATCGATATGAAACAATTATTTTTTTTGCATTTTTGAAAAAAGTTAAAAATATTCATAGGCAATCTTCCGAATAGTTTTTAAAGTCAAATCCAATCCTGGTTGAAGTAGGTGCACGTGAAATATTATTGTCCTACTGGAAAAAGAGATAAATTGTTTGCTTTTAAGTGTTTGTTATTAATATATAACGGAAACATTTTTCAATTTTAATTTTAAATGTTTGTAAATGCATAAAATATTTTTATATGTAGGTATTCATTTCGGATTAATTTACATTACATTTTAATTCAATTTCAAGGCTTGATATATAATGTAATATGTACACTTCAAATTTCAAATATGTAGGTATGTAGGTATAGAACCATTTTTCATATTTTATACTTCATCATATTTGAATGAACTGACCAAAATAATTTTTTTAAATGGAAATGCTTCCAAAAATGTTTGATAATTTTGCATATTCAAATTGCATATTCAATTCATAACTAGAATGCGTACTTTCTAACAGCTTCAATTCTTACCTACATTGAAATTGGTAGCAACAATATCAAGTTTGTACTTTGTTATTATTATAAGAATGCATTTTTACTCACTGCAGGTAGGTACCTACATACCTAGGTATTTTTATCTGAAAAAAATGTATGTACCTACCTACCTATAGGTAGGTAACTACTATATAGGTATAAAGACACTTCACAATTTTTCATTGAACATCACTAAACAAAACAAAAACACTTTATCACACAAAAATAAAATATTCCCGAATTGCATTTTTGTTACACACAACCGACGGCAAAATATATTTCACACACGTACCTACAATGTCCAAAGAAAAATTATAGAAAATCTTGGTTAAAAAAACCAAAACAAAGCGAAATATACCTAGGTATGTATATCCGAAACCAAAAGTAGGTCGAACATGATACTTACAAATTGAAATTGGGATATTCTTTCTACATAGGTATTTTCTCCAGTTTATAATAAATGTGAAAGAAAAATGCAAAAAATATATTTTCTTTTATCCTGCTTTAGCTTTTTGCATTCTTCTCCCTCATTATATATTTTACCTTATTTTTTATTTGTCAATCCTTCAAATTACCGCTCTCTGAGAGTCTGCTCAATCAGCAGAGTTGTACCTTTCAGCAATGTCACCAGAGGGCGCCTCGGACGTTCCGCTTTATGATAGTACTTTGGAATATAAATACAATGACATAGCCCTAGTAATTTGTTTTTGTTTTGTTTTTCGCTGTCACATCTATTCATGGGTATGGTGCTAAATGTACAAATACAACAATTACTACGTTTATATGGAGAATTGAATCGGTATTGAATCAGGATTTAGGTTTTGTATACTTGAATCGGATTAAAATAGGATTACTCGATCCGATCCTACTAGAAGACCTGAATCGAATTGAAAATGTATTTATATACCTGAATCGAGGAATTGAAGAATCGAATTCACATCTGATTCTTAGTGTGTGAGTGCACCAATAGTGTTTTTTTGTGTTTTAATTTTAATTGAATCTTCCGATCCCACGATGCCATATACCTGAATCGAAATCTCAATTCGATTCGATTCGATTCCTCAATTCACTCATATAAACGGGGTATATGTAAAAAAATGGGTTTTGGGGGGTGAAACGTACGAAGGTTTCCGATCTTAGTATGGCTTATTTGTGCCCGAAGCCTCCGCTGTGTTTTGACATTTGCCCACAAGTTGAAACACGCACACAAGTAACTTTTCTGTTCCTCTTCCAATAGGCACATTGATAAAAACGTGCCAAAGAATGTTTTCTGTTCCTCTTCCTATAGACACATAGATACTATATAACACAGCCCTATAGTAATTTGTTTTTGTTTTGTTTTTCGCTTTCACATCTATTCATGGATAGAGTCTCAAAGGTACATGTACAAATACAACAATGTAAGCAAATGGGTTTTGGGGGGTGAAACCTACGAAGGTTTCCAAACTTAAGCCTTAACTACATAGACTTTACTTTTTGGTAAAAGTACAAAAGTGAGAAATACACAGATACTAACACGACACCTGGGTTGTGAAAAAGCGATTGAAATTTGAATTTGACAGTGCCAATGCTGTCTATCTCGTTTTTATATAAAAAGAAAGAAAGAGATAGTCGCACTGTCTTTGTCAAAAAAAATTGACGTAAACAATTTATTTTTATTGTATGTAGTTTCTGTTGGCCAGATGCAAATAGGCTTCGGAATGCAAACGAAAAATTTTTTTATGCAAGCTTGCAATCCAAAGTGCCGGCTTTAAAAATTGAAAAACGTGTTCTTATGAATTTGGTAGAGATGTGCAATGAATATTTGCAAAAGAAAAAGCCTGTAAAGTATTTCTGTCAAAAGATTGATAAGAAAGTCGTAAAAGCATGGAACGAAATGTATTCCGAGGTAAAATATTCAAAGAAATTGCACGGCAATGAGAAGAAATTGCAACTAGTAACTATACTCTGTCGCAGAAAAATAGACAGTACAGGCAAGATAGGGCGTTTGCCTCTCATTCTCACTACAGCCAATTGCATATATCTGTCACCCAATAAAGCTCTCACAGGGTTTTCGTAGTGTGTATTTAAAATGGACTCAGATATGAAAGAATAGAATGTAGGGTTACCGTCCGTTTCTTAGTTAGAAATTTTTATTTAATCGTTTTGCTTATAAAATTTGTATCTTTTTCCACACCACCATGAGGTAAGATAAAAGGCGCGGTTTTGAAGGGTATCCCCAGTAAAAACAAAACAATTATTCATTAGGATTAATTATAAATTAAATAACAAAAATAAAATAAATATAAATTCATCTTTGAAATAACTATATATACAAAATATTTTATTCAGAAAAGGAGTTGGTGCTGCTGCTGCTATCTTCACCTAGGTTTATAACAAGATTTTCTACAGAGCGTTCCGAAAAAAACGTCCATTTCCCACATTTTCGGCTCAACCACCTGCTCGGCGTGTCGGACACACCGATGCCATTTTTCGGCGTCAACGTTGCCAATTGCAGTTGATAAAAGGGTTTTTATTTCTTTAACTTGTTTCGGCTTGCAACGAATCCTTTCACTTGAGCCCAAGCCAACTCTATCGGGTTAAGCTCACAGTGATAAGGTGGCAGGCGAAGCACTTTGTCCAGCAGCTTGGGCAATATCGTCAATGACGTAGGTTTCGTTCTGGGTTTTATAGCGCTTTACGATATTCAACAATTCAACTTTCACCATATCATCCTCGAAAGAAATATTTTCGCCACGAGTTGTGACGTTTAACGTATTTTCCACATATTAAAAGAAGTGCAAAAAATGAAAATACTCCACGATAACACTCATTATTCAAAACTTTTTTTAAAGCTCTCAAATCTAAAGCACCTCAACAGAAACCTAAGGAAAAAAAACCGAACGAGTTAACAAATGGACACAGGTAACTCATTATTATATTTAATGGGGGTTGAATACAAGCAGCAGCCACAGGTAACAGCAAACGTAATTCAGTCCACACTCAGATGTGCACTAAGTAAGGCGTTGGGTCTGTGTCAGATGCAATGAAGTTTTTTTTTTATTATCTTTTATATTTTCGGGTGGTCAAACACATTTTATGGAGAAGTTCTTTCAATTTAGTATGGTGCAAAAATATGACAAAAGCTTTCCCATAAGACGTGTACTTCCTATTTTTCTGAGTATAGTATTCCATATACTGCTACTTCACATAGCACTTCAGCTGTTGCAGGAACCCGAAATGGTAGAAACTGCTATCAAAGACTTGGCATATGGCGAAACCAAAAAAAAAAATTGATGTGCTCGAAGAGCATAAATTGCTGAACACACCAAATGCCATATGCGTCAAAAAAATCTCTTCAAATCGTTTACCGGGGAGATTTTTTTCATTCCCCTTACTTCTTGCCCCTCTCGCCAAAAAACTCTCAGTTGCCGGCAATTCAGTTTCCTTCTGTGAAAGTAGTCATTGTGTTATCATATAATTTGTTGTTAATAATGAGTGTCAGGTGGCTTCTACTAGGGTATTAACGTAAATATATTATAAATAGAAATTATAGTATACATTTCTTCTTTCCATACAAGAAAATGGAGAGTTTTGAATGAGAGATTTGTTTTTTCTGAAACGTTTTTAATATAATTTTTCAAATGCATTAAAATGTTTGAAACACACCAGTAGGTACTTACCCTTTCTTGCCAATGCTAAATTGCTAATTCAGTTGTTCTCAAACTAAATTTATTATTGTGAACTACTTCACTTGACATTTGTCAAAATTGTTTATTAGAAATTTGTTAAAATTTTTCAAGTAACAAAAAAACTATCAGTTCCTATACACATTTAAAAAAACAGCAGAAAGAAAACTCTTTTATTTATTAAAAATGTAAATCAAACATTGAAAATTCATTTCAAATTATCTAATAACTACAATTAAAATCACAGAAAAATTCCTTAACTTGTTGAATACACACCATTTGGTTATAGAAATTCCTATAAATTTATGTTTGCATTGTACCTTTACTGTTCCTTGAAGTAAAATGGCGAAGCAACAACGGCGACGAGAATAAAAAAGCAACAAATTATTTATTTTTTATAGAAATTTAAGTTTCATAAGAAAAATGTTTGCTAATAAATAAAAATATAAGAAGTAACCAATGTTTACAAGCCCGCCAAGATGAAATGGTATTATTCGTTTTTGGTTCGACGTCCTTATTTAATGGTCTTGTCTATTGGAGTGCTCTGTACGGCATGCATAATAGTTTCACTAATAACTAAAACATTTCCAGATTTTAGTGATCCTACCTTGGTAAGGCGTTATTATTCAATTGAATGATCACAATAATTGAATCTAATTCAACAGGGCTTTGAAGCTCGTGGTACTGAAATTGGTCAACGTTTGACAGCCTGGCGCAACTTGTGGGTGGAAACTGGACCATCTGGGAAGTTGGTCGTCGACCCAAATGATTTACTTTCATTTCAGCACGATTATAATCAGGAAGTTGAGCAGCTAAGAGGACATCACAAGAAGCGCCAGCGCAAAAAGAAGAAAAACAAAAAAAAGACCAATGCTGACTTATCAAGAAAAATAAAAAAACTTCGAAAGTTTTCCAATTCCGATACAGATGCAGACCCCACCGAGTGGAATGGCGACACTGGAATATTTCGCGATTATGCAGTTACAAATGACTCGATGACAGGTAATAGTTGTGAAAAAATATGCATTCTTCAATCTAGCCATACCACATAGTACATATAATAGTACGTTATCAACACAATTAGGTATATTGATAGCAGTGAAAAATTGGTAACGGTAAATGTTATAAGGATGCCGTATCTTAACAAAATTTACAGTTAACATTTTTTTTGTTTTTTAATCAGAGTAAGTATAGAGATTTCTTAGTTACTGAGAGTAAAATATAAATCATTCAAGTCGTGCCATTCGAGAATACATCAATTCGTGTTAACAGTAGTCATTTTGTATAGGCATTGTTGCTGAAAGAAAGTAACTTACACAATTTAATTGTATTTTATTTAAGTCTTAGCTTTAAACTTCAATTATGTTTTATTTAATTTTAATTTGGAATTATTTTATTTATAATATGAAGACTAAGCTGAATAGTCGAGAAGGAAAAGACTTTTTAATTTTTTAGGTATTTTCCTGTTTGTTTTAAATTCATTCTTTGATCCTAATTATAATTTTTCTTTAATATAGTTTATTATATTCAATGCAAGCGAATATTTCCCTCAATCCTGGAAATCTGCAACAGTCATTCCCATCCCAAAACCCAAAAAAGATAAAAATAAAATAGAAATATACCGCCCATTCCTCTGATCCCATGTTTATCCAAAATAATGGAAAAAATAATTGCGAAACGTTTGTTCTGGTTCGCTGAGACAAATAATCTTATTAGTCTCAATCAATTTGCGTTTAAGGCCGAAAGAGGTTGCATTGATGCTTTGCTTCACATCGACTATGCCATATGCTCTAATGCTCTTTCAAGAAAAAAACATGTTTCGATACTGTCTCTCGACTTCGAAAAAGCTTTCGATCGTATAGGTCCTCACATAATATTAAACAAGCTCATAAAGTGGGGTGTTGGAAGCAAAATATACGGGTATATAAAAGCATTTTTAACAAACAGAAAACTTTGGGTGAAAACCAATAATAAATACCCTTCCAGCTAGCCACTTCATAACGGTATTCCCCAGGGATCATCCCTCTCGGTAATACTGTTTATTATTGCTTTCGATGATATAAACGCTATTTTAAAAAAGCATAATCTTTTAGATCATTGCAGTTATGCAGATGATATTTATATTTTATGTAAAATTAATGACCTAATTACATGTAAATCTTTATTTCAAATTGCCCTAGAAGATATAATCGAATGGTCAAAAAAATCAGGTGCAAAACTCTCTCTTCAAAAATGTAAAACACTTCATATATGTCGCAAACAGAATTGTCAACAACTAAACCTCAATATAAACAACACTATGATAAATAATGTTAGTAATTTAAGTATTTTAGGATTAATATTCAATTGTAAATATTATTGGAAAGAACACTGTTTAGAACTTAAGAAACCCCTAGCTGCACGAACTAATATAGTAAGATATTTAGCGTCAAATAAAAGCAATATACATATTAATACCCTTACATATATAACCAAAACCTTAGTTCTAAGTAAAATTGATTATGGGTTGTGCATATACGGTCACTGCCCAAAGTATGTTTTAAACATCATAAAACCCAGCTACCATACAGCAGCTAGAAGAAGCATAAACGCCTTTCCAACAACTCCAATAGCTGAAGCAGGACTCCCGAGCATCGAAGAACGAAGAGACACACTATCCTTAAGATTGCTCGCAAAACTGGTATTCTCCAAGAACTCTATCATCGACAACGACATCAAAAAAAGAACAAATCAAAAACTTACAAAACGAATTCCTTCTGCCATAGCTACAACGCTTAAACAAGCAAGGATTAACAATCTACCAACGAAAAGAGAACGACTCACCATCCCACGCTACCCCCCTTGGTTCATTAAACCGGAATCGCTGATTTTGGATCTTACCAAATACAAGAAATTAAAAACTGCAAACAGCACATATCGGCAACTATATTCAAGTATCGCCCCTGACTTAAGAACTGATGGATGGAAACTTATATTCACCGATGGCTCTAAAACCCCGGACACCTATGCGGTGACCGATGAAAACGGGTCAATAATAAGCATTGGTATTCTCCCGGACTGCGCCTCAGTCTTTACCGCAGAAGCATTCGCCATACTTCAAGCGACTAAAGCTGCAGCCAATCTACCTGAAAAATGTGTTATATGCTCTGACAGCATCTCAGTAATTAATGCAATTCGCAACGCAAGCAACAACACAGAAATCATATCATTAATAAGATATCAACTTATAAAAATGAAAAACATTAAAATAATGTGGACTCTTGGCCATGTTGGAATAAACGGAAATGAATATGCCGACAGTGTAGCAAACTCAGCCAAAAACGCACCTGTACTCACTTTCAACTTTTTCGCTAAAGCCGATCTCCTCAAGCTCATCCGAAAGATATCTTTTGCTAAAAATAGACACGATTGGAACCTTTACCACCATCACTACAAGGATATAAACCCCTTAAAATCTACACCGATGTACCCCACAAACTGCTCGAAACAAAAAATTAGCAATTTTGCTAGACTTCGACTTGGACACATCACTGCATCCCATCAACACCTCCTCAACAAAAACTACCCCCCAACCTGCTCCATTTGCAACACCCGTTTTGATTTAAAACATATCTTGGAACATTGTCCGTTCGAAAACAACTCAATATATGAAATCCTCAAGAATCCCAGCATAACAAATGTAAATAAAATCACTGAGTTTCTCAAAAAAACAAATATTGTAATTTGAATCCCCAACCAAAAAAGCCAATAGTCTCTGCAGCTAGGCTTGTTAATTTTTGTATTAGCTTGTAATTTTAATTGCTTGTTAATAAATATTAATAATAATAATAATTTCACTAGAAAAATTGTCTCCTCGATATTCGTCTGTAAAAATTCTAAAAAATTAAAACAAAATAGAATTTATATATTATATAAATATAAGCAACCCTGCATATACATAAATTTGAAAAAAGATGTCTGGCGGATATGACTGTGTGATATGCAAAAGAAGGAATGATACCGAAGACATGGTAGAGTGTACCAAGTGCAAAAAATGGTTACATTTCAGCTGCGCGGAAGTCGACTCATTTGTTGAAGATAAAGATTGGTTTTGCAAGGAATGCATAGATCTTATTTCATCGATAGGAAATGACGTAACAGTGGGGAATGTTAAAGGAGCATCATTAATGGAACATATTAAGAAGGCATCTCAATCAAAAATCAATGCGCGTTCAAAACAATCAATAACAGAAGTTAAATCGATTGCATCTTCAAGAAGAAGTCGTCGAGAACTTAAATTATAATTGCTGCGCTTGGAAGAACAGAAGAAAATTAAATACAAATTTTTCCAAGAACAAGAAAAAAAGGAACAGGAATTCATTCAAAAAAAAAAAAAATATGAGTTAATGGCATTAGAACTCGAAGTTAATGCAGAAGACGACTTGAACGACAACATTATTATGCGGCTAAGCCAAACGAAAAATCTAAATCTGTGAATAATACTATCAAAAAACCTGAAGATTTCTTAGAAGAAAATATTTTGCAATGGAGAACTAAAATTTCTGGAACTGAAGAGCCTGATTTCCTCGATCAAAGACAAATCGCAGCACGCCAAGTAATGACAAAGGATCTTCCTATATTCTCTGGAAGGCCTGAAGAATTGCCACTCTTTATTAGTACATTTGAAAATGATACTAAGATCTGTGGATTCTCAAATCAGGAAAATTTATCTCGATTACACAGGGCTTTGAGAGGAAAAGGACTGGAAGCTGTTGGTACTCGTCTAATGATGCCTTCAAATGTGCCAGAAATTATCGAGACCCTTCGAATGCTTTAATATATAGTTGACAATATACTAAAGAAGATTAAAATAGAACCTGGCCCAAAGGCAGATCGTTTGGATACCCTAATAACTTTCGCTCTTTCTATTCGTAATGTGCATTGTATGATACAAGCATCTGATTTAAAACATTACCTGAGTAACAGGACATTACTTAAAGAATTGATAGAGAAGCTTCCAGCTTCATTAAAGCTCAATTGGGCAATGACAACTGATGTTAATTAGACTAACAACTTTTAGTGATTGGCTTTATAACATGGCACAAGCAGCATGTAAGGTTACGCTATGTGCATTGGCTGAAACAAGAATTGAAAAACGTCAGTCTCATCTAGACGCGCACACTGAAAATCAGACAATAACAAAAGATAACTTACCAAATAAAAATAGTGGTTGTTATCTCTGTGGAAGAAATCATAAACTTATTAAATGTGATAAATTTTGTGCGGAATTTGGTAAATAGTCGAAGTATCTGCGAAGGTTGTTTAAGTCATCCAAAATGATTTAAATGGCGTAGACAAGCAGTTTGCATAATAAATGGATGTGAATCAAAACATCATCAATGTATGCATGATAATCGTAATGAGTCAAACGAAACCGAAAACGAAACAGGACCAGTTGTTGATTGCTATGAACATCAATCACTTAGTGCTAATGACATGCTTTCTAGCATTATTCCTTTAACTTTGTATGGCAAAGAAAAATCGTTAGAAACTTATGCCTTCCTAGACAATGGATCTTCGCTAACCTTAGTCGAAGAAGAGATTGCGAATAGCTTGGAACTGGAACGGGGATTCCTAAGCCATTGTGCCTTAAGTGGACTGCGTATACTGTTAGACTTGAGAATGATTTAAAGATCATACCATTAGAGATTTCAGACGACTGTGATAATTCGCAACTTGAAAAACACTGGCTTAGAGATGTGCGAATCGTAAACAAATTAGCATTACCTATACAGACCATCAATCAAGTCGCATTGGCTGATAAGTATCCTCATCTCAGAGGAATTCCACTAAGATCATACAATCAAGCAAAATGTGGAATATTAATCGGTATCAACAATCAAAAGCTGTTGCTGGCCCACAAGTTACGAGAAGGATCTTGTGATGAACCTGTTGCCATTAAAATACGACTCGGTTGGTGTGTTCCAGGCAATAATATAAAAGATAGTAACGAATTTGGAGTCTGTCATGCTTGTAATTGCAATAAAGATCTTCATGAGATAGTAAAACAACATTATTTATTAGAAGATTATGGAATGGAGAAAGATTTAATGAAATCTACTGATGAAATTCGTGCTACTCAAATCTTAGAAGAAACTGTTAAAAGAGAAAATGGTAAATTCAAGACTGGATTGCTATGGCGGTACAACGAGGTTATTCCGAGTTGAAGGAACATGATTCAAGGGTTTGGTATTTACCAGTTTTTATGGCTCAGAACCGCAACAAACCAGGAAAAGTTCGGATGGTGTTGGATGGAGCTGCCACCTCACAAGGTACATCTCTAAACGATATGCTGCTTAAAGGACCAGACGAGTTGACAATATTAACGGATGTACTTTATGGTCTCCGCTTAAAAAAGATTGCGATTTCTGGAGATATTGAAGAAATGTTTCTGCAGGTAAGAATTAGTAAAAAAGATCAAGATTGTCTTAGGTTTCTGTGGAATTTTGGAAACATCAATACTTTTCCTGAAATATGCAAAATGTTAGTCCTGCCATTCGGACTAAGATGTTCTCCTAGTATTGCCAGTATGTAAAAAACCAAAACGCAAAACAGTTTGCGAAAGCATATCTTGAGGCGGCCAATGTCATTATTAAACACAATTATGTAGATGACATGCTATACAGCAGCGTTGACACAATTGAAAAGGCAATTGAAATATCTAAGGAGGCGAAGCAAATACACTCCAGGTGTGGATTCAACATTCGAAATTGGATTTCTAATTCACCTGAAGTCCTTAGATCCTTGAATAAATCGGTTACTAGCTTGGGAAAATCTTTTCAAGATCATCTAGACGAAACAAACTCTACAACAAAGGTGCTAGGACTATGGTGGAATATATTGGAAGACACATTAAATTTTTCTCTGAAGTTGAATAAAGGGCATACTGATGTCTTGAATGGAGCAAGAATACCAACCAAACGAGAGCTATTGAGAGTGCTGATGTCAGTTTTCGATCCCCTGAGATTTCTATCGATTTACATGGTAAAATTGAAGGTGTTACATCAGGATGTATGAAAGTTTTCAATTGGTTGGGATGAGTTAATTCCTAAAAAATTACATGCTAATTGGGAAAACTGGCGCGGAACTGCCAAAACCATCAATTTAATCTATTTTTCGAAATCACGAAGAACACCATTAGATGCCACGGATGAATGAAAGTTTTATAAAAAAGTATCTCCAAAATTGTAGAACGGATTTTGATGAAATCTTGAAAATTTTTGAAAATTTGTTTTTTTTTGTTTTAATAATATTGATTTTTCTAAAAAAAAAATTAATTAGAAAAAAAAAGTTATTCAAAATTTTGATGTGCAGAATTGATTGAGTCTACCTAGATCTTCTCAAATATAAACGATAACTAGTACTAACAAAAAATTCAAAATTCTCGAGAAAAATAAGATTTTCCATAACAGTTACATATATGACAGCACCGGTATTTTAATTCCTAAAAATGAAATTACAATTTTCCCTCTGAGGAATGTTAAGAGAATCACATATACCAAATTTGAAGGTAATCGCTTAAGCCGTTTAGGCTGCAGCTCGTTATACATACAGACGAATGCATAACTTGCTTTATCGTCCTTATAATCGCAAGTAAAAATGACAACAGGCGAAATTGACGCTCAAGTATACGAATGTGTGAGTGCTTCTGGTTTCGATTCTGATTTCAAATCCAGAAGAAAAATTTTCTTCTTTTCAGAAGCAGAACTGTAATTTTTTACAAGTGAACACTTTCAGAAGAGTCCAGGAGCATTCCGGATTTCCAAATAAAAACGACATAAGTATTTTGACGAGAAGTAGGAAAGATTTGATAAGATTTTTTTTTGATTTAGTGGTTTTATTTATTTTAAACTTCTCTTAAAGAATATGGGTAAACAAGCAGAATTAATCGTAGAAACTAGAACAACTACTGTGGAAAGGTATAATAGCATCGAAACGGTGAAACAAATTGGTACTTAGCTTAACTTACTGACCCTAATAGTGCATTACTAGAAAACAAAATATAAACACAAAATCTGGACAAAATTTGGGGCGTACGGAAAGAAAAGAACTGCACCAAATATGACAAAAAGCTTCTTAGCGCCCTGCCTTAAAGGTCTGGAGTTGCATGTGAAGAAATGTACTCAAAATGCCGTTAGTGAACGAAAAATACGGCGTCTCTCTGAATCTAATTTGGGAACGTATTTTGTTAGAAAAATACCGTAAATAAGTTCTAGGAACAAAGAAAAGCTGTTACAATTTGCGAAACTATAACTGACTGATGAGATTTCATTTGAGTTTCATGGATCCCATAAAAAAAATGATTTGTTCCATTTCCAAAAGAATAACGTACAAAAAAGTTTAAGTTTTACAAAGTGTCACGGAGGTTATATTTCGTCAAGGGGTCAGGGAAACTTAGCCCCAATTGATGGAACAATGAACCAGCATATATATTTGACGGTATTAAATGTTATGTGTGATATACACTGTTCAGATGCATGACATGCACGTCCAAGTGTATTAGTAAATTAAGATTGAAGTTGTATATACACACTTCAAGCATGAGTCTTCAATCTTTAATTTTTACATCCATGTGCGAAGTTCTTCTATATAAAATAGTCTTTTAATTTTGTCTGAGTAATTTGTTTTTGTCCATTTCATCATACAATTTTTGTTTCCTATTTTAATACTTAAATCGTTAAATTCCAATATAATTTTTTTCCATTTTTTTACTCTCTGCTTCCTATTTACTTATTGCTTCAACGTACTATACGTGAATGAGCCAACTAATGCATGATCAATCATCAATCTTGCATATACACTATTTCAATGCAGTACGCTTGATTGAAGGAAAATCAAAAAGATTTGATTTTACTTCAATCATACACGCAATCTATACGTGTGAATTTTTCACTAATACACTTGCACGTGCATGTCATACATTTGAACAGTGTATATCTAGCTTTATACATTACCACCTGGCGACAGACTCAACGGGGAGTGATTTATTTTTTAGCAGAAAATGCCTCGTGCCATAAGAGCCGAATAATCACTGACTTTTTGCGGTACATCTGAGCAGATACACTTGACGTTTAAGGGGCCAGTTATAGCAGTCATTCACCCTAATGTAGGATATGTTTTATTAAGAAGTACTAATTTTAATTTTTTAGTTTTTTTTTTCTAAATAATTATGCCTAAAAGTAAGATGATGTTTTTTTTATTATTTAATCCAAATCCAATAAATTATCCAATCAAAAGTACTTAATTATTTTTACCTATCTATAACGATTTACCATTTTCAATTTTCTCGACTTATATCTGAAACTCAAAATATAAGTACATATATTAATTTTTCCCTTGACAAAAAAATAATTCTGACCGCTGCAGATGAAAACGATAACCCACGTCCACTTCTATGCGTTCCACTTAAATTTGCTAGTAAAGTATTTATGTAACTAATAAAATTATACCGGATATTTCCTGAAATTCTTTATTTTGCCACGACCCACTATGTGCATATCTGGAAAAAGGTTTTGACTACCCTTAAAATGAACAAGCACAGTGCGAGCGTTAGGAAAGTAGGGAAGGATGCAAGAGGAGATACCGATGCACATTGGTTTTGAATTTCTGAATATCAAAATGGGAGGGGATAATAGAGCCGGTAAAGTATTCCACATTCGCGTTTTACGGCTAAAGAAAGATTCTCTGTACTTAACAGTACGACCGAAGTTGGGCTCAAGGGTAAACTGATGAGCATTCCTAGAAGCGCGAGTATTACGGTTGAAAAGTTTAAGGGGAGGAATGCAACTGGCTATTTCGCTCGAACATTGTTTATAAAAATAGCGATAAAATAGTGAAAGACATATAACATTTCGACGATGTTCTAGAGATGTAAATGTTTCCACTATAGTTCTATCGCCAATCATTCTTAGAGCTCTATTTTGAGAGACATATAACATTTCGACGATGTTCTAGAGATGTAAATGTTTCCACTATAGTTCTATCGCCAATCATTCTTAGAGCTCTATTTTGAATTCTATCCAAAAGATTCAAATGAGTTTTGGGAGCTCCTGCCCAAATGTGCGAGTTATACTCCAGCTTTGGACGAATGAAGGCCTTATACTGAGTTTTTGAAGCATTAAATTCTACGCGGTTTTTAATTCCCCATTGGACAATGCTGTCAAGATCAGAATTTAATGAGCTTATCATACGCTGCCGTTCCAGTTGCACATCCGAAAAAAAACACATGTTCTGTATTTCACTTTTTAAGAATTTGAGGTTCGAAAGTGAATTTAGATGTTCTGTTTTCCACATTTTTGATGTTCTGTATTCAACATAAAATAAAGTTTGTAAATAAGCTCATTCCGAATGTGGAATTTTAGGGTTCTGAATATGAAAATTCGTGTTCTACATTCCGAATATTAACCGTTTTTATACAAATTGTCTGTAACAGGTGATTTTGACAGTTCGAAAATGAATTCGAAGTGAATTGGAAGGAGTTGAATCCACTCGAAATTCAGAAAACGTTATTTCATTTGAAGTGAAATTGAAATTCGTTTTGAATTCATTTTCACTCGGAATGCAGAACATGTGTGATTATATATATTTATATTTACTTTTATATATTTCTGATAGCCTTGTTGACTAGGAAAAATGAGAAAAATTCGAAAACTAATAAGATCGTATTTTCGGAATCGTGATCAATTGAAAATTTTCCATAGTTTACTTCTTCTGTTTCAGAACGAACTCATTTTGAATAAACATAAAGTTACTGTAGTAATTGATACATTTAGTTATATTTAAACAAATTTCTATAATTCTCCAATTTTTTTTTTTTTAAATAGATGAAGAGAATCATCGTCGAAATATTTATGGACGAAATATTTCCTTTATAGACGAAAAAGAGGAGCAAGAGCGATTGCAATCGAAGAAGAGCACTTGGCGTATTCTGTCCCAATCAACACCGCCACCTATGTTCAATGCTGAAATTCACATTAATATAGATGGATTTTTTTGTGAATCTCCAAGTAATTATCAATACCTATACTTATTATTTTTCTTTCTTCAATATTGATGCTTCGAATTTGCATTCATTTCAGCTAAAGAGTTCTCGCACTTTGTAGTAGAGCGTATCGGACCTAATTCAACAGATTCACTTTTTGATGTTAACGCCATGTTGGCTATGTGCCAATTAGAACATCAAATTATAGCAATTGAAAACTATGAAGATTATTGCCAAAAGGAGATGCTTACTGATAACTGCTGCCGCCCATGGTCAATACCAAATTATGTGACAATGCTTTCTAATAAGACGTCATGCTTTGATTTAACTGTAATTTATAAATTTTACCTTCTTTGATCATAAACATGGTGTGTTTTATATTTATTTATTTTTTTTTTTAGCCCGACGATGTTGCAGCTGTCCAAAGTCTCCTTGTTGGATGTTACGATTATTATCAGAGCTTGAAAATTAGTTATGATTGCAGTGAATCGAGGTGTCCTGCCCCAGCGGAGTGCACTCGTAACAATGCAGTGTTTAATATTTTGCATTATTTGACTGATTTAAATTTTATTAAAATTAATGTAAGTTAATATTTTATTCGGGGTTTATGTATATGTGTTAAATATGTTTTCTTTTCATTTTACAGGACTCTAATTTATTTCTTAAGTATTCTATGATATTTGTTCCTGTTGCGCAAACAACTAAAATTCTGTCGTTGTTTCATCAGTGGGAAAATACGTAAGTAAAATAATTAAAATTAATGCATACTAGTTTTCAATGGGTAGAAGTTTTTCTGAAATGTTTATGCATCGAATAAACAATCTAAAGGGATAAATTAACTTTTCGAAAATAAAAACAAATAAAATAAAAACAAATTAAACTATTTTATTGAAATAGTTAAAACAACAAAACAAAACAACAAAAATCGAATAAGTAACAAAAAAAGTAATTCATTAGCAATAATTCAAAAATACATTTATGACACCAATTAAAAAGTCTGATGTTGTAAGCTAAAAATAAATAAATTGTCACCATTTTTTCCAATTAAATTGGATCGCCTGTCTGCATAGATTAGTCCCGCCGCATCACTGAACAGAACAGTTGTTTACTAGGAACACTAGTGGAGGGAGCAAATAAATATTTTAGAGCAGTTGGCCGTAGATAAATGTATGGGCTAGAAGCCCAATATTCATATACATCAGCATTCCTTAAAAGAAAAGGTTCTCACAAGAAACAGCTTAGATGTTCATCAAATGGAGGATGATCAATTCGGAAAATTGGAGATACCGATGCACATTGGTTTTATATGTTTGAATATCGCAATTAGAGGGAAAAATTCAGTCGGATAAGGCATTCACTATTCGTGGAGTACAGGTGTAGCTAAAGAAGGATTCTCTATATTTGCCAGTACGTCCGAAGTTGGGCTCAAGGGTAAACTGATGAGCATTCCTAGGCGCGTATTACGATTGAATAGCGTTAGGAGAGGAATTTAATAAGCTATTTCATTAGAAACATTGCGACGCACGGTCTTCAAGACATGGAATTGTTTCAGTTTTTGCTCTATCACCTATCATTTTTGAAGCTCTTTTGGATTATGTCCAAGAGACTCAAGTGCATTATGGGAGCACTTGCCCATATATGACAGTTGTACTCAAGTCTTGGACAAATGTAGGTTTTATAGATTACAACCAGATCAGACGGAGGAAACTATTTCGTACATCGTCTTAGAAAACTTAAAAACTTGCAGCCCTGGGAGCCCTGAAACACACCATAATTTATTTTGCGAACTTCAGGCTTGAAACCGTAAAATGCAACTTGTATTGAAGGTTCCGAAAGGTTATTTGTAATCCAACGAAGAAGAGATTCATCGATAGAAAATGCACGTATTTTAGATAAGAGAGCTTGATGCCGAACTATATACAATGCTTAGATATTTCTTAAGCTGGCAATTATTTGGCATTTCCATCACTTTGGAAAGAAGGGACGTAAATGCAATTGTACGGTAGTTACAGGGTGAATAAGATTATATTTTGTCAGGGACATGTTGGAAAAATGCTGTTTTCCATCCACTCGGAAAGATACCAGTAGAATACTGAAATGTCCAGAATATAGAGAACAAATACAACAGACAAAAACAAACAGAAGTGTATTATACACATTATGTGAATATATATACATTATATATGTATGTGCTGCCGCACAATGTACATACATATTTGGAAAAAAAATATTCAACGAGAATACGTGATTATGTTTGGGTAAAATGTTTTATCTAAAAACATTTATTCAGCTTTTACGCGTAATTCTTGTGGCTTTCAGCCCACTGAATGCTCTGTTAAATAATTTCTTTGCTTCATTGTTTGAAATGTTGGCAATGGAACTTCCTTGTTTACATTTCCATCTTCTTCGTCATCTTTATCAATATTTTGTTGAATATTTTTTTGATTTGGTAAAATGGACTGAATAATGTCATTAAAGTCGTATAGGAGAATATTTTGACCAGTTGCACCACATAAAAATTTCATCTGTAGATATGGTACCATTTGTATCAATGATTCTAATTTTACCATGAATTACTATTTAAATCAGAAAGTAAATAAAAATCAGAGTAAATCAATTGAAGCATACCAACAAATATTGTAAGGTATAAGGTTTTTATTATCTCATTGCGATGCCAATTAAAATTTTTCTCTCAAATACCTCTCCCATCTGATTTCAAAAAGAAAGCCGAATATGGTATATGCTATCTTTATATTCTGGATTAAATTTGGTCCATACTCCTATACAGTTAGGCCTATTCAGTATGAAATGGGACGTTTTCGAAAAGCAAACACTCTTTCAATGGCATGTAATTCTCTGTCAAAAACTTGTTTACATTCTTGAACCAATTAAACAAATCGTTGTCGGTATCCAGTCTTTTTAGTAGATGTGTATGTAACTGAAAGATTAATGTTCTAAAAGGACTTCGATTCAACTGATTTCTGATTTCTAAGAGGAGGCAAATTATGCGTTCTTGCAGCATTAGAACATGGTTTAAAAGAAACGGGATTTCTCGATATTTTTTCTTTCAGCTGATTTTTTATTCACATAAACCCGTGTCGGTCCCGGAAGAACAACCATCCATGCAGACAGCTGTGTTTTATATGCTCATTTCTAAAATAGATATTAAACATTTTTCTTGTATATTCATAAAAACATCAACGTCGCTGGATAAAATTTTACCCACAAATTTAAATTTGAATCAACCAGAACTTGCTACAAAATATTCCTTTTCCGTCATCTCTTTGTTAAAGAATTTGGCTTTTGTTTGAACCATACCAATGCAATCGGACAAAACTAGTAGGGAATTCGTTTAATATTATGAACAAACAATTTCCATAAAACTGAGTCAAATTACATTATGTTTATTGTAAAGGGTTATCCATTTTGCGGTTTCAAAAGTAAACGTAAATAAAACACATATAAAATATTTTTTTTCATGATATTTCTTTTTTATTATATAGTTTGAACGTTGACATTAGGTGTGAAACACTACATCATTTAAATGACCACCACGCAAATTGTTGCAAGCATCTATTCTTTAGAGGTAATTTTCGACCATTTTTTGACACATATTGGGCGGTATCTCAGCCATAACTTGACGAATTTTGGTTTTCAAGTGCTCAAGAATTAAAGATTTATCTGCATAAACACGGTATTTCGCGTAGCCCCACAAAAAAAGTCCAGCGGTGTCAAATCGCGAGAAATTACGTCGCCAGGAAATGTCTCTTGCAATAAATCCATATTGGCTCGAGTTGTGAGGCATGTGGCACCGTCTTGTTGAAACCACATATCCTCCAAGTCGTATTCTTCAATAGCAGGCAAAAAAAGTCGGTTATCATATGACCATAACGCTCCGAATTGATGGTGACATCGTCGAAGTAAGGTCCAATCACACCTCCGGACCAAAGAGCGACCCAAACAGTGACTTTTTGTGGATATAATGGCCTCTCTTCAATTACGTGAGGATTATCAGAACCTCAAATACGACAATTTTGCTTATTAACATACCCACCGAGTGAGAAATGTGCTTCTTCGCTGAAAAAATTTTGTTCGAAAAATCGACGTCCACCGCCTGTTGTTCAAGCACCCATTCGACGTATCTACGACGCACGTTGTGAATGGTCAGCTGGCTTCAGTTGTTGTGTAAGCTGGACTTTATATGGATGTAGGTGTAGTTCCAAATGCAAAATACGCCATAATGTGCCGTAAGACAGTCCTAATTCCTGAGAACGATGAGGAATCGACACATTCGGGTCTTCGGCAACACTTTCACTTACAGCAGCGATATTTTCAGTGGTACGAGCGAAACGATGATGCACAGGCCTTACAATATCTGTAACCAATCCAGTCTCTTCAAATTTATTCACAATTTTGCCAATTGCTTGCGTAGTTGGACGATTATGTAAACCTTTTTTAATTAAAAGTGTTTTGACCAATTCGATATGTTCAATTTTAAAATTTGAAGATTTCACTTCTTCGGCTTTTTTGGTCGTGATAATTTATTAATGAAAGATATTCATTAGTTTTCCCAACGTTTCGACTGAGTTTTCAGTCTTCTTCAGGGGCACTTTATTAACCATGAAACAAAAATAAGAGAAACATTTGTATGTTTACATTTAGTTGTTAAGATTTTACACTTACAATTATATGAACGAAACTATTTTATCAAATTACATATATATATATATATAAAAATAAAAAAAATAATGACAGTTTTGTAATTGAATATTTAAATTAAAGCACTTCTTCTTAGTTAGAAGTTAAGTCAACAACTGTTTAATAAAATTTTCTTTTAAAGGAGCAACAAAAACTATTGATGTATGTATGTATGTATGTATCGCAGTTATTTAGAGACTAGGGAACAGTACACTGACGAGATACACTGTGTATCCTGCTTCCTGTTCATGTTATTTTTGTTATTCAAAATGTGCAAAGTTTCTAACGTATATCTTTTCGATGTATGTTTTTCCGTTTGAAGAATTTGCACATTTTTAAAGTCTGGAGCATGATTTCTTTCTAAGCTGTGACTAGCAAGAGGTGTTTTCTGAGAAATTTTGGACTTGATATCAGATTTGTGATTTGAGATCCTTTGTTTTAATAGCTGCTTGGTAGTGCCAATGTAACATAGTTCACAATTTTCTCTTTCGTTGCCTAGGCAATTGATCTTATATACAACATCTGTACTTTGATCCTTTTCACTTTTCTTGTTAAGTTTTGTAAACAGTGTGTTAAGTGTTTGGTTGGATTTGTAAGCAACATTGACATCTTTAGCTTTGCTAGCGATGGCTTTCTCAAAACTTTCAGCAAGTTTCGGCACGTAAACCATACTTTTGAAAGTTTTAAGAAAACCATCGTCGAATTCCAGCCCTATACTTTTGAAACCGCGAAATGGATAACCCTTTATATGCATTCATTTTAATACTCTGTAGAGGTAACATTTTGAAACTTTCCCAAATTTTTCAGCAAACAAATCGTCCAGCTTTTTTTGAAATAAATATTTTTTAGGAAAATTTTGGTATTTAAGAATTTGAAGCACCTCTTGTGTCAATTTTGATCGAAATCCGTTAAGCCGTTAATAAGGAAGTCGAAAATAAAAAAGCCGTTCTATGACACGTACCGTATACATCATTTTATGTAAAATGTGGGTGGAACAAAATATAGACTATACAGAATCGTTAGAGCTGTTTTCAAAATACGTAATTGAGATTTACCTTTTTGGCTAAAAAAATGTATGATAGGTACCGCTATATGCACCGTACGTATGCTTTTAATAAGATATACATACAGTCGTGTGCAATATAATAGGTGTGTACTAGAAAAGTGAGAAAAATTGTAAATGTTAGGTTGGTCTTAACAGCTGTTGTAATCTGTCGATTAGTGGTTTTAGTTGTTTTTCTGTATTGCTGGTCCATTCTTAGGCATTTGTGAACATGTTTTGAGAACAACAAACCTGTCTCGCGATTGTTTTATAGGTGTTTCCTTCACTTCGAAGCTTTTTGATAATTTCTCTTAACTGATGAGAACACTGTGATTTACAACCCAGTTTTACTCCTAACAGATTAAAAATAGTTAAATTAATTAATACAAATATTATTAGTCATGAAAAAAATAATAACTTACTTCTCTTAATTTAAAACAACAATGAGAGTATTAGAATTATACAACATTTTTTTTGCACAGCGAAATTTAACAAAGGTAATCATTAAAGGGACAATTAATCAAAATCAACGGCTGGATGCACGTAAACCAGCAACAAGAGGATACAAGAGACGTCGGACATATTTTATAAGTCATTTTAGTAGCAATTGTTTCACTCTTTCTTAAGAAAACTAAAGCCTTCAAATATTATTTTTCGCACCTATGATTTTGCACACCACTGTAGGTACTATTGGGCAAGTTTTGCATTTGGAGAAAAATCAAATTGGAGATGTTAATCAAACTTGAAATTACGATGATAAAGAACACCAAAAAAGTGGGTCACACAATTCCGTCTGTCTAACTGTCTGTGTGTTTATCTGTCTATTTGTCTGTACAACGATTTACATACAGCCTAAACTGTTGTAGGGACTTCCTTAAAATTTTATATTTAAGCATTTGAGGTGATTATCAAAAATAAATGTTTGAATCTTTTTTAGCCCCAAAACTAACGGTATTTACCATAAAATTTGTTCTACTATATTAATTATTCGAAAATCTGTGCATCTATTATCTATTATAGACATATTCTAAATTTTATTTGAATATTTTTGTAAAATATTTTTTTTATTAACGTTACCTGCGATACAACCATTTTTTTTTATTTTCGACTTTCTCATTAACGGCTTGACGGATTTCGATAAAAAAATTTATATAGGAGGTACATAATTTGTCTTAAGCTTAAGCTTAAACTGTATGTTCGCAGACAGACAGGCATGCCGAATTGTGGGTCCCATTTGTTTCATCTTCTCTATCGCATCATAATGTCAAGTTTGATCAAAATCTCAAGATCGATTTTTTATGAATCCAAGACTAGTCATTTAGTAGCTACATATATATCGCAAGTAAAACACACCTACATATAAATAAATACCTACAATTGCAAGTAAAAATTACAAACAACATTTCAATAATCAAAACGTGTTGAAAATAAGTTGTAATTATTGCATTTAAATATTTCCACAGACCTCAAAGTATATCTATCCAATGGAGACTCTTTTGCCATACCACTTTTCAGCAACATACGTCGACTTCTTATAGCCGGCTCGCACAAGCTTGAGTAATATGTTGTCATATTATGTTCATGAATTGTATTTTTATAGTTCCTTGAATATTGGTTATTTTGTTTCTGTTTTTCATTTTCCCTTCGAATCTGAAACATATTTTTGAACTCTTCAATCTTATTAAAGTACATATCATAGGTTGTTGTTGCTTTTTGAAGACTTTGCATAACATTCAGGTTAACATTTGTCCCGTGTATATTTCCTTTTCTCGAATGAAACTCATTTGGGGAGTAAGAACTTTGATATGTCGTTCTTTTTAAGTCATCAATTTGATTTTGAATAAATCCCATATTTATATCATGTTGGTTAAAGTATATATTGAATATCTCAGGTTTGGTTTGTTGTAGCTTTTTTAAAAAATCCTGATAATCCTCTGGTAGGGTGCCATCTTTTAAGTGAACTTGATTTTTATAATTTTTTGGCACTCTATTTATGGTTATGTTATTAGCAAAATGCCCATATATAAGACTCGGATCAAGTTGGGGGATAGGAGGTGCCTTAGTCGCAAATTTATTAATCGACGACCTAGGAAAGAAATGACGTTGGTAAGTAGTAGTATTTTCACAAGAAATTTGCTTCATGTTTTATATTTTTAAGTTACAAATAAAAACAAACAATGAATTGATTGAACTGTCTCAGTTACATAAATTGATTAAAAACAAAACAGATGTGATGGAAAATGTGCATGGGGATTTGAGTTTGTAACTTTTGAGCAGAGATGAGTATTATCAAGATAGGAATCCTCGACTGTCAAACCGTTTTGCCTACAAGCCGCTAACGCACAGATAGAGGCTATCATCCATTCGCCAGCCATTTTTGTTATAATATCATCCATCCGCACCTTCTTTAGTTTTGATGGCGCTCACAGCCCAGGGTGGGGTACAGCCTCAAACAACAAGACCCTCCAGTCAGCTCTGTCCCTAGCTAGCCGCTTCCAGTTTCGCACACCAAGTTGTTTGAGGTCGTTCTTCACTTGCGTGCGCCACCTGTTATGGGTTCTTCCTCTGCTGCGTACACCATCGGGGTTGGATTCGAAGACTCGTCGGGCAGGTGCGTTGCTGTCCATACGCAGGTACTTGAGATGATGACATTTCGCCCCGTCGCAAAGTTTGCCAGCCTGTATCCGTTGGCGGAAGTTTCGTCGTGAAGGCTGTCTCCTCCGACTACCGAACCAAAGATGCCCTCCTTTCCGAATCTTGCGTTGAAGCCGCCAAGAATGATCTTTACGTCGTACTTCGGGCACATATTATACGTTGTCTCCAGGAGATCAAAGAATGCTTCTTTGGTTGATTCATCTCTCTCTTCATGGGGGGCGTGAACAAAGATCAGTGTAATGTTCTTAAATTCGCCCTTGATGCGGATTGTGACCAGGCGCTCGCTTACACTTCGAAAGTCTAAGCCTTCCCCTTATCACAAAAGCGCAACCAAACAGCCGCTGACCATGCTCCTTGAAGCACTCACCGTAGTAGATGTCACACGATCGCAGTCTCCGTATGCCCTCTCCATCCCATCGCACTTCCTGAATGGTTGTTACGTCAGCCTTTAGCCTGTCCAGGTTCTCCACTAATTATTCGGCTGCACGTGTTCTGTATAAGGACAGAACGTTCCACGTGCAGATCCGAAATTCATTGTCCTTGTTTCGTTTGCTGGGGTCGTCAACTTTAAAATCATCCATATCCGAGGCTTGTTTTTGTTTCGAAATCAGTTTTTTTTAAAGTGGTAGGTAGTGGTAGGCACAACCCCCGACCTGGAAGACCATACCCTTAGTATAACTCCAAATGCAGAGAGCCGCATAAACCGTTCCTTATAGGCCTGGGCTACGAATATGTCGTAGTAGCCCATATAAGGTGTTCACTAAGTAGTTCAACCTAACTGGAACTGTAGACGCCACTGTTGATTCCATCTGGAAAATTCTTCCGCTGCCGCCTGGATAAAGGAGAAGTGCCTTAGTGGAATCACTCCTCCCCCGCCTTTCTCGCCGATATAAACTTCCCACAGTGATTGGAACCCTATCTTCCGTTAAGGTACTAGACATCCGATGTTCCATAAACTTCCCACAGTGATTGGAACCCTATCTTCCGGTAAGGTACTAGACATCCGATGTTCACCACTGGGAGGTGAGAGTAAGAGTTGATAGACAGAGGTTCGCTTTAAGAAAAGCTTGTGGACGCTTGTGTCCCCTTGAATGCATGTATCTGCCCTTTGAACATCCATCCGCAATGTCGTTTTAATTTCAAACAAATAATCGACCCCTCATGTATTTTTTGATCCCGGAACAGTTTTCGTGTTCTTTTCGGGTTCAAAATCACAGATTTTTACATAAAACACGCACTTGCGCACACACTAAAGTAAAGCGTAAGTTGCTGAAACGTCAAACCGTTTTGCTTACTCTACATAATACATACACACATATATCACACAAAATCGACGAGAAAAATCGTATCTGTCTATCTGTTTGTATGTCTCTCTGTCTGTAGATCGATCTACAACCGAAACGACTGAAGCGATTTTCTTCAAACTTGGTAATTAAACGTTGTAGGTGATTGTGTGAAATAGATTTTTAATCGTTTTTTTAGCTCCAAAAATTGATACTCAATACAAGTTGTTTTGGACGGTTTCAAGTCTGATATACACAAAATAAATGTTGGTGTGCCCCAGGGCTCCGTATTTTCTGCGACCCTTTTTTCTTTTTTATTAATGATCTCTAATCTGGAACTTCTAATCCACTCAATTGTTTTGCTGACGATAGTACTCAGCTTTTCATATTCGTTTTCAGATGCACCTCCTTGTTCTTCAGATGTGCAACTGCAACGGCAGCGTACGATAAGCTCATTAAATTCTGATCTTGACAGCATTGTCCAATGGGGAATAAAAAACCGAGTAGAATTTAATGCTTCAAAAGCTCAGTGCTGTCATCTGTCGTTAAAGCAGAACCCAACCCATATGCCGCTATCCATGAGCGGCACTTGCATTGAAGAAACCGATCAGCTTTCAGTCCTTGGCATGTGCATCACAGACCACCTCTTGTGGAATGAACACATATTTGATGTCGCCAGAAACGCTGCAAAATGTTTGTGCTTTCTTCGAAGATGCAAGAAAATTTTTTAGGAATGTTCATCAGTTTACCCTTGAGCCCAATTTCGGAAGTACTGTGAAGTACAGAGATTATTTCTTTAGTCGTACAACACGTATGTGGAATGCTTTACCAGGCTCTATTTTTTCCCCTCATTTTGACATTCTGAACTTCAAAACTAATGTACATCGGTATCTCCTTTTTAATCCTTCCCTATTTTCCTAAAGCACGCACTGTGCTTGTCATATTAAGGGTAGCCAAAACCCCTTTAGTTCGGGTTTATTATAAAAAAAACGGCACTTGCCATACAATTTTTTGTACGATCTTAGTTTCGAGATAATTAAGATTAAACGGATCTAATGATTTCGATAAAAAAATGTGTGCAGTTGTCTACATTTTGGTCCAACATTTTTTTTTACATAATTTGTTATTAACTGTAGCTACCATACAACCATTTTTTTATTTTGTACTTTCTCATATTTCGTAAACGGATGACGATTTTTTTCGAAATAATATTTTTAAGCTTATATTATTAAATACATAAAATTGCCTCACCAATTTTTTTTTATAAAAAAAATTAAGAAATTTAGTAAAAAACTTACTTTAAAAATGCATACTATGTGATCGAACATAAGAGCAAGTACTTGCGACCCTGTCAAATTTACAAATACAACAATGTAAACAAATGGGATTTAAATAAAGCTGATCGACTTATTTTATCAAAAACAAATACATTTAGCTTTTGCTTTCGATCAATTAAGGTTTGTTCCATATTTTGACTCATTTATTTTGCTATTTTGGTTTATCCATGATAATAGTCTTCTTTGAAATATGATCGTGTAGATTTTTTAATGATGCATTTCGAAAGGAGATTCCTCTGTAATTTCCTGGTACACTAAAACTACCTTTGTTATGAATAGGGAACAAAATTGACTGCTTGAAAGTTTCTGGTATACTTCCAGTTCGAAGATTTTGTTATACTGCAGTGTAATATCATAAATAAATTCATCTGAAGCATACTTAAAAAATTCTGTTGGCAATCCATCTAATCAAGCAGCTTTACTTAATCGCCAAAAATAATTTTACTGCTGCCATTGTGATCGTTGCATCTAGAATTTCGTCCTGATTGTATTGCCAAACTTTACTTCCTTTGTGCAAGTGTGCCGCTTTGGCCGGACTAAGAATGCAATACCTTGGAAGTGCTTTCTTTTCTGATCTAAAAGAATTGTCTGATAAAAAAGTTAAAAACTTTATCTGTTCACTCGACGGGTCGAAATAGCTCTAGCAAGGTTTTGCCCTAGCTTTCGTAGTATACATTTTGTTTATTTGCGAGTATAGGTACTATAAGGCAAGTTGTGCATTCGTAAACAAAAAAAGTTCTAACCATCAAACATGATATAACGATCATAGAGAAGCCTAAAAAAGTGATCGGCAAAAAATATCTGTCTGTCAGTTTGTCTGTCAGTCTGTCCGTCTGTAAGTATAACGGGCTGTAGTCTAAACGGCTTAAGCGATTGCTTAAGTATGTGTGATTCCTTTGGCATTCCTCAGAGGGGAAATTGAAATTTTATTTTTAGGCCTAAAAATAACGGGACCTGCCATATAACCCTTAAAGAAAGTCTTATTTTTCTCGAAAACGGCTCGCACGATTTTGGTAAAAAATGTTGATAATTTTTTTGTTGGTACTAGCCATCATTTGATGCGAACTAAGTTTACGGGAAATCACTAATAACAGTACCTTTCATATAACGTTTTTTTTTTTTTTTTTAATTTTTGGCTTTCTCGGTAACGATACTATTGATTTCTGTCAAATTTTATATCTGAGAAGATCTAGGTACCCAAACAAATTCTGCATATCAACATTTTGAATAACTTTTTTTTCTAATTAAAATTAATTTTTTATTTTTCTTATTTTGAAAAATCAAATTTAAAACTAATAAAAAAATAATTTTAAATTTTATAATCACATGTATATTAATAAACTCTAAAAAACTGCATACTAAAATTTAAAAAAAAAATGGTTTCAAAAAACTAAAAATAAAAAAAACAGGATTTCATCAAAATCCGTCCCACTATTTTCCTGGTATTTTTTATTAAATTTTCTTTTATCCATGGCATCTATGTATAATCGTGTTCTTGTTTTTTTTCAAAAACCTATTAAAGTGATGGTTTTGGCAGTTTTTATAAGTTTAAAAAACGATTTTTACCCACCTATACACATTCAATTTCATTATATACATTATGTATACATAGGTATACATAAGTACATATTTAGTTACATATTACCTTCCTAATTTACATAATTAAAATCCATTTAAATATATTTTTTTTCCGTGGGTAGGTGTTAAACCTTCAAAAGGCTCTATGAGGACCGATGATGACCGTGCTCATAGGAGTGTGAGTGTGAGATTCTTACTGCACTAAACACACCTCCTCCTCCCGATTGCAACTAAGTTGAAACTTATCTAGCAATTTATTTTTAACGAATTTATTAACGTTTTGCAGGTAACTATCCGGTGATAGTTCCTGCTTATACCGCGATTTTAAAGCGGATTCTCGTTTAGTGCACCAGATCGGAAGGCTTAGTCATTCGCAGGCGATTCGTCTCATCGATAATTTCGATTATAGTACTATTACAGTGTTGTAAAAGCCGTTATCTATGATTTCGGTCAACATTTTTTATTTCATCGCGAACCGTGTGAATCCGGAGATCTCTGTGAAGATCTTCGTTTCTAATGTGCCAACGTGCGCTCACAAACGATCTTATTTTCAAATGTTTGTAAGATATTTAAATTAGAATCTCGCGTACAACCCCAGAGTTGTATACCGTAATTCCAGACAGGCTTAAGCACCTGCCTGTACCAAATTAGCTTGTTTTCGATACTGAGCTTAGGGTGTTTCCCGAGCAACCAGTACATATCTCTGACTTTATTATTTAACTCTTCGCATTTCTTTTTAACATGCGGTTTCCATTTTAATTTCGCTTCTAAAATCATTCCGAGATATTTTACTTCATTAGCAAACGGAACTTGAACCGTATTAACAAATACCGGCAACCTATTAATTTTTTTATACGTAAAATCTACATGGACTGATTTTACTTCGTTAAGCGATATCCGCCATGTTTTTGTCTATTCACTGACATTATTCAGAGCTTTTTGTAATTTAGTCGTAGCATCATTTATCGTTTGGCCCACTGCTAGTATTGCAGTGTCGTCAGCAAACGTGGCTACGATAGTGTCTTCTGTTTGAAGTATATCACGTGTAAATAATAATGAGAGACACATTTATTTATTTATTAACATCAATTAGAGATCTTAAACATCTTCAATTAGACTATCGAATATATAAACAAAAAATTAATAAGTAAATATTTGGTTATATACTTTGGTAATAATATTATACATACACGATAAATATAAAAAGCTAATTTAAAAAGTACAAGAGTAAATTATTTTTTAAAGTTAATCTACTTGAATGAAAATTGAAATCTACATATACAGAAATACGGTTAGTTTCTCTAACACAGCGAGTTATAGGTTCATTTAGTGCATAATTAACCCTGTGATCATTTTCTCGGAGCAGGCTTCTTTCTCTTAGCTGTCGAGATGGTGCGTAAATATCAACTAAAGATAAAAGAAAAGGGCATTTAATATGATTATTTAAAATATCGCTAATGAACATAATTGAAAAGACTTTTCGTCTGTTTGCAAGCGACTGAAGGCCAAGAAGTTTGCATCTAGTAGGGTAGTGGGGAGTTTCGATGTTCCAACCTAATTTCCATATTACAAATCGAGTGAACTTTTTTTGAATACTTTCAATTCTTTTGGAATGAATGTTATAGTAAGGATTCCATATCACACAGCAGTATTCTAAGATGGACCTGATATATGCCGTATATAGGGATTTTAGAGTATATGGATCCTTAAGGTCTGTAGAGTTGCGTTTTATAAAACCTAACATGGAGTTAGCTTTAGCTACAATGTATTCCACATGTTTAATAAAGTTTAGTTTTGAATCAAAAACTACACCAAGGTCTTTTTTTTCCGAAACTCTATCTAGAACATGATTTTCAATTTTGTATTCGTAGAAGACTGACGAAAAATTTCGACAAAAAGAAAAGCTGTGGCATTTAGAGACGTTTAATATAGGTACAATATTGGACATAAGACACTTCCTTGTGGTAGCCAAGCCACTACTCTTACTCTAAAAAGTCTATTCTCTAGATATGCTTTTAGAAGCGTATAAAGTGCATCAGGCAGATTTTATCTTAATTTAAAATGTAGGCCTTCGTGCCACACCTTATCAAAAGCTTGCGACAAGTCTAGGAAGACCGCCGAACAAATTTTCTTTTCTTTAAGAGTTTTCTCAATGACGTCAGTGATCCTATGCTTGCTTCTATATCCGAACTGATGTTCAGGTATTAGTCGCTTTTCTTCTATTATTGGCTGCAGGCGCAGAAGTAATATTCTTTCAAAGACCTTAGATATTACGGGCAGAAGCGTAATAGGTCTATAAGATTTCGTATCATGTGATGGTTTTCCTGGTTTAAAAACCATTGTAACTTCCGCAACCTTCGATTGGCTCGGAACGTACTTTAGCCTTAGAGTGGCATTTATTATATAAAGAAGATTAATTAACCCTTTGCGAGGAAGCATTTTGAGAACTTCGGCCGTAATTAGGTCATATCCTGGAGCTTTCTTATACTTAAGCTTTCTTATTTCTCTACTTAATTCGGCAAGGGTAACATTTCTTGTAATGTAATTTTCGCTTGAGTTAGAATTTATATTTGAATTTTCGTTGAGTACTTGCCCATCAAAAGATTTAAATGTGTTCTCCAGGTAATCCGCGAAAACGTTAGCTTTCTCTTTGTCGCTTTTTGCCCATTCGTTTTGATCATTCTTAATCGGAGGCGCTGGAAGCTTTGGTTTCTACGTTACCTTAATAGCTTTCCAGAGTGAGTAGTTGGATTCTTTTCCTGCTGTCAAGCTTTCAAGATAATTTCCAACTTCAGAATTTTTGAATTCTGCTATCGTCTTTTTTAGTAAATTACACAAGCGATTTAAATTTACCTTGTGTTGAGGAGCTCGAGTTTGCTGCCATTTCTTACGTGCTTTTCGTTTCTCTTTTACTAAATATTTTATTTCCTGCGGATATTTTAGGTTTTTAAAGCGCGGCATTTCTCTTTGGTACGGGGTGTTTTTCTATGCGGCTTGTTGTACGATATTGACGAAGTTATCTACTGCGTCTTCAAGTTCGAGAGGCGTTTGTAGTGAAACCCTCAATTCAACGTTATCCTCTATTTCTTCCTTAAAACCTTCCCAGTTGGTTTTCCCATTGGTTAGCGTGGGTGGTTTTTCATTTTTAACAAGATTTTCGCTCATAGTGAGAATAACAGCAGAATGATCTGAGAAAAGATCAAAGCTTTCTGTTATACTAATTTTATTTGAGGGTATTCCTTTGACCACAAAAAAATCAATAAGGTCAGGTATTTTTGATGGATCAGTCGGCCATTAAGTCGGGTTGCCAGTCGAACGGAAATCGCAATTATTTTCCATTACCGCTTCGTAGAGCATATGTACATTTGTAGGTAGGCACCTATGAAACTATTACTTGAATCATGCATTCGACAATTCATTATACTAAGAATCAAGGTAATCTTAAGCTACTTTGGCTTTAAACCTGCATATGGTAACTAGCCTAGCTACCTACTAACAGCCTCAGTGGTTACACTCAAATTGTCGTGCATTTTATTCAAATTTACAAAGAAATTTAAAATTTGAGTTGACTTCCAGATCTAGACTTCCTTTTTTCTGTTGTACGATCTAGAGTTGCATAGGGGTTTTTAACAATTGCTTCCAAGGAATCTATTACTAATACTCCGTTTTCTTTCTCCAGTTCTACTTGCAGGCCTTCATTAAGCGAGCAATTATATATTTCTATCATCTATTCTTGTAGAGATCACTAATGGAAGATGATCAGTCAAACGCACTCCTTCTACAACCATATCATCAATAATTGACTATTGACATTTCTGTTCAGTAAGGTTTCATAAATTCATCAATTCATCATGAACCGTTTAACGCCGGGACAACGCTTCCAAACTGTAGAAATCTATTAGGAAAAAAATAAATCTGTTCGCGAAGTTCATTTTACGGCCAACATAATCGGCCCAGTGAACAAGCAATTCGTGCATTTATTGATCGTTTTCGCATTAATTTTACTCTTCTCAATTACTATTAACTACTCGTATCAACAAGACAAAGAAATGTGTGTACCGAAGAGAATATTGCCATGACGAATCACCATTACATCAATTAAAATTGACTGTTTGGTGCGGATCGAAAGTTCTATCAAAGGGTGAAACGATCTACCCAAGGATTCCAGCCCAGAATAGAAGCCTGCCGTGATAAAAATGGTAATGTCCTAGAAGATACGCAGACGGTGCTGAGAATTTGGAAGGAACACTTTTCCAAGCTGCTAAGCGGCGAAGACTGCCAACCATCCGTTGCTATGCAGAACAACCCATTCAACTTGGACGATGATGGTCAAAATATCCGTCCACCTGGCCTAGAAGAAGTAAGAACGGCGGTATCCAAACTTAAGTCGCACAAGGCCGCGGGTTCAGATGGCCTGCCAGCTGACATGTTTAAGGTAGCAAGAGATGACTTGGTCAGGAGCATCCACCAACCCATTTCTAGAATCTGGTCGGAGGAAAGTATGCCCAATGAATGGAAGCTCGGCATAGTGTGTCCTATTCACAAAAAAGGAGATGTTCTGAACTGCGCCAACTACAGAGGTATAAGTCTCCTCAACATCGCATACAAAATTATGTCGGCTATTTTGTGTATCCGCCTAGAACCTTTTACCAACGACCTGATCGGATCTTATCAGTGTGGCTTTAGGCAAGGAAAATCAACTAACAATCAGATTTTCACACTCCGGCAGATCCTGGAAAAAACCCAAGAATTCCAACTCGATACGCACCATCTCTTCATCGACTTTAAAACCGCCTATAAAGCGGTGATAGAGACGAGTTATACAGAGCCTTGTCACATCTCGGCATCCCTGCCAAACTTGTCCGCTTGTGCAGAATGACAATGAAGGAATCTCGCTGCTCCATCAGAGTCGGTAAGAATTTCACCGACGACTTTGATGTCGAGAAATGTTTGAGACAGGATGATGCGCTATCATGCAATCTCTTTAACATCGTGCTGGAAGCAATTGTGCGCAACTCAAATGTCAACACCAGAGGCACAATTTTTCAAAAGTCCGTTCAACTCCTTGCTTATGCTGATGACATTGACATTATAGGCAGAACAAAGCGAGCTGTCAGTGGAGCATTTGCAAGTATTGAAGCGGAAGCGGCGAAGATGGGTTTGACTGTTAACGAGACGAAAACTAAGTATATGCTGTCATCGAGAAGAGAAGTCCAGCACCATCGACTGGGACAAAACGTCACGATTGGCGGTTATAACTTCGAAGTAGTCAGAGACTTTGTTTACCTGGGATCCACTATTACATCGCACAACAATATCAGTGCGGAGATCAAACGAAGAATCACACTTGCAAATCGGGCTTAGAAAGTATTTGAGTAGTAAAGCCCTCTCTCAAAGAACCAAAGAGACCATATATAAAACTTTATTAATCATCCCAGTCCTGCTGTATGGGGCAGAGGCATGGACACTGACAAAATCGGATGAAAACCAGCTGGGTTGCTTTGAGAGAAAGATTCTTCGAGTTATGTTTGGCCCAGTGTGCATCGGTGGTGAGTGGAGAAGAAGATTTAACGACGAACTTTACGAGCTCTACAGCGATATCAAACTGGTCAAAAAGCTGAAAATACAGCGACTGAGATGGCTAGGTCACGTAGAGCGCATGCACATCGACGCACCAGCCCGACGAGTCTTCGTATCCACCCCCGGTGGACAACGCGACAGAGGAAGGCCTTATCTTAGGTGGCGCGATCAAGTGGTGAACGACCTCAACCAACTTGGTGTGCGTAACTGGTGGCAGCTAGCTAGGGACCGGGCTAGCTGGAGAGGTTTGCTGGTTGAGGCCGTGATCCATCCTGGATTGTGAGCGCCATCTAAAGTAAAGTAAGTAAGTAAGTTTGGTGCGGATTACGCGTTGGCGTCATCCTCTTTTCTTATTTCTTTCGAAAGTTTATCGAGCCATGTTGACTGATTTTTTGTTTATAAAAATTAATCAGCAAACATCCATAATGTCTTGTATTATTATTAAAAGCTATCAAGCTTTTAAAAAAATACCCGTTAAATTAAAATGCAATAGAGAACAGGACAACAGATAATGGAAATCCCTGGAGGATTCTGTTATGTAGTCTGTATGTGGCAGAATTAAAATTATTAGTTTTTATAAAAAAAAATCTCTATTTTTGGGGGGTTTTGGTCAAATCCCCATTCTTTGAATTTATTCAACGCGACATGGATTCCTATTGTGTCGAACGCTTTTTCAAAGTCTATATGGTGAGTATTGATTCATGGTTCTTGGAGCTCAGTGCTCTAAAAATATAGTTATAGTCATCTAAAAAAAGTAGGGCGTCTGTGCATCCACATAGTCATATAATAGCCGTGTTTTTTTTATCGCCAATAACTCATATGGTTCACCCCATTAAAATAAAACGATCTGGGTTATGTACTTAAATGTACCCTCTGTTCGCCGAATTTAATACTAATATTTGCAAACCCAGATAGAAACTTGGATATGTTGTTTTTGTAATACGTGTTAAAATATAATCCAGCCCCAGATCCGTAGATAATAAAACGCATCTAATAAGTAGTTAGTCTAAATCACAAAAAATATACAGTAATATCTCATTTTTGTATATATTTTCAGAGAATTAAAAAATGAAATTGTGCAAGTGACCGCTATGGATTTGGGTCTCAAAAACACACTCTTCGATGAATCCTTACTTGCTGATGGATGGTTGGTTGGATTGGGCGGTGTGTCTGTAATGGTCTGTATGTGGTTGTATACGTCATCATTGTTTGTTACCGGAATGACGTGCATAGCAGTGATATTTTCCTTAGGATTAGCCTACTTTATTTATACATTAGTATTCGAAATGACATTCTTTCCATTTATGAATTTACTCGCTGTGGTTGTGATTATTGGTGAGTAAACCATCAAATTAAATGTCTAAAAAAAATAGATGATTCTTATTTGGTTTTTCTTAGGAATAGGTGCCGATGATGCATTTATATTTTTAAAATTATGGCAATGCATACTGGCGGAAAGAATAACAAAGTCTTCTAGCACAAATTCGCATTCTACATCTGTGATGGATACAGAATATTCGGAAACCTTGCAGTATTTAATGGCTACAACGCTAAGTCATTCGGCGTTGTCGATGTTTGTTACATCATTGACAACAGCTGCCGCTTTTTATGCATCTTATCTTAGTTCTATTACTTCGATTAAATGTTTCGGGTAAGTTGAATTTTAATTTTTGAAGTAAAACCATTAAATATTTGTTGTTTTTATTTTTTTAGTATTTTTGCTGGAACAGCTGTTATGTCAAATTTTTTTTTAATGGTAACTTGGTTACCAGCTACTGTTTCTATTATGGAACGAATATCGTGTGATTGTGGAAAGTGCATATCACATAGAATTTTTCAAAAAATAAACAAGTCAATTAATCATTTCTGCAGAATATTAGAAGAAATAACTGTTAACGCTGTACTCAAATTTCCCATTGTGTGGGTTGTTTTCTTTAGTAAGTTATCAATCTAGATATACAAATTTGTATAATATTTATTATTGTTTTCTTTTAAATAGGTACTATTGGCATTGGTAGTGGAATTGTTGTTTTATATTATCCTGGTATTCAATTGCCAGACACATCTGAATTTCAACTTTTTGTTAATTCACATCCATTCGAGTTGTATGATTCAAAGTTTAAAAATGAATTTTCATTTGAAAGAATTGTTCCAGTAAGTATATTATTTTAACTTTAAATATACTTATTTTGAAAATGAAAGTATATTAACTTAACTTTAAATGCACTAATTTTAAAAGAGAAAATATATTATTCTCTGAAAAATTAACGTGAGAATTGTGAAAGTATAATTTTAAAGAGATATGTAGACACACTAACTTGTGAATTGCCGCCCATCTATTAAAGTTTGTCATTTGTTGGATAGTTCAATAAAGCATACTTTCGGTCAGATCCTCTATTATTAAAGGTATATTTAGATTTGACCCTTTATTTGGTCGCCATCCGCAGCCTGAAATTGAAAAGAATATGCAAATTGTTGATCGAATTAAACGAAGCAAATTCATCAAAATCATGTGATTTGTCCCTAAGAGTGTCTTATGTGATCACAAAATGGAAATCTATATTCTTTTTCTGTTTATTATGTTACTTTTTTATCAGATAACACCCGAAGTAAGGTATGTTGAGGTCTTTACTGAGCTTAACCATCTGGCTCAGCTTATAGATGAGCCAACTCGATTCCCTAACGTTACAAGTCAAACCGCCAAAAATCTAGATTTGTTTCTTACCTCTGACAAATACAGTGTATGTATATGATCACCTCTAAGCACATGAGACCATTGTATCATATCTGTAAAATTTCGCCTGCCAACACCTCAGTTAAAGGAAAAATCAACTAAGAACCGTTTGGCATTATGAGAAAGCCAACTGACATGGTCTCAATAATTTCTTCGGAAACTTTAACTGATCATTATGGTAGTGACTATGGTCCAGCGCAGATATGGCAACAAATTTAATTCTAACAGGAAAACCGGAATAAGTTCAAATAAGCTAGAAATGTTTGCAACGGTCATATTCAGAAAACAAAATTTTTGCATGAACAAAAATTAAGGCAACAAATACTACAATTTGCCAAATGTAGTACAAATTGTTGGTCATATGTAAAAAAAACATTCGAAATACAACTGAGTCTTCAGTTCCAACGCTCGACTTTAATGACACCCCTTTTGTCAACTCAAGTGAAAAAGCCAATTTGCTTGCAGCGCAGTTCACTGTTAATTCGATGCTGCCAAAAAGTATTATGACTACTCCAGTACTTGAGAGCGTAAATGATTTCATGAGACGAATCTTCTTTCTCACTCGTGCAGTTGCTAAAATCATTATATACCGCTTTCACACGCCACATCGATCTATCATGTCGACGAAGTAGTTTGTTGTTGCTTGAGCATTCACACGCACATATGTACGTCGATGTATAATTGTATGTTAAAACCAGCTGGAAAATAGAAAAGTTGTCAAATTTACTTTAAAAAAAAATAAATTATTGAAGTAGGCCATATAATTTTCAAGAATTAAATAAGCATATTAATTTTATATGAAAGAAAAATGCAAATAAGATAACTCCAAATTATGAACATGAGCAGAAAACAACAAAAAACAAAAACAAGACAGATACACTTCGATCTCCAGAATTCGAACTGCTGTGTCGACACAGTTTCTTTTCACACGACCAAATAACCGTGCCGACACTATAGATCGACAAATTAGTTCGCGGCGTGTGAAAGCGGTAATAGACTTTGATGTACAGAAATCCCTTGGGCCGGATAGTATCCCTCCTATCGTTCTGAAGAGGTGTTCTTCAAAGCTGAAAAAACGAAAGCTTTTCCATCTGTCCTACTCTATTGGTCTCTTTCCGAGTGGATGGAAAACACATTTTTACAGCATGTGCATAAAAACGGCGAATCTTCTTTACTCTTCAACTACTTCTATGAAATAAAATGAGAAAACACTCGAGAATTCAAGTGATCAAATTGTTAAAACTTCTCGATTATTTGTATTTTCCTACTGCGTTTTTTGTATTCCTTTTCAATACGAAGATTTGATTTTAGTACACATAAATGAATTTCTCGCTCAAGTTATCATTTCTTTCAAATGTGCCAATCACTACCACAAGGAAATAGTAGATAAAACTTGAAGATTGATGTTTTGACAGTTTTAACACCAGTTACCCACAGAAATTTTCAATGTAGGGAAATATTACATAAAGTTTAAATTTTTCGGAACTTACCGCGTTAAATGTTAGAATTATTTTCAATTTCTTTTTCCCGACGTTTCGAAGAAGTTTCAAACTTCACGGTCAAAAATTTAAACTTTATGTAATATAATTATCATTCGCGAAAATAATAACCTAAAATCTCATAATGTAGGGAAAGTCTTTCTCCTACATTTTGACAGTCTTTGTAGTAATTATTTCGAGTTTACAAACGGAATTTTATGATTACTTATACAAATTGTTACGAATTCGCACAAATTCATAAGATAACAAACCTTACTACCTTATTACCAAACCTACTTAAACTAATTTGAGCTAAAAAAAAGTACTCCATTTTATTTCTTGGATAAATTTGAATTTATGAGAAAAAAAATTTTTAAATCTGTTGAGCGATTTTTGAGGAAAAAGTTTCTTTTTTAAACTATTTGAAAGCATTTTTCAAAAAAAAAATTCAAAAACGCCAATGTATTCAACAAATGCATATAACTATAATTTTTGAAAAAAATTTAATGAGCAGTTTTCAAAATATAATTTTTTTTATTTTTTTAATGCTTTTAAAAATACAAAAAAAATTTAATTAAAAATATTTGTAAGCAGTTTAAATTGGGCGAACTAAACCTAAATATGTGTGAAATTTCGAAAGAATCGGTTAAATGATAGTCGAAAGCAAAAAAAAACGGTCCTATGGAAAGTACCGTTTTTAGATTTTTTCAACCATATGATCGGTCGTACCTAAAAAGCTGCACTGATTTTTTTATATCAAAATCGTCAGAGCCGTTTCCGAGAAAAATAGGCTTAAACGTAACGGTTATATGGCAGCTACCAAAATTTTCAATTTCCCCTCTGTACAATACCTAAAAAACTATATACCAAGCTTGAAGCAATTCGTCCCAGCCGTGTGAGCTGTAGGTGTCTATACATACATGCAGACAGACTGACAGATTGACATACAGACGGACTGAATTTTTAAAAACAATTAATTTTGCATTATATTACATTATTGCTCAAAGGGATTTGTTGCATCTCTTATATTCTTCAAAATGCCATTATTATCATCACTATCAGTGTTATAAAATAAATCTGTAGGTACTTATCATTTTTAATTTATGTAATTTAATTTTTAAATTTTTTTACTGGATTTAAACTGAAATAAATTTACTGCAAATATTGTGTTTCAAAATGTAAATATTTTCCTGTGAAACTTCAAGTCAACGATAAGCGAAGTTAGCTACAATATTTTAGAAGTTTTTAACTAAGTTGGTTTTTATTTGGACTTTGGAGAATTTTTAAAAAGTGATTCTCATCAGCTTTATTGGTTGTAATGATGATTAAATGAAAGCAATTTTCATTCTTCAGGGGTTAAAAACGTTAAATTTTAGGATTTTTACTTTTTTGAATTACTGAATAATTTGTTTAAGACACATAAAAAAAAAACAGATTAAAAACAGATTTTGAACACTTCACATAAAACGTAGACTAATCTTCAAATGTGAAGTGTTCAAAATCTGTTTTTAATCTGTTTTTTTATATGTCTTAAACAAATTATTGTTCAGTAATTTAAAAAAGTAAAAATCTTAAAATTTAACGTTATACACCCCTGAAGAAGACGGCAACCACCGTCGAAACGTTGGGAAAATAAAATGAAAATTGCTTTCATTTAATCATCATTACGACCAATAAAGCCGATGAGAATCACTTTTTTAAAATTCTATAAAGTCCAAATAGAAGTTAGCTACAATTAAAAGGATGCGTTCAGACATTTTAAGAGTCATGACATGTTTTTGACTTTCAGTAGGGTTCCCGAGTGACACCTTACACGACTCGTATTAAGGAATAGGCCCCTTGTATCCACGCCTGGTCTCTCGTATTATCTGCGGACCACAGATTTAATAGGGAGAATAACCCTTGATACACTGAAAGTATTATAGTTTAGCTACATATATACCTACCTATTATTTGAAATATACAACAAAACAATGCTATTTAAATTTAATAATTAAAACAATGGGGGTGGCCGTGGCGCGATGGTTGTGTGTTCGCCTGTCAACCTCATGGTCATAGGTTCGATGCCTGCCGTAGTCTATGTCCTCTTATTTTTCCATTAAAAATCAATTCTAAAATAAATGTCATACAATAAGTTGCTGGTTTACGCATTACATGCTGTTTAGGAATAGCACTAACATGTTATTGAGTAAATCTAGTATACCGATGAATATGACAACCAATAAAAAAAAAAATAATGCGAATTATAAGAGACATAGATAAATAAGACACGGAAACTTCTCCGCAATAGTGCAGCCGCCATCCCTGGAGATAAAATCTCAGACAACAACCACCTACAGTCTCAGAACATCGCGCCACACATCTTTCCTATCCTTCTATCTCTTCCTTAAACTCACGCTGCGCTGTGTTGAAATATTTAAAGGGTAGCATCCCTTGAGCGCATGTAGATTATAAAAAAAAATTGCATTTAGCCAAGATCTAATTCACAGTGAACTAAGAAAATACGTAATATAAATTAAATAAAAACAATATATTTGCAACATTCTTATCTGATCTGATCTAATTCACAGTGAACTAAGAAAATACGTAATATAAATTAAAGAAAAACAATATATTTGCAACATTCTTATAATTATTGTTACATTGTAATAGTCAGAATTTTCGAAAATAATTTGAAAAATTCGTTATGTCTGCAAAATTACCGTAACAATATCAGTTTTGATACATTTCTTGTTTTTTTCTTTCTATTTTTTATCATCAGTCACTAGATAAGCTTCCAATGAGATTCGTATGGGGTATTCTGCCCATAGATGACGGCGACTACGCAAATCCAGCATCTCATGGGAGACTTCACTTTGACAATAATTTTAATATATCATCGAAGGCATCACAAATATGGCTATTCAACTTTTGTAAACACATCAAACATCAGCCATTCTATCAGCTCACATTGGGCATGCTATTGCCGAACTGTTTTATCGAGAGTTTTATCTCTTACATGAGTCGAATGTATGCATATCATTTAAATAAGAATCTTATAGTTTTTACATAACATCTTTTTATTTTCAGATGCATTGACAGCATAGATCTGACAGATCGAACACCTTGCTGTGACATCTCGAAATTTCCCTTTGAACCAGATGTATTTGAATACTGCCTGCCACATATTACCCATTCTCTGTATGCTAGACCGAAAATCTTTATGCCTGGAGTTGCAGGACCCAAATTTATGGCGGCACCGGATAACTTTCAAGATGAAAACGCAACCCAAATTCCGCCAATTGTAAAGGCAATTGTCCTTGAGTTCGAAAGCAATGTTTCATACTCAATGTCATACTCAACAATTAAAGAATTTGTGAACTCAGTGGAGGCATGGTTTGAGACGGAACTTAAGACTGCACCACCTCAAATGCAAGGTGGATGGTTTATAAGCGAACTGAGTTTTTATGACTTGCAGGATACACTTTCTAACGGAACTATAAACGCAATTATTATGTCAATGATTGCGTCATTGGTGGTGCTATTATTTGTTACATTGAATGTTCTGATAAGCCTTTATGCGGTTGTAACGGTAACTTTTACTATCTTTACAACAGTTGCAATACTTATACTTCTCGGTTGGAAGTTGAATATATTGGAGAGTGTTTCAGTGAGTACTGCAATTGGATTGGCTGTTGATTTTAGTATACACTATGGCATACATTATCGTTTATCACCAACAAATGAACGGGAAGCGGCAACTCGCTACGCTTTGACACGTATCGTTGGCCCAACTGCTATGGCTGCTTTAACAACAGCTTTGGCTGGGGCTTTTCTGTTGGGCTCCGATTTGTTGCCATACATTCAAATTGGAGTCTTTTTAGTTGTGGTTGTAACAGTAAGCTGGTTATATGCTACTTTCTTCTTGATGAGTATATTACAGCTTATCGGGCCGCAGTATGGATTTATGCAGTTTAAATTGCCTAAATTTAAGAAAAGGCCGACAAAAACTGGTGGTGGATACTATGAAAGGTAAGTACAGTTATGATTTACATAAAATTAGGCTTTTTTTTTAAATATATCAAAAACGGGTTCTTTTAGGGAGACAATTTGTGTTTTTTAATTTTTTTTTAGATTTTTCCATAGCATCGAATTCTATACAAATTCGGTTGCAAACTAATCATGGTTCTATAGGAGCTTTCGCTTATTTTAATTTTATTTCTTATTTAATTAGAAAATATTCCTTTAGTTGTTTAGTACTGGGTTCCAGGTCAATATATAATAAAAGATATAGCAGATGAACTGGAACGGAAGTGGTTTATATCAAATGGGAATAGAAGTAGCCAATTAGATAGGGGCCCTAATGCTGTGATTAAAAGGAACATAGACCTAATATTGAAAGAGCAAATCAATAACTCCTGGGTGTCCACGAACGACTGTGTCGTCGTTTTAGGCGTACAATTAATGACAAGAAACTCAGTAGATTTTACCACTGAGTTTTTTTTATCCGGTGCAAATCTTCAAAAGACATCGATACCGAGTAGCGTGGAACTCTTATCGCGTCAAAACCACCGGTAGGACAGGTCAGAAGCAATCTATGAAAGATCGGCACATTTTGGGAAGTTTAAATTTTTAATACTTTCCCATTGCTTTTTATAATCAGCTCATGAGGCTTTTCTTAATATCCGAACATTGTCTCGTACATTTACGACGGTTTTAATATTTTTTGGTATTAATATGACTTTGTGATTATTTGATACATACTGTTTTTATTAAAATTGGAACATTATTTAGTTTTTTGTGTGTAAAATGTATAGGCGTCGATTTTGGTTCGATTGCACTTTCAATTTTTGAGTTACCTTTATAACGGATTTATCAGGCACTAACATTGCAATATGAGTAGCAAAGGTGGCATTGAGAGCGTGGTTGTCCACTGGAATATCCCTAAGTATATAGCAGATACAGGGTTGGTGCTAGGTAAACTCTAAAGAGTCGGTTCGTAATATAGTATTTAGGGTTTCGTAGAACTGCCTAGGATGGTCCCTATGCAGTTTGTACTCATGTCTCTAGTGTGAAACCTTGTCAAAGACTAAACAACATCTAAAAATAAAACAGAACATACTTGTTTTTCTTCTGGTGCCTTTTCTACAATATCCGTAATTTGATGCCCTTGGTATATCGTGGAATATTTTATTGTCCAAACTGATGGTTCGGAATGAAACTTTTGTAAGCCTGTTCAACAAGAGCAGTTTTTCGAAGACTTGCCATGATTGGTATGAGTGATATTGGTCTGTAGGATGTTACTTCTGTTGGTGGCTTAACTTTGTTTCGGTATAGCAATTGCTTCTGTCGCTGAGTAAAAAGAAAATTACAACCTTGATATGTGTAGTAACGAAACATTGAGTTCATTAGTATGATAACCACTAGATTGGGTGTATTGCAACTTTATTGCTGTCAGGATTGCGAAACATCTGCTCTGCGCTTGTCCAAACCTATAAATAAATCGTCTCCATCACTTCATAAACAGGTTTGTTGGAGAACTGGACGATCTAGCACAGGTCAAAATGGCAAGCTTGAACAAATGTATAGAGAACGCGAGTTGGTTCGCTAAAAGATTCAGTTTTTGTGAACTTACTTTACTTTACTTTAGATGGCGCTTACAATCCAGGATGGATCACGGCCTCAACCAGCAAACCTCTCCAGCTAGCCCGGTCCCTAGCTAGCTGCCACCAGTTACGCACACCAAGTTGGTTGAGGTCGTTCACTACTTGATCGCGCCACCTAAGATAAGGCCTTCCTCTGCCGCGTTGTCCACCGGGGTTGGATACGAAGACTCGTCGGGCTGGTGCGTCGATGTGCATGCGCTCCACGTGACCTAGCCATCTCAGTCGCTGTATTTTTAGCTTTTTGACCAGGTTGATATCACTGTAGAGCCCGTAAAGTTCGTCGTTAAATCTTTTTCTCCACTCACCACCGATGCACACTGGGCCACACATAACTCGAAGAATCTTTCTCTTAAAGCAACCCAGCTGGTTTTCATCCAATTTTGTCAGTGTCCATGCCTCTGCCCCATACAGCAGGACTGGGATGATTAAAGTTTTATATAGGGTCTCTTTGGTTCTTTGAGAGAGGGCTTTACTACTCAAATGCTTTCTAAGCCCGAAGAAACAGCGATTCGAAGTGTGATTCTTCGTTTGATCTCCGCTCTGATATTGTTGTGCGATGTAATAGTGGATCCCAGGTAAACAAAGTCTCTGACTACTTCGAAGTTATAACCGCCAATCGTGACGTTTTGTCCCAGTCGAAGGTGCTGGACTTCTCTTCTCGATGACAGCATATACTTAGTTTTCGTCTCGTTAACAGTCAAACCCATCTTCGCCGCTTCCGCTTCAATACTTGCAAATGCTCCACTGATAGCTCGCTTTGTTCTGCCTATGATGTCAATGTCATCAGCATAAGCAAGGAGTTGAACGGACTTTTGAAAAATTGTGCCTCTGGTGTTGACATTTGAGTTGCGCCCAATTGCTTCCAGCACGATGTTAAAGAGATTGCATGATAGCGCATCACCCTGTCTCAAACCTTTCTCGACATCAAAGTTGTCGGTCAAGTTCTTACCGACTCTGACGGAGCAGCGAGATTCCTTCATTGTCATTCTGCACAAGCGGACAAGTTTGCCAGGGATGCCGAGATGTGACAAGGCTCTGTATAACTCGTCTCTATCAACGCTATCATAGGCGGTTTTAAAGTCGATGAAGAGATGGTGCGTATCGACTTGGAATTCTTGGGTTTTTTCCAGGATCTACCGGAGTGTGAAAATCTGATCGTTAGTCGATTTTCCTCGCCTAAAGCCACACTGATAAAATCCGATCAGGTTGTTGGTAAAAGGTTCTAGGCGGATACACAAAATAGCCGACATAATTTTGTATGCGATGTTGAGGAGACTTATACCTCTGTAGTTGGCGCAGTTCAGAGAATCTCCTTTTTTGTGAACTATTAACGCAATATAATATGCCCCTGTGTACGCAACAACCTCTGAGCAGTACACGCTTCGTCTAACCTAGCCAATTTGTTTATTTGTATAGCGTCTTGCATAATCAAGTGCAAAAGTTTTTAACTTACATTATTTTCATTCTGTATTCTTACATAATGAATAATATTCTGGTGAAGTTCAATGAATTAATTAACTATTTAAATAATTTTAAACTAAATTGAGTTATAAAAATATCGTTCTTTTTTAGAATTTTTGAACACAGATTTTTGTGTACATTTCAATTAAAGATTATTTTTGTCTATAATTTTACTAATAAAATATTTTATTTCTTATAGAAAACCAAGCCAAGCAATCGCAAGCGAACAACTGCTAACGCCATCGAGTTCGGCAGTTGGTGATCTACTGAATTCCGAGACACATGAATTAGATTCATTGACATCGAATTCGCTAATAAAACCCATGTCAGAATGTTCTCGGCCGCCAATCGATTTGGATCGCGCATTTATTCGTACAGCATCGACCACAAGTAACAATTGTAAAGATTATCAAAGTCCGTCAACAGGAAGTGCAATAACAATGGTATTGTCTGAAGATCCCAATTACAGAGTTTAACGAAAACCCAGCAAGGGTAAGATTTAAACACTTGTTTTTTTTTTTTTTAATTTGCTAGAACGTATTAAAATTGTTAATGACTTAATACCTGTAGAGGGTGTAAAAAACTTGTTTAAATATATATAATATATCTATGTATATTCCGAAGTGGAAGATATAACAAATACAATTTTTATATTGAGTCGGAAATAATAATAATAAATATAACTTAAAATTCAGGTCAAGCCATTTACTGAAACTAGAAGGCATTTAGTACTTAAAAAATATACATACATTGTGTTTGTGTTTACACATCTAAATAAATTTTAAGCAAAAACAAAATAGAAGAAAACTATAATTATATATTAAATGTTAGTGTTTGTAATGAATAGAAATGTTTTATGTACTTCAACTTTATATAATATTTACTGTTGAAATAAGCTCAAATTAAAATTACGTTCTTGTATTTGATTGAAGAAAAAGTAGTAGTTTATATACATTTTTAACTTAGGAACGCGCGTGCTGTGCTGATATTGATTTGTTAAACGCAAAGCAAATAATTATTATATTGATAAAGCCATAATTATTTTATTAATGCAAAATGAAATAATGCATCCAGTATTCTAAAATTTAAGTGTCAGTTGGTTTCCTTAAATACAGAAAACTTTAACAGAAAATAATAATATAAAAAAATTATGTAATATTAAGTGTTTATTGTGGTAAAAACATAACAGTGAATAATTTAAATAACATAATTTGTTTTATGTAAATTTAACTGTGATAAAGAAATAATGTTTCGTGCAAAATCACTTGTTTTCTTTTAATTATTTTTTTTTCTTCTGCATAACATTTATTAAAGGTTTTTGGAATTGCTATTATTCAAATTTTTAACATGATTTTATTCATTTCAGATTTGTAGCATTATGTTCATAAGAGATGTGTTTCAAATGTATCTAGGCTAGATATGTATATTTATTTTAAAATCTATTTTAATTAGATCACTTCTAATGTCTAATTCGCTCTTGATCCTACTTTGCTCCGACATAGAATAAAATGTATTTATAAAGCAATATTTGCAGCAACACTCACCGGAAATTATTTAAAGTATCATTTTTTGGTAATGATTAGATGTTAAATCATTTTACACATGTAACATATCGCCTACATCCATCCAAAGCTTGAGTATAACTCTCATATGTGTGCTGGTTCTTCCAAAACTCTTCTCTTTGATAGAGTTCAAAATATAGAGCCCTTAAAATTATAGGTGATAGAACTATAACAGAAACATTCACTACTCTTGAACACAACCGTTATGTTTCATTATCTTATCACTATTTCTATAAGCAATATTTTAGGGGAATAGCCAGTTGCCTTTTTTTCCCTTAAAATATTCAACCGTAATACTCACGCTTCTAGGAATGCTCATGACTATAATCTTGAGCCCAATTTCGTACACACTGTCAGTTAAAGAGATTTTGTAGTTAGTCGTACAACACGAATGCGGAATGCTTCTCAATAGTTGTAAAACACGAATGCGGAACGCTTCTCTATTTTTCCCTTCCATTTTGATATTCTGAATTGCTCGCACTGTGCTTCATCATATTAAGGGTAGACAAAAACCTTTAGTGCGCGCACAATAAAAAAAAATATCGTCACTTTTCTGCCAAAATCTCGTAAGTTAAAGATGAAAAATCGTATAACACTAATTATTACCAATATTAATATTTAATTAAAAAGTAAATGAACATTAATTTTTGGTAGTTCTGGCTTAGCGCTGAATACTTTACGAGCTGGAGCGTCGATGTTCATTCGCTATTGGCGTTTTTCTATTATCTCCGAGCAGATCTCTGAGCAGAGACTGAGTAAACCGATTTAGATCTGAGTATAGCATGGTCAGATATCTCAGATTTAATTTTGAAATAAACTTAAGCGCAGAATTGTCATATATTATTATAATTGTTCTTATTAAAACTTATTTACCAGCAAATCCAAAGCTTTCGTTTTCCGAATTCATTTTTGTTTTGTAATTGGTTTTACTTTAGTGATTATTTTTAAAATTATGAGTAAGGTTAGCCGCACCCAGCACTTTGCTCCGTTTGATCGGTCATTTTATTCTGAGCTAATGGTTCATACCCCGATTTAGCTGTGATTTAAAAAAGAAACACGAGTTGAGAGATTAAATGTGTCTGAGCTAAAAAAGGAAGACAGATTTTATCTTGACAGCTGAGTTCTTTACTCGGACCTAAAAAAGAAAAACGCCATATATATGCCCTAGCCATCTTAACCGTTGACTAGGGACACGTCACTATAGAGCTCGTATAATTCGTGATTGTATCGTCTTCGCCAGGTGTCATTTTTTCTATCCACACAAGCCGATCAATACATCGTGCTTAGTACATTTGTCTCGAAGGCACCAAGGGAGCTTTCATCCGCCTGGGAGAGGATCCATGCTTCTGCACCATAGATCAAGACCGGGATGATTAGAGTCTTGTACAGCGTATCCTTGGTACTACTCGATAGGGACTTCATTTTCAATTGCTTATTAAGCCAAATGAAGATCCGATTAACGAGTTATTCTACGCTTGATTTCAACCGCAATATCAAGGTAGATAACAACTTCACTGATCACCTCAAAGTTATCTATCAATAGTCTACAATGTGGCTTAATTTTATATCATATGATGAATTAAGCCTACCTAGTCCAATTGTAGTTTTTAATCTCGGTTTAAATTTATATTGTCCGGTCATTTTAGCAGTCTAATTTCAATTGTAGTATAATTTCACGTGACCATGATATCAAATAATAAACATAACAACTACAACTACTTTAATGTTATAATTAAATCGAACTATTTATTGCACTTTCCAAAATTTGTTTAGTTAAAATTACAATTAAATAAAGCTTCATTCTGAACAGTGAAACTTTCAACTAGTGGCATCTGCCCGCTTTACAAATATTCAACTATATCACATTTAATGGATATATTTGGACAACTTTGTCCAACAACACTGCGGCCACGATAATGTGGTTGCTTTTCTGTTAGAAGCTTTCTAAAAATCGGTAAAATTGCCGTCTCACCATCCAACAATTCAGATTCCGAACTGGCATTATACATCGAAGACTCAGTTTTGATACGATGCTTACGTTTATCTGGAGCCACATTGGGCGATGAGTGATGATGGGCAGCATGTTGGATCGTCTTTACTAACTTTCGTTGTTGCACGCATTGAGTGGCTGGTGGAGTTGGCTCCTTCTCTCGCTCACTGTCCGTTTCACTTTGACATACTGTGCCCTTTTGTGGCTTGTGTCGATGCTTATTGCGATTCTTCTCTGATACCGAACGTTGAATTGGTGATGTTGTCTGGTCATACGGAACAATGTGACTGTGTTCTGTACAGCGCTGTGGGTTTGGATAGTTGCGTGGCGATTGCCGCGAATGTTGTTTTGCATGCGAAAGGGTGTGCGTATCCCAAAGATCGCTCTGCGATACTACAAAACCAGATTTGAGTCCAGCTCCCATGCTCACACGCCTGTTCTCAATTGGAGCTGTAATAAAAAAAATTGCAATCATATTTTTTGTTCTTGTTACATTTTTTTTTTTAAATTTACTTTTAACAACATTGTTTGCCTTAACATGAGGACCTCCGTGAGGACAGGCATTATTCAAATCTGTGTTGGATGTTGAGATAGCATTTGTTGAAGAAATTCGATGATTTTGATTATATTTGGATTTTGATGTCGGAGTTTGACTTCCATTTTCCTAAGGAAATTATTTTTATTCAATATTGTTAGATATTTATTATATGCTTATATTACAAAAAAAATTCAGTAAAAGAATCTATACATAGGTACAATAATAATATATTTTTATTTTTAGGAAAAGCTTAATGTACCCGTATATCCTTGGTTGAATCTGATTTGAAAAGATTTGTGGACTGTCTTCGTTCTCGAAGACCAGACTCGTCCCGTTTTATATTGTTGCATTCTTGTTGCTTTGCTGTTGTTATAGCTCCAATATTAGCCTCCGTCTGAGCCGAAACCGAATTTCGTTTTTCTATAACCGGTGTTCGTTGGTATATAACGTTATCCTCTGTTTTAGGTTTTGGTTGCACAATAAGATTTGCTTGCAATGGTTGTTGTATTGGTGCTGTTTCTTGCATAGGAGTGGCATTTTTCTTCTTTCTGTTATACAATTTATTATTGATAAGCTTACTTAGACTAAAATAATATAAGATTATGTTATTTTTTAATTTAAAAGCACAAAACAAATGGAAGCATCGACATCCACATTTGAAAACATCGACAAAAATTTTCGGATGTGTTTTGTATTTGCAATGTTGAAATTAAAGTGGCTATCGGCACTCGCCCAGTACAGTCGTGTTTTCAATGTCTCTTCATTGGTTTAATTTTTTTTTCGTAAATTAATAATATTTATTACATTTGTAAATCACCAACTCTGTGACCCAAATAAACCTGCCTGATAATTTATTGTTTTCTTTGTTGTGTGTTCACATACTCATACTTAAAGGATTATTTAGCGTACCTCTTGTTTTACTGTGATGAGTGCAGACAAATTTCGGTCTCCCATATTATGTTAGCAATATAATGCCAACACGATTTAATTAATGGTATCGCGTCGGATAATAAATCGTTTCATAAAAACATTTTACGTGAACTCCAAAAATTTAATGAGCTCTCCAAATCAATAGAAGAGCTAACAAAAAAATTGCCTCTAAATCTTCTTCCATCGAGAAACAGCTTGCGGCTTAAAGAGAGTCAATAATTAAAAATATTTGTGAAGACGTTATTAAAAATCGTTTTGAGTCTTTAAAAAAAGATATAACAATAATGTTAAACACTTTTTGTGCCGCGAATTCGATTGAGTCAATAACCGTAGGCTTGATTTCTCTCCGGACCTATCTCGAGTGTCTTTCGAGCTTTTCAAAAATCTCAATGCCAGGTCTCCGACAACCCCTTGAACTTCTCGAAGAAGCTGTTGACACCATGATTATTATAAGTAGTGAAGTTTTAGAAACGCGCTATAATATTGGCGAACTATCTGATGAGCTTCAAACCGCTTCCTGAAAAATTGACGGTATATCTAACCAAATCCAACCGGCCCCATCTGGATCTGCTTATAACAGGTCCATTTATTCTGAAATTATGGATACTACACCCCCACCTCTTCATCAACCACTCCAGTTACCAGCTCTTGACGCATCATCATCATCCCCTGCAACTTGCCAATCGTTGACTTCAGTAATCCGACAACCACTCCAGTTACCAGCTTTTACCGCATCATCGCCACCCCCTGCAACTTGTCAGTCGTTACCATCAGTAATTACACAGAATCAGTCTTCTCAGACCAACCTAATCAACTTCCTCTTATCTCAAATAAATAAATTTGGTGTTACCTGGTCTGACTCGGAATGGAACCAACGCATAAACATGATCAGCAGCGCCAACAATACCCCGTTCTTTCTGAAAAAATACTCATATGAAGGCTAACCGAGCATGGATCCAAAATCTTTTTATGAAGAACTATGCCATCTCTGGAATTGACTGTAAACGCACTTCGGTTAGCAGCTTCAAAATATTCATGCCTACTAAATATGAATGGTTGTTTTCTCTTCACTGTGGAAATTTGCAACTCGGAATCATGACACTCTCAAATTGGATTGATAAATGTAAGCACCAAAAAACCCCACAAAACAATCAAACACCAAAAATCCAGCACTTAAAAAAAATCCTACAAAACAATCAAACACCAAAAAGCCAGCACTCAACAAAATTCTAGCATTCGTCAGGCAGATTCTAATTGGAGTTTTAAAATGGGTATTTTCCCAACTTTTCCCAACCAAGCTATCAAAATAATGTAAATAAGAATATCAAAAATAATGTAAAAAACCCCAATGCCTATCCTAATCCTTTCCAATCCCACACGCCCTTATCACCATCTCCTAATTTCCACCATTCTGCTACCCCGAACCACTCAGTACCTCATACAAATGAAACACCTTCTAGTTCTCAAAAGCCTCCTACAGTCTCTCCTAAACCTCAACGTAAGCGTGTGTCCTTCAATACTTCTCTTGTACTTGAGTCTTCTAACTTAAATCAGCCTCATATCTCTTACTACCCTAATTTCATTCGATCCCACGTTCTCAATCCCGAACTCTTCCCCCCTTCCCACACTTAATCCATCCCCTCCTCCAAATCCTACTCATACCATTCCACAATATTTTGATCCTCTCGCCCCACTTAGTTAAGTTAACTAAGAAATTTGTTGACTAACACGATGATGGCCGCTATGTTCCTTCTCACCTGAGAGACCACCGAATCTACTCAAAAGTTCGTCTTTACCTTGCTTACCTCCACGATAAGCATGACTCCGTTTGCGTTGATGGGGTAACCAGAACTAATGTTATGGTATCCATTCACCAAGAAGGCCTACCTACGAACCCTGATGATCTAAGGAAAATTTTTGTATGCTATCAGCCTTAATCTTACTCCTTCAGATGTCACAAATGATCTATCCGTTTTTGCATCCTTTGTGAATTCAAATACAATTTCCCTCTTACAAAGAAGTAGCACTAACTTCAAAAATTATGTTCGCTCCTAAACCTTCAAACATGCTGCTTCCTCTACCTCAATATCACCCTCGGAAATGCATATCTTTATATAACTAAAATGTCAGAGGACTTCGCTGAATCCGTCTTTCTTAACTAACATAAGCTTCCCTTCTTTGCGCTAACAGAATATAAACGATAATGAGCGCTTCCCATCTCATTTCAATATCTTTCGGGTCGACGGTTCCTCGAATGATAGCGAGACTTATGGCCGTGATGTCTTATTGGCAATTTACAATCGTTATGATTCAACGCTAGCTAAAACCTCCCTTTCTACCTCTTTTCAGTTTGTGTTAAATCAAATATTTCAAAAACCTCACTTTTCGCAATTTGCTGTTATATCCGACCTTCACAGCCTATTCAATGCTATCAGCTAGCTGTTGATACCTTTGATTCCAATTTTGATGCTGCTGAACCCTCCGATGTCGTCATAATTGTTGGTGACTTCAACTTTCCAAATCTTCAATGAGTCCTCTGTGATGAAGAATCTTATTACATAGCCCTAAATCCCACATCCGACAAAGAAATTCTATTTACCAATTGCCTCTTTGACTTAGATCTTTATCAATTAAGCGGTGTCAAAAATAATTTAGGTTGTCAACTTGATCTCATATTTTCTTCTGATGTTGACAATTGTGTGGTATCAGCTTGTGATCATCTCTTATCTAAATTAGACTCATATCATCCTCCTCTCTTCCTATTTTTCTTACGAATTTTCCCAGAAACTCAATCTATCTGAAAATCCACTGACATTCAATTTTCGGAAAGGTAATTTCCCTAAGCTCAGCAGCTTGCTTAGATCTATTGACTTCAATAGCATACTTCTCAACGCTGACATTGACATCGCCCTCTGCAATTTCTATTCTAACGTTTTGAACTGCCTTACCCTATCTGTCCCTGTGGTTCAACAAAAAAAGTACTTACTCTTCTCCTCCCTGGTACAATAGTGACTTGCGGTCTTTAAGAAATACAAGAAATAAACTCTGGCGGATTTACCTATCATCTCACTTCACCGTTGATCTTTCGAACTATCAGAACGCCAACTCCCTTTTCTCTGAACTTTGCGACTCTCTTTACCATGATTATCTGAATCGAATGCAATCCTGTATTATAACAGACCCCAATAAAATTCGTTCATTTTATCAATGATAAAAGAAAGTCTGATAGCTACCCCTCTACCTTAACTTATTTGAACTTTAGCTCCGATGATCCCAAAATAGTCGCCAATTTATTTGCCCAATTCTTCCGTCAATCTTTCTCGGATATCGACCTTCAGCCTGATTTAGAATACTTCTTCTTTTTAAAATCTTGCAATCAAACTTCCTTAAATTCCATTACCATTTCATCAAACGTTGTTGAAGGTAAGATAAATAATCTAAAAGACGATTATTCTAGTGGTCAGGATGGGGTGCCTGCTATAATCCTGAAAAAGTGCTGTTTACACTTAGTTAAACCCTGGCCTATTTCAATGTTCGCTCTCGCTTGGAGTTTTTCCTGCCCTTTGGAAAAACTCATTTATAATCCCTATCCATAAAAAAGACCCCAAGAAAGAAATATCCAACTACCACCCTATTGCTAAGTTATCTTGCATCCCTAAGCTCTTTCAAATTATCGTCTATGATTCAATGTTGTTTCACTGCAAGCATATAGTCTCCCCAAACCAACACGGTTTCGTCAAGGGCAGATCTATTACTTATAACTTGTTAGAATTTGTTTCAGGAACCTTATGTTTTCTTGAAAACGGTAATGAGGTCGATATAATTGCTACCGATTCTAGCAAAGCCTTTGACAAAATTTCGCACTTTTTGATTCTTTTCAAGTTGAATGCCCTAGGATTTCAATACATATTCGTTCCATGGGTTCAGTCATACTTAAAAGATCGGCAGTATAAAGTAATCTTTAGATCCTAGAATATGAACACATCCTTGCAACTTCTGGCATCCTGCAGGGAAGCCCCCTTGGCCCACTGATCTTAATTTTGACTACGAGTATCAACGACGTCGACTGTATATTAAAAGATTCTTTTATATCAATGTACGCCGACGATAAGAAAATCTTTAGGTGCATAACATCCCCCGCCGTCTCTTTTCTACTACAAAACGATCTTAAACGCTTTTCAATCTGGTGCCGTAAAAACTTACTTGAGCTCAATGTTAACAAGTGTCAAGCATCACCTTCTCCCGTATGCGCTTTCCACTTCCTCCTAGGACGTATCTCATCGAAAATGTGCTTGTCCCCTCGGTTGATTCCTTGTGCGATCTAGGAATTATCTGCGACAGAGAATTGAATTTTCGTTCTCACGTTGATAAGTCCATCAAGAGAGCTAACTCCGCACTCGGCTTTGTGAAACGATGGTCAAAGGAATTCTCCGACCCTTTTATCACTAAATCTATCAATACCCCTTCTTGAATATGCAAGCCAAGTCTGGTCACCCTATTAATCACTCTCTGCGAATAGAAGCTGTTCAACGTAGATTCCTTCGTTTTTCCCTCCGTGGCCTTCCCTGGTCTGATGCACTTAACCTGCCTCCCTACCAACATCGTTTAAATTTAATTAATATGGACTTCCCCGAATTTCTCCGATGAATGGCTGATATTGTCTTCACCCATCAGCTCTTAGCTGGTAATATCGATTGTCCAGCTCTTCTTCAAAAAATCTCCCTCCAAACCAAATCCAATAATCTCCGATCCATATCTCTGTTTCAAATCAATTTTCATCGCACAAATTATGGTAGCAACGAACCTATAAACCGTATGCTACCTAACTCTAATAGCGTGCACAACTTATTCGACAAAAAAAACATCAAAACATCACTTTACCGTGCCTCGAACCCTTCCTAGTCTTAATAAATGTTAGTCTTAAGATTGTTAAGTTAGAATAAATGTAAGTGTTAAGTTAGAATGTAAGTTTGCTTGTACCAAGCTAAATAAATAAATAAATAAATAAATAAAAAAGGAAAAACTCAATATACAAAAGTAGTGTTCTGAAATTGAGTGTGTACAGTTATCTAGTGATAGAACTGTTATAGAAAATAAGTTTGAAGGGGTCCGTAATTGAGGTAATTCAACATAATTCTCATATACATAAAAAGGAGAAATATGTGTCCGGTGCTCGTTATCAAATATTTTTGATATCCTAAATGACTATACACATGGGAGCGACCAAACACCAACGAATTAACAAATATTTCTCCATTTTGACATTTCGCCCACATGGATTTTTTTTAATTCGTCACGAATGTAAATGACGAATTGAAAACAACAATAACCAAACTTTCGATATTTTTCTGAATGCAATCGAATTATTTCTAAACAAAATCGATTTTATGCTGTCAAACATCGACTTTACACGCAGCCTATATTATTTGAAATGGTTGTTACGAATTCGACATAAGATGATATTCCGATTTTGAGGTTAGTTGCGCGCGAACAATTTATTCGTTGAAGTGTGGATGGTATGTGGAACTCGAATAGAATTTGAGTGTTCGTAAAGCGCCTTTTAAGAGCCTTTCACATTAGCTGCGAACTGCGACAGCGAAAACACCTTTATTGTTTTCTCAAATTAATCTTGTGTTGCCAATTAAAAAGTAAATTTCAGTGTCTTGGCATTAACATAAATTATATTTTTAAAAATGTGTTTAATATTTTAGAAGAAAATTGCAAAAAACACCAATTAAGCCTGTTATGTCTAAGCTCTGTTGCTTTAAGTTACGAACGTCAAATAAAAAAAAAAAAAAAAAAAACTAAGAAGATTTATATGATGTATTTTATTGGGCTTTATGATCTTTTTATTTTGTATGTAATTAATAAAAACAAATTAATCCATTTTTTAAGTTGTTCCCGACGTTTCGTTGTTAATTTTCCAACTTCTTCAAAGGTTATTTTTATTGGACTATCGTCATTTACATGTATAGTTTTGATTTAATTTAAACATTTATATTGCACTGTTGTATTTTATTGGTCGGAAAATAAATAAATAAATTAATTAAATAAACACAATGACAAAACAAATATTATCAACTAATATCACAGAATTAGTTACTTGAATTTAAAATTTGATAAAGTAAAGAATACTGTGATATTAGTTGATAATTTTTGTTTTGTCTTTGTTTTTAATTAATTAATTAATTTATTTTATTTTCCGGTCGATAAAATATAACAGTGCAATATAAATGTTTAAATTTATACATGTAAATGACAATAGTCCAATAAAAATACCCTTTCAAGAAGTTGGGAAATTACCAACAAAACGTCGGGAACAATTTAAGATCAATTTGTTTTTTATTAATTGGATAAAAAATAAAAAGATCAAAATGCCCAATAAGATACATACTAAATAATTTAAATATAACTGATCAATTCTTCATAATAAGAAGATTTAAACTTGCAGGTACATAAGTCGTGGCACCAAAGGAGGTGTTTATTTAATCTTGTGTGTATTTTTTTTCTCCAATCAAAAAAGACTTACGGTAATAAAGGAGCCACAGTTGTTGCCGAAGGTACAGACACCAGAGAGTTATCCATTTCGACGTGCGTAGATGTAACACTATCAACTGATGTCAACTCGGTGATTTCTGAAAAAAAATAAGTTAATTTAAGAAACAAAATAATTAAAAGAACACAAATATACACCCACCAGTTGTACTAGGCATTTCTCTTCTTACAGGTGGCGCTGACAACCTCCCAGAATCGGCCAATATCGGTTCCGTATCGCCTGAACAAGTAACACCATCAATCCATTTTCTTGCCTCTGGTCCTAGTTTTCGAATCAATGCTTGAAGTTCGGCTTCTTTTTCCATTAAAGCCTTCCTAAAGCGACAATTTGTGTTCTTGACATCTCTCAACCTTTGCTCCAATTCACAAACTGATGAATCACGACGATTTTTGGACATTGGTCTTAAGGTAGCTCTGACCCGTTTATCAACAACACCCTGAGGATTTCGTTTTAATTCGACAAGCTTGTGAAGAAACAATAAACAAAAGCCAACAGTTAGTTCAAAAATATATTGCCCTTTAAAGAACGAATTAAGCTTTGGATAGATGGAAGAATTTTAAAATTTTAATGAAGTGAGACAATAGAAAGTGTAATAAAATCGGACAGATAACCACATTGAAATTTATGCAAAACACTGAAAAGCTAAAACTACAAAAACCTCCTTACTACCAGTCTTACTTTCGGTACGAACACCAAACACAATGTTGCTGTCGTACAAAAAATTATAAAAAAGGAGAGTAAAATAAAAACTAAATCCTTTCGATCGGAGAGCACTAGAGAAATAGCTGCACCGGCAATACATGTTATAAAGACGTTGTAAACGGAGAAGCCAATGTGTTTGGAATCGTTGAGGGCTGGTATCGATACGTGACGAGTTTCCCAAGCCAAAAAGGCGCCAAATACCTGAAAAGTAACATTTTAATATTTATTTAGAAATATTCTCATATCATTGAAAAAATCCTACCAGCAAAAGTCCTTTGTAAGCATAGATGATTCCCACAAAAATGGTTATATGCTCCGATTGACAATATTCGTTTTCGGGAATTACGAGGACGTCTTCTAAGGTTTCATGGTGCTGTGGAAATTCTTACACAATTAAAAACAGTTTGAAAAAAAATATTAAAGCTTAAAATCTTACCCTAGGTTCTAGTTGCTTTGTGTCTCGGTAAAATGGATCTGCCACCTGCCATGTTGTTATAATCGCCACATCAAGGAAAATCAAAATTCCGACAACCATAAAAAGTTGATAGTCTTTGATGACTTTTTTATTAAGCTTTAAATCAGTAAATATTGAATGAACACGCCAGGTTTTTGAGAACATGGCTCCAAAAGCTAAACTAAAGCCAGCCATCAAAAGCCATGCGCGGGCAGTACAAATGTATGGAAAGGCTCCAATACTACTCAAAGTTGTATCAAGTCCAAGAAATACAACACTAAGGTATGTAAGCATGCATCCAATAATAATCAGATTGTTTAGATGTGGGCTAGACATTTTGATGTATCTGTTTAAAAATAAGAAAACAAATTTTAGAAATTAATAAGAAAAAAAGCTAATTATTTTAACAAATTACCTTTGATTACGATACTTAACATTGAATGCAAGAAAAACAAAAGCTATGAGAATACCCACGGAGGAAGCACTAGCCGATACCACATAGATTTTTATATTAACCTGGCTATGTTCAATGTAGATTAAAGTTCTATCTTTTGGTGGAGTTTTTCCATTCTAAAAAAAATTTAGGTTTGGTATTATGGAAAGTAAAAGAAAAGAACAGAAATTATATATTATTGCATAACTAAAGACGAACAGAACCTACGTAATAGTAATTATTGTACGAAAACAAGTTAATAGACTCTTGAAATGCAATACAAAAACTTGAAAGGGATTGATTTTTAAAGTTTTTATCCGACATCAATAATAACATTTTGTTTACAAATGGCGCCCAACATTTGTTCTTATTTCAAAGGTCTCATATTTTTTCAACCATGACCAGTAATTTACCGACTAAAATGAAGTGTGAGCTAAATAATTTTCACTTGAAATGCAGCAACAACTAATTCATTTGGGACTTAACTAAGCGGAATATTTTCGTGACGTATATCTTATGCCGAAGAAAACTGCGATGACGTGACTTACAAGAAAACACATCTAACAAAAATTTAAGTGATGTGATGAGCATACTCAAATGATTTCATTCAATAACCGAGATATTAATACTCGAGTGATCAATATAATCCAATAGGCAGTCGAATTATGAAAGAGTAATAAAATTGGAATAGTTTACTCGAATTCTTTACTATTCACATTTTCCATAATTCGTGTGAATTTAGAAAGTTCACGAAAAGATACTTAAACCTTTATGTGTCTATACAAATCTACCTTGGTCCATGACTACAGGCAACCAGCGATAAAAAATGGTTTACACTATTTATTTAGATTTACGTTTCGAGAAAATATAATTGCATCTAACTTCACTTCAAACAAAAAAAAAATATTACAATTTTCTGACGCTTATTATTGTTTTCCTTTTAATTTTCTTTCAAACAAAAACAAGGATTTTGGGTTTACGTTCATTCCTCTCTGTCTGTGCTAAAAATTGAATGTGATTAATAGCCAAATACGCCATGAAAAGATATTTCGAAGTAATCAAGAATGTAGATAAAGATTTGTAGGCAAAAATATAATTTTTTTTTTAAATATCGTTGTGCACATATTTAAGTTGGTTTTACTTATACCGGTTTGATTTGAGGACCAGACCACAAAACTATTAAACTTTTCATTTGGGCAGATATCCGGCCGCCGAATATATTTTTTTTATATAACTTTGCACGCGCTCAAGGGATTATGAATACCCTTTATATGTTTTTTTTAACACAGCGCGGGCATCCGGTGGCAGAAGAGAAAGAAGGATAGGAAAGATGTGTGGCGCGATGTTCTCCAGGGATGGCGGCTTAACTAATGCGGAGAGAATTACCGTGTCTTATTTATTTATGTCCCTTATAATTCGCATTATTTTATTAATATTCGGCTATCCTGCCTAGCTGCGGGCCGAATATCCGGCCAAAACCACTATTCGGTACAACTCTAATGATTTCCTCTCAAAAAAAAAAAGAAAAGAAAATGCACGACTGGATCGCACGTACTTTCTCTTATGTTCGACCACATCGTATGTAATTGATTTCTATTAAGAATCTAAATTAAATTTTTAAAGTCGTTTTTAGAAAATTTCTTTAATTAAAAAAAAATTGGTGTGACAATTTTAAATAGTTAATAATATGCACACGTTTTGGAAAAAATCAACACCAGAAAAAATTAAAAAAGTTGATCAACGATTTGAACAAATAATGTGCAACACAATAGGGTGGGTCAATAAGTCCGTGACTTTTGGAATAAAACACAGATTTTTGATAAAAAAATAATTTTATTTTTCAACGTTATCTCCCTTGAGCTCTATACTCTTTGTCCAACGCTTCTCCAATTTTTTATCCCTTCCAAAAAAAATGATTTGTCGAGGTCCTCAAAATAGGCCTTTGCTTGCGAGATGACTTCATCATTGGAGTCAAACCTTTTTCCACCAAGCCATTTCTTCAGGTTTGGGAACAAGAAGTAGTCGCTCGGAGCCAAATCTGGAGAATAGGGTGGATGAGGGAGCAATTCATAGCCCAATTCATGGATTTTTGCCATGGCAACTGCACATGTGTGCACCCTTGCATTGTCTTGGTGGAAAAGAACTTTTTTCTTGGCCAAATGAGGTCGGTTTTTTTTTCAAATCGTCATTGAATCGGTCCAATAAGTTGGCATAATATTCCCCATTGATTTTTCTTCCCTTTTGAAGGTAGTCAATGTGGATTATCCCGCGTGCATCCCAAAAAACAGTCGCCATAACTTTATTGGCTGACAAACCCACCTTGGCCTTCTTTGGCGCCGATTCACCCTTAGAACCCCACTGTTTTGACTGTTGTTTGGTCTCTGGTGTGTTGTGATGGATCCATGTTTCGTCCACAGTTACAAAACGGCGCAAAAACTCCTCCATATTGCGATTAAACAACGCCAAACCTTCCTGTGAAGTTGTTACACGATTGCGTTTGTGGTCGACTGTGAGCAAACGCGGCACCCATCTTGAGGAAAGCTTTCTCATGCCCAAGTGATCATTCAAAATTGAAACCACTGAGCCATGCGAGATCCCTACGGCTTCCACAATCTCTCGCACTTTCAATCTTCGGTCGGCCAACACCATATCGTGAATTTTTTCCATTGTTTCGGGTGTAGAGACCTCAACTGGGCGTCCAGGACGTTCGGCATCTTCAGTGCTTGTACGGCCACAACGAAATTCAGTAAACCACTTTTTTACCATTGAAATCGATGGTGCAGAGTCCCCATAGTATTTATCAAGCTTAGCCTAGGTCTCGGTAATGGTTTTTTTTTCGCAAGAAATAATGCTTAATAAGCACACGAAATTCACTTTTTTCCATTTTCTCCTCAAATTAGTGAGTAGTCTGATAAAAATAGCTGTCAAACACAAACTAACTGACGCAGCAAGTTTAAATTTTGACAGGAGTCAACTGACAGATGCCTGTTGACAGGAGCAGTGTTGCCGTTTCAGTAAAGAAGTCAGAAATTCAAAAAGTCACGGACTTATTGACCCGCCCTTAGGTGTGCTTGGTAACGTGAAAATTCGTACGAATGTGTAAAATTTTCAAATTTTGCTGTCGAACCCCATACGAAAAAAACCCGAGTTTGATATAATCTTGAAAATGTTGCTCAACATACCACGTTGAACCAATATTTTCAACGAGCAACACGAGCTCTTACACTTGTTAACCAATTCGTTGGACAACGATCTCCAAACGAATTAAACTCGTTGTTTGAATAGAATTGAGCATGTGCACATCGTTCAGTAGAGTTGAGTGTGTTGAACTTGAAATTTCTGCGTTGATCGCCTAGTAGATGACCGGCATAAACCGTCACATTTAATATTTACTTTTATATACACGACTTACAAGTTTATAATCTTAAAACGGCACACTTAAGCGCTAGTAAGGATACCGAGTTAGAGGGTAAACTTTAAAGAAATGACAATCGTTAATTTGATAGTGGAGATTTTTTTTTGTTTTTTTTTTATTTTGTTAATTAAATAAAATGTTTAATTTATTAATCGTAAGAAGTAAATGGGTAATTATATAACTTATATCTTATGAACACTAGGAGTATTGTAGAGGCTTTGCTATTTTCTATTGAAGACTCATTATTTCAATTCACCAAAATTCAAGAGTGGGGGAAATTTTGCAATTCTTGCAACAGAGTAAAAAAAACGCCATTGACCATATTTGTGTGTAAAACGTCAATGGTGATCCTTCGGACAGAAGGCAGACATTAGTGATGGGCGTAATTGAATAAACACTAGACTCGGACCAAAACCTTAAAAAAATTTAAAGATGAAGAGAAACACAACACGCAATATAAGAAATAGTGCACAAAATAAAAGTATTCTATAAAATAAAATGAGAAAACACGCAAGAAAATAGCAGAAACAAAAAATGTCAGAAACAAACTCGACAACTTGGTGTTTTGATAGTTCTTACACCACTTATGCCGGATTTACACGACTGCCAAGTTCGGACTATTTACTGCCAAAATAATGCTGTCATTAATTTAATTAAAGACATTCGCTTACACGGAGCTAAAATAATGACAGATTGAAAAATGCCACAACTTATCGAAAATTCTGGCTGGCAGTTTTTTTAATGACAAATATACTGCCACATTTTCGACCATTTATACGACAAACAAAATAATGTCAAGATTTTGACAGTAATACTGCCGATTTGGCAGTCGTTTAAAACCCACAGAAATTCGTGTAGCAACAATTCACAAGTTATTCAACGTGGTGGAAGTTTGTATTCTCCATTTTGACAGTGCTTGTAGTAATTTTTATCGAGTTACCAAACAGCATTTTGTTAAAATTTTCGCAAAATACTACGAATTCGTTCAGGATAACAAACAGACCAAATTATAAATCTTAACTTACCCAACGAACTGATTTGCCCAGTGTCAAATCCAAATGGTTTAACTGTGAATGATATTCTCCAATTTTTTGTTCTTCACCGAACTGAAACTGCTTGATAAGTATATTGGCTTTACGCTCATTATTATAAAATCGCACTGGTCCCTAAAAGTAATCAATTGCTATTAAAAACATATATAACGCTATTTCGTAAATGCTTACAGTCACTCCTTCAAAGCTGGTGTTTCTCAAAGCTTCTAAAAACACACTTTCCCAATCCTTAACTCGATAATCAAATTGGGACAAAAAGTCATCTCGTTTTTGAGCAACATATTGAATTGCTAATGCTGCAGCCCATATGCCATCGTATGTGTAGCCATGAAATCTGGAATACTCATTACCTCTTAAGCTATCATACTCTGATAAGTATTCATCTGCAGTCTGAAAATAGAAGGAATTCACAACAATTTTGGAACTGATACAAATAAATTAAATTAAATTACTATTCCCGCAATAGTTATGTCTCCACTTGTTGAAAGAGGCAGCAAATCAACAAGAATTATGCCCTCCATAGCCTTTGTGATCTCATCGACAGTACAATCTGAATCAGCTGTAGTGTTCCACCAGTCAACAGAATAGGTAGCCATAATAAGCCATTGATAAGACCGGCCATACATCTCGAGTCTGATATTGGGAATGAAGAGTTTGAAAATATATTACATGTCTTTATTTTAAGATCATCATTCTTACTTAAAAGCTTCGCAGAAAACTTTTCTTGCAAATTGTTCGTTAAAGTTACCCAAAATAATTCGAACATCCTTTTCGCGAAGTTTCCTCAACGATTCATTGACATCATTGACAAAGCTTTGTGTTTCGACGACATCACAACCCATTGTATCCAGATCGGCGACCATGTGATTGTGCGGCAGTGAATATCTTGGCTCGTTTTGATAGATGGTTCCAACACGTGTCCAATTGAATTCCTTAAGTAGTGCCAACCGGGGGGCATTGAAGGCGTTTTCCGATGGAACGACTCTAAAGAAATTCGGAAATGCATCCTTTGTGAACATCGGATGGGTGTCTGCATAAGAAAGCTGTGTAAGATGCCAGTGCTTGCTGGCCTTGGCTATTGGATCTGTTACATGTGTGCAAGCAGCTCCAAAGAGCATAAGTTTGTTTGGGCCGGAGTGCATCATATCAAAAAAAGATTTCACACCAACAGCAGCATTACACTATGAGAATAGAATTTTAGAAAAGTGCGACTCAGAAAAATAATATACAAACCTCTGTGTCATTCCACCACATATGAAGGCGGTATTTTGTGAGAATTCTTGGATGCTCGTTGACATGTGAAAGAGCCAGCTTAACACTTGGCATCACGCCACGGCCAGTATCTGAGTTTTCAACGCCATCACCATATGGGAAGAATCCGGCAATATATACGTCTGATCTCTTGGCTGAGCTCGCTCGAGTTGCTAGCGATTGATGAGCAGATATTGCGAACAAAATTGTGCATATCAAATTCAGATAAGTAATCCTAAAATAAAATAAAAAGAAATAAATAGCATTCCGGCGAAGAGTGGGACCAAAACTGGAAAAACATTTTTAAATGGTAAAATCTATACTATAGGGTGGATCAATAAACATAAAAGTTTTACAATTAACAAATATTATGGGGACCCTTCACTATCAATTGAAATGTCGTTTTTATTTGGCAATCCGGAATGCTTATAGACTCTTCTGAAAGTGTTTAGTTGGGAAAAAGTGACAGTTCTGATTCTGAAATGAAAAGAATTCTTTTTCTTCTGCATTTGAAATCAGAATCGAAACAAGAAGCCCTCACACATTCATATATTTGAACGTCAAACTCGACTTTTGTCATTTTTTGTATCATAATTGTGCAAAAAAAATTAGGTCTGATCCACACTCTGCCAATTGGCACAAATTGGCACCAATTTCTGCTAAAACCTGTTTCAGACTTACAAATTTGGTAGTTTTTGGCAGAAGAGAGCGCTCTTGAGAGAGTAAAATATTCCCCCTTCCTGAGAATTTCTTGCCAATTCCTTCCCAATAAATTTTTGTAGGCAGCAATTTGTGGGCAGAAAATTTTTAATTCTCAGACTGACGTTTGTCATAAACGAAAAAAAAACGTTTCGTAGTTGGTGTGGAAAAATATTTGTTGAACAAATAAATTAATTTAGAAACACTAAAACACAAAATAATTAGTTTGAAGAAAAAAAAATGTGAACTTACAGCAAATAAAGAAATTAATAAAAAAAACAAATGACGTTTAAAAATTGGCAGAAAATTGTGCTCAAGCTGTTCCAGACTTTTTCGGACTTTATTTCTCAATGAGAGAATTTTATCCCCACTCTTCAAGTTTTGACAATCTGCCAATTTCTGCCCAAAAAAAGTCTGGATCAGACCTATTATTTTTGATTTTGATTATTTTCACGTACACATTTATTTTCACATATACAATCACAGTAAAATTTAAATTCGTCAGAATCAACAAAAATTGTTCAGTTGGGATTGGGATCCCAGATCGGAGGGATTCCAGATTGCGAAATAAGAACGCCATTCGTTTTCTGTATAGCGAATAGCATTTTGTTTCCCTTCTCTTTGAAAAATTATCCCATTTTTATTTTTAATAAATTTTACAATTTCATTTAAAATATATAAACATTGAATTTGCCGTCTGCCAAAGAATTACATTCTTTTAATTAAATACAAAAATGGTAGTACATTCTTCAAATTTGCTATAAAATTAAATTGCGGTTAAGGTTAAATATTTATTTTAAAATATCATTATAAATTAAAGTTTTAATTTCTTTTTTGTTTTCTACATCAAAGAAGGTAGATATAAAGTATTAATAATAAATAAGTTAAATATAAGGGCAAATTCCTAAACATGAAGATCATGCTAGGGAAATTGTCCCTAAGCTCAAGGATAAAAATGGCTGTAATGCAGACTATCCCAAAACGCTGTTCTATCTTTTTTCTTGCGCAAAAGCCAATTTTTTTAAGGTTATGGTGGGCACTTCACTTGCTTTGCAAATTTTAATATGGTTCGTGTATTTGCTTAGCATGGGACTTGCTTTTTGGAATTTTGCCTTAATATGCTTAAAAGATTGAAAACTAAGCTGCCGTGAGGGGCCCAACTATTTAATTCGATTCTACAATAAAGTTCTTCGAACTCGCAAAATTTCAACTTGATAATTTTGTAGTAAAGCACTTATTAACTGAAAAGAACAGGGTTAATATGAGATTAAGTGGCGAAGAGTCGAATTCGCGAACAGAAGATGCTACTTTCCAATACAGTTATTATTATGAGCTTTATTCGCCAATTAGTTTACAAAAATTTAATTTAATCTAATACAGTACCACTTAAAAATAGTATTGAAAACAACTTTTGAATAGATGCGAAAGTAGAATGAAGTTACATAGTAGGACCCCATGGGTTGTTTCATAGATCATACATTACATACATTTTATGATTTTGACAGCTCTGATGTATTATTTCTGTTTCATAGAAACGTTGTATGATAAACTGACATATGTATATCATTGTATGAACGGACTATGGACTGGAAGGAATCCAAAGTTGTATGTTCCTGTTTCATAGAATTTTATCATACATCGTTTTAATACAAATATTTGCAAATTTGTCATACATTTCAAACAGCAAACAGTTCTGGTGTAAGGAAGACGAATTCTATTAAATGAAACTACATGCCATACCACTTCCTTACATTAAAAGCAACTGGAACTAATAATGGGAATATATGCATTGTTTATAGAATGTTATATGTGTTTTCACAATAAATAATCCGAAATAAGTGAGCAAACTCTGTTCACAGTTCACACACATGTATAGACGCCTTCGAATTTCCATGCATAGACACAACACCATTATATTGGCATCCATTCTAAGCCAATGAAGTTTAACAATATTTGTTGCAATGGACTTAAAGCGTCATTGCAATTCATTGGATGAGCAATAAAAAGTCCAAAACGATCTAAAACTAACACATGTCGTAGGGATCCGGAATTTTTCAACGAAGTATGGGTCTTCCAAATTGAAATTATTCTTTCCAAAAACTCTCTTGGCCATCTTCTTGGAAGCCAATTATCTCCATCAAATAATAGATCTTCGTTAAAAATTCTATGCATTGGGCATGCACACACGAGACTATTTCCAACAGACTAAAACCGGTTTTGTGGGCGAGGGAAGCGAAGTGTGCAGTATGCAGCGGACTGAAATTTCAACCCTAAATTTCGTGGATGAACGAAGACTAAAACTAACGCAGTTATTAAGATTAAAAGTTATGAGGATTTCATAAGGAATAATTTAATTTTAAATACTTAATGTTAATCCTAAATATGGTACTTAATAGTACCTCTTTAAATTCTTTATCGGATCCTCATAATCATAACTTAAGTAGTCTTAGTCTTTTTTCTTCAAATAATAGTAAAGTAAATTGTTTTTGCATTGATCATCCTACTATAGAGTTGAATTCAGGTTTATCAGTAGTACACCAAAATATTCGTAGCTTAAGAAAAAATTTTGACACCTTTCTTGCTAATCTCGCATCTTTAGATCATCTGCCTGATTTCATATTCGTTTCCGAAATTTGGATCTATGAGGTTGAAATATCTAACTATTTTATTCCTGGTTTTACTTTCGCGGCTTCTTGTAATGATTCTTATGCAGCTGGTGGGGTGGCGGTGTTTTATAGAAGCGATATAATGTGTGAAGTAACAAATGCGAATTTAAGAAGTGCAGATATGATTTGTTTAAATTTTGTAGTATCTCAAACTCGTTACTTTTTTGTCGGACTGTACAGATTACATTCTTTTACAATTAATGTGTTTATAGATGAATTTTCTGGATTTTTGGACAATCATTGTGGTAAAAATATGCTTCTTTTAGGTGACTTTAACATAGATTTATTGTCCTCCTCACCTGATGCTGATAATTTTGTTGCTACCATTTCTTCCTTTGGATTTACTTCTTTGGTAAACACACCTACTAGAGGACCATCTTGCTTGGACCATATCTTTTTAAGACTTCATAAAAATAATAACGTGGGATTTCAAACAGAAGTTTTTGAACTTGGGTTTACTGATCATTGTTTAACCAGTATTCAATTTGATTGTAGTCAAAATAGAAAACTAAATGTATCAGTAAAAACTTTTCCAAAAATAAATTTTTCTGCTTTGAAAACAGTTTTGGAATGAAGTTTATAGTGCTTGTAACCCATCAATTGCTTTCGATTTATTTCTTAGTAAGCTCCAATATTTAATTTCTAAATGCAGCCAAGAAGTTGTAAATAATAAAAAGACGCTCACTAGTCGTAAGCAGTGGATGAATACTAGACTGCTGAAAAAAATAAACAAAAACAATGAACTCTTTGTAAAACTTAAAAAACATCCTAATAATATTAGACTGAAAAGGTATTTTGATAACATTTGCAAAGAATTAAAAACTGAAATTCCACTTTGTAGAGATAACTATTTTAAGAACAAGCTTTTCGAAAACGTAGGTAACTCCAAAAAAGAATGGGAGGTTGTAAATGAAATCTTAAATAAAAATAAACCAATAGTTGATTTATCTGTAGAAAGCGGGGGCACTATTATCAAAAATCCTTCCTCTGTTGCTAATTTATTTAATGATTTCTTTTGTAATTTAAGCCAAAACACTAATCTCCCCAATTTTAAGAATAATTGTCAATGTGATAGCCCTATTGTTACTGAAAACTTTTGTACAGAAACGTTTTTCTTTGAGAACTTTTCTGCTATTGAAATTCATAAAATTATTATGTCTCTCAAAATGTCTAATTCCACATCTGACGATTTGGTATCGGCTAAGATCTTGAAAAATATTTCTTATCTTATATCTGATGTGTTGAGTTATATATTTAACCAAAGTATAACCAAGAGCATTTTTCCTGATTCTTTAAAGTTGGCGATTGTGATTCCGTTAGATAAGAAAGGAGTTAATACTAGCATAAACAATTATAGGCCCATTTCGCTTTTATCGGTTTTTTTCTAAAGTCTTTGAAAAGGGTATGAAATCAAGGATGCTTTCGTTTTTAGATAAAAATAGTTTTTTCAGTAATTCTCAGTTTGGGTTCAGGAAAGGAAGGTGTACAGAAAATGCTGTTCTGAAGCTTTGTGATGAAGTATATACTAGCCTAAATGAATCTGAGGTTTCGGCCTCCCTTTTCATTGAGATTACTAAGGCGTTTGATACGGTGGATCATGCACTGTTGCTGGATAAATTGTATAAGATTGGCTTTTGTGGGTTCGTTTATAACTGGTTTAGTTCTTATCTTAATAATCGCAGACAAAAAGTAAGAATTCAAAATATGTATAGTGACGAAAAATTTTTAAATTTAGGTGTCCCACAGGGATCTGTATTGGGTCCAATCTTGTTTTTAATATATGTCAATTCGCTTTTATAACATTTCCGCAATAACGGCATTTGCGGACGACACAGCATTAACGTACTCTACAAAAACATTTTTTGATTTAAACGTTTCTGTAAATAGTGATTTGGAAACTCTCCGCCATTGGTTTTTTCGTCATAAACTTTGTATTAGCGAAAAAACAAAATTCATGTTATACAGCCTTTCCGGTGCAACTTATAATGATTTGCGTTTCAAATTTCATTCTCCAAGCTGTCTTAAATATGTCCTGCGAAACTCCTGTCAGCTTTATTCAGATTCCTATACTTTTAATCATAGTGAATCTTGTTGTGTTGAATGCTTTACTATTGAACAAGTTGAAAGTTTTAAATATTTGGGAGTCATTTTAGACCGTAGATTGAGTTGAAAAGAACACACTTCAAGCCTTAATAAATACTTTAATACAGTTTTGAGACATTTTTACCATCTTAGCCTTTATTGTAGCCAATCCGTTCTAAAATTAGTTTATAATGGCCTATTTAAATCAAAACTCCAGTATGGGTTAACCTGCTGGGGTGGCACTCACCGTAATAAAATCGATCCTCTTCTTACTAAGCAAAAGCATGTCATTCGCATTCTATGTAAAGTTAACCGGAGAACTCATAGCTTTGATTTGTTTAGAAACCTAGAAATTTTGCCTATAAAGCATCTATATTTTTACAAAGTTCTTAAAACATTTTTTGAAAATTCTGGATATTCCGCTTCAAGACTATATGGGTTTTATAACTTACGTGTGAATAATCGTAATCTGGTAACTGTGCCTGCTATTAAAAAATCGCACTATACGCTTTTCTATAGAATAACTTCTGCTCGCCTATTTAATAATCTTCCTGAAAATCTAAGATGCGAGAGTGTTAAATCGGTGTTTTTGACAAATATTAAAAACTGGCTCTTCACATTTGATCATAATGATATAAATTTGTTAGTTAATATAACAGTTTGAATTAATATATTATTAATAAACATGTACATGTACATACTTAATTTACATAATTAACAGATTATGTATATTGGGTATGTACATGTACATGTACACTTTATTGTCATCTTCTTGAATAGCTTTATTGAACGAATATTACTTTTTATCTTGCTTTATATTTTTCCTACTTATTAATTTTTAATTGAAATAGAATACAAACAAAAATTGAATTTATAACAATTGATCCCCATCAATTTAATTTTCAAAATAAATTGTTAATTTAATGGTGCATTCGTCTCTTACCATTTGGTAATTGAATGTTCCTAACTATTTTATATAATGAACTTAGGCTATTTTTTGTTTTTATATTGAACTATTATTGTTTTATAAGAATATTAGTTTTAAGTTTGCTAAATAAAATAAAGTTGTTAAAAAAAAAAAAAAAAAAAAAAAAAAAAAAAAAATAAGTGAACAAACTCTGTTCACACACCGGCATTATATAGACACTTTCGAAACATCATGCATAGACCCACCATCATGATATAGGCATCTATTGCTAAGCCAATGAAGTGTTAACAATATTTGTTGCAATTGAGTTAAAGCTTCATTGCAATTTTGGATGAGGAATCAAAAGTCCCAAACGCTGCAACAAATATTGTTCATATGTATGTCGTAGGCATCCGTAATTTCTTAACGAAGTATGGGTCTTTCAAACTGATATTATTTTTTCATAAAACTATCTTGGCCGTTTTTTGAAGTTGTAGAAGATTATTGCCTTCAAATATTAAATCTTCTTTAAAACTGAATTCATAATTTCCTTTTATTGCTTTAAAAATATTTGATTCTTTTAGAGCCGATTTTTCAATCTCCAGATAAAGATCCAGTTAGTTGCCAAAGGAATAAACTTATTTGACTGTTAAACAACCGGATAACAACATCGAATTTTTCAATCAAGAAAAAACAATCTATAGAATAATTTAATTTGAACGTCACTTTTATTTCGAGTATCGAACTTTTCATAGAAATTAATTTTTTGTTTAATGTTTATTTCAAAGCAATAATTTTTCAAAGTGTTTTTGACATCGAAAATAGCTATTTATTTTATTCCTCAGATAACTCCCTATTCCGTTTTTTAAATCAGCAGATAACTTTATTCCTAGATTAAGTTGTATCTGGCTGCTGAAAAACTGATTTTTGCTCTATCTCGAGAATATCTACTAACTGACTGCTTAACTGACTATTGAAAAATAGAAATAGAAACTAAACATTGAGGATCTAGTATAATGCTTTGAGCATTTTTGTTTATTCTATACTAGCAGATACCCGTGCGATGCTACGGACCCACGAGAATCTAATGAAATCATCTATCCACCTACAAAATTTCATTCAAAACCCTTCAGTCGTTGAATGTAGGCACAAACGACGAACATGCTCGCCTAGCATGCTCGCGCTCGCTGTGCTCTTCTTGTATGTGCGCTGGTTCGCGAGCCGCTTTTTATTGGCCAAAAGCGAAGATTTAATATTGGATTCAAAAAGTAAGAACTACAAAAATAAATTAATCATGGCTAATCTTCCAGCTGCCTACCAAATTGCATTAAAATCCATTCAATGGTTGAGGCATGAATGCGGAACAACCAACCAAGTATATATTTTGTTCATATATAAGCCTCTCACATATAGGCATAGGAACCGTTGTGTTCCATTTTTCGGGATAAAAATGACCTATATGATAATCGAGTATGTGTGTGGCCATGTGCCAAATTTTATCTATTTTTTCTTTTTTTAAATTTCCCGACTTTTCTGGAGGGTTTATCCAAAATTTTCTTTCGCAAAAAACTTCTCCTGGATTTTACGAACAACTAAAAAAGAAGTCGAGCCAAATCGGCCAATTCGTTCTCAATTGATGAATAGAATACATTTTTTTATATCATTTTTAATAGCAGATTCCCGTGCGATGGTATACGGACTTTCTATCCCACGGGAATCTAATGACATTTATACACCTACAATTAAAAACCGTTCAGTCGTTGAGGCGTGAAAGCGGATAAAACACCCAATATATGTGTATATTTTTTCATATTTAAGCCTCTCTCATAGGAACCGTTAATTTTTTTCGGGATAAAAATGACCTATGTGAGAATGCAGAATACCCCATCCATCTGACAATCAAATTTCATGTAAATCCGTGTGCTTCTATGCGCCTTGTGAATAAAAGCTATGTTGGCTATTTGTAGAATGAGCTCTATGAAAAATTAAAACACGCCTATCCCACGGGACCATACATTTTTCCGGTATAAAAAGTAGCATGCCAAAATTTCATCCAGATCCGTTCAGCCGTTCCGGAGTTATTGAGCAACAAACATCCATACATCCATCCATCCATCCAAACTTTCACATTTATAATATTAGTAGGATAAATATATAGAATATATATCTATATAAATATATTATATAAAAGCTTCATCCCAAACAAATATTTAATATTTATGTATCTCAAAATTTACAGTGAAGTACTTTGTTGGAGTGCTTAATGTCCGCGTAATAAACTCTATGTGACGTCTTTGCAAAGTGTTATTCCCAACAAGGGAAATGCAGCTAAATATTTGTTTAAGGTTTCAAACACGCAACTAATATTTATGGTGTACATATGTAAACTTTACACTAACTTTGGTTTTTTTAATATTTAAAGGTGGAACGTCCTTCATCTACAATTGGTTGACCACTTCTTTTTGGAAAACTTTAAAGTGAATTTGAAATTATCGACTTATTAAATATCAAAGTCAAGAAAATATTAGTTTTAAAATTTCGTGAACATTTATTCTTGTTACAAATTAACGCGGTAACTTATATTTGATTTATTTGTTTATTACTATTATTTTGACCTCAACTAAATGTGTTAAGTATTCATGTTAATTTTGTGAAAGTTCGAAAACAAACTTCTTACAACTGCCTAAGATCTTACTAATAGTATTACCAAATAAGAAATAAATTTATTACAGCTCATTGGAAGAATATCAATTAATTCAAAGATTTCTTATTCACAGAATACTGATAAATTAAGTCCTCATTGAAATATTTACCCTGCTAAGCCAGCACATAGTCACAACTCGCTGCTTGAAGACAATTCAAATGCATTAAACTACTTGAGACATTTCAAATTCCGCCATTAATACCTTTGGGCACACTAAAGGGCTGGCAGATGTGTACACATACAATGAATATGTACGAATAAGTATACTTATGCTAAGAGCACTAATATAATCGATTTTTCGCAAAAAAATAAATATCTGAAACACAATACAATTAACCTTTAAACGTTTTCTCACTTAAAAAAAAAAAACCTAAACAAACAAGAATTAAACAAAATTTACAATACGTAATTAAAGAAATATGTACACAAACTAGTATCCATTTTTTCGCACAAAATGTGATTATTAGCAAAATGCTGGCAAAATAAAATAAAACTAAAATTTCTTTAATAATGTTTTAAACAATTTTACATAAATATAATTCATCGAGGATACTTTTTTACACAAAATCTTAAGGCTTTTTGAAAAGAATTTTTAATAAAACTAAATAATTATATGAAAAAACTAATATTTTGAAAATATCGATTTTTCCAGAACACAAACTTACTTTAACTTTTGTGTTGTCCTGTGAGAAATATACATTTTAATTGTTGGTTGTTTAATATTAAAAAGTCTTCAGTGAAGTTTTAACAATTTTAAAATATATTTTTTTTCATTTTTTTAATTTCTATTTCACATCAGAAAAAAACATTTTTTTTTTTGAAAGAAGAGATGCTGTTCGAAATAAATCCCAAAGTAAACTGATAAAGGACGAAGGAATTTTGTGTATCCTTTTCGATGAATTACAATATTGAAGTCGAATCGACCAAAAATTTATGAATGAAATATTTTAGCTTTGGACATGCGTTTTGATTGAATATATTTGAAAAACAAATCATCCAAATGTAAATATCATTCGTTTGCCGGGTTCTTATCAGGCATGACCTCTCAACTAGCAAGGCCGTTTGGTTTCCGAACTTTTGTTTCTCTTATCATATACGGGTATCAATAGGTATAGCTGTTTTTTCAACAAGTGAGATGGAATAGCGCATGATTTTTAATTTTTTTCTTGACAGAAAACATAAGGGTGTGAGGTATCTAGGTATACTTGCGCTCTTTTGTTTACGACCTTTGTACTCCTAAGTGAACGAGCGGTATTCTTGAATTATTTATAGTATTTGTATGTAAGTGATATGTATTAAATACGTATCACAAAAGTGTTTTATTCTTCATTATGATTTCGTTTACGGTGGCGTATACGTATTTTTTTTTTAAATTCAACTCAATATTTTTACTTGCAAGGTACTATAGACAAAGCTTTTCAAATTCAAACCCGAGATTTAAAAAACTTAACATTACGATGATAGAGAACAAATATGCTGTCTGACTGTCTGAAAGTCGATCAACAGTCTAAACCGCTGAAGTGATTTTCTTCAAAAACTTGGTACTTAACCGTTTTAGGTGATTCTCTCATTTTTTAATCGTTTTTTAGCCCCAAAAAATAATGGTACCTGCCATACAATTTTTCTACCATCTTAATTATAAAAAAGTTTGTGCACTACTTTGCGTAAAGCCTACATTTTGGTCTAAAATTTGTTTTGCTTATTTTGTTATTAACATTACCTGCCATACAACCATTTTTTTTTTGATTTTCGACTTTGTCATAAACAGCTTGACGGATTTCGATAAAAAAATTTGTGTATGAGGCCCTTTAAATTCTAAACAATACTACATACCAAAATTTTCGAAAAATATTTTTTTTGGATTTTTGAAAAAAAAATTAATTATTGTTTTTGAAATTTCAATACATATTTCGAAAACAGATGATCAATTTTCGAAATTACATTTTTAAGCTATTAGTTAAAGAAATTTTGTACATACAAAATTTAGTGAAAAACCACGTTTTGGGCCTAAAAACACGATTCAAAAATCTATTTGAGATACTCACCTAACACGCTTAAATAACAAGTTTAAATAAGATCCCATCAGCCGTTTAAGCTGAAGTCCGTTGTGCAGGCAGACAGTCAGAGGGAATTGCGAGACCAACTCGTCTGGAGTTTTCTATCATCCAAAATGCAAAACGTGCTCTATAGCATATACATTCATATGACTTTAAGAACATATTTAACTGTTTCTATTAAGAATCTTGCGCATACGAAAACGATGTGATCGAACATTGAACATAAGGGCAAAAGGCAAGTACGTGCGATCCAGTCGTGCATTTTATTTCTTACATATTTTGTTTATAACGGTACCTCCCATAGAACCGTTGTTTTTGACTTTCTCAACGGATTTCTATCAAATTTTATCGGATTCTAAATGAAATAGCATACCAAAATTAAAAAAATATTCTATTTGGATTTTGAAAACAAAAGATTTTTACTTGAGGTATAAGTAGATACTACGGCAAGTCTTATATTTGTAAAAGAAAACGAATTAGAGATTTTAATCAAACTTGACTTTACGATGATGGAGAACACCAACAAAGTGGGTCCCGCAATTCCTGTCTGTCTGTCTATCTATAAATCGATCTACAGCATTGGGCAATTTTCCTAGAACTTGGTACTTTAAGAGTTTTAGGTGATTGCCTCAAATTTTTGAATTGTGTTTTTAGCCCCAACAATAACGGTACTTGCCATACAATTTTTTCTGATATATTATTTATTTCGAAAACGTATCACTACAAACGCCTCTCGAACTTGAAGACGCAGTAGATAACTACGTCAATATCGTACAACAAGCCGCATGGAACAACACCACACAAGGTAAATTTAAATCGCTTGTGTAATTTACTAAAAAATGTAAAAAAGACGATAGAAGAATTCAAAAATTCTGAAGTTGGAATTTATCTTAAAAGGTTGACAGCTGGAAAAGAATCCAACTACTCACTCTGGAAAGCTGTTAAAGTAACGAAGAAACCAAAGCTCCCAGCGCCTCCGATTAAGAATGATCAAAACGAATGGGCAAAAATAGTAGAGAAATAAGAAAGCTTAAGTATAAGAAAGCTCCGGGATATGACTTAATTACGGCCGAAGTTCTCAAAATACTTCCTCGCAAAGGGTTAATCTTTTTTATATAATAAATGACACTCTAAGGCTAAAGTACGTTCCAAGCCAATGTAAGGTTGCGGAGGTTATAATGGTTCTAAAACCAGGAAAACCATCACATGATAAGAAATCTTATAGACCCATTTCGCTTCTGCCCGTAATATCTAAGGTCTTTGAAAGAATATTACTTCTGCGCCTGTAGCCAATAATAGAAGAAAAGCCCGTAATACCTGAACATCAGTTCGGATTTAGAAGCAAGCATTCGACAAGTGACCAAATGCATAGGATCATTGACGTCATTGAGAAAACTCTTGAAGAAAAGAAAATTTGTTCGGCGGTCTTCCTAGACGTGTCGCAAGCTTTTGATAAGGTGTGGCACGAAGGCCTAAATTTTAAATTAAGACAAATTCTGCCTGAAGTTTTTTTTACGCTTCTAAAAACATATCTAGAGAATAGACTTTTTAGAGTAAGACATGGAAACGATTACTCGGATCTCAAAGATATAGTGGCTGGGGTACCACAAGGATGTGTCTTAGGTCCAACATTGTACCTATTATTTACACGTGATATACTTCAAATAGAAGAAGACGTTATCGTAGCCACGTTTGCTGAAGACACTGCAATACTAGCAGTAGGCCAAGCGATAAATGATGCTACGACTAAATTACAAAAAGCTCTGATTAATGTGAGTGAATGGACAAAAACATGGCGGATATCGCTTAACGAAGTAAAATCAGTCCATGTAGATTGTACGTATAAAAAAATTAATAGATTACCGGTATTTGTTAATACGGTTCAAGTTCCGTTTGCTAATGAAGCAAAATATCTCGGAATTACTTTAGACGCGAAATTAAATAGGAAACCGCATGTTAAAAAGAAATGCGAAGAGTTAAATAATAAAGTCAGAGATATGTACTGGTTGCTCGGGAAACACCTTAAGCTAAGTATCGAAAACAAGCTAATTTGGTACAGGCAGGTGCCTAAAGGAGGCTTTACATGCATCTTCATCTTCATCTGCATTGACATCTGCAAAAAAAGAGGAAACAAAATGAAAAATGTATACTTGTGCGATAGAGAGCGAAAACCAAAATGGCGATCATCTTCAGGTATGAAGATTATAGGAAGTACGAACCTGAAGATTGCAGATTATAGTGAAGATGAACATGTTCATCTTCATTATAGCATTTTCATCTGCACCATAATTTTTACGTTCAGATAACGAATTTTAAAGTTTTTTTTACCATTTCACCTCAGTTTGCTTAAAAACAACGAAAATAGCGAAAATTTTCTTCTCAAAACTACATACCTGAACGCTAAGAACATTTGATTGTGAGATGTGTCAAGAAAATTATAGCAGAGTTCGAGTAAGTTATTAGTGTGTACCCTGTCTTACTTTTATGTTTGTTTTATATTATTGGCCCGCTCTACTTTTCTTCAAATCTGCAGATGCAGATCCATGTAAAGCCGCCTTAAGCCTGTCTGGACTTACGGTATACAACTCTGGGGTTGTACGCGAGATTCTATTCTAATTTAAATACCTTACAAACATTTGAAAATAAACTCCTAAGATCGTTTGTAAGCGCACGTTAGCACATTAGAAACGAAGATCTCCACAGAGGATCTCGGGACTCCCACGGTTCGCGATGAAATAAAAAAATTCCCGAAATCATAGAAAACGGCTATTACAACACTGTAATAGTACTATAATCGAAATTATCGATGAGACGACGCTTTAAAATCGCTGTATAAGCAGGAACTATCACCGGATAGTTACCTGCAACACGTTAATTAAATTCGTTAAAAATAAATAGCTAGATAAGTTTCAACTTAGTTGCAATCGAAAGGAGGAGGTGTTCCTAGTGCAGTAAGAATCTCACAATCCTATGACGCGTTTATCGGTCCTCTCAGCCTCAGCCTTTTGAAGGTTTTACACCAATTTTGTATATATGTACATATGTAAATAAAATGCACGACTGGATCGTACGAACTTGTTCTTGTAGCTAACAACTTTAATTTAGCTAATCACTGACCTTGTTAGTAGGTATAGGTAGTCTAGTTATCCTATGCATTTTCAAAGCCGATGTAGGTAAGTTTTACCTTGATTCTTAGTAAAATGAATTGTCGAATGCATGATTCAAGGAAGGTTTACAGAGGTACCTACCTACAAATGTATATTTAAATGGATTTGAATTATGAAAATTAGAAGGGTAATACATACCTACCTAAACGTAGGTATGTAAATATGTACATACATATGTATAAATGAAAGTGAATGCTGTATAGGTGGGTTAAAATCGTTTTTTAAACTTATAAAAACTGCCAAAACCATCACTTTAATCGGTTTCTCGAAAAAACGAAGAACACCATTAGATGCCACGGATCAATGAAAATTTTATAAAAAAGTATCTCGAAAATTGTAGAACGGATTTTGATGAAATCCGATTTTTTATTTTTAGTTTTTTGAAAACAAATTTTTTTTTGAAATTTTTTTATGCTGTTCTTAGAGTTTATTAATATATGTACTATAAAATTTAAAATTAGATTTCAAAAATTAATTTTAATTATAAAAAAAAAGTTATTTAAAGTTTTCATATGCAGAATTAGTTTGGCTAACTAGATCTTCTCAGATATAAAATTTGACAGAAATCCAATGTACCGTTACCGAGAAAGCCAAAAATTAAAAAAAAAAAAACGTTATATGAAAGGTACCGTTAGTAGACTTTTCACGTAAACTTGGTTCCGATTAAATGACAGCTAGTACCAACAAAAAAATTCTCAAACATTTTTATCAAAATTGTTGGAGCCATTTTCGAGAAACCATTTTCCTTAATGGTTATATGGCAGTTACCTTTATTTTTAGCCCTAAAAATAAAATTTCAATTTCCCCTCTGAGTAATGCGAAAAGAATCACACGTACCAAATTTGAAGGTAATCGCTTAATGAATGGAAGAAAACGCAAATAATACCTACATATTATTTTTGTTTTTGGTTTAGTGGACTGTGTGGGTTTAAGTCAAATTGAAATACCTTATGACTTTTAGTCCAAAATGCGTTTCGCCCGGACACGATAGTTGGGCTCATCAGTTAGATGCTATCGTGTCGCTCTAAGACGCACTATTTTTCGGTCGATGACTACCAACTCTTAATAAAATTTTCAGCACATACATGCTGAAAATTATATTTTTCTAGGGGAACTTGGTCAAATTCATGCACCCAGAAATATATGTATGTTACGCCCGTGGTCTGGCTAGTGGTAAATGAATGGAAGAAAACGCAAATAATACCTACATATTATTTTTGTTTTTGGTTTAGTGGACTGTGTGGGTTTAAGTCAAATTGAAATACCTTATGACTTTTAGTCCAAAATGCGTTTCGCCCGGACACGATAGTTGGGCTCATCAGTTAGATGCTATCGTGTCGCTCTAAGACGCACTATTTTTCGGTCGATGACTACCAACTCTTAATAAAATTTTCAGCACATACATGCTGAAAATTATATTTTTCTAGGGGAACTTGGTCAAATTCATGCACCCAGAAATATATGTATGTTACGCCCGTGGTCTGGCTAGTGGTAAATGAATGGAAGAAAACGCAAATAATACCTACATATTATTTTTGTTTTTGGTTTAGTGGACTGTGTGGGTTTAAGTCAAATTGAAATACCTTATGACTTTTAGTCCAAAATGCGTTTCGCCCGGACACGATAGTTGGGCTCATCAGTTAGATGCTATCGTGTCGCTCTAAGACGCACTATTTTTCGGTCGATGACTACCAACTCTTAATAAAATTTTTCAGCACATACATGCTGAAAATTATATTTTTCTAGGGGAACTTGGTCAAATTCATGCACCCAGAAATATATGTATGTTACGCCCGTGGTCTGGCTAGTGGTAAATGAATGGAAGAAAACGCAAATAATACCTACATATTATTTTTGCTTTTGGTTTAGTGGACTGTGTGGGTTTAAGTCAAATTGAAATACCTTATGACTTTTAGTCCAAAATGCGTTTCGCCCGGACACGATAGTTGGGCTCATCAGTTAGATGCTATCGTGTCGCTCTAAGACGCACTATTTTTCGGTCGATGACTACCAACTCTTAATAAAATTTTCAGCACATACATGCTGAAAATTATATTTTTCTAGGGGAACTTGGTCAAATTCATGCACCCAGAAATATATGTATGTTACGCCCGTGGTCTGGCTAGTGGTAAATGAATGGAAGAAAACGCAAATAATACCTACATATTATTTTTGTTTTTGGTTTAGTGGACTGTGTGGGTTTAAGTCAAATTGAAATACCTTATGACTTTTAGTCCAAAATGCGTTTCGCCCGGACACGATAGTTGGGCTCATCAGTTAGATGCTATCGTGTCGCTCTAAGACGCACTATTTTTCGGTCGATGACTACCAACTCTTAATAAAATTTTCAGCACATACATGCTGAAAATTATATTTTTCTAGGGGAACTTGGTCAAATTCATGCACCCAGAAATATATGTATGTTACGCCCGTGGTCTGGCTAGTGGTAAATGAATGGAAGAAAACGCAAATAATACCTACATATTATTTTTGTTTTTGGTTTAGTGGACTGTGTGGGTTTAAGTCAAATTGAAATACCTTATGACTTTTAGTCCAAAATGCGTTTCGCCCGGACACGATAGTTGGGCTCATCAGTTAGATGCTATCGTGTCGCTCTAAGACGCACTATTTTTCGGTCGATGACTACCAACTCTTAATAAAATTTTCAGCACATACATGCTGAAAATTATATTTTTCTAGGGGAACTTGGTCAAATTCATGCACCCAGAAATATATGTATGTTACGCCCGTGGTCTGGCTAGTGGTAAATGAATGGAAGAAAACGCAAATAATACCTACATATTATTTTTGTTTTTGGTTTAGTGGACTGTGTGGGTTTAAGTCAAATTGAAATACCTTATGACTTTTAGTCCAAAATGCGTTTCGCCCGGACACGATAGTTGGGCTCATCAGTTAGATGCTATCGTGTCGCTCTAAGACGCACTATTTTTCGGTCGATGACTACCAACTCTTAATAAAATTTTCAGCACATACATGCTGAAAATTATATTTTTCTAGGGGAACTTGGTCAAATTCATGCACCCAGAAATATATGTATGTTACGCCCGTGGTCTGGCTAGTGGTAAATGAATGGAAGAAAACGCAAATAATACCTACATATTATTTTTGTTTTTGGTTTAGTGGACTGTGTGGGTTTAAGTCAAATTGAAATACCTTATGACTTTTAGTCCAAAATGCGTTTCGCCCGGACACGATAGTTGGGCTCATCAGTTAGATGCTATCGTGTCGCTCTAAGACGCACTATTTTTCGGTCGATGACTACCAACTCTTAATAAAATTTTCAGCACATACATGCTGAAAATTATATTTTTCTAGGGGAACTTGGTCAAATTCATGCACCCAGAAATATATGTATGTTACGCCCGTGGTCTGGCTAGTGGTAAATGAATGGAAGAAAACGCAAATAATACCTACATATTATTTTTGTTTTTGGTTTAGTGGACTGTGTGGGTTTAAGTCAAATTGAAATACCTTATGACTTTTAGTCCAAAATGCGTTTCGCCCGGACACGATAGTTGGGCTCATCAGTTAGATGCTATCGTGTCGCTCTAAGACGCACTATTTTTCGGTCGATGACTACCAACTCTTAATAAAATTTTCAGCACATACATGCTGAAAATTATATTTTTCTAGGGGAACTTGGTCAAATTCATGCACCCAGAAATATATGTATGTTACGCCCGTGGTCTGGCTAGTGGTAAATGAATGGAAGAAAACGCAAATAATACCTACATATTATTTTTGTTTTTGGTTTAGTGGACTGTGTGGGTTTAAGTCAAATTGAAATACCTTATGACTTTTAGTCCAAAATGCGTTTCGCCCGGACACGATAGTTGGGCTCATCAGTTAGATGCTATCGTGTCGCTCTAAGACGCACTATTTTTCGGTCGATGACTACCAACTCTTAATAAAATTTTCAGCACATACATGCTGAAAATTATATTTTTCTAGGGGAACTTGGTCAAATTCATGCACCCAGAAATATATGTATGTTACGCCCGTGGTCTGGCTAGTGGTAAATGAATGGAAGAAAACGCAAATAATACCTACATATTATTTTTGTTTTTGGTTTAGTGGACTGTGTGGGTTTAAGTCAAATTGAAATACCTTATGACTTTTAGTCCAAAATGCGTTTCGCCCCGACACGATAGCATCTAACTGATGAGCCCAACTATCGTGTCCGGGCGAAACGCATTTTGGACTAAAAGTCATAAGGTATTTCAATTTGACTTAAACCCACACAGTCCACTAAACCAAAAACAAAAATAATATGTAGGTATTATTTGCGTTTTCTTCCATTCATTTACCACTAGCCAGACCACGGGCGTAACATACATATATTTCTGGGTGCATGAATTTGACCAAGTTCCCCTAGAAAAATATAATTTTCAGCATGTATGTGCTGAAAATTTTATTAAGAGTTGGTAGTCATCGACCGAAAAATAGTGCGTCTTAGAGCGACACGATAGCATCTAACTGATGAGCCCAACTATCGTGTCCGGGCGAAACGCATTTTGGACTAAAAGTCATAAGGTATTTCAATTTGACTTAAACCCACACAGTCCACTAAACCAAAAACAAAAATAATATGTAGGTATTATTTGCGTTTTCTTCCATTCATTTACCACTAGCCAGACCACGGGCGTAACATACATATATTTCTGGGTGCATGAATTTGACCAAGTTCCCCTAGAAAAATATAATTTTCAGCATGTATGTGCTGAAAATTTTATTAAGAGTTGGTAGTCATCGACCGAAAAATAGTGCGTCTTAGAGCGACACGATAGCATCTAACTGATGAGCCCAACTATCGTGTCCGGGCGAAACGCATTTTGGACTAAAAGTCATAAGGTATTTCAATTTGACTTAAACCCACACAGTCCACTAAACCAAAAACAAAAATAATATGTAGGTATTATTTGCGTTTTCTTCCATTCATTTACCACTAGCCAGACCACGGGCGTAACATACATATATTTCTGGGTGCATGAATTTGACCAAGTTCCCCTAGAAAAATATAATTTTCAGCATGTATGTGCTGAAAATTTTATTAAGAGTTGGTAGTCATCGACCGAAAAATAGTGCGTCTTAGAGCGACACGATAGCATCTAACTGATGAGCCCAACTATCGTGTCCGGGCGAAACGCATTTTGGACTAAAAGTCATAAGGTATTTCAATTTGACTTAAACCCACACAGTCCACTAAACCAAAAACAAAAATAATATGTAGGTATTATTTGCGTTTTCTTCCATTCATTTACCACTAGCCAGACCACGGGCGTAACATACATATATTTCTGGGTGCATGAATTTGACCAAGTTCCCCTAGAAAAATATAATTTTCAGCATGTATGTGCTGAAAATTTTATTAAGAGTTGGTAGTCATCGACCGAAAAATAGTGCGTCTTAGAGCGACACGATAGCATCTAACTGATGAGCCCAACTATCGTGTCCGGGCGAAACGCATTTTGGACTAAAAGTCATAAGGTATTTCAATTTGACTTAAACCCACACAGTCCACTAAACCAAAAACAAAAATAATATGTAGGTATTATTTGCGTTTTCTTCCATTCATTTACCACTAGCCAGACCACGGGCGTAACATACATATATTTCTGGGTGCATGAATTTGACCAAGTTCCCCTAGAAAAATATAATTTTCAGCATGTATGTGCTGAAAATTTTATTAAGAGTTGGTAGTCATCGACCGAAAAATAGTGCGTCTTAGAGCGACACGATAGCATCTAACTGATGAGCCCAACTATCGTGTCCGGGCGAAACGCATTTTGGACTAAAAGTCATAAGGTATTTCAATTTGGTAATCGCTTAAGCTTAAGCCGTGGAGGCTTCAGCTCGTTATACATACAGACGGACAGACTGACAGACAGACAACAGACATTTTTTGTCGATTACTTTTTTAGCCTTACTATGATCGTAATGTCATGTTTAATTGTTAGAATTTTTTTTTACGAATGCATAACTTGGATTATAGTACCTATAATCGCAAATAAAAAACTAGGTAAAAATCTACATTTAAAATATATTTTGCCGTGACTAAGAATCGTGTGCTTACGATGTGATCGAACATAAGAGCAAGAGCGTGCGACCCAGTCGTGCATTTAATTTAATTTAAATTAGCAGTTAGGCGCTTGTTTTTGTTGGTTTCATTTTCTGTTTTTGCTTTCCTCACATTTCACCCAAAAATCATTAAACGTTTTTTGAATGGATTCCACTTACCTGCATTTGTTTGAAATTAAACAAACTCGTAGGTACATAAGTATAAAAGATAAAATGGAAAAACAACGTTTTTATCGTCCAAAATTTTCTTCAGACATACAAACAACTACATGTTAAATATGTATGTAAAAAAACACACTTATGGATACACGATATTTCACGTCTAATGATTTTAAGTTTGTTTTTCTGTTATACACATTTTTACAACGTTTATTATAATTTTTTTATTTAAGTAGTAATAATAGTATGACTTTTTTTTATTCCAGATTGCGATGATTTTTAGTTGTTGTTTTTTAGTTTAATTATTTCAGCAACTCTAATTGCTGAATTGGCTGCCTTGTTAGTAAAATGGCTATTTCTGCTGCTGTACGAAATCTAAGCGATTTTCCTTCGCAGTTTAATGTTAGGAGATTGCTCTTATTTTAATGGAAATTTTTTAACTCAACCTCTAGATATAGTTAGGCTTTGAAAAAATATAATGTGTAGATACATAGTAGATATGATTTATTAATTCGAATATAGAAAATGCTTCAAGAGCGAATAATATAATTTTCACTTCTTGAATACCGGTTTTCTTTCGACTTAAAGTTTTCTTGACATCTTAATATTAATTTCATTATATATTTTACATACAGAAGCTATCTAGATTGTATAATTTGTCATTTATTTCGTGAAATCCAGATTGTTTACAGGGACTTCATAATCATGATATAATGCACCCTAATCCCTGGGTATTCGCTCTAGTTAAGAAAAATTTGGTAATGTAGACAAAAATATTTGTATATTCCATTTCTTAAGTGATTCAACAAAAATAATCATGACGTGCAGCCTGTTGTAAAAAAAAAAGGAAATTACATTATTAAATCATACAAAAATTATTATAAGCACTTGTTTTACCTCAAAAGCTGTAAGCCTATTCCTGGGATTGTAAACTACTAAATTTGATACAAGGTTCACTTCAATGCTTCGAGTACAACTAGGAAATAAATTGTCCCAATGGATTCCTACAGCATTTGGAAATCTGTTAAAAAGAAAGTAAACTTATTCACCAAAAAATATAATAAAACAGACTAATTATTTTTGAGCAAGCAAATTTTTCAATTAGTAATTTCAACAAACTGCCTGTGTTGGGGCTGAGGTGGAATGGGCTAACGTGATAGTAGATTGTCACTTTGCTGACTGTCGTTTTTGATTATCAACCATTATTTGCTCTGTGTAAATCGATCTCAAAAATGTGTGGTTTATTGGCATCACTCCCAAATTCTTTTCAAGAACGAAATGTCATTTGTGTCATAAGTTCAAATTGCAAAAATTGTTTATTTCTTTGTGGTCATACGTTTATTTAATAGTTAGCAATAATAAGAAAGATAGGTACCACTAGGAATTTCATACTTTTCAACTAATCGTAAGTGGACTTATAAGGCAAGTTATGTATTCGTAAAAAAACATTTTATTGATTTTCGACTTTTTCATAAACGGCTCCACGGATTTCGGTCAAAATTTGTATACAGGATCTCCTTCGAATTCTAAATAATACTGCATTTCAAAATTTTCAAAAAATGTTTTTTTTTAATATTTGAAAAAAAATATTTTTTTTCTTAATTCAATATTTTGAAAAGGGGTGGGCGATTTTTTCTGAAATTTTGTTTTTAAATTTATACTATTAAATATTTAAAATGTTGACACCAATTTTTTTTTTAGAAAAAATTTATTAATTTTTATATATAAAAAATTAAGTGAAACACGACTTCAAAAATACTTTTAGCCGTTTTCATTAAGAATCGTTTGCATATAATGTGATCGAACATACGAGCAAGTACGTGCGATCCAATCGTGCATTTAATTTTTAATACATGCGCCATGCGGTAATAATTTTAGATTAATTGCTTTGACCCATCGGTTCAGCCCAGTGAGTGCCAACTTGTACTAGCTAACCAAAATTACCAAGAAGATTTAATGTTCCAGCAAGTTAAAGAATTGGTGGTAGATACTTCTATCTTATCTCAGACGCTAAATCGAGCAACCGCAAAATATGTATAAATTCTTCTTTTGTTAAACGAAAGTTTTTTTCAAATCTAAAATGTAATAAGAAGTAAGACTTGTCGAGAACATCCAAAAATATATTCGTACATTTGGTCTGTTTCTCTACTCACATTCGGGATCCCTGGGAATCCCAAATTTACCCAAAGCGTGTTTCTTTACTTTGTCACGAATATGCCAAGAGCTTTTGACTTTTCTTCAATTTTTTAAATGTCCCTTCCGGCAAGAATCTACCAAAACATTTTAGCTACTGCAAGTTCTTGCTTGTCAAACAAGAAATCAGCTGATCAAATAGTTTGAATTTGTGAACTAGTCTCATTAAGACCTGTTTGCTGATACACAACTTATGGCGTTTTTATTTGGCAATCCGGAAGCCTTCCGGACTCTTCTGAAAGTGTTCACTTGGGAAAAAATGACAGTTCTAATTCTGAAAAGAAGAGAATTTTGCTTCTGGATTTGAAATCAGAATCACAAATAAGTCCTTTTTAGGAACTTATGTGACAGTTTACGCAGAGGAAAAAGTAGCCCTTAAGCGTTTTAAGTTCAACATAAATATTTATGATGCGTATTAGCAAAAGGGTCTAAATTTTGTTTTTTTACAATTTAAAAAAAAAGAAAACCAAATGATTGAAGCAAATATAATAATAAAATTATTGCCTGTTTTTTTTTGGTAGAGCACAAAATGAAGTGCATGCCAATTAAATTGTATTGTGTGAAAACATTTTCATACATATTGGGATACCACCACATCTAATTTCTGTTGTTAAATGTAGCAAGTACACAGAAACAACCCGAATGTGTTTCTTTACTTTTCAGCAACAACAACATGAAAACGCTTGAGCCCAAACTTATTCCAAACTTTTCCCAAAATGTAAAGAAACAAACCTATTGTTTCGGCTATTTTCAAAATATTTGCTTTATTTCCTAGATTTGTTATTATCAATCGGACCTTTTTTATAGTTATTTTCACCGCTCGCGTTTTGGAAAATTGCTAATGATGTAAGCATTGCACAGAAATAATTTGTTTCTTTTTTACTTGTGATTATAGGTATTATATAAGGCAACAATAAAACATGACATTACGACGATAGCGAAGACGAAAAAAGATGATCTAAAAATTCTGCCCTTCTGCATGTAATATTTTTAATTAGTATTTTTTTTGTATTTTTAAAATCATTTAAAAAAAATGTATGTTTCGAAAACTGCTCATTAAATTTTTTTCAAAAATTATATTTAAATGTAGTTATTGAATACCTATGAATTGGCGTTTTTGAATTTTTTTGAAAAATGTTTTCAAAAAGTTTTAAAAAAAAAAACTTTTTTCTCAAAAACCGCTCCACAGATTTTTAAATTTTTTTTCTCATAAATTCAAATGTATCTAACAAATAAAATGGCGTACTTTTTTTTTGAGCTTAAGTTAGTTTAAGTATTTATTTCAGAATTTTGAATTATTTTTTCTTTGATTAAGTCGATTTAATATTTTGTTTTTAAGTTTATATTATAATATTTAAGACTGTCATACCAATTTTTTTTAGAAAAAAATTAAAGATATTTTGTATATATAAAAAATGAAGTAAAAAACTGCTTTAAATATATATTTAGATTTTTAACAGAAATCTTTTGCATTCGATGTGATCGAACATAAGAGCGAGTTCGTGCGATCCAGTCGTGCATTTTATTTATTTTAATTCTTAAAACAATCGCATCAATTAAATATTCTCTTACTTCTAATGAAATTGGCATTAAAGTATGAAAACGACACCTAATGGCTGTCGGTGATCAAAGCAAAAAAAGACTGCCGGTTTGATAATCATCGTACATGGAGAAATTTTGATTATCAAGTAGCAATTATCGCGTTAGCCGATTCCACCCGCTCAAAAATGAATAAAATATGTCACTAAAAGTTCAACTTTGTGATTTTATTGAATTTTTTTTGGTAATTTTTTAAAAATAGTAATTCAACAAATAATTTAATAGTTTTTGATCTAAATTCAAAAATCCGATGGATGGATCGCACGTACTTGTTCATATGCTCGATCACATTATATGCAAAAGATTCTTAATAGAATCGGCTAAATGTATTTTTAAAGTCGTTTTTCACTTAATTTTTTATACATAAAAATTATTAAATTTTTTCTACAAAAAAATTTGTATGAACATTTTAAATATTTAATAAAATAAATTTAAAAACAAAATGTCAGAAAAAATCGTACGCCCGTTTTCGAAATATTGAATTTTCAAAAAAAAAATTTGATCGAAATCCGTTAACCGTTTGTGAGAAACTCGAAAATTAATAAAATGGTTGTATGGTAGTTACCTACCGTTAATAACAAAATATTTTGAAAAAAAATTGTTTGACCCAAATGTATACCATATCCAAAGTAGTACACACACCAATTTTTATTAAAATCGTTAGAGCCGTTTTCGAGATAATTAAGATGGCAAAAAAAAATTATGTGGCAAGTACCGTTATTTTTGGGGCTAAAACAACTATTCAAAAATCTATTTTGGACAATCACCTAAAACGCCTAAGCACCAAGTTTAAGCAAAATCGGTACATGCGTTTAGGCTGTAGATCGTTCTACAGAAAACAGACAGGCAGACAGAATTGCCGGACCAACTTTTTTTGTGTTCTCTATCATCGCGTAATGTGAACTTTGGTTAAAATCTCGAGTTCGATTTTTTTTCCAAATGCAAAACTTGCCCTATAATATTGTCTGTATTCAAATGAACCGCAGTGTAGGTACATATTATATACATTGTAAAGTATCATAAAACATAAATTACCTTATTTTGTTAAAGTCTGGTAATGTTTGTAGCTCAGGCCATTCACTTTGCCGTGGAGTTCCAAGTGTACGTATCACAAGAGCCAACTGTTCAATGTCAGTTGTACCCTAAAATATTTTAAAATAAAATTGAATCTCTGCATATAGACAGTACATCTCCGATAACAAACCGCAAACAGTGGAACACCCCTTAACATTTCTGCAATAACACATCCCGCTGCCCACATATCAACAGCTGGTCCATATTTCTGACTTCCCCATAGAATTTCCGGAGATCTATACCATCTAGTGGAGACTTGTGGAGAATAAAGTTTATTTTCCTCATCGGGGAAATATAACCGTGCCAATCCGAAGTCCGCAATTTTTAATATATCATTCTCACTTATTAGAAGATTGGCGGGCTTTATGTCCTGGAAAATAAGTTATTAAAAAAATCATTTAAAATGCCAGACATATATAACTCACTCTATGCATAATGCCCATTCCATGCAAATACTCAATACCCTTCAACATCATCAAAGAAAACTTCCTAACCTGTTGGCGACTTAAAGGATTCAGATCATTCTTTAACTTACTGTACAAGGTTTCTGGCATAAAATCCAATACCAATGACAAACCAATTAAGTCAGGAAAAATATCATTCAAGGATAATATCTATAACAGTTTATATGTAAAATTTTTAATTTAAATTAGAATTTAAAATGCACTCACATAGTCATTTTTACACATTTGCAACACTTTTATTTCTCTCAAAGTATTCAAGGATATATTTCCGAATTTGTTTTTTAATGCAACCTTTTTAATGGCAACAATTTTATTTGCATGTAAATCGATAGCCTTAAACACATAGCCATGGACACCCTCGCCAATTTGTTCCTGAATTTTATAACGACTTGGTGTATATTCTTCCATTATGTATGTATATTAATTTTATATTAAATATAATTCTTCTGTTTTCTTCCAAATTATTAATTGCATTTTGATTAAAAATTTGATTTGTGTGACAATACGGGGTTTTTTGTCAACAACAGTTGTTGTGACAAAACATTGCCATGGAAACAGTCATCCTCATACCCTTTAGGTGAATGTAAAGAAATGGGTTTCATTTTGACCAAGAGAAGTTCAGTTCAGAACTTAGAAAGGTAAAGAAATATTTTTATTTGAATCATGAAGATGAAAGAATCATTAAAATGTTTAGCCCATCAAAAAACAGAATAACCTTTACAATAGAAATATTATGTCGGTAGGTTACGAATGCACTTATCATTATCATATTTTGTACCCGTAGTGTTTCTTCATGTTTTTTCTTAAAAAATAGAATAAAACTAGTTTATACTTTGATTCGCATAATACCATATTATTATATAATAAGAGTATTCATGTAACGGCGGAAATCCCAGATAAACCTCAGAAACCAGATATGTAATTTCTATGGAGTTTGGTCATAACAACATAAGTCTAAAATCTGAGTTTTGAGATAAATGCATTTCAAGTTTAGAAAAAATTCTCTAAATCCAGTTTTATTAAATATTTACAAATATATTGGGATACAATTTTGTTTTAAATGTTTTAAAAATCCGATGTATCTGGTTTTGTATCATTATAAAAGTGTAAAAATAGTAGCTGTGTTTTATTGGGAAATTTATCCGCCGTGAGTTTATCCGTCGTTGCATTTTACATACAATTCGCTTCATTCGATAAAAAGCTAAAGTAGAAGCTACGGTGGATGGCTGGTTGACGTTCAGTCGAGTCTCGATTCTGATTTTGTTGGTTTTGTTGGTACGATTGATAATTGGGTTGAATCTCGATGGATGTGTTCATGGAGTGTTATAATTATTAATTTCATTCGTAAGACAAATCGATCTTTTTGATTCTTTTTTTTTCTTTTTTTTATAGTTGGCCAGTTTATATTTCTAAGATCTTAGATAATTCCATTTGTTAATAAATTATAAGCTGTTCTTCTGAAAAGTTTCTGACTTTTACTATTAAAAACTATATTCTTTGCTCAATTATTTTCTGGAGTACGTCTAAAATTCCACCTATATCTGCAATTTTGCATACCCTAATGTCAATTAATCAATTTTAACTAATTTCGATTTCCATTTTGAAAATACAATCAATATCTATGGAATGAATCCGGTTTTAATTTTATTTTTGACTAACTAAGCCCAATATTCGTTTTGTGTTCAATTTTTATTGATAGTTATAAATAAACGGAGTTTGGTGCAAAACAATCATCTTTTTTATTTAAATCTACAAAAAAGCAATTTGAGAAGACAAACCGCATTGGGTGGAACTGCACTTTAGAGGAACTGCTCGACACTGCGCCGCAAAATATTTATTCGTATGATTTCTATGAGCTATTAGGCTTAGGCGCGCACATATGCAACTTTTAGTTTTGCAACAGTTTGGTTGATAAGGTGAATACCATGGACTTATATGAGAGTGCGCGCACATGCAAATACTATTCAGTCCGCGATTCTGGCAACTTAAAAATGTGTGTTTTATCACAAATAGAGCGATCGCCCCAAATAAGTTCTTCAGTTTGTATCTCACTGAACTATAATGAAAGCGCGCACATTAAATCAAAATATTGTATGTGTGTTGATTTATCTCGTTGATTGACTTTCAGTTGCTTACGTTCGCGATCATCGTTCAACCAGTGATTAAACTATTTCGTTTCGGAAAAATTGCATGTGAGCGCCTAGCCTAAGCGCACTAAGCGGCAACTGAACTTCACAAAATGTGCTTTTTCTTCACTGTTTAATGGACGTTGGCCATGGACTGTATTCGCTTCACTACATGGACATGGACTGGGCGTACATTTTTGTCATCCCATTGTTTGTTTTTCTGGATATGTGCATGGAAATGGCAAACCAAATGTTAACTATTTGTTCCTTACTCCGCGTATGTTAATTGCAGTCTGATGAGTGAACATTGAATTGAAAGCAAAATATACTCAGAAAATAAATATGTAAATTACCTTGAAAAATAAAACTCTAGCTATCGATCTACACAGAAAATAAATAAAAGCATGAAATATAAAGGGGAAATATAAGGGGAGTAAACAATTTAAACTACGTTGTAGTGTGCGTTTAGAACCAAGAAACATAAAGGAAGCAAGCAAATCTCCGGCAATTTTGTTTACTCCTGTGAAATGCATAGACGATTTCTAAAGCAATACAAAGATTTCCCTGTGTAAAAAGAGACTTGACCATAGTCTATGAACAAACCCATTCACTTATCATTTCCTTTCTATTGGTGCAAAATGAATGTTAGAATTTAAAATTGCAATTGCAGAAAAAATGAAAACAGGAAATAGGTTTGTACATAAATTAAATATTGGTTCGTTTTTCTACTTTCTATTTTATCTGAATAAAAGCTACTCATTCTTCATAATTTTGATATTTTCTTAATTTTACTTTGCAAAAGACTCTTTCATTACTAGTGACTACTGAGCAGGGGTACCATTTTTACAAAAACAAAAAAAAGCTACGGTCCATGCTACGGTCGATGCGTTTTTTTGGGAATTACTTACGGTACAATGGATAGATTCCCAATAAAACACACCTAGTGTTGTTATAGATTACTAAAGGTGTGTTCACAGTCTTTTGTAAAAAAATAAAATTTACAAGACTTGTTACACCAGATCATGAATTCCCCTATAATAGGTGTGTTTTTTTGGGAATCTATCCATTGTATTTTTGTATTGCTTTAAAAATCTTCTATGCCGTTCACACGAGGAAACAAAATTGACGGAGATTTGCTTGTTACCTTTAAATGTTTCTTGGTTTTGGACGCACACTACAGCGTAGTTTGAATAGTTCACTCCCATTACATTTCCCCTTTATATTTCATGCTTTTATTTATTTTCTGAGTAGATCGATAGCTAGAATTTTATTTTTCAAGTCAATTTATAAATTTATTTTCTGATTATGTTTTGCTTTCAATTCAATATTCACTCATCAGACTGCACTTAACATACGCGGAGTAAGGAACAAGTAGTTAACATTTGGTTTCCCATTTACATGCACACGTCAAGAAAAAAAAAACAATGGATCACAAAAATGTACGCCCAGTCCATGTCCATGTAGTGAAGCGAATAACGTCCATGGCCAACGTCCATTAAACTGTGAAGAAAAAGCACATTTTGTGAAGTTCAGTTGCCGCTTAGTGCGTTTAGGCTAGGCGCTCACATGCAATTTTTCCGAAACGAAATAGTTTAATCACTAGTGATCGGGCACATTAGCAACATAAAATCAATCAACGAGATAAACCATCACACAAACAATATTTTGATTTAATGTGCGCGCATTATATATACATTATAGTTCTGTGTGATACAAACTGAAGAACTTATTTGGGGCGATCGTTCGATTTGTGCCAAAACGCAAACTTTTAAGTTGCTCGAATCGCGGACTGAATTGTTACTGCATTTGCGCGCACTCTCAAGGTACATAAACTAATAACATAAAGACCCGAAACCTCTGCTTTAATTTAACATTTTCCTACAAGCTGAAATACGCACACATGTAACTTTTCCGTTCCTCTTCCAATAGACACATTTATAAAAACGCACACAAGAAACTTTTCTGTTCCTATTCCTATAGACACATAGATAACACAGCCCTAGTAATTTAATTTTGTTTTGTTTTTCGCTTTCACATCTATTCATGGATAGGGTGCTAAATGTATAAATACATCAATACCCGCGTTTTATTGGGAAATTTATCCGCCGTAAGTTTATCCCTCGTAGCAAATTACATACAATTCGCTGCGGTCGATAAAAAGCTAAAGTAGAAGCTACAGTGGATGGCTGGTTGACGTTCAGTCGAGTCTCGATTCTGATTTTGTTAGTTTTCTTGGTACGATTGACAATTGAATTGAATCTCGATGGATGTGTTCATGGAGTGTTATTAAGTTATTAATTTCATTCGTAAGACAAATCGATCTTTTTGATTCTTTTTTTTAATAGTTGGCCAGTTTATATTTCTCAAATCTTAGATAACTCCATTTTTTAATAAATTATAAGCTGTTCTTCTGAAAAGTTTCTGACTTTTACTATTAAAAACTGTATTCTTTGCTCAATTATTTTCTGAAGTACGTCTTAAATTGCACCTATATCTGCAATTTTGCATACCCCTAATGTCAATTAATCAATTTGAACAAATTTTGATATCCATTTTGAAAAGGAAACCAATATTTATCGAATGAATTCCGTTTTACTTTAATTGACTAACCAAGCCCAACTTTCATTTTGTGTTCAATTTTTATTGATAGTTGTAAATAAACCAAGTTTGGTGAAAAAAATCATCTTTTTATTTAGATCTACAAAACAGCAATTTGAGAAGACAAACCGCATTGGGTGGAACTGCACTATAGAGGAATGCTCCGCAGTGCGTCGCAAAATATTTATTCGTATGAAATTCTATGAGCTATAAGGCTAGGCGCGCAAATATGCAACTTTCAGTTTTGCAACAGTTTGGTTGCTAAAGTGATTACCATGAGAGTGCGCGCAAATGCAGTAACAATTCAGACCACGATTCGAGCAACTTAAAAGTTTTGGGTTTTGGCACAAATCGAACGATCGCCCCAAATAAGTTCTTCAGTTTGTATCACACCGAACTATAATGTAACTGCGCGCACATTAAATCAAAATATTATTTGTGTGATGGTTTATCTCGTTGATTACTTTTAAGTTGCTAATGTGCGCGATCACTAGTGATTAAACTATTTCGTTTCGGAAAAATTGCATGTGCGCGCCTAGCTTAAACGCACTATGCGGCAACTGAACTTCACAAAAGGCGCTTTTTCTTCACTGTTTAATGGACGTTGCCCATGGACTGTATTCGCTTCACTACATGGACATGGACTGGGCGTACATTTTTGTGATCCATTGTTTTTTTTTTCTGGACATGTGCATGGAAATGGCAAACCAAATGTTAACTACTTGTTCCTTACCCCGCGTATGTTAAGTGCAGTCTGATGAGTGAATATTGAATTGAAAGCAAAACCTAATCAGAAAATAAATTTATAAATTGACTTGAAAAATAAAATTCTAGCTATCGATCTACTCAGAAAATAAATAAAAGCATGAAATATAAAGGTGACATGTAATGGATTGAACAATTTAAACTACGCTGTAGTGTGCGTTCAAAACCAAGAAACATTTAAAGGAAACAAGCAAATCTCCGTCAATTTTGTATCCTCGTGTGAATGGCATAGAAGATTTTGAAAGCAATACAAAAATTGTCCTGTGTAAAAAGGGACTTGACCATAGTCTATGAACAAACCCATTCACTTAACATTTCCTTTATATTGGTGCAAAATGAATGCTCGAATTTAAAATTGCAAATGCAGAAAAAATGAAAACAAAGAAATAGGTTTGTAACATAAATTAAATATTGGTACGTTTTTCTTCTTTCTATTTTATATGAATAAAAGCTAATTATTGGTCATTATTTTAATATTTTCTTAATTTTACTTTGCAAAAGACTCTTTCATTACTTGTGACTGCTGTACAGGGGTACCATTTTTACAAAAATAAAAAAGCTACGGTCCATGCTACGGTCGATGCGTTTTTTTGGGAATTACTTACGGTACAATGGATAGATTCCCAATAAAACACACCTAATGTATACAAATGGGTTTTGGGGGATGAAACGTACGAAGGTTTCCGATCTTAGTATGGCTTATTTGTGTCATGGTATTCACTTTAGCAACCAAACTGTTGCAAAACTGAAAGTTGCATATTTGCGTGCCTAGCCTTATAGCTCAGAGAATTTCATACGAATAAATATTTTGCGGCGCACTGTGGAGCATTCCTCTATAGTGCAGTTCCACCCAATGCGGTTTGTCTTCTGAAATTTTTTGGAGATCTAAATAAATAGATGATTTTTTTCACCAAACTCCGTTTATTTACAACTATCAATAAAAATTGAAAACAAAACGAAAATTGGGCTTGGTTAGTCAAAAATAAAAGTAAAACGGAATTCATTCGAAAAATATTGGGCTTGGTTAGTCAAAAATAAAAGTAAAACGGAATTCATTCGATAAATATTGGTTTCTTTTTCAATATCAAAATTTGCTAAAATTGATTAATTGATTAATCGACGAAAATTGGGCTTGGTTAGTCAAAAATAAAAGTAAAACGGAATTCATTCGATAAATATTGGTTTCTTTTTCAATATCAAAATTTGCTAAAATTGATTAATTGACATTAGGGGTATGCAAAATTGCAGTTATATGTGCAATGTTAGACGTACTTCAGAAAATAATTGAGCAAAGAATATAGTTTTTAATAGTAAAAGTCAGAAACTTTTCAGAAGAACAGCTTATAATTTATTAAAAAATGGAATTATCTTAGATCTTAGAAATATAAACTGGCCAACTATAAAAAAAAAAGAAAAAAAAAGAATCAAAAAGATTGATTTGTCTTACGAATGAAATTAAAAATTATAACACTCCATGAACACATCCATCGAGATTCAATTCAATTATCAATCGTACCAACAAAACTAACAAAATCAGAATCGAGACTCGACTGAACGTCAACCAGCCATCCATCGTAGCTTTTACTTTAGCTTTTTATCGACCATAGCGAATTGTATGTAAAATGCTACGACGGATAAACTTACGGCGGATAAATTTCCCAATAAAACACGGCTAATATTTACACGAATATAACAAAAAAGCTTGTTTATATTTTTTTAGTGAGATATGCTGTTTTGACCAAACTGTTTTTCGTTTAAGAAAAAGATTATTTCGAGTTGTGTTCTTAATACTAATATTGAAATAAGTTGTAAAACAAGATTTTCTGTTAGGAAACGAATTTATTTAACTTTATTAACAAAATAAAATTAAAAAAAACTTAAAAAAATATATTATTAAAATGCAGTATTAAAAATCAGGAACGAATAATGAACTTATACACCCAAATTAAAAATTACTAAACATGGACTAGAGAAGTTTTATGAGTTTTTTCTGGACTAAGTGCAAAATGTTATTATTTAAACAGAATCTGCTATTTGACATTTACAAACTTAGTTCTTTGCTTAACCATCGAAGGCGCTGGTTTAGTGAAGGAATAAAATTGAAATTGAAATTAAGAAAAATATTTACATGGGCAGAATAAAATCAAATGCACTACTATATCGTACGAACTTGCTCTTTTAGCTAAGTATATTAAGATAAACATTGACGCTGATAGTAGGTAGGTAGTCTAGTTATCCTATGCAGGTTTAAATAGAATAATGAATTGTCGATTGGATGATTCAAGGAATAGTCACATATACCATATTTAAATCTAGATTTTGGATTTTAATATGTAGATACATACATAAATGGAACCTTGATATGTAAATTATGTACATATAATAATGCATTCCTTGTGTGAAAGGGGTCTAACTTTATAATTTAGGTGCAATATATGTACATATGTAGGGGAAAGGTCCGAACAGGGAGACACTTTTCTTTTAAATTGGTATACCACTAAAAGTTTTCAGGCAAACTTAACCAAATTTGGAGTATATTTTAAGGCATATTTTGCATTATTGTTTCAAAAGAAATTTTAGTGAAAGGACCCATGAGAGCATCACATCAAACTGAAACTTAGAACGGTAAGTTTTTTGGAAATATCTCACTGTTCGCCTTTTGTCATTTCATATAAAATTAAAAATATTACAAAAATGACAAAGAATTCTAAGACTTTATTGTTTTATTATAACAGAACACATATAAATGTTATATGTAACAAAAATTTTGTGTATTTACCTGATTATTTCCCGTTACTGTGATAAATTTAAACACACTTCGAAAAATACTTCGAAGGAATTATTTTAATGTTTACTCCGTGGAGGTTAACGCGCAAGCGAAATTCGTGCTTAACAAAATAAAAACACGTGGAAGGGAGAATAAATGTTTTTACCAATACTGGCATGTCTGTACATGCTTTCACAACAAAGAAAAATGAATTGACTCAATCGAAAAGGCCATCAGAGTGCAACAAAGTTTCACAAAAGTACGGGAACTCTTTGAACAACAATTTTTCAATTTGTAAGTGTATTTTTAAACTTCAAAGTCACATGAGATCTGATTTGATGTGTTATTTTTAAAATGGAAATAAAAGAATACTCAAATTAATTTTCAGAAACAGTCATGCAAAATGGAAACCTTGGAAGTTGTGGATTGTGCATAGGGCCAAACAAAATGTACTAAGACGCTAAATTTAACATATTTCAAGTTTTAATTATTAAATGACATAACTTGCTTCTCTGCAACATAAAATTAATGGCCCTCGGGTGTTTTTTAAAAACCTAAAAACCCAGGTTTTTTTTGACAACTCTTGGGGTTGTCAAAAAAAACTAGGTCAACCCTGGGTAAAGTTCAACGAACGAACCTATTAATAATGGGGTTTTCTTTTCGTAATTTCAGATTTTGATCGGAAATTTGATTTTTTTCGTCGCGAATGTTATACGATTTCAGATTTATTTTTGTTATCACGGTATTGGTGTATATTCGTGTCTGTGGAATCAGAAGGTATCTGATGGCAAATGATTTGAAAATTGTTTCCTCATTTAAGTTTTTTTTCTTTTGTACGAGTAATACGAAGCGATCTCAATGTTTAAAAAATGAATGCCGAAATTAATTTGGAGGACTACACAATTGTTAACACATAACTGCTGTTATGTTTTTAAAATGTTTTCATAGCCTTATTTAACAATTACAGAAAACAGAATCTTGTCAAAACGACGGCTGTCAAGAACAATTGTGTTTTGGTATTAGTAAAAGAACGTAAATCTGCCGAAAAATCCAGATCTGCAAAATTGATTTCCGATCAAAAAATAAATTGATTTGTTTGCCCATTGGAAGGATTTAATTGTAAAAATCTGAGTTTTGACAGATCTGAAGGGGAAAAAGATCAATTTTTGTTGCCAAAAGAAAACCCCATAAGCTTAATACAAACTATTATTTAAAACTAGAAAACAATTGAATTCTTAAAACTAAATTCAAACTAAAGAGAATTTAACAAAGGATATAAGAGGGATTAAGTTAGGAGTGCCTGATGAAGAGAGGATTTAGAGAGACTTATGGCGTTTTTATTTGGCAACCCGGAATTCTTCTCCGGGATCCCTACTGAACACTTTTGTGTGATTCTGAATTTTAATGAGATTGTATGTGTGAAAATAATTGTGTACGTGAGAATATTCAAATTCGAAAAAAAAATGTTTGTTGCACAATTATGATACAAAAAATGACACCAGTCGAGCTTGACGTTCAAATATATGAATGTGTGAGTGCTTCTGCTTCTGCTTCTGATTCTGATTTCAAATCCAGAAGCAAAATGCTCTTCTTTTCAGATTTAGAACTGTCATTTTTCCCAATTGAACGCTTTCAGAAGAGTCCGAAAGTCTTCCGGATTGCCAAATAAAAACGACGTTAGATAGCAAATTGTAGAATTATTAACTTTCCGAAGCATCCTTCTGATAGGTTCGTTTTGGCCATACTCAGTACGATGCCGATGGAAGGGCATCCAGAACATTGGTATGGACCTGAGACGACGATGGTTACGTTCCGTATAATTTTTCCATGTAGAGCTGGGCTATCAATACCCCCAGTCAAAAGCTAATATACAAAAATTATATCAGCGTTATCACGACGTCGGTATAGCGTTTGCAGGTTTATTAACTTAAGACGATTTTTGTAAGGAGGTAAGTTAAATGGGTCTTCCCATCCAAGCCCGCGTAAAGCAAACCTGGTGAATCTACGTTGAACAGCCTCAATACGTTGAATATGGACATGATGGTAAGGTGTCCAGACTGGGGAGGCATATTCAAGAAGAGTTGAGAATTCTCTTGACCAGCGTTGAATGTACCCAAGAGTAGAATTTGCTCTATTAATGACGGTGTTTATATGAAAGTTGAGATGGTTGTTACAAATTACACATAGGTCACACATGGAGGTGACTATCGGAATTGGTTGATAATTTATGAAATATTGTCGTTGGTATACCGCGGGCGTTTTCGGGAATAGGTAATGGCTTGACATTTACTTACGTTAAGCTGAAGGAAGTTATTGACACCAAATAAAGAAGCAGTTTAAATTTGTGTGTAACAATTGAGCATCTGTGATGCATAAAATGTGGTTTTATATCCACATATCATCTGCGTAAATCTCAAGGTCAGAACCTGAGGGAATAAGTTCCACATCATTAATGGTTAACAGGAAAAACAAGGGTCCTAATTGACTTCCTTGCGGGACAACTGATGTATATAAATATACATAGTATATACATACATGTATTTTATTTTATTTTAAGAACACACACAATTTGCTCATCAAAATTCTTGAAGCTGTTTTTGAGAAATAGATTCTTTTTAACATTTGTATGGAAGATAAACCGTTGTTTTTTTATTTTGTTTTAGGCAAATAGTTTTTTGAACTATTCAAGATAATGTTTAAAACCCTATTAAATACTACTATACTATTGCATTAGTGTTTAAAATTTTTAAGGAGTTTATGCATAAAAACAATCAAATGAACCCTTTTTCAGAAAATCGAAAACCAAAAAAAAAGGTTCTACTAGAGGTACCAAAAATAACCATTTTTTTCACAAAAAAAGATTATTAAATAGTACAATTTCTTCCCTTCATTAATTAACCCGTTTTTGAGAAAAATAAGGTTTTTCTTTTTGCCAAAAAAAAAAATATATACCTGCTATATATTCATTTGAAAAAAAAAATGAAAAAAACGTCTATGTATTACATAAAAAACAATATATATACAAAGTTTGAAGCAAATTCAACCAACCTTTAGGCTGTAAGCTCAAGGACAGAGAGACATACGGGACCCACTTTTTTTGTGTTCTCCATCATCTTAATGTTTAGTTTGATCAAAACATCGAGTTTGATTTTATTTACGAATCCATAACTTGTCATACTTATACTATAATACCTATATATAGAAAGTAAAAAGTGAAGAAACTGAGTTATGTTGTTTTGACCGTACACTGATTTAAATTTAAAAATTTTTGTTTGGTCAAAACATTACAAGTTGAGTTATGCCATTATGGTCAAACATTATTTTTAAAAAAACGGAGTTAAGTATGATTAGGACCATTGAATATCTTTGGAACCAGTTTTGTTAGATTTATGCTGTTAACTCATTTTCGAAAAAAAATGACTTATGCTGTTATGACCAGACACCACAGATTTTATCTCCGCAGAAATGAACTGTCAAAGTTTATATTGGACAAATATTCTGCAAATCAGATAAAATTATCTCACATTTGATGTAGAAAGAGTAGAAATAAACCTCATAAAGTTAAAAAAGTAATTTTGTGACATTTATCAAGAGCCATAAAATGCTACAAAAATAAAATGCAAATGATACTAGGTATCTATGTACATATTATAATGAAAGTGAAGTTTTTTTCGACTTCGTAATGCCACCTTTGATCAAAATCTCGATTAAATTAAATTTTAACGATGATCAAGAGTCAAAACAAGACATGAGTTACAATTCCAATCAACACCTAGCAGATAGATAGCAGACAAATAGTTTGTAATAATCAAATGTAATTTCAAATGTTCCTAAAATAAATATTCCGTTGGTTAAATTTAATTTAAGCATACAAAGTGTAAAATAAATGAAAAATGACGAGAGTGAGAAAACAATTACCTATACTGGAAATGATTTGTATTATAGTTTATCCCTTTTAATCTAGAATCCAGATACAATCGCAAGAAAACGCCAAAGGACAAACCACCAATCACACCGCTGGGCAGTGTTGGAAACACAGTTGATGCTGTAACTGATAGGGGAGACTGTGAAGGATAACCCCCAAGCTTTCGAAGTATTTTTAAATTTATTGCTTCGTTTTTTAGCTCATTTATTTATGAAAAACTTTTTCTTCCAGAAGCCAACAGCCCAAAAGTTTTATGAAAAAGTAGCGGCAATGTCTTTACTGCTCGCTAGCATCGATTGGTTGTGCATGAAAAGCAAAATGCGATATTTAAAATCAAACTACCTGTCAGCGGTAGAATGGCAGGGTAAGACAGGCACTGGCCTCTTGGAAACTGGCGAAGAAAAAAGGGGAATTCTCGTTACTTCTTGCCCTTCTCGCCTTCAAAGCCCCCAATTGCCGGCAACTCAGTTTCCTTGTATGAAAGTAGACTTTGAGGCGACCCTAGCAGGAAGACGTCAGGGCCCAACTGTCAAACCAATGTACCCAAAGGGATCTGTTGTAGGAATAAAATCAGTTTCTCGGGAATTGGATCTTGTTTGCAGGGGGCTAGGTATTTCCTCGACATGGGTTTTATTTTGTTTAAAAACTTTGCCATATCTGCTCACCATAACGTCATTTTATGTCCTTCCAATTTCTTTAAACATTTCCGGAATAAATTTAGTTCATACCTTGTTTGATGGTATCATATTGCGACGTAAGACTGTCTCCTAACTATCTCACAAATTTTGTATACATTAGAAAAAATCTATGTAGTTCGTGTTTAGTCTACTCCATTGTTAATTTGAAGTCTTTTCAAACTAGAACGGTTCATGTTATCAACCTTTCCATTTGCCAGAACGGTGGTGAATCTCTGCTTACAAATTGCCGTCCATTATCGGCTGAGCATTGGAATTGGGTGCATTGGTTTTGACACAAGTTAACAATCACGTGTGTTTTGACGAAACTCTCAACATAACTCTTTCAATCAGTAGTCATAAGACTTTTCATCACAGTTCATGAACCATTTACCTCAACGTCTCGGATATGACACCAAATTGAATTTCTTTAAACTAGCTTTGTTGATAAAATAACAAAAATCTTTTTTTAATTATAGCCAGACCAATTCCAAGTCGGCAATTCTAATTTTTAAGTTCCTACCTTGTACATATATGTATAAGTAACGAAAAAAAAATAATTTATGTAATTGACAAATCTTAATAAATCTCTACTTCTAATAAACATAAATATGGAAATTCACAAATCATAATCATCTCGCATGTTGTTGTATTCTAGGACATGCCTCCTGATTGCCGAACCGTCAACCCAAGTAACGAAATCTTCTAGGTTTCTAGACACAAGAAAAGCCGGATCCTTGACCATCTCCGGACCAACTCGAACATGACCTTGTTCAATTAGATCTGTGGCACTTTTTATATTTTCTGAAAGTTTTTCTGCAGGAAACAATACAATTAATGTTTTATTTTTTGGTTTTATTTGCCATCAACTCACGCTTCACCATAATAACGGGTAATCTTCGCCTACAAAAGCTACTAGCTGAAATTCGACTTGCCATTTCCAAATCCAATTTATTTGTTGCCAATCCAAGAACGTGCAATTTTTCCAGCAAACTTGCCGTTGATTCTGCCTTAAAGGGATCACTTTTATCGAGTTTTGCTATTTTCTCTGCAAGTTCCCGAATATTGCGGGCTAGTTTATTATACCTAAAGGAAAAGGAAATTTGTATACCAGTGTTTAAAAACCAAAGTCAAGAACATACTTCGAGTAATCTTCCCGTTTGCGGATGTGATATCTCCGCAGAATAGCATTTTCTTTTCCACCATTATCAATTTTCCATGTAATAAAGTCAACTTTCTTGAGTAATTTCTGTTCGTGGTATTTCAATTTACGAACCATTTTTTGTAAGATAAATACACGGCAATTTAATTAATATTTTATTATACGTATGTACTTTGTATATCGTGAAGTTGGGATTGTAATTTGTAATTTAATAATAAACAAGCGATGAGATGTGGAAACATGTGAAATTTGTGAACCCTTTTGATTTGACAGCCAACCATAGACTTTTATATATACCAGATACCACACCCCATTCCTGGCGTACACATCAACAAAGCATATACTAATACCAGGGTTGAAGGCACAGTAAAGGTTTAGAGCAAATTTGATAAAAAAAACCAATGCATATTTTCAGGAACAAACGGAAAATCTTCTATTGTCTCCAACATTTCTTCAAAAAACTTATATAAGCAATTGGCGTTTTTCTTTTTTAGCTCCGAGTAAAGAACTTAGCTGTCAAGATAAGATCAGTGTTTCTTTTTTAGCTCAGACACATTTATTCTCTCAACTCGTGTTTCTTTTTTAAATCAGAGCTAAATCGGGGTATGAACCATTAGCTCGGAATAAAATGACCGATCAAAAGGAGCAAAGTGCTGGGTGCGGCTAACTTTACTCATAATTTTAACAATAATCACTAAAGTAAAACCAATTAAAAACAAAAATGAATTCGGAAAACGAAAGCTTTGGATTTTCTGGTAAATAAGTTTTAATAAAAACAATTATAATAATATATGACAGTTCTGCGCTTAAGTTTATTTCAAATTAAATCTGAGATATCTGACCATGCTATACTCAGATCTAAATCTGTTTACTCAGTCTCTGGTCAGAGATCTGCTCGGAGATAAAAAAGAAAAACGCCAAATAAAAAGATGAACTAGAAGGAAGACCAAAAAGTAAAGTAAATCTCGAAAATTTGGAGCGAGTCAGAGTAGATTTTTTCCTCAAAAGTACTACCATGAGGCATAGTATTTATAACCTATAGTAGCCACGTTTTATTATCGCTAGTGCGTACTACTATCTGGCTGAACAGAATAGACACGCGGTCGATCTTGCGGCACTTCAAGAACCAATCTGTCAAAGTTAAAAGGTATAGGAACTCGTTTGAGTGAATACATTGGAGACGCGACGGCGAGTCACGACGCTAGATATTGATTAACTGTTTCCCTTTATCCGCGAGTCGTTTGACAGATTAAAAAAAAAACATCTTGTTGGTTGTTGCATCCGCACAATTATTGTTGATGTTCGTCGGGGCCGTCCGACGCAAAAATACACAATAAATTTGAAAAATAAATGCTTACAAAAATAACTACAAAATCAATGAAAAATAACTTTGTATTCAATTTTTTTGGAGCTGATGTGAGCGAACGATCCTGCTTCCATTCTGTTCGTTTCAATAAGTACGATTCACTACTAAAACCAATACTTTTTTGCTATGAAACGAACGATTACGGATATAATCTCTTTTTGTGACTGTGTGTGTTGCTTTGACTGGTATTACAACACGAATTATGAGTCGCGACTCTTCTTCGAATTTTTCTTTGAAAGTTCGCACGCTGATGCGAGCGCTATTACACACATGACTTTAGAGTCAAGACTCAAATTTGACAGTTTTCTTTTACTTCGAATTTCGTTTTTTTTTTGTTTGAAATTAGCATTTATAATAATTATCAAAAATATTTATAGAATCGAATGAATGTTTCCCATCTCCGTATGGCTCATCTGTGGATATTACCCACCCACGCAAGCATATGAAATGAAGCGTATGCTTCAATAACAAATAAGTGTGAAGAGAAACGTCAAAAGTGCGTCGCCGAAATCTTTGCCCGCGACTCACATGGTAATTATATTCCGTCTCGATTTTTTTCTCTTTCGTACTCATTATGTTCAAAAAAAGTCGCGAATCATAAGTCGTCGTGTAATACCAGTCTTTGCAGCTCTTTCAAAAAACAAATCTTCAATTCGTTAATACATCAATATTTCGTTTTTATTTTCTGATTCCGCCGCGGGGGAATTACCAAATCCACTTGCACTTATTTTATATTTGTTCCCAAGAAGTTTTCAATAATTATTTTTATTTTTTAATAATTTATTTATTTTATCTTGACACTACCACAAAATAAAAATTAATTGACAACACAACAATTGAGAAACTTCAAAACAAATATTGTAGTGTGTGTAAGAATCTGTGTACAAATCGTTTTTGAATCCGACTCGAAAAAAGATTCAATACGGATCTGTTTTTTTTTTCAGAAAAAAAGGGTTTAATTTGAAACGAATCTGATTTTAAGAAAAAAATTCACAGCGGATCGACGGCAGATCGATGTTTTAATTGATATGAAATCGACATAAGTATTCCTGACCGCAATGAACTTCTTTTACTCAGTGATAGTCGTGTTCCATTGGGGTCTTTTAGTACTTCATACTAAATGCGGGACCTTGCACCTCTAGAGCATTACGGCCACGATGATGATTTAGACGACTACGTCGAACTTCAGGAGGATGAAGAAGTAGAACAGGCCCAGTCTGAAGAGGTTCATTTTTTAGACTAAACTGCTCTTCGCTACGAAGAGCGGGAAAACATTCAAGTTTTTACATCATACCGGATCGAATAAAAATTATATCCAACCATGTTACATTCGAAATCCCATATCTAACGAGACAATGTTTTTCGCGAATTCCATTAGTGGTAACACCAAAATAACCCACCATGCATACTTGAAATTTTTTGGGCCAAATATCCGGAAAATTAAATTCTTTATTCTTCCTGGTCTAAAACCCTTTGACTGCATTCTTGGGAATGACAGCCTAAAGAAATTGAACGCAGTCATCCATACGAAGGATAACTTTTTCGTAATTAATAACGACATCAAGATATCTCTCAAGCAACAAATTTCTCAATCATTTAATGCTCTATTAACTGCTAAAATAGCTAATTTATCTTCAGACCAAGTTCATCGACTCACTCAGATTTTTAAAAAATGGCCAAATCTCTTTGCCGACCCCGATGTAAAACTCAACTATACTTCTAGAGTAAAAGGGAAATTAGAACTGTGACTAACGAACCAGTTTATTCAAGGGCATACTCATACCCAATGGCTCTGAAAGGAGAAGTCGAGTCTCAACTCAATGAACTCCTGAAGAATGGAATTATTAGACCATCGCAGTCCGCGTATAATTCACCGGTATGGATAGTCTCCAAAAACCGGATTCTGAAGGAAAGAAAAAATACAGGATAATAATTGATTACAGGAAATTAAGTCTTGTAACTACAGCAGAAAAATATCCAATTCCTAAAATTAATGAAGTTTTGTCGAAATTAGGCAACAACAAATGGTTTACAACAATTGACCTTAATAGCGGGTTTCATCATATCTCTTTAAGGGAATGTGATATTGAAAAGACAGCTTTTTCCGTAAACAACGGGAAATTCATATTCCTTCGACTTCCTTTTGGCCTGAAAAATGCGCCATCCATATTTCTGCGAACACTTGACGACATATTACGGGAGCACATAGGTGTCCGATGTTACGTTTACATCGATGACATCATTATTTTCAGCAAATTTAAAGAAGACCACTATAGAGATGTCGAACTTGTCTTCAAAACATTGGAGGCGGCGAATATGAAGGTTGAACTAGACCCAGGTTGAATTTTTAGATTTTGTCGTCTCAGAAGACGGTATCAAAACAAATCCTGAAAAAGTTCGTACAATAGCAAATTTTCCTCCACCCAAAACATTAAAAGATCTCCGATCATTTCTTGGCATGTCGGGATATTATCGTGGGTTCGTCAAGAATTATGCGAAAATCGCAAAACCCCTGACATCCCTTTTGAGGAGAAGATGGACGACTATCCAAAACTCAATCAAAAAATAAAATTATCAATTTAGACCAACAAGACATAAAATCATTTGAAAAATAAAGTACATCCTTATTTCCAATGAAATTATGCTTGCCTACCCAGACTTTTCAAAAGAATTTCACCTCACCACCGATGTATCGGACTATACCATCGGTGCCGTTCTCTCACAGGATAATACACCAATTACCTACCTTTCCAGATCATTGAATGAGACCGAAGAATCATACGCTACCAATGAAAAGGAGGTGCTTGCCATCATATGGCCACTCAACTCTTTACGCAATTTCCTATATGGGTCAAAGAAGGTGAACATTTTCACCGATCACCAACCTTTGACCTTTGCTCTTAGTAACAAAAACTCAAATAATAAAATGAAAATATGGAAAGTGAAGCTCGAGGAATACAATTACGAGCTCCATTATATAGGAGGGCGAATGTTGTCGCGGATGGTTTGTTTAGACCACCAAGAGTCGAAATAAATTCAATGTCAGCAAGTCTTCATAGCAGAGATAGCTCATCCCATAATTTAATTCCGTCAGTTGAAGTCCCTATTAATGTGTTTAGAAACCAATTGATATTAACAATTGGCCAATTAACAAGTTAGCAATTTTAACAACCCTTCCCTAATTATAACCGCCATATCTTTACAGAACCCAGATATACCAAAGAAATGATAATATGCATTTTTCAGCGCTATCTAAATCCTAATTTGATAAATGGTCTCAAATCGGATGAACCAACTATGGCTATCATTCAGAAAATCTATCCACTTCACTTTATAGACTATAGAATACGTTACACTCAGTTAGAAGTTATGGATGTTCCCAACGATGCGGAACAAGCAGAGCACATAGAAGAGCTTATAGAAATACATCCGAGAACCGGCTCCAAATCCTACAAATATACTATTTCCCAAGAATGAACTCCCGAATCCAAAATTTTCTTAAGCGATGTAGAATCTGCAAAGAAAACAAGTATGAGCGACACCCTAATATAAGATTTATATAAATGAAAAACCCCTACCTTCCTATCCAGGTCATATTATCCATATAGATATTTTCTCCACACAAAACTTTCTGATCCTCACTGCAATAGATACATTTTCAAAACTAGCTCACGCAAAAATTATAAATTCCCGGTCGGTAGAAGACATACGACAACCGTTGTGGGATACACTGTTACACTTCGGTGTCCCTGAGCACGTTGTCATTGATAACGAGGAATACCTAAATTCAGTATCTCTTATAACTATTATAGAAAAACTTAACATTACAATTTAGCAAACTCCACCCTACAAGAGTGGGGATAATGGAAAGGTAGAAAGATTTCATTCTACTTTATCAGAGATCATGCGATATGTGAGTTCCGAATTTCAGATTACTGAATTCAATGAGCTGCTTGGAAGATCAGTCTACGAATACAATTCCACCATCCATTTGACCATAGGGAAAAAACCAATAGAAGTATTTTTTGGTCGCGATCAGAGAATTTCTCCCGAATTATATGAAGAGGCGAGAAAGAGTAATATCGAAAGGATAAAAGAAAAACAGTTGAAAGACATGCAGATTCATAACAAATCACGAAAGCCCCCTAAGACATACCAGGTAGAAGAGGTTTTCGTAAAACATAATTTAAGAATAGGTTCTAAATTAACTGTAGGCTATAAAATCGAGAATGTAAGGGAAGATAGGAACACGACTGTACTTACTTAATCAGGGAAAATAGTCCATAAGAGCAATATTAGAAACTAGTTTTTTCAATATAACTTTTCAGGGTTTTCTTTGTAATAGCTTGCGGTGAGGTGCAAATATTGGACTATTCAAACTCTCATATTATGACCATTAATAATGGATTAGCAAAAATTCAGAATGGAAATTTTAAAATCATTCATACAGTTGATCTGGACAAATAACAAAGAATTTATAAGCCAAGCCAACACTACCCTCCTATCAACAAACATCAAGTCCCATATTCTTTTCCCTCTTCTTCAATGTGAACTTACACAGATAAAAGACATACCAGCCTACATTAAATCCAACAGAAATAAAAGATCTTTAAATATTGTAGGTTCAGCATGGAAGTGGCTCGCAGGCAGTCCTGACCATGAAGATCTTGTTTTAATTGAAAATAAAATAAATAACTTAGTCGAGAATAATGAAAACCAAATTGTATCAAATGAATTGTATAATAATAGAATAAATAATATAACAATGGTCACTAATAAACTTTTAAAAGAAATAAGAGAAAATAAATATCTAGATAATGAATTATTTGTTACACTAAAATATAAGATTAAAATTATTAAAGAAGAGTTAAGTACGCCATTCATTGGGCGAAAGAACAAATCTTAAATTCAATTATTTTGTCAAATGGAGAAATAAATAATGCTATAAGAGCACTGAATAAAGAAAAAATCCCCTTTAGTATGGTGGAAGAAGCGTTAGAATTTGCAAACCTTAAGATTTTTACGAACAATTCAATAATAGTTTATATTGTTAACATTCCACTCACAGAATCACGAATTTGCGAAAACCTTTCTCTCAAACCAATAAAGAGAAGTAATAAAATAATTAAGTTACCAAATGATAATAAATGTCAAATATTAATATGTGATAACAAATTTTATAACATTGGAAAAACATGTAGAACTTTGAACAGTTTGTCCGTTTGTTATTCAGAAAATATCAAAGAAATAATTAATTTAGATTGCATTCCCAACTTGCTCACAAGCCGCAACTCGTCCCAGTACATTCCCAGTATCGAGATGATCGAGACAGGCGTGATTTTCCTTAACCAATTTCAAGACAATATTACAATTGATGGAATCGGACATCGTATGAACGGAAGCTTCCTCATCAAATTTCACAACGCAACAATCGGAATCAAGGATCAAATCTTTTGCTCTGGAGAAATACTCTCGGTCCAAATCATACCTGCTGTTATTCAACCTCAGCCATATGAAAAAGAGATCAACGAAGTGCTTTCTATACAAATGATGCATGAACTTCGCATGAAAAATAGGGAGCATATTAAGAAGCTCGAAGTAACCAACTCCATTCACCAATCCATCTCTCACGGTACTGCAATGATCATGATAGGCATAATAGTGGTAATGATTTATGTGAAAAGGAAGAAAACACAAGTAACAATTAAACATGAGGATACCCATCAAGAAGTAGCATCCGAAGTCTTGGGAACCCCTAACACCTTCAAGCCAATATTCATCCCAAACTTTAATCAGATAAGAAGTCCCAGCATCCCCAAGCTCTATGACGCTCCTTTCTTTTAATTACTGGATGAAGGCATCGAGATTTAAGCAGGGAGGAGTTAACAACAGCATAATTCATAATATCAGATATCCCGCAACTTCCCGCGATTGCATCAGCAACATTCCGGGTTCAAGAGTTCCCACAGTGGTCACCGGATACATACGAGCAGGGAGCGAGGAAAAGTGTGGGAAATGCAATCTTGCACTTTTTACTTTTTCTTAATAAAATATTCTATGTTAAAACATTAGTTCTAACTTATCCAGCGAAGTGTTAAGACGTTTAATAATAATAAATACATTTTTTTTTAACAAAAATTTAATTGGATTTTTATAATTTATATAAGAATAATGTGTTAATAGAAATGATGAGAAAAATATATACCAAATTTATTACAGGTCGAAGAGCACAAGAAAAAAATATAATTTCAGTTTTTTAAGAGGATTTTTTGGTTCAGTAGACAACCTCACTTTTACCCAGATATTAATTGCAACAAAACAATTTTTTGACATTATGAACATTTTGATTGATATTCATAAAAAAAATGATAGAATAAAAGATTGCGCCAAATATCCTAAATCGCTATTAACTTTCAAGACAAAAGCGTTTGTTCGTTTATTTCTGAGATCTGAGGATTTGACAAAAAAAACTGGTGAGCAAATTTTAGGAATGTTCCTTTCCTAATTTCAAGCCGCCAGATTTATTCAATTGATTTTTTCTTGTTCAGAAGATACGAGCTTTTAAGAGAGAAACTGTTCGCAGTTTTAGTCCGATAAATTCTTTTTGGCTGTTTCTGGTTAGACTGGCGATAAAATAAGACCATGTTCTCTCTATAATTTCTCTAAGCGCAAAGATCTTATTCATTACATTACATAGCAGCAACATAAGCTAACGTGCTGGTATGTAGTATAGACCCTAAATAAAAGGAATTTTGTATCGAAAAGTCATATGACCCCTTTTTTAGGGAGAATTTCACCAACCACGAACGACGATACTGTGTGGAAGCCAGTCTCTTCTTGATCGTTGACTGAGCAAGATATCTTTCGGAGTAGGGGTATATTCATATTTTTTTGTTGCAAACTCTCTTTTGTGTGTCACAAAGAGAAAAGAACAGTTTACACATGAATACTTTACCTTTACTTTTACCTCAGCTATAAATTAATAATAAATTAATGGGAAGAAAATCTGTATTGTATAAGGATTTGCATAGAGGCTACATAAGTCCTTATGCACTGCTTGCGCTTGCGCATGCATCTTTTAAGCCTAGTACGCTGCTGATGCGAAACGAAATTTTTCGGTGGTCTCCACTAGGAGAGCGAAATGCTAACGAAAACCACAGCGGAAAAATATTTGCGGAGAGTTCTGTAAGCTGTCAAAAACAAATGACAAGTTGTAAAAAAAAAAGTAATTTTGTCACCAAATTATTTTTAGATGGAAAATTTTTTGTCGCCAAATTACTTTTAGATGTAATTTTCTTGAAATAAATCTTGGATTTAAAAATTGTTCTTGTTACACATAGAGGATTTAAAATAAAACTCAGAACCGTTTAAATGATGGAAATTAAGCAAATACTTTGGGACTTATTAACTGGTTTATCTGCCGATTTGATGAAATTTCTATCAATTTTAAGAAAATCAATTAAATAGGGAGGTAAACCACTCTATAATTCGAAAACTACGTCCTTCATTGGAATGGTGTAAACGGTTATGAGTTCTAATTTATGGTTTCTTACTAATTCCGGATACCATTTTCAAGTCCAAGAATTATTTCAAAAAAAATATATATAAAGGAAACTTGGTGACAAAAATTAAATCTAAAAGTAATTTGGTGACAAAACTACTTTTGGTTTTGTTAATGCTTCCTTTGAAAGTATGAAGTTTTGATTCAAAAAGATATCGCTCGCCTTTATTGGACAACCCGTTCCAGAGATATAGTTCAAAACCTATTCACTGTTCACCTTGAAATACATAATCTGAAAATACTTTGAAGTGTATCTTTGGAACGGGTTATCCTAAAAACTTGGTTGATACCTTTTTGTAATCTACTCTTGATGCTCTCAAAATCAGCATCAAAAGTTTTTATGTAGAAGCCTTATTGCAAAAAATCACTCTTGAAATACGCATATTTAGAATGATGTATGCGTATTCCTGGAGCTATTTTTTTTAATACAACTTCTTTACAAAAAATGTTGATGCTTTCTTTGAAAGTATGAAGTGCTGATTCTAAAAAGATATCGCTCACCTTTATTGGACAACCCGTTGCAAAGATATAGTTGAAAATCTATTCACTGTTCACCTTGAAATACATAATCTGAAAATACTTTGAAGTGTATCTTTGGAACGGGTTATCCTAAAAACTTGGTTGATACCTTTTTGTAATCTACTCTTGATACTCTCAAAATCAGCATCAAAAGTTTTTATGTAGAAGCATTATTGCAAAAAATCACTCTTGAAATACGCATATTTAGAATGATGTATGCGTATTCCTGGAGCAATTTTTTTTAATACAACTTCTTTACAAAAAATGTTGATGCTTTCTTTGAAAGTATGAACTGCTGATTCTAAAAAGATATCGCTCACCTTTATTGGACAACTTGTTGCAAAGATATAGTTCAAAGTATTTTCAGATTATGTATTTCAAAGGTGAACAGTGAATAGGTTTTGAACTATATCTTTGGAACGGGTTGTCCAATAAAGGCGAGCGATATCTTTTTAGAATCAGCACTTCATACTTTCAAAGGAAGCATCAATATTTTTTGCAAAGAAGTTGTATTAAAAAAAATAGCTCCAGGAATACGCATACATCATTCTAAATATGCGTATTTCAAGAGTGATTTTTTGCAATAAGGCTTCTACATAAAAACTTTTGATGCTGATTTTGAGAGCATCAAGAGTAGATTACAAAAAGGTATCAACCAAGTTTTTAGGATAGCCCGTTCCAAAGATACACTTCAAAGTATTTTCAGATTATGTATTTCAAGGTGAACAGTGAATATGTTTTGAACTATATCTTTGGAACGGGTTGTCCAATAAAGGCGAGCGATATCTTTTTAGAATCAGCACTTCATACTTTCAAAGGGAGCATCAATAGTTTTTGCAAAGAAGTTGTATTAAAAAAAATAGCTCCAGGAATACGCATACATCATTCTAAATATGCGTATTTCAAGAGTGATTTTTTGCAATAAGGCTTCTACATGAAAACTTTTGATGCTGATTTTGAGAGCATCAAGAGTAGATTACAAAAAGGTATCAACCAAGTTTTTAGGATAACCCGTTCCAAAGATACACTTCAAAGTATTTTCAGATTATGTATTTCAAGGTGAACAGTGAATAGGTTTTGAACTATATCTTTGGAACGGGTTGTCCAATAAAGGCGAGCGATATCTTTTTAGAATCAGCACTTCATACTTTCAAAGGGAGCATCAATAGTTTTTGCAAAGAAGTTGTATTAAAAAAAATAGCTCCAGGAATACGCATACATCATTCTAAATATGCGTATTTCAAGAGTGATTTTTTGCAATAAGGCTTCTACATAAAAACTTTTGATGCTGATTTTGAGAGCATCAAGAGTAGATTACAAAAAGGTATCAACCAAGTTTTTAGGATAACCCGTTCCAAAGATACACTTCAAAGTATTTTCAGATTATATATTCCAAGAGAACAGTGAATAGCTTTTAGAATATATTTTTGGAACGGGTTGCATTTTCACTTGTTCATCAGTGAGTTTTCTTAGTGGGTTTGTACTTGACCACTCTGCTACGCTGCGAATGCTCTTTGATCGATTCCCATTTTAACTATAGGTCTTGCTTCCTCAATTAATACTAACATCGAATGAATAGTAAAAATGCATGGCCTTATATGTCAAATCCCATTGACAAGTGACCAGCTTGCAAGCAGCTTGATTTGCTATCAAATTCACGAGCAGGGCATCTGCCATACGATGGTTTAATATACATTAAAAAAAAAAAACTTCTTAACTTGAAAAATAAGTTCTGGGGTATGGTATAAAATCGCCAATCAATGAGATCGGAAACAGGCTTTCTAAATACAGGTGGGTATCGTTTAAGATGGCCTTTTTGCAACCAAACATTATTGTGGTAACGGCAGCGGAAGGCCGCTTACCTTTAGCTTCCTTGTCCCGACCAGTCGGAAATTCATATTCGTACTGCCAGTAGCGGGCGGTCGATTTGATTTTTTCTTTGTGGCAATTGAGTTAATTTATGGGTTGAAAGTATGTAGTTAGAAATGGTGAGTGTTTTTTTTTATATTTATATGGTGTCAAAGGTGGCATAGTATTTAAAAGTTGGAGTAACAAATGTATTTTAAAAATCATGACATGGACAGTTAATTGCAGAACAAACTACTGAATCTTGATAATAATATTTTTATTTAGTAGTCACTTAAAATAAATTAATTTTAAAAGGACATAGGTTATTTTTAATCTAAGCACTAGCACTAGGTATGAGAAAAGTCGATAGTTAGTTATAATCAGCACTCCAAATAAAGATCAGCTATATTTTGTTCGCCGATAAGATATGTGAAGGGTGTTCTTCTTTCCAACTACCCATTTTCATTTTGCAGATTTAGTTTAGTCGATTTTGAAATTGGTTTTGATACAAAATTAGAATTGAATGTATTTTGAATAATTTAATACAGGAAATGCACAGAAAAACCAGACACTAGAGAAAGCACAAAGCCAAAGAAAAATCAAATAATCATTACAAGAGCTGACTTTTTTTTTATAAAAAAAATGAAATGTCAAAATTTCGCAAGCAATTAATGTGCAGGTCAATTAAATTGAGAACGAAAAGAGTGGAGAATTGTACTAAGAAATCTACTACAGCTATCCACTAAAATTACACATTTCGTCGTTCAGCAGCGTACTGGAAAACGAAAAGTAGAACGAAATTTTTCGTTCATGATTTCGTCGTGTCATTTTTGTATGGGATTTTTCGTTTCGCATCAGCAGCGTACTAGGCTTTAATTTAAAATATTTTCTTAAGGTATGGATACATTTTGCCTAGCAAAATTGAAATTAAGTATTACATAGATAATTATGTATTTCCTATTAGTTGACATCATTTGACAAACGAATACATTTTGGTTTAAAAAATAACAAATAATAACTTAATTTAATTTGTAATCTTTTGAAAATTTTCATTAGTATTTATCATTGATGTGCGACTAGTCAAGCAGATTATCAGTCCACATTTATAAAGTTTTCCTTCTATGTTATAGCATTTCTTGATCACTGCTCAGGATTTAGATAAGTCCGCTTTGTCTTAGACTGACAAAGCTCCCGAAAAGTGTGTATGCGATTTAAGGTTTCCCTCAACTTCCCTAAAGTAGATCCAGGTTTTAAGTTGTGGCTAGGTGAGGTAACGAATAATCTGTCAAAGTTCTGAACCATTCATTTTGTTGTTGACTTATATTTTCTATGTAATTTGTTACTTTTAAAATACAAATTTCAAAAATACTCAAATTTAATAAATAGAATAAGAAAGTGGAAACGTTTGAAGTTGGAAATTGTGCATCCCGCGAATCCGGCAAATAAAAAAAATTAATATTAACAAATTAAGTTTTAATTATCAGAGGACAACATTTTATGTGACTTGCCTTAAGTATCAACAACACAGTTTTAACAGCCCTTTTTTCGCTGTCAGCAGACTGTATTTACCTTCTGACACTGAACAGTACTTGTACAAGCCGAGTGGTGTCCGCCATTAACAAATAAATAAAAAAAAAAATTGCCCAGAACAATTATCCTTGTCCCATAAATAAATAAAACAAATTCATCCAAAAAATCAATAAAAAAATAATTACCTGGTCTGACTAATAAAATTGAGTGCCCAATGATGAATTAAAACAATACATACATAGAAGCATACAACGGGTAAATTCCTTCCTTTTGCTTTTCACTTCTCGGTTCACGCAGTTGTATTAACTTGATCATTGTAGGTACTATGTGGAGCTAATCACACAGTCCATGCATTTAATGGTGGTATGACGTCAGATGGATTACTGTCTCTTGTTTCTATTTGAACAGAGGCAGATTAATACAATTAACTGTCACTAAGGCCTAACACTAGTGATAGTTTCTTATTCAAAAGTTTGGAATTTAGATGGAATGGAAATGCTGACTAACTATTAGCTAAATATATATATCTTAAGGAACGTAAGTTCTTTGATCGAAAATGCGTGCATTTTGTATAGAAGAATACATTATTCGTTGGATTAGTAATTACATTTCGGACCGCTTAATACAAGTTCTATTGGACGGTTTCAAGTATATATCCATCAAATAAATACTGGCTTCGTTTTGTCTCCAACTCTTTTTCTCATTTGTATTAAAATTGTCACCATTGTTAAATAACAATGAAGGCAAGTCGAGTGGTGCTGGTGCATCTGGATCAGATGCTAATGTGTCTGCTACTGACGTAGTGCAGACTCTAAACGTTATCCCTGGATCAGAACCTGTTGTTGAGATAAATGAACATGCTGATAGTGTAAACAATAATACAAATCCTAACAACGTAGGCATCGGAGTAATGACTCAGGCAAAACCAAATTCTAAACAAAATATAAATCAGATACTTGTTGGCACTGGCTGTAGCTCACTCAATGCATTCACTTCTTTTAAATGGCTACATGTTACGAAATTCAAAGTGGAAACGCTTCCGGATGATCTTATCAACCATATCTCAACTAAATCTACATTACATTACATTTTATACTACTCCGCAGATAAATCTACGAAGTAGAGACACTGAAGCACTTGCAACTAGACCATTGGCTTAAACTTTTACATACATTAATGGCCTTTTCGATTGGCCGTCCAGAACTGTTCTCACCCCTACAAAATGACAGTTGTTACTCTAAACAGAACAGAAAACGATTCTGGATTTCATTTCAGAATCGAAAACAGAATCACTAATACACTCACATAATTAAAATCTCAAAATCATCGGGTTGTTTTGTTGTGTACTTTCGATGTGCTTATTGAATTTAAAGTACTTTTCTGGTAAGTTAAGGTAAAAATAAGCAAGGTATAATTATTATTCATACAAGAAAATGTGTATCTAAATTGAAATCAAATGTTTTGGAAATTCTTTTTAGTCGATGTGATTCTTTTTATTAAATTTTCACAAATTCAGTGATACATACAATTCAGAATCAGTCAAATTGTTTCCTGGGGTTTTATTGGGGGAACGTGTCCCGGATGGCCAATCGAAAAGGCCATAATACAACAGAGAGAGAGACAGAGATAGGAAGAACACACAACAGAAGAAACACATGTCAACAGCACGTGGTTGGTTTCCGACGGTCCCCCATCAAAGTACTAACCACGCGCAACGATGCTTGATTTCGCTGATCTATGGGAAGCGATGCTTTCATCGAAGCCAAGGCCGTTGACGAAACTAAATCTAATATTCTTTCAATGCCTTTAAATGTTTTAAACTAATAAAAAAAGGCATTACACCATCTAACATTAAATACGTCAATTTTAAATTAAGTGTTCCTTCAGACTATTTTGATCAGTTAATGAGTGATTCTTTGGTATGGCCTTGGGGTGTTCAAGTTAAGCCATTTGTTAATCATCAAAAAAACGTCAGTTCTCCCCCATCAACCAACTTAACTTAACATCGCTTGATGATGAAATTGAAAACAACCCACAAATACAAAATCTTCCTCCTATTGCTGATGATTTGCCGAAGACTTCATCAAGTAGTTTTAAAAATAAGATTTTAGCTGTACCAAAAATATTTGAGAAATTAATTTGTAACAAACTTTCAAATATATTTCGGAACCACATATCAGTTTTCCAACATGGGTTTGTGTCAGGTAAATCAACGGCGACAAACTTAGCTCTTATGGCAAATGCCATCATATCGAATATGGTAAAGAAGTCTTAAACGGATATTATTTTCACAGATTTCGTGAAGGCATTTGATAGAATAAATCATTACGTTTTACTTCATAAATTGACTTCTATAGGTATTCACTTTCTTTACTGAAGTGGCTAAAATCATATTTGACAGATATATTCCAAATAGTAAAAATTGATTGTTCGTTCTCATACAATTTTTTTTTTTTTATAACTTTGCGCACGCTCAAGGGATTATGAATACCCTTTATATGTTTTTCTTAACACAGCGCGGGCATCCGGTGGAAGAAGAGAAAGAAGGATAGGAAAGATGTGTGGCGCGATGTTCTGAGACTAGAGCTGGTTGTTGTCTCAGATTTATCTCAGTTCCGTCAGGAGTCCCGCAAGGAACTCCTTGATGTTTATCAGAGACATTTTAACATATATAAATTGTCCCCCGTTACTATCATTAGTAACTGGTGGAAATGCCCTATCAAGGAATACACGTTGCCGATTTTTAATTTACGAACAGTTTCATTGAAGGATTCCAAGGCAATCCTATAATATTCGATGTTTGCTGTTTGGAATACAATCCCTTCTAGAGCGGAGGGTATACTTTTCCTTGATGTTTATCAGAGACATTTTAACATATCATATAAATTGTCCCCCGTTACTATCATTAGTAACTGGTGGAAATGCCCCATCAAGGAATACACGTTGCCGATTTCTAATTTACGAACAGTTTCATCATAGCAATTATGTTCGAAATGAACCCATTTCCCGTTGCATCAGAGGCAAATTTAATTTGTAACAAAGTTGACTTTTATTCAAATTGTTCCAGAGACATTTTCAAATCGCTTGTTTTAAATAATATTTCATAATTCTTTCCTAATTGTATAATATTTGAATATAAATTTAATATTTATTACCAACCAGCAATTAAATTATGTACTTTCATCATAGTCTAAGAGATTATAATCTAATCAAATTGATGAAATAAACTAAACTAAACTAAAATAATCTCTTACCTAAAACTTCTAATTGTTTTCCTGACGATAGTACTCTCAACTTCTAATATATTCGTTTTCAGATTCACTTCCTTGTTTTTTTGGACGTGGAACTGCAGCTCATTAAATTCTGATATCGACAATATTGTCCAATGGGGAATAAGAAACCGCGAAGAATTTAATGCTTCAAAAACTCAGTGCTGTCTTCTGTCGTTAAAGTAAATTTCACCCCCCCCCCCCCATTGCCGCTATCCATGGACGGAACTTGCATTGAAGAAACTGATCAGCTATCATTCCTGTGCTTCAGTCACAGGCCACCTCTTGTGGAATGACTACATCTCGATGTCCCTGCTTTGTGATTTTTCCAAAGATGCAAGAAATTTTTCTCTCCGTTCGATATGGCTGGAAATCTATAAGGCCTTCAGTCGTCCAAATTTGGAGTATAAATTTTCACATTAGGACAGGAGCTCCCAAAACTCATTTGAATTTGAAAAATTTTGCATGCCTGGCATTATTTTATCGCTATTTTATACACCATGTTTCTAGTGAAATATCCACTTGCTTTGGAGGAGATTGGACGTACGTGAAAGATCTTGAAGTCGTACAAGAAGCATATTCTGACCATTTACCAGTTGTAGTGACATTTGAGATGGAAACGGTTTGTAATGCTGATAATAGGGAAATGAAGCTTCTACCGCAACTTAAATGGAAACCAAAACGTAAAACTATTTATAGGCGGAACCTGGATGCTAATTTGAGTTCGCAACATAGTTTAGACTTTGAGCAACTGGTGGAAGTGATTAAGCTGTCGTACCCATCGCCTTGTAATGACGTATCTATTCACCCGAGCTTTCAAAAACCTTGGTTTGATAGGGACTGCGAGAAAGCAAGAAAGTTATCTTTCAAATGGCTTAAACTTTTCCGAAGTTCAAATGACGAGACATATAGAATCAGCTACATCCAGGCAAATATAGATTATAAAAAAATGTGTGGTGAAAAGAAGAGAGTCTACTAAGAAGCAAAAACTTTGAGCTTATCAAAATGTAGCAACTGATTTTTGGAGGACTCTGAGGAATATAAACAACGTGGTACACACAATTCGTTCAAAGCGAAGCCCCGATGTGTTACGAGTGCACTTCAACAACTTGCTCAATCCTGAGGTTTCGTTTAACAATAATATACAATATGCAGCTCCAGCTTATTATAATGACATCTTGGATTCAGTTATTACGGTTTCAGAGGTTGGAGAAGCACTCAAATCGCTAAAAGACGGCAAAGCTCCAGGATCAGATCGTGTACGGGTGGAGTTCTATAAAAATGGATCATTGGAACTTATTAAAGTCAGCTTTAGAACTGGATACTCCACAGTCGACCATATTTTTGTACTAAAAATCATTGCCGATTCATTTCTGATGAGAAACAAGAAACTATATACCTTTTTCGTGGACTTCAAGGCAGCGTTTGATACTGTGAATCGAGGATCGTTGCTATATAAGCTTTTCGAGATGGGAATGTCCAGAAAATTCGGAATGGTAATCAAAAACTTGTACGATGATACTTCGGCAGCTGTTTGGAATGGTGATGGCGTATCGGAGTCCTTTCCAACTAAATTTCGTGTAAGACAAGGATGTACGTTAAGTCCAACTTTGTTCTCATTATTCATCGGTGACATAACGGATTTCTTACCAGGAGGTATACAATATGCGGGTGTTGATGTAAAAGCGCTATTGTTCGCTGATGATATTGTCCTGTTATCTTATTCACTGAATGCATTGCTGCCTATGATAAATAGGCTTTTGGACTACTGCTGCAGGTGGAATCTGGAGGTCAATCTTTCTAAATCCAAGGTTATGATTTTCAAGCATGGTGGTGGTAGGCTTTGCAGTGATGAACAATGGGTTTTTAACGGGGAGAGAGTTGAAGTGGTTAAGGAGTATAAATACCTTGTTGTCAAACTAGCGAAGGCCAAAACTGCTATCAACTCAACATGGCGAAGGTGTTTTGCAAACAAAAATATAGCTCACAGTAGTAAATTCAGAGTCTTCGAGGCAGCGGCAGAATCGATCTTGTTGTACGCGGCTCAAGTTTGGGGTGGAAAACAATATGATACAGTTGAGAAACTACAGAGGTATTATGTTAAAAGAAGTTTTCATCTCCCACCCAACACGCCTAATTATGCAATAATGGTGGAAACTGGTTTGTCTCCGCTCTTCATTAAATCGTTAAGTCTTCAGGTGGACTACATTCTTAAAGTGTTAAAGGTGACAAATGAAAGACTACCAAAGAAAGCCGCATTAAAAACAATAAGAGCCAGAAGCGGTTGGTATGGGGAGTGGTTAGAGCTGGCAAACTCGTGTGGAATGGAGCTTAATCTTGATGTAAAGCAACAAGCGACTTGGAAACCATTACTGTATAAGCTTATCGAAAATTTGGACTTACAAGCCAGAGAGAATTGTCTAAGTGAGGCCTCAATTTCTGTACACAGGACAATATACAGTTCACTCAACCATAATTTGAACAACTGTAATTATTTTCGAGATGAATACAGTGTGCAACAGATTTCGATGATGGTAAGACTGCGAGTTGAACTTCTTAGCTTGAACTACATTCCGCACAGAGATGACCTTCCAATTTTGTGCACCATCTGCAATATGCGAGAGAGAGAAGATGTTATCCACTTCATAGGACGATGCCCAACGTTACGAGAAACTAGAAGATATTATTTCGGAAATGATTTCTTAGCAGAGGACCAAGTAAAGTCAATTTTAAACCAAATGAATGTCAGCCAAATATTTAATTACTGTAGTATAGCGTTGAAATACAGAGATAGAATTTTAAGTGAAGGTTTCTAAATGTTTACTATTTATATATTTATAAAATTATGAGCCTTATTTTTAGTCAATCGGCAGACGGCAGAGCCATTCTTTATTGTAAAACTGTAATTTTTGTAATAATAAAAAAAAATAAAATAAAAAAAAATCCACTTGCATTCCTCCCCTTTAAATATTCAACCATAATACTCGCCTCTCCACGAATGCTCTTCTTTACCCTTAATCCCAGCTCCGGACATACCAGTCAAGTAAAGATATTCTTTCTTTAGCCGTACATCGCGAATGTGGAATGCTTTAGGTGGCTCTATTTTTCCTCCCATTTTGATACTAAAAGCTTCAAGATTAATTTGCTTCTGTTGCTACTGTTCTTGTACATTTTAGAGGTAGCCAACACCCCTTTAGTGCGCGCAAAATATAACAAAAAATATTATCAAGTTTTGAATTCAAATCCTATCAACATACCCCCATTTGTTCACATTTGCACACCACTGCCAAAATTAAATTTGACCAATAAATTGTATTTATGAGTGTGAAATGTTTGCATTCTTTTTATGGGAGCATGAGCCACTTCTAATATTTTTGTTTCTGTAATAAATTTATTTTTTTAAATTCATAATGCTGTTTATCAAAAAACAACTCATCAGACAAGAATTACTTTACTGCAAAACCCGATTTAAGTCTTCCAATCATAACAATCTGCAATTAGTAGCAAAAAGTTCTCAGTTGTATAGGTTGTTCGAAGATGAAAGTAAGATTAGCTCTTATTAATTTTTTACTTAGCATCAGTCACTATTGCCAATGTATTCATTTATTTTCCGCACGTGATTTCAATGAGCATGCAGAGTCTGCTACCTTTGGTGTATCTAGCAGATACGATGAATTTCCTTTTATGGTAGGTCGAGCCTTTTTTTTAGCAACTTATTCATTAAAAAAAAACGGCGATTTAATTTAAAAAAAAGACAGCATTTGGCTGGCATAACAGTGAAACTGGTGAAATAGATTTCCTTTGTGGAGGAATGCTGATCGAACGGAATTTTGTTCTTACAGCAGCGCATTGTGTCTTATTCGAAGGGTTTGTTATTTGAAGAAAAAACATAATTTCGACTTTAATGCAATTAATAAAATTTAGTAAATTTCCAGATTTAATAAAAATCGGCGGCAACAAGTTAAACAGCACCTACAATGAGGATCACACTGCTCGAGAATACTTTATTCATCCCGGCTATAATGATGCAGAGGCTTATGATGACGTAGCGCTGGTGCAACTCGTCAGAACTTCAAGGTAACTTTCTTGCATATTTAATTAAATAATCATATTTTATTCGTGCACTATAGTAAGTCACCTATCTGCCTGTGGAACAAATCGACTGTGACAACATCAAAAGTCACAGCTATAGGTTATGGGGCTACAAAATTTGGTATTTAATTTATTAGGTATTTATATTTTTTTTTTTTCGAAATTTAAATGATTCATTTTAGCTGGTTCAACTACTCCGGTACTTCAAAAGGTAAACTTGATTTTAGTTTCGCAGATGTTCTGCAAGGCATATCATGATAGGAAAAGGAAGTTCCCTTTTGGTATCTCAGATGAACATATATGCGCAGGAGATCCTGCAGGACGTCAAGATATTTGTCAGGTTGTAATTTTGCTTTTTTAGTTTTTTTCTTAATTTGGGCAAAATATTACATAGATTTTATTGTTGATATTGTATAGGGTGATTCTGGAGGTCCTTTAATTGTGAGAACCGACTATGAGGAGTATGCAATTGGTATTATTACAAATGGACAAGCATGTTTTGGATTTCCACCAGCTGTTTATACGAAGATATCGAATTATATTAATTGGATTGATAATACTATTCAAGAATATGGCAGTTCCAGACTTCAACAATGTGATTAAGAAATAAAAATAATAAATAAGTGGGAAATGAAAATTATGCAGATTTGTTTAAAAAGCATCATAATATAGTCGGCCTTACACTTGTGCTTGCATATTTAAAACCGTATTCATTAACGCATCATAGCGAGTACATAAGTCTATGATCTCTAAAAATTATCTAAGCGCAAAAATCTTATTCACTACGTTGCATATTAGCAACAAGCTAATCGCGCTGGTAGGTATTATAGAGCCTACATACACAACGAATGGTATCGTAAAGCCAAAATAAAGTAAAGTGTATACACTTTGTTTTCTCCTTGTGAAACAAAATAGAGTTTTGCAACAAAAAGATTAATACCACTGCTTCCAAAGATATTTTGTTTGGTCGACGATCGAGACAAGACTGGCTTGATTGTACGTATATGACAAAAATACACATTTACTCACCCTTAAAAAAATGTACATTGATATGGCGATCAAAAATTTTTAATACAAAATCCCTTTTATGTGGGCTCTATACTACCTACCAGGGCGTTTAGCTTATGTTGCTGCTATGCAACGTAATGAATAACATTTTTGTATTTAAAGAAATTATAAAAAGATTATATTCTTATATATTCCATATGACTCTACTACGTGGAACATAATGTGTAGATGGAGGACATCACTGGTTTTGCGGACTTTTTTTTATGCAAATTAAATTCCATATTTGTTAAATTTGAGAATTAATTGGCTTATAACGATGAGTGGTTTTGAGTCACAGTCACTTGTTTTCCCATAAATTATCATAAAATATTAATTAACTTTAAAAAAAAACAGCGCTTAACAATGCCATATTATGAATGATATGGGTCAGTAAACATTAGTAATAACTCAGAATTAAATAAAGTAGGTATATAAATAACGAAGTCACACATAGCTACTTGATCTTATAATCGTAGCTTAATTAGCTCATTGCGGATATTTCGAAATGCCGTTGAAAAGCGATTTGATATAGCCTAGAAATGTATAGTTCCTCAACAAAACAAACTACATGTATTTCTTATTCAAGTAGTTTTTGCGCAACCAATTTTTGCAGTTTCAATTTTTTTTCCAACTGTGAACTAACCCGAAGAAGAAGACACAAAATTTCACTACCCCGAATATTTTTTCATTCAGAAGAAAATACCGTTTTATGAGTTAAAAAGAATCTATGTGTAGAACGAATAAGCAATTTTCGTTTTCACCTCAAATATTTTTCTCTCGGAATACATTTTTTTCTCACCACCAATTTTTGTCTTTGATTTAAAAGAACTTTATACTAAACCCTACTATACAGTAATTTGGAAAAAAATGTTTCCCAGAAAAAAACGATATATACTCAGCTGGTCAAAATAATTGGGTGCGTTTGTAGTTTTTAATAATTTTGAAAATGTATTTCCCATATATGTACATATATATTTAAACGATTAATCATAAAGCTGATAATATTTTATAATAAAAAGAACATTAAATGGTTTTCAAATTAAATAAGTATATATAACAGGATTCAAACTTTTTTACTTGTACAAAATAATAAGTTTGTCCTGGGCCAGACATAGTTAATAAGGTGTTTTTTTTTATAAAACAATTCTATATACTACTGAAATTATTCAGCGAAGTAGAAGACTTAGCATTATATTAATTGGACTTGTTGAATTATTGATTCAACATAGCTTTTAACGGCCTTTAGTCCACAAAATTTGCGTTTCGTCCCGGCGATCTCAATTGGACTAGTCAGTCTGACCCAGAACAAAATCTTCCAATTGTAATGATTAAAATTTTAATCTTGTTGTATATAGTTCACATTGTTTTTTTTTTTGTCAAAAAATCCATGTAAGTTGAACTGAACTTAAGTTAAAGTGCGTATTGTTAGGCGCTCACTAGCCAACTTATGAGTCCAAGTGAGATCGCCGGGACGAAACGCTAAATTTTGTGAACTAAAGGCCGTTAAAAGCTATGTTGAATCAATAATTCAACAAGTCCAATTAATATAATGCCAAGTCTTCTACTTTGCTAAATAATTTCAGTAGTATATAGAATTGTATTATAAAAAAAAACACCTTCAAATTAATTTTTGTTTTATCGCTTCACAGAATATTACGCCATTTCCTTACTCCTTCAGGGCCGCTCCAATTTATATGGATTAAGGCAAATTCTTTTCGAGACATTATGTTGATAGTATATAATATACAATAAAACTTTCCTGGCGACTCTTCCGGGGAGATTAGAGTTCTGAAGCTCTCTGTGGAGTGTGCGTACACTGACTTCATTACCAATTTGTGCCCCTATAGTCCTTGATGACGCAAATGGATTCGATTTCGATAGCAGTAGGATTTTTAGAATTTTAGTCGATTTAGTAATATGTTAAATCATTTTTAGTATAATACTAGGCTAAAAAGAGGATTTTGCTAATCTTAAACGAGTTTATTATTGTATTTACTATCTTCTTGACATTTTACTAAAGTTAAAATCACAAAATGGCTACTTTATTTTTTTAGTATAGTACTAAATCCATATGCCACTTTGACATTTACAAACGTCAAAAAGTTATGTTCGCTTACTTTTTTGCCCTATTTTCGGCGTGTTTAGTTGTAGTTTATTAAGAAAATAAATTTAGTATTTGCTAGTTAAAAAGTGTTTAAAATTAGGAAAATATAAGTAAAGTTAGCAAATTTTTAAGTAGTATCATACTAAGCCTTTAACATAAGGCTGATTAAAATTTTGCACCAATCTGTTTTATTTTTTTTTAGTACAGAACTTATGACGTTCAAATTCCTAATCGCAAATCTTGCCAAAAATATGCTAATCAACCTGTAAGCGCAAACATAAAAATCCTTGCAATGCAGACTGTCACCAAAAAAGTTTATTTCTTTTTCCTTTTCCTAAATCCAGTACATTTGTGCAAGTTTAAGTAAAGTTAAGTTGCACAATTCACTTGCTTTTCAACCTGATTCGTGGATTGGCTTAGCATGAGACTTGCAAATCTTGCGTTTAGGAATTTGGCCAACCTTTATTCTTCAATTTTTCTGATTTGCGACCGCAGGCTTCGAGTAATTCTTGGCGATATCTTAAGAAGCATTGGTCGTGACCCTGACTTTGAAAAGGACTGCCATAGGCTAAAAAGGTAAAGACCTGAAATCTCTGCAGTCATTCGCATTTGGCTCCAAGCTTGTAACACACATATAATTTTAAAAAAATACAAGGTGGCTACTACGGGGAGAAGATAAAGGTAATTTAAATTTGTTTACTATTATGTAGGAGCAAACATCTCCAAGCTAATCGTTTTAACTATCTCAGGTTAAGTCACAAACTGTTCAGAGAAATTTCATTGAGAAGACACAAAATTGTATAGAAAAATTTTAAGAATATGTTCGTTCATTGAAATTTATTCAGGGTCCAGGTGTTTTTTGACAATATAAAGAGTTGTCAAAAAACTGGGTTTTGGTCTCTCAAACATCAACCGAGGGTCATTAAATTCATCTTGCAGAAAAGTAAGTTTAATTATTTATTACGTTTGCTTTGGCTTATACACAACCCACAGTTTGAAAATAAATTTGACTATATTTTTAATTTACATTTTAATTTCCATTTTAAAAACAACAAATTGCATACAAAACGAGAATTCACAACAAAACAAATGCTGCAGATTAGGGATGAGCGATGTTCATCTATGTTAAGGAAATATCGATGTTAAAACAAAATATCGATGCTTCGATATCGATGCTGAAGGAAAGAATAAAGGAAGATCATAAAAAACATCGATGTTTTCGATTCGATAATTATTAACATTGATGCTGAATATTCGTTATATTTTTCAATATCGGCCATCCTGACTTCAGATATCATGCGAATTTGGAGTTTATTCATTTACCTCAACTTGCCCCAGCTAAATACCTAGATCTACTTCAGAGCGAATTTAGGGCTACCCTAGGTTTAAAAAACACAAAATTTGCTTAACAGGTTTTTGAAAAAGCGGTTTAGGGCGACTACAGGTCTTAACGAAAAAACCTAATGACAGTTCAGTTTCAAAAAATATTGGAAAAAGTTAAACCATTTATAACCAAACTAGACACAAAGTGCAGCAATTGTTTTGGACCAGCTGAAAGGTTACAAATTATTCTTTAGATATTTGGCAACTGGTGGGTATTTCTTTGAAAAACTAAAGGGTTATTCACGATCCGATGCAACAAAAAAGTGCAAAATTGCGAAATTTTATTGTATGTTTTAAGTCGTGAAAGCACCTTTTCTATATTCTATTGCAAAATTGGAGTAAAGATGTCAAAATCAGTTTGACTTTGAGTCTGACCTGACTCTCTGGCTCTGATAAAATCCACAAACATTTCGGACAGAAAATAACAGCTGCCAAACTGTCAACGACACCAAGTAAATTTTACACCCTTGTATATATTACACTGTCTTATATATTTATTTATATAATAAAAAAGTCTCGATTAGAGAGGAAACTCAATCGTCACTTAAACTGCAATTTCGAATACAATAGTTAATAATTTCAAAAAAGGTTCCCAGCAATAATGCTCTGAAAAAAGAAAAGAATAAATCAAAATAAATTGAATTCAACTAATTAAAAATAATAAAATAATTAATTGAACAAGTAAATAATCTTATAAAAATATAAAACCAACAATTTGTCGAAACAAAGTTGTCTTGAACTGTAGTTTAGTAAAACCTGGGTTTATCAGCGACTATGATATGCCCTAATGATTTTATCCTCCCAATAAATGTTTTTCAATTTGCAACTTCTTTTTCTTTCTTTAACGTTTGAGGGTATAACATACATCTACAATGTTTCTGTTTCGAAAAAAAAAACATGTTTTCTCTTTCACACAAAACTGACTATTCACGAAGCGCTTATTAGTTAAGAGGCTCATAAACCTATTCACCAAGCAATAATAGTTAATATTTATGAGCGCTCATAAGACTTATGAGTGATCGCGACCAGTCTTAAGTTATGAGCGCTCTCATCGAAAATTTGTTCGAAAACAAATTAAACAAGAATATGTTTTCTATTTTTGTCTACCCGACAAATTATTTATTAAAAATTTGTATAAGAAGTTAACAAGTTCTATTGAGTTTGCTTTTTCCAGGGACGAACAACGTGTTTAGTGTGTATATCTGGAAGCAGACGGACTGATTTGCACAGGCGGCAATGATGCAACAATTTGTTTTTACATTGAGGATGGATATCTTTCAGATTGTGCCTTCAAAAGACACGACTCGGCTGTCTGTTTGATATATAAAGGGGTTGAATCTAACTAAACAAAATAAATTTGTTTGGAAATATATCTTCTAATTTATTTAAATCTTAAAATTGTAAATTTCTTGGCATCTTGTTGTCAGTTTACCGTCAGCTGGCTGTACTCGTTTTTAAAACAGTTGGATTATGCAGTTTGAGTTTGCCTGATGGAGAGAGAATTGTTCTCATTTTCGAACTTCGAAAAATAGTTATAAGTGGTTGGTGAATAGCACAAACAATTCTCAAGTTATGAGCCTCATAAACTTAAGAGCCACTTAATAGCGGTCGATGAATACCGGTCTTAATGCATTAAAAATGAACAAAAAAAGAAGTCACTGGCTGAGAACTATAAGGTTGTGTGTCGACCAAAATACCAAAAATTAGTCTTATATACCAAAATTTTCGCAATTTTAGCGGCTTTCAGATCGAACAAAAAGAAAAATTTAAAAAAAAATTGCTGGCAACAGTACAGCCAAAAAAGACATAGAACTTTCAATGTTCAACATAGAACCTTTAACGTACTTTTTGTCACACAAAAAACAACGCATTTAAGTTACATAGAACTTTTTTGCTCTGTAAAATTAATCCACATAGAAACTTTTTGAATTTAATTTTTAATTAAAACACAAAGTCCTACGTTTTCGATGACATAGAACCATTTTTCATAATTTCAACTCCGTTTAGTTTGTATATCAATTCAGTGATTTGTGGACTATTTCATTTGAGAAAAATATATTTTTATTGATTTTTTTATTTTTAAATATAAAAACATCAATCAAACGTAATGTATGTCTTTCTTTTTAATATGATCCTTTTTTTCTCCATTGTTGTACATAGAACTTTTCGGAAAATTTTAATTAACTTTTTCCAAACAAGGTTCTATGTGGTTTTTTAAAATGCTTGTAAGATAATCTAAAGTGATTAAACTAACAATTTTTTAATGGTTTTATGGCTTTTTGATGGTTCTTTATCATATTGCAACAATATGCAACTTTGAAGGCGATTATCTCGGAATTTTTTTTACATACAACCTTATAGTTCTCGGCATGCGAAGTATCATACGATCTTAAGATCAAACTACAGCAGAATCGTGAGAGCATGGACTAAGCTAGAGTTAAAGAATAATTGAGTGGGTGTTACTCTATCATCCTTATTATGAGTCTCCCCCGAAGTCTTGAGTCTTTCATCCGAAGCATTTTGCTTATGTGATATATTATCTGTAATGTAAAATTAAAATAAGGGTATTCATGCAACGACGGAAAACCCAGATAAACCTCAGAAACCAGATAATTTTATCTCCGCAGAAATGAACTGTCAAAGTTTGTATGGGAAAAATATTCTACAAATCAGATAAAATTATTTCACGAATTTGATGTAGAAAGAGAATAAACAAACCTCATAAATTTATTTCAATGAACATCTGATTATTTCCCACATTTAACCAAGTATTTTTAATTTTCGCTTTTTTTGTATAACCTACACGCGCTCAACGGATTATACTACCCTTTAAATGTTTCAACACAGCGCGGGTGTCAGGTTAAGGAAGAGAAAGAAGGATAAGAAAGATGTGTGGCGCGATGTTCTGAGACTGGACTGAAGGTGATTGTTGTCTCAGATTTTATCTCCAGGGATGGCGGCTGAACTACTGCGGAGAAGTTTCAGTGTGTTATTTATCTATGTCCCTTATAATTTGCATTATTTTTTTATTCGTCGCCATATTTATTTGTATACCAGTTTTACTCAATCACATGTTGTTAATGCTATTCCTAAACAGCGAGTAAACCAGCAACTCATTGTATGACATTTATTTTAGAATTGGTTTTTAATGAAAAAATAAGAGGACTTAGACTACAGGAATCGAACCTGTAACCATGAGATTGACAGGCAAACACACAACTATCGCGTCACGGCCAAGCCCAGATAATTTTCCGCTTTGCAGAAAGATATAATTTTAATCATAAGGGTATTGCAACGAGATAATTTTCCGCTTTTCAGAAAGATATAATTTTACGCCAGACGTTTGCATGAATATCCCCTTAAAAATACTTGCGTAAATGTGGGAAATAATCAGATGTTGTTTGAAATAAATTTATGACATTTGGATTTGGAGAATATTTTTCCCATACAAACTTTGACAGTTAATTTCTGCGAAGATAAAATTATCTGGTTTCTGAGATTTATCTGGGTTTTCCGCAGTTACATGAATGCCCTTACTACAAATTGATATATTTTAATCATTATCATTATAGGAAATTATAGGTGACCTTTCCAGTTAATATATAAATGGAAGTTTTTTTTATAAAAAAGACAGATTTTATATTAGGTGTGTTTTATTGGGAATATATCCATTGTTCCGTAAGTAAATCCCAAAAAAACGCATCGACCGTAGCATTTTTGTAAGATTGGTACCCCTGCACAGCAGTCACAAGTAATGAAATAGTCTTTTGCAAAGTAAAATTAAGAAAATATCAAAGTTATGAACAATAATTAGCTTTTATTCATATAAAATAGAAAGTAGAAAAACGTACCAATAATTAATTTATGTTACAAACATATTTCTTGTTTTCATTTTTTCTGCAATTGCAGTTTTAAATTCGAACATTCATTTTGCACCAATAGAACTGAAATGATAAGCGAATGGCTTTGTTCATAGACTATGGTCAAGTCCCTTTTTACACAGTCCAATTTTTGTATTGCTTTAAAAATGGTCTATGCATTTCACACGAGGAAACAAAAGTGCCGGTGATTTACTTGTTTCCTTTTAATGTTTCTTGCTTTGGAACGCACACTACAACGTAGTTTAAATTGTTCACTCCCCTCACATTTCCCCTTTATATTTCATGCTTTTATTTATTTTATGAGTAGATCGATAGCTAGAGTTTTATTTTTCAAGTCAATTTACAAATTTATTTTTTGAGTATGTTTTGCTTTCAATTCAATATTTACTCATCAGACTGCACTTAACATACGCGGAGTAAGTAACAAAAAGTTAAAATTTGGTTTACCATTTCACCATTTTGTATCACAAAAATGTATGCCCAATGTATGTCTATGTAATGAATCGAATACCGCCAAAACACAAACTCTTAAGTTGCTCGAATCGCGGAGTGAATAGTTTTGGCATGTGCTCGCACTCTGATATAAGTCCAGGGTATTCACTTTAGCAACCAAACTGTTGCAAAACTGAAAGTTGTATATGTGCGCGCCTCTGGCCTTATAGCTCATAGAATTTTATACGAATAAATATTTTGCGGCGCAGTGTCAAGCAATTGCTTTATAGTGCAGTTCCACCCAATGCGGTTTGTCTTCTCAAATTGCTTTCTTGAAGATCTAAATAAAGAGATGATTTTTTTCACCAAGGTCCGTTTATTTACAACTATCAATAAAAATTGAACACAAAACGAAAATTGGGCTTGGTTAGTCAAAAATAAAAGTAAAACGGAATTCATTCGATAAATATTGGTTTCTTTTTCAAAATGGATATCAAAATTTGTTAAAATTGATTAATTGACATTAGGGGTATGCCAAATTGCAGATTTAGGTGCAATTTTAGACGTACTTCAGAAAATAATTGAGCAAAGAATGCAGTTTTTAATAGTAAAAGTCAGAAACTTTTCAAAAGAACAGCTTATAATTTATTAAAAAATGGAGTTATCTAAGATTTGAGAAATATAAACTGGCCAACTATTAAAAAAAAAAAGAATTAAAAAGAGCGATTTGTCTTATTATGAAATTAATAATTATAACACTCCATGAACACATCCATCGAGATTCAATTCAATTATCAATCGTACCAACAAAACTAACAAAATCAGAATCGAGACTCGACTGAACGTCAACCAGCCATCCACCGTAGCTTCTACTTTAGCTTTTTATCGACCGTAGCGAATTGTATGTAAAATGCTACGACGGATAAACTTAAGGCGGATAAATTTCCCAATAAAACACGGCTATTGTGTGCAACGTCTCGAGCGCGAATACACTCTTCATCAGGCAACAAAAGCAAATAAATTTAATATCACGGCATTAACACTATTGTTCGAAATAAAAACTTTAATACGTGAAATGTTTCACACAAAATTAATTTTTGACTACTACACTGCTGTCTTGCTTTCTATCGCGCCTCGAAACATTGCACACCATGAATGTGTTTCTTTATTAATTCTAGTATGTCCAGAATATTCGGAATACCAATTTGGCGTTTCTTTATTAAATGGAATATTCCGGATAAACTATTTTGTTGTTTCTTTATTCATTCCGGAACTCTTGGAATGTATTCTTTTTATTCCATGTTAAATACGGAATGAAAAGAATATTCTAGGAATAACCATCTCACATGAAAGCAAACAAATTGACAGCAGCCAAAGACGAAAACCAAGTAAGCAAACAAAATGGATGACCAAACATTTTTTATATTTTTATTATAGAAAAAAATATTTAATAATAATTAAATGTGAGTTTTCATTAATTAATAAATCAATACTATTTTAATTTTACTATTTACCATATAGATACCTGTTTTTTTGTCATTATCCCAACACTTTCAAACGGCTGATTGATATCACGTTTTTCTTTTCTATTCCAGATATTATTTTTGTTTCTTTATTCATTCCATTCTGGATAAACATTTTGTCTTTGTCATCTATCCTATTCCTTATCCGGAATAAATAAAGAAACACACTCCATATAAAATCTGTCTTTTTATTGACCTTGGGCCAAATTCCGCAAGCGTGAGTTTCTCTGTGTACACAAAAAATCGGGTACACATACATATTTGCGATTCCGCAAGGGTGCGATTGATTTTTTTTTCTCCTCGCTCCTATATAAGGCAGGTTTTAAGATGTAATCTCTTGAATTAAACGGCTTCTTCCTCTATCCAAATTATTTTAAACGAACCGCTTTTGAAACGGTGACTCCCACTTTGATTTGAGACAATTTAGAACGGATAGTCTGAATTTTGATCACATTTCAATGTCCCGTCTGGATCCGTTTAAACGGCGATTAGAAGTAAATTCAGGCCGTTAAAAAAAATTTCTAACGGCCGAGCTACAAAAAGAACATTTTTAATTATTCTTCCTAATGACACCCTCCTAATATAAAAGTACCTTAGGTTCAAACTTGACAATATGTATTTATAGCAGTCCTTGAAACACTTCTGTATGTCGAATTATGCTCAATCTATAGGTATTTATATCCTATATCAATGCCTGCTTCGCACCCTGGAGTCGATGGATCTTGTTTTTCCGCAATCCCTCCACTAGCTTTTCAAAATATGAAATTTAAAAAAATTAGATATTCCTGCTTTAATTAGGCCTAGGCTGAATTTAATCTACTTACATTTGAACGTGCTACGATTTTATTTCCTTGGCAGCTTAGTCCGGTGGTACCTTCTTTCTTATTTTAGTAATTTTCTTCTTTATATTTTTTTTTTCTTAAATGTTGGCTTTTGACACCTCTGTGGTTTTTATTGAACAGAATGTACCGACCGGCAGCTTTTGTTGAAGAACCCTATCCTTACTACATAGCACTCAAACATACAAGATAGGATTTTCCAGCCTTTGTTTCTAAGACAGCTACTTACACCCATGTAATTACGCTTATGAACCTTAGCTGTTTAATCAAGCGCAATCACAATGTGGGTGTAAATATCTTTGTATTTTTTGTTTGTTTGCCTTATCACTATCGACTTCTGGTGCAATCCTATTCATGAGTATCATGATAGGCGAATTTAAAAGTGTCATGCAACCTAGATGCATTTCCCTCGCTTTTTTTTTTTTGAACTTTCATGCTAAAAATTCTCGCATCATAGTTGCTGCTGACTATTACTCAAATTATAGCAAAGTGCTGATTTGACTATAATACGAAAGTTCCCCTTTTTGTTAAAGGAAAACCCTATAATGGGGCCCTTCACTCCTACAGGTAAGAACGAAAGAGTAATATAACGGTGCCCTTTTTGTCAACAAACAACATAAATTGAATCATTGTCGTCGTTGTCATCGTCGTTATTAGTGTGCTCTCTAACTTATATATATATATATTTTTTTGTTTTTAATTGTAAAATATTTAATTCAAGCCCATTCGGTTACAACAGATAACGTGTACATAGGCAAATTTGTTCACGCATATTTTGAGGGTGAATATTTTTTTGCACGGAAGATCATTCACGCTTGCGGAATTGGGCCCCTGGAGCCTACTAAAAAAATTCCATTTAATCATTATCCTTCTAGTAATATTATACACAACTGGCATAATTATTTTACCATCCCTGATTTATAAATTATTTAAATAATCCGCCAGAGACGCTGTTATCATATGAGAGCAATTTCGATTTACTTGTCAAATATGAAATAGAAAAAAAAACAAATTCATATTCAAATTCCAAACAAAGTTGTTACACATTTATAAATTGTTTTATTTTTTATTTAAATTTAAGTTTAATTTGAACCTAGCAATGGCTTTTTCCGAGTCCTTTGGCTTGGGAAATAGCACCTTTATGAATTTAGAAAGTGAAGTGAATAAAGCCCTGAAAGTTGAAACCATCAGACCTAAAAATAGACCAGAAGCGCCAAAACCAGGTTCAATGGATATAATTGATGAATCTCCAACTAATTCCAAAGTGAAACCGAATAAATCACGTTCACGACATCAAGTAAATAGCTTCGGAGCACAAAGAAGGAAAAAATTTCACAAAAGTAGATCAGATTCAACGCTAGATCATAAATCATTAAAGGATGATCGATTGGGTAGGTCGAAGCAAAATAGTTCCAAGGACGATAACTATACTGATTTTTTCACAAGTGAATTTAGTATAGAACAAAGTAGAATCAAACCGCCTGCGCATGAGCTTGTGAACACTTCTCAGATAGAAGCTGCTCTCAATAAAATTGGTGCAAAAGATCGCCAGTCAAATAGAGTTGAGTCTGTGGGTTTTGGTTTCGAAGAGAGTAAAATGTTTTCAGAAATACTTGCAAACCTCAATTCCCAAACCAAAGTAGATATACAGAATCCAAACACATCTGATATATTAGATTATCCTGTTTTTTCGAATGACATCCAAGAATTGTTGAGCGATGATGATCAACCTATGAACGACGAAAGCTTGAAGATATATAATTTCTCTGATGATAATTGGAAAGAGTCACTCCAATTCTCAGAGTTTCCTGAAGATCCTCCTGCTTCACCAAAAACAACCAACGTAGATGATGAACCTGAAGAAATTATAAATATCGACGATGCTACATTTATTTGTCCCGACGAAGAAGGCAAAGACTTTGCCGAGAAAACTATACAAGACATTAAAAAAGAGGTTCAGTTGCTGCTTGAAGAAGAGAAATCTGCTAGCATGAGAATAGGCATCTCAACGAATGCATCAGTAAGTGAAATAAGTGAAAAGAGTTATGTTAAAATGAATTCACAACCAGAAAATGGGGCGCAACAAGTAGAATCATCATTAAAGCCAAATGATCAATATGAAATGCGAGATCTGGAAGATCTTAAGAGGATATCAGCTTGGAATTTGCCCAAATCGGTTGTAAAAGAATATGAGAAGAAACGTATCAGCAAGATGTTTGATTGGCAAATCGAATGTCTTAGCAATTCAAAGGTAAGTTTTTTATTATTTAAAAAAAAAATTGACAAAATTACAATAGAACTAAATTTGAAATATTTTTGTCTAAAATTTTAAAATATGTTATTTACTTTTACTGATTCTTTGTTGTTGATTAAGTCCATTTTCTTCTTGTTTCCGAAATTTGAAGCATGGTGTTTCGACATTTTGGCTAAGATATCATTTTATTCCCATTTTCTACGCATTTTTAGCCATTTGAATTTTTGTGCCGTGTATGTTCACACTGTTAAAAACAAGACAGCGGTTTTGGCACTGAGTGAAACCCAAATAAATTGATATAACACAGTGTCTTTATTCTTCCGCCCCTCCCCCCCCCCCCCCATGGCCTCGCCCTATACATAAGAAATGATGTTGCGTACCAACCTAAAATACGATATGTATTGTGCTGAAACATAAATTTTAATTTCATGTGGTTAAAATTCACGGTGAATAGGCATATCGTATCCACATGTTTTATCCAAATTTGGAGAGTTTCAACTTTTAACGAATTTGATGCTCTGTCCGACTCCATTCAAAAAATTGTTTCCCATTATCCTCGCACTAAAATTATCATTAAGGGCGATTTCAATGTTCACAATTCCAGCTGGCTTTGCTTTTCGAGCCAGACAACCTTCGAAGGAAGGTATGTCGAGGTCTTTGCTGAGATAAACTAAATGCTTGTTGACAACTCGAATTCCTGACGTTGGAGGTCAAACCGCCAACACTGTAGACTTGCTTCTTACATTCAGCCCTAATAAATATACTGTAAATATATTATCGCTCTAGGCACGTCCTACCATTGTATCATATCTGCAAATTTCTCATGCCAACAACACTCAGATTAAAAAAATCACCTAAGAGAACTGTTTGGCAATATGAGAAACCCAACTAGGACGGTCTCTTCAGTAACTTTAACTGGTCACTATACTTCCTCGACAGTGCCGTAAGCCTCCGGCGCAGATATTATAACAAATTTAAATCTGCATGGAATGATAAATTTTATGCCGAGTAGGGTGAAATCTATCAAACCTAAAGAAACTGCATGGTTTGATTTGAGCTGTAAAGAGGGTATTAGGGTTAGAGATGCATGTTTCGGAATTATAGGGTTAACTTTATAATTCCGAAAGGAATTAGTTAAAATTGTAATATTTATATGGCTTAAAAATGCCATTTCAACTTAGACACTTATTTTACATAAATAAATTATAACAAAAATAAATTACAACAAAATAATGTATAACAAAACATTTCTATACCTTAGTGGTTAATAGCATATATATATATATATATATATATATATATATATATATATATATATATATATATATGTACATATTTTACCGAAATTCAAATATAAAATTTAAAATTTAAGAAATCATTTAATTTTTAATAATTATTTAAAATTGTTTGAGTTGTATGTAATAATATAAGTCGTTTGAAAATGAATGTTTATGTTGCTGGAACCTTATGTGTGTTGAGGCAATTGATTGTACTCTTGAAAACCACTGTAAAATATAGACCTTTGACATCTTGATGTTCTCATACGTTGAATTATCAGATTTACACTATTTCGCAGTTTATATATTGCATTGACATTTGTTGTTGCTAGATCATTAAGGTATTCAGGGCAACATAAAGGGTTCGCCATCTAACGTTGTTTTTTCAACTTGTGCTTATTTCGTGAATGGTAGCACATAGCTCATGTCTGATTTGACAGATAATTAATTTTATCCTTCCGCTGAACGAATATGGTTGTGTATACGCTTGAACAAGGCTGGGAAATATTGCGACATTACTTTGAAAATCATGGTAATGTTGCAGAATGTGTGCGAAAATTGCGTACGGATTTTGGAAGAAGAGAAGCACCGTCAGCTCCGTATGTTCGTTATCTTGTGAAAAAAGTGAAAGAAACTGACATCCTCATCGATAAACCAAAGCGTAAAAAGCCAAAAACAGTTCGTTCACCCGAGAATATTGCTGCTGTGGCAGAAAGTGTGCGTGAAGCGCCATCAACATCAATTCACCGTCGTTCTCAACAATTGAACATTTCGGAGACATCATTGAGACAAATTTTGCATAAAGACCTTGGTATGACGCCATACAAAGTCCAATTGGTTCAGGAGTTGAAGCCAGGAGTTTTGTTCACAAAAATTGAAGAGGAGGATATTGGGAATATTTGGTTTCAATAGGACGGCGCTACGTGCCACACAGCCGAAGCTACACTCGATGTTTTGCGCCCTGTTTTTGAAGATCGCATTGTCAGCCGCGGAGCTGATGTCGTTTGGCCACCTCGGAGCTGCGATTTGACACAGTTGGACTATTATTTGTGGGGTGCCGTAAAAGATAAGTGTTACGCCGACAAGCCAGAGACAATTGACGCTTTAAAGGACAATATTCGTGAAGCCATTGGTGAAATACAGCTGCACACAATCGATAATATGCTTACAAATTGGACCGACCGTGTAGGCTACTGCATGGCCAGCCGAGGCAGCCATTTGAATGAAGTTATTTTCCATTATTAACCGGAAGGATTGTACTTTCAAATAAAAAAAGAAATTTGAGAAAATATTCAGTAGTTTTTTTTATAGCATTTTCAAAAAAAAAAGTTATTTGGCGGACCCTTTATTATTTTTTATTTTAAATACAAATGTTTTCGCTAACATGTATAGTTTTTTATTGATATTGATCCAGTTTAATGACTCAAGCATGCCTCTTTTATTGGTGTAATTGTCACGTTTTAACAAATTTTATATGTTATTGGTTTTAAACAAATTATTGTTATGTATATTAAAAGTCTTAAAATTTAAAGTTATGTAAGTCATATTTTGTTCGTTTACTTGTATCAATATGTACAACATTAATTCTCTTTTTAATTTTGTAAATAAAGACCCCCCTGAAGAAGACGGGAACCACCGTCGAAACGTTGGGAAAATAAAATGAAAATTGCTTTCATTTAATCACCATTACGACCAATAAAGCCGACGAGAAAAAAAAAATTAAAAATTCTCCAAATCCAAACAAAACACGCATAGATTTATTTTACAGGATTTGAACCCTGCTTTTTTGAGTTACATTACAAACAAACAAAAGTGTTGAACAGTACTCAAAATGGGGTTTAATTATCACATTAAATACTTTTAGTGCACTGCTCATTGAGAGGCTGGATCTTGCTTTAGGAAGTTCTCCTATCTTTTTTTGATACTTTTTTACTTAGATGGGTCAATATTTTCATTCCACGAAAGTTTATTATCCTAGATAACACCGAGATATTTTTTATATATATAATTTTAAGGGGACAATTTTCGACACAAGTGAGCATTTGAGACGGTAAGGACAACGCGTTTAATAACATACACTTAGAATTTTGAATATTTAAAATCAGACGATTCATTTTAAGCCAATTATTTAAAGCACATATATCTTCGTTTAGATTGTCCACACATGTTCTTACATGCGATCCAGATATACACAAATACCATCATCCGCAAAAAGTTTGAGCCATGAATGTTTAAGCACTTTTTCCATGTCGTTAATGTAGATAATAAATAACAAAAGGTTTCCATGCGGAACTCCTATATTAACCGGGATAGATTGTGATATTTTTCCATTAACTGTGGTACGTTGTGCTCTATCTACACACATTTTAAACAATTTTTGCAATAGGATGGCAATATTTACAGTTTCAAATGCACGTTTTAAATCAATAAAAATATCTATAATCGCATTCTTTTTATCAATTTCCGACTTCCACTTATTTACAACAAGATTTATGCATGTTTCACATGAGTATTTAGCTCGAAAACCAGACTGATTTATACTTATAATATTTTGACTAGAAAGGTGCTCCTGAAGCTGCGTCATAACTATTTTTTCTAATACTTTTTCATATATTGGAACCATGTTAATCGGGCGGTGGTCTAGTTTAACCAATCTAAAAAGACATGCAACGTTCACATTCAAAGAACCAAATTCTTGCATGACCAAAAATTAAGGCAAAAAATTCTACAATGTCCCCAAGGTAGTAAAAATGTATGGTCCTCTGTAAAAAAAACATTCAAAATTCAACTTCGTCTTCGGTTCCAACGCTCGTCTTTAATGACAGCCTTTTGGTCAGCTGGCTGAAAGTGTGATGATGATGACTCCTCTAGTATTTGAGAGCGTAAAGGATTTCATGGAACAAATCTTCGTTCACACTCGTAAAGTTGTTAGAGTCCTAAAGGACATTTATATATACAAATCCGCATGCCCGGATAGTAAGTCTCCCATCGTTCTGAACAAGTGTTCTTTAGTGCTAGCAAAACCACTCCTTAAGCTTTTCCATTTGTCCTACTCTCTTTCCGAGTGGATGGAAAACGGCATTTTTCCTGCCTGTCCCTAAAAAAGCCGAATCTTCTTTACCCTCTAATTACCGTCCAATTGCACTTCTTTTTAAAGTCATGGAAATGCTAACTAATTATCATCTAAAGATATATCTTGAAGAACGAAAGCTCCTTAATAGACAGCAGTATGGCTTTCGTAGCAATAGGTACTCTGGTGATCTGATCGTATATCTCACCGAACAGTGGCACACATCTTTACATCGTTTGGAGAAAATAGGATTATTGCGCTTAATATTTCAAAAGCATTTGATAGAATTTGGCATCAAGCTCTTTTATCGAAAATGCGTGCATTTGATATCGATGAATTTCTTCTTCGTTGGATTAGAAATTACCTTTCGGAATGCTCCATATAAGTTGAATTGGACGGTTTCAAGTCTGATATTCATAAAATTAATGCTGGTGGTCCCAGGGCTCCGTTTTGTCTCCAACTCTTTTTCTCAGAATTTTGGGCTCTTGAAGGAAACTTAATGGAACCACCACTAAAGTCGGTACTCAAATTAGAGTGGATGTGCTAGAAAACCATTTTCAATCTATGCTTAATATACAGCAACCTCAAACTGCGTACCATTATGCAATGCCACAAATACAGGATGATAGTTTGGATACACCGTTTGTGATTGGTGAACTTCTTGAGGCTTTAAGAAAGGCAAAACAAAATAAAGCACCAGGAGAAGACCGGGTTCCCTACGAATTCTTCCAAAACGCTACAAATACCTTTCTTGAACTACTTTGAAATTCGTTAAACAACATCTACAGTGGAGAAAATATACCAAATGAGTTCCAAAAATCAATAATATTTCCGATTTTTAAAAAACAGGATCCAAATAATGCTGCTAACTATCGAGGCATCTCCTTTATGAACGCAATAACTAAAATTTTTTTTACGGGCTTGCTGAACGCTAGATTGACGAAATAGGAAAAAGATAATAACAAGTTAGGACCATTCCAGGCAGGATTTAGACAAGGTTTCTCTACAGTGGACCAATTCTTCAATTTGACTTGTATTGCTGAAAGCTATTTAAACCAAGGTAAAAATTATACGCTTTTTTATATTTTTTTTTATAATCTACACGCGCTCAAGGGATTATGAATACCCTTTAAATGTTTCAACACAGCGCGGGCGTGTGGGTGATGTTAAGGAAGAGAAAGAATGATAGGAAAGATGTGTGGCGCGATATTCGGAGATTGTAGGTGTTTGTTGTCTCAGATTTTATCTCTAGGAATGGCGGCTGAACTAATGCGGAGAAATTTCCGTATCTTATTTATCTATGTCCCTTATAATTCATATTAATTTTTTTATTCTTTGTCATATTTTATCAGTATACTAGTTTTACTCAATCACATGTTTTAGTTCTATGCCTAAACAGCATGTAATGAGTAAACCAGCAACTCATTGTATGACATTTATTTTAAGAATTGGTTTTTAATGGAAAAATAAGAAGACATAGACTACGACAGGGATCGATCCTGTGACCATGAGGTTGACAGGCGAACACACAACTATCGCGCCACGGCCACCCGCCACTTTCAGCGTTTGATACAATAAACAGAAACTGTCTTTTTTATAAGCTTTCCCGTATCGGAGTTTCATCGACAGTTTTAAGAACACTAAGAGGTCTATACAACAACAATGAATCAGTCATTTGGAATGGAAATAAACTATCGGAATCGTTCAAAATAGAAATAGGAGTTAGACAAGGATGTTTGCTGAGTCCTCTTATATTTTCCCTCTTTTTGGATGATATTACGGAAGTTTTGCCTGCTGGAATTGAAGTAGGAGTCAGAATTACGACTTTGCTTTTTGCGGATGATCTGGTGATTTTAGCTGCATCACCAAGTTATTTTCAAAAGTCCTTATCTTTAGAAAGGGGAACGGTCGCTTTTCGCGTTCCGAAAAATGGAAATATAGCGAAGAAAAGACATGGAAGTTGTCAGAGCATACAAGTACCTTGGAATAATCTTAAACCACGATCTTTCTCTGTAAAAGCACTTTGCAATTAAGCTTACAGAGGCAAAAAAAGCTATTAACTCCACGTGGAAAACTTAATTTCTAATGCGAAAGTGGCAATACCGTCATAAATTAAAGTTTTTGAAGCTGTCATGCGATCAGTGGTGTGCTATGGTGCACAGGTATGGGGAGGAAAATTGTTTGAGGAAGTAGAAAAACTACTGCGCTTCTTTTTGAAAAAGCTATTCCGTCTTCCATCAAATACACCCAACTATTTGCTACAAATTGAAAGCGGAGTACGACCACTTTTTGTGTTTACACTTCAACTAAGCATGAATTTTATTACAAAGATTTTGATTGAAGCAGACGATACACGACTTTCCAAAATTTTAGCTAAAAAAGCTGTAAGAATGAAAACACTCTTTCTTCAAAGACTGGATGAACATTGCTATGAGGTTCAACTTAAGCCTCGACTTTAACGAAAATAATATCCTTCAATGAGTGATCTCCATCATACAAAAGTTTATACGGGATGTGGAACATGAACTTAGAAAGATACTTTCGCGCAGGCTGAAAGCTCGAGTTCACGCACTTTGTACAGGCAACTTAATCACCAGCAAATAAACTATCTAACTTCGAACCTCAGTACTGCCCAAATATCTACAGTTATTCGTTTACGAGGAGAACTTATCAAATTAAATTGGATGCCACACCGAGAGGACCTTCCGCTACTATGCAGTCTTTGCAATACCAAAGAAAATGAAGATGTGATTCATTTACTTGGTATCTGTCCGATTTTGAAGGAGATACGACGAGATCATTTTGGAGTGGACATACTACTGATAGCAGATCTGAAGCACAATCTTAACGATTGCAACTACTGGAGTACACTAGCCTCATATTGTCAAACTGCACCCAGCTGCAGAGCAAGAATAATGTTCTGATTAAATAAAGTACCTTAACTTAACTTAACTTTTTCTCATTTTTTCATAAATAATCTTTTATCTGGAACTTCTAATTCACTTAATTGCTGTGCTGACGACAGTACCCTCAGCTTTTCATATTCGTTTTTAGATTCACACCCATCTCCTTCGAATGTGGAACTTGAAAGGCAGCGTATAATAAGCTCAATAAATTCTGATCTCGACAGAATTGTCCAATGGTAAATAAGAATTTAATGCTTCAAAAACTCAGTACTGTTTTCTGTCATTAAAGCAAAACCCACCCCCATGCAGCTGTCCATGAGCGGTACTTGTATTGATGAAACCGATCAGCTTTCAGTCCTATTCAGTCTATTTTTATAAATAATAGGTTCGTTCATTGAACGTTACCTAGGGTCGACCCAGGTTTTTTTGACAACCCCAAGAGTTGTACTTCAGGGCGAGTGTAGGGCGACCCTAGTTTTCAAAAAACACAGAATTTGTTTGTCAGGGTGACTTTAGGTTTTTTTCAAAAAACGCTTTGGGTCGACCCTAGGGCGACTTCAGGGCTCAACGAACAAACCTAATGTTCTATTGCAATAGCCAGTTATATTCCTCATTATAAAAAAAATATAGTTACTTACCAACCTACATCCTTCATTTTCATTATATATGTACATATTTACATACCTAGGTTCCTTCTATGCAAGTAGGTACATATTACCCTCCGAATTTACATAATTAAAATCCATTCAAATACACATTTGTAACTATTCCTCCAATCATCCATTCGACAATTTATTATACTAGGAACGAAGTCAATCTTACTTAATTCTGCTTAAAATCTACCTAATGATAACTAGACTCAGTACCTACTAACATCGTCAGTGGTAGTTGTTAGCTACATTAAATTTGTTAACTACAGAAGCAAGTTCGTACGATCTAGTCGTACATTTTATTTATTTAAATATTAATTTGTATTTGTTTTCCTTTCGCTTAAGGTTTTATTTGAGCACTGTAATCTGGTTTACAGCGCTCCAACATCAGCAGGCAAAACTCTGGTCAGTGAAATCCTCCTTATCAAAACAATTTTGGAACGAGGCAAAAAAGTAATCATAATCCTGCCGTTTATATCGGTTGTGCGAGAAAAAATGTTCTACCTACAAGATCTACTTATTCCATCTGGCTATCGTGTTGAAGGCTTCTTCGGAGGCTATACACCCCCAGGAGGTTTCGAAAGCATCAATGTTGCCATATGTACAATAGAAAAAGCGAATTCCATTGTTAATAAACTACTAGAGCAGGGGAAAATAGATGAAATCGGCACCGTAGTAGTTGATGAGATTCACTTAATATCAGATCCTGGTAGGGGATATATTTTAGAATTGCTTCTAGCCAAAGTATTGTATATGTCCAGGAAATTTGATTTACACATTCAGATTATAACTATGTCGGCAACATTGGCAAATGTTGAATTACTGAAAAAGTGGCTTGAAGCAGAGTTATATATCACCAACTATCGTCCTGTTGCTTTGGAAGAGATGATTAAAATAGGAACAAAAATCTACGATAGTAATTTGCAATTTCTCAGAGAATTAGATATAACTGAATTTAAGGCACTAAACGACCAAGATCATGTTGCACAACTTTGCATTGAAACTCTTTCCGAGGGATGTTCTGTGGTTGTTTTTTGTCCATCGAAAGACTGGTGTGAAAATCTTAGTGTTCAATTAGCGGCAGCAATTCATACGATCGGTAGAAGCGGTTCCGATATAGGAAACAAGCTTAGATCAAATATAAAACGTGATGCAATTGAAGAAGTCAAAAAGCAGTTAAAAGATATTCCAACAGGTTAGTATGATCATTTTTTTTTTGCAAATATTATTTGCACTTTGGTTATAGTATATACATTTTTTTTATGTGAAAGGTCTAGACTCGGTGTTGGAGAAAACAATTAATTTTGCTTGTGCCTATCATCATGCTGGCCTGACAACTGAAGAGCGTGATATAATCGAAACTTGCTTTAAGAGTGGGGCATTAAAAATTATTGTTGCAACAAGTACTCTTAGTTCAGGTGTTAATTTACCTGCTAGACGCGTAATCATAAGATCACCATTATTTGGAGGGAAACAAATGAGTTCGTTGACCTATAAACAAATGATTGGACGGGCTGGTCGAACAGGAAAGGTATACTATTTTTTTTTCCTGAAATGAAATATTTTTTTTAATCATTTCTTACCTTTAAAATCTTTATAGGATACAGTAGGTGAATCAATTCTAATATGCAACGATAGCAATTCTCGAATAGGAAAGGATTTAATTTGTGCGGCCATAAATCCCATATCATCCTGTTTAGAAATGGAAAGTAGTGTAAGTCACAAACTAAAAATATTGTTCTTATACAAAATCAAAATTAGTTATATGTAAATTTAAACAGACCCATTTAAAACGAGCCCTACTTGAAGTGATTTCATCTGGTGTGGCCACACAGAAAGCGGATATTGAACGTTTTGTTTCTTGCACTCTTCTCAACACTCAAAAGCAAATCCCCGAAAAAATCTCCGAAAACGAAGATACTAAGAGTAATCGAAATTTTATATTTGATTCGATTGATTTTCTCGTTGAATTCGAATTTATTCGACTGCAGCATGATGAAGAGAAAAATGTAGAAAATTATGTAGCAACTCGTTTAGGAATGGCTTGTTTAGGTTTGTGTAATTTATGTTTCAAAAATAATTCAAACCTTACTATTTTATGTACTTTTTAGCCTCCTCGATGCCACCAACCGACGGCTTGATCTTATTTTCAGAACTTCAAAAATCTCGGCGGTGTTTTGTCTTGGAATCGGAATTGCATGCAGTTTATCTTGTGACTCCCTATTCTGTTTGCTATCAGTTGCAGGACTTGGATTGGCTGATGTATTTAGATCTGTGGGAAAAATTATCTCCAGCCATGAAAAAAGTCGGCGAACTTGTTGGTGTCAAGGAATCGTTCCTCGTTAGGGCAATGCGAGGACAAACGAAGCTAGATTACAAACTAATGCAGGTGCACAAGAGGTAGGTCTACAAGAGGTGCCTTTTTCGAGTGATTTATTTACAAGTAATTTTTTTTAGATTCTATACTGCGTTGGCCCTACAGGAATTAGTGAATGAAACTCCTGTTAATACTGTAGCCGTCAAATACAAATGTAACCGCGGTATGCTACAAAGTCTTCAGCAGATGGCTTCAACTTTTGCTGGCATTGTTACAGCATTTTGTAATTCACTTAATTGGACAATGCTCGCATTGATAGTTGGCCAATTCAAGGAACGTCTTTTCTTTGGGGTTCATCGTGATTTGATTGATCTTATGCGCTTACCAGATTTAAATTACAAAAGAGCTCGTGTGCTTTTCGATTCTGGAATTCTGAGTCTCACTGATTTGGCTAATGCTGATGTTTTTAGTGTGGAAAAAATTCTACACAACAGCTTAAGTTTTGATACTGCAAAAAAGTTGGAAAACGAAAATGATTATGAAAATAACCAAAGGAATAATATAAGAAATCTCTATATCACCGGAAAAGCTGGACTTACGGTTAAAGATGCAGCTAAAATGCTTGTTGATGAAGCACGTCAATTTGTGCAATATGAAATTGGTGTGGGAAATATAAATTGGAGTCTGGAAAAATCAAATGAGACAACAAAACATAATGAAAGTGGGCCCTTAGCGCCATGTTCTAATGGTGGCATTTTAAAAAGAAAATCTGGAGCAATTTCTGTAGACTCGTCGCCACCTAAAATAAATAAAGTCGAAGATAATGTACACAACAAAATTCCTAAAAATGAAGCATCATCAAATGTTGTTGAAAAACATGACAAACATCGCAAAAGTAATGATAAAATAAAGCCACCTGAAAAACAACCAATGAAACACGTTTTTGAAAGAAATGATGAAAAATATTCAGATTCTAAATCTTCTAAAGGTAGCATAGAAACCGGGAAGTCAAGTGAGCTTTTTCAACAACAAAATACCAAAATCAGTCCTATATGCAATAAGAGCAAACCTTCATCTTCAGATGCAAGAAAAGGACAAGCTAAAGAAAATAAGTTGCCTTCAACAGAAACATCAAACAATCTTAAAACTGAAAAATCATCAAATATCAGTCCTACCAAAATGTATAAAATGGAAAGCCCTAAAACAAGCAACACATCGTTAAAAAAAACTTTCAGCGATTGCAAAAATCTCAAATCACAAGACGCAAATGAAGAACTTGTAGATCATCGCAAAACTGAACGTTTGAAATATAGGTTTCGAGAAAAATCAAATGATTCAATTCCATCTTATTCCAATTCGAAAACCAAACTCATAACAAGAAAAATAAGCGATAAACAATTACCAGAAAATCTTATTACACCAAAAAGTGAGGAGCAAAATATAAGAAATCGGATTAAACGATACAACGACCAATCGTCAGTAACTATTGTCAAAGATGTAGAAAAGAATCAAAATAAAATGCCTCACAATGCAGTCAAATCTAATATCATACCATCAGTTCGACGTAGTCCTCGCAACCATTTGCCCAGTTCGACAAGAATTGAAAAGTCTGCCGAAAAATCATTAACAATTTCGCACGAAGATGATCTTTTCATGGATGATACTTCTTTTAAAATCAACTCGGCAATTGAAAATGCCATGGATCACATAAATGGAAAACCTCAAAGAAAATCACTTAACAAAAGTTCAGATGAGATCGCTGCGTCCCAAGAGATGACTTTCCAACCCAAAACACAAAGTACTCGTCTTTTGAGATCTTATAAGGAACGAGGTGAATCTTCAGCTGGACAATCGTCCCTAAGAAGAAAATCCGAAGATGATATTGCGATTCTCCCTTCAGCTGGTCAATTGCCACCACCTGCACAAACAAATAATGTGAATACCTTGGAAGTTTCCGATTTATCATTCGGAAATTCTCTTATGCAAAATCCAATTCAATTAAATTCATCTCATATTTTAAGTTCATCCAAAGCCGATCCAGATTCTTTGTCATTGAATTGTATTCAAATTGTAGACATTTGTGGAAGTGCGCTACTTTTTAAAAACGCCATCAAAGAGCTAAGTCAAGTTAAAACACTCGGATTTTCAATTGGTTTGGAAAAGCAGCAAGCCAAACAAAAACCATTGATTGGTTCTAATCTGTTGATCAATCAAATTGGTCACAGGGACCATAAAAACGATGAAAAAGAAATGGATTTTACAATTGATGATGCTTCATATGTGTCTGGGGTTTCGCTAGTCATAAGCGAGAATGTAGCATTTTTTTTAAATTTACAAATTGAAAATACTGGCAAAGGTGTGACGAGGGAAATGAAAATTGAAGCACTGCAGGAATTGCTCCAAAATACCGAATTAACATTACAAATATTTGATGCAAAAGAACAACTGAAGGTTTTGAGAAAAATTATGCCGAATATGGTTGAAATTCAATGTAAAATTGAAGACCCAAAAGTTGCAAACTGGCTGCTGCAGCCCGATCGAATGATGAGCATGGTGGATTTGGTAAGTCTTTTTTTTAAAAATTACTTACTTATGATAGCGCTTCAGTCCGAGGTGGCCTAGGGTATCAACCAATGAGCTTGTCCACGTAAAGTTGATTGAGGTCCCCTTCCATTTGACCTTAGCTTCGGTCTTCCTCTACTGCGTTGTTCCTCCGTCTTGGATTTGAAGATTTTCCGGGCCGGATCATTTATATTCATCCGCTTTACACGGTGCAACCATCTAAGTCGTTATATTTTAACTCTTCTGGCTAGACCGGTGTCACTGTGCATCCCATACATCATCATATTATACATCGTTTATTGTTGTATCTTCCCCTCCACTGGCCATTTATGACTCGAAGAATTTTTCTCTCAAAGCAGCTTAGAGCATCCTCATCCACCTTTAATAAAGTCGATGCCCCTGAACCATACATCAGAACTGGGATGATTAGAATTTTGTAAAGGGACACATTAACATTAACACACACGAGAGGGCTTTGTTACTCAATTGCATTCTTAGCGCAAAGAAGCAGCGATTGGCAGGAGTTATTCTCCATTTGATTTCAGCGCTGATATCTTTGGCTGTATTTACGAGTATAGTGAAGCCTATGTAGACAAAAGCCCTAACTACCTCAAAGTTATAGCTTTCTATGGTGACGTTCTGTTCAAGACGGTGGTGTTGGGTGGCCTTTATTGATGACGACCTATACTCTGTCTTGCCCTCATTTACTTTTATCCCTATCTTCGAAGCTTCCGTCTCACTACTTAAAAAGGTGTCATTGTCAATAATATCGTCGTATGCAAGTAGTTGAATGACTTGAAAGATAGGGCCCCTGCTGTTGGCTCGGGAATGCTGTACTATTCTTTCAAATATGATGTTTAAAAAGTAGCATGCTAGCGCGTCGTCTTGTCTAAATCCTTTTTTGACATCAAAGGCATCGGTAAGGTTTTTAGCGACCTTGACGGGACAGCGTGAATTTTGCATTATTATCCTGCACAAATGAGGTTGCTAAGGATGCCAAAACTAGACATTGCTCTATATAGCTCGCATCTATAGATGAAGCTCCTGTGTATTTTCCAAGATGTGCCGTTGTATGAACTATGAACATTTGGTCGGTGGTGGAAGCTACACTGATATGGCTCTTCGTCTGCGGTTAAGCCATCAGCTTCATTGGACTTCAGTCTCAATATGGCTATCCTAATTTCGTCCATGTCAGTGGGTTGAATTGTTGGTATTCACCTATATTGAATGGTTCGTTCTGCCAGACACCGGAGTTCGGTTCTTCATCAGTTAGTGCTTTGTAACCTTGTGAGGTCCCTTCTACCTCTTGGTAAAATTTTCGAACCTCATTCCTGCAGTAACATATTTCAATTTCATCGATCGCGTGTTCCTCAATGCTTTCTTTTTTTCTTTCTGAGAACAGAAGCTGGTTTTCCTTTCTCCTCTTCTGCTCGTAAAGCTCACGAGCTGCTGTTGTCCTCTTCTTTGCACCGCCGCCGTCTTGTTTAGCTGCGTGTACTTGCAGACATTCATCGTCAAGCCAGGAGTTTCGTGATGGTTGTCGTGTATATCCAAGCTCGTCAACGGCGGCATATCTGTGGCATTTTTGCAGTGTTGCCACTGGATTGCTATACTTGATGCTGCCCTTATAGGACTTCCTAAGAGGTTATTGGAGACTCGATCGGAAAAGGAACTGGATATCTCTTGCGATTGTAGCCGTCTAATGTCAAACTTTATCCCAGTATTTTGTCCTCTTCGTTTAGTTCGGGATATGGCTACCCGTGCTTTAGCTACAACAAAGTGGCCCGAGTCAATGTTGGCCCCCCCCCCCCCCGGACCGTTCGGACATCCATAATACTGGAAGAATGTCTGGTTGAAATGTTTATATGCGGAAACTGCGTACTAGCTACAATGTTTCGCCGTGAAGAAAAGTCGGTAGGCTGTGCTTTGCAATTATACGACCAAAAAGTTCTTCTCTTCCTATTTTAGAATTAAAATCCCCTAGGACAATTTTAATATCATAGCTAGGGCACTGCTAGTAAGCCTTGACCAAGAGCTCGTAGACCAACTTATTTCATTTACCACGTTCGTCATCAGTAAATCCGTCCATATCCGAGGTTTTTTGTTGGTTCGCACAATTAGGCCTGAGATCCGAATACTTCATAATAGCCCATTTATGGTGTTCACTAAGTAGTTCAGCTTGACTGGAACTGAAGACGCCACCGTTGACTGTTTGCTGCACCCAACAACTTTCTAAATAAGTTGGGACCCAATCTCCATTGAAGTTACTTGATCCCCGATGTTCGCCGCGGGAAGGTGAGAACAGAAGTTGACAGACAGAGGTTGGCTTAAAAAAAAGACACCCTCTTGAATGCACATATCTATCTACGCTTTTAACATACTCGCAGGATCAAAATAGCCTTCCAATATTTTTTCTTTCGAAATATCACAGTATCAGCTCTCCTTCCCTGCTTATTGCTGGTAATATAAGTAGAGCGTGTGCTTAGTCTTTCGAGAGCGGCCAATGAATAAAGGAACTAAGGATAGGAAACCATCCAAGCATTGTTGTTTTAAATTTAAATACTAAAATTAAGTTTATCAATTCCTCTTCAACTTCATTAGTTATTAGGGGTTATCGTGAAAAAAAATTCCCTGGAAATGTGTATCTCATTCGAATGTTGGGAACGTGAATGATGCTCAAAAGTTTCCATCCGAATTTATTGGTGTTGGGATTAAACTTTCCCATGGAATTTTTCTGTCATTTCATACGATTTTTTGTTCGAGGGAAAATCTCCCACAATTCACGATCGCAAACAAAATTTCGAGGGAATCAAATATTTCATGGGAAAAGAAATTCCCTGGGAGATAGGGCCCATTAAATTTATATCGACATAACTTAACGTTATCAGACAGAAGTTTTAATAAAGGCACAAGTTACCCCATAGTAAAAAGTCTGGAGCAAACAAAAAAAAAATTAAATGGGACCTGTCGGGAATCTCAAAGGAATTTTGTTTCCCGGTAACAACTTTTTGTCTGCTATTCTTCACCAAAATAAATTTTCTTCGAACAAAAAATCCTATAAAATGATAGCCAAGACCCCTCGAAACGTATTCACCCGATAACATTCCCATTAAAATTTATATTCACGATAAATAAATAAATAAAGTATTTTTGACCAATTTTATCCAGGCTAAACAATTTGCGCCAGAATGTAAAGCACTCGTTAAACTAACCGGTAGTAGCCGAGGGTACAACAGTATCGGCTTAGATTTAAGTAGTTCCATATTTGCTAAAGTTCGATCTTCCATAGAAGCATGTGTAACAATTCACATAATAAAAGGGCAAGTAGAGAACTTGCACCGAATTGGAACTGGTCAGCTGCATAAGTTCTTTATTGGTAAATTAAAAAAAAATATATAAAAAAAAATGGAGATTTAATGTTTTTTTTTAAGATCTTGAAATGCCTCTACAAATATCTTTATATGAAATGGAAATCTATGGATTCCCCGCAAATGAATCCCAATTAAGAAAAGTTTTCCAACTTATAATGGACACAATGAAGAAACTTGAAATAAAAATCTATGAAACTCATGGATCTAAATTTAATTTGGGATCAGCTCCTGCTGTCGCAAAGGTAAGCATTCATTTTGGAATGGAGTCATTTTTTGAAAATTAAATCTTCTTTTTAAGGTAGTTGGTTTACATCGCAAGGCCAATGGCCGTGTTTCAACCTCGAAACAAATTTTAGAAAAGATCGATTCACCAATTGCACAAATGATTGTATCTTATAGAAAACTTAGCGTTACTCTAACGAAAACCGTGCAGCCCTTACTTCGATGCATATTTGATAATAGGTAAACAAAATATTAAGTTTGTTTTAAGTTTACCTTTATCTGATTGAATGTTGGTTGCAGAATAAGAAGTAATAGTATAACATTCACGAGCACAGGGAGAATTTCTATGCAGGAACCCAATTTACAAAATGTTGCTAAAGACTTCGAAGTTACTATTGGTTGTATGTTATCGATAACTAAAAAAAGCTTTAATTAATTAGTATTATTTTTAAGCATCCGAAAAAATAAACATTTCATGTCGTGGATGTTTTTATCCGCCAAGGGGTAGATGCTTAGTGTCTGCTGACTTTTGTCAAATGGAGATGAGAATATTGGCTCATTTGTCACAGGTAAACCCATGCTTCCTTGTAAATAGTGCATTTACGAAGAAATGTTTTCCAGGATCCTCCTCTTCTACAAGTAATGAAAACAGAAAAAGACGTCTTCACAGCTATTGCTGCCAAGTGGAATAAAGTTCCTGAGATAAATGTCTCTAAAGATCTACGAAATGGCACTAAACAAATTTGCTATGGAATTGTTTATGGTATGGGAATGCGGGCCTTGGCCGATTCATTGAAATGCAATGAACAAGAAGCGAAAACTGTTTCAGAACAATTCCATGCTGCGTATCCTGGAATCCGGTTAGATAAGACATGTATTATTGGTATGTGTAGTGTTTTCATATTATTTTTTCAGACAATACACTGACAAAATTATAAAATACGCACGGCAACATGGATATGTCGAAACGATAACAGGACGACGAAGATATTTAGACAACATCAATAGCGGCGAATCCCAGTTAAAAAGTATTTCAACAAAAATATTTCGCTTCTGAGTTTTTTTTAAATTGATTTTGATTGCAGGTCAAGCTGAACGACAGGCTGTTAACTCAACAATTCAGGGATCAGCTGCTGATATAACAAAAAGTGCAATTCTCCGGATGAAGAAAAACATCAGCAAATATCGAGAAAAAATTGGTTTAACAAGTCGTTGTGTTAATTTGGTACTCCATTTGCACGACGAATTGATATTTGAAGTGCCTGAAGATAAAGCTAAGAAGATTGCCAAAGTACTTAGCATAACAATGGAGAATTGTGTTCGATTAAGTGTTCCATTGAAAGTAAAGTTAAAAATCGGTAAATCATGGTCCGATTTGCAAGAAGTTAAGCTATAGATTAGGTTTTATATTTATTTTGTTTAATTTTTTTTTATTGATTATATCATTGTTTTTCGAATTTTATACAAACATAAAATTTATTTATAAGAACAATTGTTTGAATTGTTTTTTATTTTTACAAGCCTTCCTTTTGGGCCCATTCGGTCCAGGAGCCCTTGTATGCCTTGGCACTAGAAAATAGAAACATACATACATTCATTATTTTGAGAGTGCAACTTAATTTTGATTTAGTAACTGACTTTACAAAACCATGTAAAATAGCCTGTTCGGCAGCACGATGAGCGCGCCCTCCAGCATGACAGGTAAAAATGATAAAAGAATCTTCTTTGGGCTTTGGTCGTTTGTATGTGGCTTTAAATTCATCATTTGACTTTGAGAGGGCTGCCTTAAGCTCAGGGACTAGAAATATAAAATAAATATGAATATAATACACACAACTGATTTTCAAATTTTTAAGTTTGCTAATTTTAGGTTATTTGGTAAAAATTTACCAAAGTACCTAAGTACTTCCTCAACTCTTATGAATGAATGAATGAATGATCTTAATTTAGCTTTAAAAAAAAAGCCACTTAGTTTACATTTTTTACAATTTTAGGTCTTACATTTTAACAATTTTACATTTTTTTAATTAATTAATAAAAAAATATATCTTGCACATTTTTTGATTTTATATAAATTAAGTATAACGATTTATAATATAAGCAATAAGTTTTCTTTTGAATAAAACAAAGTTGTTTACGTTTTTAATTTCTCTTGGTAGACTGTTAAAGCCATGGAAACCCATATAATAAATGGTTCTTTCACCTCTTAACGTTCTAGTCCGTTCGATTCTGAAATCGTTATTATTTCTTAGATTGTGTTCATTAGTCCTAACATTTTCACATAAGCAGCCCGGAAACATATTATTTTTAATTTTATAAACAAATAGCATACACGACATGCATATAAAGTCCTTGATTTATTTTTAACCATTTAAGAGTATTTAACATTGATCTTATTGGAGTGTATCTACTACCTCTTAAAGTTGATCGCATAGCTTTTATTTTGATGTAATTGCAATCTATCTTTGTGACTTTGTGGACACATATATATATAAAGTAGCACAGAAATCAAAATGAGGTTTAATCAATACATTATATAAATTCACAGCAGTACTCATCGATATGTTTTTTCTTATTTTTTTTTTAACTCCAACTTTTTTTGATATTTTCTTACATAAATAATTTACATATTCATTAAAGTTAGTGTTCGTCTAGTATAACACGTAGGTATTTTATTTGTTTAACTTGCGTTGATGTTGATTGGAGATGATATTTTACCATTTATTAAAGTGCGTTGAGTCCTTCCTGATATAAATAATTTGAATCATTTGAATTCGACTGATTTTATGCCGTAGTATTTTAATTTTGTCAACAATATCTCACATTTTTTGTGTCTATTTCTCTCCTCCAATAGTTCAAACTCGTTTCACACGAGTGATTGTCCCTAAACCCTGAATGTTAGTTATCCAGTAACTCCTGCCCTTCTAAATGTTCTTAAAGTTGTAAAACTAAACATTTTTCAATTATTTTCTCATATAATGGCATTATATTTATTGGTCTAAATTTATTAAGAGTTTCTGCATTTGGGATTTTTTTATGGGCACTATAAGTGATTCCTTCCAAGATTTTTGGAAAATCCCGGCACTTTGGGATATATTAATTATTTTTTCAAACACTCACAGTTAAAGTCACTTTTTTTGTTAAGCATGTCTATTTTACTTTGTATAAAATCTATGTTGACTAATCTGGACTTTGGAGAATTTTTAATAAGTGATTCTCATCGGCTTTATTGGTCATAATGATGATTAAATGAAAGCAATTTTCATTTTATTTTCCCAACGTTTCGACGGTGGTTGCCGTCTTCTTCAGGGGTGTCTTTATTTACAAAATAAAACTGAGATATAATGTTTGTACATATTGATATAAGTAAACGAACAAAATATGACTTACATAACGTTAAATTTTAAGATTTTTACTTTTTTAAATTACTGAACAATAATTTGTTATACAAAAAAAAAAAACAGATTAAAAACAAATTTTGAACACTTCGCATTTGAAGATTAGTCTACGTTTTATGATATTTACTGTCAGAAACTAAAGGAACAGTAAACGGCTGATATATTTTGTGTGTCTTGTTTGCGGTTCATATTATTTTTGTTGTTAATTATATGCAGTCTGTAACGTTTAGAATTATGTTTTTATGTTGCAAGGATCTCCACTTCCTCGAAGTTTGGTGTGTGACCGGTATCAACGCTGTGAGATGCAAGTGCCGTCTTCTCAGAACTTCTTAGGCGAATATCTGACTTGTGGTTCGCCATTCTTTGTTTGGTGTTGCCGATGAAGTAAAGATTGTTTTCCCTTGGCAATTTATTTTATAAACTACGTCTGAACGGCGATCTTTGTTGGTTTTCGTATTCAGGTTGGTGAATAGGGATGCAACAGTCTGGTTCGACCTATATGCCAAGTTCACTTCCGGGTTGTTTTTCGCGACCATTTCTTTGAAATTTTCGGAAAGTTTGGGCACATAAACCACACTCTTATAAACACATCTCCTCTCTCCCAACTTATTTACAGAACGAACTTGGTGTTTTTGACGAAGTATCAAATTCCTTATAACTTCTGTCGGAAAGCTGTTCTCTAAGAGTATTTGCGTAACTTTTTCTTCGTTAGCGGAGTAGAATTTTCGGTCACTCAACGCAAAGACTTTGTTTATTAAGTTCGACGGAGTGTTTATCCGAATGTGCTTGGCTTGATTAGATCGGAAATAGAAAAGTTTCCAGATGCCAAAGTCCAAATAAAAACCAACTTGGTCAAAAACTTCTACAATATGAACTTAAAATCTATATTGCACTGCTCGAGTAAATTTGTATAATCACAGAATATCACAGATTGGGTTATTTCATTTATGGACTGAACAAAAAAGTTGTTTCGATTCGTGGTCACTTATTTTAAAGTTTTTATTCACTCTAGCACTTACAATTTCGGTACAGTTAGTTTTCGAATTACTTGTTATTCTCGTACGCTCATTAATGATCATTTACGAACTTTATCATTTAAAATATTTGAAACCCGTCGCATATATGTATCTGTCGCATCAAACAAGTCCATATTAATGTCACCCATTATAATAAAATTACCACATTGGGATAGATATTCTATCCAATTTTCAAGATCGTTACAGAAACCAGTTTTTGATGACAATGGACTGGGGGATCTGTATATTAACTAACAACTTCTTAACGATTTCATCAAAATTGGCATATCTAGAGTTACTCACTTTTGTATATGGAATTCAGCAAACTTTAATAGTTTGAAACTTTCTTAATAACATTTTCCGCAAAATATAATTTTGTCTTTGAGCTTAATATCTCAGTGGACATCTGGCTGAAATGACATGATTTCAATTTCTTATTTTATTGTGAACCTTTCCTTAAATTCAATACAGACAGCCTTTATATTTATAATAGGACTTATAAATTTTTACTTGCGATTATACATAGGTACGAGTACTATAAGACAAGTTATGCATTCGTCGAAAAAAAAAAGTTTTGAGATAACAATCAAACATGACATTACGATGATAGCGAAGACGAAAAAAGATGGTCTAAAAATTCTGTCCGTCTGTATGTATGTATAGACACCTACATCCCAAACGGGTAGGCTGACTTCCTTCAAACTTGGTATATAGAGTTTTGTAGGTATTGTACAGAGGGGAAATTGAAAATTTTGTTTAGCTCAAAAAATAACGGTACCTGCCATATAACCGTTACGTTCAGCTATATTTTTCTCGAAAACGGCTCTAACGATTTTGATTTCAAAAAATCAGTACATCTTTTTAGATACGACCGATCAATGGTAAAAAAAAATGTTTAAATGTCTAAAAACTGTCATTTCCATAGGACCATGTTTTTTTTTTTTTGATTTCGACTATCTCATAAATGGCTTAAACGATTTTTTCGACATTTCAAACATAAAGTGGTGTGCAAAATAATAGGTATGAAAAATAATATTTGAAAGCTTTAGTTTTCTTAAGAGAAAGAGTGAACAAAACAGAACTTAAATGACTTATAAAATATGTCGCACCGCTCTTGTATCCTCTTGTTGCTGATTTACGTACATGGGGTGGCCGTGGGGCGATAGTTGTGTGTTCGGCTGTCAACCTTATGGTCACAGTTTCGATCCCTGCCGTAGTCTATGTCCTCTTATTATTATCCATTAAAAACCAATTCTAAAAATAAATGTCATACAATGAGCTGGTGGTTTACTCATTACTTGCTGTTTAGGCATAGAACTAACATCATGTGATTGAGTAAAACTAGTATACCGATAAAATATGACACAGAATAAAAAAATTAATGCGAATTATAAGGGACATAGATAAATAAGACACTGAAATTTCTCCGCATTAGTTCAGCCGCCATTCCTGGAGATAAAATCTGAGACAACAACCACCTACAGTCTCAGAACATCGCGCCACACATCTTTCCTATCATTCTTTCTCTTCCTTACACTCACACCCGCGCTGTGTTGAAACATTTAAAGGGTAGTATAATCCCTTGAGCGCGTGTAGATTATGAAAAAAGTCCGGCCGTTGATTTCTTTCTCATTCGTGGTTTTAGGCCTTCATTATGAATATCGAATCGAACTTAAAATCCAGCGAATTCGTTAATTTAGTATTACGAAAAGCGATTCGCTGAAACTTAGCTCGCTTAAAATGTCAAATATGTGAATTTGATTATCGATGGATTACAAATAGCGAATCTTCGCTCATCTAACCAATGTAAGTTTGATATACTATCGAATCAAAATATTTAGTGATAATGTTAGCGTATTGTTGTGCAGGAAAACATGTTCTATTTATTGTTGATAAAAGTTTCAAATTTACTTGTATTAACTTATAGTTAGTTATTTTTCGTAATGACCGATAAAAGAAAAAGGTATGTAGGTGCAAATTGTGAATATTGTTAAATGAATAAAAATAATTATAATAAGGACCAATGCAAATTAATTTGCAAAACTAGTTATTTTGATGGAATCGAATATGGACGTTTGTATGTAAAGTTTTAAGTATGCTTGATTTTTAGAAGAAAAATCAAAAACATTATTGGGAACAATTTCCTGTCGAACTATACTCTTTTGAGCCTCTGATTCATGGGGGAAAGGAGTTGCATATCGTTACTAAGAAAATATTTTATGCATAGATTTGGTCGGACTATAAGTGAAAGCTCAACCAAAAAATTGCAGTTAACAAAAAAATGACTGTTAGCGGGCCATACTGCCAAATTTCCTTGTTGCCTGGCATAGTTGACTGTGAGAGTCCCAAACCGAAATTATTACCGACACAGTTTTGCTAGCAACTACTTCCAAGCCAGTTTTATAAGAGATGTATCTGCATAGAAGTTCTTAGCTTTAATACATGCTTTATTTGGTTGGGAGCATACACAAAACTACCATTGTTCAATCGAAAGTAAAAAATAAATCCAGTGGAAGACAAAACATTGACTATTTTGAATATTTAATTATATTTTGAAGGCTTACAAATTGTTCGGGAGTTCTAAGGGATTAGAACTATAACGAATGATATTTTCTCAACCGGTCCATCCTCCATCAAACTCGAATCACCTTAAAAAAAACGTTGCTTAACATAAATTGTCTTTTTTTTTTAAATTAAATTAAATTCACAAACAATTTAACGCAACACAAACAGCATTTTACGTTTAACATAATGATTTCTTATTGAAATTAATTTTTGGTATTATTTATTTTCAAGCGAACGTTGAAGGTCGCTATTAATAATACTGTGATAATTGAAGTTCGCTAAATTATTCGCAACTTATCGAATGTTCGACTCGCTATTCATAATGAGGGCCTTAAATTGAGAGAAGTAACTTATTATTTTTTGTATGGCTAATAATATTTGTATTAATTAATTTAACTATTTTTAAACTGGTAGGAGTAAAACTGGGTCGTAAATCACATTTGTGCCAAAAAAAATTCGCCTCAATTCGTTCTGATCGGGTTCTGAGTTTAATGTCAGACGACCAAAAGTAAACGACTACCACCCTCGCTATACAAAAAAAAATAAATAGTTTCTCGGGTTACGGTGTGGGTCCCAATGTTACCACTGCTACTTATTTGAGTCAAAAGGGACTCATTTTTTTTAACGTTGGCTCAGGGACTCATCTTTTTTAGATTTGACTTATTTTTTTCTTAAGAACGAGTCAATTTATAGTTTAAGGCACATTTCTAACTTTATTATGAAATTGATGACGTTTCCGCAAAGTTCTACAGTCGCAGAAAGAAAATTTTCAGATTTCAGCTAATGAAACAAAAAAGTTTAATAGATTTAAATTAGAAACTGTTGAAGCATAAAGGAGTTATGTGCCTCAACCGATAAAGTTTTAACTCCAGGGCCCATGTTCGGTAACTCAGGCGATAACTTTTCCTCACTTAACGATTCTGAAAAAATGGGTTTCTGGTAAGTTGGAGCGATACCTTAAATCTTAATTTGTTTGACTGGGATTTTCCAATGGAAGGCGATAAATTGAAAAAGTAATTTTTGCATCTGAACAACAAAACAAATATATTGTTTTTCGTTTCTCGACTACTACTAGCCGAACATGGGCTCAGATCAAAAACTATGCTTTTGTTTATTTGTCTTCTTACTTTTGTTTTTTTATTGAATTTTTCCTTTTTGTTTACTTTTTAATCGATTTTTTTGTGATATACATATGTAATACATGTATTGATTTACATGACAGGAAAATAAGATATTCACTTCGAAAAAATTCCGACAAAGCTGAATTTTAATGGAGAGCTTCATTTTCACGTCCTCAGAATTTTTTAAAAAGTTCCTTAAATTTGGAGGGAAGCAACAAATTTAAGAGGGAAGAAAGGGTTTTTGATTTGAAAAAAGTTGTTGGTACACATTGTTGATCATGTCCTTCTACAAGAAAAAGATTCAGAACTTTTTATCGTACAATGAAGCGTTTGGATGAAGAAGGGGGTAAGTGACATTTTTTCGATTTTCGTTTTTTTTTCGAAAAATGAGGATGCCTTGCGAAAACTTAAATTTCTGTCTAATCTACGTCAAGCTACGATTCGTATTTTCTTATTTAGCGCTTTCATTTTTGGTATAAAAGGGTTACCAACAACTAAAAATCGTATAATATGAGTGGAAGAATGGGCTAACAGCACTTAACTCCTTTTTGGGTGAAATAAAAATAACTTTAAAAAATGTATTTTGCATAAAGGGGTTAAGTGCTTACTTACCTCCTTCTTGCAGACAAATTAAAACCCATATTTAAAGTGGTTTTAGTAACGATGAAGGTTCTAAGGGACTATGTACTCCATCAATGCATTTTCTTGAAGCAAAACAAAAAATAAATACGAAAAGTTGAACTGCTGCCCAATTTTTCTATTTTGGAGTTCACACATTGCTTTTTATCTTTTAAATTATTTAGTAGGCTGTGGCAGCGAAACCGCTGTTTTTTGTTTGATATTCCTTTTATGCTAACGCTATTCGAAGTAGGCTGTGACAAAAATACACTCGTAGTAACCGTCTTTTGTTGAATTTTTATTTACTCAGTGTCAGTGTTTTGTGTGATGCGTTGATTATTTTCTGCTTATCACTTGAAATCAATTTTGAGTTTACAAAGTGTAATACCTAAGTTATTATTTACAATATGGAGCGAGGAGAAATGATTTACAGATGTTTCAAAGACAATGAAGAAAAAAAAAAGAGTAAGTATTAAATACTGCTTCTAATGTTATGTGTTTATATGTTTGTAAAATACTTTCAAATAATGCTTAGAAGCAGAAAGCGATTCGAAACAAATCTCAACGTTTGTCGAAAGACACCAAAAGCAAAGGAGTTGTGTGCAAAATTTACAGAGTAAGAAATGTTTGTCATTCAAATACTTGTGAATTTTTATCTATAGTTTTCTACACAGAATTTGATGATGGTCTTTCTGAGGAAAGTGATCATGGGCTTGATTTTTCTGCGAGCGATAGTGATGAATACTTTCCAGACAATTCAACGCTCAGCGAAGGTGCAGAAGATGCACCAGCCACACCAGAGCAGTCATCAACAAGGGAGATTCCGGAAATAGCAAAAACGCAAGTTCCCTCACATGATAGAAGTGGTAAGTCACCGAAAAAAACCAAAAAAAAAATTAAAAATCCATTAAAATGGAAACGACGAGCAACCTCTTTGTTAAGAGAACAGGGAAAAGAATATATCACAGCAAAAGGATCTATTGTTAAAAAAAAGGAACCTATTTCTGGAAACTTTTGCGGAAGTGATAACTGCCGTTATTCTTGTTCCGAAAAAATAAATTTTGAGCAAAGATTCGCACTTTTATCAAGCTTTTATTCACTCGACATTAATGCCAAGAACGTTCTACTGTTTAAAAGCATAACAAGAAAATCAACTAGTCGAGTTAAGAAAAACACCCTTAAGCAAAGAAAATTTGCATATGAATACCATGTTACAGTGGGTACAGATTCCATACGAGTTTGCAAAAGTGCAATGTGTTCCTTATTTCAAATTGGAAAGAAGAAATTGGACGTTCTTCAAAGCAAAATGAACAGCTGTGAGTTCGCTCCACCTTTGGATAAAAGAGGTCAGCATTTCAACCGACCAAATAAAATATCCGATCATGTAATCGACTATATTTTTGAGCATATTAACGAATTTCCAGCCGAAGAATCGCACTACTCAAGGAACAAAAACCCAAATAAACTTTATCTCTCACCTTTACTAAATATTTCTAAATTATATAGCTTTTACATTGAAAAATGCACCGGGCAAGAGAAAAATGTCGAATATTTTGTTAGTCAACATTTTTACCGACAAATATTCAACACGAAGTTCAATCTGTCTTTCCGCCTACCAAGAAGTGACACTTGTAGCATTTGTGACTCTGGTAAAAACTCAGCTAAACACCAAAACAGCTATAAGTCCGGATTCGAAAGTCAAAAAATTGACCGCGAAAAGGCTCGGTCCGATCCCAATATATTATATATTACTTTTGACCTCCAGCAAACCATGCCTTTACCAAAATTAACCACGTCTAAGGCATTTTACTTGAGGCAGATGTGGTTTTATAATCTAGGAATCCATGTCATTACTTCCGATTTGGAGATGTCGTATATGTTAACCTGGACCGAAGATGTTGCAGACAGAGGAAGCACCGAGGTAATGAGTGCACTCTATACATTCTTCCAAGAATGTGAAATTGCCAAAAAGAGGAAACATCTGATTGCATGGACCGATTCTTGCCCTGGACAAAACAAAAACTTCTTTTTATTGTGCTGATTGACCACAAATTTCCTGAAGTTGGCCATACTTATCTTGACAGCGACAGGGATTTTGGAAGAATCGAAAAAGAGTTACGAAAAAACGAAACCATTTACACTGCTGAGCAATACCGACACATACTAAAAAGTGCCAGCAAAAAAAACACCGTTATAATTGACATAGAGAACCACTTTCGATCATTAGAAAATCTGCAAGTAAAATTAAACGTTAAAAATGTCACAAAAAACATATTAAATGAAAAAATCAATTTCCGTGATAGCGTTAAATGGTTTCGAATAAACAAATATGGATCCTATTTTTATAAGGAATGCTACAATGAAGATGCTTTATTCAATGAAGCTGTTATAGCAAAAAACATCCGAATAGTTCCAGACAAAACCCAAGACTTTTTCGTCCGAGAAAAAAAGATAAAGCAGCTGTCTGTTGAGAAAATAAAAAATTTAAAGGAACAAATGATGTTCATACCAAGGGAACACCACTGGTTTTATGAAAAAGCTTTATCGGAACCATGCGAACAGAAAACAACTTTTCACAATAAAAATAAAAAAAAATAAATGTTTTTTACTTAACCCCTTTGTATTCTTAAAAATTCAAAATACTAATAAACTTTTTGTGCAAGAAAGAGTTAACTGCTCTTTTTCTGAAAAAAATTGTTTTTTTAAATATACCAAGCTTTTGTAATGAAATAAAAGTAACATTGTTAAAAAGCTATTATTTTTCTTGTTTTATTAGTTTATTCAATTTTAATTAGATTGTAATAAGAAAAAAGTTCTCAACAAAAAACTTTAAGTCCTTATACCTCGAAATGTTGCAAATGTCAATTACCCCCTTCTTCATCCAAACGCTTCAATTGATAGATTTAGAGAAAAATGGTGGAAAACATTTTGGTGTAGCACATTTTTCCAAAAAATATTAATAAATGTATGTTTTTAAGTGGGACATTTTTTGTTTTGAGTTATGTTTGGAAAAACATGTTCTATTTTTTTTTTTTTTATAACTTTGCACGCGCTCAAGGGATTATGAATACCCTTTATATGTTTTTCTTAACACAGCGCGGGCATCCGGTGGAAGGAGGGAAAGAAGGATAGGAAAGATATGTGGCGCGATGTTCTGAGACTAGAGCTGGTTGATGTCTCAGATTTATCTCTAGGGATGGCGGCTGAACTAATGCGGAGAGAATTACCGTGTCTTATTTATTTATGTCCCTTATAATTCGCATTATTTTATTTATTTCGTTGTCATATTTTATGGGTATACTAGTTTACTCAATCACATGTTGTTAGTGTTATGCCTAAACAGCATGTAATGAGCAAAGCAGCAACTTATTTTATGACAATTTTTAAAATTGGTTTTTAATGGAATATAAGAAGACATAGACAACGGCAGGAATCGAACCTGCAACCACGAGGTTGACAGGCGAGCACACAACTATCGCGCCACGGCCACCCTCTATTAATAAAAAACCAAGTTTTACGTGTGAAACAGGAAAGGAAATGCTGCCATCTTAAAAATAATAATTTATTTTATTTTGTTCAATAACTCCCAAAACCTTTAATTTTCTCAAAATTTTCTAAGAATACCTTGTAGACAGTACAATTATCTACAAAATAACATATCAATGACTTCCGTGTGTGAATTCGTTCTAAAGTTATAACGTTCGTCAAAACGGGTATATATAGATTAAATTTATTCGTTAAAGCAACCAGACTTGACTTAATATACCTCCCATTTGTGTAGAATAACATGATCTACAATGTGTACCAACAACTTTTTTTCACAAAAAACATATGATTTTCGAGTAATTTGAAAAAAAAAAACTGAATTTTACCCCCTTTCCACCTCTCTAAATTTTTTTGCTCCGCTCCAAATTTAGGGTACTTTTTATAAAATCTTTCCATCTCCATAAAAGCTCTCCATCAAAATTCAGCTTTGTCGGCATTTTTTCGAATTAACATTTTTTATCTAATTTTCCTGGACTTTTATGAATTTGATATTTTTTGTATGTTTTCAAAGTAGGTATTTATTTTAGTTATTAAAAAAAAAGGTATTATTATAAACTTAAGAGACTTTTTTATTGGGACTCACAGATGACTCACTTTTTCAACCTCTGGGACTCATTCAAAATTAAATCTGTGGCAACACTGGTGAGTCCTACATATATTCGATATTAGCCGTGTTTTATTATCGCTCATAACCCATATGGTTGACCCCGTGAAAATAAAACGATCTGCGTTATGTACTTAAATGTAGGTACCCTCAAGTTGTCAAATTTAATATTTATATTTGCAAACACAGATAGAAACCTGGATGTCGTGTTGTTTTTGTAATACGTGTTAAAAAATAACCCAGACCCACGCCCGTATATAATAAAAGGCAGCTATTAATGGGCCCTGACGGAACTCCGTTTGCCACGGAAAATTTTATTTCCTCGAAATTTTTTCTGCGAATGTGAATCTCCCATGGAATAATTTCCCCTCGAATGAAAAATCGTATGAAATGTCAGCAAAACTCCCTGAGAAAGCTTATTTCCGATACCAACAAATTCCGATGGAAACTTTTGAGCATCATTTACGTTCCCAAATTTTGAATTGGAGAAAAATTTCTAGGGAAATTTTTATTCACAATAACCCCATACCCCCAATAACATCTGGTCAGAATACAGAGTATGGGGAATATTTTGGAAGATGTAAATACTTCCGATTGCTGAGGAAAACATGCATCTCCAATGTAACTTTCATCAAGATAACTAACCGAAACCTACGGCGGATCTTGTAAAAAAATTATTTAGAGAGAAAGAAATCAATCCCCAAATCTCAACCCGATTGAGAACTTGTGGAATTACTTTCAAGCTAAAACTAGTAAGCCAATATTTTATATTATATGGTGATCGATTGTGGGATGCTGTTCAGAGGGATGGTATACCCTAAGAAACATTCCGAAAGCATATTTGTTGTGGCTGTTTTGTTGGGAGAACCAAACCTGAGTTTTCTACTATTTGGCTATCTAGCATGAAAACAAAAAAATGTATTGTAAAATCACCATGGAATTATTAAATTTTCTTACGGCAGCACAGCTAAATATTAAACAAGAAAATTCATGAATGTCCGCACTTACGTGGAATGTTGATGCTGGCAGGAATCACGCCTGTCCTTTCTATTTCGTCAACATTTCTTACGTCAATGAGGTATGCTTCTGGATGATTTGGAATGTCTTTTATGTCTTCATAAGTTGCCATTGCAATAATTTGGAGTTTGTTTATGATTCTAGGTCGAATTAACAATTTGCAAATTGAAAACAAATTTAATTTTGCCGGTTCTTCTCTTTTTTTAGGGGTGCTGTTTCATTTTGTTTATTCATTATTCATTTAAGTTCACCCAGGCACAAACAAGTTTATTATGAAATAAATTATGATCTGGGCTGTCGAAGTTTTAAATTGAAGAATTAGTACTGTTTCTCAGTATTAAAGACTATTGTCCTGCAAAGCACTGAAATAGCTTAAGCCTAGTACTCAATTCGAGCAAACGCAAATTTTATCTCTACATATTTTTTCTCAAGCTAAATTTTGAAGGTGTAAAGATAAACAATCAATTGAGAACAGATGCGTATCTAAGAAATGTTTAGTAAGGGGAAATAGGAACACAGTCACTGATGATATTAATGTTGGTGACTGTTTTTAAAATATAATGTAGTTACATTGCGTTTAACATGCTTTGCTCTAAATTTCATGTTGAATTATGTGTTTAAAAAAAAAACGGATTTATAATGTAGATACTCTGATATATAATATGACATAATAATATGAAATAGTATATATCCATTTCAAAGCATATACAATGAATGAGAAAATTAACGCTAAAGATTAAACAACATTTAACAAAAATAACGTATATATATTTTATTTACTACTTACTTTCTGAGTCTCTGTGCTCTTCATTTTAAAATATTTGAATAAAAATAGACCTTGTTTCTATTTCATTAGGGGTATTCACGATCTGGTGTACCAAGTCTTGTAAAAGTGTAAAATTTTATTTTTTTACAACAGACTGTGAACACACCTTTACTAATCTGTAGCAACACTGAAGCAAATGTCAAAATCTGTTTCACATTTGTTCTGAAGAAGGCTTAAGTTTGTGTTAAAAAAATCTTACACCCTTGCATTTTTCTATTACAATAGGGTTCGGGCATTGTAAAAGTGTAAGATTTTGATATTCAGTATATTTTGATGTTGTAGTGCAAAAAAATGCTACACTTTTACACTTTTACAATTATACAAGACCAGATACACCAGATCGTGAATACCACTATTATATTTTGTTTTAGCTCCAAACAAATTTCAGTCTAAAATATTACAAAACATGTTCTGTCAAATAATATTTTTTTCATTCAGAACGCTCAATTCCACAAACATTACTTTTCTCTGGTTAGTGTTTACACATAAAGTCGTGTACACCTAAATATTTGCTTTTCCGAAAGGATGCCATACATTTGTTTTTGACTGTGAATTTCATCTTTAATAAAATATAAAATGAAGACATCCATGAGTATTCAATTCAAACATATTTCTATGTGTTGACATATCGCAGTTACCGACATACGACATAACGTCAACAAAAACTGTAGGTTTTTGCGGGGTCAGCTACTAAACTGATTTGTCATTTTACACTTAATTTGACTGAGTTAACGAATAAATATTTTATGTCGTAAGATGTGTAAGATTGTTGGTATTTTAATCCTATATTGAAAATGTTTTTATGCCTGATGATGAGCGTAACCATGCTCGAAACTCGCAAAATTAAAACAACATAACATCTTATTTTGACCTATAGCTACGGTGACCATATTTCTCTGAGCAAAACCCGGGACATAAATTTTAAAATTGAATACGTGTTTGGTACAAAATCAAAAAAATTCTCAAAAACAAAAAAAAAAACAGCACAAAATACAAAAACTTTAATTTTTTTTTCAATATTCAACCTATTTTACCAAGTCTTTGAAAAATAAATATTAAAAACAAAATTTTTGGTACTTGGTACTTTTTGGCTAACAAATTTCTTTGACGATTATTATCGTTTCCTATTAAATATTTTTTGAATTTCCTGACAGCTAAAATTGTGTTTAATTTTACCATTAACATGTCTCTGAGAGTTTCAACATTCAGTTGTGTGTTTTCATTTGTCCAAATATTATTCATTGTTTACAAACTTTTTCGGTTGGAACATTTGAACCTGGCAGACAGAGGCCTAACCCGACAATAAGTAAAAGATTTTTGAAGCTTGCACTTTGTTTGCAAAAAAGGTTATAAAAAAGTCTTTCCATTTCTCGGCCACAGCTATTTTGTTCTTTATCCATTTTGTTATAATTTTGTGACACACAAATTCGTCAAACAAGGTGGAATCATTAATAGTTGCATCCCTCTACTTTTGATTGACAAAAGATAACAAAGATTCTATTTCTGTACAGGTAGGAAATAGGAATGTTTCGAAGAATTACCTAACTAAAAACTTCATATTCTTTAAGATACATCCCAATGATTTAAGTATTCGTAACAAGTTTTATGTAAAATTGATGAATATTTGCTTTACATTTACTTTTGGTCAATTGATTTTTGTTTGAATTATTCATTGATCAATTTCTTTGCAAACAAAATATTATCAATTGTTCTGCTAATATAGATTTGAATTTTTATTTATTGCATTTCATTGCTAGCGCAACTTTGGACATGCAAATTTTTTGGGACTCTGCTAATAATATGCTCACATGTAAAATTGAGGCCTCGGATTGAATAAAATGAAGAAAGAAGGATCTTAGATGAAGAGTTGTTAAACAAATTCCTTAAAATAAGAAAAATTGTCTTAAAGGATTATAAAGTTGTAGGTTTTATTCTCTCAATAGCTGGTTTTAGAAATAGCCAACCAGTTTCTCTGTAACGAACTAGACTTTTCGCAAATTTCCTTAAATCTTTCAACATGAACATTGTAGAGATAAAAAAACGAATCGTAAGCAGCACAATTAACTCAATTACCGGTAATGGCTTGAAGTTTATCAAAAAGTGTTGTTCTTGCCTTCCCTTGCTGACCCACCAAAATTACAATTTATATTGTAAGCACAAATTGCCAAAATTTTACCAAAGATTTATCTTTGTATTTTGAAGTGATGTCCGATGTTTCCCTTGGAAGATTTTCAACCTCCAAAGTCTTGAAAACGATAGCTAGTTGTGGTGAAAAAGCGGACAGTTTTGTACAGCCGTGATTAGAACAATCAGAAAAAACTGTCACAAAACTTACTCTGCGCAGAGAAGTTTTAATTCCTTCTATATAATTTAGTTCAAGAACATTGAACATAATAGCTTCACATTAATAAGTTTCGATGTGCATTGTGCAATCATTAGACCTAATTGAGCCCAGGTGCCTTCATTAATTGCATTCTTACTTTCAGGCCCGTAAAAATTTGTCGAATTAAAAAAGCATCCTACATTTTGCTTGAAGTGGCATCAAAGTCAATTTTTTATTTTTTTTGGTTTTAAGTGCTGTTCAATGTCATATCTTCCACCATTGCTTATACCAAACGTAGAACCGTATTTTAAACAGGTTACGGTATTGGCATTTTCATTGTTGTTTATGAAGAAAAATTCTCTCCGAAGATCATCGTTGAATTCACATTTTCTATTTGAAGGTATTTCGCAAATTTCTAAATTTCTTGTAAATAATTAAAAGAAACAAATTCCACTTGCTTGTTCAAGTAAACATTCACATTTCAAAATTATGTATTGGGATTTTTTGTGAAGATACAGTTTGAAGTTTGTGAAGATACAGTATGAAAAGAAATCTGACAGCTAAACAAAGGTGACAAATTAATGCGTTCAAGGAACATGCTTTTATAGTAAATCCTTGTGAATCATTTGTTAAGGCGGATTCGCACTTTGGCATAAAAATATTAAACACATTTAAATTGTAAATAAAATTGGTGATTCTTCTTAACGTTATTTAAATAATATAAATATATGGTAATATGGGACAAACTGGACGGTTGTTCGTTTCGGGTTTTCTTAAAATTTACCCGGGACAGTCGAGCTTAATACGGGACGGATTGTCACCGTACCCATAGCCCACAAAAAGTTTTCTTGGTATGAATGAATTTCAAGTTAGGAGCACAGATGAGCAATACAAAGATGGCAAATTTCGGCAGTTATATTGGCTTGCCTACAACCTAGTACCATTATGAAACTGACATTTTTGAATCGGTGTAGGAAACTGTTTTTGCATCTGGATATAGTTTCACTACACCACATATTAGGTTTGTTCGTTGAGCCCTGAAGCCTTTTTTAAAAAACCTGAAGTCACCCTGGTAAGCAAATTCTGTTTTTTTGAAACCTAGCGTCGCTCTCAAATCGCCCTAAAATAGATCAACGTTTTTAGCTGAATACACCTGATGATGAACATAATCATGGACGAAACGTTGTAATAATAAAAATCCCAACAAGAAGAAATATGTTTCATTTAATTGAAATCATAACTGACCTACATCCCAAAAACCAATAACATATTGAACATAGATATAGATTTACTAAAAATGAAATAAAATTTCGAAATTTTACAACTTTTTATTGCACCGGATCGTGAATACCCCTTATGCGATCGCAACTTCACAGGCTTCAACATCGAGCTGATGGCACAAATAAGGACAGAATCCCCAAAACTATTGGTGTCTTTGATTAAATCAATAAAGCATAATTCGTTGCACGCCGTTATTGCCAATAAAGGGTTTGCAACAAAATATTAAACTATTTAATAAAATGCTTTGTTGAAAAAAAGTTGAATAAATCCGTTATTTTAGAAGCTTTTAATGTATTTGCATTTTTTTACTCGTCTCCAATACGACATTTAGTAGCTTTTTTAATAAAATAATTGACTTGGAGTTAGATTCGGTAAAAATTAGCTGTGTTTAATGAAAAGGAATAATTTTCAAGAGTTTATACAAAATTTGGAAGTATTGCTATGTACCCTATTGGGAATCTGCCAGGGAATTTCGTTTCCCACTGAATATTTTATTCCCTCGAATTTTTTCTTCCGATCGTGAATTTCCCCTCGAATAAAAAATCGTATGAAATGAAAAACAAAATTCCCTGGGAAAGCTTATTCCCCATACAAATAAATTCCGATGGAAACTTTTGAGCATCATTCATGTTTCCAAGATTCGAATTGGAGACAAATTTCCAGCGATTTTTTTATTCACGATAACCCTATATGTAAAATGGATTATTTCGAACTCAAGACAAGACTGTACCATTTCATTTGTTCGCTACTCTATATTATTGTACTATTCCAAAGATACTTACCATATTATATAAATACCTCGTTCTCTAGTGTTTTTCTCGCGTAAAAATATTTTTTATTTGCATATGTAAGAGTAAGTCCAATAAATTTAAATTTTCGGGAATTTGCACCTAGAATCTTGAACAGTACAGCATTTTTCTTTTAAATAAACAAAAAGAAAAACGCAAATATTATTATTTCTTTTTATTTATTTAAGATACATCCGGTGTTATTTGTGATATATATATTTTTTTTAATTATTATCTCTCTTTCACATAATAAATAATCTAAAATAAATCGTGGACTTACATAACTTTAACAATATTAATTAACATTACTAAAGAAAAAAGTCGTTGCGAACACATAATGCATTTTTTTAGTTTAATAATTGCATAAGTTTTGTAAAGGTAGTTTTTTTAAAGCAACAAAATAAATACAAAATAGATGAAACAAACAAATATAATTATTATTTATGAATAATTGCACTCTCGCGATTTATTTGAAACAAACAAAAATTAAAAATAATATTGCAAATAAGAAATTAAAAAAATATCTTAAAAACATAAAATTTAGAAAAATGACAACAAAAAAAATAATAAACTTGTGCATGCATGTGTTTCCGGCTTAACCAAAAAGCTAATATATAAATATTTATGTACTAAGTAATAAATACAGTAGTTTCTTCTCGGACAATATAAATGTATAATTTTTTTTTAAAGGCGGAAACATCGACAAAATATGGTATAAAATATTTTTTTATAATATTGATTGATTTATTTTTGTATATTTTATATAAGTATGTATTTCATATAAATTTGTTATAAATTTTGAAGAAAAACATTATGCATACTCGTAACACAAAAGTGTAAATAATTTTACTTAGCATTCACATTTTGTTTCTGTTTATCAACCTATCCCATCCCATAATTTACAATGATATCATTTAATTAAACAAAACTATATAAATCATTTATATATATATATATATATATATATATATATTTCAAGAGTTTTCAAGTTCTTTTACTCAAAATTACAAGTAAATAGTTCTGTTTTGTATCATTACTTGCGTTCTACGCTTTACAAAATTTAGTTTTAGTTTTTTTTTCTCCTGGTTTATGTTTACAAAAAAATGAAATAAAAAATGCATATACACATAAATATATAGAAAACTATTATCGATGCTGGGTGTTTGAATTTAGGATTAGCATCGCTTCGATGGTGGAACGAGATGATCAGGCAGTACATTCGGCAATTCGTTGCCATCAAGCTTGACGTTGATTAAGTGCATAGCTAGAGCAAACTCATCGACATCAAGAAAACCATCACCGTCGACATCGGACAACTTCCAGATTTTACTCAGTACTGAGTTGGGTAGTTTTGATTTGATCAGTTCCTGTTTGGCAGCTTAAATAGATAAAAAAAAAATATTTCTAGATTATGCAAGTCGTTTCTCTTGTTAAATAAAAACAAAATAACTTACCAGCACCAGAAATCTTGCCATCGATGGGATTGAGTGCTTCAAATAGGGGATCTGTGCGTGATTTGTCCCTACTGCAGATCCAATCAAGTTCGCCAAAGCCGGCATCGATGCCTTCGCCCTTTCGGTAGCCGAAAGGTGAGATTGTGTCATCAACAATACCTTCAAATGCTCCGCCTGAAATTAAAAAAAAAAAATCATAGAAATTTCTTGATTTAATAAAATATAAGTATCTGGTGATATTATGTAATTAAAATGTAATGAGACACGGTTACTTTCTGTCACGAGATCAAAAACACGTACGTGACAAACGTGCAGCGTGTCATAGTATATCGTGAATGATTGTGCGTGAATAAGGTTTATATGACAAAGACACGATTAATGCAATGCATCTGTAATTTGAGCTCAGGTGCCATAAAGGAAAGTGGATATACATTTCAGAATCATTTAAGGCATTGCGTGGTACATAAAAGAAAGGAAAATCGATCTGTTATTATCGTAGAAGAAAAACTAATTCTACATATTTTTACTTGCGATTATAAGTACTATATAAGGCAAGTTATGTATTCGTAAAAGAAAAAAAATTTCGAACAATCAAATATGACATTATGATCATAGAGAACACCAAAAAAGTGGGTCCCCCATTTCCGTCTGTCTGTCTGTCTGTCCTCGAGTCTACAGCGTAAACGGTTGGATAGATTTCCTTCAAACTTGGTACATATTGTTTTTTCGGTAATATGTCCACACTTTTTTTTCCAGATGACAAATAATAGTAGCTCCCATACATTTTTTTGGGCCAAAAACAAAAATCTTATTTTGCTCAAAAATGGCTCCAACGATTTTTATAAAAAAAATCAGTTCATTAATGAAGGGAAAGGGTACCTGTGATAAATTTTTTTTTGGAAACAAATTATTATTTTTAGAACCATTTTTTTGGTTTTCGATTTTCTCGGAAACGGTTAATTTGATTTCTTTGACATTTTTTACACAGAAGCTCCTAGAAAGTTTAAACAGTATTGTATAACGTGATTTTTTTGCTACTTGGGTTTTGACGTTTATATTTTTGACAGATCACACATGACAAATTCCACGAACATTTGACATTTCGATTCAGTATTGTTTGCCATTTCATCATGAATAGACTTACGCCTGAACAACGTTTGCAAATTATTGAAATTTATTATCAAAATTCGTGCTCTGTGAAAAATGTGTTTCGCAAGCTACGTCCGTTTTTTTTCCGCTCATTTTTGGCTAAATGGATGCGTGAATAAGCAGAATTGCCGTATTTGGAGTGAAGAGCAGCCAGAGGCAATTCAGCAGCTACCAATGCATCCCGAAAAATGCACTGTTTGGTGCGGTTTATGGGCAGGCGGCATCATTGGGCCGTACTTCTTCAAGGACGATGAAGGCCGCAGGGTTACGGTCAATGGAGAAAGTTACCGTTCGATGATAACAGATTTTTTTTTGCCGAAAATGCAAGAATTGAACTCGGTCGACATGTGGTTCCAACAGGACGGTGCCACATGCCACACTGCACACGAAACCATGCATCAATTGAGAGGCGAATTTGGTGAGCAGTTGATCTCACGTTTTGGCGCAGTCAATTGGCCACCAAGATCATGTGATTTGACCCCGTTAGACTATTTTTTGTGGGGCTATGTTAAGTCTATTGTCTATGGGGACAAGCCAAACACGATTGCTACCTTGGAAGCCAACATTGAACGCGTCATTGGTGAGATTCCGGCCGAAATGTGTGAAAAAGTTTGCCAAAATTGGACCTTCAGAATGGACCACCTGAAGCGTAGCCGCGGGCAACATTTAAGTGAAATTATTTTTAAAAAGTAAATGGCAGAAATTGATTTATCGATCCAAATAAAAATTTCATTCACTTTTTACAAGTTTCTGTGTTTTTTTGAATTTTCAAAAACCAAGCTCTTAAAAAATCACCGTTTATAACAAAATTTTTTTTTGGAAATAATTTTTTTATTTTGAAAGCTCAAAATTTCGAGATAGATTTTTTTCGAATTATTTTGAATAGTTAAAAAATCATTTTTCTAAAATAAAAAACAACGGTACCTCCCATACAAATGTTAAGAAACGGTTAAGAAAAAAATGTATTTTTCAAAAACGGCTCCAAGAATTTTTATAAAAAAAATTGTGTGTTCTTAAATTAGTACAGTTCACTTTCAAGTATAAAAATATTTTTTTTGCGTATTATTAACGGTACTTCCCATAGAACCATTTTTCATATTTTCGACTTTCTCAATATTGGATGAATCGATTAAAATAATTTTTTTTATAGAAATGCTCCCTAAAATTTTTAATAAAAAAAAGTTTTCAAAAAAAAAAAGTTTTTCGATTTTTAAAAAGTAAATAATTTTTTTTTATTGAAAAATCGATTTTTCAATTCTATAGATTTTACAAATACCGTCGAATGCTAATTGGTTTTTTTTTGGCCATATGCCCAATCCACAATCTCAAAAGTTTCCATTTTGCATGTCTGTGTCTGAAAATTAATTTGATTATTCTTTTATTTCCATTTTGAAAATAACAAACCAAATCAGATCCCATGTGACTTTGATGTTTATTCCTTTACCTCAACTTGCTCCAGCTAAAAACTTAGATCTATTTCAGGGCGACCCTAAAAACACAGAATTTGTTTATCCGAGTGACTTTAGGTTTTTCAAAAAACGCTTTAGGTCGACCCCAGGGCGACTTCACGGCTCAACGAAAAATCCTACTGTATACACTATACTTCTAGGTTTAATTATATAGTTAGTTTCGTCAAGTAAGAGTGATAAATTCTTTCGAAATATGAAATACATTTCCACAGTATACAATTTGTATTCCTTTTTATATGAAAATAAAATGTTAGAAAAATACCGAAGACCGAACTTGACATGTAAAATACAAACTTTTCTTACACACCCTAGGAAAGTTATTGAAGTGAACATTTTTGTTTTCGTTTCCAATTCGATAATAATCAACAAGTGAGTATGAAAAATAGTCTAGGGAATATTAATTATAAAACGTCATTTGAGACGAATAAGAAAAACCATGTGAAACAATGTCAAAATGAACTCTGTAATTCGATTGGAAAATTGACAGCCCGTCTTCTTCACAAAAACATTTTCAATTTTTGTACAAATTCAACTAGCCAAAAGAAGTTCGGATTTATATTTCCGATACTTGTAAAGATCGAGCAATTTAACTGTCAAATCGAATTACACAGTTAGGATGTGGTTTCGGTGCAAGCGAATTTTACTCGCGCGAATACGCAAAGTTCGCTAAATTAATTCAAATGTACACATTTCCTATTTTGTTGTTCGGGCGCATTATATTTACTCGCGCGAATCTAAGCGAATCAAATTTCCAAACGTTCGCGCGAGTAAAATTCCCTTGCACCGGAACCGGAGACTTAGGCCTGATTTACTCAAGTCATACGTTTGAAAATATTATTTGCAATGTAGATATGCACTTCCTTGACTTTTTACGTTTCAGGACATTTCAGAACATACAATTAAAGATGCCGCGAATAGTGACTCAGCCGAATACCCAACACCGAATATTCAGCCACACTCGTCGGCCGAATACCGAATATTCGGCAGCCGAACATTGGCCAGCGCAACGATGTGTATCTATCTCCTACGTGACTTTTAACATGTTATAACATGTCATATTGGATTACATTTCATTCGGCCAACGATGTTTTTGTGTATCTATCTTCCTACTTCGTGACTTTTGACGTGCTATGAAATGTCTCACTATAAAGGGTTATCCATTTCGCGGTTTCAAAAGTATAGGGCTGGAATTCGACATCTGTCAAACTAAGTTGTTAAACCAATTTTTTTTTCAGTTGAAAGTCTAACATTTACGAAAATGGATCGCTTAACTATCCCACAACGCATACAAATTGTTAAAACCTACTACAAAAATGGTGATTCTGCCACAGACACATATCGTGCTTTAAGAGGAGATTATGGTTTACATAATCGTCTAACTATGCAAGCAATTTGCAAAATTGTAAAGAAATTTGAAGAGGCTGGATTGGTTACAGATATTGTAAGGCCTGTGCATCATCGTTTCGCTCGTACCACTGAAAATATCGCTGCTGTAAGTGAAAGTGTTGCCGAAGACCCGAATGTGTCTATTCGTCATCGTTCTCAGGAATTAGGACTGTCTTACGGCACATTATGGCGTATTTTGCATTTGGAACTACACCTACATCCATATAAAATCCAGCTTACACAATAACTGAAGCCAGCTGACCATTCACAACGTCGTAGATACATCGAATGGGTGCTTGAACAACAGGCGGTGGACGTCGATTTTTCGAACAAAATTTTCTTCAGCGACGAAGCACATTTCTCACTCGGTGGGTATCTTAATAAAGAAAATTGTCGTATTTGAGGTTCTGATAATCCTCACGTAACTGAAGAGAGGCCATTACATCCACAAAAAGTCACTGTTTGATCCGCTCTTTGTTCCGGAGGTGTGATTGGACCTTACTTCTTCGAAAACGACGATGGAACGACTGTCACCGTCAATTCGGAGCGTTCTGGTCATATGATAACCGACTTTTTTTTGCCTGCTATTGAAGAATACGACTTGGAGAATATGTGGGTTCAACAAGACGGTGCCACATGCCACACAACTCGAGCCAATATGGCTTTATTGCAAGAGACATTTCCTGGCCGCGTAATTTCTCGTCGTGGAGATGTCAACTGGCCACCAAGATCATGCGATTTGACGCCGCTGGACTTTTTTTTTTGTGGGGCTACGCGAAAAACCGTGTTTATGCAGATAAACCTTTAACTCTTGAGCACTTCAAAACCAACATCCGTCAAGTTATGGCTGAGATACCGCCCAATATGTGTCAAAAAGTGGTCGAAAATTACCTCAAAAGAATCGGTGCTTGCAACAATTTGCGTGGTGGTCATTTAAATGATGTAGTGTTTCACACATAATGTCAACGTTCAGGCTTTACAATAAAAAAGAAATATCATGACAAAAATATTTTATATGTGTTTTATTTAAGTTTACTTTTGAAACCGCAAAATGGATAACCCTTTATTGCATTGCATGCGGGCCGAAAATTTGGAAGTACATACTTGTTTTCATTTGCGAGTAGATCGTGTCGTAATCGTTTGCTACCAACGAATACCGAAAAAGTAGTTTTTATTCACCACTACTACTTACCATTAGTAGATTTTAAATACTAAAATACTAATTTTTGAATAAAAGAAAATATTTATTGTAAGATAATAAGCCGTTTTTATACTCCATTTGTTATTCGGCCGAATGTTGTGACTTGTGAACTATTCGGGCGAATACCGAATATCAAAAACGTAGGCCGAAAATTAGGAATGCCGAATATTCGCGGCATCTCTACATACAATACATTTCTCTTCTGTAGTACCGTACCAAAAAATACATAAAACACATTTTAAAATACATTCAAAAATCCTCATATCTGGGCAGGTGCTCCCATAATTCACTTGACTCTCTGGGATAGAATCTCATATAAAAATGGTAGGTGATAGAACAATAAACAATAAAACCGTCGCATTGTTGTATGTCTTTAATTGTTTTGTGACTATTTTTGTAGAGAATGTTCTACTAAAATAGCCCGTTGCATTCCATCCATAAAACTATTCAACCGCAATACCCGTTATTCTAGGAATGTTCGTCAGTTAACCGTTGTCAAAAAAGACGATAGCAGAATTCAAAAATTCTGAAGTTGGAAATTATCTTGAAAGCTTGACAGCAGGAAAAGAATCCAACGACTCACTCTGGAAAGCTGTTAAAGTAACGAAGAAACCAAAACTCCAAGCGCCTCCGATTAAGAATGATCAAAACGAATAGGCAAAAAGCGACAAAGAGAAAGCAAACGTTTTCGCGGATTACCTGGAGAACACATTTAAACCTTTTGATGGGCAATTACTCAACGAAAATTTAAATATAAGTTCTAACTCAAGCGAAAATTACATAACAAGAAATGTTACCCTTGCCGAATTAAGTAGAGAAATAAGAAAGCTTAAGTATAAGAAAGCTCCGGGATATGACCTAATTACGGCCGAAGTTCTCAAAAAGGGTTAATTAATCTTCTTTATATAATAAATGCCACTCTAAGGCTAAAGTACGTTCCGAGCCAATGGAAGGTTGCGGAAGTTATAATGATTCTCAAACCAGGAAAACCATCACATGATATGAAAACTTATAGACCTATTTCACTTCTGCCGTAATATCTAAGGTCTTTGAAAGAATATTTCTTCTGCGCCTGCAGCCATAATAATAGAAGAAAAGCGCCTAATACCTGAACATCAGTTTGGATTTAGAAGGAAGCATTCGACAATTGACCAAGTGCATAGGATCACTGACGTCATTGAGAAAACTCTTGAAGAAAAGAAAATTTGTTCGGCGGTCTTCCTAGACGTGTCGCAAGCTTTTGATAAGGTGTGGCACGAAGGCCTAAATTTTAAATTAAGACAAATTCTGCCTGAAGCACTTTATACGCTTCTAAAAGCACATCTAGAAAATAGACTTTTTAGAGTAAGACATGGAAACGATTACTCGGATCTCAAAGAAATAGTGGGTGGGGTACCACAGGGAAGTGTTTTAGGTCCAATAGTGTACCTATTATTTACACGTGATATACAAACAGAAGACACTATCGTAGCCATGTTTGCTGACGACACTACAATACTAGCAGTGGGCCAAACGATTAATGTATGTACGACAAAATTACAAAAAGCTCTGAATAATGTCAATGATTGGGCAAAAACATGGCGGATATCGCTCAACGAAGTAAAATCAGTCCATGTAGATTTTACGTATAAGAAAATTAATAGATTACCGGTATTTGTTAATACGGTTCAAGTTCCGTTTGCTAATGAAGCAAAATATCTCGGAATTACTCTAGATGCGAAATTAAATAGGAAACCGCATGTTAAGAAGAAATGCGAAGAGTTAAATAATAAAGTCAGAGATATGTACTGGTTGCTCGGGAAACACCCTTAGCTGAGTATCGAAAACAAGCTAATTTGTTACAGGCAGGTGCTTAAGCCTGTCTGGACTTACGGTATACAACTCTGGGGTTGTACGCGAGATTCTAATTTAAATACCTTACAAACATTTGAAAATAAACTCCTAGGATCGTTTGAAAGCGCACGTTGGCACATTAGAAACGAAGATCTCCACAGAGATCTCGGGATTCCCACGGTTCGCGATGAAATAAAAAATTTCCCGAAATCATAGAAAACGGCTATTACAACACTGTAATAGTACTATAATCGAAATTATCGATGAGACGAATTTAGTACGCCGCCTGCGAAGGACAAAGCCTTCCGATCTGGTGCACTAAACGAGAATCCGCTTTAAAATCGCGGTATAAGCAGGAACTATCGCCGGATAGTTACCTGCAACACGTTAATTAAATTCGTTAAAAATAAATTGCTAGATAAGTTTCAACTCAGTTGCAATCGGGAGGAGGAGGTGTTTTTAGTGCAGTAAGAATCTCACACTCCTATGAGCACGCGTTTTTCGGTCCTCATAGAGCCTTTTTAAGGTTTTACACCTACCCACGGGGAAAAAAAAGTTAACCGTTGAGGCCTACTCCAGACATACTTTCGAATATAGAAATTCCTTCTTAAGCCGTACTTCACGAATTTTCAAATTCGCTTTACCATTTGTATTTTACTCTCAAATTCCAATATTCAGACATTCAAAACCAATGCGCAGCTGTGTCTCCTATTTTATCACATTTTATTAATTTTCAAAATAGTTCCTCCCTTTTTATTTTAATGATTTCTAAGCTAACATTTTGTACCAACTGCCTTATTTGCCTTCCAACTTGCTCCTTTATACAACCTTTTGAAATTTCTGGCAGTAAACAAGCAACATGATTAAGTTGGTATCTTTTACAACTCATTTCCCAGTAAAACAGTTGTAGGAAAGTTCCAAAATTTAAAAAATAAACAGTTGTCATTATTAAATTTAAAAAAAAATTGAAAAATCTGCCTTTTAAAATGTTGTATTTATGTAAAGGAAATCAAAAACTAATCTGAAGAATGTGCAAAAAGAACCTAGCTGAACACTCTGACATCATACACAAAATGTGTACATTATTTACGGGACAAAATTTTGTTGCCTTCTTTATAATTAGAAATGTATGTATATTCTAATGTAATCAAAACCTCAAGTTCACAGAGAAACCCATAAGATAAGAATGATTGGAATTTAAAAGAGGTTTTGAATTTCGGATTGCGCTATTATTTATTTTTGCTATTTTTGTTATAAAGTGCACGAAATTTGTTAGTTTTTAAATATTCAAACGAATGTATCAATAATTTATTTACATGGAAACATCACTATACACCCTGAACAAAACATAAAACATGGAACAACACTTAACACAAAACACCAGTACGTGCTCAATACTAACTTAATGTTCGCTTCTTATCTTTGGAACAAAATAAAAAAAAAATACATTTTTTGAAGAAAAAAAAATTGAGATTTATGTAACATTCGGCATATAATATCATTCAAATTTACTAGTGCAAAATGTTTTACTAAATCTACATATCTAGAAAAAATAAACCCCATGACTGGGTCACACAAAATTGCACATTTATACTTCCAGTGGTTTAGTATTTTTAAGATTAATATTTAAGTTACTATTTTTACACGCCACATCGATCTACCATGTCCACGAAGTAGCTCGTTGTTGCATGGGCGTATGTGCGCCGACGTATAATTTCATGTAAAAAGCAATAAAAAATAAAATGCACAACTGGATCGCACGAACTTGCTCTTATGTTCGATCACATCGTATGCAAAAGATTTCTATTAAAAATCTAAATATATTGTTAAAGTCATTTTTAACTCAATTTTGTATAAACATATACAATTTTTTTTTAATTTTGTTCTAAAATAAATTGGTATGACAATATTAAATATTTAATAATATAAACTTTAAAACAAAAGATTAAATCGGTTTAATTAAAGAAAAAATAATTAAAAATTCTGAAATAAATACTTAAACTAATTTGAGCTCAAAAAAAAGTACGCCATTTTATTTCTTGTATAAATTTGAATTTATGAAAAAAAAAATTTTTTTAATCTGTGGAGCGGTTTTTGAGCAAAAAAGTTTTTTTTTAAAACTTTTTGAAAATATTAAAAAAAAAAATCAAAAACGTCAATTCATAGGTATTCAGAAAATACAGATAAATATAATTTTTGAAAAAAATTTAATGAGCAGTTTTCGAATAATAAATTTTTTAAATGTTTTTCTTAAAAATGATTTTAAATATACAAACAAATATTAATTAAAAATATAGGTACGCGGTACAATTTGGGCAACCTAAACCTATAATTTTGTGAAATTTCGAAAGAATCGGTTAAGCCATTTATGAGATACTCGAAAGCAAAAAAATAGTCCTATTGAAAGTACCGTTTTTAGACATTTTTCTAATTTTTTTTCCAACTATATGATCGGTCTTAGCTAAAAACCCACACTGATTTTTTTTTAAAAATCCTAAGAGCCGTAACGGTTATATGGCAGGTACCGTTATTTTTTGAGCTAAAAAAAATTTCAATTTCTCCTCTGTACAATACCTAAAAAACTCTATATACCAAGTTTAAAGCAATTCGGCCCACCCGTTTGGGCTGTAGCTATACATACATCAGACAGAATGACAGACAGACATACAGACGGACAGAATTTTTAGACCATCTTTTTTCGTCTTCGCTATCATCGTAATGTCATGTTTGATTGTTATCTCACAACTTTTTTTTTCGACGAATGCATAACTTGCCTTATAGTACCTACCTATAATCGCAAGTAAAAATCATGAAAAAAAGAACAAATAACTGTGCGTAGCGTCGGTGCATTATTGTCTTGTCCTTCTGCAATTGTTTTTGTTCAGTTGCTAAATAATAAATTCAAGAATGGGCCGCTAAACGTAGAGCTTGCACAGGGCGCTCATTTATCTCGGACCGGCCCTGGCCCCAACCATAAATATGGGTGATTCCACAAAAATTGGGTAACTTGCTGTCATCATGCAATAGAACTTTTAATAATAGTAATTATATTTTTTAATATTTTTTATTTAAAGCCTTTTATTTGGTCACCCAATTTCAGCTATTTATTTTAAATATTTGTTTTTAAAACACCAAAATATATTCTCAAAACGTCAGTTCTTTGGCATGTCACCACTCCAAAAATCCGGAATCAAATGGTTGTGTATTAAATATTAACTTCAATTTAAGCAAATTTGGGGGTGGCCGTGGCGCAATAGTTGTGTGCTCGCCTGTCAACCTTGTGGTCGCAGGTTCGATTCCTGCCGTTGTCTATGTCTTCTTATATTCCATTTAAAACCAATTCTAAAAATTGTCATAAAATAAGTTGCTGCTTGCTCATTACATGCTGTTTAGGCATAACACTAACAACATTTGATTGAGTAAACTAGCATATCCATAAAATATGACAAATAAATAAATAAAATAATGTGAATTATAAGGGACATAAATAAATAAGACACGGTAATTCTCTCCGCATTAGTTCAGCCGCCATCCTTGGAGATAAATCTGAGACAACAACCAGCTCTAGTCTCAGAACATCGCGCCACACATATTTCCTATCCTTCTTTCCCTTCTTCCACCAGATGCCCGCGCTGTGTTAGGAAAAAACATATAAAGGGTATTCATAATCCCTTGAGCGCGTGCGAAGTTATAAAAAAAAAAAAAAAGTCACTACAATCTGTGATCTACTTAATAACGTATATAACAATTTTAGTAACATAATATTTTCACCGCTGTTGTTAAAATAATAAGAAACTTTGTGTTCAGTTTTATACGTCAGTACGCTATGTGTTGTTCGAATTTGAATTTCCCGCGAAATGTCACATACTCAATTACAGTTAACATACAAAATTGTTAGTAGACCACGCAATTTGACGGTCGCCATTACTGTGTCAGTGCTAGTGTTGTGTTTGGCGTGGAAACACGTGCGTGTCCAGTCAAAATATCAGTCCTATGGTGAGTTAGTATTTTCTTATAAACATGTGTTTTATTTTAATTTATACCTAGTTAACTTTTATTTATTCAAATGTTGTTTGTTTATATTCGAAAATACCAAAATAAACATTGGTTCTAATAATAACCTCAAATTCATGCCTTTTTCATCAGTCCGTTGGCGTCAGTCCTCTGGCTGATATTGCGCCAGAGAACTGATGTGTTTCCAGGGTACTGATTTTTTTTTTTGTTTTGGATAACTTTTACTTCAACTATTATACTACGTTTCCACCGGCCACTAAACCGAGATTTAAGTAGATTTAGCTAAATCTCCTACAAATCTTGAAGATTTACCATACAAATTTTAATCTTCTCAGATGAAGATTTAAAATAAATCTCATTTAAATCTTCAATCGAACTACCCTCTTCCATATCGAAATGAACACATTCATCGGGAAAGTGAATTTTTCTCTTCGGCTGACACAGATGAAGCTGCCTGTCTCGCTTCTACATCATAAGAGAAAATGAAAAGATATATGCATTTTGAATAGTGCTGTCAAAATTAATCTACTTTTGGAGCGGTGGAACCACTTTTTGAGATAAGTAATACTACGTTTCCACCGAACTTTAATCTCTTGTAGATTTACTAATCTCAAAAAGTGGTTCCACCGCTCCAAAAGGTGATTAATTTTGACAGCACTATTTAAAATGTATATATCTTTTCATTTTTTCTTATGATGTAGAAGTGAGACAGGCAGCTTCATGTGTGTCAACCGAATAGAAAAATTCACTTTCCCGATGAATGTGTTCATTTCGATATGGAAGTAGGGTAGTTCGATTGAAGGTTTAAATGAGATTTATTTTAAATTTTCATCTGAGAAGATTAAAATTTGTATTGTAAATCTTCAAGATTTGTAGAAGATTTAGCTAAATCTACTTAAATCTCGGTTTAGTGGTTGGTGGAAACGTAGTATAAATCTACAAGAGATTAAAATTCGGTGGAAACGTAGTTTTAGAGTGCGTAAACATTTTTTTACTTATTTTTATTTTTAGCATAATGTCGCCTCTTAAAAAACACAAAATATGTCATGGTCGCTTCACCCCAGAACTCATAACTCATTCTAGTAGCATGCATTTTGCCATTTCAACCAAAGACCGGTTCTTTCGTTCAGCAGTCCCGTTTTGGTATGGTGTATACGGAGCTGTGTGTTGATATACAATGCTTTCCTTTTGTAAATACTTTAAAACTCGACCCACTGTGTATTCACCACCATTGTCTGATCTACTTATCTTAGGTTTTGTTGAACATTTATTTTTTACCATGCGATCGAAAACTTCAGATTTCTCCTTTAGCAAATAAACAACAGTGTATCTACTGAAGTCGTCAACAAAAGTTAGAAAATATCTTTTCCAGCTAGTTGTTTTCGTTTGCATGGGTGGGCAAATGTTACTGGAATGAGGTCTAAAGGTGCAGTGCTCGTTCTGTTTGACTTTTACTTAAATGGTTGACGAGTCATTTTTGTTTCCATACAAATTTCACAGTCCTTGATCATATTACAATTTATAAAGGACTACTTACCATTTTTTCCAATTCTAGTCGTTTAAGTGATTCGTAGTTGCGATGGCCAAATATGCGGTGCCAGTGATGTAAACAGTTACCTTCTTCGCTGCATTCTTCAATATATAATACTTTGATTTCAGTTTCTTTTTGTGTGAGCTTAAAGAAATTTCCTACTAGATCTCCAACTGCTACCTCGAATCGATCTTTAGATCGAATTTCACATAGTTTACCGAAAAAGAGAACAGTGTATCCTTTTTCCATTAACTTCTTTATTGATAGTAAGCTTCCTTGAAGATTTGGAAGATAAAGGACGTCTTCAATAAATATTTGTAACCTCTTTGCTCTTGCTGTTGGTTGTCTTTATTTTGCAGGTACCCTTTCCTTCCGAAGTGATTTGCTCCCGATTTGCTGCTGTAATATGAATTTATCCAGCTTGTTTGAGCTATGTACCGTGACTCTGAACCCAGCCTTCACCAAAATTTTAGTAAAATCCGTATTCATCTTGTTTGTTACCTTCATGACCGAATTAATTGGACCATTGTTTTGATTGTGGCGAGTATATTCTTCTAAAAGTTTTCTTCCAACCAAGTTTCCAGAGCTGTTACAAGTGTATCGTATTTTTGATAGTTTTAGTTAGTCCAATAATCTGATAGTTGATTCTCCCCTAGAGCAATCAATTTTTCAAATAATGTTGTCATCTTTTGGATTTGTTCCTCTATGTTACCACCTTCCACCAGTCTTAAGTTCCAAATGCTACGCATTATACGCATTAATTGTACTTTATTACTAAGGCTAGCCTTGTCATGGTGTTCCTTGAGCTTATCCCATGATGCCTTGGTTGTTTTAGCCCTTCTCGCATGATGAAGTTGACTATCTTCTACTGATAGTTCTGACCTCGCAATCCTTTTTGGTCCATTCCGAAGTGACTGGATCTAGAATCGGTTTGATAATAATGTCCCACAAACTATCCGTAGTAGGAGTTCCAGCTTAGATTTCCATATGTAGTAATTATCCGCTCCCAACTTTGAAATTGATGTTCATAAAGAATCAGCCATTATTTAAATTGTTTAGAGCTCTGGAGAAATCACATATTAAATCTAGTTTTGAACAAATGAATATATACATATATCCCTTTGATATACGAGTATATTGAAATAAAAACAAGATATCCTTTCTGTATGGATTTTAAATTTAGAATAAAACAAAAAACTAAAGTTTCCAATTACACAAACATATCTGCCTTCTATAGCAGTTTTTACGTTGTATGTCCATTATTTTCTTATGAAGTTGTGTATCTTATCAGTACTGTGTCACCCTCGTCAGTCCCCTGGCAGTGAAATTCAGAAAAACCGATATCTCTCAGAATCTACCTAAAAAAGTGACTAGCCCGATCATGAGCAATATCTTCATTAGATTGCCTATCTTAAATATCAAAATTTTGTAGGAATTTGGTTTAAATAATATCATAAACAAAACATCCCTAAGAGTTACCCAATTTTTGTGGAATCACCCATACATATTCTCAACCGGGAAGGAAAGAACACCCCGGGGTCAAAAAAGTCAACCGACTTTTAGTACATCATACATCAAACAATATTCATATTTTTAAACTAAAGCCATTTTGTAAGGTTAGGCTTCCTATTAGATTACATATGACAGTTATCGTTATTTTTGACACTGAAGCGATCGGGGGTTATGTTCAAAAAACTCGATCAGGATACAGAATTATGTATTTTGTATAATATTTTATAAAAATTTCAAGTTCAATTTTTTTTACGAATTCCTACCTTGTCATTGCTTACAAATGCATACATATTTATGCACGAGAATATATATGGCAATTAAAAATATCTATGCGTAAACTGCTCCAACCGAGGCAAACGAAATTACTCATTCCAAAAATAAATCTTTCTAAAATCTATTCATGTTCTAGGTAATTTTATATACATATTTGTATGTATATAGTATGACCATGTTCGATGTGGAAAATAAAGTAAAATACCACCAATTTAAGTATGCAGGTACCTTTAATATACAAAACACCATTTTAAAGTTCGTCACGGTTACGAGCAATTACTTTAATTTTGTCAAAATTATCTTAATAGAACAGCACTTGTGGATTTTAATAACAGTGTTCAAGTACACCACGTTGAACGTTGTTGAGTTTATTTGATAAATTATAACATTCAAAGTAGACACACAATTACACATTTATATTTAACTAATAAAAGAGAATCAATGAAAAAAGTGTACCTACTTTTACTGTATGTAATTGCAATTTTAACATTTATCATACTCGTAATCATAACGAGGTTATTTTTAATTAATCGCCAACGAAAGCTTTCATTATTGTAGGAAACTCGTGATAATATGAACCTTACCTACGTATGTACAATGTACGTTCTTCCAGAAGGAGGATGCTAATGCTAAATGTCTGCATTATTTTTATTTCAACGCACGTTACCTAATGAATCCATTAAGAGTTTTTTTTTGTTGCTGCCATAGTTTAAGCCGGAAGTGTGAAATGTTGTAGTCTAGTTTGCTCGTTTTTAATTGGTAATATACCTAGTTCTGTTTATGAATATATTGAGCTGCTTTGATCTTTGGTCACATTAATCTTGTCAGCATGTTAATAAATTGAGAAAGAACAATCTTAGACTATATTGTGTATACCTAAGCAAAAAAAGTGTTTTTCTTTTATTTATTTTGTGAGATTTATTAAAAAAAAGAAGTTTAGTTCATGAGTTTGTTTAGTGATCAGTTCACAACAGAACTAACAGAACAGAACAAAACAAACAAACAGAATTGCAGCAAAATTAAAACTAAATACTAATTTAAGTTTGACAGCTGATTGTTTAGATGTGTGAGTGAATGCAGAGATATCTCATCTTTCGTCTTGAGATCTCTTCTAGAATTCTTATTTTTTTAGAAGAAAATATAAAAAAAATGTTAAAAAGGCAAATCTTTTTTTGCAAAAAAATCAAATCTTTTCTTCACTGAAAAACGACATTAAATTCTTATTTTTAATCGATTTACCATTCGAACTTAACTTAACGATCGTAATGATGCGCAGTGCAAAAAAATGCTACACACTAATTGAAGTTTTAGTACATTTTATACATGAACGCTAGTTTTTAACAGCTTGAATTTAGTAAAGTCTGCTATTACACGATGAAACTAGAAACACGCAACCTTTCGAAAAACGTAAGTGCAAGAGAGAAAAAATAACGAAAAGATGAGACAAAAAAAACAAATTCATGAAATTTGATATTTCTCTTTATTTTTCCTTTCGGTGGTGGACTGAGTGTGAGTCTGCGCTCTTTAAATTAATGAAGCAATAAAAGAAAGTATTTCTGTTTGTTATCATAACTCTATTTTCTTTTTATAATAAATAAAAAATACATTGTGTCCTTAAATAAAGAACAATCAAGAGAAGCATGCTAATTTGCTTCGTCCAGGACGAAATAATATGAAGCAAAATAGTAAAACAAAAACCGAAAAATTTTAGCCACACAACAGTTTTTTTTTGTCTCATCTTTTCGAATATATTTTTGTCTTTTGCACTTACGTTGTTCGAAAAGTCTAGTGCATCTAGTTTCATCGTGTTATAGCAGTCAAAATAGACAATAATTTCAAAATATTGAAATACATAATTTTATATAGGTACATCTATACGTATATTAAATTAAATTGATGCATATGAAAGTAGATATATACGGTACTTTCTAAAAAAAAAATGTGTGTATATCTGTTACCGCTTTGACCGTTCCACATTCGTCTAGTGCGAGTGAAGAAGGAATCTCTGTATCTGTCAGTACGTCCGAAGTTGGACTCAATGGTAAAGTATTACGGTTGAATAGTTTAAGGTGAGGAATGCTTATTGCTATTTCATTTTAACAAAAAGAAGTCCTGTGACAAAACTTGGGACGATATGTAGCGCTAGGGTGGAATTAAAGAACAATATTCTAAAGCTCAGCCGAAAGAGTACCTCGCTATGCACTCTAATTCTCGAATCTTCAATCAATTTTTTCTTATTACGGCCCGAGTTGTCTGCTTAGCCTATCATTAAACGAAAATTTTCTAAATTGCGATTGTCAATTATCAATTTGATTGATAAATTTGGTTTTTAAGACGTAATTTACTCCATAACTATTAATTGGTATTTATCGATTTTTTTACAATTCATAATGTTCTGAATTACCAATACTCTTATCAATTTGAGTATTATCAGCTATCAATTTGCAATGGACGATCACAATAGATGTGAATGTTTTGTTAATTCAGAAGTGTTATTTCCATAGAAAAATTAAACAATTTTAATGCATTTAGGTGTTACTAATATTACGTTTCCACCGACCACTAAACCAAGATTTAAGTAGATTTAACTAAATCTCCTACAAATCTTGAGGATTTACCATACAAATTTTAATCTTCTCAAATGAAGATTTAAAATAAATCTCATTTAAATCTTCAATCGAACTACCCTATTTCCATATCAAAATGAACACATTCATCGGGAAAGTGAATTTTTCTCTTCAGTTCACACAGATAAAGCTGCCTGTCTCACTTCTACATCATAAGAGAAAATGAGACAATATATGCATTTTTAATAGTGCTGTCAAAATTAATCTACTTTTGGAGCGGTGGAAACAATTTGGAGATTAGTAAATCTACAGGAGATTAATGTTCGGTTGAAATGTAGTAAGCGATCAATTTAGTAAATGGGTTGTTTAGATTAACAGTTGTCATTAGAGACAGCTGTCACATTTTCAATGCTGTCATTTTAGAAAGTTCGAATTAGATCACATATCAATACATAACTAATATTGAAACAACAAAATTGGAAAACTCAAATTTAAGAGTTTGTTTTTTGTCACACATTTCCCTTTACATACATTGTTGGAACAAAAGACACGTGACGGAAAGTGAAGGAGAAAAATGTACCCAAAATTGAAAAAGTTGTGAATTTTTAGTTACGAAGCTGACAAGTTTTCCTTTGTGTTAGGAAGTGTTACCTTTGACGTTTAACACACAAATGTGGTAAATTGGCGTTTCCTTGTCAGATTTACACAATTTTCCATACTTCTTTTTATGTTTGATAGTTTGTTTTTGTTAGACATTTACATATTTACAAACAAAGAACAATAACAAACAGATCAAATATATTTTTCAGTTAAATTCTGTAAAATATTATTCAGCAAACTATCATGTCAGAAATTAAAGCGAAATATATAAATAAAGGTGCACACATAATATGCTAAATAGTGCCGATCTAATTTATTAGGCATAATGTGGATACACCTTTAGGTTGTATCTACAATACAATAATTGTACATATTAAGAAAATTAAACTGAGTACCATTAATAAATACTCAATAAACAGTTGATTTTGTCACCCCTAAGCCATTTCTCTTTGCTAGCTACATGACAGCTTTTACCTGAAATGTGTGATTTGGTTTATTTATCTTCACGTCTGAACTCTTCAAAATAAAGATTAAAATTATCAGTTTTTCGAAGACAGCGAATAAATTAAAATTAACTTTAATACAAAATTTATTAAAGTTTTGTTTTTACGCACATAATACTAATGTATATGTATGTGGGTATAAGTATCTCTCAACTGTGCTTAAGGAAATTATTATGACTTTCAATGATTAAATCAAATACTATGTATACTTTATTTTGTAGATACACATTAATTTTTTTTGTATAATATATGTACATAAAGAAATATTATATGCATATAGGTGTTTGAATTAGCACACTTTGTTTTATTAACTATCAAATGATAAGAATTGTTGCTGTGTTCTTAAATGAAGACTCAGAATAAGCAATTGTTATCGCATTTATAAATTATGAACTTAATTTTAGAAATTCTAAGTAATTTAGGTTAGGACGAAAGTCCAACAAATCTATGTCTACATACAGGGCGTGTCTTGTTAGATATCTATTCATTACTATAATCTTAGTTGAATTAAAACTACCAAAGTTTAACTCTCCAATATCAACATATACCAACATATTGCTCTATTTCTAAATTAGATATGACAGTTTACACGGCGAAATTCGCACTAAAATACCGACAACAGGTAAAAAAAATCAGTAACTGACATTTCGCGATCTTCAGGTGTGTATCGCTGCATTGCTTGTTGCCAAGTGTCAACTAATGTCCTTTTCGATTGGTAATCCGACAGAACTCTCCGATCCGCGATTCCAATCGAACAAGTAAACACTAGATTCTAGATTCTGAAAATTTATTTGAGTGTATGTGTAAGACGGGAAGTGTCAAACGCACATTTGTGATTATTTTATTTTGTAAACATGCCTGACACAAATGTAGAAGATTTCGAAGTTATTCATGATGAAAATCCGAAATTACAGTTATTGAAGGTAAAATTTGTCTTCGGAAAAGATATCCATAATTTCAATTCTCTAAAGAGAAGAAATTGAAACTACAAAATTACAGACAAACCAAAACAAAACAATGACGTGAATAAATTAATTTGAATTTGAAATTTAGTGGGTGTGAGTGCTTCTGGTTTTGATTCCGACTTCAAATCCAGAAGGAAATTTCTCTTCCATCCAGGAGAAGAACTGTCATTTGATACCAATCGAACAGTTTCTGAAGCATTCGGAAGACTTCAGAAGCCTTCCGGACGACCAATCGAAAAGGTCATAAGTTTCTTTGCCAAATTTGTCTACAACATAAATGTCAAAGCAAACTGACATTTGACGACATTTACACAACTAATAGCACATTCATATTTAGACTTTACTTTTGCTAAACATTTTAGAATCTTCTCGCATTCATGGTCGGCAATGTAGGTGACCACATTTTGCATTTTGTTTACTAAGGGCGTGTGTCAATTACTTTAAAATATTGGTTAAATTTTCTACTGTGGTTAAAATTTGGCACTAGCATGGTGAATATAATAGCCGTGTTTTATTATCGCCAATAACCCATATGGTTCACCCCGTGAAAATAAAACGATCTGGGATATGTACTTACTGTTTGCCGAATTTAATACTAATATTTGCAAACCCAGATAGGAACCCCGATAGAAACCTGAATCTCGTGTTGTTTTTGTAATACGTGTTTAAACATAACCCAGACCAAGACCCTTAGATAATAAAACGCAGCTAATGTGGAATTCCCAACAACCAAACATTCGATTTTTTTCTGAACAAAATCGATTTTATACTGTCATAACGTTTTAAGCAAGATTTCATAGACTTTACACACACAGTATTTTTTGCAAGTTCCTTAAAACAAAAAAAAAATCGATCTGTAATCGATTTGAAATGGCTATCTGGAATTCGACATTAGATTTAACCTGATGTGAATCGGTCACTGTTTTTATTTGGGAAACGGTAAACGAAACAGTAAACAAAAATGGATGAAAACATAAATGTCATTAAAAAAAGCAAGAAGTGTTGGATTGATTTGTTTGATTTTGTTGTCAGTTGTGGGAATTATTTTGCAAAGAACAAAGCGAAAATCCCAAATGAATATACAGGGTGGCCCACGAATCGTGCTACAAAAATAAAACGTAATAACTTTTTTCAGTGTGAGTAATCGGCTTATTTTTTTTTATTTTATAGGTTACTATTTAGATTTATCAAAATGAATGCTTGGGATACTGAAAAAAGGATTTGGATAGTGCAGCAATACCATTCTTTGCAGTCCGTCATTTCCGTTCAAAGGGAATTTAGGCTGGAGTTTGGCGGTACTCCCCCGAGTAGATGGACCATTATGAGGCTGGTGAACATGTTTGCCGAATCTGGAAGCATCGAACGAAGACCGTATCATCGAGATCCCAATGTTCAGGATACAATCGTGGCTGTTGCATCGGCAATACAGGCAAATCCAAGTGTTTCGACTCGAACTTATCGGGCCAAATTGGAGTTAGTAGACGGTCATTACAACGGATACTTCATGATGACTTAAACTTGTTTCCGTACAAAGTCAAAATTACAAGCAAGTTAAAACCGCAGGATTTGCCTGTTCACCTGGAATTTTGCCGAAAAATGATTGCAATGGCCGAAGAAGACAACACATTGATAAATTGTTTGTTCATGTCTGATGAGGCTGATTTTATCTAATCCAGAAATGCTCCATGAGATGGAACTGCACTCAGAACGAGTCACTGTGTGGTGCGTAGTTTCATCAAGGTGTATTGTCGGGCCATGCTTCTTTGAAGAAAACGGTGTAACACAACCTGTTAATGGGAACCGTTATTTAAAGATGTTGAAGGAGTTTTTTTACCCAGAACTTCGCCAAAGACGTATCCCTTTCAGCAGGATTTTGTTTCAACAAGTTATGATGGCGGAGCTCCAACGAAAATTCTCAAACAAATTGATATCCAGAAACTGCACTTTCCGCTGGCCCCCAAAGTCACCTGACCTGACTACACCAGACTTTTTTTATGGGGTTATGTATGTCAAGCAGGAAGTGTGCAAGACGAAACCCAGGAATTTGACTGAATTGAAGCAGTCCACTAAGACAATAATTGAGGCGATCCCAATTTCAACCCTTTAGGCCACAATGAACAATTTGCTGATCAGGTGCCGCATATGCTTCGATGAGCGTGGTCATTTGCGTGGTTATTTAAAATAAAATTTAATTTTTAATCCAATAAAAAAAATTAATGAAATACATCGATTAAAATAAAAGTTATTTAAATTTCTTATTGTATCACGATTCGTGCGCCACCTTGTACTGCATAAAATATACATTCCTAAACCTTCTTCAACGCCAATTCAACTATTCATATTTGCATAGAGGAACACTACATACGGAATAAACATGACGTAAATATTCGTAGAAGCCAACACAATGGTTGATTTTCGTGTTGGAACTGAAAAAAGCTAGTAATCTTTAGTAATTAAACACATGCCAAGAGTACAAGTGTAAATCAATTTCTATTGCATGCCTAAAGATCTCATTGATTTTTCTTGAACTTGACCCTCAATATTGAACTCGTTGTCTTTACGTTTATTTTACTTTTCGCAAGCACGTTCACATAGGAGCTGGTAAAATGAAAAAAATAAAAGTTCTGATTTTTATTTTTAGCTTTTTTACCAAGAACTAGAAAATTTCAATCAAAGATAAGTACGAGTATATGTATGGTTAAAAGGCAGCATCAAGAATTTATGTTTATTTTTATGTTTGTGTGTTCGAATGGAACGCAAATATTTACTGATTATTTGAAAACAACAAGAAATTCTTGTTTGCATCGATTGTACATTTTTTGCTTTTGAAAAACTTCTAGTTTCAATTTACCAACATCTTTATTGATATGTAATAACTCAACATGATAAGATCTTTTAATTTCTAGATGCAATATTTGACATTTAAAACAAATAAGTATTTTGTGTGAAACAATAAATTATTCGTGGGAAATTGAATTGAAAAAGTCAAAATTTCTTGCTTGCTGGAGAGAAAAATATCTTATCGAACGAGTATGTTATTACAAGACTATTTGAACATTAGTTAATTTTCAAAGTTTTCCATTCTATTTGCCTTGAGTTTTAACAATGAAAATGATATCTAATCTACTATATGAACATACCAAATCTTTCTAATTACTAATTCAAGTAAAAATAAAATCTGCGAAGAGGTTGCACGTAAGCTTTCAACAAATTCAAAGTTCAAAGAATTTATTTAAGTCGACAAAACATTTGAGGGAAAAGAAAACCATAATAAGAATTATAAGCGACTTTAAGGATTTTCTAACTTTAAAACACTGAACCGAAAATAATTGTCTACAACTTTTCTAAATAAGGAACGTTTAATGAACTTATGAATTTCAAAGTAATGCTAATTTCTCGAAAACCGAAGTCCTGAAAGGAAAACCTGGACTCTCGAACACCCAGAATCCCGAAAACACAAAATTCCGAAAACCCTAAGCCCCGAAAACCCAAGATCCCGAAAAATTAAATGAAATGAAAAATTTGCTCAAATTGCTGGGATGTAGACATTTTAAACAAATGTACAATCCAATTGAGGGCTGAATAGTCCCATTCTTTCAGTGATTTATGCCGGATTTACACGAGTGACAAATTGTTATTAATTCATGCCATTAAACTGGCAAAATAATGGTAAAATCAAATCAATAATGATAAGGATTTACACGGGGTAAAATAATGACTAATAATGATTGATAATCTGCAATTAAAGAATGAGCAAGATCATTCTTCCTCGCGGAGTGCCATAGTTTTCATAATGGTATCATTGTGGATTTACATGACTCCATTATAATGGCAATATTTAATGCCAGTCTTCCCTGCCATTTTTTTAATGACGAAAATAATGACAAATTTTCAAACCATTTACACGATTTTGTCAGTAATGTCAATAAAATGAAAGAAATAATGGCAATTTGTCACTCGTGTGAGTCCGGAATTAGTAATAATAAGGGTAAATGCCGAAAAGGCGAAAACTATTGAAGTTTTTGGTATTATTTCAACATTTTCAATAAGAACGTCGTAGCTACTGTCAATACATCAATCAGAACGATGCTTTTTTTTTGAGAACTGATTTGAGCTGGAATAAATCCCATACATTTTTTCCAGAACTAACATATCCAAACATCTACACATGACTATGATGTTATATGAAAGGAAATTCAGTAACATTTTAAATACAACATCGGTAGTAGCTCTGCTGTCGATGAAAAGCTAAAGTAGAATGCTACTATGGATGGTTGAAGTTTATTCGAGTACCGAATTTGACTTTGTTAGTTTTGTTGGTACGATTGATAGTTGGATTGAATTTCGATGGATGCGTTCAAAGAGTGGTTGAAGTTGACATTTGTTGATACCATTCATGTACTTGCATAAATACATAACGACCCCATTTTCCAATTCTACAAACGCCACCGTCGCGTCGTTCGAACTTTGATTCATGGTTCAGCATTTATACATTACATACATTACACATTATACTACTCCGTATACATAAATATGCGAAGTAAATACAATGAAGCACTGGAAACGGGACCATCGACTTAAACATTACACACATTAATAAAACAGAGAAAATTATAGAAAGAAGAATAGTATTGTGGATAAACATTGTTTTTAGAGAGCGTGTCGTGTCGTGTTTTCGGTTTGAAAATGTTTAGTTAAATGTTTTACTTCATAAAACAATTTGACAAGTTTTGATGGCTGAAAATATTGATTTATTTTTTTCGTTTAAAATCAATTTATAGATTTACACTCCCGTACTAACAACATAATACAGTTTTGTCAATTTGTGAACGTGGTTTCTGATCTGTTGAATTTATTTGTGCTGAAAATATTCAGTTCCATATATGTTGAGCAGTTTATATTCTATCTTACCTTTCTTTCACTCGAATTCATGTTTTAAAAAAATCCACCACTCAAACGTTTAATAGCAGAGTGTTCCCAAAACTATAAAGAGTCTGCTTTTTGTTCACTGTTTCATATTTTTGTTTCCACTCGCAAAGGTGCTTTAACCCATATCACCTCCGTTGTCCATGAATGTCGCTTTACTACGTTACACATTTATGTTCTCAAATAATTTTTTTATTCTAGACAAGACTATGTTCCTTACTCCGCTTATGTTACGTTAAGTGAAGTCTACTGAGTGAATATCGTATTAAACGCACATACTTATAAAATAAATTTTCGAATTGACTTGAAGAATAATCCCCTATAATCTACTCAGAATATAAGTAAAAGCTATTTTAGAAGTTTTTGACCAAGTTGGTTTTTATTTGGACTTTGGAGAATTTTTAAGAAGTGATTCTCGTCGGCTTTATTGGTCGTAATGGTGATTAAATGAAAGCAATTTTCATTTTATTTTCCCAACGTTTCGACGGTGGTTGCCGTCTTCTTCAGGGGTATCTTTATTTATAAAATTAAAAAGATATATAATGTTGTACATATTGATACAAGTAAACGAACAAAATATGACTTACATAACGTTAAATTTTAAGATTTTTAGTATACATAACAAAAATTTGAAACATATAAAAAAACAGATTAAAAACAGATTTTGAACACTTCTCATTTGAAGTTTAGTCTACATTTTATGATATTTATTGTCAGAAACTAATGAACAGTAAACGGCAGATACATTTTGTGTGTCTTGGTTGCGGTTCATAGTATTTTTGTTGTTAATTATATGCAGTCTCTAGTTTGTAACGTTTAGAATTATGTTTTTATGTTGCAAGGATCTCCACTCCCTCGAAGTTTGGTGTGTGACCGGTATCAATGCTGTGAGAAGCCAGTGCCGTCTTCTCAGAACTTTTTAGGCGAATATCTGACTTGTGTTTCGCCATTCTTTGCCGAAGGAGTTGTTTGGTGTTGCCGATGAAGCAAAGATTGTAGGATTCATCCGTTTTCCCTTGGCAATTTATTTTATAAACTACGTCTGAACGGCGATCTTTGTCGGTTTTCGTCTTCAGGTTGGTGAATAGGGATGCAACAGTCTGGTTCGACCTATATGCCAAATTGACTTCCGGGTTGTTTTTCGCGACCATTTCTTTGAAATTTTCGGAAAGTTTGGCCACATAAACCACACTCTTATGAACACATCTCCTCTCTTCCAACTTATTTTCAGAACGAACTTGGTGTTTTTGACGAAGTATCAATTCCCTTATAACTTCTGTCGAAAAGCTGTTGTTTAAGAGTATTTGCGTAACTTTTTCTTCGTTAGCGGATTGGAATTTTCGGTCACTTAACGCAAGAACTTTGTTTATTAAGTTCGACGCAGTATTTACACGAATGTGCTTGTGTAAATTTCCGATCTAATTAAGCCAAGAAAATTGCTTTCATTTAATCACCATTACGACCAAAAAAGCCGACGAGAAACACTTCTTAAAAATTCTCCAAAGTCCAAATAAGTAAAAGCATGAAATACAAAGGGGAACTGTAAGGGGTGTTAACAATTTAAACTACGAGTAGTGTACGATCAAACCAAGAAACATTAAATGAAACAAAAAATCTCCAAAAATGGTTGCCCTGCGTCACTTTAACCATAGTCTACGAAAAAACCCATCCACTTATCATTTCCATTCTATTGCTGCAAAATAAATTTTCGAATTTAAAATGGCAAATGAAGAAAAAAGGCAATTTTTTTTATTTAATATCCTTTTAAATAAAAAAAAAACTATCTGATTCTACGGCAAGAAAAAATAGATATACCAAAGACACTCAAGTAGAGAGGATACATGGAATGTCATTTCTATTTGCCTAGGGGCCAATTTTTCAATAGTCAGTTAAGCAGTCGTTAGTACATATTCTAGCAGATGATGCAAAAATCGGTTTTTCAACAGTCAGATACAACTTAATCTAGGAATAAAGTTATCTGCTCATTTAAAAAACGGAATAGGGAGTTATCTGAGGAATAAAATAAATAGCTATTTTCGATGTCAAAAACACTTTGAAAAATTATTGCTTTGAAATAAACGTTAAACAAAAAATTAATTTCTATGAAAAGTTCGATACTCGAAATAAAAGTGACGTTCAAATTAAATTATTCTATAGATTGTTTTTTCTTGATTGAAAAATTCGATGTTGTTATCCGGTTGTTTAACAGTCAAATAAGTTTATTCCTCTGGCAACTAACTGGATGTTTATCTGGAGATTAAAAAATCGGCTCTAAAACTCATAAAACAGCTGAATCATATCTGTAAGAGGGATATTTACATCTACCCAAGAAGAACAATTGGAGCATCAAAATAAAAAGGCACGCTGGAAAGCTGAGGATATTTCTTCAGCAATGTCCCTATATTCTGCTGGTGCCAGATACTATAGGCTACTTGGGTTGATGAAAAGTCGGAAGGTGGACTTAAGAAACCCAGCGAAACATTCCTTGAAAATGTTAGACTTTTGGAAAATATTTTTATTAAACACAATAAGGAACATCTATTCACAGAAGCCAAGTTCCTAGAAAAACTTTTAAAAAATGCTGAAGCTGTGCCTCTAGATATATGTAAGTGTAAAAAAAAACTATTTTTTAAGTGCAGACTGTATTTTAGAATTAAGCATTTAAACAAATAATTTTTAATTGAAATTAACTGTAAGAATAGAAAAATAATAAAAACAATCCAATGAAATGGTATTCTTTTCTTTTATCTTATATCCGAACCAGTTGAAAATGACGTCACACTACAGCTGTCAAAACACAATGAGCATACCTTATTAGGCCTGATCCAGAATTTTTTGGGGCAGAAATTGGTAGATTGTCAAAACTTAGAGTTGGGATAAAATTCTCTCATTGAGAAATAAAGTCCAAAAAAGTCTGGAACAGTTTGAGCACAATTTTCTGCCAATTTTTAAACGTCAACACATTTGTTTTGTTTTTTATTTCTTTATTTGCTGTAAATTCACATTTTTTTCTCTTCAAACTAATTATTTTGTATTTTAGTGTTTCTAAATTAATTTATTTGTTCAACAAATATTTTTCCACACCAACTACGAACCGTTTTTTTCGTTTATGACAAACGTCAGTCTGATAATTGTAAATTTTCTGCCCACTAATTGCTGCCTACAAAAATTTATTGGGCAGGAATTGGCAAGAAATTGTCAGGAAGGGGAAATATTTTACTCTCTCAAGAGCACTCTCTTCTGCCGAAAACTACCAAATTTGTAAGTTTGGAACAGGTTTTGTTGGAAATTGGTGCCAATTTATGCCAATTGGCAGAGTGTGGATCAGACCTATTATCTGTTTAACGTGACAGCTGCCAGTTGTCAACGTACAACTCAACAAGTCATGAGGTAAAATTTCATATTGCCTCATAAATTTGTATTGTTTCTCTTCCACATGTCAAAGGCAAAGCCTCGTGTGAACGAACACGACATTGAGGCTTCGTTATTATAAGAAATGCATACTACGTCTATGTGGAGAATTGAATCGGTATTGAATCAGGATTTAAGTCTTTGTATACTTGAATCTGATTAAAATAGGATTACTCGATCCAATCCCACTAGAAGAGCTGAATCGAATTGAAAATATATATGTATACCTGAATCGAGGAATTGAGGAATCGAATTCACAGCTGCTTCTTGGGGTGTGTGTGTTGCATCTATTCAGATGATTTGCGTTTTGCTTGGCTTTTTTCTGTGATTTGTTTTTTATTATAATGGCTAAACGAAATACTTAGGAACATGAAGAAACAATTATTATGAAGAAACAATTGTTATGGAAGAATTTAACGTTTTGTCATACTTCGATTCGAAAATTTATAGAAATGTGGAAGTGTTTAAAAAAATCGAAGCCGAAATGAAAAAAAGGGATTTGCCACAAAAGATTTTAAGGAAATTGAAATAAAAGAAAGAGCCTCGCGCACAGAGAATAGAGATGGTGATATTGCTGGAGAAACTTGGTCACATATATAATTAAAGGACTCATTCTCCATTCTAAAATTTCCAACCATTTGATCATAAAAACTATCACTATTTACAATATTATTCCACCAATGTCTGCTTCTTTTTCTCATCCAAATATGCCGAACTATTTTTTGTGGAAAACAAGCAATATAATTGTTGACCATTCCTTTTACATAATTTGCAAAATATAGGCCATAATTTTTTCTCTAGATGTCTCCATTTTAAGTAATACGCAATAACACCGCACGCAACAGTTAAAGTCAGACTGTCACTTCGATTCCATTTTAATTCAATCTTTCGATCCCGCGAGGCCATATACCTGAATCGAAATCTCAATTCGATTCGATTCCTCAATTCACTAATATAATCGGGGTAACAGTTAAGAAATGGTTTGATTGTATGACCAGTAAAAACAAATAAATGTTCGCAGATCAGAAACGGATTGATTTCTCTGCCCAAAGGGAAACGTGATCAAATACATATTTATTTGGTCACAGATCATATTTTAACTATCTCAATGTTAGTTTATTTGAAAGGTACCTATAAGTCTAGCATATCTTATCTACATACATAATGTAAGTACATATATATACCTAACAGTAGGTATATAGTTTTTCTTTTTTATTGATAAGATTTTTCTCTTTAAATCAAATTAACAATGTTTTCTCGTATGTAATTCCGACCAATTGCAACGAATTACGACCATTTCCACATTAAATGTGCAATCAAATGATACTCCAAATTCCATGACCAAGCTTAGCAATCAGCAAAATGCCAATAGGTCAATTCGACGAATGACAAACAAAACGCACATCAGCCCCGGCATATTTCATCTTAAAAAAAATTAAACAAGAAAAAAATCATCTATGATTTAGCATTACTATTCATTCAAATAGACGTATGTGCATATTAGATGTGCTCAACGACAGCACATACACATACAAAATGACACATAACTGGACCGTCACCTAAAGTAATCCACACGAGCCAACCGCACGCAAATCAATGACAAATACATTGGATCACTTGACAAGACAACATGGAACGTCATTTTTTTTATTTATTGAATGAAAATGAAATTAAAACGAAAAAATTAGGTATAATAACAGCTTTGCAATAATTGAAATGGAATAAAAAGTCAATGAATCTCCAGCTTCACCACGTATAGATATAATTTTTTAAGATTAAAACGACATGACATGATATCGAATTTACACCTGAAGCTGGAATCTCAACCTTAACAATTAACTTTGAAACTCAAAAAAAGTTGTACACTCTCTTCGAAATTTGTTGATGTGTTTGTGATTTTCAATTGTATTTAACTGATGCACACGAAAAATTAACGAGCCGTGATGTTTGTTGTTGCTTTGTTTTTGTTCACGGTGAGTAAGCCAACTATATTGGGAAAAAATAAGTAAAACCATAAACTAATAATGTAAAGACCGGAAACCTCTGCTTTCATTTGACATTTGCCTACAAGCTGAAACACGCACACAAGTAACTTTTCTGTTCCTCTTCCTATAGACACATTGATAAAAACGCACACAAGAATCTTTTCTGTTCCTCTTCCTATAGACACATAGACAACACAGCCCAAGTAATTTGTTTTTGTTTTGCTTTTCGATTTCCCATCTATTCATGGATAGAGTGTCAAAGCTACAAATACAACAATGTAAACAAATGGGTTTTGGGGGGTGAAACGTACGAAGGTTTCCAATCTTTATTATTGCTTATTTGTGAGTAAAACTATCGAAAAGTATTAATGTAGAGATACATAAATGTTTAATGGTTAGAACACTTATAACTATTCTATTAGCAATTTTATGCAAAGCTATTGAAATATTCATTTAGCTGTTTCTACTAGTCTGACAAGTTGTATATTCGCAAACCCCTAAAACAATCACGTGTTCTCAAATGGATAACGTTAAACAAAAAAGAAAACATTATACGAGTAACTTGTTCTCTGACGTTTTTTCACATATCTACATTAGCTGTTTTTTTTTGGATTTGATTTTTTTTTGTTCCTTGAAAAAATTCATTTGGAAAATAATGATTTCCAGGGTTGGTACCATCCAAATCATTTCAATTGCGCTTTAAAAAAAGTTCACAAATATCAAATGGTTCATTCCGATGAATATAAGTTCATCGAATGTGTATCTATTTTCGAAAGCACTTATTAATAAAAAAAATTACTCTTTACAAAAACTTCTTTTGATATACCGAAACCAATAAGCAATCTGATGATTTTTTTTTTACCAAACTCCGTTTATTTATTTACGAAAATTGGACTTAGTTAGTCAAAAATGAAAGAAAAATGGGATTCGTTCAATAGACGTTGATTTTTTTCAGAATTAAATTCGAAATTAGTTAAAATTGATCAATTGATGTCTGTGGTATTAGGGGTATACAAAAAAGCAGACATATGTGAAATTTTAGGTGTGCTCTAGAAAATAATTAATCAAAAATTGCAAACACTTGCACTTACACTTTTTAATAGTAAAAGTGAGAAACTTTTCACAGGGACAGTTTTAATATTTATTAAAAGAAGGACTTATGTGAGATTTTAGAAATATAAACTGGCCAATAAGGCGTTTTTATTTTTTAGTTCAGAGCAGAGCCTGAGTTGTCAAAAAATTGTTTGTGTTTCTTTTTAACTCAGAGCATGCAAAGCTCCAAATGTGTGTTTCTTTTTTCGTTCTGAGCATGTGTAGATCGCACTCGACGTGATCGAAGATAATTGACTGAGCATGTGAGTGTATATTGCTGAACGCACCAAATGCCATGTGTGTCAAGAAGGAAAATAGGAAGAAAAAAATAATTAGATACATAAGTTGGCGAAAGAAGGTGATCGCTAGTAGATTTTCTGTATCTGGGTGTGTATCAGTCTGCAAAAAAGGGTAGGTTTTGTGTTATATTGCTTTGTATGGTTAAATTGAAAATGTGTTCTGATTTGTGTGGTTCAAGTGTGTTTAAAAAACATATCAGTGTTCAGAGCTCGCTCTGTTTGGAACAAGTTCAGTGCATAATTTATGTGTTCGAACTCTGTTCAGTGCTCTGCTCTGAACGAAAAAAGAAAAACGCCTTAAGAAACAATCAAAAAGATCGATTTGTCTGTCAAATGATCGATCGAATAATCATAACTACTCCATGAACACATCCAACGAGACTCAATCCAACTATAGCCGTGTTTTATTGGGAAATTTATCCACCGTAAGTTTATCCGTCGTAGCATTTTACATACAATTCGCTACGGTCGATAAAAAGCTAAAGTAGAAGTTACGATGAATGGCTGGTTTACGTTTATTCGAGTCTCGAATTTGATTTTGTTAGTTTTGTTGGTACGATTGATGGATGTGTTCATGGAGTGTTATAATTATTAATTTCATTCGTAAGACAAATCGATCTTTTTGATTATTTTTTTTTCTTTTTTTTTATAGTTGGCCAGTTATTTCTAAAATCTTAGATAACTCCATTAATCCAAAAACACCAGGAGACCATTAATTTTATGTTGTTGAAAAGCAAGTTATGTCATTTAATAATTAAAACTTAAAATATCTTAAAGTTCTTAGTACATATTTTTGGGACCTATGTACGCACAATCCATTTCCATTTTGCATGTCTGTGACTGAAAATTAATTTGAGTATTCTTTTATATTCATTTAAAAAAAAATAAATTGCATACAAAACGAGAATTCACAACAAAACAAATGCTTCAGATTAAGGATGATCGATGTTCATCTATGTAATTAAAATATGGATATTAAAATAAAAAATCGATGATTGAATATCGATGTTGAAGGAAGAATAAAGGAAAATCCTTTAAAACATCGATGTTTTCGATTCGATAATTATTAAGCCCATCCTTACTTCAGATCTCTTGTGACTTTTTTCGTTTATTCATTTACCTCAACATGCCCCAGCTAAAAATCTATAACTAATTCAGGGCGAGGGCGACTCTAGGTTTCAAAAAACACAGAATTTATTTATCAGGGTTACTTCAGGTTTACCAAAAAAAAAAGTTTTAGGCGACTTCAGGGCTCAACGAACAAACCTAATGTGTGTGTGTGGAACTGTCAAACTAAATTGTTTTCCTCAGTTTGAAATTCCTTGCTTAGTGAAAATGGAAATCGACTTTAATAAATTTCCAGATAAACTATATTGTTCTTTCTTTATTCATTTCGGAATGCATTCTTTTTATTTCATGTTAAACACGGAATGAAAAGAATATTTTCGGAATACCCCCCATGTCAATAACTGTGTTTTATTGGGAATCTATCCATTGTATCGTAAGTAATTCCCAAAAAAAACGCATCGACCGTAGCATGGACCGTAGCTTTTTTATTTTTGTAAAAATGGTACCCCTGCACAGCAGTCACAAGTAATGAATGGGTCTTTTGCAAAGTAAAATTAAGAAAATATCAAAATTATGAACAATAATTAGCTTTTATTCATATAAAATAGAAAGTAGAAAAACGTACCAATATTTAATTTATGTTACAAACCTATTTCTTGTTTTCATTTTTTCTGCATTTACAATTTTAAATTCGGACATTCATTTTGCACCAATAGAAAGGAAATGATAAGTGAATGCGGGTTTGTTCATAGACTATGGCCAAGTCCCTTTTTACACAGGGCAATTTTTGTATTGCTTTAAAGATCGTCTATGCTTTTCACACGAGGAAACAAAATTGCCGGAGATTTGATTGTTTCCTTTTAATGTTTCTTGGTTTTGAACGCATACTACAACGTAGTTTAAATTGTTCACTCCCCTTACATTTCCCCTTTATATTTCATGCTTTTGTTTAATTACTGAGTAGATCGATAGCTACAGTTTTATTTTTCAAGACAATTTACAAATTTATTTTCTTAGTATGTTTTGCTTTCAATTCAATATTCACTCATCAGACTGCACTTAACATACGCGGAGTAAGGAAAAAATATTTAACCTTTGGTTTGCCCTTTCCATGCACATGACCAGAAAAAAAAAAAACAATGGGATCACAAAAATGTACGCCCAGTCCATGTCCATATAGTGAAGCGAATACCGTCCATGGCCAACGTCCATTAAACATTGTGAAGTTCAGTTGCCGCTTAGTGCGTTTAGGTTAGGAGCGCAAATGCAATTTTTCCGAAACGAAATAGTTTAATCACTAGTTGAACAATGATCACGCACATAAGCAACTTAAAATCAATCAACGAGATAAACCAACACACATACAATATTTGGATTTAATATGCGAGCAGTTGCATTATAGTTCGGTGTGATACAAACTGAAGAATTTATTTTGGGCGATCGTTCGATTTGTGCCAAAACATAAACTTTTAAATTGCTCGAATCGCGGACTAAATAGTTTTTGCATAAGCGCGCATTCTCATATAACTCCATGGCATTCACCTTAGCAACCAAACTGTTGCAAGACTGAAAGTTGCATATGTGCGCGCCTGGCCTTATAGCTCATAGAATTTAATACGAATAAATATTTTGCGGCGCAGTGTCGAGCAGTTCCTCTTTAGTGCATATAGTTTTATATTATTTCCACAATAATAAAACACGTCTTTACTGGTTTAATAACTTTTAATCACTTACAAATGTTTGGAATTTTTTAGATGAAACAAAGGGTTCTCAATATTCAAACATAAAAATATTGAAAATAATTTAGCAGGGATATTTTAAAATAATTCGTAGTCAAATTCTAGACACGAACAAACGTGCAGCTGCCATCCACAGTAGCTTCTACTTTAGCTTTTTATCGACCGTAGTGAATTGTATGTAAAATTCTACGACGGATAAACTTACGGTGGATAAATTTTCCAATAAAACACGCCTAATGTCAAACAAGCAAACAAAAATGACAGGTCCCAAAGATGGAAACCAAATAAGTCAACAAAATGGATGGCCGAAAATGTTTATATTTTTATTATTGAAATAAATAGTAAATAATAATTAAATGTTAGTTTTCATTAATTAATTAATATTTTATTATTACTATTTCCAATAGAGATTCACGTTTTTTTTTGGCATCATCAAATCAGATTTAAACAGCTGATTGATGTCATCTTTTTCATTTCTATTCCGGATATTTTTTTTACGTTTCTGTATTTATCCTTTCTGGATAAATATTTCGTCTTTTCCATCCGAATAAATAAAGAAACAGACTTCTGTATTTAAACTCTGTATGCTACTGCGGATAAATTAACTATGGATAAATTTCCCAATAAAACACCGTTTATATTTGTTCTCCCAATCAAGTACAAAGCTTCATTGCATCAGGTGAAAACTTACGTCATTATCTGACTAATTTCAACAGATCTCTCACTAAAACTAACCCATTCTTCTAAACCTCCATATGCACTGTTGTTTTTAAAAGCCCAATATATCTGATCATCACTCATAAATAAATAACTACCAGCCCATAACTATTAATGTATACATGCATATATACTTACATACCTTTTATTATATATACTCGTAGGTGCCTGCTTATGTATGTACATTAAAATTAGAATGTATGATAATTTTAAATTACTCGCGTGCACGGTATCACTGCTCGCCAGACGCCAATAAATTGTACGAGTAGGTACCTATATTTGTAATTTTAGATCTATCCACAATTTAAGCCAGAAAATGTAAAAACGAAAATCAAAATAGGTAATATACTACAAGTGAATGAACTTGTTCGTTAAAATTTGTCGATGTAAGCAAGTACCACGACGACGACTATGCCGCGCCGCCATTTTTTCGACAGAACAACGCTTGTCGGAGTTTACGAGTATATATGGGTGGGTATCCCAGCGTGTCCAATTGAAGTGTAATTAGAGGCATCAAACTCATTGTATGGCTCTGCAGTTGTCAAGTGATTCAATATTGAACTTGACGCATTGTTGTATTTAGCTCATCATGAATGACGATGACGAATGTTCCTCAAAAGGAGCTCTCTCCCATGATATACTCTCCACAATTATATTGTAGTAGACTGCGTTTTCTTCCATTATCTGAGCTAACAAAAAATTTACTTAATTTCCGGTCATATCGAGGTTGGTATATAAGTATGTATGAGTATCTAGCAGAAAATGTGCATATCTTATAATGTCCAGTCGTTGCTCTTCTATAAGAAGTTTACAAGTTCATCTTGCTTGCGTCTTATTTTGTGTCAGTAGCAAATCCATTAGCATTTTGCGATATGTAACAAACCCTATCGTTTGAAGATCCAGATCAATTTTGACATGAATTACAGAACCTACACAAGATAAGAGAAAATACAACGTAAGGTGGTCAAGATGTGATACTTACTCGTACATACTTGAGAATGTCATATCGTTTGTCATATTTAATTTTTATGTAACACTCCGGCACATGGACATGGGACACTGGAAATTTAGTAGAGCTACGAGTGGAGGAGGCTTGTTTCTTAATACATAGTCGGACGTTTTGCAATTTAAATGCATTACATTAAACTGTAAGATGCTCCACAGGAAACTTTACAAATTGATGAATTATTATTGTTATTTATCATTATTATAGGTACACTTTTCCTCGCCCTCCCCTATTTCTTGTGATTAAATAGTTTAGACTATTATGAGGCTGGAACCGACTCGGCCGGCGCGGCGCGGCGCGGCGTATGATTTAAATGACTCGCTTTTACACGTATTTGCTGTGTCTGACCTTCGTCGATTAATTAAAAAAGCATGAACAACACGGTATGTACTTTGAACATTATTTATTTACGATGAGTTTCCAAAGGCAAAATAAATAATTGATTTGTTTAAGTTAGATATCTTTTTTATAGACTTTGAAAAAATTATTATAAAAGTATTAGTGAAACAAATATAACAATATGGGCGCTAGGAATATTCAAAAAGGAAAGGTGAACTCATTTTTATTTCGCTGGGATTAAAATAGAAACTAACGGAGTGGCACTTTTTATATTAGGCGAGCAAACCAAAGCCATTTCTGAAAATTTTATCAGAAGGTTAACATAAAATTGTAAATGTCAGTTTACTGTTAATAAACTCGATAAACAATACGTTTTGTTGGGAAATCTATCGCCAGCACAGCAGGATTTTCAAAAAAACGTATTCAAGCAGCCTGATTTTATATATTTTAGGTTACTATTACCGACCATTTGTCAAATAATAATTAAATGCCAAAAATCAACAATTGATTTGTTTTTATTTCTTTAGATTAAAGACATACTTACATATATACAAGAAAACTAAAACTTGAAATAAAAAAATTAAATAAAATAGAACGTATATAAAAAATAATACGGAGTAAGAAATAATAAAAAGTTAAGTTTTCCACATCAGTGTGTTCCTAAATGTTGTTGATTTTCAAATTATTTTATGTGTTTGACTTTTTTTTCAATAAATCAGATGAGGTATGTTCGCATAGTGCTTTCGCATTCATCGTTTATATGCGGTTCAAAGATCGAGTTGGAATAGAGGGTAATTAAAAATGAGTTATATGGACAGAAAGCCCTGTTTAGTTACTTCTGTTAAAAAAGATTTGCTTAGCTTAAATACCACCATAATAATTTTTTATAGTTTCGAAAATTACCACAGGAAAAGATGGCATTAGGTTTGTTCGTTGATGCCTGAAGTCGCCCTAAAACGTTTTTTGAAAAACCTGAATCCACCTTGGTAAACAAATTCTGGGTTTTTTTTAAAACTTAGTCCCCTTTCACACAGGGAAACCAGTTGCTGGAGATTTTTTTGACGTTTTCCTTTAATTGCCTTGTACCTTTCACACGAAGAAACTAGCACCAAAAAAACTGAGGAGGAAACTGGGAAGATTTTGTCGGGCTAATTGGAATGCAAAGCCAAACGTCAAAAAAATCTCTTCAAATCGTTGACCGGGGATATTTTGTTCATTCCCCTTACTTCTTGCCCTTCTCGCCGACAAACTCCCAGTTGCCGGCAACTCAGTTTCCTTGTGTGAAAGGGGACTTAGGGTCGCCCTCAGCTCGCCCTGAAGTAGATTTAGGTTTTCAGCAGGGGCAAGTTGAGACAAATCAATAAACGTCAAAGTCACATGACACATGAGATATGAAGTAGGGATGAGCGATATAGAGAAAATATCGATTATTAATCATCGATTTTAATAATTATCGAATCGATGTTTTTAAGGAATTTCTTTTATTCTTGCTTCAACATCGATATTAAATCATCGATTTTTAATTTCAATATCGATGTTTTGTGAACATAGATAAACATCGCCCACTCCTAATCTGAAGTATTTGTTTTTTTTATGAATTCTCGTTTTGTATACAATTTTTTATCTTTAAAATGAAAAAAAAAAGGTTCGTTCGTTGAACTTTACCTAGGGTCGAGCCAGGTTTTTTTTGACGATCCCAAGAGTTGTCAAAAAAACCTGGGTTTTTCGGTTCTCACAAAACACCAGAGGGCCATTAAATTTATGTTGCAGAAAAGCAAGTTATGTCATTTAATAATGAAAACTTAAAATATGTTAAATTTAAGTTCTTAGTACATTTTTTGTGACCCTATGCACAATCCACAACTTCAACTGAAAATTAATTTGAGTATTGTTTTATTTCCATTTTAAAATAACAATTTGCATACAAAACGAGAATTCACAACAAAACAAATGCTTCAGATTAGGGATGATGGATAAGTCCATCTATGTTATTGAAATATCGATATTAAACAAAATATCGATGTTGAAAGAAGAATAAAGAAAAACCCTTCAACACGTCGATGTTTTCGATTCGATAACTATTAACATCGATGATTAGTACTCGATATTCTCCTCAATATCGCCCATTCCTACCTCAGATCTCATGTGACTTTGACGTTTATTCATTTACTTCAATTTGCCCCTGCTAAAAACCTAGATCTACTTCAGGACAAGCTGAGGGCGACCCTAAAGCGAGTTTCATTTAAGAAAAGATCTCCTCTTTCTGACAAAAGATTTCATCTTTTTTGAATTTTGAGAGTTTCATTTCAACAAAAAGAGCAAATCTAGATCAGATCTCAACACGAAAGATCTCATCTCTGATGGGTTGACAGATTTGATCTGAATACACACATACATGTAAAAAGTCTTTTCTGGAAAATATTTTTTTATGAATTTGTGAACTTGTGCCGGTGCGTGCTAAAAAATAGAAAAAAAATAAACAAATAATGGACGAAGAAGTTAATAATTTAGATTTTATAAATTTAGCGGAGTTTTAATTGCTTCGTCTTCATCTTCGTTATCGTCTTCCTCGTCTGATAATGAAGAGATGTTTTTTCCAGAAATGTAAACAACTAAATCCAATATAGGGATGCAACAATGCACGATGTATCGTTCATAAGAATCGATGTCTTAATATCGATATTTAAACCGATAAAAGTATCGATACATCGTTCTTGGTGAACCTATAAACTAACGGATAAGGAATAGAATTAATGGAAAAGACGAAGAGTTTATCCAGAATGGAATGAATAAAAAAACAAAAATACTATTCGGAAGAATAGAAAAGAAAAAGATGACATCAATCAGCTGAAAAAAACAGGTAATAGTATAAAATACATAAAATATTTATAATATATTATAATATATATATATATATATATATATTATATATATTATAAAATATTTTTGATTTATTAATTAAGACAATTCGCATTTAATTATTATTTATATATTTATTTCAATAATAAGAATTATAAAAAATGTTTGGTCATCCATTTTGTTTACTTGGTTTCCGTCTTTGTCTGGTGTCATTTTTTTGACATTCACATGACTGGGATACATGAATCAAATAAAACACGATTACCACACTTCTTTTTTGTCTTATTTTATTGACGTCAACAGAGACCAAAAATCTGGAAATTGTTGTTTGTCCGGGATTAATGGATTTTGGTATCTGGTGAAGTCAATAAAATAATTCAAAAACAGAAGTGTCGTAATCATGTTTTCATTGATTCATGAGTGGGATATTCCGAGTATATTATTTTCAGTCCGTGTTTAACATGGAATAAAAAAAATGCATTCTAAACGTTCCGGAACGAATAAAGAAACAACAAAATAGTTTATCCGGAATATTTCGTGGAGCAAAGAAGCGCAAAACTGGTAAAAGAAACACACTCAATATGAAAAGGAAAACGTGGTGTAGGTTTTTATGCAAAACCAGTGTTGTTTTCTCAAGTAAAAGCTCTGATAGTTCCTAATTATTTGTCAATATGGTTTATGGGTATGGTAACTTAGCAATTATTTTTTTTTTTTTTGTTATTTTGCCTACCGGTAAATGTTTTTCTGTAGTTTTTTACTCATAATCACATTGTTGCTTAGTCGGAAAGTTTCTCTAGAATAAAAGCTGACTCTCAAAGATAGTATTTTTAGGTTTGTTAAATAAAACTTATATAATACATAATAAAATCAGTTTATAAATATTTTTTCCTTGGCATCGATTATCATCATCATAATATCGATATTCAAACATCGATGTTTTTATGAACAATGTTCCATCCCTAAACGAAAATGTCAGAGGAAGCGTGTAATGTCAAAATATTGCGTATGTCATCATTCACCAATACTACAATTAAATCTGTCCACAGAGTTTCATTTAAAAGATCAAATCTTGATTTTGAGAGATCTTTGAAATTTAAACATTAATAACAAAATATTTTCCATTTGACGTTTGACAGAAAACACTTTTTACATGTATGTGTGTATTCAGATCAAATCTGCCAACCCATCAGAGATGAGATCTTTCGTGTTGAGATCTGATCTAAATTTGCTCTTTTTGTTGAATTGAAACTCTCAAAATTCAAAAAGATGAAATCTTTTGTCAGAAAGAGGAGATCTTTTCTTAAATGAAACTCGCTATTTGAATGACTTTGAATGCCCAACAACAACTTGAGTGTGCTAACACCAAGTTTTTTCTCAATTATTTTTGGCTGGAATTATAGCTATTTCACGACTTGCCAAGGTCCTTTGCTCTAGTCTCTAGTGGTGCTGGTCTACTTTTTCATTTAAATTGAAAAACTTCTTGTGCCTTCATCGTGTATTGAACCATGACCAGCCGCTTAGTAGCCAACGCACTTCGCATCACGCCACCGAGCCCACATGATCAGATCCATGGATGGCTCGGTGGCGTGATGCGAAGTGCGTTGGATGTTTTTTAAGAACTGGAAAAGCCAGGTTTTTTTTGACAACTTTTGAGGTCGTAAAGTTTAACGAACGAAACAATTATAGGCATATTCTATATTTTGCCATTGCCTACATACAACAATTTTTTTTTGATTTTCAACTTTCTCATAAACGGCTCCACGGATTTCGATCAAAATTTGTACATAGGAGGTCCTTCAAATTCTAAATAATTATGCATTCCAAAATATTCTAACAAAAAAGTTTTTTTTTTTGATTTTTGGAAATAAAATATTTTTTGAAGTGATAACTTTTTATGAGAGGGTAAACCGCTTCGTTACGTAACACGTTACTACGCCAGTTTGTCTGGCTTCCCTTACCCTCACTCATACAGGGAAATTTTGAAATTAATCAAATTAACGAAGAACTTTTGAAGCTTTTCTCACGTTAAACAATTTCAATATTAAATAGTTCAACTTAGATTAGTTTAAGTTATCGCTTCTGTAGGGCGTCCCAAGTTTTTTTTTAGAGATGCCAAGAAAAAGAGATATTCCGAATCAAAAAAGTATTGGCTTTAGTAGCGAATCCTATTTTTTTGAAACGAAATCGCCATAAGTTAACGCTTATCTTATCATCGCTTTCATAATGGCCGCCCGATTTAAACTATCAAAATATACTTAGTTAATTAACTTTAACAAACAAACAAAATACCCGGTTTCTCTACTTCCCAAAAAAAAAAATAAATAAACATTCAAATATGAGTAAGGCAAAACCAGTACTGTTAGAATGTACTCGTATGTTATGTGCATACATAAGTATTCCCTGAATTATTTCCACATCGACACAATGACGAAAGCAATTTGCTCAAAAACTTGTCCTCAATGACTCATTTCTAACTTGTGTACCTACTTTGTTGATATCGACTTAAAAATAACATACAAGTCACAAACATATAGGTATGTTATCATATTGTTATACCAGACACAAACTAACTATTGTTAAACCCTTAAGTTATTGATTTTTAACATATAAAATATATTTTTGTCGACTTATAAATGAATGTACATTAAAACACATCAACTTTTGATAGCATACTCGCAATAAGTCAAGACACACAGTCGCAGTGTGAAGTGTATGATCTGAATTAAGGCATATCATCAACCAGGAATTATGAAATGTTGCAACCTAGAGACTTATACCTACTTCTTTGGAATTGTTATGCAGAAATTCTTTTTTTTTTCCTTTTCTCAATTGAATGTGGAAAGGTTTGACCCAGTTAACATTTAACAATCTCTTTTTTTAACTCTCTTTATTTATGTTACTAGTTTAGTACCTCTGCCTACATTGGTAGTTTAAGTCAAAATAAGAACAAAATAATTAATTCTTTAATTATTATGAAATTGTATTTATACCGTACATGGTTTAGATACATTTCTGTGAATGTATCTTATTAATTATTTGTGAATTTATTGTAAATAAAAACCATTACGCAATCTTTGGGTTTTTTTGATAACATATTGGGGCGTTGCACCGTTTTCATCTGACTCGACGAGTTCAAAAAGCTTTGGTAGTCATGCCAGAATTATCTATCTGATAAGACTATTTATATATTTCTATGCTGGCGGATATTGAAGTTATATACTTTATTTTTCTTTTAAAATATCTTGATAAAATGATAAGAAAAATGTAATACTCGTATAAGATTTAAGTAAACATTATGTATACGTGCATGATATTACCTGTGCTCGATGGATAGATAAGTGTTTCGACTGATATAATGCAACATTATATTCAGGTTTTTGTCGTAGGTACACGTAAGTATTTATTTCAGTTGCCAATAGGAACCTGTTTTGCACAAAATTGTATGTTCTGTGAAGACAAATTTTTCTTTAAACTGTTCTTAATTCTTTCACTTTGTGATTAATGACGTTATCCAGAACATTATACAATATTTCTGCGCCAACATTAGAGATAGAACAGCAAGTGAGTGGGAAATAATTACAAAATTAAAACCAAAATCACAACTGATAGGCCTTTCCGTCCTTCTTGTTTAGAGAGCTTTTTAATTATTCTGATGTTTTGTTCTTTATTTGACGTAGGCGGAAATATTTATTTACATTTTTAGCTAATGAAATAATGCTTAATCAAGATTTTCGATTGGCTGATAAAAAGAATGGTTACTGACAAAAATATTGTATTCGTTGCGGAAAAAAATGTAAGAGTATCACACCAACAACATAAATGTTAAACAAGTAGCAAAGTTCTTCTAACGGGTCCGCCATCTAAGGTTTTTTTTTTCAACTAGTGCTTATTTCGTGAATGGTAACACTTAGCTCATGTCTGATTTGACAGATAATTAGTTTTATCCTTCCGCTGAACGAATATGGTTGTGTATACGCTTGAACAACGCTGGGAAATATTGCGACGTTACTTTGAAAATCATGGTAATGTTGCAGAATGTGTGCGAAAATTGCGTACGGATTTTGGAAGAAGAGAAGCACCATCAGCTCCGTATGTTCGTTATCTTGTGAAAAAAGTGAAAGAAACTGGCATCTTCATCGATAAACGAAAGCGTGAAAAGCCAAAAACAGTTCGTTCACCCGAGAATATTGCTGCTGTGGCAGAAAGTGTGCGTGAAGCGCCATCAACATCAATTCACCGTCGTTCTCAACAATTGCACATTTCGGAGACATCATTGAGACGAATTTTGTATAAAGACCTTGGTATGACGCCATACAAAGTCCAATTGGTTCAGGAGTTGAAGCCAACAAAAAAATCATCTTTTCAGATGAAACTCATTTTGATCTTGGCGGGTATGTAAACAAGCAAAATTGTCGCATTTGGGGCACAGAAAACCCGCACGCATACATTGAAAAGCCGATACACCCAAAACGAGTCACTGTTTGGTGTGGATTTTGGTCCAGAGACATAATTGGGCCATTTTTCTTCCAAAATGAGCAAGGAGTGGCCGTTACAGTCAATGGCGATCGTTATCGGGCCATGTTGAACGAATTTTTGTTCACAAAAATGGAAGAGGAGGATATTGGCAATATTTGGTTTAAACAGGACGGCCCTACGTGCCACACAGCCAAAGCTACACTCGATGTTTTGCGCCCTGTTTTTGAAGATCGCATTATCAGCCGCAGAGCTGATGTCGTTTCGCCACCTCGGAGCTGCGATTTGACACCGTTGGACTATTATTTGTGGGGTGCCGTAAAAAATAAGTGTTACGCCGACAAGCCAGAGATAATTGACGCTTTAAAGGACAATATTCGTGAAGCCATTGGTGAAATACAGCTGCACACAATCGATAATGTGCTTAAAAATTGGACCGATCGTGTAGGCTACTGCATGGCCAGCCGAGGCAGCCATTTGAATGAAATTATTTTCCATTATTAACCGGAAGGATTGTACTTTCAAACAAAAAAAAATTTGAGAAAATATTCAGTAGTTTTTTTTTTTATAGCATTTTCAACAAAAAAAAAGTTATTTGGCGGACCCTTTATATACAAAAACTTTGCGTAACAAGTCAGCCGTCAAAAGTAGTGAGATCTAAACGTACGCCAAGTTCTAGTTTATTAATGTTAAATGTCAAATATTTTAAGTAGATTAATATGAAAGATCCTCGAAATTATTAGAGAAATCTGTTATTTAATAATTGCTGACTTGAATTGTGTTCGTTTACTTGGCAAGTTTTTTTTTCATTACCTAATTACTCAATTTTGAAATGAAAACTTGCCAAGTAAACCAACACAATTAAATACGAAAATGAGCGGGTACCACGCCCCCTGAATGCAAAATCTTAAATTTTCGATTTTTTCCATTGCACTTAAACCCTACGGCTGTACCAAATTTCATCATTCTGCGACAATCAGAAGGAATGGAAAATCTTAAATTTTCGATCGTTTCATTTGTATACACCACAAGATCTACCGTTGTGCGAAATAACAAGCTTATACGATGTCGGGAAGTGCTCCATAATTTTGATGATCTGTGAGTGAGCCAGTCAGTCAGTTACGGTTTTTGCAATTTTTGCAGTCTTATATCTCGGCAATGATTAATGCTAAAGAATTGACATTTGGTGAGTTGACTAAGCTTGGTGAGCTTAACAAATGCTGGGAGTTTGAAAGGGTTACTAAACGTTTACATCCCCCTTCGGAAAAAGGTGAAAATTCCATACCATTTTCCAAAAAAATGTATTTTGTAAACTTAGTTCGGTTATAATATGTTTGTGAAGTGAAGTAAGCTAAATTTGAAGTCTATAACTTTCAACACAATTTTTTGAGTCAGATTTGAAAATTGGAATTAGAAAAGATGTTTTCCATTCCTCAATAAAAGTTCCATCACTTTATATATTTGTTTATTTATTAATTTAAAAAATAACTGCTGTACATCAAGATTCATTTACAAATAGTACAGGATATAATACATTTTACTGATTAGGATAATGCAAGAATGTAAATATTAAACAATTTTAGCAAAATATTGATAATAATTTAATATATAAAAATCAATTTAATAAAATTAAAAAGCAAAGCAAAGTCGCAAGAAGAAAGATAAGTAGACAAAAAAAATTAAAGTACAAAAAAATTATATCAGTTCAAATTTGAGAAGTATTCAAAACAAAGTTGATGAAACTTTCTATGTTCGATTCCAGACCGCATGTGACTGGGAAGATTATTCCACAGTCTAACAGCATAAACGAAAAATTGCCTCCGTGATGTCAAACAGGTAAACCTGGGGGAGCGCAACAAGGTAAAACGATTTGAGGAACAAAAATCAAGCTTGTTAAACAGATAGTTAGGAGTCTTGTTAGCAATTAGTTTGAAGATATATAGGAACAACACCGATACTTGAAAAAAAGCTTCCAAGTTACAATTTAATAGTTGACGAGCCTGAGACGAAACGTGATCGTATCTTCGGAGGTTGAAGACAAACCTGGCAATGGCATTGAATGCTACCTTTAGCTTACGAAGCGAATGTGAGTCAGGATCTGCAAATATCTCACACCCATATGATACTATTGGTATGATTATAGATTTAACCAGCTTCAATTTAACTTGAGTAGGCAGAATTGATCTACTAACAGATAGTCCTCGAAGTAGATAGAAGATAGAATTTTGTAGATAACAGAGTCTATATGGCTATCCCACGTTAGTCTATTGTTGAAAATTATACCTAGGTTTTTCGCATTTGTTACATATTCGATTTGGCAGGCGTTTAAGAAAAGGGAGGGAAAGTTTTGAGGCTGGGGTTTATTTTTACATATTGGGATTGCTTTCGTTTTTTCCGGATTAAGTTTGAGTTCATTCATTCCGAGTAGACCAATCGAATATTGAGCCTAAATCAATGTTCATTTTTTCTATAGCATCTTCAGTCATACCAATAGGGAAGCTTATATATAACTGAACATCGTCCGCGTAGATATGAAACTGACTGTAAGATAAAACAGATGGCAAATCATTAATAAACAAAGAGAACAGTAAGGGTCCAAGGATAGATCCTTGAGGAACACCGCCATTGACAGGAAGGAACTAAGACATTTTGCCGTTACACGACACGGCTTGCATGCGATTTGTCAAGTACGAATAAATAAGATTTTTAGTTGTGTCAGAGAAATTGAAATAAGTAGTCAGTTTATCACAGAGAAGATTAGAGTTAACACAGTCAAATGCTTTGGAAAAGTCAAGTAAGGTTATCACAGTTGTATAATTATAGTCTAAATTCTGTCTGATATCTTCAGAGACGTTTAAAAGGGCTGAAATGCAGCTGTGTCCAGATCTGAATCCTGATTGGAGTGGGTTAAGAAGATGTGAGTCTTCAATATAATTTTTTATCTGGTATTCAAAAGCCTTGAATAAAAAAGGAAGGATAGCTATAGGTCTGTATTCTATTTTCTTTCCTCGTTTAGGGATGGGAATAATCTTAGATCTTTTCCAGGAAGTGGGATAGGTTGAGGTCATTATGATGGTGTTAAAAATGTGTGTTATGTGAGGAAGTATGAAAGGAAGAATGATTTTTAAAAAGTCTGGATGGATGTTGTCAAGTCCAGTCGATTTGGACTTAATAGAAAATATTGCTTTACCTACTTGGTATACATTTACTGAACATACAGAAAAAGCATCGACTCTATCGTTCTCTGAGGCACTAGAACCAGTGGTGAATTGGCTTGGCGGATTCAACTCCTCTAAATCGATGTTATCGTCGGAAACAGAAGAATCTCCCCTTAATCCAATATTCTTGATTTCTTTCCAAAAATACTTGGAGGAACGATCCGAGTTGAACCTGTTATTATAAAAATTATATTTAGCTGATTTAATTAATTTTGTTGTAAAGTTACGGGATGTTTTGAATTGTCGAAACATTTCTAGACCAAATTGTTTCCAACGATGGTATGCGACATCTCTTGCTTTAATTGCATTAACGATCTCAAGAGAAAGCCAGGGACAACTGCGCGATCTTTTGAGCCGAGTCTTAATGGGAACGTGTTTGTTAAAAATATAAGTTATTGCTAAATTAAGGCATTCAATTTGATAATCAACGTTTGATGTTGTAAAAATTGAGTACAATTCAATACACGAGCAATCACTAAATAAATGTTCAACATTTATGTTACGAAAATCACGATACTCGTAGTATTGCGGAGCTTTGCTCTCAAGATTTATATCGAGAGTTGCAAAAACCAGATCATGATATGAAAACACTGGTATAGTTCCAGCCGTAATGAACCAGTATTAACTATGGGTATTAAATTTAGTTCAACGTTAATGTTGAGACTAGAATTTGAATATGGCTAGAAGGTCTTGATTGATTGTTCTAACTTATTCTGATCTTTCATTCAGTTAACACAAGTAATGCACAAGTTTCTCCAAAGGTCACAGATATATGTATTTATAATATAAACAATAATTTGAATGCAATATTTTCAAACATAACCTGTAATCTAATCATGACAGTTTGTATCGACAATTAAATGCAGAACTAGATCCTATGTACCTCTTAAGTTCGATTACATCGTAAGCAATATTATCATTAAAGCTCCTATGGTAAAGGGATTTTGACTACCCTAAAATGAACAAGCACCGTGCAAACATTAGGGAAGTAGAGAAGAATCCAAGAGGAGATAGCTATGAACATTGGTTTTGAATTTCTGCGTATAAAAATGGGAGGGCAAAATAGAACCGGGTAAAGTATTCCACATTCGCGTTATACGACTGAAGAAAGAATCTCTGTACTTGACAATACGTCCGAAGTTGGGCTCAAGGGTAAAGGGATGAGCATTCCTTGAAGCGCAAGTATTACGGTTGAAAAATTTAAGGGGAGGAATGATAGACATATAACATTTCGTCGGTGTTCTAGAAATTTAAATGTTTAAATTATAGTTCTATCTTAGAGCTCTATTTTGAGTTCTATCAAAAAATTCAAATGAGTTTTGGGAGCTCCTGCCTTAATCTACGAGTTATACTCCAGCCTTGGACGAATGAAGGCCTTATATATTACAGCCAGGTCGGAAGGAGAGAAGAATTTCTTACATCTTGAAGAAAGCCCAAACACTTTGCAGCATTTTTGGTAACATCGAATTTGAAGCCATTCCACAAGAGGTGGTATGTGGAATGATCAGATGCCAAGACCTGACAGCTGATTGGTTTCTTTAATACAAATGCCGCCCATGCATAGCAGCATAGGGGGTTGATTGATTTAACAACAGAAGACAGCACTGAGTTTTTGAAGCATTAAATTCTACGCGGTTTTCTATTCACCATTAGACAATGCTGTCGAGATCAGAATTTTAAGAGCTTATCATACTCTGCCGCTGCAGTTCCACATTCGAAGAACAAGGAGGTGACTCTAGAAAATATGAAAAGCTGAGAGTACCTTTATCAGCAAAACAATTAAGTGAATTAGAAGTTCTAGATAAACGATCATTAAGGTGCCGTGAAATAAGGTAGATAGCAATAAAGTCGAATCGGTTTTATTTCGCAAAAAATAGAAATAGAGTCGAATTTGTTTTTTTTTTTAGTCGACTCTATTCCCTACAAAAATGGTAATAATGTCGATCAGTATTCGGCCTTATTTCCAGTCAGTGTACAATGAAATTTTGTTCGATGTTATTTCCGTTTGAAAAAGGACAATTCCACATTATTACCAATGAAATACATATTTGAAATTCATCTATGATCGGCGGGTAAGTGTGCAGCAACCACCCTGATTGGCCCAATTATAGGATTTGGGATGGGGTTCAGTTTGGGTGTATACAGTTTTTTTTTGGATTTAAATTCACAATTTTTGAGTGCACCGTTATGTAGGACCAGATAACAACACCAATTTCCATTTGCTTGCATGTGGAATTGTACCACTCTATTTCGTCATTATTACCATTTGGGTAAAATATATTCTGGTTTTATTTCCATATCTTTCTATTTTATAACCAATTATAAATTGCCCACTAAAACACGTTTTGCAAAAATTTCAGTCGCTTTTATTGCCTACTTTTTTATTCGACATTATTTTTTTTTTGGTTTAAGCAATAATACAGACAATGTATAATCGGTCTTATTTCCACCTCCATGGAAATAATGACGATCGACCAACAGTGAACCTATTGCTACAAAAGCCATATTGACAGTCATTAATTAGCTTCCGTTCTTAAAGATATTTCTTAAGCTGATAATTAATTATCATTTCTATGATCTTGGAAAAAAGAAAGGTAAGTGCAATTGGGCTATAATAAGAGGGTGAGGAAAATTCGCCTTTTTTAGGCAGAGACTGGACAAATGTTGTTGTCCATCCACTCGGAAAGAGACCAGTAGAGTATAACAGATATAAAAGCTTACGCAGTGGTTTTGCCATATATTAAATTAAATATGCATATATTTTACTTAATTTTGTATATAAAAAAATTCTTCAATTTCTGTCTAAACAGAATTAAATATACCAATTTTAAATATTTAATATTATAAATTTAAAGATTCGATATATTGATTTTTTAAAAAAAAATTGATTTGTTTTAAAATACAGAACCTTCTGTACAACAATTTTCATCAAAATCGGTTGCATCGCTAATGAGAGGTCGAAAATAAAAAAAAAAATCGGTTCCATGGCAGTTGCCACCCAAAGTGGTTGGCAATGGCGCAGTGGATAGTGTTATTGACTGCTAACTTAGGCTACGTCCTAATTGAACATGTATTACACGAGCGAGCGATGAGGTTTGGTTGGTCGCGACGCTAGTTGGTAGCGCTACTAAAATACGTGTCCTAATTGAAAAGTTTTGTGGGTGAAGATGCTGATTTATTATTTGAAAATTCATATACAACGGTTTTATCTGCTTGCTTTTTTTTAATTTGTTTACCACTTTTTCCCAGACTAGATATGCTTTTCATCGCTTTTAAATAAAAATCATTCCATAAATGAGATTTAAAAAATTTACTACTTACAGTTTGTTCGTATTTTATTTTAATTTGTCCAACGGCGCGACGAAAAAACAAACTTGTTTTATTTTAAGCCACCAAACTACTTTTCAAAGCGTCGGTCGCAAAAGCATATTGTTTGATTATTATGAAAAGCTTTTGTGGTGTAGCTTGAGCGATATAGAAACAAACATGTGCGACTGTGCTACCTCATCGCGCAACCGCGTTTGTGTTTGAAAAGGACACACAATAGGATTACTGCAGTTTGATATTTGTATCCATCGCTCGTTGCTTGGTCGTGCGATAGCTGCTAATTGGGATATTGGGTTAGACGTGTGGGTTCAATGACCTCGCTAGGCAGCATTCTTTCTGTAGCTCCAATTTTAATTGGATACCGCCCGTGGGTTATAATGAGACAGTTAAGACCTAATTTCCAAATCCACTGTGCCAATAAAAAAATCTTTCATATCTTTCTATTCCTTCTAACTATTTCCGTGCAATTCAGGTTGCATTTAAAAGACCTTAGGTCTTATAGGCATATATGTATTTAGAATTACATATTAATATTAATATTTAAACATTTTTTTAAACAAAACTGTAGACTAGGTATTTTAATAATAATAGTGCACTAGTTGCTTTTTTATCAAAATCGTTAGTGCCTTTTTGGAGATGGGATTTAACATTTTTGGTCCAATTTTTTGTTTCAAATGCAAAACTTACATATGCAAGTTAAAACCTGCAGTAACTTTGTCTAGGATCTATCATACATCTACTTTAATTCATCTCATAGCTGCACGAAACACATATGTATCTATTTTCATTGTTTAGAAAAAAAATTTGTACACTCGATCTTTCTTTACAATTACCCTTGTTTACCCTATTAGACTTCGGAATTAGAAAGAATTAGAAAAAAAATTAAATTCAATTCTCTGTTAGTCACTCATGTGAATTTAGCATATACTTTATAACCACGTCATTTCCATTTATTTATTTATTATTCAATCTACGATAGTTAATTCCACAAATTTGCTTAATGCTAAATTTACAAGTAATTACAAGTAATAGTATTATGTACAATATATTTAAAATGGATTATTTTGTAATAAAAAAAACAATAAAGATTGAAATTGATATCTTGATAAATATACAATGGGGAACTTCAAAAATGAAATGTCTTGGCGCGTAAATATTAATTCAAGAGATTGCATTCCTAACAATAAGCACCTACTATTATAATTAAGACGTGCTCGTACATTACCATTTGTTGCGAAAAACTATAAGTTTTTTAGTATCCGGATTCCAAATGATGGAGCAATATTCCACAAATGGTCGAACAATAGTACAAAAAATTGTTTTCAAAGTGTACGGATCTTTAAAGGCTGCGGAATTTCGTTTCAGAAAACCTAACATGGAATTAGACTTTATATCAACATAAGAAACATGTGACTCAAAATTTAGTTTATCATCAAAAACTAAGCCTAGATCTTTTATATCACGTCAAAACAGAGCATTTTGATAAGCTAAGCTGAAGGTTTAGTTTACTCTAAGACACGAAGTTTGAAATATCATGTTGAAACGCAACACAATCATTATAATTATTTATGACCTTGAACATTTTTATGTCGTCAGCGAAAATTAAGCAGAAAAGACTGACGGCAAATCATTGATAAATAAGTCAAACAACGGTGGACCTATATGACCTCTTTCGGGAACACCAGTGTGAACTATTATCGACTTAGATACCAGATCACCAATTTTAACAAATTGTTTCCTACCAGTTAGATCAGAACTAAACCACTTTAGTAGGCTCCCATCAAAGCCATATAATTTCAATTTTTTAATTAAGATTAGGTGATTAAGCCTACTGAAAGCTTTAACGAAGTCGGTAATAAACCACGTCCATTTGACATCGCTTTTTCACTGCTTTAAAACAAAGATTAGAAAAACAAGCCAAATTTGTAGTGGTTGATCGACCATTTAGAAAACCGTATTCGAAATATCGCATTTTACTACAGGGTGGCGCAGGAATAACTTTTTTTCAGTGTGAGTAATCGGCATATTTTTTTTATTTTATAGGCTACTATTTAGATTTATCAAAATAAATGCTTGGGATACTGAAAAAAGGATTTGGATAGTGCAGCAATACCATTCTTTGCAGTCTGTCATTTCCGTCCAAAGGTAATTTAGGCTGGAGTTTGGCGGTACTCCCCCGAGTAGATGGACCATTATGAGGCTGGTGAACATGTTTGCCGAATCTGGAATCATCGAACCAAGACCGTATAATCGAGATCCCAATGTTTGCGCTCAGGATACAATCGTGGCTGTTGCATCGCCAATACAGGCAAATCCAAGTGTTTCGACTCGAAACTTATCGGGCCAAATTGGAGTTAGGAGACGGTCATTACAACGGATACTTCATGATGACTTAAGCTTGTTTCCGTACAAAGTCAAAATTATTAAACCCTCAGGATTTGCCTGTTCACCTGGAATTTTGCCAAAAAATGATTGCAATGGCCTAAGAAGACATCACATTGATAAATTGTTTGTTGACTTAAAGGGCAATGTTAACAAGCAAAATTGCCGTAAATGAAGTGAATCCAGAAATGCTCCATGAGACGGAACTGCACCCAGAACGATTCACTGTGTGGTGCGCAGTTTCATCAAGGTGTATTGTCGGGCCATATTTCTTTGAAGAAAACGGTGTAACACAAACTTTCAATAGGGACCGTTATTTAAAGATGTTGAAGAAGTTTTTTTTTACCCAGAACGTCGCTGAATACGTATCCCTTTCAGCAGGATTTGGTTTAAACAAGATGGAACAAGTGCACATGTAGCCACAAAAGTTATGGCGGAGCTCCAACGAAAATTCCCAAACAAATTGATATCCAGAAACTGCACTTTCCGCTGGCACTCAAGGTCACCTGACCTGACTGCACCAGACTTTTTTTTATGGGGTTATGTTAAGCAGGAAGTGTACAAAACGAAACCCAGGAATTTGACTGAATTGAAGCAGTCCATTAAGACAATAATTGAGGCGATCCCAATTTCAACCCTTCAGGCCGCAATGAACAATTTTCTGATCAGGTGCCGTGGATGAGTGTGGAGGTCATTTGCGGTCTATCATCTTTAAAAACCATTAGTTATTTAAAATAAAATTTAATTTTTAATCCAATAAAAAAAAATTAATGAAATACATCGATTAAAATAAAAGTTATTTAAATTTCTTATTGTAGCACGATTCGTGCGCCACCCAGTATATCATATAATTTATTTTGTACTATTTTATCGAAAAGCTTCGGAATTGTAGAATGTTTACTTATTGGGCGGGTCTCCGGATTTGAAAATTAGGTTAAGTTAAGAAACCTTCTATTCATCTAAAAAATTACCCCTTAAAGAGGATTTATTAAAAATAAATTGAAGTAGAAAACTTAAAGATTTAAAACAATGTTTTAATACAATAGCAAATATACCATGAAAATCTGGTTTAAAAGATAGGTTTCAGGTTTCAGTTCACATAATAAAAAAATCTTCTAAATTACAATTTAAACTACAACAATCTGTTATAGGAGCTAAGTTCTTGCAATCGTAGTTATTGCCAACAACCAAATCCGTAGTATTAGGTATGTTTCTTTACTCACCTTCGGGATCACTCGGGATCCCAAATTAACCAAAAACGTGTTTCTTTACTTTTTCTGGCAAGAAAATGGTAGAGCTTTTGACTTTTCTTCATTTTTTTCATTTCCCCTCCAGCAAGAATCTACCCGAACATTTAAGCTACTGCATTTTCTTGCTTGTCAAACAAGAAATCAGCTGATCGAATAATTTCAATTTCAATTTGTGAAGTTGTGTGATTCAAACTCTTTTTTAAAATTTTAAGAAGAAGAAAACCAAACGATTGAACATAATATAATAATAAATGCATCTCCAGGAGGGTCATTCCGTAATTTTCAAAATGATAATCGTCAAAACGATGATCGTCGACGAGATCGTCTTTAATTTGCTTGACGTAACTCAACCGCTATCGTCTCCTCAATCGTTTATAATTTGAGAGCATTTGGTACATTACAGAAACTCTCAAACTTTTGTTGAGTTATCAAATGGACTGCCATAAATGTCAATAAAGTTGTGTATTAATTGGACAAAAATGTAAGTTATTTTATTGTAATATTTTTTACAAATTGATATATATAAATGTAAATACATCAATTTATATATAGGGCAGCCACACAGTCTCAGATTGGTATTTTGACTCGATATATGGATGAACAACCGGATTTGTCACTCAACTGTCTTCGCATTGGTATTAATTGTATTTTCTCCCAACATGCGTTTTCATTTCCAGTTTGTAATACAAGAAAATTGCTGCGCCGAAACATTTTAACTTTAATTTGCAAATACAACAGATACACAAAAAAACAAGATGTCAAACTACAGTGGCTACTCAATTATTCAACTACAGTCACCTACAAGCTTCAAGATTAATGCAAGACGATACCTATTTAGCTATTGTCGAAATGCTATCATTTTGACGATAGCGTTTTGACGATTATCGACTTACGTGAAGCAAATAAAGACATCACTATAGTTCAGACGATATCGTCTGACGATAATCGAATTACGGAATGACCCCCCTGGTTCTTTTGGTAGAGCTCAAAATGATAAGTATAGGGTGATTTTTTTGCTACTTGGTTTTTGACATTTATATTTTTGACAGATCACACATGACAAATTCCACGAACATTTGACATTTCGATTCAGTATTGTTTGCCATTTCATCATGAATAGACTTACGCCTGAACAACGTTTGCAAATTATTGAAATTTATTATCAAAATTCGTGCTCTGTGAAAAATGTGTTTCGCAAGCTACGTCCGGCAAAATTGTCTTCAGCGACGAGGCTCATTTTTGGATAAATGGATACGTGAATAAGCAGAATTGCCGTATTTGGAGTGAAGAGCAGCCAGAGGCAATTCAGCAGCTACCAATGCATCCCGAAAAATGCACTGTTTGGTGCGGTTTATGGGCAGGCGGCATCATTGGGCCGTACTTCTTCAAGGACGATGAAGGCCGCAGGGTTACGGTCAATGGAGAAAGGTACCGTTCGATGATAACAGATTTTTTTTTGCCGAAAATGCAAGAATTGAACTCGGTCGACATGTGGTTCCAACAGGACGGTGCCACATGCCACACTGCACGCGAAACCATGCATCAATTGAGAGGCGAATTTGGTCAGCAGTTGATCTCACGTTTTGGCGCAGTCAATTGGCCACCAAGATCATGTGATTTGACCCCGTTGGACTATTTTTTGTGGGGCTATGTTAAGTCTATTGTCTATGGGGACAAGCCAAACACGATTGCTGCCTTGGAAGCCAACATTGAACGCGTCATTGGTGAGATTCCGGCCGAAATGTGTGAAAAAGTTTGCCAAAATTGGACCATCAGAATGGACCACCTGAAGCGTAGCCGCGGGCAACATTTAGGTGAAATTATTTTTAAAAAGTAAATGGCAGAAATTGATTTATCGATCCAAATAAAAATTTCATTCACTTTTTACAAGTTTCTGTGTTTTTTTTTGAATTTTCAAAAACCAAGCTCTTAAAAAATCACCGTTTACATATAAATTAAACTGTATTTAGTAAAAACATTTTCATACATGTTGAGTCCATCACATCTAATTTCTGTTGTTAAATGTAGCAAGTACCCAGAAACAACTAAAATGTATGTCTTTACTTTTCGTTTCTGGTGAAAAATCACAACAACAACATGAAAACGCTTGAGCCCAAACTTTTCCTAAGCCTTTTCTCAAACTTTACCCAAAAAGTAAAAAAACAGACCTTTTATCTTGAAAGCTTTCAGCAAACCAGTCAACAAGAGTTTGAGGGTCACTGAAAGTATCGTTATTGTAAACCATTATTGAGGGAAAATCAATAGATTTACGTTTAACATTCACAAATTTCCAAACCTTTTTTGGATTTTGCTTTAATTCAATCTCTGTTCTATGTAAGTACATAGTTACTAAAACAAAATTTTGATAGAAATGCATTAATCATTTTAAATCAAATAAAATTCACCTCTGTTCGATAATGTTATACAGAATATGTCAAAAATACTTTGGAAAAACAGAACTTGTTGGTTCGGCAGAAGTTTGTTATCTCCATGCGTAATGTTGTCACAAGATAATGAGTCAACAATTTTAATGTTTCATACGCGCACCTTGCTCAGGAAAACTCCAATGTGGGGGTATTTTGGATAAAAGTTGGATCGTTTCAATATTATCTGCTTTGGTATAAACTTTCCATTGCTCACCTTAACAGCCAATAGCAATTGTTTATCGATTACATAAGAAAATATTAATTGCAATAAATTGTTTGACCTCTGAAGCAGAAACAAATCACCTATTATTCCTAACAACTCAGCACATTAGTTGGAAATTCATTTTGTAATTATAAAAACAAAAAAAAAAAACTATCCCAACCATGTCGTCGTGTTATCACAAACTTAATAATTGCATTTATCATGTTCATGTGAAAAAATACTTTCTCTATGAATCACATCTCGAATTCAATTAGAAAGAAATAAGAAAACAAAGCTTACTCACCCCTGACACTAGGTTCTGAGACCAATTGCTGTTCCTCGTGTGGAATCATCTCCATCAATCGGGCAATATCCTTGGCGAGCATATTATCGACGACATCAAGCAGATGTGGCTTTAGTGTGTGGAACTTGGTGAAGTCCTGATGCTGGAGGTGGTCTTGCATTTTTTTCAAGTCCGGAAAGTCTCCGGGTGATATTTGATGTTCCCGTTGTAGCCGGTCGTACACTTGTCCCAGATTCTTAATCAATTCCTTCTTTTTGCTGTCCTTGCCGAACATCGAAGGCATGTCTTTGCGTAGTTCGGCAATTATGTACGCGTGCACTTTGGCCAGGCGCGCTCGTTTAATCAGATCGTTGAGCTTACGCAGGGCGGCATTTCGCGGTAGCGATTGCAAGTCCCTGAAGAGATCCTGCTCTTCGTCCTCGAATAGGCGACGGTTGGCATCGAATCGCAGAGGTTGATCCCAGAACGAACCGATATAGACACGGGCGACTTCGGGTGTTTGCAGTACTTTTCCCAGAGACCACATCAGCGCTCCATAAACCCTCATCAGCTGCTGGTGATCGATCATGTCGGCTTTGTTGAGGATGATGCGGATTTTGTCGTCGTGTCCACGTAGTGCCTCAATAGCTCGGCGGAACTCGTCAGATATGTCCAGTTTGTGCGCGTCGAAGAGCAGAATGATGCGATCCACCCGCTCGGCGAACCATTCTAGGACTCCGGTAAAATCGTAACCACGATCGATACGTTGTTTCTCGCCAGATAAGATTCCGGGAGTGTCGACAATGGAAATCGCTTGCAAAACTGGTGACGCCACTGTTGAGCATTGGAATCGGTTGAGGAATGCATTGCCATACTTGCTGAGTGGACGGAATTGCCTCTTTGGATCAACGACCAGCGCATTGCCAGGAATAACGCCCTCCTTATCGTCATACATAACAGCGATGAAACGATCTGTAGTTGGCTCCGGGCCAATTCGAATGCCAGGGAAATCCCTTTCGAGCAAATAACGAATGAATGTCGTCTTACCAGTGGAATACTGTCCGACTAGCAAAATCATTGGCTTCGCATCGAAGTCGGGATCTTCAAGTTTGGGCGAATGGAAATCATGGAACTGGTAGTGTTCCTCGAGGGGCAACAGTTTGCTGCGATAGATTTTCTTCAGCTCGCCGATAACATTCTCGACGACTTCTTGGTTGGCTCGCTCTCGTTTAAGGAAACTAAACATTGCGGGTCTTTTTTGCTGTCTGTCGTTAACGGTGACGGTTTTGTCAAGAAAAAATTGTTCTTGCAAATTGGAAAACACTACTTTTAAGGACAAAACTGAAATAAAAAAATAAAACTACAAACGACGAACACGCACACGTAGTATATTTTACACGTATTTCGAGAATTTCCGACTAATTCGCGCACGCACCAGCACCAGTAGCACAAACGGAAAAAATATGATAAAAATAAGAATGAGCCAACTTTTTCTGAGAGAAAAATGAAAAAAAATCTCCCTCAAATGCAAACGAAAGGCGAGAAATGACAAGAATATTGTGGTCGTTCCTCTTTTTTTTTCGATCGAACTGTCAGCGACAAGGAATTAATTGTCAGTGAGCTGCGATGGAGAAATTATGATACGGATGCCGAACTGATGACGTTGTCAAAAAATTAAAATTTCGAAGTTCGAAAGCAGGTAGATGCTTGAGGCATGAAGTTATCCAAAATATATTACGACACTTCTTTTCTTAAAAATTATTGACGTCATATGTGACACAAAATCCATGAAGGTGGCCTTACATGGATCTGCATGTGCAGACTTGAAGAAAAGTAGAGCGGGACCATAATATAAAACAAATATAAGAGTAAGATAGGGTACACACTAATAACTTCCTCGAACTCTGCTATAACTTTCTTGAAACATCTCACAATCGCATGTTCTTAGCGTTCAGGTATGTAGTTTTGAGAAGAAAATGTTCGCTATTTTCGCTGTTTTTAAGCAAACTGAGGTGAAGTGGTAAAAAAAACTTGAAAATTCGTTATCTGAACGGAACAAATTATGGTGCAGATGAAAATGATATAATGAAGATAAATATGCTCATCTTCACTATAATCTGCAATCTTCAGATTCATACTTCCTATAATCGTCATACATGCAGATGATCTCCATTTTGGTCTTCGCTCTCTATCGCTTATGTATGATTTTTTTATTTTGTTTCCTCTTTTTTTGCAGACGTCGATGCAGATGAAGATGAAGATATATGTAAAGCCTCATTTAATCCTCAAACAACAACCAACAACAATTTGCAGATTTAATTTCACATATGACGTCAATAAAATAATAAAAACAAAGAAGTGTCGTAATTGTAGTATGTAAATTATTAACTAAATGTAATTTTACCATTAGACTTTCTGAGATACTCGTAGGTGTCGCACACCTAGTCTGCGAAAGGCAGAAACTGAAATATTAAAACGAGATAAAGAGATAAAAGAAAAGTGCGATTGTCTCACTTTTCTTTTAACAGAATTCAATTCAAAAGAAGCTGCACACACGCGAGGAACCATTTTGTATGTCCGCCAAAAAGTTAAAAAATAAATAAAAAACAAATTGTATGAAATAAAGAAAAGCTAAATATTTATTGACTAAAAATCTTGTTTTCTTTGATTCATTTACTTGAGGTGTTTGGTAGAGTAGCGCCATTGCTGGTCAACTCTACTAGACATGAACGATGTTCGGATAATGAGCATGTCTAAAAAGCGATATAACCGCTTTCACATGTGAAAACTGATACGTCTAATAAAACATTTAAAAAAGCCAATTTATCTCGGAAAAGTGCAAGTTCGGATTCTTTAAATTTCGGTCATAACTCCCATAAGGCCCATTTCAACATCGAGTAAACTAAATCTGCAAAATGAAAATGGCAAAATGGAAGGAATCACACCCTTCACATATATTTGTTTTTAAAAATCGCAGAGTTATGATCCGCGATATCGATTTGTTCAAGTTACAAGATGGTATTTGAGTGCTTATCAAGCCGGACGAAAGAGTTTTGTTGCCAAAAGCCGTACAATCCGATTTTGGGAGAAGTGTTCCCAGTGACATTGGGACATTACTGGAGAAAAACCTGAGAATGAGCAAGTCAAAGATGGGCCTATTCCTTGGCGCAAACGTAATCAATTAACCATCCTTGCCGAAAAGGTCTCACGTCATCCTCCAAATTCTGCTTTTTATGTGGAGCACTACAACAGAAAAATCACATCTGCCGCTCATGTATGGACAAAATCAAAATCCCTTGGTGTATCTATTGGTGTACACAATAAGGGGAGGGAATCGTAACACTATGTGACCTAAAAGAAGAATAAATTCCAACATTTACCAATGGTTACGGAAGGTCAATACTAACTGTACCGTGGATCGAATTGAATGTTGACTCTGGAAGCAGACACTGTTGAATCGAATTCGGAATAAGTGCGTGGGTCTCGTTGAAAAGCAACGGGAGCGAAGAAAGTGTATCGCATTGCCACCTTTTTTCTTTTCTTCTGTGTGTAGAGAGATGATCATCATCAGTGTATACCAAAAAACTACTTAACCCTTACTTCAATCTAATTAAAATGACGAAAGGCAGATTAGCAGCTTTGCACGCTGCCCAATCCCACGACGAAGATGTCGTTCAGGATGATGGATGATTTCATTAATCAGATCGAAGAAATCCGTGAAATGATCGATAAAGTCCAAGACAATGTCGAAGAAGTTAATAGAAACAGCGCCATTCTGTCAGTGCCACAATCGGACGAAAAAAAACAAACAAGAACTCGAAGATTTGATGGGCGATATCAAGAAGAACGCCAACAGAGATCGTGGCAAGCTCAAGGGCATCGAACAAAACATCGAACAGGAAGAGTAGGCCAACAAATCCATTGCGGATCTGCGCATTCACAAAACCTAACACTCCACCTTGTCCAGGAAGTTCGTCGAGGTCATGACTGAGTAAAATCGCACTCAGACCGACTACAGAGAACGCTGCAAAGGCAGAATACAGCGTCAGCTGGAGATCACCGGTTGGGCAACTACCAACGACGATCTCAAAGCCATGCATGGAGCAAGGTTATCTGGCCGTCACTCAAGGCATTATCATGGATACCCAGCAGGCTAAACAGACACTAGCCGATATCGAAGCTCGAGACGCTGACATCATGAAGCTGGAGACGTCCATTAAGGAATTGCACGACATGTTCATGGCCATGGGAGCCATGGAAAATTATTGCATAGTCTTTAAAAAGAATTTGAACACTTTTTGTTATTTCAAGGTCATTACATAAATGTATTTATTTAAGTTTCTAAAATAGTAAATAGGTTATTTACATTTTCCTTTAGAAGGTACAATCATTTATTTTATTTTCTCGAAGCTATCCAGTTTTCTTTAATTACTTAAGCCTAGTACGCTGCTGATGCGAAACGAAAAATCCCATACAAAAATGACACGACGAAATCATGAACGAAAAATTTCGTTCTACTTTTCGTTTTCCAGTACGCTGCTGAACGACGAAATGTGTAATTTTAGTGGATAGCTGTAGTAGATTTCTTAGTACAATTCTCCACTCTTTTCGTTCTCAATTTAATTGACCTGCACATTAATTGCTTGCGAAATTTTGACATTTCATTTTTTTTATAAAAAAAAGTCAGCTCTTGTAATGCTTATTTGATTTTTCTTTGGCTTTGTGTTTTCTCTAGTGTCTGGTTTTTCTGTGCATTTCCTGTATTAAATTATTCAAAATACATTCAATTCTAATTTTGTATCAAAACCAATTTCAAAATCGACTAAACTAAATCTGCAAAATGAAAATGAGAAGTTGGAAAGAAGAACACCCTTCACATATCTTATCGGCGAACAAAATATAGCTGATCTTTATTTGGAGTGCTGATTATAACTAACTATCGACTTTTCTCATACCTAGTGCTAGTGCTTAGATTAAAAATAACCTATGTCCTTTTAAAATTAATTTATTTTAAGTGACTACTAAATAAAAATATTATAATCAAGATTCAGTAGTTTGTTCTGCAATTAACTGTCCATGTCATGATTTTTAAAATACATTTGTTACTCCGACTTTTAAATTCTATGCCACCTTTGACACCATATAAATATAAAAAAAACACTCACCATTTCTAACTACATACTTTCAACACATAAATTAACTCAATTGCCACAAAGAAAAAATCAAATCGACCGCCCGCTACTGGCAGTACGAATATGAATTTCCGACTGGTCGGGACAAGGAAGCTAAAGGTAAGCGGCCTTCCGCTGCACCAACGACAATTAAGGAAATCATCGTTACCACAATAATGTTTGGTTGCAAAAAGGCCATCTTAAACGATACCCACCTGTATTTAGAAAGCCTGTTTCCGATCTCATTGATTGGCGATTTTATACCATACCCCAGAACTTATTTTTCAAGTTAAGATAATCTGTTTAATGTTTACTTCGTGAAAATCGGCACGGGATGGACATTGTTATTTAGTCTACAATTTCAGGTGATGACCTCGCTAGTCCTTTGTTGTGTTGATAGAAAGAAGATGACGACAAATCACTTACCTCGCATTGCCATCGCTACCTTCTTTTTCTTTTCTGGACGAAGTTTTTTTTTTTTTAATGTATATTGAACCATCGTATGGCAGATGCCCTGCTCGTGAATTTGATAGCAAATCAAGCTGCTTGCAAGCTGGTCACTTGTCAATGGGATTTGACATATAAGGCCATGCATTTTTACTATTCATTCGATGTTAGTATTAATTGAGGAAGCAAGACCTATAGTTAAAATGGGAATCGATCAAAGAGCATTCGCAGCGTAGCAGAGTGGTCAAGTACAAACCCACTAAGAAAACTCACTGATGAACAAGTGAAAATGCAACCCGTTCCAAAAATATATTCTAAAAGCTATTCACTGTTCTCTTGGAATATATAATCTGAAATTACTTTGAAGTGTATCTTTGGAACGGGTTATCCTAAAAACTTGGTTGATACCTTTTTGTAATCTACTACGGGTTGTCCAATAAAGGCGAGCGATATCTTTTTAGAATCAGCACTTCATACTTTCAAAGGAAGCATCAATAGTTTTTGCAAAGAAGTTGTATTAAAAAAAATAGCTCCAGGAATACGCATACATCATTCTAAATATGCGTATTTCAAGAGTGATTTTTTGCAATAAGGCTTCTACATAAATACTTTTGATGCTGATTTTGAGAGCATCAAGAGTAGATTACAAAAAGGTATCAACCAAGTTTTTAGGATAACCCGTTCCAAAGATACACTTCAAAGTAATTTCAGATTATGTATTTCAAGGTGAACAGTGAATAGGTTTTGAACTATATCTTTGGAACGGGTTGTCCAATAAAGGCGAGCGATATCTTTTTAGAATCAGCACTTCATACTTTCAAAGGAAGCATCAATAGTTTTTGCAAAGAAGTTGTATTAAAAAAAATAGCTCCAGGAATACGCATACATCATTCTAAATATGCGTATTTCAAGAGTGATTTTTTGCAATAAGGCTTCTACATAAATACTTTTGATGCTGATTTTGAGAGCATCAAGAGTAGATTACAAAAAGGTATCAACCAAGTTTTTAGGATAACCCGTTCCAAAGATACACTTCAAAGTAATTTCAGATTATGTATTTCAAGGTGAACAGTGAATAGGTTTTGAACTATATCTTTGGAACGGGTTGTCCAATAAAGGCGAGCGATATCTTTTTAGAATCAGCACTTCATACTTTCAAAGGAAGCATCAATAGTTTTTGCAAAGAAGTTGTATTAAAAAAAATAGCTCCAGGAATACGCATACATCATTCTAAATATGCGTATTTCAAGAGTGATTTTTTGCAATAAGGCTTCTACATAAATACTTTTGATGCTGATTTTGAGAGCATCAAGAGTAGATTACAAAAAGGTATCAACCAAGTTTTTAGGATAACCCGTTCCAAAGATACACTTCAAAGTAATTTCAGATTATGTATTTCAAGGTGAACAGTGAATAGGTTTTGAACTATATCTTTGGAACGGGTTGTCCAATAAAGGCGAGCGATATCTTTTTAGAATCAGCACTTCATACTTTCAAAGGAAGCATCAATAGTTTTTGCAAAGAAGTTGTATTAAAAAAAATAGCTCCAGGAATACGCATACATCATTCTAAATATGCGTATTTCAAGAGTGATTTTTTGCAATAAGGCTTCTACATAAATACTTTTGATGCTGATTTTGAGAGCATCAAGAGTAGATTACAAAAAGGTATCAACCAAGTTTTTAGGATAACCCGTTCCAAAGATACACTTCAAAGTATTTTCAGATTATGTATTTCAAGGTGAACAGTGAATAGGTTTTGAACTATATCTCTGGAACGGGTTGTCCAATAAAGGCGAGCGATATCTTTTTTGAATCAAAACTTCATACTTTCAAAGGAAGCATTAACAAAACCAAAAGTAGTTTTGTCACCAAATTACTTTTAGATTTAATTTTTGTCACCAAGTTTCCTTTATATATAATTTTTTTGAAATAATTCTTGGACTTGAAAATGGTATCCGGAATTAGTAAGAAACCATAATTTAGAACTCATAACCGTTTACACCATTCCAATGAAGGACGTAGTTTTCGAATTATAGAGTGGTTTACCTTCCTATTTAATTGATTTTCTTAAAATTGATAGAAATTTCATCAAATCGGTAGATAAACCAGTTAATAAGTCCCAAAGTATTTGCTTAATTTCCATCATTTAAACGGTTCTGAGTTTTATTTTAAATCCTCTATGTGTAACAAGAACAATTTTTAAATCCAAGATTTATTTCAAGAAAATTACATATAAAAGTAATTTGGCGACAAAAAATTTTCCATCTAAAAATAATTTGGTGACAAAATTACTTTTTTTTTTACAACTTGTCATTTGTTTTTGACAGCTTACAGAACTCTCCGCAAATATTTTTCCGCTGTGGTTTTCGTTAGCATTTCGCTCTCCTAGTGGAGACCACCGAAAAATTTCGTTTCGCATCAGCAGCGTACTAGGCTTTACAGGGTTTATACAGTGTGACAGTATTTTTCTTATATGTAATTATCTTATCGGCGAACAAGATTTAGTCAATTAGGGACAATTTGTCGAGTTCAAAACATTGGAGGGTCTAATCTTTCTCACCGATCGGTTTTTAAAAAAATCACGTCTTATGCGTTTCCATTTCGTTTAGTGGAAATATTTTTGAATTTGACTACACTAAGAAGTTTGCCATGAACTGTTGGGATGTATTATGATATAGATTGGGAGTACCCAACGAGCTTTGGAGATAGTATCTAAAGTGAATGCCAATTACACTGTAAGTGATAGTTATCCAGCAATTTGTAAAAGTAATTTGGCGACAAAAAATTTTCCATCTAAAAATAATTTGGGGACAAAATTACTTTTTTTTACAACTTGTCAATTGTTTTTGACAGCTCACAGAACTCTCCGCAAATATTTTTCCGCTGTGGTTTTCGTTAGCATTTCGCTCTCCTAGTGTAGACCACCGCCAAATTTCGTTTCGCATCAGCAGCGTACTAGGCTTAACACAGAAAGCCGTGTACATATAAATATTTGCTATTCCGCAAGGGTGCGACTATTTTCTTTCTGACAGATAACGTGTTTCCAAATAGGAAAATTTATTCACTTATATACTTATTAAAAGCTGTTCTCATCTTGCACCCAAATCTGAATACCTATATTTTCTGTTTGAAAGACTGCGCATTTATATTAACCAATTTGGCTTTCCGATTTTCAATCACTAAAGTGAGACGTATATAGTGGAGGGGTAGACAGAATCCATCAGGTTAACAAATGACAGAGTTATCGGCGTTTGATCCTTGTGATCTTCATACCAGTGAACTTGTTTAAATTTATTGAATTCAAGAGTGTGAAGATGGAATAAAGTTAAAACTCTTATACTACGTTTCCACTGACCACTAAACCGAGATTTAGGTAGATTTAGCTAAATCTCGTTCAAATCTTGAGGATCTACCATACAAATTTTAATCTTCTCAGATGAAGATTTAAAATAAATCTCATTTAAATCTTCAATCGAGCTACCCAATTTCATATCGAAATGAACGCATTCATCGGGAAAGTGATTTTTTCTCTTCGGTTAACACAGATGAAGCTGCCTGTCTCACTTCTACACCATAAGAGAAAATGAAACGATATATGCAATTTGAATTGTGCTGTCAAAATTAATCTACTTTTCGAGCTGTGGAAACACTTTGAGATTAGCAAATCTACAAGAGATTAAAGTTCGGTGGAAACGTAGTATTAATTATACCTAAGGAGTTTAAAACGGAAACGATGATTAAAAATTCTATCATGTAAGAGCAGAAAGGAATACCAAACGAAATGTTTTTTGGAACGCGACTTAATTATGGTCTCATTCAATAAACGAATTATAGTTATCCGGATAGGGTACTGGCGGAATAGTCAATGGCAAAAAAAATGGCAGATAAATCATTTTAAGGGAAAATATTGTTGAATGCTCTATATCAAATTGTTTTGTTTTCCCTTAAAGTGTCACTAGGTATATAGAGAAAGGGATGGGACACTTAAGAGAGATATAGCTGTAATACAGCTGATGACAACACAACTGCTGTAGAAAAAAAATCTTAAGCTATCCGAAAAACTTTGGTATACTTTTGTATCCCATGAGCAAAAGCAAAAACATTTTCACAAACCCATACAAATTTAACCTATTCGATGTTGGCTGTTTAGGAAATTCAGTGGACACTTACATATTTTAAGGAGACTATCCTACCGACATCTGAATGTACCCATTGTGTTAAGAGAATTATCTTTGTAATGCATTTATGAACCAGTCCCAATTTTTCGATGTTAAAACAGCTGCTTTTTGTTTACAAAACCGTCCAATAATGTGCTATAGATGATATAATATTTTTATTTTACATTTCATATTAAATTAAGTAAGTTAACATGAGAATTACAAGCTCATTACTCAAGCCCAAAGCCTCAGTAGTTCTTACCGCTTATCTCAAACAATGCAATGAACCTCCATGGACATCTTACTTCGTTAAGGTAAGTGTATCCACTTCCTTGCAAACAATCATTTGGCTTAATAGATTTTCAGTTCAAAGATGTGGAAAACGATCAATATGGACGTTCCCACTTCAATTGGACATTAGATACCGGAACTAATTATCACATCCTTCGAACTGGTTGCTATCCCTATTTGAAATATCATTGCAGTAAAAGAGAATATCAAAATCTGTCACTGGAAGATAAATTCTTTAGATTTCTCAAGATTATCAATTTTGGTAGGCAATGAGAGTGTAGCACTTTGTACTTAAATTTTGTTTATAATTGAATTTTGTCGAAGGTCTGCCCATGTTGTTCTATGGTTTAGCTGCAATCCGTCTCATTAGTCACAAGGAAATTGTTCATGTTGATGAAAATACCAGCGTTCCCATATATTTTCTATACGAAGAGGACAAAGGTTCTCGGTTTTGACTAAATGACAATTATTCTATTCTCTACGCAATAATTTAATATTAAGATTTATTTTTTATTGAAAATTCGTAAATAAAAAACATTGTATGTATAACGAAGAGCTGTTTTAATATTAAAAAAGCTACAAAACCTGGCTTCGAAACTGAGTGCCTGTAAAGATGCAAAATCTTTTTGGAATTCTGTTCGCTTTTTAAATGGTCAGAATATATTCCTGTATATTCCCAAATTAAACAAAAGACAGAATTCCAATCCCCCTTGGTTTAATAAGAGACTATCAAATCTCAAAAAATAAGTCCTACAAGATTTATAAAAAAGATAGGAATAATATAGTTAATAATCAAAACTATCTCACCCTACAGAAAGAGTTTGATGTTTGAATAAGGTAGACAGTAAACATTTTTGGAGTTTTATTAACACTAAGAAAAACTCCACAGGTTTACCGAACTGCATGGAGTTTTCTGGAATTCTAGTGGTTTGTCCACAATTAGTAATCTTTTCGCTGATTATTTTGAATCAGTGTATACTCTTACGCAACTCAGTGTTCTTCCAGATTTTACCCAGGCTAATTCAGTTGAAATTGGTAACATGGTATTACAAGAAACTAAAGTATGTGATGCTCTAAAAAATTTAGACGAAAATAAAGGAGCCGGTCCAGATGGAATATCTCCTAAGGTTATAAAAAGATGTGCAAATCGCTAGCATTACCTCTCTGTTTAATATTTAATATGTCTCTATAAACGAGTCACTTTTTAGAAGAGTGGAAAGCATCGTTTATCTCTCTAATATTTAAATCGGGCTTGAGACAAAAAGTTTGTAACTACAGACCAATATGTAAGTTATCTGTAATTCCCAAAGTTTTTGAAAAGATTGTTTCTGATGAACTTTATTTTGTAACTAAACACATAATAGCGGATTCTCAATATGGTTTTGTGTCAGGTAGATCCAGTGCTACCAACCGTACTATCTTGTGTAACTCTCTTGTTAAGGGTTTCGATAGCGGCATTCAAACAGATATTGTGTTCACTGACTTTGCCAAAGCTTTTGACAGGGTAAATCATTATGTTCTTCTTCATAAACTTTCAGTGCTGGGTTTTCATTCCCATTTATAAAAATGGACATTTTAATATCTCACTGAACGTTTCCAGTTTGTACTTTTTATTAACGATATTCCAGAAAATCTTAAATTTTCAAAATTTTCAAATACATTAAATCTGTCAACGACTGTCTGTTACTACAAAATGATCTCGATAGATTAGCATTATGGTGTGATAAAAATTAACTTTTTTTGAATGTGTCTAAGTGTCAAAGTCTTGAGTGTTTTAGAAAAAACTCTCCAGTTTTGTTTGATCATTAAATAACATCGTGCTTGAAAGGGTATATCAAAAGAAAGACTTAGCGATCATAATCGATCAAAAGCTGTCTTTTAACTATCATATTGATTTCATAGTGAATAAAGCGTACAAAATGCTTGGATTTGTGAGAAGGAACACTAATGAATTCTTAGATCCTTACAAGCTCAAATGTCTGTACACAGCCATCGTAACACAAAAATGTACAAAAACGTACAAAAAAGTTTTACTAGGTACGCTTTTAATAAGCTCAACTTGAATATCGAAAGACCTCCTTATAATGTGAGGTGCCAGCTCTTGATTTGCAAACGCTTGAGTTAAGAAGAAGGTACTTTTCTATAATGATGATTAAAGATATTTCCCATCCAGAAGTCTCCGAATGGGTTTCCATATTGTATATGGTTTTTCTAGAAGTAACTATGGAAGAAATGAACCATTATCTCGTTCCATCAAAGAAACAAATGCTGTATTAAATTATGTACACATTTTTAAACAATGTTCAAGAGATTCTTTAAAAAAAATGTCACTCATTTTATTGCTCTATTAACTTGTAATTTAATAGGGTTTTCGGTTGGTAAATTTATATTTTGATCTATAAATTGATTTTATTCGTAACGGTTCGAATACGCTTTCAGATTGATTTTTATTTGCTATAGTATTGGTGTATATTTGTGTCTGTGAACTAGCTATCCTTATCAGCTGTCTTGTCAAACTGATGGATGTCAATTATAATGCATATAGTTATGGCGTTTTTATTTGGCAATCCGGAATTCTTCTCTCCGATCCGGGATCCCAACTGAACACTTTTGTATGATTCTGACGATTCTGAATTTTAATGAGATTGTATGTGTGAAAATAATTGTGTACGTGAGAATATTCAAATTGAAAAAAAAATGTTTGTTGCACAATTATGATACAAAAAATGACAACAGTCGAGTTTGACGTTCAAGTATATGAATGTGTGAGTGCTTCTGGTTCTGAAGCAAAATTATCTTCTTTTCAGAATTAGAAATGTCATTTTTTCCCAAGTGAACGCTTTCAGAAGAGTCCGGAAGGCTTCTGGATTGCCAAATTAAAACGACATTAGTAAAAGGGGGATAGATCTGCCGAAAAATCCAGATCTGCAAAATTGATTTAAAATCAAAAAATAAATCAATCTATTTGGCCAATCGAAGGCAAATATTGTCAAAATCAGTTTTTTGACAGATCTAAATCAAAAATAAATTGATTTGTGTTACCAAACGATAACCACATAATTGTTCATTTTAATTTATTACCATTGATGTACATATTGTATCTTTATTTAACTTTTTTTTTTAATATTGTTTTAATTTTTTATATTATTTATTTATGTGGTTGTAATCTGAAAGGGGCAAAACTCTGTTTGATGATGATGAAATAAACTAAAAAAGAATAATAATAATACACTTTCGATTGATGTTAATTTCATCGTGACTTATTTTGAAAAACTTCTGTTGCCCAATCCAAATTTTAACATGATTAGTTTTGCCATCCCAAATGTTCCCATAGAAGAACTAGATTCCTCATTTACAATGATGGAATTAAAATCATCTCTGATGAAAATGAAAAATAACAAAGCATCTAGCCCTGATGGTATTCCAGATGAATTCTACAAATATTCCACTCCTGAGTTTTTGGAATACATCTTAAGTTTCTTCAATAGGTTATACAATGAGGAGAAGATTCCTAAAAAACTTTAGGTGCCCCAAAATATCAGCTATCTTTAAGAAAGGCGATCGGGATCAGCCGCAAAACTATAGAGTATTGCTGTGTTAAACTCATTGAGAAAATTGTTTTCACAATTACTTAAGGCTTACAAATTGGGTTGAGCAAAACAATAATAATAAGTTGCTGCCAAGCTGGTTTTCGCGTAAATCTTTCGACTCTAGATCAAATTTTTGTGTTAAACACAGTGGCGATTTGAATTAGTTTGAAGAGAAAGAAATGTGAATTTACAGCAAATAAAGAAATTAAAAAAAAAACAAATGTGTTGACGTTTAAAAATTGGCAGCAAATTGCGCTCAAGCTGTTCCAGACTTTTTTGGACTTTATTTCTCAATGAGAGAATTTTATCCCCACTTTCAAGTTTTGACAATCTACCAATTTCTGCCCAAAAAAATCTGGATCAGACCTTATTTTGTATTTTAGTGTTTCTAAATTAATTTATTTGTTCAACAAATATTTTTCAACACCAACTACGAACCGTTTTTTTTTTGGTTTATGATAAACGTCATTCTGACAATTGTAAATTTTCTGCCCACAAATTGCTGCCTACAAAAATTTATTGGGCAGGAATGGGCAAGAAATTGTCAGGAAGGGGAAATATTTTACTTTCTCAAGAGCGCTCTCTTCTGCCAAAAACTACTAAATTTGTAAGTCTGGAACAGGTTTTGTCAATTTGTGCCAACTTGCAGAGTGTGGATCAAACCTATAGACTATTAGCTGTGGATGGCAAAGAAAAGTCAAATTTTATAATTAAGATCACATATTAACCTATTTAATAGTTCAATATTTATACGGTCAGGAATTCGGAGGATTTTACATACAGATAAAATTGTACAGTGTTTTTGTTATACTTACAGCTTTTAATAACGGCTAATTTCTTGAGAAAGTTCTAACCCGTAAAACTCGGCTTACCGAAAAATTAGAACTTTATTGAGATCTAACTCAATTTTCAACAAGTTTAAACGCATTTGAACTCGAATTTAGAAATTTGTTTGAGTAAGAACTTCGATTTATCTGGACCCTCAAAATTGGGGGTCTAGTGCGTTAAAACTATAGGGGTATTCACGATCCGATGTAACAAGTCTTGTATAATTGTAAAATTTTATTTTTTTACAACAGACTGTGAACACACATTTATCTGTATATGTAGCAACACTGAAGCAAATGTCAAAATCTGTTTCACATTTGTTCTGAAGAAGGCTTATGGCGTTTTTATTTGGCAATCCGGAATTCTTCTCCGATCAGGGATCCCAACTGAACACTTTTGTATGATTCTGACGATTCTGAATCTTAATGAGATTGTATATCGTACTTAATCAGTTTAAAACAATTAAATCCATAAAGAAGAGTGAAAATTCGTGGTTTAGTCAACGCTTAAATGAACTTAAAATTCTAAAACGTAATGCTAAAAGAAAAGCTGTCTTCACAAATAGTTTTGATGACTGGTGTGACTTTAGAATGGTTCGTAATGCATTTTCTAAAGAACTTAACCTCGCGAAAAATAACTTTATTAAAAGATCTTTATCTAATTGCTCTAATCAAAAAACTATGTGGAAAACCCTAAAATCATTAGTGCTTCGTGAACGAAAAAGCGAAATAAATAAAGTTGAATTTGACGGAAAGTTTATTACAGATGGCAAAGAATTAGTAAACCGGTTTAACTTATTTTTTATTAATAGTGTTAAGAAAATTAATAATGAAATTGACTATGTTGAATATTTTAACCAAATATACTTTGTTGTTGAAAATCCCTTTAAGTTTAATGTAGTAACGGTAAACGATTTAGTGAACACAATTAAAGAATTTAACAATAAAAAAGACAGTGATTTACTTTCTCCAAAGTTACTACTAGATGCATTTGATGTAGTGGGCCTCCCTTTCTTAAAAATTATAAATGCATCATTTAAAGAAGGACAGTTCCCAAACACTTGGAAAAACTCAATCGTTACACCCATTGAAAAAATAAAAAAAACATTTAAGTGTGAAGAATTTAGACCTATAAACTCACTGCCAGTCTACGAAAAAGTACTTGAGAAAATTGCATATAAACAACTTTCAAAATACCTAAATGATAACAAGATAATATATGAGAATCAATCTGGGTTTCGTCAATCACATTCATGTGAATCTGCAGTAAACATGGTACTGATAGGGTGAAAAGAATCTATCTCAAAAGGTAAGAAAGTTATTTGCGTTTTTCTTGATCTTAAACGAGCTTTTGAGACAATTGATCCGATTATTTTGCTGGAGAAATTGAATAAGTACGGAATTATTGGCATTGAGCATGATTGGTTTAAAAGCTTTTTATTGGGACGTTCACAACAAACCAAAATTACCGCCGTTTTATCTGATCCTGAAGCAATTGATCTGGGAGTCCCCCAAGGCTCAATACTTGGACCACTACTTTTTAATTGCTACATCAATGATATGAACAAAATTTTGAAAAATAGTGAACTGGCACTGTTTGCAGATGATTCACTTTTGTATGTTGAAGCCGAAACAATCCAAGAATGTGAACAACTAATAAATGAAGACCTTGATGTTTTGAATTTATGGCTTAAAGCTAATAAACTAAAATTGAATGTTACAAAAACTTAATGTATGGTTTTAAATGATAATATTAATGTTAATATAGCAATAGATCAAGAAATGGTTGAACAAGTATTTGAAATTAAGTACTTAGGAGTTATTATTGATTATAAATTAAGATTTGAATCCCATGTGCAATATGTTTCAAAAAAAGTATAAAAAAAATAGGTTTCTTGCGAAGAATTCGTAATAAAGTAAGCACTATTACGGCTATAAATATTTATAATGTAATTATTAAGCCCCATTTTGAATATTGCTCTACAATATTATACTTAATAAATGGAAGTTCAATGAACACTCTGCAAAAACTGCAAAATAAAGCAATGCGTGCAATACTTAGATGTAATAAATATACTCCTATTGTAGTTATGTTAAATATTTTATTGTGGATGAATGTAAAATTACGTATTTATTTCAATGCTTTGTTTTTTGTATTCAAAATTAAAAATAACCTATTACCAAGATATTTGTCAAAACATATTCGTTACGTCAGAGATGTTCAACCGTATTTGTTAAGAAATGGAGATGATTTAAGACTACAAGCATTTAGAAGTACAAGATCTCAAAATAGCTTAATATATAAAGGATTAAAGCTTTTTAATGAATTGCCAAATAACATTAAACAAATAAGTAATAAATTTGAGTTTAAACAAGCAATAGTTAATTATGTAAAACAAAATATTTCATAACATCAATATATATAAAAGCCAATGCCATTGTAAATAACAAATTATATTTATATATTTATCATTTTTTAAATTATTGTAAATTGTAAATAGCAAAAATTACGCTAAATAAATACTTTTGAATTTGAATTTGTATATGTGAAACTAATTGTGTACATGAGAAAATTTAAATTCAAAAAAAAATGTTTGTTGCACAATTATGATAAAAAAATGACAACAGTTGAGTTTGACGTTCAAGTATATGAATGTGTGAGTGCTTCTGGTTCTGATTCTGATTTCAAATCCAGAAGCAAAATTCTCTTCTTTTCAGAATTAGAACTGTCATTTTTTCCAAAGTGAACGCTTTCAGAAGAGTCCGGAAGGCTTCCGGATTGCCAAATAAAAACGACATTAGTTTGTGTTAAAAAAATCTTACACCCTTGTATTTTTCTGTTACAATGGGTTCGGGTATTGTAAAAGTGTAAAAGTGTAAGACTTTGGCATTCAGTATATTTTGTTGTTGTAGTGCAAAAAAATGCTACACTTTTACAATGATACACGACCAGATACATCGGATCGTGAGTACCCCTTATGTTTTTGGTTCATTAGCAAAAAGTAAAATGTTTCGGTTATGTATATTCAGAGAAATCTGTTCTTATTTTTTTTATTTTGATTAAAAATTAGTGATTTTTGCGTTTGAATTTTAATATGCCCCAACGTGCAACTATTACTGGGACGATATTGATTTTTTTGACGATTTAGCTTGACGAAAATAACGTTCAACGAGGTGCTTCATTTACTGGCAAATAATTTGCAGCAAGATAAAATCACAGTTGCAATTAATGTTTTTTTTCTTTTCAATTTAAATCCACGAATTGGTGCTATTGATTGTACACATGTAAAAATATAATCGCCCGGTGGAGAGTTGGTAGGTTCATCGTATGTAAATATATATTTTTATATTGGAAAGGTTGGTTCTCCCTCAACGTACGAACTATTTCAATATATTTTGCTGGTTGGGCAGGCGCAGTCCACGATCAAAAGATTTTTCCAAACCCAATTGTATGAATTGGAAAACGGGTGATATTTACAGTACATTTTGTTCGGTGATTCAGAAATGAAAAGCACCTTTTAGCTAGCTACTGATGCAAATTTACTAATCTCGAATAATTCGCTCAAGAAATGTAGTAGCGTTTGGAATGCTATTACGTTTTGTTGATATCACGTTTTCGGACATACATATATGCACTCTTGGTTATATTATCAGAAGCTGTACGTACTTCGGCAATTTGCATCTACTCTTCCCTCTGCACCAGTGGCACGTATGTTTAGCATGTTTAGGCAACGCATCGATTGGTGCTTGCCATAACTCCAGCTGTTTTGCATTTAAGTAATCTTTTAATTTCCGCCTTTGCTAAATTTCAGATATTTTTTTCTTTCGGCATGCTCTAAGCTAAATGAGGTCATTCTAAACTGATGGTATTCAATTCCAAGACGATCACTTGGTACCAAACTTAAATAAGAGGTTGCATAGCTAATTTGTATCTTTCTGTTCCCAATTTTTTCCTCCTTGCCTTTTATACTTAATAGGAGTTTCATTGACATCAGCGAGTTTTCGTTTATTTTATTTATGATAGCTGTTTACGGGTGATTTCTTGGTTAAACTGGCAGCGAGATCTGCTTCTTCATTGATACGGGAACCCGCATTACGTTGTTGTTTGGATTGGCGATAGCTTATAAATCAGAGAGTGCCGTCAGAACAGATTATCGTTTTTCACCATGTTTTGATGGTCATGAGATAGCTCATGGGTTCAGCTGTCAAAATTGATGTGAAATCCCAATGGTTAGTCCATTCTCTAATGTCGATCGTTACTGCGAATGATGTGTTTTTTTAGAATCTTTAAACTGTCGTTAAAAAAAATGTCCATCCTTGGTTATGAATATCTGGTACGACACTTGAAAATAGAGTTAGTAGATAGAATATATGTGTTCCGGTAACTGCAGCCTTCGCATCAACACTTTAACTCCTCCTGGAGCATAGGGCAGCAACAGATTCCCTCCATCTATCTCGGTTCACGGCATGGTGCCTTATCTGAGCCCACGAATGAAAGTTAAAGGAATGAGCTTCATTAAGTACAGTTGACCTCCATGTTGTTCTTGGTCTACCAACTCTCATTACACCCTGAGGATTTCACCCGAAGGATTGCTTTGCTATGTTCTCGTTTGGTTTCCTCAGAATATGGCCAATCCATTGCCATTTTCGTTGTCTAATGTCAAGATCTACCCTTCTCTGGTGACCCCAATCCCACAGCTCAACATTTATTATGATTTGTGGCCATCGAATCTTGAGAATGTATCGAAGACAGCGATTGATAAAAGCCTGTAGCCTGCTCGAGATGTCGGCGGAGCTTTTCCAGGTTTCACAGGCGTACAGGAGGACGGATTTCACGTTGGACTCGAAGAGTTTTAGTTTTGTGCGTAGCGTTATTATGCTGGAGAAAGCAGTCCAAAAGCACTACGAGCTTTGTTTATCCTGCTGACAACATCAGATTCCGTTCCACCATCAATTGATAAAATACTGCCTAGGTAGTTGATTGATAGAATGATTTGTGTTAATTTTTCTATATTGATCTAGTGTCATAATAATAGATTTTGGCTTAAAAGGCCAATAGAAGTTATATCCTCTTTGTTGGAGCTTAGTTAATTATATATTTTTATACAATTTTATATTTGTTATAAATGTCGCATTAACGTTAGAAAAAATAATAGAATGTATTTTTGAATTTAAAATTGGCCCTTGTTTTATACCAGTCATCATCTTTTGTTTAATAAATTTAAATTTCGCGTATTTCGCCATCTTTATTTTAATAATGAATTGACCTTAAAACTTAACAAAAAGTCTCTCGTCAAAATTTATAAATTCCATTTACAAAAATAAAATACAAACATTGTCTATCCAACCCTTAGGGGAAATTCTCCTCGTTTTGATTTCAAATTATGGGTCGTTTATATTTGGTGATTTTTCAGTTTGCCATACAGATTTTTAGTCGTTATTTTTTAACGAATAAAAAAATCTTCCTTTGAACTTAATCAAACGTTAACATCGCTTAACGCAGCAACCAGGGTCGTTCCTATTCTTCGCAAAAAGTTGTCATAAGAAATCCCTGGTTGACGGTTATTAGGATTCGGAACTTTCACTCGGTTTGTTTGAAGTTGTTGTTGCTTAGCTTTGTAGTGCTACTTTTGGAGCATTTGGAATAAGGTTTTCACATTTTTGGTTTTTGGCCTTTGCGACATCCATGTTAATTGCTGAGATTTTGGAGAAAACTAATTTTGGAGTTAATTTAAATGTCAAATATTCTATATGTATAACTGAAAGACCAGCTTCAACCATTCTATTTTCTGAAGGTGTTATTAGAAAGGCATTAAATCATCTTCTTACTGCTTCATGGTATAGAGGTTTGATATTATTTGGGTTTGCTTTAAAGTATCTGCCGTAAATATAATATATTATTAACGCTTAATTTAGAATCTACTCGTATTATATAACTATAAGCAAAAGACTGATGGAGCTGTTGTAGACTGGCACCTCTGCTTCCGAGTCTCGGAAAGTGGTAGTTCTAGACTGCGACAGTACCATTAATATTCGATTTTTTTTCTCCAATTGAATTAAACAGTCCTATCAATATTCTTATAAACCTTCTTGTAGCTAGTGCTGTTTATTTATATATAATACTAATAAGTAATAAAAATAAAAGTATTAATAATAATACTAACAATGATAATAATAATGGCGCAAAATTTTAAACAACCCATTGTTAAGGGCTTAACATTTTGCTAATTAGCAATTTCCTAAGTGCTTATTGATTGAATAACTATTTCAAAAATTTTAAACCTTTTCTGAACTAGCAAATTGCTAATTATGCAGAAAGCTGAGCATTTGTAGGGTTTGAATTTTGATGAACACAATTATTGTTGTTATGCGTTGTAAATTAATTATATGTTGATGAAAACCCAACACGTGCTCTAAAAAGGTATTAGTTATTTCTATTTTCATTATTTTAACTTCATTATTACAAAAAAAAAAACAAAAAAAATTGTGCACCAGCAGGACTCGAACCTGGGCACCCCGCGTGCCAGGCTAACATACTATCAGATTTCTAAATGGATTTAGCAAATTGCTAAAAGTTAAAGTAGCCATTCCGTGTTTTTAACTTTAGTAAAATGTTAAAATCGTTCAAAATTAGCTCAATCATCTTTTTAGCTTAGTAAAATGCTAAAAGTGGCTTTAACATTTTACTAAATCGTTTAAAATTTTGCGCCAATAATTTTAACTATATGCCAGTAAGACCTAAGATCTTTTAAATGCAACCTGAATTGCACGGCACCAGTTAGAAGAATAGAAAAATAGGAAAGTTTTTTTTTGTTGGCACAGTCGATTTGAGAATTAGGTGTTTACTATCTCATTTTAACTCACAGGTGGCATCCAATTAAAATTGAAGGTATATAAAAGAAAAGAATGCTGCCTAGCATGGGAATCGAACCCACACATCAAAGTTAGCAATCAAGCACTATATCCACTGCGCCATTGCCACCTGCCAAGACTGCAAAATCGCAAAAACCGTAACTGACTGACTCACTCACTGAATGTCATCAAAATCATGGAGCACTTCCGGACATTGTAGAAACTTGTAATCGCACAACGGTAGACCTTATACCATTGTATATACATCTCTATAGTACTACTATGATTGTATATAGATATTAATAGTACTATCATGACGACGAAAGTCATCCAGCCTGCAATAAGTTCTATCATTGTATATACATCTCTATTGAGGACAGATTTTTTTTTTTGTTGAATGACAATGGAGGAAATGCCATTAGAATAGGCGCGTTATATGAAATAATGTTTGTTTATTTTAACAATCTTCTACTTCCAAAAATATTTCAATGAGATTAATTTCTAATCTTCTTTTGATGAGATTAAAATTTGTATGGGAAATCGTCAGTTTTCAGAAGATTTTTAAAGAGGATTAATGGTTAATACTACGTTTTCACCTACCACTTAAGCCAGATTTAAGTGGATTTACCATAAATCCTCTTTGAAATCTTATTGAATATTGAAGATTTCCAATACAAATTTTAATCTCCTTAAAAGAAGATTAGATATCAATCTCATTGAATTTTTCTTCGAAGTAGAAGATTGTCAAAAGAAACAAACCTTATTTTATAGTACGCGCCTATTCTAATGTCATTTCCTCCATTGACATTCAACAACAACAAAAAAAAACCTGTTCAACATAAGGTGCGTTCTTTTTGCAATCCCCGGGGGAATTGGTTGAAAAAAACGACCAAGGCGCTTAGTGAAACACTTGGTAGCACTATTTATTAATTTGCAAGATGACATTTGAAGAACAGCTGTAATGCAAGAAAAAAATAAACATTACTGTTTGCCTCATTCTCATTCTTCTAAAAATCATCGGGTTGATTTGTTTTGTGTAATTTCGATATATTTATTGAATTTAAACTACTTTTCTATTAAAACAACATAAAAAGAACCAAGTTAATTATTATTTATACAAAAAAATGTGAATCAAGTAATTTGAAAATTGAAATCAAGTATTTTGGAAATTGTTTTTAGCCGATGTGATTTTCTTTTAATTTAATTTTCACAAATACTTGAAAACTACCCCATTCGTCGGTCACTGGTGACATGATATTAGTGGACGAGTTGCTTATTCGGGCGGGACGCTCAGTCCCTATGTCATTAGGAATATAGGTCTGAGCAAGAGTAGACGACGATCCAGAAGATTGAAGTATGCCAAGGATGTAGCAGAGAATCTGTATTGGGTTGCTTCCGTGTACAACAAAACGCAGCCGAAAACAATCTTCTCAGAGAAACCTTTGTTTTGTTGTTCATTCAATTCTTGTTAATTGAACGAATATCAACTTCAGGAAATGTTTTTTTATTTAATAATAATTTTACAGTCAAGTTTTAATATACCTATAATAAAAATATACGCAAAAATGAAAATCGCTGTAGAAGGTTGTGCTCATGGCGAGGTGGAAAAAACCATAGAGGCAATACAAAAGCGAAAAATGTTAAAGTTGATTTGTTGTTGTGTTGCGGAATTTATATTAAAAGGTAGATTAGGTTAGGTTGACATGGCCGTCAGAAAAACAACTGACACACTTAGAGCAAATGCTCAACCAAACCAAACAAAATTGATAATTATCTGACATATCAAAATGTCAGTTTTGAAGTTTCTATACATTTTATCGATAACTTTGTGAAAAAGTTTTTGGCAGCACAGTTTTTAACCTCTCCAATAGCTAAGCCCCGAGAATTCTCTGGGTTTAAGCTAAGCACCCCCGGGGATTAGTTGTTGTTGGATTTAGTATGCAAATTGTTAATCCTACTCATCGTTTTTTTCGTCCAATTTCCCCGGGGCTTAGAAAAAAACACGACTATAATTTAATTTGTTTTTGTCTGGTGAAATTAGTGGTTGCCTTCGAATTCTGTATTGTTTATAAAAATAAAAGATGCAATAAAGCTAGAAAGACCAAAGCGGTGCCTCGAATTTGTAATGGAAAATATTTTAGCGACGAGTTGCAATCTCATAAGCAAGGTGGATAGTGCGGCTTGTCTTCTAGAGTCAATTTTTTTTTCAGATTGAGAGGGAATCCATTAGCTGGAAGTGTTGGTCAGATAAAGCTGCAAATATTGTTCATTCAGCAAGTTGGTTTTTCATTTTCCTTCTAGATTAGCTGTGTTTTATTGGAAAATTTATCCGCCGTAAGTTTATCCGTCGTAGCATTTTACATACAATTCGATACGGTCGATAAAAAGCTAAAGTAAAAGCTACGGTGGATGGCTAGATGACGTTTATTCGAGTCTCGAATTTGATTTTGTTAGTTTTGTTGGTACGATTGATAATTGGGTTGAATCTCGATGGATGTGTTCATGGAGTGTTATAATTATTAATTTCATTCCTAAGACAAATCGATCTTTTTGATTCTTTTTTTTTTCTTTTTTTTATAGTTGGCCAGTTTATATTTCTAAGATCTTAGATAATTCAATTTTTAATAAATTGTAAGCTGTTCTTCTGAAAAGTTTCTGACTTTTACTATTAAAAACTATATTCTTTGCTCAGTTATTTTCTGAAGTACGTCTAAAATTCCACCTATATCTGCAATTTTGCATATCCCTAATGTCCCTAATTTGAGAAGACAAACCGCATTGAGTGGAACTGCACTATAGAGGAACTGCTCGACACTGCGCCGCAAAATATTTATTCGTATGAAATTCTATGAGCTATTATGCCAGGCGCGCACATATGCAACTTACAATTTTGCAACAGTTTGGTTGCTAAAGTGAATACCATGGGCTTTTGCACATGCAAAAACTATTCAGTCCGCGATTCGAGCATCTTAAAAGTTTGTGTTTTGGCACAAATCGAACGATCGCCCCAAATAAGTTCTTCAGTTTGAATCACACCGAACTATAATGTAACTGCGTGCATATTAAATCAATATGTTGTCTGTGTGTTGGTTTATCTTGTTCATTGATTTTTAAGTTGCTTAAGCGCGCGATCATCGTTCAATTAGTGATTAAACTATTTCGTTTCCGAAAAAAATGCATGTGCGCGCCTGGCCTAAGCGCACTAAGCGGCAACTAAACTTCACAAATGTGCTTTTTCCGCACTGTTTAATGGACATTGGCCATGAACCATATTCGCTTCACTACATGGACATGGACTGGGCGTACAATTTTCCCATTGTTTTTTTTTCTGGACATGTGCATGGAAATTGCAAACCAAATGTTAACTATTTGTTCCTTAATCCGCGTATGTTAAGTGCAGTATGATCTCTGTTGAGAATAGTGAATTGAAAGCTAAACATACTCAGAAAATAAATATATAAATATATAAATTGACTTGAAAAATAAAACTCTAGCTATTGATCTTGAGGGGAAATGTAGGGGGAGTGAACAATTTAAACTACTTTGTGCTGTGCGTTCAAAACCAAGAAACATTAAAAGGAAACAAGCAAATTATGTTCCGGCAATTGTGCGTCCTCGTGTGAAAGGCATAGACGGTTTTTAAAACTATACAAAAATTGCCCTTTGTAAAAAGGGACTTGACCATAGTCTATGAACAAACCCATTTACTTATCATTTCCTTTCTATTGGTGCAAAATGAATGTTCGAATTTAAAATTGCAAATGCAGAAAAAGTGAACACAAGAAATAGGTTTGATACTTAAATTAAATATTGGTACGTTTTACTACTTTCTATTTTATATGAATAAAAGCTAATTATTGTTCCTAATTTTGATTTTTTAATAATTTTACTTTGCAAAAGACTCTTTAATTACTTGTGACTGCTGTGCAGGTGTACCATTTTTACAAAAATAAAAAAGCTACGGTCCATGCTACGGTCGATGCGTTTTTTTGGGCATTACTTACGGTACTATGGATAGATTCCCAATAAAACACGGCTAATATCGACTTCGTGTACTGGCCAGATTTCATGCACCAGAAAGATTATTACTCCTTGAATTTTAAAGGATAAAATGTTGGGATGACAATATTTTTAAGTTATTACTCATTTTTATTTATTGAAATTATATTGTTTTACTCTTGATATATTGACTTTTAAATGCAACGTCAAATGAAAACGTCAAACTAATCTTTTTTTCTGTGGTGAAAACACTTCAAGATTAATTTTTAATCTACTCAGTTTAAACCGGATTATCTTTAGGTGAAAACGTAGTATAATCCACTTAAATCTGGATTAAGTGGTAGGAGAAAACGTAGTATAAGTCCCCTTTCACAAAGGGAAACCAGTTGCTGGAAATTTTTTTGACGTTTTCCTTTAATTGCCTCGCAGGTTTCACACGAAGAAACTGGCACCAAGAAACTGAGGAGGAAACTGACAAGATTATGTTGAGCTCATTGGATTGCAAAGCAAAACGTCAAAAAATCTCATCAAAAAGTTGACCGTTGAGATTTTTTTCCTTGCCCTTACTTCTTGCCCTTCTCTCCGTCAAACTCCCAATTGCCGGCAACTCAGTTTCCTTGTGCGAAGGCAATCTAAGCTATCCGGATAGGTTGGTGTTGTTATATTCCAATGTAAGGACACAGCTGATGACAAAGCAACTGCTGCCAAAAAAAAAAATTCTACATGGGAATACAACAACACCAACCTATCGAATAGCTAATAGTTCTGTTATTGAATGAGGCCAATGAGATTAATTTCTAATCTTCTTTTGAGGAGATTAAAATATGTATGGGAAATTTTCAACTTTTCAGAAGATTTCAAAGAGGATTTATGGTTAATCCAATTAAATCTGGATTAAGTGGTAGGTGGAAACGTAGTATTATACTAGGTGAATTCCCGTACTTCTAAAAACAATACATAAGCTTTCAGTTGCCATGTGTATCGATATACAATTTGAAAAAATGGAATTTATAGTCTGGTCTGGGTTAATATAAATTAAAACTTGTGACATCATATTGGTTATTTTGAGAAATAATTTCATGTAAATCTTTGATAAACATTTTCCAAAATACACTTATTTTGACGTTTAAAAAAAGGCCTAAAATTATTGTTCAAAGCGTTCCCGTACTTTTATTAAACTTTGTTGTTCTCTGAGACATTTTTGACCCCACTCTTTCAAAAACGACAGTCTTCACATTTTTGTGCACAGAGTACGGTAATACACTTATAATTTTTTAGGTTTTAATTCTTAAAAATAAAATTATCTACTTAAACTAATATCTAATTCTGAATTGTTAAAATATGTATTAAAAATAGAATAAATTTAACATGTTTTTGGATTATCACATATCTCGTCATAGCTGTCGAAGAATAAGTGGCTCATTGATTTTTTAAAACCGTCCAAACCGCAAGGGCTTTCACAATTTAATATACTAACGAGTTTGGGGTTCTTCGATGTACTGTCTTCATAATAAACCATCTGTAATTGGTCTGAATTATAATCATCTTATGTATATGTATGCATTTTCGTATACTTACCCTAATTTCATATTGTTTAGGTAAACTTGATATTTCATGCAATTCAAAGACCAAAGCTGATGAAAAATCTGGCAGTGTTGAAGTTTGATTTAGAATTCCAATTGAATTCATCACATTCACCAAAGTTACATCATGCCCAGAGTAAAAAAATAGATTTCGGTTGGGCTTGAGTGTGTTATTAATTTTGCTTTCCATGTTGCCGTATACTTCACCAATAAATGCTCCCCCTCGGATACGTTTCATGTAGTCGTTATCTGTAAATACAGTGTAACTTCTTTCAGCTAAAGGCACTAATCGTTCTGGGTAAATTCCTTTAGTCCATTGGGGAAGCTGCATTCCCATGTCCGATTCAGCCTTAAGAGTGTTATATAAAAACTCAACATCAAGGACATTTTTAATTGGCTAAAAGTTATGTTTTTTAACATCTGGGAAAATGTATGTGCTTTTGAAAAATGTACCTTTCCAGTTAACACAGTTAAATTATGGTAAAGTTCAGAATTGTCATCATTTAACTGGGCCAAGTCTGGTGGAGGTTTTGAGTATATTTCTTCGAGCATAGTTTCATATTTGAGACATGGCTTCTTTTGAGCAATTAACTGTGAAACAAAAAACAAAAATATTAAAATGAAAATGAATTAAAAAAAAACTGAAACGAACTTACTGTATCGTCAAGACGAGGTACTGATGTAATTGACACTGGTTGCCATAATAAAGGAAGAACTGATGTACTTTCAGTTGGTGGCATGAAGCCAGCCAACATAGCTTGAGCACTCATTATGCATCGTTCTGCATAGCTACTACGAACAAACATATTATGTTGAGAATACATGCCATTTTGTGTAAGTAAGGAATGATATCGAAGACGTAAGTTTTGACCTAAGTTAAAGGCTTGTAACATGCCTCTCTATAAAAGAGAATTTAAATTTAAAAAAAAAAAAACGTTAATTTAGAATTTTCCTATAATTCAACACTTGGTCGTGTTACTAACGGGTGATCTTTTTGCTACTTGGTTTTTGACGTTTATATTTTTGACAGATCACACATGACAAATTCCACGAACATTTGACATTTCGATTCAGTATTGTTTGCCATTTCATCATGAATAGACTTACGCCTGAACAACGTTTGCAAATTATTGAAATTTATTATCAAAATTCGTGCTCTGTGAAAAATGTGTTTCGCAAGCTACGTCCGTTTCAGCGACGAGGCTCATTTTTGGCTAAATGGATACGTGAATAAGCAGAATTGCCGTATTTGGAGTGAAGAGCAGGCAGAGGCAATTCAGCAGCTACCAATGCATCCCGAAAAATGCACTGTTTGGTGCGGTTTATGGGCAGGCGGCATCATTGGGCCGTACTTCTTCAAGGACGATGAAGGCCGCAGGGTTACGGTCAATGGAGAAAGGTACCGTTCGATGATAACAGATTTTTTTTTGCCGAAAATGCAAGAATTGAACTCGGTCGACATGTGGTTCCAACAGGACGGTGCCACATGCCACACTGCACGCGAAACCATGCATCAATTGAGAGGCGAATTTGGTGAGCAGTTGATCTCACGTTTTGGCGCAGTCAATTGGCCACCAAGATAATGTGATTTGACCCCGTTGGACTATTTTTTGTGGGGCTATGTTAAGTCTATTGTCTATGGGGACAAGCCAAACACGATTGCTGCCTTGGAAGCCAACATTGAACGCGTCATTGGTGAGATTCCGGCCGAAATGTGTGAAAAAGTTTGCCAAAATTGGACCTTCAGAATGGACCACCTGAAACGTAGCCGCGGGCAACATTTAAGTGAAATTATTTTTAAAAAGTAAATGGCAGAAATTGATTTATAGATCCAAATAAAATTTTCATTCACTTTTTACAAGTTTCTGTGTTTTTTTTGAATTTTCAAAAACCAAGCTCTTAAAAAATCACCGTTTATTAGTGTTCATAAATTATTATAAGTATTTTCAAAAACAATAATTTGTATTAAATGAAATGCACGACTAAATGGAATGAATATGCTTTTGTGGTTTAAAACCTTAATGTGGCGAAATATATTTACGATGTATGGCAATGGTTCAAGAATGTGTGATGATATGCTGCTACAAAATACTTATTATTATTATTCCATGTTTTGTTTGATTTATTTTCTTGTTTCTAGGAAAAAAATACATAAATGCATGTGATTTGTAAGTTATTTACATGTTCAATATTATCTATTTAAAAACCATAAAAATACCAGATTTCATACTTTTCCATATGATATTTGTGCGGAAATTTCCTTAAACAAATTCAAACCCCAACTTCCGGTTTGGACAAAAAACTTGAAATATTGTTTATTATTGTTGCAGTTAAGTAGTTAAATAGGTTCAAATAAGGCTTAAAAATTTACGTCACCGATTTCGAGGGATTAACTGAGTTTCAAGTACCTGCATTCATTTACATATGTGATAACAGCCATTTACATCCAAATTAATAAACATGAAATATGGAAGACTTAGGGCTTATTCCGTGGACTAATGGCATTTTTATTTGGCAATCCGAAATCCCTTTCCAATCCGGGATCCCAACTAAACACTTTTTTTGATTCTAACGATTCTGAATTTTAATAATGTGATTGTTTATGTGAAAATTGTGTACGTGAAAAAAAAAATATTGTTGCACAATTATAATACAAATAAAATGCACGACTGGATCGTACGAATTTGCTCTTGTAGCTAACAACTTTAATGTACCTAACTTTTAGGGATCATTTGCATAAAAAAATTAATTTTAATCGGTTCATCCAAGTGAGAAAAGCGAAAATATGAAAAGTGGTTCTATGGGTAGTACCGTTAATAAGTACCTACGCAAAATAAAATGGCCCCAAATTTTAGCCGATTCTCCCCAACATCACTGATAATTTACAAGTCACAAGCAGAGGTGAAATTAATTTTGTGACTTTTTCGGATTCTCCCCCAAAGTCACAACTTGTGAGAGTCATAAAAACAATCGAAATTGTGATCTACTTCAGAGCAGGTCACAACTCACAAATAGTTTGAGTTTCGACATTTCGATGCGACATTCGATATAATATTTTGTGAAACAATTTATTTTATATCCCAACATGAAGTAAACAGAAATAATATTTTAGAATATGACAGAATAAACAGAAATATGAAACTTTAATTTGAGATGATAACTTCAGCAGCGACTAGCAGAGAGAAGGAAAAGTGTCAGAGCATCTTCAATAAACACTTTATCAGTAATCACACAATAGGTGATTGCCTGTAGATATTCTGTTCATTCTATTTCCAGATCAAGTATAAAATCCTTTTACATTTTCTTGCTTGAAAATTAATGAAACGGATTCTCTTTGATAGTTGTTTATTTGTTAAAACACAAATAAATTCATTTATACATATTTGCTTATCTTTATTATTACATCTATAATAAATAATCCGCATCAATTTCAATTTTTATTTTGTTTTTAATATTCAGGTGTTCCAATAATGCCACTACGCAATTCACCTTTAGCTGTGGTGAGTTTCGTTGTGAGTTTTCTTGCGACGATTGGGGGAGAATTCGATAACAGTTATCGAGTCACAATAATCCTCACAAGGAATAGTCACAAGGTTGTGCCTTGTGATTCGTCACAAGGGGGAGAATCGGCCTGTTAGTAATATGTTAAATCAATTTTAGTATGATACTAGGCTAAAAAGCGGATTTTGCTAATTTTAAACCAGTTTAGTATCGTATTATTTTCTTAACATTTTACTTATGTTAAAATCACAAAATTGTTACTTTATTTTTTTAGTATCGTATTAAATCCATATGCCATTACAAACGTCAAAAAGTTATGTTCGCTTACTTTTTTGCACTACTTTAGGCGTGTTTAGTTGTAGTTTATTAAGAAAATAGATTTAGTATGGTGCTAATTAAAAAGTGTTTAAAATTAGGAAGATATTAGTAAAGTGCTTTAGTATTAGCAAATTGTTAAGTATTATCATGCTAACCCCTTAACATCAGGCTGTTTAAAATTTTGAGCCAATATTTTTATACTTATTAGTGGGATATACTAATTTAAGAACACACACACTGGGAGCCGTTTTCGAGAAATAATTTTTTTAACGTTTTTTTAACCTTTGTATGGGAGGTACCGGTTATATTTATATTATAGGAATACAGTTTTTTTTTTAACTGTTCAAGATAATATCAAAAACTACGAAATTTCGAGTTTTCACAAAAGTCTGGACACAAAATGTGAAAAAAATCAAACTAACCGTTTTTCAGAAAATCGAAAACCAAAAAAATGGCACTACTAGAGATGCCAAAAATAACAATTTAAAAAAAAAAAAAAACAAAATTACCGAAATTTGAGTAAATTTTTTTTTATAAAATTCGTTGATGTGAAAAAAAATAAGATTTTTATTTTTGGCCAAATCCATTTGAAGCAAATCCATCCAAGCGCTTAGGCTGTAGACTCGTGGACAGATAGACGGAATTGGGGGATCCACTTTTTTAGCGTTCTCTATGATCGTAATGTCATGTTTGATTGTTAGAATTTTATTGCACGAATCCAAAACTTGCATTATAGTATACCTACATATAATCGCAAGTAAAATGCAAACAGTCGAGTTTAATAGGTAGACATATTCCTGTGGATCTGCAAGTTATGGCTTCCATCAGGCATTGGATTCGTAATGAGATAGGTACGATTATTGCTTTTGTGTAATCATAAATCTTAAATAACATTACTAAAAATAAAAAGGATTCAAAACTATTGTGCTTATATTACACGGCTTCAGTCAGCCTATATTAATGGCCTTTTCGATTGGCCGTAAGGAAGGCTTCTGCAACTGTTCGATCATTATTAAATGACATTTCTTCTCCTGAGTAGAAGAGATCTTTCCTTTTGAACGAACTTGAAGTCAGAATCAAAACTAGAAGCACGCACACACTCACCCACTAAATGCCAAGCTCGAATTTAATGTCAACAACAATAGGTGTTTTTGTTTTTTAGCTTAGAGTAGAGTCTGAGATTTGTCAAAAAATTTGTTTGTGTTTCTTTTTAACTCAGAACATTCAGAGCTCCAAATGTGTTTCTTTTTTCATTCTGAACATATGACGATCGCACTCGATGTGCTCGGACATAATCGACTGAACATGTGAGTAAATTACTGAACGCACCAAATATCATTTGTGATGTCAAGAAGGAAAATGTGAATACAAAAATAATCAGGTACAATAAAGTTTGGCGAAAGAAGTTGATCACTTATTGATTTTCTGTATCTGGTGTGTATCTGTGTACAAAATAAGGGTAGTTTTGTGTTACAGTAATACCCGGATAAGTGCCTCTCGCTGAAGTGCCTAACCCGCATAAGTACCTATATTTTTCTAGTAATAAAATTCTGTGGATTTTTTCATATAAAACTCATCTTATAAGTACCTACCTTTCTCGCTTAATTTCCTTTTATTTTGTATACTTTTGTTGAAATTTACCTGACAAAAATTCGTTTAAGTACACATTTAAAATTAGCTGATAAAATACAAACGTTTGTTTTCCTTTAGCGCTTCTTTTGTTTTATACTTCAAAATTCATAAACACAAAAGTAATAATAATCACTACCAAAGGTAGTTAAAATCTATTTTGGATCAATAATTCAACACGTCCAAAACTCCTTCCTAATTAACTATCATTAATCTTCCAATTTTAATGATTAAACATTTTAATCTTGTTGGATATAGTTCACATTAGTTTTGTTGTCCAAAAATCCATGTAAGATGAACTGAACTTAACAAAAAGTTCGTATTGGTAGGGCAACTATGCAACTGATGAATCTGATGAATTTTTTTTTTTTTAAAGCTATTGTGAATTAAATGTTTTTCTTATCAAAAATGTTTGTTTTAATTTTTGTATATGTAAATATAGATATAAGTACCTATGTGCACTTAAGCAGATTTTAATAATTGCCTAACCCGCATAAGTGCATATTAAAGTGGGGCATTTAGCGCGAGGCACTTATCCGGGTTTTACTGTATATTGCTTTTTATGGTTAAAATGAGAATGTATTCTGATTTGTGTGGTTCAAGTGTGTTTAAAAAACATATCAGTGTTCAGAGCTCGCTCTGTTTCGAACAAGTTCAGATTCCGTTGAAGTGTAGTTCCGTAGAGTGCGGTCTAACATTTCTAAGCATTAGGCAATTAACAAAAGATTTCAGCTTATTCCAAGTTGATGTTTCAATATCGATTTTAATATCGATGTTTGTTATCGTCTAACGTCAAAATTTTGCCAAAATCGGTGAACATTGTCGATTCCTACATTTTCATGTCATTATTGTTTTTTTCCCGCCGTACACATACACTAACATTAAAATTCAGAATAAAGAATCGAGTGTTAACTTGAAAACGACATAAGCATCATTTCTGCACGTGTAGCAAAATCATTTGCTTCAAGACCAACTATCAACAATGCAAATATTTAAAAACCTACGTGGATTTCCAAACGTCATTGGCGCGATTAACTGCACCCACATACAAATTAAAAAACATCGAGTTATGGTTACAAATCTTAATTATTGTAGTAAATTTTCTTAAGGGATTTCTGATGAACGTCACTTTGCTATTCCATGAAATTCTGTTTTTTTAATAAGAAATTTAACCCATTGCTTAACTCTTTCCATGGTTTTGTAAACTCATAAACTAAGGGTTAAGTAAGCATTTTTATAAAAATGACAGTTAAGACTGTAGAGTTTATTCGCCAAAATCAGCGGATTAAAATCATAATTATTAATTAAATTGAAAAGCTAAAATTTTAAAATTATACAATTCTTAAGAATTATAAATCCAAATTTACAATTACAAACAGGACTAAGGCTCGTTTGCTAATACGAATCATAAATATTTATGTTCAACTTAAAACACTTATATCCCTATTAATAAAAACAACGCTTATTCCACCTTTATTACACGAGTTTTTAAAACCATGGAATAAGAGTTAAAATCAATAATGATTTTAATTCTTTTATAACACTTTTATTATTAAATTCAGACAACCTGGCAGTCAATATTAAATATTGGGCATTATCGGGAATGTCCCAGGGAATTTCGTTTCCAACGGAATATTTTATTCCCTCGAATTTTTTCCTGTGATTGTGAATCTCCCACGGAATAAATTTCCCTCGAACGAAAAATCGTATGAAACGACAGCACAATTCCCTGCGAAAAATTATTCCCGATACCAATAAATTGCGAAGAAAACTTTTGAGCGTCATTCACGTTTCAAAGATTGGAATTGGAAAAAGGAGAAACATTTCTAAGGAAATTTTTATTCACAATGACCCCCGTTATGTGAATGATACTGTAATATATTTGCATTACATATTCAAATTTTCTGTAATATTTTGTACTAATGTTAAATGCAATTATTATGAATTATTAATAAAGCCTTTATCTAACTAATTCAAACTTACCCCAGTGAGTGCTCCAGGTCCACCTAACCATTCCCTTCTTGCATGCGGGTCATTTGGATAGAAACTTGTTGGATTCTTTTCACCATGTCTGAACAACTATAAAAAGCAAAATATTTTCTCTCGCTCAATGTCAAGTGATCACATGTACAATAATGAATAATGTAAACAAATAAATTGCATTTTACTCACAATAGCCGCCATACGAATTGTACTATCATGTAAACTTTGCTTCTCGCCGAAAGCAATATATGACGTAAGCACAGCCAAGATAACACCCGCCAAAACAATTACCGTGATTTTTGTTGCACATCGTTTTTGACAATTACTTTGCTTTACTATCGACATGATGATTATTGTATTGTTGTTGTTAACAATAATATATGTGCACCAATCGAATGGAAAACAACCTCAATTAGAGTCACTCGATTGCCAAGATAAAAATATTATAAACTTTGATTACGTTGACAATTGGTTTATCTAAAATTATTGTTGTTATTTATACACACTTCACGATTGGTTCAATGAGAATGCAAAATTTTTAACAGTTTATTATTAAAAATGTATTTGATGTTGTTTAAAAAATATTCACATGAAAAAACAACAAAATCAAACATTTTACTCAAGCCTCGAACTTAGAATTAAAATGAACATATGTATGTACAGTTGCTGCTGTCACTGAATCACTAATTTTATTTGAAAATCTCTTTGAACTTGCTGGTGATCATGAAAGCATCGACAATTTTTGAGCTTTTTTGTTGACAATTTGTTAGAGCTTTTTTTTTTTTTATTAATCAACGATCAACGAAGAGATGATATTTCTTTTAAGAGTTTCTGCTCTTTAAAGCAAATTATTTGGAAGTTTGAACTTAAACTATCAAAACTGGTTTGGTTACTCAGATTTCTCTGTATAATAAATCAGATCCCAAATTATTATTTTCTTTTGCTAAAAAAGAATATTTGTTATCATAAACTTCAAAGATTCACATAATACCGGTTGATGGTAGGTAGAGGTAGGTAGAGTCTGTTGTATTTTGAATACTTTTCAAATGGAAGCAAAAAATCATTACATATTTGCTTAATGTTCAAATATGTATGTAGATACTTACGAGTATTTAAATATTTTCAATAAATGAAAATGGAAAATCATTGGGGAACTAGTAGATTTTTTTGTTTTATAATTTTGCACGCGCTCAAGGGATTATGAATACCCTTTATATGTTTTTTTTAACACAGCGCGGGCATCCGTTAAAAGAAGAGAAAGAAGGATAGGAAAGATGTGTGGCGCGATGTTCTGAGACAAGAGCTGGTTGTTGTCTCAGATTTATCTCCAGGGATGGCGGCTGAACTAATGCGCAGAAAATTACCGTGTCTTGTTTATTTATGTCTCTTATAATTCCCATTATTTTTATTTATTTCGTTGCCATATTTTATGGTTATACTAGTTTACTCAAACACATGTTGTTAGTGTTATGCCTGAACAGCATGTAATGAGTAAACCAGCAACTCATTTGATGACAATTTTTAGAATTGGTTTTTAATGGAATATAAGAAGACATAGACAACGGCAGGAATCGAACCTGCGACCACGAGGTTGACAGGCGAGCACACAACTATCGCGCCACGGCCACAAATTCTGTTCTATATGTATGCTCCATGTAAGAAAAACATGGTAATAAGTTTGTTCGTTGAGCCCTGAAGTCGCCCTAGGGTCACCCTAAAGCGTTTTTCGAAAAACTTAAAGTCAACCTGATAAACAAATTCTGTGTTTTTCGAAACCTAGAGTCTCCCTCAAATCGCCCTTAAGTAGATCTAGGTTTTTAGCTGGGGCAAGTTGATGTAAATGAATAAACGTCAAAGTCACATGAGATCTGATTTCGTTTGTTATTTTTAAAATGGAAATAAACGAATACTCAAATTAATTTTCAGACACGGACATGCAAAATGGAAACATTTGAAGTTGTGGATTGTGCATAAGACCAAAAAAAAATTTACTAAGATGCTAAATTTAACATATTTCAAGTCTTAATTATTAAATGACATAAATTGCTTTCTGCAACATAAAATTAATGGCCCTCGGGTGTTTTTGAAGGACCCTGGGTAAAAAAATTCGTATAACGAATAGTGTTGCCCTCCATCTGGTTGAAAGTGTAGTGCTTATGAAAAAAAGTGTAGTAAAACGTGCAACAAAAAACAAATTAATTTTGCAAATTTTTTTATCCATTAATTCACTTTCAAATATACATATATAAGTACATACATAGGTATACTAAACGCAACTCATAAAAAAATATTATATAATAATAAATATGTATACTATCTACATCTTTACAAACAAAAATATACATTTAAGGTTTAATTTATTTTATAATGACTTGCATTGTGGTAATTGAATTTGTTTGCAAAATTTATTAACTTTGCGGGAGCTTGAAAATTCCCTCTACGTCTTTCAAGAGTTCTTTTGATTGCATAATTGCATTAACAGTTGAAATATTCCAATTTATTCTTAAATTATCCTTTATTATATTTAAACTTGAGAAAAAACTCTCTGCAATTGCACTGCTATGGGGCAAGCTACAGAAAGTAAGCATGTAACTGCATATATTTTCAAAAGCTGGCTTTTCAATAAAATTTTTGGCACTCAATAAATTAACCCAAAATTTAACAATATCTTCATTAAAATATTCTTTTAACGTTTCTTGTGAACTTATAATGGAGCGAAATTCGTCATTTAACATGGCTTAATTTTCTTGAATATGAGTATGAATGAAATGGAAAAATATTAGGTATAATCGGAATGTCTTCTTTTGAAATTTCGATAGGGTCAAGAAAAGTTAAAAGTTCTTCGAATTTAAATCTAAAATACATAGGGTTATACGCAAGGTGAATAGCTTTGTTTTTGAAATCTAAATTGATTGATATAAGATCAATTTTGCAAAAAATTTACATAACGTCTAACAAAAACTGTTTTGTAGATTTATATTGTGATACTTTTTTCCCAAAGGCTGAGGTGAGCTCGTTGATGTCCAGGATATCCCGAAGAAAGCACAATAAAACTCGGGTTTTAAGAAGGTTAGAACTCGGTTTAATTATCTTTTATTGCGTACGATATTTGCTTTACAATTTTTCTTACAAACTCTTTAACTTACGATAAATAATATTTTCATATAATTGACAGGCCCACGTTCTGTTCAGAGGAGTGAGAGGGGAAGAACGGTTAGGAATCTAATTCCTGCCCAAGGCCAGTTCAGGGAAAATCATTAATAACCAAAAAGTCCGCCTTAAATGGCACACCAGTGTACCAATTAAAGTTATACGGAATTGATCGTCCAGCTGGCTGCCGCTCGAGATCAACGACAAACTTATTCCTCAGCAAAACCAAAATCGCAAACAAGGCTTGCTGTTGAGTGTACAAGTTTCTTCTCCTCTTCGTCGTCGTTCATTACCCCTACTTGATATATTCGAGGCTTTGAGGTGGTGTGAACTGTAAAAATGACGAACGCAAATGTTAGGTTCGTGTTCAGGTCGATTGATGTTGCTCGAGTGTGTTGCTGGTAAGTGCGCATGACCAAGGGCCGGTCGTGGTTGTACGCTGGTGCTGTGTTATGGTTCCGTGTTGGTCGTATGGAATTGCTGTCGGCGGTCGTTTGGAAATGGAAATTGTAACGCTTTGTTACAGTATATTAAATGTACTTTGGTGTTTTCGCTTATGAAAAATTGAAATTAAAAATGAAATTAAAGAAAATACATTTATTTTAGAAACAGAAAACCAATATGATCTGTCAAACTGTGGATGACATACTGGAAGTGGATTGTAGAACTGACGATGTCTTGTTCTGCGCTTACACAAAGTGTATTGGTTAAGATTTATAACTACAAACACACTATTCATATTTTTAGGAATAAAAAAATGTCTGATGTAAAAAAAGTGTAGTGTTTAGAGGAGCGTGCGTAGTGCGTGCTTGCGACAAGAAAGTGTAGTAAAAACACAACAATTTTAGTAGGGGGGCAACGCTGATTACGAATAGCGATTCGCTCAAACCTAGCTCGTTTCAAATGTCGAATTTGATTGTCGAGGGATTACAAATAGCGAATCTTCGCTAGTCTAACCCGTCGGGAATTGTTGTGCTGATACACATTTTCTTATTTATTGTTGATAAAAATTACAAATTTACTTGTATTAACCTGTAGCTAATTATTTTTCGTAATGATCGATCAAAGAAAATGGTATTTATGTGCAAATTGTGAATATTGTTAAATAAATAAAATTAATAACTCATTATAAGGATCAATGCAACTCTATTTGTAAAACTAGTTAAATTGATGGAATCGAATCCAGATATATGTAAATGTATGTGTGCTTGGTTTTTCGAAGATAAACTAAAAAGATTATTGGGAAATATAAATTTCACATAAGGTTTTTCTCAATTTAAATTGATGTTGCTTAAAATAATTGTTTTTTTCTAATCGTCGAAAAATACAGAATTAAGCACACAAAACACAAATTTCACAAAATTTAACGAACACAAACAAGATTTGACGTTTAACATATGTATGTTTTTTTATGGAATTTATTTTTGGCAGCATTTATTTTTAAGCGGAAGTTGAACTTCGCTATTAATAATACTGAGATAGTCGAAGTTCGCAAAATTATTCGCAACTTATCGAATGTTCGATTCGCTTTCATACATATAAAAATTCACAAGTTGAATTTTCGCCTCATGTTGAACATTTAGGCGAACAGTTTATAAATTAGTATTGCAGTTGGCGAATCGCAACTCATTCAGTTATAGCCAGTTTCATTCAAATTTCAAATATCTCTCAAAATCGAGATTTGATCTTTTCAAAGAAACTTATTTAGAGATTTAACTGTAGTATTGGCGAATGTCTGACACACATATTTTTAAAAAAATACACATATTCATCATCCGATGACGAGGAAGACGAAATATTCAAAAGCTCCATTAAATTTATAAAATCTAAATTATTAACTTCTTCGTCCATTATTTGTTTTTTTTTTATTATTATTATTTACCACGGACTGGCACATGTTCACAACAAATTAATAACAAAATATTTGTTTATGTTTCGTTTGACAGAAAAGCCTTTTTACATGTATGTGTACATTCACATAAAATCTGCCAACCCATCACAGTCAAAATTTTTCGTGTTGAGATATGATCTAGATTTGCTCTTTTTGTAGCAATTAATCTCTCAAAATTCAAAAAAGATCTAACCTTTTGACAGAGAGACCAAATCTTTTCTTAAATGAAACTCCCTATTAAATTACAATTCCAATATTACCACAACAAAAAATTAGTAGATAGTAGATAGTATATATTTATAATAAGAAGGACCTCCGATACAAAAATTTTGATCGAAGTCCGTCGAGCCGTTAATGAGAAAGTCTAAAATAAAAAAATGTAGGTATGCATGGCAAAACCTTATTCAATTCTAATGCTTTTTAGAGAATTTGTTCCCAAACTATTCAGCTCCGTTGCAAACGTTACCCAAATGTGCATGCATTCTGTTTTGGAGTAAGCTCTTTAACTTAACCAGCTTTTTGAATTGATTTCCATTTTTTTTTATTTTAATTTAAAACAATTAAAATTATTTAAGATTTCGGAATACTTATTTTTAATATTTTACGTTTTTTGCAACTGTTTCACTCATATAAACGGTGATTTTTTAAGAGCTTGGTTTTTGAAAATTCAAAAAAACACAGAAACTTGTAAAAAGTGAATGACATTTTTATTTGGATCGATAAATCAATTTCTGCCATTTACTTTTTAAAAATAATTTCACTTAAATGTTGCCCGCGGCTACGCTTCAGGTGGTCCATTCTGAAGGTCCAATTTTGGCAAACTTTTTCACACATTTCGGCCGGAATCTCACCAATGACGCGTTCAATGTTGGCTTCCAAGGCAGCAATCGTGTTTGGCTAGTCCCCATAGACAATAGACTTAACATAGCCCCACAAAAAATAGTCTAACGGGGTCAAATCACATGATCTTGGTGGCCAATTGACTGCGCCAAAACGTGAGATCAACTGCTCACCAAATTCGCCTCTCAATTGATGCATGGTTTCGCGTGCAGTGTGGCATGTGGCACCGTCCTGTTGGCACCACATGTCGACCGAGTTCAATTCTTGCATTTTCGGCAAAAAAAAATCTGTTATCATCGAACGGTACCTTTCTCCATTGACCGTAACCCTGCTAAATTGCCTCTGGCTGCTCTTCACTCCAAATACGGCAATTCTGCTTATTCACGTATCCATTTAGCCAAAAATGAGCGGAAAAAAAACGGACGTAGCTTGCGAAACACATTTTTCACAGTTAGTTCTTTTTAAAATTAATTTTTGTGTTAGCCGATTAACTATTTTTATTCGGCTATGTTTGACGTTTAAAGCGAAGGAATTTGTTTAATTTTAACAGTTTGTTATCTTACACTAGTCGGCATAAGTTTTTTGACGAAACCTTTTTGTGACTATTGCACCTAGCTTTACTTAGCATCGTTAAATAACGGTGCGAAAATGATGCGCAAAACAAAGAATCTGTATTTAGCTCTATGCATGCCAAATTTTATATTGTTTACCTTTTGCATTCTCTTGCTGCTGATAAGAATGCATGCAGAGAACGAATTTTTCGGTGGCATACGTATTTTGACGGAATCTTTGTGTATATGTGTTTACAGTTTTGAGCACTTGAAAACCAAACAACTTTTGTGTTTAACTTTAATTGATATTAAACGTGGAATACAAAATAAAAACTGATTTAAAGTTATTAAACATCATGGGTAAAACGGCTGAGTTAAGTTTGGGTATAAGATCTTCAATGGTAGCAAAGTATAACGCTGGAAAAGCAGTAAAAGACATTGCAAATGAGTTAAATGTGTCACGCAAATTAATAAGTTTAAAAAGCATAATGACATAAGAAACTCAATGAGATCAGGTGCTAAGCCCTTCTACGGGAATTTAAAAAAAAATATATTTTTGTGAAGCCTCAATCTGCTGCAGTTCAATGGAATCTGACGGCCAAGAGTCCAATCAGTGAGTTCACTGTCCGACGACGCGACGTTTAATTGAAGGAGATTCTAAGACATTCAAAGCTAGGGACGTGCCGTACATACCAAAGGCAAACAAGGTTAAAAAGACTGCCCTTCGGAAAGGAACATCTGCACAAGCCAAAGGAGTTCTGGAGAAGCGTTCTATGAACAGATGAAAGCTCTTTTCATCAAAAACCAAATTTTTTATAAGATTGCCAAAGATAGTAAGGCAAACAAAAATGCCCATTTGTCAAAAAGTGAGCCATGGTGGAGGTTCTGTCATGTTCTAGGGATGTGTTGCATATAATGGGCTAGGTGATTGATTCCTATTATGGTCTCCATGAACCAAAGCCAAAATGTTAGAACCCTTAATGATAATATCTTTCCTTCCGGAGATATGCTAATTGGGGAATCATTTATCTTGCAACAGTATAATGCAACATGCCACAAAGCCCGGATGATAACTAACTTTTTGAAAATTGTTGGTGTTACCACTTTGGACTAGCCACCTCAAAGTCCAGATTTAAATATTATAGGAAACGTATGGGCTCTTTGAAACGTAAAAGAACAGTTTCATTAAATAAAACCAGAGAGGATATAATTTCAGAGGTCACTTTCCTTTGGAAAGAGATATCTCCAGATATTCTTTAAAATTTTGTAGATTCATTACCGAGACGCGTTCAAAAAGTTATTGAAGCCGAATGAGGTTATACATTTAACTAAATTCATCTTTATTTGTTAACTTTTGTTAAGTTTAAACTTTTTTTTCATAGTATTACATACTTGTCAAAATACTTATGCCAACAAGTGAAATTCCTTTTTAATTTATATCTGTTTAAAGAACTGTTTGAAAAAATATTTGTTTGCTTATTGTAAGTTTGTATTATTTATATATTAAATGGAAAAAAGAAACAAGAATTCCTTATGAAGCCACTTAAAAGTTAAACTCAAATATGAACGATTTTTATTTCGTCAGAATACTTATGCCGACTAGTGTAGTAGTTACCTGGAAATTTGAATAAAGGCTTTCATAAGTAGATTTATCGGAAAACCTGCAGCACTATCCCAGGATACTGTTTCACCTCGTTGTAATTCCTATAGATGATATACGCAGTGAGTTTAGTGCTTGACTAGATTGTAAATTGTAAATTGGAGCTTCCCCTAGAAAGCATTCTTTTATATTCATCCGTCTTTCATATGGTTGCCACCTGTTTGATATAATAAGATTATAAACACTTTATTCTTAATACACTGCCAAAGAAAACATTATTTCCTATTTTTAGATTCCTTTTATCTATTGCCGTGCAATTCAGATTGCACTTATAATAAATTAAGTCTAAGTGCAAATAGTTTAAAGCCTCAATATTATTATTTTACCACCAACTTATTCTATAGTTGTAAATAAAATCTATCTTATCATATTCCTCTTTGCTTTTCTAACTATAAATAATTGACTTTTAACGGAATAATACAAAAAAATGGACGTGAAACACTGGGACGGTTTTAAAGAGATGCAATTGTTTCCAATTTTGTGACATCTTTAATTTGTTAATAAACAAACATTTCTGAGATTGTTGTCGATTTGAAAACAAAGCATTGAAAGTGAATTTTGTAAATACAAACCAATTTGAAAAATGGTGAATGCCAAGCTTGAGGTGACTGAAAATAGATTCAAAAGACATACAAACCAGTTTTATAAGACTTTTTGTTAAACCAGAAGGGGTAGGTATAAAATCCGTTTTTTTTTTTTATTTTACATCTTTGGGTTAGAAGCAAAATAAATTATGTTTTTATTTTTTTTTGTAATAATGGGTCCGCCAAATAACTTTTTTATAAAAAAAAATACTGAATATTTTCTCAAATTTCTTTTTTTATTTCAAAGTACAATCCTTCCGGTTAATAATGGAAAATAATTTAATTCAAATGGCTGCCTCGGCTGGCCATGCAGTAGCCTACACGATCGGTCCAATTTTTAAGCACATTATCGATTGTGTGCAGCTGTATTTCACCAATGGCTTCACGAATATTGTCCTTTAAAGCGTCAATTGTCTCTGGCTTGTCGGCGTAACACTTATCTTTTACGGCACCCCACAAATAATAGTCCAACGGTGTCAAATCGCAGCTCCGAGGTGGCCAAATGACATCAGCTCTGCGGCTGATAATGCGATCTTAAAAAAAAACCGCAAAACATCGAATGTAGCTTCGGCTGTGTGGCACGTAGCGCCGTCCTGTTGAAACCAAATATTGCCAATATCCTCCTCTTCAATTTTTGTGAACAAAAATTCGTTCAACATGGCCCGATAACGATCGCCATTGACATTAACGGCCACTCCTTGCTCATTTTCGAAGAAAAATGGCCCAATTATGCCTCTGAACCAAAATCCGCACCTAACAGTGACGTTTGGGTATATCGGCTTTTCAATGTATGCGTGCGGGTTTTCTGTGCCCCAAATGCGACAATTTTGCTTGCTTTCATACCCGCCAAGATCAAAATGAGCTTCATCTGAAAAGATGATTTTTTTGTTGGCTTCAACTCCTGAACCAATTGGACTTTGTATGGCGTCATACCAAGGTCTTTATGCAAAATTCGTCTCAATGATGTCTCCGAAATGTTCAATTATTGAGAACGACGGTGAATTGATGTTGATGGCGCTTCACGCTCACTTTCTGCCACAGCAGCAATATTCTCGGGTGAACGAACTGTTTTTGCTTTTCACGCTTTGGTCTATCGATGAGGATGCCAGTTTCTTTCACTTTTTTCACAAGATAACGAACATACGGAGCTGAAGGTGCTTCTCTTCTTCCAAAATCCGTACGCAATTTTCGCACACATTCTGCAACATTACCATGATTTTCAAAGTAATGTCGCAATATTTCCCAGCGTTGTTCAAGCGTATACACAACCATATTCGTTCAGCGGAAAGATAAAACTAATTATCTGTCAAATCAGACATGAGGTAAGTGTTACCATTCACGAAATAAGCACTAGTTGAAGAAAAAAACGTTAGATGGCGGGCCCGTTATTATAAATGTGGAAGTTTGGAGTTATGGATTTTTGTTGCTCAATAACTCCGGAACGGATCTGGATGAAATTTGGTACAGAGATACATTATTCTCTGGAATAGAAAACAGGCTATCCCGGAAAATGTATGGTTCCCGCGGGATAGGTTTACTTTAATTTTTCATAGAGCTCATTCTACAAATATTTTATTCACAAAGCGCCTAAAAGCACAACGATTTGCATGAAATTTGATTGGTAGATGATATCACATAAGTCATTTTTATCCCGAAAAAAAATTGGTTCCTACAGGAGAGGCTTGAATATGCCTCAACGACTGAACGGTTTGTAATGAAATTTTGTAGGTGGATAGATGCCATTAGATGTTCGTGGGATAGGAAGTCCGTATAGCATCGAACAGGCATCTACTAATAAATGTGGTGTGCAAAAATGGCTCGAACTCTTTTTTCGTTGTTCGTTATATCCAGGAGAAGGTTCTTACGAAAGAAAATTTTGGAAAAACCCTCAAGAAAAGTCGGGAAATTTTCAAAATCGAAAATTGATTTTTTGTACGGATTTGTGTATGCAAATGTTCCGGAATGGTTTTTCGAATGATAAAATAGAAAATTCTTAGTGAAAAACTCGAAAAATTCCGAAAAAAACGCGAATGTTTTTCCTCGATGATATCCATATGCATATATATATTTATAGCATAATTTGATGATTTTGGACAATATAAAGTTGGAAAATTCGTTGTGAAGCTTGGAAAATTTCGGATAATCCTACTAATATTATAAATTAATGCCGAAAATGGAACCGAACGTTTCCTATGGAGAGGCTTAAATATGAACAAAATATAAGTATACTTGGATTTTTGTTCCGCATTCATGCCTCATCCGTTTAATAAAATTTGGTAAGCAGCTAGAAGATTAGCCATGATTTATTTTTCGGAGCTTTATTTTTGTAGTTCTCTCTTTTTGAATCCAATATAAAATCTTCGCTTTATTCGCGAACGTGACCATAATCGACGAACATCGAAGCCAACGAACACGACAAAATCTGAATTTTTCGCCAACAGCAAGCGGCTTGTTAACCAGCCCATTTACAAGAAGAGCACAGCGAGCGCGAGCATGCTGGACGAGCATGTTCGTCGTTTGTGCCTAAATTCAACGACTGAACGGTTTTGAATGAAATTTTGTAGGTGGATAGATGATTTCATGAGATTCCCGTGGGTCCGTAACATCGCACGAGTATCTGCTAGTAATTATATATATTGATTCGTTTTATTCATTTTTTATTAAAATTAAACAAAATGTGGTATGAACATATTCTTAAAATGAATTGTTGAAGGTACACACCAATCATCACTCACTATAAAATTACTTGCAAGTGTCAGGTACATCATCTTCATCAGGTGGTTCTTCTACAGTGTAAGAAGGAGATTCTTTCTTCACTTCACAATCGGTTTCTTCGTCATCGCTTGACATTTCAAAACGAGTCTTTTTATTTCCCCGCTCTCCTTCACGATCGCTTAAATCATCAGTCTCCAATTGGGCATCACTAGAGCGAACTATATCCTCACAACACAAATAACTTACATAACTACTATAGAATATATTTCCAAAAGAGTCAGCAACATAAAGACCATCTCCCGTAAAAGTTTGTTCTTCTAATAAAAGAGGCTCGAAAATGTTGTAATATCTGTTATCTTCTTCTTGTTGAAGACAGCTACATGTTGTATAGCAGCCGGGAAGCAGGTACAAATTGTTTTGAAAATCATCTTCGTGAGGTCTCTTGCGTGACATTGTTATGCGTCTAATGCAACCTTCTTTGCACACTTATGCTAATTCGTATAAAAAATGAATGAACCTCTAAGTTCCGCATAAAATATAAATTTAGATAAATCTCAAAAATCATAAAATTGATCACGTAAATGGAACTATAAAATAAATTGCACCAGCAATGTTTGCTATCTATAAAATCAAACTACAAATTTTGAAATAAATGACAAAAAGTAATTTTTTAGATATTTGATTTAAAAATTCAAATATTTAAGAGTAGATATTCTAAGAATTTTGTTTCAGAAAAAAAAAAATATTAAGTTTGAATCTGCTTGTTTGCTTAATGAACACTCCTGACCTCCACACAATCGTATGGATCGGAATGTGATCGATTGTACAAGTGCGCACTCATGAATGATGGAATTCAATTAATATTGCCTTCTTTTCGTTATTTCATTATTCATGCGGGAAAGTTTATAACGATGAAAGTCCTCTGCCGACTTATGTAAATACTAATGTCATTTTCTGTTGATGATTCGAAAGAACTGCGATTCGAGATAGCAATCGAAAAAGTAAACATTATGTTTTCGATTTTAAAGTTGAATGTTAGTGTATGCGTAAGGCGGTTCAACATTTGAGCAACTTATAAAATGGGATCTCACAATTTCACTCTGTCAAAAATTGATAACGTGAATCCCCATTTTTTCTTCAATATTTTACAGCAGAACTGAGATGTTTTGCTGAGGAATCATGTTCATACGAAAGAGAGATTGTCATTTGAATTCGAATTTGACATTTAATGACATCGAAACCAGAATCGAAACTTTCTTTCCATGAAAAAAACTGTCATTTGACACCAATCGAACTCTTTCAGAAACAATCGAAAATTATAAACTAGGTACGTTCGTTGAGCTTTACCCAGGGCTGACAATGGCCATTCATGTTTATATTTTTCGGTTCTAAAAAACGCCCAAGCGACATCAATTTGTATGTTGTTGATATAGCAATAAAAACCAAGTTACTTTTGCTCTCTAATAATTGAAACTTCAAATTTGTATTTTTTTTTCTATTTTCTAATTTCTAAAACTACAGGTTCACCGACATTTAGAGTGTTTCCTTATTCATTCTGGGATGTCGAGAATATTCGGAATACCAGTTTTGGGTGTCTTTATTCCATGGAATATTCCGGGTAAACTATTTTGTTATTTCTTTATTCATTCCGGAACGTTTGGAATGCATTCTTTATATTTCATATTCCATGTTAAACACGAAATGAAAAGAATATTCTCGGAAAGCAAAAAAATGACAGCATCAAAAGACGAAAACCAAGTAAGTAAACAAAATGGATGACCACACATTTTTTATATTCTTATTATTGAAATAAATATATGTATAAATAATAATTAAATGTGAGTTTTTATTAATTAATAAATCAATAATATTTTATTTTTAATAGTTTCCACAGAGATACATATCTGTTTTTTTTTGTCATCATCACAACATCTTCAAACAGCTGATTGATGTCATCTTTTATTTTCTATTCCGGATAGTATTTTTGTTTCTTTATTAATTCCATTCTGGATATTCTGGATAAATATTTCGTCTTTTCCATCCATTCTATTCCTTCTTCGGAATTAAGAGAAACAAATTCTTAAATCTCTTGCAGGTTTACAAAATATGAAATAGTGTTTTTGCCGCTCCAAAAGCAGATTGCTTTTGACAGCACTATTCAAAATGAAAATAGTGTTTCATTTTCTCTTTTTATGTAGAAGTGAGATAGACAGCTTCATGTGTGCCAAACAAAATAAAAATTCACTTTCCCGATGAATGTGTTCATTCCGATATGGGAATTGTTTACTTCAATTTGTGCATCTATTGGCCCGATGAAGATTATATTAATTTTAAATTTGCATCTGAGGATCAGAGATTTTAAGTTACGTATACGTACCCTATTTCGTATGTATTCGTTTTGATTAGGACTTTTTCTTTTTTTAGTTCAGAACAGAGTCTGAGTTATCAAGAGATTTATTTGTGTTTCCTTTTCACTCGGAGCTCGGAATGTGTATTTCTTTTTTCGTTCTGAATATATTCAGTGGGCTCTCGATGAGTTCAGACAAGATCGACTTCGGCTGATGCTGTTTTCCATTGGTTTCACTCAGGTATTCACTCATTTTCAGCCCTATTCTGCTATTCATCGGGGTGAATTTGTATTGAATTTTCACTCATCACTATTCTGCTATTCATTCGAGGGGAATCTTGTATTCATCGGTAAAGTCGATAATATTGTGCGGTATTCTGCTATTCACGTGAACCCAATCACTCCATACAATTCAAACCCGCATATCAATTGTTGCGGATTTGGTATTTGTTTATGTCTGGTTGAGTGTTTAAAGGTTAGCGGGTCTTGAAGTGTAATAAATTTGCTAGATAACTCTGATGGAGTTGTTTATAAATACAACTTAAACTTCAAATAACAAATTTTCTATTTAAACATTAAAAACCACGTTTTATAAAGTTTTTCTTTATGTCGGTCCTCCGTAGTTATCAATTTTGGAATTAACTTATTTATGTTTGTGAAACAGAAAAAATGTACGATACATACATATATACACATTTTTATCCAAACTTCAGACGATTTTCGCATGAGCATCTGTTATAAATGGTAATATGAACTTGGGATAGTGCAGTTCACCCGATGAATAGCAGAATAGAAAGGCAGTGTGAAAGGGAATCGAATGGGTGGATCGAAAATACGATTCACGTGAATAGCAGAATAGAGCTGTTTGAAAACCAAAATTACAAAAAAAAAGAAGAAATTGCTTTTACTCAATTCTGATAATATTGTCTTTGTGTGTTTGTGTGGTTTTAAATTATAAGTTAAAGTCTGATAACAACGAAGACGAAGAACCAACTAGGATATAGTGGATTGACAATTGAATGTATTAAGCTAGAATTACACGGTCGACGCGTTTACTCTCTGACGTTAAAATGGCGTCAAAATCTGTCCTTATTGTGCTACGGCTTGTGATTGTGAACGAAAAATGTTTTTAATGTATTGACGTGATCGTTAAGACCTGCGTTGACATAAATTTGTCAATCAACGCATTGACGGAGTGGTGACAGAGTGAAAATAATTTTGTTGGCGACATCAGAGAGTCAACGCTATGTCCGATTACGTTGACCGTGTACCTAATTCAGGCTTTAGTGTTTCTTGAGCTGATTCTGATTTCAAATCAAGAAGAGAATTTAAAGAAAACAAATTCTCAAATAGTGGAAAAAAGTTCGCAGGATTTATTTGTTTAATGAATAATACAATACGATGCACGCGACGGAAGTTAATCAACAAAATGGCAATTACGGACAGTAAATAGGTCGATTGTATTTAATAAACAAATCAGTATCTGTCTTTTCGGAAAAAACTCTATGCATGTGAATTCTGTGATTATATGAATATGCATACAAACATTTATTTTCAATGACTAAACCTTCAGCAATAATTCAGTGCACACAATGTGAACTAACTGGTTGTTTCAATCAATTAATTTTCCAATCATTGTTAGACTTCTGCAAGAATTTATTGAATTAAGTTTTAAAACAAAATCTAAATTACCCTTCGTATTATATATTATATATATTAACAAGTGTTTCCGTCTCTGGTTGAAATGACGGTTGGCATCTCTCTAGTTATCAGACTGTTAATGTCAAACCAACTTTTTAACTCAGGTTTTTCAGTACAAATTTCGATTCGACTCCGCTTCTGAAGTGGAATCGTGTAGCTTTATCTTGAAGCTCGCCTCAAAACAGCATGTAAATAGGATTAATAACACTAAGGCCCGTTTGCTGATATATAACTTAAGCATTTAAGTTCTACTTAAGCACTTATCTGACAGTTTACGCAGAGGAAAAAAGTAGACCATTAGCGTTTTAAGTTGAACATAAATATTTATGATGCGTATCAGCAAACGGGCCTAAAGCACATATTTCTCCAATAAAACACCAACCCTAACCCCTTTTCTCGATGCGATGGTATCATCGTTTTGATCTCTGTTTTCTTTCATTCAACGGAAAATTAATTGGTTTTCAGGAGAAACAAATTTAACAATCGGTTTTCTGAGTAATTTTTGGGTCCTTTTTGGATTCTATTGTTCTATTTCCTATTCATAAATGCTTGCGGATCTGGCCGCTGGTAAATAAGATCATTTATTATCTTCTTTGATAAGTTAAAGCAAAAATAAGTTGATATTCTCTCTTGAAATTGCTTTAACAGATTTGTTCGCATTCTTAGTTCGCAACTCCTGTGTAAGGCGGTTAAATGTAAATTTGATAATTTTTTGTAGGTGCATATCGTGTGAATAAACTCACAAGTAATTTATTGTGGTTTTCCATTTGTAAAATGAATCAATTCATTTTGAATCTGTATGTGTCAAAAAACTGATTTTTCCTCTTTTTTGCGCCGTTCGTAAATTGATTGAAAAATGTATTTATTGCTATGTTGTTGTTTACATCATTTATGATTGATAACAATGTTATTTCCTTTCTTGAAAAATTAAATATTTTGAAATATTTTAGTCTCTTATCAAGAAACTTGAGCGAAAAAAAAAACAAATGATTGTGAGTTTCCATTGGCAAAAAATTATTTAAATTAATTTCAAGAAAGGTAAAATTAAAATGAATGAAATCAAGAATCGTCATAAATTATTATTAACGTGATGTGCTATAGATCCTAAATAAATTAATTTACTTTACCAATTGAAAACCACATTAGACAGCTACTCCGATAGCAATTTCACAGTCACGACATTACATAAGAAGAACAAAAAAAAATCTAATCTGAAACCATATTCCATTGGGTTTGAAAAAAAAATCAGGATCTAAATTGAAATTTGGATTTACCAATGGATAACAACAAGACATATTGTGTGCATTTGCAATTGTCCCAGGCATTTGCGATGGCAGGAAAATGAACGATAAAACCTATGAATAGGTTCACAATATAAATATTTAATAATTTATTAAAAAAGGCTCTTTTTTTGTTATTAAAATACGATTTTATTTAATGAGTACATTCTCTTTGCAATTTTGGCATTGGGTTATAAATAGAAAAGCTAATAACATATTTACAATAATATTGTCTAATAAGCGTATGTATAGTACAACAATTTTTGTTTCCTTAAATATAAAATAATGTATTGTTGTACTATATAAAATCTACTGAAGTGTTTGCTCCTCCTCCTCAAAACCCAACCTGTCTTCAGGCGTTTTCTTACTTACTATATAACACAGCCAAATTAAAATTGGAACAATTGCCAGGCCCAATGGCATTAGAAAAAACATCCAAAACCTCTCTGAATGTGGCATTTCATCAGCGACATCATAATCATCCCAATAATTGCTAACATCTCCTTGGTAGTCCATTTCATCCTCCACTCTAAGAAAAGCTTCTCGTATCCTATGTCCTCTGTAGCTAATTGCAACGCAAGCATAGAATCCTTCATCCTGCGATCGAACTCCATTTAAGATTAATTTACTCAAAAAAATCTCATCGTCAACGCTTTTTTCACGTGCCGTTTGCAGCAATTCGTAAATCCCACCATTATACTGAACAATGTGTGAGTTGAAGTTCTCCTGGCCCAAGCCGTATTCCATACCAGCACCCATGTCCGGAATTCGCCTGAACCACTTTATTGTCGGATGCACCTGACTCTGAACGCGGCATTGGAAAACCACTTGGGAGCCAATCGCTGCAGTCTTATTTTCAGGAAATGCATCAAGAAACTCTGGCACCATTACTGTTGAATCTACAATGGAAATTAATTTAAAATAAATAACAATGTGGTTATAGACTGAGTAATTGACTCAAGTGGTGAACATACTCTTTACATCTAATTGGTATGTTCGAACTAATTGAATGTCTAGAGTTGTAACATCGTCCAGCTTGTATGGATAGATTGTGCACTTATAGAGGCCGGAATTTGTTTCGGTTAGATTTCTCAAGTCAAGCAATGATTGGCAATAGTTCTTATCACAGGGTAGATGTGACCAGATTTCAGAACGGACGGAATGGCAAGATTTTTGATGTAAACTGTCTCCACAAGGCTACAAATAAGGGTATTTGAAATTATTTAAAAATAATACAGAATAATTTAGCAAACCTTGAAATACCAATTAAATTGCATTCCATTAATTGGCTGGTCACTGAGAAGTCCGGTTAATCCACAATGAAGTTTAATATCGTTTCCAGCTCTTTGTTGAATCAACTCTGTATTTTCTGAAAAAAAAAAAATTGAAAGAGAAAAATTATGAGTTTAATATTACCTACTACTTAATTATTTATATTCAAAATTTCTTTAAATTTTGCTTTACACAAATTGGTATGCTTAATTGAAGTATTAAATAATATACATTTAAAACATAATTTAAAAAAATCGTTAGCCATTTTTAACATGTGGTATACAAATTTTGATCGAAATCAGTGAAGCCGTTAGCGAGAATTTCGAAAATAAAAAAAGTTTGTTTACTTATGAATTTTTTTTTTTATAACTTTGCACGCGCTCAAGGGATTATGAATACCCTTTATATGTTTTTCTTAACACAGCGCGGGTATCCGGTGGAAGAAGAGAAAGAAGGATAGGAAAGATGTGTGGCGCGATTTTCTGAAACTAGAACTGGCTGTTGTCTCAGATTTATCTCCAGGGATGGCGGCTGAACTAATGCGGAGAGAATTACCGTGTCTTATGTATTTATGTCCCTTATAATTCGCACTATTTTATTTATTTCGTTGTCATATTTTATGGGTATGCTAGTTTACTCAATTACATGTTGTTAGTGTTATGCCTAAACAGCATGTAATGAGCAAAGCAGCAACTTATTTTATGACAATTTTTAGAATTGGTTTTTAATGGAATATAAGAAGACATAGACAACGGAAATAATCGAACCCGCAACCACGAGGTTGACAGGCGAGCACACAACTATCGCGCCACAGCCACCCCATCTTTGTGGTTCTTTTGCAAAAAAAAAAAAAAAAACATTCTCTTTTGGTTTAAAAATATGTTTTTTTCGATTATTTATTAGTGGGTAAAAATAAGCTAAATCATAATCTGTCGATTTTTGACAGAAAACGTGTCGGTTTGACATTCCACTGACAATCCCATTGAAAATGTTTGGCCTCAACGCCGCAAAAGATGTTTTACTTCAAAAAAGGTCTATGGCAGGAACCGTTAATAACATTTTATATTAACATTAGGTATGTTTGTTATCTTGTGAATTCGTACGAATTCGTAACAATTTGTAAAAATTTTCCCAAACTACTGTTTGTCTATTCGAAAAAAAAATATTACAAAGTCTGTCAAAATGGAGGAGAAAAACTTCGCCCACATTGAAAATGTTGTAGATTCTTACTATGTACACGAATTTTGTGTAAAAACTGTCAAAACACCAAGCTATCAAGTTTTTGTCTGCTATGTTCTTATGTTAGTGATGTCATTCGAAAGAAATGAGAACTCGTGCGAGGAATTGATTATTTGTCTACTAGAATTAAATCGTCGCATGCAAAACCAAAGAGAAACAAGAATAAAGAAAGAAACGCAGTAAGAGAAACACCAATAGTCTGAAGTGGAAAATTTTAATACCTATTTCTTAATTGGAATTCTCATTTTATTTTATGGATATTTTTGTTTTGTGCACTGTTCTTTGTATTGCGTATTGTTTTTCTTTATATCTTTTATTATTTGTTTTTTTTTTTAAATTTGATGTTGATAATTCAGTGACCATTAAATTTAGCACATCACTACTTTCTGTCTTTGTGACCATAGGATCATCTTTGACGTTACACAAACAAATGTGGTCAGTTTGCGTTTGATTACTTTGTTACAAGAGTTACAAAATGCCCCCCCTCTTGAAGTTTGACAAACAGACAATATTGCGAGATACACTTTTTTCGTGGCCTCTGATTAAAATATTGAATTCGATTCTTGCGCCATAGGATTTAAAATCACACGTAAAAATTACAAAAACACTAAAAGAGATTCATCAGCGTTCTAATTAAAATTTATAAGACAAAATTATTTATAGCATATTATTTAAGGTAACGGTAAGACCGTCGTATTTTTCTGTATTATATGCATTAAAAACTGTTTCTTAAACAAACCATAATATTCTCGCCCAAAAATTAATTCCAGTTTTCGAGGTGTCATCTTGCCCTACTGTTTGACGCACAACCAACACAAATTGTTGATTTGGTGGACAAAAATTAAAATTTTCACTGATGGCATTTTCGATTGGACGTGCAGAACTGGTCTGACCCCCACAAAATGACAGTTGTTACTCTAAACAGAACAGACAACGATTCTGGATTTCATTTCAGAATCGAAAACAGAATCACTAATACACTCACATAATTAAAATGTCAAAATCATCGGGTTGATTTGTTGTGTAATTTCGATGTGTTTATTGAATTTAAACTGCTTTTCTGGTAAAATAACATAAAAAGAAGCAAGTTGTAATTATTACTGATACAAGAAAATGTGTATCTAAATTGAAATCAAGTGTTTTGGAAATTCTTTTTAGTCGATGTGATTTTTTAAAATTTAATTTTCACAAATACAGTGATACATACAATTCAGAATCAGTCAAATTGTTTCCGGGTGTTTTATTGGGGGAACGTGTTCCGGACGGCCAATCGAAAAGGTCATGACTTTACAAAGTTATAACTGTCAAACCAACCGTCTGATTCCAAAATGTCCGTCCATTTTAATTGAACAGTATTTACAATTTTATAATATTACTACTATACACCATTCTCCTTTCGTTCACAATGGTTGATCATTACGGTGATTGTGTCAAAAATAAACTGTCGCTGATGTTAAGGTTTTAGCATGATAATACTTAACAGTATACTAAATTTTTCCTAATTTTAATCTTTTATCTCTTTAGCTAGCACCATACTTAATAAATTTTCTTTGCACAACAGGTGAACAAACTGTACAAAAAGCGAATATTTTTTCTGGATATTTTAAATTTAAATGTAAAAACATAGTTCGATTTTTAACTTGTTTAAAATTAAAAAAATCCTCTTTTAAGCTCACTTTAAAATTACGCGCCACTATCACCCATACTTAAAATCGCCAATATGTCGTTAATAAAACAAAATATCTGCAGTTTGACATTTTTATTTATAAAGTTCACTAACCCAACGAGGAAGGTGGTTTAACGAAAGAATTATAATTGATTTTTTTAAATAATTTAGAGAACCATATCTAGACCACACAAAAAATAGACTTCATACTCATTGTAGTAGATTTACTTCATTGAATTTCGGACGAACTGTTTATTTTTATTTATCGAAGATTTTATCTCGCGGATTAACTTCTATTCGTTAAGGTGTATTTTTAGTGCTTCGTTTGGGTTAATTTTTTGTTGTTTCTATTTTCCAAATGGAAAATTTAATTGAAAAAAGAAAACAAGTCGGAGAACCGAGTACCCACGGCAAAGTAAGTTTTTAAAAATAAATTAAACCTATTATAATATACGCTTTCCATTGAAAAATATCAACAATAGAAAACAAATGTGTCGACACAAACGAAAAAAAGAGAGAATGCTGGATGTATTTTTTTTTTATTTCAGAACAAATTTGACACACCTTGTTCTTTGGCTTAGCTTAGTAAACGTCACTTTGAATAAATTTTGTTTTTTAACAAAATTTCGTACTTAGCGCTCGGAATAAGGCATAAGCCTTCCCTATTTCACGTTTAATTATTTGGGCCCACTAGTTTCTTTTTTTTTCAATATAATCACATATGCAGCCATATTAATAAAAAATGCTTATTCCAATCTATGCAGCCATATTAATAAAAAATGCTTATTCCAATCTACGACTTTACTAAACTATAGAATAGAAGTTAAATTGTAGATTAAAATTTTCAATTAATAAAAAATCGCAAATCCACGAACAAAATCTACTACAATAAGTATCAACTCCATCTTTTTTGTATTCTATGTCGCTGTAAATTTATTTCTTATATGGGTTTCATTGGTACAAAAATTTAATTCTTTTTTATACAAATCTTCCTTCTATTGGGCAACAAAAATTAATTTATTTTTGATTCTGAATTAAATTCGCAAATCCGTATTTTTCTGTGAATCTACCACTCTTTTTACTAACACTACTAAACCCTATCACAATTGGAATTTTAAGTTTGACAACTATCAGTTTCACAGAAACTAATATACGCCAATACCATAGCAAAAGAAAATTTAATTCAATTCAGTCCCCTTTCACACAGGGAAACCAGTTGCTGGAGATTTTTTTGACGTTTTCCTTTAATTGCCTTGTAGCTTTCACATGAAGAAACTGTCACTGAGAAACTGAGGAGGAAACTGGGAAGATTTTGTTGGTCTAATTGGAATGCAAAGCAAAACGTCAAAAAAATCTCTTCAAATCGTTGACCGGAGAGATTTTTTTCATTCCCCGTACTTCTTGCCCTTCTCGTCAACACACTCCCAGTTGCCGGCAACTCAGTTTCCTTGTGTGAAAGGGGACTCACCTTTCCGCATCAGACTTACTAAGGCCGTGTGTGAATTGCCTTAAAATGTTGGTTAAATTTTGTAACTTGGTTAAAATTTGACACTAGCGTGGTGAATAAAATGTGCTAAAATGTAGGCAGCTGTAGAGCAGGCTAAATTTGCGTTAAAATTTAACGTTTCTCAAGTTAGAGTAATTTAAAACTGTAAACGATAACCGAAAAGAAACATGAAGTCCAAAAGCCCATAATAAATGTAAGTTTCAATTTATTCAATTGAAAAATAAAATTACATTAATATTTTCGTTTGTGTAGGGTCTCAAGAGGAAAAAACAAGTTATATAATCCGTTGACATTTTAACAAATATAAAATAATTAATATAAAATACTTATGGCCTTTTTGATTGGCCGTCCAGAACTGTTCTAACCCCCACAAAATGACAGTTGTTACTCTAAACAGAACAGAAAACGATTCTGGATTTCATTTCAGAATCGAAAACAGAATCACTAATACACTTACACAATTAAAATGTCAAAATAATCGGCTTGATTTGTTGTGTAATTTCGTTGTGTTTATTGGATTTAAACTCATTTTCTGGTAAAATAACATAAAAAGAAGCAAGATATATTTATTATTGATACAAGAAAATGTGTATCTAAATTGAAATCAAGTGTTTTGGAAATTCTTTTTAGCCGATGTGATTTTCTTTTAATTTAAATTTCACAAATAAAGTGATACATATAATTCAGAATCAGTCAAATTGTTTACGGCTGTTTTATTGGGGGAACATGTTCCGGACGGCCAATCGAAAAGGCCATTATTGTAGTTCATTTTGCAAATTGAATACAAAAAGATTGTTTTGTCATCTTGTTAAATTCTTGTCAGCTGTGAAAACTAGTGTTTATATACTGAATCAACAAACTAACCATAATGGGAATTGTTTTGAAAAAAAAAATTGGAATTGTTGTTTCAAAATATTAAATTAACAATGTAAAACCGAAACATAAGTACAACTAAGATTTCGTTACATTTTTCGTGCCAAATTAATAACCTTATATCTTCTAAGTCGGATTTTGAGAAAGAAATTAATTAACTTGAACAACGAAAACAAATGATTTAAGGGAAATTTCTTAAATCTTGAAGGAATTTTAGCCAAAATCGTGTTTTAATAAATCCCTTTTAACGCAATTCACACAGCAAAAAGCTAAATTTGATCCCACCATAAACCAAACTTCAAAATTTAACCAAAGGAGGAAATTTAACCAATATTTTAACGCAATTCACACACGGCCTAATGAAAACCCCATTAATGTCAATTCTTAGTCCTTTACTAAACCATCGTCTTCGATGGATTAACAAAGGAACAAAATTTGTAAATGTCAAATTGCGGAAATTCTGTTTTATTAATGACATTTTGCACTTATGGCGTTTTTATTTGGCAATCCGGAATTCTTCTCCGATCCGGGATCCCAACTGAACACTTGTATGATTCTGACGATTCTGAATTTAAATGAGATTGTATGTGTGGAAATAATTGTGTACTTGAGAATATTCAAATTGAAAAAAAAAATGGTTGTTGCACAATTATGATACAAAAAATTCCAGAGTCGAGTTTGACGTTCAAGTATATGAATGTGTGAGTACTTCCGGTTTTGATTCTGTTTTCAAATCCAGAAGCAAAATTCTCTTTTTTTTAGAATTAGAACTGTCATTTTTTCCCAAGTGAACGCTTTCAGAAGTGTCCGGAAGGCTTCTGGATTGCCAAATAAAAACGACATTAGTCTACATGTTAAAGATAAACCTAAACTAAATCGTGTTTTTTATTATACATAGGTAATATTGTAGGTAGGTAGGGATGTTACTTTTTTTTTAATTTTTTTAAATATGTATTATAGTTTTTCTTTCACTTACCACTATAGTCAATGTATGATGTATCAACAGCCCACACAGCATTGATCCAAAATATTAAGTGCAATAACATCAAAGTTCGCTCAATTATCATTATATATTTTCACATTTATTTCTATCATCCTTGTGTTCAACCGGTCCCGCATTTCAAGTGTGCTTTTCAAGAAGTCAATTTTAAATTAATTTATAATTTAAGAAAAAAAAATCTTAAGTGTGTTTTCTGTTTCCGCAAGTGTTTATGAATTTATTCTTTCTGCCCGCGCGCTCTTAAAATTTATCACCAATGAATTTATTGGAAATGGCTTAGTTGGATTGCCGGCTGTTCAACACCTACAAATCTGTTTCTTCTCAGCAGCGCCAACAATTGACTTTGCATAATATTGCCCCCAGAAAGCTTTCTATTCCGTTGGCGTGAGGTAGGTATCGTATATATACATTGACCGGTGTTAACTGGGGCTATAGCTATAGTCAGCTTTGACTAGTTGGCACTGGGTGGTTTATTTTACTTGGAACAATATTTTCAATATAATTTCAAATGCTCCCAAAGATGTGTTTATTTAAAACTGCCTCATCCTGTTTCTTGAATGTTGATTTGGTTGCTGAAATAAATTGATAGAGAAGAATGAATTTGTTTTGTTTGTTTTCATAAATTTCATATTATTCAAACATTTTATTGATTTTATTTAAGAATTTTGCAGCCACATTTGTATAAGTTATTAGTTCATTGAGTTTATGTTTAAATATTCTTACAAATAAACTATTTATATGTATACGTATGTAGGTAAGGTACTGTGGTGTGTTGGAGGCCAAATGGATTCTTTCAAACTTTGTTTGGATATCGATTGATAAGAGGGTTTTTTTCTTAGAAATATTAAACTTGATGAAGTCATAACTGTGTGTATAACCATTTTCATTAATCTTTATTCTTCTATGTCAGCGCACAGATTTTGAAACCTCAAACACAAATTTACACGATGTTATTCATTCAAAAAAAGATTGCATGAATGTAAATAAATAGAAAAAAAAATCTGTCGAAACATTTCGACACATTCTGTGGCTAGTAAAAACACAAAATTTTATATACATATAACTTTGAATTTGAAATTAAATAAACAACAAACGTTGTTGATTGATTGATTTGTTGAAAATTGTATTTTTGGATTCGTGTTAAGTTAAAATTGTTATGTGTTTATTTGAGTAAGTGGATACTTTCGGACTAAATAAATCGTTACAAATGAATAATTGACAAAAAAATCTTGACAGTGGTGATTTGATTTGTATTTTCTTAGATTGCACATAATTACCTAAGCATTTTAATGATATCGTTAAAATATCCGAAATGTCAGATGAAAGAGTGTCGAAAATCATTTTGAATAATACTATTAGAACTTCAGGAGATATGCCAATTGAATGGAGTAACCTTGCGGCTTTTTGCAATTTTAATCTAACCATTAATCAAAATGAACAACCTGTTTTGCTGAAGAAAAAGCTTAACGCATTACTAGGTTATGTTAGGTTATAGTGGCTGTTAGCTGTTAAAGATAACTAACTAATACACTTAGTCCAAGAAGAAAGGACCATTGTGGTACCACAGGAGTTGGGTTTTTTGCCCCAAAAGAAAGAGCTTAAAACCATTTTGAGCTTCTTATGAAGCGGAGGAGAGAATTAATGTCTAAGTGTGGTAGTTCACTAATGTCGCTGAAGAAGAACTCTTCTAGAAGAAGTCTTCGTCTGTGAGACAGTGCAGGGCATGTACAGAGGCGATGAAGAATAGTTTCCTTCTCCTCCTCATCTAAACAGCTTCTGCAAAAGTCGTTTGCGAGCACGCCGAGTCTTGCTGCATGTCTACCTATGAGGCAGTGCCCTGTGATGACACCTATAGTGGAGCTAATGTGCCGTCTGCATAGAGAGGTCAAAGCCTTAGAGCGTTTAAAATCCAGCTTGGCCAAATCTTTTTTGTCGCTAGACACGAGTTACCACTAGTCCAACTAAGATTTGTCCTCTCCATAGCATTTAGCCTTAGCATCAATTTACATGTAGCGATTGGAATACCCAGGTTGCTGTAGTCAGTTGAAATGGGTAGTGTTGTTCCTTGTTTGGCGAGTTTCCCGGAATATCTCTGTGCCCTGGCACCCAGCATAGGTGAATGTTGAACTGTTCCGCCATCTCTTTGAGAGATGATCGACAGTCGAGGGCTGTTTTGGAGTTAGTGGAGATTGAATCCAGGGATTTCAGTGCTGCCTGGCTGTCAGAGAAAATGATGATATCCTTTGCAGATATCACGTTTTCTTTAAGCCAGGATAGAACCTCCTTAATTGCCATTAATTCCGCCTGGAACACGCTAAAATGGTTAGGAAGACGGAAGGAGAGACTAAGATTTAGTCTGTTAGAGTAAACACCACCCCCTACACTATCATTTGTTTTTGACCCATCGGAGTAAAACTGAATTTTTTCATCTTCCAAGAAACCATAATCCTCCCACTGTGATCTGGAGGGTATACTTACCTGGGAGTTTTTATCAAAAAGTGGTTGGGGTATGATGTAGTCTATGTTACTTTGTGGAATATTGAACGTGTTCATTATGTTAGCGTGGCCAAAACAGTTGTTTTTCCACTGTGAGGTCGCCTTCAGGCGAATAGCTGAGCAGGCTGCGGATTGCTTGCTGAAAATATCTAAGGGTGTCAGATTATAAAGTATTTCAAGCGCTGCAGTTGGAGTAGTACGCAAGGCACCACTTATACACATACAAGCAGTGCGCTGAACTCTACTCATTTTATTATTATTTGTTGCTTTGTCTACCAAACGACCACTCCGTAAGTAAGGATTGGTCTAATAACCGCCGTGTAAAGCCAATGGACTACACGGGGATCTAAACCCCATTTGTTGCCAATGGCCTTCTTGCAAGAGAAAAGTGCTACCGTGGCTTTCTTAACTCTTTCTTGTATATTGGACTTCCAGCTTAATTTCTTATCCAAAATAAGACGCTTTACTAGAACGCTTTGGATCTACGATAGATACTTATGTGAGGCGCGAACGTCATCTTTTAGATGTTACAACAGTCGTTTGATTCTCGACCACTGACCACTGGGACTCATTTGAGTCAAAAGGGACTCATTTTTTTTAGGTTGGCTCAGGTACTCATCTTTTTTTATATTTGACTCATTTTTTTAAGAACGAGTCAATTTATAGTTTAAAGCACTATTATATCATTTTGCAGAAAATATTTTTCACTTCGAAAAAATTCAGACAAAGCTGAATTTTGGTGGAGAGCTTCATTTTTACGTTCTAAGCATTTTCTAAAAAGTACCCTTAATTTGGAGTGGAGCAAAAAATGTTAGTGAGGAGAAAGATTTTTTTTTTGAAAAAAGTTGTTGGTACGCATTGTAGACCATATCCTTCTACATGAATAAGATTAAGACACTCTCTATCGTACAATTGGTAGATTTGGATACAAATGGTCAAAAACATTTTGGTGGAGTACATTTTTTTTCAAAAAAATGTAATAAATGTATGTTTTTGAGTGGGGAAATTTTTTGTTTTTAGTTATGTTTGGAAAAACATGTTCTATTGAAAAAAAAATAAAATAAAGTATGAAACCGGAAAGGAAATGCTGCCATTTTAAAAATAATAATTTATTTTATTTTGTTCAATAACTACCAAAACCTTGATTTTTATCAAAATTTTCTAAGAACACCTTGTAGACAGTACAATTATCTACAAAATGACATCTGTGTGTCAATACTTTCTTAAGTTACAGAGTACTAAAGTTAAATTGTTCGTCAAAACGGATATATAGATCATTCGGTAAAGCAACCAGACTTGACTTAATATAGCTCTCATTTGTGTAGAATGGCTTGATCTACAATGTGTACCGACAACTTTTTTCAAAAAAACATGGTGTTCAAGTCATTTTAAAACAACTGAATCTCTCTACATTTTTTTACTAAATTTAGGGTACTTTTTAGAAAATGTAATGACGTAAGCATGAAGCTCCCCACCAAAATTCAGCTTTGTCGGAATTTTTTCGAAGTAACATCATTTTTTATATAACTTTTCTGGGCTATTATGAATTTGATACTTTTTGTATGTTTTCAAAGTATTTACATATTTTAGTTATTAAAAAAAAGGTATTATTATAAACTTAAGAGATTTTTTATTGGGACTCGTTTATTTTCAAAATCACTCATTTTTTCAGCCTCTGGGACTCATTAAAAATTAAACCTGTGCTAACACTGTTCTCGACCATGGGGATAATACATATTTTCTCAACTCAAACCAAATACATAAGATTGGTATTATCTTTAAAACACGAGGAGAGCTGCTTCCGCTCAACTTTTTACCCAACCGACCATACCTGGCTTTACTATGCAATCGAAACGAACGTGAAGAAATCAAACATTTCATTGCAATTTGTCTAATTTTGAAAGAGTTTAGGTAAACAAAGTTTAAATGAAGCTGAGTTGCTTGAAGTTATAAACGGATTAGTAGGTTGGGATGCTCTCTACTTGTATGTGTTTGCTGCACTTCGATATAGAAATTGTATAATAAATGAAGAATTTTAGACCTCCAACACTGGTATAAGACACAATTTAGGCTTTAAAGCTTGATACTATTTAACAATTTTCTAATATTTAAGAACTTAACCACTATGTGAACACGTCTAAAATTGTCCGAAAAACTAATGTCCTTTCCGATTTTTGTCCGGAAGCCTTCGGAAAACTTCCGAATGTTTCTGAAAATGTTCTATTGGTATCAAATGACAGTCCTTCTCCTAGATGGAAGAGGCATTTGCTGCTGGATTTGAAGTCAGAATCAAACCGAGAAGCACGCACACTCATACCCACTAAATGTCAAACTCGAATTCAACAACAATGTCGTGTAGGGATGAACAATATTAAAAAAACATGGAGGTCAGAAATTATCGAATCTGAATTTTATACAAATACTTGTGACTTGTATTTCCCCTGAAGTGTGGTCTAACCTTTAAAAACATGCGAGGTTATTGACAAACGATTTACGCTTTTTTTTAAGTCGATGTTTTGAGCCTTAACATTGATGCTGCTATGTTTCACATGCTTCAAAATGTTAATGGTGATCCTCCGCCTACAAAGACAGAAGGGGAGCGTATCGGAATCCATCTTTTTAAAATCCAGTTTTTCAAAAACCCCCCAAAAAATCCCGTTTTCTAAAATACTGTTTTTTAAAATTTAAAATCCCTCTTTATTATAATCCCGCTTAGTGTGCTTTGTATTTCGATAAATATTACACACAAAAACTTTGCATACACTAAAATCGTATATTGGACCAAGCGGTGGGTTGCCGTCTTTTTTGCATGGGATGGTAAAAAGCGGAATTATAAAAATGAGGAGGGTCATTCCGTAAGTTTTAAAACGATAATCGTCAAAACGATGATCGTCGACGAGATCGTCTTTAATTTGCTTCACGTAACTCAACCACTATCGTCTCGTCAATCGTTTATAATTTGAGAGCATTTGGTACATTTCAGAAACTCTCAAACTTTTGTTGAGTTGTCAAATGGACTGCCATAAATGTCAATAAAGTTGTGTATTGTTTTGTATTTGGTGCGAATAAAGTTATATAATTGGACAAAAATGTAAGTTATTTTATATTTTTTACAAATTGATATTTATAAATGTAAATACAACAATTATTTTTATATAGGGCCACACAGTCTCAGATTGGTATTTTGACTCGATATATGGATGAACATCCCGATTTGTCTCTCAACTGTCTTCGCATTCGTATTAATTGCACATCTTCCCAACTTGCGTTTTCATTTCCACTTTCTAATACAAGAAAATTGCTCCGCCGAAACATTTTAACTTTAATTTGCAAATACAACAGATAGACAAAAAACAAGATGTCAAACTACAGTGGCTACTCAATTATTTAACTACAGTCACATACAAACTTCAAAATTAATGCAAGACGATACCTATTTAGCTATCGTCCAAACGCTATCATTTTGACAATAGCGTTTTGGCGATTATCGACTTACGTGAAGCAAATAAAGGCATCGCTATAGTTAAGACGATATCGTCTGACGATAATCCAATTACGGAATGACCCCCTAGGATTATAAAAAGCGGGATATCGAACCCAACCCAGACAAAAAGTAGTGATGGGTATAATCGAATGATCACTAGATACATACCAAACCCAACCAAAAAAAAATATTATAAAAATATAAAAAGAAAAACAACACGCAGAACAAAGAACAGTCCACAAACCAAAATGTGACAACACTCCAGAATTCCAGTGAAGAAGTGTGAAAATTTTCCACATCTCGATTACTTGTGTTTTTTTCCTGCAGTTCTTTCTTTGTTACTATTTATCTTTAGTTTTCAATGCGAAGATTTCATTGTAGTACACAAATCATAGACAAATAAGATACGGACCCGAAACCTCTGATGTCATTCGTATTTGCCTTCAAACTGAAACACGCACCCAAGAAACTTTTCCGTTCATCTTCCTATAGACACATAGCTAACAGAGCCCTAGTAATTTGTTTTTGTTTTGTTTTTCGACTTCACATCTGTTCATGGATAGAGTGTCAAAGGTACAAATACAACAATGTAAACAAATGGGTTTTGGGAGGTGAAACGTACGAAAATTTCCAATCTTAGTATGGCTTATTTGTGACACAAATATTCAACTTCTTGGTCCAGTTCTCATTTCTTTGAAATTTGCACATCATTAAACACAAGGAAACAACTTGACAGCTTAGTGTTTTGACAGTTTTAATACACGTTACCCACAGCAATCGTATTGTTAAAAATAACAGCTTTGAAAGGCTTTGTAGTAATTTTTTTTCGATTCAACAAACAAATTTTGTAAATTTTTTTTACAAATTGTTACGAATTGGTACGAATTCACAAGACAACAAACAGACCCAATCTTGAGAAGGTCACTGTTTTTAGGCGTGTTTAGCCTAGAATACTTATTTAGTAGGATATTTGAAAATTATTTCAAATTGAGTTCCGATGTAATTGTTAATAAATTATCAAGTATATGGTTCTTTAATCTTAAATTAAGTAGCGCAAGATTTTATACTGCCTAATGTTAGGCTAACACTATTAACTATTTAACAATTTGTTCATTTTAAAGTACTTTACTAATAATTTCCTAATTTTAAACACTTTTAAACTAGAATTCTACTTAACCTATTTTCTTGATAAACTCCAGGTGAACAGGACTAAAATGGTGCGAAAATCTAAATTAACAAATCTATTTGGTGCTTGTAAATTTTCAACTGTCATATGAATTTAGTATGATGCTAAAAAAAATAAAATCGTTTTTGATGGTTTTAGCTTTAGTAAAATGATAATAAACTATGTTTCGATAATTAACTAATTTAAAATTAACTACATTCTATTTTTAACCTAGTATCATACTAAAAATGCGTTAACATCGTACGAAATTGTTTAAATCTTTGCGCAAGTCTGTTTAAAATGTTAGAAAAAATAATAATTAATAATATATAATAAAACTAAATTAAGCAAAATTAAGTTAGCTGATTTCCTAACCCACCTTTCCGAAATAAAAAATGTGAGTGACATCTGAACATCAACATTAGAAAAATTTGTATGTATTCACTTATGTGCCCACTTTGATTGCTGACCTTTAACTAAAACTATTTTAAACTGAAATTGATGTAAGATTTTTACAATGGCAATTGTCATCAAGAACCAAACTTTAATTAATTTAACTCCCCTTCTGACCTAAATCTTAAGCTCTCATATGTATGTCCAAACTAGAGGCATTTTTTCAGTCGTGTAAACATAGCAATATGCTTCATTACGCTATTCGGAAGTTCAGCAAAATGAGATGTCAAAAATTTCGCACTTTCAAGAATTGAAAAGGCGAATCTAATGTTTTTTTCTCAGTAATTGGTAACAAAACTGCCAAATTTTGCTGATAAATCATCTTCATATGAAAGATTGCAGAGATTTAATTTTTTCTAACTCGCCAAGATGTAATTAGGCATATTTTTTGTGATCGCAGAGGAATTGGTCGAAAAATCATTTTGGGAATTAACGACACCATTACAGAAAAAACTGACATTTGCAGACTATTGATAATGAACATACTCGTATAATTCACTGGCGCGCGCCGCCCAGGCCGGTAACACCGTTTTCTCTAGAATAAGAGAGCGCTAAGTGAATTAATTGTTCTTTTTTTTAACAAGTAGAATGTTTATTTCAATCCATCATTTCATCGTCCAAATTTCTTTAAAAGTTTGTGGAGTCAGGTACTTTTTGTATGACTGCTTTTACACCGTATTCATTTTTAATCCTTGTTTCTGTTTTGAACTCTTTTCTCTCCATTTATTAAAAAGATGTTAATTTTCCTCAAACATATCTGCCCTCTCTTTACACCACTTAATTTCTAAAAGTTCAATCGTACCATAGCAAAAATCACAAAGAAGAAAAGCGATAACTGTGCAAATTTTTAACCTAAGCAATTTTTTCCATCATAAACGTCCCTCACCCACGTGAAAGCTGAAACTGCATCCATATTGCATACAAATTGATTTTGGTTGGCTTGATTGAGTTTAAGTTTTTAAACTAATATTTTATTTTAGCGATGCGTAATATGAATTCCTGCAAGATTCCCCGCTAGCAAAAATGCTGGCAGGATTTGAAGAAAAAAATCTAAAAACAAAATGCTAAATTGACCACCTGTCAACCGAAAGACAATCAAAAAGGAATCCAACAAAAGATTCGAAACGTATAAAAGTTGTCTTAGCACTGCAACCTGATAAATCATTTTGATTCAGTCTTGATCGGTTCATTTGAATTGAGTTAATTGTTCGTCTTCAAATTGTATTTTTAAAGGAACAAAAATTATTAATACACATTTCTATGTAATTATAATACGTTGTCTAGATCCAATTCAAGTTTTTGTTTTATTTAAATTTAAATTTGTTAATCTCTGACCAGTGCTGAATTTCAGGATGATAAACAAATATTCCGTTTGCCTTGCTGCTGTTCTGCTTGTCTTTATTATATCACTGACTAATTCACGTATGTAAAAAAAAAACAAATACTAAATCAAATTTAAATTCAAATTAAAAAATAATAAGAACTAAGTATGTTTGTACTCGTTAAACATGTTATGGTTTCGTGTAAAAAAATATTTCGTTGTTTTATTATTCCACCCGGTAAAGTGATTTCCAAAAAAAGTTGTTTATCATACTATCCGTGTTTGTTTATGCCAAAATCTTGTAATACATGTTGGATTGTTTATATATATTTTACTCATACGTAAAAACTCAACTGACACTTTAAGGGCCGTTTGCTGATATACATCATAAATATTTATGTTCAACTTAAAACGCTTATGGGCTACTTTTTCCTCTGCGTGAACTGTCACATAAGTGGTTAAGTAGAACTTAAATGCTTAAGTTGTGTATTAACAAGCGGGCCTAAGTGTAATAGATGAATTTATACCAAGTGCGAAATTATGATAAACCCTTTGTTTTGGTAACTGTGAAATACAACAGTGTTAAAAAAGAATAACGCCAATTGAAATATTTTCTTCGAATATAAAAAAGAATAACCCTAGTTCATAAAATAGTTGGTGGAATTTTAAAATTATTTGAGATTTTCAGAATCTAGAAATGTATTGTTATACTTATTCATCACTCACCTTATGTACATAGTTTTTCATTGGTAATTGCAATTCATTTCATGCGAATTATCTATTTGTTATCGATAGTATATTTTTGTCAAACTGGGAACTAATCACAATGTCAATGACAATTGCGTGTTTTCACCACAGATGTTTTTCTCTTAGAAAAATTATATTTTCTCGTCATCAATTTTTACCAAAAAATAAATTATTTCGTTTGCGACAATTTTTAACTGAAAAGTTGTGAAAACATACATTATGGCTTGTGCAAAACAAAAAACTCATACACACACTTACGTATGTTATGCACATATGAATATGTCAGATTTTTTTGAGTGAAAACAAATTGGACGAAACTAGAGAAGTGGGGACGGCGAAAAAAAACGAATGGCGTTTTCGAATGGTCATCTGGACGGGAAGCGTCCTGAATTTCCCAAAATGACAGTTCTTGTCCTGAATAGAACACTAATATATTCACCAATACACTTAAATAGTTAAAATGCCAAAATAATAAGTGAAGCAGATTAAACCAGGATCGTCAACAGCAAACAGCACGTCATTTTTAATCTGCTTGACATTTCGTATCGAAACAAACACAACATCAAGTTGCATGCATTGTTTTTATTTTCTGCGGTATGGTGCACTAGCACTATTAAATAGTATTAATGGGAAAATTGTTGACAATGCACCGGCAACAGCAATTTTAGCAACTTTTGTCGAACCACGCTGTTAAAATTGCTGTTGTAGTATGGGTTGTACAATTGGAATGTATTGGTTCTAAAATAATGGCGGACGCTGGCTGTTGATTATGCTGGATTAATCTGTTTTGCTCATGAGATTGATTTGTTTGTGTTTTTAGGCGCGGTCCCATAAACTGTGCTTTGATACATAGAACTGTTATAAATTAGCAAATGTCTAGAGTCACTTCCTACTATATTACCACACCGAATGATTGAACTGTCGTGGCGCCCTAACTTCCATATAACATTAAATTAACACTTGTTTACAACATAGGCCAACTTTTCTATCTTTGATGCGCTAAATTTGAATGTCACATATGATAAATTTGTACAATTTTAAGAATGTCAACTTAAAAAAGAAAATATAATTTTAAGGTAGAATATTTTATGGAAAATTAATTAATTCTTAAACAAATAAACTCCAAGTGTATATGTACATGGTACCTAACAGATACGACTTTCAATATCTGTTCTTAAAAACCGGGTTTATCTTTTTTATCTTTCGGGTGTGGTTTTGCTTGCGATTTGTGTTTTAAATATTCCGTCTATTAATTCATTCAATCAACTTTAACATTTTGATCGTTAATTCTTAGAATATTTTTTTTAGAATCTTAACTTGCCTTAAAAAATCACCGTGTTAATATTTATTTTTATTTTGTTTACATTTACAAAATAAGTCCCATTCAAGACAGGATTCGGCTTATACAGTATGTACATAGGTGTGTATATATAATAAGTAAATTTCCAACGACTAAGACAATCATAATCCATTATGAATAATTATTCAATTTAAATCATTATAGTGGAAATTTGATGAAATGATATTAAAAATAAAATAATTATATTTAATTATAATAGATGATCTTGAGGCTTTTTAAACACTTGATAATTTAATATCAAAACAAATATAAAGATGAATATGATAACTAATTGGACGAAAGGCAGTTTTTTTTTCTAAGCAACATAGAATTTAGACAAAAAACGATACGTTGACATTTTTTCCATATAAACTACCGATAACACAAGGATGTAATTCGGGCTTACAAAAAAACACATCTGAAGCAAGATAATTGGGTCACACATATGTGCTTTCGTCCAATGTTTCAACTGTAAAATTATATTATTATTTATATGCGTATAGATTTTGTAATCACGAGCACAGTACACATATTAAAAGTATATATATTGCGCATGTTCTCAAAATTCGGTTGTCATATGGGAAGCAAAGGTCTCTGAGATTTGACACATGCGCTCTGATTTTTGACAGATCCACATACAAATCACTAACAAGAATTCAAAATTGTGTTGTATAATAGTTAATCCAAATTATTAAAGTAAAAGAATAAATGTATATTTAAGATAATCCGTATTAAAATACCTTGAAGTAAACTTGCTTGCAAGAGCAACTCATTGAATCGGGAGCAACATAAAATTGTATTATAATGGGGTATTCACGATCCGATGTACCTGGTCTTGTATCATTGCAAAAGTGTAAAAGTGTAGCATTTTTTTGCACTACAACAACAAAATATACTGAATGTCAAAATCTTACACTTTTACAATACTCGAACCCTATTGTAACAGAAAAATACAAGAGTGTAAGATTTTTTTAACACAAACTTAAGCCTTCTTCAGAACAAATGTGAAACAGATTTTGACATTTGCTTCAGTGTTGCTACAGATTAGTAAGGGTGTGTTCACAGTCTGTTGTAAAAAAATAAAATTTTACAATTTTACAAGAGTTGGTACACCAGATCGTGAATACCCCTAATGTTTTAACATTTTTTTTAAATAAAAATAAAAGCAAAACAAAACTGATGCAATTGAAATAAAGCAATTACGTTAATAGATTGAACCAAATAGAAGTATATAGATAGATGATAAAGTGATGAATAATTAATTGTAAAATTCCAGTAGAAAATAGTTTATTAAAATTGTTATTTTACTGACAAATTTTATTCCATAATTGTTATTTCATTAACTGTTATTCTAACTGTTATTTAAAAGTAGCAATAACAGATATTGCGATGAGCAATTTGACCCATGCCTATGCCGATGCCATGTGTGAAACAAGGACAGGGTCTCGGAAATTTGACACATGCGCGAACTTGAACGAAAATGGAAACTAGGAATATATTACCTTGTAATATGTGTACTGTGATCCCGAGAGGACTTAGACAAAAAAAAATTAAGTAGCGACCCCATCACTGGAGCTGTCAATGTACGTGCTTACAATTATTCAGCTTTCTCACATTTGACACAATTTAATGTCAGCTCCGCTGTGATTTTTCATAAGGACTGAAAATAGTTTTGAACATCCTTGACTTCCATGTAAACGCTTGGCTTAACTCAATCGTGCACGTGATTTTGAAATGCTAAAAAAGCTGCTAGCATTATTTTAAAGTTGGCAGTACCGATTACAGCTCCGTCTGCAGTCGCATTATGTCATGTTCTTAATATTGAGTTTGTGTTTATTCTATTTTTTTGTCAGCTGTTAGAGTTACAGCTTCGTCTGAATTGTATCGAGATGGTTAAGCTCAGTAAAGCCTCGCACGACAGTTCGGTTTCATGTAAGGTCCAGTTGTACATAAGTGGTTTAAGTATTTGAGATGTCATTCAGCAGCTTTATTTCTTGATTTTGGCGCATTAACTGAAGTTGAACGATGGTCCAAGGTTCAAGTATCTGATAGAAGTCAAATACATTCATGATCGATCCCTAAACCTCGGTTAACCCGACGAAATCGGTGTATTAAAATTGATGAACCACGGATTAAAAATTTGTATAACTGCAACTAAACGATGAAAACAGGGATATCAAATCCAGAACTGGACGACCATTTACTTATTAAGGTCGACATTAGACTGATTGTTGATGAATTTGACATTTATTGGCATCGGAAATATGAAATTCCTCTCCTTTATTAACTAACTTATTTTTATTAAATCTAAGTCAATGGTTATACAAATGTTTCATGATATTTGTTTTTGTTAAGTGAAAAATAAACTGTTGAGTACCCTGGACTGAAGGCTGTTGATTCTTTTTTATTCCCCTTTCGGTTCCAAGAATCCTTTTACACGAATGTGATTTTTAACAAAGTTAACTTTGTCCAAATGTGAGAATAGAGGAATAATATCTACACTTTATTTACTCCACTTCCCTAGAAGGGTAATCATATTTTATGTTACGTTGAAGGTCGATTTGACGAAGTATTACTAGATGCAATTTTTAGAAAAAGTTATTAAAGAATTCATGTATATGCTAATAATTTAGTTTACATAACTCTTTGGTATAATAAAAATTTAATTTAATTTTTAAATTATGTATATACAAAAATAATAAATTTAATTAAGCACACGAAAACATAAACATTAATTCATAAAAAAAAATAAAAATAACAATTACAAAAAAAAATGATTTATCGTATTTGGTGCACATTTCAATTTTCTTTATTTTGACAATATTGATATTCAGCCTTATTCTGTAAGGCGTTGAAAGCCATAAAAAAGAAGGGCATATAAAAAAGGCCGTGTGAATTTGGTAGTACGTAAGGCGTTCAACACCAAATAAACGTCAATTCTCTCTTGTGGAACGCGTTAACTATATTTTTTTGTATTCCGATAGTCGTTTTTATTGGAAAACGCCTTTAAAAACGTCGAAATCTGCCGTCGAGAAATTTGTTGACGACAGGAGTAAAAATGTAATATTTTTTGAACTTATTTTAGCTTTTATAATTTAAAATTCTTTGTTTAGGGTAAAAATCGAGCTCATGGACGAGAATGAGCGCACCTCGACAAAAGCTTTAATGAAAGGCATATTTTATGGGAGGATGCGATTTTTGCTTAGAGTAGGCTGGGCTTGTTCCCAAAGTCGTTTCCAACCCCTTTTTGGAAGCGCCCTTTAGCAAAAAATCTAAGAGTAGCGGTTAGTTTTAAAACCATTAATTGCCACAGAACGTTGCTGAGGAAAATGTTTTATATCAAAGGTAAAACATACTTAAATGTTTCTTTGTTCAGATAAAAGTACATTTGAATCTGTTAACAATTGCGATGAAATCAAGAGTCAAAACCATTGTTAGAATTACCTACTGCATATATTTTTTCATTAATTATGTACATACATACTTTGTGCCAAGCAAATCAAAAGGATCGAATGCACCTCCTGCAGTATCAAATATTTCTTTTTTATTCTCCCTCTTCGTCGTCACTGCTGCTCCAAGAAAAATAACTTGCTAAAATATATATTTTTCTGTTTTTTTTTCTTAAGTCAAATGTCAGCTGTTTTGGTGGATTGTATTGTGGAATGTAAGAGCGAGAAAAATGTTAAAAATGTTGGCGTTTTAGTTACTGAATACCAACAAAAAAAAAACGACTCAAAAAACGACAGTTGGCGTTTTACAAAAACGGCTATTGGAATAAGGGTGATTGTCACACGTCATTTACTATACAAAATTTGCAAATCTTTATTTTTTTCAGACATTGTATTTTTTAGTCTTAGTCAAAATAAATAATCGCGAATCCAATATAAAAGTGTAGCTTACAACAGATGCGGTACAAAATGTGTGTTCATTATAGAGTTTACTCGAACACTTAACTAAGCATATAATTCACAGATCGTTTGCACATAAGACGAACTCATGGATGGCTAGAGCTACACGAAAAACGAGAGCGATCGTGAAAAAAAAGTAAAAAGATGTTTAAAAAAAATTAAAAAATGTGTCCGTCGAATCGACGAATATTACCCTTCTAGGGTTAAACGTAGGGTAGTTCGCTGAACAATACGAAAATGGCACAAAAAAGATGAAACGATAACTGCTTTTTTTAAATTTTTTTTTAAAATAGCAGGGAATTTGAGAGGTGTAAAAACAGTCTAATCGGGTACGCCGGTTTAACGTTAAAGGAGGCTTTACATGTATCTTCATCTTCATCTTCATCTGCATCGACATCTGCAAAAAAACAGGAAAGAAAATAAAAAAATCATACTTGTGCGATAGAGAGCGAGGATCAAAATGGAGATCATCTTCATGTATGTAGATTATAGGAAGTATGAATCAGAAGATTGCAGATTATAGTGAAGATGAACATGTTCATCTTCATTATAGCATTTTCATCTGCACCATAATTTGTTCCGTTCAGGCAACGAATTTTCAAGTTTTTTTTTACATTTCACCTCAGTTTGCTTAAAAACAATGAAAATAGCGAAAATTATCTTCTCAAAACTACATATCTTAATGCTAAGAAAATTTGATTGTGAGGTGTGTCAAGAAAGTTATAGCAGAGTTCGAGTAAGTTATTCAAGTCTGCAGATGCAGATCCATGTAAAGCCTCCTTAATGCTTCGTGCATTTACTTCATACATTTTTTTAAATGGTATGTGAATTTGGTAAGAGATGTTTTCCTTCCCAAATTCACAAACCTTTCTAAAAAAATCCCTTATCAAATTCCCCAACCATTTGAAAGATCTAACGAAGTGAATGCTACATCCTTTATCAATTACTCAACCATTTTAAACAAAATAGCGTGCGTTACTTCCGTAACGTAATTTAAAATTTTACCCCTGCCAAGAGCTTATAGCCTATTCACACCAAACGAGTAAAGCGTTCATACCCATTATTTACTAGTTTTTGTTTGACTTTTCAGTTGTTTTGAAAAATCTGTCAAAACGTTATTAGAACATGACTGCTAAGTAATCAAATAATGCTGCATAAAAAAAATAAAAAAAGTATATATCAAAAATGTGCAGTGCATAGAAGCATGTGAACAAAGAAGAGATTTTAATAAGAATTCCTTACATAAAGAACGTCTATACCTAATGGATTTTAATATTTTACCCTGATACGTAATAGCACTTTCTGGGAGCAAGAAATATTGGAAAATGATGGTGAATATTTTAAACAACATTTTCGAATGTATCCAAGCACGTTTGATATGCTGCGCAGCTAAATGAGAAATTTGGAAATTTTAGATACTAACTATAGAAAGTGCACTCCATTAAAAATAAAATGCACGACTGGATCGCACGAACTTGCTCTTGTAGCTAACAACTTTAATGTAGCTAACCATTGAGGTTTAGTTAGTTATGTGTAGTTATCCTATGCAGGTTTAAAGCCCATGTAGGTAAGATTACCTTGATTCTTATTATAATCAATTGTCGAATGGATGATTCAAGGAATAGTTACATAGGTACCTACCTACAAATGTATATTTTAATCTAAGTTGTGGATTTTAATTATGTAAGTTAGGAGAGTAAAATGTATCTACATATATATACGTATTGATGGAACCTAAGTATGTAAATATGTACATATAATAATGAAAATGAAGGACGTAGGTGGGTAGGTAACTATTTATATATAACTTCATCATTTAGGTACAATATGCATACATAAGATTCATGTGATTTTTAAAGACACATTTGTACATATAAATGTATGAGGGCCTACGTTGTATTTAGTATTAAGTGACGTACGCAAAAATTCGTAAAAAGGGAATAATAATAAGGTAGAAATAAGTGGATAATACATATAATTAAATGTTTTTATATTGATTAGTCGTTATAGTTTGGGGGAAAACAAAGATGCAATTTGAATTCATGGATAAATAAGAATATATCAAAAAAAAAATTCAAAAATCGTTGGAGCGGTTTTTTAATAAATTATTTTTTTATGTATAAAATTTTAAAAACATTTTTAGAAAAGAAATTTTAAACGCCATTTTGAAGATATTACTAATATACATATAAAATTCAAATTTCAAAAAAAATCTGTAACTGGTTTTTCGATTTTTCAAAAAAAAATTTTTATTTATTTTTTAAAAATCGAAAACCCTTTTTTTTTTTGAAAAGTTTCGTATGCAGTTTTATTAAAACTTTTAGGAAGCATTTCTATAAAAATAAATTATTTTAATCAATTCATCCAATATTGAGAAAGTCGAAAATATGAAAAGTGGTTCTATGGGAAGTACCGTTAATAAGTACGCAAAAAAAATATTTTTATACTTGAAAGTGAACTGTACTAATTTTGGAACACACATTTTTTTTGTATAAAAATTCTTCGAGAAATACATTTTTTTAACGGTTTTTTAACATTTGTATGGGAGGTACCGTGTTTTTTATTTTAAAAAAAATAGTCTTTTTAACTATTCAAGATAATGTCAAAAAACCACCAAATGCGAAGTTTTGAAAAAAATCTATGGAGTCGTTTTCGAAATTTTGAGTTTAAAAAAAAAAATATTTCCAAAAAAATTTTTTTTTGAAAAATGTTGGAATACAATAGTGTTTAAACTTTCTAGGAGCTTCTGCGTAAAAAATTGAAAAAAAAAAAAACAAATTAACCGTTTCCGAGAAAATTGAAAACCAAAAAAAGGTTTTTTTTTATAAAAATCGTTGGAGCCGTTTTTGAGAAAAATAAGATTTTTGTTTTTGGCCAAAAAAAAAATGTATGGGGGCTACTGTTATTTGTCGTCTTAAAAAAATGAAAAAAAAATGTGTGGGCATATTACCGAAAAAATAATATGTGCCAAGTTTGATGCAAATCTACCGAACCGCTTAGGCTGCAGACCCGAGGACAGACAGACAGGCGGAATTGCGGGACCCACTTTTTTGGTGTTTTCTATGATCGTAATGTCATGTTTGATTGTTAGAAAAAAAAAATTTTTTTTACGAATACATAACTTGCCTTATAGTACCTATAATCGCAAGTAAGAAGGGTAGCCATGCAATTTTTGCACTGGGATATAATCTACCGAATATAAAACTATCTTAGCTCTCTTCGGTGTAGGTGTGTCTACACTACAGTATGTGTTATTGGCAGAAAATTCTGCCAGCAAGCTTAGCGCATTATTCAAACACAATATGTAAATAAAAATAAAAAAATAAATTTTTTTTACAAATATGTAAATATTTTCAAAAATGTCCTTGCCATAATTCTTTAAAAAGATTGCAATTACTTTTTTTTGACAGCAAGCAACCTACTGTTCCTTTTTTTGAGGGCCTATTCACAATCATATAAATTTCACTTGACGGAAGACCTGTTCGCTTAATTCATCCTTGAATTGTAACTCGTTTTCAAGTCGTTTTATTAAAAAGGAGTCATTTTTAAAAACAAGTCGTTTATGAAAAATGTATTGGAGAACGAGAGTTTTTAGTATTCGCTTTCAGGAAAACGAGTAAAATGTCGTTTATGGTTTGGTGTGAATATCCTATTAGATACACATTAAAAATAAATATTTTTGCTTGATAATTTGCATTTTCTCATACAGTGTTCTAAAACAAAATTTTCTGTTTTCCCTACCCGTAGAAAACGTTGTGAATTATGGAGCATGTATGACGCCAAATTCAGAGCGTGCTTTGTGCATACACTTGGAAGAATGCACATATCTGTACAAATTGCTGAACAAGACGCCAATGTTAGACGCTGATAAAATATTTCTTAAACGTAGCCAATGTGGTTCAAAGAATGGAAAAGTTTTGGTAAGAACACAATAAAATAAATTCCATTTCTATTTGAAAAAAAAAACAATATATTTAACCTTATGTTAATTATTGGTTTTTAGATTTGTTGCCCAGAACGTCAAATTCACGCTGAACTACCAACGCTACAAACTTCCCAAACAAGATTGCAAGCAAATCTTCCCGAGCCTGGTGTTTGTGGAAACGTAATTTCCAATCGAATATACGGGGGTAATGTTACGAAAATCGATGAATATCCATGGATGGTTTTGATTGAGTATGATAAAGGTATGTATGAGTAAAATTCTTCAACGGTACATCGTAGAGGCTTCTTTTTTTGTTTTAATTTCGAAGGTCCAAATGGATACGGTTATCAGTGTGGTGGTAGTTTAATCAATGATCGTTACGTTTTGACAGCTGCTCACTGTATAAGTGACATACCGAAAACATGGAAGCCATATCGAGTACGTCTAGGTGAATGGGATATCTCAACAGACCGTGATTGTGAAAAAGACGTTCGTGGTTCTGAAGACTGTGCTGATCCGCATATTGATGTCACGATCGAGAAAGCAATTCCTCATGATAAATACCAAGCTTCAATAAAAAGTCAACCCCACGATATTGCCTTGTTAAGATTATCACGTAGCATATCGTATACCGACTTCATTCGGCCAATTTGTTTGCCACTTAAAGATATCCTGAAGCGTTCTAGTTTTGTTGGAAGCGTTATGGATGTCTCCGGTTGGGGAAAAACAGAAGAAGGATCATCAAGTAATGTAAAGCTGAAAGCTGAACTTACAGTTGTGGCTTTCAGTGAATGTCAACGGCTTTATATCCAACGTGGTATTAATCTACAAAGCTCACAAATGTGCGCTGGTGGCCAGCAGGGTATCGATACTTGCCGAGGTGATTCTGGCGGACCACTCATTGGATTGGATTCATCAAATAAGGCGCGTATTTATTATTTCATCGCCGGAGTCGTGTCTTTTGGGGCGACACCGTGTGGATTACAGGGTTGGCCAGGTGTTTATATAAAAGTCAGTAATTATATAGATTGGATTCAGCAAAATATGGAGCCTTAAATTTTTTTTCAACTGAGTGTCGCAATCGCAAGAAATAATAATTTTGGAAAACAAAAATAAAATATGAATATTTTTTTTTTCTTTATCATTTCAACTTTTAATTTAGATTTCCGAATACATTGCGGGGAGAGTTAAGACAGCTTATAAAAATATTAACATGTGAAGTTAATCAATTGTTTGTGGGACTGCGGTCATGTTTCTAACATTTGTGTTTTGAGCCAGATGCCAAGACATTGCGGGCGTTCACTCACTTATTAGATATGTTATCTCGGATACTAAGCTATCGGAGTACCTACATATATGTGTGGACGAATCAGATAGGTTATCTAAAAGCTGTCAAAAAATCAGAAGTAAACGCATACCAAATGAATTTTGCAGTCAGCTGTTCTATACATTTGTTCTCGGAAGCTAATTATTCCAATTTTTTTGGGATAAGTCATGGTAGCTTTCATGAGAACAGCTGTTTTTTTAAACAGATGTGCTTTTGCACGCATTACAACAACAGAAAGTTATTCCAGATTGCTGAGAATAATTGATTTAACGTCCCCATTTTAACATATTGTCGGCGTAAATGTCAAACAATTAACGTCGAATTTCAAACAACCAAACATTCGATTTTTTTCTGAACACAATCGAATTATTTCTAAACAAAATCTGTCAAAACAGATCTTGCTTTTTAGGAAGATTTCATAGACCTTACACGCACACTATTTTTTGCAAGTTCCTTATAACAAAAAAAATCGATTTGAAATGGTTGTTTGGAATTCGACATAAGAATTTGTTGACGGACAGAGCAAATCAAAAGAGTATCCCTTACACGCCTTTGTATGTAATTCCTTCAGAGGGAACTCTGGGTGGAAAAGTAAGATTATGGGTATTTTCTGAGATAATAAAGATAGAATAGATCAGTAAAGCTTCCAAACCGCTGTAGTGCTTTTAAAAATTGAGAGTAATATGGTACCTGCTCGATGATGATATGGAACCCCACTTTTGTTCGTAATGTATGTTGCCACATTTGTTGCATATGTTGGCTTAGGTATGTTTCTTTACTTTTTGGGTAAAGTTTGGGAAAAAGTTTGGACTCAGCTTTTCATGCAAGGAAACACATTTAGGTTATTTCTGGGCACTTGTTACCAAGACTTTAAGAAGTCTTCGAATCTTTTTGGCTTTTTTTAATTTTAACTTATTTAAATAATTATTTTTTTTGGAAAAATATATATGTAGGTTCGAAAGTAGAAGAAGGGAAAATACACCGGTGCCATCATACGGGATTGATAAGGCTGATGATGCGAACCATTTTTTTATCCGAGTCAAATAGAATTTTCTGTACTTATGCTACTAGAACGGGAAAATAATAGAATTCACTGCAGGTAAGCAGGCCCCAACTAACTCTTTTGATGTGAATCCTAACATCTCAATGGGCAAACCCGAAAAATTGACATATCTTATTCAAAATGGGGTTAATGCCAAACATAAAAAAAATATTTGTACCTACTGTAGAACTGAGCCATTGGAATTAATTGTAAAAGCACTAAAGCAGGTCAGAACAGGATGGCAGAGAGCAGCACAGGACAGAACAGGTAGGTACTCTAGATATTCTATGCAAGCTTAAAGCCGATGTAGATAAGATTACCTGGATTCTTAGTATAATGAATTGTCGAATGCATGAGTCAAGCTGAAGTTAGATAGGTACCTACCTACAAATGTATATTTAATAGTCCAGGAAAATAAGACATTCACTTGGAAAAAAATCCGATAAGGCTGAATTTTGGTGAAGAGCTTCATTTTAACGTCCTAAACATTTCCTAAAAAGTACCCTAAATGTGGTGCGGATCAAAAGTGGTTAGGGGGCGTGGGGCGTGAGGCGTTTTTTTCAGTTTTTTCCAAATTACTCCAAAACTAAAGATAGCTAATGTTATTCTGCACAAAAAAGATTCGGACAGTTTTTATCGTACAATTGATAGATTTGGAGAAAAATGGTCGAAAACATTGGGGTGTAGTACATTTATTCAAAAAAATGTAATAAATGTATGTTTTTGAGTGGGGATTTTTTTTTTGTTTTTATTTATGTTTGCAAAAATATATTCTACGAAAAAAAAACAAATTTAAAATGTGGAACCGGAAGGGGTTGCCATCTTAGAAATCCTAATTTGTTTTATTTTGCTTAATAACTCCTAAAATCTTTATTTTTTCTAAAAAAAAAAACTCGAAAAGCATATTTAAGACAGTAAAATTATCTAAAAAATGACATCAATGATTTCTGTATGTCAATTCGTTCTTAAGAGCGAAACGGTTCCTACGATTCTTATTAAAGAAATTAGTTCATTAATGAAGGGAAAAGGTTCCTTTAGGTATTTTTTTTTTTTTGAAAAAAAATGTTTATTTTTGGCACCTATAGTAGAACCATTTGTTTGGTTTTCGATTTTCTGGGAAACGATTGATTTTATTTTTTTTACGCAGAAGCTCCTAGAAAGTTAAAACACTATTGTAAATCTAATTTTTTTTTGGAAATTGATTTTTATTCAAAATTTTGAAAACGACTTAATAGATTATTTTGAAACTTTGTATTTAAATATTTTGAAATCAACCGTTTCCCATAAAATCAAAAACCTAAAAAATGGTTCTACTATAGGTACCAAAAATAACCATTCAAAAAAAATACCAAAAGGAACTTTTTCCCTTCATTAATGAACTAATTTTTATAGGTACTATAAGGCAAGTTGTTATGCATTCGTAAAAAAAAAATTATAACAATCAAACATGACATTACGATAGAAGAGAAGCCTAAAGAAGTGATCGGTAAAAAATGTCTGTCCGTCTGTATGTATAACGAGCTACAGCCTTAAGCAAACGGCTTAAGCGATTACCTTCAAATTTGGTATTTGTAATTATTTTGGCATTCCTGAGAGGGGAAATTGAAATTTTATTTTTAGGCGTAAAATTAACGGTACCTGCGGTATGACCTTGAAGGAAAATCTTATTTTTCTCGAAAACGGCTCCAACGATTTTGATAAAAATTTTTGAGAATTTTTTCGTTGGTAATAGCTATCATTTGATATGAATCAAGTTTACGGTGAAAGTCTATTAACGGTACTTTTCATATAACGGTTTTTTTAATTTTTGGCTTTCTCGGTAACTGTTCATTGGATTGCTGTCAAATTTTATAGCTGAGAAGATCTAGGTAGCCAAACTAATTCTGCATATTCAAATCTTAAATAACATTTTTTATATAATTAAAATTAATTTTTGAATTTTTTTTTTGAAAAATCAATATTTTTAAAACTAATCAAAAAAATAATTTTTAATTTTATAGTCATATATATATTAATAAACTAAATTTCAAAAAAAAGTTTGTTTTCAAAAAACTAAAAAAGAAAAACCGGAATTCATCAAAATCCGTCCTACAATTTTCGAGATACTTTTTTATAAAATGTTTATTCATCCGTGGCATCTAATGGCATTCTTTGTTTTTTTCCAGAAACTGATTGAAGTGATCGTCTTAGCACTTTTTATCAGTTTAAAACACGATTTTTACCCACCTATACACCATTCACTTCCATTATTATACATATATATAATATATACATAAATATGTACATATATTTACATACCTAGGCGCCATCTATATAGGTAGGTACACATAACCCTCTTAATTTACGTAATTAAAATCTTTTTAAATATACATTTGTAAGATGGTTGGTACCTATGTCACAATTCCTTAAATCATATGCATTCGACAATTCATTATACTAAGAATCAAGGTAATCTTACCTACATTGGGCTTAAACCTGCACAGGATAACTATACTAGACTACCTATACCTACTAACAACTTCAGTGGTTAGCTACTACTTAACACGTTGTTAGCTACAAGAGCAAGTTCGTACGATCCAGTCGTGCATTTTATTTTTATAAAAATCGTAGGAGCCTTTTTTGAGAAAAATGAGATTTTTGTTTTTGGCCAAAAAAGAAATGTATGGGAGCTACTCTTATTTGTCGTCTTTAAAAAAAATGAAAAAAAAACGTGTGGGCATATTACCGAAAAACCAATATGTACCAAGTTTGGAGCAAATCCATTCAACTGTTTAGGTTGCATACTAGTGGATAGAAGGACGGAATTGGGGGACCTACTTTTTTGGCGTTCTCTATGATCGTTATGTCATGTTTGATTTTTATTTGTTGATTTAATAACTATTTCAAAATGTTTAAACCTTTTCTTAACTAGTAAATTGCTAATTAAACAGAAATCTGAGCATTTGTAGGGTTTGAACTTTGATGAACACAATTATTTGTTTTTATGCGTTGTAAATTAATCATATGTTGATGGAAACCCAACATGTGCTCTAAATAAGTATTCGATGTTTATATTTTCATCATTTTAACTTCATTATTTACAAAAAAAGAAAAAAAAGTTGTGCACCAGCAGTACACGTACCTTATCCTTCGGTGATATACCATCAGATGCCATAATGGATTTAGCAAATTGCCAAAAGTTAAAGTATCCATTCCGTGATTTTAATTTTAGCAACATTTTAAAATCGTTTAAAATTAGCTAAATCATCTTTCTAGCTTAGAAAATTGCTAAAAGTTGCTTTGAAATTTTACTAAATCGTTTAAAATTTTGCGTCAATAATTTTAACAGTGCTTACAATATTATTCAATTTATGTTCTAAAACACATCACTAAACAGAACAGAAAATTTCTAACTGAACAGCAAAAAAATTTACTTCTCTGCCCAGAACAGTTTGGAACCAGTCACTGAACAAAGCTACGAGTAATATGCACTGTGTTCGTGACTTGTTCTGCACAGAAAAGGACAACTTTTTGCTCTTCAGCAAGGATTTTCTGTTCTAAATTGCTCTTATTTGATGTTCAGTGAAGTGTTGTAGAACAGAAAATCACACGATTTTCTGTTCCGGTTTTTGAAAAAAGTCAAACTAGAACACAATCTTGAGAACTGTTTTGTTTACCTGCTTATTTGTTTAATTTTAGAATGTGGTTAGTAGTTAGTTAATCGTTTCATCTTTGTTAAATAAATAAATATTTAATTAAATATAAAATGCATTATCAACAAGAAAAATACACAAAAGTCCCAATTTTTTTTGTTTGTTCGTAATTGTTTTGGCAAGTGACGTTTGATTGACAGCTCTAAATTGTTCTGACAATTCTGTTAATTTTTTTTCTGTTCTGGTCTTTTCTTCAATGAACACAGTTATGAAATTTAATAAATACCTCGAGATCAATTATTTTTTTGCAATTCATAACTTACCATATATGGTACTTATGCACATGTACCTACCAATATCGCAACAAAAAATAAGGTTATTTGAAACAAAATTATTCAAATAAGAATAATATTTTGTAGGTAACGGCTAATAATTACAAAAAATGTTTAATTTCGTTGTGTTTAGATCTTTTGATCAATGATCTAAAAACACATACATCAGACATAATACATTTTAATGTTTATTTTATATATATTATATATGTATATACGAGCCCAAACGCAAAATAGTTGGACTACCTATGATAAAAAACAAAAATCAGCTGATTATTAAATTCCATCGGAAACAAACTCAATATTTTGGTATTTTTCTTAAGATACATTTATTTTGAATAAGAATAAATAACAAAAACAAAATGACTTCATTTAAATAACGATATAGAGCAGTCTTACAAAATAAAAGATGGATTGATTAATTTTTTTAAGTGCAAAATATTTGGCCTACGGGTCTTAATTTTGATTTCACCATGGTGTTACGTCGCTTTTGACCTTGATAACTGCTTGTATGCGTCGTGGCATTGTGTCAACAAATTTTTGACATTCTTCGGTACCGAAAGATTTCCAAGTGTTTATGATTTAAGCTTTTAGGTCTTGAAGAGTCCGGCATGGTTCTTTTAGCAGTTTTGCTTCATTTTATGCTAGATAGTTTCAATTGGTGAAAGATCATGGCTGCTGGAAGGCTATTCCAATAAAGGAATTGCTTTAGCAGATAACCACGCAATTGTAGACCTTGCAAAATGCAAGAAGCACCATCCTGTTGGCAAATATAGTCTCCATCATAGCTTAAAGTCGTAATATTGATAGGAGATGATCATTTTCAAGCATATCCATGTACTTGGCAGCATTGAAAATTGCATTTACAAAATGTAAATTGCCCAAGCCACGCCCAGACATGCATCCCCATATCATTAGAGATGCTGGAAACTTGACCGTTTTTTTAAGGCAATCTTTGTGAAAATCCTCTTTTGAATTTGTAATCTTGTTTTCTTTCGTCGCCCACACTAACTTCAAAACTGGACTCGTCACTCCAATCTCCTCATAACGGACCGCCATTTACTTAAAGTCCAGTTTTTACGTTGTTTGGCCCACTCCAGTCGCCTTTTCTGTGGTTTAGGTGTTAAAAGTGGTTTTTGTTTGGTCTACGTTTTAAGCGAATTGAAACAGCTCTAATTTAAATAAATCTAAAACAAACCTTGTAAAATTTGTATATAATTATTTTCATTGTTCGCTTACAAGTCTCGACAGAAACACTTTTGGATTCTTTCTCTCCATTGAACAGTTATTTCAGCCGCAGTTGATGTCGATTTTCTTTTATTACTTTCTTTAAAACTCAGCAATCTCGAGCATTCGCAATTGGTGGGCGTACCGGTTGTTTACCAATCTATACATTTCCACTATATATAAACTTTAAGAATTGTTTTGAATTGATGATCGCGGTAAAATTTAATTGTCTTGCGAATTTATAGCTCGACAATCGCCTTTCGAAGGATTTAATTATGGACTTAAGGTCTCGTGATAAGCCAACGCCACATTTTTTGAATTTCGTTTAACTGAAAATCTATTTAAATCGTCATAGGCCAACTTTCTTGCATCCCAGAGAGAGTAGTCCAACTATTATACTCTATCTTTGTTTAGAAGAATGCAAACTGGAGCCATATGCGCTTCCTCAAATTTAGTTTTGTTTGGTCTAATTTACTTATTAAATGTAATTTATTACATTGACAAAAAAAAATTAAACAACAACTGCTTGTGATCAGCAAAAATAGGCAACTAAAAAGGGTTAATTTGTTAATTAATGAGTAGGCCAACTATTTTGCGTTTGGGTTTATTATATTTATTATAATAATTACTTACCAAAAATAAAATCCAATTTTAGTAATTTATAGTCCAATTTTGTATGAATACTTCCGACTAAACATACGAGTACTAAACACCGTAAACACCTATTCACTTCTAATTTTAATCACAAACAATCTCCAAATGTTCACCAAATAACTATGAGGCAGGTAGGTATTATCTACTCCTTTTCATTAATCAATACAACTGATATTAGGTATGACGTTAGAGAACACAAATAACCGCAACCGAGAATAAAATTAAAAATAATAACAACAACAACAAAAAATGGCCATAAGTTCAAATATAATAAGAAACAGTAGTCTGTATAAATTGCGATATAGATTATAGATTCGTTTCAATATACATAAGGTATACACGAAATAAAATGTTTTTATTATTATTTCTTATCAAACCTATATGAAGCCATACCTATACTCCTTCCTTATCGTCTAGATAGGAGTTAAGCAATTAATATTTCCGTTAAACAATGATAACAATGTTTATATTAATCAAAGCCTGAGAAAACTCTATCCAGGTCTCCACTTTCAAATACAAACAAACACAATACTATACTATGTATTCTACTCGTATAATCCTTTGCAACTTATCTACGAACTATGCGTATGGTTCGCCCTCTATAGTCTTTAGACAACAAAATGGAAATAATTGATATTGAAATCCCGAACCCGAATCTTGTTGATATTACCAATGTTTGCTTCTGAATTGAATGCTTTTATAAAACTAAACTACAGAGCTGTTAACATCATTATACACATTACACTACTTGTGTGGCTATTTCTACAACTCTATTATCACTATGATCGGGTATTGATAAATATTTACTCACTGGTTTCGATTATCGAATAGTACCTATGTATACTGACTCGTATCACACTGGAAACTATATCTATCGAGTGGAATTCAATAAAACACTGTATTTTTCCCCTAAAGTTAAGCAAATCTTATCGAATAAAATAGATTTTACTCCAACATCGACGAATGCGCCCCCGAACTTAGCGGAATAATAAGCGTTTGACTTCTAAATTCGAATAGCCTTTTTGCCTAGTCTGAGTTTCTATTCAGAAGCAATTCACAATTCAAAAAAAAAAAAAAAAAAACGATTGTTGATCGATAAGTTTTATCGAAAAATTTTATCCACCTCGAATGCTTAATCAAATCAGTATAAGAATATAGGCGAAGGGCAGGGCGCAGCGCACTTATAAAATATTTACCTATGTATACATATAGAATTTGTACAATTTTCCAAAAGCAACTGCCAAGGCGCCTTCTAGTTAGTGGATGAGCCAGAGGGTGTAATTTATTTGAAGGCAATGAGTGATCATGATCATGATCGAAAAACACTAAAATCGAGTACATACCTACTTACATTTACATACAAGAAACAAAGCCATGTAAGACAATTTCGCCACACTAATTTGAAAATAATATAATATCTATAGATAGATTGTCTACTGTGGTACTTACAGTATTTTACCGATATAAGAAAACCGCGCTTATAAGAAACGCAATACAGTATACAGACAGAACACAGTGACGCATATTCAGGTTATCAAGTGGATGTATTGTATACAGATTTTAAAAAAGCTTTTGATAGTATTTGCATATCATTATTAATAAAAAAAACTTAAACAGTTTGGCTTTCACTCGGCTCTTCTTAAATATGGTTGTCAAGTTACTCAGTTAACAGGAGACAAATCGTAAAAATTTTCAATTGTACGTCAAAGATATTATTTGTTACATCTGGTGTCTCTCAAGGAAGCCATCTAGGCCCTCTGTTGTTTTTAATTTATGTGAATGAAATACCTTCTTTACTGCAATATACAAGTTGTTTGTTATTTGCAGATGACTTAAAATTATTTTCTATAGTAAAAAGGACGAATGACTGTTTTAAAGTTCAAAATTATATAGATAAAATAGTAGATTGGAGTGAAAACAAGTTTCTTTCACTTAATATAAATAAATGTAACACTTTCTCATTTTATCGATCACATACAGTTATTTTGTATGATTATAATATTTCAAATATAGGTTTGAATAGACTTTCGGAAGTTAAAGATCTTGGGGTTGTGATTGATGAAAAACTGAGTTTCTCCTTGCATATGGATTTTGTTATAGCAAAGGCAAATTCAATCCTAGGTTTTCTTAAAAGAAATTGTTCTGAATTTTCTAATCCCTATGCCATAAAATCTATTTATACTTCCCTTGTCCGCCCACATTTGAAATATGCTTCAGTTATTTGGGATCCATTCTACAAAGTTTCAAAAAATCGTATTGAAAAATTTCAAAAAGCATTTACAAGGTTTTTAGTTAAGCAATTGAAATGGAATTTGCCAGAAATGCCAAGCTATCTTACCAGATGTGCTTTGATTGGATTATCTACTCTGGAAAATCGTCGGGTTGTTAATTGTGTAATGTTTGTTTATGATATATTGTCATACCATATAAGATTTCCTAATCTTTTAAATCTTTTAAATATCTATGTGCCAGGAAGAAACGTTCGAGTAATTTTTTTTTTTATATTCCCTTGCATAGATATAATTATGGTTCTAATGAACCATTCACAAGATGTATGAAAGTGTATAATGAATTAGATTTCTATGTAGACTCAAGTCTTGAAAGATATGTATTTAAATTACAGTTAACTGAAAACGTTAATAAAAATACAAATTAAAATTATATGAAATAGATTAAGTTAGATTTAAGCAATCTGTAAGAGGAAACTCGATAGATGATGAAATAAATAAATAAATAAATTTTAAAGGAAATAATACGATGTTAAAACATTTTAGTACGATATTAGGCTAAACAGTATTTTACTAATTTTAAACAAGATAATTATCGATAACTTTTTACTAACGCTAAAATTACAAAAAATATATTTTTTAGCATCATACTAAATCCATATGAGATTTTTACATTTACAAACGCCAAAAAGTTATTTTCGCTTAGTTTTTTATAAAGTAATTTAATATTAGCAAACTCTTAGGTAAGGTAAGCAGTATCATGCTAAAACCTTAACATCAGGTTGTTTAAAATTTTGAGAAAATATATTTTGATTCATTTTTTCTTGAAAACATTAAACTTTGTAAGAAAATTGCATAAAAGCAAAATGCTATTATAGGAAAGTCTTTTTATGCACAAATATCAGTTCCAAGCTTTGGTATAATATAACTTTTTTCAGAACTTGAATGAATGAATGGGTTTGTTCGATGTTCGCACTGGACTGAAGTGTTCGTTGTTACATTATTCAGTGCCATTAACTGTCAAATCAGCTGTTAGCGTCAAGAAAATTATCTTTCGGGCGTACAATTTTATATATCTTAAATGTTATTTCTTTTTCTTGTTTTTGATTTTCATTGCCCATTTTATTAAAATATGTACATATGTACATATGTCGCTGTAGCAATACTTAAACAAAATAAATTAATTAAATTAAAAAAAAAAATGAAAGATGTCAGAGATAAGCTATAGAGTGTTCGATTTGAAGTCAAAAACCGAGCAGCTGTTTAGTTTTTAGACAGTTGAATGAAATGCATTGACATTCCCCATTGTGCCCTGGGCAGAGAACATCAAACAAACCAAATGATTTTCATTAGGCTTACTGCACTACGATGTAAAAACTCTATTTTGCCCCCATGTATGAATTTTGTACGAAATAAAATAAAAATAAATAAAATAAAATATTTATATTGAAAACCGTCAGTATGTCAAATTATTAAAGTACAACATTTGGAAATGTGACATGTACGGCTCTGTATATCGAACGTAACACTGGTACAAACGTGCTATAATTTCTTTAAAAAAATTATATAAAATTCAAGTATACAGTTACAGCCATATTAAAAAAAAAATCTTATTTCACCTCTAATCCATGTGAAAATTTATAAGCTTTTTTTTTATAAATCTAGCTCTTATTTGAGCTAAAAAATTAACTTTTGTAAAAATGCAAAGAGAACAAACGAAAGAAAAACATGTGGTTTAATTGCGACTATTCGGTATTGGCGCATGGAGTCACGGCACCTGGCAGTCAGAGCGTGAAATTTCAATTGGAGATATTTTTTTTTTCGATTTGACGTTCAATGTATTTCCCATAAGGAAAAACCAAAAACGGGTCTCATTAATATTGCTTTTTCTGATTAATTTTATGTGAACAGGTATAAATATTTTGACAGTGAGAGACTAATAAAGCATGAAAGATTCTAAATCAACCGTAAAATAAATCGAAATTGCTAACTAAAATGCTTTACTTTTTAAAATGGAAAACGATAAAAAAAACAACTTTTCAACGAGAAACAATAACAACATCATCGGTTAGACCCCTTTCACACAGGGAAACCAGTTGCTGGAGATTTTTTTGACGTTTTCCTTTAATCGCCTTGTAGCTTTCACATGAAGAAACTGGCACCAAGAAACTGAGGAGCAAACTGGGAAGATTTTGTTGGGCTAATTGGAATGCAAAGCAAAACTTCAAAAAAATCTCTTTAAATCGTTGACCGGGGAGATTTTTTTTCATTCCCCTTACTTCTTGCCCTTCTCGCCATCAAACTCCCAGTTGCCGGCAACTCAGTTTCCTTGTGTGAAAGGGGCTCGAAAAAACAAGACAGGGTCGTAGCCAGGATTATTATAATTAAGATTTTTTTTTACGAAAAGTATGTTTGTTCTTAAATTGAATCTTTTTTGAATAATTGAACGTTTGCTTAGAGAATAAATAACTTCTTCATACCAATTATGGGAAAAAAATCTAAGTATTTCTAAAACTAAAAAAAACATTGATTTTTGCTTGCAGGTGTAATAATCTATCGATAGCCTAATTTTATTTTATTTTTTTTAGACATTTTATTTTTGTTTTATATATTATTTATGTATGTTATTTGTATACCAATAAAAGCTACAAAAATTGAAAATTCCTTATCAAAATTTAGCAATAAAATTAATAAACATTTTTATTGGATCCACGTACAAATGGGTTCTAATATTATTTATATCTTGAATATATCAGTTGCTTATGTTTATTGAATAAGATATATTTTTTAGTTCTCCTTAGAAAAACGAATTATATTAATTTATTTCACAAACGAACGACAAATGATTTCATCAATTTTCTGCTAGTAAAAAAATGTAAGAAATGCTGCATATAACCTTTTAATTAAAAGAAATACCTACATCCATATTATAAACATATTTGCGCAAGGCCAACCTCCCTCATTTTGACATATTGAGCTTTTGCTTTATAAAATATGGAAACAAAGAAAATCATTAACCCTTATTTTGCTTTAGTTTCTTAAGCCCATATGAAATTATGTAGTAAAATTAATTTTTTTTTCAGGCCCTTTTTAAGTTTTTATCTATCTCCAATTGAAAGTTCACGCGCTGATTTCCAGGTGGCGTGGAAAGCAACTTACCAGGTGTCAATAGAATATAATTTGATTTCATTTTCTTCTTCTTTTCTTCTTTAATTTTAGAATTTTAAATAAAATATGACCGACTGGCATGAAATTTGAATTTTATAGCCTTTAATAGAATTGACAATAGTTTCATTTATAAAAATATTTCAAACGTTTTACTTTCAGTAACAATTCATTAGATTTAATTCATTTGTTGAACACCATGACTTAACTAAACCATAGAATAGAACTTAATCTGCGGATTAAAATTTTGAATTAATACAAAATCGAAAATCTACGAACAAAATCTACTACAATTAGTATCAACTCTATCTTTTTCAATTTCATGTCCCTGTAAATTTATTTCTTAATGTCAATTCTTATTCCTTCCCTTAGCCACCATCTTCGATAGACCGGTGAAGGAATGAGTTTTTAAATGTCAAGAAATTCTGTTTTATTAATGACATTTTGCACTTATGACCTTTTCGATTGGTCGTCCGGAAGGCTTCCCAGTGCCTTGTTCCTCTGTTCCTTGCTTCTTACATAAGACATTCGGTTTCTTTTATCTGGAAGTAAAAAGAAATGTCATAGATTTCCGGAGATTCTTATATCCGCGTTGTACTGTACATATATCAAAATCATGCATACAGGGTGAATTTTTTTTAACTAATTTTAATTTTGGTTGTCATTGCAATATTAAAGATTTGATCTCGAAATCGAAAATTGTTCTTCTGATCTGTCAATGTCGTCCCATTTTTCATCAGAAACTATATACATAAGTACAATTTACACAAGCAGAATGTCAATTCATAAAATTGTTCAGTATGATCAGAGCATGACTGAACAAATAATGATTATCGCCAAAATAAGTTAGAACGGAATAAAAAATCAATAGATTGTGAAGAACAAGGGGTTAATGACTTAGAATTCTCAACAATAAATGTGTGTGTGTTATTAATCTGCAGGAATAGAATCTTTTTTTAAGACAAGAGATATACTAATTTTTCAAGGGGGAACAGGCTAGCATTCAAGTTCCAGATATTTGGCAGAACTGTTGGACTTACTATTTTTAGTTAGACCACAATCTCTTTTTTAATACTGAGGGCCAGTTATACAAACGTGGTTTAATATTTGATCCGTGGTTCAGCAGTTTTAACTCGCCGATTTCGGCGGCTAAACTGAGATTTAACGATGGTTCAAGCGTGTATTTAGCTGTTATCACATGTTTGAACCTGGTACCGTCGTTGAACCTCAGTTAAATCGACAAAATAAGAAAATATAATCAATAGTATGAGAGTTTAACACTTGGTGGAAATTAATTTTTAACATTTTTGTATAAAGAAGTAATTAAGCACTTGTTTTTCCACAATTTAACAAAACTAAATTGTGGAAAAACAAGTGCTTAATTACTTCTTTATACAAAAATGTTAAGAAAATATAATTGCTTAGCCACGGATCAAGCATTTAAACCACGTTTGTACAATTGATTCTAACTAATAAATGCGTAATGACATCTGATATGTGAGAGCGAGTAAACAACTTTAACACGTCAAATTCGACTTTTATAAGTAACGGCTACTTTTTCAAATACGCATGCATACGCGTAATCCACGAAATCGCTGTGTGATAAAATCTTGAAACTTAGCTAAATCATTATGGTTTAAATATTTGTGCAACTGGCTCTGAAGAAAACTCAAACTGTCTAGAAAAAGTATTTCGAAAATACAATTTTGTTCTAACTTATAAAAGACAAGCAAGCCCGTGTTCGCCTTGCTTCGCAGTTTTAAGACTGCATTTTTGAATTAACAAAAACCTGTTATTTATTTTCATTTAAAAAATGTGCCGAGCTTGTACACTTTTGAAAACATGTTTTGTGATACATTTTTGAAAAAAGAAAATCAGCCTGAAAATTAAAACCCACCCTGTAAAATTATATCATAATAATAATTGTTAAATATACCAGAAGTTGATCACCTCAAGATTGTGATCTGTTAATTGTTTAGCTGTGGTTTTGCCTTTTTTAGAGGTGATCTGAAAGCAAATTAAAAACAAAAAATAAATACAAAACAGAAGTAAATTATTTACAATACCGAATGGGGGCGAACTTGTGCATGTCTTTAGATATTGTATTAATTATAGTCTGGATCAAGAAAATAATGTTTAGACGTTTAGCTGAATTTGTTTGATTTTTTTCTGCGTTAAAATAAGCCAATTAATAATAAGGATTCATATTATTTACTTAGACATATCGATTTTATGTAAAAATTATTCTGTAAACAGTTTCAATATGGTTTTACAATAATTTATGCAATGAATCAATAATAGTAGTATCACCACCAACAATCGTAGTTAAAATAGGAATTTTAATTAGATTGTGTGGATTATTATAATGGGTTATCCATTTTGCGGTTTCAAAAGCAAACGTAAATAAAATAAATATAAAGTATTTTTGTCCATGATATTTCTTTTTTGTTATAAAGATTGAACGTTGACATTATGTGTGAAACACTACATCATTTGAATGACCATCACGCGAATTGTTGCAAGCATCGATTCTTTTGAGGTAATTTTCGACCACTTTTTGACACATATTGAGCGGTATCTCAGCCATAACTTGTCGGATGTTGGTTTTCAAGTGCTCAAGAGTTAAAAAAAAGTCCAGCGCTGTCAAATCGCATGATCTTGGTTGACAGTTGATTCGCGGCCAGGAAATGTCTCTTGCAATAAAGCCATATTCGCTCGAGTTGTGTGGCATGTGGCACCGTCTTGTTGAAACCACATATTCTCCAAGTCGTATTCTTCAATAGCAGGCAAAAAAAGTCGGTTATCATATGACCATAACGCTCCGAATTGACGGTGACAGTCGTTCCACCGTCGTTTTCGAAGAAGTAAGGTCCAATCACACCTCCGGACCAAAGAGCGACCCAAACAGTGACTTTTTGTGGATGCAATGGCCTCTCTTCAATTAATTGAGGATTCTCAGAACCCCAAATACGACAATTTTGTTTATTAACATACCCACCGGGTGAGAAATGTGTTTCGCCGCTGAAGAAATTTTTTTTCGAAAAATCGCCGTCCACCGCCTGTTGTTCAAGCACCCATTCGACGTATCTACGACGTTGTGAATGGTCAGCTGGCTTCAGTTGTTGTGTGGGCTGGAGGTGTAGATCCAAATGCAAAATACGCCATAATGTGCCGTAAGACAGTCCTAATTTCTGAGAACGACGAGGAATCGACGCATTCGGGTCTTCGGCAACACTTTCACTTACAGCAGCGATATTTTCAGTGGTACGAGCTAAACGATGATGCACAGGCCTTACAATATCTGTAACCAATCCAGTCTCTTCAAATTTCTTTACAATTTTGCCAATTGCTTGCGTAGTTGGTCGATTATGTAAACCATAATCTCCTCTTAAAGCACGATATGTGGCTGTGGCAGAATCACCATTATTGTAGTAGGTTTTAACAATTCTTATGCGTTTTGCGATAGTTAAGCGATCCATTTTCTAAAATGTCAGACTTTCAATTGAAAAAATATTGGTTGAACAACTTAGTTTGACAGATGTCGAATTCCAGCCCTATTCTTTTGAAACCGCGAAATGGATAACCCTTTATGTTAATTGAAGAAAACGCAAACAATATTTTTATATTACTTTTGTTTTTGTTTTAGTGGACTGTGTGGATTTAAGGCACTAAAACAAAAACAAAAATAATATAAACATATTGTTTGCGTTTTCTTCAATTAATTCACTGGCCAGACCACGGGCAAAACATACTTCTAGGTGCATGAATCTAACCAAATTCCCCTAGAAAAATATAATTTACAGTGAGTAATCGCTGTAAACTTTATTATAGTCGGTAAACATCGATCAAAAAATAATGCGTCTTGGAAAGGTACTACAGCATCTAACTGATGAGCCCAGCTGTAGTACCTGGGCGAAACGCATTTTGGACTAAAGGTCACAAAAACATTCAATTGGCTATAACCCTTTATGAGTAATATTATTTTTACCAATCGAATAAGTGAGTAAATGAAAAACTGCAATAGGGGTATTGACGATCCGGTGCAGCTGGCCTATAGTATCATTGTAAAAATACAAAAGTGCAACTTTTTTTGCACCACAACAACAACTTACACTGACTAAGATTTTACAACACTTTTGCACTTTTGGTATACGCTAATCCTATTGCAACAGAAAAATACAATTGTGCAAAATTTGCCTGGTGTCGTTGGCAGTTTGGCAGCTGTTATTTTCTGTCAGAAATGTTTGTGCTCAAACTGATTTTGCATTTTTACTCCAGAGTTGCAATAGAATACAAAATGTGCGTTCACGATTTACAGAAAAAAATGAAATTTCGCAATTTTACATCTTTTTGTTGCATCGGATCGTAAATACCAGTAATATGTATTTACATTGCGCGGGCACGCGAACAAAGCCTTTTCATGCAATACCTTTCAAATGAAATGAAAAATTAAGAAATATTTTTTTAAGAAAAAGGATTTTTCATTTATTTTGTGGTTTATTTAACCAGGATTAGGTTTTCGTATTAAATTTAACAAAGAAGATTTATTATTTACTTTTTTTTACAAACAAACTTTTCTTCACTTTGGGACTCTTCGCTTTCCGGAGGTTGTTTTTTATGTATACTTGCGATTATAGGCGCCAGTTATAGCTTTCATTGAAACTCATCATTGAAAACTTTGACTATCAATTCTGAGACACTTAAACAAATAAAACTGATGTCATTTTGGTACCAAAATAAAATTAATAAGATATATAATATTTGTTGTCAAAAAAAACATTTTATTTGCTCTACCACTTTTTCATTGAAAAATCAAAAGTGAATTTACAAGAAAGTGGCATGGTAAATCGAAAACTTTCGTACGTTTCACCCCATAAAACCTATTTGTTTTCATTGTTGTATTTGTAAATTTGACACTATCCATAAGATTGTTCAGTGACGAAAAAGTTAGAACAGAATAGTGCAGAAAATATGTCCTAAATTGTTTCAAACTGTTCCAAACTGACTCATTGAACACCAAACCAGTACAGTTTAGAACAGAAAATTTCTAATTAAACAGCAAAATCCTGTACTTTTCTGATCTAAATAGTTCTAATCTGTTCCGAACAGCCTTATTGAACACACATAATGAATAGATGCAGAAGTAAAAGTTACGACCGCTTTAAATTTGACAAAAAGGTAGGATTGCGTATGCGTAGTACGTTGAAAAAAAAAATTTTGTAAACTTTTGTAATGATATGTTTAGTTCAGACGATTGCCAGATCTGACAATATTGTCAGATTTACTGCACTTAGTTTAGATAGCTTGTGCCTTAGTTTCCACTGATCGTCTGCACTTAGTTTAAGTTGAATGTATGTAGTTAAGCCATTGTATTTATATAAATACAATGCTATAGGTTTCATATACAAAGACATGACCTAAAAAACCGTGCCGACACTATATATCGACGAAGTAGTTCGCGTCGTGTGAAAGCGGTAATAGTAAAGCACACAAGCAAACTTCCAACAAACCTGGTTCAAAAAATTTCCAACCAACAAACTTGAAATATTTCGAACATTTTATTTTTATTTTAAACAATTCTTAAGAATATGTAAAATCGTACACACACAGAAAATATATTTTCAAGCTTTTGTTTACATTTCACTTTTGCCTTCTTGAATTTTGTTTAATTCAAGGACATTTTCTGTTAGCAAGTCCAATAAGATTTCAACCTTAACTTTATTTAAATTGTTTTCTCCTTCTAATGTTTTTATCTTCTGATTCATTTGGGTCACAACATCGATGTCACCTTTTTTGCTAGAATGAATCCATATCCCTTCGGCAAATTTAAGCTCTTTATTGCCCAGGGTTAGAGAAATATTTTTGTATTCGTCCAAATCTTCGGCAACCGGTGGGCATCCAATGTTGCATCGGCCAGTCCTTGCAGGAGTCGGTTTCGGTTCGTATTTTTTATTGAATAATGGCATCTTTTTCAATTATCTACTTTAATTTGCATATATCTATGCATAGAAATAGAAATACAACTGAAATTAACTAAGCTAATCTTTGAAATGATGTTACAACTTTTGAAAATAAACTCCTGTGCTGTGGATTGTACACAAAACCTTGGTTACATTTTCATTTCCCATTACTATGGCAACGTTTTCCGCCACAACAAAAATGAATTAAATAAACAAATTTTTCATCATTTAGAAAATTCTTTGATATTTTTTTGTCTTCAAAATTTAAAAATACAATAGTGAACAACAAAATTTAAGATAAATGATAGAATTTGGAAAAATTAACTCAGGTTGTCAATTATTATGACAGAGAATATTTGTGTTTTGCCGCATGATAAGTAGGTTTCGAGATATTATTTATTTTTAATCGAATGTTAAAAAACGTTTTCTTAAATTTCATTCTAGAAATTTGGAAGAAATAAAAACTAACTTTGAAAATATAATTCAGAAAATTGAACACGAATTGGATTCTTACAAAGTAAATTATTAATAAATTAAGTTAAATAAATTTTTAAATTTAAACTTATATTCGTCTTAGGAGGAAAAAACCAAACTTAAGGAACAGGTGCTGAATGTTATAGGGAACAATAGTGGTATTGATTCAAAAATCAATAATATTATTGAAACGTCGTCGTCGCCAGCGGCGGCGATAAGTGACCAGAGCTGGAAATCTCAACGTGAACACATACAGCTGACTGATGATGCGATATCAAATTTAACGAAACAAGTGCAACATTTAAAAGAGGTAGGTAAATAAAACACATTTATCCGCCTTCACAATCTTTTAATGAAAATTTGCTTGTGTGTTTTAAAACAATAAAAATGAAAACTAAAAGGCACGGCCAAGGCTGAATTAAAATAAATTTGTAGTTGTACAAGCCGCTTAAGCTTATATTCATATTAAAAACCACGATATAGTGGCGGTTTATCTTTATCACGTAGACTAATGGCGTTTTTATTTGGCAATCCGGAATCAGTTTCCGCGCACAATTTTTTATGTCGAATTCCAAACAACCATATCAAATCGATTTCAGATCGATTTTTTGTTTGTTGTAATCATTGACATACTAGATATATATTATATAATATATACTAGATAAACATTGACATACTTGTATAGTAGGTTTGTTCGTTGAGGCCTGAAGTCATCCTAGGGTCGACCCAAACCGCTTTTTGAAAAACCGAAAGTCATCCTGACAAACAAATTCGGTGTTTTTTTGAAACCTAGGGTCGCCCTCAACTCGCCCTGAAGTAGAACTAGATTTTTAGCAGGGGCAACTTGAGGTAAATTAATAAACGTCAAAGTCACATGAGATCTGATGTAAGAATTGGCGATATTGAGCACAAATAAGCCAAATAAGATTGGAAACTTTCGTACGTTTCACCCCCCAAAACCCATTTGTTTACATTGTTGTATTTGTAGCTTTGAAACTCTATCCATGAATAGATGGGAAATCGAAAAGCAAAGCAAAAACAAATTACTAGGGCTGTGTTGTCTATATGTGTCTATAGGAAGAGGAACAGAAAAGATTCTTGTGTGCGTTTTTATCAATGTGTCTATTGGAAGAGGAACAGAAATGTTACTTGTGTGCGTGTTTCAGCTTGTAGGCAAATGTCAAATGAAAGCAGAGGTTTCTGGTCTTTAAGTTATTAGTTTATGATATTGAGTACTCATCATCGATGTTAATCGAATCGAAAACATCGATGTGTTGAAGGGTTTTTCCTTATTCTTCTTTCAACATCGATATTGAATCATCGATTTTTTGTTTTAATATCGATATTTCAATAACAAAGATGGACTTATCCATCATCCGTAATCTGAAGCATTTGTTTTGATGTGAATTCTCGTTTTGTATGCAAATTGTTATTTTTAAAACGGAAATAAAACAATACTCAAATTAATTTTCAGACACAGACATGAAAAATGGAAACTTTGCAGTTGAGGATTGTGCATAGGTTCGCAAAAAATGTACTAAGAACTTAAATTTAACATATTTTAAGTTTTAATTATTTAATGACATAACTTGCTTTTCTGCAACATAAATTGAATGGCCCTCGGGTGTTTTTTGAGAACCGAAAACAACGGGTTTTTTTGACAACTCTTGGGGTTGTCAAAAAACCTGGGTTGACCCTAGGTAAAGTTCACCGAATGAACCTAGTATGTCAATGGTTGTAACAGACTAATAGGGTTTTCGTTTGGTAACAAAAATCAATTTAGATTTTAGGTTGATTTAGATCTGTCAAAAACCAGATTTTGACAATGCCTTCGATTAGCCAAAAATGATTTAATTTTTGATCTTTTACTAATGGCCTTTTCGATTGGCCGTCCAGAACTTTTCGGACCCCCACAAAATGACAGTTGTTACTCTAAACTGAACAGAAAACGATTCTGGATTTCATTTCAGAATCGAAAACAGAATCACTAATACACTCACATAATTAAAATGTCAAAATCATCGGGTTGATTTGTTGTGTAATTTCGATGTGTTTATTGAATTTAAACTACTTTTCAGGTAAAATAACATAAAAAGAAACAAGTTATAATTATTATTGATAAAAGAAAATATGTATCTAAATTGAAATCAAGTGTTTTGGAAATTCTTTTTAGCCGATGTGATTTTCTTTTAATTTAATTTTCACAAATACAGGGATATATATAATTCAGAATCAGTCAAATTGTTTACGGCTGTTTTATTAGGGGAACGTGTTCCGGACGGCCAATCGTAAAGGCCATAACACCACTATGCATCATAATAGACGGCCATCAGTTTGACAAGTTCTTGTTTGATAATAGCCGTGTTTTATTATCGCCAATAACCCATATGGTTCACCCCGTGAAAATAAAACGATCTGGGTTATATACTTAAATATACCGAAATTAATATCTACTAATATTTGCAAACCCAGATAGAAACCTGGTTCTCGTATTGTTTTTGTAATGCGTGTTAAAAAATAACCCCGACCCTGACCCGTAGATAATAAAACGCAGCTAATGATTTGTTTCGGTTGCAAGAAAGAATTAAAATAGTTTTGAGTTCAAATGGATGCAGTTTTAAGTGAATTCATTTAGTCGTCCAGCTCATCTTCAGACTTACAAACTTAAAATTAAAAACTGTGGTTGATTACAAATAATAATTAGTATAATTAGGTAGTATTATTCACTATTGCTCCCATTTAAGAATACAAGACGCCCACAATATACTAATTATTGTTTGTTATCAATCACACCCAAAAATTGCTGTGTGCTCTCGATCTATACGGAAATTGCAAAAAATAGTGTGCGTTTAATGTCTATGAAATTTGGCTAAAACCGCAAGATCTGTTTTGACAGATTTTGTTTAGAAATAATTCGATTGCGTTCAGAAAAAACTCGCATGTTTTCTTGTTTAGAATGCGACATTAAAAAATATAAAACAAAACAATCAAAATCAATAAGTGTATTCATGCAACGAGATAATTTTCCGCTTTGCAGAAAGAAATATCTGTCCGCTGGACGTTGCATGAACGACCCCCTTAAAAATACTTACGTAAATATAGGAAACAATCATTGTTCATTGAACTAACTTTATGAGGTTTATTTCTACGATTTCTACATCAAATTCGTGAAATAATTTTATCTAATTTGCAGAATATTTTTCACATACAAACTTTGACAGTTCATTTCTGCGGAGATAAAATTATCTGGTTTCTGAGGTTTATCTGGGTTTTCCGGCGATGCATGAATACCCTTAATAATAATGTTTGTTGCACAATTATGATACAAAAAATGACAACAGTCAAGTTTGACGTTCAATTTCGATTCCATTTCGATTCTGATTTCAAATCCAGAAGCACTGGGTCGCCCTAAAGCGTTATTTTGAAAAACGTGAAGTCACCCAGGACCTCATCTCGCCCTGAAGTACCTAGATCTAGGTTTTAGCTGGGCCAAGTTGAGGTAAATGAATAAACTGTCAATGTCACATTAGAACGGAAGTAGGGACGAGTGATATTGAAAAAAATATCGAATACTCATCATCGATGTTAATAATTATCGAATCGAAAACATCGATGTTTTTGAGGAATGTCTTTTATTCTTCCTTCAACTTTCAACATCGATATTGAATCATCGGTTATTTGTTTTAATATCGATGTTTCGCTAGCATAGATGCACATCGCTCATGCCTAATCTGGCGCCAAATTCCGCAAGCGTGAGTTTCTCCGTGTATACAAAAAATCGGGGACACATATATTATTGACGATTCCGCAAGGGTGCGATAGATTTATTTTGACAGATAACATGTACACAGATAGGCAAATTTATTCACGCATATTTTGAGGGTGAATAATTTTTTTAGCACGGACTGGCACAAGTTCAAAACTAATTTATAACAAAATATTTTCCATTTGACGTTTGACAGAAAAGACTTTACACGTATGTGTGCATTCAGATCAAATCTGCCAACCCTTCAGAGATAAAATCTTTCTTGATGGGATTTGATTTAGATTTGCTCTTTTTGTTGGAATGAAACCTTCAAAATTCAAAAAGATCAAATCTTTTGACAAAAAGAGCAAATCTTTTCTTGAAGGAAATTCGCTATGTCATTCAAATTTCATTTCCAAAAAACCAAGAAATGAAAAAAAAAATAAAATGCACAACTGGATCGCACGTACTTCCTCTTATGTTCGATCACATCTTCAGCACAAGTTTTTAGTAGAAACAGTCAATATGTTTTTAGTATTTTTTACATTATTATTTAAATTATAAAATTTCGTAAATTTTTTTGTAAATTTTTTCATTTTGACAATTTTATGTATTTAATAATATAAATTTAAAACTGAATTTAAAAAAAATCTTCCATCCGTTTTCGAAATATTGAATTTTCAAAAAAAGAAATATTTGTTTTATTCAAAAATCCGACTTTTTTGCTGTTTTTTATCATCGTAATGTCAAATTTGATTAAAATTTTGAGGTCAATTTTTGTTTGCAAATGCAAAACTCTAGGCTATAAGTACCAACCTTTATTGCAAGTAAAAATATATTATTTTATTAGCATTTAAAGTTTTGTTAACTTAACACAAAAAAATCAATCAGCATAATTGTATAATCGCAAATATTTCATTGTAAACGACTTATCATTATTTTTTGTTTTAGGAACGAAGTACCATCCAACAGCTATGGAAAACTTCTCAAGACACCATCGGTAATCTAGAAATTGAAATTCAAAACTATCGCAAACAACTTTTTAAGCCTAGTGCCTTCACTGAGGTATACAAATTTTAAATTCAGTTAACATAATCTATATAATATGCAGGTATATTTAATTTGATTCTTCAGATTAAACATCAATACTGCAATACAATCAAAAATCTTGAAAATATAATCCGAAATCAGAAAAACGAACTTGCTAAACAGGCACAAACAATTCGTGACCTAGGCGACGATAAAAATCGAGCCAACACTCGCATTAAAGAACTGCAAGCTGTTATTCAAGGTGAATAAAATTTTGTTGCAGTGATCCACTTAAACACTTAACTTCCAGAACAAGAGAATAAAATTTCCGAAAATCAACAATTGCAAAAAATTAATTCTCATTTAAAACAAAAACTCCAAGAAGTCCTAAGAACGAATTCCGAACTCGAACTTTCAAAATCACTAGCTAAAGGTATGATCGATGAACGTTTTGTTCGAGAAAAGAGCGCATTGGAGAAATTGCAAGAGGCTTTGATAATTGCCGAAACTGCTGTTGCCGAAAAAGAAGAAGCTCTCAAACGTGAGCTTGTCTCAAAAGAAGAATGTAAAACTTTGGCTACAACTATAGGTCAAGTTATGGAAGAAGCAGCTTGGAAAGTTGAAAAGAATGTAGAAAATATGCGTGCTCAATATACAGAAAAGGAAAAGGTTTTGATGAACAAACACAATGAGGTATGTATACGAGTTTTAAGAATATTAAATGGGAGAACTTTATAACTAAATTTTGGAAGGTGGCAGCAAAGTTGGAAAAACAAATAAAAGCGAATCGTTTAGCCGAGGCGCGTTGCATGGAAATCGAACAAAAGTTTAACAAACTTCTTAAAGAGAACAATAGGCTTGATAATGAACTTCAAATTGCATCTCAAGCTAAAGTAATATATATTTTGATAGACAAATATTTGTAATTTATTGTGAAAAACTAATCAATTTTATTTAATTGTTTTTATGATCGTTCATTTGGAATATTTGTTCTGTGCTTTTTTTTATTAAATTAAAAACAAAGAGCACACATCAATTAGAAAAACTAATACATTTTTGTAATGGTAAATTTTTTTAATAGTTAGAAATGGAACTCAAAATTAAAGCAATGGAAGACCTATTGAAAGAAGATAAAAAATCAGACCGGTTTTGTGAGGAGCGCGAACAAGAACTGAGGCAATACATAGAAAGTAATCATCAATTAAAAGAAAGGTAAACAAAGAGCTTAAAATAAAAAATATTTCTTTCACAAAAATATACTCTCTCTTTAAGATGGAAAAACACGATTGAAGATGTAACCAACAAATTTGGCAATGAAATTCAAAGACTTCAAAAAGAGAATTCCAACCTCAAGGCAGAAATTCATGCCCAACGACTGAAAGCGGATAAAACAAATTATTAAGATTTTTTAAGTGTTCTTTTTTTGTAATTAATTTAAAAAAAAAATTTTAAATAAGCTTTTAGGAAGAACTAATTGTAGTTGTTCGTCCTGGGAATAAACTGGGAAACCAATAAGTTATTTCTTGATCTTGATTTTGATCATCTACCCAACACAAACCCTCACTAACGGTTTTTTCAATGCCCTGTTTAGCACGATATTCAGTCCATCTGGAATTAAAAAGCTCAAACTGTATTGTAATCTTTTTATCATTATGTTAAAGTAAACTACCCTTGTTGTTTCATAAGCGATGAGATGGTAACGAAGCCTTGTTCATTATTGGATGCAGCAGTGAGTATAGCCGCTTCGTCTAAGCTCAATTCAGCAGGTATCGACTGAACCATGTATTTGCCTTTTGCAACTTTGTAAATCGTGAAACTGGTGAGAAAAAAAGAATTATAAAATAAAGGAATTAGAGAATTTGAAACTAAACTTCAATTTAAAAAGAATTAAAGCAACATCTTTCAGTTTTCTTTATATATGCATTACAGAACACATCTGTGGCCTGATTAGGGAATACGAAGCGAATCGTTTTAGGTGGCGAAAATGAGATTTGGTATTACTGTTTTCGCTTTCGTCTCTTTCGTTTTACATTCGCCCTATTTTCGAAATCGAAAGCGAATTTGATTTGACATTTCAATTTTTAGCGCGTACATTTCCGATAGGGTTTCTTTGGCAGATTGGTTTATCGACACGGTCGAAAGTGATATTTTAGTGGATTTTATTCATTTAAATAAATAAAAATGTGAGTTTAACTAATTTTTTTTTTATAAAAACAAACTAAATGTGTAGGCGCTCAAGACAGCAAGACACCAACCAGCAACAATTTTCTCTACTCATCGAATTTATTAGGGAAAACGAAGGGATAGCCAAAGGACACAACATACAACGTTCTCTGCAATATGTCTAGCGCTTCGACATTGAATTGCATACTGTAGGTTGCGCCATTCCAATGTTTCTAGTATGATCCGTCTGCAAGGAATCTCAATGTTGCAGCTAATTTTATAATTGGTGGTGTCCCATTGTTGTTCTGTGGCCTATATTTGTCTTTTATTTCGTCCAAGACAATTTTAAATTTCTCTTTTGAAAGGCGAAACAACTTATCGATCCAAGTTTTTATAAAATAAAGCTAATTTAACAAATAATAAACACTTTAAGCAAAAACACTGACTCGAAGCAAGGAACATCAAAATGTGAAGTAGCACTTCTTATTAATTTTCTTCTCAAGTTTGAATTTTAAGATTCTTTTTCTTCCTCACGTTAAGCATTTATATAAATAACATTTGAGTCCATTTTTTAATTAAATAAATATTTTATTACAAAGTTAATGCACGTCGGACAAAACACAAATGATTTTGATTGAAATAATAAATATTCACTAGCAATCAGCTGTCAATTATCTGGAAATCTTGGAAGTAGCATTTACGATTCGCTTCGAATTCGTTAATTGATCAAAACGAAGCTAGTCGAAAATGAGATAGAATAAAGAGAAATAGAGTTTTTAACAATAAATGCTGATAGAACAATTATCGCCTTTCCTTCAAATTAACCGTAATACTCGCCCTTCTTCAGAACAAGAAAACAAATAATAATGAGAAGAGATCGAATAATAATATAATGGAAAAAAGAATTAAAGAAGCTAAAAAGTTTTCCAAGAGGCTAAACATTCAGCCAAATCACAAATTACATCGTAATGGATTCGGAGTGAACTAATCGCTTACGATTTTCGAAGTAAATTGGTATCATTGAATTCGAATGGAATGGAACAAATTTTTTCTACGACAAAAAATTTGTGTCGGAAACTGAAAGTGGCTTCATTAGAGTAATATGGAAGAATTGTTTATTGTTTGTTTGTTTTTTTTCTATTTAACCAGGGGCGGCTCAATGCAAATTGTCACTAAGGCATAACACTAGTGACAATTTGTTATTGTAGTTCAAATTGGAATTTAGATTAAATATTCATTGTAGTTTGTCTGACTTGTGTGTTATTTGCTTTTGAAAGTTAAAATGGTTGGTGTATTTAAGGTTGATTATAACAATATTCGCGGGCTAAGGAAAAATTTTTGTGCTGCGTATGTCCACACTGTTAAAAACAGGCCAGCTGTTTTGGCACTTAGTGAGACCCAAGTAGGCGAAAATTCGCATCATACGGAGTTTCGTCTATTTGGGCACAACTTAGTGCCATTATTCTTTTCCCAACATGGAAATGATGTAGCGTACCAAGTCCAACCACAATATGGTTTGTGCTCAAACACAAATTTTAACTTCATGTGGTAAAATTCACGGTAAATAAGCACATGTTTTATTTATCGGAGCCCAAATTTGGATAGAGTTTCAACTTTTAACGAATTTGATGCTTTATCCGACTACATTCAAAAAATTGTTTCCCATTATCCTCACACCGAAATCGTCATTGCGGGCGATTTCAATGTACATAATTCTAGTTGGCTCCGCTTTTCGTGCCAGACAACACCCGAAGGAAGGTATGTTGAGGTCTTTGCTGAGTTAAACCAACTGAATCAGCTAGTTGACGAGCCGACACGAATCCCTGACGTTGCAGGTCAAATCGCTAACACTCTAGACTTGTTCCTTACCTCCGACCCTAATAAATACACGGTAAATGTATTATCGCCTCTAGGCACATCAGACCATTGTGTCATATCTACAAATTTCTCATGCCAACTCAGTTAAAGAAAAACCACCTATGAGAACCGTTTGACAATATGGGAAAGCCAACTGGGACGGTCTCAATAACTTCTTCAGGAACTTTAAGTGGTCACTATGCTTCCTCGAAAGTGACGTAGGCTCCAGATATGATAACAAATTTAATCTCCACGGAACGAGAAATTTTATCCCGAATAGGGTGAAATCAATCAAACCGAAAGAAAATGCATGGTTTGATTCGAGCTGTAAAGAGGTTATTAGGGTTAGAGAAGTAAGTTTCCGGAATTATAAATCCAAACCAACTGAGAAAAACTGGTAACAGTTTCAACAAACTAGTTCACATTCGTAAAACCAAATTTTTGCATGAACTAAAATTAAGGCAAACAACTACTACAATGTCTCATTTTATTGGAAATTCAACTTCGTCTTCGGTTCCAACGCTCGTCCTTAATGACACCCCTTTTGTCAGTTCTCGCAAAAAAGTAAATTTTTTTGCAGCGCAGTTCGCTGTTATTTCGACGCTGCCAGAAAGTGTTATGACTCCTCCAGTACTTGAGAGCATAACGATTTTATGGGACGAATCTTCTTTCGCACTCGTGCAGTGGAAAGAGTCATCAAAAACCTTGACATACACAAATCCGCTGGCCGGGATAGTATCCTTCCCATCATTCTGAAAAGGTGTTCTTCAACGCTGGCGTAGGCTTTTCAATCTGTCCTACTCTACACGTCTCTTTCCGAGTGGATGGAAAACAGCATTTGTCCAGCCTGTCCCTAAAAAAGGCGCATCTTCTTCATCCTCTAATTACCGTCCAATTGCACTCACGTCCCTTCTTTCCAAGGTCATAGAAACGCTGATTAATTATCAGCTTAAGAAATATCTTGAAGAACGAAAGCTCCTTAATGACCGGCAGTATGGCTTTCGTAGCAATAGGTCCACTGGTGATCTGATGGTATATCTCACCGAACAGTGGCACAAATCTTTACATCGTTTTGGAGAAAGTAAGATTATTGCGCTTGATATTTCAAAAGCATTTGATAGAGTTTCGCATCAAGCTCTCTTATCGAAAATGGGTACATTTGGTATCGATGAATCTCTTCTTCGTTGGATTAGAAATTACCTTTCGGACCGTTCAATATACGTTGTATTGGACGGTTTCAAGTCTGATATTCACAAAACAAATGCTGGTGTGCCCCAATGCTCCGTATTGTCTCCGATCCTTTTTCTCATTTTTATTAATGATCTCTTATCTGGAACTTCTAATACACTCAATTGTTTTGCACACGATAGTACTCTCAGCTTTTCATAATCGTTTTCAAATGCACCTCCTTGTTCTTCGGATGTACAACTGGAACGGCAGCGTATGATAAGCTCATTAAATTCTGATCTTGACAGCATTGTCCAATGGGAAATAAAAAACCGCGTAGAATTTAATGCTTCAAAAACTCAGTGCTGTCTTCTGTCGTTAAAGCAGAACCCACCCCCCATGCCGCTATCCATGAGCGGCACTTGCATTGAAGAAACCGATCAGCTTTCAGTCCTCGGCATGTGCATCACAGATCACCTCTTGTGGAACGAACACATATTTGATGTCGGCAAAAACGCTGCAGTGTTTGGGCTTTCTTCGAAGGTGCAAAAAATTCTTCTCCCCGTCTGATCTGGCTGTAATCTTTAAGGCCTTCATTCGTCCAAAGCTGGAGTATAACTCGCACATTTGGGCAGGAGCTCCCAAAACTCATTTGAATCTTTGGATAGAATTCAAAATAGAGCTCTAAGAATGATTGGCGATAGAATTATAGTGGAAACATTTACATCTCTAGAACACCATCGAAATGTTATATGTCTCTCACTATTTTATCGCTATTTCTATAAACAGTTGCCAGTTGCATGCCTCCCTTTAAATTTTTCAACCGTAATACTCGCGCTTCTAGGAATGCTCATCAGTTTACCCTTGAGCCCAACTTCGGACGTACTGTTAAGTACAGAGAATCTTTCTTTAGCCGTACAACGCGAATGTGGAATACTTTACCCGGCTCTATTTTCCCCTCCCATTTTGATATTCAGAAATTCAAAACCAATGTGCATCGGTATCTCCTCTTGCATCCTTCCCTACTTTCCTAACGCTCGCTCTGTGCTTGTTCATTTTAAGGGTAGTCAAAACCCCTGTAGTGCGCGCATCCATTTAAAAAAAAAACCTCAAAATTATTAGAGAAATCTGTTATTTAATAATTACTGATTCATATTACTCTTCCCTTAAATATTTGATATTTAACATTAATACATTGAGAACTTGGCGTACTTTTAGATCTCACTACTTTTCACGGCTTTTTTTACACAAAGGTTTTTGTAGATAGAAAAAATTGGCTATTTTTTTCACATTAATGTTTTTGGTGTGATTTCACCACTTTTTGCAAAGATTCTTTTTATCAGGAAAAGTTGGTATAATAAACGCCACATGAAAGTCCCATAAGAAAACGGAAGTTTTTTATTTATGCCTTTTGTATGTACTACAATTCCTACCCCTCTCTATTTTCATTAGAAGTTATTGATCCATTGAAATGAAAATAATAGATAAGAAGTGGGTGGATGTAACGCCCTTGCATATGAAAAAGTAAAGCTGACCACTCTAACATATTTCATAATCCTGCATCAATCGGAAGTGCCATATTTATACTAAGAAACACCAGCAAAATTCTTGAGGCACTTATTCTTCGAAGGTTGAAGACATTATGTACCGCTAACCGGATCATTCCGGATATGCAGTTCGGATTTCGGGAGCAACATTCAACCTTACATCCACTCTTGATATTCCAGAAGAATGTTGTTAATACCCTCAACAACTACCAGGTTGCTGTTGGCTGCTTCTTGGATATTGAGAAAGCATTCGAGAGCATCTGGATACGGGGGCTAATACACAAACTAACCATTTTTAATTTTCCAAGTAAACTAATTAAAATAATTTTTAGCGTTCTTAATTCCAGATCGTTCTTTGTCCAAATAGAAAACAGCAAGTCAACAACCAAAAGCATCAGAGCAAGGATCGAAGCTAGGGCCATACCTCTACAACATTTTCACATCGGATCAGCCCCAACCAAACAATTCTATGAATTTGCTCTATGCAGACGATTCGCTAACATATGCCAAATATATGTATCCAGTTATTGCAGTCCGAAGAGTAGAAGAGCATGTGAGTTGCCTATGGGAATTCTTCACAAAATGGGGCATCAAAGTCAACCAAATCCGAGCTGGTTTGCTTCAGAAGACTAGCGGGGCATCGGAACACGCCGTCAGCCACAAGTTGCCGAAGTATTATTATCAATCTGCCCGACGGGTCACAACTAAGATCCAAACCAACTGTGAAATATCTGGGTATCAATTTCGAAGAGAGGTTTCGTTTCAACCCGCACGTGAACGCTACCATAAAAAAAGCCAAATTTCGCTTTTCACCGAATGGACTCAGCCAGAAGACTAAACTGCTTATCTATAAGCAACTTCTCATGTCGATTATCACATATTGTTTTCCTGCATGGTTTACTGTATCCAAAACCAGCATGAGAAGGCTTGGAATGTTTGAGAGGAAAATTATCTGGATCTGCACGGGACTCCACTTTGACCAGCGATGACAAAAGCACTTCAGCAACAAACGACTTTTCAAGGAGTCCGGAATAACACCCCTCGACAAGTAGATGATCAGTGCTGCCAAAAGACTGACGAGTAACCTAATCAACCACCCAAGCACCCTAGTGAATAGAATGACCAGCGAAGAGAGATACCCCGAACCAAGATATTTGGATGTGACAGCGCTACTGAACGAAAGACTTATTTATATCAACGACGATGAAGCAATCCAATGCTACGAGGACGCAGGTTCAAACTACCACCGTGGCTAGATGCCACATTAACCCCCACATCACCAGAAAACAGCCGCCTTTGAACAACCCGACATTATCCACACAGGTTTTAGTAAGTAGTACCAGAAATTCAAGGACAATTTTTTAAATAATTTTGACAACAAAATTAAAACAATGTATAATATTAGCTCCTTAAGTGCTAAAACAAATTAAAATATCAATGTAATATAAATAATGTAAAATAGAATTAAGAGCCAATTGTATATATATCAGTTCAATAGACATTATTATATATATATTATCAATCGGAATTGCGCTCAATATATTTTATATTAATTTTGTGAAAATGGGTAGTTGTCACGTCCACTGAATGTAAAATCTGAAAGTTTTCATTTTCCCTTTGTTTACATGTCAAGAACTATCGCTCTTCCAATTTTCATCATTGTACGACAATCAGAAGGGCTCCTCATAATTGATATCAATTCTAAACAAATGGGCACTGCACTTTGAGCCCTACCGCTGTACCAAATTCATTATACCACAAAAATGAGGAGTAATCCAAGTAATTTATAGCAATTCTATGAAAATGAGCGTACCACGCCCACTAAATAAAAGCTCTTTGTATACACATCACAAGGCCTACCGGTTTGCAAAATTACAAGATTCTACGATGACGGGAAGTGTTCCATAATTTTGACGATCTGTCAGTGAGTGAGATTTTTGCATTTTTTGCAGTCTTATATCTCGGCAACAACTCATGCTAAAAGCCCAGTACTCAGTTCCGGAAAAATATTATTTCTCATACAATTTTTTTCCCAGAACAAATTTTATCTCTAATTTTTCCCGATCAGTACTGAATTCAACGCAAAATAAAAATCTTTGTTTCGAACTGTACATACAAAAATCTCCACTTAATTTTTCCAAGACATACAGAGTGTGTTTCTTTATTCATTCTGGTATGTACAGAATATTCCAGTTTTGCGTTTCTTTATTCCATGGAATATTCCGGATAAACTAATTTGTTGTTTCTGTATTCATTCCGGAACGTTTGGAATGCATTCTTTTTATTCCATATTAAAGCCTAGTACGCTGCTGATGCGAAAAGAAATTTTTCGGTGGTCTCCACTAGGAGAGCGAAATGCTAACGAAAACCACAGCGGAAAAATATTTGCGGAGAGTTCTGTAAGCTGTCAAAAACAATTGACAAGTTGTAAAAAAAAAAAGTAATTTTGTCACCAAATTATTTTTAGATGGAAAATTTTTTGTCGCCAAATTACTTTTAGATGTAATTTTCTTGAAATAATTCTTGGATTTAAAAATTGTTCTTGTTACACATAGAGGATTTAAAATAAAACTCAGAACCGTTTAAATGATGCAAATTAAGCAAATACTTTGGGACTTATTAACTGGTTTATCTGCCGATTTGATGAAATTTCTATCAATTTTAAGAAAATCAATGAAATAGGGAGGTAAACCACTCTATAATTCGAAAACTATGTCCTTCATTGGGATGGTGTAAACGGTTATGAGTTCTAATTTATGGTTTCTTACTAATTCCGGATACCATTTTTAAGTCCAAGAATTATTTCAAAAAAAATATATATAAAGGAAATTTGGTGACAAAAAAATACATCTAAAAGTAATTTGGTGACAAAACTACTTTTGGTTTTGTTAATGCTTCCTTTGAAAGTATGAAGTGCTGATTCTAAAATGATATCGCTCGCCTTTATTGGACAACCCGTTGCAAAGATATAGTTCCAAGGCTATTCACTGTTCACCTTGAAATACATAATCTGAAAATACTTTGAAGTGTATCTTTGTAACGGGTTGTCCAATAAAGGCGAGCGATATCATTTTAGAATCAGCACTTCATACTTTCAAAGGAAGCATCAACATTTTTTGCAAAGAAGTTGTATTAAAAAAAATAGCTCCAGGAATACGCATACATCATTCTAAATATGCGTATTTCAAGAGTGATTTTTTGCAATAAGGCTTCTACATAAAAACTTTTGATGCTGATTTTGAGAGCATCAAGAGTAGATTACAAAAAGGTATCAACCAAGTTTTTAGGGTAACCCGTTCCAAAGATACACTTCAAAGTATTTTCAGATTATATATTCCAAGAGAACAGTGAATAGCTTTTAGAATATATTTTTGGAACGGGTTGCATTTTCACTTGTTCATCAGTGAGTTTTCTTAGTGGGTTTGTACTTGACCGCTCTGCTACGCTGCGAATGCTCTTTGATCGATTCCCATTTTAACTATAGGTCTTGCTTCCTCAATTAATACCAAAATCGAATGAATAGTAAAAATGCATGGCCTTATATGTCAAATCCAATTGACAAGTGACCAGCTTGCAAGCAGCTTGATTTGCTATCAAATCCACGAGCAGGGCATCTGCCATACGATGGTTCAATTACATTAAAAAACTTCGTCCAGAAAAGAAAAAGAAGGTAGCGATGGTAAGTGATTTGTCATCATCTTCTTTCTATCAACACAACAAAGGACTAGCGAGGTCATCACCTGAAATTGTAGACTAAATAACAATGTCCATCCCGTGCCGAATTTCACGAAGTAAACATTAAAAAGATTATCTTAACTTGAGAAATAAGTTCTGGGGTATGGTATAAAATCGCCAATCAATGAGATCGGAAACAGGCTTTCTAAATAGAGGTGGGTATCGTTTAAGATGGCCTTTTTGCAACCAAACATTATTGTGGTAACGATGATTTCCTTAATTGTCGTTGGTGCAGCGAAAGGCCGCTTACCTTTGGCGTCCGGCCTGGATACATCTTGTCCCGACCAGGTCGGAAATTTATATTCGTACTGCCAGTAGAGGGCGGTCGATTTGATTTTTTCTTTGTGGCAATTGAGTTAATTTATGTGTTGAAAGTATGTAGTTAGAAATGGTGAGTGTTTTTTTTATATTTATATGGTGTCAAAGGTCGCATAGAATTTAAAAGTCGGAGTAACAAATGTATTTTAAAAATCATGACATGGACAGTTAATTGCAGAACAAACTACTGAATCTTGATTATAATATTTTTATTTAGTAGTCACTTAAATAAATTAATTTTAAAAGGACATAGGTTATTTTTAATCTAAGCACTAGCACTAGGTATGAGAAAAGTCAATAGTTTGTTATAATCAGCACTCCAAATAAAGATCAGCTATATCTTGTTCGCCGATAAGATATGTGAAGGGTGTGCTTCTTTCCAACTTCCCATTTTCATTTTGCAGATTTAGTTTAGTCGATTTTAAAATTGGTTTTGATGCAAAATTAGAATTGAATGTATTTTGAATAATTTAATACAGGAAATGCACAGAAAAACCAGACACTAGAGAAAACACAAAGCCAAAGAAAAATCAAATAAGCATTACAAGAGCTTGACTTTTTTGTTTATAAAAAAAATGAAATGTCAAAATTTCGCAAGCAATTAATGTGCAGGTCAATTAAATTGAGAACGAAAAGAGTGGAGAATTGTACTAAGAAATCTACTACAGCTATCCACTAAAATTACACATTTCGTCGTTCAGCAGCGTACTGGAAAACGAAATGTAGAACGAAATTTTTCGTTCATGATTTCGTCGTGTCATTTTTGTATGGGATTTTTCGTTTCGCATCAGCAGCGTACTAGGCTTAAACACGGAATGAAAAGAATATTCTCGGCATAACCCTCTCATAGCAAAGCAAATGACAGCAGCCAAAGACGAAAACCAAGTAAGTAAACAAAATGGATGACCAAACATTGTTTATATTCTTATTATTGAAATAAATATATAAGTAATAATTAAATGTGACTTTTCATGAATTAATAAATTAATAATAATTTATTTTAACTACTTTTCATAGGGATATCTGTTTTCTTGTCATCATCACAACACTTTAAAACAGCTGATTGATGTCATCTTTTTTCTTTTCTATTCCGGAGAGAATTTTTGTTTCTTTATTCATTCCATTTTGGATATTCTAGATAAACATTTCGTCTTTTCCATCCATTCTATTCCTTATTAGGAATAAATAAAGAAACACACTCACAATGTCCGAATCATTATTTTGCTAGACAAATTGTGATGTTTGATGTAAACTGTGCCTTTTATCACCTCATATCGTAAATTAATTGCAAGAATTAAATCAATTTAACAGCTGATTTCAGTATTAGGCAGTAGCGTAGCTATAATGAGAAATAGTAGGTACAATGAGGACGTACTTTGAATAAAATTATGAAAATATTTCTGAGATTTATTTGGTGTTTTCTTGTCCAAGTATGTGTTTGTATAAATTTGAATAGAAGGGATAAATAAATTAAGAAAAATCAATGAACCTTAAAACTAAAAGATTGAAGCTGAAAAAATCGATAAATCAGTTAAAAAAATTAGTATCGAAACGGGACAAATAATAAGGATATTCATGAAACCGCGTAAAAGCGATAAACGTGGTAAAACGGTTAATGTTGTAAATGAGCTGTCAACATTTGTATGGAAAAACTTTACCAAAAAATGGTAAACTTTTCCGCATAATTTTGTGGGAAAGGTTACCATCTGAGTTTGTTAAATGTGAAAAAATTTTGACGTTTAATTTTGACGTTTTATGTGTCATAATCTTGGTATAACTATCTCTCTTCCTCTTATTATTTCTGGCAGATATTTTAAATGAGAGTAATAACACTTTGTTATTAGTCAAGTTAAAGTACATGAAGAAAAAATAATCATTTACCACATTTGCGCAAGTTGATTTTTATAAGTGCGTTCAGTAAATGTGCGTGGTAAACTTTTCCATTTTACGATTTGGGAAGGTTTACGCGGTTTCATGAATACCCTTAATATTTTTGTATTTATATACATATATGTATATATTTCATTGACTTTACCTAATGTATGTATAATGTATATTGAAAACGCTTAGAAACACAAACGAACTCGCGTTATTTTATTTTAAATTTTGTTTAATCTTTAGCGTTATTTTTCTCATTCATTGTAAATGCTTTGAAATGTATATATACTATTTCATATTATTATATCATATTATATATCATATTATCTACATTATAAATCTGTTTTTTTTTTTTAAACCCATAACTCAACATGAAATTAAGAGCAAAGCAAGTTAAACAATGTACATTATTTATTAAAAACAGTCACCAACATTAATATCATCAGTGACTGTGTTCCTATTTTTCCCTACTAAATATTTCTGAGATACGCTTCTGTTCTCATTTGAGTGGAATGTTTATCTCTACACCTTCAAAATTTTACTTGAGAAAAAATATGTAGAGATAAAATTTGCGTTTGCTCGAACTGAGTACTAGGCTCAAAATTGAATGAAATGTTGCAGGTGTTTTTAATAATACATTACTTTTACGTTTTTAAAATTTTAAAAAGCTTTTAATTTGAAGGTACTAAATCAAAAACAGTAAATCGCATTTATCTGAAAACTCAAAAAGTGGAGATACGCCCTTTAGCCTTAAATCGGCAATACTGCGGTTGCTGCAAAAACCAGTTGGAAAAGGAAGCAGTGTTTCACATCTTTTGCAAGTGTCCCGCTTTGGCCAGACTCATGGGGTTTGCATTTTGTAAATTTATATTTTAATATATAATTTTTTTCCCGTGGGTAGGTGTAAAACTTTCAAAAGGCTCTATGAGGACCGAAAAACGCGCGCTCATAGGACTGTGAGATGCTTACTGCACTAAAACACCCCCTCCTCCCGATTGCAACTAAGTTGAAACTTATCTGGCAATTTATTTTTAACGAATTTAATTAACGTGTTGCAGGTAACTATCCGTTGATAGTTCCTGCTTATACCGCGATTTTAAAGCGGATTCTCGTTTAGTGCACCAGATCGGAAAGCTTAGTCCTTCGCAGGCGGCGTACTAAATTCGTCTCATCGATAATTTCGATGCTGTAATAGCCGTTTTCTATGATTTGGGGAAATTTTATTTATTTCATCGCGAACCGTGGGAATCCCCAGATCTCTGTAGAGATCTTCGTTTCTAATGTACCAAGGTGCGTTTACAAATGTTTGTAAGGTATTTAAATTAGAATACCCCAGAGTTGTATATCGTAAGTCCAGACAGGCTTAAGCCCCTGCCTGTACAAAATTAGCTTGTTTTCGATACTGAGCTTAGAGTGTTACCCGAGCAACCTATCTCTGAGTCAGAGTTGTAAAAGAATGCAATCATTTTGGAATGCATTCATTCAAGGCACAGGAAAAACTAATTCATATTGACTTCAATCATATGAATTCACTTAAGGACTTCAACTTCAAAATATGAAGTCAACATTCATTTTGAAGTCATTGATTGGGAATTCATTTTAGTCAGTTCAAAGATTGCATTCAAATGAATGCAATCTCTTGTTCAGTGACGTCATTGAAATCTTTTAAAAGTCCTTGAAGTCATTTCGAAGTCACAAATCCATTGAAGTCATCTTGAAGTCATTGCAGTACTTTTAAACTATTTTAAGTCCAATTGAGTTGATTTGAAATTAGAAAAGTATATTAACACTTTAAATAAGCTTACTATACGTTATTTAAAGAAAATAGTATCGCAAAGTAAAAGAAAGCAATTAAAAACCAAGAGTCATGAGGGAGCATACTGAGAGAAAAGAAATAAATGTCATTTATCATTTTGTTTATTTTTTTATTAAAAAAATGTAATTAAAAAAAACGTAATCATTTCATAATAAACAAAATAAATTTTCTTTGTTAGATATTAAACATATTATCCACAAGGAATTATTCCGGTTCGCTAACTTACTGTCGCATCTTAAGGTCTTTAACCAAAAGTCGTGAAAAAGCGCTCCAAAAATTAGATACAAAATTTCAGCATTATATTAGAAACGTATTCAGCCAAGCTATTTAAATCAAAAATGAGTTTTTACTATCGCAAGTTGCGTTTTCTTTTTGTAGTTTTTACATTGCAAATGTATTTTTACGTAAATTTAATTGTTTTTTTTTTGTTTTGCTTTAATTTCACAGAACTGTGTTTTAGGTATGAGGAACTCTTAGGGAAGGGTACTTATACCCGAAAAAATATTTAATAAGATATTTCGAAAAACGATATGCTGGCGTGCAGTTCACTTTTTCAAATCAAATTTTTCGTTGAAATGAAGAAGAACTATTTTAGAAAATTATAAGGTATTATAGAATGTATGTATGTCGCATTGCTTTTTTGTCAAAAAATGCATGTAAGTTGAACTGAACGTAACAAAAATTGCGTAAGGCGCTCACTAACCAACTGATGATTCCAGGTGAGATTGCCGGGGCGAAATGCAAATTTTGTGGACTAAAGGCCGTTCAAAGCTATTTTGAATCAATAATTTGACAAGTCCAATTAAATATAATGCTAAGTATTCTACTTGGCTGAGTAATTTCAGTAGTATATAGAATTGTGTTATAAAAAAAACACCTTCTTTCGGACTGCAATAACTTCAAACTGACTTCAATCATTGAAGAAAATGACAGGATTTGTGACTTCAAAATGACATCAATGACTTTAAAAAGACTTCAATGAAGTCACTGAAATCACACAAGATTGCATTCATTTGAATGCAATCTTTGAATTAACTAAAATCAAAACAGAGGACTTCAAAATGAATGGTGACTTCATATTTTGAAGTTGAAGTCCTTAAGTGAATTCATGAGTTACACATTTTTGAAAATAAATCAAATGAGTTAAATTCCAAAATGATTGCATTCTTTTACAACACTGCTCTGAGTTTATTATTTAATCTTCGCATTTCTTTTTAACATGCGGTTTCCATTTTAATTTCGGTCATTCGGAGATATTTTGCTTCACTTGCAATCGGAACTTTGACCGTATTAACAAATATCGGTAATCTATTGATTTTTTATACGTAAAATCTACATGGACTGATTTTACTGCGTTGAGCGATATCCGCCATGTTTTTGTCCAATCATTGACATTATTCAGATCTTTTTGTAATTTTGTCGTAGAATAATTTATCGTTTGGCCCATTGCTAATATTGCAGTGTCGTCAGCAAACGTAGCTACGATAGTGTCTTCTGTTTGAGGTATATCACGTGTAAATAATAGGTACAATATTGGACCTAAAACACTTCCCTGTGGTATCCCCCCCCCCACTATTTCTTTGAGATCCGAGTAATCGTTTCCATATCTTACTCTAAAAAGTCTATTTTCTAGATATGCTTTTAGAAGCGTATAAAGTGCTTTAGGCAGAATTTGTCTTAATTTAAAATTTAGGCCTTCGTGCCACACCTTATCAAAAGCTTTGCGACACGTCTAGGAAGACCGCCGAACAAATTCTTATCTTCAAGAGTTTTCTCAATGACGTCAGTGATCCTATGCACTTGGTCAATTATCGATTGCTTGCTTCTATATCCGAACTGATGTTCAGGTATTAGCCGCTTTTCTTCTCTTATTGGCTGCAGGCGCAGAAGTAATATTCTTTCAAAGACTTTAGATATTACGGGCAGAAGCGAAATGGGCCTATAAGATTTCTTATCATGTGATGGTTTTTCTGGTTTGAGAACCATTATAACTTTGCGACGAAGCATTTTGAGAACTTAGGCCGTAATTAGGCAATATCGCGGAGCTTTCCTATACTTAAGATTTCTTATTTCTCTATTTAATTCGGCAAGGGTAACATTTCTTGTTATGTATTTTTCGCTTGTGTTAGAACTTATATGTAAATTTTCGTTGAGTCCTTGCTCATCAAAAGGTTTAAATGTGTTCTCCAGGTATTCTATAAATCGATTTTTTTCTTAACGAATCGAATACGTTTTCAGATTGATTTTTATTTGATATAGTATTGGCGCAAATTTGTGCCTGTGAAGCTAGCGGTATCAGCTGTATCTGTCAAGTTTTGTATAAGTCTGAAAATGAGGTGGTCGAATAATTTAATTCACTTAAAACTGCTTCAATTTGAACTAAAAACTATTTAAATTCTTTCTGCAATTGAAACAAATTATTATCAAACAAGAACTTGTCAAACTGACGGCTGTCAATTGTGATGCATGTGTTATAGCGAGTTTCATTCAAGAAAAGATCTGCTCTTTCTGATAAAAGATTTCATCTTCTTGCATTTTGAGAGTTTCATTCAAATAAAATGAGCAAATCTAGATCAGATCTTAACACGATAGATCTGATCTTTGGTGGGTATGCAGATTTTTTCAGTCAAAAATCAAATGGAAACTATTTTGTTATTAATTTATTGTGAAATTGTTCTAGTCCCTGCCAAAAAATTAAACTAAAAAATAAACAAATAATATACGAAGATGTTAATAATTTAAACTTTACAAATTCAGTGGAGTTTTTTTATTGCTTTGTCTTCATCTTTCTCATCATCTGATGATGAAGATATGTTTTTTCAGAAATGTGTGTGTCAGTCATTCAGCATTGGACGCGTTCGGTGCAATTCCGATAGGCTAACCAAGATACCTTAGTAGCTGGTTTGTTTTCGAACGATCCAGGTAGCTTTCTCTGTTAAGTCAGTTGTATTGCATACAAATCTGAAGTTTTGAATCAGCTGTTCTTCAAATTAATAAAAAATTTTAGGTAGCTTGAAATTTGTGTTTAACAACATAATGTTTAGTTCATCATCTGGTTTTTCCTTAGGCGTTACAACAACACAAAGCAATCCGGATTGCTTTAGGTACGCCACCGAACGCGGCCAATACTACAATTAAATTTGGACACAAAGTTTCATTGAAAAGATCAAATCTCCATTTTGAGAGGAGATCTTTGAGATCATTGCTAATATTGCAGTGTCGTCAGCAAACGTAGCTACGATAGTGTCTTCTGTTTGAGGTATATCACGTGTAAATAATAGGTACAATATTGGACCTAAAACACTTCCCTGTGGTATCCCCCCCTCCCCACTATTTCTTTGAGATCCGAGTAATCGTTTCCATATCTTACTCTAAAAAGTCTATTTTCTAGATATGCTTTTAGAAGCGTATAAAGTGCTTTAGGCAGAATTTGTCTTAATTTAAAATTTAGGCATTCGTGCCACACCTTATCAAAAGCTTTGCGACACGTCTAGGAAGACCGCCGAACAAATTCTTATCTTCAAGAGTTTTCTCAATGACGTCAGTGATCCTATGCACTTGGTCAATTATCGATTGCTTGCTTCTATATCCGAACTGATGTTCAGGTATTAGCCGCTTTTCTTCTCTTATTGGCTGCAGGCGCAGAAGTAATATTCTTTCAAAGACTTTAGATATTACGGGCAGAAGCGAAATGGGCCTATAAGATTTCTTATCATGTGATGGTTTTTCTGGTTTGAGAACCATTATAACTTTGCGACGAAGCATTTTGAGAACTTAGGCCGTAATTAGGTAATATCGCGGAGCTTTCCTATACTTAAGATTTCTTATTTCTCTATTTAATTCGGCAAGGGTAACATTTCTTGTTATGTATTTTTCGCTTGTGTTAGAACTTATATGTAAATTTTCGTTGAGTCCTTGCTCATCAAAAGGTTTAAATGTGTTCTCCAGGTATTCTATAAATCGATTTTTTTCTTAACGAATCGAATACGTTTTCAGATTGATTTTTATTTGATATAGTATTGGCGCAAATTTGTGCCTGTGAAGCTAGCGGTATCAGCTGTATCTGTCAAGTTTTGTATAAGTCTGAAAATGAGGTGGTCGAATAATTTAATTCACTTAAAACTGCTTCAATTTGAACTAAAAACTATTTAAATTCTTTCTGCAATTGAAACAAATTATTATCAAACAAGAACTTGTCAAACTGACGGCTGTCAATTGTGATGCATGTGTTATAGCGAGTTTCATTCAAGAAAAGATCTGCTCTTTCTGATAAAAGATTTCATCTTCTTGCATTTTGAGAGTTTCATTCAAATAAAATGAGCAAATCTAGATCAGATCTTAACACGATAGATCTGATCTTTGGTGGGTATGCAGGTTTTTTCAGTCAAAAATCAAATGGAAACTATTTTGTTATTAATTTATTGTGAAATTGTTCTAGTCCCTGCCAAAAAATTAAACTAAAAAATAAACAAATAATATACGAAGATGTTAATAATTTAAACTTTACAAATTCAGTGGAGTTTTTTTTATTGCTTTGTCTTCATCTTTCTCATCATCTGATGATGAAGATATGTTTTTTCAGAAATGTGTGTGTCAGTCATTCAGCATTGGACGCGTTCGGTGCAATTCCGATAGGCTAACCAAGATACCTTAGTAGCTGGTTTGTTTTCGAACGATCCAGGTAGCTTTCTCTGTTAAGTCAGTTGTATTGCATACAAATCTGAAGTTTTGAATCAGCTGTTCTTCAAATTAATAAAAAATTTTAGGTAGCTTGAAATTTGTGTTTAACAACATAATGTTTAGTTCATCATCTGGTTTTTCCTTAGGCGTTACAACAACACAAAGCAATCCGGATTGCTTTAGGTACGCCACCGAACGCGGCCAATACTACAATTAAATTTGGACACAAAGTTTTATTGAAAAGATCAAATCTCCATTTTGAGAGGAGATCTTTGAGATCATTGCTAATATTGCAGTGTCGTCAGCAAACGTAGCTACGATAGTGTCTTCTGTTTGAGGTATATCACGTGTAAATAATAGGTACAATATTGGACCTAAAACACTTCCCTGTGGTATCCCCCCCTCCCCACTATTTCTTTGAGATCCGAGTAATCGTTTCCATATCTTACTCTAAAAAGTCTATTTTCTAGATATGCTTTTAGAAGCGTATAAAGTGCTTTAGGCAGAATTTGTCTTAATTTAAAATTTAGGCATTCGTGCCACACCTTATCAAAAGCTTTGCGACACGTCTAGGAAGACCGCCGAACAAATTCTTATCTTCAAGAGTTTTCTCAATGACGTCAGTGATCCTATGCACTTGGTCAATTATCGATTGCTTGCTTCTATATCCGAACTGATGTTCAGGTATTAGCCGCTTTTCTTCTCTTATTGGCTGCAGGCGCAGAAGTAATATTCTTTCAAAGACTTTAGATATTACGGGCAGAAGCGAAATGGGCCTATAAGATTTCTTATCATGTGATGGTTTTTCTGGTTTGAGAACCATTATAACTTTGCGACGAAGCATTTTGAGAACTTAGGCCGTAATTAGGTAATATCGCGGAGCTTTCCTATACTTAAGATTTCTTATTTCTCTATTTAATTCGGCAAGGGTAACATTTCTTGTTATGTATTTTTCGCTTGTGTTAGAACTTATATGTAAATTTTCGTTGAGTCCTTGCTCATCAAAAGGTTTAAATGTGTTCTCCAGGTATTCTATAAATCGATTTTTTTCTTAACGAATCGAATACGTTTTCAGATTGATTTTTATTTGATATAGTATTGGCGCAAATTTGTGCCTGTGAAGCTAGCGGTATCAGCTGTATCTGTCAAGTTTTGTATAAGTCTGAAAATGAGGTGGTCGAATAATTTAATTCACTTAAAACTGCTTCAATTTGAACTAAAAACTATTTAAATTCTTTCTGCAATTGAAACAAATTATTATCAAACAAGAACTTGTCAAACTGACGGCTGTCAATTGTGATGCATGTGTTATAGCGAGTTTCATTCAAGAAAAGATCTGCTCTTTCTGATAAAAGATTTCATCTTCTTGCATTTTGAGAGTTTCATTCAAATAAAATGAGCAAATCTAGATCAGATCTTAACACGATAGATCTGATCTTTGGTGGGTATGCAGGTTTTTTCAGTCAAAAATCAAATGGAAACTATTTTGTTATTAATTTATTGTGAAATTGTTCTAGTCCCTGCCAAAAAATTAAACTAAAAAATAAACAAATAATATACGAAGATGTTAATAATTTAAACTTTACAAATTCAGTGGAGTTTTTTTTATTGCTTTGTCTTCATCTTTCTCATCATCTGATGATGAAGATATGTTTTTTCAGAAATGTGTGTGTCAGTCATTCAGCATTGGACGCGTTCGGTGCAATTCCGATAGGCTAACCAAGATACCTTAGTAGCTGGTTTGTTTTCGAACGATCCAGGTAGCTTTCTCTGTTAAGTCAGTTGTATTGCATACAAATCTGAAGTTTTGAATCAGCTGTTCTTCAAATTAATAAAAAATTTTAGGTAGCTTGAAATTTGTGTTTAACAACATAATGTTTAGTTCATCATCTGGTTTTTCCTTAGGCGTTACAACAACACAAAGCAATCCGGATTGCTTTAGGTACGCCACCGAACGCGGCCAATACTACAATTAAATTTGGACACAAAGTTTTATTGAAAAGATCAAATCTCCATTTTGAGAGGAGATCTTTGAAATTTGAATGAAACTCGCTATTAGTAAATGAGGGGTGTAGATCTGCCGAAAGATCTGCAAAATTGATTAAAATAAAAAAATAATCAATTTTCTTGGCCAATCGAAGGGAAAAATTGTCAACATCAGTTTTTTGACAGATCTAAAAATTAAATGATAAATAATAATAAAAAAATATAGAATAATATAGAATAAAGTAAATTGATTTTTGTTACCAAACGAAAACTGTATAAGAATGCAATCTCTTTTGGAAGTACTCGCACATTCAAACATACTTATACTTGGACGTCAAATCGACTGTAGTTGTCATTTTTTGATCATGATTGTGCAACAAACATTTTTTTTTTGAATTTGTAAGCTCATTTAAATTCAAAATCGTCAGAATTACACAATCGGATCGCCAAATAAGAACGCCATTAATCTCTTTCCTCAACGGGTCGAAATGGCTGTAGAGACGCTCCGCTTGAGCGATTTCTCTCTCGTTTTCCGCTAAACATTTTTTTATTTAGGTTCGTACGACTTCTTTGGTATCAAAATCGGCCCTCCCTACAGAGAGCAATGCTGAAAAAGTCATTTTTATATATTGTAATAACGGGACAAATTTCTTGTTTTTCTCAAATCTAACTGTGTTTTGGATTATGAAATACAAGTATTTTTTCTTTTTAGCCACCTGTGCTAAGTTCATTACGCTACCAAAGTCGAAGATGTTGACGCTTGAAAATCGAAAAAAACACCTGACAAAATACCTATTTTATAATATAAGTTTATTTTGTGAAATATATGCTAAGAAATGACAGGTGATATTTTTGAAATTGGTGAAGGTGTGTATTTTTAGTTTCTAAGATAAAAAGTTCAAAAAAAAATTAAATATTAAATAATGAGGTGAAACAAATTACCAATTTTTGTATGGTTATATTTATATTTATATTTCTTATATATATCGTTATATTTCTGCGGATAACTTCTGTTGAGGCAAATATTTAGCAGGTCTGTAAATGGAGCATATTAAACAGATACTTTCAACATCAATGTCACGTGAAGACATTGATTTAAATTAAGCTGAAATCTACTGTCAATGAACTCATGATTAAAAAGGTTAGACCGCACTCGACGAATTGGCGCTTAGTGGAATTGAATGTAGCTCAAATAAAATATAAAATATATTGCTACAATTTTCAAAACAATGAAGGTATTTTGAATTTATAACATATCTTATTTTTAATTGATTTTTGAACGTGCTATTATTTTTCAAAAAACATCGATGTTAAAAACATCGATATTGAATTTTCGATGTTCACATCCATGTTTACATATCGCTCATCCCTACACAACATTGTTGACATTGAATTCGCGTTTGGAATTTAGTATGTGAATGTGTGTGCCTCTGGTTTTGATTCTGACTTCAAATCCAGAAGGAAATTTCTCTTCTATCCAGGAGAAGTACCAATCGAACAGTTTCAGAAGCATTCGGAAGACTTCGAAAGCCCTCTGGACGACCAATCGAAAATGCCATAAGATTTTACAACACCTTTGCTATACCCTAACCCTATTGCAACAGAAAAATAAAATGGTGACAAATTTGTCTGGTGTCGTTGACAATTTGGCAGCTGTTATTTTCGGTCAGAAATGGTTGTGGCCAAACTTATTTTGCATTTTTACTCCAGAGTTGCAATAGACTAGAAAAGGTGCGTACACAATTTACAGAAAAAAATTAAATTTCGCTATTTTACACCTTTTTGATGCATCGGATCGTGAATACCCCTCATATGAAACTTTGACATTTACAAACGTCAAAAAGTTATGTTCGCTTACTTTTGTGCACTATTTTAGGCGTGTTTAGTTGTAGTTTATTAAGAAAATAGATTTAGTAGGGTGCCAGTTAAAAAGTGTGTAAAATTAGGAAAATATTATTAAAATGCTTTAGTATTAGCAAACTGTTAAGTAGTATTATGCTTAGCCCTTAACATCTTACTTACTTACTTATCCGGCTCCCGATCCATGGGGGATCGCTGCTTGACATATTGCGGTCTTCCATCGGTTTCGGTCCCTCGCACGCTCCCTCCAGTCGTCGAGACCAAGCGCTCTTGCGTCTGTAACCGCCTGGTACCTGTAGTGGAGGTTCGGTATTCCTGGTCGTCTCGAACCTGCGGGCTGGGATTCGAAGATTTTCTTGGCTTGAGCGTTGTTGTCCATTCACTCGATGTGGTCGAGCCAGTGTAGTCGACGCGCTTTGGCTCTTTGAACTACATCCAAATCTTGGTACAGCTCGTACAATTCTCGATTGGATCTTCTCCTCCATTAGCCCTTTTCGCATATTGGACCAAATATCCTCCGAAGAATTTTTCTCTCGAAAGTGCCCAGTATCAATTCCGCTTTTTTACTTATCGTCCAGCACTCGGCGACGTAGAGTAGAACTGGAAATATTAGAATTTCTATAGCGTGCACTTTGTCTTTCGAGACAGGAGTTTTGAAGCCATTTGTTTGACCAAACCGAAGTAGCAGCGGTTCGTAGGGTAATTCTTCGTCGGATTTCCACTAAGGTGTCGTTCGTGGAATTAATGTTTGTTCCGAGGTAGGTGAACTCCTTGACTACCTCGAAATTACTGCTACCAACAGTGACGTTTTGTCCTAGGCGATGGACAAATGAGACTTTGTTTGTTGATAGCATATACTTGGTTTTGTCCTCATTCACTCCAAGACCAACGCATTTCGCCTGTTCATCAATAGCTGTGAATGCTTCAAATACAGCTTGCTTGGAGCGGCCGATGATATTGATGTCCTCCGCATAACCAAGCATTTGGGAGGACCTGTTGAAATTAGTGCCTTCCAGGTTAACACCACTCTTGCGTACTATCTGCTCCAGGACTGTATTGAAGAAGTCACATGATAGCGCATCTCCTTGTCTGAACTCTGCACACGTCTGGAAAAGCTCGGATGAGCTGTTTCCCATTTGCACGTTGCACCGCGTATTTTCTAACCTCATGCGGCATAGCTTGATCAGTTTTTTCGGGATGTCGAGTTCCCACGTCGCCAATATAGTAGAAGCTCTTGGCGACTTATGCTATCACATGCGGCTTTGAAGTTGATGAAAATATGGTGCGCCTCGACTTGTAATTCGTTGGTCTTTTACAGGATTTGCCTCAATGTGAAGATTTGGTCTATCGCTGATCTGCCTGGCCTGAAGCCACACTGGTACGTGGCGATGATAGTGTTGCAGAAAGGTTTTAGACGCTCACATAGTACGTTGGATAGGATCTTGTAGGCAACATTAAGCAGGGATATGCCTCTGTAGTTTTTGCAGCCCTTAACATCAGGCTGTTTAATTTTTTTTATTTTATTTTATTGTAAGAAGTTTCGTGAAAAAGGTTGATTTGTTAAAATTTGTGCTTTTTAGCCTAGTTATGTGGCAATTAAAAAAAATTAAAGAGTAATACTCGTATATAGTAATATATAATATATATAATATAGCCTTTCAATTTTTAGTAATTTTTTTTTTTAAATCTAGCTAATTTGATTTTTGTTTAACTTTTTTTTTAATCTTGTGCTTTCTCTAGGAAATCATGACCGATTTTTCAAATTTTCGAGAAAAACACTCATTTGCATTATTGTTTCCAAAAATGAAACACCCAAAACTCATTGTCCTCATATCAACCTAAATATAAATGACAATATTATATATTACAGGACTATGAAAATGTCTAATGAAGGAAAAATAATTTGGAGAAATAATTTCTTTTAAAAGTATGGAGTTTCCAATCATGATGCAATTCAAATGTTTGAATTTGAAAACGTGTGTTATGATTCAGATTAAATCAATGTAAAAAAAAATTATAAGATACAAATGTACATATATGTTTCATATTAAACATTTGTTAATTCTTTAATGCTTTGTTTAATTTAATATTTTTCGTGCTATACAAAAGATTTATAAATTTGATTTAAAGCCTATAAGATTGTTAAGAGTTTCAACCCGATTTTTTCTGCGAGAAATTGTCTTCTGCAACATCCCAAAAGTTAAGAAATATTTGTGTCACCTTTACTAAAAATTGATAAAAGCATTATAGTCTAAGAGCCGGGCTGCAAATTTTGGGAGTATTGTTATAACCAAAATTCATATGGTGGTATGTGTAGGTATACGCAGTACTATACCAAAGCAAACCGTTTGTCAGTTTTTTTTTCAGCCGGGGGTGGGGGTGGGCGTTCGAAAATGGTATTTTTTTAGGATTTTTGTGTTGGAGGTATAACCACTTTTATTTATATACAAACAATAGAGGATTGTGGACTGATTAAAAGTATATAGGTCTCAGACGATTCAGTTTCAGCCTTTGTCCCGCCTGACGACTGTTAAGTTTGGAAGTTTAGTTCGAGATTTAACCATATAAATGTCCTATTACAGAAAATAAATCGGTTTAAATAAATCGTTGTAACTATATGTCATATTTGGAAAAATGCTATAGAAAATAAAGGAATAAGGCTTTCTCCTTTTAGCTGCGGGTGGGCATTGGATGAATACAATACTGTGAAGCTAAAAGGGTTCTGAGTCTGGCGTCTGAGAGGCTCAAGGCCGAAAACAAATCGTCTGAGACCGTCATTTCGATAATCAGGAGAATCTTTCTGAATTTTTGGTGTATCATTCATTTGGTTATATAAGAAGAGAAAAAAGTTCTTCAGGTTTAAAGTTGAAAAATGCGTTTGACGATAATTTAATGATGTCTGGTGGAGATTTGGATGTCACAAATTTGTCTTTGACTTAGGCCCGTTTGTTGATACACAACTTAAGCATTTAAGTTCTACTTAAGGACTTATGTGACAGTTAACGCAAAGGAAAAGATAGCCCATCACCGTTTTAAGTTGAACATCAATATTTATGAATTCCTATCACCAAACGGGCCTTACATACTCATAATAGGGAATATCTGAAATATTCAAATATAAATATTTGAAAAGAAAAAAGTTTTTAAAGTTTTCAGTTGAAAATGCATTCGAAATATTTAATGGAGTCTGAGAGGTCTAAGGCTGAAAAAAACGTCTGAGACCGACATTTCGATAATCAAGAAATTTTTTCTGAATTTTTGGTGTATCATTTATATGGTTAAAAATCGAACTAAACTTCCAAACTTATTAGTCGTCTGGCGGGACGAAGGCTGAAACTGAATCGTCTGAGACCTATACATTTTTAATCAGTCCACAATCCTCTATTGTGTGTATATATGTAAATTAAAGTGGTTATACCTCCAACACAAAAATCGAAAAAAAATACAATTTTTGAACGCCCACCCCCGGCTGACAAAAAAAACTGACAGACGGTTGGATTTGGTATAGTTCTATAGTGCTACCGGCTCTTGGTCTATTATAGCTTTATAATTTTTTTATTAAAAAAATCCCAACTAACCCGCAAGCTTTTGAAAAAAAAATAACAAATTGAAGAACAAAATTAACAATTTTTGTTCCAAGTTTTGATTTTGAAATTTAATTTCACAAAAACTATTTACGAAAACAATTTAACCCAAAAAGCTATAACAGTATTCTAGGCTATTTTCTTGATTTTTTGTATTTTGTTTTTTTATATTAGGTTAAATTTTCAGAAAATTGCACTTTCCATTTGAACGAGGAATGACAGAGTCCATTCACATAATTTTTTTCTTAGAATAAACTCTAGAACTATTTCTCAAAATAGGTCTGATCCACACTCTGCCAATTGGCACAAATTGGCACACAATTTCTGCCAAATCCTGTTACAGACTTATGGCCTTTTCGATTGGCCGTCCAGAACTGTTCTGACCCCCACAAAATGACAGTTTTTACTCTAAACAGAACAGAAAACGATTCTGGATTTTATTTCAGAATCGAAAACCGAATTACTAATACACTTACACAATTTAAATGTCAAAATAATCGGCGTGATTTGTTGTGTAATTTCTATTCTACAAAATTGGTAGTTTTTGGCAGAAGAGAGCTCTCTTGAGAGAGTAATGGCCTTTTCGATTGGCCATCCGGAACACGTTCCTCCGATAAAACACCCGGAAACAATTTAACTGATTCTGAATTGTATGTATCACTGTATTTGTGCAAATTAAATTTTTAAAAATCACATCGACTAAAAAGAATTTCCGAAACACTTGAATTCAATATAGATACACATTTTCTTGCATCAATAATAATTAACTTGCTTCTTTGTATGTTAGTTTACCAGAAAAGTAGTTTAAATTCAATAAACACAAAGAATTTACACAACAAATCAACCCGATGATTTTGACATTTTAATTATGTGTGTATCAGTGATTCTGTTTTCGATTCTGAATTAAAATCCAGAATCGTTTTCTGTTCTGTTTAGAGTAACAACAGTCATTTTGTGGGGGTCAGAACAGTTCTGGACGGCCAATCGAAAAGGTCATAAATAATTTCACCTTCCTGACAATTTCTTGCCAATTCCTGCCCAATAAATTTTTGTAGGTAGCAATTTGTGGGCAGAAAATTTGCAATTGTCAGGCTGACATTTGTCATAAACGAAAAAAAAAGTTTTGTAGTTGTTGTGGGCAAATATTTGTTGAACAAATAAATTAATTTAAAAATAGTAAAATACAAAATAAATTAGTTTGAAGAGAAAAAATTTGAATTTACAGCAAAGAAAAAAAATAAAAAACAAATGTGTTGACGTTTAAAAATTGGCAGAAAATTGTGCTCAAGCTGTTCCAGACTTTTTCGGACTTCATTTCTCAATGAGAGAATTTCATCCCCACTCTTTAAAATTTTATAAGCTGAGAATTTCTGCCCAAAAAAAGTCTGGGTTAGACCTGTATTTTTCCAAAACAAAACAAAAAACACTTAAAAGCATAATTTGGTGGACTGTTTTTATTTCCGGCAGAAAAATAAATATTATATAACAAAAAGTTGATAATATTTAAGAGTACTGTTAACTTTAATTCGAAACCCAAATAAAGTGCCAACAAAATTTGTTATAGTTAGTAGAAGTAATTAATATCACTAATCGACCTATTCTGTGCGGCGCTTTCCAGCGCTACCTTGGGTCTAAGATACGAATTTGCTCTGATCGCTATTTTTCCTACCTAGAGCTAAATTTATAAAGGTTACATCCAAAGTCATTCAGGCCTATAAGTCTAAAGCTAGTATTAGACGGGCCTTGTAATGTGTCATTAGGTTTGTTCGTTGAGCACTGAAGTCGCCCTAGAGTCGACCTAAAGCGTTTTTGAAAAACCTAATCACCCTGATAAAAAAAATTCTGTGTTTTTTGAAACCTACGGTCGCCCTCAACTCGCTCTGAAGTAGAACTAGGTTTTTAGCAGGGGAAACTTGAGGTAAATGAATAAACGTCAGTCACATGAGATCTGAGGTAGGAATGGAAGATATTGAGGAGAATATCGAGTACTCATCATCGATGTTAATAGTTATCGAATCGAAAACATCGATGTGTTGAAGGGTTTTCCCTTATTCTTCCTTCAACATCGATATTGAATTATCGATTTTTTGTTTTATTATCGAAGTTTCAATGATCCCTAATGTGAAGCATTTGTTTTGTTGTGAATTCTCGTTTTGTATGCAAATTTTTATTTTTAAAATGGAAATAAAACAATACTCAAATTAATTTTCAGACACAGACATGAAAAATGGAAAGCTTTGAAGTTGAGGATTGTGCATAGGTTCACAGAAAATGTACTAAGAACTTAAATCTAACATATTTTAAGTTTTAATTATTAAATGACATAACTTGCTTTTCTAGAACATAAATTTAATGGCCCTCGGGTGTTTTTTGAGAACTGAAAACACCAGATTTTTTTGACAACTCCTGGGTCGACCCTAGGTAAAGTTCAACGAACGAATCTATAGTTTGAGGGGAACAAATTGACATTTGAATTCTTGGACAAATACCGTAAATTTTGTTCTGATTAAATAATAGCTAGTACCAATTCTTTTGTACCAAAATCGTTGGAGCCGTTTTCTAGAAAAATTAGCTTTTCCTTAACAACCAGGACCAATGACTCGATTGATCGATGCCGTGTAATCGTCACTGCTAAAAATGATAAATTTCCTTTCAGTATAGGTTCCCCGCCAATGATCAGCTATGTGAGAGTTGTCACGTCGTGTGATAGTAATTGTTTAGCATGTCATTGCCGTGACACCGAGACGCAAATATCACCGTGACACACTTTGAAGTTCATTGTATTTTGGGACAACAATGACAGACATGTGTCATTCGTGTGATAGTCATTGTAGCTAGCCATGACACGATTACCTTTATCAAGGGTGGTAGGACCTATTTTGTTGTGACGTCAGAGTGTCACGGCAATGACACATTACAAAGACCGTATAATACTAGCTTAACGTCTTTTTAACTAAAAACTTTAAAGAAAACTATTGATAATTTCAAAAGAGTATTAATAAGAACAAGAAACTATCAGCTATCTTTAAGCAAATTCTTAAACGCAAAATACTTTTTACTTCTGCTTTAAATAGTTTTTCTATTGAACAAAATTAAAGGCAACTACATACCGCCTTCAACATTCCTCTTTATTCTCTAGGTGTAGTAAGGATTTTGTTTATCTACTTGTTCTGTAGGAATTATAGTGCAAAATTTTAGCAAATGTACATTTTGTCAAATGAATCTCACCCATTTCCAAAAATACTAAGTTTTTTAGTAGCAATTAGTATGTCTTCTTGTGTTATTTCCTGATGGGCGGCATTTTTTCCTCTCGAAGCTACTAATCGATTCCTTAGCTCACCGAGTTCCATAAGGCCACCTATTTATGAAAGTATAACTACAAGTTGAGCATTACGCAGTAACAAAATGTTCTTAAATAATACATACCTGTTTTTTCATTTAGTGCCAAGCATACTTCGACTACTTGTACTCCAAGTTCATAGTAAAAATCACCCATTCCCAAAACACTCCAGAAGCCCTTTCCCGTGGCCAATGGATCCACTCCAATTGCTGCACACATTTCTTGAAATTGCCTTCGGAATTGGGCGTTTTTACGAATATCACTTTTATGGCTCATTGCGAATTCTTCAAGTTTAACACGAAATACTTCTAATTGCTTGGTCATTTGTTCCATTTGAGATTCTTGCATTACATTGCCTTTATCTTTGTATTTCTCAGCTTCATATTGTTGCTGTTGAATTGCTCCAAGACCTGCTCGACGTCTCATTGTGGTAATATATGTCTAATAATTATGTGTAGATATACTTTATTTGTTCAAATATTTCTTTTTATCAATAAAATGTATACAAATATTCTATACACCGATCCTACCGAAATCTACTGCGAACAAAAACGTTAATAGATAATAACAACAACAACTGTCATATGTCACATACAAGATGAATTTTTCCAGTCTAGATAATATTTCCAGCTGTCATTCAAACAAATTCACTGGCATATTATCGGTCTTGTTTCGATTCTTGTTAAACGGATTGGCCTTGTTCGGTGGCACTACCAAACCAATCTGGATTGCTTTTATGGTGTTGTAACGCCTTAGGAAAAATCAGCTGATGAACTAAACGTATGTAAATTATTGGATTCGTTGAAATTCGTTTGGAAATGTGGCGAACAACTGATTCAAAACTGCAGATGTATATGTTATGCAACTGATTTAATATTATGTTCCCACCGAAGCGAAATCTCGGATTTCGTAGATTTCAGTCCAAATTTTCGGATTTCACCATATAGTTTTCGGATTTCGTAATCCAAGATTTCATTGAAATCACAACCAAACCCCAATAACGATGCGGGCCATTTATTAAAAGGTGAAAATCTTTTTATGTGCAAATTACGATCTTTCACTCTAACGATAAGGATATAAAATGAGAGATATGAATTTTTATTTGACAACGTGGCTTGGTTTGATGAATTAGATAAACAAAAATGGTTGTTGTTTGTGCTTCTGAGAGACAAAATCGTGGATTTGGCGGTGTGAACACCAATTTGAAATCTCGAAATCTGCCTGCTGAAATCTCAGATTTCGCTTTGGTGGGAACATAGTATAACAGAGAAAGCTACCTCTGGGTCGTTCGGAAACAAACCCGCTACAAAGGTATCTTGGATAGCCTATCAGCCTCGCACCGAACGCGATCATTGTCTTAACTCCCAAGCAAACCAGAACCACTGATCCTAGGATAACACATTCTTACAAGAAAGATGAGGCAACTTGAAGACTGTACTAAGTGCGATAGTATCATGTTCGTAAAACCTCTTAACACTTCGAATCATTTTAGAGAAATTTCAAATATTATTTATTTATAGAAAATAATAAAATTCAAAAATATTTCTTACTATGTACCCAAGACATGTCAAGCTACTTCTGATTTACTCGGTAAGACGTCAGAGACCTTATGATATTTTCAAATTGCCTCAAAAAAAATTTGTCACTTATAAAGAATACACTATCTAGTGTATTATAAAGATCAATGACCAACACGCATATAATATGGTAATGGTAGTCTACTGATTTTTCACATTTAAATTGAAATTTTAAGAGAAAAAAAAACTTGAATGCCCCGTCAATGAGGATGGGGCACTAATCTCTATAATACACTGGATATTATATATATATAAAGTTAGATAGATAGATAGATAGATTGTTTATTCATGATTTCACAAAAAAAATAGTTACATAGTTTTTCCGGGGCTTAGAACAAAATTTATGGCATGACACAGAATGTTGTCTACCCGAGTGACAAAATAAGTTAGTTAATTCTTTTCTGTTCACATTAAGTTACAATTTTACATTTTTTTATTTTTTTTAAATTTAAACTTTAAAGAAGAGAAATATATAAGGTTTAGCGGGATGATTATGTTCTCACGCAAGCGAAATCTTGGATTTCGTTGATTTCAGTCAAAATCGTTTCATTTCACCATATTTGAGATTTCGAAATGGCATATTTCGTTGGAATCTCAATGAAATTAAAAAAATGCCCTAATTGGCCACAAAATTTTTAGAAAATTAAAGAAAAAACTAAACAACCTGCGTACTCTCCATTATGCTTGTCTGGAGGAGATTCTGCTTTTACCTATTAAAAGATGGCCGAAGTAGCTTTACTTTTTGATGCGATGTCTAGGTTTATTGGAATGTCTATGGTTGAAACTTTAACATCAGTTTTTCGTTTTATGTAAACAAGTTAAGGAAAGGAATTGTTAATAAAAGTTAAACATTTTTGAATTCCCAAATAAAATTGTTAAACATTTTTGCAATGGATTCGGAGATCATTGGTGACTTTGTTATTGAAGTGCTTGATAGTTCAGAAATTCCTGCAAATGAACTTTCTGAATTTGAAGAAACTCGTCCTCTTGAATTTATCGACATTATCCCAGATTCTCCTAAAAAAATTCTACTCAGTCAAGAGTCCAACGAAGAGACCGAAGAAACAATGATTCAAAAATTTGTGTGTGGTGAAGTGGATTTTCCTGATGTTTATACGCGGCTGGATGCTGAAGAGGACGATGACATTCTGCCTATTGACCAAAGTTCTTTGGACTGCGATCAACAAGAGGAAAGAAGTTTTGCTGAATTTTCTAATCGCCCCCAAACCAATGAAGCTTATACTTCACTTGACGATGATGTTACAACATCTTCAGTTTGTGGCAGTGGGAAAAGACCACGAAACACTTTTCGCAAGCGGAATGTTTTAAATGCTACATTGCTGGGTTTAATGGGAGAAGCAAATCTCAGTTATGCACGTGGAAATGTTGAAATGGCAGAGAAGATCTGCTTAGAGATCATCCGTCTGAATCCACTTGCTCCAGAACCATTCTTCACATTAGCCGAGATAAACGAAACAAGAGACAAAGAAAAGTATTTGAACTTTTTGACTATCGCCGCTCATCTTGATCCACACAACAAAGACCAATGGATTCGAATAGCTGAGCTCTATATCGAACAAAAGAACTATTCCCGAGCTCGAATTTATTATTCAAAGGCCATCAAATGTATAACTAAAGATTACGACTTGAGATTGCGAAAGGCTAAGCTCTTAGAGATGATGAATGAACGTAACAATGCCATGTACACATATTTAAAAATGATACCATTGGTTCCGGTAGAACGCGGAGAACTTTGTTTGGTTACTGCCAAAAACGTCGCCACATATTTTTATAGTCACCAAAAAATGGGGTATGCTTTAGAAGCCCTGGAAGGAGCGTACGGAGTTGCTCAACATTTATTTTCTGCTGAAGAAACAAATCTTTATTTGGAGCTGTTGTTGATGAACAAAAGTTACAAACGTGCTCTTCAGGTTCTTCAAAAGCAAACTGATCTGGAACTGGTTACAGAAAAGCAAACAAATGATGATGAATTGGTAATTTTTTGCGTTATCCCTGACCAACTGATAGCAGACTTACGGGCCAAATTATGTATTTGTTTAATTCATCTCAAAGCATTCCATTTGTTGGAATACCTAATATCTAACGCTCATAAATTCATTCACATGGACAAAAGAGTGGATTTGTACATAGATATTGCAGAAGCTATGATGAAGGAAAGCAAATTTGAAGAAGCCTTACAGTTATTACAACCAATAGTTATTGGAGAACTTAATGATCCTCCAGCATTCGTTTGGTTAAAATACGCTGAATGTTTGAGAGAACTCCAACGTTACGAATATGCTATAGAATGTTATTCTAAAGTTGTTCAGCAAGCCCCATATTGCTATGAGGCTAAGTTTACACTATCAGCACTTTTAAAGCAGCAAGGTCGCCCGAGAGAAGCACTTAAAGCCCTCGAACAGGATCTCGAAGGAGAAAAAATAAATCCAAGATTACTGTACGAAAGATGCTTAATGCTAAAAGGGGTTGGTGAAATCGACCAGTATGTCGATGTTGGGTATATATTGTTAGCACGAAACTCCCTCAAACTTAATAGCCGCGAAGAAATGCTAGCGGCGTCAAATGGCTCCAGTTTTGTTAACATAGGCGGTGTTAAGACGATCCTGGAAACTAGACTCATTAAACAAGATGACGGACATGAACTGCCCGATTTCAAAAAATCCAATGATTCAAATTCAGATCTTACTATCATGGATGAATACGAATTATTTTTGGATCTTGTTAGCACCTGCTATCAAATAAAAAAATATGCCGTAATGGAAAAATTATGTTTTGCGATGGTGACGACGCGCAGATTTATGCAATACACCGACGAATTAGAATGCATTGCCATTCTTGCTTGCTATTACAACAATGACACATTATTTGCATTTTCTTACTTCCGAGATATGTTTTCTAAAAATTTGGACAAAATGCCCGTTTGGAATTTTTATACAGCTCTGATGCAAAAAGGTGAAGATCTTCGTTACCATCGTTTTTTGAGACGTGCTTTGGCTCGTCCAGGAAGTCCATCGTTTATGCGAATTTTCCTAGCACACTATCATCTGTACTGTTGCTCCTATAAATATGCTCTTAATATATATGTGCCAATGTTAAAAGAACACCCTGAGCCAATTGTATATTTGTCTATAGCAGTAGTCTTTAGTCAAATTGCGTTGCAAAAAAAAGTTCTTCGAAAAACGGCTGCAATTGGCCAAGCTGTAGCTTTCATGAAAAAGTATGCTGAGTCTCGTATGTGTGGGGGAGCTACTCAACAGGAAATTTATTATAATCTTGGGCGATTATATCATCAATCTTGTATGACTCATTTAGCAATACAATATTATGAAAAAGCTTTGGCTATTGAAGATGAGCTTATTAAGACACATGAAAAAGTTTTGAGTTTGAAAAACCAGATCGCTTTTAATATACACTTGATTTATAAAGCAAGTGGAAATAAAGAAATGGCCCGCGAGTATTTGTACAACTATATTGTTATTTAAGAAAAAAATATAATAATAAATGTTTTAGTACTATGTACTATTAATACGGTAAAATGTTATCCTTTTTCATCATGAAATTATTGAAAAAAGATTTTATTTTTATTCTTATTACAAAAGGTATAAAGGGTTTCGTATACGTATAGCTTATACCAAGACAAAACTGCTACCAACTCATCTGATAACGCGCGATTAATACCATGCAACCGGAAACCGAAATTTGCCATAAAAAAATTAAAATTGATTGAGCTAAAATTATATTTTACTGAAGCCTTTTTGCGCAAAAAGGACTCAGATTTATTTAACTAATTGATACGAATCATGAAGAAGGTATAGTTCAGACAGTATACAGTGATCCACAAAAGTTTCGATAAAACGAACCAATGCTCACAAACGGTAAGTAATACGTTTTCTATATAAGTTTATTTCAATTGCACAATTATTAAATGTTTAATTAAGCTGAAATAAGATCAATGTTTTTATTACTTGCGATATACATACAGCCATTGACAAAATAATAGGATCATTTCTGACTTTTAGGTAAAACTGTATCTTGCACTTTATTTAGGCGAACATGTGAACAAATTGGTGTGTTATTGTACCGGTTTATATGTTGTCAATCTACTCAACGTATGAATTGTGGTTAAACAAAAGGTATTTGTAATATTATGCACTCAGTATATTCAACTACAAAATTTGCTGGTCAGAAAAATAGGAACATTTGAATAAAAGCTCAACAAAATTTTTTTTAAGCTTAAAGAATTCAAGATTTTGGTGAGATTTTTTATCTGAGAATAATTTTGAAAATTTTAGGCATGCACCAGCTTATCAACCAAGTAGGAGGAAGCTATGTCCGACGACTGGTCAAATAGTTCCATATGCCCACTCGACAAATAAAGCGATCCTATGTCCTGCCAAAACTACAGATTCATATCCCTGCTTAATGTTGCCTACAAGATCCTATTCAACGTAATATGTGAGCGTCTAAAACCTTTCTGCAACACTATGATCCACACGTACAACCAGTATTGCTTCAGGCCAGGCAGATCAACGATAGACCAAACCTTCACATTGAGGCAAATCCTGGAAAAGACCAACGAATTTCAAGTCGAGACGCAACATCTTTTCATCGACTTCAAAGCCGCGTATGATAGCATAAGTCGCCAATAACTTCTATTGGCGATTTCGGAACTCGGGATCCCCAAAAAACTGATCCAGTATTGCCGCATGACGTTACAAATTTCGCGGTGCAACGTGCAAATGGGAAACAGCTCATCTGAGCTTTTCCAGACTTGTACAGGGTTCAGACAAGGAGATGCGCTATTATGTGACTTCTTCAACATAGTCCTGGAGTAGATAGTACACAAGAGTGGTGTTAACCTGGAAGGCACTAATTTCAACAGGTCTTCCCAAATGCTTGGTTATGTGGAGGACATCGATATCATCGGCCGCTCCAAGCGAGCTGTATTTGAAGCATTCACAGCTATTGATGAACAGGCGAAATGCGTTGGTCTTGGAGTGAATGAGGACCAAGTATATGCTATCAACAAACAAAGTCTCATCTGTCCACCGCCTAGGACAAAACGTCACTGTTGGTAGCAGTAATTTCGAGGTAGTTAAGGAGTTCACCTACCTCGGAACAAACATTAATTCCACGAACGACACCTTAGCGGAAATCCGACGAAGAATTACCCTACGAACCGCTGCTACTTCGGTTTGGTCAAACAAATGGCTTCAAAACTCCTGTCTCGAAAGACAAAGTGCACGCTATAGAAATTCTAATTTTACCAGTTCTACTCTACGGCGCCGAGTGCTGGACGATAAGTAAAAAAGCGGAATTGATACTGGGCACTTTCGAGAGAAAAATTCTACGGAGGATATTTGGTCCTATATGCGAAGTGGGCGAATGGAGGAGAAGATTCAATCGAGAATTTTACGAGCTGTACCAAGATGTGGATGTAGTCCAAAGAGCCAAAGCGCGTCGACTACACTGGCTTGGCCACATCGAGCGAATGGACAACAACGCTTCAGCCAATAAAATCTTCGAATCCCAGCCTGCAGGTTCGAGACGATCAGGAAGACCGAACCTCCGCTACAGAGACCAGGCGGTTACAGACGCAAGAGCGCTTGGTCTCGACGACTGGAGGGAGCGTGCGAGGGACCGCAATCGATGGAAGACCGCAATATGTCAGGCAGCGACCCTCCATGGATCGGGAGCCGGATAAGTAAGTAAGTAGGCATTCGCGTTTTGTATGCAATTTATTATTTTTACAATGGAAATTAAAAGAATAGTCAAATTTAGAAATAGATAATAGAAACTTTTGAGAGTGGCCGTGGCGCGATAGTTGTGTGCTCGCCTGTCAACCTCATGGTCACAGGTTCGATCCCTGCCGTAGTCTATGTCCTCTTATTTTTCCATGAAAAAACAATTCTAAAATAAATGTCATACGAGTTGCTGGCTTATTCATTACATGCTGTTTAGGCATAGAACTAACAGCATGCGATTGAGTAAGACTAGTATACCGATAAATATGACAATGAATGAAAAAAATAATGCGAATTATAAGGGACATTGATAAATAAGATACGTAAATTTCTCCGCATTAGTTCAGCCGCCTTTCTTGGAGATACAATCTGAGACAACAACCACCTCCATTCTCAGAACATCGCGCCACACATCTTTCCTTTCCTTCTTTCTCTTCCTAACCTGACGCCCGCGCTGTGTTGAAACATTTAAATGGTAGTATAATCCCTTGAGCGCGGGTAGATTATAAAAAAAAAACTTGAAGTTGTGGATTGTAAATAGGGCCAACCCTATTAATTAAATTTTAGTATATTTTAAGTTTAAATTATAAGATGAAATAACTTGCTATTCAACAACATAACAAATAATGACCATGGGTTTTTTTGAGAACCGAAAACCCCAGGTTTTTTGATAAACTCTTGGGATTGCCAAGAAAACCTGGATCGACCGACAATGGTTAAAATTCAACGAGCGAACCTATTATGTATTTTTATTTAATGAACATTGTACATGTGTGTAAGTATACGAAAATATAGTAAAAATCTAATCAAATAAAATAGCCATACACTGCGTTTGAGCTTTTTTCAAAATAATTTATTTAAACTGATTTTTGATTGATAAATAAGAACTTAGTTACTAAAAGATTTAACTTATCCTATTATTTGAAAGTATTGCTTTGTTCATAATTTTATAAATTGTATCTAAACGATTTTTTGTGATTATACTAAATAATGTTTTTCATTCTATAATACATATAATATTCAAAAGATTTAATGTACATAGATTAAAATAAAAATAAAAGAAAGATGCTTTTTTGATTTTATGAAAATAGAACTCAGTAGAATGCTTGTTTCAGTGCTGCACTAGTTATTAAAAATGCTGATCCAATTAACATAAACGTTATAATTTTAAGAGCACTTGGCCTTCCGGAAGAATCTGAAAAAAAAAATTGTTTGAATAATTATTAAATTTATTCATAAAAAAAATAGAGACAAAATATTCAATCAAATAACTTAAATGCTCATAGATGCTGTTAAGATTGGGAAGATTGAGTCCAGTCAGGTATCACGGCAGCTTGTTGGAAAGAAAATATAAAAATAGTACTCTTGAGTCTTATTTGTTCTTGTTTCAATGTATTTTGAGATACATATTTCAATTATTTTTTTACTTGCGATTATAGGTACTATAAGGCAAGTTATGCATTCGTCGAAGAAAAAAGTTTTGAGATAACAATCAAACATGACATTACGATGATAGCGAAGACGAAAAAAGATGGTCTAAAAATTCTGTCCGTCTGTATGTCTGTCTGTATGTATGTATAGACACCTACAGCCCAAACGGGTGGGCCGAATTCCTTCAAACTTTGTATATAGAGTTTTTTAGGTATTGTACAGAGGTGAAATTGAAATTTTTTTTAGCTCAAAAAAATAACGGTACCTGCCATACAACCTTTACGTTCAAACCTATTTTTCTCGGAAACGGCTCTAACGATTTTGATAAAAAAAAATCAGTGCGGGTTTTTAGCTACGACCGATCATATGCTGAAAAAAAATTAGAAAAATGTCTAGAAACTGTACTTTCCATAGGACCGTTTTTTTTTTGCTTTCGACTATCTCATAAATGGCTTAACCGATTCTTTCGAAATTTCACAAAGTTATAGGTTTAGGTTGCCCAAATTATACCGCGTACCAATATTTCTAATTAGTATTTTTTTTGTATTTTTAAAATCATTAAAAAAAATTTAATTTATATTTCGAAAACTGCTCATTAAATTTTTTTCCAAAATTATATTTATATGTATTTATTGAATACCTATGAATTGGCGTTTTTGAATTTTTTTTGAAACATTTTTTTCTCAAAAACCGCTCCACAGATTTAAAAATTTTTTTTTCTCATAAATTCAAATCTATCTAACAAATAAAATGGTGTACTTTTTTTTGAGCTTAAATTAGTTTAAGTATTTATTTCAGAATTTTGAATTATTTTTTATTTGATTAAGCCGATTTAATATTTTGTTTTTATGTTTATATATTTAGATTTTTAACAGAAGTCTTTTGCATTCGACGTGATCGAACATAAGAGCAAGTTCGTGCGATCCAGTCGTGCATTTTATTTTTTATAATTCTACATACGCCCAAGGGATTATGATTGACCTTTATATGTTTTTAACACAGCGCGGGCGTCAAATCTTCCCAATCTAAACAGCATCTAGCATCTAGCGAAGTCGAATTCAAAAATATTCGTTAAATTATCGAAGAAGTAACATTTCAAACATAGAATTGATATTAAAAATTAAATGTTTTACGTTTTTAGTTTTTTGTTTTTAATTTTAAACTTACTTTTCTTAGGTCCTACACGTGCGCACGTTCTTTGTCCCGTTGATGGCTGATATCCAAACTTGCATTGACATATTGAGTTTCTGCATTCTACATTTTCAGGATCTTTTTCTAAGTGACATTCATCAGCTCGTGTGCATGCTTCCCCCAAGTCTATCATAAAATTCACCAGATTTAAAAAAATTTGTATTACAATTTTTGAACATTAAAGCACACAAACCTTTTTGATCAACACACTTTCCGCTGCTAAAATGTTGTTTATCATCGCAAACGCATTTCTTATCTACACAATTGGCTAACAGTGGCTTACATTGTTCGGTCTCTACACATTCATCCTCCGGTTCAACCGCTGTGTGAGTTATTAAAATATTAAATAGAATAAATATTTTTTTTTTAATATAAGGCCCAGTTTTTCAGTGGTGAGTTAAGCAAGAGTTAGCTACGCCTGCAAATTAAATGATCCACAACTAACTCTATTAATATTTTAGATAAATGAGTAAAAAATTTAGATGATAAGAAAATCACCGATTTTGTTTTAAGTTAATCCAAGATTAATCCAACATAAGGGGTTTTCCAATAAGAGGTGTTATTTTGAATAGCCCGCTAATTCGGTAGCTGTCATTTTTTGACATTTGACAAGTAGAAACTACGCTATTAATAAAAATGGAACGATACACGCTTCAACAACGCAGTTCTTTTTTTTTGAATATCAAAATAACACCTCTTATTGGAAAACCCAAGGGTTTTCCAGGGGTTTTCCAATAAGAGGTGTTATTTTGAATAGCCCGCTATTTCGGTAGCTGTCACTTTTGAAGCTGTCATTTTTTGACATTTGACAAGTAGAAACTATGCTATTAATAAAAATGGAACGATACACGCTTTATTTGGTGAGTAAACTCGGGTTTAACTTTAATCTCACACTGAAAAACTGGGTCTTAAAGGTTGATCATTATAACAACAATTATAATGATAGTTAAAAGTAAATGATATTTACCTTCTTTTAAACACTCATCCTTAAAATGGACGTATCCCTTACGACATTGACAAGCCTTCGACTTCTCGCTTTTACTCTCCGTCGCTGTCGATTCGCAAGCTGTGTTGGCAGGCAAGCATTCTGAATCTTCATTACATTCCGCTCCAACTCCTTTTACATAAGTAAATACATGTATCATGTTTAATTTAATAACATGAATTTAATCTTAAAGATCAAAATTACCTTTCGCACATGCGCCCTTATCCTCAAGATAATTCTGTTTGCATTTACAAACATGCTCCGAAGAACAAATTGAATTTTCAACTGGACAACTATCGTTTGTTTCACATTGTGCTCCCAGGCCTTGTTTATACACGCAGAGCTGGCTTGGTTCATCGAATTCGGCATATTCTTCACAGGTGCAACGTCTGGGTATGGAAGGGTGACAGAAAACGGCACCAAATGGACTACATTGACTGTTCGATGTACATGACAAGTGATACTGGATGGCTGTCAAATAAAAGTTAAATCATTAGATTTTAAATGATATCGAGTTTTATTTCTAGAAGAAAACGTTGCAAATGGTAGTATCATTCATTTCCAAATTTAACATCAATTTTTTTAAAAATGGACAATATGTAATTTTAATAAGATTAGAGGTACAAAATTTAGTCAGTATCGTTATACACGTTTTCGGTATTGTTACTAATTTAGAATAAATCCAACTCTACGCTTATGTTCTGATATTTAAAAATTCAAATCGTAGACTTTGTGTAACAACTGTACACTAGGGCGTATACGCGTTTTCCTATTTTATTTCAACGATGTTTCTTCAATTTGTGTTTGTGCACCTTATAGTGCAGTAGTAATGTTACATATTTTTAATAATCTCGATTCGAATAGATTACCTGAAAGCAGTCAAAAGTCAAAACTAAACTCATATCAATTGCAGATCGCAGTCAAACATACAAAATCTTTGATATAACTTATATCCTTTTCGATTGGTAATCCGGAAGAGCTCTCCGATCCGGGATTCCAATCGAATAAGTAAACACTAGATTCTAGATTCTGAAAATTTATTTGTGTGTATGTGTAAGACGGGAAGTGTCAAACGCAGATTTGTGATTATCTTATTTTGTAAACATGGCTGACACAAATGTAGAAGATTTCGAAGTTATTCCTGATGAAAATGCGAAATTACAGTTATTGAAGGAAAAATTTGTCTTCGGAACAGATATCCATAATTTCAATTCTCTAAAGAGAAGAAATTGAAACTACAAAATTAAAGACAAACCAAAACAAAACAATGACGTGAATAAATTAATTTGAATTTGAAATTTAGTGGGTGTGAGTGTGTGCGTGCTTCTGGTTTTGATTCTGACTTCAAATCCAGAAGGAAATTTCTCTTCTATCCAGTAGAAGAACTGTCATTTGATACCAATCGAAAAGTTTCAGAAGCATTCGGAAGACTTCGGAAGCATTCCGGACGACCAATCGAAAAGGCCATTAATATAACTTTCATGACAACAGCTGTTATTTCATCAGCTGAGGTTTTATACGGGTTAGAACTTGCAACAACATAAAGTTATTCCGGATTGCTGAAAATTATTATATGAACGCGAGTATTATTGGGCGATATCATATAGCCAAAGCAATCTGGATTGTTTTCGGTTGTTGTAACACTTTAGGGAAAACAGTTGATGAACTAAACATCTGTTGTCAAACACAAATCTCAAGCTACCCAAACATGATTGGATTCGTCTAAAAATTTGAGGAACAGCTGATTCAAAACTGCAGCTGTATATGCAGTAAAACAAACCCGCTACTTTAGTAAGGTACACATTAATGAACTTGCGTGACATTCCTGTTGGATATGAAACATGCCTGAAAAGTTTTGGATACAAATTTATCAGCTTTGTTGGCCGTCCGCTAAACTAAATTTTCATTTTCAATCCAAGATCTAGTTCAATAAACTCATCAAAATATAATTTTTCTTATTTCATACTGACAAAGATTCAAAAATAAACTAACTAATAACAAAAATACTTGTTGAATGTTGTTCGATGAATGATTTGCATACACATCATCCATCAAGAACGTTGCCTGACATGCAATATGAAACAATTTTGTGAGCAGTGTCATGACATCATGCAAGTGTATACATTTATCGATCGTGAGCAAAACTGTCAAGCATATTCTATAATGTGAACCCTACTTTAGGTAACTTGGCTAGTCTAGCTGCTTTGTAGTCGCACGCGAGCATTTTCACGCATCATCATTTCAACTTTTTACTTACGATTTAGATACTATAGGGTAAGTTTTGCATTTGAAAAAAAAATCGAACTCGAGATTTTAATCAAACTTGACATTATGATGATAGAGAACACCAAAAAAGTGGGTACAGCAATTCCGTCTGTCTGTCGGTCTGTACAACGGTCTACAGTCTAAACGCTGAATTTTCTTCAAAATCGACATTTAAGCGTTTTAGGTGATTGTCTAAATTCTTAATTCTGAATTTTAAAGTGTGTGTATTTTTAAGGCGGAAAAAAAATGAGGCATGTTTTACCAACATCGATGTTAGCCAAAAAAATGTCGATGTTTCAACATCGATTTTGAAGCATGTTAATCGTAGCAGCATCGGTGTTAAGATTCAAAATATTAAAATATGTTGAAATATTTTCGCAATGACCTCATGCTTATAAAGGTGTTAGACCGCACTCGACGGAACAAATTTTTGATGGAACTACGCTTTATAACTATTTATGTGAAATTGTATGAAGTTCAATTCCCGCTTAGTGTGTATGTGGCTTATACACACGAAAGGGGAATCGATTTTTGAAAGTGCTGAAGTTTAAAAAATCGATATTTCTGATTCCATAATTTCTAGCATCGATAATATTTTTTTTCGATTTTAACGTCGATGTTTTACTATATCGCCCATCCCTAACCAACATTTTTGTTGACTTTTTATTCGACATATAGTGGGTGTGAGTGCATGCTTGCTTTTGGTTTTGATTCGGAATTCAAATCCAGAAGAAAATTTCTCTTCTATGCAGAAGAAGAACCGTCATTTGATAGCAATCGAACATTTTCACAAGAGTTCGGAAGTCTTCCGGATGACCAATCGAGAATGCCATACGTTTTCACGTCTCCAAATACGTCAGTATGATCAGCGTGGTCACAATGTCACAAATGATTTGTTGTTTGGCAGATAGGGGATCAAATTATCAAAGTTTGACCTTAATAATATACAAAATATTTGGCTTAACTATCAATGGGACGTAATTAAATTGAGGTTTTCTCTTTTCTTATTGAAAACATAAAACATTTAAATTCACTGACATCGTATCCATTGTCCAATGAAATTTGAGTCTCTGGCTTGACAGATAGGTTTTACTTTGATTCAAATTTCAAAAAATAAATTCATAGAAGACTATCTAATCTTATTGAACTTATGTGTATAATATACCTATTTAGTATTTCGCACTGTTAGCTTACCGAGATGGGTTTTTAAGAGGGGAATATTCTTAATCTTCACAGTTCACATGGAATGGGCTACAGGTGCCCAATTCCGCAAGGAACATACATCCTTATTTGCGTATTAATATTTTTTTGACAAATTTATTTTTTGCACGCAAAATCTATAATGTTTGCGGAATTTTGCCCCAGTTAAGACGTAGACCCCTTTCTTAGAGGAATATGAATATGAATTTACGCAACGTGAAATAGAGCCTTAAAAATAATGCTTATTCACTTCGTAACTATTCAACCGTCAAGAGGTATTTTAGTGAGTTCTATTGAATACAACTGTAATTATATAAATTATTTTAATTTGCTACAATAAACTTATTTTCAATCAGCTAAGTTATTGCCAAAGAAAAATTGTGTTGGTTTTACATATCTTACTATACTTACGTTTTCTGCATGAACGTAGACTGCGCTCATAGAAATAGTTCTTTTGGCAAAGACATTTTTTAGTTGCTTCTTCGAATTCAAACTCACATTCGTCAACACTTTCAGCTATCTCTCCCAGTTCTAGAAAAAGAGTTTTGTTTTTTCTAAAAATGTTATATTGGTTCCGAAAAAGGTAAATTATTATTTATTATATTATTTTATATCGATACATAAAAAAAGGACGAGTCTAGGGAAATTATAACTTCAAAATCAAATGTGAAATAAAAAGTCATACTCTCTCTCTCTCTTTTAACCATCTCCTTAGCATTTGAAAGTCGCAGTTTGCACAGAAAAAGGCTTTTTACCTTAGGATGGAAGAGTTTAAAATAGATTTGTTATTTACGATTAGTTCGCATCGGTAATTTGATTTCATTGGTGAAATGCGAAGCTTTGAACTCCAAGCTGTTTGGAAGTATACAGATTCACATCTGGTTGACGTATCTACTTATTTGACAAATGTCAACAAAATATTGAAGGTGTTTTCAAAAATTTATAGCATTTTCCGATAGAGGGCTTGCCTTAATTGTAGAAGCGGGCATATAATTTGAATTTAAAATCGGTTATCATTGGGGACGTTCACTCAATTATTCTCAGCAATCTGGAATAACTTTCTGTTGTTGTAATGCGTGCAAAACCACATCTGATGAAAAAACAGCTGCTCTCATGAAAGCTATCTTGAGTTATCCCAAAAAAATTGGAATAACTAGCTATCCGAGAACAAATGTATAGAACCAGCTGACTGCAAAATTCGTTGGTATGCGTTTTGCTTTGATTTTTGGACAGCTTTCAGCTAACCTATCTGATTCGTCCACAGATATACCCCGATAGCTTGGTATCCGAGATAACATATCTAATAAGTGAGTGATCGCCCGCATTATCAGAAAACTATCTTTCAAAAACATAGCTAAGTCGATTATTAGAGTTTTCAAAATAGATAGCCACATATATTTGTAGTCTTATTAATGATATAAAATTAAAATTATTTGTTCGGTGCAAACCCTAACCTGCGAAACACTTTCCATTTTTGGTGTAGTAACCTTGTTTGCAATAACACACATTGTCAGCACAAGTTGAATGAGCCAGACCTTGACATGGTTTTCCATTTTCCGTGCAACTGCTGCCATCTATAATTTGAATTTATAATTGGAAACATTTATTCATAAATAACATAACGCAATCTCAAAAACATACATCTCTTCTCTTCTTCATCATCAGTATTCGATAGAGTTGACAATGTTTTATCTTCTTCATCGCGTGTTATTCTTCCGGTTGCTGTTGATGAAGCTGGATTTTCAATTGAAATTTCTTTCTTAAGGCTATTTAATGGTTTTAACTCGTACGATTCTAGGCTAGTTTGAATGGCAATTTCTCTTTGGTTACGTGGAAAATCACCGTTTGTGCTTGTTGATGCACATACAAGGTTCACGCACTTGACATTACTGCCAAGCTCATCACAGTCGGTATTAACAACACAAGTGTCATTAATTGCTATAGAAAATTAAAGTAATAATTTAAACTGTAAAATGTGGAGAGTTTTAAGGAATTTACCCATTGATTTGCGGCGGCAAATATTTCCATATCTGTTATAATATCCATCTGCACACTCACAAATTTTGTTTTTGCACATAACCGATTGGCGATCATATCCAAAATGGCAGTCTAGGTTCTGTAAATAAATTTAATTTTATTTAGATTTATTTTCAAAAAAAAAAACATTTTAAAACAACATTTATTTAAACTAGTGGAAATATACAGTCTCCTTCATTAAACCAGTCAATATCCTTATACAATATTTGGATAAATAAATAAAAACTAAAACTGCGTATAGAGTACCAGGACCTAGTAAGTCATAAAGTTAGTATATCCCCTTATCGACAAAAAACAAGAAAATTACATATACAAAAGTAAAGTAAGTAATCAGGTGTCGATAGTGTCGGAATGTATACAAATCAAACATTCGATTTTTTTTCCGAATACGATCGAATTATTTCTAAACAATTTCATTTTATACTTTAAAACAAATCTTGCGTTTTTAGCTAAATTAACAAGCGCATTTATCTTTTTATTTGTTGACAACAATAATTGTGGTTGTTTCTTAAAAATCCGTTACAACAGGTTTAGTATCATTGTAAAAATGCAAAAGTGCAACTTTTTTTGCACCACAACAACAACTTGCACTGACTAAGATTTTACAACACTTTTGTTATACCCTAACCCCATTGCAACAGAAAAATGCAATGGTGCAAAATTTGTCTGGTATCTTTGACAGTTTGGCAGCTGTTATTTTCTGTCAGAAATGTTTGTGTTCAAACTGATTTCGGATTTTTACTCCAGAGTTGAAATAGAATAGAAAAGGTGCGTTCACGATTTACAGAGAAAAATAAAATTTCGTAATTTTACACCTTTACGTTGCATCGAATCGTGAACACCCCTAATGATTTTTTTCAAATTTCTTACAACAAGATTTCAACAAATGGTTGTAAGGAATTCTATATGAGCGGCGAATTTAGATAACAAAGTGTACTCGCTGTTCTTTAGAGAGCAGTGTAATAATAGATGGCCCTTTCAAAAGTTATGCTACATCTTATACAACTCGCAAAATATCAAGATTTCATCCATGTTTTTCCAAATGTTATTCATAAATTATAATAATGGTAATTAATCTGCAATTACAAAATAATGACATTAAGGCCCGTTTGCTGATACTAATCATAAATATTTATGTTCAACTTAAAACGCTTATGGGCTCCTTTTTCCTCTGCGTAAACTGTCACATAAGTTCTTAAGTAGACCTTAAATTCTTGAGTTGTGTATCAGCAAACGGGCCTAAATATAGTATTGCAGAAAACTTAACGAAATATACTTGAAAAGTGGTAGTCTTTGAACTGAATAAAACTGTTTGTGAATGTAATACAACGAATTTGGAGCACACGTGGGAACAGCTGAATGAATGGCCAAATGAAATGTCACTTGGTCTTGGAAAGTGCAGTTCCTCTGAGTGCGGTATTAGCTTAAAGTCTTTCGTATGATTATTCGTAAAAAGTAATAAATGCTTGAAGAAGCTATTTTGTCTATAGAGAATTACAAGTGTGTATGTGTAAATTTGTCAATACGACATTTGTCATATACGATTATAATCGAAGAATAGGAGAACACTTCGAAAATCCAATCGACAAAAACACAAGTAATTCAGCCGATGTATTGTCAAAAGGTAAAACAAAATGTATGAAATAAGTGACCAAAAAATATCTTCTTCGCACTTACACACACATTTTAAGAGATCTCGAAAATCTCATTAACACGAACAGGATTTCTTAGCAAAATTTAGGGCTATCAACTAGGCAGACTAGTCTCGGTCTCGGTCTCTGAACCAAAACCGAGACGAGACTACTTTAAAGTCACCCGAGATGAGACAGTGGCGAGAACGTATTTTTGGTACCGAATTTCTCCAAGAGTCTCGCTGGTCTCAGTGGTTTGTTTTCGGGTTTCGCTAGAAAAAATATTTTTTATTTAACTATTTTTTTAGTACTCGTGATCAATTTTTATAGTATTCACAAGCCGCGTTAAAATGTCAAACCACATACATATGTACATTACATAGTTGTATTCAGATACGCGCAATGCGAAAATCCAGAGAAGAAGAAGAATACGTACGACGTGCATGCATATCGTAGAAATAGAAATCGCTCATTTTTTAGACTGTTTTCCCCCGCGGAAAAGGTTACTTTAAGACTTTTATGTGACACTTGGAAAAAAATATTATCAAAACGTCAAAAATAGTATATAACTAGATCTGATCCAGACTTTTTTTGGGCAGAAATTGGCAGATTGTCAAAACTTGAAGAGTGGGGATAAAATTCTCTCATTGAGAAATAAAGTCTGGAACATCTTGAGCACAATTTTCTGCCAATTTTTAAACGTCAACACATTGTTTTTTTTTTTAATTTTTTTATTTGCTGTAAATTCACATTTTTTTCTCTTCAAACTAATTATTCTGTAGTTTAGTGTTTCTAAATTAATTTATTAGTTCAACAAATATTTTTCCACACCAGCTAAGAAACGTTTTTTTTTTTCGTTTATGACAAACGTCAGTCTGACAATTGTAAATTTTCTGCCTACAAAAATTTATTGGGCAGGAATTGGTAAGAAATTGTCAGGAAGGGGAAATATTTTAATCTCTCAAGAGCGCTCTCTTCTGCCCAAAACTACCAAATTTGTAAGTCTGGAACAGGTCTTGGCAGAAATTGGTGCCAATGTATGCCAATTGGCAGAGTGTGGATCAGACCTACTGTAAAGCCTTGACCTGTCAAAATCCATTGAAGGATGGCTCTGATTTAAATGGATTAAAAAACCTCTACTATTAATTACCTAACTTAAATTTTACCGTAAGATACCGTACTCTATCATTTCAATCTGAAGACGCGTCTTATCTTATATCTATTACTACCAAAAAAGACAAAAGAAGCCAAGACTAAGGATGAGACCGAGACGAGACTGCACATTAAAATGTTCAAGAGAAAAAGGCCGAGACCAAGATCAAGTTCAAGATTAAAAGACAAGTGTATATTAAAAATTGAAAAGAGCACTTTCTTGACATTATCTAATATATATGATGTTCCACAAACGCTAAGCAAGGAGGAAAATTAAAAATAGAAAAGTGGATTTTTGTCTTTAAAAATTAAAAGCGAAGAATATACAGGTAATAACGCATAACTTACCGTTTGGCATGAATTTCCGAGACCGTTTAATAGCCTACAACGTCCCCGTACATAGGTATAACCATCATTGCATTCGCAGACCCCCTTAGTACATTTAGCTCCAGATGGCATAAGATTGCATTGACCACTTTCTTCACATTTGTCACTATACAGTGACGTCTTCAGACATTTTGCATAGTCCAACGAGAATACATGATCAAAGTCACATTCGCAAGTTCCAGAATTTGAGCATGTAGACTCTTCCGATGTGCACTCTTCATTCGAATTACATGGCCATACGAGACCCTGTGATGCTGTAAATGTAAAAAAAAATTATAAATAGGTACGTATATAAAAATTAAACTGTGAATGTACATATACATATTTAGTTCTAATAAAAACTAAGTGAGGAATAAAAATTAAAATATCCCTCTATAATCAAGTTTCCGACAAACTACCACTTTATTATAGTGAAACACAGCAAAAAATCGTTGCTATTTTTATCCTCGATATTTATTTCATGTGGCGAAACAATTTACTCGCTCATAAAACGCAAAGGGTCATAGACAGGGCTGCGTACTTTTATAGGAAATAAATAAATCGAAAGTATTTTTTTTAAACAACATTTTAATTACGCGGTCAAAGGTGTTCCAGGCATTAGCCAAGTGCACGGAATAATAAAGCTTTCGTATATAGACAACCTCCATTATGCCAATTAAAACGATTGATTATAATGGATAGGTATGTATGTGCTTATGCATATGTATATATATGAATTGCTGCAATTTAACGCTACAAGGTTGACGCGAAATGCTTTTGCTATATGGGGATGACTTATGCCAGAATTACAATACATATATAAGATATAAAATCCGATTTTTAAATTTGATAATTTTTTCTTACTCGGTCGTATTATTGATTCAACTACATGTAGGAATTAGGGAATAAAAATTACTATATGCGTTAAATACATACATTCAAAAAAAAATCAAGCTACAGTCGTTGCTTGATTTTGATTGATGATCCAGCTTGAAAACAAGATTCAACTACTTAAAATAAATCATCAATCAATCCATCACAATCTCAACATTATTTTTAGCCTCTCCATAGCACTAAATCACCGTTAATTATATGTAGGTACTTACCAAGATCCAACTATGTTCATTGCACCCGTTTCCATAATATTATTATTTTTGAGCCTTTATCCCCTAAACAACCGTACATTGTTTCCTTCATTATTCAATACCCAATGCCAGCCTAACTGACGGAAATTATTTAAAGCTAAAACTACACTGTCAAAGTAATCGGTCACCGAGTTGACTCTCTGACGTCACCAAAACATTTATTTTTCCCTCTGTCAGCACACCGTCAATGACTTGCTCGAAACATTGGTGTCAACGTAGGTTCTCGTCTACTCTTTATGTTTGTTCGTTGAACTTTACCCAGGGTAGGAACAGGTTCCTTGAACAACCCCAAGTGTTGTCAGTTGGTAAAAAACTACGTTTTTCGGTTCTCAAAAAACCACCAATATTTAGGTTGCTGAAAGGCAAATTATATCATCTTATAAATTAAAACTTAAAATATGTTTAAAATTAATTCCTTAGTGCATGTGCTTTGGCCCACTAGTTCAAAAGTTTCTATTTTCCATTCCTGTTTATATGAAAATAAATTTGATTATTGTTTTAATTTCTATTTTAAAAATAACAAAGTGCATATAAAACGCTAATCCAGAAAGAAATGCTTCATATTAGGGAGAACCGATGTTCATCGATTTTAACGAACTATCGTTGTAAAAAAAAGATACCTCAATATCGATGTTGAACGAAGGGATTAAGGAAATTCGATAAAACATCGATGTTTCCAATTCGATAATTGTCAACTTCGGTGATGAATTTTCCATATGAACATCGATGTTTTCTCAATATAGTATATCTTAGTTAAGATCTCACTTGACTTTGAAAGTTTATTCGTTAAGTTCAACTCAACCCAGCTAAAACATAGATCTTCTTCAGGGCGAGTTCAGAGCGACTGTAGGTTTCAAAAAACAAATTATTTGTTCACCAGGGTGATTTTATGTTTTTAAAAAAATGCGTTAGGGGGACCCTATTGGCAAAATTTTTCGTTGCAACGATTTTCGACAATAACAACACAGCACAGATAGCACAGATTTTGACGTCGTTTTTACATAAGAGAGTAAATATGCGTATGAAAAACAACAACAATTTACATGCAAATTCTTTTTACTGATGGTGTCCGTCTGTCGGAGATACAGTTCGTAACTACTGTAATGATCTACTATTATCACAGAGTAAAAGTAATTGACTACAGTCAGAAGTACTTGGCAGTACGAGTTCTTCTCAAATCGCTGCTGTGTAAAATGGTATTGGCTAACCAATTAAGATTGTGGTTTGGTAAGTTGTAGAAGACGAAATATAATGTACGTTATTTGTTAAAAAGTCTATATATGAAACTAGGTTTGGGCTTACTCGAAATGTCACTTCAACGTTCATTTCCGAGTGGATGTTCAAACATGCTCTTTTTGAAATAAAAATGAATGATAAAATAAATTAAAAATATTTAAATATACCTAAACTTTTAAATTTGTTTTATTTTATTGTTCGATTGAATTGTTTCACAACATTAATATTTGTTATATTACTGCGACGCGTTTTGGGCTCAATGCTCCATCTTCCGGGTAATTGTTAAACATTCTTAATTTATTTTATCATTCATTTTTATTTCAAAATCTCACTCAACATGGGGACTAAAACACAAAGAAATATGCTCTTTTTACCCCGAAATTTCTATATTCTATAGTAATCGATCAGCCAATCGAAAACGACATTAACGTATTAATGCAATAAAGCGGAAAGGCTGTTTAAAAAAATTTTAGAGCTGATACATTCATCTCAAAAATGTATTACGGAAATAAAAGATATACACCTAATAAACTTTGAAATGTCATTTGTTTAATTTTTTTTTTATCCGATTGAAATCTTCAAAAGACACTCGGTAAGAATCGCTACCGAGTAGTGTGGGACTCTTACCACACTAAAACCACCGGTTTTATGAAAGATCGACAAATGATTTTACTATCTTAATTTATATTTTAATCGCATTGGGCGAAGTTTAAAGTTATTACACTTTCCCATAGCTTTTAGACCATCAGCTCATGAGGCTTGGTTCTTCTTAATCTCCGAACATTGTCTCGCACATTTAAGACGGTCTCCATTTCGGAGTTTGTATGACTTTGCAGTCGCTGGTTGTGTGATACAGCGTGTTTTTTAACCACTTCTGTAACCATTTCAATTTGAAGGTCACGATGTAGATCGCTATTTCTTATATACCAAGGGGCATTTATTATTCTACGAAGGACCTTGCTTTGGAATTTTTGGATGGGTTCAGCATTTGTTTTCTTTGTACAGCCCCATAGTTGGATGCCATATGTCCAAACGGGTTTCAGTACTTGCTTATATTTATAACATTAGTTTGTTCTGGATAGATAGGTCAGAGTTCTTTCCTAGTAACCAGTACATTTTTCTGTACTTCAAGTTTAGTTCTTCTCGTTTCTTTTTCATGTGCTCTTTCCATTTAAGCTTTGCATCCAAAGTCATTCCAAGTTTATATGCGTCGATTTTGTTTCGTTTAATTTGATACGCCATTTCTGCGTCCAATCACTAACTTTATCGACAGCATTTTACAATTTTAGTGTAGCCTTCGTAACGGATTTATCTGGCACCAATATTGCCGTATCGTCAGCAAAGGTGGCCATGATAGCGTTTATGTCCACTGGAATATCCCTTGTATATAACAGATACAGGGTTGGTCCTAGAACACTTCCTTGTGGTACATCGGCTTCAATTTTCAGTCGGTTCGTAACGTAGGATTTCAGTATTTCGTAGTACTACCTGGGAAGGTCCCTATGCAGTTTGTACTCAAGTCCCAAGTGCCAAGCCTTGTCAAAGGCTTGAGCAACATCTAAGAATATAGCCGAGCATACTTGTTTTTCTTCAAGTGCCTTTTCCACGACATCCGTAATTCGATGCACTTGGTCTATCGTGGAATGTTTATTTCTAAATCCAAACTGATGGCTCGGAATTAGTCTTCTTTCTTCTATTATTTTGTTAAGCCTTTTCAGTAGCAGTTTTTCAAAAACTTTTGCCATGATTGGTATAAGCGATATGATCTGTAAGATGTTACTTCTGTTGGTGGCTTACCTTGTTTAGGTATAACATTGACTTCTGCAATTTTCCAATGATGTGGAACATATCTTAGTTTAAGGCATGCGTTAATTAAAAATTGGAGTTTCTTGAAGGCTATTGATGTCATTTCTTTCAAAACCTGAGCAGTTATTAGATCGTACCCTGGTGATTTTTTGTTAGACAACTTATGTTGACACATGTTTCTTATTTCTTTGAGTGTGACAAAAGATATTTCACATTCGTCGTTTCTATCAACAAACTGTAAGGATCTGTAGCTGTGTTTGCTGGGAATATCTTAAAAACACTCGCGATATGTTCAGCGAAGAGATCAGCCTTTTGTTTCGGGTTTGCGATCCATTTACCATCTTCGGATTTTACTGGCGGGTTAGTAAATTGTTTTAAGATTGGTAAATTATTAAGTGATATTATGTCAAAACCTTATCATTATGTCGGACTTACACGACTGCCAAGTTCTAAGTAATTTTACTGCCAAAATACTGCTATCATTAAATGAATTAAAGACATGGGCTTACACGAAGCTAAAATGTCATCATTGTGCATTTACATGACGCAATTATAATGGCAATATTTATTGCCAGTCTTCTCTGCCATCTTTTTAATGACGAAAATAATGACAAATTTTTAAACCATTTACACGATTTTGTTAGTAATGTCAATAAAATGGAGGAAATAATGGCAATTTGTCACTAGTGTAAATCTGGCATAAGTATAATGCCACAATTTAATGACAATTCTGGCAGGTAGTTTTTTAATGCCAAATATACTGCCACATTTTCGACAATTTGTACACGACAAAAAAAATAATGCCAAGATGTCGACAGTTAAAATGTTGTTTAAAATGTTGGACTAATATCACGTGAACGCATTTTTCCTATGAATAAAATAGAGAATAGGGGAACGATATAATAGATGAAATGGCAAGAAAGGCTTCATTACTAAAAAGGGATAACAGGTTTGTGGTCGAAGTGGACAAACTAGAGCAGGTGCAAATAGCAAATATGAACAAATATATAGAGTACGGTCTGATTCGTAAAAGAACCAGTCTTCGTTAAGCATTAGTTTAGGGACATCTCTGCATGCAAGGGGATCAGAATGAATCAATAGGACCCCGTGTATGCAACATTAATTGAGCTGCGCATGCCACTAACTAAACTAACTTACTATAACGAAACAAAAACGTAAATTTTAAGCTTCACTGGACACAGATGAAACTGCCTGTCTGTCTCGCTTCTACATAATAAGAGAAAATGAAATACAATTTGCATTTTGAATAGTGCTGTCAAAATTAATCTACTTTTGAATCGGTGAAAACACTATTTGAGATTAGTAAGTCTAAAGAGATTTACGTTCCGTGGAAACGTAGTATAAATCTTCAAGATTTACCTTACAAATTTACATCTCCTCAGATGAAGATCTTAAATAAACAAGTACCACTTTTAGGATTTTGCCATTGTCAGCATCATCCGAAAGGACATAACCTAAGCGGACCAAAAAAGTGCAGATTAGTGAGCACTTTCTTTATTAGGATTGAGATCAAAACTATGTGTAATAATTCTGTTTTCTAAGTTTGCTATTAAAATTTTCAAAGTCCTTTTTTTTCATAATCGCACGTTTTTTCACATTATTATCTGACCGATTATTTTATTAGTAGCAAAAATTAGCAAAAGAATTTAGTTACAAATTTTCCTTCTGTTGATCTTAAGGTTTGCTTAATTCTTTCAAGTCAGATCAAATAGAGAAAAGAGAAGGGTACAAAAGGCGTTTTTCTTTTTTCGTTCAGAGCAGAGCACTGAACTTAATCCAAACAGAGCGAGATCTGAACACTGAAACTTGAACCACACAAATGAGAACATATTTTCATTTTAACCATTAAAAGCTACCCTTTTTTGTACACTTATACACACCCAGATACAGAAAAACAACGAGCGATCAAATTCTTTCGTCAACTTATGAATCTAATAATTTTTTTCTTCACATTTTCCTTCTTGACACACATGGCATTTGGTGCGTTCAGCAATTTACTCACATGCTCAGTCAATTATGTTCGAGCACGTCGAGTGCGATCTACATATGTTCAGAACGAAAAAAGAAACACACATTTGGAGTTCTGCGTGCTCTCAGTTAAAAAGAAACAAAAACAAACTTTTTGACATCTCAGACTCTACTCTGAACTAAAAAAGAAAAACGCCTAAAGAGAGTAAGACACACATTTAACATTTCCAAAAATCCTTCATTTTAATCGCTAGTTAATTAACAAATCCATAAGCCTCCTTAAGAAAACACCAACATTGATTGTTTTCTATTGCTCAGGTCTCTCATACTTTTAAGCTTTTAGAAGGCATACCCCACTGCTCTCGATACAAGTAATAATTGGGACCCCAAAGTAACAAAATTTCATTCAATATATCAATTGAAAATACCGCTGCAACGTTACGTAATTTCAAACTATTTCATGCGTTGTTTAATACTCCTAGATCAATAGTGGTAATGGTCTTGATATCCTGCCAATATATACATAACATAATGTACATATTTAGGAACAACACAATACCTGATAATAAAAATTATTTAAAAAGGGAAATTCCTATGTTTATACGAGTAACTGTGTAAGTGGCTTTAATCACACTTCTTTTTTATATAGATTTCGTGCCGCGCCGTATAGTGTATTAGCTCAAAATAATTATGCTGGTAACCGTTATTACTAAAGGACGAGGTCGACGCGACACGATGCGTTCGTTATTGTTTCAAATTGACACAGAAGTGAAATTAAAAATAATTCAATCAATACCTAGTTATATAGGGTGTTTTTTTTTTCAGAAAAAATATTTTTAATATTTAAGATAATTTTATGTTAATTCAATATTTAAAAATGATTTTTTGTACGTAACTGACGCGTACATAGATGTCCAGTAAATTCAGGATTTCAGAAATCAAATGTTGGCTTTCAAGTGCTGAATTTCTGATATAACGACCCGGCACACGTTACCCTGAAGTTAATGTATTTATGTAGAATATTGCGAAATTAAACTTATATCGTTTTCTATTTGCCAACAGGAATTTTGATCAGGGGTTGCTGATTTTTCTTGGCAAGTAGTAGTCTTTTTAAAGTAAAACAACTTTTGCGACGTTGGGGTTAAATATTTTTAATCCGACAACATGACACGACACGCTCTCAAAAAAAGTGTGTACCCACAATATTGTTATTTGTAATGCTTAAGTCGATGGTCTCGTTGCCAATGTTTCAGTGTATTTACTTCGAAGATTTATATGCACAGAGTAGTATAAGTTAGCCGGTATCAAAAAATGTCAACTTCGTTGTTCTTTGACCGGTTACCTTGAAATAAATGTAGCTGATTTAAGGCTGATTTTTAATAGCGCTTTCGCGTCAGAGACGCTTACATTACTTTCACAAGAATTGCGGACGCGTCGACATGACAGATGGTTTTAAGCGAAAGTAAAGTGGAATTAGGAATTTCCATCAGACATCGATGAGCTGTGCACTGCCCGAATTTTAAAACGCGCGCAAAAGTTTTTTTTTTTTAATTTGAGCGTTGCTGTCGTTATGTTACGTTGGTTTGTGAACTTGCTAATATATGCCGACTCGTAACATTAGCTCCCATTTTTTTTTTTTTTTTTTTTTTAAATTCATTTTTATTTCATATTAACTTATAACTATCTTAAAGCTAGACAAAAATGTTTAAAACTAGCCTAATTATCAATAACTTACAACTAATTTACTGGCCCTTTACGGGCGCTCTAAACTAATAATAACTCTTAGAACTAATGTCTTTCGACCTAAAAACTATTTTCATAAAATCTAATTATTTTATTTTATTTTTCCAAGGAAACTTTCACAAAAAAAAACTTGGTATCTTATAATTTTTTTTTAAATTGTAAACTAAACCTAAATATAGATTAAAAATAATTAAAACTAAATAAAACTAACTTATACTAACTAAAAATAACTTAAACTACTTAAAATACCTGATAATACTTAAAACTACTTAACAACTAGAACAGCCACAGCAGCATTTTTTTTTTTTCGTTTTTAAAATTTTTTTTTTGTTTATTTTTTATATGCATGCAGACACACACCAACATGCAACCCACCCATACATGTACATACGCACATACATATACGTACGCACATACATATACAGACACGCAGTTACATGCACGTATGCCCCCGCATACATACATATTTTTAATTTTTTTTTGGTGCCACCCCGACTGTTCCATATACCTAATTGCCCTAAATCTATGTAAGTCGGCCAAGATATACTATCTTCATCGACTTTAAATATTGGGATGCTGTTCAGAGAGCCACCAGAACTGGTTCTCCTGTTTCGCCCTATCCCTCCGGTCCCGATCGGACTCAGTCCTACTGAACCGAAGGCGCTCTTCTCCACCTTGAGCGATGACGTCTCGACTATACAGGAGTCGCCTATCCACAGTTTTCCGGCTGACGTGGTAGATGAGCGGAACCGCCCCTCCATCCTGTATCAGCCCTCGACTGTCTAAATAGAGGAATGCATCGGGAGGGATGTAGCCACATAAACGCGCACTCTCGAAATATTCGTTATTGGGGTAATACGCCCCAAAAATTAAGTTGTTAGTTGAGGACATCGCTCTTGCAACGTCCCCCGAATCAGCTTAAACAAAAAATTATCTATTCTGTTTATGTTGGCTCCGTTATATAGAACATGGTTGGAATAATATCTTGTGTACTCCGACTCTGGTGTTCTGTGTAATCCAAGCAACGTCGAAGACACTGCCTCTCAAACACCCGAATCTTTTAAATTTGAGATGGGGCAACGTTGAACCACACCGGGCATCCATAGGCAATCATCGGCCTGATGAGGGCCATGTAGCAAATCATCTTCACCCTGCTGTCAAGACGACTGCTATATAACAATCGTTTTGTCAGGGCAAATGCTCCCCTAGCCTTGGCCAGAGCAGCACCTATATGTCTGTCGAACTACAAGTACTGATCCAACCAGATGCCAAGGTACTTTACTACACTTTTACTCGCCAGTGGATGTCCATGTGGCCCGACGATCACCATCTTGCGCCAGTTCTTTCTCGTATCCCTTGAGGCGCTAGATAACGGAGTCCTAAATAAAATAGTTTTTGATTTCTGGAAGTTGATTTTCAACTTCCAGTCATCACAATATCGCTGAATCTTGTCGAAGTCAATCTGCAAGAGACTTTTGATGACCTCAACTGTATTAGCTGTTCTGTACGCAATTAGATCGTCGGCGTACGCAATTGCCTGAGTTAGACTGGTGTAAATTCTGAACAGAATTTATTAGATATGTAATCTCGTCGAATATAAAGCAATCGGAGTATATCTGTGAACGAATCAGATAGGTTAGCTAAATGCCGTCAAAACACAAGAACTAAACTCATACCAACTGAAGTTTGCAGTCAGCTGTTCTATACATTTGTTCTCGGATAGGTAGTTATTCCAAAATTTTGGGATAACTCAAGATAACTTTCATGAGAACAGCTGTTTTTTCATCAGATGTGCTTTTGCACGCGTTACAACAACAGAAAGTTTTTCCAGATTGCTGAGAATGATTGAGTGAACGCCCCCATTGTAAACGATATACCTAAATTGCTATGATGGAACTTTCGCATTGAGAGACAGAAAAATCTGTCAAAGCGACGCCCAACGCGTCATTGGAAATTAGCCTTCTAGGACGTGTAAACACAATCTTTTTTTTTGTAATTGTATGCGTTTTTTTTTATTTTTTTTTATTATGAAGAGTAAACAAAACCATTGACATTTGAGCAAATTTAGTTTGTGTTGTTCGTTTTAATCCCTCTCTCTAATCCAGATCTATGTTTGTGATCCTGGATTTAAAAGAAAGGTCGATAATTTTGGTAGAATAGAACGCAAAAACTAGTCCGGGATCAAAAAATTCCTGATTAATCGATTATTTTCGTTAAATAGAAAACGACATTACCTAACCTTAAAAGAACCAAGAACTGTCAAATAGATTATCACAGAAAACAGTGTTGCCAATTTAAAGTTATTTCTCCCTAATACTACGTTTTCACTAGCTGTTATACCATGTTTTCACCGACCAGTAAACCCAGATTTAAGTAGATTAATACTACGTTTCCGCCGACCACTAAACCTAGATTTAAGTAGTTTTAGCTAAAGCTCCTACAAATCTTAAGGATTTACTGACAAATTTAAATCTTCTCAGGTGAAGATTTTAAATAAACTATAATCTTCATAGGGCCAATAGATATACAAATCGAACTAACTATCGAAATGAAAAAAAAATCATCGGGAAAAGAATTTTTAGCTTCGGTCGACACAGATGAACTGTCTCACTGACTGTCTCATTTTTCATCATACATCATAAAAGAAAATAAAACACAACTTGCATTTTGAATAGAGCGGGGTGAAAAAACTATTTGAGATTAGTAAATCTACAACAGACATTTTATGACTTTATTAAAGCATATTTAATCTGCGGATTAAAATTTTCAATTAAAAGAAATCGAAAACTCACCAACAAAATCTACTACAATAAGTATCAACTCTACTATCTTTTCATATTCTATGTCCCTATATTTTTTGTTTCTTTATGTCGATTCTTATTCCGTCACTAAGCTACCGCCTTCGATGGATTAACGAAGGATTAAGTTTGTAAACGTCAAATAATAGATATTCTGTTTTGTTAATGGCATTTTACACGTAGTCTACGTGTTAAAGATAAACCGTCACTAAATCGTATTTATTAATATGTGTACAAGAAATTAACGTTCGGTGGAAACTAAGTAGGTATAAGCCAAAATCTTAGATTAACCAGGTTAATCTAAGGCCAAAATCTTATCCTAGTCAACCGAAGCGAAAAATTCACTTCTTTGATGAATATGTTCATTTCGATATGGGAATAGGTTAGTTCGATTTGTACATCTAAGGGGCCTTTGAAGATTTAAATGAGATATATTTTAAATCTTCATTTGAGGAAATCTAAATTTTTATGGTGAATCTCAGTTTAGTGGTCGGTGAAAACGTAGTACAAAAAACACCCTTTCGTTTGTTGAACTCAATTAATTTGTATATTTTTTGTTGATGTGTCCCGATTCGAAAAATACATATAAATACACACAAATGGAAGTGTTATACGAATTGCTTCTCTGGGGCGCGCGGGCAGAGAAAAAGGAATTCCAAATAATGCTAGAATTTATCATTTATATTGATTGATTTGTTAATTGAAGATAAATTCGGATATTTTAGGTGTGAAATCGTTTAAGATATATAGGTAGCTGTATAGTTATATACATCCAGGTGTCAGTTTTGTATTATGTTGTAATTATGTATTCTGATGACGCGTTACTACAAAAAATAGTTCGTCTAAGGAATTTGGTATTTTAAACTTTTGTGTGACTTACGTATTTATCTATCGGATACAGCGTTATGGAAAGGTGTGATTCTAAATAATTTTTAAGCGACAAGACAACACGTGCCTGCAAAAATACTACCAAAATTTGGATTATTGTCCTTTTTCGTGGTACTGCTTTACAAAATAAAACCTTAATCTTGTATTTTAATGCATTTTTCATTAATCTCCTCTGAGAGACTTGTAAGTTGTAACCCCATACGGATCTTCACAACTTCATACAAATTAACTTGAAATGTATGATGATAAATCTTAACAGGTATTAAAATATTTCCCAGACTAAACAGCAAATCAAAGAAAAAAGCGAGTACTGCAAGGTTGAGAATCAACTTCAGTTTATGTTGAAAATAATGTGGACAGAGGAGCGTAACAAACCCCCGCATAACAAAATCCCCGCACCACAAAACCCCGACATAAAAAAATTCCGCGAGAAATATGTCGATACTATTTTGTAAAATATGAGCCAAGTCGAGGGATTTCAAAATCATATGAGAAAATAATTTCTGATAATATTACAATTACTTTTTTAATACTGTTTTGAGGGTATTCATGAAACGGCGGAAAACCCGTATAAACCTCAGAAACCAGATAATTTATTTGAAATTATCTGATTTCGGAGGTTTATACGGGGCTTCCGCCGTTTCATTATAATAACTCTCTATAAATATTTATATTAAATTATTGTTCTAAGATTTTCTTTTTTCCAAAGTAATACATTTTTTCACAAAAATTAACGCATTTTTATGAGTTGAAAGAGAAAAATATGTCAATTTTAAAAAATTGGTTTTTCATATCGTGCGAGGTGGCAGTCCGCAAATCACGAATATGCCATTTTCAACTCTAAAAAAATTAGTCGCAAATAGAGCTGAGGGAGAAAAATATTTCGATTTTGACAAATTATTGGTGGACCCATATGGAAAGTCTTAAAAAATGTTTAGTTCCAAAAAAAAAAATTACATACTCCCAAACTGAACCCCACCACAAATCTTATAATTTTGTCAAGTAAGGGGGTTGCAGCGGGTAGCATGCCCCCCTTACGCGCCTTGCTTTTTGCATGAAATAAATTTTGTATCGAATTTAAAGACCAAAGTCTTCGAAGTGTCAAATTTCAGGCCTCTAGGACTTTTAGTTACATCATTTGCTTGTACTTTTGAAAAAAAATGTTTTTAAAGCAATACAAACTATATTTGTGAAATTTGTGGAAAAGAAACTTTTTGATGAAAAAAAAAGTTTAAAAACAAAAAAAAGTTTAAAAAGTCTAAAATCCAAAAAAAACTATTTTTCGAAAATTTTGATATGAAGTATTATTTAGAATTCGAAGGAGCTCCTGTATAAAAATCTTAATCGAAATCCGAGCCGTTTATGAGAAAGTCGAAAATCAATAAAATGTTTGTATAGCAGATACAGGTAATAACAAAATATGAAAACAAAATTCTTAGCCAAAATGTAGACCAAACCTAAGGTAGTATAAATACTTTTTTAAATCAAAATCGTTAGATCCGTTTTCGAGATAATTAAGATGGTAGCCAAATTTGTACGGCAAGTACCGTTATTTTTGAGGCTAAAACAACGATTCAAATATCTAGTTTAGACAATCAGGTAAAACGCCTAAGCACTAAGTTTGAACAAAATCGTTTAGGCTGTAGATCGTTATACAGACAGACAGTCGTAATTGCGGGACCCACTTTCTTGGTGTTCTCTATCATCGTAATGCCAACTTTGATTAAAATCACGAGTTCGATATTTTTTCAAATGCAAAACTTGCCCTTAATACCTATACATATGTATATCGCAAGTAAAAATTCGTTACAAAGTAGTCAATTTAGTATTGATAACAACGATATTCTGTGGTACGGCATTTTGTTTGGCGGTGTTTTTTGATGCGGGATTTTGTTGTGCTCGATTTTGTTATGCGGGATTTTGTTACCAACCCGTGCACTACAATTTCAGACCACAATTTTCCTAATCAATTCACATAGATTGCAAGCTACATTATTTCAAAAGATTTCCGTTAACCGGATTAACATATCTAATAAAAGAATGAACACCCTGGTAAGTTGCTTTCCACGCCACCTAGAATTCAGCGCCAAAACTTTTAATTGGAGATAGATTTTTTTTGACGCTCAGTGTATATTTCCCATAAGAAAAAGAAACAAAAATGGAATCGAAAAACATTAATTTTACTATTTAATTTTATATGAATGGAAACCCATATTATTAATGCAATATAATAAGGCTATTTGTTTGAGTTTGTAAATCATGAAGAATACACATATCTCAAAATATTTTTTTAATTTGCTTTATTTTGTAAATAAAAAATGCAAAAATGGTTCTGTGGTCCGTCAAAATGAATACGTGCATATGATGGAAATGGGGTTTAAGATACTCAAGTAACATATGGGTTTTAATGGATCTGAATGTTCTAATATTTTATAAGTAAAAGCTCAATATATGTCAAAATGTGGGAAATGATCCTTTCTTAAATATGTTTATAATATGAATGTAGGTATTTTTATTTATTCAAAGGCTATAGGTATTTTTTTTATAATCTACACGCGCTTAAGGGATTATACTACCCTTTAAATGTTTCAACAAAGCGCGGGCGTGAGGTTAAGAAAGATAAAGAAGGATAGGAAAGATGTGTAACGCGATGTTCTGAGACTGTAGGTTGTTTTTGTCTCAGATTTTATCTGCAGAGATGGTGGCTGAACCTATGTCCCTTATAATTCGCATTATTTTTTTATTCCTTGTCATATTTATCGGTATACTAGTTTTGTTCAATCACATGTTGTTAGTGCTATGCCTAAATAGCATGTAATGACTAAACCAGCAACTCATTGTTTGACATTTATTTTGGAATTAGTTTTTAATGGAAAAATAAGAGGACATAGACTACAGCAGGGATCTAACCTTTGATCATAAGGTTGACGGGCGAAAACACAACTATCGCGCCTCGGTCAAACAAAAAAACTATGAGTTTTCTTAGATTTGAAATTTAACAAAATTTTACGTACCCAAACTATTTATTTATTTATTTAAACAAAAAACAAACGATTTTAATAATCCTGGCTACGAACCTTTGTTATATTTTCGTAACTGATAATATCGTTATTATTTTTCGTTGAAGATTTGTTTTTTACCATTTTCCATTTCTAAAATTTATTTTACTCTTGATTTAGGATCTTTCATGCATTATTAGTTTATAACTGTCAAAATATTTATACATGTTCATTTAAAATTAATCAGAAAAAGCTATATTATTGACACACTTTTTTGGTTTTCATCTTGTGGGAAAAAAAATTTAACGTAAAATCGAAAAAAATCCATCTCCAATTGCAAGTTCACGCTGAATGCCAGGTGCTGTGACTCCATGCGCCAAAAGGACATAACTCCACAGAGGTGAGACATAAATTTACAATTCGATTTTTTTAAAATTGTGTGGACTTATATCCCGCACCGGAATATTTTAATTGCAAAGGAATACAAACATATTCATTGCTTTAACAAGCATTACGGTTTTAATAATCCTGGCTACGAAACAAACAAATGTATTGCTTTCACAAGCATTATGGACGCGTCGACATGACAGATGATTTTAAGCGAAAGTAAAGTGGAATTAGGAATTTCTACCAGATATCAATTATCTGGGATGTAGACAAATGTGTGGTATAAATACTGGGATGTAGACCAATGAAATGCCCGATGGCAAAACGAACGTAAGTTTATTTTTTTTTAACTTGAGCGTTGCTGTCGTTTCTGTTACGCTGGTTTATGTACTTGTAAACACTATTCCTAATTGATATATTTGAACTTTTGCGTTGAGAGAAAAATTTGCAAAATGGACGAGTAATGCGGCATTGGAAATCAGTATACAAAGTGTTAGGCTAAGCACAATTGGCAGTCCTTTGACTATTTTAAAGACAAGTGGTCATCCCACAAGATCAATCATCTAGCTGCAAGCCTTCAAGGGTGGAAACGATTTGTTGATGCACTATAAACCACCGGGGTTAAACACACGAGTATTTCAGTTATAAATACCTACTAATCTTTTCGTATCAACCGCATCAATATGAAAAAAAAATAATATCCTAAAAATATCAACTTCAACACTTTTCACTTTTATTATTTTTGTGGTCTTTCAAAACCGACACCCAAATTAATTTGTAATGCGGAAATCCTTTCAGCAATTTAGTGTTTTAAAATAATCGATTTTTTTGTGATTGTGTAAGTGCTATGCAATTTGAATGGAAAAAATAGATAACCTCTTTTGATAGACAAAATTAATTATGCCCAGAAAAAACTGATTTTGTTCAGAATAAAATCTAATATTTGGATTAAAGGAATTTCATATATGTATGTAAATCAGCCACCACTCAAACCATAAACGACCCTCTTCCTTTGAAAGGAGGAGAACACAACTGTAATCGGTTCGTTAATTTAAGCTAAGACAAGGTTGAAGTGATAAAATAAATAAATACTATTTCCATAATTTCAAACTGTTTACATCTTATTAAAAATGAACATCCTATAACATCTGTAAAACCTCTTTCCAATTGTGTCATGTATTAAAAAATGATCACGTTTATCCATACATGAGGAATTTTATAACTAGTAAATTTTTGACATGTCATTAATGCCAAACTTAGAACTTAACTTCAAACACTCACTTTGAATTAGGCCTGCAGAAAAGTGCCTATAATATTATGTGTAACGCATACTATTAAAATAAAGGGAGAAATGTATTCACTTTCCAGTCACTTTCCAATAAAACTTCCTTTAGTTGGAAAGCAATTTTTTGACAGAAATATGCAAGTGCAATAGTGGGGATGGGAATAATAAGATCGAAAATATAGTTTAAATTGATATTCTAACTCCCAAAAGCATTAACGTCATACTTTGTTATTTCTTATCAAAAATAATAAGTGCAGCTACTTTAAAAGGTTTATTGTGAACAGTACTGCAAATTAGATTAATATCTCATAATACAAAGCCATCAATAAATACGTATAGTAATTGAAATAATCAAGGAATAAAAAGTAATAAAAAAGAATATTGTACACCTGTTCTGATAAGATAGATTTTTGTATGGTCTTTTAAATTTCAAGTTTCTAGAAACTTGTGAAAATAAAAACATTAAATCAAGCAGTTGGCTTTTTATGGATTTTAGAGATTTTTTTAGTTGATTTTTAGACTAAAATCAAATACGGGTGTTATGCTAAAAATAATAGTATTGTTATGAGCTACAATAGACCAATAAAGCTCCAGAGACTAATATAATTTGTGCACAACAAACTTAAAAGATAGAGAGATACAGCAGATAGTGGCCACTTTTAGAAAACACATTTGTGTACAAAAGGTATTATCTTGCGCATTGTTTAGAATGATCCGTTTCTAGATGAAGAGAAAAAAGTGAATTCTCAGCGACCCTGTCAATACAAAAAACAGGTTTTAAGTTAACAAAAAGTTATAGTGTCACTAACAATTTTTTTGTCAGATGCGTAAACTTGAACGAAAATAAGAACTCGGAACATATTATTTAGAATAAAGCTAGTTTCTATTATCTGATTGGACATTTGTCAAAAATAACTATCCAATTAAGAGAACTTTTATTAGCTTTATTCGCGTTAGCCTACAAAAAATCTAAATCTCTAGTATTCTATCTTTTGAACGAAGAAATTTGTATAACGTAACAAAAAAAATATTTTGCATCACACAAAAATGGTCAATGTATACTTTTTTGCAGGATCAAGTAAATATAAAAGTTTGAAAAAAAGTTCGAAGTTTGACATTGATGAAATTTGGCATTATGCAATTTATTAAATGCGAAGAACTTTATGGCTTTTGAACGAAACTAACTGAAAAGTTAATTAAAACAGAGCCTAATTTGAACCGAACCAGTTTAATTCAATTTATTTGAAGTGTTTAACCGTTTACGGGATTCCTTGTTTGTTATGCTTGCAAAATTAATATTTTAAACAAAACTGATTAGTACTCAGAAACTAAAAAAAGCAATTTAAATTTGCAAATCAAAATATTGTTTTTTTAATTTTAAGATTTTAAACCAAGATGTTAAAGCTAATTAACATTTTGCAAATATTAAATAAATTCAATAAAATGTTTCTAATCTTAAACACGTTTTAATTAGTAACCAATTTTCTTAATGAACAACAGTTAAATGCGCCTAAAGCACTGAAAGAAACTAAGCGAGCATAACTTAATGACGTTTGTAAATGTCAAATTGTCGTATGGAATTAAATTGAAGCTAAAAAGATTAAAAAGTATTCTGGTGTATAAAGATATTAGTCATGTTTTATTGGGAATCTATCCATAATACCGTAAGTAATTCTCAAAAAACACATCGAATAATTTTAGTTTTGTAAAAATGGTACCCCTGCACAGCTGTCACATGCAATGAAAGAGATTTGTGCAAAGTAAAGTTAAGCAAATATCAAAACCAGCCAATAGTAGAAAAACGTACTATGTACTAACATTAATTTATATTTCAAAATCCTTTCTTGTTTGCCTTTTTATTCTTTATTTGCAATTTTAAATAATTTTAAATTCTTTTTAAACTTTTCAGGGGAACAGATTTTATATTTATAAAAAATTGTATTATTTGAGATTTAGATAAACTGGCCAACAAAAAAAAAAACAATGAAAACAGATCGATTTTTCTGTCGAATAGAAATTAATAATTATAACTACTCCATGAACACATCCATCGAGATTCAGTCCAACTATCAATTAACGAACTTTCATAATTAAATATTAAAGATTTAATCTCCTTTCTTAACAAGACGAAATGACTGACAATTTATTGTAATATAATCCACCCCCAGCAAAACCCCTATCCCATCCTTCGTTAACAGAGAAGACACTCTGAGTCTCTGCGGCAGGAGGCGAAAATCTGATGGATGAAAATGCTCACTTTGCATCTAACAGATGCATTTGATATTCATATACTATCAGTTCAGGTGGCAATGTAAAAACATTCCATATTTTCATTAAACAGACACAAATATTATTTTTAATAGCTTTATAGATAGCTTTATACATGAAAGTCTTTGTTCAGAAATAACACTGACAATAACATTATTGTTCACATTGCCTTTCGATATAGACTGTTAAACAACTCAGATGCATATTTCCCGAGGCTTTTTTATTAGATTTAAAATTAAATGACGAGTCAAATCAACTATTGATTTATTAATAATTAGAAGTCCATAATTCGTTATTTCGTATAAAATGTAAAGAAAAAAAAATTATTAAAATATCGATTTCTGAAATACATTATGTATAAGTAGAAATTCTATTCTTTAAAAAAATACCTTTTAAAACGCACATAAGAACTAATAAAGTAACAGAACACTTCTTCATGGTCTTGCTCTGATGTTTCAAACGTTTAAAAACTAACTAATAATATTTGCTTAAATCGACTAATTATTGGATTTATTGATCTTATCATGAAGAAATATCTTATCATATGATTACGATTGAATTTCATTTCATCCGAAGAAAAAAGTAAGATTGAGACTTTTTCTTATCAATTTACAACTTGTGGCATGACAAGGGAACACCTGTTTCATTAGCATTGTGTATATGCATGATAAATTTTTTATCAATAATTGCTGCATTCTTAAAATAAATAACTATTCTTTTGGAAGTTTCAATTTTAACTAAGCTGCACTGTACTCGTAATTAATATTTCCTTAAGGTGGGCACAAACGATGAAAATGCTCGCCGAGCATGCTCGCACTCGCTGTTTTTTTCTCGTCTATGGGCTGGTTCGCGAGCCGCTCGCTGTTGGCGAAATATTTCGATTATGTCGTGTTCGTTGGCTTCGATGCTCGTCGTGTACTGCTATGTTCGCGAGAAAAGCGAAGAATTTATATGGGATTCAAAAACTGAAAACTACGAAAATATGGGTTGGAAAAATAAATCATGGCAAATCGCACATGTTAATAATTTGAAGACTCAGCACGAAATGAATGTTCTGCAAATGTGTTCGCCGTTTATTGGCTAAAGCAACCGAGCATGCTCGGTCAGCATGTTCGTCGTTTGCGCCGAGCTTTAGGGGCCAGTTATAGCGTCCGGAAAACGAATCAGGAACAAAGTTCGAATGGATAATTTATGATAATTTAACGCCTTTTAAAATACAAATGCTGCACTAATCAATGACGAATAGCTCAGAAATTTTTTTTTTGGAAGAAATATTTGCAATAGAACAATTGTTTTTTGTGAAAAATGTATTTAATTATTTTCCTGAAGAAAATTAATTTTTCGTACCAGCTGATTGCCATTTGACACAAAATGGAACAAATCATTGCAATGATTTAGGTCCCAATTTCTCTCGGTCCACTGACAGAATTGTAGACGAAAAACTTTTTCGTGTGTGTTTCAATCAGGAAAACTTGATGGCAGACTAGAAGTGAGGCTTGCCAACTAACATAATTTTCCTGTTTGCTATAAACGACCATCAAGAAAAAATATTCATATTTTCAAACTGTTTCAACTTTTCCTCATGCGTTTTCCTGCTCGCTTTAACTGGCCCCTTAGGTAGGCTATCGTACCGACATCTGAATGTACCAAATGATTTTGGGTTCCAATTTCTCTCGTTTCACTGACAGAATAGTTGAGGAAGCGATTTTTCGTGTATGCTTCAATCATTAAAACTTGATGGCAGACTGGTAGCGAGGCTTATCAACTGACATAAGTTTCTGGTTTGCTAACGACCATCAGGAAAAATTCATTCATTTTCAAACTGTTTCAACTTTTCCTAATGAGTTTTTTCCGCTTGACGCCTAGGGGGCAAGTTATAGCTTTAAGCTTAAGGTATTAATTCTGAGGCCTTTTAAACAAATGAAACTGATTTCGTTTTGCTACCAAAATGAAGCTGATAAGATATATAATTTTGTTTGTCAAACAATTATTTTATTTTGCTGATTCTGAAAATGACAGTTGTTACTGTAAGCAGAACAGAAAAGATTCTGGATTTCAATTCAAATTCAAAAGCCGGATCACTAATACGCTAACATAATTAAAATGTCATATTCTTTTTCTCATGTCGTTTTTATTTGTGAATCCAGAAGCCTTCTGGATTCTTGTGAAAGTATTCACTTGGGAAAAAACGACAGTTCGGATTCTGAAAAGAAGAGATATTTTCTTCTGGGTTTAAAAACAGACTCGAAACCACTCAAACGTCAAACTTGATAGTTGTCATTTTATGTATCCCAATTGTGCAATGAACATTTTTTGGTTTTGATTATTTTCACATACATACAATCACACCAAACTTCAGAAACGTCAAAATTGATGGGAGAGCGATCCCAGATCGAAGAGATATTCCGGATTGCCAAATAAAAACGCTATTAGTTTTTTTTTGTGTGATTTCGATATAATATTATTGAATTTAAACTATACTTTTCTAGTTAAATAGAAGAAAAAGAAGCAAGTTAATTAATTGATACAAAAAAATGTATTGCTATGATGTCAATATAGAGTGCTTTGCATATTTTTTTAGTCTGTCTAGCAAAACCAGGCAATTGTGTAGTACCTTCTCAGCTTGCGGTAAAATTTCGCTCCCACTGTTTCGTCTAAATATGTGCTTAAAGTTGATCTTGGAGAGAATTTGAGTGGAGGATTTAAAATTTGACACAAGAGTTGTGTGAACAATTTGCCAAGAACAGCTGCTCTGTGAAAAATTTTGATTTAAATTGCAAAAGTTCAATTGTGTTAATTGAATTGAATATTCAACAACTTGAAGAAGATTTGTGACAATAGCTGCAACAATGAAGAAAAAATCCACGTTAATTCATACTTGCGAAACATAGAACTTTAAAAAGGCTCTTTGCAACCGATACGGCGACGAAAGTAGATAAGGTTGTTTCGATTTCAAATGAATCGATTCAATCAATTTCAAGTTATTTATATATACATACTCAACACAAAATTACAAATTGTCAAAATTTAGCTTGAGAATTAATGTGCCCGACATTTATTTCCCGGGCTAAATTTTGACAGATAGTGGATGTACAGTGAGAAACAAAATTTAGATCTTTTATTTGGAGCTGCGTACTTCTATCCTATACATTTTTGGCTAAATTTTGGAGAGAATTTTGTATTGTAACCAAATTTTAACGCTTTGCACTAGGCTTAATTAATCGTTCAGTATACATTATTCGCGAGCTAAAATTTGGCCGTTTCTATTAAGAATCTTTTGCATATAATGTGATCGAACATAGGAGCAAGTACGTGCGATCCCGTCGTGCATTTTATTTACTTATCGTCCAGCACTCGGTATCGTAGAGTAGAACTGGTAAAATTAGCGTTTTCTTTTGAACCTATTTGTTTGGCCAAACCGATGTAGCAGCGGTTCGCTATGGCAATTCTTCGTCGGATTTCCACTAAGGTGTCGTTCGTGGAGTGGATGTTTGTTCCGAGGTAGGTGAACTCCTTGACTACCTCGAAATTACTGCTACCAACAGTGACATTTTGTCCTAGGCGATGGACAGATGATGCTTTGTTTGTTGATAGCATATACTTTGTTTTGTCCTCATTCACTTCAAGACCAACCCGTTTCACCTGTTCATCAATAGCCTTGAAAGCTTCAAGTACAGCTTCTTGGAGAGGCCGATGATATCGATGTCGTCCACATAACCAAGCAGTTGGAAAACCTGTTGAAGATAGTGCCTTCCAGGTTAACACCACTCCTGCGTACTATGTGCCCCAGGACTATGTTGAAGAAGTCACATGATAGCGCATCTCCTTGTCTGAACTCTGTACACGTCTGGAAAAGCTCGGATGAGCTATTTACCATTTGCACGTTGCACTGCCTATTTTGTAACGTCATGCGGCATAGCTTGATAAGTTTTTCCGGGATCTCGAGTTCCCACGTAGCCAATAGAAGCTCTTGGCGACTTATGCTATCATATAAGACTTTGAAGGCAATGAAAAGATGGTGCGTCTCGTCTTGAAATTCGTTGGTCTTTTCCAGGATTTGCCTCAATGTGAATATTTGGTCTATCGTTGATCTGCCTGGCCTTAAGCCATACTGGTTGTACGTGTGAATCATAGTGTTGCAGAAAGGTTTTAGACGCTCACATATTACGTTGAATAGGATCTTGCAGGCAACATTAAGCAGGGATATGAATCTGTAGTTTTGGCAGGACATAGGATCGCCTTTTTTGTAGATTGGGCATACGGAACTTTTTGACCAGTCGTCGGACATACTTTCCTCCTCCCACACTTGGTTGATGAGCTGGTGCATGCACCCTACCAGGACATCTCGTCCATACTTGAAGAGTTGCTTCCTCTACATAATGCCCATTAAGCAGTCGCTGAAGTGCTGCTTAAACACATCTACAATTCCCTGTGCTTGGGTGACTACGTTCCATTCGCTCTTTCTAAGTTGTAGAACTGGCGGGTGTTGGTGGCGGTGCTAGATTCTTCAAGATACCTGAGCTGAGGGGCTAAGGATGCTCTTTTCTTTCTTCGCAGGGTTTTTTTCTCGTTCCTTCTCTCTTCACGGTACTCCTCCCTTGCTGCTCTTGTTTTCCGTTGCAGCATTTGCATTCGTGCATTTTCCGTCTCCAGCTTCAATACCGCGCATTCTTTTTCCAGGGTCGTTGGTAGCCTATGGTGGTCTCAGCTGTCTTCTTAATGATGTCGCGATACTGGTTCCACTGGTCGTTGATGCTTGTGGCTGGGGGTACGGCAGAGAGTTTCTCGGTCAATTGCTCACTGTAGTATCTGGCTTTCTCAGATGTGCTAAGGCAGGCGATGTTGAATTTCTGCCTTTGGGCGGTCTTCATTTTCTTTTCGTTTGACAGTCGGGCTCTGAACTTTGTCACAACAAGAGAGAGAGTCCACGTTTGCACCTCGGAAGGTTCACACGACCAATATATTTGATGCGTGCCTTGCGTCATTTTGCACGTGGTCGATTTGGTTGGCGGGTCGACCATCTGGAGATCGCCAGATTGCTGTGAGTATCATTCGCCTGGGAAACCTAGTGCTACTTATCACCGTATTACTAGATGCAGCAAAGTCGATTAGTCGGGAGCCGTTCTCTGTTGTCGTTTCGTGGAGGATGTGCTTCCCAACTAATCCCCCAAAGATATTTTCTTTCCCGACTTTAGCATTGAAGTCTCCGAGTACGACTTTGGCATCGTAATCCGGACAGGCTCCGTATGCTCCGTCCAGGAGGAACTCCCCCTTGTTAGGCTCCTCAGCTTCATCGGTAGGGGTGTGTGCACATATTAGAATGATGTTTTGAAAGATAGCTTTGATGCGGATCACTGCCAGGCGATCGCTAATCGGCTCAAAATCGATGACTTTCGACCTGAGGCCATTTCCCACTACGAATCCGCATCCCAACATGTGCATTCTTTGATGACAGCTGTAATAAATGTCGCAATCTTTTCTTTTCGTTATTCCTTATCCTATCCATCGTATCTCCTGGATCGCAGTAAAGTCTGCCTTGTACCGCGAGAGGACAGATTCATGTTTTTGAGTAGCACCTGGCGTATAGAGTGCCCTTACATTTCAGGTGCATACTCGTAGGTCGTAGTCCATTTTCTTTTCGGGTCTGCTTGCCATTTGATGGGGTCATTATCCGAGGCTTCACACGTCTCTCTCATAATAGAGAAGAATACGAAAGATTTAGAAATCGCTCATTTTTAAGAATTTGTTTCCCCCTCTGGAAAAAGGTGACTTTTTAAGATATTTAGGTGACACTTGGAAACAAATATTATCGGAACGTCAAAATATAGTTGTTGCCTACTTATCAAGCCATGAACTATCAAAATTTTATCTCAGAAATTTCTAAATTTTTCCGATTTTATTTTTTGCTCCGGAAAAGTTGATTTTAAACCTTTTGGGTGACATTTGGAAAAAATGTTATCCAGATTTAGATAATGGGAAGCCTGAGTACTGACTGGCAAGTTTCATCATATTTAAATTAAATACTTAGATTAGCTTCAAAATGCATTGAAAGAAATAACAACAATGTTATAATTTCACTGTTTGAAACAACAACAAAAGACAAAACAGAGTCACGAAGGCAGGCACATGGTGGTCCTATGGGACACCGGGAACTTTCCCGGGGCGTTTTTTTTCAGGAAAAAGTTGAAATAAGCACTGCCTGGGCAACGAAGATCAAAGAACAAAAGTTGTGTCGATGATGTATTAAGAAAATTTGAGATTAAGAACTTTAATGTTATTTTTGACAAAATTATTATGGCTATTGAAAAGCGTTTTGCACAACATACAGATTTTTATGGAAACGTTAAATGCTTCGATCCACGAACGTTTAAAAAAATTGCCGAAAATGGTTTGCCAAATAACGCTTTGGACAAAATATGTGACTCCACCAATACAAAAGAAGAAGACGTACGTGATGAACTTTTGTCCCTTGCCCGTTTATTTCCTTCCATTGCTAAATAACGAAGAAGATTTACTTAGCAAAGTTAATGAATCAGCTCCTATTGTAGCTTGCAATTTTTGTGTTGGCTGTGTTTATAAATTAATAGTTGATTATAGAATGTTTTCTTTGGAATGTAAAAATTTATTCAAAAGGACTTTCTCTAAATTAAAATTATAAAGAATAGATTAATATCAACCATGGGCAAAGAAAATTTGGAGGCATATATGTTAATATATCGTAAAACTAGCTGACCCGGAGAACTTCGTGCCGCCTAAGTTCATTTGTGTTAAGAAAATAATAATTCTGAGCATGCACAATGCTGTTTCATGTAATGCGGTCGATTAAAATTCTTTATTCTAAAGTTTTATTAAATACAATAAAAATAAATTAATTAACAATGTCTATGTTTTTTCAATCAAATCAAAATGATTGGCGTGTCGGCCAGCCTTACGCTTTTTTACTGAAGTTCCTTATGGTACACAATATTTTTAGTTTTATTTTCGGGTGCGTACACGTACAAGGCGGTAGGTTTGCCGATACGTGACCAAGCCACATATAATTGACCATGTGAGAAACATGGGAATTCGAGATTGATGCCACAAACATCCAGTAATGGATGTTTATGGCATCAATGCGACTTATTGATTGTCATAGCAAAAGCAAAAGCGAGACGCACCGGAAATTGAAGACGCTTAAACACGAATGGCAAATCGTTCGGAATAAGGGGAGCCCGTGGAATGAAATAATCTTCGCCTTTTAATTTTCCCCGCAAAATCGTGGCTTGAATTAGATTTGATTTGATGTTCTTCACAATCAAACGCTTTCCGTTACAAAGTTTTGGTGCATTGAGGTTGCGCAGCAAAATTATAACTGAGCCGATTTTCAACCTAAAATATCCAAAGGATTCAAAAATTCCTTGGGATCTTTGGTGGCGTCGTTTTTATCCATCACGGAGTCCACCGACGTGAATAAATGTAACTCACCAGTGATTTGATTTTGAATGACAAAATGCAAATGATCGGCATGCTTGATTTTTGCAGCCAAAATCGCTCGTGAACTCAGCCAATCATGGTTCATTTTTTTTATTTTTTTTTTTTTTTATTTTATTTGACCGCACGCAATAGCAAGTACCTACAATTCAATTTGAATGACGAAACGAAAAGAACAACTCATATTCCTTCCTGAGGCCAACACGAATCCACCAATCCCAAAATCTTGAAAATCAAACGATGTTCCAGGGTTACCAATTTTCCTGAAAATTTTCTTGAATTTTCATCCAGAGTATATCCTATATGCATTTCCTAGGGCCAAGAGTTCTAAATCATGAACAGATTTTCCTCTATTATCCTATGACCTTTCTTGAGCCAATACGAATTTATCAAGCTCTAAATATTGAAAATCGAAGTAACCATATTCTCGAGATATGCACTAAAAAAAGAGGATGATCCCTGATTTCCAATTTTTTTGGAAATTTTTCGGGATTTGCCTACAGTGTCCTATGTCCTTTCTTGGATCAATACGAATTCATAAAGCACAAAATCATGAATATCGAAACATCCGTTCTCGAGTTATGCGTTCACACACGGACGAAATTTCTCTTTTATGATATCCTTCAAGAAATCAAGAAATGTACCATTGTAGAAAAACTATGTGAAAGTAGTTCCGAATACAGTATACTTTTACAGTTATATAATATGAATTCCTATTAAGATACGAGGACGGGTCAATAAGTCCGTGACTTTTGGAATAAAACAGATTTTTTGATAAAAAAATAATTTTATTTTTCAACGTAGTGTCCCTTGAGCTCTATACACTTTGTCCAACGCTTCTCCAATTTTTCTATCCCTTCCAAAAAATATGATTTGTCGAGGTATTCAAAATAGGCCTTTGTTTGCGAGATGACTTCATCATTGGAGTCAAATCTTTTTCCACCAAGCCATTTCTTCAGGTTTGGGAACAAGAAGTAGTCGCTCGGAGCCAAATCTGGAGAATAGGGTGGATGAGGGAGCAATTCATAGCCCAATTCATGGATTTTTGCCATGGCAACTGCACATGTGTGCACCCTTGCATTGTCTTAGTGGAAAAGAACTTTTTTCTTGGCCAAATGAGGTCGGTTTTTTTCAAATCGTCATTGAATCGGTCCAATAAGTTGGCATAATATTCCCCATTGATTGTTCTTCCCTTTTGAAGGTAGTCAATGTGGATTATCCCGCGTGCATCCCAAAAAACAGTCGCCATAACTTTATTGGCTGACAAACCCACCTTGGCCTTCTTTGGCTCCGATTCACCATTAGAAACCCTCTGTTTTGACTGTTGTTTGGTCTCTGGTGTGTTGTGATGGATCCATGTTTCGTCCACGGTTACAAAACGGCACAAAAACTACTCCATATTGCGATTGAACAACGCCAAGCCTTCCTGTGAAGTTGTTACACGATTGCGTTTTTGGTCGACTGTGAGCAAACGCGGCACCCATCTTGCGGAAAGCTTTCTCATGCCCAAGTGATCATTCAACATTGAAACCACTGAGCCATGCGAGATCCCTACGGCTTCCGCAATCTCTCGCACTTTCAATCTTCGGTCGGCCAACACCATATCGTGAATTTTTTCGATTGTTTCGGGTGTAGAGACCTCAACTGGGCGTCCAGGACGTTCGGCATCTTCAGTGCTTGTACGGCCACAACGAAATTCAGTAAACCACTTTTTTACCATTGAAATCGATGGTGCAGAGTCCCCATAGTATTTATCAAGCTTAGCCTTGGTCTCGGTAATGGTTTTTTTTCGCAAGAAATAATGCTTAATAAGCACACGAAATTCACTTTTTTCCATTTTCTCCTCAAATTAGTGAATAGTCTGATAAAAATAGCTGTCAAACACAAACTAACTGACGCAGCAAGCTTAAATTTTGACAGGAGTCAACTGACAGATGCCTGTTGACAGGAGCAGTGTTGCTGTTTGAGTAAAGAGGTCAGAAGTCAAAATTCACGGACTTATTGACCCGCCCTCGTATATGTGTAATTATGAACCTATATTTGTTAATAAAATTAATTTTTGAATAATTTTTGGCATAATTGTTTTTAAAATGGATTTTTTATTTCAAAAAAAGGAGAAGGGGCGTATTTTATTTTAAATCCCGGTAGCAAATTTGCTTCCACCACGCGCCTGCACGAAGGTGCCGTGAAATAATGTGCGCCAAGCTTTTCATTGATGAATTTTAAATATGAATTCCATTTGTAATACATTGTAATAATGTAGAATTGTTTTTTTTCAAATGGAAATAACATCGAACGAAATGGAAATAACATCGAAAAAAATTTCCTTGTGGACTGACTGAAAATAAGGCCGAATACTGATCGACATTATTACTTTTTTTGTAGGAAATAGAGTCGACTAAAAAAATTCGATTGATTTCCCTTTTTTTGGAAATAAAATCTATTCGACCTTATTGCCTTCTACCTTATCTATCTTATAGCACTGTTTTATACATTTTCTTTGTGCTTCAAACTAAATCAAACCCTCATTTTCCTTACCAACAAACTGCTGAGATACCGTACTCTATCTGTTCAGTCTGAACACTCGTCTTATCCTACATCTTTTTACTATTAAAAAAAACACGAAAGAAACCAAGACTTAGGATGAGGCCGAAACGAGACTGCATATTAAAATTTGTACAAGAAAATAGGGAGACCAAGATCGAGACGAGACTTGAATGTTAGGCGAGAACGAGAAGAGACTGAAATTTTTCGATTTTGACGAGACCGATATGAAACTAACAAAAGTCTCGGCTGGTCTCGTTTCGTTGCCAGCCCTACCAATGGAAAACCACAAAAGTTTATCCATCACTGGCTTAGTGAAATTATTAGGGCAGACAATTACAAAAGTAAAAAAATCGAACGCCGTTTATTCGCAGAAAATAGTACAAATGTTTTTGAAACCAAAAAATTTAAGGTATAGTTTTTTTTTTCAATCGGCAAACCTATATCAAAATATTTTAAACAACGTGTTAATAAGTACGAAACTTGTACACATTTTGACCTATAAATAAATAAATATATATCGGAAATTAAAAGCAGTTGCACGTTTGCTTTCATAAATCTTGTCAAAAAATTATCAACATGGCCGATTGACGATTTTCAACTGAACAACATCGTAAATAAGTCGTCATTAAAATTAAAATTCTATCGCCTTTCCAATAATAATTTCGAAATATATGTACATACATATCTCAACAGCTATACAACAATCCACACGAGTTGTCCATTAACGATTGTCCTTTCAAAACTAATTCAGCTTCCTGAGAATACCAGACCCATTCTCCAAAGAAGCTTTATTTACTAGATATGTACGTATAGTGTTTAGACATATGAAACCAAAACAAAACAAAATAAACATTTGAATTTGTTGTTCACCATGTCACAGAGGTACGAGTATGTGCTTGTGAATGGCCTGGTTCAAAAGAATGTCCTTGGGCTAATAGACGTATTGTGTTTTTGTTTTTCACATACATACATTTTAGGATATGTGGTAGGGTATAAGGGTCGAAGTTTTGAGAACACACGTTAAGTTGGAAAACTATACTACTGAAGAAAAAGACGCGACAAGTTCACTCACTCTCATATATGTATGTATTATAACATACACTTGCAATTATATTCCGATACCTAGTTATATGCAGGATAGTATGTAATAGATTCCAACAATCAACTACCAATTATATAGTATGTACCTATACAGACATAAAAAGTAACACCAAATAAATAAATTATTAGCTCAATAATAGTCTAATCAATATTTTGTTGTAACTATGTATTTACAATTAGATTGAGTTCTTTACTTTCCCTATAGCTGTCCATAATTCCATCATGTGTTTGTCGGTAACCTGTAGATTTTTTGTATGACACCAGTTCAATACTTTTAAGGACACACAAAATTTTAAATAAAATAAATAAGGAATAAAGAAAGTTTATTCAAATTTTGACCCTACGAATACACAAACTATTATTTTTTATAATAAATATAGGTTGGTTAGGTATAAGTTTGAAGGTATGAAGAGAAGAGGAAAAAGGAAAACCCATTAATATGTATTTTTTTACCTTCGGGAATTATGCTTAAATCCTGGAAGCTCGATTGATTATTCGGTTTCTTTTTTCTAGTAATTTTTATTTGTGATTCAAATATCAATATATTCTTTTATAGAAGCTCACGTCACCTTGTTGCTTTTTTTTTTTTTAATTTTTCTAAACTAAGAAAATAAGGATAAATGTAATCAGCAGCACGATTTGTTTTGAAAGTAAAACATCAAAATCACCAACACGCGCTGCAATTGAATTTTAAATGCAAAATTAATGATATCACTCTTGACGTTCGGACAGAAACACTTTAATTCTGCATTTTTTTTTTGTAAATCGGATATATAGTCAGGACGGAATGGGGACACATAACATTTTATAGAACAAGACGCACCGTATAAAATAGACTTCGCACTCGAACGGATTAACTTGCCGACTAAACTAAAACTAAGCTCTATAAATTTCAGTTCTATTTTTTTTTAAATTGGTTCAAATAGACAACGCGGAAAATACACATTAAGGGTAACACAACTATGAACTAGCAAGCAGCTCCTTCATTTGTTGACTCCTTCAACCTCACGAATGGAATAGTAAAACCGATGAAAAACCAATACAATATTTATTTATTTTTTTTTCAAATATGAATGTATCTACCACCACACAAAAGAACGAGAAGCGAGCTCCACCAACAAAATGGGTCAGGTGGAATTTCTATACTATATGCTCCTCGTTTAGCGCTGGTGGGGAGATGGGGACAAATAGTGGATGACCACAACTGACGCACTGCCAACACTTGCTGGGGGCCCTTAAGTTATGGGGCTCCTGTTTTATACTTAAATTGGATATGTGGGACTTTTCGTCAATTAGAATGAAACAACATTTAATTGGTGATTTTGTTATTGAATGTGTCAACGCATTAACACAAATCGTTTACTTTATCGACAGGCCTATGTATGTATTGTGTATGAAATATGACAGCGTTTAAATGCTTACTTTGGCACACTGTGAAGGATCCCAGAGGTTTAATTTTTAACTTCTTTCCCGCATATATCCAGCTGATTGTGCAAAATACTCATTGTGACATTCATTGTGTGGAACGTAGCGCCATCTTGATTCCATATAGTTCAATTCGTTAACATTAATCTGTAGAGCTTGTTGATGACTTGAGTATCTCACCAATGTCCTTTGGATGAAGATCGAATGAATAACTCCAAGACAGATTCCACAATAAAGTATTTGATTAGTATCAAATGACAGTTGTCAGAGTAAGAATCAAAACCAGAAGCATGCACACACTTGAACCTACTAATGCCATTTTCATTTGGCAATCCGGATCCGGGATATCTCTCCCATTCGGGATCCCAGCTGACATGTTTTTGATTGTTACCCGGGTTACATGAGTGGATTGGGGAATCGAATCGAATGCGAATTGAGATTTAGATTAAGGTATGTTGCCTCGCGTGGTCGATAGATTGAATTAAAATGAAATCGAAGTAACAGTCTGACTTTACACAAAATATAATGTATATTTATAAAATAAACAACAAAAACATGCCACAAAAAAATCCAAAGAAAACGGAAACCATCTGAACACAAAAAAAAATCATTATTATTGCACACACATTACACAAAGAATCAGATGTGAATTCGATTCTTCAATTCCTTGATTCAGGTATACATATATATTTTCAATATCATATATATTTTCAATCCAATCCAGCTCGTCCACTGGGATCGGATCGAGTAATCCGTTTTAATTCGATTCAAGTATAGAAGGACCTAAAACCTGATCCAATATAGATTAAATTCTCCATATAAACGTAGTATGGTTAGTTTAGTAACGTGATTATACCTATATGAAAATAATCAAAATCAAAAATAATTTTTGATTCACAATTAGGATACAAAAAATGATAACTGTATAGTTTGACGTTTAAGAATATGAATGTGTGAGTGTTTCTGATTTTGATTCTGGGCCCCAGCACATAACCTAATACAATGGAGTTTTGTCGATACAATCGAGAACTGTTTTGGTTCAATCGAGGGTCTTCGATTGTATCGTTAGACAAAACTCTATTGAACCCAAATAGGTGATTCCAATTCTCGAGTGTATTGACTAAACTTGATTGTATCAATTTACGTGCTGGGACCCCAGATTTCAAATAGCGGAATCAAATTTATTTTATTTTCATAAGCAGAACTGTGATTTTTTCCCAAGTGAGCACCTTTAATAGAACACTTTACTTTACCGGATTGCAAATAAAAACGACATAAATGTCAAACTCGAATTAAACGTTTTGTCGGTCATGATAAACAAAAACTGATAGGTCTGATTCACACTCTGCCAATTGGCACAAATTGGCTAAATTTCTGCCAAAACCTTTTTGGCAGAAGAGAGCGCTCTTGAGGGAGTAAAATATTCCCCTTCCTGGCAATTTCTTGACAACTCCTGTCCAATAAATTTTTGTAGGAGGCAATTTGTGGGCAGAACATTTACAATTGTCAGACTGACGTTTGTCATAAACGAAAAAAAAAAACGTTTCGTAGTTGGTGTGTAAAAATATTTGTTGAACAAATAAATTAATTTAGAAACACTAAAATACAAAATAATTAGTTTGAAGAGAAAAAAATGTGAATTTACAGCAAATAAAGAAATAAAAAAAACAAATGTGTTGACGTTTAAAAATTGGTAGAAAATTGTGCTCAAGCTGTTCCAGACTTTTTCGGACTTTATTTCTCAATGAGAGAATTTTATCCCCACTCTTCAAGTTTTAACAATCTGCCAATTTCTGCCCAAAAAAGTCTGGGTCAGACCTAATAATATGCTAGTTCAGATTCCCCTTCATATGATCAGCTGTTTGCTCAGTTAAATTTTTCAGTTTTGTGGTCAAATAATAAAGGAACACAATTTTGTATTACATTCTTAATTTTCGATGGAGGGAAGTTTGGGAGATTACAGTTTTCTGGGCTGGCCAAATAACATATGTATGTGTGTGCTTTTTAAATTACTCGTTTTACACATCCACTCACCGGACCGGAGAGTTCTTCCGGATTACCAATCGAAAACGATATTATTATGGTTGGTTTGCTACATGGTTAATTTCCTACTGGAAGGAAATTTACCATGTATAAAAAAACTCACAAATGACAGACACTTGTTTGCCGGAACAAAAATTCGTTTCGAATTTGTAATCTACAAAAAAAAATGGCCGACCTTACTCTACGTTTGTGAGTACGTTGACTATCCAATTTTAAATAATAGGTAAGTTATAAAATTGAATTAACCTGTGTGTGAGATGACATTGTTGAAATGGCCGTTGAGGATTAATTGGATGGTTGGAGATAATTTCAGTTTGGAGAAGTTTGCCGTGTGGCTCATATAGTACGAAGGTTCTTTTGGAATATTTTATTTGGGCCAAATAAAATATGTTAGTTATCGAATTAATGATGGTGATGGTAATCGCCTCATCGTCATCGCTTTTAAAGAATTGCGGAATTAACTCCTCGTTTCTGCTGCATATTTTCACGAACAGTGGAAATGTTTTCAGCTGAACTTGCGGGCGTCTGATATCAGAAGTGACCAGACCACTGTTTAGAATGAAAATGGTTCTTATACCTTGAAGGTCATCGCCAAGGTGAAATTTTTTTTTTAAATACCAACCAATTCAAATAAATTGCACTCGGGCCACAAAAAATCTATTTCAACCATATTGTTCCCCAACTTGTTGTTTTAATTCGCCTAACCATTTTTTTGACCATCCATCCACCTTATGGTATTTTTTATGTTTTGTTTGTTGGTACTTTATTAGTTGAGCCGCGGCATCGTTTGCCATTCACTTATTCCCATACACAAGTATGCAGCCTGCGCTGTTGTCGCTTATATCTTCCTCCTTTATGTGCTTTTATTCTCATTTTATACGCGATGATATTAACTTCGTTTTTGATTGTAAGGATAAGCGTGTTAAGAATTAAGAATATATCAGGTTGATAAATCGTGTTTGTGTGGTTAGTAGCTATTAGCTACTCGTATTTTTCTAGATTTAGTCTCTTTCTATGGCAGTTGGAGTGCTAATGCCACAGGATATGTATGCGAAGGATTCAAGTTTTATTGGTGGGACTAATGTTATTGAGAAAAGAATTTTAATTAAACGCTACCTCTAAATAAGTGTTCTTCATCATTAAACGACCGATTTAAATTTTCTCCAGCTACTTCAATTTAATAAATAAATGTATGTTATATCGTCTTAGTTCAATAAAAAATCTATATATTCATATAAGTTTTTTATTTTTATTGTCATCAGAGCAATTTTTTTTGCCCGCCATTTTGGTTGTTGATGACATTTGCCACTTAAAATTTGACAGTCATGTAAATAGTCGTCAATTATACTGAAGTTTGTCCGAAGGAGAAGATTTGACTGCAAAGTCTGAATCTAATACAATTGCATTGCAAGCGAAGTTTTCTAATGAAAGGAATGTCAAGTTTTGATTGATTGAAACAGATTTATTTGCGTGTTTTTCATTAGGTGTGATTGTTATCTTGTCAATTCGTAAAAACTGTCAACACACCAAGCCGACAAATTTTTTCTGCTATTTCCTTGTTACTACGTTTATATATAGAATTGAATCGGCATTGAATTAGGATTTTGGTCGTTGTATACTTGAATTGGATTAAAATCGGATTACTCGAACCGATCCCACTAGATCGATCGAATTGAAAATACATATATACATATGTAAGTACACCTGAATCGAGGAATTGAAGAATCGAATTCACATCTGATTTTTGGTGTGTGTGTACAACAATAGTGTTTTTTTTTGTGTTCACAGGGTTTCCATTTTCTCCATTTCCATTTTTCTGTTGCATGTTTTTGTTGTTTATTCTGTAAACTCAGATCGATTCCATTTTAATTCAATCTCTCGATCCCGTAAAACCATATACCTGAATTGAAATCTCAATTTAGATTCGATTCAATCCACTCATATACCCGGGGTATGTATTAGTGATGGGCGCATTGAAAGAAATGAGAACTCGAGCGAGGACTTCATTATACTGGACTATAATGAAATCTTCATATTGAAAACTAAAACAAACAGGAGTAAAGACAGAAACGCAGTAAGGAAAACTCAAATAATCGAGAAGTGAAAAATTTTAATATTTATGCCCCGCAAAAATGCACACCCGATGTAACAAAAGCTTTGTTCAGTGACGTGTCCTGAATTGTTCCGACTGAAATGGTTTTACTATTCTGTGAGGAATCTTAATTTTCTAAAATTGAGCAGAAAACAGGATTTGGAACGGGATCTTGTGACCTGAGTTCTGACTAAAATCAAACTAAAAATAATCACGAAAACTGTCAAATTTATGTGTTTTTTTTCTTGAGTTTATTTGGTAGTTTGTTTACTTTTTTGTTTGTGGTTAGAGTTATGGTATTTTCGATTGGTCGTCCAGAACTGTTATGAATCCCACAAAATGACAGTTGCTACTTTAATGGCCTTTTCAATTGGCCGTCCGGAACACGATCCCCCAATAAAACAGCCGTAAACAATTTGACTGATTCTGAATTATATGTATCACTGTATTTGTGAAAATTAAATTAAAAGAAATCCACATCGGCTAAAAAGAATTTCCAAAACACTTGATTTCAATTTAGATACACATTTTCTTGTATCAATAATAATTATAACTTGCTTTTTTTATGTTATTTTACCAGAAAATGAGTTTAAATTCAATAAACACAACGAAATTACACAACAAATCAAGCCGTTTATTTTGACATTTTAATTGTGTAAGTGTATTAGTGATTCTGTTTTCGATTCTGAAATGAAATCCAGAATCGTTTTCTGTTCTGTTTAGAGTAACAACTGTCATTTTGTGGGGGTCAGAACAGTTCTGGACGGCCAATCGAAAAGGCCATAAGCATAACAGAAAACGATTCTGGATTTCAACTCAGAATCGAAAACAAAATGACTTATACACTCACATAATTAAAATGTCAAAGTCATCTGGTTTTATTTATTTATTTTATTCAATCAAATCTTTTACAATGGGTTTTTCACCTATAATAAGTAGTAAAAGGTAAGGGAAAAATTAATTAATTTTAAATTACAATTTATATTTATAAAATCAAAGTAGAAAAAAAACTGACACTCACAAATAATATGTATTATTTTTAAATTACTTTACTTTTTCCTCTTGTTAAGTTAAATAATTTTATTTCTTTAATTTAAAAAATTGACGTTACGAAGTTTCTACAAGTAAATCTCGGTTGCAATAACATAAAGGCCCGAGACGAGTTAGCGAATTGTATTTTGTCATAGAGGTATGATGATTCTTTGCTGATTATAAATTCAATTAAGCGGCGAATACTTCAATACAAAATAGATAGATAAAGAATACTATTTTACACAAAAATGCATGCTCAAGAAATAATTAGTCTTAAAGAGGTTAATGTAATTTTCGTCATTTTTCATCTGCACCATAATTTGATCCATTCAGGTAGAGAGTTTTCAATTTTTTTTTTTACTATTTCGCCCAATTTGCTTAGGAAAATTATGCAAGACTGGATCGCACGTACTTGCTCCCAGGTTCGATCACATTATATGCATATTCTTAACAGAAACGGCTTAATGTATTTTTAAAGTTGTTTTTCACTTAATGTTTATATATAAGAATACTTAATTTTTTTCTAAAAAAAATTGGTATGAACATTTTAAGTATTTAATTATATAAATTCAAAAGCAAAATTTCAGAAAAATCGTCAAAAAACAGGTTTTGAAAATTTTGAATGCAGTATTATTTAGAATTTGAAGGAGTTCCTGTATAAATTTTTTTATCAAGATCCTTTGAACCGTTTATGAGAAAGTCGAAAATCAATAAAATGGTCGTATAGGAGGTACCGTTAATAACAAAATATTCAAAAATATTTTTCGGCTAAAATGTAAACCATACCCAAAGTAGTACACACACCAATCGTTAGAGCCGTTTTCGAGATAATTAAGATGGTAGACAAATTTGTATGGCAAGTACCGTTATTTTTGGGGCTAAAACAACGATTCAAAAATCTATTTTGGACAATCACCTAAAACGCTTAAGTACCAAGTTTGAACAAAATCGGTTCAGCCGTTTAGGCTGTAGATCGTTCTACAGACAGACAGGCAGACGGAATTGCCGGACCCACTTTTTTGGTGTTCCCTATCATCGTAATGGATTAAAATCTCGAGTTCGATTTTTTTCCAAATACAAAACTTGCCCTATAGTACCTACATACATCGCAAGTAAAATAAAATGCACGATCACATTATATGCAAAAAAATTCTTAATTGAAACAGCTAAATGTATTTTTAAAATCGTTTTTCACTTAAATTTGTATATGTATATAAAAATTCTTAAATTAAAAAAAAATGGTATGGAAATTTTAAATATTTACTAATATAAATTTAAAAACAAAATTTCAGAAAAAATACTCCACCCATTGTCGAAATATTGAATTTTCAAAAAAAAAAATATTTTTTTTCAAAAATCCAAAAAAAAACTATTTTTAGAAAATTTTGAATTGCAGTATTATTTAAAATTTGAAGGAGTTCAATAAAATGGTTGTATGGCAAGTACCATTAATAACAAAATATTTTAAATTTTGTTGGCTCAAATTTTGTAAAAATCGTTAGAGCCGTTTTCGAGATAATTAAGATGTTAAAAAAAATTGTATGGCAAGTACCCTTATTTTTAGGGCTAAAACAACGATTCAAAAATCTATTTTGGACAATCACCTAAAACGCCTAAGCACCACGTTTGAACCAAATCGGTTCAGCCGTTTGAGATGTAGATCGTTCTACAGACAGCCAGACATACGGAATTGCCGGACCTACTTTTTTGCTGTTCTCTATCATCGTAATGTCAACTTTGATTAAAATATCGAGTTCGTTTTCTTTTCCAAATGTAAATCTTGCCCTGCAGTACCTACATATAACGCAAGTAAAAAGGAAAATAGGGCAAATTTTCTTCAAAAAACTAAATATGTACCTAAACGCTAAGAACATGTGATTGTCAGATTTGTCAAAAAAAATTATAGCAGACTTATAGGAAGACATTATAGTGTGTACCTTGTCTTACTTTCATGTTCTTGTTTTATATTGGTTCCGCTTAAAGATTAATTCATATTCGGCTTCTTTTGTTTAATTGCAAGATCGACACGCTTTTTATATAAACCCCTTTGAAAGTGTCAAGGCGGTTGACCAGGCATTCGTTGCGCGGTGCCAATGCTGGGATGCTGTCAATGCAGTGACGAATAGGTTCTAAACACTTTGCCAACGAATACCAATGACATTCACAAAGTCATTTTACGGTCATTGAAATGGGTGAATACATGGACCTATAAATTCAAGTCAAGGTATGTGTCAACGCTCCCGTCAACGCATTGACAATATTTTTGGTTGACAATCACATGACGTGATAAAATTAGGACGTATGTATTTTGACGTCATTTTACGTCAGAGTCATCGCGATGTCCTAGAAAAGAACTTAATTGTAACATTTTTCATAAATAGGTTTGAAAGTGTTCAAAGTGATTGCAATAACATTGTAATAGTTTGAAGTTTTTCCAGGAAACCGTCATGTTTTCAAAACATTCCCCTATATTGGGCATACATATGAATACATTTATCTAGTTAATGATTCCAAAAATCCAGATACTTTATAAAATATTACATTACAAATTTGTTCAAGCAAATGTATTTTTATTAATAACAAAATCAAAGAAAAATTGATTTTTTAACGCTGCTGACATACTGTTCACACTGTTCCGTTGAAAGTGTATTATGGGTATTAGGGTATTAATAAATAGATATTTTATATCTTCAATGCCTATTCACGATTTAACCTTGAACTACAAAAACAAGTTCGTGGGATCCAATATTCTAGTTGACGAATTACTAGCTGTTTATGTAGCTATTGTTCAGATATGTATATGTATTTGTAGGTTCTCTTTCACAAAGGACTTCGAAAAAAAAATTTAATTCTACAGATGCCAAATGCTATATGATATTTCCTATACGTGATAGAAATATAAAACATATTTTCTATACATACATTTGTAGTTTTATTAAGTTTTATTACCACCTATGTACATACTCGTAAATATACGTTATTATTTCGTTCTTAAATGTTGGAACTTGGGATAGCATTCACTCACGAAACAAAATATGGAAACTTTCGCTTTTGTAATTTTTGATGAATGGCTATGCAACGTATGGTCGTATGGTATATGATGTATTAGTAATTCATAATATACATAAGTTATATACTTTTTGACTTAATTGCATTCCTAAAATAGCTCGAATGACAATACATTTTTCATAAAGGATAAAACAAAATTACGATAGGGCAAAAGCAAAATGAATTTAACACATATGTACGAGTATAAAAGTAACAGACGATATAGCAATTGTAACGAGTAAACTAGAAATTCCCAAGTCACCATTGAAATAATTGTTTTACTCAAGCGGACTACCATATGTTTGGATATGGCGATATTTTGGTTTTGTTTTTGTAATGTAAGATAATGGGAAATATTAATAAATGTTTACTAAAGCGATGCTTATAGTTATTTTATTACTTTAGTAAATCCAGAGGACTAAACATGTGGTCTAACTTTAAACATGGCAGCTTAAGCCAAATGTTAAATATTATTTTTTTACGAAGTCAAAATTCCGTGGTATACATATTTGAAGCGAAAATATAAAATATTTAGGCTTATTCTGCCACATCTGTTATCCTGCTATGAATTTTCTCTTATGATGCATAACAGATCTTCACCATAAAATATATTTTATAATTGGTATTCAGGAGTTCGATCTTTTATAAAAGTCTGTTATGGAACTTCGAAAAAGAAACATTTATGCGAACAGACCTAAAATCTGCTATCAAATTATCAGCTGTAGTAAATAAAAATTCTCGGCAGTCGGCACTGACGAAAAACAATAAATTAACCTGTGGAATGATAGTATTTTGTTTCGCGAAGATAAATTTTTGTTTTCTGTAATTTTTCCATAACAGTTCCTGAATTTAATATATCCATTATAAAAAGATGTACAAAATACACACCGGTAAGATAAGCGACTAATTTCTTATGTTTCACCCATCAAATGTGTTCTGTGCTTTAGTGTATTGAAATAATTTAGTTTTCAAATTATTTACATATTTCAGTTTGTTATTATGCATTTTAATTATTTTTTGTTATATCTGTCTCTTTTTAAGAACAATTCATTAACGAATAAAAAGTTTTTTCATAAAAGATTTTTTGACAGCTTAAACTTTTGTATGAAAATTCATAACAGAATAACAGAATAAAAGAATAAAAGATCTCGCCGAATAGACCCAATTACTATCAGGAACGATCATTTTTAATTATGTACATATACTTTAATAATTCCTTACCTATTTATACGCCCCGTTTTTACTTGCGATAAACACATGTAGGATTTTGATGAAACTCATTGACATTACGATAATAGATGAGAGGAAAAAGTGGTAGCCGCAGGTTCTTCTACATTTTAAACTGCTGAAGCGATTTTTTTCTCACAATGGCCTTTTTGATTGGTTTTTCGGAAGGCTTCCGAATGCTTTTAAAAATGTTCTATTGGTATCAAATCACAGTTCTTCTCCTGGATAGAAGAGAAATTTCCTTCTGGATCTGTAGTCAGAATCAAAACCAGAAGCACGCACACACTCACACATTAAATGGCAAACTCGAATTCAATATCAACAACATTGACGTGTAGGGATGAACGATGTTGAAAAACATGGATCATCCATGTAATATCGCAAATACAATATCGATATCAGAAATTATAGAATCAGAAATATCGTTTTAATAATTTTTTTTGAAGTTTTTTTTTCAAAAATAATTGCAGTTTCAAAAATCTGTACTTGGATAAATAAATGTGATTTAACGGTTAATCCCTTAAAGACTGAGCTGGTCTTCTTCACAAATAGAAGGAAAAACACCCACAAGTACCCACAATAGTTGAGATACCACACAATATCTCAGAGCAAACCAAATAGATAGATAGATAGATGGATAGATAATTTCTTTATTTAAAAAAAAAAAAAAATTATTTACAATATTTGTTTCTTTAAGATTAAGGACATGGCAATTGCCGTCTGCCTGAACGACATTTCATAACACAATACAGATAGATAAAGAAGCTAAATTTAAATTTTAAGAATTACATATATAAGTTAAATAATTATTAAGCATTTAATTTAATAAGGTCACAAGTGTGTTTTCAACAATTTTGAGATTATTTGAAACACAATTATAATAGGTATCAATTTTGAAATGAATTGATACACAAAAAAGATTATAACAATTTTATAATGATTTGAAAAAATAAGATTTATCAATTTTGGAATGATTTGAAACACAAAATAATGATTTATCAATTTTATAATGATTTGAAACATAAAAAGTTGTAAGTGCTTAGATACATTGCTTGAAACTTAAACTGCAATAACTGGTTGAATTTATTTAGGGCTACAAAAAACGATTGCGGTAATTTAGAGCATGTAGCATGCATATGCAGTATCTATACACTGTTAACCATCCGAGAGCTCCATTAAGTATATCATAAAGTCGAGTCCGGGGCAGATAGCTTTCTTCAAAATGCAGCCGACGAATATCTTGAAGTAGAGGACACGTTGCAAAGAAGTGGGTGATGTCTTCAGGTTTTCTTGTGTTACATAGACTGCAGATTTGTGTGAGAACAGTTCGATGCGGTATAGAGTTAAGATTCAGGATTTCGACTCGGGGTCTAAATATATAATTAATTGCTTCAGAAGAAGCTGAAATAATTAGCTTGCGATGGTATTTGGTGGTCGAGGTTTTTATACACATTTCTTGATACTGTTATTGAGGCCCTTGATAAATGATGAGTGAAAATATTTTCATCAATCCTGGCGATAATATCACATAACATAGTGTGCCATTCACTCAAATTGGACTCCATAAAAGATACATTACTGGCATTAGAAAGAGCTAGCTGGTTCCATTCCTTAAACGGGGATTCATTTACTTGAATGAACCTTGTCATAATGGACTTGTGAAAGCTTCTATCATCCCTCTTCATAACTTTCAATATGTAGTCTGAATTAATTTTTAGGTTTTTTATGTTAAACCAGACTCCACATATATAGCATAATTCGGAGTCGAGGAAGGCAATCTAAACAAACGTTTGAAGAAATATCTTTGTACAGCTTCAAAATCCTCGAGTTGCAACTATCCAAAAATTTGGGTACCGTAGCATATGTATACAGCAGTTGACTGTGGCTTGTTTAAGACACGATATTTAGATGCATGATCAATTTTTTGGTTAGAGAAAAAGATTGGCCACATTACATTTAAAGCTAATTTGGCTTCCTTGCTTTTCTCTTTCACGTGCTTCGAAATATTCAGATTGTAAGTCAGCAAGACTCCGAGATATTTGAAATCATGATAGGGACCAATTTTCCTCTGGGAGCCTTCTTCTCTGACGTGGTTCAAATATCATTACTTTTGTCTTGTTAGTATTGACGCACAGACTCCAGGATTCGCAAAATATTATAAGTTTGTTGATTTGCAGCTGAAGGGTAAATGGATTGTCAGCCAGTAAAACTAAATCATCGGCGTAGAGCAAAACCTTGACTTGTATACTGGCAAAGAGCATTCCTCCCGGAAGTACATCACCCACGTCATCAATGAATAAGGCGAATAATATCGGACTTAATATACATCCTTGGAGGACACCTGTTGTCGTTTTAAACCATTCAGAGAATTCAGCTCCGTCCCACACTGATGCAGTAGATGAGGCAAGAAAGTTGAAATAAAACATTAAGAATTTAGGAAAAATTCCTAACGATGACAATTTGTACATCAAGGCATTTCTATTTATCTTGTCAAAGGCTGCTTTGAAATCCACAAAACATGCATATAATTTCTTTTTCTGCTCAATTGATCTCCTGGCAATACTCGTGAGAGCGAATATATGGTCTTGCGTTGAGAATCCTGATCGGAACCCTGCTTGGAACATGCTGAGTCGGTTGTTGTTCTCGATCCATTCCGTCAATCTTACATAAAGAATTGAAGTAAGGAACTTTCTTAACGAGTTGAGAATCGAGATTCCTCTATAGTTCTCCGGCAAGTTAGAATCTCCTTTTTTAAAAATTGCGAAAATAACCGCTTTGTTGAAGTTGCTTGGAACAAATGAGTCTTCATAAAGTTTGTTGAAATATGCCAGTAGATGATTTTTAAACTGTTCCGTACTATTCTTGTAGAACTCGACCGGGATGACATCTATGCCGGGTGCCTTGTTATTTTTCATCTTACACAGAGTAGTTTCGAGCTCAGGTAGAGTAATTGGATTATTCAGTTCGCAGATAGTGATATTGGGTTGTGCGTAATAGAAAACCTGGTGATTCTCATCAGCCGACAAAACAGTTTTAAAATGAGCTGCAAGTGTCTCAACTTCGAGCGTAGACATATGGCTTCTACCACGCCCACCCAGCTCACGAACATTGCTCCAAAAAGTTTGAGTTTTTAGGGTTTGCCAGCTTGTTGAGGTAGTCAACTTTTTTTTAATGGCACAAAGTCTTTTGGAGTCGTTATTAATATGAAGGTAGATGTTTTTAAAAATTAAAGCATTTGTTGATCTGAACAGCTTAAGATAAACAAATAAAAGCTTACGGAGTTTCGCACACTCATTATCAAACCATTTGTTTTTTGGTGTACAAGCGTGGTTACGGCTGTTATTATTGTGGACAGATGGGACTGAGGCTTTGATAACTCTTGCAATATGTCCATCAAAGCTTTCTAGACAGTTGGATTGAAGCGAAGGAATAGAGCTGATATTACGGCTTAGCAATGATTTGTATAGAGCGGTACAATTCTCTTTCCACCTCAACTTTGAATAATTATTTGACTGTCTCTGAACATTTTTATCGGTAAACTGAACCTTTACCACAATCGGCAAGTGCGATGAGAAATTCATCACGCCTACTTCAAAATCTGTAGATAGTTTAAGCCATTCCAGAGATATCGCTGCAATATCAATAACAGATTGTCCTTGGCCACTTATGAATGTGAACTCTACAGAAGGGTCTTCTTTAGAGGCCCCGTTCAATACGAACAGTCCGCAGTTATCAAAAAAATTCCGTAAGCAATCTTACATTTCGGTTAAAGTTGTCATCTTTAGAGTTTCTGGTTGCATTTAGAGTGTTTTGCGAGAATGTATTGAACGCCGAAGAATTTTGATAATTCCAAACCAAATGCCTCGGTGTTATTTTAGATAAGAAACTATGACCCAATTTCGATAAGAAAAGAACAGAAAAGATTAATCCCTTTGAACTCTTGTAAGCGTACTCACCCGACACAATAATCTTCTTGCTGGGTTATTACTAAGCAGAGGTTGCATGACGAAGTTGAACTCGAGGATACCTCTCATTTCTTTTGTCATTGTCCAGCAACTTGCTAAATTCTTAGAGGCAGCTATTTGTACAATGATTTAGATGAGCTTTCGACTCGAATCTTTCAGGCAAAAGCCTGTTTGTTGAGCTTTATAAATGGCCTCTAAATGGCTCGATAATGATTTATTAATACAACCCACCCATAGGTTAAACAATTAGAAGTTACAACACTTCGAGGTATCACAATGTATCTATTTTGATATAAGAGTGCCGTTAACGAAATCAATTGGCACGCCCCATCTACTTAACCTAACCTAATACTCGGGACGTGTTTGACAGAACTAGAGGGTATTACTTCTGTGAAAAAATGATTTGATATTGATGTGAGTACTAACTTTAGGCTAGGGCCTCAGCCAAACTTACGGCATATACAAGATCTGTAGAAATCTCCCCTTTTTCTTCAACACATATGTACATACACTGATATACTTACTTAAAGCTTTTCCACATTACCCAGGAGGTAGAAGTAGGTTTTCTTATTGGGGTATCCCCGGTAGGTAGAAGATACTATTTTTTTTTTCTCTCACAAACACTTTTCCCTGCTATCGTGAATCTCCCACGTAATAAATTTCCCTCGAATAAATATCGTATGCAACGACAGCAAAATTCTCTGAGTTTATTCCCGATACCAATAAATTTCGACGATTACTTTTGAGCATCATTCACGTTCCCAACACTCGAATAACCGAAAAAACAAGGGGAATTTTCATTCACAATAACCCCCATTTAAAACTGATATTTATTTAAGTTTAATTATTGATAAAGCGAAAAAACAATTAAAACAATCTGCATCAGACTAGAGTATAGAAACATTGAGTACAGGGTACAGGCAAATTCTTTTACAAAAAAGTAGCCATTATAACAGTTATTAACTTTCAAAAAAAAAGAACAAAACCAAAAACATACTGCCGCGCAAGAACGATTCGACTATACTTTCATCTCTCGTACCTTTCATTCTTTTCCATTCTATTAAAATGTGTAACTTATATTTTTGCTTTTGCGTTAATTTCACCTTTAAAAAGATGAAAAAGAAATAACCTAACAGAAATAAATTTCTTATGTTTACTATGCGGAATTCAAACAAGCCCAGCACTGCACTAGTAAATGGAGAACATAATTGATTTTCTTTTTAGCGAGGTTGTTGTCAATTAATGCGATTAAGATCAGAGATGTATATGGCGGTGTAAAGGATTCCCTCCGAGGGATCCTAAAAAAACGCGAACGCCTGCCCAATAGGGGCAGGCGCAACGGTTCGACTTACTAAAATTAAAACTATACGATATTTATTATAAATCAAGTATTATTTATTGGACACGTGCGTCTGCCAAGCTTTAAGACTAACTCTTCCCACATTTAATTATTCATGTCGCACTTTCATTATGCCGCACAATGATTCGCAGCGTCAGCGACCTTGAAGGCTCCCGTGCATTTACCTCAAAATGCGCTGATACATGATCCTCGCCAATCGTGGTAAACTACAACGTGATCGAATATGATTTGCTGACCTGGCAAACAATAACGGGGTGCTTATAAATGCGCTGTGTTAACTCCTCCCCCTTCGAAGATCTACGTCCTGTAGATCAGTTATTTGGTTGTTTCTGTGGGGTAGGATATTGACCTCTAATAGGAAACAGATGCGCTGTTGTTTGGATTGGTGGAAAGATGATTTTCGGGTGCATCTTCCGCCAAATGTAATGTATAGTAATAACGAAAAATAGGATTATCAGAGCTTCCGCTATAAGAGGGATTTTAAATCTTTCATCCAATTTTATAAGACGTTCGATGTTCGTTAGACCGATATTGTGGATATAACCCAGATCCAATTTGCTGTCCTGTTTGGTGATGCTCGTCAGTACTGGAGGGAGGGCTTGTAGAGCTGTTACAGTGTGGCTTCTAAAGGTTTGGTTGTCAATTTTACCGTTTCATTTTGAATCTGTAGGATAAAGGTCCCCTCCAGAAATCTCTGGATATTATTTGACTTGACCTCACCCTTGAAATTAGTCAGGAAGATAGTGTCCTGATTGATGAGTTCAATAACCTCCCTCGTGTTTATACGGTATGTGCATATTGCCGAACCTCCTTGTAACAGTTTAGCACGCAATGATTTTCAGTGACTTTTTCTGATGCTGTTTCGCTACAAACTGTCAATTATCTATGATACCGTACGTCTCTTCATGGTTGACAAGCATTCTGCTAAAATTAAGATCGATTTGCTTGTTCTCTATGATCGATGCTCGTGTTTGTAGGAGGTTGAATTCATCTTTTCTAACCTTAGGCATTGATAGTATGTAGAGCAACATCGTCTCGATCGTAAAAAACTGCTGGTACACCATACTCTATTGCCTCGATCTCGTTGGCATACGGTAAGGTTTCAGCTTCGTTGATGAGCCTGTTAATTTCTTCCTTATCCAGAAAATTTTGCTGTTTATCTTGTATTGTTGATTATTGTTAAGCGTAATTTGTTCATCAGTTCGAAGGATCTGATCCCAATCTGCGGCATTAGGGTTGCCCGCTATCCACTTCCAAGCACTTCCTATCCAGTTTATTGATCTAGTTTTTCGAAGCGATTTACCTTTCAAGAGATCTATACGCCCCTAAGTTTGCTTGAGGTGATACTGAATTGATGGTTTGCGATCCTGTTCTTTAGATTGGTGTCTATAATTGTTTCCATTTTAAAATTTGAAGATTTCACTTCTTCGGCTTTTTTGGTCGTGATAATTTATTAATGAAAGATATTCATTAGTTTTCCCAACGTTTCGACTGAGTTTTCAGTCTTCTTCAGGGGCACTTTATTAACCATGAAAAAAAAAATATGAGAAACATTTGTATGCTTACATTTACTTGTTAAGATTTTACACTTACAATTATATGAACGAAACTATTTTATCAAATTACATATATATATATAAAAATTTTTAAAAATAATGACAGTTTTTTAATTAACAATTTTATATAATTGTTTCCACTTGAAATATTTTGTGACCTATAGTCCAAAATGCGTTTCGCCCGGGCACGATAGTTGGGCTCATCAGTTAGATGCTATCGTACCTTTCTAAGACACAATATTTTTGGTCAATGTCTACCGACTCTAATAGAATTTGCAGCATATATATACTGCAAATTATATTTTTCTAGGGGAATTTGGTTAAATTCATGCACCTAGAAACAAGTATTGATTTTATGCCCGTGGTCTGGCCAGTAATTATATGTAAGTTCATGGTATGGAACATATGGTTGGTCCAGCCCTGTACCGGCACTAGAGCTAGAATTCTCTGAAAAAATTTGCTGTAATAGTTTCCTCTGAATCTATTATAATCCAAAAACAAAAATAAAACCTTAGAGAAAAAATTCGATTTTTTTAATAAAAACATTTTTTAAGACTTTGAGGTTAACTTAAGTCTTTTAATCTTTAATATTTATAAATAGTTTGGCCAAACAAAATTTAATCAAAAAAATATTAAAACTTGTATGCAAACAATGCAATAGTCTTATTTGTTTTTTTTTTTTTAATTCACTCAGGTGTAATACAATCGCTTCGCGCCGCTCTTAAAATTATGCATACTGTAGGTTTAATTCAACAGACTCATTTCCCAACTTATTAGTACTTTTTAACAGTATGCACTTCACCTTCAGATTTACTTGTTTTACTAACAAAATCACCCCATTGTTGTTTTTCTGAACTTCCAAAATTTCCATATACCAACATACTCAACACATAGGATGCTGCCATTGAATAATACAAATAATTCCATTCATCTTTATTGCCCTAAAAATATAAACAATTGTCAGAAAATGAATTGCAATGCATATGTTAGATCCTGAACCCTAGAAAAAATTTACTCACATCTGTGACAACGCTCGATATTGCCAGCGGAGCGAGTATTCCACTCAAAGTTGCTGCTGAATTTGATACGCCTGTTAAAAGTCCCGCAAAAGCAGGAGCCATATCGATGCAACTAACCCAATATGCTCCAGTAAATGACACATCAATTGAAACTCCAACAACAAAGATGAATAAAACTATCAACATGCGTTGTTCGCAAGTAAGGAATGTTATGACAAGAATGACAAAAGCAGTCACTAGATTTCCTTAAAAGAAAACGAAAGCATTTTTTTCAATGATATCAACTGATTTTTGTTTCAACAATACCTCCGCAGTATACAACCCTCCGAAAAACTGTCTGACTTAACCTAGATTTCCTGTAAAGTTTGCTGAAAATGAGCATCACAACCACTCTGGAAGTTATTGAACCAATATACAAAACTGATGAGTAATATCCATTCTAAAAAAAAAAAAATGTATCTCCTGTTCGATTTATCTTAAATATACCAACCTTACCTCCGTCAAACTAAAATGCATAGTATCTCTTAGGTATCTGGGCAAACACAAGTTGAGCACTATGAGACCATAACTATGGCAAATGTGAGTGACTATAAAAGTTAGAATAGGGCAAGATGTAAACATTTGTTTCCATGGAATCGATGGGACCTAAGAATTAATTGACTTTGATCTATTAAATAAAATAAGGATTCAGTAAAAATTTCTCTTACCATTTTATTGTTGTCACGGCCATTTCTTAGATATTGAATTTCGTTTGCTGAGATCCATGGATGTTCATCGAGGCTACTATGAATAAGAATTTTGCAAACTATGCCCAAAATAAGGGACAATCCACCTTAAGCAAAAGAATGTGCTTTAATTTCACTTCTCCTGAAATGAGTTTTGATCTCTTACCGATGACATAAAAAACCATCATCCACCCAGTGCGACACAATAAGCTGGTAACGGGAAAAACCAACAAGGAACCAACAGCATATCCACCATAGGCAAATGACATTAAGGCTGCTCTCTCAGATGGATGAGCCCATACTGTATAGAGTTGGTAAATGGACGGAACGGCAAAGCCCTGTGGATGGAAAAAAAAATTTTAAATAGTTCACATACTAATGTACTAATTGCTCTAATTTATAAGAAAAGTGTATTTTTGGTAAGAAAAGAATATTTGGCAACAATGTGGTTGCGCGTTGGACCAAAGAATGGCAGCCCACGAATTGGAACGTAACCTACAGCCACTGGGATGATCCCACAGGGAGTCCATACTCATATAACCGCACGGACATGTCCGTGTGGCACTTGTTACCCCGCAATATCGAAAAACGATTTTTAGTTTACGGACTGTTGAATGACCGCTGGTACAATATAACATAACCAGTCCATGATTTTTAGCTTCATCTTCTGTATAAGACACCTTTCGGTAAGCCCTACGTCAACACTTTGCAGGAAGAATCGTTTTCCATACTGGGCCTACAATTAGACTTCTGTGTTAGCCATCACAGGCATTGATCACCATGCAAGGTACATGCTATAATGTGTTAAATAATCATAAAATCATACGATTCATATGAAATATGATTAGAACCCTAGCTCAATTCATGGAACTTGAGCACTAGACCAAGGACCAACATATTGTGTCACCACTGGCCACCACTAGTAGTTACAGGCAGGCACTTCCAAGGTTAAGTCTACCAGCAGAAAGTCGCAATCCGTAACCGGACCACTCATTCCGCATTGATAGCCCATTAACCCCAGTTGGACCGGCAGAACAAGCAACGAAGAAACACATTGCACCAGCACGCGATTTTGAACCGCCCTTATACCTATGATTTAGCCTATCGATGGGAAGCGATGTTGTCATCAGAGACAAGGCCATTTACAGCTGACATCATGTAATTTGGCCCCATTAGACTTTTTGTGGGTCTCCTTCCTTCACAAATCGATTCCAGTAAGCCCAGCAAACTGGAAAAAAGAATTTCCAAACAGAGAAACTTAATTATAAAGACAGGAAACTACGGCTGTTATTTCTTTTTACCGACAAGCTCAAAAACCAGCTAATGCTCATATTTTTGTAAACGTATGCGTTAAGTTCTATAAACACAACATTGTAAACAAACGAGTATTGGATGGTAAACCCAAGAAAATGGTACAAACGATCTATCTATCTCATAAAATATCTGTTTCTTTCAGCCTTGAGGTTATTGTAGCCCTCAAGTCCTTTTTTTTAAAAAGAAAATTCTGCATATATTGAGACCTGGGTTCACTCTTTGAACTCCCGCTAAATTAAATACTCGTATATAAAACTATATTTACATATTATAGTTATATGAACTGCTAGTTACTTATCACTTCGCAGTGCTCTAGGTACTTTCTGGTAAAAACCGTTACTAAATAGACTCCGAACGCTAAAAACGATACGATCTGAAAATTTAGTAACAACAGACAATGTATGACATCGGTAAGAGATCGTTTTTTATTTATATTGTCAATGTTTTTTAGCTGCAGCAGCTTGAGGTCAAAGTCATGTCAAAGTGACATTTGTTTTTTTTTTTTGTTTTTATTTAACAGTATAGTACTATGCACATGATTGTAACCAGCAACCAACGAATTAACGAATATTCGTCCATTTTGTTGTTGAGAATCTGATTTTAAGTTTATTCGCGCGCGAACAAGTTATTCGGAAAAATGTGGATGGTATTTGGAACGCGAATAGAGTTTGATTGTTCGCTTTCTCAAGTTTATTTTGTTTTCGCAATTAAAAACTCGTATAAACCTCAGAAAACAGATAATTTCAGATAAGTTATTTGAAATTATCTGGCTTCTGAGGTTAATACGGATTTTCCGCCGTTGCATGAATACCCATTTTGTATCAGAACATTAATATAAACTATATTTCTACAATTTTATATAGAATTTGTGAAGAATTTAAGTTGGTGTATCTTAAATCGAATTTATTCGCTTGTTCATCGGTCGTTAGTCGCTCCAATGTAAATAGTCCTTAATACTAGTACCGACGCGGACCATGCATAGTGAATGAGTCCATTTTAAACTTCACCATACTTAGGTAAAAATCGTTTTATGTACAAATTTCGATCTTTCACTCTAACGATAAGGAGATAAAGAGAGAGAGTATGAATTTTTATTTGACAACGTTGATTGGGTTGATGAATTAGATAAACAAAAATGGGTGTTGTTTTGGCTTCTAAGAGACGAAATCGTGGATTTGGTGGTGTGAACACCAATTTGAAATCTCGAAATCTTCCTGCTGAAATCTCAGATTTCGCTTTGGTGGTAACATAGTATAAGACAAAGACCACTATTACACGATGAAACTAGATGAACGCAACTTTTCGAACAACGTAAATGCAAGCGAAAAAAAATCAAAAATATTGGAAGAAACTGTCTCAAAGCATATTAGGCACAGTGGGACTCACACTCACTCCATGTGCAAGAAGCTATGCTACGACGTAAATGGGAATCTGTATATGGCAAATCGTATGTGATGCAGCTAATCGTGCCTCAGTCAAAAGTCAATAAAGTTCTCCGTGAAATGCATAACGAAGTTTCTGGAAGAGATTTGGGTATCATTAAAACATTGGCAAAGGTGCATCAGAGGTTCTACTGGCTACATGCAAAAATCACGTTGTTGTTATAAGGAGAAAATAAGAAAGAACCCGAATAAACAACAACAAACTTGTGTGGCTAATAAAAGCGCTAGTCGTTTCAATGCAATTGTTAAACAGAAAAAAACCTGCATTAGGTTGGATCTGATCATGAGTGCTCGGTGGCGTGATGCGAAGTGCGTTGGCTACTAAGCGGCTGGTCATGATTCAATACACGATGAAGGCACAAGAAGTTTTTCACTAAAATGAAAAAGTAGACCAGCACCCCTAGAGCAAAGGAATCTGATGATCGACCTTGGCACGTCGTGAAATAGCTATAATTCCAGCCAAAAATAATTGAGAAAAAACTTGGTGGTAGCACACTCAAGTTGTTGTTGGGCATTCAAAGTCATCAAATAAGGTCGATAATTAAATAACAGATTGGGTTATGTACATGTTGAAGAACAGGCATATTAACTCCGAATTGGCAGGGGTACAGATGAGAGTACCCACATCTAGGGGCACCCCACAGGAGGGTGTTCTCTCACCTTTCCTCTGGGTGCTGGTTATGAACACAATCCTTACTCTCAAACACTGTGGAGTAAAGGTAGTAGCTTATGCTGACGACCTTGTGTTATTTGCGACAGGTCAATTCTTATCCACTATCAGCGAACAGATCGAATATGATCTTTCCAAGGTTAGTAGATATACTAGAAAGTGTGGTCTGATGGTCAACCCGTCAAAAACTGAATTGGTCTTTTTACAAACAAAAGGAAAATACCAAGTTTCAGAATGCCTTCAATTGAGGGTACCCCGTTGAAAATTTCATATCAGGCAAAGTATCTTGGTGTGATTCTAGATATAAAATTAAACTGGAGTCAGAACACTCGGAAAAGAGCTAAAAAAGGAATGATTACATTCTTGGAGACCGAGTCCAAAAATTATCATGTGGATGTACTTGGCAATAATCAGACCAATATGAACATATTCTAATTTAGTCTGGTGTAATTCAATTTAAAAAAGAACAAATCTTAAAACCCCGTCAAAAGTACAGAGACTTGGGTCCATTGGAATTACGGGGGTCATGAGATCCACGCCAACCGCAGGTACTCAACCTGAAACCCCTAGATCTTTTCGTACAAGAATCCGCAGCATATGCCGCCTTAAGGCTAAGCCAGACTAATACCTGGAAGAACAGCACCGTAGGTCACGCACGGATTCTTCAGAAAAATCTGTATTATTACAGACAATAAAACACCCGAACCGGACTTTCATAAACCATTCCAAACTGCCATTCCAAGCAGAGAAGAATGGACGAACAATCAACCTTACACCAGTGAATCAGCTATAGCAATCTATACTGATGGCTCCAAAATGGACACTGGTGTTGATGCAGGCTTTTTCGCGGCATCCCTTGATTTAAACAACTCAATTAGGCTTCCAGATTATAGTAGTGTCTTCCAAGTGGAGGCCCTGGCAGTGAAAACAGCTGCTAGACAGGTAGCGATGATGTCGCTACCACAGGCTGATATCAAATCTTATATAGATAGCCAAGCGGCAATATAAGCGATTTCGGCCACTGTGATAAAATCGAAACTTGTTTCTTGCTGCCGTGAAGAGCTTAAAGTTCTTGGCGCGCAACACAATGTTAGACTCTGCTGTGTCCCGGAACACAGCGCTTGACGTTAGTCAAGTAGAGTTTGTAAATATCCTACCCTGTTACATTAAACAGAAAATTTCTGACAGGATCCTAAAGAAATCCAACACAAGATGGAGCCTACTTGACACTTGTGACACTACCAGGAAAATATGGTCATGCTTCAAAAGCAGAGGACAGACAAAATTATGCAACTCAGCGAAAGATCCCTTCGCTATCTTATAAGCATAATCACTGGATATAACCTGCTGGGATATCATAAACTCAAAATGAAACTCAGTACAACGATCTATGCAGAGGATGTGATGACGAAGAGGTGCATGAGGACACCTCACACTTTCTCTGCCACTGCCTTGCACTATGCCACCAGAGAAAGAATCTGTTAGGCAGCTACTTCTTCAATATTTGGAAGACCTCTCTAATATTTAAGGAATTTACATATTGAACTTCGTCAATGCCTCCAAATGCCTTGACTGAATCAGAGGACACAGGTTTATATCGGAAAATATTGACTACACTCCGGGCAACACAATGGATATACATTGATCTAAGTGTGACAATAACGTCATCAATTGTCAGCCCAATTACCTAACCTAACCTAAGGCAGGGAGGAATTTCGAAACTAACATATTTCAGGAGGCTTGCTCGCTTCTTGGCATTAAAAAGTGAACTGTGATCGACACATTCAATTATTCTTGATGGCCTATAGAAGTGCAGTACACAGTTCAATAGGACATACACCACTGGAAATTCTGTTTGGAACAACAATAAAACTGCCGAGTGAAGTTAAATTTGTATGCCCGACAAATAAGCCTCATAGAATAGAGGAATGTGTGGGTATCCTCAGGAAACGGCTTACTGACATTCACGAAAGAACAAGGACTAATCTAAAGATAGCTAGCGATCGAATGAAAACATGATACGACATAAAAACAACAACAACAGGTTTTAAGGCAGGGGATTTTGTGTGGCTTCAAATACACGCCGCCAAAACGGGATTGTCTCCGAAACTTCAACAACATTGGGAAGCCACTTACATATACAGTTGATGCTAAAATCAATTATGTCGCTTACCGTATTCGCAAAGCGGCTAGAGGTAAACAAAAGGGATTTCAATGAACAGAAATTTGACTAAGAAATCTAATTAATATGTCACCTGTCATCTATGCGCAATTAGGAACTTAACTTCAAAGATGTAGCATTAGTTGACCTTGCAAAACTGTAACTCCTATATTTTTTTTGCGATATAAAATGATTTTACTTGTTACGTTTTACAAATTTCCTACCATTTGATACACGTTCAAAGATTTCTACGTAACTTCGAATTTTTTTTTAAGTAATTGGGCACATTCATTATGTAAGTGTACGATAGCCTATTGTTGTATGGGCTTGCGTATAGGTTTTTGGTATTGACCAAAGTGTACGAACGTTTTTCGGTTAGCTGATATTGGCGGTGTTCGATAGCATAGTCAAGAGTAATCCGGATTGCTTTATGTTGTTGTTACGCCTTTGGAAAATAACTGATGAATTAAATACATGTTATCAACCACAAATCTCAAGCTACAACTTGACGGAAAATTCTACCTAGATAGTTCGAAAACAAAGCCGCTACAAAGGTATCTTGGCTATACTAGCCGCTTTGTTCTCGAACGCAAACCTTTATTTTGTTGGTAATATCTGTTTTGTTATCCTCTGATTTTTACACGTGATTATAATGTTCACGTTCAATCATTTATTCTGAGCAATCTGGAAAAAGGTTCTGTTGTTATAATGCGTACAAAAGCACATCTGATGAGAAAACAGCTGTTCTCATAAAAGTTATCTTGAGTTATCCCAAAAAAATTGTAATAAATAGCTATCCGAGAACAAATGTATAGAACAACTGACTGCAAACTTCATTTGGTTTAGATATAACATATCTAATAAGTAAGTGAACGTCCCCAATAACGCAAACCTATCCGAAGAACAATGCACATATTTCTGAATACAGCCATGGACTGCACAATCATTTCAAGTTGAACTGGTAAATAACCAACAGCTGTAACAATGCACTTAAGTTAAAATAAAAGGAGATATTTTTTAATTAGCTTTCCAATAAAAGTACCCTTAATTGGAATAATTTTTTAGGCAGCTGGAAAATAAGAGACAAGAAACTTGTATAATTTTCAAGTCTCCTACTTCCTTTGAACGTGACAATTACTTAAATGCACGTCGGTTAATTATGACTTTGGAGGTAATATGTATTAACTTTAATGGGCGTGTCAGTGGGCGCATACTTTTATTTGCATTTATCTATATATTTGCATATTATTATGAAGGAACCGTTATCGAGCTTGAACTTCACACATTTAAAGCATTCAAGAAATAAATTTGAATAAAAAATAAAAACGATGACGCTTCAAGAAAGCATTCGGATAGGTTAGCTGAAATCAAATCTCAAATCAAATTTCCAGTCAGATGTTCGTAGCATTTGTCGTCGGATAGCTGAATATTGTGAAATATTTGAGATAACTTTCATTAACTGTCATATTTGTATGTTAACAATTGTATGTTACTTAGAAAACGAACCTTCAATTGTATAAACATTGTTAAACACACTCAATCAGAACTCAACAATAAAAATAAAATTCATTGAACTTCAAGGCAAGAAATAAATCAAGATGGATGTAATAATACCATTTTTGTACGTGACTTCTAGTTTTTTTTTTTTAAATCAGCTGACAAATAATTATTCTAAAAACAATAAACTATGGATAAACATAAATGTAGAAATGTATGTATATGGTTATATTATGTATCTAGTACATATAATAAATAAATAATGTCTGCATAAAAATAGCAAACTAAAATCAGACACTTACAGCAAGAAATCCTTGTATAATCCTTGTTGTAACCGCCATCCAATAATGAGTCCTTGCCATAATTGGGATTAGCATAAAAATAATTGCTTGTCCAATTAATCCGGCCAAAAGGAAGAATTTTCCACCAAATTTATCAGCTAAACGACCGGCTACCGGCTGCACAACCATATATCCGTAAAAATAGCTGCTCAAAAACAACCATTCCCAGTGCTTAGACCATTTCAAGTCTCCTTTCTACACAAACAAAAAACATCACTTAATTTAAAAATGTTTCACTGACGTTGCTAAGTTCAAACTTGCTGGAATGTCATCCTGCGTTATATCCTCGTCATTCATACCATATGAACAGTTATTCTCTAATCGAATTATATTTATCACTGAAGTTCGATTCTGTAATTCAAATACATAGTATTATAAGCCGAGTTTCAGAAATGTTTTCATTATCTATTTAATTGTATATACATACTTCACTGGGTTTGATCATGCATAAAATTGCAAAATTAGGTGCATTATTCATGCATAACTGTGCCACCATTATAAAGAACGCACATATTGTATAGACAAGACGCCATGAAGGCCACAGAGGCGATATTGGCGTTTCCATAAAGTTTTAAGAGATCGTAGAACCACAGAAAAAAATAAAAACTGACTTTACCGATTACCAGACAACGAATGCATAGCTTCGCTAAGTTGCAATAGCTAAGCTGCAAATGACGCATGTCTAGGCTATATTCCAAGACTATCAGCTTTTTTTAACGCAATACATTTTTTTTGTATATTTAAAAATATATATAATTTAGTCAGAAGCAAGAACAAATAACTTTTTTTTTGTAATCAATAGTGGGAAACATATACAAACTGAAGAATGCATACATTTTTTCCAATTTGACACGTTCCGTCGTAGCAGCTATTACCGAATCTTTATAAGTGGGCTTGAACTTTCAGTATTGTTTATGATTTGGATTAGTTGAAGTGGTTAATATTATTTTGAAATGAAATGCATTCCCATTCTCTAAGTCCTACATAACTAATATGGCCAGTTGTACGAACGTGGTTTAATATTTGATCCGTGGTTCAAGAATTTATATTCACCGATTTTGGCGGTTTAACTGAAGTTCAGAGATGTTCCAAGGCTCAAATATTTGCACAACTGGCCCTTAGAAAGTTAAAATCTTAGATTGAGATATGAACTATTATCTACTCGTATGTGTTTCCAAATTGGGTATCTGCTCGAATTTATTTCCTTATCAATTTTGTTTATTCAAATATTGAACATGAGTTCAAATGTAAGAATCAAAAAATGTGGTGATATGTGCACAATTATTTTGTATTTTATTTAATTAAAAACAGTAGTTGTTTGTACCGCATAACTTTAGTATATGGTTGCAATGATTTGGCTAGTTTTTCGAATGGCTATAAACTATAAGCATACTCAAATTAGGTGATAGAAATTGAAAAAAACATGCCGAAAATTCGGTAATTTGGGAAAATACTCCAAGTTAGAAAGCTCTATGAGATTTTTGTATGTGTTATTATTTTGTTTTGTTGATTATGTTCCTACAAAAGTTTTGTCAGAAAACAAATTAAAAAAAAACTTAAAAAATTCATATAAGCTTTGTATGACTTTATAACAAAATTCTCTTTTTTGTTATGTTCGTTATGTCCTGGGACGGACAACCGATTTCGTTTTAATTTGGCAATCCGTAAGTCTTCTGGACTCTTCTGAAAGAGTACATTTCAGAAGAAATTACAGTTCTGATTCTAAAAAGATAAAAAATTTGCTTCTAGATTTGTCAGAATCGAAACCAGCATCCATACACCTAAACGTCAAGCTTGACAGGGGCCCATTGCCGCAAGCGTGAATGCTTTTCCGTGCAAAAAATGTATTCACCCTCAAAACATGTGTGAATAAATTTGCCTATCTGTACACGATATCTGTCAAGGAAAAATGAATCGAACCCTTGCGGAATCGCAATTATGTATAAATGTACCCGATTGCTTGTGTGCACAGAGAAACACTTTCGGAATTTGGTCCCAGTTGTAATTTTTACTTACGATATATGTAGGTACTATAGGGCAAGTTTTTAATTTGGAAAAATAAATCGAACTCAAGATTTTAATCAAATTTGGCATTACGACAATTACGACGCGACGGTCGCTTTGGAGCCTAAACGGCTTAATCGTTTTCTTACAAACATGGTACTTAGAATTTTTAGGTGCCTGCCTGGCTGTTTCTGTTTTTTTTTATTTATTTTTTTTTAGCTCCAAAAATAACGGTACCGGCCATACAAATTTGTGGGGCAAATATGGTTGATCTCAACTATCTCGAAAACGGCTCTAACGATTCTGATAAAAAAAATTTTCAGTCCACCATTTGGCCAATATATTTTTTTATTGAAATGTTATCAACAGTTATTTATGTATACACATATATAATATGAAAAAACTCATTCCAGGCATTGCAATTAAAAAATATTTTGTTTCCTTTCCGTTTTTTGTCTAATTAGAAATTATGTTATTAGTGACAGTAAATTGATTCTCAAATAAATTTATTTAAATTTTTTATGGCAGAACAACAATCGATTTTCGTCGAATATTTGGATTGTTGGAAAGAGTTTGAATAATATCGATTTTTTTTATTGTTGCTAATTGACAGCTGTAATTTCGTATTATTATTAAGAACAATTATTATTATGATAATTGTTTAAAAATGTCGACTTCATTAACTGAATAATAATTGGTTATTAACCAAGTTATACAATGTGCGCAAATGGAAAATTACAATTTGACACAAGACAAATATCGAAATTGGTAGGTAGTCGATAAAAATGCGTTGCTAAAACTGAAATCGAATAAAATTTATTTTGTTTAGAAATAATAAAATTCTATTTTGTTCTAGAAAAAATCGAATTTTCTTTCTATTGAAAGAAATTCTACATTAAATAAAATGAAAAAAAAATTGAGAACTCGGGGCCTACTCTGTTCAACGAAAATTGTCAGTAGAGGGAAGATATTGGAAAATTATCTCTTTGCATGAATACCTTTATTATCAATCATGCCTATGAATCAAGGAAAACAAGATTACGACACTTCTTTGTTTTTCTTATTTGAATGACAACAATTTGAATTGAAACAAAATCTATTAATCCACAAACAACAATTTGCAGATTTTGATTCACATATGACGTCAATAAAATAATAAAAACAAAGAGTGTCGTAATATTGTTTTTTTTTAGTCATGAATCATGCCAATGAGAAAGAAAATTGCCTATGGTTGCCGTCTGCTGATTTAAAACAAATTACAGAAAATTCCAATTATTACATTATAAAAAAAAACAATGTTAACAACATTAAGATCGTTTTCTGGCTTAAATCCTCTGACAACTTCTGGAAACAACAGTTCCAATCATTAGCTTTTTTTTAGCAATAGAGGTTGCTCTCAGCTGATAATACTTCATCAAAAATAATATGCATATGGTTTTAAATTTTCTCAGCCAACCTACACTTCCCTTGAAATCTCGAAAACCTAATATGCAATCAATCACCCCTAAGGTGAAGAAAGGGGCAAAACATTGATAGAATGTGTTTGAGTTAGAGCAAGTTTCAATTTAAGGGGAGTTTGACTTAGATGAACGTTTTGAGAGGATTGAATGGCGAGTGAAGAAATTCGCCTTGGGGAATAGCGACTGTATTTATTTATCTTTCAAATCGCAAGTTGACAATTTGATATATCTTACTTTTCATGTACTTATGCTTCCACAAGCTAAAGTTGCTAAAAATCAAGACTCTTGTGTTTTTTATGTGGAAGTTGATTTACATATACCACCAAATAATACAAATATTTTATAGTTAACAATTTAGTAAAGTAATTGGCCATATTAACTTTCTACTAAAATCCTTACTTATTTTTAAAATTTCTCTTTTTCTGTTTATTATTTCAATATGTCGCTTCATTTGTTTTCGTTGTTTATAAATTGTACTTATATACCTAGGGCCAATTCCGCAAGCCTGAATGATTTTTCGTGAAAAACAGTTTTTTTCACCCTAAAAATATACATGAATAAATTGGCCTATCTGTGACCACGTTATTTGTAAGAAATGAATCTCACCATTGCGGAATCACAAAAATATATGTGTACGCGATTTACTGCGTACACGGAGAAAACTCTCGATTGCGGAATTTACGGAATTGAGAAATACATAAATATGGGAATCTTTCGTAAGCCTATACCAAAGATAGGGTAGTATCCACTTCAGTTACTGAACAACCAACATCGGATAGGTTTAATTCGTATTAGTCTGTGCATATGTTTTTGACGGGTTCATGTTGTTTCGATGTATTCGATTTAGTTCTTTCGCCCTTTTTACATCGATTTCTGTTTACTTCGCTTATATGTACGTAATTCGTTTTGGTGTTACTTTGTTTTTCAATCACTTCACATTTCATTCATTCAACTTTTACTCGTTTGGCATTTCCGTTTAAAAGTGCAATGAGTTATTTAGGTCAAGGTTATCTCGCCAAAGGTCTATTTACCCTGCCTGAGCAATTTTGTATGCCCCCGCCCGCCACCACATACGTCTCTTACGAACATGATTAACACGGTGTCTCCACGTTCTATTTTCTATATGTATTTTATAGTATACTAAGGGTATTCATGCAATGATATAATTTTCCGTTTTGCAGAAAGATATATCTTTCTGCTGGATGTTTGCATGAACGCCCCAGGGACAATCAGGTGTTCATTGAAATAACTGATGAAGTTTATTTCTATCATTTGATGACTTTGAATGCCCAACAACAACTTGAGTGTGCTACCACCAAGTTTTTTCTCAACTAATTTGGCTGGAATTATAGCTATCTATCAACATCAAATTCGTGAGATAATTTTATCTGATTTGTAGAATATTTCTCTCATACAAATTTTGGCAGTTTATTTCTGCGGAGATAAAATAATCTGGTTTCTGAGGTTAATCTGGGTTTACGGCCGTTGCATGAATAACCTCACTATCTGTCATTTTGATGGAAAGAAAGAAAAAAAAATACTAGACAATTTGGCATTGGGTATTTCATAGCATATTATTCCAATTGCAGAAATGTGGCGAAGATTGACATATCGCTACCTCTAGTAGCTTTAAAAGAATTAAATAAACGTTCAACAAAAGGAATTAAACAAAAAAGATACAAGGAATTATAACAATAACACACACCACAAATATTTACCGGCCACAAACGCGAAACGATAAAATGAAAATGGTAGTCAAATAGTATACTATCGATAGAATGCTATGAAGTGAGCAATGACTAGTATGAAATTTTGTATAGTATGCTATTTGTAGTCTCCACAACCAATTTATATCGCTTACTAGAAAATCTTGATGGCGGAGACCACATGGAATAATCGAAAGGTGAAATTGTGCTATGGGAAGGCACTCTATAGGCGTTTTTCTTTTTTCGTTCAGAGCAGAGCACTGAACAGAGTTAGAATACATAGATTATGCACTGAACTTGTTCCAACCAGAGCGAGCTCTGAACACTGATATGTTTTTTAAACACACTAGAAATCAGAATACATTTTCATTTTTAACCATAATATAATAATATAAATGCAATATAACACAAAACCTACCCTTTTTGTACACTGATACACACCAGATACAGAAAATCAACAAGCGATCAACTCCTTTCGCCAACTTATGTAGGTAGTAGGTATCTAATTATTTTTTTTCTTCACATTTTCCTTCTTGACACACATGGCATTTGGTGCGTTCAGCAATTTACTAACATGCTCAATCAATTATGTTCGAGCAAGTCGATTGCGATCTACACATGTGCAGAACTAAAAAAGAAACATCCATTTGGAGCTCTGCATGCTCTGAGTTAAAAAGAAACACAAACAAACTTTTTGACAACTCAGACTCTGCTCTGAACTAAAAAAGAAAAACGCCTTATGAGGGTACATCATGAATGAGTGAAAACAAGATTTCGACACTTCTTTGTTTTCCTTTTTTATTGACGTCACCAGAGATCGAAATCCATTAATCCACAAACAACAACTATTTGCAGATTTTTGATCTCTGGTGCCATCAATAAAATTAGAAAAACAAAAAAGTGTCGTAATCTTGTTTTTATTGATTCATTAGGGTACATCATGAATTAAAGAGAACAAGATTACGACACTTGTTTGTTTCGTTTATTTTATTGACGTCATATGTGAAACAAAATCCATTAATCCACAAACAACAATTTGCAGATTTTGTTTTTGACATATCACGTCAAAAAAATAAATAAATCCAAAGTGGCGTAATCTTGTTTTATTTGTTTCATGAAAGTACATGAACGGGCTTACGAACGCGCATATTCATTTCCAAAAGCAGACTGGAATAATGAACCCTTTTTTCATGTTTGTAAACGTCAATTTTTTTTATCGTATCAGCTGTTCCTGTTAAATTTATTCTTTTTATTTTGCTGTTATCAAATTCTAAATAATTCGTAGCAACGTGCATGAAAATTAGAGTAGGACGATATTTTCTTTTTCCTTTGTTTTTTGTTTTGATTCAACTTATTCTATTCTCCCACTAATAAGTCTATACATAAATTAGATTATGGCTGTAAGTATCGAAAGCAAAGCATTCCCCATTTTCTAAATAATTAATTGGACTGCGCAATTTAGGAATTGTTTGCTCGTGCCTCATTCTATCCATCCCTGCTTTACACTGTTATTGTGGAAAAAACTACCTCTAGAAATTGGTTCGATCGTATCGATGAGAATGTTATACTAGGGGCTTTACCCTTCCGAACGATGGCCGACGATGTAAGTGACTAAGAATAAATTCAAAATATATGACTAATTAAACATTAAAGCTTATTAAAAAAGAAAACGTGAAAGCTGTAGTCTCAATGAACGAGAACTATGAGCTGTCTGTATTTTCCAATGATGCATACAAGTGGGCACGACTAGGCGTTGATTTTCTACAACTGTCCACAACTGATTTCGAAACACCAAATCAAGAGAAACTTTATAGGGGTGTCGAGTTCATAAATAAATATTTAGCCAAAAACGATAGAATACCAAATCTGAGCACAAGTTCACTACCTGAGAACTTTGGAACTGTTTACGTACACTGTAAAGCTGGGCGATCACGTAGTTCTACACTTGTTGGATGTTATCTTATGATGGTAATTAGTTTGAATTATGATTTATTGCCAAATTGAAGTATTATTTATTTTAATTCAGAGAAATAATTGGACTCCAGCACAAGCCGTATATCATATGCGTGAAATACGTCCCCATATTGCAATACACCGAAAAAATTGGGAATCTCTTAGAACATTTTATAGAAATAACATTCAAACCCAATCTTGACATTTGAATTTTTTAGGTTTTTATTTAAATTTGATGCTATAAAGTTATTGTATGCCAAATTTTCGAAGAACAACATTTTTATGGGAAATTATTTTACATAACCGACCCAGTTTTAATAAAAGATGAGTTGTCGATGTTTTGTTATTAATATATCTACCTTATAAAGCCATTAGTCTTATTAACATATACAAAATAACCAATCAAAAATATTACGCCACGGCAATGAAGAATCTGTAACGAAATTGCATGCTTGAAAAATGGAAATTTTCTACAATTGGAACGTGAATTATGCTCAAAAGTTTCCCTAGGAATTTATTAGTATCGGGAATAAGCTTTCCCAGGGAATTTTGATGTCATTTCATACGATATCTAGGACCCTATAGTGAATCTCCCAGGGAATTTCGTTTCCCACGGAATATTTTATACCCTCGAAATTTGTCCAGCAATCGTGAATCTTCCACGGAATAAATTTCCCTCGCACAAAAAATCGTAAGAAATGACAGCAAAATTCCCTAGGAAAGTTATTCCGAGGGAAACATGTCCAGGGAATTTTTTATTCACGATAACCCCCCTAATTCGATGGAAATTTATTCCATGGGAAACGAAATAACCTGGGAGATTCCCGATAGGTCCACAAATTTTATAATACTATAAATAATAAAGAAGAAAATTTAGCCCAATGATTCCAAAAATTTGTTCCATATTATTTCAATAGGCTGCTACTTTTTCACTATCTACCCAAAGATGATGAATTACTTGGTTTTTGTCTGAAAATATAATAAACAGTACGACTTAGTTGTACTATTTATGGCTATTGTAAGTTAGTAGGATATTCACTTTGTGGTCTCAATAAACTTTGAATCGGGATAGGCATTTTCATTGCACTGATCGTACGAATGGAGCGCGTACAGTTTATACGCTTTTATCTGTCAAATCAGTAGTGTTATTGTACCCCTAAGTCTTCAAAAATACATGAACGTTAAGAGACTTTCCCCTGCGTGCGTTCAGTTTTGCTACCTGTTTGTCTCAGATATCAATGCATATAGCCATGTTGTGTAAACGGAACTGAACGGAATAACCACTAACGAAGAAATTAAAGTATATTTTAAAAATACATATGTCATATAAGCGAGATATCACATAAAATTTGTCCTGCGATCGTGAATCTCGCACGGAATAAATTTCCCTCGAACAAAAAATCGTATGAAATGACAGGAAAATTCCCTGGAAAAGCTTATTTCCGATATCAATAAATTCCGAGGGAAACTTTTGAGCATCATTCATTCCCAATTCCAAGGGAATTTTTTTTCGCCAAAACCCCTATTATAAAATATTGGTTATTGAAATAATTTATCTTTTTCAAGTAAACTACGCTGTGAGTACTCCAGCACTTTAACTTCCACTAGAGCATATGGCAGTAACAAGATCCTTCCACCAGACCCGATTCGCCTCAACGGACCTGAGCTCTGCCCACGATTGGATACCTTGAGACTGATCTTCTTTCAAAACAGATTATCTCAAAGTTGTTTTTGGTTTTACAACGCGTCTATTATCTTGAGGATTCCATTCAAAGAGTTTTTTCATTAATAAATTAATCAATGTTTAAAAATAAATGTGGATTGCACATCACTTCAATTAGAATATTAGTCAATACATTTTGTAGTTGATGAACTTTCAAAAATTAAAATAGTATGAGATCTATTGAAACCCAAAAAAACATCAAATCATATCTGATTACTGGTCAGGACCACCGATACATACACTCCCTATTATTTATTTTAGCGTATGTAAGGGAATTTTATTTTACATGTACAATACCCTACGAAATAATTTTGAATTGATTAAAGTCCACCGTTATCCGGAAAAAAGTTATCCAAGACAACGTTCGGAATTGTAAATCGTGTGAAGTTTTTCGATAGAGCGTTGGGACATCCACTTTCATCATGTTAATTCAAAATTATTTGAATCATTGGCGTATGTCAGTTTTTTTCTTTGTCGAACCTTGTGATAAAATGGGTTGTCACCAAAATTTCGAAGAAAATTAAAAAAAATGTCTATTTGGAAAACGCGGAGTAAATCCACTGATTTCTACAATACAATGGATATTGTGGATTTTTCGATGTAATTTTAATATGACATTGGTGCGCTGGTAATAAATAAGTTGGCAATGTGTTGTAAGAAATATTTCTGTATTTTATTGTTTTATACAAATAAATAATACAAGCATTTGAAATACCGCTAAAAGTGACTTTTAAAAGTGATTCGTAGTGTAATAAGGTTATACTGACATGGTACCAGCGCGCTTAAAACAATAACAGACTTCAAGGTGCTTCACATTTTTTTTGTATTAATGCTCACTGAAATCAGTGTCAGTGATAACTGAATAGGGCAAGGATTTCCCTGCAAATGCATATTTTTTATGAGAAACTTTAGAAACACAGGAATAAAATACAAACACGATTGTATCAATTTGCTTTAAAATGGCATTTAATTGTTAGTGCGTATTTTTGCATATTTTATTATAAATGCATATTTTAATTTTAATTGCATATTTTCAAGAATAAATGCACATTTGTGCATATTTTCGAATAACAAAATAATCCTGAAGAAAAAACTGCACACATGCCTTTAAATTTTTACTTTAATCAGCTTCTGTATTCCATTTTACACATGTATATGAATTAGTATGCCTGTTTTGTAACTTGAAATGTTCGCCAAGTTTCCCAAACTTGGGTTTTTTTCCTATGGGTATTGACAGGAAAATGTGAAAATTTGTACAAATTCGAACGAATTTTCACGTTAACAAACACACGTAACGGAAGATGTTTTTGAGTTTTGTTTGACAGTTTTTTTTTGTTACATTCTAAAATTTCTGGATTTACTTTCATGTCGATGATCTTTTGTTAAAGGTTGTACATATTTTTTGTATATATCAAAGTTTATATTAAATTCAGGATTTACTTTACCAAGCGATTAATTTGAGATATGTAGTTATTTCAGAAACAATGCGGAAAGGGAAGACGACTGTAAATGCAAATTAAAAAAAATATGTTCCGGACAACCCGCACACTTTTACAACCGATGTAACAATTCTTTTTTATAAATTTTGTAGCAAAGGTGTCTCCTTCGAGAAAAAAATTAAAATTGACCAAATCCTGAAATCTATTAAACATAGGGAACTGAAAAAACAATCTATTCTGCAAAACCGCAATCACAACTCGTTTCGTTTAAAACAATTGGGCTGCTTCAAGCCCAATAAACCCAATTTGGAAAAGTGTTTGTTTGACGTGAAAACTAGATTAATATTTTATTAATTTATATTTATTAATTGAACAAACAAGATCTAAAGGCTTTTATTTTTTTGTTCGATAATAAAGACTGGATTTCCTATATAAACCTAAATATTACTAAATAATAATACTTGCCCATACAAATGGTTCCTATGTATAATAAGTGATATGGCTTTAAATGCATATTTTAGGTGTATATTTTACATTTTAAGAGCATATTTTGCATTTTTAAGTGCCCTAGACCTTGATAACATTTCAAAAAATGGGAGCATCGAAATTATTATTATTATAAATTTATTGACAACTAAATAAATTAAATTGACAATAATATTTTTTTTTTGTAGCTTGAGCAACTGAGGCTTTCAGTTAGTTTTAAAACAAAAAATAAATAATATTTATATGAGATTTTCTAAATTGAGTGCTTTCATTAGCATATATACATTGTTTACATTTTCTTTTGAAGTTTGGCTTAAGAGTTCAGATAGTTTTTTATTAACAATATTTTTTAATATTTGGTTAGTTTTTTTGCAAGAAATAAGGTGACTTATGGTAAGCGTATTGTTTTCGTTGCAAAGATGGCAGAGTGGAGGGGTTTCTTTAGTAATAAGATGTTTATGGGTTAAGTTAGTATGACCCATCCGTAGTCTAAGGAATGTTTTTATTTTTTTTGTTGAAACATCTGTAGGGTAGTAAGCTTTCTCAGCATAAGGGTTGAAGTTTTTATAAATATGATGATAGGTTGACCAGTTTGTTTTACGTTTATATTTCCATGTTTTAAGCAGATATTTTTGTATGTCTTTTTTATTGTACGCATAGAATGTTGTAAGAGGCTGTTTTAAGGCCGACTTTGCTTCAGCATCTGCAAATTCATTGCCTTTGATGCCACTGTGCCCTGGAATCCAAAATACCTTGAATTGTTCACTATTTGTAATGAGTTTGTCCCGAATGGATTCGATTATTTCGCTGTTGTTGTTTATATTGTGTATAGCTCTTACGGAAGAAAGGCTGTCTGTGAAAATAATTGTTTTTTTGTTTTTGGATTTATTAATTGCAGTTAGGATAGCAAATGCTTCTGCTGTAAATATGGAAGTGAAGTCGGGGAGGAGGCCTTTAGAAACGATTTCTAAGTCTTCTCTGACAACAGCGAATGATGTTCCGTTTTCGGTTTTTGAAGCATCTGTGAACGTAAAGCTCCATCCTTGTTTCTTGTGGTTTTCTGCTGCTTCGTAATACATGGTCTTGAATACATCGTTGCTGGTTGATGTGGTAGCATATGTACTAAGACTGGTGTCTATTGAAGTTTTGAGTAAGTCCCAAGGTGGGCACAAAGTTAGTTTTAATTTTTTAGTGACAATGGGAATGTCAAGGGCTTTAGCATATTCAAGAGCGGTTGTTAGTGTAGATTGAAGTTTTTGATTTTTCTTCCGTTTTAGGATTTTTTTGCAATCGGTGTGAATGGGTGACTTTCTCGAAGAGTTTATTTTATAAATTGTACACATGGTAAGATGTTCCATTCTCTCTGTGATTTGTGGCAACCCTGCGTCTGTCAAGAGGTTTCGTATTGGGGTTGTACGAAATGCCCTCATAGCACTTCTGATGGCTGCATGATATGGTGTTGTTATCAGTTGAATTGATGATTTTGAACATTTGCCATATATAGCTAAACCATAGTCAACCTTAGATAAAATTACTGCTTTAATTACATTTATAATAGTATTAATATGACAGTAGCTATTCTTAGATGATAGATATTTTATAAAGTTTACTCTAGTATTCAAGCTTTTTCTTAAATTTACACAGTGGTTTTTAAATGTATACCTAGAATCGAATATAATACCAAGTATTTTAGCAGAATTTACGTTAATTATATTTGTGTTATTTAACTTGACTAAGATGTTCTTATTACAACTGTGTTTTTTACATAAGTGTAGAATTTTACATTTATTAATTGAAATTTTTGAGCCGGAGTATTGCCCCCAATCTGAAAGTTTTTGTAGAATATTTGTAAAAGTGATAGTGAGAGAAGCTAAGTCTTGGCAGTTTGAGTAAATTATGAGGTCGTCGGCATATAGCGTATGGCCGATTGTGTTGTAACGTTGGACTGTTGAGCTTATTTCATTAAATGCGATAATGAAAAGGACGACTGAGAGAGGTGATCCTTGTGGAATGCCGTTTCTTAAGTTATGCGTGGAAGAATGGTAATCGTTTATTTTGATGCGAAAACACCTATTGCTTAAAAAGGACTTAATATAATTCAGCATTTTGTGACCAATCTTCCAATTCATTAGCTGTTTCATGACTACATGAATGCCAATACGGTCAAAGGCTTTTTCGAAATCGATTAGAAGGATTGAGACATGCTTTTTAGCGGATAGGGATGAGCTTATAATTTCGTCCAAGTGAAGAAGTGCGTCGATGGTTCCGCGTTCTTTTTTGAAGGCCACTTGGCGGTAGTCTATGAGGTTGTTTCTTTCAAGGAACCAGCATCGAAATAAATTCTTGCTTTGCCTGAAAATTGGAACAAATTTGCTCCGATTAGAACAAGGTTCGAACGCTGGTTGGCATCATTCTAATACTAAAATACCTTAATTCCGAGTGAAATTGAATTTAAAACGAATTTCAATTTCATTTAAAATGAAATTACATGTTTTACATTTCGAGTGGATTTAACTCCTTCCAATTCACTTCGAATTGTTAAGATCACCTGTTACTGACAATTTGTATAAAAACGGTTCATATTCGGAATGTAGAACACGAATTTTCATAATCAGAACCCTAAAATTCCATATTCGGAATGAGCTATTTACAAACTTTTATTTTATGTGGAATAAACTAAACAACTAAATTCACTTTCGTTCCTCAATTTCACAAAAAGTGAAATACAGAACATGTGCGATAATCTCATTTAAAAACCTGATTTAATAAATAAAAAAACAAATTAAAATACATTTTTTTAACAATCGTCAAGTCTTTTAATATATGCAGGTATATTTGCTTTTAAAATAAACACTAAATTTTAAATTATTTTGTTGAAGAATTGGCCGCCTTTATTGACCACAATTGTTTAACAGCCTTTGCAATACCAATGTCATTGTATATAAAATAGAATAGGCCACCAAGAGTAGCAGCTGAGATAAGGAATAGAGCTGCTTGTGCTACTTTTGGTACGACATTACCAAAAATAACTGGGCGAACATAATCAATGACCATAGCTTCTAATCCCCTGAAAGAGTATGAACGAAGTACATAATTAAGAATAGCTTATTCCAAAAACAAATAAATGTTTGTTTAACTAACCAATGCTGGTGCATAACGATGGAAGTTGCCAACAAAGCGTCTAACGCTTGTGAAGGAAACAAAAACGCAGCTGGAATGATTCCCAGAAAGGCTACGGAAATTCCTCTTTCGGCTACCCATATTCCAGAATGTGATCCACCTGATGATAACTTGGGAGCTGTGACAGAAATATTCCTCTATAAAAAATATATATGTACATAAGTAAATAAACGAAATAAATAGCTTTTCGTAAATACCTGGACTGAATTAACAAGATTTAGTTTAACTTCTTTCTTTGGAGCAAGCGGAGCTGAAGATGTGAAGGTCTTAAGAGGAGTCGCACGGACATTCTTTAGCAAGTTTATGCCTGGTGATAGTGTTGAAAAATGTAGTCTTGTTTAGTTAAGATGTTATATAACATAAAATATCATGTAAAATCCCATGCTTACCATTTGCTTTACACGCATTTCGGAGAACTAGGGACATGGCCATGTTTTATTATTTATGAGCTATACAATAAATTGTATTAGAATATTAGTTATTTGTTTTTAATTGATTGTGTATTTAAAAATTTATGATTACCGAGGCAAGGACGAAAAGTCGACTTGTTTTTTTTAGTTGGTTGGGTTTACACTTTATTAGTGTCACGTTGACGGCATGTCAAATTATTAGCTAGCGATGTGTTTATTTCGATTTACGTGGTATCGTTTGTGATTTTTGTTATCGCTTTGTCAATTTTTTGTGATTTATATTTTTTTTATGACATGATATATTTTTGAAAAGCAATCCAAGGCTGGAGAATTAAATAAAAAAAGAAGTTTTCTTACTTAAAAGTCAAAACGTCTTTATATTTATTTCCGCGTTAATTTTTTTAAATTTGCTCTGTTCGTCATTTTTCAAATCAAATTTAACTTTTTGCAAATTAAATTCAGGTTTTTTGAAATAAAATAGTTTGAAATATAATTATAGGAGAAAAAAAACAACAAACCATGTGAATGACAACGTAGAAACTAAAAGAAAAACACGGATAAACCTTAGAAACCAGATAATTTTATATCAGAAAAAATTAACTGAAAATGATTCTGCAAAAAAACGTATAAATTTATCTCACGAATTTGATGTAGAACGAAAAGAAATAAACCTCATAAAGTTAGTTTAACAAACAGCTGATTATTTCCCCATTTAAGCAAGAATTTTTTAGGGTGTGTTCGTGCAAACGTCTAGTAGAAAGTTTTTATCTTTCTGCAAAACGTAAAATTATTTCGTTTCATGAATATTCTTAATGAACATAAAAACAGTGTGCAGATAAATTGAATAAATAGTACAATATTAAAACAAATAAACGTATAAACCTGCAATAGCCGTGTTTTATTGAGTGTTATAATTATTAATTTCATTCGTAAGACAAATCGATCTTTTTGATTCCTTTTTTTATAGTTGGCCAGTTTATATTTCTAAAATCTTAGATAACTCCATTTTCAATAAATTATAAGCTGTTTTAACAAATTTTGATTTCCATTAAAAAAAAATCAATATCTATTGAATGAATTCCGTTTTAATTTTATTTTTGACTTAAGGGACCAGTTATAGCGATCAGGAAAACGAATCAGGAAAAAAGTTCTAATGGATAATTTATGATAATTTCACGCGTTTTGAAATACAAATGCTACACTAATCGATGACGAATAACTCAGAAATTTTTTTTTGGAAAAAATATTTGCAATAGAACAACTATTATTTGTGACAAATGTATTTAATTATTTTCCTGATGATAATTCATTTTTCGTGCCAGCTGATTGCCATTTGATACAAAATGGAACAAATCAATCCAATTTGGGTCCCAATTTCTCTCGTTCCACTGACAGAATTGTGGACGAAAAACTTTTTCGTGTGTGTTTCAATCAGGAAAACTTGATGGCAGACTAGAAGTGAGGCTTGCCAACTGACATAATTTTCATGTTTGCTATAAACGACCATCAGGAAAAAATATTCACTTTCATATTGTTTCAACTTTTCCTGATGCCGTTTCCTGATCGCTATAACTGGCCCCTAACTTAAGACCAATATTCGTTTTGTGTTCAATTTTTATTGATAGTTATAAATAAACGGAGTTTGTTGCAAAAAAACATCTTTTTATTTACATCTACAAAAAAGCAATTTGAGAAGACAAACCGCATTGGGTGGAACTGCACTATAGAGGAACTGCTCGACACTGCGCCGCAAAATATTTATTCGTATGAAATTCTATGAGGCTAGGGCGCGCACATATGCAACTTTTAGTTTTGCAACAGTTTGGTTGCTAAAGTGAATACCATGTACTTACGAGTATATGAGAGTGCGCGCACATGCAAAAACTATTCAGTCCGCGATTCTAGCAACTTAAAAATTTGTGTTTTATCACAGCGATCGCCCCAAATAAGTTCTTCAGTTTGTATCTCACCGAACTATCATGAACGCGCGCACATTAGATCAAAATATTGTATGTGTGTTAGTTTATCTCGTTGATTGATTTTAAGTTGCTTATGTGCGCGATCATCTTTTAACTTGTGATTAAACTATTTCTTTTCGGAAACATTGCATGTGAGTGCCCAGTCTTAGTGCGTTTAAGCGGCAACTGAACTTCACAAAATGTGCTTTTTCTTCACTGTTTAATGGACGATGGCCATGGACTGTATTCGCTTCACTACATGGACATGGACTGGGCGTACATTTTTGTCATCCCATTGTTTGTTTTTCTGTACATGTGCATGGAAATGGCAAACCAAATGTTAACTATTTGTTCCTTACTCCGCGTATGTTAATTGCAGTCTGATGAGTGAATATTGAATTGAAAGCAAAACATACTCAGAAAATAAATTTGTAAATTACCTTGAAAAATAAAACTAGATATCGGTCTGCACAGAAAATAAATAAAAGCATGAAATATAAAGGAGAAATGTAAGGGGAGTAAACAATTTAAACTACGTTGTAGTGTGCGTTAAAAGCCAAGAAACATAAGGGAACCAAGCAAACTTGCGCCAATTTTGCTTACTCGTGTGAAAGGCTTAGACAATTTTTAAAGCTATACAAAGATTTTCCTGTGTAAAAAGGGACTGAACGAACCCATTCACTTATCATTTCATTTCTATTGGTGCAAATGCAGAAAAAATGAAAACAAGAAATAGGTTTGTACATAAACTAAATATTGGTACGTTTTTCTACTTTTTATTTTATATGAATAAGAGCTAATTATTGTTCATAATTTTGATATTTTTGTAATTTTACTTAGCAAAAGACTTTCACTACTTGTGACTACTGTGCAGGGGTACCATTTTTACAAAAACAAAAAAGCGACGGTCGATGCGTTTTTTTGGGAATTACTTACGGTACAATGGATAGATTCCCAATAAAACACACCTAATGATTCTCCAGAAGCAGCAGACTTATTCGATTGGTGATTGGGGAATATGAAGGCATAAAGAGTAGAGTGCGCGCCTTGTCGGACCGACATAAGGAAACTAAACGTAATAAGGAAGCGAAAGTAATTTAAAAAATCGAACTCGAGATTTGGATCAAACTTGACATTACGATTATAGAGAATACCAAAAACTGGGTCCCGGAAATCAGAAAATCTGGATTTTTTTAACCCCAAAAATAACGGTACCTGTCATACAACTTTTTGTATAAAATATGGTAAATCCTAATTATATAAAAAACGGCTTCAACGATTTTGATAAAAAAGTCAGTCTACATTTAAGTTCAATTTTTTTAAGAGTATAAAATGTTATTAACGGTAGGCCATAACCGTTTTTTTCGATCTTCTCCTTAACCGTTCAACGGATTTCGATGGAAATTTTGTACATTCATTCATATTTAAAATAATACTCCATTCTAAAATTTTCGAAAAATATTTTTTTGGATTTATGAACAGAATCAGTTTTTTTTTTTGAAAATTAAATATTTTCATCGTTTTTTTTTTAAATGATGTTTTTAAATTAAATACCTACTGAATCTACTACAATTATTCACACTTAAAATTTGGATCCCTACCAAATTTTTTTTAGAACAAAATTAAAAAATTTTATTCATAAAAAAAATTAAAAAAAATGCGATAGCATTAGAAAGGATTCATTGGTTTTAAGTGCTTCAGTATCGCAACAGGATGAAACATTTGATCGGGTGAAGCATTCCACATTCGTGTAGTGCGGCTAAAGAAGGAATCTCTATACTTGACAGTACGTCCAAGGTTGGACTCAAGGGTAAGCTGAAGCGCGAGTATTATTATTATGGTTGAATTGTTTTAGGGCTGGAATGCAACTGGCTATTTCATTACAACCCTCTATAAAAATAACTATACAACAAAGAAAGTCACGAAACATTCCGGTTTGCAATGGCGCAGTGGATATATTACTTGACTGCTAACTTAGATGTGAGGTTCAAGCACCACGCTAAGCAGTATTTTTCTATACCTCTAATTTTGATTGGATACCGCTCGTAGGCTAAAATGATATAATAAATATCTAACTCTCAAATCCACTGTGCAGAAAATATTCTTTTCTATCTTTCTATTCTTTCTAACAATTGTCGCGCAATTCAGGTTGCATTCATTTAAGTCTTAGATCTTACATAATTAAAAGTCTAATAATTAAAGTGTATATTCTTTATTGAAAAAAAATTTCTTTTAAATGAGATTACAGGAATGTTAATTTTCAATTGTTTCGTCTTAAAATTATAATTGTACAACACTTCTTAAGTTTAAAGTTTCTGTGGACGGAAATATTTTTTCTGCTTTGATTTGTAAAAAAAAACATTTTCTTATATTAAAGAAAATATTGACTAAACTAACATATCAATCAATTGTCTTCCTATTAAAATTAATGATATAGACAGCAACATGCCTATGCTTATATTTTTCGTTAATTGGTCTGCTCCAGCTTTGGAAAAGTCCCAATCGAAAATTTTAATAAAACTCTCTGACTCAAGCCATGGATTCGATCCATCATCGAAATGCATCGGACATTGATCTCTTTCACGTTCGTATTCTGTCATATCAATAGCAACAGCAGCTCCCTCAGTGTAATTCCATGAAGTAACATCTTGCTTCAAATTGCAAAATGCACCAACAGCTGTAGAGATAGCATACATTTCTTAGAAAATCCCTTTGTAACTTCAATAAAATCATCTATTTACCTTGTGACATAAGTACACGATTGAGATCAGCTCTCTGGTAGACCCAACAGCGATATTTCGAAAGTGGATCCAAGGCATCATGAGTAATGAGGTATGATTTGAGATTCTCCTTCCAGAAGCCAATACATTTCATCCTATAATCAGGATCACCTAACCAGAATAGCCAAATATATAAGTACAAGATATAAATGAAATGTTAGATTATTGCTTACTGTAAATGTCAACGGGAAGTCCTAAATGATCAACCGAAAGGCAATAATTTTCATCTATAGCCATTTCTTTCTGATCTGTATCGCAAACCGATAGATCGGAAATGTTCTGTTTGCAATGAATGTCTGGCCTGGGACTCAAGGTGACACCTCCTAGAATTCTAGTTAAAACAAAAAATTAATTGCAGGACCCAAATTAAACCTCAATTGTTTACCTAGTTTTAAACTTATGTTCCCCACGTTGAGTAAAATTAAATTTACCAGCTACTGGACATCTCACTGGGACCGGATTCTTTGCCAAAAAGAAATTATATTTCCAAGCTTCTTTATTGGGGAATTGCACCCAAGAGCACACCGTACTGAAGTCATCCTTTATAACCGCCAATCCTTTTCGATATCTAATGATGTTGTGATGACGTGGCATAAAGTCGAAGCAAACATAATCCTTCTGACATCCGTCCACAGTGAGACGAGCCATCATAATTCGTGTACCCCTTCGTTCCCGGCATACATAAATAGTTCGGCGATAACGAGATTTGTCCGGATAATAAGTTTCATTAATGTGCGTCTCACTGATTGTGACATCGGCATCGATGTTGGCCGTATTCACCCATTCTCCGCTAAAATTTTGAGGTAAAGAACACCCCGGTTCAACAACTTCAGCTTTGACTGGTGTCAGTTTTAAACGTTCTGGCGAACTTTCGGGTGTTTTCAGTGTATTACATTGAGCGGTAATTGATACACCAATGTACAAATCATCATCTCGATTCTTAAGAAAACAACGATATTTTTCATCTTTACGAGATTCTTTCGTATTAGCCACGGCAAAGTAATGATTTTTGCCAATAAACCAATCTCCCAGACAACTGTATTCAACAGAACCGGTAAATGTACCCTCCATGCCTTCACATTGCTGATATGATATGTTGAATTTTTGATTAGTGATCAAAAATTGAGTACCGGCTGTTTGACATGATTGAATTCTGGCATCTGGCTTGTTGCATACACCAGTAAAACGGAAGCGATTCTAAAAAGGAAAACAATAAATATTTTCAAATGCATGATTTTTACATACAATAGTAAAGAGGTTAAGTAAGTTTCCGGAATTATAATGACAACCCCACTGAGGAATACCGAAATAAGTTTAAACAAGCTAGAAAGACTTGCAGCGTTCATATTCAGAGAACCAAATTTTTGCATCACCAAAAAATTAGGCCAAAAAACAAGGACATCCCCAAATGTGGTGAAAACATTTTTGTCATTAAAAGGGTGAAAATGGCGCAGTGGATAAAGTGCTTGATTGCTAACTAGTACGCGTGGGTTCGATTCCCACGCTAGGCGCATTCTTTTATATACCCCCAATTTTAATTGGATGCCGCCCATGGGTTAAAATGAGACAGTCAATACTTGGTTCTCAAAGCCACAGTGCCAAACTAGTGCCGTGCAATTCAGGTTGCATTTAAAAGCCCTTAGGTCTTACAGACATATAGTTAAATTAAAAAAAAAAAAAAAAAAACATTTGAAAACCATTTCTTTGTCTTCGGTTCTAACGCGCCTTTCTAATGACGCTTCTGTGATAAGCACAAGAGAAAAAGCAGTACTTGAGAACATTAACAGTTTCATGGGACGTATCTTCTTTCGTACTCGTACAGTTGTCATTGTTCTTAAAAATCTGCACATTCACAAGCCCGCTGGCCGGCCAAATAGTATCTATCCTACTGTTCTGAAGAGTTGTTCTTCAACTCTGGCAAAACCACTGCGTAAGCTTATCCATCTGTCCTACTCTACTGGTCTCTTTCCGAGTGGATGGAAAACAGCATTTGTCCAGCCTGTCCCTAAAAGGGCGAATCTTCTTCACCCTATAACTACCGTCCAATTGCACTTACGCTCCTTCTTTCCAAGGTCATGGATACGCTTATAAATTATCAGATTAGGAAATATCTTAAGGAACGAAAGCTTCTTAATGATCGGCAATATGACTTTCGTAGCAATAGGACAACTGGTAATCTGATGGTATATCTCACCAAACAGTGGGCCAACACAATGGAAAGGAGAAAGTTCTCATATCAAAAATGCATTTGGCATTGATGAATCTATTCTTCGTTGGATTAGAAATTACTTTCTTTATTGTAACTGTAAATGCCTGTAAGACCTAAAGTCTTATAAATGCAACCTAAATTGCACGGTTAACAGTTATAATGAATACAAATATATGCAATTATTTTGTGAATTTGAGAATTAGGTCTTAACTGTCCCATTTTAACACACGGGCAGTATCCAATTAATATTGGAGGTATAGAAAAGAATGCTGTCTATAGTTGGGATCAAACTTAGACTTCTAAGTTAGCTTCAATTATTATATGAGTTCATACTTGGTTTTCGAAGCACTTTTTATATTATTCAATACTGTATGAATGAACAACAACAACTTGAGTGTACTACCACCAAGTTTTTTTCTTATTATTTTTGACTGGAATTATAGCTATTTCACGACTTTCCAGGTCGATCATCAGATTGCTTTGTTTTTCTAGTGGTGCTAGTCTACTTTTTCATCTTGACATTAATTGATCCCAGACCAACCGCCTAATAAGCCAATACACCACGCATCGCTCCACCGAGCACACATGATCAGGTCTAAACCAATACAACTTTTATTGTTGTTCGAAGTTAGCAGTCATGCACTATATAAACTACGCAATTGCCACCCTTTAGGACCGCAGATTACAATTTATGTATATAATTGGATGAGTTCAAGTCTGAAATTCATAAAATAATAAATTTCAAGTCTGAAATTCATAAAAAAAATCCTGGTTGCCCCAGGGCTCCGTCTTGTCTCAAGCTCTTTTTGTTTTTAATGATCACTTATCTGGAACTTCTTTTCCACTAAATTGTTTTGCTGACGATCTACTCTCAGCTTTTCATATTCGTTTTAAGATTCACCTCCTTGTTCTTCGGAAGTGGAACTGGAATGACAGTGTATGATAAGCTCGTTAAATTCCGACCTCGGCAGCATTGTCCAATGAGAAAAAAAAACGTCGAGAATGTAATGCTTCAAGTATTGAACACTATCAATACACATTGGCGCGGCTTTTGCTTAGAAGAAACCGGTAAGCTTTCAGTCATTGGTGCATTTCAAACCTCCTCTTGTGGAATTTTGGTATTTTGGTTTTATGAGACGATGCACGAAATATTTTTCCCTTTCTGACACATTTGGCTGTAATCTATAAAGCCTACATATTTCCTAAACTTGAGTATAACTCTCATAATCTGTACTGGATCTCCAAAAACTCATTTGAATCGTTTAGGTAGAATATAAAATAGAGATCTAATGGCTAATTTCTTTAGAAAGTTCTAACCCTAAAACACGGTTTAAAGAAAATTTAGAACTTGATTGAGACCTGACTCATTTCTCAACAAGTTCTAATAGCTTCGTAGTCGATTTTAGAAATTTGTTTTATTGGGGGCCTAGCGCGTTAGACTCGGTTAAACTATAATTTTGTTTCTTCAGATTTTGTTTCGGTTATGTATGTATGTCATGTATGTTATGTATTATTTGTATATTCAATGAAACCAGTCCCTAACTTTGTTTGATTTTGATTTTGATTAAAAGTGACTTCGGTTTTCTCCGATTGGATTTTTAGGACGATGAGGATGAAAATTATGTTAAAGAAAGGCGCATTTATCATATGCCCCAACGTGCTACCATTACTGGGACGATATCGATTTTTTTACTATTTCGCTTGACGAAAAAAAAGTTCATCGAGATGCTTTATTTATTGGCAGATAATTTGCAGAATCCACATCTAAGATAAGAACACAGTTGCAATTAATGTTTTTTCTTTTCAATTTTTCATTCTGAGAATGTACAGAACGCGTTATATATTGGAAGAAAAATTATTGCTTACATTGCTGCCTTTGATGGCATGTTGAATTATACACGACTGTCGCTGAAGTTCTACTTGTGTCGTGTACCAGTGTTTGTCGTATCATGCCAAAAGTGTGCAGGTCTTAACTGCACCTTATATCTCAAAATGCCTTCAAATGCAGAGAAAATCAGAGAAGCTGAAGTTGCAACATTGGTCATTTGCTACGAACAATTGGTGCTATTGAGGGTAACCATGTAAATATACAATAGCAACGCGGAGAGTTGGTAGGTTCAGCGTATGTAAATATATTAATAGCTAGTTGCATTCCTCCCCTAAAACTATTCATACTCCCGCTTCTAGGGATGCTCATCAGTTTACCTCTGTTGAGCCCAACTTCGGACGTACTATCAAGTACAGGGATTCTGTCTTTAGTCGTACAACACGAATGTGGAATACTTTACCTAGCTCTCTTTGCCCCTCCCATTTTTTTGATATTCAGAAATTCAAGGGTATCTCCATTTAAATCCTTATCCTATTTTCCTAAAGCTCGCAGTGTTCTTGACCATTTTAGCGCACAAGTATGGTAGATATGTCGGCGATAAACAAAAGGTTTTGGGCTGAATTTTTAGAATTCTACTAAATCCTTCTGTTTTTTTATTGCCATTTTAATCAAAATTGCTGCTACATCAGACTCTGAGCTTGACATTTAAGAAGTTGTCAGTTCGGCGATAAGCACACGAATGAATTTGCGCAGTTTCCATGAATAATGTATGGCGAAAGCGAGATTGCGCATGCTTGGAATTGTGCATGCCGGCACGCGCAGCGTATCGGCCTTATTAGTGCGAACATTATTATAAAAAAAAACAGTAAAACAACGCCTATGTTGCTTTTATAAAGCAATGTTCGTTTACTTAATGTTTTTGAATGAACAACAACAACCTGAATGTGCTACCGCCAAGTTTACTTCCCAACACAACAAATTTCTTTCAATTTTAGTCTCTCAAGTCATCTTTTTACAATTTTGGTCTATATAGAATGATAGAAATTATTATAAATTTATCCGTTTGTCTTCTATGTGTAACCTGATTTGCACGACACTAGTGAGAAGTATTAGAAAGGTACCCCAGTCTATTGTATGCATCGCAGACCAAGATCAACAATTCACCACACCTTATGAAATAAGCAACCTTTTTGCCAAAACATGGTCAGACTATTCCAAAGATGAAAACTTTTCTGCCGCCTTCAAAACGAATAAAACTGCCTGTCTAAGTTTGCCTTTCAATAATAACTGGTTATCTTTTCAATCCAAACATATCGAAATACCTATTACATTAATTGAACTTGAAAGCTGTCTCTCTAAGTGAAAAGGGAAAACACCTAGTAGGGATCGTATTTCATACCCCATTCTTAAAAACCTCCCAACATCAGCTAAATCTAGACTTGTTTTACTTTATAATAATATTCTTGATACAGGCATCATTCCAAAAAGCTGGAAAATTACAACCATACTTCCTTTACCTAAGCCTAATAAATTGAATACTTGTGTAAACGGATATCGCCCAATATCCCTGTTTCCATCTGCTTCAAAAATATTGGAAAAAATTGTTGCGAGAAGGTTACTTTGGTTTTTGGAATCCAAAAACCTATTAAGCTCTAATCAAGTTGCTTTCAAACCAAATAGAGGGTGCGATGACGCCCTTCTGCACCTGGACCTATATGTAAGAAAAGCCCTCTCATCTCAAAACCATGTCATAATTTTTTTGTCTTTAGATTTCGAAAAAGCATTCGATAGGATTGGCATTCATCAAATCTTAGACAAAATTATAACCTGGGACATTGGCCCGAAAGTATTCAACTACATAAAGTCCTTTTTCACAAATAGGAAAATTTGCGTCAAATCTAACAATTGCTTCTCAGATTACTATCCGCTTCACAATGGTATTCCGCAAGGATCCCCCTTGTCAGTAGTGCTATTCCTTATTGCTTTTGATGAAGTCAGTACCATAATATCAAATCACTCGCAACTTGACGACTGTATTTATGCAGACGACGTCTACATTTTATGTAGACACAATAGCTTGATAGAACACCAGAATCTTTTTTCAAAAGTGGTTTCGGATATTTTAAGATGGTCGGCTACCTCCGGTGCTAAACTATCTGTAGACAAATGCAAAACATTACATATATGCCGCAAAACTTCTTGTACAAATTTCTCTTTTCGATTTAATAATGTTAATATAGAAAATGTAAATAAGTTAAGTATTTTAGGCATTATTTTTAGTGATAAATATAACTTTAAAAGTCATTGTAATGAACTAAAAAAAAAAACTGGATGCTAGAGCCAACATTGTTAACTTCTTATCATGTAAAAAATGGAATGCTCACTTAAATACTTTATGTAATATCACTAGATCTCTTGTATTAATATTTATTTATTTATTTCGCTTAATTCAAGCATATAAGTAATAACAATATAACAATATAAACAATATTAAGATAACTTAAAATAACTTAAACCGTCTAGTAATAATTTTAACTTAAACTAAAGAGTAGGGAATTAGGGATAGTTAGAGTAAAGGTTTCTTCTAAGGTATGAGATACAGTGGTTAAAATCGAGAAGTTGCTGTGCATTGTTGGCTAATCGCAACATTCTAGTAACTGGGTTAAAGTGAGCATAATTAGTTCGGTAAGTAAGATTGATTATGGTCTCTTAATCTATGGAAACTCTCCTAAAACAACAATCAACATTATCAAGGCACCATATCACCAAGCAGTACGCAGCAGCCCAAACGCTTTTCCTACCATCCCAATACGTAATATAATGGCTGAAGCTGGACTTCCTTTAGTGGATGAACGTATTTTTGAAAGCAGAGCAAAGCTGTACGCAAAACTTTCGTTTATACAAGGATCCATTATAAATGACGATATTAAAACAATAGACAAAGAAAAATCTTCCAAGCGTATTCCATCAGCTTTATCAATCGCAATAAAAACTGCTAATTTAATGGCATTTTCCTGTGGTAAAAAATAGGAAATACTTCCCGATATTCCCACCTTGGAGTATACAAAAATCATCCTTAATAATGGATATGACTGACTATATAAAGAATAACACCACCAGCAGCATGTATCGGTCTCTATTTCATGATATGACAACTGATCTAAGGTCCGACGATTGCAGTTTCGTATTTACCGACGGTTCTAAAAACCAGCATAGCACCTCATTTGCATCAACTCACGAAGACGGCTCATTACTATTAATAGGCTTATTGGATAGTATAGCTTCAATTTTCACCGCCGAGGCTACAGCGATCCTAGTAACCGCAACATTAATCGCAAAGCTACCTGGTAAATTTATAATATGTTCCGACAGTCAGGCAGTTTTTAAGGCAATACAGAATCCTAATAACACAACGGTCCTTATAAACAAAATTAGAGATCTCATTTTAAAATATCCGAATAAACTAAAACTTATGTGGATACCTGGACAAGTCGGGATTATCGGTAACGAACATGCAGACAGTGCGGCCAACAATGCTCATCTTTCTCCCGTCAAATCGTTTGGAAATCTTACCAAACTTGATCTATTACGGGAAGTTAAAAACAAAATTAGACAACAACTAAATGAGTGGCAGAACAATTACCAACACACATACAAATCCATAAACATCAATAAAACTAAAGCTCGCTATCCAATCACCACCTCCAAGCAGATGAATACTGTTATGGTCAGACTACGCCTAGGACACACAGCACTCACCCACCAACATCTTCTAAAAAAACACAAACTCACCAACCTGCACTCACTGCCAAACGTCAATAGACATAAAGCACATCCTTGGGATAGGAACATGCAAATCAATAACCTCCAACACCAGCATCTACAACCCACCCTCATCCATAGAAGTGATCTTAAGTAACTTAGACCCATCAAATATAAAAAAAATATTCAATTTTACAAAACTACACAATACACAAATCTAAAATTTATTACATAAATAACTTTATCTTTATATAAATTTATTTCGTAGAATATAAACCAAATAATTTTTTTTAACTTAAGAGTCAGAAGCTCTAAGCAGTTAGTGCTCACATTATGTTAACATGTAAATTTGTAATTTAATGTTAATAAATTGTAATAATAATAATAATAGAAAGGTATTCGACAGCAGTTCATGATACATTTAGATTGCAATTGCACAAGATTTCGAAATAAAATGTCAAACTACGTACCTGATAAGTAAAATGCCATACACCTTCCAGTGACGAACGACAATTTATCGGAATGAAATTCTCATTAAATAGTGTGATTAATTGCGAGTCATTTTTGACGCCCTTACACACATTCTCTACAGACGGCTCAACACCATTTGGAAGCGATACACAAGGGCCTGAAATCCAAATTGTCACATCAAGACCACTGAATGGTTCAATCTTAAAACCAACAAACCTTCGTACTTCTCGAAGACGTTTAATGTTCTTGGAAACGTTTTTACACAATGGTAACAGTCCGCGGTTCCTTTGAACACGAATGAGTAATCAGCACCATGGTGCTCGTAGTCAATGCAATAGCCTCGATTCGACATTGAATTTGCGTCGATTACTGTTTGAGTGGGTAAACCCACTTCCCAGGAGAACCATGTACCCCGCAGGATTTGGGGCATCGAACATCTTTTTCCATCAGTGTAACAATTAACTAAAAAATATAAAATATTAAGTGATTAACTTAAATTGTGATGTTTGGGGTGTGGCAGGGTTTGCGAGTTGAAATACGTACCTTGGCTTAAAACGCCAAAAAGGCACATAAATATTAAATTTTTCATTGTAAAAGGCACTCCTTGAATTCGATACAAAATTTTTTTAAATACTTATCATTTTTTTTAGAATAAATAATATATTTTAAACTAATTTCTAACTAAACAATAATTTTTGTCAATGCAACAAGCAACAAGAAAGATGGAAGTGAAAACAGATAAGATCGTAAAAAAAATTAGGAAGTGGGAAAATGTCAATTTATTTATGACCAGAGATGCTATATACACTCTGTTTGCCTTTTACGAACTATTCTACTTTTATACCAAAACTTTTATGCCGTGATTATTTTTCGAATTCCTTTTTTTTTATTTCTACATGTATTACATTTGGATTGATTTAAGCGCAAAAAAGAATGTTTGACGTTTAAACTTTTCTATCGAACTGTAAACGAAGAAAGAAAACTATACCCACCACGAATATTTTTCTAGCAAAACAATATCAGTGACATTTGCAACGAGATAATTTTCTGCTTTGCAGAAAGATATATCTTTCCGCTGGACGTTTGCATGAACACCACTTTAAAAATACTTGCGTTAATGTAGGAAAAAATCAGGTGTTCATTGAACTTAACTTTATGAGGTTTATTTATTCTCTTTCTTCATCAAATTCGTGAGATAATTTCTGATTTGTAGAATATTTTTTGAAGAAAACAAAAACAATACGTAAATATATTCAACATACTTGCTTCTTAAAACACTTTTTGTATCATTTTAATGAGTTTGAATAACCAACAACAACCTGAGTGTGCTACTGCCACCAAGTTTTTCTCATATTAGTTTTGGCTGGAATTATAACTATTTCACGACTTGCGTAAATATTATTTTTGTTTTTGAGGACTGCGTGGATTAAAGCCAAATTGAAGATTTTTATGACATGTAGTCCAAATGCGATTCGTTTTACCTGCAGATGTTTAGGTAATTTTGGAGAATTTTTTTTCTATACTGCCAATTTTTTTCTTCAAGAGAACTGTATACTTATAGCTTAATGGTGTAGTACGCTGCTCCTGCAAACAAGTGAAATGTATAACAGCAGAAATTGTAACACCTTTCCTTTCGGTTTCTTGCAATTTGTGGGAGTACTTTGGGAAGAAAACGCGAAACCGTGTGTCCCGTAATTCTATCTGCAAGGCTGTGTCTGTTTATAGCTCGATCTACAGACTACACGGTTGACGCGATCTTTTCATATTGGCTCGATTTTATTGTTTGAATACAAAAAAATTAAACTTCTATTGACTACTGTAATGATCTTTTCGATTGGTCGTCCAGAACTGTTCTGAGTCCCACAAAATGAGTTCTCACTCTAAACAGAACAGAAAACGATTCTTGATTTCAATTCAATTTTCACAAATTCAGCGACTATTCAGAAACAATCATTGTGGTTGAGGGTGTTTCATTATGGGAACGTTTTTTTGATTACGAATCAAAAAGGATATTTCGACTCTACTCATTTTGTACAGTAAGGCTAGGCGCATGTAATTTTTCCGAAACGAAATAGTTTAATCATTAGTTGAACGATGATCGCACACATAAGCAACTTAAAAATCAATGAGCGAGATAAGCCAACACACAAACAATATTTTGATTTAATGTGCGCGCAGTTACATATAGTTGCGTATGCTACAAACTGAAGAACTTATTTGGGGGCGATCGTTCGATTTGTACCAAAACACAAACTTTTAAGTTGCTCGAATCGCGGACTGAATAATTTTTTCATGTTCGCGCACTCTCATATAAGCCCATGGTATTCACTTTGGCAACCAAAATTTTGCAAAACTGAAAGTTGTATGTGCGCGTCTAGCCTTACAAAAACATTGGACATATAAGCAAGAGTACCCTTACTTTGGTGCGGGTGCTAGTTCGTATTTCATGTACGTGTAAATCTCTCCCAATATCTGGATCCGTGATTTTGATCCCGGTTTTTAAGAAAATCGATAATTTTGGTTGAAGCGAACGCGAAAAAAGTTCCAAATATCTTCGAGAGATGGACTTTTATTTGGTTGAAAAGAAAACGACATTAATTCGGCGATATTAAATTCAACGTTAAAAACTAATTACGATATAGTAGAATAAACTGCAAAATGCAAACGCATACGTAACATAATATTTTCAGATGACATTCGTATGTGTACCACTGTCAATTTTTAAATCCTCTTTCAAAAAAAAATTTTTAAAAAAAGCCTTGCAAAATATGTTTTCGTTTAATTATTCAACAAATAACTCTGAGGATGATTATTTTTCAAATATTAATTACATGAAGAATATTGAGTGCATAATTCCAAATTGTGAACTAATGATAAACATTCGCTCCAACGGAATTTCAAACAAAAAACCATGTTTTGTTTATGCTGAAAAAATTGACTTTAAAGGATTAATTGTATTTATTTGTTTTATTAAAAATAATTCATGCATATTATATGTATTATGTATTTTCATAAAATAGCAATTAAGACTGGCTGAAAAATCTGATCATAGAAAAATGTACATCTCTACTGTTGACACAAATTCCTTTAATCAACTGAAGCAAGATCAATCGTTGCATGTTACATTTTCTGGATTTGTAGAGAATCTAATTAAAATTTTACAAGATTGTCAACGCGGTCATTTGGAAGTGGATTTAATTTTTAATAAACAACAACAGATGACCTTGCAATTCTATGAAATGCGTTCATTTAAAAACCTCGTTCATTTGTGTCTGCCTATTAAGCCGGCTCCACCTGATATGATACTTTTTTATATGAACAATGTTTTGCACAATATTCAGGTAAGCTTCATTCTTAAATTAAACAGATTTCAGCTTATAGTGTTGTTTCTTTAATACAATCATGATTTTTAGAAAAAGAATGCCTCAATCGAGAGCAGCATGCAATGTATGCAACACGAATTAAATTCACACTTAAGTCGCATGTCTCAACTGGAAGTTGAAAATGTCAAATTAAGGGAATCTCTTTTGGAAAATAGCAAAGCCATGACAAATAGACATCAAGAAGAAATCCTACGGATGCAAGAAGCGCTCAAGAAATCCTCAGAACACAGGCATTCGGACAACGAACGACACATGATGGCAATGTCTGCTCTTCAAGCACAATTTGATAAGGCTCTACAAGATAAAGCAAATCTATACTCTGAAAAATGGTAAACCACCTTTTTCTGCGCTAACAAATAACAAATAAGTACGAAAAACAATGCTAAATCCAATTATTAATCTTACAGCCAAGAGACGAAGAGATGTGACCGTTTGCGAGATGAAATTAGTTCCCTAAAATCGACGTTAGCTGCATTAAAAGACCAAAATGAAAAACTGGTATCTGAGATGGCAGCCCTAAAGAATGTCGAGCGGAAAAATGAAATGCATTGGAACGATTCAAAGAAGCACATTCACGACCTACAGGATAAAATAAAAAAATATGACAAAATGCAGGTATGTTTGCCCTTAGAATATAAAATAAATTCTCAATAATATCTACAGGAACTTTAATTTTTCACAAGGTACTTCCTATATAATGACGAATCCGTGTTATGCACAAATAGTAGTTCATTATCGAATGGCAATTAGTTTTATGGTTAGAAAAAACAATAACAAGGCAAAGGAGTCCTCGAGATACTATTTAAGCTGTTGAGAAGCGAAGTGGTGTCTTAAGAGGTTCCGTTTGATTTAAATGTTGCTCTCGCTTTGTTCTACTTTTCCATATTCAACTGCCTTATGCGATGTGTCCCTGAAAACTTTTCATATTCTCATTCTTGGATAGTATAAACAGGAATTGAGAACACTTATTAATGTCAGAAATAGACTGCAAAAACTACTTCTTTAAATCTAGTTCTGTGTTAGATTTTTCCTTCTACCAGGAAGCTTCATCTACCTTCTCAATTCCCTGTGATTCAATATACCACGAATAATTAATTAAAAATGCAGATAAATCTTGTCACTAGTCTCTTCTGGTTGATATCATATCTAGGTTTAGAGGCTATCCTTAAAGTAATTACTAACAACCAAGGTAGTTTGAATCTATTTCGTGTCGTGACTGACTTTGTTGGCTTTGCCTCTTAAAATGGTTTCGTGAAGACTCCTCTATTTTTACTATTATCATGGAGCTCACGCCTCATTGTAATTTTTTTAAATGATGTTGTGGTCGTTAGTAAGCCTGGATCATTCACTAAAGAATTATTTCTACTTTGGAGGCATTCCGCCATTTTATGAAGAAGTCGGTTGTTTGGCTGGGTCGTCAATTTGTCGACATAAGCGAAATGAAGTTAGAAAGTGCGAATAGACCAGTTTCCAGATGAACTATATAATTTGGGGTGTTAAGTTTTTTTTGACAAAATATCTTAGGAGTTGTTCCACCTCTACATATTGGTATATCCCCCACCTTTTTTATTGACCGTCAAGCAGCTAGCCTAGGCGTGTAATATGCTGTCGCGAAGAACTGAGGGTTCTTGGCACGAAGCATAACGAGAGAGCAGATGAGGTGACGAGGAAGGGTTCAACAACCTTGACTCTACCCAAATAGACCCGATAGAATACAACCCTGTGTCACTAAAGAGAACATTGGAAAGAAGATCCTTCTAAAATCCAATGAAAGAAGTAACTCACTCGACACCTTTTCCCCTTTTCGATAAAAAAAAAAAATATTATTACCCACCTAAACAAGAATTCCCTTCAAACTCTTGCAAGCCTACTCACCTGACACAATCTACTGGGATACCATACAAAGAAAATGGGGCTCCGTAATGATGACTTATGTAAAGTTTGCAAGGAAGAAGATAAAAACGAAGAAACCTCTCATTTCCCACAACTTTGCCATATAAGGAACAAATTCCTGGGCAGTTACTTTTTCAACGATTTAGAAGAGATCCCGAATCTTTCGGGCAAAACCCTGGTTGTGCTTCATAAAAGTCAATGGCTTGAAAATGATTATCCATAGAACTTATAGGTTATACAACTAAAAGTTACAACACTTCGGTGTACACAATGGAACTAACTAATATACATATTAGTATTAACTACATTGAACATTTTATACTTTGTGCTCGGAGAAATATTCCTCTTGCTCAAAACTTAATACCAGCTACTATAAAACCCTCGTTTAAATTCTTCAAGTTTCTTCTGCAAGTGTTTTTTGAAAGATAGCTGTAGGGACATAATTACACCAAGATATTTATACTCCCTAACTATCTGGAGACCTTCGTTGTTCCGTATCCATTTATCGTTTCCAGCATATCGTTCATTTCCATTGCGGAATATCATGATTTTCGATTTCGCAGTATTCAGTTGTAGATTTCAGAGGTGAGCATAAGTTTGTTTATCATTAATTGCTTCATGTTGGGAGTTTCTGCTAGTATGACAATGTCAAGACGCTTTTTTGTAAGACTAGCCAATATTATTCCACCAGGTAGGAATTCTGAAATGTCATCCAGAAAAATCGAGAAGAGAACTACACTCAAGACACATCCCTGGTCAACTCCTGATTTTGTTTGAAACCAGCGAGACAAATAATTCCTATCCCATATCGCCGTTAGAAGATTTCGCAATATCTTCAGCATTTTCGGTGACAGGTTTAATTTACTCCGCGTATAGAATAGGGTGTTTCTATCAATTTAGTCAAAAGCACACTTAAATTCCATAAAAAATGCGTAAAGTTTTGTGTCCACTATTCAAGTACATCCGCACAATGCTAGTGAAAGAAATGATGATATCAACCGTGGAGTATCAGTTGATATAACAACTTTTATTGTTCATGATAAGATCAATTTGCTTATAGATGACTTTTCATTAATTCGCACTCTGCCAGCCCCTTTGAACTCTTGTTTAACTCTCCCTGTCTCAACCTGCACTTATTATCGCATGGCAGGTCCCGGTTCACAAACAATAAACTCTGCTATCCCTAAGCTCGGTGCAAAAAAAGGCAGACATCTTGTCCCACTGCTCTTCCACTTGTCTATAAATAACGTAGCTTGTATAATTAATAATTCAGACTTTTCCATTTACTCCGGCGATAATTCTATTCGTGTATCAACTACTTACTGGCTCCATGTTGACTCTCCCAGATTACTTGAATTGATTTCACTAACCCACGTAACCTTAAAACTGTCCCACTTGTTTCGTCTTTCTCAACTTCCTCCATTCTCTGTGCACCATAAATCCCATCAAAAACCTGTAGTCTACTTGTTCGTTGTTTTAGGACTCTGAAAGAGGCTTTCCAAAAAATTGTGTCTTATTCTGATTGCCTGGCTTTGGCAATGACTATTGTAAGGAATTACCAAAGTTGGCCGCATGCTCTCTGTCAGCTTCTAAGACATGTTGCACAATCCTGACTAAACCTTGCCTTGTTCTTCGGCGTTTATTGAAAGTGGTTAAGCTTTTCCAACTACTTCCCAAAGAAGATACCTACTTTCTTACTAGTTTATAAAACCTACCAATATCACTTGTTGGCTTTTGGACTGATCTTTAAATCCATTAAATTTTAAAATATTTCTTCTATATGCAACACACAAAATAGACTGATATGATAGCTGAGTTAGAGGCAGAGAAGAAAATATGTCAAACCAAACGACTAGCTCTAGAAATGGCCACTGAGGAAATATCAAAAGCGAACGAAATTATCGCCAAACAAGCTCAGGAAATTGTGAAAAACAAAAAGACCATAAGCCTTCGGACGGAAGTGGCATTGCAGCAAGAGAAGGTAATTACGGAGAAGGACAAAAAGCTGCTTATTCAGAATGAAAAAATTCAGGGACTACAGCGAGCAATAGAAAGTCTACGACAGGACATTCCATTGCAATTAGAATCAATGAAACAATTTGCTGACTCTTTAGAGAACAAATATAGTGAAAGTATGATTTACAACAATGTACAAATAATATGAAGTCATTATATAATTTTTGTTGTTTTTTTTTCAGAAATTACAAATCTTAACCAAAAGCTTTTATCGGCGAGTAAAGACAGAACAAACGGCAGGATAACGATACGATAGGACATGTTTTTTTTAATTTATTTTATTTTTTTTATTAATTATTGTAGAATAAATCTTTATACACGAAGAAATTGTTTTCATTATTTATTTTCCTATTAGGTGGTCAAGTTAAAAGAACCCTTGTTATCACATAATTATTAGATTAGAGAAACGCCAATTAACGGTTTTAAAAGTTGGTGGCTTCTGCTTCAAACAACTAAGTTTTTTTTTCAATTAAATGTTTATTTGATCTTCGGTGTAAAATACACAATAGAACAATATGGTACAGAAAACTTGCAATTGATTAGTTCATAATATTTATTTAAGCAATACATTGTTATAGATATATTTTAAATTAATAGTGTAATACTAGAAGACTGATACACTCTGTTGTTTAAGACAAGTATCGAGTGCATCTACATGTAATATAGAAAAAAAATATAAATAACTAAAAAATACAATTTTAAAATACTCTTTAGTAAAAAAGTTATCGGTTATAATATCAAGAAATTTGAAACAAATTTAAATATGTAAATAAAGGGGAACGAGTCCGATAACTCTTATTCCAATTATATTTTTTATTTCATTTTATTTGAAATTTAAAAGCCATATTTTAATTTTTCTATTGAAATGGGAAGCGCATTTTACAATCTAGGTGCAACCTATGTGTAAAATCTAAAAAAAAGTGCTGGCTATTGTGAACTGGAATGTGAGCAAGATTCCTCTCACTACTGCGTTAAGTGTAAATAGATGAATTGTGATTAAAAAGATAACCCACTAAAAGTTTCTCCTATTTCCACACATTCTTTTCTGCATTCAATGAATGAAGCTATTTCAACATGAAACCTCTGAAACCAACTTTTTTCTAATTTTCTTAACAATAAATTATCAATCAATCAATCAATTGGCACCAAAGGCTTTTGTTTTATCAATATATAAAGCAGCAGTAGGTTTTTTGATATCTAGATTCTAATAAATGTTTCAAAAGTTTCAAAGTTTATTTCAATTCGGTGTACAAGTAAGACTAATGTCGTTTTTATTTGGCAATCCGGAAGTCTTCCGGACTCTTCTGAAAGCGTTCACTTGGGAACAAATGACAGTTCTAATTCTGAAAAGAAGAGAATTTTGCTTCTGGATTTGAAATCAGAATCAGAACCAGAAGCAATCACACATTCATATACTTGAACGTCAAACTCGACTGTTGTCATTTTGTGTATCATAATTTTTGCAACAAACGTTTTTTTTTGAATTTGAATATTCTCACGTACACAATTATTTTCACACACACAATCTCATTAAAATTCAGAATCGTCAGAATCACACAAAAGTGTTCAGTTGGGATCCCGGATCGGAGAAGAATTCCGGATTGCCAAATAAAAACGCCATAAGTATTTTATAGTACCGTTAAACTTGGTTACATTTTATGAGAAAAAAAAATATTAATTAAACATTATATAAGATATATATGTATATACAAATTTAAATTCTAAACTAAAAGTTCTTTATATACATATACATTTAAAATTTAAATAAAGAAAACTAAAAAACCTGGTTTTATTCTTCCATGAATACGTAATTTATAATTTTAATTTTTTTTTTGCTATACGTCCCTTACCCCTTCTCCCCTTCCCCATCCCGTTTATCAAGAGCCATATTTGCTATTTTACTTTTAGGTTAAGAAAAGTGAAGTGTAATTGCCTTCTTAAAATTTGCAGTACCAATAATTTTCCCCATTGTTACTGGCAGAGAGTTCCATAGTTTAATTACATAAACAATAAATAGGCGCGAAGAATTCAAGTATTTGTAAGATGGTGTTACTAAATTAAGAGTTCTAATAGATTGAGTAAAACAAAGTTTTTTCATAAATGTAAGGTGGCTTTCTATTCTGAATGATCTTGTGCATAAAGATACAACATCTAGCATCAAGGAAATGTTGAAAAGAGCATCCAAGGACCAGTTTATGGTAATGTGATATGTGTTCATGTCTCCTTAGTCCATAAATCTACCTTATCATATCATTGAACGCAACAAGAAGTTTATGCTGAGAATGGGAATCAAGTTTGCAATACACAACATTGGCATAGTCAATTAGAGGAACAGCAGTATTTTTACAAGCCTCAATTTAGTCTTTTCAGGGGTTATGTTTGAAAATAGCCAAAGATTGCGCAGTCCACCATAAATTCGTCCAATGGTAGAATTCACCTAATCTTCAGCCGATAGAGAAGTATTTATCTTAATACCGAGACTATTCACAGTTTTCATAAACATAAGCTTATTCTGAAGAAGATAAACAGAAGCTAAAAACAAGGTATTTATCTGCTTCTTAGAAATCGCAATCAATTGTGACTTAAATGGATTCAGTGTTAAGCTATTGTTAAGAGACCAATTGGAGATTACAAGGAGGTCCTCATTCATCCTAAAAATAAGATCCTCTTGTAAGCCAATAGGACGAGACAAATAAATTTGCACATCATCAGCGTACAAGTGAATTGAAACATTTGAACAAACTTTTGGTAAATCATTAATAAAAAGACAAAATAGAATTGGTCCTAAAATGGAGCCCTGTGGAACCCCCATTTGCAGATTCATAAATTTAGATATCCCCTGATCAACCTTAACCCTCTGGCTTCTATTAGATAAATAATCTTTTATTAATTGCACCGCTCTGTCATGGAAACCAAAGTTTCTCTTTAATTTCAAGCAAAGTATTTGATGATTTACTCTGCCAAAGGCCTTCGAAAAATCCAGCAAACACAGAACAGTCACATTGTTCAGATCATATACTGAATACGAATATCATCAAGCACCTTGATCATCGCAGTTTGACAACTATGATGAGCACGGAAGCCTGATTGAAATAAAGATAACAAATTATATCGATCAATGTGACTAGTGATCTGTGCTGCGAGAATCTTTTCAAAAACCTTTGACAAACAGGGCAAGATACTAATTGGGCGGAAATCAAAGCAGGAAATAGGGTTATTGTTCTTAGCTTCGGGATAATCTTAGCTAACTTCCAGCAATTAAATGAGTAAATACGGGTAGTATATGCATCATAATCATTCTGATGAAACTAACAGGCACCCCATCTTCCCCAACTGCATCAGATTTAATTGACTTCAAGCTTTGAAGCACTTAATACTCAGAAACTACCTCAAATTCTAGTTCAGTTGTAGGTATAAAATGTGCTTCATTATTCAATATAAAGTCATTTTGTGGAATTCCAGATGCTACAAAGCTCCTATTTAGATTATTTGGGTCAGGAAAGTTATGAACTACTTGCTTTCTCCCTATTCCAATAGAACGAAGGTTATTCCAGAGCCGACGAGAAGGTTGGTTTGTGTCTAGCTTTGATATAAAAAATCTTTTTTTGACTCTGCGAATCACAAAAGTTGCTTTATTTCTTGAGCGGCAAAAAAACTCCCAATTTATATCTGAGGGATTGTTTTACCATTTAGCATACATTTTTCTCCGATACCTAATAGCACTACTAACCTCCGAGGTAAACCAGGGACAGCTTTTGCTATGCACTGAAACAGTTTTAATAGGAACATGTTTTTCAAATAATTCAAGAACCAGAGATTGAAAGTAGTTAACCTTATCATTGGCAGTGGAGTAAGCATAACATTGATTCCATGCGTAGTTGATGGCATCACTTTGTAGTTCAGAACTATTAATGGAATTGATATCCCTGAATTGAAAAGTCAAAGGCGTAGGTAAATGCGTAAACACAATATTGTACGTACAGAATAGCAAATCGTGATCGGAAAAAATGTGAGTGCAAAAATTAAGCAGAGAATCGCGGTCGTTTTTTCAGCTTGGAATCCATATTTTTTTTGATTAAAAAACAAAATCTTCTCTAAATATGCATTTCTTATTCTTACCACTTTTTCGAAAAACTCATGAGTGAGATGGGTCTATGGTTCTTGATACAGTTTCTACCACCTTTTTTACAAGTAGGGATTAATTCTGCCAATTTTGGGTTTGTTGGAAATCGACCATGAAAGATACTTATGGAATATGTGTGTTAAAACATCAAGTTAAGCCTGGCAGAGTCGAGGACATTTAAGCTCCGGAACAAATAAATATGAATTCATATAATTTTTTTTTTTTTCAGAAATTACAACTCTTAAGCAAAAGCTTTTATCGGCGAGTAAAGACAGAACAAACGGCAATAAACTGAACTTTTACAAACCAAAAATGTTATGTGTGGAGTCACTCCTTATTTAAATAATATAATTTTTTAACAGGCGCTTTACCTGATTCAGTCAGAATAATAACGCAGTACAAAGTTTGTTACATTTTTATAAATTTATTCTTAAAAAACAATACAAACAAATTCCGATTTTACATCTCTTCTGAACCTTTCGCTTCAATCGCCGCTCCTACATTTACTACTTGCGAAAGATCAAGATTCTTTTTTAGTCTTTCCCGAATCAATTCAGCGATGGCTTTCTGAGTGCGCCTTTCCAGTTTTTCTAGTTTCTTGGCGACATCACGTTTAAGGTCCCAATCTGGTTTGCGTGGTGCTAAATTGGCTATATCAATTTCATCAATCACATTAGGAGTTTTGAGTAATTCAAGTTGTGACTCCACTTCCTTCTCGATTTCACCAGTTGGTCCTTGCTCGAGAATTATATCGCTAATGTTTTCATCCTGTGGTTTGTAGCTGCGAAAGATTGGTCTGCAAACAGGAGAAATAAAGTTAAAATTTGATGCGAGTTTCGGGAGAAATCGGAAGTTACTTTGGTAGGTCGTTTGTTTCGTTCGATGAATTTTCGTTTTGATCTGCAAAATTTCTTAATCGCTTTAAGCGTTCTTTTCTTTTAAGAGATTCTTCTGTGAGCGTGCCGATTTTTTTCTGATTCTTATTTGTTTCCATTTTCATTAAATTTGTTTTATTTAGCAAATGTGTATTTTCCTCGAATCTTTGATGCTTTTGTTTATAAAAGTTTACTGTCATTTTTTTTTTGATAAATGTCAATATGCAGTTAAACCATTCGAGGTTGTCCCATGATTAGGTGTGTTTGTTATATTGCTAATGTCGATTTCGTTTCAATAAATAGGATTAAGGAGGCTTTACATGCATCTTCATCTTCATCTGCATTGACATCTGCAAAAAAAGAGGAAACAAAATAAAAAATTCATACTTGTGCGATAGACCCATTTCACACAAGGTATCTAAGTTGCTGGCAACTGGGAGTTTGTGGATGAGAAGGGCAAGAAATAAGGGGAATGAAAAAAATCTCCCCGGTCAACGATTTGAAGAGATTTTTTTGACGTTATGCTTTGAAATTTTCTTAGGTTTCCATTTTGACTTCTGTCTCTGATAGATATTAAACATATTTTTTTAAAGAGAAATTGTTTCTTACAATTATATTATTAAATTAACCAAACCAAATCAGCTACTTAAATAAATTCATTGTGAAAGAAAATTTCAAGTTTTAATTCTTGTGGGCAAGGTATTTAATTAAATCCATCACGAATTAGTACACATTTCATATATACAATTATGCGCCTAGACATGGAAAATCGACAACAAAAACGCACGGACCAAACTAAGCTCTCAGCTTGTGGCTTCCTGTCAGTGCGGTTTATGCGTCCAACTGTACCAATAAAGCTTCGGTGCATTCCAATAAGCCCAATTTAATCATCTCATCATCACTATCATGTGCTGGGTCCAAGATTTGGATGGCAAGAGAAACGCACAACAAATCTGCACACAAATCAATTTTCTCCTGGTTCATTGTTTTTCCGTGACCTTTTAATATATTAATTTAGCAAACCATTATTAACAACCACAATAAAAAAACAACATTTACCTATATTATCGCACCAGGTTTTTTTAATTTTGAATTTATTTTTCTAAAAATAAGATGCGGTTAATTTATAACTCAAAATTGTGTAGAATTTTCCAGCCGCGAAGCAAATTGTTTGTTTACAAAAAGCGAATGTCAAATCAAAAGCAATTCAAAAAAACGAGCAACTCAGTTTCCTCATCAATTTCTTCGTGTGAAAGCTACAAGGCAATTAAAGGAAAACGTCAAAAAAATCTCCAGCAACTGGTTTCCCTGTGTGAAAGGGGACATAGAGAGCGAAAACCAAAATGGAGATCCTCTTCAGGTATGAAGATTATAGGAAGTACGAACCTGAAGATTGCAGATTATAGTGAAGATGAACATGTTCATCTTCATTATAGCATTTTCATCTGCACTATAATTTGTTCCGTTCAGATAACGAATTTTCAAGTTTTTTTTCACCTCATTTGCTTAAAAACAACGAAAATAGCGAACATTTTCCTCTAAAAACTACATACCTGAACGCTAAGAGCATGTGATTGTGAGATGTGTCAAGAAAGTTATAGCAGAGTTCGAGTAAGTTATAAGTGTGTACCCTGTTTTACTTTTATGTTTGTTTTATATTATTGGCCCGCTCTACTTTTCTTCAAGTCTGCAGATGCAGATCCATGTAAAGCCGCCTTTAGCTACTAAAACCAATACTTTTTTGCTTTGAAACGATCGATTTTGGACAGAATCTCTTTTTGGGATTGTGCGTGTTGCTTGGTAGCTCTAAAAAAAACAAATTAAAAAAAATTGACGGCGGATCGACGGCAGATCGGTGTTTCTATTGAAACGAAATCGACATAAAACATCGGTCTGCCGTCGATCCGCCATCAATTTTATTCTGAATATTCGTTTTAAATTAAAACCAAGTTTTTTCTGGAAGAACAGATCCGTATTGAATCTCTTTTTGGAGACGGATTCAAAACAGATTTATACACAGATTCTTACACACACAACAAAATTTGTTTTGAATGTTCCCAATTGTTGTGTTGTCAATTAATTTTGATTTTGTGGCAGTGTACAGGAAGAACAAATTAATATTATAAAACAATAAAATTATTGTTAATAACTTCTTGAAAAACAAGTATTAAAAAGTGCAAGTGGATTTAGGAATTCTCCCGCAGTGGAATCAGAAAATAAAAACGAAATAATCATGTATTAACGAATTGAAGATTTGTTTTTTTTAGATCTGTCAAGCAACACAGTCACAAAAAGAGATTAGATCACAAATCGCCAAATAGTATGGGTTTTATGGCCTTTTCAATTGGTCGTCCGGAAGGTTTCTGAAGTCTTCCGAATGCTTCTGAAACTGTTCGATTGGTAGCAAATGACAGCTCTCCTCCTGGATAGAAGCGGGTGACCGTTGTAAGATAGTTGTGTGTTCGCCTGTCAGCCTCATGGTCACAGGTTCGATCCCTGCCGTAGTCTATATCTTCTTATTTTTCCATTAAAAAACAATTCTAAAAATAAATGTCATACAATGTGTTGCTGGTTTACTCATTACATGTTGTTAAGGCATAGAACTAACAACATGTGATTGAGTAAAACTAGTATACCGATAAAATATGACACAGAATAAAAAAATTAATGGGAATTATAAGGGGCATCGATAAATAAGACACGGAAATTTCTCCGCATTAGTTCAGCCGCCATCCCTGGAGATAAAATCTGAGACAACAACCACCTACAGTCTCCGAATATCGCGCCACACATCTTTCCTATCATTCTTTCTCTTCCTTAACATCACCCTCACGCCCGCGCTGTGTTGAAACATTTAAAGGGTATTCATAATCCCTTGAGCGCGTGTAGATTATAAAAAAAAATAAAAAAAAGCGAAATTTTCATCTGGATTTGAAGTCAGAATCCAAACCAGAAGCACGCACACATCCAGACCCACTAAATATCAAATTGAAATTAATTTATTCATGTCATTGTTTTGTTTTGGTTTATCTGAAATTTTGTGGCTTCAATTGCAATCTTTAGAGAGTTAAAATTATGGATATCTGTTCCGAAGACAAATTTTCCCTTCAATAACTGCAATTTCGCATTTTCAGCAGGAATAACTTCGAAATCTTCCACATTTGTTTCAGCCATGTTGACAAAATGAAATAATCGCAAATGTGGGTTCCACATTTCCAGTCTTATACATACACTCACATACATTTTCAGAATCTGGAATCTAGTGGTTACTTGTTCGATTGGAATCCCGGTTCGGAGAGTTCTTCCGGATTACCAATCGATAATGGCATTCATTAGTAGCGAATCCTATTTATTGAAACGAAATCGCCATAATTCATACAAATTCGTAACGCTCGGACTAATTCCCAAAGTGTATCCCCTTTAACGTGAAGAATGATTTTCGGCGAAAAAAGTCTGTTTATCCTGTGTAAAAAAAATGAATTACGTAATCGTTAATATATAACATATGCACATTATTGTCCGTGTACACAGATAAAACTCACCCTCTATGCTCCAACTTAAAACTGTTTTTTTATTGTTATTTAATTTATATTAAATAACAAAAAAAATTAATTTTACAAATATAAAATAATAATAAATAATTTAAAATTCTTTTGTTCGATATATCGGCCAAATATTGCTTCCAGCGTTCAAATGCTGGTCCCAATTCCGCAAGCTGGCCGCCTCTTACACGTGAAAATTATAGTTGGTGGAGATTTTTGACGTTTACTCTTAATTTGTTTTAAACTAATGTTATTTCACACGAAGATACAAGGCTTACAAATTGAATTGTACGTTTAACCTCTTCGCCCTATTTATAAAAACATCGTTGTGATGAAGATTAAATAAATTCTCATTTTGCTAATACAGATGCAGCAATAGATTTGGTATTTAGGCTTATTCTGCCACATCTGTTATTCTGCTATGAATTTTCTGTTATGATGCATAACAGATATTTGGGTCTATTCGGCGAGATCTTTTATTCTGTTATTCTGCTATTCTGTTATGAATTTTCATACAAAAGTTAAAGCTGTCAAAAAATCTTTTATGAATTATAATTTTGGTATTCTGCATGCTAAATCTGCTACGAACTCGCTGTTATGAAATCTGCTAATGAGCTGTCAAAACTTCGAAATTCTCAACAAATCTTTTACGAACTGCATTTTTGGTATTCAGCATGCCACAATCTGTTATGGAATCTTTTATGAATCATAACAGAATAAAGGACACATTTTGGTTACTTTTATCATAAAAGATTTAAATATATGTAATGAAAACTTTTATTTCGTGAATGAATTGTTCTTAAAAGGAGACAGATATAACAAAAAATAATTAAAATGCATAATAACAAACTCAAATATGTAAATAATTTGAAAACTAAATTATTTCAATACACTGAAGCACAGAACACATTTGATGGATGAAACATAAGAAATTAGTCGCTTATCTTGCCGATGTGCGTTTTGTACAACTTTTTTTAATGGATATATTAAATTCAGGAACTGTTATTGAAAAATTACAGAAAACAAAAAATTATCTTCGCGAAACAAAATACGATCATTCCACAGGTTAATTTATTGTTATTCGTCAGTGCCAACTGCCGAGAATTTTTATTTACTACATCTGATAATTTGATAGCAGATTTTAGGTCTGTTCATATAAATGTTTCTTTTTCGAAGTTCCATAACAGACTTTTATAAAAGATCGGACTCCTGAATACCAATTATAAATTATCTTTTATGGTAAATTAGGCCTATTCTGCCACATCTGTTATTCTGCTACGAATTTTCTGTTATGATGCATAACAGATCTCCATTAGGTCGTCCGGAACATGTTCCCCCAATAAAACAGCCGGAAACAATTTGACTGATTCTGAATTGTATGTATCACTCTATTCGTGAAAATTAAATTTAAAAAAAAATCACATCGGCTAAAAAGAATTTCCAAAACACTTGATATCAATTTAGATACACATTTTCTTGTGTCAATAATATTTAACTTGATTCTTTTTATGTTATTTTACAAGAAAAGTAGTTTAAATTCAATAAACAACTCGAAATTACACAAAACAAATCATGCCGATGATTTTGACATTTTAATTCTGTGAGTGTATTAGTGATTCTGTTTTCGATTCTGCAATGAAATCCAGAATCGTTTTATGTTCTGTTTAGAGTAACAACTGTCATTTTGTGGGGGTCAGAACAGTTTCGGGCGGCCAATCGAAAAGGCCAATAATGCCAAAAAAAATCGAAAACCCTTAAGTCCATATTATGACGATCGATGCCCATCGCCCTATGCCGATCGGCTAAGCCGAATAAGTATGGACGTCCCGATTGGCCTTTGGTCAATGCCGAAACCGAACCAAATTCAAACCGATCGAAATGGATCCGAATACAGAAATCCGATCCGAATTATACAAAGTATTTACGTGCAGAACCGACCGTTTTACTTTCTCATTGATAGGTCGTATTTTAAAATTTCAATTTACGGTTTTGATTTTTCTGTCTGGTAGACATTTAGTGATTTTACGTGTTGTTCTGTAGTAGGGTTCGTTAAATAATTTGATAAAAGAAATGTGGACGTCATGCCGAACCGAACGTCCCGACCAGAATAAGTCGTGCGCCACAAGCCGATCATTCGGCATGATATGGACGCGCCTTTAGGCTTACACAAGGCTTTAAAGGAGGGTTGCGTTTTGGAAAATTAAATTAGTATTTTTATTTTTTTGCGAACTTTTACATTGTGATTTGATTTTTTTACCATTGAACAAATCTAATGCCTGCCTGGCATTGAACGCAACACTGGAACTGACAGCAGATATCCAGGGATGTTATAATACGAATCCAACCCTTTCTGTTTGTATTTATTTACAAAACGCATTGCCACACACGACCCCACATTCTATTCTACTCCAATCATAAATCCAAATCCAAAACTTGATGTTAATTTTAAGCCGTGTTACTATTAACTAGCTATTTTATTAGAATATAGAGAACTCAGTACTTAAATATTGAAATCGCTGCTACCACAAATGTGCAAAATAAAGTGAATAAAAATGTTTATTTTCGCTATATTTACTCTATGGGGAATATTAGTCCGCATAATTGGTGCTGATGATGTTTGGCCAGAACCAAATGTTGCTGAAGATAATTGGCTAGTACCAAATGCATGGGAACTTCATTCACTTTCTCAAGAAACTTGCCCAGTTTGTGATATTTCCGAAGCAACAAATGAAAATGGCATTACAACTAAGTTTTACAAAGAAATGGTCGCTCAACTTTTTAATAGGGATAATTTAAAGGTAAGAATTTGATAAGTACATATATATGTAACTACATAAATATGTTAAACTAATTATACTATCTACTCCTACGATATCTTATAATTAAAATGACGCAATTGTATTATTTTGATGCTAGGTCAACCCTAAAACTGGCTATCTGCAGAGAACCATAATTTTATCTTTAACTACCTCTCAATTGCAAATTATTGAAAAGTCATCTGATATACGAGATTTCAATTCCGTGGTAATGGCAGTAGTTGGAAGCGCCAAAGAACCAGATCTTGAACAATCGAAATCGAAAAACACTGAAAATTCACTTTGGTCGCTTCTTAAGTTCATAGGGGGATTATTTAAAACTATGGCTAGTCTTTTTGTATCTTTTCTACATTTTCTTGATTCTGAGGTAAGTAACCACCGAAATACAGGGTTCTATTTATGTTGCAATTCATATTAAATATTTAAAACCTTTCTAGGCTGGATTTGTGTTGCTTTTATGTGCAACAATGTTGGCGATATGGCTTATTCATAAACGTTATAAAAAGAACATTATTATTGTATTGATAGTTTCTTTTATATTGTTCGGATACATTTTCACTTACTTAGAGTGCAACAGGGTAAGTATCTTACACTTAGTAATTACTAAATTATTGATCAAAACTAACAAGTCGACAATGGGGATAGAGATAGTCAAGGATGTGTTTTTTTAGCTGGGGAACGTAACTAAATTCCGCGTTATGAAATCCCGCGTAATTAAATCCCGCGTAATGAAATCCCGCCGATTGAATTGAATTTTTTGGAGTTACACACGTACAGACAAATATTGCAATTTTTGCTCATATAAGGCGGGATTTCCAATACTTTTTGGTACTTTTGAAAAAAAAATATAATTTTAAAGTACATATTGAAAAATATTTTTATTTTTTAAGTTTTGGAAAAAAATTTTACCAACTTTTTTTTTTTTTTTGAAAATAATTATGTATGATCTGAAGATCTGAAAAAATTGCCCCAAAAAATCGGCTAATTTGGCTTGCTTAAAGTAGTAAATCGGCGGGATTTCGTTACGCGGGATTTTCTGACACTGGATTTACTTGCGCGGGATTTAATAGCCAACCCATTAATGCTACAAATTTTGATTTTTATTTTCACTCTGCCAGAAATTTAGCTGCGATATTATTATTTATTTATTTTTATAATTTTTTATTTTTAGCTATATGCTTTTAAGACCTAAGGTCTTTTTAATGAAACCTGAATTGAACGGCGCTTTTTAGAAGGAATAGAAAGACAGGAAAGAATTTTTGTTGGCACAGTGGATTTGAGAATTAGGTCTTTACTATCTCATTATAAACCCCATGGCGGCATCCACATTAGATTGGATGTATAGAAGAGAATGCTGCCTAGCGTAGAAAGCGAACCCACACGTCTTATGAGGTTTTCTTTTGGTAGATTTTGATCGGAAATTTGATTTTCTTCGTCGCGAATGGTATTCGATTTCAGATTTATTTTTTTTTATCACGGTATTGGTGTATATTCGTGTCTGTGGAACCAGAAGGTATCTGGTGGCAAATGATTTGAAAATTGTTTCTGTATTCAAGTTTCTTTTTCTTTTGTAACATGAAGCGATCTCAATGTTTAAAAAATTAATGCCGAAATTAATTTGGAGGATTACACAATTGTTAATACATAATTGATATTATGTTACATAAAATGTATGTGTATTTTCACAGCCTTATTTCACTATTCACATAATTACTGAAAACCAAATCTTGTCAAAACGACGGCTGTCAATTGTTCTGAAGGTGTTATGGTATTAGTAAAAGAGGGGTAAATCTGCCGAAAAATCCGGATCTGCAAAATTGATTTCCGATCAAAAAATAAATTGGCCTCGTTCGGTGCGCGGCCGATAGGCTATCCAAGATACCTTTGTAGCGGATTTATTTTCGAACGATTTAGGTAGCTTTCTCGTTATGTCATTTGTATTGCATACACATTTGAAGTTTTGAATCAGCTGTTCCTCACATTTCCAAACGAATCTCAACGAATCCAATAATTTTTGGGTAGCTTGAGATTTGTGTTTGACAACATATGTTTAGTTCATCATCTGTTTTTTCCTTAGGCGTTACAACAACACCAAGCATCCCGGATCGGTTAGGTTATGCCACCGAACGAGGCTATTGATTTGTTTGTCCATTGGAAGGCTTTAAGTATAAAAATCTGTATTTTGACAGACCTGATGAGGAAAATATTAATTTTTGTTACCAAAAGAAAACCCCATTAGTTAATTTTTGTTTTATTCGTGAAAATGTCTTTATAGATTTAGTTTAAATTTGTTATGCATAGGTTGTTCAGTTTTTTTTAGCGAATTCACAAGAAGGTACCTTTACATATTAATTAGCTATCTGCTTAAGTACAATCTTTAGAACAAATAGATCATATCATCTTCATCTTTTTTAAATTACTTTTTATAACTGCTCTTTTGATTTGAAAAAAAGTAATAGATACATATATTCTTTATAGATTCTGTATACTTTCATTAAATCGTTTGTAACCAATAATTTTTTTTAAGAATACGAACGTGGCAATCTTGCCCTCTCTGTCTGATATGACTTTTTATATGATTAAAAAAAAATGTAAGGAAACATGTAAAACAGTCGGACTCGGATAACTCGAATATTTAATAACTCGAATGAAATTATGTCGCTGTAGCGCCAAGACTGTAATTTACATGTAATTTTTATTTGATAGCATCAAACTTCTATTATTCAAATGGCTTGATAACTCGAAAAGATTATTTGGCGTTAACTTCGATAAGTCGAGTTCTGAAAGAAATTTCTCAAATTCGGCGCGTTTTACAAGTTCGTTTTATAAGGCATCGCTTTCAGGGGCACTTTATATGTGCCTATGACCTACTGTACATGAATGAATGTATGCTTTTGGATATTAATGCAGTTTACAGTGGCCGCAATAGGGCTCTGGTCCCATTAAAGGTGACGTTGCTCCTATTTTTTCTAGGGAGTCGGCTTCTACGTTGCCCTGGATTCCTATATGACTAGGTAGCCAAGGAAGTGAGACGTTGTTATACTTGCCCAGCTTATTCAGTCTGCTCACATATTCCCATACCAGTTTTGAGGTGATAGAGTAAGAGCTTGACTATCTGACATGATGTCAATCTTTTGGTTCCTGTAGTTTCTTTGTTATACTTGCCCTGCTCATTCAGTCTGCTCACATATTCCCATACCAGTTTTGAGGTGATGGGGTAAGAATGAATGAATAGTTATGTTAGGTTAGGTTGAAGTGGCTGTCAGCATTGCAGCTGACAGACACACTTAGACCGATTGTTTTCCCCTTGTGATACCACATGAATCCTGATATAAGCTCCTAATGAAGCTTAAGAGACTGTAGATGCATATTTTGCCTAGATCGCTGAGATCATCGAAGAAAAAGTCTTCAAGATGGAGCTTACATCTGTGAGATAGAGGAGGGCATTAACCCAGAAGATGAGGTATAGATTCAACCTCTCCTTTGTTCATACAGCTTCTGCATAAATCGTGTGAATAAACGCCAATCCTCGTTGCGTGCTTGTCTATGAGGCAGTGTCTTAAGGATATCAAACACTTGGAGCGTTTCAGATGAATGAATAGTACTATGGGGTTGTTTGCACAGCAGCCTTGAGATCTATTGTTCCCCGCTTATAGCTGGATGAGAATAGCTCATCCAAATTTATTTTCCTAATGAGCGAGTATGTCGAGTATTTTTAGAGTTTGTAAGTCACTCTCTTCCACCTGGTATCGTCCCAGGTATTCTTTCCTTTTGTGGATAAGTGCATCACAATTGCCCAGAATATGGCCCGGCGTTTCCTCTTTTGTATCACAGAACCTGCATATGACACTGGGTGATGGAGTAAAAGTTTAGTGGCTTTAGTGCAGCTTGACTATCTGACATGATGGCAATGTGTTGGTTCCTGTAGTTTCTTTCGAGATAACGTTCTGTTCATTTTCTTATTGGTTTAACCTCCGCCTGGAATTTCCAATCGGAACGAAGGGTTTGGTTTTAGGCCCAAAAAATCCTGCACCAGTCCCCTCAGTTGTTCTCGATCCATCAGTGTACCACTTGATGATATTTGCTATGAGTGTGTAGTTCAAATTCTCACCTACCTACTCTTTTTTTGGAATCCGTAGATTTTTTGGATTTTTGCAAAAAAAAATATTTTTTTTTGAAAATTTAATATTTACAAAAAAGGGGGGGGGGGGACAATTTTTTTTGAAGTACAGTTTTTAAATTTATATTATGAAATTCTTAAAATTGTCATGCTAAAAATGTTTTTAGAAAAAATATTGTACAGTCAACTCTCGTTAATTCAAACCTGCGATAATTCGACCCTCTCACTAATTCAAAGTTATTACGAGTTTTCTAGAAAATCTCTTAATATTTCGACAATTCAAAGTTATGATATTGCATAGAGTAAATCATCGTTGCTTTGGAATAATTATTTTGACACACACTGTTTGCTTGGTTTAGTTTCAGTTATTCTTTCGTTGGTTTTGTAGATTAAAACTTTTTGTTAATTATGAGTCCTGAAAATTAAAAACGTTGGACGAATTCTGAACAGAAGGAGTTGATCAAAAAAATGGAATCAGGTGGGAAGAAAAAGTGACACAGCAAAATATTTTAAGATTCTTTTGAGTACCCTCTCAACAAGGAGAAGACTTATGCTACTCAATCTGCTGGAGTAAGGAAAAAAAATAATAGGTTCGTTCGTTGAACTTAACCTAGGGTCGACCCAGGTTTTTTTGACAACCCAAAGAGTTGTAAAAAAAAAGCTGAGGTTTTCGGTTCTCAAAAACACCCGATGGCCATTAATTTTATTTAGCAGAAAAGCAAGTTATGTCATTTAATAATTAAAACTTAAAATATGTTAAATTTAAGTTCTTAGTACATTTCTTATAAACCTGCACAATTTTTCATGTCTGTGTCTGAAAATTAATTTGAGTATTGTTTTATTTCCATTTTAAAAATAACAATTTGCGTACAAAACGAGAATTCACAACAAGACAAATGCTTCATATTAGGGATGATGTACTAGTCCATCTATGTTATTGAGACATCGATATTAAAACAAATAATCGATGATTCAATATCGATGTTGAAATCAGATCTCATGTGACTTTGACGTTTATTCATTTACAAGTTGCCCCTGCTAAAAACCTAGTTCTACTTCAGGTTTAATTAAGGTTTTTCAAAAAACGGTTTAGGGCGATCCTAGGTCGACTTCAGGGCTCAACGAACAAACCTAATAATAATTAATAAGTCGAACTTTCATATTTTTTGTCTCACAAATTTCAAGCCGCTTAATATTTCAAACCCTCGGTAATTCTTAATACTTTAGAAGTCCCTCGAGTTTCGAATTATCGAGAGTCGAATGTATATAAAAAATTAAGTAAAAAAGGCTTAAAATATATATATTTCTACTAAAAATCGTGTGCTTAAGATGTGATAAAACATAAGAGCAAATATGTGCGATCCAGTCGTGCATTTTATTACGTCTAACATCCACCATCCCCTTCAAGCATGCGACTCCGTTTTAGATCCGATACCACTTCATAAATGAACCCAAAAACGGATCTAAAACGATTCCAAATCGGATCAAATTAGTATGGAAATTAGAATCACAACGGAGCCATTATGTGAATGTATTGTGAGAGAGTTTTCTATTTCACCATACTCAGCGAGAACGGAACCTAAATGGAATCCAAAACGGATCCAAAAAAAATGAACTAATCTAATAAGAAATAGGTACCTATATTCTCTTTTACACATATTAAACACTTTTTTGTTTATTTGATAATAATCCCGTTTTTTCCATTTTAAAATATTACTTTATAAACTATTTATGTTTGTTATTATGTATTTTGGTTTTCCTTTAAGATACAAATTTGCTTGTTGTTGCAAAATGGAAAAAAAAAAACAATAGCTGTGTCTCTCCATTTGTCTTCATTTCTAGTCCATAAAAAATACTCCCCACTCGAATATCGGCTACTCTCTCTATTTTCCGGCCCATACAAAAATTAAATCGATTCTCGTTCTTCTTTTTACATACGTACACAGAAAATTTGTTAATATGTGTGAGACGCTCAGTTTTTTTGGATTCCAACGTGATTCCCAAGTGAACCGAGAAATTCGGTTTTGCTTGAAGGGTGCCCACATTTTCATGTCATTCTTTTGTCAAATCCCGCCTTACACATACACTCACACTAAAATTCAGAATCGAGTGTTAACTTGTTCGTTTGAATTCCCGGATCGCACAGTTCTTCCGGATTACTAATGAAAATGGACATATCATATAATATCTGGAAAAAAAGATGTTGAAGATGTTACGTAAATAAAGATATTTCAAAAAACACGATGCTTCATTAAATACATAGTACAATTTTCTAGCATTTTAAAAAATCGTACACCTGTTTTCGAAATGTTGAATTTTCAAACAAATATATATTTCCAAAAATTTGGTATGCAATATTATTTAGAATTCGAAAGACTGTCTGTACAAAAGTGTTGATCAAAATCGTTAGATCCGTTTTCGAGATATATAATAAAGATTTCCCATTTTGGTACAAATTATTATTTAAATTATATACATGTACCGTTATTTTTGGGCCTAAAAAGATTAAAATAAAGGAATCGATGCAATCACCTAAAATCTCTTCACAAACAGACGGTATTATATGACCCACTTTTATGGTGTTCTCTTACGAAATCACTCCCAGCAAACGGAAAGATATTACACATCAATAAACATTCATCCTTATTCATTAACGCAGCATAGCGAGTACATAAGGCTATGTTTTCTAATTTCTCTAAATGCAAAAATGTTATTCATTACCTTTTGTGACATTGCATAGCAGGAATATAAGCCAAACGCGTTGGAAGGTTGTATAGAGTCTACCATAAAAGTGATTTTGTATCGGAAAGTCATTTGACATCGCCCATATCAATTTCGGTGAGTAAATGTATTTTGTCCCTGTGGAAACCAGTCTTACACTTTTCTCGATCGTCGACCGAGCAGGGTTATGTTTGTATTTTTGTTGCAAAACTATTATGTGTCACAAAGTGAATATAGGTATATTAATGCTTTATTTTAACACAAGCCCATGATACCTATAATGGATACAAAAATGTGTTTTGTAGAAGGATTTGTATAGCGTCCTCATGCACTGCATAACTATGCATGCGTTTAGCGTATTTAATTATATAAGACTCATTATGTATTAATATCAATTTTATGTGATTTGAAACAGGAAGGAAATAAAATGCAAGACTGAATCGTACGAACTTGCTCTTGTAGTTAACAATTTTAAAGAAGCTAAACATTAAGTTATCTTATACAGGTTTAAAGCCGATGTAGGTAAGATTACCTGACTCTTAATATAATGAATTGTCGGAGGATTGTTGGAGGATTCAAGGAATAGTTACATTACTTACCTACAATAATGTATATTTAAATCTAGTTTATGAATTTTAATTATGTAAGTTAGAAGAGAAATATTTACCTACATACATGGATGAGACCTAGGTATGTAAATATGTAATTATGATAATGAAAATGATTTAGGTATGCAATATGCATACATAATATTCATGTGATTTTTAAAGGCACATATGTATGCATATATAAATGTATGAGGGCATATATTGTATGTAGTATTAAGTGACGTACGCAAAAATTCGTAAAAAGGAAATATACCTATAATAAGGTAGAAATAAGTGGATACTACTATAATTAAATGTTTTTATATTGCTTAGTTGATATAGTTTGAAAGAAAAAAGGACGCCATTTGAATTGACGAAATTTTGAAGGTATTATTAATATACATATAAAATTCAAATTTCAAAAAAATGCACTGACCGGTTTTTGAAAAATCGATTTAAAAAAAAAATTATATTTATTTTTGGAAAATTTGAGTATGCAGTTTTATTAAAACATAAAGGAGACATTTGCATAAAAAAAATAATTTTAATCGGGCTAACCAATAGTGAGAAAGTGGTTCTAGGAAGTACCGTTAATAAGTAAGCAAAATATTTTTTTTTTAAATTTAACTATGTATACATAGTTACATTACATGTTTACATAGACGACTTAAAGAACAACTTCGTATGGCCTTAACAACATTCCGTCTATATTTGTTAAAACTTGCAAGTCCTATATATGCTCTGCAATTACTCATATATTTAACTATTCGCTGTCGTCTGGTGTTTTTCCTGATTTGTGAAAGTCTTCGTTTATTATACCTCTTTACAAGAGTGGAAACAAGAACAGGGCTGAGAATTATCGAAGAATTGCGAAACTTTCATGCTTGGCTAAGCTGTTTGAAAATATAGTCACCAATCACATTCAATTCTTCTGCAAATCAATAATTGTTCCTGAACAACATGATTTTTGTCTACATAAGTCTACAACTACGAATCTTTTGGAATTTACAAACCAATTAAATGTGAATGTACAAAATGGACTTCAGACGGATGTATTTTACGCTGATCTAAGTAAGGCATTTGATAGGGTTAGCTACCCAATCCTTTTTCTTAAACTTGAACAATATGGGCTTCCAGAGTGGTTTCTAACCTGGATCAAATCATATCTTGATAATGGAACGCAGTTTGTTAATTTTAAAAATTGTCTGTCAAAAATGATTTATGTGCTATCTGGAGTTCCTCAAGGTAGTCATATTGGACCGCTTTTATTCGTACTCTTTATTAATGCCATTGTCATGGATACTCTATACTCACAAATCTTAATCGTTGCGGATGATTTTAAGATTTCTTATGGCTACACGTGTCCTAATGGATACTTATTTCTGCAACATGATATTGAGAGAGCCTCCGAATGGTGTATTGCAAATGGAATGAACCTCAATTTAAGAAAATGTAAAGTGATGACACATTCTAGAAAGAAAAAGCGTTTTTTATCTTCTTACTTCATTAATGAAAGCCTAGTTGATCGTGTGGATTCATTCAATGACTTAGGGGTTTTATTTAACGTCAAACTGTCATTTATCTCCCACATAATAAGCAAGGCTAGAAGCCGCCTCGGATTAATTAAGGTTTTCTAAGTAATTTAATGATCCTCATATCTCGAAAATTCTCTATTGTGCACTTGTCCGCCCTATCCTGGAATATTGCAGCTGTGTATGGTGTCCTGTCTATTCTGTTTCCGTAAATAAATTGGAAAGTGTACAAAAGCAGTTTTTGTTATTCGTCCTTCGTCATCTGCCATGACACTCAAATGAAATCTTCTAACTAATGAACATCGCTTGAATTTCTTGAAGTCTATCAAAGCTTAAGAAAAGAAGAGAAGTCAATAATGTCCTTTTCCTATTTCAACTTTTATCTGGATCAATTTATTTTGCCCACATCCTGAGTATGCTGAATATAAACTCTCGTCGTTGGCTTCATCTAATTATGGTTTAAATGAACCTATAAATGTAATGTGTAAACATTTTAATTGTTTTTATAATAACATTGATTTTAATTTATCTAAAGATTAACTTAAAAAAATATTATCTTCTTAGTAATTTCAAATTATATCTTATCTTGTACTTCTTCTTTTTATTTTTTAATCACTTTGTTTTTCATATAACTTACTTTAATGTTTTCTTATTTATTTTATTTTTGTTCACCAATGTACCTACTTATAATGCTAAAACTACTTGGACATAATGTCCGCAGTTGATATAATAAATAAATAAATATATGGCTGTAAGACTTAAGGCCTTTTAAATGCAACCTGAATTGCACGGCACTAGATAGGAAAGATTTTTGTGTTGCTACAGTGGATTTGAGAACCAGGTATTGACTATATCATTTTAACCCATGGGCGGCATCCAATCAAAATTGGGTGTATAGAAAAGAATGCACCTAGCGTGAGGAGCGAACCCACACGTCTAAGTTAGCAATCAAGCACTTTATCCACTGAGCCAATGCCAGTAAGTGTTTTTATACTTAAAAGTGGACTTTACCAATATTAGAACACACACATTTTTTATAAAAAAATTCTTGGAGCCGTTTTTAAGAAATAAACTTGTTCCTTAACGGTTTTTCAACATTTGTATGGGAGGTACCGTTGTTTTTTATTTAAAAAAATAGTTTTTTTTAACTATTCAAGCTAATGTCTTAAAACTACCAAATACGAAGTTTCGAAAAAATCTATTGATTTTGAGTTTTCAAAAAAAAAAAATGTTTTGAAAAATTTTGGTTCACAATAGTGTTTGAACTTTCTAGAAGCTTCTGCGTAATAATTTTCAAAAAAATCAAAATAACCGTTTCCCAGAAAATCGAAAACCAAGAAAATGGTTCTATAGAGGTACCTTTTCCAAAAAAAAGAATTATCAAAAGTTACCCGTTTTGAGAAAAGTAAGATTTTTGTTTTTGACCAAAAAAATAAAATGCATGATTGGATCGCACGACCTTGCTCTTATGTTCGATCACTTCGTATGCAAAAGATGTCTATTAAAATTCTAAATATATTTTTAGAGTCATTTTTTACTTTATTTTTTTATATAGACAAAGTTTGTTTAATTTTTTTATTAAAAAAAAATTGGTATGACAATCTTAAATATTAATATAAACTTAAAAACAAAAGATTAAATCGGCTTAATCAAAGGAAAAATAATTCAAAATTCTGAAATAAATACTTAACTAATTTGAGCTCAAAAAAAAGGACGCCATTTTTTTTTCTTGTATAAATTTGAATTTATAAGATAAAACTTTAAAACTTTTTGAAAACATTTTTCAAATAAAATTCAAAAATGCCAATTTATAGGTACTCAGCAAATACATATATTTGAACAAAAAAATGTAATGAGCAGTTTTCAAAATATAATTTTTATAAATAAAAAAAAATCTTTAAAATACAAAAAAATATTAATTAAAAATATTGGTACGCAGTATAAATTGGGCAACCTAAATCTACATATGTGTGAAATTTCGAAAGAATCGGTTAAGCCATTTATTAGACAGTCGAAAGCAAAAAATCGGTCCTATGGAAAATACCGTTTTTAGACATTTAAAAATTTTTTTTTCAACCAAATGTCAAGCAAATGATCGGTCGTACCTAAAAAGCTGCAGTGATTTCTTAATCAAAATCGTTAAAGCCGTTTCCGAGAAAATATAGGCTTTAAAGTAACGGTAATATGGCAGGTACCGTTATTTTTTGAGCTAAAAAAATTTAAATTTCCCCTCTGTAAAATATCTAAAAAACTCTATATACCAATTTTGAAGCAATTCGGCCCACCCGTTTGGCCTGTAGGTGTCTATACTTACATGCAGACAGACGGACAGAATTTTTAGACCATCTTTTTTCGTCTTTGCTATCATCGTAATGTCATGTTTGATTGTTATCTCAAAACTTTTTTTCTTCGACGAATGCATAACTTGCTTTATAGTACCTATATTCGCAAGTAATAATGTATGGTAGATGCTGTTGTCATCTTAAAAAAAAATGAAAAAAACGTGTGGGCATATTACCGAAAAAAAAAAAACAATATGTACCAAGTTTGAAGCAAAACAGCCGTTTAGGCTGTAGACTCGAGGACAGACAGACAGACTGACAGCCTGACAGACAGACGGAATTGCGGGACCCACTTTGTTGGTGTTCTCTAGGATCGTAAACAAATCAAATCGTTTTAAGCTGCAATAACTTAACAAATTATCGAATTTATAATAAACTGTCACGGCAATATGTATAAAGACTCGGCCATCCCAGAGTTCCATTTAAAATTTCCTATGATCGTTTGAACGAAAGAAGACTTTTTAAAAATATAAAGACAAATTGTCTGTAGTATTTTTCTTTTACATAAATTACAAGCTCTAAAAATAATATTGATAGCTGCACCTGAAAAATCTCGGCGGAAATAGTTCGTAATATTTATTTTTCAAAATGGCTTTGTCAAGACACCTATTACTTCGTTTCATAATACTAGTAACAAACATTAGCCTTAGCACATACATACATATATACAAAATTCTTTAAAGAAATTATTAATATTTCCAGGAACTTGCAGCTGAGGATTTCATCGAATTTATAGAAAAAAACCAACCCGATACACCGAATTTTATTACGAAAATGGCTAACTTTTTTAAATTATCAGAAAAGCAAGAGAAAATAGAGAAAATCAGGTATGATAATAAAATCATAAGAAAAGGTACAAAACTAATTTGATAAAATTATAGGAAAGAGACTAAAATAAAGCTTGGCATCTGCAGACCGGATGTTGTCGCAATAAAGTATTTTAATCAGATGTTTTTTAATCAATTAAAAGTCTTAATCGAAGAAATGGTCACTGCAATGAATTATGTACGAGGTAAGGATATCTTTCTCTTTTATTTGTCTCTATTTAAAATAATATATATTATATTTTTTTATTTTTTTTTTTTTAGAATCAATTCCGTTTCCGTTCAATTATATGGGAATGTTAGCTATACCTTTTATTTTTATGACCATGCTGCCATTGCTCTTTCAGTATATTTTCAATCCACTTTCGTGGCACCAGATTTTTCACCGCGTACCTGGTGCAAAAGAGCATCAAACACTAAATAATAATAACTCCCATCAAGGAGATCAACTATCAGGTGATAATCTGAAAATTCTTTTTGAAGTTCTGAAAAACAAAACTGAAGTTAAAGAAAAACCCACAAATTCTGCAGTTGAGGAGATTATTGACCTTCCTCAACTTTTAAGTGGAAAATTGGATGATAGTTTAAATGCAGAAGAGACAAGTGATGGTAAAGATTTTCCTCAACGCTTAGCTGCAAAATTGGATGATAGTTTAAATGCGACAAGTGATGAAAAGGTTGCTGATGAAGATATTAAAGAATTAGAAGAAGAAAATCTAAAAAAGAAAGCGTAAAGTATTTATTTTAGTATAGGATTGAATTTTTTTAAATGTAATATAATTTTTATCCAATTGTTTCATAATATTGTGTTTTAATTTATAAAATTAATTTTTAAGTTAATACTCAAAAGCAAAGATAAATTGTTATTTTTTACATATTTTCCTAAATAAAATCATTGTATTAATAATTTACCAAATTTGTGTTCCTTTTGTTCCACAAATTGAAGAGCACACAAAATTTATGGGGCTATTTTGATCGATAGGCTAAGTTAAGTATGTACTTCATATCTAAATCTAATTTTAAGATGTCGATCAAACACTTGTATGTTCATTGTTCATACAGCAAACAACAGGCCAGCTGTGAAACCCAAATTTTTGGTCAAATTAACCGTCCATAAGCACATTATTCAAGAATGCAAACATAACCGCACAGTGAAATTCTTACGGCCGATTTCAATTTATACAATTCCAAGTAAACAAAAGAAGGAAGGTATCCCGAGCTCTTTGCTAAGGGTAAAAATCTGATTAATGAGCCAACTAGAATACCACATTATTAGATGTTCTTCACGGAATCTATGTAAGAAATTTGCAAAAATTGCTAATTGACAAAGGCCCTCTATATAGCCAACTGATGAGTCTAAGTGAGAACGCCGGGACGAAACGCCAATTTTTGTAGGACTAAAGGCCGTTAAAAGCTATTTTCAATCGAATACGCTGCAGGTCACTCCGCCAACACTCTAGACTTAGGCCAAATTTCTAATGCAAACTTTGAAAACCAAGTCTCATGCTAAGCAAAATGCACAAACCCGGTGAAAATTGAAAATCAAGTTAACTGCGCAATAAACTTTTAAACTTACTCAAATGTACTGGATTTTGCACAAGAAAAAAGAATTAACTGCGTTTTGGGACAATCTGCTTTGCACGGATTTTTATGTTGGCGTGTATGGACAGTTTGCTTAGCATATTTTACGCACGATTTGCATTTAGGAATTTGCAAATTTTTCTTATACCTCCAAACCTCATAAATACAAGTGTAATACAGCCTGTAGGCAAATCGGACCATTGTATCATATTACACAATTTTTCCTGATCAAACTTATCGGTTAAAGAAAATATTCGTAAGAGACCCATACGGATACGGCATACGGCGCTGGTATGAATGCAAATATAATTCTTAATGGGATGAAGACTTTTATATCGAACATAACCAAAAGAAAACTAGTGGTTCGATTTGAACTGTAAAGAGGCTGAGAGAGGTATGTTTCCGATGTTTATTTGAATATGTAAAATTTATAAGAGACACAACCACATGCACTGAGAAATTGAGATTATCGAAGGCTTTCTAATTTTCTTAATGCGAATATGCTAAATTCCTTTATATATAATGGATTTAAATTATTCAATAGTTTAAACACTGATACTAAAAATGAAACTAACTTAAGTAGGTACATATTATCGAATTTCTAAGATCAATATAAAACAAAAAACATCAATATTACCTACGTGTATATTTATAAGATATTGTAAAATAGTTTAATTAAACTTTAAATGACAACCCCACTGGAATATACATAGGTTTAAACAAGCTGGAAAGTACTACAAATGCATGTATCCAAGAACCAAATTCGTCCATGAACAAAAATTAAGGCAAAAAATACTACAATGTTCCAAGGTAGTACATATACTGTACATATAATAATGAAAATGATGGGTGTAGGTGGGTAGGTAGCTATATACATATTACTTTGTAATTTATGTGCAATATGCATATATAGTATACGATTCATGTGATTTTTAAAGTAGCATATGTAACATAAATGTATGAGGCGACCTACATTGTATGTAGTATTAGTAACGTACGCAAAAATTCATAAGAATAAAATAAATGGAAAATACATAATAAAATGTTTTTGTATTGCTTAGTTGTTATAGTTTGAGGGAAAACAAAGATGCGATTTGATCTTCTGGATAAATAAGAATATGTATTTAAGAAAAAAAATTTGAAAAATCTTTGGAGCGGTATTTTAAAAAAAATATGTTTTTATGCATACAAATTTGAAAATACTTTTAGAAAAAAAAATTGAAACGCAATTTTGAAGTTATTATTAATTACATATAAAATTAAAATTTCAAAAAAATTCAGTACCTGGTTTTTGAAAAATCGATTTAAATAAAATATTTGTATACTTACATAAAAGTGGACTATACGAATTTAACAACACATACAATTTTTTATAAAAATTCTAGTAGCCGTTTTCGGGAAATAGATTTTTTTCTTAACGGTGTTTTTAACATTTGTATGAGAGGTAGGTACCGTTGGTTTTTAGTTTACCAATACAGTTTTTCTTAACTGTTAAAGGTAATGTCAAAAAACTCCCAAGTACGAAGTTACGAAAAATCTATTAGTTTTCGAAATTTTGAGTTCTCAAAACAAGTTTTTTTTAGCTTACAGTGCTGTATAGACTTTATAGGAGCGTCTGCATAAAAAAATGTGAAAATGTGAAAAAAATAAACCGATTAAATGAAAAACTAAAACCAAAAAAATGGTACTACTAGACGTACCAAAAATAACAATTTTTTCCAAAAAAAAATTCACCAAAATATTCCTTTTCCCTTAATTAATGAACTACTTTTTTTTATAAAAATCGTTGGAGCCGTTTTTGATAAAAATAAGATTTTTGTTTTTGTCAAAAAAATGTATGGGAGCTACGAATGGAAAAAAACGTGTGGGCATTTTACAGAAAAAACAATATGTACCAAGTTTGAAGTAAATTCATCCAACCGTTAAGGCTGCAGACTCGAGGACAGATAAACAGACGGGATCGAGGGACCCACTTTTTTTGTGTTCTCTTTGTTCATAATGCCATGTTTGATTGTTAAGGCAGTATTAAACTATCATATAAATATGGCAAACCCCCCATATAAATATGGCTAAAAATGTTCATATAAGTGTGATCGACATATTTATATGACAACATTTATATGAGTTTAATGCTACTTGTCATATAAAAAATATTGTGCCATACTTTATATGACAAAATTAATCATATATTATATGAAAATGTAATACTGTCTTTAGATTTTTTTTCACAAATCCAAAAATTATATAATAGTACCTATAATCGTAGTAAAAATCTCGGATACACTACCTATTAATGTATCTCGAATGATCAACCAATTAGTTTACAAACTGCATTCTAGAACTGAGTGATTACTATTACTATTTCATGCGACACTCACACATAATAGTACCTCTTGGCTCTTGCTCTTGCCTCTTCGTATTGCATTGGCCTCATTCAATAACCGAACTATAGCTAACAGGATAGGTTGGTATTGTTGTATTCCCATGTACGAATACAGCTGATAACAAAACAACTGCTGCCGAAAAAAAAATCTTAAGCTATCCGAAAAACTTTGGTATACTTTTGTATCCCATGAGAAATGTCAAAAACATATGCACAAACCCATGCAAATTCAACCTATTCGATGTTGGTTGTTCAGGAACTCCACTAAATTATCTTGGGTAAGCTATTATCGTACCGACATCTGAATGAGGCCATTTACTTTTGTGCAAAAGTAGATCACTACTCCTTTTAATCAAATAACTTAATGAATTCACTACTAGATGTCTCTGGTGAGAGGAATTTTAAGCGAACAAACCTTTTAATTGAATAAAGATAAGACATCATTTGAATGATTTCAGATGAAGTATCGAGTTGCTCGAGATAATGTAGAAATCAATTATTTAACGAATACGCAGATTATTAATTGGATTATTGGGGAGTGGTTTAAGAACGTACTAGTTTATAAAGTTTCATCATATGAATTTCTATAAAAAAAAATCATCGTTGATCAGTATAATTGATTTGAATAAATGGTACACAATATAATTATTATTTTAATGAAAGTATTTTTTATTTAACTATTTAATGTATATCATTATCAATATATATATATATTGGGTGTACACATTATTTTTAACAATAGTAAGTACTTTAATTAATATGTTTTCTTGAATTTATGTTATTTTGTAATATACTCGTACTAGTTCAAATTAATTTTTTTTATAAAAAAAAGTGTTATATATTAGTAAAGAATTGTTTGTTTCATAATTTTTCTATATATGCTGACATATATTTTCTTTATATACTCCATGCACCATATCCTATTTTATTTTTTTAAATTTATTTTTATTAATATATAAATAAAATTACTATTGTTTTACTATTCATCTAATGTATGTCTATACCCATGGTCCATGGAATTGTAATTAAAATTAATTGAAACTCAATCTAATAAACAGATACTTCTAATATATCTATTTTTAGTAAAAAAAAAACAGAGATATTTTTTTTATAAACGAAGCAATAAACTGAGTTAATTATTTGCCTTTCGTTTGAAATCTTTGCATCATCTTTTTTAAAGAATTGTGTTTAATTATTCGTTGTATTTCTCAATCAGCTTTAAAAAATTCTTAAAAAGTAGATAATATATTGTTATTTTTTTATAATTTTTTTTATAAATCATGCATGTTTGCAATAATTATAATTATGTCACAATTTTTTTTGTAATATGTATACGTTTATATGTTTTCTTTTTAAATTTGCAAAAAATGCACACTTTTTATATATGTATGTATGTATTGTATGTATATATGTATTATTTTAATTATTTTATGTTACAACAAAAATCATTTCCAGAACATAATTAGCCAACAAAATATTATTTTTTTTTAAATAGCTACGAATTTTGACTTAAAAATCTAATAAATATTAAGGCAATATACTGGAATATGCTATTAAGACGTTTTTTTATTTGTTTTCAATTTAATTTAAAATTTTAAATTATGTTTATGTTTTGATGTTTGTATTGTTGTTGTTGTTGTTATTTTTTTCTTAAATTTTAAATAACCATTTATTATAATGCTAAAAAAATTACCAAGCTAATTTATCTTCCAAATTTTAATAATTAACTCTTATTTTAAGTTTGTGTTAAAGCTTTCATCAAATCTAAGAAGAGTTGTCTTGTTTTTTTTTTTTTTTTTTTTTTTTATAACAAAGACATTTTTATTTACATACATAAATATATAAAAACAATAAAATTTACTATTTATTTTATATTTTGTTTATAGAATATTTGCGATATTTGGTTATAAGTTAAATATAAGAAAATTTGTTTTGGAGAAGAGAGTAGAAACTTAGTAAGAGTAGAATTTTTTCTACTTTAGGTACGCTCCTTTACAAAATGTGTACTTTTATTATTTTTTTTTGTTTTAATTAAAGGAACATATTAATATTTTTTTGTTTTATTATTTTTGTTAAATTCTTTTTTTTATTTATTTTAACAGTTGTGGCATACTTTGATAAGTCAAATAAAATGTACCTATGTATTTATATATTTGTCTTGTGCAACAAAATCTTAAATTTAATATTATTAAATATAATAAATCAACATTATATATTATAGTAGTAAATTATTTTCAATGGAAAATCTTATTCACAATTGGTCCACTTTAAACGTTTCATTGAAAATAAACTTAACTAATAAAAATATATATGTACGTGTATATTAGGTGAAGTAAGACAGTTAAGTGGTTAAATAAATTTTAAATTTCATACAAAAATTATGTAAAATATACAAAAAATACAAATGATTTATTTGGGTGCTTGATTGATTGGGATATTTCATTTGAAAAAAACAAACTAATTAAAAAAAATAACTTCTATATATAAAAAAAACATAATTCTATAGAAATACAAATGTGTTAACTAAAAAATGATTTAAGCAGTGATTTAAAAAAAAATTAAACCCGTGATTCATCCTGAATGCAAAAGCTTGCCACAGTGATTCTTGAAATTCTAAGCATAAAAGATTACCTCGAATTTAAATTAATTTAACCTAATAAATAACGAGAAAAACTAAATGAACAGAACAAGCATTAAGAATGCATCAACTCTAGGATGTTTCCGCTAAAGATATTGGTTATTTAATTCGGTGAGTTAATTTTATTGTGGCTGGGTCCATCGTTCAAAACAAACACATAACCTTAAAGCTACCTAACAAAAAAGCGAAAGCCCAAGAGGATTATAATTAGATCCGGGTCATTCATTTTTCAAATTTTCAAAAATTCACAAATCAAAAACTCGCATATTATTTTGTAAGCATTGCCGATACAACGTTGAATGAAAGTTAGCCATATAGTTGGGTTTGAGTATGCAACTGTTTCTGGTTTTGATTCTGCGATCAAACCCAAAATCTAATTTCAATTATTTTCAGAAAAAGAACTGCATTTGATACCAATCGAATGAAAATACTTTCAGAAGCTTTCTGAAAGAGCAATCGAAAACTACATTAATAAAAAGTTTCTTCATGTCCAGAAACTGCAACATTGCTAAGATTCTCACAAAGAAAGCGTATATTGCTTATGTTATTTTCGATTGGCTCCTCGGAGTTACTATTTTTGCTCCCAATTTCCCATATTCTAAAGGACATAAAGTGAAAAATGATTAACTCCGAACAGCCTATCGAAAACGACATAAAATTCTATATACCTACAAGAATTGTGAAGAAACACAGTTGAATTGAATACGGCCCAACTTCTGCAAAATAACTGCTAAAAGCCAAACACGCCAGAAACATAATATATTTCAACATTTATCTCTTCCAAGAGGACAATGTTATAAACTATAAAACATTTTAGAACGTCTAAACTATGAAACAGAATAAAAATACACTAATTTCTTTTATTCATAGATTTTGATTGATTCTGTAAAACGTTTGCCGGAACAGAACTGATTTCAGAATTCCAACAAACAAATTACCTAATGGGATTTTCCATTGGTGAATTCAGAATTTGATGCCGAATTTGATATTTTTCGAGGCGAATGGGACGCGATTTGAATTACATTTTCGTTTGCCATGATATTGACGTATATTCGTTTCTGTGAAACTGACAGTTGTAAAACTGAATGCTTCCAATTGTACTATAAGATTTAGTGGTGCTAGTGAAAAGAGGGGTATATTCACCGAAAAATACGGATCTGCAGATCTGATTCGGAACAAAAAAAAAAATTTATTTTTGTTGCCATGGCAGGATTCAATTGTAGAAATCCGTGTTTTGGCAGATTTGTATCAAAAAAGAATTTAATTTTTGTAACAATGGAAAACTATACATATATGTAAGTATTTAAAAATGGCGTGTAGGTTTAATTAAACCTAAAAAAAAATATTATATGAACAACGTATTCACTATAACCATATGTATTTGACAAACAGTTACAAAGAATAAACATAGGTCAGAGCAATAAAAAATTAAGTTAACTTATGAAATTAGGTCACCTAAGTCAAATTGCACCTACAAATACCGCATAAATATGTAAAGTATAGGTAGTGCCTTTTTTTTAAATTATTTCCTTTCATATGCAGCTGTGTTTACTGAAAAAAACATCAACGTGGAATAGCACAGAACAGCTCAGATTAGAACAGAAAAGTCAGAACAAGATAGAACAGTCATTAAAAAAAAATAGAATTTTCATGAGTCGATGAACTCTAAACCAAAAAGTAAACAAACCTCCAAAACAAAACAGAAAAAAATTAACAATTTTGACAGTTCTAACTATTCAGTTCCAGTTTCTTCAATCAAAACTGAGATCTCACAAATTTCGTCCCGCCAAAAATTTGAGGAAATCCAGATGATTTTTCGCACTAGTTGGTAGCAAAACTGAAAAGTTTTAAGAGGAATCTTATCTGTTAATATAAGAGATCTCATTTTTCGGAACTAGCCTTATTTGGGCCATTAAAATGATTTCTTTTTGAAAACTCGAGTTAGCTCAAGAATATTGGACTTTTATTTCGAAAAAAACCCAACATTTATATACCTAAATTAATGTTCAGAAAAAAAGTCATATCAAGAAACAAGGTCCTGCTTCTTTATTTTTCAAATATCTAGAGTAGTATTGAATTGAATATTCAACGGCGTCTAAATTAATATTTACAAATAATTTTCCGATACAGACTTAGTATTGCACGTTGACTTCCTCTGCGCTGAAAAGACGTGATGTGAATTGAAAAATAAAATATATATAATTTGGTAATTTTTAAACAAATATGAAAATTGTAAATATGTATTAAATGCTATAGCAAAACAAATTTTTAATTGCAATATGTATTTTGAAAAAGAGTTTTCCTTTTCATTTGTTTCCTTTTTGGCATTGCTTAATATTGTTAGCTGTAGGTATTTGTTTTAGCAATGCATAATTATGACAGTAATTTATGATATTACATATTGTACAATATTAATAATAATATTTTTTATAGTATATCAAAAATGTTGGAAAATATTTTTATAAAAACAAAAAAAACCAGAAAAAATATTATTTTATAACGACAATTCCTTAATCAGATTATTTAATATTTAAATTCATTATATTTACAGGTATTTTATTTAAAGTAGTATACTAATTAAAAAAAAACATATCAGTAACTTTATGTAATAATAAAACATATTAAAAATTGTCTAAAAAATTAGTAGTATTATTTGTTAAACTCTACATAAATTTATAGAATAATCCGTAACATTTGTTTTTCTCAAAAATCGATAACCCTATTGGTATAGTATTGATAGTATTTCACAATTGAAATTATAATTGTAAAACACTTGCTACTTAAAAAATATTAAAACCTTGGGAATATCGCCTTTACACCACTAGTAAACTGCGATCAATTTTTCCATTTTGTACAAATTCTTTAAGATAAACAAGGAATATGATGGCTTCTAATGATTCAAATATGGGATCGTGTCAATGGAATATAAGTCGGTATTTACTTTCCACGATATTTTCACTAATATGTTTTTTGTTTTTTGATAAATATTGTGTAAAATGCACACCGAACTAGTTTTGTTATAATATATTTTTTTTTGTCAAATGCTTACACAAAGTGACATCATGTCATATTTTCTACGAATAAATTGGCTAAATAATTTGTAAAATGGATTAATAGCACACGAAGGCAAATAATAAAGATCTTTTGCTCTGCCATTATACACGCAAGAGTGAGTAAATTTTTGGCAGCTGCAAAAGGTATTTCTTCTGTCAAAAATATATCCTTGGCGAATTGTTTAGCTCAATTGACACACGCATTATTTTCCATACCAGCGAACCTAAGATCAATGTAAATGAAGCCTTCTCAGACGTCACGTCACGTACGTTATTTCACTGAATGGTGCTCATGCACAAAATAATACATTTACATAATGTGAACAGTATCGAATCACTTTTACGTCTAGCCGAAGCAGTAAAAAAAAATCTACTCTGTATACTTCAAATTTTCCCTCATATAGAAAAGCCATAATGATTTTAAAATGATGGTATAGAAAAAGTAATTGTGATTAAATCTATAGTTGTTACAATATTTAAATTTAAATCCTAGATATTAAAAAACTGATAAGTTTTTATTTACATTTAAAATATAATATATAGATTTAGTTTATGGGGGTAAAAAGGTCATTTGTCTGATAAATAAAGTTGTTAGCTTTGTTTTTTTTTATGTAGAATATATTATTATTGTTATAGTACCTACATATATTTATAATATAGGTACATACATTAATTTCTTGGATAATTTTAATAATTAAATTGTTTATTGTACTTTAGTGGCAAAAAATGAGCAGACGCTCACTATATAAAAATATTATAATAACTTATTTTTTACTATACTCTGTGAGTGAGTAACCGTTTGAAAAATAATAATGATTTGACAACCACTATAGTATTTATAATAAGTCTGATTAAAATATGTATCATAATAACTTGCGTAAATTTGTAACTACATATCGAGGTCCATCAGCTTGGACATAAAATAAATATTTTGCTTGTTAGAATAAGTTTCTACTCTACTGAAAATCAAAAAGCTCATTCCAAACCATTAAAAGATAAAAATTGGAAGCCAAAAAATCCAGTCGAGCAATTCGAACAAGAAAGTCGTACGAGTTTTATATTATATTATAAAATTATTAAAAACAAACACATTATAACATTAAAAAATGATTTTAGTAAACAAAAAACAAAATTGTCTTGATCAAGCAATGAATTCATTCGAGCATTGAAAAAATCTTCCCAGTATCCTCCTCAGTTTCTTGGTACCAGTTTCTTCGTGTGAAAGGTACAAGGCAATTAAAGGAAAACGTCAAAAAAATCTCCATCAACTGGTATCCCTGTGTGAAAGGGAACTAAGTCCCCTTTCACACAGGGAAACCAGTTGCTGGAGATTTTTTTGACGTTTTCCTTTAATTGCCTTGTAGCTTTCACATGAAGAAACTGGCACAGAGAAACTGAGGAGGAAACTGGGAAGATGTTGTTGGGCTAATTGGAATGCAAAGCAAAACGTCAAAAAATCTCTTCAAATCATTGACCGGGGAGATTTTTTTCATTCCCCTTACTTCTTGCCCTTCTCGCCAACACACTCCCAGTTGCCGGCAACTCAGTTTCCTTGTGTGAAAGGGAACTAACATAACATCCGAGCTTTTGAAGTGGTGGACATTCCTGATTACTTAAGGGGTTTACAAGTATGTATTTTTTTGCGACTGGATTGAAACCAGAAAGTCGATTTTTTCATTTCTTTTTGAAATGTTTGGTTTTCTGAAATGTTGGATTGTTGTTAAGTTAGTTTCGGAATATCTCCCCTCTTATCTATCTACAGTAATCCCCATTAATTACACCAACCCGTTTTTCTATGTATAACACCCGTTCATGTATCGTTTTGTATACATGACAATTCACCATCCCGTTAACAATCACTATTTTTTAAATTTGTTTACCAAATTTTATACAATTTACGCAGTTACATAAACAAAAAACATGGAAATTACATTAACTTGCAACCACATCAGATAAACTTGGATTCCTTTATCCTTTTATAACTTCCTATTTAATTGCTCAAAAAAAGACAGATAGCTAGTTATCCGGGGAGTATTGAATTAACAAACAGTCTTCTATATAATTCTTAGATACTGAACATCTCATGCTCTCTCATATCCTCTGACTTCAATTACTATAAAAACATGGCGGCTCCAGTTCAGTATCTATGTATCTATGAAGATGAACGTGTATGGATAAAACAAGGTATGTAATACAATTTCAATAAACCGCAATAAATATCAGAATGATACTTGTGAATGGAACACCAAATGTTATTGAAGAGATCGTTGAGCAAAAATATTTTTAATTTGACATGTGTATAAATATCTGATCTCAGATAGATCTTTCTGGAATACAACATGATACATGAAAAAAGATCAAGTTTGTTTCAAAGAAAAACTACAGAAAGTATAGGGACTTGTGTTTTAACTTCTACTAAGGGTATTCATGCAATGAAAAAAATTTTACGCTTTGCAGAAAGATATAATTTTCCGGTAGATATTTCTATTAACACTCCCTTAAAAATGTAATTGTAATTTTGATTTGAAATCAGAATCGAGGCCAGAAGCACTAACACATTCATTGAACGTCAAACGTCATTTTTGTACTATTAGGTTCGTTTGTTGCACTTTACCCATGTCGACCTAGGTGGGTGTTTCGGTTCTCAAGAAACACCCGAGGGTCATTAATTTTATGTTGCAGAACAGCAAGTTATGTCATTTAATAATTAAAACATTAAATATGTTAAATTTAATTTCTTAATAATTTATTTTGACTCTATGCATAATCCACAACTTCAAAGGTTACAATTTTACATGGCTTTATCTGTACATTAATTTGAGTATTCTTTTATTTCAATTTTAAAAATAACACATCAAATCAGAGCTCATGTGACTTTGACGTTTATTCATTTACCTCATCTTGCCCCAGCTAAAAACATAGATCTACTTCAGGGTGAGTTGAGGGCGAACATAGGTTTAAAAAGACACAGAATTTCTTTATCAGGGTGACTTTAGGTTTAAAAAAAAAAAAACCCTTTAGGTCGACCCTAGGCTGACTTAGGGGCTCTACGAACAAACCTATTATTGTGCAGACATTATTTTTCATTTTAATTATTTTCACGTACAAATTTTTTTGTACATATACAATCACATCAACATTCAGAATAATCAGAAACCGTTGGGATCGCGGATCGGAGATTGATTCCGGATTGCCAAATAAAAACTATAAGCTTACGAGGTTGATTCCTGCTCTTTCTACATCAATTCCTGAGATAAATTTATCTGCTTTGCAACATATTTTGCCCATACAAACTTTGACGGTTCTTTTCTGCGGAGAGATTTGTTCGGGTTTTCCGCCGTTGCATGAATACCCGTACTATGTGATTTTTTTTACTGAACAATCTCTATATAAATAAATACCAAGAAGAAACTAAATAACATGTTTTATTGAAAAGCACAACTATATCTTGGTTCTATAATTGAGATTGCCTGATATCTTTGAGATCTCATTTCTATGAACAAGCCTAAATTTAAATTTATAAAAATAATAAAATTAAATTTAATATTCTTGGTAAGTCAAGTATGTATGTGTTGACTTTGAGGATAAATTTATTAACAAACTGTGTTCACTTTTCTAATAGACGCGATGATATAGTAAAAGTAGTAGTGAAAATAAATAAGTCTACATACAGAACAGACAATATAAATAACTTAAGTGCAAAATGTAAGAAGCTTAATTTAGTTAGTTGTGTAGAAAAATCAAACGGAAATACCGCAACTTAATAGTATAATACGAGTATTGTTTTTATTTTTATATTATAACCTCATAAAATATTAAAAAAAAATATGTATAAAATATTACGTTCTATTTATTATAATTTTATTTATGGATTTTACGTATCTTTTTGTAATAAAAATAAATAGCTATATTATATTAACCCACTTGCTTATTTTATTTATATGGCTTTTTTAATTAACATTTTTGTGTCCATATATAATTGGTTTTGTAAATACATATAATAAATATTCGCAGTTTATTTACCAATAAAATGTCACGTTTAAACTGAATTGATATGTTTGCAGTTCGTTTTTTTATTGAATTACTATATATATTTTTTTTAAAGCAAATTAAAGAAATAAAATTTGTTTGTTCAAATCAAATATGCATTAAGCTCGAAACAGAAGGGCGTTATATGGAAGCGGAAATACATATAAATGATGATCAAATTAAAGAAGGCTTGCTTTGTATTTCTTGAAACCGATAATTGTAGCTTTCAGAAACTAAAAATGTGAGCTACAAAAAAAAAAAAACAATCGAGATATCTCATCACCATTTTGTTTGAGCAAAAAGTTGAACAAGCCTTGGGTATTATAGGTCTCTAACAGTACATACAGACGAAAATATTGAATTATAGAATGTTATTGAACATTTAATAAAGAAAAGTTACTGCTTAGAAGATATTCAATGCTTATTTAATTATTTTTTTAAAACATGTCTCGAAACAAATGTATGTATAATGTAAATTCATTATAGGTGCTATAAAATGTTGAACTCAAGTTTTTTTAGAATCACAAACAAAAACCTTTTTCAGTATTCGATTTCATTTATTTGTATCCAGCCTATCCTGAAAAATGTACATAATTTTCAACTAAAATATGTATAAATAATTCATTTGAGTCCTAGTTATACAAATATTTAAGCCGTGGTTAAGCCTTGATTCAAAATTTTAACACTTCGATATTGGCGAATTAACTGAAGTTTGGCTATACGGTTCCGTGATCAACTATGTTACAATTAGATGCTTGCCCTATGGTTGAACATCACTTAATCTACCCAAATTGGTTAGTTACGCTCTTGAAAACAGGCTAAGCCACATTTTAAAAATTTCACAACTAAATAATTTAAAAATATGAGGGAATTCTTAAGCGCATAAGGTACTGTAGGAATGATTCTGGTTTATTTTAGTGAACCGTCCACAAACGCAAACGAGAGTTGAAAGCTCTGAGGTTTCTGAGCATATGATAAACACAGGTATTTTTCGCTGTTATCTAAGTTAAAAAAGCAAAAATTTCTTATGGGTATTATACGTATAAGATCCAGATTATCGTCCCAAGGTTGCAATGAACCACTTCGTGATCGGTCGGGAAATTATTAACTATAATCATAAACATATAAAACGATCGCGATCGAACGATATCATTTTGGCGGTAACCATCACAATAATTTTTATGGAGAATTGATTTCATGTAATCGCTTTTGTTTTACGTATTCAGACTACAGGTTAAGGCCATTAGTAGGTAGGGTTACCGTATAACAAAAATTTAGAAAATTATTTGTAAACTATATTTTCACATAAGCTAAATTATAGCACACGTTCGCTAAAAGATTTCCGTACTCGTAGTTACGTAGGCATTTCTAACTATGAGCTTGATACAAGGAAATATCATCACGAACAAATGTACATTTCATATGTAATCAGAAATGACGTTATACGACCTTAGCAATCCAGTGATGTTAAAGTAGCGGAATTAGATCTTGATCTTCAATGCCTGTAATATGAACAGCGTCAAATACAGTCATCAATTATGAAAACGTGCGTGCGCACTCAGAAACAATTCCATGATATAATTTTCCATTTATATTTGTGTCTATTCAAGACAAAAATCGTTTGTTTAAATTTTAACAAAAGCTCAGTTCAAAGTTATTTAAATACTTCAGAAAGTTCATGGATTGAATATACATAAAAGCATATTATTATTAGTGTGAAGATTATTTTGTGTGAGCATTTTTCGTCAGATAGCTGGTTGTTTTAAAATTCTTGGAATGCCTAGATAACTTGCATGACAACAGCTGTTTTTTAATCAGCTGTTCTATTACACTGGTTACAACAACTAAGAGTTGTCCGGAATATTTGTAATTATGTTGTGAACGTGGTCATTGGCGGCATTTCGAAATCGATCTCTTATGTAGAGCTATCCGGAGGTTTGTTTTATTATTTTCTCATGTAAGAACAAAAATAACACAACTGCTGCCAAAAATAAATCGCTAGCTGTCGGAAAAACTCCGATATACTTTGGCATTCCATGAGAAATGTCAAAAATATTATGCAAACATACATTCAGCCTAACATATTCAAGTTTTGTTCTTCAGAAACTTATACATGTAGGTGATTATTCAATTTTTTAACTGACCGTCAAATTTAATCCCTGCAGCCAATCGAAAATGGAATTAATGTAAAACCGACAGCTGTCAAATTTCCTTACGTAATGAGCCATATCTGTCGTTCTGACTTTAAGTTCGTGACAGTGATCACAACTAAATGAAACTGAGCAAAGCGTGTATTATAGGCATGTTCATGTTCAACTAGTAGAGTGTATTCCCTTTCCATCTGTTCCTTAAGCTGACTTCAGCAAGCAGAAAGTGATTATAAGACTTCAAAATTATGGCTTGCCTTGCAATTTGTTTGTTAATTTTTAGATGTAAATACTGACATAGTGTTAAACATATTAACAAAGCAACTATTACAATAATTTTTTTTTTAAATTTAATACAAAAACTTAATGATGTAAGCACACACATTTTAAGAATATACGTTTTATGTTTGCTTTACAATATGGAACTCTCACTCTCAGTTTCATCTAGTTCGTAGCTGTCGCCAACGGTTCCAACGGTAATTAATTTAAGTTCGAAATTCGAACTACTCGTTGGCAACAGTTACTCGTAACTTACATTTTGTACTAGATTTATTGATCATAATAAGCCTCACTCTAATAAATATGCGTATATTTAGATATCGTTATCAAATGGGATTTGTTTGCTGACTTATATGCATTGTACCTGCCAATATAATAAGTACAAATTCAATCAAACAAAACAATATAAAACGCACTTCTCTTGGATCAAAAATCGTATTCAATACTTTCTTTGTTTAAAAAAAACAGAACTAATCAACACACAAGGTTTAATTTTTTGAAATATTCATAAAACTCTTCAAGTTTTATCACATTAAACCAACAATTGGTCTAAGTGCGTCGGTTTTTCGCCGACAGTCACACCTAAGCCTTTAAGTTTTGCAATATTCATAAAACTCCCTTCGATACACGTTGCATTTAAATATTGTTCTAAAACTATTTTCTATGTGATTTACTGGTATTTGTTATTGATTATAGATTATTTCTTTGTATGATTATAGTATTTGATTAAAGATCTTTTAGTATTTACCACAAAGACCATCACTTATGTATCAGGTCTTTCTAGGTTATTGAATATACTTGACATTTTTGGTTTATTTACAAACATATATGTAGTGTTCATTGCAGAACCCTTGTTTAAGAATGGTTTTGTTTCGTTTTATAAGTTATCTATGTATTGGTATAAACGTCATTCTTTACTTTGCTTTTTACTTCCCTTCTTCGGCTAATATACTACTTTCTTTAAAACAGAAATACAATTTAAAACAAACGCTTCTTTTATGGTTGTAAGAAAAAAAAAATACAATTAATATTAGTTTACATTACGTGACATTTATCTTTGGCATTGCCACTGGTTCCCTCACCTCCGGCTGCGGTCTCTGCTATCGCTCCATTAGTTTCTTTCTTTTTCTTCTGTTTTTGTTTTTTCTGTTTCTTGCCATCTAATTGCAACGAAACGCTGCGATTTTTCTCCATGTTCAGTAGTTCCTTAAAGAAAATTAATTTGTTTTTATATTTATAATAGGTACATACATTATTATAATGTACATATGTATATGTCACAATGTCTGACTTAAAATCCGATAAGTTAAGCTAGAGTTAAATGTTCCACGTTATTATGGTCATCGCGTTGATTTTCTGGCGTAATCTCAAAATGTATTTCCTTTTTGTTACCTCACTTCACCTCACCTCACCACACCGTCTATGCGTTGATCGAAAAATTTATGTCAACGCAGGTATACTAACATTCCTGTCAGCACATTAAAACATTTTTCATTAACAGTCACAAGACGCGGTAAAATTAGGAAAGATTTTAACGTCATTTCTACGTCAGAGTCAACGAGTTGACCCATTACGTTAACCGCGTAATTCAACCTTTTCTGACGTATATTCCGAGAACAATTGTGACCTTCGGAACTTTGGACTTATTACTCATCAGAACTTTATTCAGACATTGTAAAACAGGGCCATAGAATATTTAAAATAAATTAAATTTTTGATACATATTTTGTATATTGAATCAAACAAAGATGTAGTACTTTAAACTATCCATAACTAGTACTCGTACTTTATTACGTTCCACATACCGTTCACACTTTAATGAATAAATAGACTAGTTAAAAAATTAGATCTTACAGATATCCGCAATATTTTTCATATGAAAATGATTCCTTAGCTAAATTTTGCATATTTATAGAAATTGTTTGCGCGCGATCAGAATATCAATCATAGAACGTCATTCACAATGAAGCCTTTAGACCGAAATAGCAAAAGTACGAAGTTTGGTTAATTCGTTGGTTAATCTCAAGGAATCAACGAAAACAAGATTACGACACTTCTTTGTTTTTCTTATTTTATTGACGTCATATGTGAAACAAAATCCATTAATCCACAAACAACAACAACAACAATTTGCAGATCTTGTTTCACATATGACGTCAATAAAACAAGTTAAACAAAGAAGTGTCTTAATCTTGTTTTCTTTGATTCATTCATGGGTTAATCTCATGTGAACAGTCGTTTAATGCTTTCACAAATTTATGTGAAACTCCCAAAATGTATAGTTTGTGGAATAGTAGTTTTCTGTCTATAGAGTCAAATACCATTATGCTGCCTTGACATCCACAAAAAAAGGCGTTACTGTTAGTCCCTATAAGTAATTTGGCACTGTGTCAAATCTATATATTAAGTTAAGAGCGTTTCTATGAGCAATTTTCAAATATTTAGGTGCGTTTTTTATAAAATTATAAGTGATTCGATTGCTTTCAAGAGCTTTGTTTGGTTTTGATGTGTAAGTGGCCTTTAGTAATGTCTTCAGTTGAGAATTCTTTCATAATTTTTATTTTTTTTTTCAAGATTTCATTGACTGTACAAAATATAGCAAGATCTGGCATTTCGCTTAACAGCAAATTGAAATGTTTCATTTTCTCGCTATAATAATTATTCTTGTTTCTTTAAATAACAAAGAATTGATCGCTATCAATTATCAATTTCAATTTCACAAAAAAAATTGATTTTTTCAAATTCCTTACAACACAGGAAAATAAATAAATTGATCCTGTTACTCCAATTATGTTCGATTGGCTGGAAACTTTTCGGAGTATTTTTCTATTATCGATTTCATAAGGGAGTCGGACTATGTCAAATGTAATAATTATGTTTGAAGAAGACATTTTTTCGAATGACGGACGTTCAAGTGTGTATGGGTAAGTTTGTGAATACGGCACTTTCATGTTCGATTGGAATCGAAAGAGAGTAGAATACTCTCCCAACAGCTAATCGAAAATGACATAAATGTCAACTGGTTTTTGATAGGTGTTATCTGTTTATATTAATTTCTGATGTGCGAAATATGTGTGATATTACTTTTGTCCCACCTTATATATTGAATTACACAAAAACATATCGGAATATATGTACATTTTAAAAACAATTTGACAACCTTAGCTTACAATAATAATAAATGTACATATTTTATAATTTTTATTTAAAGAAGCTATAGTTTTCAACCAGAAAAAAAACTCTTACCTGGAAAAGCTCTGTGACATTATGATTCGTTTTTGCAGAAGTTTCCATAAAGGACACACCCCATGAAGCGGCTTCAGCTTGGCCTTCACTCTGTGTTACTTCTCGCAGTTCGGCACTTTCATCGCATTTGTTACCAACTAGCATGACAGGTATTTGAGTAATATCTTGCCCCTAAGGATAAAATAATTTTTTTTATTTTAGAATGGTTTGAGAGTAAATAAAAATATAAACGAATAGACTTGAAATTAAAACTACTGAAAACGACATTCTACGGAGATAGTACTATATCATAAAATAAATAGGGTTAAATGACGAATTTAGATAAATAACTATGTTTAGCCTATATATCTTGTATCTTCAAAGGGACAACTGTTTAACAAATCGAACTAACCAACTCCTGAAACATAAATTCTTCGCGTCACTGGACAAATGGAATCTATTGGCCTTTTCGATTGGGATTCCAGAACTGTTCTGACCTCCATAAAATGAGAGTTGTTACTCTAAACAGAACAGAAAACGATTCTGGATTTCAATTCACTATCAAAAACAGAATCTCTAATACACACATAATTAAAATGTCATCGGGTTAATTTGTTTTGGATAATTTCGATGTGTTTATTGAATTTAAACTACTTTTCTGGTAAAATAACATAATAAGTAGCAAGTTAATTATTATTGATACAAGAAAATGTGTATCCAAATTGAAGTCAAGTATTTTAGAAATTCTTTTTAGCCGATCTGATTTTAAATTTAATTTTCACAAATACAGTGATACATACAATTCAGAATTAGTCAAATTGTTTCCGGATGTTTTATTGGAGCAACGTGTTCCGGAGGGCCAATCGAAAAAGCCATATAACTTCAATTTCAGAAGAAAAAACATTACTTATATTTAATGTTAAACGAATGATTAGCACGATATATTTTAGCTTACATTAATAAAAAAAACTATATACTTATTGCTGTCAAAGTGAAAACCTCAAGATGCGTTCACACTGCATATTTATGTGTTTTTGTTTGACATTTCAATTGTTTTGACGCCCCTCTGATGTCAAAGTCTTGTTCTCATTCATACTCATAACAATACGGTAGAACTATGAACAAGCCATGAAAAAATCCAATGGAGCCCAGAAAAGCAATTTTCATGCGGAGGCACATGTCAAATTTTGAACAAGACATAAGCGCTGTTCAAAGCTTGGCCATGAATTAAAGTTTAACGTATGTGTTTATTTTTTATAGTGGCTTTTGATGTATGTAAAATGCACTGTTGTGGATATTGAATTGTGATTGTGATGTTATGTATATGGCCAGTGGAGTGGGCCTGTAAAATGTACTTCGTAAAAGTTGGAAAAAAAATTAGATATTCATTTAAAACAAATATGGATTGTGTTTAAAAATTGGATATATTTAGCTTAAGCCATTTTTTAATCTATCCATATCAGATAAATACAATTTGTTTTAACTATACGAAAGTCACACTTAAAAGCGAAACAAATATTGACAAGTTAAAAATTTCCTATTAAAAAGAGTTTGCTCTCATTCATTCGTTCGGACTAAAATCCGTTTTGCTGACAAGGGAAGCGAAGTGTGCAGTATGAATCGAATTGTAATTTCAATCCCAAATTCCGTGGCTCAACGAAGACTGAAACTAACATATACACAACATCTTATACAGTTTTAAAATAGAAATACTAACAAATGCACATTTCTTCATTAAAATCATCTCGTGTGTGGTAGGAGCAAAGACTTAAATCGGTTTTAGTTCAAAAATTGTTCATCCCGTGTGTGCAGGCCCAACGTTTTAATAATTTTTTAGACTTAATGCATTCACATTGACTCCACTCTTTCTACTTAACTAGACGCACCCCAGTATCAAGAATACACATACCGCTCCCACTTGAAGAAGTGAGAACGAGTCTGTCGTACTTGATTGTATCTATCTTGTCATCACATTTTTTTTATTTTATAACGGATAAATTTACATAAATCGTTTTTCTTTTTTCGTTCAGAGCAGAGCACTGAACAGAGTTCGAACATATAGATTATGCACTGAACTTGTTCCAGACAGAGCGAGCTCTGAACACTGATATGTTTTTTAAACACACTTGAACGACGCAAATCAGAACACATTTTCATTTTAACCATAAAAGGCAATTTAACACAAAACCTACCCTTTTTGTACACACCCAGATACATAAAATCATCATCAACTTCTTTTGCCAACTTATATGTATCTAATAATTTTTTTCTTTACATTTTCATTCTTGACACACATGGCATTTGGTGCGTTCAGTAATTAACTCACATGCTCAGTCAATTATGTTCGAGCACGTCGAGTGCGATCTACACATGTTCAAAACGAAAAATGAAACACACATTTATATAGCTCTGCATGCTCTGAGTTAAAAAGAAACACATACAAAATTCTTGACAACTCAGACTCTGCTCTGAACGTAAAAAGAAAAACGCCTATAGTATTCAATGTTTTTGAATGAATAACAAAACAACAAGAGAGCGTTATCACCAAGTTGTTTCTCTTATTTTGGTTGGAATTATAGCTATTTCACGACAGGCTAAGGTCGATCATCATATTGCTTTGATTTTCTAGGTTTTCATTTTAATTGAAAAACTTTTAGATAAATTTGGTTAACTCAGGCGTATGCGTAACCTTTTTTGTATGATTTTGTATAGGATGTATCGCTTTGGATCAAAAACGAGAAACGAATTGTAAACAAATTTCAGTGAGTTAATTAATTTTTGATGACTAATTCACTAAAACAACTTGCATTGCTGCCGTTTTTCTTATTATTTTTACTTGCGATATAGGTACTATAGGGCAAGTTTTGCATTTGTAAAAAAATCGAACTTGAGATTTTAATCAAAGTTGACATTAAGATGATAGAGAACACCAAAAAAGTAGGTCCCACAGTTCCGTCTGTCTGTCTGTCTGTACAACTCGATACAGCCTAAGCAGCTGACGCGATTTTCTTCGAACTTGATATTTAAGCGTTTTAGGTGATTGTCCAAAATAGATTTTTGAATCGTTGCTTTAGCCCCAAAAATAACAATACTTGCCATACAAATTTTTCAACTTTTTTAATGACGTACGCAAAAATACATGTAAAAATATAATAATGTTGAAATAAGTGGATAGATAATACACATAATAAAATGTCTGTCAGTCTGTCAGTCTGTCAGTCTGTCAGTCTGTCAGTCTGTCAGTCTGTCAGTCTGTCAGTCTGTCAGTCTGTCAGTCTGTCAGTCTGTCAGTCTGTCAGTCTGTCAGTCTGTCAGTCTGTCAGTCTGTCAGTCTGTCAGTCTGTCAGTCTGTCAGTCTGTCAAAAATAACAATACTTGCCATACAAATTTTTCTACTTTTTTAATGACGTACGCAAAAATACATGTAAAAATATAATAATGTTGAAATAAGTGGATAGATAATACACATAATAAAATGTCTGTCAGTCTGTCAGTCTGTCAGTCTGTCAGTCTGTCAGTCTGTCAGTCTGTCAGTCTGTCAGTCTGTCAGTCTGTCAGTCTGTCAGTCTGTCAGTCTGTCAGTCTGTCAGTCTGTCAGTCTGTCAGTCTGTCAGTCTGTCAGTCTGTCAGTCTGTCAGTCTGTCAGTCTGTCAGTCTGTCAGTCTGTCAGTCTGTCAGTCTGTCAGTCTGTCAGTCTGTCAGTCTGTCAGTCTGTCAGTCTGTCAGTCTGTCAGTCTGTCAGTCTGTCAGTCTGTCAGTCTGTCAGTCTGTCAGTCTGTCAGTCTGTCAGTCTGTCAGTCTGTCAGTCTGTCAGTCTGTCAGTCTGTCAGTCTGTCAGTCTGTCAGTCTGTCAGTCTGTCAGTCTGTCAGTCTGTCAGTCTGTCAGTCTGTCAGTCTGTCAGTCTGTCAGTCTGTCAGTCTGTCAGTCTGTCAGTCTGTCAGTCTGTCAGTCTGTCAGTCTGTCAGTCTGTCAGTCTGTCAGTCTGTCAGTCTGTCAGTCTGTCAGTCTGTCAGTCTGTCAGTCTGTCAGTCTGTCAGTCTGTCAGTCTGTCAGTCTGTCAGTCTGTCAGTCTGTCAGTCTGTCAGTCTGTCAGTCTGTCAGTCTGTCAGTCTGTCAGTCTGTCAGTCTGTCAGTCTGTCAGTCTGTCAGTCTGTCAGTCTGTCAGTCTGTCAGTCTGTCAGTCTGTCAGTCTGTCAGTCTGTCAGTCTGTCAGTCTGTCAGTCTGTCAGTCTGTCAGTCTGTCAGTCTGTCAGTCTGTCAGTCTGTCAGTCTGTCAGTCTGTCAGTCTGTCAGTCTGTCAGTCTGTCAGTCTGTCAGTCTGTCAGTCTGTCAGTCTGTCAGTCTGTCAGTCTGTCAGTCTGTCAGTCTGTCAGTCTGTCAGTCTGTCAGTCTGTCAGTCTGTCATTCTGTCAGTCTGTCAGTCTGTCAGTCTGTCAGTCTGTCAGTCTGTCAGTCTGTCAGTCTGTCAGTCTGTCAGTCTGTCTGTATGTACATATGTATAAACAAACGGGTGGGCGGAATTGCTTCAAACTTTGTATATAGAGTTTCTTAGGTATTGTACAGAGGGGAAATTGAATTTTTTTAGCTCATAAACAACGGTACCTTCCATATAACTGTTACGTTAAAGCCTATTTTTCTCGGAAACTACTCTAACGATTTTGATTTTAAAAAAATCAGTGTAGCTTTTTAGGTACGACCGATCATATGATCAAAAAATTTAAAAAATTACTAAAAACGGTACTTTCCATAAGGCCGTTTTTTTTATTTCGACTATTACATAAATGGCTTAACCGATTCTTTCGAAATTTTACACATATATAGGTTTAGTTTGCCCATTATTATACTGCGTACTGCGTAAATTTATATTTTGAAAACTACTCAATAAATTTTTCAAAAATTATAGTTATATGTTTTTGCTGAATACCTATGAATTGGCGTTTTTGATTTTTTAAAATTTTTTTTCTCAAAAACCGCACCACAGATTTTAAAAATTTTTTTCTCATAAATTCAAATTTTTACAAGAAATGAAATGGCTTACTTTTTTTTGAGCTCAAATTAGTTTAAGTATTTATTTCAGAATTTTGAATTATTTTTTCTTAGATTAAGCCGATTTAATCTTTAAGCTTATATTATTAAATATTTAAGATTGTCATACCAATTTTGTATAACTTTATATATATACAAAATAAAGTAAAAAACAACAACGAAATCGAAGATAAGAGCATAGTTCGTGCGATCTAATCGTGCATTTTATTTTTATAAAAATCGTTGGAGCAGTTATTGACAAAAAAAATATATGGCATTTAAATTTTTGACCAAAAGAATAGAATATACCTAAGGCAGTGCACACACTTTTCTTATCAAAATCTTTAGAGCCGATTTCGATATAGTTAATATGGCAAAAGAAATTGTATGACAAGCGTTATTGTTGGGGCTATAAAAACGATTCAAAAATCTATTTGAGCGAATCACCTAAAACGCTTAAGTAGAAAATTTGAAGAAAATCGCTTCAGCCGTGTACAGACAGACAGATAGATAGACAGACAAACAGATAGACAGACGGAATTGCGGGACCAACTTTTTTGGTGTTCTCTATGTCTATATCATGTTTGATTAGAATTTTTTTTACAAATCCATAACTTGCCTTATAATAGTACCTATAATCGCAAGTAAAAAAGCAGAGTAAATATAATTTAGTTCAATTTTAATTGTTGCGCTGGTTATAATCTTCACCAAGCCGTGGCTATATTATCAGCTACATATGTATGTGCATACCTATACCTACTTATATTATGAATACATAATTTGTATTGATGTCTCCTTAAATTTGTTGAAATCCCAAAACGCATTCTATTATATTCTTTTATAAAACTCTACTAAATCTAGGTAGGTACCCTTAATACATATGGATATCTATATCTTGAAAATAATATCGAGAACAATAGAACAATAAAATGCATGAGCTTTCTAATTTTCTATTTACTCTAAATAACGTGTGTGTGTATGCACTACATACCTCGATTGTATTTGAAAAGAAATAAATAAATCTGAAAAAAAAACACAACTAACCTTTAATTCCTTAATTAGACTCCAAATAGGTCGCAATTCCTCCAGACTCTGCTTAGAGCACATCGAATAAACCAATATGAAGGCATGTCCTTTTGTTATCGAAAGCCTCTGCATGGCAGGAAACTGATGCGATCCTGTAGTGTCGGTTATTTGCAGTGTGCAAATATTCTTGTTACAGCTAATGACCTGCGTGCAATAAGAATAAAAATATGTATATATGTACATACGTCATTACATCAGGCTATAGGCTATTTATATAAATTATTTATATTTTGTCTTCTGGTTTGGTATTTTATTTTTAGAACGGGAAGGAATAGGTGAAAATTTAGGTAATTAAGGAATCAGAAAGAGGAACATAAAGGATGAATGTAGGTACATAATATAAAAAACAAGATGTAATCTTCACGGCATGCGTCAGTGATTAATTAGTTGGAATTAAAAAAGAAATCAAAAGGATTTCAAGCGTTTTAAGACAACCAAAACAAACAATGAAGACACACTCTTATTAACTTTAATTATTATTAATACGCATTATGTACATACATACATACATAAATATATAATATGCATGGTTAGTGGTACTTTATTCGGTCACTAAGCAGACGCTCCTTACCTGACGATATGTGTCCTCAATGGTCGGTATGTAGCTCTCACGAAAAGTCCCCTTTATGAACCGCAGCACTAAGGAGCTCTTTCCAACACCGCCCGCACCAAAAACAACCACCCTATAGTCGTTGCTTTGTTCGGGCATGTTTGACGCTGGAGAATACAGTTTTTAAAACTTGCGTTTAACCCGTTCTCAAAAGAAAGTTTTTGGTATCGTAGGATACCTACTACTCGTGTTTGTTTTTTTTTTTTTTATTTATTTTATTTTCTGGCTTTGACTTGATTCCTTAGGGTTTGAAGGGTAGGGTAAAGCGCAGAAAGTTATTCTCAGTAGGCCACACTCAATTAGTTTCAGATGCCTGCAACGACGACAGTAGAAGCAGAGCAGTAGAGATAATTATTGTTAAATGTCAACATGTGGGAGTCACTGTGTACATAAGTAGCTCTAGAGGGGGTTGGTGATGATTATTATACCTTCTTTTTTTTTGTTTTTCTATTTTACTTTTATTGTATTGCAATTTTTTTTCACTGGACTTAAGTACGTTGCACTATGTGGCTTAATCAGATTTTTTTTCAATATTTGGCATACACATTACAACTTTTATTTATAAATTATTTATTATTATTATATATTTTATTAAATGAATTTTATTTCTATGTATGTATATATTTAACAACGTTTTATTTTTTTTTTAATTTTTGAGCGAAAAAAATTAATGAAAAACGCCTAAAATGCAGCAATTGATTTTGTCATTCGATGTATACCGGTTGGCAGAATGTTGATAAACAATTTATTAATTGTTTTAACACCCTTACTTTAAGTTAACACCAATATGGTAACAATTTCCGAACGTTTTAAAAGAATATTCGTGTGTTTTGAAGGTTTCGATTTGATTAAATTCGATGAATTTAAAAATATGATTTTTTTCTCACGCAAACATCCTGCAAGTAGATGAAAAGCTGAGTTTGACATACGAGTCAATTAATTTTTTCTTCTGATGTTTTTAGGCGCAAGTCAATTGGTAAATTCCCTTTCACTGATTGTTGGTAAGGGTGGTATAACTGTCATGTGTATTGGGGATATTATGGGGATGTTTTGTTGGTGCTCTCTTGGAAATTACAGGGTGTCCAAAAATCAGTTAATTTAACAGTAACTTTGATTTTAAAATAACACATGCAATTTCATTTAATTGACTTCAGCAATGAGAATACAATCTGCAAAGCTTTTCAACACAACTTCGAACGTACATTTATATATACCTACCACAGGCGGAATGTCATCTGAGAGAAAAAAGTTTTTGACCATGCAGTTTCTTCAAGCAATTGTGGTTCACTAACAAGAATAAATTATTAAATGGGTATGGTTTGTCAGCGTAGACTAGAGACTTATTGAATGTGTTTCTTTATTTATGCCGGATAAGGAATTGAATGGATGGAAAGATGTAATGTTTATCCAGAATGAAATGAATAAAGAAACAAAAATACTATGCGGAATAGAAACGAAAAAGTTGATATCAATCATCTATTTGAAAGTGATGTGATGATGATAAAAAACAGGTACCTATATCTCTATGGGAAATAGGAAAAAATAAATATTATTGATTTATTAAGTAATGAAAACTCAAATTTCATTATTGTTTATATATTTATTTCAATAATTATAATAACAAAAAATGTTTGATCATCCATTTTGCTTACTTGCTTGGCTTCCGTCTTTGGCTGGTGTCGTTTTATTGCTTGTTTGACATTCACATGAGAGGTATATTCCGAGAATATTCTTCGCATTCCTTGTTATAACACTAACAACATGTGATTGAGTAAACTAGTATACCCATAAATATGACAACGAAATAAATAAAATAATGCGAATTATAAGAGACATAAATAAATAAGAAAGGGTAATTCTCCCCGCATTAGTTCAGCCACCATCCCTGGAAATTAATCTGAGACAACAACCAGCTCTAATCTCAGAACATCGCGCCACACATCTTTCCTATCCTTCTTTCTCTTCTTCCACCGGATGCCCGCGCTGTGTTAAAAACATTTAAAGAGTATTCATAATCCCTTGAGCGCGTACAAAGTTATACAAAAAAACATGGAATAAAAAGAATGCATTCCAAACGTTTGGGGAATGAATAAAGAAACAACAAAATAGTTTATCCGGAATACTGCGTGGAATAAAGAAACGCAAAAATGGTATTCGATTAATGGCTCAACGAACAATCCTATTTATTTAAGATGAGTACTATATTTTGACATAAGCTCATTATAACTATAATGGGTGGAAAACGTCTATTGTATAGTATAAGGATTTGCATAGCGGTCACATAAGTCCTTATACACTGCATAACTATGCATACGTTTAGCGTGTTCTAATGAATAATGGGGTTTTCCATTGGCAATTTCTGAATTCGACGAGGAATTTGATTTTTTCTTAAAACTATATGCCTGTAAGACCTAAGGTCTTTTAAATTTTTGTTGGCACAATGGATTTAAGAATTAGGTATTTATTATCTCATTATAACCCACGGGCGGAATCCAATTAAAATTGGAGGTACAGAAAAGAATTCGTCACACGTCTAAGTTAGCAGTCAAGCACTTTATCCACTGCCCAATTGCCACCCGCAATGGGTGGCAACGTGGGAAATGGAATGCATTATCAATAGATTATTTTGTTGTATAGTGTTGGCGAATATTCGTATCTATAAAACAGGTAGTTGTAAAACTATAATATGGTTTTCCATTGGTACAAGAATTTAGTTCTTGTTTGATGTTGATACAAATCTGCCAAGACACGGATTTCTACAATTAAATCCTTCCATTGGGCAACAAACAATTAATTTTTTGTTTTATTCTGAATCAAATTCGAAGATCCGTATTATTCGGTGAATCTACTCCTCATTTTACTAACACCACTAAACCCTATTACAATTGGAAGCGTTTAGTTTGGCAACACTATCACTTTCACAGAAACCAATATACGCCAATACCCTACCATAAGAAAAATTTATTCAAATCGCATCCTATTCGCCACGAAAAATATTAAATTCGCATTAAATTCTAAATATACCTATGGAAACCCCCATAAATGTTTTCGATTTTACTAGTGCTTGGTAGATAGTGTTGTATGGGGTTTTCGTTTGGTAACAAAAATCAATTTATTTTTAGATTTAGGTCGTCAAAAAACTGATTTTTACAACTTTTGCCTTCGATTGGCCAAACAAATTGATTAATTTTTTGATTTTAAAAAAATTTTGCAGATCTGCATTTTTCGGCTATATACCCCGCTTTTACTATTGGGGTTTTCTTTTGGTAATTTCAGATTTTGATCGGAAATTTGATTGTTTTCGTCGCGAATGGTATACGAATTTCAGATTGAATTTTTTGATAATGGTACTTGTGTATATTCGTGTGCGTGGAACCATTAACGGTATCTTTTTCTTGCTTTTGTAAAACGAAGCGATTTCAATGATTAAAAAATGAATGCCGAAATTAATTTGGTGGATTACACAATTGTTATTACACAATTGCTGTTATTTTTTAAAAATTTATGTAAAACATACAACTTTATTTTACTATTCACATAATTACTGAAAACAAAATATTGTTAAAATGACGACTGTTAATTGTTTTGTTGGTGTAATGGTATTAGCATAAGAGGGGTAAATCTGCCGAAAAATCCAGGTCTGCAAAAATGATTTCCGATCAAAGAAAGTTTGATTTGTGAACCCATTGGAAGGCTTTAATTGTAAAAATTTGTGTTTTGACAGATCTGAAGGGGAAAAAATCAAATGTTGTTACCAAAAGAAAACCCCACAACATCACTATGCATCATAATTGACAGCCATCCTTTTGACAAGCCAGCTGATACCTCTGCCTGGTTAACAGACACAAATATATACCAATGCTATCTATATATATATAAAATTCAAAATGTATGTGTGTTTACTCTATAGTCTATAGTATTATAGTCTCGAAAACTATATGCACACAACCCTCTTATTTTACAAGTTAAGGAAAGTTTATAGAGCGGGCCGATCCCCTGCCGATAGATGGCGCTTGCATTTTATCATCGCGTAGAATTTTACTTTCATATAAGAAACATGCATTTTTCAAGTAAATGAAATAATAAGAAGGAAAATCGAAAGGAAAAGAAGATCTTAAACATTTTCATTGTCATTGATAAAATAAACTCAGTTTTTTCAATCTCGAAATAAAATACTTCATTTATTCTTTCTTGAGCGTAACAACAAATATATAAATTTACCAAACGAAAAACCCATTAGCAAAATGAGGTGTAGATTCACAGAATAATACCGATCTGCGAATTTGAATCAAAATCAAAATAATTTTGGATGGATTTAATTGTCGAAATCCGTGTTTTGACAGATTTGTTTCCAAAAGTATTACAGCCCTATTCTGCTATCCGATTGGTTCGAATCTTTCGATTCACGTAAATATTTCATTCTATTTTTTACAATTCTTGTACCAATGGAAAACCACATAAGACTGCGTAACAATTTATCAATTATGCATCAATAATTGACAATCACAATACTGACTGAAAAACTTAGTTGATATATTAACAATTCTTGGTTGAACTTGTTACCAGCCGACTTGATCCCTCTGCTCAAAAGTTCTGCAGTTTGTTGTCTTTCGTACTGAAATGTCTCCACATCTTCACTATTCTCTGAATAGGTGAGATTCGGATCATTACAAGTGATAGCACTGTATTATGGCGAATTTATCTTGATTTGAACAAACTTCATAAATGATGTTCAACAATTCAATTAAAAAACAACAATCATTTTTGAATAAATATTTATATTCACATAATTTTTTTTTGTAAAAAAGACTCCCATAAGTTAATAGTTTTCTAACTTTAACTTTGGCACAACATTCATACTGGTCAGTTCTTGAAATAATAACTTACATGCATAAGGCATTGAAATTTTCGATACATTTGCCGATGACTGGCAGAAATGGCACCACGAACAGTATGCCAGTCGTCCACAAGTCTTACACACATCCACATCAAATGCATCTGAGGAAATCATCAACCGTTCCATAATTAACATACTGGCCCCATATGATATCAGACAATCACGTTCCATTTCACCCAAACGTAGACCACCTTCACGGCTACGACCTTGTGTTGGTTGCCTTGTTAGTACAGCCTTAGGTCCGCGAGCACGAGCATGCATTTTATCTTGCACCATATGCTTAAGTTTCTGATAGTATACTGGACCAGAATAAATATACGCTTCCAGGGGTTCGCCTGTAATACCTGAATAAAAGACATCCTTGCCCATATAATTGTATCCATGTTTAAAGAGCTCATCCTGAATATCCTTGCACTTCGAACCTCCAAAAGCTGTACCATAGTGAAATTTGCCTTCCAGAAGTCCTGCTTTGCCACCGAGCAGCTCCAGAGTCTTACCGACTGTCATTCGAGATGGAAAACCATGAGGATTCATCACCATATCTGGACATATTCCAAAGTCATTGAAAGGGAGATCTTCTTGATCAACAATCAGACCAGTCACACCTTTCTGTCCGTGACGGGAACTAAACTTATCACCAATTTCAGGGCGTCTAGTTTGCCTTAGGAGGATTTTGATAAGGAAATCTTCTTCGCCATTAGCGGACACCATAACTTTTTCGATATAACTTGGTTCAGGATTTTTGTACGATATAGGAACAGCTGTATACTGAACTCCTGTTTGGCCTGCTTCTTTCTGTTCAATTGGGTTGATTGATGTTACTGCAGGCATTTCTTTATTGATGAGTATCTGCTTGTTCACAACCATCTCACCCGGTGAAACTATTCCATCAGTATCTAGAGCGTCATGTTTGAACACAACCTTGAAGTATAGAAGAAATTTCACATCAATATATTTTTCATTTTTATTGAGAACAATTTTTAGCGATATCTATTAAACTAATAAATATAAAGAAGGGATTTAGCTACAAGACTTATTACCAGCTTTAATGGCTGAATTAAATACTTTTCATAATCAAAAAGTTATGAGCAGATTAAAGCTAATTTAAGAAATGAAAAATTTTATTTACCTTATTTGTTGCAGAATCCTTTAAGGGACCCATGATTCTATCATAGGTTTGATTAGCATATCGCTTAACTGTACACTTTGAGTTCTTATAAACCAAACACCGACCGTAGCCACGATCGATCGAAGCTTTATTTAATATAAGTGCATCTTCGATATCGTATCCCGAATAACTCATTACGGCAACAGTTGCATTCTGTCCAGCAGGCAGCTTATCAAAGTTCGTTAATTCGATAGTTCTTGACTTCACCATTGGAGCTTGTGGATACACCAGATTATACATTAGAGTATCAATGCGATTTTTTTGATTATATCCAATGACGCCCATTGCTTGTTTACCCATAGCACATTGATAAGTATTTCTGGGACTCTGATTGTGATGAGGATAAGGAACTAGGCCAGCACAAACCCCAAGCAAGGTAAATGGTTCCACTTCCAGATGTGTTGTATTTTCCGCATTGATTTCGGTCTCATTCCACGATATGAATGAATCATTCTCCTCGTTGACGTCCAGATACTCTACCAGACCATCGGTAAGGAAATCTTCGAATTTTCGAAGGCCACGTTTCAATTCGTCAATGTGGCACTGTTGTACCATCGGTTTACCTTTGACTACTATGATATAAGGCCTGCAGAGGCGACCACCATCTGTGTGTATGTAAACACATCTCTGAGTGTGCGAGGTGTGGATAGAAACAAACGGCCCAACTAGGCCCTTTCGGCGCATCATCCGGAACACCTGGACCAGTCGTTTGTGGCAGATCGTCACACCCAAAATGTTACCATTGATGAATACCATGAAAACTTTTGGGTTATTGATGGCATCTCCTCCAACCAAACGAATGTCTTCAGCCCCCGCATTGAACGCAAGTCGAATCACAGGCCCCTCGTCGACCTCTGTTGTGATGTGCGTCATCAGAGCCAAATTCTTGACCAAACCACAAGCCTCTCCTTCAGGAGTGTCAGAAGGGCACAGCATACCCCATTGACTAGGCTGAAGGGAACGAGGCCCAGATACTTTCCGGGTCTTTTCGAATTGTGAATTCACCCTGGTCATCATGCCGAGGCAAGAAATATAACTCAGTCTCGAAAGAACTTGTGTCACTCCAGCTCGCTCCATTTTAAATCGCTTTATGGTCCAATTTCCAGAAGAAATAGCTGATTCCAAGCCAATGGTTATTTGAGCCGCACGCATGTGTTTAACAACATCAAACTGGGCCGCTTTAACTTTGGGAATATTTTTATCAGCAATCATTTTCAATTCCCAATTCAATCGCTTGAAGAGATCCTCGAACATGAGGGATATCAGGGAACCCGCCAATTCTAGCCTCTTGTTGCCATAGTAGTCACGATCATCGAAAGCATCGCTATTCAATTCGGCAGCCATTACTCGCCGAACCATCAACGAAACATAAATCGATTTGATTTGGAAGTTGAAGTTTTCCACTGGGACGTGTGCGAGGATAGTTGTCATAAGCAGCTCTCTTGCTTCTTCAGCGGGAGTCTTATTCTTGGTAGCAGATGTTTGAAATCGTTTTACCACCAATTTCGAACCCATATATTCGAGGGCTCTCTGCTGAGTGAAGACTTTAAGATTAAAAGCTTCCATCAACGATGAAGCGAATCTGTTCTGCGTTTCTGTATCAGTACCAATGAGAGACATAATCTCCTGATCAGAGATAATTCCCATTGCCTTGAAGATCACAACTATAGGAATGTCATCGGTCATAGAGTTATGCTTCAGATAATATTTGCCATGTTTGACTAATACCAAAGTTCTAGATTTTTTTTCGTGCGTGGAACTTGTCACCTGGCACTGGATTTGACCGTTAAACTCTTCAGTAATCATTTTATTCCACGACAACTGTTCCTGAATGAGAACAACCTTTTCTTGACCACGGACAACGAAATAGCCTCCGGGATCTAGTGGACATTCGTTCATTTTGGCTAACTCGTATTCAGACTTACCACTTAACACACAATTTGAAGATCTTAACATTATTGGCATTCGTCCAATCAATAGGTTATTTCTGATGATTCTTTGTGAACCCCTGGTGTATTCAATGTCCACAGTAATCGGGGCCGAATAGGTTACATCTCTCAGTCGACACTCATGGGGAGTGGTTGGTTTTGTGATGTTGAAACCATCTTCGATGTCTGGAGTTCCTACTTTCACGTCCAAGTATTTGAGGTAGAACATTGGATCTGCATCACTCTGTACCGTCTGGTTGGCTTGTATGATCTTTTTAATGTCCAAATTCACGAAATGATTGAAAGAATCTATGTGCTGCTTCACTAGGCCTTTCACTTGTAGAAATGCCGGCACGAGTTTCCATTTTTCCTCGAGTGGTTTTATAGGTTTTGACCAGGATTTCGGGTCACTATCCCACTGGACATTTTTTTCAGGCATACTGCATAAGAAGAATATTTTGTAAATAAAAATATAAATAGAAATAAAGATTAAACTCACATGGCAATTGAGGAAGATCGAAGATTCCTCTCGTCTGAATTCTCAAATTCAATCAATTGTTCAGTAGAGAAGAGGTAGACTTCAAAAATCCCAAATGCCAAAATTAATAATTATAATTAGTACAGGGATGTGCTCCAAGTACTTTTTTTTTTAAATTTTGCTCAATCAAGAAGTAAGCAGGTAATCCGAAATAAAAAGAGACAACGAATACTTCAAAATAAAGAAGAAAAGGAAAACAGAGACGGGGGTATAAGCCTGTTGTCAATATAATACTGTATCCTTTATGTTTTAGTGTTCGGAGTTACTCCTTTTTCATTTATTTAGTATTTATTTAGTACAATTTGTTAAGTGCCCATTTAACTCAAGGAAACTAATGTCGATTTCGTTTCAATAAATAGGATTCGCTACTAAAACCAATACTTTTTTGCTTTGAAACGAACGATTACGGACCGAATCTCCTTTTGGGACTGTGTGTGTTGCTTGCCAGCTCTAAAAAAACAATATTCAATTCGTTAATACATCAATATTTCGTTTTATTTTCCCGATTCCGACGCGGGGGAGTTCCTAAACCCACTTGCACTTTTTTAATATTTGTTTCCAACAAGTTTTTAACAATTTTTTTTATATTTTTTAATATATTAATTTACTTTTTCTGTACACTGCCACAAAATAAAAATTAATTCACAACACAACAATTGAGAAACTTCAAACAAATATTGTAGTGTGTGTAAGAATCCGTGCACAAATCCGTTTTGAATCCGTCTCCAAAAAGAGATTCAATACGGATCTGTTTTTTCAGAAAAAAAATTGGTTTTAATTTTAAACGAATTTGATTTTCAGAAAAAAATTGACGGCGGATCGACGGCAGATCGATGTTTTTGTTGAAACGAAATCGACATAAGAGCTACTTAAATATTTGGTATTTTTGCTCAATGTCTTTTCAGTTTGAATAGAACTTTAAATATAATTTAAAAAAAACAAGCGTTGCCATCGTTATTCATGCTTTGAGTGAAGTAATTTTAAGCGACTGCGAAACAGAAAAGTAACCTAAGTGAGACTTATCGTTTGACGTTTACTCAAACTCAGGGCGAACTTAAGTGTGTACTCTGAAACTGGCCCTAATTCCTAATCTGATTTATTGATTTAAAAATCTCTTGACATTTCACACGCTAAAAAGAATGGACGCGCGGTGGATCGCGTGGTTCTTCCAAGAACGCTCTGTCAGCCACGGCAGCGAATGGCGGCACTAGATATTGGTTAACTTTTAAATGTTTTCTTTTTTCCGGACATCGTTTGACACACAATAATTGTTGATCTTCGTAGATTATATGTAAGTAGATTAAACATAAACTTAAGGGGTATTCACGATCCGGTGTATCTGGTCTTGTATCATTGTAAAAGTGTAAAAGTGTAGCATTTTTTTGCACTACACAACAAAATATACTGAAGTCAAAATCTTACACTTTAGGCGTGTTTTTTTCTAAGCCCCGGGGAAATTGGACGAAAAAAACAATGAGTATGATTAACAATTTGCATACTAAATCCAACAACAACTAATCCCCGGGGGTGCTTAGCTTAAACCCAGAGAATTCTGGGGGCTTAGCTATTGGAGAGGATAAAAACTGTGCTACCAAAAACTTTTTCACAAAGTTATCGATAAAATGTATAGAAACTTCAAAAGTGACACGTCAAATAATTATCAATTTTGTTTGGTTTGGTTGAGGTTTTGGTCTAAGTGTATCAGTTGTTTTCCTGACGACCATGTCAACCTAACCTAACCTACCTTTTAATATACATTCCGCAACACAACACCAAATCAATTTTCACATTTTACGCTTTTGTATTGCCTCTATGGTGTCGTAGATTTTTTCCACCTCGCCATGAGCACAACCTTCTACAGCGATTTTCATTTTTGCGTTTATTTTTATTATATGTATATTGTAACTTGACTGTGAAATTATTATTAAATAAAAAAGTATTTCGTGAAGTTGATATTCGTTCAATTAACAAGAATTGAAAGAACTAGAAAACAAAGGTTTCTCTGAGAAAATTGTTTTCGGCTGCGTTTATTTTGTACACGGGAGCAACCAAATAAAGATTCTCTGCTACATCCTAGGCATAAATCTTCTTAATCGTCGTCCGCTCTTGCTCAGACCTATATTAATAATGACATAGTAACTAAGCGTCCCGTCCCGAATAAGCAATTCGTCCACTAATATCATGTCACCAGTGACCGACGAATGGGGTAGTTTTCAAGTGTTGAATTCTAAGTACCACTGTATTTGTGAAAATTAAAATTAAAAGAAAATCACATCGGCTAAAAACAATTTACAAAATACTTGATTTCAGTTTTCAAATTACTTGATTCACATTTTCTTGTATATATAATAATTAACTTGGTTCTTTTTATGTTATTTTAATAGGAAAGTAGTTTAAATGATTTTTCGTGCAAAAAATTTATATACGTTCAAAATATGGGTGGATAAATTTTCCTATCTAGTGCACACGTAATCTGTCAAACGAGTTGAATATCACCCTCAGGGAATCAAAATATGTAGGTGTATTAGATTTCTTGTGTACACAGAAAAAACTCACTTTTGCGGAATCATTTGACCATTTCACTGTTTTACGCATTTATATAATCTCTTTAATAAAAGTTTTTAACAACCCTGTCTTACGTACTGTTGTACAATATTGGGAATTCCTAACCTGAATAGTAACTTCGCCGCAAAAAACAAAATTTCGCTTTTTTGTACAATTCGCCGCCAACTCCACATCGAATTGTCACATTTTGACATTTTCTAGCTATTTCAAGATTGTGACGTGTAATTTATTAGTGCCAGTGCAAAAAAATATAATTATTACATTTTAATCTTGAATTATTTATAATAATTGCATCTTTTGGGCTTAATCCAATTAAATAATACAAATTATTAAAATGGGTAATTTCCGTCGTGAAAAAGAAGACGAGGATGAGGGTAAGTTTTGGACAAAATTCTCATCTATTACTGACCGGGTTTTTCTTATTTTATTTTGTTGTCTGCCTTCTTGATATTTTTACTTTTGATTTTTTTGTACAAAATGTTTTTAAAATATGTGTTAAAACATATTATGCGGAATAAAATGTTAGGTACGATTCAGGTTTTTGAGGGAGAGTAGTTCATTTTTTTCGTTTTTATTAGCCATGGCCAGAGGTTTGGTATTGATGGTTTTTGTGACGAAAACACACATTTTCTGGCTTTGTCACCGTTTTGAATATATTCTGCTCTATTGTCTATTCAAAGAATGGATATCTAATCATATTTTACAGGGGTTTGCTCTTAGTTTAACTGACGAATTGTTTAAACATCGGTCTTCGTTTAAAATTGGTCTGTGTTACAAGTTCTTACATTAGTATTTATACAAAATGTTAAATACTTCTTTCCTGGAGGTTTCTAGTCAGATGATATTAAGTACCTAATTTTATAGCTAGTTATGTTCCTCCAAGTAGTGGTTTAGATTTTTACTTTAATCATGGAAAGAGGTCTCGCACTAATTTCATTGTAATCCTGGCTGTATGCGATGTTGCACCGTCTTGTTTAAACCACATGTTAATCAAGCCAAGCATGCAGTTGTGGCGTTGAAAAGTTTTCAATCATATCACGATATCGCTCCCCATTGACAGTTACCGTTACGCGGTTTTCATTTTCAAAGAAGTAAGATCCAATGATTCCTCCTGACCAAATTGCACACCAGACTGTAACTTTTAATGGATGCAAAGGTGACTGATGAATAATTTGATGATGCCCAGAACCGACTTTTATGTTTATTCACATATCCATTTAAATGAAAATGTGCCTCGTCACCCATTATGATTTTTTCATGAAAATCGGGATTGTCATGGTGCCTAGCTGTAACATCCTATTGGCATATGTACGGCGGCGTGAATGGTCTTGTGGAAGAAGCTGTTGTGTTAACTGAATCTGATATGGAAACAAATGCAAATGCTTGTGCAAAATTTTGGCCAAAGTTGTTCTTTGAAGACCAAGCTCCTAAGCACGGCGTCGAATTGAGGTTGATGGATTGTTTTGAACATTTCCTTGAGCAGCAGTAATGTTTTCAGTCGATCTTGCAGTACGTTGTGGTCCATGCTTGGGCCTATCACCTACAGACCCTCTTTCTTCGAAATCATTCACTACACTGTAAATAGTGAGTTTTATTGGCACGTTGTTTCTCCCAAAAATTTCACGTAATTTTCTCACCATCACAGTAATCGATGATTGATTTTGATCAAATGGTTTATTACCATTAAAACTCGTTGGTTTATCGAATATATCTCCATAATAAATTTGCCACGTGTTTACTTCACGACTGCCAAATATGAACTGTCAAGACTAATGTTTACCAAAATGGCGGCAAAATAAAGTAGTATACCTTCCCGGCGGACACCCTGTATATCTGGACATTTAGTTTTTAGGATAAGCCGCGTTATAACTATTTAGCGAGCATTTAGCGAGTTCAATTCTGTACTCACCCCGAACGTTTCGCTACGAATTACATCGAGCGTGGTCATCGGAAAACTGCCAAAGAGATGTTAAGAGCGATTTTGGCTACGCTGGTTGTAACGTTGCGTCGATGGTCCTGTCTCATGCTGATGTTGTTGGTTTGCAAGTTGGGAGCAAACTATGCTAACTGTATCCGCGTTGGTGTTTAGCGGCAATTTGATCGACCTTGTGGTATTGATTATGGGGTCCCATGTTTTCGACAACTTGAAACTGTCGTCACGATTGAAATTATGGTGTCGTTTAATTTCAATCGCTTCGCGCACCAGACGACAGATATAATGAGGTATGTTGGTTTTTACGAAGTGCATCCAGTGGTGTTCATCTGGATGGTCGAGGATGTGCTCACATATGGCGGACTTCTCCCTTTGGTTTTTGGTAACCGCGCTGATGTGTTCTTTCAGACGTATGGCAATGCTCCTCTGAGTTTGTCATACATATGAAGACACACAGTGGCAGGGTACTGCATATACTCCAGATGTTTGGAGGGGGAATTTATCTTTTGGTGATTGAAGGAAATGTATCAACTTTTTTCGTGGTAAAAATATGGTTTTTACACCATACCTCTTCAATAACTGTAACAGACAGGGTAGGGAAATATATCTGTTTTACTAAATTTGTTTTCAGAAATATGTGTTGGGATTTTTCCACTTCTTATTCTGCTAGGTGCCAGTTACTCGGTATATTTTTTTTTTTAATAGAAGGAACACACATGAAGTAATATTTATTAGAGATGTGTTATGTAACCCTATTAACTGTCTTTCACTACTTTGTCATATTCCCATTTATGCTATTACGGGTCATTAAGGGAACGAAATCTTCTCTTTCAGCATCGAACAAACTATGGGATGAATTAAGTTATCTGCAGGGCTATTAGATCTTTCAATAAATTTTAGTCTGATTTAGATTTGTATTATTCAAGGGACTGCTTCAAAAACATTGTATTTAATTTATATTCTTTCAATTGAAACAAATCATATAATTAAACGGCGAACATGTTTTTTGTGGTACACTTTTCGCGGGCCACAAACACCGAAGAGGTATAAATTACATATCAAACGAAAGCATTTTTTGCATAGATGTGCAGAATGCCAAAATTATTTAAATATACTACACAGAAATTGTTTAAACCAATAAATAAAAATGCAAAAAAATACACACCTACACTAGCGACATCTTTTGCTGGAAAGGTACACCATACTGTCATACAGTTTAAGTTTATTAAAAGTTAGAACAATTTTAGCTTTTGCTTTTGTTGTTTGTTTGGAAAAATACAGCACATTTTGTGTGTCAAGCCAATTGAACACCGGACAATTGAACACACTATAATGGAACACTGAAAAATTATAGTAAAAATAGAATTCAAGAAAATAGTTTGTGCATTGGATAATTTAATGAAATATATAAAGGGAATTAGAAATTTCATACTCTTGAGTATTCGTTGCAGACTTAGGTTTTGAATTGTGTTAGCGCTGGGCAATACTAGGATGGTGAATAGCTGAGTACAGGAAAGTGGTGGAAAATTGAAAATAAATATTTAATTTCTAATGAAAACTATGTACAACTTGAACAAAGACCGTGACAATAAATTTAGAAAATAATTAAGTTTCATTTTCGAAGTTAATATAATTGAATTTATACAAATTAAAACAATCATTATTTATTTCATGTGTGGTGGCATTTCATAAGAGGAAAAGTGTGGTGAAAATACGAGGTGTGTGAAGCATGCCCATCTCTAAATCCATTATTTGGGGTTATTTTGATATTTCTTGAATTTTTTTAAAACGTCAGTATTGTTATATTTACGTATTTTGGTTTAGCATGGAAATAATGAAAGGTGCAAAAGTAAGAACAAGGAACATTTGTTGTTGAACAAAAATTGTTAATGTTTCAAAAATGTTTATAGGTTTGAAAGTTTGTTTACCACTAACTGTTTTCCTTTGGACTCCAGGATTGAGTGCTTAGTAGGCACTTCTCATTGCATTCAAAAAGTTAAAGATAATAAAAAGATCTCATGAATTCTCTGTCTTTTATTGAATAATAATGAATTAAATAAATAAATTGGCACTCGAATTTCGAGAGCTGGGTCGGCTAGTTTTTATTATAATGTTACAAATTTAACTTATTTAAAAACAAATGTTTTCTTTTTTTGTACCTTATAGTAGTAAGTCTGTGAAGCTTGTAGATGAATAAAATAAATAAATTAAATAAAAAAATAAATGTTGGTACCATCAATGTTACCAATTTGGTGTTGCCGCCGCGCCAAGTTGAATTTAACCTTTTTGGTAAGAATTATTCACTAACTAATTGTTATCAAGGAAGTAAGACTTTGTCGGATCCCTAATAAACTATGGTAGCTGTGTACCCATATCAAAGTTTAATACTTGATTACATTTTGATGAGGAAAATAGATGCATGTGAAATTCATTTGAGTAACGCAGGTTGCTCTTAAAACCTCATTAAAAAATTCATACTGAAAATACATTCTAAAATCACGTTATTAAATTCTTTTCTTAAGCTTTGTTGTTTTTTAATACATAATGGCAAAGCAATTATTTTTAATAACTGCTATAGCTCTACTGGACATCGACTTAATCTTTTTTTTTTTATTTCTTTGTGGATAATTTTCCAAGTAATTTTGTTAAAAAAAGAAGAGATCCTAGACTACGACGGCGACGTACAATCTTCGATAGATTTGCACTGGCCACTTCAAAATGTTGACTTTATTTTCAAAAAGTCAATTTTGTACAATTTGTATAGTATGCTTTGGTTCGTTGTCGTGTTGAAATGTCCAATTTAGGGCCATCTTTTTTGCGGGGATGATCATGGTATTCTGAAAAATGTCCTTATAAATAAAGGGATCCATTATGCCCTTTATCTTATGGATTATATTCCTTGACTGGAGAAACAGATCAAAACTTTTCTTCCTCCTTGTTTTAGTATGACTCTTGTAAAGCTTGCCTTTAGTAGTATTTCGACTTTTATTCCATTACAATCCTTCATATTAAAACTAAATCAGTTTTCCATTTGGAAAATATGTGCCTTTGCAAATTCGATTCTTGCCCGTTGTTTTTGAAAATGGACAAGCCTAGTTCACTTAGTATTCTCCTTGCACATATAAAAGGATCCTTTTTACTTGCCGAACTAATGCATGATAGTCACATATGATGGTTTTCCGGGATATTCCTCCATTATGGATATTATCCAAGTATTCAAATTTTTGATACCGAAGTGACGGAATGAATGGATTTAATATTTTTTATCAATATTGTTTACCGGTTCATCTGTACAACCATTTTATCATTTTTTAAATTTAATTCCACAAAATTTCTTGACTAGGACCTTATAAGTTTACTTGATGAATTAACATTACGAATTAATAAAAACTTCAAATATGAAACTGATTCAGCCACTTTAAGGGCGGAACAAAAAACATATTTAATTAAAATGTGTTTTTTTACTTGCGATTATAGGTATATATAAGGCAAGTTATGCATTCGTGGAAAAAAAAAAGTTTTGAGATAACAATCAAATATGACATTACGGTGATAGCGAATACCAAAAAAGATGGTCTAAAAATTCTGTCTGTATGTATGTATAGACACCTACAGCCCAAACGGATGGGCCGAATTGCTTCAGACTTTGTATATAGAGTTTTTTAGGCATTGTACAGAGTGGAAATTGAAACATTTTTTTTAGCTTAAAAAATAACGGTACTGCCATATAACCGTTACGTTAAAGCCTATTTTTCACGGAAACGGCTCTAACGATTTTGATTTTTAAAAAATCTGTGCAGCTTTTTAGGCACGACCTATCATATGGTTGAAACAATAGTTTTAAAAAATGTCTAACAACTGTACTTTCCATAGGACCGTTTTTTTTTTGTGCTTTCGACTATCTCATAAATGGCTTAACCGATTCTTTCGAAATTTCACACATATATATGTTTAGGTTGCCCAATTTATACTGCGGACCAATATTTTTTTTGTATTTTTAAAAGCATTTTTAAGAACAAAATTGGCAATGGCGCAGTGGATAAAGTGCTTGATTGCTAACTAGGACGTGTGGGTTCGATCCCCACGCTAAGCGCATTCTTTTCTCTACCTCCAATTTTAATTGTATGCCGCCCATGGGTTAAAATGAGACAGCCAATACCTCCACTGTGCCAAACTAGTGCCGTGCAATTCATGTTGCATTTAAAAGACCTTAGGTCTTACAGGCATATGTTAAATTTAAAAAAAATGAAAACTGCTCATTATTTTTTTTTAAATTACAGTTTAGGTATGTATTTGCTGAATACCTATAAATTGGCGTTTTTTAATTTTTTAAAAAACACAGATTTTTAAATTTTTTTTCTCATAAATTCAAATTTATTCAAGAAATAAAATGGCGTACTTTTTTGAGCTCAGTTTAAGTACATATTTATTTCAGAATTTTGAATTATGCATTTCTTCTTTGATTAAGCCGATTTAATCTTTTGTTTTTATTATTAAATATTTAAGATTGTCAACCAATTTTTTTTTAGAAAAAAATTAAAGAAATTTTGTATATATAAAAAATTAAAACTACCTTAAAAATATATTTACATTTTTAATATAAATCTTTTGCATACGATGTGATCGAACATAATAGCAAGTTCGTGCGATTCAGTCGTGCATTTTTTTTAAGAAGAAGACTTAGAATTATATTTTAATCGGACTTGTTGAATTATTTTATTTATTTAGTATTATCATCTGTCGAGTAAAACTCTCTTAGACTAAACATTATAATATTTTTACTTAAATTTTAATTTAACAATATGATGTATGATGATTATACAAATTTGAATTTAACAATATGATCATTACAAATTTTGAAAGAATTTTTACAAATATTTACAAATAGTTTCTACAACAAACTTAAAACAGAATTTTTAAAAATTTCTCTGCTAAGGCAAAGGTCAACATTTTGGCAAACAGAATTAAACGTAATACTGGGTCTAGTAATTGGATCAGTTTTTCCGTAGTTAGTATATGATCTGGGAATAAAAACGAATGTTTCTCTCATCCATAAGTGCCTTGATGGAGCGTATAAGTTAAATAGAGAAAGCAGTTCCGGGCAATCAAACTGATTACAGAAAGTATCCCGAGCTAACATTATAAGATAATACTTTCGCCTTGCTTCAAGTGATTTTAAATCAATTAAAAGACACCGTTGGCTATAAGAAGGCAAAGTGGAGTTAACCCATCTGAATTTGCGCAGCGCAAATCTAGAGAATCGTCTTTGTATTGATTCGATTCTATTTATACCTACCCTATGCAACGGCCTCCATATACAGCAGGCATATTCTAAAGAGGATCTAATCAAAGATACGTACAAAGATCTTAACGTATATGGGTCAGAAAACTGTTTAGAGTTACGCATTACAAATCCAAAAAGCTTATTGGCTTTTGACACTAAATAGTCCAAATGTAAATCAAAGTTTAATTTGCGTCGAATATAATTCCCAAGTCTTTTTGACTTATTATCGATCGATGTGTTCGGCGATCTTGTAAGAGTTATTGTTTTACATTTAGCTACATTTCAAAAAGGCGATTTTGTTCAGACCATGCAGATACTTCATATACGTCATTTTGTAGCCTCAGACAGTCCAATTTAGATTTGATAAACTTGAATAATTTTAAATCATCCGCGTAGAGCAAACACTTAGAATGAGGAATTCTAGATGGAAGATCATTAATGAACAAAATGAAAAAAGGCGGTCCTAAATGACTCCCCTGGGGAACACCTGAATTGTTAAGAATCTCTGTTGATAACATTGATCCGATTTTAATGTATTGTTTACGATTAGTTAGGTAGTTATGAAACCAGCAAAGAAGATTTGAATGGAATCCTAAACGCTTCAATTTACTTAACAATATTTTATGTTGAACGCGATCAAAAGCTTTTGATAAATCAGTATAAACTGCATAGACCTGATTACCACACTCGATACCTTTGATGCAGAAGTTTGCAAATAAAGTTAGATTTGTTGCGGTTGATCTTCCAGTTACAAAACCATGTTGGTCCAATGATATGCTTGTTCTAACTTCTTCATAAATACAAAATTTGAGATTTCTGTTAATCATTGTGCAAACAAAAATTATTCTTTTGACAAAATTGTTTTTATTTTATATTAATATTTTTTTTTTGATGTTGATAAGTAATTTCGTAAAAAATCCCGTCGACGAATTTTCAAATAAGAATTGTTTAATAGGTATTATATATTTTTTTAAGTCGTTTTTTACTTATTTTTTTTGGGTTGGCTATTTAATCCCGCGCCAAATAATCCCGCGTAACTAAATCCACCGTAACGAAATCCCGCGCCACAAAATTCCGCGCAACGAAATCCTGCAGATTTACTACCTTTCTTGATACAAAGCGACGGCGCTGTATTAAATTTTCATTCTCCATACGATTTTGTTATTTTGGCCAATCAAATCAAAACTAATCCCCTTTTGCATTTTTAGAAGACGGCTCTTTTTCCGAATTTTACTACTTTTAGTTTTAGTCACTCGAAAGAGTGAGAATCACGGAGATCAAAGGAAAAAAAGTATAAAATGAGGATTGATTCCGGAAATTCTTCAGTTCTTTTTAGAACTCGGTAGAGACAAGACCTCAATAAGAGATAAAAAATAGATTTCAAATGGCCGGTGGGTGGTTGGTTGGCTGGTAGGTAAGTAGGTAGGTATGGTGGGTGGTTGGTAGGTAGGTATGGTTTATGGGCGGTGGGTGGGCGGATTACGTCCACTGGTGCAAAGTTACTTTTGCTCAAATTTTTTTATTGGACGGAGAATTTTATTGTTTCTGTAAAAAAATTCGTCGTCTAATAACAGTAGTTAAGCAGGTCAATTAGCCGATTTTTTTGCCCTAGATGGAGGCCTAGGGCAACTTTTTTTATAAAGTTCTTTTTAAAACTTTAAATTTATTTCGAAAAAAATGGTTATCCTTAAACTCAATTTGCGGGCAAACTAAGCGTCCTAGAGGCATGAAAGTTTACACACTTTGAACTATGTTTGCGGCTAAACGCCTTGCCCCAGCGACTTAAAAATTGCATATTCGTGATCTATTGAGTATCACCCTTCAATCGGCCAATCTTTAAACTCGATTTGCAGCCAAACTAAGCGTCCTAAAGCCTTGAAAATTAACAGTTTTTTCTCTTTAAGCTCGAAATAATTTTTTTCTGCAAAAAGCACTACGCGTAAGGGGGCATGGTGCCCCTCTGCAACCCCCCTGCCTGGGCAAATTATAGGATTTGGGGTGGGGTTCATTTTGGGTGTATGCAAAGCTTTTTGGAATTAAACATTTTTTTTTACTTAAAGAAACTGGATAAGGGTTCACCGATCAGTTTTCAAAATCGACATATTTTTTTTTAAACTCGATTTACGGCTAACTAAGCATCCTTGTTAGTCACAACTGTCTGAAATCATTTTATTCATCTTTGTGATTATTTGGTCGTCCTAAAAAGGATGGATTGAGATACGTAAATGTAAAGTTGGTAAAAAAGTACCTTTTTCCATAACTTTACGAAAAATATTTTTTCGTAGTCCAACAATAATACACAACAATTATTGATAATTCACAAAAAAAACACGGCGCAATTACTTTTGCTTAAATACTTCTGTATTCGACGAGGAATTTCATTCGCTCTATAAAAAAATTCGTCGTCTAATAAAAGTACTTAAGCAGGCCAATTGGTCAATTTTTTGCCCTAGATGGAGGTCTAGGGCCCTTTTCATAAAAAGTTCTTTTCAGAACTTAAAATTTTCTTGAAAGAAATATAATTATTTAAAAGAAATCGAAAAAGAAGGTTGGTAAAAAAAAGTTTTTTTTTCCAAAACTTAAAAAAAAATATTTTTCTAATACTTAAAATATATATTTATTTTTCAAAAGTACCAAATAGTATTTTCCAAAAAGTATTGGAAATCCCGTCAAATAGTAGCGAACAAACTCAATATATGTCTGTACGTGTGTAATTTCAAAACATTCAATTTAAATCGGCGGGATTTAATTACGGGGGATTTCATGGCGCGGGATTAAATTACGTTCCCCATTTTTTTTAACGAATATGCAACAATATATATGTATATACATTTGAAAATATTATTTAAAAAAATCTTCAAAATATTGTTTTTTTTCAAAATCCAAAAAATAACAACAATTTTCTTTTGAAAATTCTTGGAGCCATTTTTGGGAAATACATTTTTTTTCTTAACGGGTTTTAACATTTGTATGGGAGGTTCCGTTGTTTTTTATTTTAGAAAAATAGTTTTTTTAACTATTCAAGATAATGTCAAAAAACTACTAAATATGAAGTTTCGAAAAAATCTATTAAGTCGTTGTCGAAATTTTGAATTTTCAAAAAAAAAAAATAATTTCCAAAAAATTTTCTTTGGAAAAAAACAATTTATGTCCACAAAACCAACAACAAACATCAATTGTAATAAGTCTTACTTTAAAAGAATTATAAAAAAATGTTTATTAAAGTTCTTTACAAGTTCAGAACAAAAAATTGAATGAATAAAATAAAACATTTAATTTAATTGACTTATCTAAAATATCTTAAAATTATATTATTCAGCTGAGTGATGGCACTAACAAGTAGATACATATATTCTTAAACTAATATAAAGTAAATTTAAAGTGTTAACCACACTCATTACACCCATTAGCAATTTAAACAAGACACAAGTTCCTTTAGTTTTTACATTTCATAAACCGAGTGTCCTTAATGAAAGACCCTTTTAAAGAAAAAACATGAAATAGCCAATCCCAAATAAAAATACAGAAATTATTACATACATATTAAATGTAATCTTTTGTTGATAAATTAAACACATTATGTTTATATTCCAGCTGGTAATTATCGATATTTATTTTCCTTTATTAAAACCACAAAACAATCATATTATAGATTTTTTTATATAAAGTAAATACCAATCGAACCGTCCATATGCAACGATTGAGTATTTCTCAAAAGTAATACTTTGAATGACAAAAAAGGTTCCCCAGATCTCCGAATGCAGAAGTCTTTTATGAAGAGAAGCCTGTTTCTAAATGAAAAGAAACTCTTAAGTGAATGTATTGTGAGTACAAAGAATAAGTTATCTGAAATTGTTTCTTTACATTATTCATCCGAATTCGGCTTCTTCATTACCACATGTCCACTCAATATACGATTAATACAATATGTCGCCAAACCTATGACAATCTCTTTGAGATACCCCCGGTTATCAGAACTTCAAACAAAAAAAAAATAAACTTGCATAGCACTGTCATAGAAACGTGTTCTTATTTAGTCTTTGAAAATAAATTTCCCAAAAGCCGAATTATAAAAAAAAAAACATCAAAATAAAAATCACAATGCCAAAACATCATCGTCGGCATCGAAAAAGTTGGTTATCTATAAAATAAATCCATGAAATATTAAATTTTAACACAATTTTCAGGTCAAACCAACATTTATCAGAACTTGGAAAAGACATCAGTTCTTCAAGAAACGCGCACATTCAACGAAACACCCGTCAATCCGAGAAAATGTATCCAAATTTTAACTAAAATTCTCTATCTAATTAACCAGGTATGTACTCGTATTTTAAATCATACATACATACATATGTATTTATCTGACATACAACTCTCAACGATATATATTATAGGGTGAAGTGTTAGTTTCTCGTGAAGCTACCGATTGCTTCTTTGCTATGACTAAGTTGTTTCAATCGAAGGATGTAGTGTTGCGCCGAATGGTCTATTTGGGCATTAAAGAGCTCAGCTCGATTGCAGAAGATGTCATCATCGTTACTAGCTCCTTGACCAAGGACATGACTGGCAAAGAAGATCTTTACCGTGCTGCTGCTATTCGCGCACTATGCAGCATCACAGACAACACTATGTTGCAAGCTGTTGAACGTTACATGAAGCAGTGCATTGTTGATAAGAATGCAGCTGTATCTTGTGCTGCTTTAGTTAGCTCATTGCGCCTGGCTGGACAAGCTGGAGATGTGGTCAAGCGTTGGGCCAATGAAGCTCAGGAGGCCCTGAACAGCGACAATATAATGGTGCAGTATCATGCCTTGGGGCTGCTGTATCATATCAGGAAATCTGATCGCTTGGCTGTTTCAAAGTTGGTCAACAAATTGACTAAGAATTTCCTTAAAAGTCCTTACGCTGTGTGTATGTTGGTAAGGCATTTTTTTTTAAATTTTGTTTTCGTGTCATCTATGTATTGGTTTTTTGTTGTTTTAGATTCGTATTTCATGCAAGTTAATAGAAGAAGAAGACTTCAGCAGTGATGAGTTATCCGAATCTCCGATGTTTACTTTTATCGAGTCCTGTTTGCGCCACAAAAGTGAAATGGTAATCTACGAAGCAGCGCATGCCATTGTTAATCTTAAGAACACAAATGCTCGTGTTCTATCACCAGCTTTTAGTATTTTGCAATTGTTCTGCTCCTCGCCAAAAGCTACTTTACGCTTTGCTGCTGTTCGTACATTAAACAAAGTGGCAATGACCCACCCAGCTGCTGTGACCACTTGCAACTTAGACCTAGAGGGTTTGATCACAGATTCAAATCGTTCTGTTGCTACATTAGCAATAACCACTCTGCTTAAAACTGGAGCTGAAAGTTCAGTGGAACGTCTAATGAAGCAAATCTCATCGTTCGTCGCTGAAATTTCAGACGAATTTAAAGTTGTTGTGGTCCAGGCAATATGCGCTCTTTGCACAAAATATCCACGCAAACATACGGTTCTTATGAATTTCTTAAGTGGGATGTTGCGTGAAGAGGGTGGTTTGGAATACAAAACATCTATTGTTGATACGATTATCACAATTATTGAAGAAAATGCTGATGCCAAAGAATCTGGTCTTTCACATCTTTGTGAATTCATCGAAGATTGTGAACATACCTCGTTGGCTGTACGAATTCTGCATCTTCTTGGCAAGGAGGGCCCATTTGCAAGCAATCCGTCTAAGTACATTCGTTTTATTTATAACCGAGTTATTCTCGAAAGTCCAATTGTCAGAGCTGCTGCTGTGACAGCCCTTGCACAATTTGGAGCTTCTTGCCCAGCACTCTTGGCCAATATTATGGTTCTGCTGGGGCGTTGTCAAATGGACCCAGACGATGAAGTGCGTGATCGTGCTACTTACTATTGGCACATATTACAATCTGACAAACAGGATCTCTACAAAAGTTACATCATTGAGAGGTCAAACTGTTCGCTACCATTGCTTGAGAAAGCTTTAATTAGTCACTTGAATGGCGACTTAACCGAACAATTTGATTTGACTACTGTACCCAAGGCAACCATCATCAAAGAAGAAGTATCTAATGAAACCATGCTGATATCTAACGGTAAATTGAGGGAAACTAATTTTTCCTGGTTAAATTTACAATGCACATGTTTTTTTTTTACAGCTCCTCGAGTACCCAAAATCACCCGCGAAGAAGAAAGTGCTGCTCGGTTGGCACTGCTTCCAGGAATTCAAGTTCTCGGACCCATTCACAGAACTACGACGCCAATTCAACTTACCGAAAGCGAGACCGAATACACTGTGCAATGTGTGAAACATATTTTCAAAAATCATATAGTGTTCCAGGTACTTTACAATATTTAATAAGGGGCTTATTTCTTAACCTTTGGTCTCTTTTCAAGTTTGATTGTCTAAATACTCTGTCGGACCAGATACTTGAAAATGCCCGAGTTGAACTAAGCATTCCAGAAGGATTTACGACGAGAGCTGTTATTCCTTGCCCAAAGTTGCCATACAATGAATTAAAAACAACATTTGTCATTGTGGAATTCCCTCAAGACGTTGGAAGCTCAGCTGGTAAATAATTATTAGATGTCGCAAATCGAATAGATTTTTAAAAAAATACGAATTTAATTTCTTTAGCTACGTTTGGTGCAACCCTCCGTTTTGTTGTCAAAGATTGTGATCCAACAACTGGCGAACCAGATTCCGAAGAAGGTTACGATGATGAATACATGCTGGAAGACTTGGAAATTACAGTTGCCGATCAAATACAAAAATCAAAGAAGAGCAATTTCGCTGCCGTTTGGGATGCCGCGAACACCGAAGGTATGCAAATAATTTTGTTCTTTCAAATGGCACAACAACAATTTTAAATTTCTGATTTCCTTAGAATGGGTTGAAGCTGAAGATACTTATTCTCTATCTGCTGTAAACACTCTGCAAGAAGCCGTTAATACAATATTAAAGTTCATCGGCCTTGGAGCTGCGAATATGTCGGAAAAAGTAGCCGAGGGGACGCACACTCATACACTTCTATGTTCTGGTATGATAATTTATTTATGAAAATTGATTTGATTTTTTTTAATGATTACACATATTTTATTATAGGAACATTTAGGGGTGGTGATGAGATTCTTGTTCGAGCCAAATTAGCACTATCGGAAGGTGTAACAATGCAATTGACGGTCAGAACGACAGACTCCGATCTAGCAGAGCTAGTGACATCAGCAATAGGATAAAACAAATTATTTTTTTTCCTAAAATAAAAAAAGTCTATGCAGTTATTTTTTTTTTGTATTCTTTAGTTTTAAATTTTTCAATATAACCAAGTTTTATAAACAAACACACACCCACACAACATTCAATGAGCATAAATGGAGCATTTAATGTAAATGAATGCATAATTGTAAAATGTGTTGATTTCCATTTTTGTTTGCAAAATGAAATATAATAATGATTCATTTTTATGTTATGAGCATTATAAAATATATTAGTAATTAATAAATAAATATTATATATGTATGTATAACTTAGTTTATCAGATATATGTATTCATGTTGTTTTTAACTCCAGTAAATCTACACTTCACCTACGGTCTCTACGATTAAAGTTGAATTATAATTCTCCAGTAGGTATGATGTTATCGATTTGTTGTTTGCCGCCAACTAGGAAACCACTTACCTTTTTCGAGTTGTGTTTACAAATCGTATATGAGTTGTATTTCTGTTGTCATAAGTAAAAAAGAAAAAAACTTAACTGTTATTTGTTAAATGTATAGCACATTTTTATTAGTCAAAAAGGGAATGATAACATATCCAGGGTGTCCGGTAAAGAATGGATAAATGTGTGTGGAAGTGCTTATAGTAGTCTTTATGCACGTTCCAACAGAAATAAAAAAGTTGTATGCAAAGCAGAACAAAAGATGTGTGTATTTTTTCGTTCAGTGTAGTTTTATTTTCTTTGCTTCACGGCTACAAGTTAATAAATTCCAGTTTTGTTCGTAATATTCTACAATAGGCGTTTTCCTTTTTTCGTTCGGAGCAGAGCACTGAACAGAGTTCGAACACATAGAATATGCACCGAGCTGTTCCAAACAGAGAGAGCTCTGAACACTGATATGTTTTTTAAACACTCTTGAACCACACAAATCAGAATACCTACATTTTCATTTTAACCATAAAAAAGCAATATTACACAAACCCATCCTTTTTTGTACACAAATACATACCAGATACAGAAAATCAACAAGCGATCAACTTATTTCGTCAACTTAATTGTATTTGATTATTTTTTTTTTGCATTTTCCCTCTTGACGCACATGGCTTTTGGTGCGTTCAGCAATTTACTCATATGCTCCGTCAATTATGTCCGAGCACATCGAGTGCGATCTGCACATGTTCAGAACGAAAAAAGAAACACATATTTGGAGCTCTTAGTGCTCTGACAATTTTTTTGACAACTGAGACTCTGCTCTGAACTAAAAAAGAAAAACGCCAAAACCAATATGGTGGTAGAAAATTTTAATAACTGTTGCAAAAAAAATATTGTTTCTTAATGCAAAATGCGGGAGAAAATAATTTTTTGGAAAAGTTCACAATCAAAAAAATTTATGGATACTGGTGTAAACGCATTTTAAAACTAGGCTGCTTTGTCCCCTTTCACACAAGGAAACTGAGTTGCCGGCAACTGGCAGTGTTTCGGCGAGAAGGGCAAGAAGTAAAGGGAATGAAAAAAATCTCCCCGGTCAACGATTTGAAGAGATTTTTTTGACGTTTTGCTTTGCATTCCAATTAGCCCAACAAAATCTTCCCAGTATCCTTGTCAGTTTCTCGGTGCCAGTTTCTTCATGTGAAAGCTACACGGCAATTAAAGGAAAACGTCAAAAAAATCTCCAGCAACTGGTATCCCTGTGTGAAAGGGGACTTTTATAAATGCATAGACCCCTTTCACACAAGGAAACTGAGTTGTCGGCAACTGGGAGTTTGTAGATGAGAAGGGCAAGAAGTAAGGGGAATGAAAAAAATCTCCCCGGTCAACGATTTGAAGAGATTTTTTTGACGTTATCCTTTGAAATTTTTTTAGGTTTCCATTTTGACTTCTGTCTCTGATAGATATCAAACATATTTTTTTTAAAGAGAAATTGTTTCTTTCAATTATATTATTATATTAATCAAACCAATAAAGCTACTTAAATAAATTCATTGTGAAAGAAAATTTCAAGTTTAAATTCTTGTGGGCAAAGCATTTAATTCAATCCATCACGAGTTGGTACACATTTCATACATACAATTATGCGCCTAGACATGGAAAATCGACAACAAAAACGCACGGACCAACTAAGCTCTCAGCTTGTGGCTTCCTGTCAGTGGCTTATGCGTTCAACTGTACCAATAAAGCTTCGGTGCATTCCAATAAGTCCAATATAATATTCCCATCATCACTATCATGTGTTGGGTCCAAGATTTGGATGGCAAGAGAAACGCACAACAAATCAATTTTCTCCCGGTTCATTGTTTTTCCGTGACCTTTAAATATATTAATTTAGCAAACCATTATTAACAACCACAATAAAAAAACAACATTTACCTACATAATCGCACCAGGTTTCTTTATTTTAAATTTATTTTGCTAAAAATAAGCTGCGGTTAATTTATAACTCAAAATTGTGTAGAATTTTCCACCCGCGAAGCAAATTGTTTGTTTACAAAAAGCGAATGTCAAATCAAAAGCAATTCAAAAAACGAGCAACTCAGTTTCCTCATCAATATCTTCGTGTGAAAGCTACAAGGCAATTAAAGGAAAACGTCAAAAAAATCTCCAGCAACTGGGAGTGTGTTGACGAAAAGGGCAAGAAGTACGGGGAATGAAAAAAATCTCCCCGGTCAACGATTTGAAGAGATTTTTTGACGTTTTGCTTTGCATTCTAATTAGACCAACAAAATCTTCCCAGTTTCCTCCTCAGTTTCTCGGTGCCAGTTTCTTCATGTGAAAGCTACAAGGCAATTAAAGGAAAACGTCAAAAAAATCTCCAGCAACTGGTTTCCCTGTGTGAAAGGGGACATAGTTGCGAAAGTCCGACGAATGCATAGCATTCATAAATGCAAATGATGATTGTCAGAGTTTCATAAATGTCAAACGCAAATATTTGCAGCGCAAATGCGCAAATATAAAATTTCACATGCATTCCGATTTTTTTCTTAAAGACAGAGACAGTATGATCTAAACGGTGGTACACCTTCATTTTTCTGGTCATATACCTACTTCCTAATATCTTAATATTGCAAAGGCTTGGGATACGATATGAGGTGATAAAATGCACGATTTACACCAGACATCACAATTTGTCTAGCAAAATGATGATTCGGACATTATTTGCCTTGGGAAAATCAAGTGGAAATTTTTGTATGTACAGTTCGAAACAAAGATTTTTATTTTGCATTGAAGTGAGTACTGATCGGGCAAAATTAGAGATACAATTTGTTCTGGGAAAAAAATTGTATGGGAAATAATATTTTTCCCGAACTGAGTACTGGGCTTACTGTTCACATCTGTCCAAATTTCCGCAAGCAAATTCAAAGTTGAACACAAAATTAAAAATATACATCAAAATTGTTTCTGAAATGAAGCAAATCAGAGAAAGTATCCATAAATGCAATTAAAATGCATGCGTAAATAGTTTTTCTGACGTTAATATGATCGCAACTGATCGCATGTAAACAAAGCAACCATGCATTTATGAAAGCACCAAAGCACCCTATGTGTGTATTAAATGCAAATTTCAAATTGGTATACATAATTGCTTATCATATCTAGAGCAGGTAGGAAATTATTGGTAAAAGTCTGCAACACAAGTCAATTTGGAACTTTTCTATAAAAACAAAAAATATTTTTTGGTTTTAGTTATGTTTGGAAAAACATTTTCTATTTACAAAAAAAAAAAACGTTTTAAGTGTGGAACCGGAAGGGAAATGCTGGCTTTTTAAAATGATAATTTATTTTACTTTATTCAATAACTCGCAAAATCTTTACTTTTCTCAAAAATTTTTAAGAACAACTTCTATATTAATGACTTCTGTATGCCAATTCGTCCTTAAGTTATAGCGTACTAAAGTTAAATTGTTTGTCAAAATGGATATATACATATAGATTAAATTCATTCGTTAAAGCAACCATACTTAATATAGCTCCTATTTTGACGAACAATTTAAACTTTTGTACGCTATAACCTAAGAACGAATTGACATACAGAAGTCGTTAACATGATCTACAATATGTACCAACAACTTTTTTCAAAAAAAAACTATGGTTTTTGAATAATTTGGAAAAAACTGAATCCACTTCTTCCATCTTATAAAATGTTTTACTCCGCTTCAAATTTAGGGTAATTTTTTTGGGAAATGCTTAGAACGTAATAATGAAGCTCTCCACCAAAATTAAGCTTTGTCATTTTTTTTATCTAATTTTCCTGGACAGGCATTTGTAAATATCATTTGCAGAATTAAAAAACTAGTTCAAGCGAGAAAATAATAGATCTGTGCCTTCCTTATTGAAGTTTGCTGCCAATATTCAATTTTTAGCAGAAGGATCGTATCAAAAGAAGGTTGAACAAGAGTTCCACATTGCGATGGCTTCCTTAACCAACACACATTTTATTATAAATCACCCACCGACATTTGCCACTCAATAACCAACGGTTTCAGGGACATGCCAAGACACAGTGAGACAGAAAAGTATAGTTTATGCGTCCCCGTAGGGTTGAAAGTGCATTCGACTTCCGGTTATTATTGTTTGACTTGAATGAATATTTTAGGTATGTAACTAATGCCGTGCAATTCAGGTTGCTTTTAAAAAACCTTACGTCTTACAGGCATAAAATTAAAATTAAAAAAAAAAACAAATTTAACAAAATATTGAATTTTCAAAAAAAAAAATTATGTTCAAAAGTGTTTGTACATAATAATGTAGAACGATCTTCTGTTTAAACATTTTGATCGAAATCCGTTGCGCCGTTAATGAGAAAGTTGAAAATCAAAACAATGGTTCTATGACAAGTACCGTTAATATCATTTTATGTAACAAATTTGTATTTATCAAAATCATTTTTGTTTATCAAAATCATTAGAGCCGTCTTAGAGATAATAAAGATTTGCCATTTTTGGCACAAACAAAATTGATGTACCAAAATGTTGGTTGTACACAAAAATTGTATGGCAGGTACAGTTATTTTTTCCAAGTTTGATTCGCTTAAACAGTTTAGGCTATATGTCAATCTACAAACAGACAGATCGGTCTCTATTATCGTACTGCCGGGTTTGATTAAAATGTGGAGTTCAATTTTTTCCAAATACAAAACTTGTCATATTGTACCTAATCACAAGTAAAAATGAGATGTTTGTATCCTTAGAAATCATAAACAGTGGGGGTTGACAGATTACGACGTGCAGGACTTATAAAAGCGTTCTCGGTAACGCATATTCACGAGTCACGAGCAGAGATGAATAATATCTGCAAAGATGGAAAATTTCAGCAGCTATTTCGATTTGCCTATAAGCTACTACCGTTGTGAAACTGCTATTCTTGCATTTCTGTGTAGTTACAATCAGATTTCACGCACACAAGTGCAAAAATATCAGGTTAACCGCATACTGTTGTTGGATTTCACATCTATTCATGGATAGAAAGTCAAATTTTACAAATGCAACAATATAAACAAATGCGTTTTGGAGGGTGAAACGTACAAAAGTTTCCCATCTTGGAATTAGTTACTTATCTGTGCTCGCTCTTGAGTGTTTATTTATTACAAAAAAATAACTACCTTCATAATTTGTAGGTTTGTATTCGATTCTCTTAAGGCTTTATTTAAAATGATATACCTTTAACATAATAATGGATCTCTAAGAAATAAAATGCACGACTGGATCGTACGAACTTGTTCTTGTATAGCTAACAACTTTAATGTAGCTAACCATTGAGGTTTAGTTAGTTATTAGGTGTAGTTATCCTATGCAGGTTTAAAGCCTATGTGGGTAAGATTACCTTGATTCTTAGTATAATGAATTGTCGAATGGATGATTCAAGAAATAGTTACATAGGTACTTACCTACAATAATATATATTTAAATCTAGTTTATCGATTTTAATTATGTAAGTTAGAAGAAAAATATTTACCTACATACTTGGCTGAGACCTAGGTATGTAAATATGTAATTATGATACTGAAAATGAATTAGGTATGCAATATGCATACATAAGATTCATGTGATTTTTAAAGACACATATGTATGCATATATAAATGTATGAGGGCCTATATTGTATGTAGTATTCAGTGACGTACGCAAAAATTCGTGAAAAGGAAATATACCTATATTAAGGTAGAAATAAGTGGATAATACACATAATTAATTTTTTTTATATTGCTTAGTTGATATAGTTTGAAAGAAAACATAGACGCCATTTGAATTTCTGGATAATTAAGAATATATCAAAACAAATATTTCAAAAATCGTTGGAGCGGTTTTTTAAAAAAAATGATTTTTTTATGCATACAATTTTAAAAACATTTTCGAAAAAAAGTTTGAAAAATTTGAAACGTTTGAAGGTATTATTAATATACCTATAAAATTCAAATTTCGATTTTTCAAAAAAAAAAATAAATTTATATTTATTTTTTGAAAATTTGAGTATGCAGTTTTATTAAAACATTTAGGAGGCATTTGCATAAAAAAAATAATTTTAATCGGGCTAACCAATAGTGAGAAAGTGGTTCTATGGGAAAGTACAGTTATTTATAATATTTTTTTTTAAATTGCCTGTAAGACCTAAGGTCTTTTAAATGCAACCTGAATTGCACGGCACTAGTTAGAAGAAAGAGAATGATAGGAAAGATTTTTTTGTTGCTACAGTGGATTTGAGAACCAGTTATTGACTATCTCATTTTAACCCATGTTAAACAATTAAAATTGGATGTATAGAAAGGAATGCGCCTAGCGTGGGGATCGAACCCACACGTCTAAGTTAGCAATCAAGTACTTTATCAACTGCGCCATTGCCAGTAAGTATTTTTATACTTAAAAGTGGACTTTACCTATATACAAAAATTCTTGGAGCCGTTTTTGAGAAATAAACTTTTTTAACATTTGTATGGGAGTTACCGTTGTTTTTTATTTTAGAAAAATAGTTTTTCTTAACTATTTAAGATAATGACTATTATAAATCTAACAAATACGAAGTTTCGAAAAAATCGTTTGATTCGTTTTCGAAATTTTGAGTTTTCAAAGAAAAAAAATAATTTCCAAAAAAAAATGTTTTGAAAAATTTTGGTTAACAATAGTGCTTAAACTTTCTAGAAGCTTCTGCTTAAGAATTTTCGCAAAAATCAAATTAACCGTTTCCCAGAACATCGAAAACCAAGAAAATGGTTCTACTAGAGGTACCAAAAATAACAATTTTTTCCAAAAAAAAAAATCATCAAAAAGTACCCTTTCCCATCGTTAATGAACTGATTTTTTTTTATAAAAATCGTTGGAGCCGTTTTTGAGAAAAATAAGATTTTTATTTTTGGCCAAAAAAATGTATGGGAGCTACTGTTATTTGTCGTCTTAAAAAAAATTTTAAAAAACGTGTGGGCATATTACCGAAAAAACAATATGTACCAAGTTTGAAGCAAATCTATCAAAGCTCTTCGGCTGTAGACACGAGATCAGACAGACCGACTGATAGAATGACAGACAGACAGACAGATAGACGGAATTGGGGGACCCACTTTTTTGGTGTTCTCTATAATCGTAATGTCATGTTTGATTGGTAGAAAACACAACAAATGTAAGGTACATTTTTTCTGAAGATGTTACGTATACGTCATGGTACACTAAATGATTGTTAGATAAAGCTTACAACTTTGAAAATGGCTTCATTAAAACTAATGAAATAAAACATCAAACCTTATTATAAATAAATTGATTAATCTATTATCACATTTAAAATATCATTTTTTTGTTTTAAAGCTTTTATTTGTAAGTACTTATGTAGTTCCTAAAACAATTTTAATATTCTGTAATAAAAACATGTTTTTCTAAAAGGAAAGAAAAACAAACAGTTTCGAAAAATAATTTGCATACGCTACATTTAAAGTGCGATTTGAAAACAAAAAAAACTCAAAGATACACACTAAGCTTTAAGCCTAATGTCGTTTTGAATTGGTAATCGGAAAGAACTTTCCGATCCGGTATTATTCCAATCGAATGTAAGGCGGGGAATTTTAAACGCTCATTATGATTATTTTATTTTGTAAGTATGGCCGACACGACTTTCAATTCGATTTTGACATCTCATGGGTATGGGTTTGTGCATACTTCTAGTTTTGATTCTGACATCAAAACCAAATTCGAATTTCTCTTCTAACCAGGAACACTTGCGGACGACCAATCGAAAATAACTTAACAGTCCATAAAAAAAGGCTTTGTTGACTGACTTGTTCTGAACTGTCCTGAACAAAAAAGGACAACTTTTTGATGTTCAGTGAGGAATTTTATGATCAGTGAAGTGTTCTAGAACAGATTACAACAGAAAAGAGCATAATTTTGTTTCTGTTCTGCTTTTCAGTAAGATCAAACTAAAACAGAATCGTAAGAACTTCAAGAATTTATTTGTTTCATTATGTTTTTTTTTTAATTCGGTGGTTTGTTTACTTTTGGTTTATGATAGAAATAATAGACTCCTCTGTTGTTTTAATAAATATTTATTAGTAATAAAATTAAAAAATTTGCATTCTAAACAAGAAAAAAAAATACAACAATTTCATATTTTTTTAGCTTTCTGATGAACAGCTTTAAACAAATAATATTGAAAATATTCTTGACAACTACCGTGAATATGCACTATTTAATTCTCTGTTAGGAAATACGATCGAGAATAAGTTTTGATGACGAAGTGTTAAAAGCGCTTAACAATATTGACCAAAATGCTACTAATCTAGTTCCTCTTATATTTAAAATCTTGTAACGAGTGATGATGAACAACAACGAATCCTCCATAGAAATTGAAGTTTGGAAAAGTTCTGGCACAATGTATTCGCAACAATATTACTCACTTTTGTAATTATTGCAAAAAATATATGTATACAAAATTCTGCTATGCACTGCCTATTGCATAATTTTATTTTTTTTTTGTTTGCATTGAATGTGTGTTATTTAATGTATGTTCCTTATTTAATAAACATTAATTTTCATAGCTTAAGTTTGTTTTTGTTAAAACTTTTGTTGCTCTTATCCAATTAATACATTTTCGCATATTCTTTTATTTCACATTTATGATTGTAAGCACAAATTCTAAAAATATTTTAATAAAGTAAAATTGGCCATATAATAGTAAATGTTTTTTTTTTGCGTACTCGCCACATACACAAAACACCCCCCTCTAATTCTCTGAAATACTCCGCTAAAAATTTGCAATACGCACAGTTGATGCTCAGACGATTATGTCCGAGCACATCGAGCTCGCTGTGAACATGTTCAGAACGAAAAATGAAACACACATTCGTAGCTCTGAACGCTCTGAGTGAAAAATAAACAGAAACAAATTATTTCACAACTCAGACTCTGCTCTGAACTAAAAAAAAAAAATCGCCTAATAAAGACAATGAAGATTTTTCAAAGCTCAACTGCACGACTCGATTTGAAATAAATCCTTTCAGAATATTAAACCTGACAATGTCTAATTGAGTCGCGTTGTTTCTTGTTGTGTTGGGATGTTAGTTACATCGCACTTCAATTTTGTTTTGACATCGATGCCTAATATCAAATTTGACGGATTGACGCATTTTGATTCCGTTTTTTTTGTGTGCAGGTGACATTTAATCTCATTATTTTTTGTCTCTCATGCCACTTCTGTTGGTGCCCTTCAAACATTTTTGTTTGTATTTTAATTCTTCCGGTACACCATTTTATTGGGTAATGAACATTAACAGGAGTAAATCAATGATCTCTATAATATTTACAAGTGCGGAGGTAATTGCGCACAAGACGTCATTTTCAAATAGTCTAAAAAAACTCTTAAAATCTAGTATTTAAAGTATTTTGATTGTTATTACACAAATCTAAAAAAATAAAAATCGATAACTGATTAGCCAGACCACTTTTAAATCGAAAAAACCTGAAGTCACCCTGATGGAAAAAAAAACTGTGTTTTTTTAAACCTATGGTCGTTCTGAACTCGCCTGAAGTGAAAACTTCTTATTTTTCTTCATTCGAGTATTGAACCATGACCAAGTTGCCTTAGTGCCTGAATTAATTTAAAAGAACTAAACTACAAAAGTATTAGTTTGAAGAAAAAAAATGTGAATTTTAAAAATGTAAAAAAAAAATCAAATGTTGTGTTGACGTTTAAAAATAATTGGCAGAATATTGTTTCCCCACTTATACAAATTTGATAACGTGCCAATTTCTCAAAAAAAAAAAAATTGGATCAGACCTACCTATTAGCCGTGTTTTATTATCGCCAATAACCCATATGGTTCACCCCGTGAAAATAAAACGATCTGGGTTATGTACTTAAATGTACCATCTGTTCGCCGAATTTAATACTAATATTTGCAAATCCAGATAGAAACCCCTATTAGCAGAATGCATAAAATATTTATATAAAGTTAAAAAATTGTATAACTAACAGCTGATAATTGTGAAACAAATGCCAATTCACTTGAAACATAGGGACAAATTCATTGGCGGCTAGCTTTCTAATGCGGACATCATTATAAAAAAAATTGACTAGATTTCTAGTATAAAATCCCTTTATTGTAATGAAAATTTTCACCTGACAAATCAGATACTAGAAACTTGCCTTACGTATTTTTCGGAGTGTGTTTAAATTTAGCACAGTAACGTCTGTCTGCGGCGTAAACGATTCGGTGGATTTGATTCAAGCTTGGTACATATTGTTTTTTTCGGTATATGCCCACACGTTTTTTTAATTTTTTTTAGACGACAAATAACAGTAGGTCCCATATATTTTTTTTTGCTCAAAAACAAAAATCTTATTTTTCTCAAAAACGGCTCCAACGATTTTCATAAAAAAAATTAGTTCATTAACGAAAGAGATTAGTGGAGTAAATCAAGTCGTAAAATATTTTTTTCATGAAATGTATTTTTGACTCCTCAACCTCTCTTGCTTAAATGAGATGTCAAGACATGAACTGCCAACGAAGAAAAAAGAAAATGCTGTGATTTTTATATCGGAGATTTCGGTGGCAATACAGATGCCAAAGTGGAGTTGGCCTGTAAACGATTCCGGCTTTTTTCTGATACAAAGCCAAAATGTCATTCGCCGGAGTGACGCATTTCCGAGACAAAAAAGGTTAAGGTAATATGTGCAGTATGCACCAAAATATATACATGATTCACAGGCCCACCCAACTATTGTCACCACATGACGCGAAACCATCAAGTAGGTACAGAAGCAACTAATTTAAATAAATTGCATGCCGAAAATAAAATTCTTTAAAATAATAATAAGCTCGAACATCTGTTAGAGAATGTTCTAAAACTAAATAACAATATGTATACCCTCCCCCATTTCGTTTCAATTAATAAATACAAAAGTTTATTTTTGGAATGCTAGATACAAAAAATAATGTTTGAAAAATCATGCTCTCAGTCATCGCCATCATCATTCTCAACAAAAATAAATTTAAAAAAAATCTTTCGCTCGATATTTTTGTTTATAAATATCATTCGAATGCCTATAGTTGTAAAAACATTTTTTTTAGACTCCACAAGCCATAATATGAATGGAGAGAGGTTAAGTCTGTTCTCTGTTGGTGTTTTCAACCTTTTGTTGGCTTTGGACATTTTTTGAAATCCGAATTTTCTTTAGTTTGTAATAAAAATTTCTCGTGGCAAGACAACAAAATTTCGTACGGACTATTTAATCTTGATTAAGTTCATTGCAGTACGTGATCTTATGTTAGAGGTTTTTCGAAATTACATCCAAACATTTTGTTTTCCAGACACCACATTGCCAAGAAGAACGAATATTTTTATTGAGTAAGCGGCGGTGGCGCGTGCGGTAAAGTCGATCGGAACTATTATTGGAATTTTTTTTTTCGGAAGCAAGATGTTCAAAGTATCTCAAGAGATTTGCTTGAGCACGAATAGTGAGGCAAGCCACACGGATGGAATTGTTTTTGGAAAATATCAAAAAACACCTGACATGGGTGGGTATTTGTTTTGTTTTTGTGAAGCTTTAAATATATTTGTAGGTTGGAGATTTAAATAAAGCTATAATTTGAGTTTGTGTAGTTCCTGTCTGCCTAGGAGAAATAATAGAGAAAAGAACAAGATGAAACTATTTTCGTTTTGTTTTTATTGAAAAAAAAATCCGATTTCAGTGCATAGGAAAATAAATACTTACTTATACATGACGTACAATTGGAAAAACACAACATTTGAAATAGGTTTATTGTTATTTCTTTGATAGTCTCCACAATAAACTAAAGGGTGGCAATGGCGCAGTGGATAAAGTGATTGATTGCTAACTTAGACGTGTGGGTTCGATCCCTACGCTAGGCGTATTCTTTTCTATACCTCCAATTTTAATTGGATGTCACCCATGGGTTAAAATGAGATAGTCAATACCTGGTTCTCAAATCAACTGTGCCAAACTAGTGCCGTGCAATTCAGGTTGCACTTAAAAGACCTTAGGTCTTAGAGGCATATAGTTAAATAATAAATAAATAAAAAAACTATAGGTCTTAAATGTAAAGCTGTTTAGATTTTTTCAAACAAAAAATTCCCTACTATTTAAAATAGTGTTTAATTTTGTAATTTGTTAATATTTCAAAAGCATTTGATAGAGTTTGGCATCAAGCTCTCTTATCGAAAATGTGTGCATTATAGTATCGACGTATTTTTTCTTCATTAGATCTAAAATTACCTTTTGGGCAGTTAAATACAAGTTGTATTGGCTTCAAGTCTGATGTTCAAAAAATAAATACTCGTGTGCCCCAGGCCTCCGTTCTGTCTCCAACTCATCTAAATAACATGTACCAAAGGAGAGAAACAAATGTTACGTTTCGATCATAATAATTTCTTGTTTCTTGCTTTAAATGCCAACGACCAAATTGACAATCCGAACCCATAGGTTGGTCTAGTGCCTGATTGGCTAGCTGTTAGCAAATATTCTTTCAATTAAGGAAACTTTTACTGGAAAGCTATTCAAGAAATGTCTCTGTTCATATCAAGTCAAGATTACCAACTATACCAGTTCAATTTTAACACCTAAATTAATATGTATATACCTTGAATAGAGAAGGTTTAGGGCTTATTTCGTGGAATTAGTGTAAAATGTTATTAAATAAAAATAGAATTTCTTCTGAGTGACGTTCATCAAGCTAAGCCACCGTACTTTTTTTTTATAATGTCGAGGGTTGTGAACATGCTAAGAATGGTAAGAAATTGGTACAATTTAATAAAAAAAAAAGAAATTTTATATCACAAGTACTCGTAAGGTTAAGTAAAGAAGTTAAGCAGTAAAGAAGTTAAGCAGTAGAAGTAAAGTTCCATTGTTGACGTTAATGAAATGTAAAAAAAATAACTAGATTACGAGTCACATTTGCATTTGGCGTTTTTCTTTTTTATCTCCGAGCAGATCTCTGAGCAGAGCCTGAGTAAACCGACTTAGATCTGAGTAGAGCATGGTTAGATATCTCCGATTTAATTTTGAAATAAACTTAAGCTCAGAACTGTCATATATTATAATAGTTTTCATTGAAACTTATTTACCAGCAAATCCAAAGCTTTCGTTTTCCAAATTCTTTTTTTTTAATTGGTTTTACTTTAGTGATTATTGTTAAAATTTTGAGTAAAGTAAGCCGCGCCCAGCACTTTGCTCTGTTTGATCGGTCATTTTATTCTGAGCTAATGGTTCATGCCCCGATTTTGCTCTGATTTAAAAAAGAAACACAAGTTGAGAGATTAAATGTGTCTGAGCTAAAAACGAAACACAAATCTTTTCTCGACAGCTGAGTTCTTTACTCGGAGCTAAAAAAGAAAAACGCCAAATGTAGCCTTATTTTTCAAAGCGTCAAAAACTTGCAGTGTATTTGCATACTCACGAACACTGTGTAACAGATTAAACCACCACCAGCAACGTTACCAGCGACAGTAATATGAAAATTGCTAATGGAGACCACAAATAGCATTCTATAAAAAAAAATCATACTAGACATTGCTCTGCTCATAGCATTCTATCGATAGTATACTATTTGGCTGCCATTTTCACTTGGACGTTAGCGTTTGTGTGTTATTGTTATAATTCCTTGTTTTTGTTTGTTTAATTCTTTTTGTTGAACGTTTTTTTTAAGTCTTGTAATGCTACTAGAGCAAGAATACAGCGATACGTATTCCTTCGCGACATTTGTGCAAATGAAATAATATGCTATGAAATGCCCAATGCCAAATTTTATAGCATTCTATTTTTCTTTTTTCTTTCAAAATGACAGATAGTATACTATAAAATATAGAATGTGGAGACACCGTGTCATCGCCATTATTTTAGAACGAATGTATTTCAATAGGGGTATTCACGATCCGGTGCAACTGGTCTAGTATCATTGTAAAAATGCAAAAGTGAAACTTTTTTTTGCACCACAACAACAACTTACACTGACAAAGATTTTACAACATTTTTGCACTTGTGCTATACCCTAACCCTATTGCAACAGAAAAATACAATGGTGCAAAATTTGCCTGGTGTCATTGACAGTTTGACAGCTGTTGTTTTCTGTCAGAAATGGTTGTGTTCAAACTGATTTTGCATTTTTACTCCAGAGTTGCAATAGAATAGAAAAGGTGCGTTCACGACTTATAGAAAAAAATAAAATTTCGCAATTTTACACCTTTTTGTTGCATCAGATCGTGAATAACCCTAATATTATTTAGCACACACTAGACCAGCAAAGAACCTGTCCTCTAAAACATTCAAAAACACACGTGCTTGTTTCGATACGAAATGTCAAGCACATAGAAATGAAAGTGCCGATGGTGGCTGTGTTTAAAAATATTTTGCTTGCCAGCGCCAGATGGCTCGTTGATGTTGACGATGCTGATAATAATGCTGGTTTAATCTAATGCACGCATAAGCATCACAAAATGAAATTCAATGGCGACAACATTTACAAGATATTGTTGATTAATTAAACTCGTACAGAAAATGTATCCTCCAATAAAGTCGAAACGGGTTTTAATGATAACTATAACCGACTTGCCAACAAACTGACTTGTATTTCAAGGATGAATTTCAATGAAGGCTATATGTACCTGGCGCCTTTCTTCATTACAAAAAGTTGCAAAGTACGAAAGTGAATATTTTCCTGGTGGTCGTTTATAGCACTCAGGAAAATAATGTTAGTTGTTGGCAACCCAAATTTACCATCAGTCTGCAATCAATTTTTTAGGATTTCACGGAACTTTTTTTTGTCTACAATTCTGTCAGTGGAACAAGGGAAATTGGAGCTCAAATTATTGAAATGATTTGTTGCATATTGTTTGAAATTGTGTTCAGCTGGCATAAAAATTTAATTTTCACAAGGAAAATAAATTTACAAAAAAAAATATCTAAAGGATTTTTTATAAGACAGGCTTACATATCAGTAATTTCCGAATGTAAATAAAACTATTTCATTCTTTCTCTACGTTTCGTTGGGGTTTTCCAACTTTTTCAAGAGACTGGTTTATTAAATTTTACATTAGTGGTATAATTTATATTTAGACATCACTTTTACGTTGAACATTAATTACAATAAAGAAAATAAATAAATAAATAAATATGTACGTTAAAGACTAAACAATAAAGCAAATGCTTTAAAAGCATTTAAGTTCTTGTCTGTTTTATTGTTTAGTGCTTAACGTACATATTTATTTATTTTCTTCATTGTAATTAATGTTCAACGTAAAAGTGATGTCTAAATATAAATTATACCACAAATGTAAAATTTAATAAACCAGTCTTAAAAAAGTTGGAAAACCCCAACGAAACGTCGAGAAAGAATGAAATAGTTTTATCTACATTCGAAAATTACTTATCTGTAAGCCTGTCTTATAAAAAATCCTTTATTTATTTAATCAAAAACACCAGATCACCATTTTCAACTAATTATTTAAAAAAATATCATTGGAAAATAAATTCTCAATATTATTTGTCATCGATAAGTAAAGGAATTGTATTTCAAAACGCATGAACATATCATAAATTATCCATTAGAACTTTTTTCATGATTTGTTCTCCTAATTTATATAACTTTCCTCACGTTAACAATAATGCAAATACTGTCGAATTACCGCCTCGCCTGAAATGAAAATTGTTTGTGATAAAATTGTGCATGACGCTTTCGCGTAACAGCTCTCATGTTTTTTCTAATGCATACATTGTTGGTGAAGAATTGGTGTAGGCTTTATCTTTGAAACTATAAACCCAACGCTCTGAACTCGACCTCAAGTAACTAGATCTAGGTGTTTAGCTGAGGCGAGTTGAGGTAAGCGAATAAACTGTCAAAGTCACATGAGCGATATTGAGAAAACATTGATGTTACCATCAAAGACTCGCATCATCGATGTTGATAGTTATCAATGTGTTCCTTAATTCATTCCTTCCTTCCAGTTCTTACTTAATTCCATCCATCAACATCGATGATGATGCAACGACTTTTTTATTTTAACATCAAAGTTTCGTTAACATCGCTCATTCCTAATCTGAAGGGGAGCGTAACTTTTTCCCGGAAAAGAATTGCCCTGATAACGATTGAACGCAAATTCCTTTGGAATTTATCAGAATAGTGTCCCGCATAAAGGAATCTTAATTCATGATTGCTCGAATAACGATTGCCCGGAAATTTTAGAAAAGTACTATTTCGTACTTATCAAAAATATTGTATTTATTTAATTAAATATTATAAATATTATGTACCGTATATTTTTGGTTTTTCTTGAAATATGTATTGTAAAAAAAACTTTTTTACTAATTTTCTATATGTACCTATACAATATTTCTTAATTTTTTCTAAAAAAAAATTGGTATGACAATTTTAAATATTTAATAATATAATTCTAAAAACAAAATTTCTGAAAAAATCGTCCACCTGTTTTCGAAATATTGAATTTTCCAAAAAAAAAATGTTTTTTTTTTTCAAAAATCCAAAACACTATTTTTCTAAAATTTTGAAATTCACTTTTATTTAGAATTCGAAGGACCTTCTGAATAAAAATTTTAATCGAAATCAGTTGGGCCGTTTATGCGATAGTCGATAATCAATAAAATTGTTGTATGGTAGATACCGTTAATAACAAAATATGTAAAAAAAAAGTGTTAGCCAAAATGTAGACCATACTTAAAATAGAACACATACTGATTTTTATCAGTCGTTAGAGCCGCTTTCGAAATAATTAAAATGGTAGAAAAATTTGTATTGGAAGTACCGTTATTTTTGGGACTAAAACAATGATTCAAAAATCTATTTTGGACAATCACCTAAAACGCCTAAGCACCAATTTTGAACAAAATCGGTTCAGCCGTTAAGGCTGTAGATCATTCTACAGACAGACGGAATTGCGGGACCCACTTTTTGGCGTTCTTTGTCATCGTAATGTCAACTTTTATTAAAATCGCGAGTTTGATTTTTTTTAATCAAATGCAAAACTTGCTATAGTCTATAGACTATAGTATCTACATATGTATATATATATCGCAAGTAAAAATGACGATTTTGAAAAATGATTGAAGAACCCTTATGCAGTTTCGTTGAGTCTACAAAAATCTTTAAATCCAAAAAACTTTGCATACACTAAAATTCGACCCCACCCTTAATCCTATATTTGGCCAAGCAGGGGGGTTTCATCATAAGCGCCGTGATGACAAAAAGAAATTCCTCTTCCAAATTTAAAAATCAATAATTAGTTTCACAGATAAAGGTAGCAAATGCGGCAAATTGGCAATTCGTTTTGTGGGCAATTGTTATGCGGGATATCGTTATAAGGGGAATTATTTTCCGGGAAATCATAGCTAACCCAACTGAAGCATTTGTTTTGTTGTGAACTCGCGTTTGTGTGCAATTTGTTATTTTTGAAATGGAAATTAAAAGAATACGCAAATTATTTGTATACAAAGAAATGGAAAATAGAAACCTCTTGTGGATTTTTCATAGGGCCAAGGGAATTAAATTTAAACATATTTCAAGTATTAATTATTAAATGCTATAACTTGCTTTTTAACTGAATAAGATTAATTGCCCTCAGTTGTATTTTGAGAACCGAAAAAAGCTTGGTCGACCCTGGGTTTTGGGAACCAATGTTGACATTTTTGCTATTACATATATAAATCTGAAGAATTAACCTGATTTTCTTCATCAGGTTAAATATTAAAAAAATAAAAAGTACGACTGGAGCGCACGAAGTTGCTCTTATTTGCAGTCACATCGTATGCAAATGGTTTCTATTAAAAATCTAAATATATTTTCAAAGTCGTTTTTTACTTAATTTTTTAAAAACAAATATTTTTAAGTTTTTTTCTAAAAAAAATTCTTTGGTAGGTATGACAATTTTAAATATTTAATAATATAAACTTAAAATCAAAATTTCAAAAAAACATCCGCCCGTTTACGTAATATTGAATTTTCAAAAAAAAAAATATATTTTTTTCAAAAATCAAAAAAAAAAATATTTTTCGAAAATTTTTGTATGTAGTATAATTTATAATTTGAAGGACCTCCTATATAAAAAAAATTTGATCGAAATGCTTCGAGAAAATTCAATTCATGTTGGTGTTCTCTATCATCGTAATGTCAAGTTTTATTAAAATCTTGAGTTCGATTTTTTTTTCAAATGCAAAACTTGCCCTAGTACCTTCCAATAATTTTTAAAAAATAAGTTATCAAACCGAAACGATCGACCGAAATCGAAACTGTAAAACGTATGTGTATGTAAAGCTAGTATTAGACGGTCCTTGTAATGTGTCATTCCCGTGATACGCTGACGTCACTATGACGTAGTTGTCTGTTCTAAAATTGTCACGTCGTGTGATTGTCATTGTTTTGCATGTCATTGTCGTAACTAAAGCAATGACAGGCACCGTGACACGTCACTTTTAGGTCATTGTAATGATAATTTGCCGTGACCGTGTGATAGCTCTTTCATTGATGATGGGACACCGTGACACGTAGCCAGTCGCTACAAGGACTGTGTCCCAACCGTGACACGACAGGATTTTTTGCCATGCCATTGTTTGTCACGGTTGGGCATAGTTACATAGGTACCTACCTACAAATGAATATTTACAAAGATTTTAATTAAGTAAATTAGGAGGGTAATTTTTACCTGTCTACATAGATGGAACCTAGGTAGGATATAGGTGGATAGGTAATTATATAAATGTGACATTTGTGCAAAAATGTTATAATTATAGTTTGAGGGGAAAAAAGATGTCATTTGAATTCTTGGACAAATACCGTAAATTTTGTTCTGATTAAGTGATAGCTAGTACTGTGTAAAAATTTTGTATCAATATCGTTGGAGCCGTTTTCTAGAATAATAAGCTTTTCTTATCAACCAAGGCACTATGACTCGATTGATCGACGCCGTGTAATTGTCACTGCTAAAAATGATAAATGTCATTGCAGTTTAGGCTCACCTCCAATGATCAGCTGTTTGAGAGTTGTCACGTCGTGTGATGGTCATTGTTTAGCATGTCATTGCAGTGACACCCAGCCACAAATATCACCGTGACACACTTTGACTTGTATTTTGGGACAAAAGTGACAGACATGTGTCATTCGTGCGATATGTGTCATTGTAGCTAGCCATGACACGATTACCTTTGTCACGGCAATGACGGTGGTAGGACTTATTTTGTTGTGATGTCAGAGTGTCACGGCAATGACAGATTACAAGGACCATCTAATACTAGCTTAATAAGTACGATTTTCCAATAAATAGCTTAATAACTTTATTTCAAGACCGTTACTATTTTCAGATGTATATCCCCAAAATACCAACAAAGTTTTTATTGCTCCAGAACTAACCGATGCAAGTCGAGTTCAGCTTTTTCATTTTCCAAATGGAGCAGTGCGATTTGGCAGTGATGTATGTTTTATAATCAAGCGGAACGGTGTGAAAGGAAACTTTGAAGTTAAGGTTGATAAACAAAGTTTTAAACTACATTTCTTTATAATTATGTATTTCGTTCAATTAACTTCCAGCTAGAGAATCCATCTGGAGTCTTAAGCCCCATTCCACTAAGAATTGTTGATCCAGAACGTTTAGAAGTTTCATTCAATTTAAATCAACTAGGTCTGTACAGAGTTCACATAAGTTGTAATTCAGTGATATTGCCGAAATCACCTTTTATGATTGTCGTTATATCTGGAGAACCTGATCATCAAAACATTGCCGAAGGTATACTTTCAATAAGTTAAAAGCTAAAAACTCTTTTGATTTGATTTTTAGTTCCTGTTTTTAAGTCTGATGCATCTAAAGTAACATATCGTGGCGCTAATCTAGATCACATTAAAATTAATCAACGTAACGAATTTACCATTGATGGCTCGGAGGCTGGCAACAATATTTTGTTTGTTGGCATTTTCGGACCAAAGGGACAATGTGATGAGGTCGTTATAAAACATATGGGCAGAAATATCTACAGAGTTACATATCAAGTCCAAGATCCTGGGGAATATATTTTGGCTGCGAAGTGGGGAGATGACCACATTCAAGGATCACCATTTAATTTTACGGCTCAGTGATATAAAAATTCTTATTGACAATGTACGATTATATGTATGATAGATTATGACGATTAGTTATGTTCAATATTATGAAATATAGTAATTTCATGATGTATAAAGAATTTAAATATTTTCAATCAAAATAATTAAAAATAATTGAACTTGAATTTGAAGTGAGACTTCTTTAAACTTGAAATGTGTCACGGTTGTACACAGAATTATGAAAGAATAAAATTGTTTCAAATTATGGAAGTTTGACATCTGGCGAGTGTACATAAGTCCACACACTCTTTTTTTTAATTAGTGATATCACCAAAAGTTTAACTACTTCCTGTCTAATAAACTTTATTTTATTTAAGATTATGTCCTTTTTATTTGGCAATCCTGAACCTCTCTCCGAACCGGGATCGATCCCAACTGAATACTTCTTTCGACGACTCTGAAGTTTGGTGTGATTTTGTATATGGGAAAAAACGTCTATATGTATGTGTAAAATAATCAAAATCAAATTTATGTAATGGCCTTTTCGATGGCCGTCCGGAACACGTTCCTCCAATAAAACGTCCCGAAACAATTTGACTAATTCTGAATTGTATGTGTCACTGTTTTTGGGAAAATTAAATAAAAAAAAATCACATCGGCTAAAAAGAATTTCCGAAACACTTGATTTCAATTTGGATACACATTTTCTTGTATTATTAACAATTAACTTGCTTTTTTAATGTTATCGAGAATTGGAAGCACCTATTTAAGCTCAATCGAGTTTTCTCTAACAATACAATCGAGGAAACTCGATTGAACCAAAACAATTTTCGATTGTATCGACAAAACTCGATTGTATCAAATTACGTTCTGGAGCCCCAGAACAGTAGTTTATATTCAATAAACACATTGAAATTACACAAAACAAATCATCGCGATGATTTTGACATTTTGATTATGTGAGTGTATTAGTGATTCTGTTTTTGATTCTGAATTGAAATCCAGAATCGTTTTCTGTTCTGTTTATTAGAGTAACAACTGGCCAATCGAAAAGGCCGTAAATGTTTGTTTAACACTTAAGTATACACAAAATTACAACTGTTGAGCTTGTCGTTTAATGATATGAATGTGTGGAGCGCTTCTGGTTTCGATACTGATTTTAAATGCAGAAGCAAATTTCTCTCTTTTCTTTTTCAACCCTGTCCCTATTTTCCTATTTTATGGCCTTTTCAATTGGTCGTCCGGAAGGCTTCCCAAGTCTTCCGAATGCTTCTGAAACTGTTCGATTGGTATCAAGTGACAGTTCTTCTCCTGGATGGAAGAGAAATTTCCTTCTGGATTTGAAGTCAGAATCAAAACCAGAAGCACGCATACACTCACACCCACTAAATTTCAAATTCAAATTAATTTATTCACGTCATTGTTTTGTTTTGGTTTGTCTGTAATTTTGTAGTTTCAATTTCTTCTCTTTAGAGATTTGAAATTATGGATATCTGTTCCGAAGACAAATTTTCCCTTCAATAACTGTAATTTCGCATTTTCATCATGAATAACTTCGAAATCTTCTACATTTGTGTCAGCCATGTTTACAAAATAAAACAATCACAAATGTGCGTTTGACACTTCCCGTCTTACACATACACTCAAATAAATTTTCAGAATCTAGAATCTAGTGCTTACTTGTTCGATTGGAATCCCGGATCGGAGAGTTCTTCCGGATTACCAATCGAAAAGGACATTACTGTATGTTAAACATATTAAGGGTATGCTACTCCATTTAGTGTGCGCTTAACATATAAAAAGAAAAAAAAATCAGAAATGTCATTTTTTTTTTTCAAAATGAATACTTTCAGAAGAGTCCTAAGTTCTTCCGGATTGCCAAATAAAAACAAAAAAAATTTGTTTTCGATTGGTCGTCCGAATGCTTCTTGAAGTGTTCGATTGGTATCAAATGACAGTTCATCTCCTAGAAAAAAAGAGAAATTCGATTATGGGCTTAAGGTCAGAATCAAAACCTGAAACACGCACACACTCATACCAATTAAATGTTAAAATCGAATTCAATATTATGTCGGCCATCCTTACAAAATAAAATACATAATCACAAAAGTACGTTTGAAATGTCCCGCTTTATCTCATTTAACTTCAATGTTAATTGTGTTAATTTGTTCGATTGGGATCCCGCATCGGAGTGTTCTTTCGGTTTGCCAATCGAAAACGACATAAAGTGCCTGAGGTCAGAGAGTAGGGATGCGCTTTGCTTAAAAATGATATTGAGTAATTGAACTAGTATTGTTTAACTTACTATAATGGAAAGTAATTAGCTTGGATTGATTTAATTATTTGGCTAAATTTTAGGTGCCCGTATACCTTTAAAACCAGAATTGAAGATGGTTTTCAGTTTCTGGAAAACCTGAAGGAAACGAAAAATTCTCTTATAAATGCTACTAAATGATAGGTTGGTATATTTATTCTATAATTTACAGAGAAATATAGATAGAAGTAGGTTTTTTCCGTCGAGGAACTGTATGGGTGCTAAGCAGTTCACTTGGAAACAAATTACAGTTCTGATTCTGAAACGAATCGAAATTTTCTTCTGGATTTGAAGTCAAAATTGAAACCAAAAACACTCACACAATTATATAAGGTGCCGTAACATCAGGTTACTTTGACCCGGCAAGGGTAACTTTGCGCCACTGACTAAAAGAGTTGGTTTCTTGATTCAATCTCAGACGTGTAACATTCTATTAACCAAACCTACCGTAATTGACACACACATATACAGGGTGTCCGCCTGGTAGGTATACTACTTTGTTTTGCCGCCATTTTGGTAAACATTAGTCTTGGCAGTTCATATTTGTCAGTCGTGAAGTAGACAAGTGGTAAATTTATTATGGAAAAATATTTGACAAACCAACGTGTTTTAATCTATAAAGCATTTTATGAAAATCAATCATCGATTACTGTGACGATGAGAAAGTTACGTGAAATTTTTGGGAGAAATAACGTGCCAACAAAAACGCACTATTTATCGTGTAGTGAATGATTTCGAAGAAAGAGGGTCTGTTGTGATAGGCCCAAGCATGGACCACAACGTACTGCAAGATTGGTTGAAAACATTACTGCTGCTCAAGGAAGTGTTCAAAACAATCCATCAACCTCAATTCGACGCCGTGCTCAGGAGCTTGGTCTTCAAAGAACAACTTTGGTCACAATTCTGCACAAGGATTTGCATTTGTTTCCATTTAATACTATGTTCCCACCGAAGCGAAATCTCGGATTTCGTAGATTTCAGTCCAAATCTACGCATTTCACAATATAGTTTTGGGATTTCGAAATCCGAGATTTCGTTGAGAACAGAATGAAATCCCATTGCGGATGAGGGTCATTCATAGTAAACGAGTCCACTTTAAGCTTCACCATATTTAGTTGAAAAGCTTTTTATGTGTAAATTACGAACTTTCACTCCAACGATAATGAGATAAAAAGAGAGATTATGAATTTGACAACGTGACTTGGGTTGATGAATTAGATAAACAAAAATGGTTGTTTTTTGTGCTTCTGAAAGACGAAATCGTGGATTTGGCGGTGTGAACACCAATTTGAAATCTCGAAAGCTTCCTGCTGAAATCGCGGATTTCGCTTTGGTGGGAACATAGTATAAGATTCAGTTGAAACAAGAGCTTCTTCCACAAGACCATTTAAGACGCTGTACATATGCCAATAGGATGTTACAGCTAGCCCATGACAACCCCAATTTTCATGAAAAAATCATAATGGGTGACGAAGCACATTTTCATTTGAATGGATATGTGAATAAACAGAAAAGTCGGTTCTGGGCAATGGAAAACCATCAAATTATTCATCAGTCACCTTTGCATCCATTAAAAGTTACAGTCTGGTGTGCAATTTGAGATGGGGAGCGATATCGTGATATGATTACCCGTGTGTTATTGGGAAATTTATCCGCCGTAAGTTTATCCCTCGTAACAATTTACATACAATTCGCTACGGTCGATAAAAAGCTAAAGTAGAAGCTACGGTGGATGGCTGGTTGACGTTCAGTCGAGTCTCGATTCTGATTTTGTTAGTTTTGTTGGTACGATTGACAATTGAATTGAATCTCGATGGATGTGTTCATGGAGTATTATAATTTTTAATTTCATTCGTAAGACAAATCGATCTTTTTGATTCTTTTTTTTAATAGTTGGCCAGTTTATATTTCTCAAATCTTAGATAACTCCATTTTTTAATAAATTATAAGCTGTTCTTCTGAAAAGTTTCTGACTTTTACTATTAAAAACTATTCTTTGCTCAATTATTTTCTGAAGCACGTCTAAAATTGCACCTATATCTGCAATTTTGTATACCCCTAATGTCAATTAATCAATTTTAACAAATTTTGATATCCATTTTGAAAAAGAAACCAATATTTATCGAATGAATTCCGTTTTACTTTTATTGACTAACCAAGCCCAACTTTCGTTTTGTGTTCAATTTTTATTGATAGTTGTAAGTAAACCAAGTTTGGTGAAAAAAATCATCTTTTTATTTAGATCTACAAAAAAGCAATTTGAGAAGACAAACCGCATTGGGTGGAATGCTCCACAGTGCGCCGCAAACTATTTATTCGTATGAAATTCTATGAGCTATAAGGCTAGGCGCGCATATATGCAACTTTCAGTTTTGCAACAGATTGGCTGCTAAAGTGAATACCATGAGAGTGCGCGCAAATGCAGTAACAATTCAGACCACGATTCGAGCAACTTAAAAGTTTGCGTTTTGGCACAAATCGAACGATCGCCCCAAATAAGTTCTTCAGTTTGTATCACACCGGACTATAATGTAACTGCGCGCACATTAAATCAAAATATTATTTGTGTAATGGTTTATCTCGTTGATTAATTTTAAGTTGCTAATGTGCGCGATCACTAGTGATTAAACTATTTCGTTTCGGAAAAATTACATGTGCGCGCCTAGCTTAAATGCACTAAGCGGCAACTGAACTTCACAAAAGGTGCTTTTTCTTCACTGTTTAATTGACGTTGGCCATGGACGGTATTCGCTTCACTACATGGACATGGACTGGGCGTACATTATTGTGATCCATTGTTTTTTTTTTCTGGTCATGTGCATGGAAATGGCAAACCAAATGTTAACTACTTGTTCCTTACCCCGCGTATGTTAAGTGCAGTGAGATGAGTGAATATTGAATTGAAAGCAAAACATAATCAGAAAATAAATTTATAAATTAACTTGAAAAATAAAATTCTAGCTATCGATCTACTCAGAAAATAAATAAAAGCATGAAATATAAAGGTGACATGTAATGGATTGAACAATTTAAACTACGCTGTAGTGTGCGTTCAACACCAAGAAACATTTAAAGGAAACAAGCAAATCTCCGTTAATTTTGTTTCCTCGTGTGAATGGCATAGAAGATTTTTAAAGCAATACAAAAATTGCCCTGTGTAAAATGGGACTTGACCATAGTCTATGAACAAACCCATTCACTTAACATTTCCTTTATATTGGTGCAAAATGAATGTTCGAATTTAAAATTGCAAATGCAGAAAAAATGAAAACAATAAATAGGTTTGTAACATAAATTAAATATTGGTACGTTTTTCTACTTTCTATTTTATATGAATAAAAGCTAATTATTGGTCATTATTTTGATATTTTCTTAATTTTACTTTGCAAAAGACTCTTACATTACTTGTGACTGGTGTACAGGGGTACCACTTTTACAAAAATAAAAAAGTTACGGTCCATGCTACGGTCGATGCGTTTTTTTGGGAATTACTTACGGTACAATGGATAGATTCCCAATAAAACACACCTATTGAAAACTTTTCAACGTCACAACTGCATGTTTTAGGCTTGATTAACATGTGGTTTCAACAAGACGGTGCCACATCGCATACAGCCGGGATTACAATGGAATTACTGCGAGACCCCTTTCCACAAAAAGTTATTTCAAGAAATGGTGATGGTGATTGGCCTCCACGGTCGCCTGATTTTTTGTGGGAATATCTGAAAAGCAAGGCTTATGCAAACAAGCCAGAAACGCTTGAGCAACTCACACAAAATATTCGTGATGAAATTAATGAAATACCGCGTGAAATGTGTGAGAATGTAATGAAAAATGTGTTCAATAGGGCTCGCATTTGTGAGATTAACAGAGGCGGACATTTACCTGATATTGTATTTCAAACATAATTACCGACATTAAATAAAACATTTATCAATATAAGATTCATTCTCTTTCATTTAATCAAAAATTATAAACAAACAAAGTAGTATACCTTCCCGGCGGACACCCTGTATATACATTCGCCACGTGTTGCAACTGTCCGTGTACCGGCAGTCGATAAGAAATTAATTGACCTGTGAAGTTCACGTAGCAAATTTGTCTAGTTTTTTAAGTGTAAAATTTGGTGTGTAAAAACAGTTGTGTTAACTTTAATCAAGTAAGTATACACATTTTCTATTTATAATATTGTTTTGTTAATACTTTACGGCATGGCTTTTGTTTGTTTATTTAATAAATAATAATTATTTAATTTTTTGTTTGTGATCAGGCTATTTTTTTTAATTTTTGGGGTTACTTTGCTCCAGGGCCATTTCGAGGATCTTGTTAATAAGGACGAAGATGACAACTGATGTCTCGATTTTCAAAAAGGCAGATATACTGGCGATCTCAATGAAGTCCTTTTGGAAAAAGTTGTTCAAAAGGTAGAGATGTTTGTTGCATTTATATATGAAGGACAAATATACCCCGGATAAATTGTCGCATTCGACGAAAAAACGGTCTATGCGCAGATCCCTTAAGCTTTCGAAATGACCCTCTGAAAAAGATGAAGTTATATACCCTTGGAGCGATGTTACGGGGTCTATTAAACCGCCAAAAATCGGTTTCTAAAAAGGGAACTTAAGTTAAAGCCTAATTCTATAATTTGTTAACACTTAGCTTTTATAGTTTCTCAGTTTTGATTTTTTTATTTATAAAATAACTTTTTTAAATCCTATAAGTATTACTGTTTTTTTTTTATTTTTAAAGCGAATTATTTTTTGTTATGTTATAAACGATTATTTATGGTTTATTTTAAACATTTTCGTGTAGAATTAATGAAGTTTTTTGTTTGTATTCTTTAATTTATGAGCATTTAATGAAATAAAAAGATGATGATCTGTTTTTTTTTCTTTTTTTTTTACACTGTCTACTTTGAATCAGGGTTATTGAAATACAATACTGACTTTGCTCCAGCTTTTTAGATAAAGGAAATAATAGTCGAAAGTTTCAAAGTAAACAACAAGACAACTTTGCTCCATTTTTCAACCACAAAAAAAAAGTATTTCAAATACCTACCTATAATTAAACAGTTTTCGTGTCACAAAAGTAATCTCATATCTTATTAATTAAATGGGGTTGAACCAAAAAAAAATAAAATGCACGACTGGATCGTACGAACTTGCTCTTGCAACTACCAACTTTAGTGTAGCTAACTACTGATGCTGTTAGTAGGTATAGTTTGTCTAGTTATCCTTTGCAGGATTAAAGCCGATGTAGGTAAGATAACCCTGATTGTTAATAAAATGAACTGTGGAATACATATGATTCAAGGAATGGTTACATAGGTAGCTACCAACAAATGTATATTTAAAGGGATTTGAATTATAAAAATTAGGAGGGTATTATGTACCTACCTAAATATAGAGAACCAGGTATATAGATATGTAGATACATAAAATGAAAGTGAATGCTGTATATAGGTGGGTAAAAATCGTTTTTTAAACTTATAAAAACTGCCAAAACCTTCACTTTAATCGGTTTCTCGAAAAAAACAAGAAAACCATTAGATGCCACCGATCAATGAAAATATTATAAAAAAGTATCTAGAAAATTGTAGGACCGATTTTGATGAAATCCGGTTTTTTAATTTTTAGTTTTTTTTGAAAACAAATGTTTTTGAAATTTTTTTACGCAGTTTTTTAGAGTTTATTAATATACACGTGACCATAAAATTTAAAATTATTTTTTTTGATTAGTTTTAAAAATATTGATTTTTCAAAATAAAAAATTCAAAAATTAATTTTAATTATTAATTAAAAGTTATTTAAAATTTTAATATGAAGAATTAGTTCGGCTACCTAGATCTTCTCAGATATAAAATTTGACAGAAATCCAATGTACAGTTACCGAGGAAGCCAAAAATTAAAAAAAAAACCTTATATGAAAAGTACCGTTAATAGACCTTTCCCGTAGACTTGGTGGTTCATATCAAATTATAGCTATTGCCTAGAAAAAAATTCTCAAATTTTTTTATTAAAATCGTTGGAGCCGTTTTCGAGAAAAATAAGATTTTCCTTCAAGGTCATATGACAGGTACCGTTATTTCTAGGCCTAAAAATAAAATTTCAATTTCCCCTCTGAGGAATGCCAAAATAATCACACATACTAAGATAATCGCTTAAGCCGTTTAGGCTGCAGCTCGTTATACATACAGACGGACAGACTGACAGACAGACATTTTTTGTCGATCACTTTTTTTGGGTTCTCTATGATCGTAATGTCATGTTTGATCGTTAGAATTTTTTTTACGAATGCATAACTTGCCTTATAGTACCTATAATCGCAAGTAAAAATAGTGCCAAAACGGCGCAAAGTAACCCCTTGTTTACTTAAACGTATAATTCGACTGGTTATTTTTTGTAGGCATCATAATTGTGTAACAAATATTTTTTGATTTTGATTATTTTTACGTGCCCAACTATTTTCTCATATATACCTAGGTGCAATAATATTAAAATTCAGAATCGTCAGAAGGAAGTGTTCAGTTGGGATCGCGGAGGAATTTCCAAATAAAAATGCCATTACATTTGATTGATCTGAAAATTTGCATGTACGGTAGGTACTATGTATTACACTTGGGGGTTAGCATTTTTGTGGTTGTTTGATGCTATTTATTTGTTATGTACATTAGAAAACAAAACTGCTAGTGCTTGTACCCTAGGTATTTACGTACATATCTACTTCTACCTACGTATTTAGGTATTCTGAATTATAGCATAACATTTTCTAGTAATTGTTCTGATGGTAATTTTTTTTAAAGAATTTAATAGGTATGTTAAATTCGGCAACTCTTTTTTTTTATGAGATAGATTGTATCTTTTTAATATCACTTTCCTGTGTCCGCCAGCCGCCTTCTGCCGCGTTCTTTTCAACACCGACTCTGTTAATTTACCTGGAAACCGTCATCAATTTTCCAATAGCAACATTTCCCCACTTCCACGAAAACCATTATCGTCTTCTATGCCATGCACTAGAAACTTCCCCTCCGCCTAATGATGATGATAATGGCCTCTCATTTGTATAAAGATTTAACCAAAGAAAACATCCATCAGCTCCACAGAGTACAAAAAAAAATTGATGATGATTGCCATTTGGGATTTTATTGTGAGTAACTTCGTGAAGGAACGATAGCCAAACCATTATCGTTAAATAACTCTACCTACATCTCCCCTAACTCTCCCTGAGCATATTACCTGACAGAAATACCAGATAGTCGATAGAGACAACACCATCAGTTCCATATGATGAAGAAGATTATGAACGCAAAGTTTTCCTTCCATAATAATTTCATTGGTTCGAAGAGAAACATCATTATTGAAAGGAACTGCGTATGCTCATTGCCATTAAATTAATTACATCATTTATTTTCAGAGAAGAACAACCAACTTTTCAGTCATTCACTTGTTATGTTATCCCTCTTTCTCTCTCTCTCTTTCAACTCCATCTAACAATACCTATTGGAGAGTTCATTGCAGTTTCGAACTTCATGTAACGAAGTGCTTTTATGTTTTTATCTCGCGCTATATTAAATAAAATTTTATTTTGAATATTAAAATAATCAAGATATTCCTTAATAATACAGTGAAATCAATTAAATAGCACTGTCAGAATTACTTGAGAGCAAGGTGACAGCGGCGCCGCCATCGCACTGTATGTGTTGTCGAGTCGATCTCGGCATTATCGTCCACAGTGTACAAAATCCAATTGACAAATGGAGTTTCAGTTTTTCTGTGCTTTTTACTCTTGCATGTCAGTTTGTTGGAGATGAATTTTAATGATCATTGAAATTCAATAATTACAATCATTAGTGCACTTAATTAGTTTGATATCGTAATTGTGTGTATGCTGGTACAGGTATTGTTTTTTTTTGTTTGCTATATCTGGTTTGTGGTGCACTTGTCGTGATTTCTGTCAAAAGTTACCTATCCAAAAATTGTTGGAAGCCATCGACGGACGAAAATCACCCTGGCTGTTGATTGGTCATGGATGTAAGTGTTTGGTGGTTTCTATGAAAAGAAAAATGATGATGATGATGCGGATGGCCATTATTTTCAAAGTTTGATTGGAAATATATTACGATACTCAATTTGTGTGCCGCTTCGCGCCGTGCGTTGATTTTGATTCTAGTTAACAGACGACAAGACGACTCTTCAATCTTATGACATTTCTACTTTTACTCTAGTTCGCTTCGCACAGCCAGCATAAAGTACTGTGTATTTACGTACATCTCGTCAACCCGAACATAAATAATTATGATGCGATTTTTTTTTCTGTTAATATCTCTCATCATCATCATCATTAAAGAGAGCAACTAAATTACTTTCATTTAATCTTGTTTATTTCTTATTTTTTTTTTCATTGTTTTCATCACTTTGCTGGCTCTTCCATTTGCAATAACGACACTGAACTTCATACAACAAACACAAGGGCCGCGTAAACGGGGTTAGTATATTCAATATTGTTATTTATTATTTGTTTATAAATATTTATATTGCAAACGTGGGAGTGGTGCCTTATATTTTTATAAAAAAAAATTGTACTAGTTATATGATGTATGACTTATAAACGATTAAAAAAATGTCGAATTAACTTTTTGTGTGTTAAAAAAATGGCTAGCGAATTTCTTGTGAAAAAAATTGGGTAATTGTAGAAAGATTTTCGTGGTCCCTGCCGCTGTTCCATCATTTTGTACAGAAGCAAACTATACCTGTTTCACTTTAGGTTATAATGTACCTCCATTTGTGTGTACAATGATGCATTAATTCTTCAAGTTTATAGAAAAACAAAGGCATAACTATTAAAGAAAATGTCGGCAAAGATTTCGTACAATTTAAATAAATTTCATTTTTATTCATGGCTCCATATCTCCACGGAATTTAACAAAAGCAAGCTTTTCTGTAAACGAAAGCAGAAGCACCTATGGACCTAATCTTACATCTATAGACATGTTTTGATGTATGTATGATGGTATGGTACCAAACTATGTACAGTGAAACCCGCTTACCTAAAAACATAACATCCCCGTTTATATTTTTTTTATATAAACTACGTCGCTTAAGTGAAAACCCCGCTTAACTAACTAAAAAAAATGGCGCAAAATTTTAGTCGATTTAGTCTATTTTCTATTTTTAATTAATTTTTAAAGTTTTCATTTTTCATACAAAATGTATGCAAATGATGACTACCGACAACTTTTTTTTGTGTGGACAGTTGTTTACCAATCCACAGATGACTGTATACAACTTCGGTATGGTTATGGCCTTTTCGATTGGCCGTCCAGAACTGTTCTGACCCCACAAAATGACAGTTGTTACTCTTAACAGAACAGAAAACGATTCTGGATTTCATTTCAGAATCGAAAACAGAATCACTAATGCACTTACACAATTAAAATGTCAAAATAATCGGCTTGATTTGTTGTGTAGTTTCGTTGTGTTTATTGAATTTAAACTCATTTTCTGGTGAAATAACATAAGAAGAAGCAAGTTATAATTATTATTGATACAAGAAAATATGTATCTAAATTGAAATCAAGTGTTTTGGAAATTCTTTTTAGCCTATGTGATTTTCTTTTAATTTAATTTTCATAAATACAGTGATACATATAATTCAGAATCAGTCAAATTGTTACGGCTGTTTTATTGGGGGAACGTGTTCCGGACGGCCAATCGAAAAGGCCATAAGTGTTGTGGTATGTGCATTTTTGTTGGGATAATCTAAATTGATTTCGTTTCATGTCAAATCCTAAAAAAACTGCATACACCCAACCTTGACCCCAACCCAAATCCTATAATTGACCCTGACCCACCGAGCTTTTTGTACGCTGTGAACTTAATTACAGAAAAACTTCACACAAGTAGGTTTTTATCATACATACGGTTTGTTTATTGTTTTTTTTTTTAATTTACAATTGTTTTTTACTGAGAGTAAATAGGTAGGTACATACTATGTATTTTAAAAGTGATGCATAACTACTTTTCGAAAAATATGATATTTCATTTAGTTAAATGTTTTCACGTAAGTTTTATTATTGAAAAAAACTACACTTGTACTTTTAATCCCAAAAATGTTTCCATTAAAATTTCCCCAAAAAAAAGTACCTAGGTACAAAAAAAAAACTTATCAGAACACTACCAGAGGGAAGTATTAACAAGAACTGTCAAAACAGTTTTTCGTTGCCCCGAAATTTTTTATATTGTGTATTAATAGGTTTGTTCGTTGAACTTTATCTAGGGTCGACACAGGTTTTTTTGACAGCTCCAAGAGTTGTCAAAAAAACCTGGGGTTTTCGGTTCTCAAAAAACACCCGAGGGCCATTAAATTTATGTTGTAGAAAAGCAAGTTATGTCATTTAATAATTAAAACTTAAAATATGTTAAATTTAAGTTCTTAGTACATTTTTTGTGAATCTATGCACAATCCTCAACTTCAAAGCTTTCCATTTTTCATGTCTGTGTCTGAAAATTAATTTGAGTATTGTTTTATTTCATTTTAAAAACAATTTACATACAAAGAGAATTCACAACAAAACAAATGCTTCAGATTAGGGATGATGGATAAGTCCATCTATGTTATTGAAATATCGATATTAAAACGAAAGATCGATGTTGAAAGAAGAACAGGGAAAAACCCTTTATCACATCGATGTTTTCGATTGGATAACTATTAACATCGATGATGACTACTCGATATTCTCCTCAATATCGCCCATTCCTACCTTAGATCTCATGTGACCTTGACGTTTATTCATTTACCTCAAGTTGCCCCTGCTAAAAACCTAGTTCTACTTCAGGGCGAGTTGAGGGTGACCCTAGGTTTCACAAAACACAGAATTTGTTTATCAGGGTGACTAGGTTTTTCAAAAAACGCTTTAGGTCGATCCTAGGGCGACTTCAGGGCTCAACGAACAAACCTAATATTGCAAACTTAAAAAATATGTTAAAAATAGAAGAACTTATATTTTCATATTAAATCCATTTTAATTATTATCTTTTATAATAAATCTACCGAATATAAGCATCCGTGTGTTGAAATACCTTCTAATGACAAATTGAACAAAAGTATTGTACTAAAAAGGCCAAAATTAAAAATTAAAACATTTTTTAATCATATTTAACAGTGTTTCCTCACCGTAATATTTTAAAGCTGTTCTATAATAAACCCTAGTTCACTGTAAAAAAAATCAAAGTTCTACGCGTACTCCCCTAATGGATAGTCGCCCCCTTAACATTTTACTTTTTAGTTACTTTTAGTTAAAATCACAAAATGGCTACTGTATTTTTTTAGTATCGCCTTTGTATATGAAACCTATAGTACAACTAGGAGACAGAAGAATTTTTTTAGCTAGTAGTTCCGTCGATAGGGGCGCTAGTTTCTCTTTTCTTGATATTGAATTGTTGATGTGGAAGAAGAAAAGGTAGTGGCAATAAGGAAAAAAAGCAAAGCAGACTGTCGAATCTTTTTATCTAGCTTTGACAACAATATGTAGGGTAAGGAAGGAAACCGAATAATCTGTTTTTTGTCATGGCAACCTTCAAAACATGGCGGGAATAAATAAATTATATCAAGGCTATTGTTGTTATATGTTTGTACATGTATGTATAGGTTATTATGGAAATTACTTAAAATTGTTCTTTCAAATCTTGAATAATTGGTGGATTTTAGGATTTTGAATTGTAGCAACGTTACTACTATTCCGTTTTCCTATACAATAATTGTCTTAGCAAGATTGCCATATTTTGATTTCATTTGTTTGTTTCATTTAGATCATTTTAATATTTTTTGTTAAATAGGTACATATGCACCGAGGTTCACTAGGTACTTTCATTCAATAAAGTTACAAATTCAAGGTATTATTAACCGGTAGGTATTAGGTACAAGTAGGCCTCATTTAACGCGGCAGTTACGTTCCGGAATAATGCCGTGTTAAACTATACAAGAAACCAGTGCAAAAAGTGGGGTTACGTTCCATGATTTCAAAAAACACAATATTTTTTTTAGAATTTTATGTATCGAAATTGGAACCATACATAAAGTGAACAAACAAAAACACAAAATATAAACCACTATTGCTTTTTCCTGCAAAATAAACTTCATAAAACGTTAAAAAAAAAAAGAAAAAAAATACTTTTAAACTGAACAAAAGAACATAGCAGATCATTTTTCTTTTTATCACTGCTTAAATAATCCATTCGTGGCCATTTTGGCAATGCATCAAATTCAATGTTGTTTTTTTTTTTTTTTTTTTTTGCTAAAAAAGTCCGTAATTCCGCGTTATTACATACCTACACTTGTAGGGTTTTCGTTTGAATCAATTTATTTTTGATTTAGATCTGTCAAAAAAACTGATTTTGACATTTATTGCCTTCGATTGACCAAAAAAACAATTGATTTATTTTTTGAATTTAAATATATTTTGCAGATCTGGATTATTTTTGCATATCAAAATTTTGAATAACTTTTTTTTTAAATTAAAATAATTTATTAATTTTTTTTTGAAAAAATCAATAATTTTAAAACTAATCAAAAAAATAATTTTATATTTACATGAACATTAATAGTCTCTAAAAAATTGCATACCAACATTTCAAAAGAATTTTGTTTTCAAAAAACAAAAAATAAAAAACAGGATTTCATCAAAACCCGTCCTAAAATTTTCGAGATACTTTTTTATAAAATTTTCATTGATCCGTGGCATCTAAGGCATTCTTCGTTTTTCCGAAAAAACTGATTAAAGTGATGGTTTTGGCAGTTAAAATAGTTTAAAAAACGATTTTTCCCACCTATACACCATTCACTTTCATTATATACATAAATGTACTTGTACATATTTACATTATTACCCTCCTAATTTACATAATTAAAATCCATTTAAATATACAGTTGTAGGAACCTGTTAAACTATTCCTTGAATCATGCATTCGACAATTCATTATACTAAGAATCAAGGTAATATTACCTACATGAGCGCCAGTTAGTAACACTAAAGTTGTTAGCTACAAGAGCAAGTTTGTACGATCCAGTCGATAATTTTAATTTTTATTGGATTGAATTTTATTTTAAATAACTAAAGGTTTTTAAAGATGATAGACCGTAAATGACCTCCACGCTCATCCACGCATATGCGGCACCTGATCAAAAAATTGTTCATTGCGGCCTGAAGGGTTAAAATTGGGATCGGCTTAATTATTGTCTTAATGGACTGCTTCAATTCATAATTCCATAAAAAAAAGTCTGGTGCAGTCAGGTCAGGTGACCTTTGGGACCAGCGGAAAGTGCAGTTTCTTGATATCAATTTGTTTGGGAATTTTCGTTGGAGCTCCGCCATAATCTGTGTGGCTACGTGTGCACTTGCTCCAAATCCTGCTGAAAGGGATACGTCTTCGGCGAAGTTCTGGGTAAAAAAAACTGCTTCAACATTTTTAGATAACGGTCCCCATTGACAGTTTGTGTTACACCGTTTTCTTCAAAGAAGTATGGCCCGACAATACACCTTGATGAAACTGCGCACCACACAGTGACTCGTTCTGGGTGCAGTTCCGTCTCATGGAGAATTTCTGGATTAGATTCACTGCATATACGGCAATTTCGCTTGTTAACATAGCCGTTTAAGTCAAAATGGGTCTCATCAGACATGAACAAACAATTTACCAATGTGTTGTCTTCTTCGGCCATTGCATTTTTCGGTAAAATTCCAGGCGAACAGGCAAATCCTGAGGGTTTAACTTGCTTGTAATTTGGACTTTGTACGGAAACAAGTTTAAGTCATCATGAAATATCCGTTGCAATGACCCTCTGCTAACTCCAATTTGGCCCGATAAGTTTCGAGTCGAAACACTTGGAGTTGCCTCTTTTGCCGATGCAACAGCCACGATTGTATCCTGAACCCGAACATTGGGATCTCGATGATACGGTCTTCGTTCGATGCTTCCAGATTCGACAAACATGTTCACCAGCCTCATAATGGTCCATCTACTCGGGGGAGTACCGCCAAACTCCAGCCTAAATTCCTATTTGGACGTAAATGACGGACTGCAAAGAGTAGTATCGCTGCACCATCCAAATCCTTTTTTCAGTATCCTAAGCATTCATTTTGATAAATCTAAATAGTAGCCTATAAAATAAAAAAAATATCACGATTACTGACACTGAAAAAAAGTTATTACGTTTTATTTTTGTAGCACGATTCGTGAGTCACACTGAATTTTCCTAATTTTAAACACTTTTTAATTAGCACCATACTAAATCTATTTTCTTAATAAACTACAACTAAACACACCTAAAATAGTGCAAAAAAGTAAGCGAACATAACTTTTTGACGTTTGTAAATGTCAAAGTGGCATATGGATTTAGTACGATACTAAAAAAATAAAGTAGCAATTTTGTGAAACTTGTTAAGAAAATAGTACGATACTAAACTGGTTTAAAATTAGAAAAATCCTCTTTTTAGCCTAGTATCATACTAAAAATGATTTAACATGTTACTAAATCGTTTAAAATCTTGCGCCAATTAGGCTAAGTAAAAAAATAAAAATCAAACAAAATAAAATGCACGACTAAATCGTACAAACTAACAACTTTAATGTTGCTGACCACTGACGCTGTTAGTAGGTATGTAGGTAGTCTAGTTATCCATTGCAGGTTTGAAGCTGAGGTAGTTAATCGTATAATTACCTTGATTCTCAGTAGGGTGATGGCATGTAAGGTCGGCTACATCCAGTAGTCGGCCACTTTATTTTAAGGTACAACTTAATAGTGAAGGCTTTCGTTTAACCTCCCGGCAAAAAATATTATCGAATAGGCTAACAATTTTTCTTCCTGGGTGCAAAATTTAGTTCAATTTTAGCTACTGTTTTTTTTTTTTTGTAAAAAATTGTATGTTTGGCTCAAGTTTTTGTTTTCAATAATGTGTTTTTTCTATAAAAATAAAATGCACGACTGGATCGCACGAACTTGTTCTTATGTTCGATCACATCGTACGCAAAAGATTTTTATTAAAAATCTAAATATATTTTTAGTCATTTTTAACTCAATTTTGTTCTAAAATAATTTGGTATGACAATATTAAATATTTAATAATATAAACTTAAAAACAAAAGATTAAATCTATTTAATTAAAGAAAAAATAATTCAAAATTCTGAAATAATAACTAATTTGAGCTCAAAAAAAAGTACGCCATTTTATTTCTTGGATAAATTTGAATTTATGAAAAAAAAATTAATCTGTGGAGCGGTTTTTGAGAAAAAAGTTTTTTTTTTTTAAACTTTTTGAAAATATTTAAAAAAAAAATTCAAAAACGCCAATTCATAGGTATTCAGAAAATACAAATAAATATAATTTTTGAAAAAAAATTAATGAGCAGTTTTCAAATAATAATTTTTTTTCTTAAAAATGATTTTAAAAATACAAAGAAAATATTAATTAAAAATATTGGTACTCGGTATAATTCGGGCAACCTAAATCTATATTCTTGTGAAATTTCGAAAGAATCGGTTAAGCCATTTATGAGATAGTCGAAAGCAAAAAAAACGGTCCTATCGAAAGCACCGGTTTTAGACATTCTTCTAATTTTTTTTTCAACTATATGTTCGGTCGTAGCTAAAAACACACATATACACACATATAGGTATCTATATATACATATATGACAGAATTTTTAGACCATCTTTTTTCGTCTTCGCTATCATCGTAATGCCATGTTTGATTGTTATCTCACAACTTTTTTTTTCGACGAATGCATAACTTGCCTTATAGTACCTACAATCGCAAGTAAAAAATGTGATAGTGATCTTTAAAAATATCTATAATCGTCAAACTATTAAATGCAACTGAACTTTTTTATATTTTTTATTTATTAATAGATTATATTTGATGTTTTAAATTAGATTGTTTTTTATTAGTCTCCTTTAATTGGTTAAATAGTTAACAAAAAGCAAAAAAAGCCGCAGAAGGCAGGAATGCCATGTTTTTTTTTTTTTTTTTTTTTTGTATACTATATAACCAATCAAATGTGACACTTAAAAAATATTGTTTATTAATAATTTACAAGGGGCTGACTTTAAGATACAATTTTTTTTAATAATCCTGAGCTATTAGCATTGACAAGTCTTCTGCGTTTGGTAAGAAGATTTCATTGCACTGACCATTATTATACCTAATTGCTCTTGTAAAAAACTTATAAAAGAATTTGGTAAGTCATAAATAATACTTACATGCACAATGTCTAAAAAAAATGATCATGGATTGGTTATACATATTTCGAAAATTTGTTTAATATGTAAAAAGAACTTTAAAAACGGAAACAACGAAGAAAAAAAGGAAATTTTATAACTACACGAAAGAGGCACTTTGTGCCGTACCGGACAAAATGAGATAAATATTTTAAATTGTAATAGGCAATTCGGGTTTCCTTTAAGTAATCTACAAGACCGAAATAATAATGAAAATTGATTGGTACAGACCCTAGTGCGACCGAGGAAGTGGTCCATAGACCATTGGCAAATGTGAATTTTTACACAAATCATCAAGTTTTTTAAGAACGGTCCAAACATTTTGAAAGAGAATTTAAATAACCCATTCTAAGATGGCCCTAGAAGATCTGCTACTATGTGTTCTTCAAAATGTTTGAAGTTGTTAATTAGAACAACAGTGACGAAGTAATTCCCAGCAAGTGAGTGTTAGGTAGGTCAGAAAACGATCCAAAAGGGCTTTAATTGTTGGTTAGTCTAAAATAATATTAAAGGGCCAATAATGTTTTTGTATAATTTTGAAAGACCAACAACTTGAGTGTGCTACAACCAAGTTTATTATTCTATCATATTATTTTTGGCTGGAATTATAACAATTTCACGACTTGCCAAGGTCGATCATAAGATTCCTTTGCTCTAGTGGTGCTGGTCTAGTTTTTCATTTTAATCGAAAAACTTCTTGTGCCTTTAACGTGTATTGAACCATGAGCAAGCTGCTTGGAAGCCAACGCATCACGCCGCCGAGTCCACATGATCAGATCCAACCCAATGCAGGTTTTTCTGGTTATCAACTGCATTGAAACGACTAGCGCTTTTATTAGCCACACAATGTTTCAAGGTCAATGTACTCGGTGTACAAACGCATTTTCCATAATCCATGGCATTGACATTTTACCCGCAATAATGTCATTATTTTGTATACACATCGTTCAAAAACTGACCGCCCAGATTAAGTAGCTAGCTGATGTATGCGCATTCAGTGGATTGGAAACTGATTATAAAAATATAACTAATATACGAGTAGCATACAAATGGAAAAATATTCCAAAATTAAGAAGAAAACCCACTTATAAGTATAAGTATAAATTTATTTAATATAGTTGCTTTTTTTGGTGTTTTATAAAGCAATGTTTAATAACATTTTTCTTAAATATGTATAAATGTTTATTACATGTAAAATGTAAAACAAACTTACTAGCTTCATAAATTTTAATTTAATTTTTTTTAGTTTTCATTTTCATATTAATTATGTAATTTTTTTTATAAATTAACTTGTAAAAAAAATCTATGTGTATGTACCAATTATGAAATAGCGTTCTTAGGACAAATAAAATCTTACAAGCACATTTTTTATTAACTGAACTTATTTTATATTAAATATTATAATGATTACCTATTTTATAAAATTGAAAATATGCACATATCTAGTATGAAAATAAAGTGTTTCATATTGAGGCCGACTACTGGATACTCATGTGACAGACCTCTGGAATTTAGGGGGCCGACTTAATGAGAATCAAACTTTCATTTCAATTTTTGAAATTATTTTGTTTTTCATGGCAAATCGACTGAAAAAAAAACAAGAATTTCGAAATTTAGATATTCCAAAAAATCAGATAAACTAAATTGTATATCCAAAACTCAAACTAAAGAATTTAAAGGAACAGCCAAACGTAAAAAGAAAGTTAAGTGGCTCCAGCAGCATATAAAAGTTTAGCTCGTTTTAAATAATATGGTAATGTTACTCATATATATATATATATATATATATACATATATACATATAACTTATATACGTGTCTTCTATAGCCGGCCACCCATTATCTATTTGCGTTAACAGTCACCTGACTACAGAAATACAGAAACCATGAATTCCTTTATGTAATCATAATCTATGATTATTATCATAATCTCTTTGAAAAACAAGAAAATAGTCTAGTTAGTGTAATCATTTAAATATAAACTATAAATAAATTAAAAATAGTCACATACATAGCTGACGTAAATAACATTTTGACGATTAAACCTTTTCTTTAAACTAATTCCACAAATGATACAGTGACGAAAATTTCAAGCAAAAATGTCGGTTTGTTCCTGAGAACATTAGGTAGGTATCTTTTCTTAAATTTAAACAAGATAAAAAAACCATTATGGAGTTCCTTCAACATTATTCGATATCGAGTTGCTGGCCAACTGCTTTATAAAATAATCCAATTTTTTCAGTTGCATCAAGATCGATCAAGCGACGACATTTGCTCATTAACTCGGACACACCGTTCATAGCAAGAATTGGGTTATTATGACTTAGGCCTCAACCAACAAGCTTCTTCAGCCATCTCGGACCTATCTATCTCTGGTTGCGCACGCAAAGTTGGTTTATGTCCTCTTCCAATTGCGCTAATCTTTCTCTATTGCGTCGTCCCTTTAGGTTGGATTGGAAGATTTTCCGGGTTGGAGCATTCACGTCCGTCCGCTCTACATGACCCAGCCATCTAAGTCGTTGTATTTTAACTCTTCTGGCTAGCCCGGTGTCACTGAACAGCTCATTGTTTTATCTTCTTCTCCACTCACTCATTAACTCCTAACCCCATATTCGCTGCTTCCGTCTCATTACTCAAAAATGCATCATTGACATCACGCTGTGTTCGGAGTAGGTAATTGAACGGACTTTTGAAAGATAGTGCATCTGGTGTTGGCTCGGGAAACCTGCAATATTCTTTCAAGTATGTTGTAAAAAAATCGTATGACATTACGTCTACCGACCTTGATGGAAATCTGTGATTTTGGTCTTAGATAATAAAAAATCGATAATTTTGGTAGCATAAAACCCGAAAACGGGTCGGGGATCAAAAAATCCCTGAGGGATCGATTATTTTGGTTGAATAGAAAAACGACATTAGTCTGGTAGATAGATTAAAGGTTTTAGAACGACCACCAAATAACTGTCGCCTTAACTTGCATTTATATGCTAAAGTAAAGCTTGCGAGAAACTAGTGTATGATTGGGTATTCTAATGTAGTTTAATCAAAACAACAAGCAACTAATATAAGGCAAAAAATAAAAATGCTACATTTTATTAAAATACAAACAATATAATATATAATAATTTTATTTTTTTTATTTATGATGAAATAATTTTGTATTTCAACAGTACGAAAAATTTGGAAAGAAACGCCGTCAGTGGGAAGATACCGGAGTACATGAACTAATTAAACTTTGGAAGTGTTGTGCTTACGAACTAAGAACTATCAAACGAAATGGACATCTTTATGTTGCTATGGCAAAGCAGTTATCTGCAATAGGAGTACCTGTTACAGCATTAGAAGTTCATTTTAAAGTTAATAATTTAACACAGCGTTATAGGTAAGTTGGAAACAGTTGAATGTTTAAAAAAAAATAAAGTCAGAAACACATTTTCCTCTTGTGGTATGTTATGGAGTGTTAAGCCTCGAGTAAACCTACGCAACTGTGCGGTGGTGATCACGATAAAAAAATGTATGAAAACGGATATTTCGTACCATTAGATGATATATCTCACCGAACATTGGCCCACATCTTTACATCGTTCTGAAGAAAGTAAGATTATTGCGCTTAATATTTCTAAGGCATTTGATAGAGTTTCGTATTAAGCTCTCAATCGAAAATGTGTGCATTTGGTATCGATGAAACTCTTCGTTGGATTAGAAATTACCTTTTGAACGGCTAGCTAAAAACAAGTTGTATGGGACTCTTTTTTGATATTCATAAAATAAATCCTCGTGTGCCCCAGAGCTTCGTATTGTATCCATCTTTTCTTTTCATTTTTATTAATGAGCTCTTGTTCGGAATTTCTAATCCAGTAAATTGTTTTGCTGACGATAGTACTCTCAGCTTTTCATATTCGTTTTCAGATTCACTTCCTTGTTCTTCGGCTGTGGTACTTGAACCACAGCGTATAATAGGGTCATTAAATTCTAATTTAATGCTTTAAAAACTCAGTGCAGTCTTTTGTCGTTAAAGCAGAACCCACCCATACCATGCGGCAATCTCCATGATCAGCACTTGCATGGAAGTAAACGAACAGAGTGTGGTATCACACTCAAGTTGTTGTTGGACGTTCAAAGTCATTAAATGATACGAAAAAGTGCTTTAAAAGCGAGTATGTAATCATACAAAACTGAATATAATGTAATCTATAAATCATTTATTTGTCCAAAGCTGGAGTATAATTCTCACATTTGGGCAGGAGCTCCCAAAACTCATTTAAACCTTTAAGATAGAATTCAAAATAGAACTCTAAGAATGATAAGCGATAGAACTATAATGGTAACATTTACATCTCTAGAAATGTAGAAATGTCTTATGTCTCATTTTTGTATTGCAAAATAACCAGTTTCATTCTTTGGCTAAAACTATTGAACCGTAATACTCCTGCTTCTAGGAATGCTCATCGTTTTTCCCTTGAGCCAAACTTCCGATTTACTGTAAGTACAGATATTCATACAACACGAATGGGAAACGGTCTTTACCTGTCTCTAATTGATATTCATAAATTCAAAACCAATCTCCTCTTAAAGCCTTCCCTACTTTTTCTCGAGCTATGTTTGATCATTTTAATGGTAATCAGAACCCCTTTAGTAACTTTACACTTTAAAGTGAGACTGGCAAGTACTTTGTTTGGTGACCTATCTGTCTCACTTTAGTGTAAAGTTATGGAGCCTATTTGTTTATTGTAACGATATAAATGTTAATTAGTAATATTAAAGATGATGTATTGACTAATTTGGAGATTAATAATGTGAGTGAAAATAGGATTTTCCGTCGGCTTATTTGGTCACTAGGTTTGCAATGAAACTATTAAGTTACATTCACTTTCCCAACGTTTCGGCAGCTGTTGCCGGGGAACTTTATTTGAACAAAAAATATAAATACATGTTAATGAACGCAATAATAACAAACAAGTAAATACACTCACTTATGCAAAATTATAAAGTTATTTGGTTCTTTTAATAATACATTTAAAGAATAAATCATTGTTAAATTTTTAAACAAAACTATGAAAAACACTTCGAATAATGAAAATTAGTCTATTTAATTTAGCTAGTATTAGACGGTCCTTGTAATGTGTCATTGCGGTGACACTCTGACGTCACAACAAAATAGGTCCTACAACCGTCATTGCCGTGACAAAGGTAATCGTGTCATGGCTAGCTACAATGACTATCACACGAATGACACATATCTGTCATTGTTATCCCAAAATACAATGAACGTGATATTTGTGTCTCGGTGTCACGGCAATGACATGCAAAACAATGACTATCACACGACGTGACAACTCTCAAACAGCTGATCATTGTCGGAGATCCTATACTGCGATGACATTTATCATTTTTAGCAGTGACGATTACACTGCGTCGATCAATCGAGTCATTGTGTCTTGGATGTTAAGAAAAAGCTTATTTTTCTAGAAAATGGCTCCAACGATTTTGATACAAAATTTTGAGACGGTACTAGCTATCATTTAATCGGAACAAAATTTACATTATTTGGCCAAGAATTCAAATGGCATCTTTTTGCCCCTTTCTCTATAACTATAACAATTCATTGTCATTGTTTTTGTCATGGCAATGACATGCAAAACAATGACGATCACACGACTTGACACTTTTAGGACAGACAACTACGTCATAGTGACGTCAGAGTGTCACGGCAATGACACATTACAAGGCCTTTCTAATACTAGCTTTTGAACAAAGAAAATTTATTTACATCTTAGATGACAGAAGGGAACTATAAACGGCAGAAATGTTTTGTGTGTCTTGTTTCATATTCATGTTGTTGTTATTTAATATGTGCAATGTTTCTAACGTATATCTTTTTGAAACATGTTTCTCGATCCGAAGGTGTAGAAGTTCCGCCTCAAAATTAAAAAAAAAATTATTACATATTTATTAAATAAATTATTTACTTTTAGACAAGAATCAAAAACCTACGAAACTACAGGAATTGTGAGTACTTGGAAGTTTTACAGCTTAGTGGATGATGTGTTTAAAAGTTTATCAGGACATACATCTAACACACCCGGATTCAAAACGTCCGTATATCTTACCAATTAATAAAAAACATTATAAGACTAAACTTGATTTTTTAGTGAAAAAAGAGTAATGACACCTGCAAGTAATGCCAGTAGCATATCCGATTCCTCAGTGTGGAAAAATTCAATGTCCGAGCCAGAGTTTAGTAATAACTCCCAACCTTTTTACAAGTAATTTTTAGTACCTAGTATTTTTTTTTTAATTTTTAAATTAAATTATTTATTTCAGAACAGAATATATGCAACCCCGTCATTATATCGAGCCCTCTTCACATGGAAACCCCACAAATCCTGCTGAGGTGCCAGCATTTATGAGTAATCCTCGCATGAATGAAAGCAATATGAACCCAATGACACCGACCGTTGCAAATGGTGGTGATGATGATTTTGTCGGGCGATTAAGTAAAATTAAAAAATGTGATGACTATGAAAAACTGGTGGATATTGTTAAAAATATTGTTGACAATTATAAAACTGGCCAGCCAGACAAAGTTGACTCGTTTACAGATTTTTTAAAATCATATTTACGAAAGTGGCCCGATCGAATGCAAGACGAGGCAATTAATCACATAACAAATTATATCATTGTCAAGAATATGGAGCATACAATAAGTAGCACAGCTGCTAATAGACAATAAGAACAAATACAGTAAATTAAATATGTAATATTAAGTTTATAGGAACAAAAAAAACTATAATTAATTTTTATTGTAAGATCTAAAGCATAAGTAAGAATGTACTTAAATTTAAATATATACTTTATTTAATAGACTAAACTGATATTGTTTTTGATTTGCTTTTTAAATAAGAACACCAAACAAATTGAAAATAGATTTCATTGTATTACTTCATATACATACATATATAAAATTAAAACAATTTTCTCTTATTTTTTGATAATGTACGTAAAATTTCCAATCCAATTATTTTGCTTATCTTAACTCTTTGGTTCAACTTCTTTTTTCAATTTATTGTTAGCCTCCCTTCATATATATTGCAATGATACATCTTTGTTTTTTATGCAATTAAAGAGCATCATTATATGCTTAGTTTAGGAGAAAACAATTTTGTCGCAAAACTTTCCTTTATTCTCAAATCAAGTGCATTTATAAAAACAAACATTGCACTCAGAATTTTGGAAAGGCAACGTGAAAGTTTTTCGAGAATTAGGCGTATACTAACGAAGTGTCGGGAAAAAAAATTAACGAGTCTAAATTTAGTAGAGTTTAGTAAAGCTGGAAGTTATACGGTCACATTTTTAGCCGATAGACCTGCAATCATCAGAGCAGCTTCCAATTCTAATGGCCAACATCAAACATCGATAAAAACCGGTTGTAAAATGAAGTTTGTCAACTGTAAAACAGGTTATTTAATGGCCTTTTCGATTGGCCGTCCAGAACTGTTCTGACCCCCATAAAATGACTGTTGTTACTCTAAACAGAACAGAAAACGATTCTGGATTTCATTTCAGAATCGAAAACAGAATCACTAATACACTAACGTAATTAAAATGTCAAAATCATCGCGTTGATTTGTTGTATAATTTCGACGTATTTATTGAATTTAAACTGCTTTTCTGATAACATATAACAAAAAGAACCAAGTTAATTATTATTGATACAAGAAAATGTGTATCTATATTCAAATCAAGTGTTTCGGAAATTCTTTTTAGCAGGTGTGATTTTTTTTTTTTTAATTTAATTTTCACAAACACAGTGATACATACAATTCAGAATCAGTCAAATTGTTTCCGGGTGTTTTATTGGAGGAACGTGTTCCGGACGGCCAATCGAAAAGGCCACAAGTATTTGACAACAAAACAAATTCAGAAAAACACCACTTGACATGTAGAACAGAAATTTGTCTCCCAATTTTGTAAAAAAAACTCATGTGGAAGTTGAGGTGTTTGTTTTTATGAACGGATTTGTAATTAACGTGGTTATCGTTTAGTAACACAAATCAATTTATTTTTGATTTAGATCTGTCAAAAAACTGATTTTGACAATATTTGCCTTCGATGGTCCAAATAAATTGATTTATTTTTTATTTTAAATCTATTTTGCAGATCTGGATTTTTCGGCAGATTTACACCTCTTTTACTAATACCATAACTCCATCAGAACAATTGACAGCCGTCGTTTTGACAAGATTTTGTTTTCAGTAATTATGTGAATAGTGAAATAAGGCTGTGAAAACATACATACATTTTAAAAAACATAATAGCAATTATGTATTAACAACTGTGTAATCCTCCAAATTAATTTCAGCATTAATTTTTAAACATTGAGATCGCTTCGTGTTACAAAACTTGAATAAATAAACAATTTTCAAATCATTTGCCATCAGATACCTTCTGGTTCCACAGACACGATTATACACAAATACCGTGATAAAAAAAATTAATTTGAAATCGTATACCATTCGCGAGGAAAAAAAAAACAATTTCCGATCAAAATCTGAAATTACCAAAAGAAAACCACATTAGTTAGCGTCTGTCAATAACGGTAATTTTTAAGACAATGGACCCTATTACGATTATCAATTTGATTATTGATGAAATTTGGTTTTAAAACCTCGACTTATTTAAAAACTGAGATAAAGAGAGGCTAACAGTAAAGTGAAAAGCAGTTGAATATATACACATGAGGGGCAGTGATTTACATATAATTATAGACGGGGCAAAACAATCATCCTTTGTTTTAAGATTGTACAATGTGCATACCAGGATCATTAAAACTGCTTCCAATCAGTGGGCTTTCATTAGTAAATTCGGAATATAATGCGAAGGCGAAAATGGACTTTTTGAATTATTCAACGGGTATGGTTTGTTTCGTTTTTTTCATCTCGTTTTTGTATTATTTCGTTTTAGTCGTTTCGCATTTCGTTTATTTAGTATTTTAATCAAAATAATTTTCAATTACTTTGTTTAAAAAAAAAAATCATTAGGTATTTTACTTAGTTTTTTTAAAGTCAATTCCGCCTTTTATTATTTAGTTTTTCGATTATTTCATTTTTTGTTCATTTCGATTACTTCGCCAACGCGTGTTTCGTCTTTATTTATTATTATTTTTTTTTTTAGTGTAAGGATTAAAGTTCACTCAAACTGTCCGTAAGGAGGGGCATGCTGCCCCCCTGCAACCCCCCTGCTTGGGCCAATTATAGGATTTATGGTGGGGTCGAATTTGGGTGTATGCAAAGTTTTTTTGTGTAACATTATTTATCAAAATACAAATCGGGCTAAGCGGTATTGACCGGGATTTTTAAAAGTGAGATTATAATAATTCGGGATTTTAAATATTTTATTTAAATAAAATAATTCCTTCATTATACAAAAACACTTTACCAAACCTTAAAAAAGTAACTAATGTACATAATTGTAATAAAGTCTTATATTAGACGCCCCTGATCTGACAATAGATTCTAATAACAAACAAAATTCGAAATAAACCTTTGGCGAGATAACATTCACCTAAATAACTCGCCGCACTTTTAACGGAAATGCAAAACAAGTAAGAAATACGAAGTGATCGTAGGGCGAAATGATTGAAAAACAAAATGATACATAAACGAATTTATTATAAACGAAGTAAACAGAAATCGATGTAAGAATGGGGGAAACAACGAAATGCGAAGTGAAAAAAACGAAACCCTTATTCAACTCATTTAAAACTTTAATTTTAATGAAATGATTAAATTTCTTTCTTTGCTGAAATTAATTTATTTTAGTAAAATGAGAGGACAAGAATACGAATCTTCAAAATTCGAATAAGCTTAAGGGTCAGTTGTATTAACGTGGTTCAAATATTTGATCCTTGTAGAACTGAAAGTCGTTTATATAAACACCATGGCTTTCGATTATGGAAATCCGGAAGTTATACTCCCAATAGAACAGGGGTTTGCTATTTAATCCCGCGTCAAATAATCCCGCGTAACTAAATCCCGCGTAACGAAATCCCTCGCAACGAAATCCTGCCGATTTACTACCTTTCTTGATAGAAAGCGACGGCGCTGTATTAAATTTTCATTCTCCATACAATTTTGTTATTCTGGCCAATCAAATCAAAACTCCTCCCCTTTCGCATTTTTAGAAGACGGCTCTTTTTCAGAATTTTACTACTTTTAGTTTTAGTCACTCGAAAGAGTTAGAATCACGGAGATCGATGGAAAAAAATGTATAAAATGAGGATTGATTCCGGAAATTCTTCAGTTCTTTTTAGAACCCGGTAGAGGCAAGACCTCAGTAAGAGATAAAAAATAGATTTCAAATGGCCGGTGGGTGGTTGGTCGGCTGGTAGGTATGGTGGGTGGTTGGTAGGTAGGTATGGTTTATGGGCGGTGGGTATGGTGGGTGGGCGGATTACGTCCACTGCTGCAAAGTTACTTTTGCCCAAAAATGTTTTATTGGACGGAGAATTTGATTGTTTCTGTAAAAAAAAATTCGTCGTCTAATAACAGTAGTTCAGCAGGTCAATTAGCCGATTTTTTTGCCCTAGATGGAGGTCTAGGACAACTTTTCTTACAAAGTTCTTTTCAAAACTTTAAATTTATTTCGAAAAAAAAGTTTATCTTTAAACTCAATTTGCGGGCAAGCTAAGCGTCCTAGAGGCATGGAAGTTTAAACACTTTGAACTCTGTTTGCGGCCAAACGCCTTATCCTAGCGACTTAAAAATTGCATATTCGTGATCTATTGAGTATCGACTTTTAATCGGCCAATCTTTAAACTCGATTTGCGACCAAACTACGCGTCCTAAAGCCTTGAAAATTAACACTTATTCTCTTTAAGCTCGAAATAAATTTTTTTCTGCAAAAAGCACAACACGTAAGGGGGGGCATGATGCCCCCCTGCAACCTCCTGCCTGGGCGAATTATAGGATTTGGGGTGGGGTTCATTTTGGGTGTATGCAAAGCTTTTTGGAATTAAACATTTTTTTGGACTTAAAGAAACTACATGAGTGTTCACCGATCAGTTTTTAAAATCGACATATTTTTTTAAAAACTCGATTTGCGGCTAACTAAACATCCTTGTTAGTCAGAACTGTGTGAAATCATTTTATTCATCTTTGTGATTATTTGGTCGTCCTAAAACGGATGGATTGAGATACGTAAATGTAAAGTTGGTAAAAAAGTACCTTTTTCCATAACTTTACGAAAAATATTTTTTCGTAGTCCAACAATAATACACAACAATTATTGATAATTCACAAAAAAAACACGGCGCAATTACTTTTGCTTAAATACTTCTGTATTCGACGAGGAATTTCATTCGCTCTATAAAAAAATTCGTCGTCTAATAAAAGTATTTAAGCAGGCCAATTGGCAAATTTTTTTCCCTAGATGGAGGTCTAGGGCACCTTTTCATAAAACGATCTTTTCAGAACTTTAAATTTTCTTCAAAGTGATATAATTATTTAAAAGAAATCGAAAAAAAAGTTGGTAAGAAAAGTTTTTTTCCAAAACTTTAAAAAAATATATTTCTAATACTTAAAATATATATTTATTTTTCAAAAGTACCAAATAGTATTTTCCAAAAGTATTGGAAATCCCGTCTAATAGTAGTGAAAAATCTCAATATATATCTGTACGTGTGTAATTCCAAAAAATTCAATTTAAATCGGCGGGATTTAATTACGACGGATTTCGTGGCGCGGGATTAAATTACGTTCCCTATAACAGAAGGAAACACGATTTTGAGACCTCAGCAATATCATTTATATCACAAGGATTGCTGATTTTGCTTTCAAATACTGAGGACAAAAATATGGTAATCTCTTCGCTCTTTGACGGATCGAAATTGTGACAACTCATTCTAGGTTCGTTCGTTGAAATTTACCTAGGGTCGACCTAAGTTTTGTTGCTAACCCCAAAAGTTTAAAAAAAAAAACTGGGTTCTTGGGTTCTCAAAAAACACTCGGGGGGCCATTAATTTTATGTTGCAGAAAAGCAAGTTGTCATTTAATAATTAAATATGTTAAATAAGGTTCTTAGTACATTTATTTTGGTTCTACGCACAATCCACAACTTCAAAGGTTTCCATTTTGCATGTCTGTGTCCGAAAATTAATTTGAGTATTCTTTTATTTCCATTTTGAAAATAACAAATCAAATCAGATCTCATGTGACTTTGACGTTTATTCATTTACCTCAACTTACCCCAGCTAAAAAACCTAGATCTACTTTAGGGCGAGTTGTGGGCGACCCTAGGTTTAAAAAAAAACAGAATTTGATTATCAGGGTGACATCAGGTTTTTCAAAAAATCGCTTTAGGGCGACCTAGTGCTGAACGAACAAACATTGTAACTAGATTTTTTTGTTTTTGTTTAATAAATCTAATAACATCACAGAAAACTAGCTTATAGCGAGTTTCATTCAAGAAAAGATCTGCTCTTTCTGACAAAAGATTTCATCTATTTGAATTTTGAGAGTTTCATTCCAACAAAAACAGCAAATCTAGATCAGATCTCAACACGAAAGATCTGATATTTGGCGGGTAGGCAGATTTGATCTGAATGCACGCATACACGTAAAACGTTTTTTCTGTCAAACATCAAATGGAAACTATTTTGTTATTAATTTATTGTGAAATTGTGCCAGTCCTAAAAAATTAAACTAAAAATAAACAAGTAATAGACGAAGAAGTTAAAAATTTAAATTTTATAAATTTAGTGGAGTTTTTTGTTGCTTTGGCTTCATCTTCCTCATCATCTGATGATGAAGATATGTTTTTTTTTCAGAAATGTGTGCGTCAGTCATTCAGCATTGGACTCGTTCGGTGCAATGCCGATAGGCTAGCCAAGAAACCTTAGTAGCGGGTTTGTTTTCGAACGATCCAGGGGCCAATTTCACAAATCATACATAACATACATTGTATGATTTTGACGGCACTGATACATCAATTCTGTTTAATGGAATTGTTGTATGATTCACTGTCATACATACAAAAATTGAATGGAATATTTCCAGTGATCTTCTGTTTCACAGAATTGTTGTACGAATTGTATGACTAGAATGTATGTCATCTTTTCATACATTTAATACAATAGAAAAAATTGGTGTCGCTCGCTGGCGCAGTTGTGTTTATACATATATATCTTGATTTGAAGTGGTTATTATTGTTGTTCGAGTTCTGCAGTTAAAATAAGAAATTTCAACATCATGCAATCAAATAAAAGAAAATATACCAAAGTAAGTTTTTCCACTTCTTTTATAAATTAGCAGCGGTCCTTTCCGGCTAAATTTTTATTTAAATAACTAATTTGTTTGTGTAATAGAAAAATGGTTAAATCCTCTTGAAAATTGCATTAACCATTTTCCTTTTAATTATTAGAAAATTCCTTTCAAATTGTTATTGAACTTTGAATGTTTGAGGCAAATTAATGCTTGTCCTCGTCCACAAGAAACGGCTGCACCTAGAAGAATGGTTTATGCCTTTCTAGATTCCCTATAGGATCCTCTTGAAAATTGCGTCAAACATTTTTCATTTTAATTGTTAGAAAAAAAAATTACACCCAAGTGGTCATTGAACCTTGACTGTTTGGTGCAAATTCAAAAAAAACATGAACAAAATTCCGCGTCCACAAGAAACGACTACACCTAGAAGAATGGTTAATACCTTTTTAGATTCCTTATAGATCCTCTTGAAAATCTGCAAATTGTTATTGTTTGTGGATTAATGGATTTTAATCTCTGGTGACATCATAAGACAAAAAAGAAGTGTCGTTCTTTAAAATGTCATATTTCATTTGACAGTTGTCAATCAAACGTCAAATCATACATTTTCATGGAAGGTATAAACGAATCATACACTACCTTCCAATGGTATCTGTGAAACAGACATTTTGATGTAATGTATGATAATCGATTTGGTGTTTGATGTATGAAATGTATGTAGTGTATGATCTGTGAAATTGGCCCCTGGTCTATCATGGGCGCTAAACAAGATAGTGTCGTCCGCATAGAGTATTGATTTGGAACAATTTATTTCACATGGAAAGTCAGATAAATATACATTGAACAGGAAAGGGCCCAAAATTGAGCCCTGTGGAACTCCCGATAATATGGGTATGTACTCAGAGTGTTCGTTTTCGAAAAAAGACCGAGAGACTTCGGTCGGACAGGAAGCTGAGTATTATTTATCTGTGCTGTGGTGGAATGTTGAGTTGACCTAGTTTGTAGAAGAGCCCTGCGTGCCAAACAGAGTCGAAAGCCTTAGATCTAATGCACAGGCAACTGTACATCGTTTTTCTCGTAGATTTTTTAGGTTTTGATTTTGCAAGTAAAGTAGTGCATGCTCTGTTGAGGCCTTTCAACAACCTCAAAGTTGTTAGCAAATCAGTATTTACGTGTGGAAGGGGACATATTTTCTATGCCCCGAACCATACCACGTATGTAGTGTCTTTTCATGCTTCCAATTTCCAGTGTCAAATATGACAGCTGGATGTCAATCTTCTCGTGAATAAAAATATAATTTTAATTCAAATCATTTCTTTTAAGTGCAAATTATTTAACAAATTAATCACTTAAAATAATAAATTTTAAGCAAAATGTCCTTACTACCTCCATCTACAAAACGTGAGCCATCAAATAAATCTACATTTTTTGAGAATCAAGAGCTAGATGAAATGGCAAAGCATTTTATTGGTAACTTCCAAAGGTACAAAAATCTCATTTTTCAGAGAAAGAAAAAAGAAACAATTTATAAAATTGTTTTTCTAGATTCAGAGAAAATATTATAATACCACGAAATCTAGGGCCAGTTCAAATCAAAAGTGACCAAGAAAAGCTAGTCGAATCAACACTTGAAAGCTGTGGATTCAAATCAGTAATGGCATGTGTTATGGGTATGAATTGGGTGCTGCCGGTATGGTTTGATTTTTTTTTAAAGTTGTTTATATTTGTTTTAAGGATACGGATTGGGTGCCGCCATTGGACTGTTTAGTGCATCAGTTAATCCAAATATAGCCGACCCATTGGCGAATGAAAAACAACAGACTGCCAGACAGATTTTTAAAGAAATGCGCACAACCACACATTCGTATGCAAAGAATTTTGCTATGATTGGAGCTGTGTTTTCAGCGGTAGAATGTACAATTGAATCGGTAAAAATGAAGTTATTACTTAAATCTTTTGTGTTCCTTGAAAATAATACCTTGAATTTATTCAGTGTCGAGGAAAAACTGATTGGAAGAATGGCACTTATGCTGGTGGAGTTACTGGAGGCATAATAGGACTAAGGGCCGGAGTTAAAGCTGGTGTTTTAGGTGCCCTTGGCTTTGCAGCGTTCTCAACTGCCATTGATTATTACATGCATCAAAGATAAAACGAAAACTTAACTATTTAATAAATAATTATTATTAATAAAAAAAAATTGGCTTTAAGGAGTATTTTAAGATGTGTAAGAGTTTTTTTAATCTTTAATCTTTGGGAGAAAAAATGATTTAATCAATTCCATAAGTAAATGGGGACTTTTATCAAAAAATGATTCTCAATGTCATCTACATATTTGGGTTGTCAGTTTTCGAAATTATTGTCGATTTCGTTTCAATAATTAGGATTCGCTACTAAAACCAATACTTTTTTGCTTTGAAACGAACGATTACGGACCGAATCTCTTTTTGGGACTGTGAATGTTGCTTTGCAGCTCTAAAAAAAAACAAATCTTCAATTCGTTAATACATCATTATTTCGTTTTAATTTCCCGATTCCGACGCGGGGGAGTTCCTAAACCCACTTTCACTTTTTTAATATTTGTTTCCAAGAAGTTTTTAACAATTTTTTTTATTTTTTAATATATTAATTTACTTTTTCTGTACACTGCAACACAATAAAAATTAATTCACAACACAACAATTGAGAAACTTCAAAACAGATATTGTAGTGTGTGTAAGAATCTGTGCACAAATCCGTTTTGAATCCGTCTCCAAAAAAAGATTCAATACGGATCTGTTTTTCCAGAAAAAAATGGTTTTAATTTGAAACGAATTTGATTTTCAGAAAAAATTGACGGCGGATCGACGGTAGATCGATGTTTCTATTGAAACGAAATCGACATAAATGAGTGAAAATATATATGGTAATTGATTGTGAATAAAAAGTGATTTTAATTCTTATATAGTTTTTTTATGGATAAGACAAAAAAAATATAAGGCCCTATCGGAAATCTCCCAGGCAATTTCGTTTCACCTTGAAATATGTCCTGCGATCTTGAATCTCTGAAGGAATAAATTTCCTTCCAACAAAACACAATTGTGGTTATCGTGAATAAAAAATTCCCTAGAAATTTTTCTCTAATTCGAATCTTGGGAACGTGAAATTTATTGGTATCTCGAATAAGATTTGCCGGGAGTTTTACTGCCATTTCATACGATTTTTTGTTCGAGGGAAATTTATTCCGTGCGAGATTCAAATTCGCAGGACAAATTTCGAGCGGGTAAAATATTCCGCGGAAACGAAATTCGCTGTGAGATTTCCGAAAGGGCGCATTATATTCTCTCGAAATTTTCCTGCGAACCTGAATCCCTCACGCAATTAATTTCCTTCGAACAAAACATCGTATGAAATGACTCCGTGCGGAATTTTATTCAATATACCAATTACCAATAAATTCCGAGGGAAACTGTTGAGGATCATTCACATTACCTCACATCGTTCGAACGAAAGAAACATTCATGTCTATCATGAATTCGCAATTCGAAGCGCAAATTAGTTCCGAATCCAGAAAAATTCCACACAAATTGCCATTACAAACCGATTCTGCAATAACTTTTCTCGCAATTCGTAAAACTTTCCGATTACGATGAAATTCGTGACAGGGCCGATTGCCAGCGAAATTTCACGATAACCCTTATACAATGGGAGTGAAGTGAGAAGCACATCCATAAGTTAAACAAAAATCGGAAAAAGCTTTGATGATCTAAAAGATGTCTATGAAAGAATATTTTTAATTCCAATTATACGTAAAATATATCATAAGCTTTATTTGACATTATCACAAATTACATCGACTTAATTTTAATTATTTTTTGGAAATAAAATATTTTTATTTATATATATGTATATGTATAATCAAATAGAAGAGCATTCTTCATCTACATAAATGCTCTTCATCGTAATTTTGAATTTAGATGCATTTCCATATCCCTACTGTCCTTGTGTCATCTTATTATTTTTAGTTGAAAGCATACAACAGTAAGAGAATAGTGCAAATTCCAATGACCACTCCCAATATCATTGAATCACGACGTTTTTTTATGTTTATTCTCTGAACCAAGCTATGAGGCAAAAAATTCAAAAAAAAAATATATATATATAAAAGTTCTGCAGGACACTTATGAATGGCCTACCTAGAAATCAAAGGGAATCGATTTGATATATCATTGAATCTAGTCTGAAGACGTTTGAATGACTGCCTTTGTGAGAGAAGGTGTTCCTTTGTTTCCATAGCGATGCTTATCTGATCGTTTATCAAAGAGTTCGAACTAAGATCGCCAATTATTTCAATTTCTACTCTAACACTATATATGAAGCTCACCTGTTGATGTGACTACTTTCCTTCAAGTACATATCTCTTCTGCTGAGCCCAGAACTAGAAGGACTATTAAGATTTGTCGAGAGCCCAGATCCACGCAAAAGCTCCTCTCGTTCCATACGTGTAGTGTGATTGGCGCATATTTTATTGAACTCTTGTCGGTAACCTTGCAAAATCTCTCGGTGACGTTGGAGAGTGTGTATTGCAGCTGCCCCTGAGGTCGGAACTTCAGACATGTTTTCATTAAGTGATGACAACTAAATCGGAGGATTGGTGAATCATCAGTAAATTTTAGCATGAGAAATATTTTGAAATCAAACCTTGTCTAACATTTGGGCAATCTCCTCTGATAGTGAGTCAAAGACATGTTCGCCTAGTAACGGTGATGTGTCTGCTGAACTGTGACTTCCCGAACTTGATGATCCTGCTCCAATTTTGCTAAATGCAACAAGCTTCAAATCGATTTCATTCTCTAGATGTCTGGCTTGTTTACGGAGTGCTAGAGCGATGCAAACACTATAATTAGTAAGTTCAATATTTTATTTGTTGTTTCTTACCATCATAATTTAAGCTACTCATTTTATTAAGAAAAATAAAAACAAAAAACTTTCGAAGATGTTGATTTGTCGCTTTCGGTTGAAATTTAATTTGACATAAATGACAAATGTCATCAATCTATCTATTGGAATTCTTTATTTGTTTAATTTTCCATTTTGAAAAATTTATAAAACCTTAAAGTTTCGTCTTGCGAATATCTGATTGCATACAAATTTTTAAAGCACAAATTATATGTATTAATTGGACAATGGTTTTTATTATAAATAAATTATTTATTGAACAACAGACAACATGATATTTTGAAAAAATATTGGAAAATAACTTATTCCAGTCAACATGAATTCAGATTTTAAGTCGGAAACAAATTTAACCGAGGCGATATAATTAAGTCGGTTCAATAGGCGTGTTTTTTTCTAAGACCCGGGGAAATTGGACAAAAAAAACGTGAGTAGGATTAACAATTTGTATACTAAATCCAACAACAACTAATCCCCGGGGGTGCTTAGCTTAAACCCAGAGAATTCTCGGGGCTTAGCTATTGGAGAGGATAAGAACTGTGCTACCAAAAACTTTTTCACTAAATTATCGATCAAATGTATAGAAACTTCAAAACTGACATTTTGACATGTCAAATAATTATCAATTTTTGGTTTGGTTGAGCTTTTGGTCTAATGGCGTTTTTATTTGGCAATCGGGAATTGTTCTCCGATCCGGGATCCCAACTGAACACTTTTGTAAGATTCTGAATTTTAATGAGATTGTATAATTGTGTAGGTGAGAATATTCAAATTAAAAAAAAATGTTTGTTGCACAATTATGATACAAAAAATGACAACAGACGAGTTTGACTTTCAAGTATATGAATGTGTGAGTGCTTCAGTTTCTCTTCTTTTCAGAATTAGAACTGTCATTTTTTCCCAAGTGAACGCTTCAGGAGAGTCCGGAATGCTTCCGGATTGCCAACCTAACCTAACCTACCTTTTATTACACATTCCACAACACAACACCAAATCAATTTTAACACTTTCAGCTTTTGTATTGCCTGTATGGTGTCGTAGATTTTTTCCACCTCGCCATGAGCACAACCTTCTACAGCGATTTTCATTTTTGCGTTTATTTTTATTATATGTATATTAAAACCTGAGTGTGAAATTATTATTAAATAAAAAAGTATTTCCTGAAGTTGATATTCGTTCAATTAACAAGAATTGAATGAACTACAAAACAAAGGTTTCTTTGAGAAAATTGTTTTCGGACGCGCTTTGTTGTACACAGGAGCACCCAAATACAGATTCTCTACTACATCCTAGGCATACTTCAATCTTCTTGATCGTCGTCCACTCTTACTCAGACCTATATTCCTAATGACATAGGAACTGAGCGTCCCGTCCCGAATAAGCAACTCGCCAACTAATATCATGTCACCAGTGACCGACGAATGGGGTAGTTTTCAAGTAGTTGAATTCTATGTACCACTGTATTTGTGAAAATTAAAATTAAAAGAAGATCACAATTAACTTGGTTCTTTTTATGTTATTTTAATAGAAAAGTAGTTTAAATTCAATAAATATATCGAAATTACACAAAACAAATCCACCCGATAATTTTTAGAAGGATGAGGCAAACAGTGATGTTTGTTTTTTTCTTGCATTACAGCTGTTCTTCAAATGTCATCTTGCAAATTAATAGTGCTGCCAAGTATTTCACTAAGCCCCTTGGTCGTTTTTTTCAACCAATTCCCCCGGGGATTGCAAAAAAACGCACCTAATGTATATAGATACTAATAGTACAATTATGACGACGAAATTCATCCAGCCTGCAATAAGGTCCACTACTCATCATGAGTTCCACTCACTACCAAATCGGAGGTTAGGTAGTGTTGGTGTGTTATGAAAATGCGTATGAAGAGAAATAGCGTGATAATAGATTGCTGAGAGAAATATATACAAAATTTAATATAAGTATAATATAAGAGAAAAGCAAAACAATTTATTTCATAGGTTTTTTTGTTTTTTGGATTTTTTTGTTGAGTAGGAGCTGGTTGTGTGTGTGTTTTTTATTCTACGGGCAGATAGAATGAGAATTGTTTGATGGCTGTAGGGAATATTTAAATATTCAGGTATACAATTATGTGCAACGTTCACTACTCAATAAAATAAACTTTTTTACCAAATGAACAAACATGATAATAATTTAACAGTTAAAATTTGAGATTACTGTTAATCGTTGTGGAAAAAAAAATTGTTCTTGCGACAAAATTTTTTTAAATTTATATTAATATTTTTTTTTTGATTTTGAAAAAAAAGTTAATGTTTTTGGAAATTCAGATTTGATAAGTAATTTCGTAAAAAATCGAGTTGACGAATTTTCGAATACGAATTGGGTATTAATAGGTATTATATATTTTTTAAGTCGTTTTTTACTTTTTTTTTTAAATGAGTATTCAATAATATATATATATATATTTGAAAATATTATTTAAAAAAATCTTCAAAATATTTAATATTGCAAAATATTGTTTTTTTTTTCAAAATCCAAAAAATAAAATATAATTTAATGACAATTTTTTTTTCTTGGAGCCGTTTTTGAGAAATAAATTTTTGTCTTAACGGTTTTTAACATTTGTATGGGAGTTACCGTTGTTTTTTAGAAAAATAGTTTTTTTTAACTATTCAAGATAATGCCAAAAAACTACTAAATACGAAGTTTCGAAAAAATCTATTAAGTCGTTTTCGAAATTTTGAATTTTCAAAAAAAAAATTAATTTCTAAAAAAATTGTTTTTTGAAAAATGTTGGTATACAATAGTGTTAAAATTTTCTAGGAGCTTCTGCGTAAAAAAATTTAAAAAAAATCAGATTAACCGTTTCCGAGAAAATCGAAAACAAAAAAAATGGTAGTAGAGGTACTAAAAAAACAATTTTTTCCAAAAAAAAATTATTATAAGGTACCCTTTCCCTTCATTAATGAACTCATTTTTTTTTTAAATCGTTGGAGCCGTTTTTGAGAAAAACAAGATTTTTGTTTTTGGCCAAAAAAAAATGTATGGGAGCTACTGTTATTTGTCGTCTTAAAAACAAATTAAGACAACGTTTGGGCATATTACCGAAAAAACAATATGTACCAAGTTTGAAGCAAATCTATCAAAGCGTTTAGGCTGTAGACTCGAGGACAGACAGACAGACAGACAGACAGACAGAATGACAGACAGACGGAATTAGGGGACACACTTTTTTGTGTTCTCTATGATCATAATGTCATGTTTATTATTATTATTATTATGTCATGTTTGATTGTTAGAAAAAAAAAACATTTTTTTTACGAATACATAACTTGTCTTATAGTACGAGTACCTATAATCGCAAGTAAAAAATTATCAAAAAGTAATTCATTAATGAATTTTTATAAAAATTGTTGGAACCGTTTTTGAGAAAAATAATATCTACATTTTGTTCAAAAAGAAAAGTTTGGCAGGTAGGTACCGTCATTTTACGTCTTAAAAAATGAAAAAAAAACTGGGGGCATATTTATGAAAAACAAGTTTAGGCTGTAGACTAGATGACAGACAGCCTGAGCGACGGAATTACCGGACCATTTTTTTTCGTTTCGCTATCTCGTAATGCCTAGTTTGATCAAAATCTCGAGTTCGATTTTTTTAGGTATATAATATCGCTAGTAAGAATATATAAAAAAAAAATATTCTGTACTATAGGTACCTACATACATACTTTATTTCCAAATAAATCTGTCTGTGGAGCAAAAAAAAAAAATTATTCCCAATAGATATTATTTGAAAAAAAAGTACCTATGTACATACATTATTGTATGTAGGTGGGTATTTGGGTACATAGGTATATACCTGTCTAAGCAAAACATATTGAAATATCTCAACATCGCTACATCTTTTGGAAAAAGTTTCATCTATTAATGTAAGAAGTAAGAATTAATAAAACTGTATTAATTGATTTTTTTAATAAATCACTCTTTGGTTGTAGCGCGGCAGAATTCTAAGATAGTTAAGGGATATGACTGATCCGTTTGTCATTCAAGATACAACTTTTATCTATCCGCCTATATTTGGCGACTTTTATTGAAGATCGACAATCGATTCGTTTCGATTTCCACAAGAAAACTTACCACGAAAAGAAGAAAAGGAGTTATTGCTTCAAGTGCAAACATTGTTCGAGAAAATTTATATCTTGTACTGTACGAGACAATTATCAAAAAGATCATGATTTAAATGAAACTAATGCGGAGCAGCAATGGAAAAAGGTACATTTTTTAACCACAATTAGAAATCTCTATAAATTTTTAACTATTTCAGCTTTCCAAATGAACTGAAATTAAAATCTCATGATTTCAATGCACACAGAATTATCTAAGATCGAATGTGTCATCCTTGCGGCAAGACTTTTCTCCGGAGCACGGCACTAGATCGACACCAATGCCCAAATGCATAAATCTGAAGGTACAATATGAAATATCTGCATCACATTCGGAAGATACAAAATCCCTAGGAATTTCAAGAAAGTCGAAGAAAACGCAACAAAATTTAATTAATTTGTGTTTTTCATAGTTGAATTTTATTTTATAATAACATGTATATTAATAAACTCTCAGCAACTGCATACCAAAATTTCGAAAAAAAAATTGGCTTTGGCTCCGAAAGTTCTTCTTGAGAATCCCGGCCATCTCTTCAGTTCGTCTAGAAGCTATTACACAAATTTTAATTATTAATTGATTGAAACTGATTATATTCTTATCAAATAAATTATTATTGCAGATATTTTTCAAACAAATTTTAGGTAATTCATCACTTTTGTAGTTTGCAATTATTTTGATATTAGGAGTATTCACGATCCGGTGCAACTGGTCTAGTATCATTGTAAAAATGCAAAAGTGCAACTTGTTTTTGCACCACAACAACAATTTACACTGACTAAGATTTTACAACACTTTTGCACTTTTGCTATACCCTACCCTTATTGCAACAGAAAAGTACAATGGTGCAAAATTTGCCTGGTGTAGTTGACAGTTTGGCAGCTGCTATTTTCTGTCAGAAATGTTTGCCTTCAAACATATTTTTCATTTTTACTCCAGAGTTGCAATAGAATAGAAAAGGTGCATTCACGATTTACAGAAAAAAATAAAATTTCGCAATTTTACACCTTTTTGTTGCATTGGATCGTGAATACCCCGATTATGTTTGTTTTGACAAATCAGCTGGCCGCCACACTAAAAAATTCACCTTCCGGTGATGAGTTTTCTTGTGAGGTTTCTTACCAGGGTTTCAACAGAATACGAAATTGTGACCGCCTCATAAGAAACCTCACAAAAAAATTGTGACCTGTGAGCATCACAACGGCAGAATAGGGCTGTTAAATAGGCTATATCCTACCGACATCTGAACGCTCCCAATGAGAACAGTCATTTACTACGTTTATATAGAGAATTGAATCGTTATTGAATCAGGATTTAGGTCTTTGTATACTTGAATCGGATTAAAATAGGATTACTCGATCCGATCCCACTAGAAGAGCTGAATCGAATTGAAAATGTATTTATATGCCTGAATCGAGCAATTGAGGAATCGAATTCACATCCGATTCTTTGTGTGTGTGTGCACCAATAGTGTTTTTTTGTCCATAATCGCCGACCGAAGTCCATTGTTAATATCGAAGAATGAGCTCCAGCTCATCTTCGATTCATTAAAGAAAAAGAAGTCAGCAGGAGTCGATGGTATATCCAACGTTATACTACGACATTTGCCTCAAGAAGCAGTTGACATTTATACCACACTGTTTAACAACGCGCTGAATAATGCATATTATCCAGTGCGGTGGAAGACAGCTGTGGTGCATCCTCTCCCAAAAAAGGGAAAGGACAACTCCAATCCGGCGAATCTCCGGTCGATAAGTCTTCTTCCGAGTATCAGCAAAATATTTGAAAAGGATATTAATAGAGCCCTGTTCAAGTGGGCGGAGGACAAAAATATCATCCCGCATTATCAGTTCGGTTTTAAGGTGGACATGACACAATTCATGCCGCGTCTAAACTAGTTTCTGATATCCAATGGAACAAAACTAAAAAACGGTGTACGGGTGCCTGTCTGGTTGATTTGGAGAAGGCCTTCGACACCGTATGGTTAGAAGGTCTCTATCTAAAGCTAACCAGACTAGGTATAAGTAAACCTCTATTGTAAATGCTTTATGACATGCTAAATAGTAGAAAGTTTGTTGTCAAGAGTGGAAATGAAGTTCTGGAAGTTGAAAATCAACTTCCAGAAATCAGAAACTATTTTGTTTAAGACTCCGTTGTCTAGCGCCTCAAGGGATATGAGAAAGAACTGGCGCAAGCTGGTGATCGTAGGGCCACATGGACATCCACTGGCGAGTAAAAGTGTAGTAAAGTACCTTGGCATTTGGTTCGATCAGTACTTGTATTTCGACAGACATATAGGTGCTGCTCTGGCCAAGGCTAGGGGAGCATTTGCCCTGACAAAACGATTGTTTTATAGCAGTCGTCTTGACAGCAGGGTGAAGGTAATTTGCTACATGGCCCTCATCAGGCCGGTATGGTTCAACGTTGCCCCATCTCCAATGGAAAAGATTCGGGTGTTTGAGAGGCAATGTCTTAGACGTTGCCTTGGATTACACAGAACACCAGAGTCGGAGTACACAAGATATTATTCCAACCAGGTTCTATACAACGGAGCCAACATAAACAGAATAGATAATTTTTTGTTTAAGCCGATTCGGGGTCACGTTGCAAGAGCGATGTCCTCAACTAACAGCTTAATTTTTGGGGCTTATTACCTCAACAACGAATATTTTGAGAGTGCGCGGTTAAGTGTCCCTCCCGAGGCATTCCTCTATTTAGACAGTCGAGGGCTGATACAGGATAGAATGGCGGTTCCACTTATCTACCACGTCAGCCGTAAAACTGTAGATAGGCGACTCCTGTATGGTCGAGACGTCATCGCTCAAGGTGGGGATGAGCGCCTTCGGTTTAGTAGGACTGTGTCCAATCGGGACCTAAGGGATAGGGCGAAACAGGAGAACCAGTTCTGGTGGCTCTCTGAACAGCATCGTGATATTTAAAGTCGATTAAGATATGTCTTGGCCGACTTACATACATTTAGGGTAATTAGGTATAGGGAACAGTCGGGGTGGCACCAAAAAAAAAATTAAAAATATATATGTATGCGGAGGCATATGTGCATATACCTGCGTAACTGTACATGTATGTACGTACGTAGATATATGTATGTATGTACATGTATGTGTGGGGTGAATGTAGGTGTGTGTCTGCATGCGTATGCAAAATATAAACAAAAAAAATTAAAAAAACGAAAAAAAAATGCTGCTGTGGCTGTTCTAGTTTTTAAGTAGTTTTAAGTGGTTTTGGGTATATTTAGGTATCTTAAGTAGTTTAAGTTATTTTAAGTTAGTATAAGTTAGTTGTATATAGTTTTAATTATTTTTAGTCTAGCTTTAGGTAGTTTATAAGAAAAAATTAAAAATATGATATGATGCCGAGTTTTCTTGGTAAAATAAAAGTAAAATAATTACAATTAATTCAAATAGATTTAAGGTCGAAAGACATTAGTATTAAGAGATATAGTTTAGTTTAGAGCGCCCGTAAAGAGCCAGTAAATTAGTTGTAAGTTATTGATAATTAGGCTAGTTTTAAACATTTTTGTTTAGCTTCAAGATAGTTATAGCTAAGATTAAATAAAAATGAATTAAATAATTTTTTTGTGTTCAGTGGGTTTCCGTTTTCTTTGTATTTTTTTCTGTTGCATATTTTTGTTGTTTATTCTGTAAACACAAATTGTCACTTCGATTCCATTTTAATTCAATCTTCCGATCCTATGAGGCCATCTACCTGAATCGAAATCTCAATTCGATTCGATTCCTTAATTCCCTCATATAAACGGGGTAATTGTTAGGTAAACAAATTTAAATTTATTAAAAATGGATATTAATGAATTAAAAAGGGAAAAACAAATTCGTAGACTCGTTTTGTCCCTCATGAAGATTCTTATAACAGGAGCTTATGATATAAAAATTTATTTTCCTTAACCAATTCATAGATTTTCTTCCATTTTTAAAATCATAAAACAAAAAATATTTTTTTTATGTCAATATGAGTAATGCCAAAAAATTATTATTTCAGATTTTTTTTGCTTTGCTGTTGTGGCTGCAATGAAACTTGGCAGCTAATTTAGAAATAGAGACATCGTGCAGCGAGCGCTGCATGCAGCCCTGGAATGTGATAACCATCATAAGAACCTGTGTAATTTATTTTCGCTGCATGTGAAAAAGCTGCACATCTGTTTGGGGCATTACAAATTTTGTAGTTTTGGGCAGAAGAGAGCGCTCTTGAGAGAATAAAATATTTCCCCTTCCTGAAAATTTTTGCCTAATAAATTTTTGTAGGCAGCAATTTGTGGGCAGAAAATTTACAGTTGTCAGATTGACGTTTGTTATAAATAAGAAAAACATCGCGTGGTTGTTGCGAGAAAAGATTTGTTGAACAAATAAATTAATTTATAACAAAAATATTGGTTTAAAGAGAAAAAAAGTGAATTAAGCAAACAAAAATACAAGAAAAACAAATGTGTTGACGTTTAAAAATTGACAGAAAATTGTGCTCAAGCTGTTCCAGACTTTCGGATTATATTTTTTATTGAGAGAATTTCATCCCCACTCTTCAAAATTTTATAAGCTGCCAATTTCTGCCCAAAAACAGTCTGGATCAGACGTATTAGTCTGCTTATTTGAAACTGAATTGTCAGCTACATTTCTGGCTGAACAGAATGGACGCGAGGCCAATGTAGCGGCACTTCAAAAAACGCTCAGTCAAATTGAAAATTCGTAGGAATTCAGGAAATTCAGTGAATACAGCGGGGAGAGTACGATAACTTTGGCGCCAAGATATAATAACGGTTTTTGGTAGAGGGGCTTAATACAAGCATTTTTTACTATGGTAGGGGGGGTCTATCTCCCCTCGTTTAGGCGGGAGGGGCAATTTTATGAAAATATACTTAAAATCTTTAAAAAAATATTAAAAAAGAACGGCAACACTTACAGTTATAAATTATACCTTTTTCAAAAGTCAGAACTCTACAATTTATAATTAATTTTAAATAAAGTTGTTTTAGTCAATATTTTTTTAAATAATTGACTTCAAAGTCAAAATTTATGAAAAAAAAGTTACAAAAATCACTTTGAATATTATTTTTCTCATGATTATGGATATCGATAAAAAAATAATTGATGTAGTTAACTGCTCCAATTATTTTTTTTATTAAACACAGAAAACTACTTCTTTTTATGTCTTCTAGTTTTTAAGATATGTAATTAAAAAATAGTAAAACTATACTTGTTCTTTAAACCCAAAAGATTCTTTAATTTTAAAGAAACTTTGCATATAATAAAATGTTCACCCTCCCCAAAGCCTATAGTGAGCCCAAGCACGGGGGTTGCAGGGGGGCAGCATGCCCACCCTTAGGCATCTCACTATTTGCATCGTAAATATCATATATACCTTTGTGATTTTATTACAGTTAATGCGGTTAATAAGTGTTTCTTTTTTCTATGTACATACGTTTATGTATATAATATCAATTATTTTTTTTAATCCAGATTCTTTAAATGCAAAAGAAACTTTTAATGCACCCATCTGATACAAAATTATTTTTTTTTTGTTTTTCAATTTTCTCAAAAACTAGAAAACATAGAAACGAATAGTTTTCAGTGTTTGATTAAAAAATAATTGGAACAGTTAACTACATCAATTACTTCTTTATTGGTATTTATAATCATGAGAAAAATAATACTCAAAGTGATTTTTTTAATTTTTTTTTCATAAATTTTGAGTTTGAAGTCAATTATTTCAAAAACTATTGATTGAAACAACTTTACTTAAAATTTATTATAAATTGTAGAGTTCTGACTTTTTAAAAAAGTATAATTTATAACTGTAAGTGTTGCCGTTGTTTTTAAATATTTTTTTTTCTAGATTTTAAGTAAATTTTATAAAACTACCCCTCTCGCCTAAACGAGGTGAGATAGACACCCCCTCCCATAGTAAAAAATGCTTGTATTAAGCCCCTCTACCAAAAACCGTTATTATATCTTGGCGCAAAAGTTATCGTACTCGTGCCAATACAGCGGAGCAGCGGCCGCGAGTAACGACACTAGACATTGATTAACTTTTAACTTTTCCCGTTTTTCCGCGCGTCGTTTGACAGAAATAACAAAAAAAAACAACTTGTTAGTTGTTGCATTAACACAATTGTTGATCTACGTTGGCGCCCTCCTCGCGGTCCCCAAGCTCTTTTTATTTTTAAAATGCAAAAATACACATTCACAATAAATTTGCACATCTTTCCTATACTTCTTTCTCTTCTTTCACCGGATGCCCGCGATGTGTTAAAAACATATAAAGGGTGTTCATAATCCCTTGAGCGCGTGCAAAATTATAAAAAAAAAAAAAAAAAAATAAAAGTTTGAAGAAATAACTACAAAATGAATTAAAAACCACAATTTGCTACAGCTGTTTTGATATGAACGCGGTCGAGTCGTTTTTTTTTCAGCTCAGAGCAGTCTGAGTTGTCAAAAAAGTTCGTTGTGTTTATTTTTAACTCAGAGTATTCAGAGTTCCAAATGAATGTTTCTTTTTTCGTTCTGAACTTGCGTAGATCACACTCGATTGGCTCGAACATAATTGACTGAGCATGTGAGTAAATTACTGAATGCACCAAATGCCGGGGGCTTATTCATATACAATTTTAAAACAGATGCTTAAGAGTTTACCTGAGGGATAACTTTAAACATAGGTAGTGCTAGTGTTTAAGTTACTATTAAACCTTTTAAATGAATTAATGAAAGTTAATAGTATTTGTTGCTTAAAAATTCCAATCGATTTGGATATTGAAGAATACTTAAATATTTTATTTAAAATATATTATATTCGACATTGCCAGTGACTTTTCAGAATTTTTCTTCATTGTGTTGCTCCTTCTGGCAGTAAATTTCAATCTGTGCCATTGTTACTTTATTTTTTTGAACTGCTCAATTTTAGCCAGAAGCTTTTATATTTTCCTCGATCTTTAAATCATTTCTTTTGACTATACTATACTATAGTATAGTATAGTTTCTCTATGATCTCGCTTTTTAATTTTTCTTGTCCATTTAAATTTACAAAATGTGTTTTAATTAGTTAATGGTTTAAATAATAATTTAATAAATTACCGAAAATGATTTGAAATGCTTCTTGACATTTCTCACGTTAAATATCTTTATTTGAAGTATAATTGTAGTAGATTGTTTCTAAACTCTAGTTCAGTAAAACATTGCATAAGGAAATCGTCTATGAATAGTAGCTGTGTTTTATTAACAATCGTGATCAAAACTATGGACTTAGAATTCACGACTTTAGTAAATCTTTATGAATATGTGTGTTAAGAAGGAATATATGAAGAAAAAAATAATCAGATACAAAGAAGTTGATCGCTTGTTGATTTTCTGTATCTGGTGTACATCTGTGTACAAAAAATGGTAGGTCTTGTGACATATATTGGTTTTTATGGTTAAAATGAAAATGTATTCTGATTTGTGAGGTTCAAGTGTGTTTAAAAAACATATCAGTCTTCAGAGCTCGTCCTGTTTGGAACAAGTTCAGTACATAATCTATCTGTTCGAACTCTCTTAAGTGCCCTGCTCTGAACGCAAAAAGAAAAACGCATTTTGTAGAACAGAAGTGTACAAATTGAGTGAGTTTACAGATCTTCCCAGTCAACGGCTTGAAGAGATAGTTTTTGATGTTCCCTTTTAAACTACGTTTAAAGTTGGTTCAAACCGAAAAATATTAAAAGGAAACGAAAAAAATTTCTGGCTATTCTTTTTCCTCGGGTGAAAGTTACGGGAGATTTTTAGAGCAATTAAGGAAAACGTCAAAAAAAATATTTGTGAAAAAAGGCAAAGAGTGCGAAAAGAAAGATAAAAGAGACGGAACAAACTGCCATATTTGTCGTGAACAAGTTTCGGCAACTCATTTGTGAAATATATATTTTTTGTGTTATTCAATTTCGAGAATAACACGGTCAATGTAAACGGTTATAGCATTAACAGTCTGTTACTAACATTTTCGTCAACACATTGACAATCACAAGACGTATCACAATTATGATAGATTCTAACGTCATTCTTACGTTAGAGAGTCAACACGCGTTGACCGATTGCGATGGCCGTTCTAGCTTTACATTCCTTTTTTATATACTACAATTACACAACTCTACAAAAAAATTTTAAAATGAGTCAGTTTTAAAATTGTTGTCAGTACTAAATCTAAACGATGTCAGTATAATGCGACAACTTAACGAAAATTCAGGTTGGCAGTTTTTTAACGACAAATACACTGCCACATTTTCGACCATTTACACGACAAAACAAATAATGCCAAGTTTTTGACAGTAATACTGCCCAATTTATCAGTCGTGTAAATCCGGCAATTGGTTGTAAAAGCCAAAAAGTAGTTGTATACTCACTTGAAGGCGTTGCGGTCGGTCGACGGTGCGATAGTACTATTACCCTTTTTACACGCCGCGAAACACTGTACCGATACAAAGTGTCGATAAGGTTTTATGGTCGTGTGAAAGGGAGATATACCGACACAGTATTTCGTTAAATATTGTTCCGGTATAGTGTGCCGACATGTCATGTAAAAAGGTTCGGAATGATGTACCGATGCGGTTTGATGTTTTGTTTTTGTCATTTGCCAGTTGCTGATTGTTTTAAACTGAGAGAGTGAATGCATGATGGCTGAAAACGATAAATGTATTTGGTTTCAACCATAAGTAACTATTCTGGTGGAAATGATTAAAGATCATAACGTGAAAATCTATTCAAAATAGTATCCAATGAATTGTAGGACAGATCAACGTCCATTTTCACCAATTTTTTTTTTAATTTTTGACAATTGATTTTTGACAGCCCACACCGGTATATATGGTGTGTAAATATCCATACAGAATCGGATTGCTTTTTCGGTAAGGTGTTTCCATACTGGCGAGTAATAGGGGTATATGTATAAGATTATAACAAAGTAAGGACTCAATAGAATTTAATTCAATTGAAATTATTTTATTTTGTATACATGCCGAATACACACTTAGAAGATTATCAAGAATAAGATGACGGAGATAGCTCAGTAAATCACTTTACGGACATTTAAATATCCATACAGTTTTAATTCATTAAAGAAGAGACAAAATTTCAAGAAGCCAAAAATCAAAAAATAAACACGACATTGATTTTGACGTTGAAGGGTGTGAGTATCTGTACTTGTACGTTACATAACTTATGAATAACATTTCCTTGCTTAGAAACATTAGGCGTGTTTTTTCTAAGCCACCGAGAAATTGGACGAAAAAAACGATGAGTGGGATTAACAATTTGCATGCGAAATCCAACAACGACTTATCCCCGGAGGTGTTTAGCTTAACCCCAAATAATTCTCTGGGCTACCAAATTCATTTCCATTATTTTCATTCTTTCAAATGGAACACTGCTGCCAAGCTTTCTCACTAAGCCCCGTGGTCTTTTTTTTTAACCAATTATCCCGGGATTTGGAAAAGCTTCGCCATTCACAAAAACGATTCAAACACAAATTACGTTATGCTTTATATGTATATTCCATTTGCATTTACTCTACAACTCATGAGGAACAAAAAGTCAACAGGTCAAAACATATAGGGGAAGTGGGGGCAAGACCGCACATGGGGGCAAGACCGTTTTTGTACTATATTGTATGAAAAAAAGTTTGAATGGCAATACTTGTTGAACAAAACACGTGTCTTTTGGTATGATCGATCATGTCTGAAAGTATAAGGCAGTTCGGTTGAGACGGCGAGAAGTTACGGTAGTTTTTGTGATTTTTCGTCAAATCGTTATCGTTCGGGTGCGATGTAATTTTTGTTCTTACCAGTAAATTTCTTGAAATTATTAATTTTTTCTTTTTGGTATTTAGAAAGTGCATATTGAAAATCATTTATTGTGAATGAAAGGATTCAAAAAGAAAACAATTCAACAGAAAATTCGAGAAGGTACGCGTAGGATTCGAATGGGGCAAAACCGCATATAGACGGTCTTGCCCCTATGCGGTCTTGCCCCCAATGTTTTCAGTAGCTAACGGGTTCATTTTTGTCTTAATATATTTCTTTTTTGAATGTTTTGTAGTCAAATATGGTTCGAAATTACATTCGGAAAACAACGCGGCAGTCTTGGCAAGAATCGGAAATGAAATGTGCACTTGATGCCGTTCTTAAAAATGAGATGGGATTTAAAAAAGCTTGCCAGACCTTTAATGTCCCTAAGAGCACTCTTAGGGACAGATATAAGAAAGTAATCGACAAGTCTAACACTCTTGAAAACTGCTCAAAAAAGTGCTCTCTTGGAACAATTAAAACCGTGTTTACAAAAGAGCAAGAGAATGAATTATCTGAACACATAATTTTGCTCGAAAGTCGTTTGTTCCCCATAACTTTAAAGGATTTGCGTGAACTTGCATTCCAACTAGCAGAGAGAAATAACATTAAAAATGATTTTGACAAAGAAACTGGGATGGCTGGATATAAGTGGGTGCAAAATTTTTTGAAGAGAAATCCTAGTATTAGCCTTCGTAAGCCGGAAGGCACGTCTGGAGCCAGAGCCATGGGTTTCAATCGGGTATCTGTGGCTAAGTTTTTTGAGCTTTTGACAGAATTAATGGATACATATCACTTCACACCTGATTGTATTTATAACGTCGACGAAACGGGCATATCAACGGTTCCCAAAAAAGTATCAAAAGTATTGGCTAAGAAAGGAAAACCTCAGGTAAGTTCCTGTTTCTTTTCTTAGACTCAATACTTTATCTTAAATTTCAATCATTAGGTTGGAACTCTTACCTCTGCAGAACGTGGCAAAACAATCACAATTGAAATCTGCATGAGTGCTTCAGGACAGTTTATACCACCTTTGTTTATTTTTCCTCGAGTCCGAGCGCATAGGCATGTAAACATTCTTGAGAGAGCTCCACCATGTTCAGTTGCTGTCTATCATCCCAGTGGTTGGATGCAGACAGATTTGTTTTTAACTTGGTTCGACCATTTTTTAAAACATTCGAATCCAACAAAGGATAATCCGGTTTTACTATTACTAGACGGGCATTCAACACATACCAAAAACCTAAAATTCATAAACAAGGCTCGAGAGAAAAATGTTTTTGTTCTATGCTTTCCACCCCATTGTTCGCATCGAATGCAACCCCTAGACGTTGCATTTATGGCACCTTTAAATCAATATTATTCGTCAGAAGTAAAAAAATGGATGCGAACAAATTCACCATCAATGGTTACTGAGTATCAAGTTCCTGAACTATTCGGCGTCGCTTACATGAAATCTGCCATCATTCAGACAGCAGTTAACGCATTCAAAAAGACTGGAATTTATCCATTAAACAGTGACGTGTATGAAGACTGGATGTTTGAACCAGCAGAAACCACCAACAGGCCTTTGTTTGAAGAACAATCTTCTACAGAAGTTGCTGAAGAGCTTGTCACAAATTCCCCATTACAAGAAGTTTTTGAAGCATCCCTTGAAAGGACACGTTCAATTGAACCGCCTGCAACGACAATAATTTCCACTCAAGAAAACTATGTTAACACAGACTTCGTCGATGCTTTAGCTGCCCTAGACAAGACTCCATCAACAGCTCATGAAAACTGTGGCAACACAGACTTCGTCGATGCTCTAGCTGCCTTAGACAATACTCCATCAACGTCAACAGCTACAGCCTTCATTTTATCTTCTCCAAAGGAGCTTGTTAAGTTACCTTTTGGGAAGAGAACTTCTTCTCAGAGAAAGACAAGGAGGGGAAAAACGGCAATATTGACAAGTTCACCATATAAATCTGAGCTGGAAGCTCTAGTTGCTACCAAAGATAAAAAAAAGCAAATCACCATAAAAACCACCAAAAAGGTTAAGCGACAGGCTAAAAGGACTTGTGCCGAAAGTGAGGATGAGGATATTGGTGTTGCAGATTGCAGTTGCATCTTCTGTCTGGAGCTTTTTTCCAAATCAAACCCAACTGATGGCTGGATAAAATGCACCATGTGTTCTGGGTGGGCACACGAAGCTTGTGCTGGAGTTGGAGAAGATGAAGATGTCACATTTGTGTGTGACTTTTGCAATTAGTAATTTGCATTTTGAAGGTAAAAACGGTCTTGCCCCCAACAAAATTTGGTAGGGCGATCTTGCCCCCATATGGGGGCAAGACCGTTTTTTTAACGATGTTTTTTTAAAGTTTATTATCTTTTTTTGAATAAATTATTTTCTTATTTTAATAATCAAAGTTCCTAGATGAAATGTAAGACTATGTGAATAAAGACTTTTTGTTCATTAAAAGATGTCTTATAATGGTTTTTGAGGCAGTCAAGCACTAAATGTGCGGTCTTGCCCCCACTTCCCCTACTCCTGACCACTTTAGGTACATATAGCGAGAAACAAGCTTCAGTTTCATTCAAAACGTGATCGGAGGCCAAACATGAAGCTTGTAACGGGTGTATTGCATTATTTCACACAATCGGCTGCGTGAATTTAAAACTTATTTTGTTTATACTTTATCTAATTCTTACCAACAACCATTATACCTAAGTAAATGCAATTGCAAGTGTTAAAGCAGATTAAACCCGGATACGGGTAAACGGCACGAGAGAAAATTGTTTTGAGGGTGAATCAATACGAAAGTGAGTGGAAATAGGGGCAATTTATCTAAACCAATATCGATTAAACCGGCATACGAATGCAGATTTATAATTTGTGTTATTTGTCCAGCATTGTGGAGGTAAATCGATTTATTTATAATTCGTTTAATTGGGCTTGAGATTAAATTTAAAGTTTATAAAAGCTCTTAACAATGTGAGAAATTTCTTAAGCGTTGTATTAGTCGTATATTATTGGTGTTTAAAATATTTAATTTAAAAAAACTTTTATGAAATAACTTTATAAGGGACTACTGGGCTTAGCATAGCACTTAGTGCAATTTTCACAAATGAGTAACCGATCGCGAAAGAGTAAACTATTAGCAATGTTTGATTAGAAAATTTTAATTTACATAATTCATTTTTGAAATATTTTTTTTAGTGGCTGATTTAGTTCTCGAAAATTAAACAACTCGAACACAATTTTTTAGTCTGCCTATATGTGCGTTGATCTATAACCTAATCCGCTAAAGTATTCTTCTGCGAATTTGGCACAGATGACCAGATGCTTTTTTAAAACATATAGCCCAAAAGTACCGGAACCTGACATAAAATTTTGTCTAGCAAAAAAGTTAAATCTTAATTACCTCGAAAACGGCCCCAACGATTTTGATAAAAATTACACTATTGTAGGCGTAGTCTACATTTCGGTCCAACAACAACAACAACCTGCCATAAATGTTTTTTATTTTCCACTTTCTCATTAACGACTCAATGGATTTAGATCAATATTTTGTTAAAGGAGGTCCTTTAAAAATAATGTTCGATTTTTTTTAAGAGAAAAATAATTTTGTTCTTTAAAATTTAAGGTTTCGAAAACTGATGACTGATTTTTTTTAAAATTTAGATTGTGAAATACTTAAATTTGCGACACCAACAACATTTCTTTTAGAAAAAAAGAAAATGTGTGTACTAATGTAGACGCGCTAGAAGTAATACTTCCTTAATTTGAAACAATTTTTTCTTTCATAATTCTCTGTCAGATAGAACATATTTCAATTTCATGGAAACCGATTGTTACACATTTTTTTTAGAGTATGTCATGTCGTGTCGTGTTGTCGGTGTGCTAGCTCCATAGCCATTTTTTACCCCAACGCCGCAAAATAAATTTTTACTTCAAAAGTTAAACAAATGATGTATATACAAAAATAAGTAAAAAACAATATAAAAATATATTTAGCTGTTTCTAAGATCAAGTACGTAGATACCTACGATCAAATCGTGCATGTTAATAAGTAGTGGTACTGTTAATCTGACGGATAACAAGAAAAATATATGCTTTATTATTTTATTTTAAATTATATATATTTAAAAAAAAAACATAAAATAAATTAAGATTTTTGTTTAATTTTGCAATATGGAATTTTAAATAAAAATAATTTTTATTTTAAATATTTACTCAGCTGTCACACGAATATTGGTTAAATAAAACGCCTGTCAAATTTCCCTCTTTGTATTTGCTGCGACGTAAATGACACGTTAAGCGCATTGCTTACACGTCAAACAATATATGCACCTACCTAAATAAATTAAAAAAAAAAAAAATTAACATTAATAATCTATTTTGTTTTTATAAATATTGAAATTAAAATTTGAGAAGTTATGTCAAAACGTGTCCTATGTCATAACAAATTGTCGAGCAAGTTGCTAAATTTTGGGTCGATTAGTTAAATTTTTTAATATGGTTTTTATTTCGCAATCGGGAATCTCTCTCCAAACTTTTTTTTGATTCTGACAATTCCGAATTCACACCAATGTGATTGAATATGTAAAAATAATTTTATATGTGAAAATAATTAAAATCAAAAATAATTATTTCTTGTACAATTAGGATACAATAAATGACAACTTTCGAGTTTGACGTTTAAGTAGGATGAATGCATGTGAGTGTTTCTAGTTTCGATTCTGATTTCAAATCCAGAAGCGAAATTCTCTTCTTTCCAGAATCAGAACTGTCAATTTTTCCTAAATTAACATTTTCAGAAGAGTCCATCAGAAACAAGCCTTCCGGATTGCTGAATTAAGATGACATAAGTGTTCACTTGAAAGCAAATTCTTTGAAAACGTTAAATAATTTGTTTCGCTGCCAAATGTGTTTCTTATGCCCCATTCCTCACAGTGCTTAAAAATATTTAAGTTTTATTAAAATTTAAAGGAATAACCTTATTCACTAATTAATATTAAAATATTTATTAGTTTGTACATAGGTAATTTATTATAAATATATCTTGATTTATTTAATATAATAAAGGATATTTTCAACACAAAAATGTACAAAATACAGCATATTTACTCATATGTACATTATGTGGTCGGTCTTTTCATCAAATGTACCTACTAAGCTTAAATTTATTAATATACCTACCAGATGAGGGTTCCTCCTTTTGTTTTAACAGTAATGCACACAACAAATATTTGAAACATGGAAAAATTTAGATACCTACCTTAATAATTACTCACCGATAAAAAATTCCTTTTTCGATTGAGTCACATTTGGGCTGATTCATCTGTTAAAATAAGTCACATTTTTGCAAACCAGACTTTATTTCTCATCACAGACACGACACTATACCTACATAAAATAGGTATATCAAGATATTGTGGGACTTAAGTTGAAGCACCAATGGAAATGTATTTTTGCAAACTTCAAAAAATTGGTATGTACAAGTCAAAAATAATGCTCGACTTGATCGTTAGTTGGTATCTATACTTGCTAATTTGATTCGTTTAGAACTTTTTAGATAATTTTTTTTGTAGTTAATTTTAATTTTAATTGTAGTTATAGAAAAATATGGCAAAAAGTGGTTCTGACATGAAAACGATTCTTTTTCTCAGAGTTTAAAAGAGCATTTTTTATGCCAATGGAATGGTTTTGGGGGACTTCTTTTTAATGTCAGGCTGTTCCGACCCTCCAATTGAAAAAAAAAAACATTGGCGGGACAAGAAACGTTTAAAAGCGGTTTCATTATGTAATCCGCAAGATCTGTTCCATACTCCGATCCGAAATGCGGACTATGATTTATTCTGATGTTTGCATATCGTTGTAAAACTTCAAATGCAAATGTCAAATTTAAGGAACGTGGTTCAATCAATTTTATCCGGCGTGGTTCAGCAAGTTTTACTCTCGATTTCTGCGGATTAATTGAGGTTCAATGACGGTTCAACTTTCAAGTAGTATCCGCTAAAATAAGTAAGTTAAAGTTGTTGAACCACGGATGAATTATTAATTGTACAACTGATCGTAACTTGTTTTTTTTTTTCATTTGATTGTGAAAGCGAATACATTATTTTCCTAAGTATTTGACAGCAAAACTGACATATTTTTTAGAAGAAGTCTCTTCAAATGACATTGCTGATATTTCTAAAACCTTATTTTTCCTAAATCGGCTATTAATTTTAAGCACCGTGACCACTAATTCATCTTAGTTATTTCTTCAATTAATCAAGTTTTCATTTTTGCGGCCCTAGGATATCAGAGAAAAATTGTTAAGCGGATCTTGGTTAATTGAAACAAAATTAATTTTAGCGTACCTATACTAATAGCGATTTGTAAGAGGCATCAGGAAAATTTGAAATAGTATAAAAGTGAATCCTTTTGCAAATGATTGTTTATAGCGATTAGCGAGATGGAAAATTATGTAAGTTGGTAAGAAAGAAATTTTGTTTCGTTCACAATTCTGTCACTGGAATAAGAGATATTGGAAATCAAATCATTGGAATGAGTTGTTCCATTTTCTTTGAAATGGCTGTCAACTGAATGAGTTCTCTTATGGCATTTTCGATTGGCCGTCCGGAAACAGTTTGACTGATTCTGAATTGTATGTACCACTGTTTTTGTGAAAATTAAATTTAAAAAAAATCACATCGGCTAAAAAAAATTTCTGAAATACCTTACCTTTCAATTTAGATACACATTTTCTTGTATCAATAATAATTAACTCATCGAAATTACACAAAACAAATCAACACGATGATTTTGACATTTTGATTATGTGAGTGTATTAGTGATTCTGTTTTCGAATCTGAATTGAAATCCAGAATCGTTTTCTGTTATGTTTAGAGTAACAACTGTCATTTTGTGAGGGTCAGAACAATTCTGGACGGCCAATCGAAAAGGGCATTAGTACTTTCAAATATTTTTTCGAATGTCAACAATTCTCGCTTAGTTATTTAGCGCACGACATTAAGAAAGATCGAACTATAGGATTTTTAGGATTGTATTAGTGAAGTTATTTTTAGTAATCGGAACTCGGTTAAGTGAATATTTCTTGTTAGTTATCCAAAGCTTGAAAAATACCGGTTAGGTTAAGGTGAACAAAATGTGACAAATTGATGTTTCAGTTAACTGTTGATGACAGTATATACATATATTAGGTGATTTGAACTGAAATCCCAAATACGGGCGGCACGTCCCGTACGGCCCGCAATCGTGCATTTTATATCAACAATTTATAGCAACATTTTATAGCAACAGGCAATAGTGTGTTTGCAAAAGCTCTCCCATAAGGCCTGTACTAAATTGGACAGAGTATAGTTACCCCGTTTATATGAGTGAATTGAGGAATCGAATCGAATCGAATTGAGATTTCGATTCAGGTATATGGCCTGGTGGGATCGGAAGACTGAATTAAAATGGAATCGAAGTGAAAATTTGAGTTTACAGAATAAACAACAAAAACATGCAACAGAAGAAAATACAAAGAAACCGGAAACTCACTGAACACAAAAAAACACTATTGGTGCACACACACACCAAGAATCAGATGTGAATTCGATTCTTCAATTCCTCGATTCAGGTATATATATACATTTTCAATTCGATTCAGCTCTTCTAGTGGGATCGGATCGAGTAATCCTATTTTAATCCGATTCAAGTATACAAAGACCTAAATCCTGATTCAATACCGATTCAATTCTGCATATAAACGTAGTAAGTTACTACATTTTATTAAAGAGTTTTCAGAATTCATGCTTTTTTTAAAGCTATTGCGATCTAATAATACAACCAAAGAAGGAAGAGTGTTATCGCCTTGTGTGCTTATTTTATCATTTGTTCATTTAGATATGCATATTTTTGATATACATTATGAAAATTTAAAAAATTAAATATACAATAACCATATCACATATAGATTCAAAATAGCTTTTAACGGCCTTTAGTCCACAAAATTTGCGTTTCATCCCGGCAATCTCACTTGGACTCATCAGTTGGTTAGTCAGCACCTTACCAATACACAATTTTTGTTAAGTTCAGTTCAACTTACTTGCATTTTTTGACAAAAAAGCAATGTGAACTATATACAACAAGATTAAAATTTTAATCGTTAAAATTGGAAGATTTTGTCCTTGGCCAGACATAGTTAATAAGTAGGTGTTTTTTTTTATAATACAATTCTATATACTACTGAAATTACTCAGCCAAGTAGAAGACTTAGCATTATTATTTGGACTTGTTGAATTATTGATTCAAAATAGCTTTTAACGGACTTTAAATTTTGCCTCTGATTCCGGCTACAGTGGATTGCATAAATATGTCGCTCAATAAAGCACTCACAGGGTTTTCGTAGTTTGTATTTTAAATGGACCCAAATATGAAAGCTCTCAAATCAAAAGCACATCAACAGAAACCCACGGAAAAAAACAGACAAGTTAAAAAATTAACACAGTTAACACTGAAAGCACATCATATAATCGGGTTGAATAGCAGCAGCAGCCACAGGCCACAACAAAGGTAATTCAGTCTTTATCTGCATTCAGATGTGCGCTGAGTAAGACATTGGGTCTGCGCCAGATGCAATGAAATTTTCTTTTATTATTTTATAGATTAGGGGCGGGCAAACACTTTTTATGGAGAACTTCTTTCAATTTAGTATGGTGCCAAAATATGACACGCTACTGATTTTGAAAAAGCTTTCCCATATGACGAGTACTGCCTATTTTTCTGGGACAGAGTATACTAATGTTTATTCGCAAGTAAGTGTGATGACTTCGATCTTTTTTGTCGGTTTCGTTGGTACTATGTTCTTGATTTCAATACTTAGATTGCTTTCATAAATGCATGGTTGCTTTGTTTACAAGCGGTCAGTTGCGATCATATTAACGTTACAAAAACTATTTGCGCATGCATTTTAGTATAAATTTATGAATACTATCTCTGATTTGCTTCATTTTCCTGTAGTCGAGAAACAATTCTGATGTGAATTTTTAGTTTTAAATTCGATTATGAATTTTCAAGGGGAAATTTGGACAGGTGTAAGCAGTAAGGGAAGGTGTACCACCGTTTACATCATACTGTCTCTTTCTTTAAGGAACAAATTGGAATGCACGTAAAATCTTATACTTGCGCATTTGCGCTGCAAATGTTTGCGTTTTACATTTATGAAACTCTGACATTCATCATTTGCATTTATGAATGCTATGCATTCGTCGGACTTTCGCAACCATGCATTTATTAAAGCAGCCTTATTCATTGATTTATGTAATATAAAGAAAGGTTAATTTGAATTATGTTCTATATTTTTGTAAATCAGCAGACGGTAACCCTTCTCACTTTTCTCGCTCATTTCCGATTTATAATGTAAACTATGGAAACCCTGGGAGAGGAAGAAATTTATGCAAGCCAAGGCAATCAGAGTGAGAGGCAAAAGTCTTTTCTTCCATGTACCGAATTTTTTTTCTTGGACATGAGTATAGTAGGTATGATATTTGTACTAAAGAGGTAAATAATTTATAAATTCTTAGATGAGCATTGAAAGATATTTGGCAGCCTGATAATGTTACGTTATAATTATTCCCTGGCGCGATAAAAAATATCAAATGACTGTAAGAGATTGACGACGGTATCTTATCGTTTTTCCACGACTGATAAGGAATTAATTTTTGTAATATCTTTAATAATATCTAATACAACATTATTCAGTGCCTTATCGTAAAAAGACACAGAAAGTCATTCATTTTTGGTCTGTGCGTATTTTGCATTTAAAGTAAAAATGCTGTGAAAAAACTTTATAGTTGGAATAAAGCAACAAAATATAAAAAGAACACAAAACTTAATTTTTATTTAAAAAAAAACATACCTGCGAGGGGTAGCTTAAATAAAATGGACGCAACGACATTAATTAAGTAAAACAGTTTTTGATATGGATGATAAGATTGGTATATTGGTGAGTGTTTTTTTTATTATTGACTTATTTTGTACTATATAAAATTATTGATACAAAACAGCCAAATTATGTATGTCATCTATATTGTACGTACATAACAATTATTTTAAATTCGTTTATTGGTTGTGTCCTTAAATTAAATGTTTCAAAAATTAAATTTGTAGATACACATGTATGAAATACCACGATACCAAAAAACTTCAATAATCTAAATTGCCGCAAGAAATTACCAGGTGGGTCGGAAGAGCAAATAAAAGAAGTTGGTTCGTTAATATCTATAATCACAAATATGTATAGATACATTATGTATATATTTTTAATTATATGTATTTCAACACTATCAGTAATTTCTTTGTTTGTTTGTATCGTTAATATTTTTATTTCACTATACAAGCTTAAAAAAGTAATTTCAAAAAAATTAAACTTGTTTTTATTAGCTTTGTTCAGTGAGAAATGTTGTGAACTATTCTGAATAGAAAAGTACATCTATTTGATGTTAAAGAGTAGTACGCAGCTCGCGCAAAATTTCGCTCCCATACAACATTCTTTCCAACATTTAGCCAAGCTAAAATTTAATATTTCATCGGAGTGATACGCAGCTTCAGCTAAAATATCAAATTTTTCTTTACCACTGTACCTCTGTCAGATTTTAGTGCGGTAAATAAATGTCCGGCACATTAAGGGCCAGTTTCACACTTTATCCCTCAGTGACAATTGCCCCTTAACTTCCCTCTGGTAAGATTTCAATTTCGCACAACCCTAGTTGAAGTGGGCTTTAAGTGACCCTTGTTGGGCACTTAAGAGCTACTTAAATATTTGAAATCTCTTTCATCATCGTCTTGCCAGATTTAAAATTGACATCCGCTCTCTTCCCATTTTGAATAAAAGTTTAAATATAACGTAAAAAAACAAGGGTTGCCACCGTTATATTTACATGCTTTTGAGTGAAGTAATTTTTAAGCGACTCTGAAACAGAAAAGTAATCTAAGTGCCACTTATCGTTCGACGTTTACTCAAGCTCAGGGAGAACTAAAGTGTGCACTCTGAAACTGGCCCTAATTCTCAAGCTAAATTTTAAGAGATTGTTATTCTGTTGGACTTTGTGTTGTGTGAAACCGATAAATTTTCACATTTATTACATATTGCTTGCGCCTTCTGCGATGTTGTTTTAAATAAAAATTATGTAATGTTTTTAAAACCTTCAAAAGGCTCTATGAGGACCGAAAAACGCGTGTTCATAGGAGTGTGAGCTGTGAGATTCTTACTACACTTAAAACACCTCTTCCTCCCGATTGCAACTAAGTTGAAACTTATCTAGCAATTTATTTTTATAGAATTTAATTAACGTGTAGCAGGTAACTATCCGGTATGATAGTTCCTGCTTATACCGGGGTTTTTAAGCGGATTCTCGTTTAGTGCACCAGATCGGAAGGCTTAGTCCTTTGCAGGCGGCATGCTAAATTCGTCTCATCGATAATTTCGATTATAATACTATTACAGTGTTGGAATAGCCGTCTTTGATTTCGCGCAATTTTTTTTATTTCATCGCGAACCGTGAGAATCCCGAGATTTCTGTGGAGATCTTCGTTTCTAATGTACCAAGGTGCGCTTACAAACGATCTTAGGAGTTTATTTTCAAATGCTTGTAAGGCATTTAAATTAGAATCTCGCGTACAACCCCAGAGTTGTACACCGTAAGTCCAGACAGGCTTAAGCACCTGCCTGTAAAAAATTAGCTTGTTTTCGATACTGAGCTTAGAGTGTTTCCCGAGCAACCAGTACATATCTCTGAGTTTATTATTTAATTCCTCGCATTTCTTTTTAACATGCCGTTTCCATTTTAATTTCGCGTCTGGAGTCATTCCGAGATATTTTGCTTCATTAGCATACGGAACTTGAACAGTATTAACAAATATCTCTAATCTATTAATTTTTTTATACGTAAAATCTACATGGACTGATTTTACTTCGTTAAGTTATTCCGACATTCACTGACATTATTCAGCGCTTTTTTTAATCTAGTCGTGGCATCATTTATCGTTTGGCCCACTGCTAGTATTGCAGTGTCGTCAGCAAATGTGGCTACGATAGTGTCTTCTGTTTGAGGTATATCACCTGTAAATAATAAGCACAATATTGGACCTAAGACACTTTCTTGTGGTACCCCAGCCACTATATCTTTGAGATCCGATTAATCGTTTCCATGTATTACTCTAAAAAGTTTATTAGATATGCTTTGAGAAGCGTATAAAGTGCTTCAGGCAGAATTTGTCTTAATTTAAAATTTAGTCCTTCGTGCCACACGTCTAGGGAGACCGCCTAATAAATTTTCTTTCCTTCAAGAGTTTTCTTAATGACGTCAGTGATCCTATGGACTTGGTCAATTGTCGAATGCTTGCTTCTAAATCCGAACTGATGTTCAGGTATTAGGTGCTTTTCATCTATTATTGGCTGCAGGCGCAAAAGTAATATTCTTTCAAAGACCTTAGATATTACGGGCAGAAGCGAAATGGGTCTATAAGATTTCTTTTCATGTGATGGTTTTCCTTTTTTGAGAACCATTATAACTTCCGCAACCTTCCATTGGCTCGGAACGTACTTTAGCCTTAGAGTGGCATTTATTATATAAAGAAGATTAATTAACCCTTTGCGAGGGAGCATTTTGAGAACTTCGGCGGTAATTAAGTCATATTCCGGAGCTTTCTTATACTTTAGCTTTCTTATTTCTCTACTTAATTCGGTAAGGGTAACATTTCTTGTTATGTAATTTTCGCTTGAGTTAAAACGTATATTTAAATTTTCGGTGAGCCCTTGCCCATCAAAAGATTTAAATGTGTTCTCCAGGTTATCCGCGAAAACTTTTGCTTTCACCTTGTCGCTTTTTTCCTATTCGTTTTGATCATTCTTAATCGGAGGGGCTGGGAGCTTTGGTTTCTTCGTTACTTTAATAGCTTTCCGGAGTGGGTAGTTGGATTATTTTTTAGCTGTCAAGCTTTTAAGATAATTTCCAACTTCAGAATTTTTTAATTCTTCTATCGTCTTTTTTAGTAAATTACACAAGCGATTTAAATTTACCTTGTTTTGAGGAGCTAGAGTTTGTTGGCATTTCTTACGTGCTTTTCGTTTCTCCTTTAATAAATCTTTTATTTCCTGCGGATATTTTAGGTTTTAAAAGCGCGGCATTTCTTTTTGGTACGGGGTGTTGTTCCATGCGACTTGTTGTACGATATTGACGAAGTTATCTACTAAGTCTTCAAGTTCGAGAGGCGTTTGTAGTGATACCCTTAATTCAACATTCTCCTCTATATCTTTCTTAAAACCATCCCAGTTGGTTTTCTCATTGGTTAGCGTGAGTGGTTTTACATCTTGAAAAAGATTTTCGCTCATAGTGAGAATAGCAGCAGAATGATCTGACAAAAGATCAAAGCTTTCTGTTATGCTAATTTTATTTGAGGGTATTCCTTTGACCACAAAAAAATCAATAAGGTCAGGTATTTTCGATGGATCTGTCGGCCTGTAAGTCGGGTTGCCAATCGACCTTTTTGGGAAATACCTCTAGATCCCCAAAAGCATTAAAGTCACCACCAAGGATAAAATTTTGTTTTGTCGTGATAACTTTATCACGTTCACAAATTCTTTCTTTTCAATTTTACATCGTGGAGGACAGTATATGGAAGATACATTCAGTACAACATTCTGAGCTCTAACCTGTACACCGATTAAATGCATTGATTCAGCCTCTATTTTCGGGCCTATTGTGTGTTCGATACATTCTTTTATAAATAAAGATACCCCACATCTTGCTTTGTTCGACGGATAAGTGCGTGGTATTCTAAAAATCCATTGATCTTACTATTTGATTGTTTCTTGACATGCATTTCCGATATCAATATCTTTCTCATGCATAAGGATTTCTAGTTCTTCAAGTTTTTGCCATAATCCGTCGGCATTCCAAGTAATTATTTTGAGCTTTTCTATCAGTTTTTCTTTTTGCAGAGCGTTTTGGCCGAAAACTGTTTTCGAGTTTAGTTAGCCTATCAAATATAAGTTTATTTGTACCACATTGCTCCTCAATTTTCGAAAGGATTATGTTTAAGACGTTCGTGAGTGTATCACGAGTATCAGCAGTATCTTTTTGTAAAGGTATGTTCTTAGCCGTTATTTGGGCATATGTGTTTACACTACCTGTCTTTGGTGTTTGCTCTGGTTGTGTTGATTCATCTTTTGCTTTGGGTATTTGGGAATTTAAACTCTTAGGGGTCTTAAGAATTGCTTTTCTACTTGGCTTGGTGGTTTTCTTTGTGACTGCGTAAATTTTGATCGCCGTTTTCGTAATTCTTTTGCTATTTCACAGCCTCTATAGTTGGCCGGATGACTTTTATTACAATTTATGCACCTTGCTGCACTTTTGCTGTCTGAGATGCAGTCTTTAGTAAGATGATTTCCGGCGCATTTTACACACCTAGGTTCTTTTTTGCAATACGTTTGCGTGTGATTGAATTCTTGACAGCGTTTGCACTGCGGAATCACTCTTGAACTCTTTCTTAAGTGTTCGAACTTAATAACAATATTGAGGATTGTTTTAATATTGTAAATATCGTCTATTTTCTCTGCCTTATCAAAAGTAAGAATAAATAGTGAAAGACCACGCACATTTGTTTCGCTATCTTTTTTCTGTGTTTCTCTTTTGACGATGTTCACAGCATCTAAGACTTTATAGTTCCTCTTTAGATAGTTAACAATATCGTCTTTTGGGCATAATGGGTGCAAGCCTCTCGCTACAACACACAAAGGTCTTTCCGACTTATTCGCATAAGTGTGCCATTTTACTTTTTCTTCGTTTAGTTTCTGCGACAGGAGACGATAACTTTCAGGATCTTTCAAGCAAACTTTCCATTTGTTGTTATTAAGTGAAAAAACTTTAAGGTCTGATGGTGTTAACGTCTTTAAGATATTTTGCAGCCGGTTATACTCTGCAATACCGACAACACTATTTGGTGGCGGAGGCCTAATTTTAATAGGTTTTTTCTTTAATATTGGCATCTTTTGGTGATGCATTTTTTTCCAGGAAAACAGGCGCCATCAGGTGAGGATCCAACCTGAGGATCATTGTGGTGTTTATTCTTGAGCACCTCATTTTCCTTACTTCCTTCTGTAGTGTTTGAAGAGCCAAAAAATTCAACTCAAGCCAAGAAAATGCGGGGAAAACAAAATCTACGTTCGACGTAGAGAACAGAAAAAACTTGGTTTGCTGCTGAAAGAACACCAGGTATGTTACTTGGCAAAAAAAACCACAACAATTTGGATTCCATAAATAAATAAATAAATAATAAATGACAACTTCTTCAAGCTGTTCAATTATAAATTTGAATATTTGTTCACATATCAGATCAGCTTTTGACAGAACTCTTGTGTCAAATTTCAAATTCTCCCAAATGCTTCAAACCGAGCCCTTATGACAACTTCTTTAAGTTGTTCAATATTCATTTCAATTATCACTTCAATTGTTTGTTTTTAAAACTTGTATTTTTGAAATTTGAATATTTTTTCACAGATCATAGCTTTTAACTCTTGTGTCAAATTTCAAATTCTCCCAAATGCTTGAACCCTAGCTGACTCTCAGTTAATTCGCCGAAATCGGGAGTTAGATTCTTCCAGGTTCAGGGATGAGTTAAGTCCTGAGCTTCGATTGTACTTCATAGGAGCTAAGCTGAGTTTAAATCCTGAAGATAAACAAGTTTGTACATCTGGAACTAAATTTGTCTCTCGGAAATAACACTAGATTTATTTTAACCCGATATTTTGCTCTGTGTAAAATTGGAAAATTTACCAAAAATATATTTGGGATATAAGCCAGAAATTCCAAAATTGAATTTTGAAAGCCTCAATGAGTTTTGTGAAAATAGCATTGCACAAAGTGTCATGAAACCTTAATCTGATTTTAAATTATGTTCTTATTTTTAAGTATTTTTTTTACCCGTAGTGTGTTATATTTAAGGAATCTTTGAAAAGTGCGCTTTCTTCCCAATATCTGGATAAGTACATTCATTTTACAAGAAAGGTCTTAAAATGAAATACAGAACTAGAGACCTATGTACATAATAGGGGCGTTCACTCACTTCACTCACTAGTCACATATTAGATATGTTATCTCGGATACCAAGTTATTGGAGCATATCTGTGAACGAATCAGATTATCTGAAGCTGAACGAATCAGGTTATCTGAAGCTGTCAAAAAATTAGAACAAAACGCATACCAAATAAAGTTTGCAGACACCTGTTCCGTATATTTGTTCTGGGATAGCTAGTTATTCCAAAATTTTTGGGATAACTGAGTGAACGTCCCCATTCTATTTCTCGAATTTTACATGCAGAGTTTCCATTTTAAATATTTTTCAGACAGATTATTTTCTTTAACTTTTTTTCATAATAAAATGGAATTATTGTCACTATTTTGAAAATAATTAACTTGAACTTCAAATCTTCACTTTTCATATCATGTCTTGTGTGAGTTCTGTTTTCGATTTCGTACTTTCGAGCGACCTTCTTTCTTCTTATGAAAAGAAGAACTGTCAATTTGAATACCATGAAAACTTTTATATGGAAAACCTATACCACTGATATCTATAAAACACTGAAAAGCGCATTCATACAAAAAAGATGATGCATGCAGATATTATTTATTTGTATAAAACAATAATACAAAAATATTTCTAACTTTGTTTGTAAAGACCACAATGTCAACTTATTTTTTTTTAACTCGGATAGACGTCAAGGATGGTACCAGTACCAGCGCTCACCTTCAAATTGAATGAAAAAACGGTTATACTTATACACCCATTATTAAAAATCCCGATTTAGTTACGAACTAAGTGTAATTTTACATGGAAATTATTTTTATTACATAAAATTTATAAAAAAAAAATTAACCATCCTTATGTGAATGGAGATGCCGGGGTTTGAACCCGGGACTTCTCACATGCGAAGCGAGCGCTCTACCACTGAGCTACATCCCCATAGATAAATTTTGTTGTCCGAGTTCTTATTTAAGTGCAATGCCTTAATTCTACCTTGATTTTCCAAAATATAAAAACTAGCTACCTGTTATTAAAATGGAACACGAGTTAAAACCTTATAAATGTCAGTTTTACATTGAGCTATGTAATGTAGGTTAGGTATATCGACTGCTAGATCAATATGTTAATCGGAAATTCCAATTGAATAATATTTTGCAGCGATCATCTTTAACGCGAATTATAAATATGTAAGTGCAATTGTTTGCGTACAAATGTATTTAAAATAATAAAGGGTCCGCCTGTCCGATATAGACGAGACGTCAGAGGCAGCAAGACAAACCGAGTTAGACACTTCACCCGAAGAGGGTATAGCATATATGTCTGAAGAAGGAGAAGGGCACTTCACGACGGGCGATAGTACTGCCTTCGTGAACCTCTCCACATCAGAGGCGTCATCTGAGGAGGACGAACAAAGAATGTTCGCCCAAATTGATGCTTTGGAGGCAGAAATAGAAAAGATAAAAAGTAAAGTTAAGGCCAGCCAAGAAGCGCGCCGAGCGAGGCAACTAAAAGAACTCGAAGAAAAAGAACAACAACAGAAAAAAGAACAAATACAAAAACAACAGCCACAGCAGCAGCCAAAACAACAACGGCAAAAACAACAACAACAACAGCAACAGCAGCAGACACAAGTCCAGAAACAACCGCAAGAAAAACAGCAGCAGCAGATTCAAAAGCAGCAGAATCAACAGCCGCAGAAAAATCAGTCTCAGCAGCAGCAGCCACAGCCGCCGATCATGAAAAAAGAAAAGGTGCCACCCATTAATACTTATAAAATGGAGTTACAGGATACCATAAATCTATGTAAGTTGACCATAGGTCAAAATTTTACTATTAAAAGATTAAATAACGATAGGCATGCTATCCAGTGCTTCACACTGGAACAGCACAAAAAAATTAAAGAGTTGCTGAAAGAAACTACTACCGAATTCTTTAGTTTCACCCCTAAAACCGAAAAATTTCAAACGGTCCTTTTGAAGGGCATAGATTCCTACACGGAACCACAGGTGCTCTTAAATGAACTCCGCCAAAAAGCGAATGACGATCTCGACTTTATCGGGGTCAAGCCGTTCGCTACAGTTAGAGCTAGGCGGGAGAAGCGGAGTCTTCCCTTCTTCCTCGTTCAACTTTCACCCAGCAGCAAACTGGATAGTTTGAGGAGTATATCCGTCCTCAACTGCCAGGTTGTAACTTGGGACAAATTAAAAAGGCGCGGCGACATGCTTCAATGCATGCGCTGCCAAAGGTTCGGCCACGCCGCAGCAAACTGCGAAATGCAGTCACGCTGCGTTAAGTGTGGAGAGAACCACAATGCAGATGAATGCAAGTTAGGAAAAGAACGGGTCGAAGATAGGACCCAGCTTAAATGTGTACTCTGCCGAGGCGCCGGACACCCCGCTAATTATCGGGGATGCCCGACGTTTCAGCTTATAAAAAACAATAAAGCAGCAAAGCAAACAGTGGTAGAAAAGCGTCCAACAGTGCGCCCTCCTACAACAACGTCCGTCAACCCCCAAATTTCTTACGCCCAAATGGCGTCAGGAAGGGGAAGCACGGTACAGCCTACACCAAAGGTCGCCCAACAGGCCCCCGTGCCTAAGGCGCCGGCGGCACAGGCGGATATTATGGGCGTTCTACTGGCCATCCAGGGCCAGTTGAACGGCCTCCAAAACCAGATCAGGGAGCAGGCGACTAGGGTGGATTATCTCTACTCTGTTTTGCCGAGCTTAACGCAACTTAGAGGTTAAGGGCGCGCTGCCGGAGAGGCCCTTTAAGATCCTAGCTGTGAATGTAAATTCATTGATTAGGACCGAACGTAGAGCGAATTTATTCCAATTGCTTAAAGACATAAGTCCAGATGTGTTTATGGCTAGCGAAACTAAGCTTAACCAGAAACATAAATTGACTAACAACAATTACAATATCGTAAGAAGAGACCGACCCAACTCCACGCAAGGAGGAGGCGTCGCAATCTTTATACGTAAAGGCATTAGTCATAAGGTAATATATAATAGTGATGTGCGAAAATTTCGGACGTTAGAGGCATGCATCATACGCATTCATCTCCAACAGGGGAAGCGAATGTATGTGATCGCTGCCTATGCACCGGAAACACCTCAGCCCACGCAGTTTATAACAGAGCTTGAAAAGCTTTTTGAATGCTTAAGATTGAGCTCGGAAGAGAATTACTATATATTGGCGGGTGATTTAAACGCCAAGCACACAGATTGGGGAAATCAAATACAAAATCCTCGAGGTAACCATCTATTTAATTGGATGGGTCGATACAACCTTGAGTATCGCATCGATCTTCTAGCCACAGACAGGCCATCGTTCCCAAGAAGCGGTGCCTATCTGGATCTATTGCTTAAAGACGCAAGACTAACAATTACTGACGCTGTGGGTCAACGGCCAAGAAATTGTTTACGAACGATCGAGTACGACAGTGACCACTGCGGACTCGCAGCCGTAATACAACTTCCGAACCAGCTTATGGAGTTGGAGGAGTATGTGCCTGTGCATACTTACAATTACAGTAAGGTGCGCTGGCCACGTTTCTCCAATGCCTTATTGAGTGAATTACGTTCAAATGGTATATCCCCACCAAATGACAGGAACCTAACAAATACTGAAATCGACAGATACTTAGAACAAATTGACGAAACGATTCTACGAACAATGAACAGAACAATACCGAAATACAAAGAACGTAACGCAACTGACATGTACCGTAACGCGACAATTGACGCACTTCACAGACAAAAAAGTGGACTACTGACAAGACTAAAACGCTTGTACAGGCGGTTTACTGATACACGAGACCTGGAGATTAGGACACTGAAGTCGTCCATCAAAAACATCAACCAATTGATCAAAGAAAATTATAGATTGGCTATTAATTCGTTCTGGGACAATAAAATTCGTGCCGTTAACTCCAGCGACCCAAGTATGTTCCCAAAAATTAATAAGATTTTTAGAAGAAAGGATCAAAACGATCTTCCGTGTCTTAAGCTCCAGAGGACGACAGAGAACAGAGACGTACTTCTGACAGCAGGCATAGACCCAGAGGATGCCGTATTGGACGATGACCTCTATATAATCGAAGATCCGCAGGAGAGAGTGGAGGCTGTGGGGGCTGCTTTCCAGCAAGTGTACAAGGTGAATGCTAGCATTCGCCCGAATCATGACCTGGAGAACAGAGCTCTGCTTCATCACTTATGGCTCCGGAACGATATAACCGAATGGCGATCTGAGAACCTTGGTTTTACCAGGTTTAATGATGAAGATTTGGCAAACGCCATAATCGCCGACCGAAATGGGCCCAGCCCCCTGTTAATTTCGAAGAATGAGCTCCAGCTCATCTTCGATTCATTAAAGAAAAAGAAGTCTGCAGGACTCGATGGTATATCCAACGTTGTACTACGACATTTGCCTCAAGAAGCAGTTGACATTTATACCACACTGTTTAACAACGCGCTGAATAATGCATATTATCCAGTGCGGTGGAAGACAGCTGTGGTGCACCCTCTCCCAAAAAAGGGAAAGGACAACTCCAATCCGGCGAATCTCCGGTCGATAAGTCTTCTTCCGAGTATCAGCAAAGTGTTTGAAAAGGTTATTAATAGAGCCCTGTTCAAATGGGCGGAGGACAAAAATATCATCCCGGATAATCAGTTCGGTTTTAAGGCGGGACATGACACAATTCATGCCGCGTCTAAACTTGTTTCTGATATCCAATGGAACAAAACTAAAAAACAGTGTACGGGTGCCTGTCTGGTTGATTTGGAGAAGGCCTTCGACACCGTATGGTTAGAAGGTCTCTATCTAAAGCTAACCAGACTAGGTATAAGTAAACCTCTATTTTATATGCTTTATGACATGCTAAATGGTAGAAAGTTTGTTGTCAAGAGTGACAATGTAACTTCTACTGCAATTTTTAATATTAATAATGGTCTTCAGCAGGGAGCGGTTAACTCGCCGATTCTATTCAACATTTACACCAGCGATCTGATAGGTAGTCTAACTCAGGCAATTGCGTACGCCGACGATCTAATTGCGTACAGAACAGCTCATACAGTTGAGGTCATCAAAAGTCTCTTGCAGAGTGACTTCGACAAGATTCAGCGATATTGTGATGACTGGAAGTTGAAAATCAACTTCCAGAAATCAGAAACTATTTTGTTTAGGACTCCGCTGTCTAGCGCCTCAAGGGATACGAGAAAGAACTGGCGCAAGCTGGTGATCGTAGGGCCACATGGACATCCACTGGCGAGTAAAAGTGTAGTAAAGTACCTTGGCATCTGGTTGGATCAGTACCTGTATTTCGACAGACATATAGGTGCTGCTTTGGCCAGGGCTAGGGGAGCCTTAGCCTTGACAAAACGACTGTTTTATAGCAGCCGTCTTGACAGCAGGGTGAAGGTGATTTGCTACATGGCCCTCATCAGGCCGATGATTGCCTACGGATGCCCGGTGTGGTTCAACGTTGCCCCATCTCAAATGGAAAAGATTCGGGTGTTTGAGAGGCAATGTCTTAGACGTTGCCTTGGATTACACAGAACACCAGAGTCGGAGTACACAAGATATTATTCCAACCAGGTTCTATACAACGGAGCCAACATAAACAGAATAGATAATTTTTTGTTCAAGCTGATTCGGGGTCACGTTGCAAGAGCGATGTCCTCAACTAACAGCTTAATTTTTGGGGCTTATTACCCCAATAACGAATATTTTGAGAGTGCGCGGTTAAGTGGTTACATCCCTCCTGAGGCATTCCTCTATTTAGACAGTCGAGGGCTGATACAGGATGGAGGGGCGGTTCCGCTCATCTACCACGTCAGCCGGAAAACTGTGGATAGGCGACTCCTGTATAGTCGAGACGTCATCGCTCAAGGTGGAGAAGAGCGCCTTCGGTTCAGTAGGACTGTGTCCGATCGGGACCGGAGGGATAGGGCGAAACAGGAGAACCAGTTCTGGTGGCTCTCTGAACAGCATCGTGATATTTAAAGTCGATGAAGATGATATATCTTGGCCGACTTACATAGATTTAGGGCATTAGGTATAGGTAACAGTCAGGGTGGCACCAAAAAAAAAATTAAAAATATGTATGTATGCGGGGGCATGCGTGCATGTATCTGCGTGTCTGTACATGTGTGTGCGTACGTATATATATGTGCGTATGTACATGTGTGGGTGGGTTGCATGCTAGTGTGTGTCTGCATGCATATAAAAAATAAACAAAAAAAAAAAATTAAAAAACGAAAAAAATGCTGCTGTGGCTGTTCTAGTTTAAGTAGTTATAAGCATTATTAGGTATTTTAAGTAGTTTAAGTTATTTTTAGTTAGTATAAGTTAGTTTTATTTAGTTTTAATTATTTTTAATATATATTTAAGTTTAGTTTATAGGTAAAAAAAAAAAAAAAAAAAAAAAAAAAAAAAAAAAAAAAATGATCAGATACCAAGTTTTCTGTATAAAAGTTTCTTGAAATATAAAATAAATAAAAAAAAAAAATTTAGATTTAATTAAAATAGTTTTTAGGTCGAAAGACATTAGTTGTAAGAGTTATTGTTTAATTTAGAGCGCCCGTAAAGGGCCAGTAAATTAGTTGTAAGTTATTGATAATTAGGCTAGTTTTAAACATTTTTGTCTAGCTTTAAGATAGTTATAAGTTAATATGAAATAAAAATGAATTTAAAAAAAAAAAAAAAAAAAAAAAAAAAAAAAAAATAAAGGGTCCGCCATCTAACGTTTTTTTTAACTAGTGCTTATTTCGTGAATGGTAACACTTAGCTCATGTCTGATTTGACAGATAATTAGTTTTATCCTTCCGCTCAACGAATATGGTTGTGTATGCTTGAACAACGCTGGGAAATATTGCGACATTACTTTGAAAATCATGGTAATGTTGCAGAATGTGTGCGAAAATTGCGTACGGATTTTGGAAGAAGAGAAGCACCGTCAGCTCCGTATGTTCGTTATCTTGTGAAAAAAGTGAAATAAACTGGCATCGTCATGGATAAACCAAAGCGTGAACAGCCAAAAACAGTTCGTTCACCCGAGAATATTGTTGCTGTGGCAGAAAGTGTGCGTGAAGCGCCATCAACATCAATTCACCGTCGTTCTCAACAATTGAACATTTCGGAGACATCATTGAGACGAATTTTGCATAAAGACCTTGGTATGACGCCATACAAAGTCCCATTGGTTCAGGAGTTGAAGCCAACTGACCATCCAATGCGTTTTCGCTTCGCTAAGTGGGCCTGCGATCGACTTAGAGAAGATGCCGATTTTGCCAAAAAAATCATCTTTTCAGATGAAGCTCATTTTGATCTTGGCGGGTATGTAAACAAGCAAAATTGTCGCATTTGGGGCACAGAAAACCCGCACGCATACATTGAAAAGCCGATACACCCAAAACGAGTCACTGTTTGGTGCGGATTTTGGTCCAGAGGCATAATTGGGCCATTTTGCTTCGAAAATGAGCAAGGAGTGGCCGTTACAGTCAATGGCGATCGTTATCGGGCCATGTTCAACGAATTTTTGTTCACAAAAATTGAAGAGGAGGATATTGGTAATATTTGGTTTCAACAGTACGGCGGCGCTACGTGCCACACAGCCGAAGCTACACTCGATGTTTTGCGCCCTGTTTTTGAAGATCGCATTATCAGCCGCAGAGCTGATGTCGTTTGGCCACCTCGGAGCTGCGATTTGACACCGTTGGACTATTATTTGTGGGGTGCCGTAAAAGATAAGTGTTACGTCGACAAGCGAGAAACAATTGACGCTTTAAAGGACAATATTCGTGAAGCCATTGGTGAAATACAGCTGCACACAATCGATAGTATGCTTCAAAATTGGACCGATCGGGTAGGCTACTGCATGGCCAGCCAATGCAGCCATTTGAATGAAATTAATTTCCATTATTAACCGGAAGGATTGTACTTTCAAATAAAAAAGAAATTTGAGAAAATATTCACTAGTTTTTTTTATAGCATTTTCAAAAAAAAAAGTTATTAGTTATTAGTTATATTATATTATACGAATGCGAATTGGTAATGGTAGCAAATTCTGAAGTTTCTTTCATATGAATATAATCTTTGGTCGCAGACAGTTAACGGACAAATGTCATTAATACATATTCGAAATTGGTTTGCAGAAAAACGAGTTCAAAACAATTCAATCAAAATCTGATGATCTACCTTGGCAAGTCGTGAAATAGTATATAATTCCAGCCAAAAATAATATGAGAAAACTTGTTGGTAGCACACTTAAGTTGTTGTTGGTCATTCAAAATCATTAAAACAATTTTATTTAAAAAAAGCTGCGTGTTATTATCTTCGGGTCTGGGTCTGGGTTATTTTTTAACACGTATTACAAAAACAACACGAGATCCAGGTTTCTATCTGGGTTTGCAAATATTATTATTAAATTCGGCGAACAGAGGATACATATCAGTACATAACCCAGATCATTTTCTTTTTACGCGGTGAACCATATGGGTTATTTGCCATAATGAAACACGGCTAAAAACTGATTTAAGCACTTTTTCTTGCTATGAAAGCTTAAAAAGAAGACATAAGCTACATGTCTATCCAATTAGCATATGAATCGCCACGAAGATAGAGAAGAACAACTACCAAATAATAGGTTCGTTCGTTGAACTTTACCCAGGGTCGACCTATGTTTTTTGACAACCCCAAGAATTGTCAAAAAAACCGGCATATTTCGGTTCTCAAAAAATACCCGAGGGTCATTAATTTATTTATTATTATGTTATTTAATAATTAAAACTTAAAATATGTTAAATTTAAGTTCTTAGTACATTTTTTTGGCCCTATATGCACAATCCACAACTTCAAAGCTTTCCATTTAGCATATCTGTGTCTGAAAATTAATTTTAGTATTCTTTTATTTGTTTAAGTGTTTTGACCAATTCGATATGTTCAATTTTAAAATTTGAAGATTTCACTTCTTCGGCTTTTTTGGCCGTGATAATTTATTAATGAAATATATTCATTAGTTTTCCCAACGTTTCGACTGAGTTTTCAGTCTTAAGTAGTTTAAGTTAGTTTTAGTTAGTATATAAGTTAATTGTATCTAGTTTTAATTATTTTTAGTCTAGATTTAGGTAGTTTATAAGTAAAAAATGAATAATGATACGAGACCAAGTTTTTCGAAAAAAGTTTTCTTGGTAAAACAAAAGTAAAATAAAATAATTAGAATTAATTAAAATAGATTTAACGTCGAAAGACATTAGTATTAAGATATACATATAGTTTAGTTTAGAGCGCCCGTAAAGGGCCAGTAAATTCGTTGTAAGTTATTGATAATTAGGCTAGTTTTAAACATTTTTGTCTAGCTTTAAGATAGTTAAGATTAAATAAAAATTAATAAAAAAAAAAAAAAACATCGATATTAAAATAAGAAATCGATGATTCTTTATCGATGTCGAAGCCCAGTACTAAGATCGGGAAAAATATTATTTCCCATACAATTTTTTCCCAGGACAAATTTTATCTGTAATTTTTCCCGACCAGTACTCACCTCAGCGCAAAATAACAAAATTTGTTTCGAACTGTGCACACAAAAATCTCCACTTAATTTTTCCAAGACAAATAATGTCCGAATTATTATTTTGCTAGATAAATTGTAATGTTTTATAATAATTGTGCCTTTTATCACCTCATAGCGTATCCACTGTTTAGGTTTAGCAATATTAAAAGATAGTAGGAGATATATAACCAGAAAAAAATATTTAAAAAAGTGGGTAGGTAAATTAGCTGCAAGAATTTAATCAATTCAACATTTGATTTCAGTTAGATAGTAGCGTAACTATAATGGGAATGAGTAGGTACAATGAGGACGTACTTTTAATAAAAGTATGAACATATTTCTAAGATTTATTTGGTGTTTTATTATCCAACTATGTGTTTGCATAAATTTGAATAGAAGAGAATTATAAATTAGGGAAAATCAATGAGGTCAAAGCAAAAAGCAATAAGATTGAAGCTGAGAAAATCGAGAAATGTTATAAATCAGTAAAAAAAATTATATCTAAACGGGACAAGTTAATCATTTTGCATATATAGGTATATTTAATTTACATTACATAATGTACCTATGTATAATGTATATTGAAAACGCATAGAAACACTCAAGCGAACTTGCGTTATTTTTGTTAAATACTGTTTAATCTTTGGCGTAATTTTTCGCATTCATTGTAAATATGTACTTCAAAATGGATATATTTGTTTAATCATATTAGATATCTACATTATAAATCTTCATCTTAAACACAAAGGTAACTCAACATGAAATTTAGAACAAAGCAAGTTTAACAATGTACATTATTTCTTAAAAAAAAAAACAGTCACTAACAATAATGGCATCAGTGAATGTTCTTATTTTCTCTTACCTTCTGAACTTTTCTTAGATACGCTACTGTTCGCATTGAAATTGTATTTTTATCTCTACAACTTCAAAATTTTGCTTGGAAAAAAATATGTAGAGATAAAATTTGAGTTTGCTCGAACTGAGTACTAGGCTTGAAGGAAGAATAAAGGGAAATCCTTCAAACCATCGATGTTTTCGATTCGATAATAATTGTTAACATCGATGATGAGTATTCGATATTTTTTTCAATATCGCCCATCCTTACTTCATATCTCATATGACTTTGAGGTTTATTCATTTACCTCAACCCTAAAAACCTAGATCTATTTCATGGCGAGTTGACGGCGACTTCAGGTTTAAAAAAAAAAACGCTTTAGGGCGACCCTAGGTCGACTTCAGGGCTCAACGAACAAACCTAATGTGAAGTCTAAAATTTGAGGTTAAACTCGAACGAATTATTTATTCGCCGATTTGTGGAATATGTTTTTTTGTGTAATTCATTTTTATTTATTATTAACTTGTAACTATCTTAAAGCTAGACAAAAATGTTTATAACTAGCCTAATTATCAATAACTTACAACTAATTTACTGGCCTTTACGGGCGCTCTAAACTAAACTATATCTCTTAATACTAGTGTCTTTCGACCCAAAAACTATTTTGATTAATTCTAATTATTTCAAGAAAACATATTTAAAAAAGAACTGTGGAATATGTCCTGTTGTTGTGAATTGCGAATTTACATTTGCCAGTTCGCAGAAGTCTGTTGTTGGTCGCGTAGAAAATATTAAAATGTAATTTTTTGGTATCTAAACTCATATGATCAAGAAAATAAATTAAAATTTAGATTAAGTAAAATCCGCTCACCATCACGTCTACTTTTATCAATTCCTGGTTTCTGGGAAACGGTTCTAACGATTTGAATGAACATTTAAGAATTTGTTTTTATGGGCAAGAAACAAGTCTAAAAAACGTCTTATGCCAAGCCCACTTATCTAATCTCTAATGTTTCTCGGAAATCACTCAAAGGATTTTAAAGAAGTTTTCAGCCTATTCGTATTTTTGTAATATCTAATTACAAAAAATCCTTACTTAATATAATATAACTACCTTATATATTTCAGGTTTTATTATTGACACTGGTTTCCCTGCAAACATCTTTCGCGCAACACGAAGATATACCCTATCAAAATGTAGAAAACATTTGTGAAACATGTACCTGTTTAAACGCTCATGATTCAGATAAAAAATACCACCATCTGTTGGACTGTTCAATAAAAAACTTCAATCATATCCTGGCAAGATGGCCAACAGAGTTTGGTTCAAATCATCAAGGTTTGCTTCAAATCATCAACTGTATTATATTTAGGTTGTTTTAAAAAACAATAATTTTGTTGTAGGAGTGGATTTAGTTGTAACATTTTCTGGTAACAAAATTCAATTTTTACAACAAATTCCTGCGACAAATGGAACTATATCGTTCAGTTGCAGACATTGTAATATGAAAGACATACAAGCTCCAACATTTATGGACGTGCCTAATATTATTCGATTGGATTTGAGTTGGAATGAACTTACTTCGGATACATTGTCACCAGACGTTTTCCGAGGACCCTACAAAAATACAGGCTATGAACCGATTAAGCTACGTGACCTTGATTTGAGTCACAATAAAATAAGTTCTTTGCAAAAGCTGTTGTTCGAACATACACCAGATATTGCCAAACTTAATCTGGGCTTCAATGGCTTCAAAATGATGGACACAACAACTTTTATTGCTATATCTTCTGCAACTTCCTTAGAGGTAAGCTAATGTAAAAAAAAACATATACCAACTCTAAATAATATCATTGGCGCAAAATTTTAAACGATTTAGTTATATGTAAAATCATTTTTGGTATGATACAAGGATAAAATGAGGATTTAGCGAACACGAACAAGTTCGGCGAGCGTGTTCGTCGTTTAGGGCTACCTTTAGACATCATTTATTACATTTGACGTACAAATTAAAGTTCTCATCATCCGCTTACCTAACAGACTGTGAAGGTTGTCTCGAAATTTTAGAACCTCGCACTCAGAAAACAAATAAACCTACAATAATATTGCACAATAATTTTATTGTGCAATAATATTGCATATGTACTTTCATTGATTCCAATTTCCAAACGTTCAATAATATTTACTCATTAAAATAAAATAGACTATTCGCATCAATATTTTCGGGCGAGCAACATGTTTGACGACGAAGTTTTGGCAGAAACCATGCTGGTCATTTTGTGTGCAACTCGAGCGAGTAGTTCCATTCCAAATATTCCAAAGCTTTATCTACACTATTATTGGCAGTAAGAATAGTACTGACTAATTTAATTTGACTTTTCCTTTGCTGTTGTTTACTTAATAAAATTTTGCTGCGCTGCCTATAGAATTAACAATAAAAAAGGGCTTGTGAAATCGTCTGAATTCTTCAATATTATTGTGGGTGTATGGGCCGCCTTAAGAATGGCAGCGCACCTTCCATTGATGAATCTGCCAAAAATTATTCATTCGCTATAAAAATACCGTAAATATATGAATTCATCTGTTATGGACGCCCGCTCCCCCTGGCCCATGAATATAGCTAAAAAAAAAACAGAAGCCGAATAACACGTTATACATATATTTATTTCTATAGACAAGATAGGGAAAAATGTCTACACAAATTTAAAAAAAAAAAAAAAAAAAGTACCTTGTTTTGTATTGTTGTGGCGGACAGCTATGTTATTATCCATGTGACACTTTCCATAGAGTAGCCATGAACAATAACGCGAGTGAAATAGTCCACTTTTCAACCCGTCAATCCTGAAATTGCATGTAAGCATCGACTGTAATTCGATCACATGGTAGTTCACCTTGTAAACAGTTTGAATAGAGCGGACGAGTTGATACCTTTAAGGCGGCTTTACATGGATCTGCATCTGCAGACTTGAAGAAAAGTAGAGCGGGCCAGTAATATAAAACAAACATAAAAGTAAGACAGGGTACACACTAATAACTTACTCGAACTCTGCTATAACTTTCTTGACACATCTCACAATCACATGTTCTTAGCGTTCAGGTATGTAGTTTTGAGAAGAAAATTTTCGCTATTTTCGTTGTTTTTAAGCAAGCTGAGGTGAAATGGTAAAAAAAAACTTGAAAATTCGTTATCTGAACGGAACAAATTATGGTACAGATGAAAATGCTATAATGAAGATGAAAGGAGGCTTTACATGCATCTTCATCTTCATCTGCATTGACATCTGCAGAAAAAGAGGAAACAAAATAAAAAATTCATACTTGTGCGATAGAGAGCGAAAACCAAAATGGAGATCATCTTCATGTATGAAGATTATAGGAAGTACGAACCTAAAGATTGCAGATTATAGTGAAGATGAACATGTTCATCTTCATTATTAAATTTTCATCTGCACCATAATTTGTTCCGTTCAGATAACGAATTTTCAAGTTTTCAGTTCAGTTTGCTTAAAAACAACGAAAATAGCGAAAATTTTCTTCTCAAAACTACATACCTGAACGCTAAGAACATGTGATTGTGAGATGTGTCAAGAAAGTTATAGCAGAGTTCGAGTAAGTTATTAGTGTGTACCCTGTCTTACTTATATGTTTGTTTTATATTTTTGGCCCGCTCTACTTTTCTTCAAATCTGCAGATGCAGATCCATGTAAAGCCGCCTGAACATGTTCATCTTCACTATAATCTGCAATCTTCAGGTTCGTACTTCCTATAATCTTCATACATGAAGATGGTCTCCATTTTGGTTTTCGCTCTCTATCGCACAAGTATGAATTTTTTATTTTGTTTCCTCTTTTTCTGCAGATGTCAATGCAGATGAAGATGAAGATGCATGCAAAGCCTCCTTTACACCACAATCTTGCCGATCAATGAGTAGTGACAGCTAAACATCAATTTTCTCCAATCAGTATTACACGGACCGTGGACTGTGAGTTAATGTTGAATTTTCACTAAATGTCAAATCTTAGTCGGAGGTGAAGTTGAGGTCGACATCCTAGTAAGACGTGTCAAGACGTAAAAGGGGTGCGGATCGAGCAATACAGCGAATATGTAACCCTTCGGAAACGATAGGTGAACCAAAAATTAGAGTTAGAACTTCCGACATTTTGGAGACACTTGTTTTATACTTGTCGCAGGATCATTTGCAGGTGCTTGATCTCATGATATTAATATGTGAGCAGGGTAGGGAATTTTCTCATCCTAAATGATTGCACGCAACTTTTTTTTTTAAGTGTTGTCCACATGTAAACGTGGCATTAAAACTTGTGGTCACACCATCTACTGAGGTAGAAGGAAAATGTTGATCAAAGACCAACTGATGGCAGTGATCCTCAAGTGTCAGGCATAGAGAAGATGGCCAGAGATCCACCAATCCATAGGTATTTCATAAAGTATAAAAAAAAAGAGAACAAACTAGCGTAGGATCTTAAACACAAATAAGCCATAATAAGGATTGGAAACCTTCGTACGTTTCAAACCCCCAAAACCCATTTGATTACATTGTTGTATTTGTAGCTTTGACACTCTATCCATGAATAGATGGGAAATCGAAAAGCAAAACAAAAACAAATTACTTGGGCTGTGTTGTCTATGTGTCTATAGGAAGAGGAACAGAAAAGATTCTTGTATGCGTTTTTATCAATGTGTCTATTGGAAGAGGAACAGAAATGTTACTTGTGTGCGTGTTTCAGCTTGTAGGCAAATGTCAAATGAAAGCAGAGGTTTCCGGTCTTTACATTATTAGTTTATGGTATTAAATCGTATGATTTGCTAACTGTGTGTGTGAGTAGGAATTTTGGTGGAAAAAAAGCTGTTATGTTCGTTAAAATACAAGATAGGAGATGGAGGGACAAGGATCGACTGCGGGGTCGTACGAAGACAGTCCTTAATTATAGTCCGCCTAAAACTAAAAAAAAAATAATAATTAAATAAGTTATTTGTAAAAAATTTTGCAAACAAAAGGTGCGTGATAATTTGAACTTATTAAAGACATTTTATTCCCGGTGTGCCATAGCTTTTGCAAAGAAGATAACATAATTATGCTATTGTTTTTTTTTAGTTTAAAATCCTAAGTAATTAAACAATTGTGTTCAGGCGGAGAAATTATAATTGGATTTATTGAAAACAGAAACAAAACCTAGATTAAGGTGAGTGTTCTAAGAGCGAGTTTTTGTGGAGAAAATAGTAGTTTAAGCATAATTTTATTAGGTTACTATGCACAACGAGTTGTGAATTCTTGGCGGCTACATTTGGTCAGCGCAGCGGAGCGCTGGGGCCGCTTCATCTAGTTGTTTCCGTGTGTAATTTGGTGCAACTTTTGTTGTGGATTTTTCCTACCAATGCTAGCAGTTTTATAAGTGCGGACATACCGAATTATTAAGGGCTCCGAGAAGTCCGAAAGAAAATGAGGATGGAGGTATTTATCAGGGCTGCTGAAACACCGAAAAACGACTCCTCTGCTCCAGCGAATTATGGCTGTGAGTCCTTAATATATGTACTGTTTTTTTTATTGTGTTATGAAGAGACTGAAGTTACGTTCCATCTTTTCAACATATTGTTTCTTTATTATTTTTATTGATTTATAAATAAATGTTTTTTATGCAGGCTCCAGGTCAATAAAAGACGGTGTTAAAAAGTAAGCGACGTTTCGAGCATGGATACACTCTTCATCAGGCAACAACAATTAGTTTACAAACTTAATGTACATCACATATCCACAATATAGATAAAAAGAATTATTAAAATTATTAATAAAACTTGTCACAAAATCAAAATTAATTAAACCATTTTAAACACTACTGTCCGTAGTTTTCTTTTTGTGTCTACTTTTCTTTTTGTGTATACAGTAGACACAAAAAGAAAACTACGGACAGTAGTGTTTAAAATGGTTTAATTAATTTTGATTTTGTGACAAGTTTTATTAATAATTTTAATAATTCTTTTTATCTATATTGTGGATATGTGATGTACATTAAGTTTGTAAACTAATTGTTGTTGCCTGATGAAGAGTGTATCCATGCTCGAAACGTCGCTTACTTTTTAACACCGTCTTTTATTGACCTGGAGCCTGCATAAAAAACATTTATTTACATAACAGAAAGGTCACCAATAAATTCCTATATTTATTGATTTATTATTATTCATTAGGTATTATTTATTATTTATTTATTAATTTCAATCATTGCTAATTTTTTTAAATTAACTAAGGTTAAATAAGGATAAAATGAAATCCGGCTGTAAGTGAGTGTTTGTTTTCAATCAAGGCCTGCCATTTTGATTGCTCTTCTTTTTATTAAGCATTTGTTTTTGTTTGTATTCCCCCTTCACAGAGCTCTTAGGAGGTAGGGTTCCTTTTTTTTTGTTTTCGTCGGTTGAGTTCAGAGTTTGGCTGACTGGCCGTTGAGCAAAAAATCCCTTCACATTTTACTTTTTCGTTCTTTAGTATGGCTTAGCCATTTTGTTTAGCTTCCCGCAAAGAAAGATAAAAAAATTGATTTATTTTATATTAATATTTGATTCTTGTTAGTTTGGTAATTTGTAATATTAAAGTAAAACTCCATTAGTGTCTCGTGTTGCTTAAAAAAAAAAATAATGGTTTTCTTGGTTTCGGAATAGAAACCATGCGTAGATGGAAATTTTAATTTTCAGGGGTGCCAAATGTAGCTGAGTTCCGGTGAAGATGGTATGATCTGAAACCGATCATCCACCATCTTTGGGGGAATCTAAAAATGGCCGAAGATTCCTAAGGTAGGGTGGGTAATGGCCTCACTGCAACCACATCCGCAGTGCCTTGATGTGATAATAGTCCGTCCGTCTTTATCTTCCAATTTCCTTTTCCTTTCCTTAGGCCTGATCTGTGTTTTTTTGTTTGCAGGTGAGGTTAGGTTTCCGGGGGTAAGATCCCCCCGTCCGACGAGCTGATGCCGTGCATAGCAAGTAGGCCACGCCCCCCGGAACTTAGCATTCTATCCCGGGGCCGGTATCAGCAAATTTCAACTTCGTTGTTCTTTGACCGGTTTTCATGAAATTGAAATATGTTGCAGCTGACTTAATTAAGAAAGAAAAAATTGTTTTAAATTAGGGCAGATTTACTTCTGGCGCGTATACATAAGTACACACACACACTTTTATTTATCATTTTAACTTCAAAGTTTACAAAAAAACGTGGGCGCCCGAAGGACTCGAACCCAGAACCGTTGCACAGTGATCGGATTTACCAATCAAAATACAAAAATGAAAGTCATGCGAATCGTTTCAAAATGATGTGGCTTACTTTTCAATATTATAGTTAACTGTTATTCATATTTTGTTTTTTAATCGTTTTCACTGATAAGAAAATATTAAGCTTTGAAGTTAGTAGTTGATGAAGGCAATTAAGCGCCAGCAGATTAGAGGTGTTTTTTATGCAATTTCGTTTAGCTATAAAAAGTGTAACGGTGGGTCTTTTGGAATAATTTTTTTTCTAGAATAGAATTATTTGTGGGTAATAAGAAAACGATTCCAGAAGTTAATTGGTTCATTAAATAATTTTTGTATAGTTTCTTAAGTTCAACGTGGAAAATTGGACTGGATTTTTTTTTTATTGAATTTTCGACAGGAATAAAACTAAATAGTTCCGCCGAGTTCCGACTCGAAAAGTGTAAAAAGTAATTCTGTGGAGTGTTGGCTTTGAGGTAAAACAAACACTTTGCGCGTTTTTGCAACGCCCATACAATTATTTTCAATTTTCAGAATTGCCTCCCTAATATGACGAAAGCAAATTTTTGAAATTTGGCGGCAAATGCATAAAACAAAAAGGGTTGATGTTGTTAGAGCAATTATTATAGATAAGTTTGAGCTTCCTGAGCTGTCTGAAGATTCTAATAAAAAACTTAATACTTCCGTAAAAAGTTTGCTGTCCGAAATTGGTGAAAAGAGGGTAAAAAGCGGTAGGCATGCTAACCGATTTTTAGCTGCAAGCTCAGCCTGGTTAGAGGAAACTTATACGTTGTCCGACATATTGGACAGAGAAATTTCAAAAAAAAGGTCGGAAGAACTAGAAAATCTAGTTCTTCTAGAGGAATGCTGTGAAAAATCTAAAAAAACGCTAAGTTCAAAATTTAATTACATCAACTAGCCCTAGGGAAACAATAAAAGCTAGTGAAGTTCTGCTTTGCAAAATGGGTAACGGAGATTCAGCAAACATCATAAAGGAATCTTCATCCAGTAAATGTAAGGAGGTAAAAACATTATTTAAAAATTACATATACCTATGTCTTCCGATGAAGCATTGGCTTTAATGCTGTCATAAATCTTTCCAAGCATCAATATCAAGGTCATATTCTTTTAAAAAAGTGCTAAACGCAAAAAAGAAATGTTATCCCACAGAAATTGACGTCACTGAAGCATATGCTAAGAGTCAACTTCAATCCTTGGTTGATCATAAAATTATATATCTGAAACAAGAAACCTTTATTTAAAGGAGTATTCATGGTACACTATTCCAGTGAGTATTCGCAAAGTGCTTTTTAATGGAAAAGACATCATTGCATCTTGTATTCTTTCTATAGGACAGCTCTCAGAAGAGGCTAGAAATAAGGACACAAGAAAATATTTATTATTATGATTCTTTATTATTTTTTCAACAAAAGTATATATAAACATAGAATGATAAATAAAGAGGAATTACAAGCATGGCAAGTAGTGCCATCTGCCGGATAAAAATTACTGTTATTAAATAATTTAAAGTGAAAAGAAAATTAAAACAAAGGGCTTAACATAATTATTAACATAACATAACATATAATAGTTATATGTATATACGAGTATCACATCAAACTATAAAACAAAAACAAGTTAAATATTTGTGCTTACATCAAAAATTCGTTGTATTATGCACAACAAAGTAAGAACTTGTTTTTTTTTATTCATAAAATCTGTTTTATAGAGAACCAAGCTTTTGTTTGGCTAATACGAAAAAAGTTAACAAATACAATATTTTTTTTTATTTGTTTATATTAATAAATTATAAATATAGAAAGTAAAGCTTTTAGTTTGGCTAAAACGAACAAAATGTCAACAGAGGTGATAATTTAGGTTTCTTAATCGATAGGTAAGAGCCAAAAAGGGTTACAGTATCAAAAATTTGAATGGGCTTTTAGTTTAGCCAAAACAAAAGTATAATACTATTGTATTTGCTAATTTCACGCGTTGCTCTTTGACATCGAATAATGATATATATATTTTATTGTCGATAATAAAATAACCCAGTTAAAAAAAGGTAACTTCAATAATCTTTATTTAAAAGAAATTAATTATAAAATACTATGACCTGAGATAATAAAGATGTCTGTATATTTACTCTACTGAATGTGTAATGGCAAAACATCACAAGTCTTTTTATCTATGTAAAAGCGCAACAACGAAACGAATGGTCGAATTCAATCTTAACTTCTAGAATATTCCATGTTCAGCCTGGTTCAAGCCGCTGTCAGTTTGTGCGGGGTGTGTTCCTTGAGTGATGAGTTGGTCACATTCCTTGAATGATGAATTGGTCACGTTCCTTGAATGATGAAATGGTCACAGCAAATACATTGATCATTCAATTAATCTAAAAAATTAGCATATATATTTCTATATGAGATCGCGTGTGTAATAACCCGAATGAGCAACTTCCATCCAAGCTCCCCATTCAATAACGAGACACATTCATCTACCGAAAGAAAACTTTTGTTAAGGTATAACCTACGGATTTCCTGAAAAATTGGACACAACGCCAAAAATTGAAAGACGTTTTCTCTTACAAGAAGGTTACAGTGTGCAGTTCGGGCTTATATCTGATCTATGAGGCCTATAGTTTAATTGTAACATCTCTGTCCTAGCTTTGAAAACCAGACCCATTTCCGTGACAGAAAATTCATCCCTAAAGTAACTAGCTTCTCCTAGATTAAAGTTTAGTTCTCTATAGACTGATCGTGTTGAGGACTCCCTTACACTTTCGATAGATGACTGGAACATTTTTTCGTCAATTCCGGAAATGCAGTCATATAGAATATTTCTCTAGTTATCATAGTTCTCCAAATTCAGGTTCAATTCTAAATCAAATATAGAAATTCACAAGGTAGAATTCAATATTGAATACAAACATAGATCTCTTAAATCGGCTATTGATATCTTCAGATTCATATATCACGTTCCAAAACGAATACGTGGCATGATACTATAACACAATTCCTTTCTTTGTCATCAATCGATAACAACCAAGACGAAATTTAGGCTGATGAAGATGAAAGCAAATTATTTAACTACAATATTTTATAATAAATTTTTTAAGGAATATAACATGTTACTTTTTTATTTTATTTTTTTTTGTATCTAATTATTCTTATATATCATAAACCTTAGTAATGACATTTAAACAATGTCTTAAAGTATTATTCCAATAAAATTGAATTGAATTGAATTTTAAATCCAAAAATGCATTTTATAAAAAAAAACAAAAAAAAAAACAATTCTTTTTTTCGTATCATGAAATCAATTTTTCGTTAAAACAATATTATTTCTAGGAAGGATTGTATAGTTTATCTATTATTACCCATAAAACATCAAATCATTAATTTAAAATAAGATTTTCATATTTGAAATAATTTTGTTCCGTTAGATTGGTGAATCCGAACACTGTGCGTCGTGGGGTTAAGCATATAGAGATAGTCAGCCTTATCGGAAATTCCTTAGGAAATATTTTTTTCTAGGATTGTTTCCCTGCCCGGGGACCAGTTCCTATACTATCGGGAATTCCCCGCGGAATGTTTTTCCTTGGTAACAAGTTTTACCAATATAAAAATAATAGATTAATTTTCGAACATAAGTTCCAAATAATTTGACGTTCAATTTTTAGTGAAAACCAATTGTTTACTTTTGCTAACCCTGAATTCAAAATAGAAAAAAATATCCTTTTTATTATTAATTAATGCCATACAACAAGATGATTAAATTGAACGAAGAACCATAAGACGATGTTTAAGAGATCATTTAAATCCATTAGAACTAACTAAAGCATGTGGGCATCCTTTCACCGATTCACACCGATGCACAAATTCGTATTATCGTTTTCTCCAAAGCACTGAATTTATATTCCTCATTTGAGCCTCATTTGACCAATGATAAATTTTTATTATTATTTTGTTGAGAATTGCTTACATTGCTTGCTCTGTCCTCAATTCCGACAGCTAAATGACGGGGAAGTATTCAGAGAAAAAAAACTTAGGAATTTTTTTTCCCAATTTTGAAAAGTTCCCGATCTTAGAAAAAAATACATGGGAATATATTTATTTATAGATCGTTATTTTTTACTTTCGACTTTCTCTTTAATAGATTAACGGATTTTGATAAAAGTTTCATCAAATTCTAAATAATACTAGGATACCAACATTCGCAAAATATTTGCTTGGATTTAAAAAAAAAATATTTTTTACTTTTTGAAAACGCAATATTTCGAAAATGGGTGGATTGTTTTTGAAACTATGGCGCAACATTTTAAACAGCCTGATGTTAAGGGCTTAGCATGATACTACTTAACAGTTTGCTAATACTAAAGCACTTTACTAATATTTTCCTAATTTTAAACACTTTTTAAATAGCACCATTCTAAATCTATTTTCTTAATACAACCTAACACGGCTAAGATGGTGTAAAAAAGTAAGCGAACATAACTTTTTGACATTTGTAAATGTCAAATTGGCATATGGATTTTGTACGATACTAAAATAAAATGCACGTACTTGCCCCTATGTTCGATTACATTATATGCAAGATTCTTAATAAAAAACGGCTAAATATATTTTTAAAGTTTTTCGCTTAATTTTTTATATATAAAAATTCAAAATTTTCAAAAAAGAAATTTTTTTTCTTCAAAAATCCAAAAAAATATTTTTCGAAAATTTTGAAATGCAATACTATTTAGAATTGGAAGGAGCTCCTGTATATTTTTTTTTAATCGAAATCCAGTGAGCCGTTTATGAGAAAGTCGAAAATCAGTAAAATGGTGTATGGCAGGTACCGTTAATAACAAAATATTTTAAAAACTTCTTTCGCCGAAATGTAGACCATACCCAAAGTAGTACACACACCAATTTTTATCGAAATCGTTAGAGCCGTTTTTGAGATAATTAAGATGGTAGTAACATTTGTATAGCAAGTACCGTTATTTTTGAGCCTAAAACAACGATTTAAAAATCTATTTTGGACAATCACCTAAAACGCCTAAGTACCAAGTTTAAACCAAATCGGTTCAGCCGTTTAGGCTGTAGATCGTTCTACACACAGACAGACAGACGGAATTGCGGGAATACATAACTTGTCTTATAGTACCTATAATCGCAAGTAAAAATAAAGTAGGCATTTTGTGAATTTAAATTTAGTAAAATGTTAAGAATAAGATACTAAACTGGTTTAAAATTAGAAAAATCCTCTAAGTATCATACTAAAAATGATTTAACATATTACTAAATCGACTAAAATTTTGCGCCTATGTTTTTAAATTTATATTATTAAATACTTAAAAATGATATACACATACTAAAAAATTAAATAAAAAACAACTTTAAGAATACATAATATTTAACGGTTTCTACTATGGAATCTCGTGTTCATAATTTGATAAAACATAAGAGCAAGTACGTGCGATCAATTAGTGCATTTTATTTGATTGCATTTTAAGTTATGTATGTTGTATTTAAATTTCACAATCAATAATAAATTATTTAATTTTTTTTAAATTAAAATTTCAGTTCCTCGATCTATCTTATAATGACCTGGAGTCTGTGCCATCTACACTGTTTAAAAATCTGATAGCCTTGAATGCACTATTGCTTCAAGGCAACAAACTTAAAGCAATCCCAGCTAATTTAAACTTAATAGGTCGAACTTTGGAATATTTTAACTTTGCCAACAATCCTGTCACTAGTTTAAATGAAACTAACTTTAATGGGTTAAAAGTTTTAAAAAAATTAAATATCAGTTCTATGAATGAACTTACTACAATCCACAAAGGAACTTTCAGCCATTTAGAGTCCTTGGAATATTTACATTGCAGTCAAAATCCTTACCTCAGTTCTCTCGACATCGATGGACTCCTACATTGTAGAAATTTAACGACAGTAAGTACCTATGCTCGTGGAAAAAAAAAGTTTACCTTGAAAACCCTTTTTGATTGTAGTTAGATGTCTCTTATTGCAAATTGGAAACAATCAGCATCAATGTGGATCTATCTAATGAGTTGCCTAAAAATTTTACCGCTCAATGGCCAAAGCTACAATCTATAGAAGTTGTCGGCAATCCCTGGACATGTGATTGTAAATTGATGAGAATTCTTGAATTTTGTGGCAAAGAAGTATTCAAAAATGACAAACATGCACGATGTTATTGGCCCTTTGGACTTTCCGGCATTCGAATATCAAATTTGACATCCGAGTTCGTTTGCAACTTACCTGAGGAATATATAGTGCCAGAACAGGTGGATCCACCAAAGTTTTTGCGTCGCCGGTACATTGTATCTACTGTTGTGACAATATCATTGGTACTTTTTATAGGAGTTCTTGTGGGCTTTTCAATTGTTTTAATACATCGCCGACTAAAACGTGATGATTATGGTATAGCACCAATACGATATACCAGCGTTAGAGCAAGCAATCAATCTGCCATGTCATTTATAAAATAGAACTAAACATGATATTTTACATTTGATTTCGCCAAAGAAAGACATTTAATTTTAATAATAGAAATAACTCACTTCATATAAATTTTATATAAATAATTATTTATTAAAAACATTTTTAACAATATGTGCACTTAAAGAGAACATTTTTTTAAAAAATAAATAAATACATTTTTGACATAAGTGTTAGTTTTTTTTTATTTTGTTCGATAAATTTATATTTGTTTTATATTTAAAATTAAGTTTTTGTGTTTACAACAGTTCTTTTCTTAGATTTACATTTTAATATTAACAAAGAAACAAATTTTTTTGTAAATAACAATTTAAATTAACATTATGACATACATATTTGATTTTATATTTACAAATTTTTTTGGTTTAAAATTTCTAAATACAACCACTTTTAATTAAAAACTATCAAAGAAATATATTGGCATAAGGGTTGTTAGTGTTATAATTACGCAACAGGTCACTATTGCGAACACGAAAAAATACATTGGTTTTTTATTGTAAACGTATTTGCCAACCTGTTAATTGTAAATAATTTTTTTTTTAAATTGTAAATATCATATCGTATGTTATGTAGGTGTGTAATTTATTACATTGAACTAAAATTAAACAGAAACATGATTAAGGAACACAGGTAATTTTTTTTAACATTAAGGAAAATTTATTTTACAAGGACACTTATATATCTGTATATAAATTTTGTAGATTTTTTTAAACTAAAAAATAAATTATAATATTTTTTAAGTACATATTATAGGTATATACAGTGGCTTTTTATGAACAGAAGTATTTATTAATATCTGCTATTTAATCAGTATGAATAAAGTGATAAACAACAAAAAATAAATGTATAAATATCGACTATTTCGAAATCAGGAAAAAATCCACGTAGTATTTTAAAATTGTAATAGGAAAAAGTTTCTTTTGTTTTAAAATTTAAATTTAAGAGTGAAAAATATTTTTCAGTAGACAGTGCAGGTAGGGTAGAATTGGGAAGGTTCGTACATGCAAGTTCACACTCTTAATAAATTAATATTTTTTTATACCATTAAAATGGCTGAAAATGTAGGAAACTGTTTTACAAATTTGGTCGAGTACATAGTATATCCTCAGATTACACAGTTGTGCTTGTAGATTGTTCATACAATTCATCTCAAAATGAAGAAGCACAACAAATCTACATTGAGGACGACGGATGATATGACGGATCACTTGAATATTTCAATATCTCAGCAAAACGAAGGATTTGAAGAAATTTAATTAAAAGAACAATTTAATACTCAGAACCGTTATTTCTACTTCAGATTTTGATGAGCTATCCTCCACTGCAGTAAATATTATGAAAAATAAAAAGAAGATAAATCGAGAGCTCTGAATGAGAGGTAAAAAGTTCTTGGGAAGATTAAGAAACAAAAAAAACATTTCATAACATACCAAGAGATGTCCGAATGATTGGAGAGCGTTGTAAATGTAAAAACGACGAGTAAATACATTAACAATGAAATAATACAGTTATGTTAAAAAATTTATATTTCAACAACGGGTGGTCAATACAAAACTGAGTTGAACGAAGTGAAGGTCGAATTAAGGATGTACCCAATATTTTTGATTCATTTAAAACTAGTAAAAGTGATCTACATTTGAGCTTTTTACAAAAAATATCTTGATAATCTAAATAAGTTCCCTTCACAAATTAAGCAGAAGAATATTCGACTGTACAAGCCCAAAAAAGACTGGCGTGATCTATGTTTTACACAATATCATTCTTACATCAAATTTATTAAATTTCAAAATGTATACCGTTAATTTAATCTCAAGCAATGTTTTTAGATAGATAGAATCTCACGAACTGAAGAAATTGACAGAGTAGCTTAATATTTGGTTTGAAGCTATTCGGAAAAGTAAAACAACACTTACCGTATACCTATTTAAGGATGGAAATTTGAAAATGGCCAGAACATGTGCATATGCAATCATAATCATTTGAAAAGATATCACCCCGGCAGTTGTCAATTATATGTCCTAATTATTTAGAGAGATCAAAGACAAGCTCACAGGTGAGTGGAAGTTATACATTCTGGATTTTAAAAGATGTGGAGATAACACCTTTGGATTTTCCAGACATTAATGAAAATTAACTTAAATAATCGTTGACTGTTCATTCTCCTGTCATCTTTGACATCTACCTGTTACTGATGTTTGTTGGCTTGTATAGATTCGGAAGAGCCCACATAAAACATCGGCAAACCATATCAGATCGCAGGCATACAAACGATAACGAATAATGACATACAAAAGATAACGAACAAGGACAATAGAGAATGTGTGCCCCTTTTCCATATCGTTAATTTTGCCTATAGTCGGGCATACATCGTTAAATGATCGTGGCGAATAGTTGTGCGTTGTGCGAGGTTCTTTTAATATCGGCTAAAGAAAACAGTTATTATTTCCCTGATAGAATCAGAATGGAGCGTGTAATTAATTTTAAGCTACTCGTAATAAAATAAGTAAATATTAAAAGAAATTGTTTATAAGGACTTTGCTTGTGGTCTGTAGGAACATAAAAGCCCTACATGTATTTCTGAAGAATTATTTGTCCAACGGGAAGTGTTTATGCGGAAAAAGTTCAAGACCTAAAAAAACAAATGCACACATATATGCAAACAATGTTAATCATAAAACAATCTATTTCATATTTTGATAAATTATATTATAAAACAAAAAAAAAATGTATGTGCTATTAAGAAGAAGAAAGCCGATGTTAAAGCAATGGCGCGCGACTCATACTTACTCTTACCTTAATGATTATACATGAAATGCTTTATATCTATATTCATTCAGTATTAAATAAAAATAATCAACCATCCATTAAAATTCGCACCTTTGTTGACTATCAGAACAAGCATATGGGGCAGCTATGTATCTCCGTTCTCTACTCAACTACTCCGGTAAAACAACAAACTCTTCCTCGACTTAATTATGCGCTGCAGTATCAGCAGCCGAACTTACAAGCAGATTCAGAGAAGACGACTGCGAGAAACACCAATACATCTGTGGATTGATTCACAAATAGTACTATCATGGATCAATTCCACACCGTCATCATTTCACACGTTCCTTAGCAAATCGCGAAAATCTAAACAGGTTCCTTGGAAACCCAGTGGCATCACGTCCCATCTAAAGAGAACCCAGAAGACTTACTATCTCGGTGAATATCCGCCAGCTAGTTTTATGTCATGCAGCATGTAGCTTTATGGTCCGCTTTTCTTACAGTAAAACCAGTCAACATATTTCCAGCCTTTCTTAAAGGGGTAGTGGTAGTAGCAGCACTTCAACAAAACTCTGCAAGCGAACTGATTCACCAGATAGAACATTGAAATTCCTTCAACTTTTTGCAACATACAATGGGCTATGTGCTCCGGTTTACCAATAGAGCGAGGATAACTGACATAAATCCAGTATAACAAACAGCATTATCACCTAAGGAATTCAATTAATCCCTCATGGCCATCGTAAAGCAAATCCAAATACAATCCTCTGAATTTAAAAATGAAATACAAGATCTTAAGGTGACAGAGGTTTATGAAAATCTGGCACCCTTTTTAGACGAAAGGGGGATTCTACGAGAAGGCAGACTAGAGGCCGCATCAATCTCATTCGATGCCAAACACCCCATATTGATGCCGTACAACAAATTTACATATTTCATCATCAACTTATTGTGTATAACAATAAGAATCACAACAGTTATATTAGAATTAATGCAAAGGTACGATACCATAAGATTTCAATTGTAGAATACTTTTAAATTTATAGTAGATACTTTTACTTTTCTATAGTACATCTTATTGATGTACGCACCATGTGAATATTACCTGTCAGTAACAATGAGCGTCAGTGTTATGTCGAAGTAAAAAATCGGTTCAGAAAAATTAAAAAATAAAACAAAAATTTAAAACGAAAGTGAATGTTAAAATAAAAACAATTGTGCCCAGCCCTAGGAGAACAAGAAAGCAGTATTATTTACATAAACGGGGACATGGTTTCAACCCCACCGGGAAACTTCATGATAAGGCTGTAAACGCCAGGATAAAACTCAGAAAATTAAAAAGATCAACATCGATTGAACCCAAAGGGAATAATTCAGAAACAGCTCCTGCAACCCCAGAGACTGAAATATTACCAACAGAATTAGAGGAAACACAACAATGAACCATGGTCCGATGTTGAAAGAAAATGGAGCGAAATGTTGAAAATTAGACAAAATGACATAAAAAATGGAAAAAACATTTTAGAAAGATGGCCACTGTTCAAAAATGTTCTGGGACACGCCTTGGTTGATTTTGACAACATAATAAAAAAGGATAACCCTACGAAGCTTCTACAATTGTGACCTACATTCGTGGAAAGCATATTAAAATGGAAATGAAATTATTCAAGCCATTTTAAGAAAATACATTCAGGGCTGAAACGTTTTACATATTTTAACAAATATATGGCATGATTTTTTAAATTTTGTACAAACATATTGCTCACATAAATAAAAAGCAATCAAAATCTCCCGAATAATTTTTGATTATTGTGAAGTGACAAAAACTCTAACAGACCTAAAATTATTTAGCAACAATAAGTAGGAGTGTTGCGGTAAATTTTACCACAACAAATTTCACTTGTCTATTCTTCTTCCTCGATCCTTTTCAACCATTCCTTTCCTTGTTACGGCTCGCATCGAACCTGGTACATCAGCCAAAGGCGTGCTCCCAAAGCATCTTGGAAAAGTAATCATTGGAAATATACGAAGAACGATCGTTTGACAGATGGTCCATGAAAAGGTTCAATCCGAAGCTCAAACTATTATGAAGTACGTACAAGACATGGGACAGACGGTCTATAGTCGAAAATCTACAGGTGCGACAGAAGGTCCAGATATCGGCCAAAAGCCCAACCTTAAAGAAAGGCCTAAAGCCCAACATAAAATCAGTGTCTGGAAAACGAAAGGAAAATGATTTTGGATGAAGAATACCTTAACTCCCTAAAATATGCACGAAGGTCTACGGTGTTAGTTAATTTTAATTTACGCGTGAAGTTGAATTGATGGGAACCATTTGTTGCGGCCAACTAAATACAAAAACGAAAGGAATCAGTGCTGCGAGTGGAATGAAAATGAGAAAGTTTTTAGTACATTAAATGAGAATGTTTTCTTGTATCATGACGTAGGCTAGAATCCGTCCCAATGTCATTGATCATAGCAAAGTCATAGGCAGGTGTCTGTGTAATGGGGTCACTGCAAAAGGGGGCTCCATTTGAGACCAATTAGGTAATTCTGCGGTTGGTGCGCTGCTCCTTATGAATGTGACAACTCCTGTGAGAGTCCAATGGCAGACTCTATTGAAATATTGACAGATGCAATTGATTTTCTCGATAACTGATTGTCGTCGGCATTGGAAAACTCTGTTAAAGTTTATGCCCGGGAAAGCGCTGGGGAATAGGTATACTTCCACAATGAGCCAAGCTCGATTTAAATTTCTTATAAGGTGTTTGCGGTTCGATGATCAATCGATAAGACAAAATATTATTTTTGACAAATTCTCACCAATAAGAAATTTGTGGGAAATATTTATTCAAAAATGTCGGCAAAATTATACTCCTGGTCTCTACATGACAATAGATGGACAACTTTTAGCTTTTCGTGGCAGATCATCCTTCCGTATGTACATCCGCAACAAGCCAGATAAATATGGCTTGAAAATTATTATGATGTGTGATAGCCCAAGCAAGTATATGGTTGATGCAATGCCATATTTGGGAAAAGGTACTAATACTGGGAACCTACCACTTGGCGAATATTGCGTAAAAGAAATTACCAAAAGTATTCATGGCACAAACCGCAATATTACGATGGACAATTGGCTTACGTCAGTCCAACTCGCAGTCACTTCTTCGTGTGCCGTATAAACTTACACTCGTGGGAACTATGCGGTCTAACAAGAGGGAAATTCCGAAGGAAATGACCAAATCAAAATCTCGGCAATGTGGAACGTCAATGTTTTGGTATGACAATGAGTTGACACTGCTATCTTATAAGCCAAAACCAAATAAAATGGTTTATTTACTCTCTTCCTGCAATGAGGAAGGAACTACTAATTTGAAAACGGAAAAACCACATATGATAGAGTTCTATAACCAAACAAAAGGAGGGATGTCATGTCATGCATGTCATGTTCTCGTAAAACTAATAGATGGCCGATGTGTATATTTTATGGCATCTTGAATATGGCATTCATAAATAGCTTTGTCATATACGCACACAATGTTATCTCTAGTAATCAGAATCCATTGCAAAGGAGATTTCATGAAGAACCTACATTCCAGTCTTGTTGCACCAACTTTGTAGATGCAGCATTTCTTCATCTAACGAATTATGCCATGAAAGCATGTAAGGTGTATTTCACCGGAGGGTATAATTGCCGAATTCAAATATATACATTTTTTTTCTACGGTGCAATATATAATAATTTGTTATTTTCTTTTGTTAATTATTAATTTGAATTAATTTTATTTTTGTATATCAGATATAGCCTATCAGTATCATAGGGTACATTAATTCCGTTTCCGTTGATACCCGATTTTTTTTTTTTGTTATTCATTTCGGCCCAGGGCATCCCACTGTCATTGAGCTCAATATAGGTAGGCGAAGCTAATAGAGTCGGTCGATTTCCAATTTAAAGGCGCATTATCGCCTGCGCAAATAGATCGGAAGCGGGGTAAATTATCCTTCATACTAATAACGAATATCATAAAAAAAAGGGCTTATTTCAACTTAATTAAAATTGTATTCTCATAAGTACAAACCTAGTTTAATTTTTTTTTATGGGTATCATATACATACATTTTTTCTGTCAAAGGTCACCATACTTAAACTTAAGAGATATGATGAGTGGTCAAATATCAAAATATTTTTTGGTTTCTTTATTTTATTATTATAATTTATGAAGATACTTATGAATAAAATTACGGAATTGTGAATTTGCACCATCAAGGAGGAAATTACATGTTTTTTTTAGTCAAGCACATTGCTTGATGGCTTTGTAAGTTTCTTTTTTTCAGGGGGTACGGATGGTGACACTATGAGATGGTGGATGAGCTGAACGGCGGAGGAAGTCAATGCTAAGGTAAAAGTATTCAAAACCAAGACATTATAAATGGAGGGGGGGGGGGGGGTCAACCATCGGCCGACGACCCCTAAGGTAGGGTGGGACAGGCCAGGCCGAACTAGACCACGGCGCCCTCTGGTGGTAACGTCCGTCCGATTCATTTTCCCGGTTCTTGTAACCATTCGTGATTTTTCTTTTGGCATGTTTTATGTTTTATGTGATAGGTTGATTCTTTGAGTTAGTGGACAAGATCCCACACCGTTTCCGGCGAGCTCGAGCCGAGCAAATGCAAGCATGCCAGTCCGCTTTCGCAAAATGCAAACAGAATATTAACTCTTCTTCAGATCAACCAGCCCATTACAAATGGCGCCGCCCGGGGATAATCAGTTATCGAGAAAATCAATTGCATCTGTCAATATTTCAATAGAGTCTGCCATTGGACTCTCACAGGAGTTGTCACATTGATAAGCGCACCAACCGCAGAATTACCTAATTGGTCTCAAATGGAGCCCCCTTTTGCAGTGACCCCATTACACAGACACCTCCCTATGACTTTGCTATGATCAAAGTCATTGGGACGGATTCTAGCCTACGTCATGATACCAGAAAACATTCTCATTTAAGGTACTAAAAACTTTCTCATTTTCATTCCACTCGCAGCACTGATTCCTTTCGTTTTTGTATTTAGGTGGCAGCAACACATTATCGGGTTAAATTGATTTTTCGTTTTACTTTTAACTTTAGGAGTAGTAGACGGAGGTGCGCTGAACGCGTTCATTTCAGTAGGGATTGGGTTCAACTACGGTGCGAGCTCCTAGCCGAAAAAGGTGAAGAGCTGCGCAATATAACCGTGTCCGAATAACACCACTACACGTAGTGTTTAAGAAAAAGACGGACAGAATGGAGGGAGCTAGGTTGAACGGGAGGAGGCCAACAAGAACTCACTTTTTTGGAGATTCTGAATTGAGGCAGATCGTTGGAAAAAGTTTCTAGAAAAAATCGAAAAATCTTTTGGCAAATTTTTGCTATCGTTAACTTTGTTATTTTGAGATCAGTTTAAAAAAAAATAATTTTGCGGGAGTTTCTAGGCGAGGGACTCAGGTTAATTATTTAGCGCGGAGAAAAATTCGAGGATGGAGCTACTTCAAAGAGTTGGGGCCAGCTGGGCCAGAAAATCTCAAAAAGGATTTATTCAATTTCGTTGAGAAAAGATAAGTATTTTATGGTAATCTTTTCTTGGACACCGTTTTATTCTTCTCGCCAGTTTGGGCAAAAATTTGGTATCTCTAGACCTTCGTTTCTTTTGTTTCATTTTCTTTGTTATAGAAAACCGTTTCTCGAAAATACGGGACTTTCATAGCACCATTTTAATTCTGTTGTTCTTTCGGGAATCTGTCCCAAGATCACCTTAATTTCGTTTCCTTTGTGATACATCGAAAATTAATTTTAACTCTATATAAATTGTTTGCTTTTGAACTTTTTCAACTTTGGTCTTTTGCCAAATTAACAATTTGTCACGTCTTTATGATTGAATTTTTTTTGTGTTTTTCACCTATACTTGTAAAGGTTGCAGTAATAAAATTATTAGCTTCCCTTTGGAATTCAATTTTTGTGTTCTTAATTCAGTTTGGGAATTATCTTTTGGTTTATTAAGGTTTTGGGAAGTTTTCACCACATATAAAGAAAACTTCCTGACGCCCAGAGTAAGTCGGAGTACGTCCCTGTACTTCCATCGTTGGTCGATTAATTCTTTGTAGTATACCCTTTTTTTAAATAGTTTATTAATCCAACGCAGACAGGAGCTCGAGTAATAAAATACATAAAAAATCGAACCCCCACCCATCGCTGAACGAAACCGGAGGTAGTTCTTTAATTGCTACTTAGTTACAATTTTATATGCTGAATGTAACACACCGATCTGACAGATCACCGTCTCAAATATTTCATTTATCGAAATTTTCCTATCGCGAGCACATCGGTTGTGCATTTTATATAGAAATTCGCTCCTATTAGTTTGTTTGTTATTTGATTTGTGGATACGAAAATCCAAAGTCGAAATTTATAATAATCGCCCAACATAAATAATAATTTAGTATCGGGAAATAAAATTGTAAGAGGAGAACAGATGTATTTTGCGTTCTGTTTCACATCAAATCCGAGTAGCCGCAACTATCTTCACGTACGTCAGAAGTTCATATAAATTCCCAACGACACGAGTTAAATTCCTTTTTTTTTTCTGTCTGTCCGTCAGTTGGCCAGATTATAATCAGTTTTAATTCAGTGGATAGTTGTTTAAAAATACAAACCAGCGAATCTGAGCGCCTTGATGGCTGCGGAGAAGAGTTCATTTAAATTGATTTTTTTTTTGTGAAACATAATAAAAGAAGGATGTTGGGAGAATTTTCTTGAACATACTAGCAAACCCCGAGTAAATTCAGATAACTCGAGACAATATCCTCGACAAAAAAGGTAATTTATTCCCAAAACATTAAATCTATAGACAACAAAAAGCAAATTGCAATTTTAATTCGCTTCGACTTTGACAGTCCAACTTGAACTTCGCCGTTTATCATTTTCGAAATTCGGTCAAGCTAGTTGTAGTTTTCTTGTAGGGTAAGTTCGGGCATTATGGCGCACCTCAAAAATGTCATACTTCGAAAACTCTAATTAAAACAAAAACAATGCAAAAACTTCAGTCTCTGCCGCACACGTGTCCAGTGAAGATCGGTATTCAATACGACCAGTTTCGCTAAACAAAAAACCTACATAAAAAAATTTATAGGTTGCTTGTGTTTTTTTTATAATTTTGCTTTGTGTTAAGGTTCGTGTTTCTCGGTAAGTATACATAGCAGTTGTTCGGTGTGAAGAGTAAAATATAGAATATAGTTTTATTGTTGTTGTGTAACGGTAAATATGTGAAACGAAAAGAGAACCTAATTTTTTTTTAATGCGTTGTGAAAGTGTTTTTTCTGTAATATGGCGCAGACACTTCTTACGAAGTGTTCGTGTAAATTATAGTTTTAGACCTAACTTATTTTCTCTTAGTCTCTTCCCGTTTTTTACGTTGTGTATTATATATATTATATAATTACCCATTGTAAAAATAGTACTTTAAATGTAAGTTATTTATTATTTTCAGAAATGCCAAATATTCGCAAAACAAATAAAGGTATCCGAGGAAAATGGGAAGAACCGGATTTAATTGCAGCAATTAATGATATTAAGAAAAAACAACTCTCAATAAATGCTGCTGCAAAGCATTATAAGGTTCCGGCTTAAGACTGGAGATTACCAGAAGCATGTCTTGGGTGCTCCTACCAGCCTTAATGCAGAAAACGAGGATAAAATTGTTCAGCACATTTTAAAATTGCAGGCGCATGGATTTTCTCCGAACAGAAGAGAGCTGTGCCGTATGGCTTTTGAGTTAGCAGAGAAATATAATCCGAATCACAATTTTAGCAGGAGTTCCGGAAAAGCTGGACACGGATGGCTTCTCCTGTTTTTAAAACGCCATCCTGAGCTTTCTGTACGTAAATCTGAGGGGGTTTCCAAGGCGCGCGCAAATGGCATGTCCAAAGAAGATGTTTCCAGGTATTTTCGCTTGTTGGAAGAAGTTTTACAGCAAAATGATTTGTTTGATAAACCTTGCCACATATTTAACATGGACGAAACTGGTTGCCAATTAAATAACAAACCCGAGTATGTCATTGCTGAAAAAGGATAAAAAAATGTCGCTGCGGTGACGTTAGCCGAAAGGGGAGAAACGGTAACAGTAGTCGCCTGCTACAATGCAGAGGGTAGCTTCCTTCCTCCAGCTTGTATTTTTAAAGGCAAAAGAAAGAAGGTTGAATGGGCACAAGGTATGCCACCCGGCGCAGTATTTTATATGGGTGAAAGATCAGCATATATTAACAAAGAAATTTTCTTAGCATGGTTAAAAGAACATTTCATTCCAAGGAAGCCTAGTGGCAAGGTTCTTCTCATACTTGACGGCCACTCATCTCACACCAACTTGGAAATGCTTGAATATGCCACACAAAATGATATCATCCTTTTTTGCCTTCCACCTCATACTACTCAATTTCTTCAACCTTTGGACCGGTCGTTTTTCAATCCATTCAAGTCATATTTTTTTGAATCTTGCAATTTGTTCATTAGAACAAATCCTGTTAAAAAAAATTAACAGATTTCAGTTTGGGAAGTTGCTGTCCAGTGCTTGGGTTAAAGCCGCCAATCCCCAAAATGGAATTTCGGGATTTAAATCCACAGGTATTTATCCTTTCAATCCAGAAATAATACCGGATTATGCATTTATTGCGCATCAAAACGAGGAAACTGTTCCAATGCCTCTAGCAACTCCCCCTCCCATTGAAGTTTCCACGACTGAAACTATAACTCAGGAAGCTGCTAGCGATATTACGCCCGGAAAAATGCTTAACATAATTTCCCCTGTCCCATCTTGTTCAAGGCGGGTGATAAATAATCTAAGAAAACAAAAGGCAAGGGTATTAACTTCATCGGGTAAAAAACTTATCCAAAAAAAATTGAAGACTAAAATGGTAAGGCCAAAAAAAAGTAAGGTGCACTCATCGACGTCATCCGATGAAGAACATTTTGAGATCCAACTAGCCGACGAGTCGGATGGGCCCGAAGATTTCGGGGAGAACATTTGTGCTGGATGTGGTGAAGATTATACCACTACAACCAAAAATGACGAGTGAATGCAATGTGTCCTTTGTGGACAGTGGTCCCACGACTCTTGCACTGCATTCAAAAACACCTGCGATGGATGTGGGCGTTCAAATCAAAAATAAAAGTTCTCCGCCATATTGCCCTTAGGGTTGCGCCATATTGCCCGCAGGGTGGGCAATATGGTTTTTTTAAACTCTTTTTAAATTCATTTATTTTTTATTAAAGCCCTTGAATTATTATTTTTTATTTAAATTATTTATGTTACGTTTTTATCTTATTTAATAAAAAAAAAACTGTTGAATTATAAAATGTTGTTCGTACTAAAGTTATTTCAGATTGATGTTAGGTGCGCCATAATGTCCGAACTTACCCTAGTGTTTTTTTTTCTCGCAAAAATAAATAATAATTATGCAGTAATTAAAACTGCAATAATTGCCCCCCCCCCCCCCTGGGGCTTTGTGCAATATTCGTTTTTTATAATTCAAATACAAAGAAGTATCTTCCGCGGTGAAAGAAAAATCCCTTAATCTAATCTGGGTGTGTCCTGTGCAGTGAGGTAATTTTGTTTATGGAAGTTTTCGTATATTCTGTTGTTACAATTTTACTTTTCTTGTTTTTTTTTGTATTTCATTCCCAACAGCCACATGAATAATATCTGCATAAATAATCTGGGAATAAAGTTGTTTTTGTCTGATATCTTCATATCTTAATTTGATATTAAGTTGGTACAGTTTTTTGGAGTCCAGTTGATCGTGATTGGATTACCCTTAGTACTAAAGAAAAAGGTACATACACACAGATATATTTATACAGCGAAAACAAATTAAGAGAAAAGGCAGTGTGGATAACAAGTAAGGTGTTATTTTTTTTAATTGATTTTGATCCATATTTTTTTCGCGCCAATATTACTTTTTATTTAGTAATATACATATAGGTGAGGAAAGGGCAATACAGAGTGCAAGCTAAAATAAAAATTTAGATAATCTATATTCTTTTGTCTCTATAGAGCTAGTGTAAATCATTACAAGGATCATCATTAAAGAATCTAAAAAGGCCTTGGTTTTAGAGAAATTGTTTTGCAAATGGAAGTTTTTTTACAAACACATAAATTGAAAACCGGCGAGTGTTGGTTGGACGACTAAAGCCTGGATCAAGCTTGGAATATGTTTTTACATGTTTTGAAATTTCTTGGCCTACTTAATATATTGGAGGGCCCTTTAAATGTACTAGGGCAGCAAGGAAGCATTGCATTTCCAATTTTTTTCTGCGAACTGTGCTGTTATGTATAGGTAATATGTTTCACATATAAATTGTTGAAATCAAAGTGAAAATTCAAAACATATTAACAAAAAAACACTATATGATAAAAACTTAATAGTAAGTCAATTCATTTTACACATAGATATCGCACATTGAAAAAAAACATTAAATTTTTTCAATTTTTTTTTATGATTGTTCGATTGCTCCCCTAAAATGTAACATTATGCCATGTTCAAAGCAATCACGGATCTTCCTCCAGAGTTGCTCAACCCGTCCTCTTCTTCGATATCAGGATCTGTTGAACATTGCTTTTCCATCACTGCCATAGAAAGAGGCGGCAATGTTGAAATTATCTTTACATTCCCCACATTTTTCACTCTTGCCACAGACACTTTTACCTCTATTGCCAAAGGGACCGTCGATGTAAATTTACATTTTCAGGCTGCCCTAAGTTATACAACATCCCAATTTTGTATTCGAAGAGCATGTAATTATGAGTCTCAGGAACTTTGTTATCATATGCATCTTGGATGTCAGGACTGTATTATTCCCATCAATGAGGACAAGCTGGAAGTTCCTCTAAAGGTGTGGAAAGTCTTGATCCCATCTAATTCGAGATTTTGTTGGGTTCGAGATTTTGTTGGATTCCCAAAGAATCCATATTAGGTCCCAATACCAAGGATCTTCCTTCATATCCTGATCCTCCTGCAGACTCTGGATACCTCTCTCATGAAGGATGGATTCAATTACGAGCCTGAAGAGTGGCAATGAAAGAAACCATGGTGTAGTGGCAAGGATAGTCCTTGAAAATCAAGATATTAAGTTCCGTTTTTATAGCACATTGGATTTCCGATACAGCTGATAGAAACCTCCTATTTAAAAACTTGCCGCATCATGATAAATCATCATCAAGCTTTTACTGGTACTGAACCCCAGAGACTTCAAAAAAGAACTTTAGTTCTAAGAAGCTTTATATGGACGAGAGACGTAATACATGAAAAGGAAATGACATTGACGCAATGGGAGCATGATTTTTACCAATTAATAATTATATATCCGCAATCGGATTTGTCAAAACAACAGGAAAGATGTATTTACCTCGTTTTCCTAAAATAGAACCCAACATTTGTAGTCCACACTACATTCGATTCAATTCGCTGCGAACTCTCGTACTAGCATTAGCTAATAAGGAGGCGGAAATTGCTTTCGTAGAGCTTCGTACGCCCACAAAAAGTTTTATGAAATCGAATTTTTTTCTCTACAATAAAATATAGTAAATTTTATGTAAAACGTATATATTTATTAATTTTACGTATTATGATAAGCACAATTGTTTCTTATAAGTGTGGCGGACACTATCGGCTAGTGTGAACGCACATCAAATCAAAAGCCGAACGCAAACCACTTACCCAACATCGAACAGACCCAACCAGTAGTACCAACCTAAAAACTATGAATATATGTTGGTACTCATGGTTCGTTGGCTTGTGTCTGGTCTTGTGGCGGCCATTCCTTTTCTTCATTCGACCACGACACTTCATTCCAATTCTCTACCATATAGAGAATAAAAAAAAGTAAAATCGTTTGTAATCAATATAGCTTAAACCTTTTTTTTTGTAGATAATCAATTTTGCCATAACGTTAACTCCTATAAAATAAAGATTGTAATCGTCTCATTTGTTTGAAACTAATTGTTTTTTATTCGTGGAAAATATCAAGGGTGCGTACGTGCCCGGTGGGTACATATAGACAACATACCAGCACACATAGTGTCCTGCTGTCTGGGTGGCACGTGGATGTGCCCATATCGAAGAAACCCACCACACATCAGATGAGCCAGACTGGTTCACCTAAAACAGGTGACCCCGACGTGATTGCGTTGTGCACAAGGAGCAGTGGACCCGTCGGCACCATCTCAGCTACACAAAACCTCCTGAGAGCTCGGTCGGTGGCATTAATACAGCGACAGATTTCGCTGCTGCGTCGCCACACCCAGAAGTTCCGTGCCGCAAACAGCACAACCACAACGGCATTTTCAATTTCGTACAACGGCATTCTTTCACCGCCACGGGTCAAGAAGTCCCGTTTCACAAACCGTACTACAGTTTCGTCAAATTACGGTGCGACATCATCAAGCAGCTGTATCGGCAGACTATACAACGGCACGACCCAATTGCCTGTATTACATCATCAAGCAACATTGGCCGCATTCATCAATATATTATTTTTTTTTCATGTGCATATTTTGTAATAAATTTTCTGGCAGCGCTTCTCGCTATTAACCTCTTTAAAATATACTTGATATTTCTTCACAGTTTAGTTTTGTTACTAAGCATTCATAAACTCGCTAATTTATTCAGTTTTTAAATAAGATAAAAGTCGAGTAATTCATTTTTGGTATTTTCTTTTATACAGATAAAAGTTTTTCTGTGGCAAACCGAGCAAAATGCCCGACCGTACTGGACCAGGCATAAATCAACAGGGAGTTATGGAGAATCAAAGCACGTCGGACCCCGCCAGTCCTGCAGGGAGTCAGACCGAGTCTTCGGGAAACCAAATAAGTGCTTTGGCATTTAAAAATTTGACTTTTTGGCCAGACAATCCGGATGTGTGGTTCCGCATTTTAGAAGGGCAGTTCGCGGTAGCCCAAATTAGGTCAGATAGTAACAATGGCAGTTCCACAGTGTTCCATGTTATCACGCCTGACAGTGATAACTCTATAGTGTATGTTACTCGTAATATACAATGGAAATTTGATGGCCCATCTAAATTTTCTGTTTTTACCGATCAAATGTTATCACTTGTGCAACAAATTAGAGGTAGCACAAATACACTAGTTCGAGACTCCCATGATAATAAACTTAAAATGCGTAATATTAATGTTAACGTCGGAAAGATTACTGAACAGACAAAGCCCTCTATAATTAAAACTGTTATTAAAGGCGCAGAGCTAGCAGGCGAAGTAGTAATTGCCGCTGCTGCAGAGGAGGATCGACACTTAATGCGTGAGTTAATAGATACAATTCGTAACGTGCAATTGAACAGTCACCCCAGTCTGTCAATTATAGATGATGATGTTGAGGATATCCCGACATTATCTGATTTAGATGATTAAACCACAATAACTGTGATGCTAGGTCTGTTGGATAGGAGCACTTGCTTCCGTTTCTTTCTGTATCTGATGCCACCTATTCGTAAGAGTGATGTAAGTTCTTTCCCTTTTTAATTAAAGGATGCCACCTAGTGATGCCCTTGTTTAAGTACTTGGTAGAGGAGAAGAGCGAAAAATGCTACTCCTATTTAAGCTTTATTATCCAAGTGTTAATCTTGGTTTTATTGCTGGCCGTAAATAGACAGCAAATTTTCCTTTTAATAAGGCTTGTGTATTATAAAATTGTCAGGTTCACACAGAATGGAGTCAACTACGCAGTCCCAAGTGAGTACGAGGAAATCCCGCTCTCGGAATGCTAGAAGAGCCAGCCAGTGGAGGAAAAATCCTGGCCTGCATGGCAATTCCCGTGGATATATAACCCGGAAGGAAGTAAAGGGAGTGAAGATTGAAGTACCCAAAAATCCCCTTGATGTCACATACCAGCCATGGCAATCAATTACGGTTGTCCTGAACCACGGAGGTGGAGAATTAAAGTGCACGACGCAAGATATTGTTAATGCGCTGGCTAAGCAGATAGATCCAGTTGGACATGGATTGTTAAAGCCAAATGGAAAAGCCGGGGAGAAATTGATAGTTACTGTTAAGTACCATAGTATCCGCGCCTGGAATATAACCGGCCATATGATAGCGTTAAGCGTGAATGATATTTCCACGACTGACTCAAAAAGTGCAGATGTCGATACGCTATGCGGAATTGTAGATACCGGCTCTACCACGCACACTCCTGCCGTAGGATATAGATTACCTGCCACGCACTCATCTATTGTTGTGCGAAATGAAAGTAACTTTTGCGGAGAACCACACTTCCTTAACATCTGATCAAAAAACGCGGACAGGGCGAACAATTTTTCGTCCCAGCAGATTTCGTTAAGCGCAGATCCCTGCACTCAACTGGCGTGGGAGTGATGTGGCGGACACTATCGGCTAGTGTGAACGCACACCAAATCAAAAGCCGAATGCAAGCCACTTACCCAACATCGAACAGACCCAACCAGTAGTACCAACCTAAAAACTATGAATATATGTTGGTACTCATGGTTCGTTGGCTTGTGTCTGGTCTTGTGGCGGCCATTCCTTTTCTTCATTCGACCACGACACTTCATTCAAATTCTCTACCATATAGAAAATAAAAAAAAGTAAAATCGTTTGTAATCAATATAGCTTAAACCTTTTTTTTTTGTAGATAATCAATTTTGCCATAACGTTAACTCCTATAAAATAAAGATTGTAATCGTCTCATTTGTTTGAAACTAATTGTTTTTTATTCGTGGAAAATATCAAGGGTGCGTACGTGCCCGGTGGGTACATATAGACAACATACCAGCACACATAGTGTCCTGCTGTCTGGGTGGCACGTGGATGTGCCCATATCGAAGAAACCCACCACACATCAGATGAGCGAGACTGGTTCACCTAAAACTGGTGACCCCGACGTGATTGCGTTGTGCACAAGGAGCAGTGGACCCGTCGGCACCATCTCAGCTACACAAAACCTCCTGAGAGCTCGGTCGGTGGCATTAATACAGCGACAGATTTCGCTGCTGCGTCGCCACACCCAGAAGTTCCGTGCCGCAAACAGCACAAATACAACGGCATTTTCAATTTCGTACAACGGCATTCTTTCACCGCCACGGGTCAAGAAGTCCCGTTTCACAAACCGTACTACAGTTTCGTCAAATTACGGTGCGACATCATCAAGCAGCTGTATCGGCAGACAATACAACGGCACGACCCAATTGCCTGTATTACATCATCAAGCAACATTGGCCGCATTCATCAATATATTATTTTTTTTTCATGTGCATATTTTGTAATAAATTTTCTGGCAGTGCTTCTCGCTATTAACCTCTTTAAAATATACTTGATATTTCTTCACAGTTTAGTTTTGTTACTAAGCATTCATAAACTCGCTAATTTATTCAGTTTTTAACTAAGATAAGTCGAGTAATTCATTTTTGGTATTTTCTTTTATACAGATAAAAGTTTTTCTGTGGCAAACCGAGCAAAATGCCCGACCGTACTGGACCAGGCATAAATCAACAGGGAGTTATGGAGAATCAAAGCACGTCGGACCCCGCCAGTCATGCAGGGAGTCAGACCGAGTCTTCGGTAAACCAAGTAAGTGCTTTGGCATTTAAAAATTTGACTTTTTGGCCAGACAATCCGGACGTGTGGTTCCGGGGGAGTGATGTGGCGGACACTATCGGTTAGTGTGAACGCACACCAAATCAAAAGCCGAACGCAAGCCACTTACCCAACATCGAACAGACCCAACCAGTAGTACCAACCTAAAAACTATGAATATATGTTGGTACTCATGGTTCGTTGGCTTGTGTCTGGTCTTGTGGCGGCCATTCCTTTTCTTCATTCGACCACGACACTTCATTCCAATTCTCTACCATATAGAAAATAAAAAAAAGTAAAATCGTTTGTAATCAATATAGCTTAAACCTTTTTTTTTTGTAGATAATCAATTTTGCCATAACGTTAACTCCTATAAAATAAAGATTGTAATCGTCTCATTTGTTTGAAACTAATTGTTTTTTATTCGTGGAAAATATCAAGGGTGCGTACGTGCCCGGTGGGTACATATAGACAACATACCAGCACACATAGTGTCCTGCTGTCTGGGTGGCACGTGGATGTGCCCATATCGAAGAAACCCACCACACATCAGATGAGCCAGACTGGTTCACCTAAAACAGGTGACCCCGACGTGATTGCGTTGTGCACAAGGAGCAGTGGACCCGTCGGCACCATCTCAGCTACACAAAACCTCCTGAGAGCTCGGTCGGTGGCATTAATACAGCGACAGATTTCGCTGCTGCGTCGCCACACCCAGAAGTTCCGTGCCGCAAACAGCACAACCACAACGGCATTTTCAATTTCGTACAACGGCATTCTTTCACCGCCACGGGTCAAGAAGTCCCGTTTCACAAACCGTACTACAGTTTCGTCAAATTACGGTGCGACATCATCAAGCAGCTGTATCGGCAGACTATACAACGGCACGACCCAATTGCCTGTATTACATCATCAAGCAACATTGGCCGCATTCATCAATATATTATTTTTTTTTCATGTGCATATTTTGTAATAAATTTTCTGGCAGCGCTTCTCGCTATTAACCTCTTTAAAATATACTTGATATTTCTTCACAGTTTAGTTTTGTTACTAAGCATTCATAAACTCGCTAATTTATTCAGTTTTTAACTAAGATAAGTCGAGTAATTCATTTTTGGTATTTTCTTTTATACAGATAAAAGTTTTTCTGTGGCAAACCGAGCAAAATGCCCGACCGTACTGGACCAGGCATAAATCAACAGGGAGTTATGGAGAATCAAAGCACGTCGGACCCCGCCAGTCCTGCAGGGAGTCAGACCGAGTCTTCGGGAAACCAAGTAAGTGCTTTGGCATTTAAAAATTTGACTTTTTGGCCAGACAATCCGGACGTGTGGTTCCGCATTTTAGAAGGGCAGTTCGCGGTAGCCCAAATTAGGTCAGATAGTAACAATGGCAGTTCCACAGTGTTCCATGTTATCACGCCTGACAGTGATAACTCTATAGTGTATGTTACTCGTAATATACAATGGAAATTTGATGGCCCATCTAAATTTTCTGTTTTTACCGATCAAATGTTATCACTTGTGCAACAAATTAGAGGTAGCACAAATACGCTAGTTCGAGACTCCCATGATAATAAACTTAAAATGCGTAATATTAATGTTAACGTCGGAAAGATTACTGAACAGACAAAGCCCTCTATAATTAAAACTGTTATTAAAGGCGCAGAGCTAGCAGGCGAAGTAGTAATTGCCGCTGCTGCAGAGGAGGATCGACACTTAATGCGTGAGTTAATAGATACAATTCGTAACGTGCAATTGAACAGTCACCCCAGTCTGTCAATTATAGATGATGATGTTGAGGATATCCCGACATTATCTGATTTAGATGATTAAACCACAATAACTGTGATGCTAGGTCTGTTGGATAGGAGCACTTGCTTCCGTTTCTTTCTGTATCTGATGCCACCTATTCGTAAGAGTGATGTAAGTTCTTTCCCTTTTTAATTAAAGGATGCCACCTAGTGATGCCCTTGTTTAAGTACTTGGTAGAGGAGAAGAGCGAAAAATGCTACTCCTATTTAAGCTTCATTATCCAAGTGTTAATCTTGGTTTTATTGCTGGCAGTAAATAGACAGCAAATTTTCCTTTTAATAAGGCTTGTGTATTATAAAATTGTCAGGTTCACACAGAATGGAGTCAACTACGCAGTCCCAAGTGAGTACGAGGAAATCCCGCTCTCGGAATGCTAGAAGAGCCAGCCAGTGGATGAAAAATCCTGGCCTGCATGGCAATTCCCGTGGATATATAACCCGGAAGGAAGTAAAGGGAGTGAAGATTGAAGTACCCCCAAATCCCCTTGATGTCACATACCAGCCATGGCAATCAATTACGGTTGTCCTGAACCACGGAGGTGGAGAATTAAAGTGCACGACGCAAGATATTGTTAATGCGCTGGCTAAGCAGATAGATCCAGTTGGACATGGATTGTTAAAGCCAAATGGAAAAGCCGGGGAGAAATTGATAGTTACTGTTAAGTACCATAGTATCCGCGCCTGGAATATAACCGGCCATATGATAGCGTTAAGCGTGAATGATATTTCCACGACTGACTCAAAAATTGCAGATGTCGATACGCTATGCGGAATTGTAGATACCGGCTCTACCACGCACACTCCTGCCGTAGGATATAGATTACCTGCCACGCACTCATCTATTGTTGTGCGAAATGAAAGTAACTTTTGCGGAGAACCACACTTCCTTAACATCTGATCAAAAAACGCGGACAGGGCGAACAATTTTTCGTCCCAGCAGATTTCGTTAAGCGCAGATCCCTGCACTCAACTGGCGGGGGAGTGATGTGGCGGACACTATCGGCTAGTGTGAACGCACACCAAATCAAAAGCCGAATGCAAGCCACTTACCCAACATCGAACAGACCCAACCAGTAGTACCAACCTAAAAACTATGAATATATGTTGGTACTCATGGTTCGTTGGCTTGTGTCTGGTCTTGTGGCGGCCATTCCTTTTCTTCATTCGACCACGACACTTCATTCCAATTCTCTACCATATCTAATATATATAAATTAAAGTTTAGTTTTGTGTACGTTCGTTAACCAGCCAAACCGGTTGACCGATTTTCTTAATTTTTTTTAAAAATTAAAGAGGAATGAGGGTAGAAGGTTTAAGACAAAAAAAAAATTTTAAAAAGTAAGGAAAATTGGATAAAAAGAAATGAAATTTCATTTCGATAACTTCTCTATATTTTTCCTTAAAAAATATCATAGTAATTATTGTTTCTATATTCAGAAAAAAAAAATAATTAGCAAACTAAATTTCATTTAATTCTTTAATTTTAATTCGAGAACTTTACAGATATCAAGAAGTCATATTATTTTCTGATTTTACAACCATCAAAGTCGTGTAAATATTTAAATCATACATTTAAAAAAATAAATGGTCTATGTAATCTCTAAAAGATTCAAATTATGAATTGACTTTTCAGATAAATAAACATCCTTTGAAAGGAGCACCGGATTTTCCAGTAACAAGAGCACCACTTCCAAGGAATTACTTTCAAGTATTCAAATTCAAGCCAGTGTAATTGTATGTAGATTAAATAGGGTGATTTGAAAAAAAAAAAAACTGGAAATTTTCAACATTTAACATCAAGGTAATTTTGAATTTGTAAAATTGAATTAAATTGTTGGCGTGGCCTTTGACAGTTCTTCTTAAGAACTATTCGGAGTAGTGTGTTTTGGTATTTTTGATATCGCGGATGTAATTACTCAACATTGTCACTTAAGTGCTCTTTGAGAATTTGGACTGAATTACAAAAAATAATCCATGCAAAATGTACCCCTAACTGCCAAATGTACTTTGAGCCTGGGACAAGTTTAATCAAATTAATTTTTTGCAAAAAAATAATAAATTTTTAAACAAATCGAAAGTTTTCGGAAATATAAGAAAATATAGAGTCAAATGTGCCAAAGTTTACCAGTATCAAATTCAAGTCCAGAGTTTTGACCATTATTTGTTCTTTGCGCATTTAAGTAATGGTAGTAGTAAATAAGTGAGGAGTTTATCACCACCTATTACGAGAAATATATTATAGAATTCGGTGATGTATCTTTCGCCAGATACTAAACGAATGCAACTGGTGTACTATTAACCAACATTGGAGTTAATATCTAAAACACCATCTTCATAAATTTAGTAACTCAACTCCACAAATCAAGGGGAAGGTGTGTCAAAAAAGTGTTTGAGCTTCCACTTAAAATTATTATTAGTGTGCTAATTCTGTGAAATGCACTTGATAATAGAAAAAACAGAATTTTTTTTTTAAAGTAAGTAAAATTTGTATTTGTGCGTGAGTATAGTATTTTGCTGAAAAAGTGATAATTTTACAAGGCACCAAAAACCAAAACAAAACGAAAAAAGTAAGTGCAGTGGTGCAGTTTTTTCAACTTTATTGTGCAGTTTTGAAAATACAATTAAAAGTGAATGTTTGAGTAGACACCAAACAGCAAAACTTACTTAATTTTTGTGTTTATGGGTGTGTCAAAATAGAAATAACATAACGAATTTAAATTTCTTTTTGATTTTTATCAAAGGTGTTGTTTAACGAAAATAAAATTACTTATGTCAAAAATAGGATTTTTTGTTGTTTGATTTTTTTGGAACTATTTCGTGGTCAATAACAAAATAAGTGCATTTTTGTGTGTGAATATATAGAGAAAATTGTATTATATTGTTATTTGATTTTGTTTTGCTTATTGCTTTACCAAATCTGCTTTGAAATTAATTTATTTGTAGATGAATAATGAAAAGAGGCAAATGTATAAGAAAAAGATTAATGCACTTAATTCTATTGGATCGGCTTGCGAATCAAAAATAAAGGATATTGTAAATAATTTAGTTGAGGAAAGAAATTCTTTCGTAGGCAAGTTGAAGGTACAGTTATTTAAATTTAATTTCTTTCTTGATTCTTTTTTATGAGTGTTCATTAATATTGTAGAGCTAGAGAAGCAAAGAAACAATGAGAATAATGAAGAAATTGCATTAGAACAAGTATTTCATTCCGTTGGTTCGGCTTTCGATGGAAATAATGGCAATATTGGTACATCAAATGATTCATGTGCTAATGAAAATACATTAAATGTTGAGTTATTTAACTCAACTCCAAATTCATCTTCGTTTGGTAATTAAGTTATTTCTTATGAAAATTATTATTCCAGTTTTGGAATAATTGAATTTTTTTTTACGTAGCGGATTTGTTTGAAAGCGAACCATTGGAATTAGATAGTGATTTGATAAATGCGTCTAAGCTTAATTCTTCGTTCAATGTTTCGTCATCAAAAGCTGCAAATGTTAGGCAGTTACAAGCCGAAAGTGTTCCATCGTCACAATTGATGAATGTTTCGTCTCAATTGTCGATTGCTCAGCAAAATCGGTTAGCTGCTATTGACCGCTTAGGAAAAAGGAAGCGGATTATTGCATTAATTGGATCATTCAAAAAAAAGGGGAAACATTTCAAACAATCCGAAACGTTTACAATGCACTATGTGATCAAGACATTGACTGCGAAATTGTGTTGATGTTAATTTTACGCGGTGATGTTTTGGTTAACACTCAGACTCAAACAATTGCAATGAAAAATACCGCTTTGCACAAATCATTATCGTTGTTAAAGTAAATTTTTATTTAGTACATATAATAAGTTTTGTAAGAACGATATACACAAAATGTTTTTTTTTTTTACTTTTAAATAAAAATCACAAATTGAATGATCATTTCTTAGTTGTTTTTTTCTGAATGCGTTTATTTTGTAGCACCTTCATCTTTCCTTCAAAATATCTTTACATATTTAATCAAATACAAGCAATATTTTGTTTATGAAAGCATGAAAATTGAATTCATAAAAGCAAGTAGAAATATTTTGGAAATTAATCAGATTTTTTTTTTAACTTTAAAGAATGCCACGTTGTCAACGAAGTAATATTGGTCGCCGTACGAATAGACTTATTAGAGAAAATCATAATAGGCAAAATGAAACTATTGAACAGCGTAATTCACGTAATGATCGTAATCGTGAACAGATGAATCGTTCGCGTTCGCGTTCGAATCCGCAAGGTGGTGAGCAGAGAAGGCCTAGAGAACGGCCGCTTAATTTGGAAAAGGTTGCCTTTGCATATGATCCCACTGTCGATTATAGTGTCCATAGGAATGTTGTAATCGGTGCAATGGACGTTTCATGTCCCAGTTGCCATGCTTTAAAATTTAAGAACGAAACGGTAGGCATGTGCTGTCTGAGTGGTAAAGTGAAACTACCAGAATTGCGTGCTCCTCCCGAGCCATTGAAATCGTTACTTAACGGTGCTCATCCGCTTTCCAATCAATTTTTAATGAAAATACGATATTATAATTCATGTTTTCAAATGACATCATTCGGCGCTACAAAAATAATTCGAGAAGGAAATTTTATGCCCACGTTTAAGGTAAAGTCATCATATCGTGATGAATATATTTATCAAAAATCTATGTGAATATTGTTATTATATTGATGATTTTACTGTACAGATTCAGGGACAAATTTATCATCTCGCTGGTTCACTTTTGCCGTGTCCAAATACTGATTTCAAATTTCTTCAGATATATTTTATTGGAAATGTTGATGAACAAGTTAATCAACGATGTGCGATTGCAACTCAGACGATGAGAGAAATAATTGGGGATCTTCAAGAAATGTTCCATTTGCATAATGAATTGATTCGACTTTTCAAGGGTGCACTTGATCGTATGCGTGCAGATGATCACAAAATTGTTATTTATGCTGACAAAAGACCTGCTGGCGAACATGCCAGAAGATATAATGCTCCAACAATGGATGATGTGGCTATAGTCATAGTTGGTGATCAATTTCAACCACGTGACATTGTTCTTCATCGCCGAAATGAAGGATTGCAACGTATATCAGAAACGCACCGTTCATATGATGCTTTACAATATCCGATTTTATTTCCATATGGTGAAGATGGATATCATTTTAATTATAAAATGCTTAATCCTGTGACTGGTAAGTTTACGTCTAAATAAAATTTTTGAATATAGTCCTCAGAACTTTTTGTTTTTCTTAGGTTTAGAAGGAAATAAAAAAGTTAGCGCCATGAATTTTTATTCATATCGATTGATGCTTCGTCCAAATGAAGAAAATATTATTCTTAAATGTCGAAATCTTTTTCATCAATTTGTAGTGGATATGTATGCGAAAATTGAAACGGAACGTTTAAATTATCTCAGATATCACCAGAGACAATTGCGCTGTGAAGAATATATTCATTTACGTGATGCTGTGCACAATGATGGAAATTTAAATGATATTGGCCAATTGGTTATTTTGCCATCATCATACACTGGTAGCCCACGTCACATGCACGAATACTCCCAGGATGGTATGACATATGTACGACGTGATGGTCGACCAGATTTGTTTATAACATTTACGTGCAATCCGCAATGGACAGAAATAAAAGACCATTTACTTTTAGGCCAAACACCGATTGATCGACATGATATAACAGCGCGTGTGTTTAGGCAAAAGTTAAAATCGTTAATGGATTTTATTGTGAAACATAAAGTTTTTGGTGGAGTTCGTTGCTGGATGTACTCGATTGAATGGCAAAAGAGAGGTTTGCCTCATGCCCATATTTTGATATGGTTCGTCACAAAAATCACAACCAATCAAATTGATAGTATTGTATCTGCTGAAATTCCGGATAAAACAATTGACCCTGAATTGTTTGAGGTTGTGACTAAAAACATGATCCATGGACCGTGTGGCGTTTTAAACCCTCAATCACCGTGTATGATTGATGGCAAATGTTCTAAGCGATTTCCTAAAGCATTGCTTCAACAAACAATTACTGGTCATGACGGTTATCCATTATATCGTCGTCGCGCAACAAATGACAATGGAAAATCTATTCATTTGAAAATTAATAATCAAGAAATCGAAATTGATAATCGTTGGATTGTGCCATATTCGCCTTTGTTGTCTAAAACATTCAAAGCGCATGTAAATGTCGAATTTTGTAATTCCGTAAAATCGATAAAATATATTTGTAAATATATAAACAAGGGGAGCGATATGGCCGTTTTTGGCGTTGCAAATCAGAACAATAATGATGAAATTACTCAATATCAAATGGGCAGATATATTAGTAGTAATGAAGCAGTATGGCGAATTTTATCATTTCCGATTCATGATAGGTATCCAACTGTTGTTCATTTGTCTGTCCATCTTGAAAATGGTCAACGAGTCTATTATTCTCCTGGAAATGCGGAAGTAAGAGCAGAACGCCCACCGGAAACAACATTAACCGCATTTTTTAATTTAAGTTTAACTGATCAATTTGCAAGAACATTATTATATTCAGAGGTTCCTCAATATTATACATGGCAGGCATCAAATAAAAATTTTTGTAAACGTAAACAAGGAAATCAAGTTGATGGTCACCGTGATATATTTCAAGCAGATGCTATTGGCCGAATTTATACGGTTCATCCAAATACTGAGGAATGTTATTTTTTGCGTTTACTATTAAATAATGTTCGTGGGCCAACATCTTTTGCAGATTTACGAACCATTGATGGGTATTTATGTCCTACATATCGAGAAGCATGCAGGCGTTTAAATTTACTGGAAGATGATCAACATTGGAATAATACTTTAGAAGATGCAGCTCTTACGGCAAATCCACATCAAATGCGTACATTATTTGCAATTATAATATCTGCGTGTAGTCCGACGAATCCACATGAGCTATGGAGAAATCATTGTGATCATTTGTCAGAAGATATTTTACATACAGTTCGTCGTGTAAGAATGAATCCACAATTGGATTTTACACCAGAAATGCATAACGAAGCATTGATCATGATTGAAGATTTGTGTTTAGCAATGTCAAATAAATTGCTATCACAATTAGGTATGATTTCACCTGATCGTTCAATGCATGACACTTTCAATTTGGATTTAGATCGTGAACGAGATTATGATGCAAATACATTAAATCAATATGTTCAAAGAAATGTTCCATTATTGAATGAAAAACAAAAAGAAGCTTACTTTAAAATCATGGACGAAATTAATGCTGGAAATGGTGGATTTTATTTTTTGGATGCTCCTGGTGGCACCGGTAAAACATTTTTACTGTCATTGTTTTTAGCTGCTATACGAACGAATAAAGGTATAGCGTTAGCTCTTGCATCGTCTGGAATTGCGGCAACTTTATTGGATGGTGGGCGAACCGCTCATTCGGCTTTAAAATTGCCTTTAAATGTTCATATTTTGGAAGCGCCAACATGTAACATTTCAAAAAGATCAGGAATGGCAAAAGTATTGCAGCAGTGTAAACTAATTATCTGGGACGAATGCACTATGGCGCACAAGAAATCATTAGAAGCATTCAATCGTACATTACAAGATTTGAGAGGTAATAATCGTCTTTTCGGTGGTGCATTGGTGTTATTTGCTGGTGACTTCCGGCAAACACTCCCAGTTATTCCTCGATCTACTGCTGCTGACGAATTAAATGCTAGCTTAAAATCTTCAACGTTGTGGAAATATGTGAAAACACTTTCTCTCACCGAAAATGTAAGAGTGTTATTGCAAAATGATCCAACAGCGGCAGAATTTTCCAAACAATTATTGAAAATTGGAAATGGAGAATTGCCTCTTGATATTGATGGTCAAATTACATTGCCAAATAATTTTTGTTCGTTATCAGAAACGACTGCTGCGTTAATACAAAGCGTGTTTCCTGATATTGTAAATAACTATCATAATTATGATTGGTTAAGTCAAAGATGTATATTGGCATGTACAAATAAAGATGTTATTAGTATCAATGCGGAAATTATAAACAGAATACCAGGTGCAAGTGTAACTTATAAATCTATTGATACCGTCATGAATCCGGATGAAGTTGTCAACTATCCGATCGAATTTTTAAATTCATTGGATTTACCAGGTTTACCGCCACATTATTTACAATTGAAAGTTGGTATTCCGATAATAATGTTACGAAATTTAAATCATCCAAGATTATGTAATGGCACCAGATTAGTAGTTAAACGATTAATGAATAATGTAATTGAAGCGGCAATTTTAACTGGTAAATTTAAAGGCGAAGATGTTTTAATACCACGTATACCAATGATTCCACATGATTTACCATTTGAATTTAAACGTTTGCAGTTGCCTATTCGTATTGCTTTTGGAATGACAGTTAATAAATCTCAAGGTCAAACGCTAGAAATCTGTGGTATACATTTGGAAAATCCAGTTTTTTCTCATGGCCAACTTTATGTTGGTTGTTCACGTGTTGGTAAACCATCCGCCTTATTCATTTATACGACCAACAATGGAAGAACCAAAAATATTGTTTATGAAAAAGCGTTGGAATAAAAAATATTAAATAAGGCACGTATAAGACAACTAAAAAAAACTATTTTTTTTACGCCCTGCGAAGCGGGCGGGGGTTTTGCTAGTAGAAAATAAAAAAAAGTAAAATCGGTTGTAATCAATATAGCTTAAACCTTTTTTTTTGTAGATAATCAATTTTGCCATAAGGTTAACTCCTATAAAATAAAGATTGTAATCGTCTCATTTGTTTGAAACTAATTGTTTTTTATTCGTGGAAAATATCAAGGGTGCGTACGTGCCCGGTGGGTACATATAGACAACATACCAGCAAACATAGTGTCCTCCTGTCTGGGTGGCACGTGGATGTGCCCATATCGAATAAACCCACCACACATCAGATGAGCCAGACTGGTTCACCTAAAACAGGTGACCCCGACGTGATTGCGTTGTGCACAAGGAGCAGTGGACCCGTCGGCACCATCTCAGCTACACAAAACCTCCTGAGAGCTCGGTCGGTGGCATTAATACAGCGACAGATTTCGCTGCTGCGTCGCAGCCGTTAGTCATTCTTATTTCCCATAGCAAGTTGCAATGAGATTGACTGGGAGAAGTCCTTACTTAAATCCCACAATAAATTCGACAATTAAATCCAATTGGTGAATCCACCCCTTAACTTATCTAGCTGTGGTGATAGCATTGTAAGTGCTATTTGTTGCACTTTTTCCAATTCGAACTTGGTTTCGTTTTCATTTTCTCTTTTGTTTGACATCCGTCTTACAAAACAAATCATTCGCCGTGCTTATAATCGTTTGCAAGTTGGTTGTCTAAATCGTCGCGTTTTGTTTATATTTTATTTCAAATTATTTTATTAAGAATAAATTATAGTTCGAACGTGTAAGAAAAGTGTAATAAATAAGCGCCCAGTGTGGGGCTTTTGTGAAAAAAAAGTTATAAACATTTTCCTAACCGCGGTGAAATATACATTTAATACCTACCTACCCCCCTAATTGTGATTGTGATGTTTTTTTTTGCCTAATTAATCTTAGGGAAGTTTTAATTATACATACCTAGCTACATACATATATTGTGTTCTTTTACTGCTCTGTTTTTGTTTTATTTTTCAGTTAAATTTAATACCTATCTACATTAATTAATTACAACGGAAAAAGTGTTCCAGCTTTACCTATAAAATTGAAAATTCGTTGGTTGGCCATACGGCTATATACATACATATCTACATACGTTGGTATAAAAGAATAATTTCGGAGTAAGTTTGTTTTTTTATTGTGCTAAACTATATTTCATTCTTTTTTCAATTGAAAATTACCTACATACATATATTATTCATTATCTCAATTCAAATCGCATACCTACCTATGTATGTATATACAATTTGTCTCTTCGGGCAACGTGGTTTTGTTTACTAGTCGTGCAAATTTTTTTCATCTGATTTTACTGTGGGGCTGTTGCCCATAATACCAGGCCATTTTTTTGTTCGATATTTTTGCTGAAGTTTTTTTTTTTTTTGGTGTTGAAATTGGAATTGCTGCAGAATTTAACTTTCCATTAGATAAATTTTAGATTTTGATCAGCGTTGCCGTTGTTTTTTTTTTTCTTAATAATTATTTTGGTTTTCAGTGATTTTCATTTTTTTTTAATTTATCGGGATTCGTTTCGTGTGTTTTTGGGATCAATTAGGGCAATCAACCGGGTGTCATTGCATTTATCAATATTGGTATAGTTTTGTTTATTTTGAGTATTTTTTTTTAAATAAGTTTGGTTGGAGAGTTATTTTTAATAAAGTTATAGTTTTGTTTATTACTTAGCTGTTTGTTTTTTTTCTTGGTGTTGGTTCAAAATTTTAAATAGAGTTGCCGTGTTTCATTTTTATAACGTTGTTATTTTTTTTATTTAATAATTTATTTTAGTTTTCTTACGTTTTGTGTTCTCTCGATTGAATTTTTTTTTAATATATTATTCTTGATTTGTCATTTGTTTAATTTTTCTTTTCGGTTTTTCGTCGTTCATTACGGTAAACAACTACTGGGAGCTACTTGTCGTTTTTTTTTAAATTTTTTTGAGTACCTATTGCTGGGTTGTGAGTTTCGGTTCCGCCATCAAAATTTGGTATTTCTTACAAACGTTTTCTTGGGATTTTTTTTTTAATTTAGCAATTCAACATGGATGTCAACCGATTAAATAAGGATGAACTCATTTACGAGTTAGTTGCGCGCGGGTTAAAAGAGGGTACGGTTGATAATATGCGGAAGGCGCTAAGGGCATCGCGCACTCTCGAACGGTCGGGTTCAATCTCCAGTGAAAGTCCTCACTACACATTTTCGTTTCAGGACGACGCAAAGGCTGTTCGGGCTAAAATTTTGGAAATAAAGGATCTTTTAAAAATTCCACCCTAAAATACGAAATCGTCGGAATAGTTGAAGGTTCTTACAAAAATTGAGTGGTCGTTAGGTAGGTTTAGTAGGGCAAAGGCAGAGTCATCGGAGGAGGTCAACGAAGTGGCCGATTTAAGAGGGGAGTTATTATTACTCATGGGGAAGTTGTCTCAAGGGGAGGAGGATACCTCCCAAGAGAAAAATATGGAAATGAATAAAGATGAAGATTTGTCGACTGCAGTATTGGGTGCGTTATCTGCTGCACAGGTCGGCCAACGTGCGAGTTCAGGATGTCAACTACAGGCTGAACCCTGTGACCGGCATCTTGAGCGTATAGAAAAATGGACTTGAAGTTCTCCCTCGAGGAGTTAAGGGAATCGCGTGGGGTTTCTGAATCCAGACTTTATAGATCAGCCGTCGATTTATTCTCTGGGAAGGCACTTCTCTGGTTTAGGGCGATTAGGTGTAGCATTAGTACTTGGCAAGAGTTAGTTAGGGAATTGAAGTTGGAGTTTTTACCCTCCAACTATGATGACCTTTTGTTGGATGAGGTCAGGCGGTTTGCCCAGGGTAGAGATGCGACAATTGGGATGTACATTGCTCTCATGCAGACCCTTTTTAAAAGATTCTCTGAGCCGTTGAGTGAGAATAGGAAATTGTCTATTCTTATGAAAAACATAGCTCCTTTCTACCAAACGCAATTGGGTTTGGCTGATATTAAATTAGTCAACGAACTTGTTGCGTTGGGCAGAAAGCTAGATACAATTAGGTCGAATGTAGAGTCTTTTGTTCCTCCTCCTACAGGTAACAGGCAGGCTTTGGAGCCTGATGTTGCTTACGTTGCTTCAGTTCAGGAAGCAACGGTTGTAGTAGAACGTAACCCACCCCCAAATTGAATTAGGCCCATTCGTTGTTTCAACTGCAATAGGGAAGGTCACAAGGCACAACTCGTCGTGACTGTCGAAGGTGTTCGGGAAAGGGTCAACTGTCTCTTGGGCCAGCAGGGCAAGAGCGCCGTCGCATTTAAATAGGTCTTCGCCTGCTGATGACCAGCAAAAAGTTAAAATTGGTTTCACGTTAGAGATAAGTGGGGATGATAGGCGGCCATATTTAGGTGTTAATATTTACGGATTTAGGTTTTTAGGACTTTTAGATTCAGGGGCTTCACGCACGATAGTATGTAGGGACGTTTGAAAATTATTAAAAAATTAGGGTTAGAGTTAGAAAGTAGTAACGTTAGGCAGGTTCAGTTAGCAGATGGTGCAGGTGTAGGAGTTTTAGGAGTTGTTTATTTACCCATTGTTGTCCAGAATAAATCAGTTTTGTAAGAGTGTTTAGTTATACCCTCCTTACCACATGCATTGATACTTGGTGCAGATTTCTGGGCACTGTCGGGAATTGTCCCGGATCTTCGTTCAGGCATGTGGAGTTTTTCGAGCCAGGAAACGGTGGCTTCGATAGAAACTTCATCTATCACGGAGGAATCTGAGCTAGATGAGGATCAAAGGGAAAAACTTGATTCTCTTATTGAAAATCTTTTTAAGGACATGCCAGAAGGGCTAGGAGTGACAACAATGGTAGAGCACATAATTAGAACGTCGACCGAACTTATGAAGCAGCGGTACTATCCGGTGTCACCAGCTATGCAGGTGTACATCGATAAGGCTCTTAACGAGATGTTAGAAGAGGGGGTGATTGAGAAGTCCAATAGTCCATGGGATTCTCCAATAGTTTTAATCAAGAAGAAAGATGATACCATTAGGTTTTGTGTCGACTATAGGAAACTTAATAGTGTTACAGAAAGGGATGCCACTTCCGATCATTTCAGCCATTTTAGATAAACTTAGGAACGCGAAATTTTTAACATCGCTTGACATAAAATCAGCAAGTTTACTACCTTTACGGTACCGGGAAGGGGACTTTCATTTCAGGCGAATGCCTTTCGGGTTACATAATGCCCCTGCTACGTGGCAGAGGTTTATAGATAGTGTGTTAGGACCAGAATTAGAGCCGTACGTTTTTGTTTCTCTGGACGATATTATTATCGTTACAGATACATTCATGAAACATCTCGAAATTTTAAATGAAGTTTTTAGGAGATTACAGCAGGCAGGGTTAAAAGTAGGACAAGAGAAATGCAACTTTTGCAGACCCTCTCTTAAATTCTTTGGGTATGTGGTTGATCGGAACGGGTTACATGTAGAAAAAAAGTAGATAGTATGATAAAAATACCTGCACCGAAAAATGTTAAAGAGGTTAGGAGTTTTGTAGGGACTGTTTCGTGGTACAGGCGCTTCGTACCAAATTTTGCAACATTGGTTAGACCCTTAACAGATTTGCTCAAGAAAAGCAAAAAGTTCGTCTGGACACAAGAATGTGAAGATTGCTTTAGGAAAGCTAAATAATGCTTAATTACGGCTCCAATTTTGACATGTACCGACTTAAATCTTCCATTTGTTGTCCAAACAGACGCATCCGACTACGGATCGGGGCCGTACTTACACAGACTTTTGAAGAGGGGGAAAAAGTAATTTGTTACTTAAGTAGGTCTCTTAATAGGAATGAGCGGAACTACTCTACTACGGAGGAGTGCTTAGCAGTTTTGTGGGCGGTTGAGAAGTTGCGGCCGTATATCGAAGGAGTTCGGTTCACAGTCGTAAGGGATCTTTACTCATTGGTTTGGTTGAGTAATCTCAAAGACCCGCAGGGTAGACTTGCCCGCTGGGCAGTTGGGCTCCAGCAGTTTGATTTTCAAATCATTCACCGGAAGGGTAAAGAGCATGTAGTTTCTGATATGCTTTCTCGAGGATTGCCACAGTTAGGTGGTATCTCGGATGAGGATTCCGACCAATGGGTGAGAAAAATGATTTTGGGAGTCGAGTCAAACCTGTTAGCTTTTCCGGCTTGGAGAGTAGATAGTGGCCGTTTGTACAAGTTTGTAAAGTCGAATCACGTGGTAGTACATGAAAGCAATAAAGAGTCGAAGTTAGTAGTACGTAAGAAAGATAGAATAGGGATTTTAAAAGAATGTCATGATAGTCCGTTAGCTGGACATATGGGGGTTAGGAAAACGTTTGGGAGAGTAGGAGCAAAACATTATTGGCCTAAGATGAGAGTAGATGTAACTAAATATGTTAGGAAATGTAGTAGTCAACAGGTGAAACCTATTAATGATAAGCCAGCCGGTCTTATGACTGAAAGAATATGAGTATCTTCCCCGTGGGTCCTCTGCCCAAGTCTAGTAAGGGTTATATGTATATTTTAACAGTTGTTGATTATCTTACTAAGTTTCTTGTGTTATTTGCATTGAGGTCTGCCACTGCAAAGGCATTGTGCAAAGAGTTGGAGGATAATGTGTTTTTGTTGTTTGGAGTTCCGAAGGTTGTCATTTGCGACAACGGTCCGCAGTTTAAGAGTAGGGAACTTAGGTCACTTTGTGACGAGTATTCATCCAAGATTAGGTTTACCTCACACTACCATCCTCAGGCTAACCCCGCGGAGAGAATAAATCAAAGAATAAAAACAACGTTGAGAGCTTATGTTTCAGAGAATCACCGGAGTTGGGATTCTCAATTGGCTAAAGTAGCACCTCTCAACATGAGGTTTTCGGAGTTTCGCCATACTATGCCAATTTCGGCAAAGACATGTCAACTAGCGGTAGGGAAGAAATAACACTTAGTGATCAGGATATAGATACAAATCAGAGCATATCAGAAATAGATGTAGGAGAAAGGTTTAGGAGACTTAGGGCGGATATTGCTGCCAAGTTACAGATAGCATCAAAGAAATCAGCAGGTGCATACAACCTCAGGAGGCGAGATGTACAATATCTGCCTAATGACGTTGTATGGCGACGAAATTTTGTCCTTTCAGATGCTGCAAATTATTATGCGTCTAGGTTGGCACCAAAGTTTGTGGGCCCTTTTAATATCAAAAAGAGATTATCTCCTTGGAGTTATGTCCTTGAAGACGAAAATGGTAAAGATAGTGGCACTTGGTACACGAAAGATTTGAAGCCGTTCACTTCGTTATCGGAAAATTATTGAGTCCATAAGTCCCTAGTAGAGTAAAGAGTAATACGTTTTTTTTGTAACATTTGTATGATATTGATTGTTTTATTTTTTTTCTTTCTTTCGTTTTTTTTAAATTTGAAATGGACTACAATATTTGGTCTGATGGTTCTCTTACCTTTGTTGTTTGTGTACCTGATCAATCCGTAGGAAAGTACTTGTTTTTCTTGAAAACCAAGTACATTTGCAAGGAGGAAAGGGTGGAGTTTGTCACGGTAAAAATTACCTCAACAAAAACTATTCTTTACGTTCCCTTTTTCCTTTTTTCCATATTATTTTTACAGGTATTTCTTTCGTCTTACTGAGAGCGAGAGAGGGCAGCCATGGTCCATCAGCCATCGGTTCTTTCTCTCGGTAAAGTGAAGAAACAAAATATCGAGATTGCCAAGGTTGACACTTAAGTGGATGGGTGATCCACTTCATCTCATTCGATTGACGGCTGTTCGATTGTACAAAAGAAGCACGGATGACAGTTGGTCTCCGATGCCGAAGTTACTCGTTGCGAGAATGGCTGCTTGCCCAACCTAAAACAATTATTTATATTTTCAATGTAAAAGATGGAACGTTAACTGCTATTCCTTATTCCCCAAATCTGCGCAAAGGCCCAACGATTTTCCTTCCTTTAAAATGTATAATTGAAATAGTATGGTAACATTTTGTTTCCTTACTAGTTATAAACGAAATGGGAAAAATGTGCGTGATATAAAAGTTTAGTTTCTTTTCGGTTTTTCAAATTTTTTCTTTTAAAAAGCTTAGTGTGTGAAATTAGGTGGCTGAATGCACTCTTTGAATTGCCGCCCACTGGAAGTCCTGCCAGAGTTCGACAAATTCGAATTGAAGCTGGGGTTTAAAGTGCGAGTAGGAAGGGCTACTGGATCTAAACTGCGTTTGCTCCCTCCCGCAAATATACGGAGGGTAGCTGGGCATTGGAAAAAAAAAGAGGTCATCCAGCGAAAGTAAAAGGCTGGAAAATCACTTCTTACCCGTATAGACAGCGAACAGGAGGTTATTAAAAAAAAAGAAAAGAAAAGAAAGGAAAAAGAAAAAAAGGAAAGTTCTGTAAAAAGGTGAAGAAATTGAAACTTTGGCGATATTTTGAAATACTGAAGGAAATTTGGAAAACTCAATTGAATTGAGCGGGGAGGGAAAAATAGTTTTCTAGGAAGGAGAGAGGTAGCTGCAGTAAAAGCTAAGTATAGTGTTTCTTTTTTGTTAAAAAAAATATGTATAGATATAGATATATATATATATTCGTTTTCTTAATTTTTTTTTTTTTGATTAGCTTAAATTTTTTCGTTTGGCTTTTGTTTCGAAAATTTTCCGGTAAAGCGGAACTCGCGACCCGTAACTAACGTAGCTTTGTTCTTTCGGGACCGAGCGTTAACGGTCCATCTTCAGATATCAAAACTTTAACTTTGTTCTTTTACCCTATACTTAAAGGTTTCCCAAACAGTAAATTTTAAATTCCTATTCGGAAAAATAAAATTCTTTTATTTTCTAAAAATTCCACCGTCGGTTCCGCTCCGAAGGTTTGCAATTTCCTTATCTCAAAAAAAAATTGCTTGCGCCCTTTTAATTTTTTTTTTGCTTACGCCTCTGTGGCAATAAAAAAACATTTTTTTTTTTAAATTTTAATTAATCCCACAATAAATTCGACAATTAAATCCAATTGGTGAATCCACCCCTTAACTGATCTAGCTGTGGTGATAGCATTGTAAGTGCTATTTGTTGCACTTCTTCCAATTCGAACTTGGTTTCGTTTTCATTTTCTCTTTTGTTTGACATCCGTCTTACAAAACAAATCATTCGCCGTGCTTATAATCGTTTGCAAGTTGGTTGTCTAAATCGTCGCGTTTTGTTTATATTTTATTTCAAATTATTTTATTAAGAATAAATTATAGTTCGAACGTGTAAGAAAAGTGTAATAACAGTATGTATAAATGCTGAGAAAATGCATGTCACCAAGGTTTTGGAAATATAAATAGTTTTAAAACCACTTAAACAGAAAACATCAATCTGAAAATGTTCAGATTGACAAAATCGAAATCAAATGATAGTTTACATTTTTTTCTACCCTCGCCTGTTGAATCACTACAAACACATTGTTGGGAGCAGATCCGAACCCTACTGAATTTATACGTCAAGCTATCTATTTATTGAAATGTCAAAAACATCAAATTTCAAAATGTAAAAAGAAAAAAATTGCAAGTCATGTTTTCATATAATTGTTCAAATGCTTGAAGCTTCATACTGTTTAAAAGTCTTTTAATTGCTTTCTCGTGAAATAAATACATTACTTTTATAAACTTTAAGAAGGAAAGAACCTCTTTTTATTTGAAGACAAAATCGTAATTTACTCGGAACACACATACTCGAAATATAAATTTAAGTAGGACAGAATTAAGCGAATTCCGAAAATTTTTGCATAAAGCTGCTTCGGTATTTACTTTAAAATTAATCAATTCCAACAATTTTATAAAAAAAAAGAAGACATTAAGACAGTGCACACTTATCAACAGTGTCCAAAGCCATGCAGGAGAAAGGTTCGCGCTTCCGCTGAGGACAAAAGGAGCATGTTGTGACCGATTGACAACAACATCGGTTCTGGTTTCTGAAAATAGAGAAGAACCACAATGTCTACATTGTTGAGTGATTTCCACGGAATTCTCGAGTTTGTGTTCGAGACTGGAGGTGTGCTATTGCGCATGCATGTGATGGCTATTACTGATACCGGTAGCCCCAAAGTTTCATACAACAACAATATGTGCCGCCATTTATGATGTTCGTGGTGTAAACAACTCCAAGTTGATTATGTTAAGTAAATTGTTTTGTAACGTTCATTTTAATGGTAGTTTATTTTAAGTTATATCTTTATTTTTTGTCTTAGGTCGTGATTTTTTGCAAAAGACAAATGTTAATCTTATGATTGGAGATATAATTGAAAACTGTTAAATATTTTATGTGCACAAAATAACATAACTTAAACAAATGCAACTTTTGTAAAATAAATCCTAAGATTTATAAATAAAATTTTAAAAAGTGGCAATTTTTGTTTTGGAATTGTTTTCAGCAAAATTTTCGGGAATCTAATTTTCCAAACATTTTGTAAAAAAACAACATCACTCACAATGACATCATTTTTGTCATATTGACAATGTTTTATTTTCAGTGTACTGTTTCATTGCACTTATCTGTGCGATGACTGCGAAGCATCTCTGTTACGAACGGCACCAGAATGGCAAACATGAATGCGCTCAGTCGATAATTTTGAGTCCCATTCGAGACATCACTAATTTCCCGGAAAAGTTGAGGTCCGCCATATCCCTATTGCTGCGGAACGACATGTCATCAAGAACATTGCATACACCTGGTTCTAACTACATGTTCTATATGTTAAATAAGATACTTACGAGTGCAAACTAAATTAAAATTACCGCAGATAATATCGCAGAACCATAGGCAATATTTCAGTAGACTAAAAACAAAACAACAGAATTCAATTAATAACCCACAGCTACACACAAAATGCTGACTTCAAAGGAAAGCTTTTTGATACAGGTTACATAACTGAACTTAGAGCGAAACAATATTTGGAAATTGGCCTAGCTGCCAACCATATCTTATAGTAGTTGGAAAAAATATTGATGAGCTTACAGATTTCTTTGTAATCTTAGACATCATTTTATATAAGTTTATTAGCTTTTTAAAAGCTCTTGATGCAATTTCCAAACTCTAGATACAGCCGTCCATCAAAATATGTTTTATTTTTTCCACAGCGTACATACAGCGAGCCATACGACGAAAATATCTTTTCGTTATTTTATAATTATTCAGCGTACATACCTACATACAACCGTAGGGGGAAAATATTCATTTAATATTTCAGCAAGTCGAAAGGCAAATACCTACAGCGTATATACACGGTGCAGGGAAATAAGTCCCCAGGAACTAAGTCCACTGAGGGACTAAGTTCTCACTTGTGCAGGGAAATGAGTCGCCAGGAACTAAGTCCACTAGGAGATTAAGTTCTCACTTAATTGGAACGAAATCCACTTTACTATAGTGGTCTTTGTTCCCATTAAGTGAGAACCATCTCCACTTTCTTATGGGAAATTAGTACACACTCGAAAGTATAAAGTGGGAATGAATTTCCAACAACAAAAATTAAAGAGAGATGTAAACTACTGTTAGTTCTTAGACCTTTTTTATATTTTCTTAAATTTATCTTGATAAGTACGAGTATGTTACAGTTTATATTCAATACATCATTTGTTATTTGAATATTCGTGATGAAAACAGTGTAAGGTTCAGTGGCGATATAATATAGAGCGTGTTAAAATGGAAAATCAAATTGAATTTATTACGGGATTTCGAAAAAATAGTGTTTTAATTTATGATCGGGTAGAAAAACAAATATATGTGAAAAAGTATACAAGGAATAATATCTCTCGGTACAGGTGCTATTTTAATAAAAATTGCAAAGGCAGCTTAATAATTCATGAAAACACTGAAAAACTAATTAAACCAAATGAAGCTCATCATCATGAAAAGGAAAACCAGGAGAAAACAATGAAAAAAATGAAAATTATAAATGCCATGAAAAAAGATTGTGTCAATGCACCTTTAAAACGGCGCCTTACAGCTCGCGAGATTTTTGACGACAACCGCTCTAAGTTTAATGATGAAACAATAAATATAAATTTTAAAAATGTGAAAAGGGGACTTAATAAAATAAAAAACCAAAGCTTACCAAAATGCCCAACGAGTCCAAGTGACGTTTTTATGTGCTATCAAAATGAAACCTTCATGTCAAACTATGGAATTTCAAAATTTAGTGATAAAGCCCCATTCTACCAACACACGGTTTTGGAGAATGACTTTGCATACACCGTTTTTATGGCTAAAAGAATTACAAGATTAATAGGAGGAATACCCGACATATTTCAAAAACGTTATTTTGTAGATGGGACGTTCAATGTTGTGCCCTCATCATGTGGATACAAACAACTAATTATTATTCATTTCGCTTATGCAGAACATGTAAGTACCTACCTTTTCGATACTATTTGATTATTTTCGAAAACTCGAAAACAGAATCAAAAAGCATCAGTTTATTTCGAAAACTGTCTTTCGAAATTGAATCAAAAAGCATCATTTTATTTTGAAATTTTTTTTTGATTATTCTTGGAAACTGAATTTTGAAATAAACTGAATAGAGTAGATACCTATTTCAAGAGTTCAAATTTTTTAAATAATTTTATGTTTTTAGGTTTATCCATTCCTATATGTTTTAACAACAAATAAATCAACAAGTATGTACGAACATTTATTTAAATTTATTAAGGGAAATCTATATGAATTCCATGCCACCTCATTCACAACTGACTTTGAACGGAGTTTACGAGAGACGCCCTTCAGACAGTATTTCCAAATGCTGCAATCAACGGATGTTGGTTTCATTATACCAGAGCCTTAAGAAGAAAGGCTTCAAAAATTCCAAATTTCTTAAAGACTATGAGAACCAACACAAACATTAACAACATTTTCAAAAAATTATTGACATTGCCTCTATTGAGCGTGGAAAATATAAAAGCAGGATTTTCGTTGGTTGAAAATGACGCAAATACAATTTCTTCATCCAGCTTGTCTTCATTCATGGTATATTTCAAAAGGCAGTGGATGTTGCAGGTAAAATTAACTTTAAAAATCATGTACATACATTTTTAATTTTTCATTTAAAAGGAAACGCCGCAGTCGTTTAGCGTTTACAATAAGCGAATGCGAACAACAAGCGCACTTGAAGGCTATAACAGTCGCTTGGGAAAAAAGCTATGTAAAAACGGAAATTTTTTCAAATTCGTCACTTGTTTGATTGATGAGGAGTATAATTCTTCACGGGATTTAATGTCAGCAATGGACGGCGAAACATTGCTCATGTTCGAACCTCCAAAGCCATTTTTTGCACGGAGAAATGCAATAATATTCAATCTTATTACAAAAGTCGACACCCATAGGATAAGTCTATGTGAATACCTCCCACAAATTATAAAAATTTTTAAACAAAAAAATGATATGGAATTTGAAATTACCGCTCAAGACGATGCCGAGTCAGAGAGCGAAGAAACTAGCAATATTTTACTAAACGAAAATACCACGTTGTGTATTATTTGCTATATAAATAATCGTAATATTCTTCTTTCTCCTTGTAATCACATCAAGATATGTGAAAATTGTTATAATACAATTTCGAAAAATGCAACATCTGAATTATTGTGTCCGTATTGTAGAACTATAGTTACGAGTTTTACGATAGTTTTTTTGTAGATTGTATTTGATTTGAATTCTTGTATACTTTGTTGAATTTTTTATGTTTTTTTTTTTCACTTGAATTTATTATTGAAATTTTAAATTGAAAGTATTTTTGTTTTTCGTTGTATTATCATCTATAAAATGTTTTACCTTTACTTCGAAATTTTAATAATTTTGTTAATTAAATTTGGTATCTCGATATAAGAAGAATAATTTTTTGTACAGAAATGTATTTTTTTTATATTAATAAAACTTAAAAATACTTGAAGAATTATTTTTTCTTCCTGGCTTAACATGGGAATTTATTTCGCATTCAAAGGGAACTAAACCCACAGTTTTTTGTTACGAATTTCCCACCTTGCATGGGAACAAATATCACTTTATTTAAGTGGAATTCGCTCCCATTAAGTGAGAACTTAGTCCCCCAGTGGACTTAGTTCCTGGGGACTTATTTCCCTGCACAAGTGAGAACTTAGTCCCTCAGTGGATTTAATTCCTGGGGACTTATTTCCCTGCACCTACATACACTCGTACCTCTTTTGTTATGTCAGCGCCATATATAAAATCAACATAACCCGTTCACTTTGACAATGAAGTAGGTATGAATGTAGCATATAGTGCGTCATTAGTGTTGTGCATAGATGCACAGCAAGCGAAATAGTATAGTGCTAACAAGGTTGTAGCAATACAATCGACAATGCCAGTGGTAGCCAGAAAATAAATTGTATACAAGGCGAAATTGAGACCTACTGACCCTGATACAGCGCTTATAGTGTATACATGCACAGAGTGTGCCTGAAAAGCGCGCCGGCCGGCGCGAGCCTTTTTATTTACCATTATTGAAGTAATAGCATCAGGAGAATACAATTATTGTGCCCAATTTTTCATTATTTATTAAAAACTTAAAATATTTGAGTGGTTTATATTATTTGGTAATAAGAAGGTGCGTATAGCGAAAAGCACCAGCATTCCTTTTTCTTTTAACCCATTCAGTTATAAGACATATTACTTAGGATTCCATTTGTCTCTTTATAGCAATATGTCGAAGCAGCCAGCATACAGCGCGGACATAGCGGCCATCAAGAGACTCTTGGCGTATACCAAGAGCAGTGAATTCGATACATCGGACAGCGTAGAAGCAGCCTTCAGGATGGACAGGCTGAATGAGGCATGGGTACACCTCACGCCTATCCATAATAAGGCCTTGTCTGTCAATGCGGCAAACGTTAGTGAAATCGAAAGAATTTATATCGACAGCGAGGGAAGCATATTATGCAGCTAAGAGTGCTTTCACTCGAAAGCTCGCCAGCAGCCAGCGACCTACTAGGGAACAACAGCCAGCGTCAGCCGCACAATATAACAGCTACTTGGGGTACCATCGATGGTGACCTCACAAATTGGCAGGGCTTTTACGACAAGTTCATTGCAGCTAGTCAGAGCAAGAACAATATACCGCCAGCGTACACTGTACTTATACTTAACATTTAATTTGTTTTTATTTTTATTTATTAATCACATCCGATTAACAAAATCATTGTTTTTTTTTATCACTGAACCCATCCCATTGCTGATCTACTGGTCGACAGCATATTTTATGTGTTGTCTATTGTGTCAATTATTAAATGCACTTCATCGCAGTTCGTCGTTTTCTTGTTTCGTGTGCGGTTCGGTTTGATGAATAATTGTTTTCATTTATCAAATATTGGTATTTAGATCTTTTCGGAATTATTAAATCTTTTGATATCGGCGATTGTAGTTCCATCTTCATAAGATTAAATTCGCGTTTAATATTTTCATAACACAGTGTGCGGAAAAGTTATTTAAATCCAGCCCAAGTATAGGGTAAGTAATAGTGAAAATACTTTATATATGAAAAACAAGACAGTTCTATTGCAAAAAATCCAAATAAAGGCACAACTCGAGACCAATCTTATTAATAACGTTTTTAATTTCTCGTACTGTTGTGAAGGGAGCACACCAGCGACCACTTAATTAATTGCTTTATATCAAGCCATACTTCGATACTTGACACTTACTTCCCAGCATATGCATTGCCCTAAGCACCAGATAAATACAATGCATTGATTTGCCTTCCACTTCAGGGTAATAAAAAAGATACACATATATCCGACTCGTAGTCAATGAATAACAAAAACCATAAGTATCTTATTACCCTGATGGCATGAACGGCGCAAGTAAACAAAGTGCAAACACATAAAACATTAATGGGTTACTCAGCGGTCATCGGCTTGGGCACCATAATATGTCAACTAAGCATTATGCCGAGCGAACTATGCCACTTAAGATAGCTGGTCATTTACCCTTAGCCTTAGAATTATGCTGACCTGTGAATATCGATTGTAAGTGGGGATATAATCGAAGTATGGATTTGATTTCGATAACATTAAAAATTATGTATAAATAGCCGTAGCATTTTTAAATAAAGTTGTCTTCTCTCACAGAACACCAACCTGAAAAGATCTTTTTTTTTATTCTTTTGTGAAGCTTGCGAGCTAAAAAGAATTTGGAAAATACTTTTTGAATACAACTGAATAAAACCTCGAGTGCATTAGCCAGAGGTCAGAGCTGAGGCATTCATTGCCAAGCGATTTGTTCCTTTGTATATCCAAAAACCAGTCAAACCTATCAACCAACTTTACAAAATATCGCAATATAAAATCAATAGGAAAAATTATTGATTTCGATAAAAAAGATAAATTATTCAATAATTCGATTTCATTTTCTTTTAAAACGTTTTCATTATATCTTAACATTTTAAAACATTAATTTAAGACTCAATCGTGTTAATTTAAAATTGAAGTAAACCGTTTGGTTTGTTTTAACTTGGAACCGGTGTTAAAATAAAATGATTCACGTATTGATTCCAAGCGGAAAGTACTTGTTAAATAATTAGTTTATTTAGTTTATAAAAAAAAAACAAAATCTTCAATCACCCTGTTTAACTATTTGCTTTTTTTCATTCCACTTTACTATTCTGTATACTTACTTTAAATTGTACTTATACTCACTATGTACATAATGTAAATCATTACAGTTCCTTTTGATAAGCCAAACTAATAAGACGTGTTTTTTTCAACTTAAAAGGTTATGGGCCCAGTACCCAGCTACCTTCATGTTTTTTTTTGGAATCACGCTTTGCTTTAAGTTTTAAAATCGGTAGTTGTTGCAAATTGCAAATTTATAAAGGAACGGATTACAAATTAAATACCGAGAAGCATAATCATTTCATTAACTGTGTTGTTTTAAGATATCTAACTAATCTCATAATTATTATGTTCTCGAACGCCAACCACTTGCTTTCAAAGTTGCGATGCGGAACAAAAAAGTTTTTATCTCGTTACAGCGACTAAAACCAGCCTACCAGATAGCTAGCCCCGAATGCTAAGAAGACCAAACTTACACATCTGGCGTAAAGTCACCATACTTAAAAGAGTCGTGCTTAACAACGAGATCTGGGAGGACAATCAAAACACCGCACCGTCGCGTTTAGTCCCTACATGGGGGGGGGGGGGGGGGGGGGGAGTCCTGTAGCGACCAATTCCATACCAAACAAAAAGAACGGCCACTGTTTGACTTTCTATCTGTTCGATCATCAGCCCATGTGGCATCAGCATAGCCAATTAGTGATAAATCATTTGACTGGATGGTGCTGAGCTTTAATTTCATTAACTGTGTTGTTTTAAGATATCTAAATACACGTTTCAGCTGATTCCAATCTTCTGTAGTTAGTTTTGATACCTTTTGTGAAATGCTGACGCTCGCTGAAATATCAGGTCTCGTATTTACAGACAAATACAATAATCGTCCAATTAACTTTCTATAGTTTGTGTTGCATTCAAGTTGGCTTTTGATGAAGTTCGTTTGGCGGTAACTAAGATTCGTACTAGAAGGCGCACCGCTGCTGGATTACCAGTGTTCATGAATATAAGTCAAGTTGGACTGAGCAATGTACACATTCCCCTCTTGTACGGGATCAGATATCCGCCAGAAAGAAGATCAGCTCTACTGAAAGGGTTGGGTCCGTTAGCCCTAGCAATTTTCTTGGTACAAGAGACGCAGTATAAAGAGAAACTAAAATCTGCTCTCCAAGATTCAATAAATATGTTACCCATGGCTGCACAAATCGTTGAATGCCTTGCTAATGCTACAAGGTTGGAGTCCGTATCAGGATTGTTGAAGGAACTTGGAGATATGTTGTTGGTTTCTTCGCATCGATCAGTGAGGAGAATAAATTTCCCTTTAGAGACCCTAGTTCGTGCGTTGCATTTGAATGAGGCCAGGATGAATTCTTTGAACTTTAATGGTGTCAATGGGATAAAATTCTACACTCAGTACATTCAGCAATTGCCTATGAGAAATTAAGTCTCATAATGTGTAGAAACCAGAATATTAAATAATCTTTAGAGCAAATAAAAACAAAAGAATTTATTTATTATAATTATTATGTTCTCGAACGCCAACCACTTGCTTTCAAAGTTGCGATGCCGAACAAAAAAGTTTTTATCTCGTTACAGCGACTAAAACCAGCCTACCAGATAGCTAGCCCCGAATGCTAAGAAGACCAAACTTACACATCTGGCGTAAAGTCACCATAATTAAAAGAGTCGTGCTTAACAACGAGATCTGGGAGGACAATCAAAACACCGCACCGTCGCGTTTAGTCCCTACATGGGGGGGGGGGGGGAGTCCTGTAGCGACCAATTCCATACCAAACAAAAAGAACGGCCACTGTTTGACTTTCTATCTGTTCGATCATCAGCCCATGTGGCATCAGCATAGCCAATTAGTGATAAATCATTTGACTGGATGGTGCTGAGCTTTAATTTCATTAACTGTGTTGTTTTAAGATATCTAAATACACGTTTCAGCTGATTCCAATCTTCTGTAGTTAGTTTTGATACCTTTTGTGAAATGCTGACGCTCGCTGAAATATCAGGTCTCGTATTTACAGACAAATACAATAATCGTCCAATTAACTTTCTATAGTTTGTGTTGCATTCAAGTTGGCTTTTGATGAAGTTCGTTTGGCGGTAACTAAGATTCGTACTAGAAGGCGCACCGCTGCTGGATTACCAGTGTTCATGAATATAAGTCAAGTTGGACTGAGCAATGTACACATTCCCCTCTTGTACGGGATCAGATATCCGCCAGAAAGAAGATCAGCTCTACTGAAAGGGTTGGGTCCGTTAGCCCTAGAAATTTTCTTGGTACAAGAGACGCAGTATAAAGAGAAACTAAAATCTGCTCTCCAAGATTCAATAAATATGTTACCCATGGCTGCACAAATCGTTGAATGCCTTGCTAATGCTACAAGGTTGGAGTCCGTATCAGGATTGTTGAAGGAACTTGGAGATATGTTGTTGGTTTCTTCGCATCGATCAGTGAGGAGAATAAATTTCCCTTTAGAGACCCTAGTTCGTGCGTTGCATTTGAATGAGGCCAGGATGAATTCTTTGAACTTTAATGGTGTCAATGGGATAAAATTCTACACTCAGTACATTCAGCAATTGCCTATGAGAAATTAAGTCTCATAATCTGTAGAAACCAGAATATTAAATAATCTTTAGAGCAAATAAAAACAAAAGAATTTATTTATTATAATTATTATGTTCTCGAACGCCAACCACTTGCTTTCAAAGTTGCGATGCCGAACAAAAAAGTTTTTATCTCGTTACAGCGACTAAAACCAGCCTACCAGATAGCTAGCCCCGAATGCTAAGAAGACCAAACTTACACATCTGGCGTAAAGTCACCATACTTAAAAGAGTCGTGCTTAACAACGAGATCTGGGAGGACAATCAAAACACCGCACCGTCGCGTTTAGTCCCTACATGGGGGGGGGGGGGGGGGGGAGTCCTGTAGCGACCAATTCCATACCAAACAAAAAGAACGGCCACTGTTTGACTTTCTATCTGTTCGATCATCAGCCCATGTGGCATCAGCATAGCCAATTAGTGATAAATCATTTGACTGGATGGTGCTGAGCTTTATTTTCATTAATTGTGTTGTTTTAAGATATCTAAATACACGTTTCAGCTGATTCCAATCTTCTGTAATTGGTTTTGATACCTTTTGTGCCAAAATGCTGACGCTCGCTGAAATATCAGGTATCGTATTTACAGACAAATACAATAATCGGCCAAATAACTTTCTATATTTTGTGTTGCATTCAAGTTGGTTTTTGATGAAGTTCGTTTGGCGGTAACTAAGATTCGTACTAGAAGGCGCACCGCTGCTGGATTACCAGGGTTCATGAATATAAGTCAAGTTGGACTGAGCAATGTACACATTCCCCTCTTGTACGGGATCACATATCCGCCAGAAAGAAGATCAGCTCTACTGAAAGGGTTGGGTACGTTAGCCCTAGCAATTTTCTTGGTACAAGAGACGCAGTATAAAGAGAAACTAAAATCTGCTCTCCAAGATTCAATAAATATGTTACCCATGGCTGCACAAATCGTTGAATGCCTTGCTAATGCTACAAGGTTGGAGTCCGTATCAGGATTGTTGAAGGAACTTGGAGATATGTTGTTGGTTTCTTCGCATCGATCAGTGAGGAGAATAAATTTCCCTTTAGAGACCCTAGTTCGTGCGTTGCATTTGAATGAGGCCAGGATGAATTCTTTGAACTTTAATGGTGTTAATGGGATAAAATTCTACACTCAGTACATTCAGCAATTGCCTATGAGAAATTAAGTCTCATAATCTGTAGAAACCAGAATATTAAATAATCTTTAGAGCAAATAAAAACAAAAGAATTTATTTATTATAATTATTATGTTCTCGAACGCCAACCACTTGCTTTCAAAGTTGCGATGCCGAACAAAAAAGTTTTTATCTCGTTACAGCGACTTAAACCAGCCTACCAGATAGCTAGCCCCGAATTAAAAACATTTTGTCGTCGAAGCGTAACGACGGGGCAGATAAAGAACGATGTCTTCCGAAAAAAGTACTTCTGCTAAAACTAATGAAAGCTCAGGCCCGAGGACCGGTAAGCGTAAACGGGTCACTGTTTAAGTTATTTCGTCCATGAATATCGCCATTGTCACATAGACAATTGGTGATAACGATAAAAATTCTAACGAGCAACTGCTCTTTAGTACCGTTCGTCCCATGAATACAGTATCTACACTCTTCTTTGATCGATTTATTTCCGTCGAGGGTGAGGGTAATATTCTACCGTTAGTAGATAGTACTATCATTTTTGAGCTGTGTGATGGCAATATAGTTAATGCCGACTTTACGCGTGGTTACATTATCAAAACACCCTCTCATAATTTTGTAATAATATTAAACACCCTATGATAATGAAGAAAGATACAAAGTATCTTTCCATACACCAAATGTAATGCTCACACAATTAGGCATATGCATAAAACGAAAGTAATTACTAGCAGTAAAAGGTTATAGTAAATACTAGTACTACTAGTTGCAGCTGAAACTAATAGTATTTACTACAATCGGTATGCATAAACCTAAGTTTCTACTAGCTATTATAAACAAGTAGTAAATACTGGATTCATCCCAGTAAATACTACTACTTCATCTGAAAGTAATAGTATGTAGTATTATATATTTCTATTCATTAGTTACTTGTTTCTTTTTACTTGTTTCAATTTAAATAATAATAATCTAATTATTTTTGCAAAGAACAAAAATATTGAAATACAAATGTCAATAAAATAAAAATTATTCATAAGTTAGATGTAAAAGCAAACAGTCGTTTAAATAAAAAACTTTAAAATAAAATCCTTGTCTAAAAGTATATACTAGATACCTACATAAATGCGTTAAATAAATGCTGTTGCTTCTCTTTGGTCTATAAATTACCGTTCTATAATTTTCTTCTTTTGTAAACAATTTTTTGTGTTACAATTTTTAAGAGTTTAAAAGTGAGTGCTCGAAGTTCAAAAAATGGCAAAAGCAGAAGGTTCAACAACCTTAGAGTTTGTTAAAACACTAGAGAAGTATGCCGTACTTATTAACAAATCTCAACAGCATCATATAAAAAAAGCAAAGGCGGAGGCCTTAAAATTGTTTATTCATGAATTTCAAGCCAAGACTGGTATTTTAATAACGGAAGACCAACTAAAGAAGAGGATAAATAACATTAAGACTGAGGTGAAAAAAAAATCGGACCTTAAATCAACGGGAAATAAACCAATCAAGCTTAAAGAATGGGAACATATTTTCTTAAAGGTTATCAATGCTGACCAAAACCCATCAATTTCAAGAATACCTGGTATGTTAAGTTTTAGAAACAAAATTACTTTTACAAATCTTTTTTTTTTGTAGGTGGTCTATCTGTGGGATCAGATAATCATAACAAGGAACGAAAAAGAAGTAGTTCTTCAAGTAGCGCAGAAGAGGACAAAGAAGATTCAGCGCCGCTTGCTTGTCAATCTTCTGCACCAGCACCAAAACGCAAAAGGCGTTTGGAACAGGAGACCGAAGAAACAATTTCTCTCACTAATAGTGAGCTTCAACGTTTAGTGCTTCTGGAAAACTTAAAACTTTTGAGGATGCAACAGGAGCTTCTTCAGAAAAGGTTGGCTAGCAATGATGACGATCATTCCTTGCGCTCAACGAATGCCTCTGAAAATATTTTTTTCCGAAGACGGACGAACATTTTGTAATTTATAAAGTCATACTTGGTTTTATTTTATTTTGAATGAATAATAATTTTTTGTTAATTTATACATTTTTTTATTTATTTTTGTACATTATATGTATCTTTAATAAAATTATAACAAAATTATAATTGTGTATTGTATATCATTTCTGCGAGCTCATTTCTCTTCATCTGTCCCAATCTTCTGATTTGTAGTACAGAAGCATTATTCTCTAAAGTGTGGACTGCACTTTCATTTCCCCTTCCTTCACCTTCTGAAATCTCGAAGTCGTCACTGTCATTTAAATACTTTGCAATATTGTGCAGGACAAAGCATGCAGTAACTAAAGTTGGTACATTCTTTAATTCGACTCGTATACAGTTTTGTAGGATTGGAAACCGGCTTTTCAGTTGACCAAAACAACGTTCTATTATAACCCTCTCTTTAGTATGCAATTTGTTATAAGCTTTTTCGATGTTACTAGTTGGATTTTTGAATGGTGTCATTATCCATGGTGCAATTCCATATCCCTCGTCTGCCAATAATATTGTATTTTCTGAACACTTCAGAATAGGTTCAAGAAAACTATTTTTCCAAATCCTTGAATCATGAACTGACCCTGGCCATTCGCAAACAACACTTGTAAACCATTCTCTGGCATTACAGGTCGCTTGAATATTGATGGAGGCATATCCTTTACGGTTTATATACTCCTCTGAGTGTAAGTGGGGCTTCTTTATTTCGACATGGGTGCAGTCTAACGCTCCTATACATGATGGAAAACTGTATTTCAAAAGCCAATCCTGTTTAGCTTCCAATTGTTGTGGGTAATCCGAAGGAAACTTAATCCAAAGAGAAGATTTATCCACTATATGTTTTGCTACATAGTGTAAAGTTCTGCAAACAGTACTCTGATGCATGCCCGTGTCTTCCCCGACGCCAACTTGAAAGCCTGGATCTCCAACATATCTCAAGAAAATTCTCATCTTTTCTTCAGCGGACGTTGCTCCTCCCCTTCTTTTAGACTGAGAACCTTGAGATTTTTTATTGTAAAAGGGATAAATAAATTGATTAGCTTCAATTAATTGCAAATAAAAAATCTTACCCATAAAATATTCGCTTAGCCACTCAACGTTATCTTTTTCAAAACGGTAGAGCATTTTAAAATTATTATTCCCGGGCGTCCTTCGCTCTTTATAAACTTTTTCAGATCTAACATTGAAAAAAGCTGCCATATTTATACTCGTAATAAATGCTCTGCAAACCGATTGCTTTGAAAGTAAAGTTGCGACTGTCGATGTTGGCATTTAACATGAGAAAGTTTTTACTAGTAAATGTTTAAGTTGGTATTTAGAAACTTGAAAAATTTGCAGTAAATACTAGAAAGAAAAGTTCGTACTAGTTTTTTATGCATATCAATATAAGTATTTACTATAAAAATTCATCCAAAACTAGTAAATACTTTTCTTCTAGTAAATACTACCTTCCCAGCATTTACTTTGTCTTTTATGCATATGGAAAGTAGTAAATACTATACAAAATTACTAGTAAAAGCATTTGCTACCGTTTATGCATACGGCTGAATGATTCATAATTTCATCTCATAACAAATGATGATATTTGATATTATAAACATAAACTGCATATCAGCACATTTTGCCTTCAGTAACTTGTGTACACAAACCATCTTTAATAATTCCAATAGAATTCTTGTGTCAGCAATTTTATTAAACAAAGAGCAGCATATAATCTTCAATCATATTGCTGAGTAAACAAATATGAAGTATAAAAAGGGTTTCTTCGATCATTTAGAAGTTTAGTTCTAATTAGTATTCCAACGTATAGCTGAAGATTTCCCCCCACCAGTGGTAAGGGATCTGAAGCTCATAATAAATTTATATTATAAAAAAATCACTAGTGTTTTATTTGATGGTGGTATTCTCACAAGAGAATACAATATATATATTTTTTTGTTAACGAAACGAACCGTAAACAAAACTGCGTGCGAGTTAACAACCCAAGATACTCCTTATCTAAAAATAATATAAAATAACATCATGCACAAGCAACCAACAATGACCACGCCTTAGCAAACATGCGATCACGCTACGATCATGCCATGAACTCATGCACAGGATATGATGCAGACTTTAACCATTAAGATATTCCAAGAAACCATAATGTGTATACGTGACCACAGGCACGACCTATGTATTAAGTATATAATATGTTTAAGATATTGCACATAAGCAAAACAGTATAAATACGATTCAGAATTATGAATCGAGGTTCTTATAATTATCAACGCTAAAGTGTTAAGTTCTATCTTACTCAATAAAGCAAATAACTCGACTTCGTATCAGTTATACTCTAACTCTGGTGTTTCATTTATACTACTTGAAGATTTCCAGATAAAGAAGACGAGAATAGCATACCAAGCTATTCTCAAGTTGATATTTTTTTGATCCATTACTAGCAATAGTAATTAACTCTCGCGCTAATCAGACCTGACATTACCGTTTACTCATTTGATCCAGTACCTTTGTATCAAACCGAATCTCCACTCCAAACAGAATTGGTGAGTTGTTATAACATGATAATTAGCTGTTTTAACTAGACAATCATACTGCTTTAACTGAGAATAATAATTGGTTTTACAGGATCGTTCGTGTAATTTTAATACGAAGGTCATTGGTTCTACAGGGTTCTTCATGTTATTTTAAAATGAAGATGATTGGTTTTACAGGATTCTTCATGTTATTTTAAAATGAAGATGATTGGTTCTACAGGGTTCTTCATGTTATTTTAAAATGAAGATGATTGGCCCTACATGGTTCTTCATGTTATTTAAAAATGAAGGTGATTAATGAATATGATTGGTTTTACAGGATTCTTTATGTTATTTTAAAATGAAGATGATTGGTTCTACATGGTTCTTCATGTTATTTCAAAAGGAAGATGATTGGTTTTACAGGATTCTTTGTTATTTTAAAATGAAGATGATTAGTTCTACATTGTTCTTCATGTTATTTTAAAATGAAGATGATTGGTTCTACATGATTCTTCATGTTATTTTAAAATGAAGATGATTGGTTCTACAGGATTCTTCATGTTATTTTAAAATGAAGATGATTGGTTCTACATGGTTCTTCATGTTATTTTAAAATGAAGATGATTGGTTCTACATGGTTCTTCATGTTATTTCAAAATCAAGATGATTGGTTGTACAGGGACTTTCATGTTATTTTAAAATGAAGATGATTGGTTCTACAGGGTTCTTCATGTTATTTTAAAATGAAGATGATTGGTTCTACATGGTTCTTCATGTTATTTCAAAATCAAGATGATTGGTTGTACAGGGACTTTCATGTTATTTTAAAATGAAGATGATTGGTTCTACATGGTTCTTCATGTTATTTTAAAATGAAGATGATTGGTTCTACAGGGTTCTTCATGTTATTTTAAAATGAAGATGATTGGTTTTACAGGAGTCTTCATGTTATTTTAAAATGAAGATGATTGGCCCTACATGGTTCTTCATGTTATTTAAAAATGAAGGTGATTAATGAATATGATTGGTTTTACAGGATTCTTTATGTTATTTTAAAATGAAGATGATTGGTTCTACATGGTTCTTCATGTTATTTCAAAAGGAAGATGATTGGTTTTACAGGATTCTTCATGTTATTTTAAAATGAAGATGATTAGTTCTACATTGTTCTTCATGTTATTTTAAAATGAAGATGATTGGTTCTACATGATTCTTCATGTTATTTTAAAATGAAGATGATTGGTTCTACAGGATTCTTCATGTTATTTTAAAATGAAGATGATTGGTTCTGCACGGACTTTCATGTTATTTTAAAATGACGGTGATTGGTTTTACAGGATTCTTCATGTTATTTTAAAAGATCAAAATGATTTATCATGTTATATTAATATGAAGTACAAAATGTTTTTAAAGGGATCGTATCATTTTAACGCGAGAACGCACTGACACAGCGTCGAAGAAGCAATTTGCCAAAAATTGTGACAACGTGGCATTTCCGGTTTTTGATCATTTTCATTCCAAATTTGCAAAAAATTTGCAACGCGAGTCAGCAGCAGCAGAAAGCTCCATTTTTTCCAATTTATTCTATTAAATAAAAGCTAAAGAAAAAATAACGAAATAAACTTGTAGAAAAGAGAAAAAAAGACAAAGCTTGTAACTAGTCCAAAGGATTGTTTTATTCCTCGTCAAATGGACTTGTTGGAACAAGAATCTTTTTTTTAGGTTGCCGCCAATTGTCGCAACATTATTACAAGCTTTGTTCAAGATGCCGCCAAAATAGCAGAAAAACCTAGATTCATCGGCTATCCCAAGAAAGTCACCAAAAACTGTGATTCCGGATTCCGCGATGAACGAGAGCTTTAACTGCCGTAGCTGCGGCGATCCAGATTCAGTTGACGATATGGTTCAGTACGAAAAGTGCAATGGATGGAATCATTTTCGATGTGCAGGAGTAAATCACAGCATCCAAGACAAGACTTATTTATGTTCATCGTGTACAGGTAAGAGTAGGCATTTGCATAGTATTTTAGAAACACTTCCCACATCTGTTTTGAGACTGACCAATGAAGAAGCCGCGACCGAGGCACCAGCAGCAGTCACAAATGAATTATCGCTACCCTTGTCGTTGGCCTCATCCAATATTGACGTCGAAAACCCATGCTACGCTAATGTTAGAGCACCAACTACAGCTGAGAGTCTCGATAATCGAGAACTCTCCGCCGTCGGAGATCGTTCGACATTCCTTTTACCAATACAGATCCTTCGCCCGATGTAATCGTATCCTCTGCCAATGACAATCCGTCACTCCGGCTGACATCATTGAGTTCAGCATTTGCTTCACGTCTGAATATATACCTTCTATTGCTAGGTTGTCATCGTCATCTACATCTGTTGGATTTAGTGAGGTTATGGATGTTATTTAACAAAAGTGACTCTTACGTTGTCTGTAAAAACACTAGTGTTTTTTCATATGATCGATATTATAATGTAGGGCTTCTTCGAAATCTAACTGATTTTAAGGATGACGACGCGGTCGCTTTACAAGTAATTATAAGCACGAAAATTAATAGTAAGTACAGTATATCCACGCTTGCAATGATATGAGAGACCATATCGCTGCTCACATGGATGTTGGTTTCCGCTGGAATGGCGCTGAATATGAGAGCATATTCAATCGTCATATTGTTCGGAAATCAGGATATCTCGTTGGTTTATTTGATCGAGGATTTTACTGGAACTCTTCAGGAGTCCCCATGAATTCGCCTCCTCATTTAGGCAGCGAGGAACACATGATTAATGCTTTTGAACATGCTTCTACGTATACCGATGGCCAAGGCAAGCTTTTTAGTTTGATGTATGGCTTTATACAAGTAGAAATTTGATTTACGTTGGATCGAGTCCGGGAGAGGGATGGCAGGAGGCGCTCGCGCTAATCAGACCTGACATTACCGTTTACTCATTTGATCCAGTACCTTTGTATCAAACCGAATCTCCACTCCAAACAGAATTGGTGAGTTGTTTTAACATGATAATTAGCTGTTTTAACTAGACAATCATACTGCTTTAACTGAGAATAATAATTGGTTTTACAGGATCTTTCGTGTAATTTTAATGGTCATTGGTTCTACAGGATTCTTCATGTTATTTTAAAATGAAGATGATTGGCACTACATGGTTCTTCATGTTATTTTAAAATGAAGGTGATTGGTTCTACATGGTTCTTCATGTTATTTTAAAATGAATATGATTGGTTTTACAGTATTCTTTATGTTATTTTAAAATGAAGATGATTGGTTCTACATGGTTCTTCATGTTATTTTAAAATGAAGATGATTGGTTCTACATGGTTGTTCATGTTATTTTAAAATGAAGGTGAGTGGTTCTACAGGATTCTGCATGTTATTTTAAAATGAAGATGATTAGTTCTGCGCGGACTTTCAAGTTATTTTAAAATGAAGGTGATTGGGTTTACAGGATTCTTCATGTTATTTTAAAATAAAGATGATAAGATCAAAATGATTTATCATGTTATATTAATATGAAGTACAAAATGTTTTTAAAGGAATCGTATCATTTTAACGCGAGAACTAACTTGATCCAATCAGCATTAGTGAGTTGTTTTAAGAAGATTATCAATCATTTTAACTCGACAATCATATTACTTTAACTCGGAATCATATTGGGATTACATGATTTTTAATATCATTTAAAAAAGAATCATATAACTTTGACGGGATAATCAATATGATTAGCGAGGCATTTTAATATGAATCCATTTTATATTAAAAACGTTTTCAATTGATTTAACATGAAAATAATTGCCTTACATATATGAAAACAATGTTAAAATAGGCAAATCATGTTGAATAATATTTATTTTATTTTATTTTACAATGTTTTTTTTCTGTGTGTAGAAGGTTGTGTATGTGGATTATCTATCTTGTGGTAGGACTCGTTGGCTTTCACATATGTGTCGGTTTGAACATCTAGTAGTGTGCCGAAAGTTTCGCATAGTATGGGGGAGCCTTAATTGATTTCTTTTACACACAACTGGCAACTCCGCTTTGACAGAAATGCAAAAAAAATCATGTTCTAATTATTTGAAGACAAGTTTTATTTTCAAAACGCGAATTTTATTGATTTTCTTTTTTTGATGCTGAAGATTATTGAGTACCTGTGATTCGTCAACACGGATTAGCATTTTTTGAATAAAATCCTCCGTTGGACTGGCAGAACTTTCAGTTCTTCTTTCACTTCTTTTAATCACCTTTAACTGAAATCAGATTCTATTTGATGGAACGACATTCACCGGGGTAGACCTTACGATTTAGTATTGTTCCGAAATCGATGGGTTGCTGTACAATATCCAGATAGTAGTCTACTTTATTTATTTTATATAGTTTATTATTTTATATTTATTTAACTAAAATAAAACAAGAAAGGACAACTTCCGAGCACCGCAATAAGCAAAATATATTTAATGTAAAAAAAAATGAAATGTCAAAAGGTAATCACAGCTGCCAACAATGCAAAGTAAAAAATTTGCATAACCCTGATCGCTTTATTTCGCGGAGTTAACTATATGTGGAATAAATCGCGGCTATTGCAAATTAAAAAAAACAAGTCTTTATATCTATCTATTTCTAATATATATATATATTTGGTTTAGTTTTGTTTTCATTGCTTTAAGGTATACTACCTATGTATGTATAATGCGAACAGACAAACTGATACGACGATACCTACAAAAGATGTGCGACGTAAACATGCTAATGATCACAATAACAGTACCTAACCCCGACGACCGACGATACATACAACTGATGTAAGCTATGAAAGAACGAACTACTACGATGAAAATATGCAACCCAGACGACAATATACGTTATATCGCAACGACGACCATAGAGTAAAAAGACGAGAACACAAAAGACGGAAACGGTGACCAGTTGAAGTTAGTCTATTAAAGAGGTCGGCCAGCAAATCCCCCTTTTCCTTTTGAAAGTGTTACTAATAAGACATAAGTAATATATGAAATCATTATTTTTTTATTTTGAACTATTAATAAATTCCAGTAAGAATCTATTAGTAAATAAATAATAAAAGTGTGAAATGTAATTTGAGAAGTGCGTTTGTGTTTCATTTTGAGAAAAACAAACAAACAGAAAGTCATTCGGTGGAGCATAAACTCCACATGTATGTACATATATACAATTTTTAACTCTATTGTTTTTCATCTCATTACAGGAAAAAACATAAAATTCATCAGCTAAGACAACAAATACATATTATATCAGTGAGACGAGTACGTAAAACTTTTTTATTGTAATTTAATTTTGCTATAAATAACAATACGACACATTTAGTTATTTTTACATTCTTCGTCTGATTGGAACAAAATCTTCCAAAGTGAGCAACACATAATTGAAAGCAACAACCATAAGTACAAAGTCAATGAAAAGCTTTTCGGCACCGCTCGAGACATCACCCAGAAAATAAGTCTAGTTATCAATAAGTACGACAAGGGAATTAAGGATAGTTTCAGGGAGATTCGAACAAGATACCCTAGATGAAATCTTAGTCGTAAAAGGTGAAATAAATGAGATAGTTCGAGCGTGCCAAATGGCAAAAGGATGCACTATCAACACAAATCTTCTGAACGCCGAGGAAATTAATAGGATCATAGGTGAACTGGAAACCTTTCCATATGCTAACGAAGTTGCGGCAATTAAATACGGGACACCATCAATTCTCAAAAATGGTTCAATGTTGCCGTACGTCATTTAGATTGACCAATGACAAACTTCAAAATCTAGAATCTACGTGCTCTTCCATTACAGCTAATGCCTCTGCAGCAACAGCTTCTGATCATGATCCTGTAATACCCTACATTATAGGATCATTTGAAACACTGGGTGCTATAGATCTGCACATGTCAAAACCATTCTTCTTAAAAAATCCCATTCAGGTAAAGCTGGTGGATAGATTTTTAATACCGAGTCAGGGGAGACCACTGCCTGTCATTATGAGTGTGGATAGTTATTCCAGACAGATGATCAATGATCAATCCATCAACTTTCTTGTTGCAATTGTGACTCTGCCTTGTATTCTTGGAGGTTTGCCCTCCTTACAACTCACGGATTTAGTTAACCATGGATTTCCTGATCCTTTGTCATTAGGATTATGGGGCTTAAAATTTCTTTACTCTCAATTACCCGAAACACATTTTCTTAGGAGTGCTATCTTAAAAATGGCACATCCATTAATCTCTCCAGAAAAAAACAATGAGATGATATGTGAAGATCCCACATCAATAAATATTCTGCGCTGTTCATCCGCAAGTGAAAAGGTGAAAAGGCTTGTATTTGAATTTATTTCCCAAGATCTTCCAATCAAGAACGAAGCTTTTAAGGAATTTATGCAATATGCCAAAGTAGGACAATCTGCTCTTAGTGAGTTGTTAGTAACGATGTTACCATTTAACCCTAGAGTTGCTAATTCCGTGCTTAGCTCGACAATCTCAGGGAGGGCCCTTCAAATTGTCAGTAAAGTCAACAAAACTGGAACTCTGATCGGAATGATGAAACGACACAGAGAAAGTTGGAATAGAATATGGGAGAATAATAATCAAGAATATCATGATTTTGATTTCGATAGTAAACCCAGATATTTCAATTTCCAGCAACAATTTGGAAAATTTGAAGAGAATTATCTTAAGTCTGTAATTTTCCAAGCCTTTCAACATAGAGAAGCCACATATAAAAACATGGATTATTGCTCAACTCAATATGCTCAGACTTTACGTATAACATCATGGAGACTCCCCATAACTGGTGTTACAGTCGCTGTTCCACAGGAGATGTTAACGTCTCATGAATACACTGGGAAAGGGTGCATAATTGAAAATCATCCCAATCCAGAAATGGGGTATTTTCGACTTATGTCGACATTACCCATTGATTATTATAATGCACGGGATTTATCCCCCAAAAATATACCTTTGGGACCTTTCACACCATTCTTCGGAACGTCTACTCAAAACAAAATAAAGTATGAAGGCGGAGAACTAAAAGCAGTTGCCCCTGCCTTGCTCCAGGGGATTTTGGATTTATTATGTTTAATAGGGTGGGGGACAGACAAACATTCCAACTTCACGGAGCTTATCCAAATGATTTTTGGATCTATGACTGACTTAGATGCAAATTTGTGTATTCCAGCAACTTCTACCATCTCAGGAACTGTAGAGCATAGATGGCAAGACAAGAGAACTAGTCACTCTTCCACCATCTCAGTCTTATACCATATTCCCTCTTACCTAAATATTATGCCCAACCATTTTAAGCCTCAGAAAGGAATAGAGAATTTAGAATCGGACAATTTTAACATCTCATTTCAAACGATATATACCTGGGCATCATGCTTATTTGCTTGTCAAACTCTATCTAGTAAAGTCATAAGAAACAAATGTAATCATCTTCATATATCTTGTAGAGAGTGTGTTATGCCAATATATGAGGGAATGCTCGAGATTTCAGACCTCAGTGAGGAAATCCTGAAGATATATCAACCTCAACCTCAGAACCCCTATTGCTGGATTACCAAAGAATCACTCTTGATGACTATGAAAAATAATCCAGATTCTTTATTACCAGTGTTGTCTTCTTTAGATGAAGTCCCTAATAAAAATGATCTCTTTTTGAGATCTTTATGTGATTTTTATTTCTCTGAATTTCCCATTCCTCCTATAGGTCAATCATTCATCCCTCAAGTGCATGTATCTTCTACTGTCATACCAGTAAATCTAGTGGCACATATCGACATTTTCTTATTCCTCCAATATATCATCTATTATAGGGTGTCAGAGTACATGTTTCATCAATCTCACAACATCATTAAACATGTACATCTGACATCAGCGCAACTATTTCATGATGCAAAGCAGGTGATAAAAAACTCTCCCCCTGTATGGTACAGAGGCATGGTCTCCCTGTTATTGAACTTAGCTTCCTGGAATAATGTGAGATCACTCTTACCCACATTACAACTTCCCTTCGGTTCTCCTCCCTCTGACTATGAAGTGTGGACATTCTTTAAACGCACAGTCGACATGTTATTGAAATCCCACATTTCCATGACTAGTTATTTAAACTGGTGCAATATAACTGTAAGTGCAACTCTCCCTCTCTCTAGAAAATTTGTGTTTTCTCCTTTAATACCAGCCATATCATACAAAATATTGATGTCTGGAAAAGAAACTATTTGTAAAGATTCATTAACTATATTAGTACTTATGAGGAAACTATTTTGTGACTCTCGTGGTTCTTACAGCTTAAATGCCAATACAAATTTGTTATCAATAATAGAGTCCACTTACCCAGAACTGATATTCAGTAAACAATGTCAATCTCTCAAATTTGTTACCAAATTTGTACAAAATTCCTTCAAGCCAAGATTTTTGCAAGTCATCCCCGATGTAATTGTTAAGTCTCTCTCTAGACGTGTGGTAATAGGAGAACTTTTATCACTTAAAGATCAACCAGACACTTATTCTAATAAACGAATATGTTTATCCAATCTTCCTGTTTCTTCAGAATATCTAATCTCTCATAGACTAGAAACTATCAGATTAATACTCTCCCGAGGTACAACTATTAAACTAACCCCTATCTCTTTGGTTCTCTCAGGAAAATCTTTTATTAATCATTTTTATAAAGGTTTTAGTCCATCAACATCAGCATCTTATAAAATCACTTCCATATTTCAGCATATTTTGGAGTGGATACATAGAGAGTCAATCCTGACAACTGATAAAGTAATCTCAATCTTTGGAGATGGCCTAGGTGGATACACCCTATCATGTGGGAGAATATTTCCCAATGCAAGGCTCTTTTTTAACACTTTCCATGCATCAGAGTTAATGCCATCTAATGGCATTAATTCTTACGTTCCTGTTTCTGTTAGTCTCTTACCATCAGTATTTGAACGTTTAAGTCATTTAGATTTCACTACAGAAATCAATTCAGATCTTCTTGACTCCAATTACTCTTCAGATTTTAATAAGTTGGGATTAGACTCATTAATTATTATCTGTGATGCAGAAACGGATCACAATTATCCCTCCAAACAACTGAGAATCACTAAAACATTATTAGATGTTGCAACCCAGTCTTCCAGTAACAAATTTTTTATTATCAAATCCTTTTTGGCTAGATTAGATGTAGCCTATGTGCAATATATCATGGTATTGGGGGTTTACAAATGTGTTAAGGTTATTAGATCTTACTTCTCAAATACAGGTAATACTGAAGTCTTCATAGTCGGATATTTAAAAAGAAGTCAAACTCATGTAGTGAAATTTACGTCAACAATCGTTCATTATGATCTTGGATTTATAGAAGAGATCTCCTTTGACTCTCCATTTCATACTAGTGACACATTTGAAGTGTTTCAAACAAAAATTTCTAAACATACACACATTCTTAGTAAGGATGCAAGTCTGATTCACTCAGAATAATATCCTTTCCAGAGATGATTGATGCAAAGAAAGAACAATTTTCACTATGGATTAGGTCATTAATACCGGAGAATCAAACTCATATATGTTTCCCTGGAAACCTTATTCGTTCATGGAAGAAGGAATTTCAGTTTGTAAAATTTTCTACTAAAATAGCATCTAGATGGAGACCGAGTTTCCTCACAGACTCGATTATGAGATCCATGACAAGACAATACATCTTGTTACATCTTATATCACATTATAGGGCAGAGTATCATGATTCATTTATGCAGATGCTTTCAACTTGGTACATCTGTTATTATGAAACAATAGATTTGTCATGGGGATATTGTTTATTATCCAAGGAAAGCCCAGCCATGGGAAAGAATAGAAAAGTTCTGTCGATAACAGATGTATTGAGAGATGAAGATATAAAGTCAATACTGAGAGACTTGGCCGTACATCAAAAAGACACTAAACCATTTATAAAGACTGTCATCATGTCTCCATTCACCCCTTATACCCCCTTTTGTTCTTTCACAGGCAAGTGGTGGAATGAGACAGAGAAAATTTCAGTCTCCCCTCTTTTGACTCCGAGAACCTTCTATGATAAGTTCATCCGTGACACCGCCATTATATTGCCTCCCTTCAAGGAGTTAGACTCTAGTAATAAATTAATCTATGGTGACATATTAACTCTCAGCAAAATAATTCCTGAGAAGCATGTAAAATTCCCATCTGGAGTAGATAATGCATGGAAATATGTCTTAGAGGGAGAAACCTTTGCAGAATGTTTCCATAAAATTACATTTTCTAACATTCAGAAAGCCAAAATATCTAAGGAGTCCAAGCTCCTCTAACCCTACTACCAGAGTCCATCATCTACCCCAACACATTAAAATATATCATTTATATGCAAAAATTAGAAAGAGAGGAATACAACCTACTGATAACAAGAGCATCGATTATCAAAGGACGACAAATCGACCTGGAATTCGGAAAGATGCTAATAAACCATAAAGACCTTTGGTATAGTAAGCAATTGTCTATCCATCAATAACTCGACAATCTGTGAGGAGCAAGCGATAAAGAGAATTTCCGAGAATAGCTGCGTAGCCGGATTACTAAAAAGAAAACCAACATCCTGTACCTTCCAAACTAACATGGAAGAAGTTATCGAGCTGATCAAAGAGGACACGATCTTCGTAACTAATTTTAGAGGTGAACTGACGTCCAATAACGTTTCAAGGCCTCTTATGGGTACTTACGTGATCCAAATATTCAATGAGACAATCCAGCTGAAGGATAGGAATTTTTCAAGCTCTATTACTACTACCTTGCAAGCATTGCCTTCAGCTTTGATGAATATCACTAACCAAAACCAGGAGATCGATATAGCATACGTACATTGACTCAGTATCCTGAACATAAAAAGCCTTGGCAGTTTAACTCAAGAAATTAAAATCTCTTAGAATTTTTTTAGCTTTTGTCGTTCTCACCATTTGCGGAAAATATATGCGAAACCCAAAATTCTGTCAGTCTCGTCCCCTGACCTTCCACAATCAAAAGACTAACCTTAAGGTCGCTAAAGATCTACGGTACGTAGATTTTAAAAATGGGAGAAGTTATCAACATTCAACACAGGTCGGCTTTTTTAACTATAAACCATTGCAAATTTAAAAAAAACATAAGCCTTTCTCTCGGATAGAATTTGGCTTAGTTATGTTTTCGTTGCTTTAAGATCTATGGATGTATATACAATTTTTAACTCAATTGTTTTTCATCTTATTACAGGAAAAAACTTCAAATTCAACAGCTGTGACAACAAATACATATTATATCAGTGATACGTAAAACTTTTTATTGTAATTTAATTTTTCTATAAATAACAATACGACAAATTTAGTTATTTTGACACTTGAAATATTTCCATAATAGAAACATTCATTTATTTTGACATCTTCGGGTTTTGAGTAGTATTTTAAATTTTTGCTTTAACTATTTATGAAAACTATCATTTTGATTTTACTGAGAGTTTAGAAAATACCAAATAAATGGATTGTTTATTTTTTTATCAAAGCTTTGATCAAAACCATAGGCGAAATGAAACAAATTTCAAACGGTGGGTCGAATTTTTCGCTATATTAAGGGAAAGGCATGGCTGGAAAAGCGTAATTTGTTTCCTACCGTATTATATTTACTTGGATGATGCAGAGATAAGTAATCCATTAGGCTCTCAAGCTGTTCACATTTCTTTTTTAACTATTCATTTCCCGTTGCCCCGGATAAATCTGATATTTTTCTAGCTGCCTTATTCAAATTTCGTTGGATTATTATCAGCACCAGAAAGGTGCAAACAATCCAAAAGGAATGCTGGCAAACAAATTTCATAACGTGCATGGCAAATTTCGATGCATTAGTCGTTTGAGTATGCCGAAATCTACAAAAAGGCAATAATTCGATGATACGTTGAGTGCAGAAATTTCCCCTGATAAAGAAAACCTATGCAAGCAAATGAAAAACGATTTTCTAACAATGAATGCAATTGTCAATGTTCGACAATTAGAGCTTAAAAACGCTAACCGCAAAATTATTTCTTGGAATGATTTTTATGAAAAATGGTACTTTATAAACTACCCAGACGGATATGAATACATAAGAAAAATCAACGTACTTTTGAATTAGCTTGTTGTAATTTTTTCTTTTCTTGGAAACAATAATTAAAAAAACTTAAAAAATATTTATCACTAGTAGTTAACCACTGGTTTCCTATAGCTTCCTTATTTGAAACACAAGTCTTTCTATGTAGAAAAATATAATTTGAAGGAATAGGTTCAGTTGAACACATCCGATTTTGCTCTCTAGCTCTTCTGAAAATATAAATTTTAATGAACAAATTAAATGTATTCTTATTATTACTTATTCCCAAAATATAAAGCAGCTACTAAAATTTCAAATCAATCTTTTGTTTGTAGATCGAATCCCATTTTAATACGATGTTCGGGAATAAGGCCAGTGTTTTGGCTTGTGGTTTTGATGGCCAAGAATCAAGTATTTGCCCATAATCTAGATTATAAAGAGTGTCAAAATGCACGAGCTGAAAAACCTTCGCAATCCCAGCAACCATTAATATTTTTTATTGGTTCGTTGGGCAAAATTGAAGAAATTCATATAGATTTCGACAACACACATTAAAAGTTAATTACTTTCGACTGTGCTATTGACATTTGCTTTAAAATTTATTTCAGACTGAAAATTGCGTATCTGAAACCGTGTGGCAGTTTATTGATATGTATTTTTATCAAATCGACTAAATTGCAACAAATATCACAGTACGCGCTCTTCTTAATCCAGCCAAAATTTCCTCACGGCTTTAACCTACTAAAAATAGTAGCGGAACTTAAAGAAAGAAGGGAGTTAAGTCCACACTTGGATATTGGATCATCATAAATAAATAGCTAACAAAGCACTTGCCAAAAAGTATCAATTATTAATAAAGCAATAGCCTACTAAGGACATCCGCTGCATTTATAAGATATATCACATATTATATAAACAATACTCCAGATCCAGACAGGTGACATCATCCTATGATACTTCATTTATTTATGTTATCTTAAGAAAGACATTGGATGGAACAGTTTGTTATTTTTCCAGTCGTCGACGAGTAAAGACGTGTTTTAATTTTGCTCCTTCTTTAAAATAATAAATTATTTACAAATAACCCTGCCCCCTTTTGTTAGCGAACAAAAAAAAAAAAAAAATATATATATAAAAAAAACTGACCTCTTTTTAAAATTTTCAACCGTCCCCAATTCTCGAAAACCAAAATAAAAAAAAATGGCAAAGTGCTGCGTTTGCAATATCGACGTCAATGTTGACCGAGTTACGTGTGGCGGTCTCTGCGGTAAGCTCTTCCACCTGAGTTGCATTGGACTCAGCAAAAGAGCTATGAATCACTTAGTTGAAATAACCTCCCGGTTCGTTTTCTATTGTGACGAATGTAGGGAAATATCGTTGTCCCACATTCTTCTCGCAATTAAATGCAACAACGACACAGTCAAGTTATCAATAAGTCAAACGAACGATAAGTGCCGCAAAATATTCAGTGAACTCGAAAAAATTGATGACCTCGTGAAACTGACTGATGACTTACACAATATGATTTCAAATATATCCAAATCGTTTAAATTGAACTTTGATATTGTGAAAAAACAGTTAAGTGAGGCATGTAAATTTGTTACCCAATTAGAATATCTGAAATCCGAAATCAAAGACGAGCTTAAAGGAATATATTGTGCAATTAATAAACTCAATTTTAATAAGCCATTAGATTCGATGCGTAGTGATTTGAACTCCTCCGCGGATATTATCAATTCCATCCGTTCAGACCTTGACGTTCACCTACAATCTAGTTCTAGAACAAACTCCCACAATGACCAAATTAATCTTAATTGGTAATCTTTCTTTGGAGCTCGCGTCGACCAGGGAAAGCGTAGATGAGCTGCTAGGTGCAGTGAAAGCATCAAACATATTAAGAGTTCCGGTTACAATGGATCAATATGTGGCTCTTGCCGATGTTCAACTACCTCCTGGTGATTCTGTGCCACTTTCTTCATCAAATGTCTCACTTCATGATGAGCTTCTTCAACTTCCCACTTCACCTTCATACGTAGAACCTGTCTCTACTCCAATCACAGAAGATGCCACTGAGAATATGTCAATAGATGGAGTAGACATCTCTTCAGACAATTCAATACAAGGTTTCGGTGTAACCTGGACCCTCGATGATTGGACCAAAAGAATTCAAAAATTAAATGTACAGAACGAAAACCAAACGTCCTTCTTCGTCATGGCATCTTCGCGTACAGTGAACATTCAGTATGTTAACAAACTCTTTGCTAAAATGAAAGTTCCAATCAGTTCCATAAGTTCAATTAAAAATAACACACTATATGAAACAGCAATAATACACCAAGAAATATAAACCAGATAAAAAGAGACAATATAACAACAGTTTACAACCAGAAAAAGAAAGCCCACAACAAAAAATATTAAAGAAGAAAGTGCAAGAAATACTTATTGGCAGTTTAAAGTTCAAATTAAAGCTAGATGATGGACATATAGTCCGAAACGCGTAGCTATAAAATTAATTAATGTTGTGATAATTTTTAACATTTTAAATTTAATAAATAAAAATAAAAATCAACTAAATTAAATTTTGTTTTTTATATTTTATTTTAGTACTTGATTCATCTACGCATTTTTCTTTTACTATAAACCATTACAAATTTAAAAAAAACATAAGTCTTTCTGTTGGATATAATTTGGTTTAGTTTTCTTTTCGTTGCTTTAAGATATACCTATACAAGTATATAACATTTTAACTCAATTGTGTTTCATCTTATTTCAGGAAAAAACTTCAAATTCATCAGCTGTGACAACAAATACATATTATATCAGTGATACGTAAAACAATACGACAAATTTAGTTATTTTAACACTTGAAATATTTCGAAAATAGAAACATTCATTTATTTTGACATCTTCGTGTTTTGAGTAGTATTTTAAATTTTTGCTTTAACTATTTATGAAAACTATCATTTTGATTTTACTGAGAGTTTAGAAAATACCAAATAAATTGATTCTTTATTTTTTTATTAAAGCTTTGATCAAAACCATAGGCGAAATGAAACGACTTTCAAACGATGAGAAAAGCGTAATTTGTTCCCTACAAATGAAATTATCATACCGTATTATATTTACAATGAAAAACGATTTCCTAACAATGAATGCAATTGTCAATGTTCGACAATTAGATCTTAAAAACGCTAACCGCAAAATTATTTCTTGGAATGATTTTTATGAAAAATGGTACTTTATAAACTACCCAGACGGATATGAATACATAAGAAAAAACAAAGTACTTTTGAATTAGCTAGCTGGTTGTAATTTTTTCTCTTTTCTTGTAAACAATAATCACCAGTAGTTAACCACTGGTTTCCTATAGCTTCCTTATTTGAAACACAAGTCTTTTTATATAGAAAAATATAATTTGAAGGAATCGGTGAACATAACCGAACAGGGGGTCAATTCCCGATCTGTGAAGATGTGAAGTGATAAATTTTATCACGCCTTCACGTCTAATTCGATTCTCGATTCGTGAAAAAGTGAAGTTAGACGCCAAACATTTTTCATATGATAATTTTTTTATCACAGTCAATTGTTTTGTGAAGAAAATGTTTCTAATCGAATATTAAGAAGAAAAACAGGATTTAGCACATGACAACTAAGCAACAATTATATTTATACACAAATTTATGTTGGTAGTAAGTTATATTTGTGTTAATTCGAGTAAATAAAGGAATTGTTAAATCATTTTGTCAAATTGTTAAACAGATTCACAATAGCCGACGCAACGGTGCTCATTACCGCGACAGATCGTACAGAGCACTTTACCATATTTAAATGGCTTTGGAGCGCACTTATAAGTTGAGTATTTTTCAATAATGCTCTCAATTCACGTATTAAATCCATGCATAAATGTTTTGGGAATCTATAAATTTCAATAAAGTGCTCCTAGTTGTAACTTCGAATAGTATCTGTCCATCTCGAAAGGAAAGCCTCAATATCCTCACATGAAAAAATAATAAATCTTACTCAAAACAGAGATACTATTGAATATAATTTATAAAACCCACAATTGTTCAGTACGACGTCTTTTATTAATTTATTAAAAACGAATTATTATTCCGGACATTATTCTTAAGTAAATTTAGAAACTGAAATGAAATATTTACCTTTCCCAACAAAAAATCTAATCAGAAATGACAGAATTTATCATTTAGTACTTTTTAGTACAAACTTTATCACAATGAGTTCTAGAATCGCATTAGGCGTGTGCGTGAAGTTGGAAAATGATAAACCTCTGTGAAAACTGAAATGATATTTTTTTTATCACTTCATAATTTCACAGATCGGGAATTGACCCCCAGGTTCAGTTGAACACATCCGATTTTGCTATCTAGCTCTTCTGGAAATATAAATTTTAATGAAAAAATTAAATGTATTCTTAGGTACCTCCTTATTAATATTATTGATTACTTATTCCCAAAATAAAAAGCAGCTGCTAAAATTTCAAATCAATCTTTTTTTGTAGATCGAATCCCATTCTGGTAAATACTACCATAATCCTAATATCGGATACGAGGGAAATTATTCCCTTTATCCTGGTAGATTCTACCAGACTGTTGATACATTTTATCAGGAATTCTATAACATCTCATCTGGAGGGGATTTATTTATCCTGGTACGGGCTGTTAAGAACCATAACATATAAGAACAATATACATAGAATAACTCTAATATATGCAATTAATTTTAAGAAAATAAATTGTAATGTGTGAGAAACCTTGATATGGCTTATTGGTTTTCCAAATCCCAACGATCGGTATGTAAGTATGGTTGCTATTGTACCCTTACCATGTATCCCACTTCCACTCCAGTTGTTTTCTGAATTTTAACTCATACTCATCCTGCAAGAAAAAGTTATTTTCCGCACTGAACTTCCTCACCAGTATATGTATAAAATCATTGATTAGCTTCGAATATCAAGACTTTCTCTTTAAATATATGTCTCTTTGGTTCATTTGCCTATCAAACCAGATGATAGTACGGTATACTTTAAAGAATCTATCATTTATAACATCGCTGGATGCTCTCGCTACAAATTTAATCACTAATCGACTCAAATAATAAAAATGTTAAATAGTTTGAGAAACTCTAGTTTTATGTACTTGAGTTTTTATTTTGAGCTTAAGAGTTAGAGCAAACTTAACAGCCATATATTAGAATGGTAGGTAATGTTATAAAATGTTTATCATCAATAGGGTGCATACTCGTAGGCGTTTCGAATATGGGATTGGTGGTGAAAATTCATTTACTATAGGTAGCTAATATTTAATGGACTTTTGACAATACGTTTTAAAAAAATAGACACATGTTGGGTTTATCAAAAGCTGGAAATTTATTAAAAATGAAGGATGAAAAAAAAGAACGTTTTATGATGTTATGGAAATAAATAAAAAAATAATAGATTATTGAAAAAAAAGGAAAAAAAAGAATAGTAATGATCGGGACTCGAACCAGAAGGCTTTAAGATAAGATTCGGGCATGCTAATGAATCAAACCACGAGAAGTGATAAGTGATAACCGACCAGATCACAATAAATCTGTATGTTTGAGCGAAAACATGAAAACGAGAATTTTAATATTTTCAAGGACACTGATCGTCTGAGAGCTGTTTCGGAGTTGTTTACAAAAAATTGTAAAAACACACAATCACATTATTGGTAAATTCGGCGGATTTTGACTAGAAAATTTGGAAATTGCCACATGTATTTTTGAAAAATTCGAATTTGACTTTTAAGGTAATTTTCAGATTTTTGTGGTCAAAATCCACAGAGAAAAACCATAAATCGGAAGTTGAATTTTCGTCCATGATTGTTCTCGGAGTGTATGGGTGAGAGAATCTATGAGCTTGGGACCAAGGGTATAAATACCTGAGACGAAAGCAGAATCTTTCTTTTTGGTGTTTTTTTTTCGATCCACTAAGACATAGTGACGAGCAAAATTATTAAAAATTAAAAATTTATTTTCAAGTTTTTTTTACAAGTTTTTTTTAAAGTGAAAAAAAAATATATATATATAATATCTATTTTATGAATAAAAATATACCTACTCGTATACACATTTTGAAATAATTAAGGTGAGATTTTTAATGAATTCGTGCAAGAACCTCAGTCCTTATACCTTATTATCTACCTACCAGGTGCTCAAGGTAGAGAAATTATAAAAATCCCAGAAGTGATCTAGTTCCCAGAAGTAATTAATTGGTATTTTCTGAGCATTAGAACAAAAATTTCAAGGTGAGCTTTTTTTTATGATCCGTGCTTTTACATGTGCTTGAAATTAAGTCCTTGTGTTCTTTTTAATCAGGTGCTCCAGGAGCCCAAAATCGATTGACTTCGAAGCAAATCCAATCCATTATATCACATTTCTTAAAGTCTCAAAAAAAAAGAAGCCGCTGAACTGAAAAAAAAAGTGTTTGTGCTTCGTTTGCCGACCTACACAGCATCGAGCTCCTACGACTCAGCCACATCACGATCTTTATAAAATCAAAGATCCAAAGATCTACAAAAAAAAAAAAAAACACCATCGATTAACCAAACCTACTATCGTCAAAATCTTCATCTGGATATATTTATTTTGTTCTAGCAACCCATGTGATCTACATTAAAGAATAAGATCTACAAAAAAACATCACACAAAAAAAACAACAAAAAAAAACATCCAGAACCATCCATACAATCAAAATCATCCATACACCAAAAATAAATCCTAGAAGAAGCCAGGAAAATATTTAAGTTAAAAAAAAACCTACAATCCAGAAAAAAAACTTACGACATACATACATTCATAAATCCTGAACGTACATTCATACATACATCATATCAATCATCATATAATTTATTAAAAAAAGCTAAGTACATATATATCTTTCTTTCTTTTCAAAAACAAAACTATTTTTTTTTCATTATTAAACTATTAAACATAATTACAATTTGACCTTGTAAATTCAATCCGCTCAAATTTCTATTTGTTTGTATCAAGTTTTTGTCTAGAAAAAAAAATTACATAGCAACAAAACAACAAAAAAATTCAATCCTGCGATGCTGTGCACACTATCAGGAGGAATTAAGCAACTATAAATTATAACATCAAACAACTAAAATACACCAATTTAAAATCAAGTATGCAAATAATGCAATTCAGGTGGTGAGTAAATTTTTTTTTTAAATATTACATTATATTATTTAATTTGAACTTTGAATTTGAATTTGGTTTAATTTAATTTAATTATTACCTAAACTAAATGAAAGAATTTTGATTGGAAAGAAAACAAGAAAGAAAAAGCTTAAACCTAGAAAAGAAAAAAAAATAAACCTACTTAACTAAGAGTTAGAACATTTTCGTTCGTGATTATCTTTGTACGCAAATCTTATGTTTTATTTAATTGCTTTTTACATACATAAAAATAAAAATTCAGATTTAAATAATTTTTGTGTGCTCTTTTAAACCTTACGTTTTTTTTATAATACTTGATTTATTGTTTCTAAAAGAAAACAATTATTATAGCTATAAACTTTAAAGTATTTTTTTTTATATTTCGATTTAAAGATATGCCTACCTGTTTAGGTGAATTATTAGTGGTTTATTATAGGCTTAATTTTTTTTGAATAAAATTTTTAGTATAAAAAAACTATATCTTTTGAAAACGACGAACATCCTTTCTATTGATTTTGAAGATTTTGAATAATGGGTTCATTTTTAATCCTCTCGGGAAGATACGTTTATGGGTTTTTCGTCGGAAGTTCGAATGTTTGAGTTCAATCTGAAAAAGTTTTAATTTTTGATTTTTGAAGTTTTAGTTACAAACCATGATAATGGTTTAAGTTATTTTTTTTTTTGGTGGATGTGGCTCTGACAGGAACGATGAATACGAAGGCGATACGATGAAGGCATAGGTACACTATTTGTCTTCATACTCTTTTGGGGGTTACCAAAAATAGTTGAGGTCTTGGTAACCAGGTTGGTCGCATGGTCTTACTCATAGAGTGAAATCGTGTGACAATAGGGTGGGATATTCCTCAGAGAGCAATACCAGCAAAGCTCTCCTCATTTCACAGGGACAAAGAAATCTTCTGTTTGGGACAATCAGCTTCGCGAATTTTTTTTTTCATACGGCATGAATATACGTAACGGCCGTCCAGACTTCCAACTTCAAGAATCCCCCCCATCCGACGAGCTAACCATCGGCCATGCTAGCATGCCGCGCAGTTGGGACCTGGACACCCATCCGCTTCTGCTGCCAGTAGTTTCAGAGTTCCTGTAAGCTTTGGATCCTACTGGTACTGTTAAGAGTGGGTGGTTATATAGGTTGAGAATATTTAAGATCATCCCTTCTCTAAAACACCTAGAGCGTACGTTATAAATGTTAAACCAACACAACTATTAATTCTAAGAATACTGAAACGTAACGTTAAGCCATACAAAATAATTCTCAATTCTAAGAATAACTAATTGTACAAAAAACCTTACTGTAAAGATAAACTAAAGAATAAAGATATAATTTTTCAGTCAGTCGATTGTTGATTGTCAACGAGTTAACTAGTCTTTTAATTCTTATTCAAACTTTAAATTCCTTCCAAAGTGGATAATAAAATAAATAAATTGGTGTCAGAAGTGAAATAATAAAATCATAAAAAGTAACAATCATTCAAACTCGCATACCTTGTCCATCCATCTATCAAAAAGCAAAATTGGGCTTGAGAATATAAAATAAGTTTCGCAAAAAACTTCTTCTCCTCGATCGTATATAAGATACACACATTCAATCATCAGAGCATCATATATATAGCAGTATCTATAACTATAATTATCTCCATCAGAGCATCATAATCAATAAAGTGAATATCTATAACTACAATCATCTTCATTAGAGCATCGTAATCAACAAGTGAATTAAATATAGCAGTCTCCACATATCACCACATACATTAGCAGTACCTATCACCTATCATGTTTCACCAGCATCCTTAATACAGTGGAAAATGAAAATATTTTTGTAAGTCAAAGCATTACAAAAAGTGAAAATTCAAGTAATTAAAAAAAAAAATGTTTTTTATCAATACATTTTGATCTTAGTATAGGTTTATATTATACACCTACATACATATATAAAGAGAAAAAAATTAGTATTTATATGATTTTATAAATATGATAATATTGGAATAGATAACATTTTTATATGGCTAACGTAAATCAAGAACTAGATGACGAATTTCAAGTAGATGGAAACAATTTAGCGATAACTGTTCCACTACAAACCCTTTTTAAATTTATAAAGCCATTCGATGGCGACATGCAGAAGTTAATTCCATATTTAAAATGCTGTAGACGCAGCTTTCAGAATCGCTACTGGCTTATACCAGAACTCAGTTAAGTGGTAAAGCAGCAGCAGCAGTTGCTAATCATGATTTCAATACTTGGTTAGAGCTGAAAACTTTTCTCAGAAGCATATATGCCTGCATTTACTTATACAACTTTTATCTTGCAAACAGCAAACTACAGAGCAAATTTCGCAATATATTTGTAGCGTTAAAACGTTTATCAACCCAACAAAATACAACAATACCCTCTGAGTTACCGGGAAGACTTGCATTACATACTTTTATATTAAATATCAAACCTGATATAAGCAACACGCTGAGAGCGAGAAATATTGAAAATTTAAATGAAACTTTCAATCTAGCGATTGAAAAAGAAATAGTTCAATTGCTAATCAAAGTAAAACAGTCCAATTTTAAACCTGTCGAATGTCATAAAATAGGAAATTCGGCAAATCACTGTTTTAAAAAACCTGTATCGAACCGCATGAGTATTTATAACTCTGCGGTCGATGTATACATCATATATATCGAAGAGCTTTTTGTGAATTTATATTCAGTCGACTAATAGAGATGACCCGAGAACGGCGATGGACGCGAAGGATAAATAAAGATAGTGGTTTTCATTTTTTTCCACTTTATATCTGTGGCGGACACTATCGGCCAGTGTGAACGCACACCAAATCAAAAGCCGAACGCAAACCACTTACCCAACATCGAACAGACCCAACCAGTAGTGCCAACTTAAAAACTATGAATTTATGTTGGCACTCATGGTTCGTTGGCTGGTGTCTGGTCTTGTGGCGGCCATTCCATTTTTCATCATCCTCTTCTTTGCTCAACCACCCACCAGACAACAAGACTTTTCCGCCAAGCACCATAAAATTAACACTATTCTTTTTGGCTTTTATCTTTAAAATATTGAATTGTAATTAATCGTATTTACATTGTTGTTGCGAGTACAGTAGAATATTAAATTGTTTTGTGAATCTCAACACGGTTTTCTCTTTTAATTCGCCGAATCAATTTAGGGTGCCGCAAAGCATACCTAGTGGAAGTAGTTTAACCACGTCACGTCAAAGTGCACTACTGGTTTTTATACGTTCTCAGGGTTAAGAGTTAAATAAATTGATATTGTGTATTAAAATTTAGAAATATTTAAGTGGAAGTTATGGATCATTATAATTCAGGTAAGAATCAATATTTTCTGATACATTTTTATGATAAATAACGGTTTTTATACCTTTCGTATAACTTCAAAGTAAGGGCCGTTTTGTAATAATTTTTTTTTCAATTTTCATATTCGTAAGACTTTTTTTCATATTATCGCCCCCTATCGAGCAGAATTTTTGTTTGTATTGCTTACTTTATATATCAGGTTATGTAATGGCGTAAAATGTATGTGCAGATAGCTGCGGATGGCAAAGTTATTGAGTTTTTAGTAGATAAAGTCACAAAGCGAAAAATAATTAACTTTTTTTTCAAACGTAATAAAGTGTGATTTTCTTGACTATAGGTGAACCTTGTGCTTCAGGTATAAAAATAGTAACGCGGAAATACCTTTTTGACCAAATGCAGGAGCAAAATTTTGCTAGTCTAGAGGAAAAGCTAAAGTACCTTCAAAAACGACTGTTGTCCTATTGTGGTGATTCGCCGGCCAGTTTAAGTGCTTTAAAACAAAGATTTGCGTATTTTAAATCATCCTTAAAAGAAAAATGGTCCAAGGCTCAAAGAAAGGAAGCAGTTTTTCGTAAAAATAATGAGTCCTGGTTAGAAGGAACTTTTCTAATTTCAGGAAATAAGCCAAACTTTCCGGGCCGGCCTTCTAAGCCATTTCAGGATTCTAGTGAGAGGACTAAAAGAATAAAAGTAGAGGAAGTCCGTTCTTTACTTAGTGATGAAATAATCGTTCAATGCAGCTCAAACAACACTGCAGGAAAACGTCATGCTTCAAAAATATTAAAACAAATCACAAACTCTCCAACTTGTGCAGGAAAATACAAAAAAGGATACAGAAAATCTGAACAAGAAATTCCTTTTCTAACAACGATACGAGCCTTAGTAATGTTTGTGGAAGCCGATTTAACTAAGCGGCAATATGAAATAATCAGAAATACTAACAAATCTTTATCATCCTTTGTACCACTTCAAATAATTTGTGGCAAAGATGGCAAGAAAGTAATTTGGCAGAAGCCGACACCGTCATCACCTAGATATTGCAGACCAATAAGATTTAGGTTTGTCAAAGAATCTAATGACGTTACAAAGGAGGAAATAAGTTATGTGGAAGAATCTGCCAAAACGTTAAAGAACACTGAAGCAGTTTTGGACGGAAGCAAATTTGTGTTCCAACATACCTTTAAAATGACGATGATCGATGGCAAGGTGTGTAACGCAGCAACTGAAACGAAATCAACAAATCGCTGCTATATATGCGGATCAACATCTACAGACTTTAACAATCTCTCCAAAAAAGTAAGTACAAATTCTAAGGCTGTCGAATTCGGACTTTCTGTCCTACACGCCAGAATTAGAATTTTTGAAAGCATTTTGCATCTGGCGTATAAATTACCAGTCAAAAAATACAGAGACAAAATAACGGACGAAGAAAAAATGTTAGAGGTTCAAACAAAACAATATATTCAGGAACGATTTAAAAAAGAAACCGGATTGCTAGCTGACATGCCAAAAACTAATTTTGGTAACACCAGCAGAAGATTTTTTGAAAATCCTCAATTAGCTGCCGATATTACAAAAGTTAATTTTGAGTTGATATATAGATTGAAAGTTATACTGGAAACTATTTCAAGTGGTCATAAAATAAATACACAAATTTTCAACAGCTATGCCATGGAAACTGCAAAATTGTATGTGGACCTTTATGCATGAGTCCTACAATGCATAAAATATTAATTCATGGTTCGGTTATAATTGAAAATGCCATATTACCCATAGGACAGCTCTCGGAAGTGGCAGCTGAAGCCCGAAATAAACATTTTCGTTTATACCGAGAAAATTATGCAAGAAAATTCTCGAGAGGGGAATGTAATGTTGATATATACAATAGACTATTATTGAGTTCGGATCCTTTAATAAGTAGTATGAAACAAACAAACAAAAAATTAAATCAAAATCATTTTGCCCGGAAACGATCCAAATATTGTTACCAGCTAACCCTTACACCGAATCTGACGATTCTGGCACAGATCAAGATTAATAAGAAATAAATAAGTAAGTGCCTATAAATACAAAAGTAAAAGAAACTGTTATCATTTTTTATTTTTTTGTTCACCTAGATATTTTCGTTCCTTACAATAGATATAAAGTAAAAACTTGTATTATTTTTAATTTTTCAACTGTTAAAATATTTATTTTTGTTCTTTTATATCATTATGAAAATGAATTGCTATTATATTTAAAATTTTTTTTTTTCAACTCTTGAAATGAATTTTGTAGTTCCTAAAAATAAAAATCCTTATTTTTGAAATTTGTTTCTTTTTCAAATTTTAGTGTCAAATGAATGCATATTTTTTAAAGTCCGTTGATGGCAATTATAATTTACATGATTTAAAGTAAAAATACCCTAAAAAATAATTTTGGCCGCCTAAACCTTTAAAATCGACCTCTGTGCAACGTGGGGCAAGCTTTTACTCAACAAAACCATAAGGTTCGTTTTTAAAAAAATAATAATAAAGTTATTTCGGAAAAATAAGTTCAGGGAAAATTGTTCCTATAGTCCGGTAATTCATAAAAAGTGGTATCAATCGTAATTCAGATACCGAAGTAAACGGATCACTTGTAGTTCTTAAATAGTATAGCTAAAGATTTCCCCCCACCAGTGGTAAGGGATCTGAAGCTTAGTTATAAAGTGATAGAATTAAATAAGGTTTTCTAAAAAAAAGAGTTCGAATGTAAAGTCGAATTTATAATTGGCGACCGTGACAGGACAAACAATATTCAAATAATCAGAAAAACAAAGTATGATTTATATTGTGTTGTCTCGCGTTTGTGCAAAATGAATCGCAAAATAAAAATATATATAAAAATATTCAGTGAATATTTTTTCCCTTTTTCCCTGTGTGAAAAGTTAAATTCAAAGTTTAATGTCTCAAACGCGTCAATTACTTAGAATTTTAAATGACGAAAAACATGTGCCGCGAGTGCCAGTGTTAAATAATAAGGAATTAAAAGACCGCACGAATAATAAAATAAAACGCGGAATTTTATTAGACACTAACTGGGGAGATGATAATTCCGAAAAGGAATTAAAAGAACAAATAAACGAAAAGGTAGAAAATAATTAATTAACATTTCTAATAAAGATAAAGAGTGGACAAATAGTAAAGCACAAAAGTGATATTTGTATAAAGTAATAAAAAACTCTGAGAAAAAAAAGACAGATAGTGAAAGTTATTGAACAATAAAAAAGACAACTCAACTAAACAACATACGAATTTATTGAACAATAAGGAAAGACAACTCAATTACACAACAGACGAAGATCATCATCGAGCAGATCCGGAAGAAGGAGAAATTAAAAGAAAGTAATTAATTTAAATTTTTTTTTAAATTTCTATTATTTCATTATTTTATTATTAAAAAATTTTTTAATAAATTTATTTTAAATAAATTGTGATTTTGAAAAATATAATTTCCTTTATTAAAACAAAGACATACATCCTGGACAATTTTATTGACAAATTTAGTAACTTGACAATTAATAATCCTACGACAATGCCTAATTCCACTGAAGAACTAGTAGCTAGGTTGGTAGCAACCAACACCCTTTCACTACAATCAGAGATTGCATCTCTACGAACAAAACTCGAAAGAATGACCAATTCAAATCTAGTCACAGAATACACAACACAGACCATTTCAGAACAAATTAACTGTACTGAGACACTTGACGTTATAAAGTCATTACCAGAATTTACTGGATATAATTCAAATTCATACGTTAGTTGGCGGGAAGCCGCACACAATTCAATTTCTCTTTACGTAAAAGTTAGCCGCAAATACGAGTACTTTGCAGCCCTTACCATTTTCCGAAACAAAATAACTAATAACGCAAATGACATTTTATCAAATCATGGCACAGTACTTAATTTTGACGCCATAATATCTAGACTCGACTTCGCATACGCAGATAAGCGCCCAGCTCATATAATAGAACAGGAATTGAGCATCCTTCGACAAGGTAACTTGTCAATAGTAGAATTTTACAACGAAGTTAATAAAAAGTTGACACTCTTGATCAACAAAACAATAATGACCCATGGTACAGACACCACTTTAACCAAAGAATTAAATAACATGAACCGTAGTGTTAAATATGCATTACTCAGGTAATATATTATAACAAAATATTAAGTTTGCGATCAAGAAAAATAACCAAACACTCACGTTCGCGGTTCGAATCAGACTCAGCCTGGTTCTGGCGACCTACCTGGAACTTCTTGGTTAAACTTCCAAAATGCATTACTCAGCTTTGACCTACTGAGTTGCATTCTGGAAGTTGACTTGTCCCACTAAGCCATTGCGTCACAATAAGTGTGAAACCAAAAAATGTCACTATGCATAATAGTTAATTGTTATGCATTCTGACTCAGTGGGTTAGGAGGTGAGACATTTAAAGTTAATAAATATACGTATGTATAACATCCCTCCCCCCTTAGGGAATTCAAGCCAGGTCTCCAGAAATAGGTTCGTCTTTCTTTATTAAATAATTAAATGTTAATACTAAATTTTACACACATAGGTATTTAAATTAATTAAATTTGTATATCATATTTTCATGTTTTTTTTTTATAATACTCTTTTTTTTTACCCATTTTACAGTTACAATACTTAATACCTAATTATGTATATTTTTCTCTAATTTTATTTCTAATCGCTTCTTTTATCTAATTTTAACCACAATACAGAACATAATATTAAATTACAAAACGATTTATAATGTATACGTGTGTATGTATAGGTAGTAAAGAAACTATTAGATTTGAGGAAAATTATAACGGTTTTGTTCTCGTTTAACAAAAATAATAATGAAAAATATATAATACGCTTAACAATGTATAACAAATTGCATGGTTTTGTTTTATTGTTTATATAGTATTTTAAAAATTTAAAGTTGATTTAAAAGCTTAGCTTTTTGGCAAATTTCATTAAAGTTTTTTTTTCTTATAATTATATAAATGTCAATTTATTAAATTTATAATATACTTGTTTACACCCGGGCAGAGGTGACGCTGAAACTCGCTATGTCTGCTTTAGGCTGTGGCGTTGATGGTGCACGTTTCCTTGGTGTTCGATTGACTGTCAGCTCACGGAGTGGTAGAATGGCTGATGGTGCTTTGGCTCGGATAGAACGAATGGTTTGTGCTCTGGACCGAAGACATCGGACTAGACAAATGACAATAACCGCTACCGCTGCTAAGGTGACTAAGGTCAACATGGAGTAGCGATGTAGTGACAACTCCCATTCATGATCTGTCACTTTTCGCTCTGCGTTCAGAAGGTTCCATCCTTGTTCAAGCTCTTCCATACTCTTTTTCCCAACATTAAGTTCGTTGGCAAAATGCTTGTGGTTGCCAATAAGTATGGGAAGAAGTTTTGGTGTGGGTGCTCGTTTAACTGGAATGGAATTGGCTTGGAATGCTTTCACAAGTTCTGAGTGGTCCACCATTGGTTGTTTGTATTCAGTAGAAACCTCAGAGTGAAATTCGTACAGTAGCTTAAATCCTTTGGCACTGGCTTCGCAGGGCTGCTCCATCTTAAGGATTCCTGAACCGTTGAGGGTGGCTGTATATTGTTGGTCAGCACACTTCCAGTTCAAAACGAAGGAATCCTTTACTTTGAAAAGCCACTCGTTCGGTGCCGTCATCTTTAGGAATATTCCTTTGCTTGCTGGAACCGATTTACACGAATCTTTTGATGAAGCTGCGTGTTGTAATAGTTCTACTAAGCATTCATTTGATCCAGATGTGAATACCGGGGTCTCGTATTGGCATACCGCAATGTCCTTTTTAGCATCGCTTATTGCCATATGTGAGCATCGGGAATACTGTTCCTCATTCAGCATTACGAAAAGGTCGTGGTTATCAGATTCTGCGATGTATTCATACTTTGTATCGATAACCAGATCCCATCGTTCCTCTAAGACTGTTGGTAAGGCGTACACTTTATGGATGTGGAAGCGTTACCTTAATAAACAGGTTTCCCTCATTTTCAAAGACTGTTGTTCTGGCCGCTGAATTAATGATGCCAAGGTTCTCGAATGAGAATCCTCCTTTGACCGATTTCTTAAGCAGGTCAGTAATGTTTCCTACGTCCAGGATGAAAGGGTGGAGTTTATTTTGGTTATGGTCATCAAGTATGGAAAGCTCCAGGGATTGCCGGTTTTGGACCTCCATTATTTTTGCGGTGATCACTGATATCATTGCACTCGCTTCGCTCCTCATCTTAAGCATCGAAACTTCCTTGTTTGTGAATTGGCTGTAATTTAGGAAAGAATCACTTAGATTTCCCACACCTGCAGTCACGTTTTCCATTTCCTCCGCTAGTTGTGAAATTGGCTTAGTCAATGTATCGAAATTTGATTTCATGACAGATAGTTGTCGGTGCATTAATTGGAACGAATCCTCATCCCGTTTATGTAGGAATTCCAACTGATGGTAGTAGACCTTTCTAGCATGAATGAGGCATATGAAATGTTATTTTCACCATTTGCCAGATTTGATAATGATTTAAAGAAAGGTGACGAAGCTTACTATCAGGCTTGTTAAGCAGATGCAATTGCATCTAACCTAGCATCTAAGTTTTGGATAGACAATCAGGCATATGCATAAAACGAAAGTAATTACTAGCAGTAAAAGGTTATAGTAAATACTAGTACTACTAGTTGCAGCTGAAACTAATAGTATTTACTACAATCGGTATGCATAAACCTAAGTTTCTACTAGCTATTATAAACTAGTAGTAAATACTGGATTCATCCCAGTAAATACTACTACTTCATCTGAAAGTAATAGTATGTAGTATTATATATTTCTATTTATTAGTTACTTGTTTCTTTTTACTTGTTTCAATTTAAATAATAATAATCTAATTATTTTTGCAAAGAACAAAAATATTGAAATACAAATGTCAATAAAATAAAAATTATTCATAAGTTAGATGTAAAAGCAAACAGTCGTTTAAATAAAAAACTTTAAAATAAAATCCTTGTCTAAAAGTATATACTAGATACCTACATAAATGCGTTAAATAAATGCTGTTGCTTCTCTTTGTTCTATAAATTACCGTTCTATAATTTTCTTCTTTTGTAAACAATTTTTTGTGTTACAATTTTTAAGAGTTTAAAAGTGAGTGCTCGAAGTTCAAAAAATGGCAAAAGCAGAAGGTTCAACAACCTTAGAGTTTGTTAAAACACTAGAGAAGTATGCCGTACTTATTAACAAATCTCAACAGCCTCATATAAAAAAAGCAAAGGCGGAGGCCTTAAAATTGTTTATTCATGAATTTCAAGCCAAGACTGGTATTTTAATAACGGAAGACCAACTAAAGAAGAGGATAAATAACATTAAGACTGAGGTGAAAAAAAAATCGGACCTTAAATCAACGGGAAATAAACCAATCAAGCTTAAAGAATGGGAACATATTTTCTTAAAGGTTATCAATGCTGACCAAAACCCATCAATTTCAAGAATACCTGGTATGTTAAGTTTTAGAAACAAAATTACTTTTACAAATCTTTTTTTTTTGTAGGTGGTCTATCTGTGGGATCAGATAACCATAACAAGGAACGAAAAAGAAGTAGTTCTTCAAGTAGCGCAGAAGAGGACAAAGAAGATTCAGCGCCGCTTGCTTGTCAATCTTCTGCACCAGCACCAAAACGCAAAAGGCGTTTGGAACAGGAGACCGAAGAAACAATTTCTCTCACTAATAGTGAGCTTCAACGTTTAGTGCTTCTGGAAAACTTAAAACTTTTGAGGATGCAACAGGAGCTTCTTCAGAAAAGGTTGGCTAGCAATGATGACGATCATTCCTTGCGCTCAACGAATGCCTCTGAAAATATTTTTTCCGAAGACGGACGAACATTTTGTAATTTATAAAGTCATACTTGGTTTTATTTTATTTTGAATGAATAATAATTTTTTGTTAATTTATACATTTTTTTATTTATTTTTGTACATTATATGTATCTTTAATAAAATTATAACAAAATTATAATTGTGTATTGTATATCATTTCTGCGAGCTCATTTCTCTTCATCTGTCCCAATCTTCTGATTTGTAGTACAGAAGCATTATTCTCTAAAGTGTGGACTGCACTTTCATTTCCCCTTCCTTCACCTTCTGAAATCTCGAAGTCGTCACTGTCATTTAAATACTTTGCAATATTGTGCAGGACAAAGCATGCAGTAACTAAAGTTGGTACATTCTTTAATTCGACTCGTATACAGTTTTGTAGGATTGGAAACCGGCTTTTCAGTTGACCAAAACAACGTTCTATTATAACCCTCTCTTTAGTATGCAATTTGTTATAAGCTTTTTCGATGTTACTAGTTGGATTTTTGAATGGTGTCATTATCCATGGTGCAATTCCATATCCCTCGTCTGCCAATAATATTGTATTTTCTGAACACTTCAGAATAGGTTCAAGAAAACTATTTTTCCAAATCCTTGAATCATGAACTGACCCTGGCCATTCGCAAACAACACTTGTAAACCATTCTCTGGCATTACAGGTCGCTTGAATATTGATGGAGGCATATCCTTTACGGTTTATATACTCCTCTGAGTGTAAGTGGGGCTTCTTTATTTCGACATGGGTGCAGTCTAACGCTCCTATACATGATGGAAAACTGTATTTCAAAAGCCAATCCTGTTTAGCTTCCAATTGTTGTGGGTAATCCGAAGGAAACTTAATCCAAAGAGAAGATTTATCCACTATATGTTTTGCTACATAGTGTAAAGTTCTGCAAACAGTACTCTGATGCATGCCCGTGTCTTCCCCGACGCCAACTTGAAAGCCTGGATCTCCAACATATCTCAAGAAAATTCTCATCTTTTCTTCAGCGGACGTTGCTCCTCCCCTTCTTTTAGACTGAGAACCTTGAGATTTTTTATTGTAAAAGGGATAAATAAATTGATTAGCTTCAATTAATTGCAAATAAAAAATCTTACCCATAAAATATTCGCTTAGCCACTCAACGTTATCTTTTTCAAAACGGTAGAGCATTTTAAAATTATTATTCCCGGGCGTCCTTCGCTCTTTATAAACTTTTTCAGATCTAACATTGAAAAAAGCTGCCATATTTATACTCGTAATAAATGCTCTGCAAACCGATTGCTTTGAAAGTAAAGTTGCGACTGTCGATGTTGGCATTTAACATGAGAAAGTTTTTACTAGTAAATGTTTAAGTTGGTATTTAGAAACTTGAAAAATTTGCAGTAAATACTAGAAAGAAAAGTTCCTACTAGTTTTTTATGCATATCAATATAAGTATTTACTATAAAAATTCATCCAAAACTAGTAAATACTTTTCTTCTAGTAAATACTACCTTCCCAGCATTTACTTTGTCTTTTATGCATATGGAAAGTAGTAAATACTATACAAAATTACTAGTAAAAGCATTTGCTACCGTTTATGCATACGGCTGAATGATTCATAATTTCATCTCATAACAAATGATGATATTTGATATTATAAACATAAACTGCATATCAGCACATTTTGCCTTCAGTAACTTGTGTACACAAACCATCTTTAATAATTCCAATAGAATTCTTGTGTCAGCAATTTTATTAAACAAAGAGCAGCATATAATCTTCAATCATATTGCTGAGTAAACAAATATGAAGTATAAAAAGGGTTTCTTCGATCATTTAGAAGTTTAGTTCTAATTAGTATTCCAACGTATAGCTGAAGATTTCCCCCCACCAGTGGTAAGGGATCTGAAGCTCATAATAAATTTATATTATAAAAAAATCACTAGTGTTTTATTTGATGGTGGTATTCTCACAAGAGAATACAATATATATATTTTTTTGTTAACGAAACGAACCGTAAACAAAACTGCGTGCGAGTTAACAACCCAAGATACTCCTTATCTAAAAATAATATAAAATAACATCATGCACAAGCAACCAACAATGACCACGCCTTAGCAAACATGCGATCACGCTACGATCATGCCATGAACTCATGCACAGGATATGATGCAGACTTTAACCATTAAGATATTCCAAGAAACCATAATGTTTATACGTGACCACAGGCACGACCTATGTATTAAGTATATAATATGTTTAAGATATTGCACATAAGCAAAACAGTATAAATACGATTCAGAATTATGAATCGAGGTTCTTATAATTATCAACGCTAAAGTGTTAAGTTCTATCTTACTCAATAAAGCAAATAACTCGACTTCGTATCAGTTATACTCTAACTCTGGTGTTTCATTTATACTACTTGAAGATTTCCAGATAAAGAAGACGAGAATAGCATACCAAGCTATTCTCAAGTTGATATTTTTTTGATCCATTACTAGCAATAGTAATTAACTCTCGCGCTAATCAGACCTGACATTACCGTTTACTCATTTGATCCAGTACCTTTGTATCAAACCGAATCTCCACTCCAAACAGAATTGGTGAGTTGTTATAACATGATAATTAGCTGTTTTAACTAGACAATCATACTGCTTTAACTGAGAATAATAATTGGTTTTACAGGATCGTTCGTGTAATTTTAATACGAAGGTCATTGGTTCTACAGGGTTCTTCATGTTATTTTAAAATGAAGATGATTGGTTTTACAGGATTCTTCATGTTATTTTAAAATGAAGATGATTGGTTCTACAGGGTTCTTCATGTTATTTTAAAATGAAGATGATTGGCCCTACATGGTTCTTCATGTTATTTAAAAATGAAGGTGATTAATGAATATGATTGGTTTTACAGGATTCTTTATGTTATTTTAAAATGAAGATGATTGGTTCTACATGGTTCTTCATGTTATTTCAAAAGGAAGATGATTGGTTTTACAGGATTCTTTGTTATTTTAAAATGAAGATGATTAGTTCTACATTGTTCTTCATGTTATTTTAAAATGAAGATGATTGGTTCTACATGATTCTTCATGTTATTTTAAAATGAAGATGATTGGTTCTACAGGATTCTTCATGTTATTTTAAAATGAAGATGATTGGTTCTGCACGGACTTTCATGTTATTTTAAAATGACGGTGATTGGTTTTTCCAGGATTCTTCATGTTATTTCAAAATGAAGATGATTGGTTGTACACGGTTCTTCATGTTATTTTAAAATGAAGATGATTGGTTCTACATGGTTCTTCATGTTATTTTAAAATGAAGATGATTGGTTCTACAGGATTCTTCATGTTATTTTAAAATGAAGATGATTGGTTCTACATGGTTCTTCATGTTATTTCAAAATGAAGATGATTGGTTGTACAGGGACTTTCATGTTATTTTAAAATGAAGATGATTGGTTTTACAGGATTCTTCATGTTATTTTAAAATGAAGATGATTGGCACTACATGGTTCTTCATGTTATTTTAAAATGAAGGTGATTGGTTATACATGGTTCTTCATGTTATTTTAAAATGAAGATGATTAGTTCTGCACGGACTTTCAAGTTATTTTAAAATGAAGGTGATTGGGTTTACAGGATTCTTCATGTTATTTTAAAATAAAGATGATAAGATCAAAATGATTTGTCATGTTATATTAATATGAAGTACAAAATGTTTTTAAAGGAATCGTATCATTTTAACGCGAGAACTAACTTGATCCAATCAGCATTAGTGAGTTGTTTTAAGAAGATTATCAATCATTTTAACTCGACAATCATATTACTTTAACTCGGAATCATATTGGGATTACATGATTTTTAATATCATTTAAAAAAGAATCATATAACTTTGACGGGATAATCAATATGATTAGCGAGGCATTTTAATATGAATCCATTTTATATTAAAAACGTTTTCAATTGATTTAACATGAAAATAATTGCCTTACATGTTATATGAAAACAATGTTAAAATAGGCAAATCATGTTGAATAATATTTATTTTTTTTTATTTTACAATGTTTTTTTTCTGTGTGTAGAAGGTTGTGTATGTGGATTATCTATCTTGTGGTAGGACTTGTTGGCTTTCACATTTGTGTCGGTTTGAACATCTAGTAGTGTGCCGAAAGTTTCGCTATAGTATGGGGGAGCCTTAATTGATTTCTTTTACACACAACTGGCAACTCCGCTTTGACAGAAATGCAAAAAAAATCATGTTCTAATTATTTGAAGACAAGTTTTATTTTCAAAACGCGAATTTTATTGATTTTCTTTTTTTGATGCTGAAGATTATTGAGTACCTGTGATTCGTCAACACGGATTAGCATTTTTTGAATAAAATCCTCCGTTGGACTGGCAGAACTTTCAGTTCTTCTTTCACTTCTTTTAATCACCTTTAACTGAAATCAGATTCTATTTGATGGAACGACATTCACCGGGGTAGACCTTACGATTTAGTATTGTTCCGAAATCGATGGGTTGCTGTACAATATCCAGATAGTAGTCTACTTTATTTATTTTATATAGTTTATTATTTTATATTTATTTAACTAAAATAAAACAAGAAAGGACAACTTCCGAGCACCGCAATAAGCAAAATATATTTAATGTAAAAAAAAATGAAATGTCAAAAGGTAATCACAGCTGCCAACAATGCAAAGTAAAAAATTTTCATAACTCAGATCGTTTTATTTCGCGGAGTTAACTATATGTGGAATAAAACGCGGCTATTGCAAATTAAAAAAAACAAGTCTTTATATCTATCTATTTCTAATATATATATATATTTGGTTTAGTTTTGTTTTCATTGCTTTAAGGTATACTACCTATGTATGTATGATGCGAACAGACAAACTGATACGACGATACCTACAAAAGATGTCCGACGTAAACATGCTAATGATCACAATAACAGTACCTAACCCCGACGACGATACATACAACTGATGTAAGCTATGCAAGAACGAACACTACGATGAAAATATGCAACCCAGACGACAATATACGTTATATCGCAACGACGACCATAGAGTAAAAAGACGAGAACACAAAAGACGGAAACGGTGACCAGTTGAAGTTAGTCTATTAAAGAGGTCGGCCAGCAAATCCCCCTTTTCCTAAGTATTATTTTGAAAGTGTTACTAATAAGTCATAAGTAATATATGAAATCATTATTTTTTTATTTTGAACTATTAATAAATTCCAGTAAGAATCTATTAGTAAATAAATAATAAAAGTGTGAAATGTAATTTGAGAAGTGCGTTTGTGTTTCATTTTGAGAAAAACAAATAAACAGAAAGTCATTCGGTGGAGCATAAACTCCACATTTATGTACCTACATATATACAATTTTTAACTCTATTGTTTTTCATCTCATTACAGGAAAAAACATAAAATTCATCAGCTAAGACAACAAATACATATTATATCAGTGATACGAGTACGTACAACTTTTTTATTGTAATTTAATTTTGCTATAAATAACAATACGACACATTTAGTTATTTTTACATTCTTCGTCTGATTGGAACAAAATCTTCCAAAGAGAGCAACCGATAATTGAAAGCAACAACCATAAGTACAAAATCAATGAAAAGCTTTTCGGCACCGCTCGAGACATCACCCAGAAAATAAGTCTAGTTATCAATAAGTACGACAAGGGAATTAAGGATAGTTTCAGGGAGATTCGAACAAGATACCCTAGATGAAATCTTAGTCGTAAAAGGTGAAATAAATGAGATAGTTCGAGCGTGCCAAATGGCAAAAGGATGCACTATCAACACAAATCTTCTGAACGCCGAGGAAATTAATAGGATCATAGGTGAACTGGAAACCTTTCCATATGCTAACGAAGTTGCGGCAATTAAATACGGGACACCATCAATTCTCAAAAATGGTTCAATGTTGCCGTACGTCATTTAGATTGACCAATGACAAACTTCAAAATCTAGAATCTACGTGCTCTTCCATTACAGCTAATGCCTCTGCAGCAACAGCTTCTGATCATGATCCTGTAATACCCTACATTATAGGATCATTTGAAACACTGGGTGCTATAGATCTGCACATGTCAAAACCATTCTTCTTAAAAAATCCCATTCAGGTAAAGCTGGTGGATAGATTTTTAATACCGAGTCAGGGGAGACCACTGCCTGTCATTATGAGTGTGGATAGTTATTCCAGACAGATGATCAATGATCAATCCATCAACTTTCTTGTTGCAATTGTGACTCTGCCTTGTATTCTTGGAGGTTTGCCCTCCTTACAACTCACGGATTTAGTTAACCATGGATTTCCTGATCCTTTGTCATTAGGATTATGGGGCTTAAAATTTCTTTACTCTCAATTACCCGAAACACATTTTCTTAGGAGTGCTATCTTAAAAATGGCACATCCATTAATCTCTCCAGAAAAAAACAATGAGATGATATGTGAAGATCCCACATCAATAAATATTCTGCGCTGTTCATCCGCAAGTGAAAAGGTGAAAAGGCTTGTATTTGAATTTATTTCCCAAGATCTTCCAATCAAGAACGAAGATTTTAAGGAATTTATGCAATATGCCAAAGTAGGACAATCTGCTCTTAGTGAGTTGTTAGTAACGATGTTACCATTTAACCCTAGAGTTGCTAATTCCGTGCTTAGCTCGACAATCTCAGGGAGGGCCCTTCAAATTGTCAGTAAAGTCAACAAAACTGGAACTCTGATCGGAATGATGAAACGACACAGAGAAAGTTGGAATAGAATATGGGAGAATAATAATCAAGAATATCATGATTTTGATTTCGATAGTAAACCCAGATATTTCAATTTCCAGCAACAATTTGGAAAATTTGAAGAGAATTATCTTAAGTCTGTAATTTTCCAAGCCTTTCAACATAGAGAAGCCACATATAAAAACATGGATTATTGCTCAACTCAATATGCTCAGACTTTACGTATAACATCATGGAGACTCCCCATAACTGGTGTTACAGTCGCTGTTCCACAGGAGATGTTAACGTCTCATGAATACACTGGGAAAGGGTGCATAATTGAAAATCATCCCAATCCAGAAATGGGGTATTTTCGACTTATGTCGACATTACCCATTGATTATTATAATGCACGGGATTTATCCCCCAAAAATATACCTTTGGGACCTTTCACACCATTCTTCGGAACGTCTACTCAAAACAAAATAAAGTATGAAGGCGGAGAACTAAAAGCAGTTGCCCCTGCCTTGCTCCAGGGGATTTTGGATTTATTATGTTTAATAGGGTGGGGGACAGACAAACATTCCAACTTCACGGAGCTTATCCAAATGATTTTTGGATCTATGACTGACTTAGATGCAAATTTGTGTATTCCAGCAACTTCTACCATCTCAGGAACTGTAGAGCATAGATGGCAAGACAAGAGAACTAGTCACTCTTCCACCATCTCAGTCTTATACCATATTCCCTCTTACCTAAATATTATGCCCAACCATTTTAAGCCTCAGAAAGGAATAGAGAATTTAGAATCGGACAATTTTAACATCTCATTTCAAACGATATATACCTGGGCATCATGCTTATTTGCTTGTCAAACTCTATCTAGTAAAGTCATAAGAAACAAATGTAATCATCTTCATATATCTTGTAGAGAGTGTGTTATGCCAATATATGAGGGAATGCTCGAGATTTCAGACCTCAGTGAGGAAATCCTGAAGATATATCAACCTCAACCTCAGAACCCCTATTGCTGGATTACCAAAGAATCACTCTTGATGACTATGAAAAATAATCCAGATTCTTTATTACCAGTGTTGTCTTCTTTAGATGAAGTCCCTAATAAAAATGATCTCTTTTTGAGATCTTTATGTGATTTTTATTTCTCTGAATTTCCCATTCCTCCTATAGGTCAATCATTCATCCCTCAAGTGCATGTATCTTCTACTGTCATACCAGTAAATCTAGTGGCACATATCGACATTTTCTTATTCCTCCAATATATCATCTATTATAGGGTGTCAGAGTACATGTTTCATCAATCTCACAACATCATTAAACATGTACATCTGACATCAGCGCAACTATTTCATGATGCAAAGCAGGTGATAAAAAACTCTCCCCCTGTATGGTACAGAGGCATGGTCTCCCTGTTATTGAACTTAGCTTCCTGGAATAATGTGAGATCACTCTTACCCACATTACAACTTCCCTTCGGTTCTCCTCCCTCTGACTATGAAGTGTGGACATTCTTTAAACGCACAGTCGACATGTTATTGAAATCCCACATTTCCATGACTAGTTATTTAAACTGGTGCAATATAACTGTAAGTGCAACTCTCCCTCTCTCTAGAAAATTTGTGTTTTCTCCTTTAATACCAGCCATATCATACAAAATATTGATGTCTGGAAAAGAAGCTATTTGTAAAGATTCATTAACTATATTAGTACTTATGAGGAAACTATTTTGTGACTCTCGTGGTTCTTACAGCTTAAATGCCAATACAAATTTGTTATCAATAATAGAGTCCACTTACCCAGAACTGATATTCAGTAAACAATGTCAATCTCTCAAATTTGTTACCAAATTTGTACAAAATTCCTTCAAGCCAAGATTTTTGCAAGTCATCCCCGATGTAATTGTTAAGTCTCTCTCTAGACGTGTGGTAATAGGAGAACTTTTATCACTTAAAGATCAACCAGACACTTATTCTAATAAACGAATATGTTTATCCAATCTTCCTGTTTCTTCAGAATATCTAATCTCTCATAGACTAGAAACTATCAGATTAATACTCTCCCGAGGTACAACTATTAAACTAACCCCTATCTCTTTGGTTCTCTCAGGAAAATCTTTTATTAATCATTTTTATAAAGGTTTTAGTCCATCAACATCAGCATCTTATAAAATCACTTCCATATTTCAGCATATTTTGGAGTGGATACATAGAGAGTCAATCCTGACAACTGATAAAGTAATCTCAATCTTTGGAGATGGCCTAGGTGGATACACCCTATCATGTGGGAGAATATTTCCCAATGCAAGGCTCTTTTTTAACACTTTCCATGCATCAGAGTTAATGCCATCTAATGGCATTAATTCTTACGTTCCTGTTTCTGTTAGTCTCTTACCATCAGTATTTGAACGTTTAAGTCATTTAGATTTCACTACAGAAATCAATTCAGATCTTCTTGACTCCAATTACTCTTCAGATTTTAATAAGTTGGGATTAGACTCATTAATTATTATCTGTGATGCAGAAACGGATCACAATTATCCCTCCAAACAACTGAGAATCACTAAAACATTATTAGATGTTGCAACCCAGTCTTCCAGTAACAAATTTTTTATTATCAAATCCTTTTTGGCTAGATTAGATGTAGCCTATGTGCAATATATCATGGTATTGGGGGTTTACAAATGTGTTAAGGTTATTAGATCTTACTTCTCAAATACAGGTAATACTGAAGTCTTCATAGTCGGATATTTAAAAAGAAGTCAAACTCATGTAGTGAAATTTACGTCAACAATCGTTCATTATGATCTTGGATTTATAGAAGAGATCTCCTTTGACTCTCCATTTCATACTAGTGACACATTTGAAGTGTTTCAAACAAAAATTTCTAAACATACACACATTCTTAGTAAGGATGCAAGTCTGATTCACTCAGAATAATATCCTTTCCAGAGATGATTGATGCAAAGAAAGAACAATTTTCACTATGGATTAGGTCATTAATACCGGAGAATCAAACTCATATATGTTTCCCTGGAAACCTTATTCGTTCATGGAAGAAGGAATTTTAGTTTGTAAAATTTTCTACTAAAATAGCATCTAGATGGAGACCGAGTTTCCTCACAGACTCGATTATGAGATCCATGACAAGACAATACATCTTGTTACATCTTATATCACATTATAGGGCAGAGTATCATGATTCATTTATGCAGATGCTTTCAACTTGGTACATCTGTTATTATGAAACAATAGATTTGTCATGGGGATATTGTTTATTATCCAAGGAAAGCCCAGCCATGGGAAAGAATAGAAAAGTTCTCTCGATAACAGATGTATTGAGAGATGAAGATATAAAGTCAATACTGAGAGACTTGGCCGTACATCAAAAAGACACTAAACCATTTATAAAGACTGTCATCATGTCTCCATTCACCCCTTATACCCCCTTTTGTTCTTTCACAGGCAAGTGGTGGAATGAGACAGAGAAAATTTCAGTCTCCCCTCTTTTGACTCCGAGAACCTTCTATGATAAGTTCATCCGTGACACCGCCATTATATTGCCTCCCTTCAAGGAGTTAGACTCTAGTAATAAATTAATCTATGGTGACATATTAACTCTCAGCAAAATAATTCCTGAGAAGCATGTAAAATTCCCATCTGGAGTAGATAATGCATGGAAATATGTCTTAGAGGGAGAAACCTTTGCAGAATGTTTCCATAAAATTACATTTTCTAACATTCAGAAAGCCAAAATATCTAAGGAGTCCAAGCTCCTCTAACCCTACTACCAGAGTCCATCATCTACCCCAACACATTAAAATATATCATTTATATGCAAAAATTAGAAAGAGAGGAATACAACCTACTGATAACAAGAGCATCGATTATCAAAGGACGACAAATCGACCTGGAATTCGGAAAGATGCTAATAAACCATAAAGACCTTTGGTATAGTAAGCAATTGTCTATCCATCAATAACTCGACAATCTGTGAGGAGCAAGCGATAAAGAGAATTTCCGAGAATAGCTGCGTAGCCGGATTACTAAAAAGAAAACCAACATCCTGTACCTTCCAAACTAACATGGAAGAAGTTATCGAGCTGATCAAAGAGGACACGATCTTCGTAACTAATTTTAGAGGTGAACTGACGTCCAATAACGTTTCAAGGCCTCTTATGGGTACTTACGTGATCCAAATATTCAATGAGACAATCCAGCTGAAGGATAGGAATTTTTCAAGCTCTATTACTACTACCTTGCAAGCATTGCCTTCAGCTTTGATGAATATCACTAACCAAAACCAGGAGATCGATATAGCATACGTACATTGATTTTGGCTTAGTTATGTTTTCGTTGCTTTAAGATCTATGGATGTATATACAATTTTTAACTCAATTGTTTTTCATCTTATTACAGGAAAAAACTTCAAATTCAACAGCTGTGACAACAAATACATATTATATCAGTGATACGTAAAACTTTTTATTGTAATTTAATTTTTCTATAAATAACAATACGACAAATTTAGTTATTTTGACACTTGAAATATTTCCATAATAGAAACATTCATTTATTTTGACATCTTCGGGTTTTGAGTAGTATTTTAAATTTTTGCTTTAACTATTTATTAAAACTATCATTTTGATTTTACTGAGAGTTTAGAAAATACCAAATAAATGGATTGTTTATTTTTTTTTTATCAAAGCTTTGATCAAAACCATAGGCGAAATGAAACAAATTTCAAACGGTGGGTCGAATTTTTCGCTATATTAAGGGAAAGGCATGGCTGGAAAAGCGTAATTTGTTTCCTACCGTATTATATTTACTTGGATGATGCAGAGATAAGTAATCCATTAGGCTCTCAAGCTGTTCACATTTCTTTTTTAACTATTCATTTCCCGTTGCCCCGGATAAATCTGATATTTTTCTAGCTGCCTTATTCAAATTTCGTTGGATTATTATCAGCACCAGAAAGGTGCAAACAATCCAAAAGGAATGCTGGCAAACAAATTTCATAACGTGCATGGCAAATTTCGATGCATTAGTCGTTTGAGTATGCCGAAATCTACAAAAAGGCAATAATTCGATGATACGTTGAGTGCAGAAATTTCCCCTGATAAAGAAAACCTATGCAAGCAAATGAAAAACGATTTTCTAACAATGAATGCAATTGTCAATGTTCGACAATTAGAGCTTAAAAACGCTAACCGCAAAATTATTTCTTGGAATGATTTTTATGAAAAATGGTACTTTATAAACTACCCAGACGGATATGAATACATAAGAAAAAACAACGTACTTTTGAATTAGCTTGTTGTAATTTTTTCTTTTCTTGGAAACAATAATTAAAAAAACTTAAAAAATATTTATCACTAGTAGTTAACCACTGGTTTCCTATAGCTTCCTTATTTGAAACACAAGTCTTTCTATGTAGAAAAATATAATTTGAAGGAATAGGTTCAGTTGAACACATCCGATTTTGCTCTCTAGCTCTTCTGAAAATATAAATTTTAATGAACAAATTAAATGTATTCTTATTATTACTTATTCCCAAAATATAAAGCAGCTACTAAAATTTCAAATCAATCTTTTGTTTGTAGATCGAATCCCATTTTAATACGATGTTCGGGAATAAGGCCAGTGTTTTGGCTTGTGGTTTTGATGGCCAAGAATCAAGTATTTGCCCATAATCTAGATTATAAAGAGTGTCAAAATGCACGAGCTGAAAAACCTTCGCAATCCCAGCAACCATTAATATTTTTTATTGGTTCGTTGGGCAAAATTGAAGAAATTCATATAGATTTCGACAACACACATTAAAAGTTAATTACTTTCGACTGTGCTATTGACATTTGCTTTAAAATTTATTTCAGACTGAAAATTGCGTATCTGAAACCGTGTGGCAGTTTATTGATATGTATTTTTATCAAATCGACTAAATTGCAACAAATATCACAGTACGCGCTCTTCTTAATCCAGCCAAAATTTCCTCACGGCTTTAACCTACTAAAAATAGTAGCGGAACTTAAAGAAAGAAGGGAGTTAAGTCCACACTTGGATATTGGATCATCATAAATAAATAGCTAACAAAGCACTTGCCAAAAAGTATCAATTATTAATAAAGCAATAGCCTACTAAGGACATCCGCTGCATTTATAAGATATATCACATATTATATAAACAATACTCCAGATCCAGACAGGTGACATCATCCTATGATACTTCATTTATTTATGTTATCTTAAGAAAGACATTGGATGGAACAGTTTGTTATTTTTCCAGTCGTCGACGAGTAAAGACGTGTTTTAATTTTGCTCCTTCTTTAAAATAATAAATTATTTACAAATAACCCTGCCCCCTTTTGTTAGCGAACAAAAAAAAAAAAATATATATATATAAAAAAAACTGACCTCTTTAAAATTTTCAACCGTCCCCAATTCTCGAAAACCAAAATAAAAAAAAATGGCAAAGTGCTGCGTTTGCAATATCGACGTCAATGTTGACCGAGTTACGTGTGGCGGTCTCTGCGGTAAGCTCTTCCACCCGAGTTGCATTGGACTCAGCAAAAGAGCTATGAATCACTTAGTTGAAATAACCTCCCGGTTCGTTTTCTATTGTGACGAATGTAGGGAAATATCGTTGTCCCACATTCTTCTCGCAATTAAATGCAACAACGACACAGTCAAGTTATCAATAAGTGAAACGAACGATAAGTGCCGCAAAATATTCAGTGAACTCGAAAAAATTGATGACCTCGTGAAACTGACTGATGACCTACACAATATGATTTCAAATATATCCAAATCGTTTAAATTGAACTTTGATATTGTGAAAAAACAGTTAAGTGAGGCATGTAAATTTGTTACCCAATTAGAATCTCTGAAATCTGAAATCAAAGACGAGCTTAAAGGAATATATTTTGCAATTAATAAACTCAATTACAATAAGCCATTAGATTCGATGCGTAGTGATTTGAACTCCTCCGCGGATATTATCAATTCCATCCGTTCAGACCTTGACGTTCACCTACAATCTAGTTCTAGAACAAACTCCCACAATGACCAAATTAATCTTTCTCTTATCGATGACGCCGTAAAATATATTGGTAATCTTTCTTTGGAGCTCGCGTCGACCAGGGAAAGCGTAGATGAGCTGCTAGGTGCAGTGAAAGCATCAAACATATTAAGAGTTCCGGTTACAATGGATCAATATGTGGCTCTTGCCGATGTTCAACTACCTCCTGGTGATTCTGTGCCACTTTTTTCATCAAATGTCTCACTTCATGATGAGCTTCTTCAACTTCCCACTTCACCTTCATACGTAGAACCTGTCTCTACTCCAATCACAGAAGATGCCACTGAGAATATGTCAATAGATGGAGTAGACATCTCTTCAGACAATTCAATACAAGGTTTCGGTGTAACCTGGACCCTCGATGATTGGACCAAAAGAATTCAAAAATTAAATGTACAGAACGAAAACCAAACGTCCTTCTTCGTCATGGCATCTTCGCGTACAGTGAACATTCAGTATGTTAACAAACTCTTTGCTAAAATGAAAGTTCCAATCAGTTCCATAAGTTCAATTAAAAATAACACACTATATGAAACAGCAATAATACACCAAGAAATATAAACCAGATAAAAAGAGACAATATAACAACAGTTTACAACCAGAAAAAGAAAGCCCACAACAAAAAATATTAAAGAAGAAAGTGCAAGAAATACTTATTGGCAGTTTAAAGTTCAAATTAAAGCTAGATGATGGACATATAGTCCGAAACGCGTAGCTATAAAATTAATTAATGTTGTGATAATTTTTAACATTTTAAATTTAATAAATAAAAATAAAAATCAACTAAATTAAATTTTGTTTTTTATATTTTATTTTAGTACTTGATTCATCTACGCATTTTTCTTTTACTATAAACCATTACAAATTTAAAAAAAACATAAGTCTTTCTGTTGGATATAATTTGGTTTAGTTTTCTTTTCGTTGCTTTAAGATATACCTATACAAGTATATAACATTTTAACTCAATTGTGTTTCATCTTATTTCAGGAAAAAACTTCAAATTCATCAGCTGTGACAACAAATACATATTATATCAGTGATACGTAAAACAATACGACAAATTTAGTTATTTTAACACTTGAAATATTTCGAAAATAGAAACATTCATTTATTTTGACATCTTCGTGTTTTGAGTAGTATTTTAAATTTTTGCTTTAACTATTTATGAAAACTATCATTTTGATTTTACTGAGAGTTTAGAAAATACCAAATAAATTGATTCTTTATTTTTTTATTAAAGCTTTGATCAAAACCATAGGCGAAATGAAACGACTTTCAAACGATGAGAAAAGCGTAATTTGTTCCCTACAAATGAAATTATCATACCGTATTATATTTACAATGAAAAACGATTTCCTAACAATGAATGCAATTGTCAATGTTCGACAATTAGATCTTAAAAACGCTAACCGCAAAATTATTTCTTGGAATGATTTTTATGAAAAATGGTACTTTATAAACTACCCAGACGGATATGAATACATAAGAAAAAACAAAGTACTTTTGAATTAGCTAGCTGGTTGTAATTTTTTCTCTTTTCTTGTAAACAATAATTAAAAAACTTAAAAATATTTATCACCAGTAGTTAACCACTGGTTTCCTATAGCTTCCTTATTTGAAACACAAGTCTTTTTATATAGAAAAATATAATTTGAAGGAATCGGTGAACATAACCGAACAGGGGGTCAATTCCCGATCTGTGAAGATGTGAATTGATAAATTTTATCACGCCTTCACGTCTAATTCGATTCTCGATTCGTGAAAAAGTGAAGTTAAACGCCAAACATTTTTCATATGATAATTTTTTTATCACAGTCAATTGTTTTGTGAAGAAAATGTTTCTAATCGAATATTAAGAAGAAAAACAGGATTTAGCACATGACAACTAAGCAACAATTATATTTATACACAAATTATTTTGTTAGTAAGTTATATTTGTGTTAATTTGTTTTATTTACTCGAAAATAAAGGAATTGCTAAATCATTTTGTCAAATTGTTAAACAGATTCACAATAGCCGACGCAACGGTGCTCATTACCGCGACAGATCGTACAGAGCACTTTACCATATTTATACTTATAAGTTGAGTGTTTTTCAATAATGCTCTCAATTCACGTATTAAATCCATGCATAAATGTTTTGGGAATCTATAAATTTCAATAAAGTGCTCCTAGTTGTAACTTCAAATAGATTCTGTCCATCTCGAAGGGAAAGCCTCAATATCCTCACATGAAAAAATAATAAATCTTACTCAAAACAGAGATACTATTGAATATAATTTATAAAACCCACAATTGTTCAGTACGACGTCTTTTATTAATTTATTAAACGAATTATTATTCCGGACATTATTCTTAAGTAAATTTAGAAACTGAAATGAAATATTTACCTTTCCCAACAAAAAATCTAATCAGAAATGACAGAATTTATCATTTAGTACTTTTTAGTACAAACTTTATCACAATGAGTTCTAGAATCGCATTAGAAGTGTGCGTGAAGTTGGAAAATGATAATCCTCTGTGAAAACTGAAATGATATTTTTTTTATCACTTCATAATTTCACAGATCGGGAATTGACCCCCAGGTTCAGTTGAACACACCCGATTTTGCTATCTAGCTCTTCTGGAAATATAAATTTTAATGAAAAAATTAAATGTATTCTTAGGTACCTACTTATTAATATTATTGATTACTTATTCCCAAAATAAAAAGCAGCTGCTAAAATTTCAAATCAATCTTTTTTTGTAGATCGAATCCCATTCTGGTAAATACTACCATAATACTAATATCGGATACGAGGGAAATTATTCCCTTTATCCTGGTAGATTCTACCAGACTGCTGATACATTTTATCAGGAATTCTATAACATCTCATCTGGAGGGGATTTATTTATCCTGGTACGGGCTGTTAAGAACCATAACATATAAGAACAATATATATAGAAGAACTCTAATATATGCTATTAATTTTAAGAAAATAAATTGTAATGTTAAACCAACACAACTATTAATTCTAAGAATACTGAAACGTAACGTTAAGCCATACAAAATAATTCTCAATTCTAAGAAAAACTAATTGTACAAAAAACCTTACTGGAAAGATAAACTAAAGAATAAAGATATAATTTTTCAGTCAGTCGATTGTTGATTGTCAACGAGTTAACTATTCTTTTAATTCTTATTCAAACTTTAAATTCCTTCCAAAGTGGATCATAACATAAATAAATTGGTGTCAGAAGTGAAATAATAAAATCATAAAAAGTAACAATCATTCAAACTCGCATACCTTGTCCATCCATCTATCCAAAAGCAAAATTGGGCTTGAGAATATAAAATAAGTTTCGCAAAAACTTCTTCTCCTCGATCGTATATAAGATACACACATTCAATCATCAGAGCATCATATATATAGCAGTATCTATAACTATAATTATCTCCATCAGAGCATCATAATCAATAAAGTGAATATCTATAACTACAATCATCTTCATCAGAGCATCATATACATGTAGCAGTATCTATAACAGTGATTCTTAACCGGTGCTCCGCGGAGCACTAGTGCTCCGCAAGATTGTCGCAGGTGCTCCGCGAAACGAAAGCTAAACTCATATAGTATAAAAAAATATACATATAAATTTATTAGAACAAACTTTCAAATATATGTATATGCGGTATGTACTTAGTTATAAACAAAAATTTAAATCAAGTAGGCTGCACAAAAAAATTCTGATCAAATAATATGAAATATTTTAGTGTTGTGTTGGACGTAAACCAATGTGTTTTCAATAATTATTTGATTAAATTTGTGCCAAAAAAGTGAAAAAATTTATTTCAGTAAGTATATTACGTTATAATTGTAAATTAACATAAATTTAAAATAAAAAATTAAATAAATATGTGTACATACATATTTATTGTATTTATTTATTTAAATAAACTTAATATCAATCTCCTATGTTTTCATAAACTTAATTTTCTTATTCTGCATTAAACACTTTCGAAAAATACCTCTATTTACGCGTATATATATATGTATGTACTTATTCTTATTCCCAATTTATTTAGCCATGGACAAGTTCTTGAAACGAAAATGTAATTCTGAGAAAAATATTAATGATGGACCAAGTACAAGTCGGAGTAGTATTAATAGTGGTAATACAGAAGATGTGTCAACATGTAATAAAATAAGGAAGACTTATAGACAGTATTCTGACGAATACATCAGTTTGGGATTTACATGGACCGGTGAAAAGGAGTGTCCAATTCCTAAATGTGTTGTATGCGGTGTAGAACTGTCCAATAGTGCTATGTTTCCGGCTAAATTAAACCGACACCTTACTACTACCCATGCTAATCTTGTTTCAAAAAATAAGGATTACTTTAAAAGGTTATTGGGCATGCAAGATAAGCAAGCAAAACAATTTAAATGTGCTATGACAATATCTGATAAGGCGCAAATTGCATCATACAAGGTAGCCGAGTTAATTGCATTGAAACTAAAACCACATACTATAGCAGAAAGTCTAATTTTACCGTCATGTTGTGAAATAGTCAAAATCATGTTTGGAGAGGATGCAATAAATGAGATTATGAAAATTCCCCTATCTAATGATACAATAAAAAAAAGAATAAAAGACATGTCACTTGATATCGAGGAAACGGTTAATAATAAGCTTTCAAAGAAATTTTTTGCTTTGCAAATAGACGAATCTGTTGATATTAGCAGTAAAGCTCAATTACTTGCATTCGTTCGGTTCATTGATGAAAATGAAATAGTTAATCAATTTCTTTGCTGCAGAGAGCTTACAGGACATACAAAAGGAAAAGATATCTTTAATTGTATTACTACATATTTAGAAAAATACCAAATATCCTGGGATTTCTGCGTTGGAATTTGTACAGATGGATGTCCATCAATGGCAGGATCTATTAAAGGATGTGTTACACTTGTGAAGGAAAATAATCCAAATATCATATCTACACACTGTTTTTTACATCGGGAAGTTTTAGTTTCAAAAACATTGCCAAACACTTTAAAATATGTTTTGGATGAAGTGGTACAAATAGTAAATTATATTAAATCAAGGCCTCTGCAGGAACGCATTTTTAAACAGCTTTGTATATCTATGGATGCTAAGTATGAAAGTTTGCTATTGCACACTGAAATAAGATGGTTGTCTCGCGGTAAAGTCCTATGTCGTTTATTAGAGCTCAAAGATGAATTGTTGTGTTATTTCCGAAATGCCGCTGTGGATAAATTTGCAAAAAAATTTGAAAATGATATTTGGTGTGCCAAATTGGCATATTTAGCTGATATTTTTAAATACTTAAATTCAATAAATACAAGTATTCAAGATAAAAATGAGAATATTTTAACAGCCACGGATAAAATACTGGGATTCAATAAAAAAATATTGCATTGGAAAAATCGAATAATAAAAAACAATACGCTTGATATGTTTCCTTCAATTCAAACTAAAAATGTCGCAGATATTATTCCTGCCGTAATAGAACATCTAACAATATTGGAAGAAAAAATCGAATGTTACTTCCCATCCCTTAAATTAGAATCCTATGACTGGATACGAAATCCGTTTGGGACATTTGAATTTTCTAATTTGGAACTGTCTTTACAAGAAGAAGAAATTATTTCCTTGTCTACAGATCGATCTCTGAAGATGGAGTTCACAAAATTGTCTAATGAACAATTTTGGATTTCCGTCCAAGATGAATACCCATCTTTATCTAAGAAGGCAATCGCAATATTATTACAATTTGCTACATCATATCTCTGCGAACTTGGATTCTCAACATTAACAAATATAAAAACTAAAAAACGAGAAAGACTTCTCGATTTAGAAGAGGAAATGAGGGTAGCAATATCTTTTATTAGACCCAACATTGGCGAAATATGTAAAACTCACCAGGCTCAAATATCCCATTGAATTTGTATTATATTTTAAGTCATTTTGAATTTGTAACAATTTAGTTTTGTTAAATATATTGAATATATTTTATTTTTTGTATATTGTAGTTATTTGAGTTGAATAAATAAAAAAATAAAATACAAATTACTAGAATCAATGTTATTTGGTAAGGTGCTCCGTGAAGGTTTCATGTAATTAGAAGTGCTCCGTGAGCTCGAAAAGGTTAAGAACCACTGATCTATAACTATAATCATCTTCATTAGAGCATCGTAATCAACAAGTGAATTAAATATAGCAGTCTCCACATATCACCACATACATTAGCAGTACCTATCACCTATCATGTTTCACCAGCATCCTTAATACAGTGGAAAATGAAAATATTTTAATTCCATATTTAAAATGCTGTAGAGGCAGCTTTCAGAATCGCTACTGGCTTACACCAGAACTCAGTTAAGTGGTAAAGCAGCAGCAGCAGTTGCTAATCATGATTTCAATACTTGGTTAGAGCTGAAAACTTTTCTCAGAAGCATATATGCCTGCATTTACTTATACAACTTTTATCTTGCAAACAGCAAACTACAGAGCAAATTTCGCAATATACTTATACTGTTGAAACCGCGTTAAAACGTTTATTAACATCAACCCAACAAAATACAACAATATCCTCTGAGTTACCGGGAAGACTTGCATTACATACTTTTATATTAAATATCAAACCTGATATAAGCAATACGCTGAGAGCGAGAAATATTGAAAATTTAAATGAAGCTTTCAATCTAGCGATTGAAAAAGAAATAGTTCAATTGCTAATCAAAGTAAAACAGTCCAATTTTAAACCTGTCGAATGTCATAAAATAGGAAATTCGGCAAATCACTGTTTTAAAAAACCTGTATCGAACCGCATGAGTATTTGTAACTCTGCGGTCGATGTATACAGTTTGTTATATAATAGGTATAAAAACCTAACGAAAGAAAACTTATCGAAGAGCTTTTTGTGAATTTATATTCAGTCGACTAATAGAGATTGCCCGAGAACGGCGATGGACGCGGAGGATAAATAAAGATAGTGGTTTTCACTTTTTTCCACTTTACATCTTGTGTTTTATTTCCTAATGTGTAGGTTTTCTATTGTCTTATTGTGATTGGTTTTCATGTGAAAGATAAGTGACGGGACTGATCTATGATACATTTGGTCAATCGAGCCAAATTTGTGTCAGCGACCTACAAGTAAATTTAAGAATTAATTTTCTAATGCGATGGAAAGTGGGAGTTTGTTCCATTTTTTTTTTCTTAAAAAAAAAAAAACACGAAAGAAGTGATGGGGCGCGGAAAGAATATGCTGTGTATAATATACGCACATATATATATTAATTACTCGAGAAGGAGGCGAAAGAATGTGCGCACACGAGAAGGAAACAATAAAAATCTTTTTATTGCATCAAGAGATTGGAATGTGCTACAAAAATCAAGTACGCAACAACGTTGGTAAGGTTAAATAGTTTTCCTTTAAAAACGAAAGGAAACGGTAAACATTTATTTGCAACCCTTTATGTAACACGAAAGAACATATCGCACCTCCGGTGCAATATCGACGCAATTGCAATTTTTTCTGAAATTGAGTTAAGAACGCCATAATGTCCCAAATGTCAAGTTTTATCCGTGGTAAAATTGACGTGAGTGTATCTTTGCTAGTGCCCAAAAGAGGCCACTTTTTTGTTTGACACAAAAGCTTAAACTATAAAATTTTTCGGAGCAACAAAGTCGTAATGTGCTTTGCGCTCCACAAAAGTTCAAGCAAAAAAACTTTTCAATACAATAAAGCCATAATTGTCAGTTGCGCGCAATACTTCTTAAATGATAGTTGTCCAAAAATCATAAGAACGCCGTAACGTACGAAAGGTTAGTAAATGAGTATATATCTTAGGATAACAATGACATAACTGCACTTTGTGTCGTTGTTGCTGAGTTTTTTGTTTTGTTTTAAGTGCACAAAGGAGTTTTGCGTCATTATAATTCCAAAAAATATAATTTTTTTTGTGCTTACCTGCTTTTGTTCACATTTTTCATGAGCAAAGTGCAATTGTGTCATTCTTACCTTCAATTTAAAAATATTTTAAAAAAAATTTGTGATATCCTACACGTTTCAAAAGTTAAATAGAATTTTAAAGTGCTACGAGTATGGAGAACCGGGCATCAAAAATGCTGCGATTGGCGCTTGGGCAAGAAAGACAGACTTCGGAAAATCAATGTGATTTAAACACTAATTTAAGCGATAAAGGTGAGTTATACTCGTATATATTTCTTATAACTATCTACATTATATTTAGGTATACTAATTCTACTTAACTTTCCATAAATAAAGAAAATTCTAACGATATGCAGGTGCAAGACGATAAACCAAATCTTATGACCTCAGAGGGTAAGTTTGTCTATAAAAAAATGTATGTACCTACCTTATTCTAATTCTATATCTTTTTTTAATTATTTCTTTTAGCCTCTGGATCTGGACTTCAACCAGGTTCAATTTGTTTGAGACTTAAACGCGAGAAAAATTCTGGAACTTATGAAGTCCAAGGCTCGACAGATGAAGATTTTTCCGGGGAGGAAAGTGAATACAATCCATATTGTGATGAAAGTTCCTCCTCTGTGTCGTCAGATTCTTCTTACATTGAGAAGTCAAAAATCGATATAATTCAACCACAAAATAACAAATCACCATCAAAAATCGACCAATTACCACCACAAATCGACCAGTCACTAGACAAAGTCAATCCATCACCACCAAAAAAGGGGAAAAAAAGAATCCGAAAGCAGCAACAATGGAAAAACACACCAAAGGAAAACCCAAAAAAAATGCTGGACAGAAATATATATCCACATCTGGCAAGACGGTGGGAGAGCGAGTCATGGGTCCAGTTTGTAACTGTAAGCTTTTGTGCTCAACAAAATTTACAGAGGATCAGAGGATCCAACTATTTAAGGAGTATTGGTCACTAGGAGCACTGCAAAGGCAACGTGATTTTTTGGCTTCATGTATTGCTCCTCTACAAGTCATGTTTCGTCGCATTCAAACAGGATCTTTGCGAAAAGAGCCAAGGAAGCAAAACTGCTCGTTTTCATTGCTGAATAACGGATTAAACATAAGAGTATGCAAACCTTTTCTCTTGAATACCTTAGGTATAAAGGAGCGTACACCGTCATAAATGCTAAGTCTTCTGGTTCTGGGGTAGTTCCTGAAGATAAACGAGGGAAGCATACTAATCATGTTAAATTACAGCCAAAAGTTCTCCACTCCATCCGAGAACACATAAATTCTATTCCTAGAATAGAAAGCCACTACTTGCGAGCTAAATCTAGTCGAAAGTTTATAGATAGTGGGCTGACTATTGCCGAGATGCATAGAAATTATGCAGAAAAAAGAAATTTGGCAATGAAACCAGCGGCTACGTATGATTCCTACTCGCGTATTTTTAACGAGGAGTTCAACTTGGGGTTTTTCGTCCCAAAAAAAGATCAATGTGATCAGTGCGAAGAATATAAAAACGCCATAGGAGAAACAAAATCTGGCTTAGAAGAAAAATACAAAAGGCATATAGAAGAAAGGGAACTGAGCCGTAAAGAAAAAGCGACAGACATTGAGAAGGCAAAAAATCCAGAAGACATGACCAATGTCGCAATATATGATCTGCAAGCATTGCTGCCAGTACCTTTAGGTGAATCGTCAGCTTTTTTCTACAAATCTAAGCTTAACTGCTACAATTTTACAGTGAGTAATTTTTCCTGATTAAATAATTAGAAAGCTTGCCATTTTTTACTTTTTTAATTGCAGGTGACAAACATAACAAACAACTACACAAAATGTTTCTTCTGGCATGAAGGATTGGGACACACAGGTTCAGTCGAAATCGGAACATGCGTTCTCAAGTTCTTAGAGGAAGATTGTAAAATGCACTTAAACTATGAATACGTCTTCTATTCGGATAATTGCTGTAGCCAGCAAAAAAACAGGTAAGAAGGAGTAGGTTGTACAAAGTTAGGAACATGCAGATGTTATGCAGATCTTTATTTATTATTTATTTTCACTATTTCAATTATAAATTCATCATTCAAGTTAATAGTTTATACATTAATGTTTTCAGATTTGTTCTGGCAATGTATTTATATGCTGTGTCCACACTAAAAATCAAAAGCATTACACATAAATATTTGATCCGAGGTCACACTCAAAACGAAGGTGACTCGGTTCATTCCGTGATCGAAAAGAACATTAAGATAGCAAAAAAATCTGGTCCTATTTACGTCCCAGATACATACATATCACTTATCCGAAGTGCTCGGAAAAAGGGGCCTCCGTACCAGGTATTTGAAATGGGCTACAAGGACTTTGTAGACCTAAAATTGTTGACCGATGAAATGTCCTTTAACCTAGCAAAATACTCGAGTAACGACCAAATAAAAATTGCCGAGTTGAAAATGGTAAAATTTGAAAAAGGAATGGAAACATACAAATACAAGACTTCGAAGGAGAGTGGATCCTTGCTCCAATTCGAAGCCGTGGACGAGCTATAAAAATCAAGCCATTGGAAAGTATTAAGCTAATGCCAGCCTACACATCCAAAATTGCAATTGCAAATAGAAAGAAGGAAGACCTCCTTCACTTACTAAAAACAAATATTATTCCTCAATATTATGAGACATTTTATAACAGCCTTTTTCAAATAAACATACATTTTTTAATAAAATAAAAAAAAGCGTGTTTCAATATCAAAATGCCCCTTTAATTTAGAGCAAAAAAGTCTCAACTGTCAAAAAAAATTATTCCTGGATCAAAAATGACACAATTGAGGTTCCTCAAACCCTTCACAAGCTCAAAAAAAGAAGCAGGTGAAAGATATAAAAGGTAATAATATTATGAACTCTAACTCACTGAATAGTCAGCTATTTTTAGGACTCTGGAAGTCGATTCTGTAGGCCTATTTTAGGGCGATATAGTATTTTGAATAAGCAAGCAAACTTTAACCGTGATTCCTGAACATTTAAGAAAATTGCATTTACGTCATTATTGCACCGGAGTTGCGATATTTGTACTTGCCACTGCGCAAAATACGAACAAAAACAAACAAGCATATAGCTTGAACGACAGAATTGTCTACCTTAACTGCTACGCAGTAGATGAGAATAACACACACTCCGACAGACAAACCACTTTTTGTTTGCTTCTACAGCAAAAAAGGCACACAAAAATCAACCCTCAGCACAGCCGCACAGAAAGCCACACAAACCATAAGAGACGGACTCGCTTCACTGATATGCAGTATATACAATTTATGTATACAAGTTATAATCACACATCCCAATATAAAGTCACACCAAAAAGTGCTGACATTACATTTTACTCAAGAATCAAAATCATCATTGGTCATGATGATAATATAGCGAATTACATTTCTTCCGTTCATCAAAAGACCCATCCATCGATTTCCCATCGATCACAAACAACTTCACTACATGATATCAAATTACAAACATTTAATAAACACATCGTCGACTCATGATTATCTGCGTTGACGATCGCTACATCCAGAAGGATGATTTAGATTTAAGATGATGTTATAAAATCAGTTTTTAAGCTTGGGCCGAACCGATCGGAACAATTTTGTTCTCTATCAAAAATAAAATTAACCTTTTTTAAAACTTATAAAGAAAAAGGAAAATAATAATTGGCGCCCAACGTGGGGCAAGCTTTTACTCAACAAAACCATAAGGTTCTTTTTAAAAAAAAATAATAATAAAGTTATTTCGGAAAAATAAGTTCAGGGAAAATTTTTCCTATAGTCCGGTAATTCATAAAAAGTGGAACAATCGAAATTCAGATACCGAAGTAAACGGTTCACTTGTAGTTCTTAAATAGTATAGCTAAAGATTTCCCCCCACCAGTGGTAAGGGATCTGAAGCTTAGTTATAAAGTGATAGAATTAAATAAAGTTTTCTAAAAAAAAGAGTTCGAATGTAAAGTCGAATTTATAATTGGCGACCGTGACAGGACAAACAATATTCAAATGATCAGAAAAACAAAGTATGATTTATATTGTGTTGTCTCGCGTTTGTGCAAAATAAATCGCAAAATAAATCGCAAAATAAAAATATATATAAAAATATTCAGTGAATATTTTTTCCCTTTTTCCCTGTGTGAAAAGTTAAATTCAAAGTTTAATGTCTCAAACGCGTCAATTACTTAGAATTTTAAATGACGAAGAACATGTGTCGCGAGTGCCAGTGTTAAATAATAAGGAATTAAAAGACCGCACGAATAATAAAATAAAACGCGGAATTTTATTAGACACTAACTGGGGAGATGATAATTCCGAAAAGGATTTAAAAGAACAAATAAACGAAAGGGTAAAAAATAATCAATTAACATTTCTAATAAAGATAAAGAGTGGACAAATAGTAAAGCAAAAAAGTGATATTTGTATAAAAGTAATACAAAACTCTGGGAAAAAAAGACAGATAGTGAAAGTTATTGAACAATAAAAAAGACAACTCAACTAAACAACATACGAATTTATTGAACAATAAGGAAAGACAACTCAATTAAACAACAGACGAAGATCATCATCGAGCAAATCCGGAAGAAGGAGAAATTAAAAGAAAGTAATTAATTTAAATTTTTTTTTAAATTTCTATTATTTCATTATTTTATTATTAAAAAATTTTTTAATAAATTTATTTTAAATAAATTGTGATTTTGAAAAATATAATTTCCTTTATTAAAACAAAGCCATACATCCTGGACAATTTTATTGACAAATTTAGTAACTTGACAATTAATAATCCTACGACAATGCCTAATTCCACTGAAGAACTAGTAGCTAGGTTGGTAGCAACCAACACCCTTTCACTACAATCAGAGATTGCATCTCTACGAACAAAACTCGAAAGAATGACCAATTCAAATCTAGTCACAGAATACACAACACAGACCATTTCAGAACAAATTAACTGTACTGAGATACTTGACGTTATACAGTCATTACCAGAATTTTCTGGATATAATTCAAATTCATACGTTAGTTGGCGGGAAGCCGCACACAATTCAATTTCTCTTTACGTAAAAGGTAGCCGCAAATACTTTGCAGCCCTTACCATTTTCCGAAACAAAATAACTAATAACGCAAATGACATTTTATCAAATCATGGCACAGTACTTAATTTTGACGCCATAATATCTAGACTCGACTTCGCATACGCAGATAAGCGCCCAGCTCATATAATAGAACAGGAATTGAGCATCCTACGACAAGGTAACTTGTCAATAGTAGAATTTTACAACGAAGTTAATAAAAAGTTGACACTCTTCATCAACAAAACAATAATGACCCATGGTACAGACACCACTTTAACCAAAGAATTAAATAACGTGAACCGTAGAAACTCTTTACGAATTTTTATGACAGGCCTTAATGGTCAACTCTCTAATATCATGTTCTCTCTATCACCTGAAGATTTACCAAGTGCTCTTGCCAAAGCACAAGAAAAGGAATCAAACAACATGAGAGCAAATTTCGCACTTCAATTTAATCGTGCTCAAACAACGAATTCAAATAATAATAATCTTAGATTTCCTCCACGGAATCAAAACCAAACTAAAAATAATAAATATGAACCAATGGAACTTGGAAGTTCAGCGCACATGCCAATAACATGGCATGAACAAAAACACTTTGATTCACAGAGACTAAAATTTAATCCATTTACTCAAAGAAATAATGACTTCAACAATTATAATAATAATAACCGTCAATATGCTAGACCGGTTTACAAAAATAATTATGTAAATCGTAATTTGTTCCAAGGTGACAAACGTTCTCATGAAAGTGCACAAAGAAGTGTGCAACCTCCTGCAAAACTAGAAAGAGTAAATAACATGAACGAGGATGCTTTCTTAGAACAGCTCCCGGACTGCCCTTCATTTTCAGAAATGGTCCATGTAAAAACAAACAAAAAATTTTGATCGATACAGGCGCCACAAGTTGTTATTGTAGGCCTAATATTTTAAAATACAGGGAAAAGTTAGTAATATATAAAAAAGTTAAGACAATAAATGGTTTCACCATAATAACACATTATTATAATGTTCTAATTTTTGATAGGATAGTAAGATTTTATGAAATAGATAAGTTAGAATCAGATTTGCTAATAGGATGTAATTTATTGAGAATCTGTGAGATCAAAATAGATTTTGAAAAAAAGGTATTTATTTAGGAGGATAAAACAGAAAGAATTTTTATACCACAAGATGAGAATATACATTTAAACTCAATACAGAAAGTTGAAAATATTGAGGAATTAAAAAAATCTATAACTAAAAAGATTGAAAGGATACATTCTAATATAAATTTAAATTCACTTTTCCGAACAGATGTAAAGGCAGGGACTACAGTCGATTCTCCTATATGGAGCAGACAATACCCATACCCACTGTCAGTTAACACATTTGTTAATAACGAAATTAGAGATTTATTAAAAGCAGTCAAAGTAGAAGTCCATATAATTCACCGATTTGGGTTGTTCCAAAAAAAGGCACCAATGAAGATGGTAGTCAAAAGTTGAGAATGGTTTTAGATTATAAAAAATTAAATGAAAAAACGATATCAGATAGATATCCTATACCCGAGAGTAATGTTATATCAAATTTAGGGAAAGCAGAATATTTCTCTACGGCCTTTAGCATAAATAATGGCAAATATGAATTTTTGAGAATGCCATTTGGCTTAAAAAACGCTCCTAGTATTTTCCAAAGAGCTATGGACGATATATTGCGTGAATATATAGGTAAAGTATGTCATGTATATATGGATGACATAATAGTATACTCTAAGAATTTAGCAGAACATACCAAACATTTAAATGAAATTGTAGATATATTAAAAAGAGCCAATATGAAGATTTCCTTAGAGAAATCAAAATTTTATGAAAAAGAGACAGAATTTTTAGGTTACATAGTTGCTCATAATACTATTAAAACAGACCCGAATATGATAGCCACAATAAATGATTTCCAATTACCAAGAACATTACGTCAATTAAGAAGTTTTCTAGGCATGACTGGTTACTACCGTAAGTTTGTTAAAAATTACGCTTCAGTACCTTTAACTAAATATTTAGCCGGAGAAAATGGTAGAATATCAAAAAATTTGTGCAAGAAGACAGATATAAATCTAGATGAAGAAGCCATTTTGGCTTGTAGAATTTTAAAAAATCTTTTAATAAACCAAATTGAATTAATTCAACCAGACTTTAATAAAAAATTTATATTAACAACTGATGCTTCAAGAATCTTATTTCGAACATGAAGAATGGTCTCGATGGGATTTACTTTCGTAATCCTCAACCAAGCGATCCTCCTCACATGCTCCATCGCTGGGATGAAATGATATCCTTGGTCAAGAGCCGCCACGTTCATCTCTCTGTCGTTCCTGGATTCCCAGGTTGCGGTAAGTCTTACCCCGTTATCAAAGCTCTTGCCAATTGTGACGACTTCCTAGTCGTTACTCCTACCAATCTTCTCCGGTCGGAATGGCTAGATTCACTTCATTTGCAGAGCGAGAAATGGCGAGTGAGCACTTGGGAAGTGGCTCTCAGACGTTCAGCCTCCCTCTTGATAATCGACGAGATTTTCAAACTCCCAAACGGATTCCTTGATTTGTTCCTTTCCATTCATTCCAACGGCAACGCCGTCATCGTCCTCGGTGATCCACTCCAGGGCGAATATCACTCGACCAACCCTGAGTCGTCCAACAACCTCATCTCATCCGAAGTGAAGCATTTGAGTCCGTACTTCTCTGCTTATTGCGGCTACACAAGACGTTTGGATCAAACTACAGCTGGCTTACTCGGGGTCAAGACCACTTCCAGCGTATCAGGTTCAATAACGATAGGCTCCTCGTCCAACGCAATCTTCAAACGCTTATACCTTCTATGACCCAGTCCACTAATCTTAACAATAACGGAATCAAAAGCATGACAGCCGCTAGTTCTCAAGGCATGACCCTCAACACCAAAGTCAGCATCATCATGGATAAGTCTTGGATACGTTGCTCACCTCAAATTTCCTTTGTCGCTTGCACTCGTTCCCGCAAAGGGATTCATTTCGTCTTCGACAACATCAACGCTAATCGCCAATATGGCCACCATCCTGCTTTCGACGCTCTCCTAAAGAGACAACCCATCGATTACATCTCCCTTTTCGCGTCTTCCCTTCATGGCGCCTATGTTATCCGCCACCCGTCAGATTTAAACGGGCTCGGTGAGCACGTCCTCATTCACCCTCATTTGATCGGCGGCTCCAGCTTCTCTTCTTGCAACAATCGATACCATAGAATGACTTCTTTCAAGTTCGATCCTTACCATCCAAGAGCTATCCGCAACATCAACGACCCTCCTCCTGGAGTCGACACCACCAGTGATGTATTGCTCGACTTTGAGTCTGAACCTCTCTCTCAGGTTCCTCAGATAATTCCTTCCCTCAACACCAACCACCTCCCGGAAACCCGCCGACCTTTGCACCTCGACATTAATTGTGCCGTGCACGAACCTGTCAACATCGAATCAGCCGAACCATCGAGGGCCGATTTCGAGCCAGTCTACCCTGGTTTCAATTACGAGATTCTGATCCCCGAGTTGACTCGAACCGAACCACCATCCGATCTCGAGATACGCCATCGTGGTGAACTTAGTAATCAGTTTCCCCACATCAATCACGACTTCGAGCTTGGCGCCCAAACTTTTAGCGTCCTTGCCCCCGTGCACAACTCGAAAAAAGATCCTACTCTTCTGATGGCCTCAATCAACAAAAGACTCCGTTTCAGGCCTTCCGCATCTCCAGCTCTCCCTTCTGCTGAAGACAACATTGCCGGCACCATTCTCTATGAATCTTATTGCCACGCCATGCATATCAACCCAACTCAGATAATACCATTCGACCCTGAGTTGTTCATCGATTGCATCTGTGAAAATGAGTTTGCTCAACTCTCATCTAAGACCCGCGCCATGATTATGGCCAATGTCGACCGCTCTGATCCAGATTGGAGACATTCCGTGGTTCGCATCTTTTCCAATAACAATGCTATAGCAGGTGTTTTAACTCAGGAAGGAAAACCTATAACCTTCATTTCGAAAACGTTAAATAAAACGGAACAAAACTAAGCTACCAATGAAAAAGAATTATACGCCATAGTATGGTCTTTAAAAAATTTAAGAAATTATCTTTACTAAGTTTCTAACCTTGAGATCCATACGGATCACCAACCACTTACCTTTGCAGTATCAGTATGAAACCCAAACGCCAAAATGAAACGATGGCATGCATTTATTGAGGAGTTTGCTCCCAAAATTATATACAAACCAGGGACTAGAAATGTAGTTGCAGATGCCTTGTCTAGGCAATATTTAAATCATATTTCTGACGAAGACTCTTCTAGTACAGCTACACAACACTCTGCCGAGAGTAGCGATAATATAGAAATTAAAGAAACTACCAAACCTCTTAACCAATTTAAGCAACAAATACTTTTAAGTCAAGGATTATTTACTGCACATGAACAAATAATTAATTTTTCCAGAACAAGACATTTAATCGAATATGATACTCCAGAAAATTTAATAATCATTTTAAAACAATTCTTACAACCGGGAACTGTTGCAATCCATTGCACACCGGAAGATCTTTATAATATTAAACAAAAGTTGAAAGAGACCTTTAACAATAATTTCCTTTATACAAAGAATTTCCCCATAGATATAACAAATGAAGAGGATCAACAAATTATTATACAGCAAACACACGCTAGAGCACATCGTAGTTATCAAGAAAATTTAAAACAAACAAATTTATACCTCATATTATTGGCCACGAATGATGAAACAATTTAAAGAATTTGTTAGAAATTGTGAAATATGTAACCGTAATAAATACGAAAGACATCCTTTTAAAGCTCCAATTGCTAAGAAAGAGGGGGAGCAATTACACTTAGATATTTTCTTTGCCCAAAAATTGAAATTCTTAACTTGCATTGATTCATATTCAAAGTTCCTAGTAGTTAAATTAATAGATGATAGGACAAAATTAGATGAAAAAGTATTAGAACTTTTACAAAGTTTCCCAGAAGCTAAGAAACTATGTGTCGATTCAGAACATTAATGCAGACTTAAAATAGAAATGTTTTTTTTTGTGATCCAAAACACAGTACTTCCAACGGACAAGTAGAAAGAGTTCATTCTACAATAATAGAAATAGCCAGATGTATGAAAGACGAATATTATTTAATAAATGATTTAGAAGCAATTTTTAGAGCAGTACAACAGTATAATAAAACTATTCATTCAGTAACAAACAAAAAACCATTTGAAGTCTTATTTAATAAATTAGAGTATGAAGACTTACAACCAAAACTATTATTAGCTCAAGAAAGAATGTTAAAAAGAAATAACCCCAATGTAAAGGTAAAAACCTATAAGGTAAATGAAATAATTTATGAAAAAATCATAGGAGCTAGAAATAAACTTCAGCCAAAATATAGAAAGCCAAAAGTCAAAGAAGACTTAGGGAATAGGGTTAGGATATATTCCAAAGACAGAATAATACTCAAAGATAATATTAAAACTTAAACCTTTTATTTCAGAAAATGAATCCCTTAATAATTGTATTAATGACAATCACAATCGCATCATCAGAAATTATTGACTACACTAGAGACGACTATATTTATGGAGATATTTTCCATGTGACAAATCTAACCTATTACAAAACTATTTTCGAGACTAATCGAAATATATTAAACACAGAATCAGAATTCAAAACGATACATACAAGTAACTCCTCTATTTATATTAAAATGAATCAAGACGTAGACATTGACCTTATAGAAATGTTATTAAGCCAGTTGGAAATAAAAACTATTAGACAAGGACGAGGGATAAACGAACTAGGTACTTTATGGAAGTGGATTGCTGGAACACCAGACCACGATGACCATTTATTTGTTACAAACAAACTTTCTGAACTAGTTGACAATAATAATAAACAATTCATGATAAATTCTGACATATTTAAAACTATAGATTATTTAAAGAAAACAATTTCTTTAACCCAAAACGATTCCAAATCAAGAATTGCTTAGCAAATAAACAAATTAATAATAACTGACCTACAAAATACTATTCAATCAATTACATTAGCTAAAGCTGGAATATTAAATACCGGCATTTTAAACTTAAAAGACATTCAACAAATTATAAATCATGAAAATGAAAGCATGACATTGACCGACCTTATGGACGGTATATATATAAACGGTGATTTTTTAAGAGCTTGGTTTTTGAAAATTCAAAAAAACACAGAAACTTGTAAAAAGTGAATGAAATTTTTATTTGGATCGATAAATCAATTTCTGCCATTTACTTTTTAAAAATAATTTCACTTAAATGTTGCCCGCGGCTACGCTTCAGGTGGTCCATTCTGAAGGTCCAATTTTGGCAAACTTTTTCACACATTTCGGCCTGAATCTCACCAATGACGCGTTCAATGTTGGCTTCCAAGGCAGCAATCGTGTTTGGCTTGTCCCCATAGACAATAGATTTAACATAGCCCCACAAAAAATAGTCCAACGGGGTCAAATCACATGATCTTGGTGGCCAATTGACTGCGCCAAAACGTGAGATCAACTGCTCACCAAATTCGCCTCTCAATTGATGCATGGTTTCGCGTGCAGTGTGGCATGTGGTACCGTCCTGTTGGAACCACATGTCGACCGAGTTCAATTCTTGCATTTTCGGCAAAAAAAAATTTGTTATCATCGAACGGTACCTTTCTCCATTGACCGTAACCCTGCGGCCTTCATCGTCCTTGAAGAAGTACGGCCCAATGATGCCGCCTGCCCATAAACCGCACCAAACAGTGCATTTTTCGGGATGCATTGGTAGCTGCTGAATTGCCTCTGGCTGCTCTTCACTCCAAATACGGCAATTCTGCTTATTCACGTATCCATTTAGCCAAAAATGAGCCTCGTCGCTGAAACGGACGTAGCTTGCGAAACACATTTTTCACAGAGCACGAATTTTGATAATAAATTTCAATAATTTGCAAACGTTGTTCAGGCGTAAGTCTATTCATGATGAAATGGCAAACAATACTGAATCGAAATGTCAAATGTTCGTGGAATTTGTCATGTGTGATCTGTCAAAAATATAAACGTCAAAAACCAAGTAGCAAAAAAATCACCCTTTATATATAAAATATCCAATAATAAAAAAGAATTGTGAATTATACGAGACAAGAGCTGTAAGTCAAAAAGACGGTAAATTAAAAATAGAGAAAGAAAGAATTAAATGTAATAATACATATTCAAATGCTGAAAATTGTAAAGTAGAATTAAGAAACACTTTCTGTAAATTATCCATGAAACAATCTTGCTTATCTAAAATTTTGAATAAAGAACATGGAGAATGTATTAAAATAAAAGAGAAGAATAAAAATATAGATGTAATTAAAGATGGTGCTATTTTGTTATCTGTTAACCATACAGTGGATAATAACCCTATAGAAGGAGTTTATTTAATAATTTTTGAAAATGAAACTGTAATAGATAACGTCACTTATGAAAATTCATCTTATAAAATATGGAATTATATTAGAACAACACATGTTAATAATTATATAATTACAAAATTTATGGAATCAAATAATGAAGATCTGAAATTCAAAAATATAAATTTAATGTCTAGAATTGCAAAGCATATTGAAAATCATTCAATTTCTATTGTCCTCTTATTGGTAATAACTATCTTAACATATGTAATACTCTCTAAGTATATTAAAATATTATATATTAAGAAACAAAATCAAAAACGACGCCGAGATGATATCATGTTCGACAATATCAACAAAAAAGTTATATTCCTCACAAAACATTTGGAAGAAGATTCGGGACGCATCATTTAAGAAAGAGGGGAGTTATAATCACACATCCCAATATAAAGTCACACCAAAAAGTGCTGACATTACATTTTACTCAAGAATCAAAATCATCATTGGTCATGATGATAATATAGCGAATTACATTTCTTCCGTTCATCAAAAGACCCATCCATCGATTTCCCATCGATCACAAACAACTTCACTACATGATATCAAATTACAAACATTTAATAAACACATCGTCGACTCATGATTATCTGCGTTGACGATCGCTACATCCAGAAGGATGATTTAGATTTAAGATGATATTATAAAATCAGTTTTTAAGCTTGCACCGAACCGATCGGAACAATTTTGTTCTCTATCAAAAATAAAATTAACCTTTTTTAAAACTTATAAAGAAAAAGGAAAATAATAATTTACATACAAGTATACGAGAACGAACCGGAAAGACTTCTCCTCTTTTGCCATTGAATTGTGTGCAACAGATACACACATTTACTGGCGGGACCGCGCACAGTGGAACGTTTAGTACAAAATTCCGGACATTGGGTGATTTATTATTTTTATTATTCGAAATATTTTTTGTTTGATATGCATAGAAAATTATCGCCTCGTTTACATATAAAACTGTTTTTTTATGTACACTCTTTAATTTTCAAATAATAGAGACTCAAAGATGCAGTATTCTTAAAACCAAAAAAAAAAATAATTTTAACGCATTTTTGTAATTTGTTTTTCGCAGACCCTTTTTATGTTTTATTTTCGAAATAAATTTTGTAGGTATGAAATTGGTTCATTTAAGCTTATCAATTAAAAAAATCTTTAAAAGAAAGTTGTTTTAACTCTAAAAAAAACTCTTTTTGTGAGTATTTTTAAAAAATCCTAATTTCATGTTTGAAGATGTTTTTAAAAAAATACTCGAAAATGCTCGGACTTTGGGTAGTCTTAAATGAATGTTGAACTTATTTGGAGTCATATCTTAAGAAAATTGGATCCGACCGCGTCCGACCCCGCTCCCTGGAGGGTTTTTAAAAATTTCCCTCAGAGCTGAGAAAGCTTAAATAAAATAAGTTTGTTATAAATATTAACAATAACTGACATAAAGAAATCTAAATGTTTAAACAGTGACATATATTAAAGACAGAGGGAGGGGAGGGGGAGATTCTCCTTTTTCAATTAAATCTTATTTGCTCTCGTTAAAGAGATTTTTTCTTTACGGCATCATTATTTGTTATAGACTAAAATGGCAAAACAAAGTATGGCTCTCATGCTAACGGAAACTTAAAAAAACGGAAAAAAAGTAATCATATGACATTTTTGTTTAATTACGATCCTCTAGTGCACAAATAACTTTGAAGCCTTCTACAAGTGAAAATGGTTGTGTTAACTTATGAAGATTTTTTCAACGTTTTGAATGCTAACGGGCGTGATTTAAATGACTATAAGTACTTAATTAAATATTGTTATCCAAACAGCGACACTAAATTCACCGGGAAAAAATTGGACATATTTGAATTTTTTCGCAAGTTTTGTTTGAAGCTGAAAAATAGATTTGTAGAATGTAGTTACAATAAGATGGAAATTTTAAAACGGTATAAAACTTGGCTTGAAACGGAATTCAATACATTAACTTTTATAAAAGAACCACCCTCATTAACCCCTGACAATAAGAGTGAACAGTTTGAAAACTTCAATGAGCGACAAAAAAGACGTAAAACCCAAGCTGTACGTCAAAGTACAGGTAGCACTGCGCTTCTATTTGTCGCAAAAATGACGCTTAAAGGTGAAGGTAAACTCGAAGCTTCAAAAGTGATAGATTTCTTAATAAAATACCGTGAAAAAGCAAAAGACATTTATAAATTTTTGGTTGACGAAAACAAACAATAAGTTTTTATGATTTCAAATGAAAAAGCCTTAGCTCTATATTCAACGTTAGGTCTGAGCAAAGCCCAGTATAGAGAGATAAAAAAATTAGTAATGGAACATGGGGTTGATTTATTTCCTTCATATTTCCAGCTTCAAAAAACTAAAAAAGAATATTTGCCTCCAAAGCCAAGCATTTTTATTGACGAAACAAGTGCTTTAATAGATCTCCAGGCTTTATTATTAATAAAGTATGAATCTATAATTTTTCAAGTACAAAATAGTGAAAACCGTTTCAAAATCCATCCATTATTTCAAAAGTTACAGCCCGATGACCACTTTTTCATGTTTTCGTTCCACTGTGCGGCGTAGCTAGCTTGAATATGAAAAAATAAAATTCATATCAAGTTCAGACTACATAGCATGCGGTTTGTGCTACGGTGAATTAAAGTAGATTTGGAGCATTTATTAAAAAAAAAACACACACACACACACAAGCAATTAAAGCAAACAGGTGAAGGTTTTATGAGAAAGAAAAAAGTGAAGGATTAAAAGCGAAGATCAGCGAAAGATTAATCAAAACCAAAAAATAATAAGAGAAGGTAAACAATAAAATTGTGCTTTTGGGTGCTTTTTTTCAATTTTATATTTTGTTTTTGTTGTAGTGTTGTGCGGTGAAGGGATTGAGTCTGTGATGGATTCGACAATGAGTCACATAAGCGTTTAAGTTTTCTTTAGCTTCTCGAAAGAACTATTTTTTTCTACTTTTTGTGTTGTGTGATGGCTTGTGGAAGGGTGAAGGGGTGACGGAGGCATTGGACAATATGCCCGAAGAAAGTATATGTCAACATAGTTTTGTTTCTTCTTTAATTTAATTGTGGATTGGGTGCTTAAATTCTGTAAGCATACGAAAGAGCGAAGGAGGTATTCGATATTGAAAAATACGAATGACCTACATATGTATATATCCGCAATGTCAAAGTAGATATCTGAATGGTGTCGAAAGAATCAGATTATTTTTGTTATGTGTGAAAGATTATGAAGGAGTGCAGGGGGAATGGTTTTGTGACGAGAAAATTTAGTGACGGAGGTATTCAGCATAAATGTGTTAGGAGTCAGGATTCCAAGGAGGATTGCTGCCACACATGGTAAATGGCATTGGCACGCTTGTCGTTGCACGGCTCAGCTCGTCCCGTGCATGGGCGTATTAACCCTAGGGCTAAAAGGGCTACAGCCCGGGGCGGCAAGGCTTGCGCCGCCCCTCACAATTGGGCCATTTATAATATTTTTTTGAAGCGATAAAAACTTTCAAAACATACAAGCAAAAGGGCGCAAGCCGCCCCTAGCAATTGGCCGATTTATAATATTTTTTTGAAGCAATTAAACTTTCAAAGTATACAAGCAAAAGGGCGCAAGCCGCCCCTAGAAATTGGCCAATTTATAATATTTTTTTGAAGTGATTGAACTTTCAAAACATAAAAGCAAAAGGGCGCAAGCCTTTTGATTTGCATGTTTAGTGCAAGGCAGAATGTGCACCTTCTAACAATGTTGCAGCTATTTCACATGAAACCAATGCAAGGGCTACTTTATTTTGCGATCTGAAATTAGGACCGTTTTCCAGTGCCCCCAGGAGCATCACGTAAATTCCACCAAATTCCACGTAAATTCCACCACAGCTTTCATCAAAGTATCGTATACGCAATTCTTTTTTGCAATTGATTTATATATATGTATATAGATTTAATCATTCCAAAACAAAAGAAATTACACATGACAAAAAAGGTTCTATTGAGCGTCGCCGACCCATCGCGGGAAAAACCCAAAAAAATGATTTTTTATTACAGGTCATAATCTGTCCCTCTATTTTTCCTCTCAGCTCACGTAGAATATTTTGAAAAGTTGTTTAATGATTTTCAATGCCAAAGCAAAGAAAGGGTTGTTTTCTCTTTCACACCGCAGGCATTAAACGCTCAATGATATGTGTATTACAAAAACACATCGACAAACCGGCCGACACCAAAAATCAAAACATTTTGATTTTGCTCGCACTGAGACTCCATGAGAAATCGGTGCACACACCAGCTCACACATATGTATACGTCAGATTACAATACACCGTCACTGGCGCGTGCGCATCTGTGGTGCTAATGGGCGGCTTAAGAATGGTTGCTTTTGAAACAAAGGGTGATACGTTGACAAAGCGATTAATTGAAAACACAGGATGTAGATATTAATGTCATTTTCAATTAGATCATATGTTATGTTCTAGACAAGGTGAATGAAAACGTTCCATTGGCCGTCTGAAATTGGTTCCGTACACACATTTGGCTTAGACGAGTTTTTCTGTTCCAAAATTTATCCGAATAATATCTTAGTTATTGTCATATGTCATATCGCTCCTTAAAAAGTTTACCTCAAAAAATCGTTTTTAAGCAGTATGAAAAAAGGAGAATAATTCGACTCCTACGTTTCAATAGAAATTTTATATAATACTTACAAATTATTTTTTTTTTTTGGACACCCTGTTCCTCGTTTAAAAAAGATCTTCTTTTCTTGTAGTTTTTTCACATATCTTTTTTGGCTGACATCTACATATTTATCGTGTAGAGTGACGTAACGGTATCCTCAAATTATAAATTCTGCTTTTACATAAAGTGCAAAGAGTGTTTTGGTATTGGTATTTAATATAAACGTAAAATCTTTTTACCGTAAGTTACTAAAGCGTGTTAAGAAACTGTAGTTGTCAGCAAAGGAATTTCTGATCACTCTGATTTATAGGTTGTGCAAGCTAGAAGCGTTTTCTATTATTTTTTTTACAAAATCTTTAATTTGTTTTCCATCGTGTTGTCCCAAACAAATCATATATGTATGTACATATGTGTTGTGTAATTGATTCTTTTAGTTAAAAAAAATTGATTTTGAACTTACATTATATTCTGTTTCTGTGGCAACAAGGAAAAACGCCATAAGTCAGTTTTTGCTACTTTTCCGGAGAGTAATTTGAATGTTTAGTTTGCAATACAAATCAGGTCCAAGAATTGTCTTTCTTTTGTCTGTAATTCCTTAACCGTTTCAGATAAAAATATGACAGACGGAATGGCTGATTGCACATCGGATGGTATCAAAAACTCATTTTCGACATGGGTCTACTTATGCTGTTTTTCCTTGTTGCCACAGATATATGTTATATGTATGTACACTATTTAGAAGAAACATTAGCTGAAAATGTTTGTCTTTTTTAAAGCGGTTCTGTACTATTTTTCCTTGTGAATTATTTGTGTGTGTTAAAATAAATCTAGCTTATCTTAGGCTTTAAGAGTGTGTAAAATTATCATAAATGTTTTGTTTTGTTTGAAGTGTTACAAATTTTATTTTTCAACACAGATTGTGGTTTATGATCTGTTGATTTACTTAAATAATGGATCCAATTAAAAAAAAAACTGAGCGGCAGCGCTTACAGAAAGAGAGCCTCAGAAAAAAAAATAAGGAAGAAAACCTTGTAAAACAGACCCATAAAATTGAAAATTTTTTTAATAAAAGTTCCTGTCATGTTGAGATCTCGGTAAGTACTTTATTGTAGCTATATTATTTATTTGTTTATTTAAGCTTAATTCAAGTATGTTGCTTAAAATTCTTAAAACTAGATTAATAATAATAGTAATAATAGATTTGGGTGGAAAGTTGGGTCGGGAAAACTTCTAAGAATTCTTGTAAGTGGTTCATATTGGCCGTACTCGGTTCGGTGGAGGGGTATCCAGAAGAGTCGAGACGCGATTGATTTGTGTTCTGCTTTATTTTGCGAAGCAAGTCTATGCAGACGATACCTTCAGATAATAACTCGTGTAAAAATAGAAGGTCAGCATTATCTCGACGTACTATTAAGGTCTGTAAATTTATCAGTTTAAGACGGTTTTAATTGGGTCGTCCCATCCGAGGCCGCGCAAAGAAAATCTTATAAATCTGAATGGCTTCAATGCACTGGATGTGGGCATGATAATAAGGTTACCAGGCGGGAGAGTCATATTCAAGCAGAGGACGTACAAAAGAAACTTATAAGGATTTTGTGACGTAGGGATTTGAGAATTCCTTGGACCAACGCTTTACGAATCCTAGAGTTGAGTTAGTCCTGTTAATAATAGAATCATAATGAGCTTGAAAATTTAGCTAATTGTCACAAATAAGGGGGCGTTTTCGAGAATAAGTAATGACTTGACACTTACTGACGTTAAGTTGGAGAAAATTATGACGGCACCAGGTAAGGAAATTATTTAGGTCGGTTTGTAGTAGCTGGGCATCTGCTGAGCAAGTTATATGTTTAGAAAACTGGACAGTCCAGTCCTATTCACATATGTGATGTGATCCAGTCTGGACCCAAGATAAAACGGAGATGGGAATCCATAATGATTTCAATTTGAAAATAATTAAGAAATAGATAGTTGGAATAGAGCTGTGAGTGGTTGAGCAAGTTTAGAAATGCCTTTTTTAAGAACAATAGGAGGAATGCCGTCAGGACCCGATAAAAAATCGTCCTTAAGCAGGCGAATCTTGTTAATCACTGATAATTAACATACATATATAAATCGAAGTCAAAGAGGTCTTGGCACAACCATTTATATAACTAGAAAAAAACAAAGCCTACTTCAGAGTTATTAGAAGAAAATTTTGTTATCTTATTCGTCTGAAAACTTGAAAACAAAATTTTGATTGACCCATTTCAATGATAGCTTTAACTGCAGTCTTAGCTTTCTAGAGTTTATCAAAAAATACCACAATTTTGTAATAAACGATTGCTTTTATTATACTTCCAGACCGTTGAAGCTACAAATTCATTTCCAGATACAAATTCAAATCAAGATTCAAATTTAATTCAAGATACAAATTTAATTCAAGATACAAATTTAATTCAAGACACAATATCTGATGCTGTGGCTTCCTCAACATTCTCAAAAAATTTAAATGCTACTACTTTACCTTCTCCATCTAAAATCTTCCATGCAGCATCTGTTCCCTCAAATGAATTTCAAACTACAAAATCAACTAATAATACAAATTCAATTCAAGATAAAAATTTTATTCAAGATACAATATCTGATGTTGCGACTTCCTCAAAACCCTCAAGAAATTCAAAAACAGCTACTTTACTTTCTCCTCTTATGACGAGTTCTTTTGAGGTGGACCATTTGATAGATTTTTTCTCAAGAAATGGTTTCAAGCAAAATATTGAAGACGAAGATTTTTCGAAATCAAAGCGAATTTCTGATGGTCAGTATCGCTTTTTAAGCACAAATTTATTTAAAACCGTTCTAATAAATGGTGAACATGTTTCTCGAGTTTACTTAATTTATTCAAAGTCTCTTGGGTCTGTATTTTGTGGACCATGTCGCCTTTTTGATAGCGGAAAAGGTCAGCTTGCTTCGAGTCAAGGCTTTTGCGATTGGAAACATGCAAATGAAAAACTACATAAACTTGGGACACAAAAATTGTGTTCTCAAAATGAAAACTCGTTTCAAAGCCGAAAACAGAATTGATTCCAAGTTATTTGACCAGTTAGAAGATGAAAGAAAATATTGGCGTAATGTGATGCTCAGAGTCGTAGTAGCTGTCAAATCCTTGGCAACCCGTGGTCTTTCTTTTCGTGGCAAGATAGATAAATTTGGATCTATACATAACGGGAATTTCATGATGATCTTAGAAGCAATATCGGAATTTGATCCATTTCTTTCAAAACATATACAAAGTTTTGGTAATCCAGGAAAAGGAAACACATCATATTTGTCTTTTGCCACCTATGAAAAGATTATAAAAATTATGTCAGCTAGAGTCACAAAAATGATTATGGAACAGCTTCAAAGGTCTAAATACTTCTCGTTGAGCGTTGATTCAACTTCTGACATAAGCAATGTAGACCAGCTTTCATTAATTTTAAGGTATGTTCAAGAGAACGCAGAACCCGTTGAACGATTTCTCTGCTTTCTGCCAAATACAGGCCATAAAGCAGAAGACATGTTACAAGCAATTATGGATACTTTTAAGTCATTAAACATTGACATAGAAAATTGCAGAGGTCAATCTTATGATAATGCAAGTAACATGTCAGGGCAATATAACGGCTTACAAGCAAAAATTAAAGAAAAATGTAAGTATGCAACATACGTACCATGCGCCGCACATTCTTTAAATTTGATCGGATCATCGGCTGCTGATTCTTGCCCAGAAGCTGCAAAATTTTTCGGCTTATTACAAAACATATATGTTTTTTTTACGGCATCAACAGAGCGAGCAAAGCTCATTAATTCATTTTTTAATGGTTCCGAAAATGTTACATTAAAAAATTTGTCACTTACCCGTTGGTCAGCCCGAGACGATGCCTGTACGAGCTTAAACAGAGATTGGGACCAAATAATATCGGCTCTTAATGCCATGAAAAATGATGCCCACCAGAAAGCTTTAGTGAAAACTGAAGCTAGCGGTTTATTGTCCCAATTGAAGTCCCTCGAAACAGCAATATTGTCTCAATTCTGGGGTTCTATACTCCATCAATTCAATATTGTATCCAAAAAAATTCAAGGTGTTGATACAGACGTTGAAACTGTGTCCAGGCTCTACCAGGCACTCATATCGTTTGTGAGAGAAAAACGAGAATGCTTTGATATTTTTGAAGAGATGGGAAAAAGCAAAACCTCTGAAAATTACAAAATGGACCAAAAAAGAATCGTCAAGAGGAAAAAACGACATGATGAGTGTCACGAAGGGGAGGTTCTTTTTTGTGGTCGTGAAAATTTCAAGATAAATACATTCATTCCTATTTGCGACCAATTATTGAGTGCGCTCAAGAGAAGAAATTCATCCTATGAAGAAATAACAAATGGTTTTATTTTTTTATTTAAACTTGATGACAAGAGTGAAGAAGAAATTCGAAAAAATGCAACCACTCTTCAGAAATTATACCCGGTTGATCTTGGGGAAGATTTTCAAGAAGAGTGTGCCTTGCTTAAACATTTTCTGAAGCAAAACAACACTGAAAATATGAGTTTAAGGCAGCTTAACCTTCATATAAGAGAAAAAGAATTGAAGGAAGCATTTTCATATGTTGAGGTTGCTTTAAGAATATACCTGTGCACTGCAGTGACAAATTGTAGTGCAGAAAGATCGTTTTCCGTATTGAAACGAATAAAAACCTATTTAAGGTCTCGCATTAGCGAAGAACGCCTTAATAGTTTAGCATTATTAAATATAGAAGCTGAACTTACACAAAATTTAGATAACGAATCTATTGTCAATGAATTTTCTAATCAATATACACACCGAAAAAAAATTTAAAAACATCAAATATTATGCATTTTTTGATTTTTTATTAGGTACATTATTTTCACTGTTCTAAAGGGCGGCAAAATTTATCAGCCCGGGGCGCCAAATTCCTAAATACGCCTCTGGTCCCGTGGGGTGGTTCTTGCCATTCCAATTATTTATTATCAATTATCGTGCCTAAGGTTTGCTAGATGAAAAACGACACAAATCCAAGAACTCTGCTGATATCTAAGAAAATGAAAGTTTGGTGCTTCGAACTTAATAAAAAAAAAATTAAATGTACATACAAAAATGCGCATTAAAAAAAAAACTAACCTAACTAAACTAAACTTAATAATTTGGCGTTTTCCTACGAAATTCATAGGGATATATGTATTTAATATCTTTGAAGCAAAAAGAAAAAGTTCGGCCTTGATATAACCAAGATGATTTTTTTTTATATATAAAGCAAATCTTCCTTCTAGCGGAATCTAAATTTACACATATATTTAATTATATATATATATATATGCATATTTCTTCTTTTTTTTCTGAATTACCTCAAAAAAACAAATTAAGTAATTTTCTTCCAAAAGAATAGAAAAATTGGAAACGTATTCCAAACCAACAAAAAAAATCAAATTTTAAATTCCTTTTTGAATATTAAAAATTTCAATGGCCGTTAAAAAAAAAACTTTTCTCCAAGACACTTCGCTTTCAGTTGATATCAAACGAAACAATGACCATAAGATCCCTTAAGAAGACAAGGAGTTAGTCTTTAACTATTACATAAGTAAATAGTTACCACTATACTCAAGTGAGACAACTATTATTAAATATAAACACCCCCTCATCTACGACCAGGAAACTGCACACACACTATACACTTATAATCCAGACTTACCTACCTATTTCAGTCTTAATACTCTTCTACTAACCTTATCTCCACTTTTTCTAATATTATTTATCCTATCCTAATCTAAGTATATATATAAAAACCAATGCCACTTTTCGTTGTAATTTTATAACTCAAGAACGGGCTCACCTATCCAAACCAAATTTTTAGGCTTTGTTCGGACTATTTAGTAGATGGTTTATGTGAAGTTTGCACAAAATCGGTCGAGCGGTTCTTCATTTATCACATTTTTTGTAACAACTGAATTCAATAAATGTCGGATCATTTTGTTAGTGGGGATTTTGCTGTCAAATTGAAACTTTTTTCATATAGGGATTGTGCTGTCAAATTGAAACTTTTTTTTTAGTGCATTCATACAAACGGCGAGTCTTTGAATTGTTCAAATGTACTATGTATATGTGTGCGTGTACTTTTCTCAGTTTTTGAGCGATACTGATACACCACTATTAATGTAGTAATTTGTTTTTAATTTTATTTATTCTTTTTTATAATATGAAGGAATAATGCCACGAGCCGGGCGAGCAAATATAGGTCGGCGAACGCGTAATGCAAATGGTGTGGCATTAATAAGACGATCACAAACTGCAAATGAACGCTCACAAGCTAATGCATCGCAGCAGCGTGAACGTAATGCACGAAATAGATCTGTTGACTCTGTACCTGTACTGAATCTTGCACGACGATCACGAATACGTCGTGCTCTTTTGGCTGAAATGATGCGTGCTGCTTTTAATTACAACAGTCAAATTGATTATAGTATGTACGGATACATTGGAATGATGGACGCAATATTGTTGTGCTATTTTATTGCTATTTGTTATGCTATTAGAATAAAATAGCACAACATAAAAATTTGGTGTCAGATGTGGGGTTCGCCTGAAAAGTGTTTGTGTCAAGTGAAACAAAAAATTTAAAAAAAATCCAAAAGAAACTCAAGTGACGCATTAAATAAATAAGAACAAGTGAAAAATACAAAACTGTACCAAAAAAAAAAGACAATTAACCAACCCAAGGGGTTGCAACGAAAATAAAAGACAATCAAGTCATCTCTAATCTACAACATCTTTAACATTTCTCATCTTTAATCTACAACATACATCTCCAACATATTCATCTTTAGCCAACCATCATCTCAACTTTAATTATTTAATTCATAAAATAAAAAGAGGCAAGAATTTAAAAATAAAATATATTAGATACATATTGATTTTTACCAAATATTATTACCTACTTTTACTATTATTATTATTATCATATTTATCATTACCTTCTATTAGCCTAATTTTTTTTTTGAGATTGAATTAAAATATTGATAAATTAATATGAATAAATATGGATACATTTTTATTTTAATTATAATATTATCAATTTATGTCCGATATTGTTTTTGTAATATTATCAGTTTATGTCCGAAAATAAGAGTGTCGAAACATCCGACTCAGAAGATTCTGAAACTGGTACTACCGAGGGTTCCTCTTCCTCTGACAATTCCATTGTAGAAACTGAATCCAAAATGGCCCCAAAATTATATAGATCTTTTGCTCCTAAATTGATTCCCGAATTTGATGGGAACAGGGCACATCTACATAAATTTTTAAATGCGTGTAATCTAATAGCAGAAGACAACCCCACATCTGACACCAAATTTTTATGTTGTGCTATTTTATTCGAGAAGCACGATCCTCGAAAGGGGTCTTACCTTTTTAGTGTTATAGTCTTATGTGCCACATAAACTAGACGAAACTTGTATATGTATTTTCTATTTGTATTTTTAATTTATTGTTTATCTTTTACATTATGTGTTTACTTATTATCTATTTTCCAAATATACTCGTATTTATATAATATACTTCTTTTTTTTTTAAGGAATTACTTGGAGTTTTTTTCTTTGTTCGTAAGATATGAAAAAAAAATAGAAAATAAAGATTTAGTATGCGATTATGCGACCTTATCGACGACAGTCCGAAAACAACAGTGTCCGATGTCTGCCTCGCTACCCGACTCGAAACCGGAAAAAATATGCAACATGAGCACAAGTGTGCCTGGTCACAGTTGCGATTGGGTTTTTGAGATCAATGCATGTTTTATATGTTGAAAAGTGAGGGAGTGCATTGATCGTTGGATAATGAAAATGATGATATGGGAATTTGAAGTGGTTTGTAGTTGGGCAATTAAAGTAAATGATGAATATGGAATATTGGTCAATCAAAAGGAAATGATGACTGTGGGAATTTGAAGTTGCAATGGGTTGAAGTAAGTATGGGTTTAGTTGGATGGAATGATAAGGGGAAATGATAAGAGAAAGTTGTAAGGTACGTACTTTACAACAATATGTCCACATTGTGATGCGGCTAACTTTCCAGGTGAAACGCCCGGAATGTGTTGTGTTAATGGCAAAGTGAGATTGCCAGCATTAGAAACTCCACCCGAACCATTGTATTCATATATTTTTGGGACATCTCAAACGTCAAATCACTTTTTGAGTCATATTCAACAATACTGTTTTGAAATTAAAATTATTAATATTTTTGTAATTCATTTAATTACTTAATATGTTTCATTCAACTTACTTTATTTAAAAATAATTAAGAAGTTGTTTAATTAACTTCATTCAATAATTATGTAAACGAAAACTTTTAATCATCACTGTATCTGCGGATTATAACCTTGAGTACTTTCTATTAGTTGTTCACATAATCCAAGATCATCTCACGTTGATGTACGGTAAATTAAATTTTGTTAAGTTTATTGGAAAACCGCAGTTACAATGGTGAGTGAGAGTTGGAGTATTTTTGGTAATAAGCTGTATAGAAATTCTTTTCTCGTCCACTTGGATTTTGGACTCTTGACTGTGCACATCACAGCTTTGTATAAGTATATTTTTTTTTATTATTAAAGAATTTTATAACGTGTTGAATTTGCCTTCTTAGTGGTTAATTTATTCTCCACTTAATTTTAATCATCGTTGGTTTTCTTCAGTTTCTGGGCTTTCTTTTCGACGCATCGCTTTTAACCCATATCGTGGAGTAGTTTTCGTTTGCCATTTATGAAATTAATTGAGAAATTAATTATTTAATATAAACTGCGGTTTTTTTAATTTTTTTTTTTTTTTTGGCATTCATTTCTCGAGCGTTATAAATCAAATACAATTCGGCATTTCAAATGACTTCTTTTGGTGCTACTAAAATTATTAGAGATAATTTTATGCCGACGTTTAAGGTGAATACTTCAATAGGATTGTCCCATGTTTATATCAATCTGAATCATAAAGTATTCGATTGTTTTAAAAATTCTCATCCAACATCTACCTAAAATTGAGTACATGTTACAGATTCAGGGCCAGATTTATCATCAAGCTGGTTGGTTATTGCCATACCCCGACGCTGATCATCAATTTTTGCAAATTTATTTTATTGGTGATGAAAATCGTGAATTGGATCAACGTTGTGCAATTGTTTCGAATACAAGACGAGAAATTATTTATGAGCTACAAAGGTTTTTCCATCAACATAACGCATTAGTTCAATTGTTCAAAATTGGTCTCGATCGTATGCCATCTGATAATCACAAAATCGTAATAAGGGCTGATAGAACACCTTTTGGAGAGCATGCAAGGCGATTCAATGCACCGACAATTGATGAGGTTGCAATTGTAATTCTTGGTGATCAGTTTCAATCCCGTGATATTGTACTTCATCGCAGAAATGAGCAATTGCAACTTGTTTCGGAACTTCATCGTAGTTACGATGCATTACAATACCCAATATTGCATTGAAAAGGTGACTATGGCTACCATATCAATATAACAATGATTGATCCACGAACAGGTAAATAATAATTGACCTATTTTCAGTGTGTTGACATTTCATTTTGACAGTCAAATTTTGCACATATTTTCAGGTCTACATGTACAGAAAAAAGTTAGTGCCATGAATTTTAATTCGTATCGATTGATGGTTCGTCCACAAGAAGAAAATTATATCTTGAGATGTGGTAAACTATATCATCAGTACATCGTCGATATGTATGCCAAAATAGAAACTGAACGTCTTAATTAAGGACAGTCGACAACTGATTGTCATGACTTTACAGCACGTGTTTCGGCAAAAATTGAAAGCACTTATGGATTTAATTGTGAAATTATGTGTATTTGGAGAGGTGCGTTGCCATATGTACTCCATCGAATGGCAAAAAAGGGGATTGCCGCACGCACATATATTAATTTGGCTGGTACATAAAATAACTCCGGATCAAATCGATAACGTTATATCAGCTGAAATTCCTCATCAAACTGTTGATCCTGAGTTATTTCACATTGTCGTTAAAAACATGATACATGGTCCGTGCGGTGAACTAAATATGAATTCGCAATGAATGATTGATGGAAAGTGTTCGAAACGATACCCAAGACAATTGACTTTAGACACAATAACGGGCAATGATGGATATCCGTTGTATCGACGTAGATCACCTAATGATAATGGCAAAACGGCAACCATTAGATTGCGTAACCAGGACGTTGAAGTTGATAATCGTTGGGTGGTTCCGCATTGTCCATTATTATCGAAAATATTCAATGCTCATATAAATGTGGAGTATTGTAATTCAGTAAAATCAATTAAATATATTTGCAAGTATGTAAATAAAGGGAGCGATATGGCTGTTTTCGGCGTTGCTGGTGATAATAGAAATGATGAAATTACTCAGTATCAAATGGGGCGCTATATTAGTAGTTATGAAGCTGTCTGGAGGATTATGTCGTTCCCAATACACGAAAGACATCCTGTGGTTGTTCACTTGGCTGTGCATCTTGAGAATGGATAACGCGTTTATTTTAATGAAGCAAATGTATTGGAAAGAGTAGCGCAACCACCTGCGACTACGTTGACCGCTTTTTTCAAATTATGCGAAACTGATACATTTGCGATAAATTTGTTATATTCTGAAGTGCCTCAGTATTACCTCAGGACTCCATCTCCTGAAACGTTCCATATCAATGCTTATATGTTTGTTCAGGTGACGAATAATACCATTCATATCCCTATCAGCTTTTCTAGACCCATGGATTATGAAACTTTTCTAAATAAATCTTCTAATCTATTTGATGTTAACAAAAATACCATTACTATCTCAGCCACTGCCAATGATAAAAATTCAGAAGAGTCAAGATTTACTGATTTTGAAATTATCTCACAAGAGTCCTGTTCTGGAATCTGTAAAAAGCCAAAGACTGCCTACCTGTTGGAGCAGCTAGGAGTGAAACTCTAGTTAACTCTACCACTCCTGGCATCGACAGGTCTTTTGACAAGCATCCATATAGAAGAAATTATCATTTACGGAGTCGTAGACATCTTTCTTGTTATGAAAAGTTGGAACATGTTAAGAACAGCTTCTTTGCAAGGAGCAATAATAATACTAATGTGTCATGTTGTGACTTGAACTTAAAGGTCTGGTTCAGATATAACTTAACTAAACTCAGTGGAGCTAGGAACAAAAGAGCCATTGACTACAAACCATTTGAACAAAAAGCTGGACAGGAATTAGTTTCTGCCAACACTTGTAAAGATGTGGAATTAAAACACTTCAAACACAAGTGGTCCTCTCTATGTAACTCCTGGGCTGGAATCTCTTTCGATGGAACTAAGCTTTGCTCATACAATATTGGATGCTTAGAAGGTTCTTACTTGAAAGGGGATAAATGTTTAGAAAATGAGGATGAGGGAAGATCTGGCATTTGTAGCATGGGAGATTTCAAGTTCTCCAACAAACTAGTGCCTCATCATCCCTCTGTCATTAAGACAATTGGTGACGACTTGTGCTACATAGGAGAACAAAAAGTAAAAGAATGTAGAGACTCTCTAGAGGAGATTATAACAGTCTCTTTAGTCGGCCTCAATGGGATAGAGTACATAATCACAGAGCCTCATCATTTTTCTTTCGGATTAGATCCAAAAGAAATTTGGAACTATCATTGCACTGGTTGTGTTAATCCCAGTTGTTACTCTTGTTCGGGGGATGAATCATATAGCAAGAATTTCAAAGAAACAAGGCCATCAAATTGTAATTGCTACCTCATCACCAACCCTAGACATGGGAAAATTGGTTTGGTTTTGGAGGATGTGACCATTCCAGTTAATTACTATGTTTCTGAGCTCATTAATATAACGAGAGAGAACAAGGAAAATGAAACTAAAACTAATCTTATCTGCTTAGACTGCTCTATCAAATGTTTTGGAAATAAAATCCAATTAAGATCCATTGATTTTAAGGTAGACCATGTTAAAGTCTGCTCTAGAGGAAATTGCATTACAGAGGTTTATAGTGACATTATCTTAGTTCCATATGGTCTGCTATTACTCAACAAAGTTTTATTAGTGTCAATGTTTGATAATGGGAGATTGAGATTCAATTTTACTACCAGCTGTGAATTTAAAGATGTTTGTGATCTACTTGACTGTTCCTTGTGCTTAAAGAAGTTGCTAAATCCTAGCTGCTACTCATATGTTGACAAACTTGTGGTTCTAATAACACTAGCTTGTTCTCTACTAATCTTAACTATCCTTTATAGAGTCATTAAACTCAGTCTAGTGTTAATTAAATTGTTACAGTTGTTAATGAGAGGTTTATTGTCTTTTTTGAGATTGATCCTAAAGTTGAGTTTGTTATGTTGTGGTAAATCTCTAGTAAGAGGAAAGAAAATTTACAGACAGATAGAACATTTAGCAGACAATGAGGAAGTAATAATAGAAATAGAAAAACCAGTAGAAAAGATAGTTAATATTAAATCAGCTTCTACAGGCCCAAGTATGAGAAGCTATTTAATGTCCAAGTCATCGTATAAAATCTTCCTTTTAGCAGTTATCAACTTGTTGTTCATAAGCCAATGTAGTTGCTGCAATGAAGTTACTAATTTGAAAGTACAAGATAGTGATTGCACTATAAAAAACAACAAGCAAGTCTGCACTGTGAACTCTAAAATATTGTTAAGCTTAGGCTCATTAGGCTCTGATACCTGCTTGTCAATCAACTCACAGAATGGTAATCCTTTAGGAACTATTAGGTTATTGTTGTCTTCTATTAAGAGTCGATGTGTTCCGGAGGATTTGTATTGGACATACCAACCAAAGGCTGGCTTCGAGCAGAAATGTTTTTGTTGGCCTAGCTCTAACTGTAAGGAAGAAAATTGCTTCAAATTCCCTAAGAACCAGTATTCCCTAGTGGATGTAGGGTTCTTAAAGGATAGTGTTCTAAGTAAGTCAGCTTGTCAAAAGTTATATAGTGATTTTGGGGGAACCTGCTTAGTTCCATTAGAAGGGTGCTGTTATTATCAAGCAACGATTGATGGTCCACCAAGTAGATGACATTGGATATCAGTAAAAATGATGACGAGAGGAGCGGGAAGTTAATCTTTTGTACAGATGAGGAATCCCTCTATAGGGCATTGATCTCTATAGCTGTACCAACGGACATCCCAGCTGTTTTGTATGCAGAGGTTTCATCATAAGAATAATGATTGTGAAAAATTAATTGGCATTTTGAATTCGTGTAATAAATACAAAACCTTAAGCAAATTAAAACAAATTTGTTAATCCTTTTGAAAGGAAAACCTTCGTCTTTTTAATTTAAGAAATTTAAATTAGTTAAGTTTGTTGGTGGTGTTCGGTTTACGCATTCGTGATAAACTTTATTTGAATGTTCTTAACATACACCGGAAATAATTTTTTTGATTTGACTTCGCAACGGGTTGACTGCGGAGAATACAATCATTTGATTGTCTTCGAAAAAATTTCAAAGACATAAACAAGAAACAGCAGTCGATGGGCATCCAGGCATTTTCCAAACAGATGCAATTGGTAGAATATATACAGTACATCCAAACAATGCGGAGTGTTTTTATTTGCGATTGTTATTAGTTAACGTCAATGGCCCAAAAGCATTTAAAGAATTGAGAACAGTCAACGGTCATTTGTGTTAAACATATCGTGAAGGATGTCAACTCTTGCATTTGTTGGAGGATGATGCACATCAACAAAAAATATTGTTTATCCAAATGTTTTGGATTAAGTTTTAAAATAGCTAGGAATTAATAAAATATTTTTTTGTTTGAATAAATAAATTTGATGTTACAATTAAATTTGTTTATTATTTCACTTTATACGTAGCGAAGCACGTACCGGGCCGTTAGTTACTCAATAAAATCCTATCATCTATCTATAAACTAACAAAACTATCTTTGCCTACTATAATTTCCCTTTTACCAAAATTCCCTTACATGCATTAGTACTGTCTTAGACTCAAACTTAACATAAATTCAATATAGTTCATTAAAGTTCATCCTGTGGATGAACTAAACTGTTATAAAGTTTTCTGCGCATGCGTTAGTAGTAAATTGTCTGCCCCCTTTTCCTTTAGGCGAAAAGAGACAAAGCTACCTTCGATGTTACGAATGGCAGCACTGGCCATTTATGTAAAATACCTATTACTATATGATATATAACTTCCGGATTTTGTAATAAAAATGTAGTAGTTGGAGTCTCGATCGGCACCTTGCCGAGAGAGCAAATGTTTTTGGTGCCGACAGGAGCGAAAATAAGTGTTTTTTTTTATATAATTTTTCCCACATAAAAAATTCGTTGCGTTTTATTTAGTTCGGACCTAAACATTATGGTCCTTCGAGTCGCGATAGTAAAAAAAAAACTGAGTGAAATAGTGAATAGTGAAACAGAAAAAGGATGTTTTCAATACCCAGGAGAAAAAAAAGTGGAATGCATTCCATAGATTCGGGAGAATAAGGTTTGGTTTGGAGGCAAACTGCGCATAAGGATATGCGTAGCCCATAATTATTAATTTCACTATTCTATAATATTCTAGGAAGAAAATGAACTTTTTTTCAGCCTTTTGCGTCGCTGATTTACAACCATCATTCTACAATTCATTTATTTAATGCGTATTTTGTGTTTATTTACTTAAGTAGGTAGGTATCTCTTTTTCTCTTTTGGTTAGTAAATATTCCAGGCGTTATATACAAATCCAATGAATAAATGGTGACTCACACCCACCATCAAACTATTGGCATTTGTTCGTAGGCAAAGGGAAAATACAAAAAATTGTCCCACTAGCCTAACATCAACAAGAGATACATTTCTCTTCATACGGAACAAAAACAACCACCAACCAAGTCAGCAACAGCAACCACCGAAAACCAACGACTGTAGCATGCGCACACAGTCACACAATGATTTGGGTTATTTTAGTTCTTTCGTGTAGGGGAAATACTGGAAAACGAAATGGGCATGCTTGCAGGTCGCAACATGCATGGTTTTGCTTTCAGGATAGTTCATTCGAAAATTAAACGCGAAAGAAGGAAGAATAAAAATTGAAATTCAGTATTGAAAAGAATAATAGTAAAACAAAAAATATATAAATAAATATTATTGACAATTGCGGCAAGTGTGTGTGGGAATACGAGGGAGTAGTCACGTATGCAGGTGCGACATCCCGCTTTAGGACTCGGAAATAATTTTGGAATAAATTAGTGGATATTTTAAACAATTTTTTTGGATAGTATTTAACAAACGAAATTGCAAATACTTTTGCTTTTTTTGTGTTGCATTATTAACGAGAGGACTCGGAAATAATTTTTGTATGTTTGGAATAATTTATTGGAAGCGGAATAATTTATGGATAAGGGAAATTTAGCTGGGAAACTTGGATATAGCGTTCAGCGCGAGCACATAGATGCCTTGGCCCCTAACGCAATCGAAAAGAAAAAAATATATATTTGAAGTTTCTCGGAAGAATAAAATTTGTTTTTTTCTAGGAAGAATAAGCAAGTGGATTTCGTTTCAATCCAGGAAGAATAAACAATAACTATGTAGGTAAGGAGAAGGGAATATATTCTATGGATTCGAAAAAAGAGGGGTTTTTGAATCTATTCGCAAAAATTTCAAAATGGATTTATGATTCTCTTCTTTCTGTACAGGGTTTGAGATTTTTTTTTGATTTTTGAATTTATTCTCGAAAGGGTTTTAAAATTTGTATTTGATTTCAATTATATTTTTCTGAAGATGGTGAGATTTTTCTCTCTCCAAGGGATCGGATGTGTAGGAGGAAAACTTACATTTGAAGTTATTTGGATCAGGGATAAGAGTTTCGATACAAATATGCTTGGTATAGGGTGGCATAGAAAAGCTAAGACATCATAATTACTCAACAATCATTATTCAAAAAAAAAATTACAATTTAATTTTACCTATAAAGCAAACAAGACAAAAAAAAATTAAAGGCCAGGAGACCCCCCAGGAGCAGCCGGTCCCGGAGGAGCCGCCACAGGAGTGTCAATGGGAAGACAAAATATTCATGGCATCCAGGAGAGCTTAGTTTTATGCCGACAATCATGTTAAGCTTAGAAAATGAAGGGATTAGGTCAGGGCCGGTTAGAGGTTTTTAAGATACCTGTTCGCAACCGAATATAATTAGTTACAAATTAGTACAAGAGTACAAATTATCAGAGTTGAATACTTGCAGGAAAGCGGTAGGTATCAACGGGATACCCTTTAAAATTTCGCAAAAAAATCAAAATTAAAATATTACCGTGGTTTAATTCTGAGACACAGGAGTGCATGGAAGAAGTTTTTTGGGTGTTACCAAAGGAAAGCAGTTGAGAACCAATAATCCCTTCCGTTGCTTTGAATCCCGCGTTAATTCACAAACCAACAGACATACCCTGGGCGGACCAAGAATATTGGAAACCAAATCCGATTAACTTACTTTTAGGTGTTGGTTTTTTCGCAAAAATAGTCACGTCAGTCATCCAACGAAATATAGGTGGTACGACGTTAATAGAAACTCAGGTAGGGATTATAGTATTTGGAACACAAACGGAAATGGTGGACGAGTTGACAGGATAGTCAATTTCGTGCATTCAATACAATGAAAAGGATCAGTTAGATGAACCATTACAGCGACTTTGGCAACAAGATCAAGTCAGTTCATACTCTAGATTTTCGGAAGAGGAAATGCTAGTGGAAAAACATTTTATGGAAACAGACGGGAAGAATCAGGAAGATTTGTTGTAAAAATTTCGTTGAAAAAGCATGTCAAGGATCTTCAAGTTCAAGAGAAATAGCGGTGAGACGTTTTTTATATTTAGAGACGTTTTTCTAAAAATCAAGAAGTAAAGAAAATTTATGTGGAGAAAATGAGGGAAGATATTGAATTAGATCATCTCGTCTGGGCTACACAAAGACCAAGAATAGGAGATATGGTTTATTACATACCTCATCATTGCATTCCGAAGGACAATCGGATTGTTTTCGATGCCAGTTGCAAGGCGGACAAGGGATTGTCGTTAAATGATGTGCAAATACTAGGACCAAAATTACAAAAAGATTTACATGAAACAATTATGCGTTTTCGCAGACATCAAGAAAATGTTCGATCACTATTCAAATGCTACATGAGTACTGCCTTACAGTGGTAACTTTTGGTTTAACAGCTTCACCAAAAAACCCTAGATTTGACGGAGTCATAACCAAAACGAAAATTATAAGTCATGTAGTGCAACTATATGACCCAAATGGATACATATCACCGGTTACGATTATCGGTAAGATTTTAATTCAGGAGTTGTGGAAATTAAAGATCGATTGGGATGAAAGGCCTCCCATTGAACTAGAGAATACATGGATGGAATTTTGGAACTCGATTATTTATTTGAAATATTTCCAAATAGATAGATGGTTAGACACAGGTAGAAATCCGAAAATACAACTTCACGGGTTCTCCGATAGCAGTGAATCAGCATAAGGAGCTGTGATATTTGCCAGGGTAGATTTGGGTAATGGGAGAGTAACAAGTAAACTACTTACATCAGACACGAGTGGCACCCTTGCAAATGGTTACCATCCCACGGTTTGAGTTATCAGCTTTATCAAGAATTATGAAAGCAGTAATGGAGTCAATGGAATGGCCGACTGCGGAGTATGTGCTATGGATAGACTCTAGTCCAGCATATTATTGGATACAAAAAGAAACAAAAGATTTTAGGACATATGTCGCAAATATAGTTGCTTCGATCCAATCTAATACGGAGTTTAAATGTTGGCGTCACATCGACGGCAAGGAGAATCCAGCCGACTTGCTTACTAGAGGAGTTTTGCCGAAGGATCGGGTAAACAATAATCTATGGCATTATGGACCTAGTTGGATAACTAAGGAACAAACCAAATGGCCAAGGAGAAGGATCATGGAAGGGACATACCAGGAGGTAAAGGAAGAATTGAAGATACATACTATCACATTTTTTAAGGAACCAATACAAATCAATCATAGAGGAACTAAGAAGAGTGTACCTTTACGAATACACAAGTAAATTGGAGCAAGCAACAAATATCCTCAGCTATGCCGGGAGATATATTGAGAATTGGGTAAGGAAAAGAAAGGAAATTCGGCAGAAGTCGGGGGGAACCAAACGGAGATCAGAGATCTTTAAAAAAGCAAGAAATCTCACCACTTACATTGAAGGAAAAGGCATTGGCCATGGAGTATTTGATAAGGAAAAATCAACAGGAATATTATAATTAGGAGATTACTGCGTTAAAAGTCGGAAGACATCTGCCGGACAAGAGTTCGTTAATAGGATTACAACCTATTATAAATAAGCAAGGTCTGCTTAGGGTGGGGAGAAGATTAGGCTGGTCGGAAATTGATTATGAAACACCCAGTGATTATAGCAAATGGTTCAAGGTTGGCTGAGTTGGTTATGGATTATGCACATAGGCAGATGAAACATGGAGGGATCCAAGTAAAGATGCAATTTATTCGACAAAGGCAATGGATACCAAAATTACGTAGTGGACTACGGAATCACATTTATAAATGTGTAGTGTGCGTGCGTTTAAACGCGAGGATGGAAGGACAGCTGATGGCAGAATTACCATCAGAAAGAGTCCAGGTTGGGAAACCATTCTTAGCCAGAGGAGTGGATTATGCTGGCCCGTTTGAGCTAAAAGTGTCAAGCGGAGCTGGAAGGAAAAGTAGCAGGAAATGTTGGGTGGCAATATTTGTATGTCTTAGAACGAGGGCGGTTCACATTGATATAGTTTTTAGTTTTTTTGTCATCAATAGCCTTCATAGCTTGCTTTGAACGGTTTATTGCCAGGAGGGGTAGATTCGAAAAAAATGTTTAGCGACAACGGAACAGCTTTCGTTGGCGCATCCAAAGAATTAAATAAAGCTTTTAAAATATTTCCAGATAAAGAAGTTTTGAGCCATTTACAGGAGAAGGGCATGGATTGGCCACTTCAAGACTCCCGCCGCACCTCACCAAGGAGGGATCTATGAGGCTGCAGTTAAATCTATGAAATAAAATTTCATCTGCGAAGGATCGTAGGCCAAAGAACGTTACCTTACGAGGAGTTTGGATTACTACTTATTCAGTATGAAATCAAATTTCATCTGCGAAGGATCGTTGGCCAAAGGACGTTACCTTACGAGGAGTTTGGTTTACTACTTATTCTGGTCGAAGATATTCTGAATTCAAGGCCATTACACCCATTGAACGATGACCCAAGGGATGTTCAGGCGCTAACGCTGAGACATTTTCTGGTAGTTGAACTATTAATTTTACCTCTTCCTTTCAGGATTTATGAAAGGGCAGAAACGGTAGAAGCTAAGCTAAGGTAGGAACGAACCCAAATGATCAAACATTTCTGGGAGAGATGGCAGGCGGAATATCTGGCCACACTGCAGAGCGGAAAAAATGGAGAAAAGAGAAGGAAAACTTGAAAGTTGGCCAACTGGTGGTTCTTCGGAGTGACAACTTTCCACCAGCCAGCTGGGCGATGGGGGAAATATGTGAATTACTACCAGGAAGGGATGGTCTCGTAAGAAATGTTATTGTTCAAACAGCAACTAACAGGTTCAAACGACCGGTGCAAAAGTTTTGCATTTTACCGGTTAGTCAGGAGACACCTTGTCAGGAGACAGGTCGTCAGGAAGCGACACCAGTCAGGAGACGGGTGCAAAAACCATGTTATTAGCCGGAGCTGTTGCGAATGGCAGCACTGGCCATTCATGTAAAATACCTATAACCATATAATATATAACTTCTGGAATTTTTAATAAAAATGTAGTAGTTGTAGTCTCGATCGGCACTTTGCCGAGAGCGAATGTTTTTGATGCCGGCAGGAGCGAAAATAAAAGTGTTTTTTTTATATAATTTTGCCCACATACAAAATTCGTTGCGTTTTATTTAGTTCGGACCTAAACATTCGCATTCGCAGAAGAAACCAGGCAGCTATATCACCTAAACTAAAAAGTATAATGTCAATTGTAAGCAAAAATGTGACAATTGATGTGGCAGAAATAATTGGTAAGTCTTATTTTTGCAAAATTATCTAATTTAAATTGCATTTAATTCATATTTTTTCCTTTTTATTTCTTTTTCATATCATCCTGAATATTTTTTTGTATATTTGAGGTCAGTGTGTAACATGTAAGTTAACGAATCTGTTACGCAAAAATTCGAGGGAGAAAACATTCGAATTTTGGCGAAACATTTTCGTACCTACATAAATAAATATTGTATTAATGCAATACAATTCTTTTGAAACTATTTTTTTTTTGCTAATTTAATAATAAAACTGTTCTTTTTTTTAGATTTTATAACCAAAAGGAAAAGAAAAAAAAGCAAACAAACAAAAGCAAATAGATAATATAAAATAAATGTGAAAGAAAAATTTAAAAAAAAAATCCATGGATGAAAGTGTCGCCGGCGGCGTCGCGCTACTGCGCGGCTGCACTTGCCCGCAGAATGTATATTTATATGTTCATATAAATATATGTATGGTTCAAGAAATCTGACCTGGGATGATATACCCAGATTCCCCATTGATAACAAAAAAAATTTAAGACCAGGTACACAGCAAATATTTATATATTCCTACATATCTGTGGGGTGTGAGGTGGGTGGCTTATCAGCAACATTATTTGGTCACGTAACATATGCGAATGGCCATTACTCAAACCGAAATTTCAGCATAGATATGCAAATGAGCGCCATACAAATGTTCCAATTAGACGACAAGGAAAAGACGGGGGCTCGTCTAATTAATTTCCCTGCATATATCTATATTTCTTTTTTGTTGATATGATTGTACAAATAATCCTATACAATTTATATTTGCAACATGATATTCTTTTTTGGTTTGGTATTATAAACAATTTCCTTTCAGGTAATGTTGTTATGCCGTGTTGTTGGAAAAGACGGAAAGAGGCATTTCGCATGGATATGCGAGTGACCATAATTATTTATTTTGAAGGATGGTTGTGAAAGATTGAAGGATTTATGATGTATTTTTATGAAGGATGGAAGGAGGCACTTAAGCATAAATATGCAAGTGGCCACAATTGCCTATTTTTTCTGTCTTTGTGCATTTGGGATTCGTAAGTGATTAGCATGAAGTATGAATGAAAAATGATATGATTATTGTCATTAATGTGCATGCAGGAGAAAGATCATTGAAAGGGCGAAGATATCTCGAAGAATGATCTTGGATCTTGCTCGAGTATGTGCGTGGGAATGTTTTTAGGAAGGTATGAGAAGATAGTTGAACTATATGGTAAGCTGTTTGGATGGAGTAGAGATTGGAAAATGTGTGAATGGGATTTTTGGGAATTTGGAGAAGGAAATGAGATGGCGACACCCAAGGAACAAGTGTGCGGGTGATCAAGTGAAGGAGACACTCAAGACACAATGGTGTGAGTAGTCAAAAGCAGAAATATAGGCAGACTCGAACAAACGTGCGAGCTGCTGAGAGAAGGGATGCTTGCAAGCGGAGAACAACAACAACACTGGCAACAACAACAGCAACAACGATAACAACAACAATCATAATTATTAACAACTAGTATTAATTCATTTAGGGGTATCACAATGTGGAAATTCCTCGCGTGAGGGTAAAAGTACCTATTGCAAATTAAATATATAACAATTTTGCGTAAATTTATTGTTAGGATGGTATATGCATGCAACATATTATATTGGTATATTGTTTTCTTTTTGGGTATTATTTTTTTTACAGGTGAAGACTTATAAGGTATCTATTTTTCTTTATATATTATACTTATATAAACTGATTGAGGGGTATCACAATAAGGGAAATCCCTGGTACAAGGTTTGAGAATACCAATTTTGAATTAATTAAATTTTTTCCAGAAATTAATGTTTATCAGTTTAGTCTATTCAGAGAATTAAAAGCGAAGGAACATGGAGAAGGAAAACTTTCAGTACCAATTCGATACGGCGATTAATGGGATAACTCGAATCCTCGCCTACACGAAGCTAGAGTCCTTTCAAACGGCGGCCTACGAGGACTTAGAAATCAGGTTCGAGGCGCTCAAGGAAGCATGGGCAGAAGTGAAGGCAGCAGAAAGGTACGTGGTTTCAGCCGCTAGGGCAGGCGGAGACGTCGAGAAGGAAGGCAGAAGCCGAGTAATGGTATTTCTCGGCACATTTCACCATGAGAAGGAAATTGCTGCTACTTACCCCAGCCGCGAAAGGGAAAGATGGCACATCACTTGCCGTGCAGGTCAATTTGCCATTTCAACCCCACGATTTCACGCTGTGAAGGTTGTTAATCATCAACCTTCACAGCGGAGCTGTTGTGAAGGTTGATGATTAACATCCTAAAGGAGATGGATTGGGAAGGAATAGAGTATAATCTCTGGACAGACTCAATCGTCGCGTTACATTGGATAAATAAAACTCCATGTGATTTAAAGGCGTTTGTGGTAAATCAGGTCGCATCAATACAAGCGAACACCGAAATAGAAAGATGGCGACATGTTGGAACGAAAGAGAACCTCGCTTACTTATTAAGCAGGGGAGTGAAGACATCATTATTGGTAGACAACACGCTATGGCTACATGGTCCGGAATGGTTGTCGAAACCCCGATCGAGATGGTTATCTGAAAAGTTTGTGCCAAATGTTTCAGATAGAGGGAGGGATGAGATGAAAGTGCTCGTGATAAAACATTTCACAGAGGCTTTATCTATTTATGTGAAGGATTTGGGAAAGAGTATTCCACTGATTGAATACACATCTACATTGGCGATTCATTAAGATAATCAAAGCAAAGAGCAAATTACAAGAGAAAGAGACGTCCTGTACGTCAAAGTGAAAGAAGGGAAGGTAATGGAAGGAGAGAAGGAGTAGTTGATCAACCGTCTTCTGCAGAGATGATGGAAGCAATTGATCACCTACTAAGGAAAGAGCAGGATAAATACAATGGGAAGGAAATAAGTTGTATAGAGGACAGGTTTTTTACCTGAAAAGAGCAGGATTGAATCACTAAAACCAATTCTGGATAGAAAATAGATCCTAAGAGTTGGTGGACGATTGGAAGGAGCAGAGATGGAATACGAGAGAAGGCATCCAGCTTTACATTTATTCTTTTTTCATTATCATAAAAAAAATTAATTTTACTGAACCCATCCCCTTGGTGAGCCAAGCCGTGGTGGCAGCACTTCTTATTCCTGCCTGTTGCACTTTTTACTCGCTTTGTTTTAGTCTTCTCGCCCAACGTTGACAGTTCGTCTTGGTTTCTTTTTTGGTCAATCGTCTTAAAGTAGTTTGCCGATCGTCGTGTTTAATTTTCATTGTTTTTTTTTCTTAATTGCATAAGAAATTCGGTACTCTGTTCGCGATTAAAAGTGTAAAAAGTAAGTGAAAAAAAACAACAAATTAATTAAATACATTATACCTAACCGCGGTGAAACTTTGATTTCATTTTTCCCTAATGCTTTATTTTTAGGGAAGTTGCTGTGTACATTTATACCTTGATTGTGTCCTTTTTTTACTTTCCCTGTTTTTATCTTCCCCCAGGTGATATTCATTATACTTAATAATATAATTGTGCCGAAAACTATTTCGATTTGTGCATCTAAATAATTGGAAACATACAAAATTGCAGCAGTCATGAATTGTGAATGCCTACATTACATAAATACATATTATAGGTATACAGTGGTTATTGGTCAAGTGAGTACCTAAATCTTATTTATTTTCTTCTTGAATATTTTCTTTTAATCTAACGATTTAAAGAGTGGTAAATTTTAATTAATTAATATTTACATATACTCGTACATATAAATTACCTACATTTTACATAATATATTTCATATTACTGTTTATATTTTCATATACTAAATTTATATACACAATTCAGTTTGAATTGATATACATATAAGTAGGTACATATATGTATATTTTTCTCCTTTTTCCTATGAATTTTTTTTGGGTGCATTATAATTTCCCATAATGGTTTTTTGTTTGTTTACAGTTTTAGTGTGCTAAGAAAATTTTTTTTTTGGTTTTGGCCTTGAATTCGATTTTAATCCAAAAGTGGTTTTAATAATTTGGTTTGGTGTGACCATATTTAGGGTGCAAATTTTAAATTGAAAATCTATTTTTCTGATAATTGTTTCTAGTCGGGAATATTTTTTGTTGTTTTTTTTTTTTGCTCTGAGTTGGAAAATATTACTTGATACATTCATCTTAACTTAAAGGTACATGCATACGGTTGCATAAAAAAAATTAAATAAAGTAGTTTACGGTTTTTTTTTTTAATTTGGATTTTTAAATTTAAATAAAGTAATTAATTGGGTGGGTGTTGATTACTCGAAATATTTATCTTAACTAAAAGGTACCTGCAGACGGTTGCATACAAAAGAATAAAAATAATTTATCGTTTTTTAATTTGGATTTTTAAATTTAAATAAAGCAATTAATTGGGTGTTGATTGCTCGATATATTTATCTTAACTAAAAGGTACCGTTAGGCATGCGGCTGCATAAAAAAAATATAAATAATTTACGCGTTTTTTTCTTAATTCAGATTTTTGAATTTAAATAAAACAATTAATTGGGTGTTGATTTTAGTGTTTATTTTTTTTCTTTCGTTTTGCATTACACCTACATATCCAAATTCATAAATACATTCGTTTTTATCTTTTGATTTTAGTTGCCGTGGTTGCTATTTTTTTGTTTTCGTTTAGAAATATATTTTAAAATTTTATTTTTTTTGTCGTGGTATTATTATTATTTTAAACAATTAACTGGGTGTTGAATTCGTGCAAATATTTTGGAATTTTTTTTCAGATTTCGGTGAAAAATCCACTTACTGGTAGTTTGTTTTAATATTGGATTTTGTTTTTGGTCTTATTTTTGAAAATGGATGTGAATAGGTTGAATAAGGAAGAACTTCTTTATGAGTTGCAGGCACGTGGCCTGAAAGAGGGCACAGTCGATAATATGAGGACCACACTTCGAGCAACGCGTTTTAAAGTTCATAAACATAAGTCGTCCTCAAGTAGCACGCCGCGAATATAACTAAATAAAAAAAAAAAAAAAACAACCCAAAGTGTTCTAAAACTCATAAAAGTCGTCCTTAAGCAGCACGCCAGTGTAATTTAGAAACAAAAACCCAACTAATTGTGACTCAAGAAAGTAAAATAAGTGCAGTGAATCACGCTTGGATCGATCGATAAAGCGAACAACGAGGGAGTGCGAAACGGGTACCACAGTAGGAAGCGAAAAGGACATCTACCCTCTCGCCAGCGTTGGAACATGAACTCACTTACCACAATTATTTCGTAAGAAAATTATTAAAGTTAAAATTAAGAAAAGTGATAACTATTTAATTTAAATATTATTTTTATACAAGTTATTCAACAAGTAACTATTTAAACCTAAAATAATTGCAAATTTTTTTTTACATAAACATTTTTTTTTCTCTTGCTAATCTAATTTGAATTATTAGACCATATATTTTAGTTCATAAACTTAAATTAAAATATTTAAAATGTAAACCTTAATATCCCATTTTAATAAATATTTTCCAAAATTCCCAAAACTACGAAAGAAAGTAAATTTAAGAAAAGAAACATGCCGGAAACCGCAGTTTCTAACCATCTACCAAACATCCAACTCCCAAATTTCAACCTACCCCCTCCCAACCCAAGCGCAGGCACTTCAAACCAAGGTGCAGCAATGGCCACACCAGAATTAGAAGAACTTGTCACAAATATTGTTTCAAAAGTGATGTCCAATTGTCCAATCAATAATAAATCCACACGCAAACTTTTATAAAGGTAATGAACAAAGTATTGATGTTCAATTTTCCGGGAACTTAACCGAACTTAACCTGATGTGGTACGTACTCTGAGGGACTTCTCAGGAAACCCTGGCGAGTACAGCTCTTGGCGAAAGAGCGTTGAGAGGATTTTCAACATTTACAACCACCTTAAAGGCACGCCTAAATATTTCGGTATTCTTAATACCATAAGAAATAAGATTGTTGGCAATGCAGATGCAGTGTTAGAGTCTTATAACACACCCTTAAACTGGGAATGCATGTCTAAATGCCTAACTAAGAATAATACTATCAAGTAGTATACAAACATTTATCATTGATACTTAACAAAATCTCTAGTATGAACATCTCTACAGATGCCATGCATTTGTTAACGGAAACCTATAGAGACAAAGCTCTAGACACCTTTATAAGAGGTCTTAGAGGCGATCTTCCGAGACTTTTAGGCATCAGAGAACCTGTAGACCTTCCATAAGCTTTATATTTATGCCAAAAACTTGAGAACCAAGCTTCCGCTCACAACATGCTAACATATCTACCGGTCATAACAAAAAAGCAATCCATGATTTGCCACCTCGCAAACCAGCTCATACTCCGCAACAACAACAATTTTTCCCAAATCTGGTACATTTTCCACAACAACCCCCAACAACGGTCTCTGTTACGAATGGCAACACTGGCCATTCATGTCTAAAGAATTAATATGAAAAGCCTATGTATTTATATTTTTGGTATATAGAAATTTCACTTATAGTAGTAAGTTGAGTTAGTCTCGTTCGGTTCTTCAGACCGTCGAGTCATGTTGGATACCTTTAAAACCGGAGAAAATAAATGTGTGTTTTTTATTAACAATTTTTCCCACAATAAAATTCGTACTGTGTTTTAATTTGAAAGGGTTCCTAACATTATGGTCCTTCGAGTCGCGATTTTCAAAAAAAAATATTTTCGGAGTGATTAAATCAATTCAGTGAAGTGGAATTGGAAAAAAAGAAACAAGGAAAACAACGGAGGAAAGGAGTAAAAGGTTTGGGTGTGTGCGTAAAGTTGTAGCGCAAGGATGTGCACAAATTGCTCACACACCACAGGAATTTTATAAAAAAGAAAAAACATATAAAACATAAATTTCATTTCACAAAACATATTGATTTATTTTTCTGGATTAAGTGACTTACAACCACTTTTTTCAGCACTAATATTTTTTGGTGATTTACAATCACTATTTTCAGATTTTTCTTCTTCTCGTTTGTCGGTGACTTACAACCACCACAAATGGGTTAGAGTATTGGAGAAATATATGTACATGTCGGAACATGTATCCATCATTGTGCTGAATCTACATTCACACAAACAATATTAACGACACATATATTTTCTGTTTTTGTTTCGTGCCTTACAACCACGAAAACAAATTTCAGATCGGGAAGCATATAGGAATATGCGATGGAACATTGTGCTGAATCTACATTCACACAAACAAAATATTAACGGAGATACATATATTTTCTGTTTTTGTTTCGTGCCTTACAACAACGAAAACAAATTTCAGATCGGGAAGCATATAGGAATATGCGAGGGAACATTGTGCTGAATCTACATTCACACAAACAAAATATTAACGGAGATACATATATTTTCTGTTTTTGTTTCGTGCCTTACAACCACGAAAACAAATTTCAGATCGAGAAGCATATAGGAATATGCGATGGATAATATTGTGTTGAACACATTCACACAAAAATAAATGCAAAACCTAACAGAGCAAGATACATGCAGGAACATGTTCAAAAAATAAAAAAATGGAATAAGCGGTAAAACGTACTGCATACGGAGATACATTCTTTCATTTCGTGGCTTACAACCATGAAAAAAGAAAAAAATATATAAGATACATACTGCGTACTTACAACACATAAAACTGATCATGGAGTGGAAATAAACATATACACAACAACATGTAGGAACATGCAACGGAGAATGAAGATTATTGTACGGAATTTATTTTCATGATACAAAAAAAAAACCAAGCAGGAGCAGGTAACAGGAAAAGAATAGAGCGTGAGGGCTCAACGGAGTATAATATAATTCAATATACATTGCACATACAAAGATCGGAAGAAATATGTGCACACACCACCAACACACAAGCCCAACAAAAAGAGGGATCTTATGGAGAGGAGAAATTTTAATGGTTATCGTCATCGGCGGGGTCATTAAATAAGTAACAACGAAACCAGACGGTCGCAAACAATAACAAGTGGTGCAATTTTTTTTCTCTTTGAATCAAGACGGTAATATTTACTAACAAAATGGAGCTAAATAAAAAAGCCGCAAAAGCCAAAAAAGGAGATAAAGCCAAGGATGTGCCGACGGAGAAAGGAGCAGGAGTTACAGCAGGAGACAAAACATTTTCATCCCTACGTAGGGCAATAACCCGAGCGGCGGACTTCGCCAGGTCACAGGAAGTGACGGAAACGTCCCATGAGGGTTTGCTGCTGAGAGCAGAACGGTTGCTACAACTATGGGACAGGAGTAACGAACTGTTTCTTCAACTCGTGGAAAACTGCGAAGGAGCAGAATTAGAAGGTCTGGAGAAAAGTATGGAAGTGATGGAGACGGAGTATTTTGAGGCAGCGGAGATAATGAGAAGGATAAAGGAGGCTGCCAAGGAAGAACAGCTGCACGAGGAACGTGCAGTTGAAGGGGAAGGATCTCCTAGGAGACCAATAAATGTCAGCCTTACGTTGCCAACGAAGCAACACGACATTAAAACACTTGAGGCGAGTACGACGGATCGCTCCTAAAATGGATCGGGTTCAGAGACCGATTTAAGGCAGCGATTCATGAAAATGAGGACATTTCGGCAGCCTATAAATATTCCTATTTAAAAAAATCATTGGTAGGCAGAGCAGCTAAAGCTCTAGGAGAGAGCCATCTAGGAGAAGAATGAATGAGGTGCAAAAAATGGCGAACGTGACACACGAAACCATCCGCCAGCTGAAGGCATTGGGCATTCCCACAGAACATTGGGATATGGTCTTCTCGTTGGCCTTACACGAAAGACTAGACCAGGAGACACGGAGGCAATGGGAGTTGCAACGAAGTTCGGAGACGCCAAAAATTGGAGAAATGCTGGACTTTTTGGATAAACAGGCAGGAGCCTTGGAGAGTACAAAGCAGCCATGGAGAAATTTTCCAACATCTGCAGGAGCAGCTAGGATGGAACAGGAGACTATGGTCAGGAGAGGGCCATCAACATCAAAAGCAACCCCGACGGGGCAATATATAGGAGTACCATGTGAGGCTTGTGGGAGGGGTACCCATGCCCTTTACCATTGCCCAGATTTTACAGCGTTAAGTTTAAACGCACGGAGAGATTTCGTATCCAGGAGGAAGATTTGTCCAAATTGCCTTAGGAAAGGTAATCAAAAGGAGTCCTGCACTAGTATCAAATGCAAGAATCCACAGTGCCAACAAAACCCGGCGCACAACAGTATGCTTTGCCCAACGAAGCAAAACTTTAAAAGCATACTAACACTAAGAGCAGCAAATGCCCACAAGGAGAATATGGGAGTAAAAAGGAGTTCACCTTGACTAGAGATACCAACAAAAATAAGGAAAATGTGCTCGGAGGCAAAACCGAACCGGGAGGATTATAGCTTTATGCCGACGGTTATGGTAAGCGTTGAAAGCGAAGGCTATAGGTTCGGACCCATTAGAGGGTTCTTGGATACAGGTTCTCAGCCAAACGTAATTAGTTGCAAGTTGGTACAGGAGTACAAATTTTCAGTTTTACCTGCTACTAGGAAGGCAGTAGGTATTAATGGAGAGCCCTTTAATATAAGGCATCAAGTTAAATTAAAAATACATCCATGGTATAAAAAGGAGGTACAGGAGTACATGGAGGAAACATTTTGGGTTTTACCAAAGGAGGGAAATTGGGGTCCGATAATGCCGTCATCGGCTTTAGATTCCAAATTAGTAAATAATCCAACGGGAGTACCCCGGGCGGACCCAGAATTTTTTAGACCAGGTCCAATATACATACTATTTGGAGTTGGCTTTTTTGCAAAAATAGTTATGTCAGTTATCCAAAGGGATATAAACGGAGTAGCGTTAATGGAAACGCTTTTGGGAGTTATTGTGTTTGGAAAACAAGATGGAAGAATAGACGAATTGACAGGGCAGTTGATTTCATCTGTGCAATATAAGGAGGAGGAGCAATTAGATAAACTACTGGAGCGACTCTGGCTACAAGATCAAGTTAGCTCATGTACTAAGTTTACGGAGGAGGAGATGTTAATTGAAAAACATTTTAACGAGACATATAGACGGGATGAATCAGGAAGGTTCATAGTGAAAATTCCGTTAAAGGAGAATATTAAAGACCTCGGGAGTTCAAAGGAGATAGCATTACGTCGTTTCTTATATTTAAAAAGGCGTTTCGCAAAAAATCAGGAGATGAGGAGAATATATGTGGAGAAGATGAGAGAGGAAATACAAATAGGTCATCTTGTTTTAGCCACGGAGAGACCACAAATAGGAGAAATGGTGTATTATATACCCCATCATTGCATTCCGAAGGATAACCGGATTGTATACGACGCAAGTTGCAAGACCGACAAAGGATTGTCGCTTAATGACATTCAAATGCTTGGTCCAAAATTGCAAAGGGATTTGCATGAGATTATAATGCGTTTTAGGAGGCACAAGGTAGCAATATATGCAGATATTCGCAAAATGTTTAATCAGGTCAGGATAGATAGGGAGCAATGGAATCTGAAAAGAATATTTTGGAGGGAAGATGCAAATCAAAGATTGCAGGAATATTGGCTAACAGTAGTCACATTTGGGCTAACAGCATCGCCGTATGTCGCTGTGCGCTCAGTAATTGAAACTGCCAGGAAGGCAAAAGGAGAGTTCCCAGTTGCCGCCAAGGTGATAGAAGAGGACTTCTATATGGACGATTGCGTAACAGGAGCTCATTCAGAGGAGTCAGCTATACAGTTAGCTAAACAAATTGATGTAATTATGAGGGGAGCTCATTTTGAATTGCGGAAATGGAAATCGAACAGCCAGGCGGTTGTAAATGCTATGGATTCGGAATTAGAGAAAACATATATGTTTTCGGAGGGGGAAGGCACAACCATTTTAGGGCTTAAATGGTTGATAGAGGAAGACATGTTTACCTTTGTGGTGAAGAATCCTACATTCAATGGAGTAATAACAAAAAGGAGAATTGTAAGTCATGCAGCACAACTATATGACCCAAACGGATATCTATCACCAGTAACAATTATCGGCAAGATATTAATACAGGAGTTATGGAGAGTCAGGATAGACTGGGATGATAGACCTTCTATGGAATTGGAGAACAGATGGTTGGAGTTTTGGAAGTCAATTATTTATCTGGAAAGGTTCAGAATAGGTAGGTGGTTAGGTACAGGTAAAAATCCAAAGGTTCAAATTCATGGGTTTTTGGATAGCAGCGAAGTAGCATTAGGGGCAGTGATATACATTCGCGTTGAACAGGAGAATGGGACGATATCAAGTAAACTTTTGACATCGAAAACCAGAGTAGCGCCACTAAAAATGGTCACCATTCCTCGATTGGAGTTAACAGCGGCAGAATTACTTTCAAAAATGATAAAAGTAGTTATGGAGTCAATGGAATGGCCGACTGCGGAGTATATGCTGTGGATAGATTCTAGCCCAGCATTTTATTGGATAAAAAAGGAGACAAGGGATTTGAGAACATACGTTGCAAATAGAGTTGCATCGATCCAAAGAAATACGGATGTAAGTTGCTGGCGTCGTATTGATGGCAAGGAGAACCCAGCCGATTTACTAACAAGAGGAGTTTCACCAAAGGATCTGGTGGATAATCTTTTATGGCTACATGGACCTAGTTGGATAACTATGGAACAAGACAAATGGCCGAAAAGCAAAATAATGGAGAACATAAGCCAGGAGGTAAGAAGTGAAATGAAAATTTTTTCCATTTCAACATTCAAGGAGGTAGTGAATATAAGGCTTATAGGAAATGAGTCAAGCTTGTCATTACTGGAGTATACGAACAAGCTAGAAAAGGTAATTAACATTATTAGCTTCGTAGGGAGGTTTATAGCAAACTGGAATAAATGGAGAACAGAATTAAAAATGAATCCTAAGGAAGGGAAAAGGAGATCTAAAAGGGGAAGCTTTCGACAGGAAGTTTCACCACCTACTCTAAGAGAGAAAGCATCAGCTATGGAGTATTTAATACGGAGAAATCAACAGGAGTACTACAAGAAGGAGATTACAGCATTGGAGGCTGGGAAGCATTTGCCGGACAGGAGTTCGATAGAAAGTTTAAAACCAATTCTGGATTCAAGCGGATTGTTAAGGGTTGGTGGCAGGTTAGGTAGGTCGGAGATGGAGTATGAAATGAAACATCCAACGATCATAGCGAATGGTTCAAGGTTAGGAGAATTGTTAATGAGCTATGCTCATAGGGAGACGGAGCACGGAGGCATTCAAGTTATGATGCAATTTATTAGACAGAGGTACTGAATACCAAAACTAAGGAGTGGATTGCGGAGTCACATTCATAAATGTGTTGTGTGCGTTCGTTTAGAGGCGCGAATGGAGGGGCAACTGATGGCGGAGTTACCATCAGAAAGAGTCCGTGTTGGGAAACCATTTTTAGCCACAGGAGTGGATTATGCTGGCCCTTTTGAATAAAAAGTGGTCAATGGAGTAGGAGGGAGAAATAGGAGAAAATGTTGGATTGCAATATTTGTCTGCCTTAAGAGTAGGGCGGTACATATTGAAATTGTAGGAGATTTATCTTCAATAGCCTTTATAGCTTGTTATGAGAGGTTTATTGCAAGGAGAGGGAGATGTGAAAAAATATTTAGCGACAACGGAACAGCTTTCGTTGGCGCATCCAAAGAACTAAATAAAGCTTTGAAAGTATTTTCAGATAAAGGAGTATTGGAGCATTTACACCATAAAGGTACTGACTGGCATTTATGACACCAGCGGCACCACACCAAGGAGGTATTTACGAAGCGGCCGTAAAATCAATGAAGTTTCATCTGAAACGGATCGTTGGGCAAAGGATATTGCCTTATGAGGAGTTTGGAACGTTACTTATTCAAATAGAAGCCATCCTGAATTCTAGGCCTCTACATCCTTTGAGTGACGATCCTATGGATATCCAGGCGTTAACGCCGGGACATTTTTTGGTAGGTGAACCATTAATTTTGCCTCTTCCTTTTAGAATAGACCAGGGGTCGGATACAGCAGGAGCTAAGCTTTGGAGAGAGAGACAGCAAATGATAAAACATTTCTGGACTCGATGGAAGTCAGAATACCTGACAACTCTGCAGGAGCGGAAAAAGTGGAGAAGGGAGAAGGAGAACCTAAAGGTCGGGCAATTGGTGGTTCTTAGGAGCGAAAACTTTCCGCCAGCCAGCTGGGCGATGGGCAGAATATGCGAATTGTTACCCAGTCAAGATGGGCTTATTAGAAACGTCATCGTACAAACTGCTACCAACAAACTAAAGCGGCCTGTCCAAAAACTTTGTGTCCTGCATATCAACACGGAGCTACATGAGTAAAAACGATGTTTTTAGCCGAGACTGTTACGAATGGCAACACTGGCCATTCATGTCTAAAGAATTAATATGAAAAGCCTATGTATTTATATTTTTGGTATATAGAAATTTCACTTATAGTAGTTAGTTGAGTTAGTCTCGTTCGGTTCTTCAGACCGTCGAATCATGTTGGATACCTTTAAAACCGGAGAAAATAAATGTGGGTTTTTTATTAACAATTTTTCCCACAATAAAATTCGTACTGTGTTTTAATTTGAAAGGGTTACTAACAGTCTCATTATCCGCAATATTCACAATACCCTCAATATCGACAGCAATTTCACCAACGTCACCAATACCCTCAACAAAACCCTTTTCAACCACAAAAACAGTACGTACCACCACGACCAACTGCCCCAAAACCTTTTCCTACACCAGTGCCAATGGATATTGACCAAAGCATGCGGTCAAAAGGGGTCAATTATATAAACAGACCAAAACCTCATAACCCATTATTCGGTAAAAGACCGAATGAGCAAAACACTCCATCCCCATCCATGCAAGCACAACCACCTAAAATGCAAAGAAATTTCCATGTCTCAACGACACCATCCTATCCTGAATCAATAAAAAATCCAAACTTTGAGCAAGCTGATGAACAAATAAACATTGTTTCAAATATTATTGAGCCATATGACTACCCTTACCAATCTGACGTCAATGCTTACAATTCACTTTTAAATTCAATGAATACAATGCATGTTGGAGACGCATCATTAGAAGATTATATTGCCAATCAAAACAACCACGATGAACAACTTAACTTAACTTTGCAGATATTCATTTTTTAGGTTAACAAGCTCGTCCTTGCCATACTTTGAATGTAAGACGAGCGACGGTAAAATCTTAAAATTCTTAGTCGATACAGGGTCAAATAAAAATTACTCAGCTCAGCTTAGTAAATTCGATTGGCGGTAAAGTGGAAATAAGCCAACATACTATGATAAATCTATTCGGTATCAATACCATACAAATACAATTTTTCATTCTTCCCACACTTAAGTCCTTCCACGGAATTCTAGGCAATGACAGCCTTAAAGACTTGTCAGCTGTCATTTTTACAAAAGAAAGTTATATGCTCATTAGAAATAAATTAAAAATCCGACTCAAACAGCAAATTTCTGATTCAATAAACTCCGTCACCATTAGAGATAGTCCCATGTCACAAGAACAAAAAACAGAACTTCATAAACTTACAGAGTCATACTCTAATTTATTCGCCGAACCTGATGAAAAATTAACCTACACCACGACAGTAAAAGGTAGAATTAGAACATCGAATGATGAACCAGTCTATACAAGATCATATCCATATCCAATGTCATTAAAAGATGAAGTCGAAAAACAAATAAATCAACTTCTAAGAGACGGCATCATCAGACCTTCACGGTCCCCGTACAATGCACCAATATGGGTCGTACCCAAAAAAGTCGATGCATCTGGTGAAAAGAAATATCGATTAGTAATCGATTACAGAAAGCTCAATACTATTACTATTCCCGATCGTTATCCGATACCTGAAATAAATGAAGTCCTATCCCAACTTGGACAGAACAAAACTTTTTCAGTACTAGATCTCAAAAGTGGTTTTCACCAAATTAAGCTTCATGAAAACGACATTGAAAAAACTGCTTTTTCAATCAGTAATGGAAAATACGAATTCGTTCGACTTCCATTCGGATTGAAAAATGCACCATCCATTTTCCAAAGAGCCCTAGATGACATACTACGAGAACATATAGGCAAAATATGTTTCGTCTACATAGACGATATAGTTGTCTTTAGTAAAGACGAAAAATCTCATTTCCATAATCTATCAACAATTTTTGAAACCCTTCAAAATGCAAATCTCAAAGTCCAAATTGATGAATGCGAATTCCTTAAAGATAGCGTAGAATTTTTAGGATTCATTATATCTTCCAAAGGAATTAATACAAACCCGTCCAAAATAAAAGCAATAGCCCAATTCCCACGTCCAAAAACACTTAAAGACCTACGATCTTTCTTAGGCCTGTCAGGGTTTTATCGAAGATTTATCAAAGACTATGCTAAATTAGCAAAACCCCTGACAGTCCTTCTCAGAGGGGAAGATGGACGAGTGTCCAAACAGTCTTCTTGTAAAAAAATTATAAACTTTAATAATGAAGCCTTCGAAGCCTGTCAAAAAATTAAAAGTTCCCTCATCTCCGAAGATGTTGTTCTCAAATTTCCAGACTTCAAAAGAGAGTTCCATCTCACAACAGATGCCTCTAACTACGCTATAGGTGCAATACTTGATCAAGATGGTAAACCCATAACGTTTATTTCTCGAACTCTTTCAAAATCAGAAGAAAATTTGGCAACCAACGAGAAAGAGATGCTGGCCTTGGTCGCTTAATAGTCTCAGAAATTACCTCTACGGTTCAGCAGTTGTAAAAATTTTCACCGACCATCAACCACTGACTTATTGGTTAAGCAATAAACACACCAACAACAAACTCAAGCGCTGGAGAGCCATACTCGAAGAGTACAATTATGGATTTAAATATAAGCCCGGTAAAACCAACGTTGTTGCTGATGCTCTTTCCAGACCACCGGTAGATAGCAACATTAACTCATTAACTGTCACACAACATAGTGATGAAAGCTCAGGACAAAACCTCATTCAATTTGCAGATGAACCTATAAATGTTTTTAAAAATCAAATCATCCTATCAGAGAGTACTGTAGCATCCTACAAATTCGAAATTACATTCCCTACATACCATCGACACACAATAGTAGATCCAGAACTATCCAATGAAAAAATTATTGATATCTTTAAACGTTACCTAAATCCATCTGTCATCAATGGCTTGGCTCAAACCAGCGAATGAATCTTAGGCCAAATTCAGGAAATTTATCCCATTCACTTCAAACAATATAGAATAAGATTTGCCAGGAAAATAGTCACAGACTTAGTTGACGAAGAACAACAGGAATCCGAAATCATCAAAGAACACAATCGTGCACATAGGAATAGTAAGGAAAATAAACTTCAGATCTTGACCAAATTCTATTTCCCCCAAATTCGTCGTAAAGTCGAAAAGATAGCGAGAAACTGTACAATATGTAAGGAGCACAAATATGACAGACACCCTTGTAAGCCCATGATCCAAGCAACTCCCATACCTACGTACCCTGGACAAACATAACGCATAGATATTTACTTCACAAACAAACGAGTTATCCTGACAGCTATTGATAAGTTCTCAAAATACGCTAATCAAGAAAAAATCCTAAAATCAAGATCCGCTGAGGACATAAAACAACCTCTAAGAGAATTAATACTTTCGTTTGGCGTTCCGCAAACTATAATCGTAGATAACAAAAAATCCTTAAATTCTAATGCAGTTCTCTTTATGATAAAAAACTTTTTCAATATAAAGGTATTTAAAACACCTGCGTATACGAGTACAGCAAACGGACAAATAGAACGTTTCCATTCTACACTTTCCGAAGTATTACGATGTTTGAAATCCCAAAATCCAGACTTCACATTCCCAGAACTACTTGACAAGTCAATATGCGAATATAATAATTCCATACATTCGACTACAGGAAAAAAACCCATTGAAATATTTTTCGCAAGAAATCTAGCAAATAATCCTGAACAGCTTGAAATAGAAAGAAAAAAAAACGATACACAAAATTAAGGAAAAACAAGACTCCGATTTAGAATACCATAATAAAAAGAAAACCACAGTTAGAGACTTTTCCATTGGAGAAGTTATTTACGTCAAAATCAACAAGAGACTAGGAAATAAACTATCTCCCAAGTATAGAAAGGAAATAGTAAAACAAAATAAGAATTCAACTGTCATTACAAAATCAGGAAAAGCCATACACAAGAGTTTAATTAAAAATTAATTTCCTCTCTTTCCCTTTAGGTTGCTGGTACTCTTTTGTACCATACATGCTAATGTCCAAATATTAGACTACACCAATTCCCAACTTATTAAAATAAGGACAGGAACCGCAAAAATTCAAAATGGTAATTTTAGGATAATTCATATCATCGATATCGAAATGTACGAATATTTCATTTCGCAACTAGAAATATTTACGTCCACAACCGTCAAACCTCATCATCCACTATATCCTATCCTCTCTTTGAAATAGAAAGAATTAAAAATTATCTAAAAAGATTGAAAATTAATGTTAGATCAAAAAGATCATTAGACTTTATAGGAAGCGCGTGAAAATGGATCGCTGGAAATCCAGACCACGGCGACTTTGAAATTTTAACAAATAAAATGAATAATGTACTAGTAAACAACAACAATCAAGTTGTAATAAATAGAGTTACCCTAGAAAAATTAAATGAAATAACAAATGTAACAAATAATATAATTAAAACTTTAAAGAAAACATAGAAACCAATATTGTAATGAAAATTAAATACAAATTAGAACTTATAAAAGAACAGATAATAAATATAGCTTACGCTATACATTGGGCAAAAGCCAATATTGTTAATTCGTATATCTTAAGTAACAATGAAATAAACATTACAGAGACAATTATGAATAACGAAAATATTCCTTACATAAACATTGATGAAGCTCTTGAATTCGCCAATGTAAAAATAGCGTCAAATAATAAAAATATTATCTATATAGTTACTTTACCTACAAGCGAAAGGGAATCTTGTAGTGTTTTCATTCTTAATTCTATAAAAAAAAATTATATTGTTAATAAAATTCCTTATGGAAAAATTCTACAATGTAAAGAAACAATTTTTGGAATTAATAGATTGTAAAAAATATAACGAACTAGAAATATGTAACAGAGATAGTATCACAGACATAAGCACTTCTAATTGCATCCCAAACCTACTCAAAAGCATGACACCAAACTGCAAAACAACTAACAACGATCATATTCCATAAAGAGAGGAGATATCAACAGGTATACTTCTGCTAAATCAATTCAACGGTCCTGCAGTAATCAATAAGAGACGATAGAACTCAACGGAAATTTCATCATACACCACGTAAACACTTCAATCAGGGAAATAATAAACAAAGAATCAATTCAGTACCAACCGATGCCAGCAATTCTTCAACCAACATCATTGTTAAATGCAAACGAAGAATTTCTATCACTTAAGAGGCTAAAAAACCTGTATTCCAACGGAACAACTATAAAAAGAAAATCTCATCCACATTACAACCAGCTCAATAACAACTATTTGCCTAATATCAATAGTATTCACATTTGCCTACAAGTTATCTGGTAAATTAAGAAGCAAAATTGGAAACACGAAAGATGAAGTCATATCAGCACCAATACCAGCTGAAAGAGCAAAACCTATAATAATAGGAATAGAAGATATTGTAAAACATTTGAGGTCGTCGAACGAGGACGTTCGAAATTAAGGGTGGAGGAGTTAATGACAGACAAATATGCTGAAAGAACATAATGCTTCATTAATCCCATATCATCATGCTGACAACGCGTCTACAACACAAAGTGTATAGTTGCATCCGCTACATCCTATCACGTACGAGTGTTGACCTGTAAGAACGATTGGCAAGGTAAAGTGCTTGTGTTTGCAGTTTATTTACTATCTAAGTTTTAGATTTTATAGAATTTTTTTTTTTAGAAGATTTTATATAATAAAGGTATTCATTTCGAAGGCAGAATCGCTGCCGGTTTATAATTTAATAAAGAAAAAAAAATATTTTAATGAATATTTTTTTATCTCAATGTAGATAAAATGAATTTAATTTATATACAGATTCCACGTCTATTCAAAATTAGACATAATTAAATATTTCGACCAAATTTTAAGAAGAAATGCAAAAACAAAAACAATGTGCATACGTCGGTATTACTTGTGTTCTTTTTTTGTGGACTGTGCTTTTAATTTTAATGGAGTTTTTTTTTTGTGACCTTTAGTCCAAATTATGCGTTTCGCCCAGGTACTACAGTTGGGCTCATCAGTTAGATATTGTAGTATCTTCTAACTGATTATTTATTTATTTTAATTTAATTGTTTGACGATAAATTCGGTTTCCGCTGCAATTAATATTTATTTTGTGTCAAAAAACATCGATTTTCGTTCGAAAATCGCAGAAAGCTTGGCATTACTTGCATTCGATTTTTATAGTGCTATTGGAAAGGTATAAAATAAGTTTTGAATAGAATCAAACGTAGAATCGAATTACATAGTTGAGCCCCTATCTGTAAATTTATAATGGTGAAAATAAAATAATATATCAATTATAGATACTAAAGTATTTTTCGTAGAGCCCAAAACTATCCATGCGTTTTCTCTTGAATCTTTTTTAAACTTTTGTTTGATCTACGAAATAAATAACTTTTGAAAAATATTATGTCACTCTTCTTATTTTTAGTTAAGTTTTTAAGGCGATTTAATGAAATGCCAACTGTTATTTCGAAGTAATATACTCGTAACTAATAAATAAATATTATTGATAAGCCACTGTATATACTTATAGATAATTCAAAAAAAAAAAAACATTGTATCTACTATATATGTACATATTTCATTTACATAATTTCTATTAAAATTGTTTTTTATATAAAAATGCAAAAATTTACTATGTTCTTAAGATATTCTTTAAACACTTAACTGACTAGATCTTACTCGAGTATTTCTTCGTTTGCAGCCGTTGCATTTGGTTGTGGTAACTCAAGTTGAAACAAATTAATTGCTTCTTTTTGTGCTAAGAAACTTCTCATTTCGGCAAAATTGTCACGTTCTTTAAGTTTTTTGGTTCGCTTTTCAGCTTCATCAGCTGAATCTTCATCACTTTCATTTTCCGAATCGCCATAATCTTTAGATTCTAATTTAATATTGTTTTCGGGAGCAAAAAGCTCATCGACATTGATGCCCTTAGCTTCAAGAACTCGACGTTCTTTTTGCAGCATCTCTTGACGAATAGGATCTATGCGATTCTTTAGTTGTCGAAGAACTGGTTTAAATTTGCCTTTAGTTACACGTTTTTCAAAATTTAAAATCTCCCGATCGGCATTTTCGTGTTCGTTATTGAACTCATTTTCAGATTGTTGCTCTTCGTTTTCTTCAAACATATATGCATAAAAATCATCTGATTTCAAACCGTCAACGTTTGCTGAATTCTCATGAGATATTTCTACACGCAAAATACTTTCGTTACCATCAGCAACTGCATCGCTTGCTGAAGACGATTTCTTATCATCTAATAATCTATCATCTAGTTTACTACTCAAGAATTTATTGTAAACTAACATTAAACGGTGAAAATCATCAAAACATACCGATAAAGTGCCCTCAATTGACCGCATACTATTCGCCACATCAATTAGATCTTTGCTCTCGTCCTTTTGCACAGCTTCGGTTTCGGTGAGTCTTTGTAGTGCTTCATCTAGCTGTTGACATTCTTCGGCTACTGCTACCATACAGGAACTTAATTTTAATGATGAGCTTTGCAGTACGGCTACCGGTCCTGATTTGCAGCGCATTGTTTTAGTTTGATTGAATTCAGTTGCTTCGAGTTGTTTCTTCTTGCGTAAATCAATTGAAAGATTTTTAAAGTGATTCTCTTCCTCTTTGACTAGTTGCCGGATTTGGTATTCAACACTAGATAGATCTCGACTTAGAGTAGATAGTGATGGTTTCTGCGAGATTGTTAGAGCCAAACGAAACAAGTATTGTGATTGTACGTAAGCAAAGATGTTGTAAAAATCCTGAAATAATAACAAAGTCAATGTTGAATAATAATAATAATCCATAATAGTATGCAGGTAATAAAAATAAAATCCACGACTGGATCATATGAAATTGGTCTTTGTAGCTAATAACTTTAACGGAGATACACATTAGCCGTGTTTTATTATGCTCAATGACCAATATAGTGCACGCCGTGAAAATAATGAACATTTTTTACTTTGCATGGTTGGCAGCTGTGATTACCTTTTGACATTTAATTCTTTTCTTTACAATAAATAAATTGTTTACTGCTGTGCTCCGAAGTTGTAGTTTCTTATTTTATTTTAGTTAAATAAATATAAAATAATAAACTCTAAAATAAATAAAGTGCACTATGATCTGGATATTGTACAGCAACCTATCGATTTCGGAACAATACTAAATCGTAAGCTTTACCCCTCTGAATATATGTCGTTATAGAATTTGATTTCAGTTTAATGGTGAATAAAAGAAGTAAAAGAAGAACTGAAAGTTCTGCTTAAGGCCAGACCAATTGAGGATCTTATTCAAAACATGCTAATACTTCTTGACAAATCACAGGTACTCGTACTCAAGAATCCCCAGCATCGAAAAAAGAAAATCAATCAAATTTGCGTTTTGAAAATAAAAATTGTCTTCAAATAATTAGAACCTGATTTTTTTGCATTTCTGTCAAAACGGAGTTGCCAGTTGTGTATAAAAGAAATCAATTAAGGCTCCCCATTTTATAGCGAAACTTTCGGCTCCAAACACACTAACCCAGTAGGAAATTCACTCAACAATATAAAAAGACCTGGATGAAATCCTATATGACAGCGGTCATATAGGAGATTATCAATGATTTCAGTCATGAAACGTAATGATACCCCTTTTGTCAGTTCTCGTGAAAAAGCCAATTTGCTTGCAGCGCAATTCGCTGTTAATTCGACGCTGCCAATAAGTGTTATAACTCCTCCAGTACTTGAGAGCGTAAACGATTTTATGGGACGAATCTTCTTTCGCACTCGTGCAGTTGCTAGAGTCCTCAAAGACCTTGATATACACAAATCCTCTGGCTCGGATAGTATCCCTCCCATCGTTCTGATGAGGTGCTCTTCAGCGCTGGCAAAACCACTGCGTAAGCTTTTCCATCTGTCCTATTCTACAGGTCTCTTTCCGAGAGGATGAAAAACAGCATTTGTCCAGCCTGTCCCTAAAAAAGGCGAATCTTCTTCTCCCTCTAATTACCGTCCAATTGCACGTACGTCCCTTCTTTCCAAGGTCACGGAAACGCTGATTAACTACCAGCTTAAGAAATATCTTGAAGAACGAAAGCTCCTCAATGACCGACAGTATGGCTTTCGTAGCAAAAGGTCAACTGGTGATCTGATGGTATATCTCACCGAACAGTGGCACAAATCTTCACATCGGTTTGGAGAAAGTAAGATTATTGCACTTGATATTTCAAAAGCATTTGATACAGTTTGGCATCAAGCTCTCTTATCGAAAATGCGTGCATTTGTTAACGATGAATCTCTTATTCGTTTGATTAGAAATTACCTTTCGGACCAAGTTGTATTGGACTGGTTCAAGTTTTTTATTCACAAAATAAATGCTGGTGTGCCCCAGGGCTCCGTTTTGTCTCCAACTCTCTTTCTCATTTTCATAAATAATCGCTTATATGGAACTTCTAATCCACTAAGGCCCGTTTACTGATACGCATTCAACTTAAAACGCTTATGGGCTACTTTTTCCTCTGCGTAAACTGTCACATAAGTGTTTAAGTAGAACTTAAATGCTTAAGTTGTGTATCAGCAAACGGGCCTTAATTGTTTTGCTGCCGTTAGTACTCTCAGCTTTTCATATTCGTTTGCAGATTCACCTCCTTGGTCTTCGGATGTGGAAGATGTTTAAAAATTCAAAGCCAATGTGCATCGGTATCTCCTCTGCATCCTTTCCTTCTTTTCTTAGGCTCGCATTTTAAGAGTAATCAAAACTCTTTTAGTGTGCGCGCGCATCATTATAAAAAAAATAGATGGAAGCTACGTTTGTACATAAATATGTACATAAGAGTGTGTGTACTTACATATTATTTACACGCACTAGAAGTAAAAATTCCCTAATATGAACCATTTTTGTCTCTCTAAATTCTAAGTCAGCTACAACATAGTTCAATTTCATGGAAACTTTTCAACAAAAACCGGAAACAACGAAGTTGACATTTTTTGATAACGGCCACGTAATTGCATAAATACATCACCCATAACGACCCCATCTCCCAATTGTACAAACCTCACCTTCGATCGACCTTTGATTCATGGTTCCTTAATTTAACTTTACATTACAAATTATAGTTAGGTATATAAATTTAGGATTAATTAATAATTTCTCATCTACGATATCTATCTAAGAGAATGAAAATGTAATGTTTTGAATTGGTAAAGAAAATTGAAATTTAATAAATACGTTTCCCCAAACCAAGATAGAGTTTATAACTTACAGTTGCAGTATCCAAGTAAATGGTCATGGGATCCTTTGATTATAAATCCCTAACAGTTGTATATATGTATGTATGTATGTATTTATTTATTTAGTATAATTTATAATGGCTACTACAAAACAAATTTAATATAACTTATCATATGACTTTATGCATTTATATAAAATTTCAGTCAAAGTAACTTCTCTTCATTCTAATATTAATAAAATAAATAACAACTTAGAACAATAAAAATATAAAACAATATTATATATTCGTTTTAATGTAAGATATTAATAATCTTTTAAAGCTATAAAAGTTTGATTAATTTTTTATAAAGTTTGGCAACTCGTTAAATAGTTTTACTCCTTTAAGGAAGCTTTACATGCATCTTCATCTGCATTGACATCTGCAAAAAAAGAGGAAACAAAATAAAAAATGCATACTTGTGCGATAGAGAGCGAAAACCAAAATGGAGATCATCTTCATGTATGAAGATTATAGGAAGTACGAACCTGAAGATTGCAGATTATAGTAAAGATGAACATTTGTTCCGTTCAGATAACGAATTTTCAAGTTTTTTTTACCATTTCACCTAAGTTTGCTTAAAAACAACGAAAATAGCGAAAATTTTCTTCTCAAAACTACATACCTGAACGCTTAGAACACGTGATTGTGAGATGTGTCAAGAAAGTTATAGCAGAGTTCGAGTAAGCTATTAGTGTGTACCCTGTCTTACTTTCATGTTTGTTTTATATTACTGGCCCGCTCTACTTTTCTTCAAATCTGCAGATGCAGATCCATGTAAAGCCGCATTTATACATGATCATGTTTTGTGTTCTATTATCTCTATAAAAAGCTAATCTAAAATCATTATTTGTTCTTAAGGACCAGTTTAGCGAACAGGAAAACGAATCAGGAAAAAAGTTCTAATGGATAATTTATGATAATTTCATGCGTTTTAAAATACAAATGCTACACTAATCGATGACGAATAACTCAGAGAATTTTTTTTGCAAACAATATTTGCAATAGAAAAATTATTTTTTGTTAAAAATGTATTTAATTATTTTCCTGATGAAAACTCATTTTTCGTGCCAGCTGATTGCAATTTTACACAAAATGGAACAAATCATTCCAATGATTTGGGTCCCAATTTATCTCGTTCCACTGACAGAATTGTGGACGAAAAACTTTTTCGTGTGTTTCAATCAGGAAAACTTGATGGCAGACTAGAAGTGAGGCTTGCCAACTGATATAATTTTCCTGTTTGCTATAAATCAGGAAAAAATATTCACTTTCATACTGTTTCAACTTTTCCTGATCGCTATAACTAGCCCCTTAGGTTATGAATTGCATTTCATGAACTAAATTTACGGTTAATGAAAGATAATCAAGCACCATTTTATGTTTAATCTTAAATACAAATATTGCTGCGTTGTACGTAATCTGTTGTTTGATGTTAAGCCATTGCAGGCAAGAGCATACAATTTATTGGGGTATAAAAACTGCACTCAAGATGACTCTCATCGCTTTGTTTTGAAGTTTTTGAAGTCTGTCTATTTGAGCTGAGTTGCCCATATACAATATTGTTGAACAAAATTCAAAATGTGGTTTGATTATTGTATTAAAAATATTTATTGCGCACATATTAGATATGAGTTTATGTATTCTTTTTAAAAAACTAACTTTTTTCGATATTTTTTCACAATGTATTCAAGGCAATCAACTTAAAACGCTTATGGGCTACTTTTTCCTCTGCGTAAACTCTCACATAAGTGCTTAAATAGAACTTAAATGCTTAAGTTGTGTATCAGCAAACGGGCCTTAATTGTTTTCGATTCAAAATAACTTTTAACGGCCTTTAGTCCACAAAATTTGCGTTTCATCCCGGCAATCTCACTTGGACTCATCAGTTGGTTAGTGAGCGCCTTACCAATACGCAATTTTTGTTAAGTTCAGTTCAACTTACATGCATTTTTTGACAAAAAAGCAATGTGAACTATATCCAACAAGTATTAATTGAAGAAAATTTGTGGATTTATAGTGAGTAAGTCGGTAAACATCGATCAAAAAATAATGCATCTTAGAAAGGTACTACAGCATCTAACTGATGAGCCCAGCTATAGTACCTGGGCGAAATTCATTTTGGACTAAAGGTCACAAAAACATTCAATTGGCTTTAAATCCACACAGTCCACTAAAACAAAAACAAAAATAATATAAACATATTGTTTGCGTTTTCTTCAATTAATTCACTGGCCAGGCCACGGGCAAAACATACTTCTAGGTGCATGAATCTAACCAAATTCCCCTAGAAAAATATAATTTACAGTGAGTAATCGCTGTAAACTTTATTAAAGTCGGTAAACATCGATCAAAAAATAATGCGTCTTAGAAATGTACTACAGCATCTAACTGATGAGCCCAGCTGTAGTACCTGGGCGAAATGCATTTTGGACTAAAGGTCTATATCCAACAAGATTAAAATTTTAATCATTAAAATTGGAAGATTTTGTCCTTGGTCAGACATAGTTAATAAGAAGGTGTTTTTTTTTATAATACAATTCTATATACTACTGAAATCACCCAGCCAAGTAGAAGACTTAGTATTATATTTAATTGGACTTGTCGAATTATTGATTCAAAATAGCTTTTAACGGCCTTTAGTCCACATAATTTGCGTTTCATCCCGGCAATCTCACTTGGACTCATCAGTTGGTTAGTGAGCGCCTTACCAATACGCAATTTTTGTTAAGTTCAGTTCAACTTACATGCATTTTTTGACAAAAAAACAATGAACTATATCCAACAAGTATTAATTGAAGAAAACGCAAACAATATGTTTATATTATTTTTGTTTTTGTTTTAGTGGACTGTGTGGATTTGTGGATTTATAGTGAGTAAGTCGGTAAACATCGATCAAAAAATAATGCGTCTTAGAAATGTACTACAGCATCTAACTGATGAGCCCAGCTATAGTACCTGGGCGAAATTCATTTTGGACTAAAGGTCACAAAAACATTCAATTGGCTTTAAATCCACACAGTCCACTAAAACAAAAACAAAAATAATATAAACATATTGTTTGCGTTTTCTTCAATTAATTCACTGGCCAGACCACGGGCAAAACATACTTCTAGGTGCATGAATCTAACCAAATTCCCCTAGAAAAATATAATTTACAATGAGTAATCGCTGTAAACTTTATTAAAGTCGGTAAACATCGATCAAAAAATAATGCGTCTTAGAAATGTACTACAGCATCTAACTGATGAGCCCAGCTGTAGTACCTGGGCGAAATGCATTTTGGACTAAAGGTCTATATCCAACAAGATTAAAATTTTAATCATTAAAATTGGAAGATTTTGTCTTTGGCCAGACATAGTTAATAAGAAGGTGTTTTTTTTTTTTATAATACAATTCTATATACTACTGAAATCACTCAGCCAAGTAGCAGACTTATGGCCTTTTCGATTGGTCGTCCGGAAGGCTTCCGAAGTCTTCCGAATGCTTCTGAAACTGTTCGATTGGTATGAAATGACAGTTCTTCTCCTGGATAGAAGAGAAATTTCCTTCTGGATTTGAAGTCAGAATCAAAACCAGAAGCACGCACACACTCAAATACTAAATGTCAAACCCGAATTCAATGTCAACAACAATGTTGTGTAGGGATGAGCGATATTGTAAAACATGGATGCTAACATCGAAAATACAATATCGATATCAGAATATCGATGTTTTTTAACATCGACGTTTTTTAAGTTTTATTTTTTTTTGAAAATAATATCACGTTCAAAAATCAATTAAAAATTCAATATATTATAAATTCAAAATAACTTCAGTGTTTTGAAAATTGTAGCAATGTTTTTTATCGCAATTTTCTTTTCGTTTTTGTGTGTATGAACTACATTAAATCCCAATAAGCGCCAATTGAACTTCATACAATTTCAATTTAAAAGTTGTGAAGCGTAGTTCCGGTGAAGTGCAGTTTCGTCGAGTGCGGTCTAACCTTTATAAGCATGAGTTAATTGACAAAAGATTTCAGCTTATTTTAAGTCGATCTTTTGAATCTTAACATCGATGCTGCGACGTTTCACATGCTTCAACATCGATGTTGAAACATCGATATTTTTTTCGAATAACATTGATGTTTTGCCAACATCAATAAACATCGCCCATCCCTACATTTCATGTCATTGTTTTGTTTTTTTGCACCTTACACATACCCTCACATTCAATTTCAAAATCCAGAATGGAGTGTTGACTTGTTCGATTGGAATCCCGGATCGGAGAGTTCTCCCGGATTACCAATCGAAAGTATTATATTTAATTGGACTTGTCGAATTATTGATTCAAAATAGCTTTTAACGGCCTTTAGTCCACAAAATTTGCGTTTCATCCCGGCAATCTCACTTGGACTCATCAATTGGTTAGTGAGCGCCTTACCAATACGCAATTTTTGTTAAGTTCAGATCAACTTACAACTTTTTTCGATATTTTTTTCACAATGTACTGAAGGTGATTATTAAAGTAGAGTTTACTGTCTAAAACGACGCCAAGGTATTTTATAGATTGCACTTGTTCAATGTTAGTATTGTTAATTTGAATGGTTATTTGAAAATCGGTGTTTATAGCCATGCATTTTCTTTTATTCACGTTAATTTTAAGCTTATTCATGTCCAGCCATTCACAAATTTTGTTTATGTCATACTTTAAATAATTTAATAACAATTGATTTTTTTTGCCACAAACGAATAACAGAGAATCGTCAGCGAACAATGAAATTGTACAGTGCTTAAGAATTTTATTAATGTCATTTATATATAGCAAAAATAGTAGTGTGCCTAATATTGTTCCTTGAGGTACACCGAATGTAGTTATTTCACTATTAGATAAGCACTGATTAATATTAGTTCTTTGGGTTCTGTGTTCCAAATATGTTCGGAACCACTGCAATTCTTTGTTTTTAATACCGTATTTGTTTAGTTTTAATAAAAGTAATGATCTATCAATTGTTTCAAACGCCGTTTGAAAATCTATGAAAACGGAAAATATTTTATTTTTTTCATGCCGCTGCGTTTTTAAAGTCATTATAAGCCAGTTAGGGGAACGGAATCCCGATTGGTTTTGTATAAGAATGTTATTTTCCTTTACATATTTAAATAATTGATCGTGGGCCATTTTTCTATAATTTTTTGTCTAAAATTGGCAACAACTAAATCACAGTGGCCTGATTAGGGAATACGAAGCGAATCGTTTTAGGTGGCGAAAATGAGATTTGATATTACTGTTTTCGCTTTCGTCTCTTTCGTTTTACATTCGCCCTATTTTCGAAATCGAAAGCGAATTTGATTTGACATTTCAATTTTTAGCGCGTGCATTTCCGATAAGGTTTCTTTGACGGATTGGTTATTTTGGTGGATTTTTTTCATTTAAATAAATAAAAATGTGAGTTTAACTATCATTTTTTTCTTATAAAAACAAACTAAAGAAATAAACAATAATTTGTTTGCAATAAACATGTAGGCGCCCAAGACAGCAAGACACCAACCAGCAACAATTTTCTCCGCTCATCGAATTTATGAGAGAAAACGAAGGGATAGCCAAAGGACACAACATACAACGTTCTCTGCAATATGTCTAGCGCCTTGGACATTGAATTGCACATACTGTGGGTTGCGCCATTCCAATGTTTGTATCCTGTCCAACCAATTTCTGGTATGATCCGTCTGCAAGGAATCTCAATGTTGCAGCTAATTTTATAATTGGTGGTGTCCCATTATTGTTATGTGGTCTATATTTGTCTTTTATTTCGTCCAAGACTATTTTAAACGTTTCTTTTGAAAGGCGAAGCAACTTATCGAACCAAGTTTTTATAAAATAAAGCTAATTTAACAAATAATAAACACGTTAAGCAAAAACACTGACTCGAAGCAAGGAAGATCAAAAGGTGAAGAAGCACTTCTTAATAATTTTCTTCTCAAGTTTGAATTTTAAGATTCTTTTTCTTCCTCACGTTAAGCTTTTATATAAATAACATTTGAGTCCATTTTTTATTTAAATAAATATTTTATTACAAAGTTAATGCACCTCGGACAAAACACAAATGATTTTGATTGAAATAATAAATATTCACTAGCAATTAGCTGTCAATTATCTGGAAATCTTGGAAGTAGCATTTACGATTCGCTTCGAATTCGTTAATTGATCAAAACGATGCGAGTCGAAAATGAGATATCGAATTAAAAACGATTCGCTTCATATTCCCTAATCTGCCCACAGTTAATATTATTACTTTCTTTAGGTATTGGAAGTATTATTGATTCTTTAAGATAATAAGGAAAAACGACTAGTTACAATGAATCGTTAATTATCTCCACTATTAAAGGCCCAATTATATCAAAGCAATATAATATCTAATATTATTTTAATATTTATATTTGATGAGTCTTTTTTTTTTTATTTCTACTGGATCAAAACGCGATTTGATGTCAAGTTAGCACTACCACTTCAAAATCTTAAAGAAATTCTTATTTCATTAATTGTCGTAAATTTGTCGTGAAAGAAAAGAATTTGTCGCGCTTGTTTTTTTTTTAAATAATCCCTGGTAATACTACTCAAAAACGGTGTATATGAAGTCAAAAAATAAAAAGGGATATGACATTAATTGTCGTAAATTTGTGGTAAATCAATGGCGGAAGAAAAAAAAATTCGCTTCAGTTTTTTTTTTTTTTAATAATTAAAAGATTACTACCTAAACCACGATTTTTCTCCTAGCACTTCCATACTAAAAGTATATGTTTTACTACGTTTTTGCAATAAAATTTGTTTAAACAATTGTCGCTCGACGTCCTGGAGTAAGTTGTGCAATCAAATAGTTTGTCGCGCGCATTATTTTTTAACAAAAAACGCCCTTTTAGTATAGCTATATTTGATTACTATACTATGATTTGATTACACAACATACTCAAGGTCGTCGAGCGACAATTGTTTAAACAAATTTTATTGCAAAAAAAAAAGTAATAAAACGCATAATTTTAGTATGCAAATGCTAGGTGAAAAATCGTGGTTTAGGTAGTAATCTTTTAATTATTAAAAAACACTGAAGCGAATTTTTTTTCCTTGGCCATTGATTTACCACGAATTTACGACAGTTAATGGCATATCCCTTTTTTTATTTTTTGACATTATATACACCGTTTTTGAGGGGTGGTAATGCTAACTTGACTATAAAGTTAGTATTACCAGGGGTTATTTAAAAAAAAACAAGCGCGACAATTTTTTTTTCTTGCACGACAAATTTACGACAATTAATCCAAAAAGAATTTCTTTAAAATTTTGAAGTGGTAGTGCTAGCTTGACACACATATTTTAGTATATACATATATACAAAAAAACAACAAGAAGTCAGTAGTGAAGTGACAAGAAATGAGATCTAAAATTACTTCAAGTTTATGAATGCCAAATATCAACATGTTAAGCAAATATTAAAGCTCGCGAATACTGTCTCTTGCGAGCAAGGTACAAATCATACAAGTTCCTATATCATTTGCCTTAGATGGATGCTCCTCACTTACACTAGATGTTTGGATTCGGTAAAAAATAATTGTAAAAAGGTAAAACAGGAATTATCGAGCCGCAACAATTTTGTTTTCTTTTTATAATTTTTAATAAACTTACCTTAATATTCTTAGGACTATAATCTGTTATGTTGTTTTTAAAGTAATCGCACTCCTTAAGATCTTCCATTGGTGAATAATGTTCTGAGAATCTTGAAGGAATAGGATGTAACATTTCCAATTTTCTCGTAGCATCAAAAATAACTTCAACAACTTCTTTAATTGAAGTTATACAATCCCATGCTCTTTCAATTTGTCTCGATCTAAATAAAGCAAACAAAAATTGGTTTTTGTTGTTTTTATTTGTCTAGTATACTCACTCAATTAACTCGGAAGCCTTCATTACAAGAACTTCATTGAAGTAAGTCATATTGCGTCGAATGCAATTGCCAAACTCATCTATACTACGAATCAAATTGTCCAATTCACGCACAACGACTTTGTTACGAAAGATAAAGACATTCTTGATTATAAATAAGGCACTGAAACTGGTGGTGAAGATAATTGATGGAATCAATGTGAACTTCAGCGACTTTGGCGTAATAAAATGCTCCAGAATAGTTGATCCCAATAGAACACATGTGTTTCGAGCAGTGAAAATCTCTGATTGCTTCTTTTTAGACAAACTGGCTTCCTCATGTTGCAGAAAGGACAAACAGTGTTCTAGGGATTCAACATGATCTGCTAAAAGTCGTTTCGAATAGACAATTCGTTCAATGATCTTCCGGTTGATTTCCTAATTATTTGAAAAACAAATATTGAATTCAAAGAAAATTTTATTCCTAATTATGTCCATATATATGTACTGGGCAATGACTACAAGCTAATTTACAATGCCTAGTAGGTACTTACATCTTCTTGTTTGAGTTCAGATATTTGGTCAGATAAATCCAGCTTTTAAAGACAAAGTTTCATTTAATAACATGAGATTGCGTTTATAGCAAATTTACCTTCATTTTGAAATCGATTTTTTTCTAAATATGGCAAAACGTTGAGTAAAATTTTTTGTTCATGTCTTTTTATTTCCTAACCCTAAAGCAATTGGGATTCTATGCCGACACTTTTCTTTGCAAGTTTAATGAAAGCAATTTTTGCATTGAATTTATTACAAAACTAATTTTTTTAGCTTGAAACTTTTAAGAAAAAATAAATGAACTTCTATATTAATATTAATTTTCCCTATTTCCGTACAATGTCCGTTCACATGCCAACTGCACTTCGTTTTTTTTAATTTTTAATCACTGCACTTCAATTTGCAAAGAAAGAGAATGCCAATATCATAGACACTGGAGTATAAGGACTGGCATCATTAATTGTTTCTAGGCAACACACTAAAAAAGAAATTTATATTAATGCAATAGTATGCGTTAAACACGTATATGGCAGATCTACCATCCGCGCTTACATGAGTGGATTAAAGAATAAAATTGAAATGAAATCGAAATGACAGTGGCAACAATAAAAATAGTGACCGAATACAAATATGTAAGACGGATGATTAGAAAACGATATATAAAGAATTTACATTTATCACATAAATACATATTACGTGAGTGACCCAGTTAACGTTGTGCTTGGGACTGAATCGAGCAAAACAAAAAGCGACTTAAGCTTAAAAACTTTAAAAGCATTAATTATTTGAAAAACAAAAATAAACTACATACCTGAATTGTCTTTATTATAAATTTGTAATCTTATGACAATACAAAAAATATAAAGTGTTGCGTGAAATTGTGAACAAAATGACATAGAACGGCGGACAAGATCATTTCCATTTACATGTAAGTTTTATTATATTTTTTTCAAGAAAGTCGTGTGAATTGTTTATACTATTTTAATTAAACACAATAATCAAGTAAGCATTTTAAATAGGTAACTAGGAAAACTATAAATTAATTGGAAGCTTACACATGGTTATCTTTGGTTATAATTTTGTGGCACGTAATGTCAAATTGTAATTCTGTGGAATAAGGGCGTAGTTTTTTTGTTGGTGATTGTAATGCGCAACTATTTGTTAAGCACTTTTTTAAACGGGTATTTTTCTGAGACGTGTGGCTTTCAATCTGGAATAATTTTTTCGCAGTTGGTCTTTTTGACACATGTCACTTGATTTATGCTCAGTTTGGTTTGCCATTTCATAATGAGTAGACTTACTCTTGAACAACGTTTGCAAATCGTTACCAAATCGAGATGGCCATCGATCCCTTTTCATAAGAAAATTTCGTTCAGCGATGAAGCTCACTTTTGGTTAAATGGGTACGTTAAGGAACAATTGTCGTATTTGGAGTGGCAGAAGCCATTGTTGAGAGGCGCCGTTACATCCTCAAAGAGTCACTAGTTTGGTGTGCTCTATGGGCAGAGATTATCATTATTGGTCCCTATTTCTTCAAAAATGAAGCCGTACATTATGTAATACTCAATGGGAACGCTATTAAGCCATTATTAATGACTTTTTCGTGCCTGAATTGGAGGCTGTTGATGTAGTCGACCTTTGGTTCCAACAAGACAGCGCTACATGCCATACAGCTAACGAAACCATCAATTTATTGAAGGAAACTTTTGGTGAGCTCTTTGTTTCGCGTCATGTGCCTGTGGCGTGACCTCCAAGATCATGCGATTTAACACAGTTGGACTATTTTTTTGGGGGTTAATGAGGTCGCTTGTCTAGGCAGATAAATTCGAGACGAGTGACGCCTTGAAATCGAATATTCGGTGCTTTATTGCTGACATACGACCCCCATTGGTGCAAAAAGTGGTCAAAAATTGGATATCTGGGATGATATTAATTCGAGGCAGCCGCGGCCTTTTGTCCTAAATCTTTTTTAAAACATAATGGTAAACCCTTACCTTTATAATATTTCTTTGCGTCTAAAAAAAACACCCGTTATATGTGAAATAATTGTGTTTCACGTACAATATAATCAGAACCAAAAACAATGTTGCAAAATTATGATACAAAAAGTGTCAACAGTTTATAGTTTGACGTTCAAGTAGGTATATAAATGAGTGAGTGCTTTTGATGGTTTCGATTCTGATATCAAATCCAGGAAAAGTTCTCTTCTTTTCAGAACAGAACTGTATTTTTTTCCAAGTAAACACTTTCATAAGAGTGTACAAGGATTGCGAAATAAAAACGTGTGAATCTATTCTGTTATGACAATCGATTATTGCAAGCATGTGCTATACAACAGCCACGATCAAAAGACGTAGACGACTTGAAAGTAAAACAAGTATTTACTGTCGGATTAGTAGCTGCAAAAAAATGCTGAAAGCTAGTCAAAATATATTTCCATTCAATTTAAGCCAATTGCATTTTCGTCCGAGTTATCTGCTGTTATCAAACAACAACATATTAGGCGTGTTTTTTTCTAAGCCCCGGGGAAATTGGACGAAAAAAACGATGAGTAGGATTAACAATTTGCATGTTAAGTCCAACATCAACTAATCCCCGGGGGTGCTTAGCTTAAACCCAGAGAATTCTCGGGGCTTAGCTATTGGAGAGGATAAAAACTGTGCTACCAAAAAATTTTTCACTAAGTTATCGATAAAATGTATAGAAAATTCAAAACTGACATTTTGACATGTCAGATAATTATCAATTTTGTTTGGTTTGGTTGAGCATTTGGACTAATGGCCTTTTCGATTGGCCGTCCGGAACACGTGCCCCCAATAAAACACCAGGAAACAATTTGACTGATTCTGAATTGTATGTATCCCTCTATTTGTGAAAATTAAATAAAAAAAATCACATCGACTAAAATGAATTTCCAAAACACTTGATTTCAATTTAGATACACATTTTTTTGTATGAATAATAATAATACCTTGCTTCTTTTTACCTTATCTTACCAGAAAAGTAGTTTAAATTCAATAAGCATTACAATTACACAACAAAACAACCCGATAATTTTGACATTTTAATTATGTGAGTGTATTAGTGATTCTGTTTTCGATTCTGAAATGAAATCCAGAATCGTTTTCTGTTCTGTTTAGAGTAACAACTATCATTTTGTAGGGGTCCGAACAGTTCTGGACGGCCAATCGAAAAGGCCATAAGTGTGTCAGTTGTTTTCCTGACGGCCATGTCAACCTAACCTAACCTACCTTTAAATATACATTCCGCAAAAACAAATCTATTTTAACATTTTTCGCTTTTGTATTGCCTTTACGGTTTTTTCCACCTCGCCATGAGCACAACCTTCTACAGCGATTTTCATGTTTGCGTTTATTTTTATTATTAAAACTTTATTAAAACTTGACTGTAAAATTATTATTAAATAAAAAAGCATTTCCTGAAGTTGATATTCGTTCAATTAACAAGAATTGAATGAACAACAAAACTAAGGTTTCTCTGAGAAGACATAGGAACTGAGCGTCCCGCCCGAATACGCAACTCGTCCACTAATATCATGTCACCAGTGACCGACGAATGGGGTAGTTTTCAAGTAGTTGAATTCTATGTACCACTGTATTCGTGAAAATTAAATTAAAAGAAAATCACATCGGCTAATAACAATTTCCAAAATACTTTATTTCAATTTTCAAATTACTTGATTCACATTTTTTTGTATAAATAATAATTAACTTGGTTCTTTTTATGTTTTTTTAATAGAAAAGTAGTTTAAATTCAATAAATATATCGAAATTACACAAAACAAATCAACCCGATGATTTTTAAAAGAATGAGGATGAGGCAAACAATGATGTTTATTTTTTTCTTGCATTACAGCTGTTCTTCAAATGTCATCTTGCAAATTAATAAATAATGCTACCAGGTATTTCACTTAAGCGCCTTGGTCGTTTTTTCAACCAATTCCCCCGGGGATTGCAAAAAAACGCACCTATTATTTTATAAGGTCTAGGATGTGATTAATTAAAGGTACAAATGTTTGAAGTAAAGTTTCTTGTTTGACTTGGATGACATGTGAAAAATTAGTTTCCTTTTCTGGGCCCTTGCCCCATGTTCTGTAACTCTCGCGATAACTTTTCCTCACTTAACGCCTCTGAAAAAATTGGTTGCTGTAAGTTGATGCTATACCTTGGATGTTTAATTTGTTTGACGGGGATTTTCCAATGGAAGGCGATAAATTGAAAAAGTCATTTTGGCATCTTAACAACAAAACAAATATATTTTTTTTTGTTTCTCGACTACTTTTATCGATTCGAAAGTTACAGAACATAGACCAAATTCGCGTTCTATGATAAAATGAACTGATAAAATAAATTGTTGTTGACTACATAATGAAGTTACGTCTTCCGAACGTGACCAATACACAGCTCCATTATCTTTCAAAATTTAGTGCGGGAAATAAATGTCCAGCACATTTGACATATTGTTTTTTTTATTGTTGGACTTTGTATAATGTGAAAACGATAAATTTTGATATTTATTGCCTTTGCTAATTTTGTGTTGAGTATAATTTAAAATGGATTAAATCGATTAATTTGAAATCCAAAAATCTTTTCTTACGATAGTTGCGAAGAGCTCTTGTATTTCCATTTTCCAAGTATTGATCAACTGGGAAAGATGGCCGATTTTTCGCTAGTCGTTAGGCCAAGTATTATAAGATTGCGTGGTGAAACCACACTCCAAAAATTAAAATAAATGGATGCTAGGTGTAGCTGTGCTTGTTTTGATACTAAATTTCTCCGATTACATGGGCCGCAGTTACATCAAATTACGAAACGAAATGCAAAAAAAACAATACCCACTAAAAAAATTTTATTTAACATATCTATTTCTTTATTATTTTATTTTACTTGTGTCGAATTCCAAACAACAAAATATTCGATTTTTTTGTGAACACAATCGAATTATTTCTAAACAAAATCGATTTTATGCTGTCAAAACAGATCTTGCGTTTTTAGCAAGATTTCATAAACTAAACACGCACATTTTCTTGCAAGTTCATTACAACAACAAAACAAATCGATCCGAAATACAAGGTGGCGCACGAATCGTGCGACAATAATAAATTAAAAAAACTTTTATTTTAATCGATGTATTTCATTAATTTTTTTTATTGGATTAAAAATTAAATTTTATTTTAAATAACTAATGGTTTTCAAAGATAGACCGCAAATGACCTCCACGCTCATCCACGCATATGCGGCACCTGATCAGAAAATTGTTCATTGCGGCATGAAGGCTTGAAATTGGGATCGCCTCAATTATTGTCTTAATGGACTGCTTCAGTTCAGTCAAATTCCTGGGTTTCGTTTTGTACACTTCCTGCTTGACATAACCCCATAAAAAAATTGGTGCAGTCAGGTCAGGTGACCTTGGGGGCCAGCGGAAAGTGCAGTTTCTGCATATCAATTTGTTTGGAAATTTTCGTTGGAGCTCCGCCATAACTTGTTCGGCTACGTGTGCACTTGCTACATCTTGTTAAAACTAAATCCTGCTGAAAGGGATACGTCTTCGGCGAAGTTCTGGTTAAAAAACTCCTTCAACATCTTTAAATAACGATGTCCATTGACAGTTTATGTTACACCGTTTTCTTCAAAGAAGTATGGCCCGACAATACACCTTGATGAAACTGCGCACCACACAGTGACTCGTTCTGGGTGCAGTTCCGTCTCACGAAGCATTTCTGGATTAGGCAATTTTGCTTGTTAACATTGCCGTTTAAGTCAAAATGGGCCTCATCAGACATGAACAAACAATTTATCAATGTGTTGTCTTCCTCGGCTGAGGGTTTATCTTGCTTGTAATTTGGACTTTGTACGGAAATAAGTTTAAGTCATCATGAAGTATCCGTTGACCGTCTGCTAACTTCAATTTGGCCCGATCAATTTCGAGTCGAAACACTTGGATTTGCCTGTATTGCCGATGCAACGGCCACGATTGCATCCTGAACCCGAACATTGGGATCTCGATGAAACGGTCTTAGTTCGATGATTCCAGATTCGGCAAACATGTTCACCAGCCTCATACTGGTCCATCTACTCGGAGGAGTACCGCCAAACTCCAGCCTAAATTCCCTTTGGATGGAAATGACGGACTGCAAAGAATGGTATTGCTGAACTATCCAAATCCTTTTTTCAGTATCCCAAGCATTCATTTTGATATATCTAAGTAGTAGCCTATAAAATAAAAAAAAATAAGCCGATTACTCACACTGAAAACAAGTTATTACGTTTTATTTTTATAGCGCGATTCGTGAGTCACCCTATAGATTTAAAATGGTTCTTTGGAATTCGAAATTACACTTGTCTTTTAAGCAACCAGCAGAATCTACCTTGAAACAACGAACGTAATATGTAATATATGTGACGGGTACATAAAGGCATATGTCAAAACAATAAAAAACGAGAGCGAAACGCAGTCATAGGAGAAACGAGTATCGTTTTAAAAAAATAACCACCGATACCACTTTACTTCAATTGAAGTAGATTTACTCCAATCTCAGAAAAAAAATTATAACCTGCTCCCTACTTCGCACTATTATTAAATTCTTTATATCTACTTCAGTTTTAGACATCCATTTTAATGATTGTTAACTGAAACAAAAAACTTAAATCTACTTAAAAAAATGTTTAACACTCTTTCATGTAAGCAGAGATTCATATTTCAAAAGAATAAATTACATCTAACTTTACTTCAAACAAAACAAATCGTTGTATCCTTAAATAAAAAAAAACCATATACCTAATAACTTTATTAAAAATCGAATGTTTTTTTTGTGATGTTTGCTTTTTATTCTTGAATCGACTGAGTCGTTATTTTAAAACTGACAATCGTTGTCACAACCAATGGCACTACTCGCTCTCGAGTGATGCTAGTAACACAAATTATAACAATTTTCTGACGTGTAGTATTGTTTAGCTTTTAATTTTCTTTGAAACAAGTAATGCGTTTGGTTTTATCTGCGTTTCTATCTGTCTGCGCTGAAAATTGCTTGTGATTATTAGCCAAATACGCGATGAAAAAATATTTTGAATTAATCAAGAACGTGGATAAGGATTTGTAGGCAAATATATATATTTTTTTTAAATTGTGCTCTATTTTTATTTTTTTCCAAAAAAAGCTCTGGCAATCGAGATTTGCTAAATTAGTAAAAAATTAAGTGTCTGTGGTGACTTCAGTAAACATTGAAGAAAATGCACATATTTCGACACGTTATTCTTATTTTCATTCGCATTTCAAACGTTGATAAATACATAAGACTAATTTGAAATTAAATATATATATTATTAAAATTATGATTTCTTGATTCTACTTCACTTTCTGGGTCAAATCTACTTCGCCTTATTTTTTTTTTGAAGTGGTAACGCTAAAAACAACTACTGTAACGTTTATTCGTAATAAAGGCCCAGAATCTCATTAATGAACTGCGGAGGGAATCATTGAAGCTAATGTTAATATTTTTCCCTTCATAGATATAACGAATATAATATTACACCAATATTATCATTCAAAAATTAATAAAATGTAATCCATTCTGTTTATTCTTCATCCATTTAAATAATTTAAAATATTTAATACAAAATAAATGAAAAAGCACCTATCTTATATTGTATAAAACTAGTTTTTATTTAACAATATTATATTCTAAAGAAAACACAACAAAAATTAACAAAATCATAAAATCATCAAGACAATACTAAAATAAAAAAAAAAATAAATGACCATGAATATCGAAATACAAGAACGTCTATTCACGCAGAAATAAGTTCGAGTATTTTTTCCGATATATATATAAAATTTGTTGAGTTATATTTTTTTTAAACAATAATTCTTTTTCCCCTCCCTAAATTACATAGTTTTTTTTTTTGGTTAAATTGATGGTGTGTGTGTGGTGGTGAGAGTAGATATAATAATATTTAAGCCATTTATCAATTAGTCCGCAGATACATTTTACAGTTTATTACTCCATTGGTAAACTTCAGGAACTGCAGGTAAATAGTTGAGTTCATACATTTGGGACTTAATGAATGCTTCCTTGTCTACGGGTTCTGGTCTGACTGTTGCAAGCCCTATAATAGAACACATATAAAAGAAGAGAGTATGAAATTAAGTAGCAAAGGTAAATCTTACCATTTTTGTAGGCGTATTCCATAATTTTAACAGCTATCTGAATAGAACATTGAGTGATGGCTGATAGTGGCGGATAGAGACTGCCTTTAGCCAGATCCTCATCCGAACATATTTCAGCCAATTTTTCGGCAGAAATAAGGAATACTTCTTCAGGAATGGTCAACATGCCAGCACAAATAACTCCTAACGCAACTCCAGGGAAAATATATGAGTTATTACCTTGTCCCGGATAAAAAGTCTTGCCGTTGTATTCGACAGGATCAAATGGTGATCCGGAGGCAAAGATACATTTACCCTTTGTGTGTGTGTATGCTTGGATGGCAGTGCATTCAGCTTTAATGGTGGGGTTTGAGAGAGCAAAGATAATTGGAGTTTCGTTGAGTTCGGCCATTTTTTCTAAAATAGCTGGTGTAAATGCTCCTCCAATGGCGGCGGCTCCAATCAATATAGTTGGTTTAACAACACACACTGCCTCAGCGAGTGTATCAACTGGTTCGTGTTCATGAGCAAAGTGTAATTTGTGCTCTGAGAGGCCACCACTTGGGCGGTTCTTAACAATTAAACCTTTACTATCTACCAGCCAAACATGTTGCTTAGCCTCTTCTTCACTCAGACCTTCTTGTTGCATGGCCATAACACAAAGATTTGCAATTCCCAGAGCAGCTTCACCGGCACCTTGGAACAAAATTGTGTTCTCCTTGAGACTTGTGTTTTTGATCTTCAACGAAGCTAGGAGACCAGCCAATGCAACGGAAGCTGTTCCTTGAATATCGTCGTTGAATACACAGTTAGTGTCTCTATAACGAGATAAGAGCCGGAATGCATTTGCATTTCCGAAGTCCTCGAATTGAACTAGGCAGTTTTGACCGAATCGCTTCATTACAGCTTGCATGAATTCCTCGAGGAATTCATCGTATTCCGCACCAGTTATACGCTTTTGGCGAAGTCCAATATATAGGGGGTCATCCAAGATGGATTGAGTATTGGTTCCTACATCCAAGGTTACGGGAAGGCACTGGTGTGGTGGAATACCAGCCAGCGCTGTGTAGAGAGACAATTTTCCAACAGGAATACCCATTCCGTTTGCTCCAAGATCACCTAAGCCAAGGATGCGCTCTCCGTCAGTTACAACAATAGCCCTTACATCGGTTTCTGGCCAGTTCTAAAAAAAATTGAAAAGCTTTTTTTAAAATTCTATGCTCTGTTACATATATTTCTTCCTCAAAATTACCTTTAAGACATTGTAAACATGACCCTTATCTTTGATGGTAATGTACATTCCCTTTGGATTTTGGAAAACCAAACTGAATTTCTGGCATCCCAAGCCTACAACTGGGGTATATACAATTGGCATGAGTTTGCCAATGTCCGCAGCAAGCACATTGTAGAATAATCGTTCATTGCGATCTGCAAGACCATTCAGGTATATGTATTTGTCTAAATCGTTTTCCAAGCGATCAAGCAGAATTAGAGCATGTTTAACTTGTTCGTCAAGAGTTTTCACTACAGCAGGTAGGAGCCCTTGAATGCCCATCAATTGCCGTTCTTCAAGTGTAAATGCAAGGCCCTATAATTAAAGAAAAACGAACTATTATAGAATTGTAAATAGAGTAATGTCGAATTCCAAACAACCATTTCAAATCGATTATTTTGTTTGTTGAATGGAATTCACAAAAAGATTTTTTTGGCGAATGTGTGAGTATGATTTGACGCCTCAGCTTTGACGTAATACGTCATAAGAAAGTTACCCCCCTTGCAAGATTAATGCAGTGTCAAAAAAGTCTATACAAGGTGTTATTCTTATTAGTTCAGAGCAGAGCCTAAATTGTCACAAACATTGTGTTTTTTTTTAACTCGAAGCATTCAGAGCTCCAAATGTGTGTTTCTTTTTTCGTTCTGAACATGTGGAGATAGCACTCGATGTGCTCGGACATAATAGACTGAGCATATGTGAGTAAATTGCAGCAAATGGCATGTGTGTCAAGAAGGAAAGAAGTAAAAAATAATCAGATACAATAGGTTGTTAGTGGCGAGCTTTCGTTCTATTTGAGGACACCTGTTGGCTGACTTAAAGAAAATCCTTTGAAAGTGTGGCGCGACTACAAAGTGCAGTTTTCAAAGCTCTACAAAGTTGCTTTCAAATATTTAACTATGGTAGACAGTTCAATTCCATCGGAGCGACTGTTTTCCAAAGCGTCTCAAGTGCTGAACCAGTAGCGAAAAAGGATTCAGGCTAAGTGTGCCAACAAAATCCTATTCACGCAGAGTTTAGAAAACAAGTATACTGGAATTTGTAATTTTAAAGAATATTAATAACACTTTATTTCCGCAAAAAAAAGAAGCTTGAATATTATCATTTTTCTTTTTCCTATCATATATTAGCTTATTTAAGTTATTTTTGTAGCATGACTTCATTTTTTTTTCGATGAATCGGAAACATCGATGTTTTTAACCGATGCATCGTTAAACATCGATATAACGTTTCGATGTATTACATCGAAAAAAACATCGATGTATTTTTTCTATGGAAATCCCTAATTCGAACTCTGTTCAGGGCTCTGCTCCGAACGAAAAAGAAAAACGCCTATAGACACACCTCGCCCCACTCCCCAAACGAAAACAATTGGAGTGTTGAGAAAAGATCGAATGACATACCTGTACATATAGCTAACCCCTTCAACAATTATAATAATGCTATCTTGTTGAGTGGAAGCATATTCACTCTAATCATAATATAATCTTCTTTAAATTATAACTTCTTTTGCCAAAAGAAAAAAATTGCAAAAAATACAATTCATGTATAGCCAGAGCAATTCTAAGTCGACAAATCTAATTTTTAAGATATTATACCTACTCTTTGTATGTGTAAATATAAACATGTATAATTTAAAAAAATCTTAATAAAGTACTACTACTAATACTAACCCCTTCAACACAATGGAACTTATTCACAACTGTCATTGAAATGGATCACTAAAATATTCATTCGTTTAAGGTTTAATGTGAATGTATTACACATACATGTACAATGTACATATATATTATCCGTCGACGTTTAGTAAGCGTTTGATCTTATAAATCGAAATGCACTTTTTTACAAACTCTCGCAACTAGGTATATCCACAAAGTTCATTCATGTTTTGAAGGAAATGTATGCAGATTCGAAAAAAGCTGTCTGGGACGGTTCGCAATACTTACAATAGTTTGAAACAGACACTGGTGTGAAGCAAGGAGGCGTTTTAAGCGCTCTTCTGTTCTCACTATTTATCAACGATGTAGTAACGTACCTACCAGAAGGAATAAGAATTGCTGAAAAGATAGTGAATGCGCTTTTATACGCTGATGACATGATGCTATACTGACAGAATCACCCGAAAATCTTCAATTTATGATTAACCGTTTAACTGAGTATTGCAGCAAATGGGGACTCGCTAAGTACACGGATAAATCAAAAGTGATGTTGTTTTTTTAGATCTAACCGGAACCAAAACACACGGAGTTGGTATTTCAATGGAAACCAATTAGATGTAACAGATTAGTATAAATATCTGAGAGTTAAGCTAAATAAGACCATTGATTTCTCCAAGCTCCTTGACGAGAAAGCCAAATCCGCGCAAAGCTTGCTTAATCTATCGTGGAAGACTGTTTTCACAAATGAACGCATCATCCTGTCTGCTAAATATAAGATATTTAGTGCTGTTGTTAAATCTCTGCTATGCAGTTTATGAGCACGATGTAATAGAAAAGTTCCATAGAATTTTTTTTGAAAAAGCCTTCCACTGAATACATCAAACTATGCGTTATATTTGGAAACGGGTCTTACTAAACTTTACACATCCACCCTTAAGTCTCAGGCAGACTACATCGTTAAGGTAATGTCCCTTCCGAACAATCGTTTACCAAAAAAAATGGCACTTTACGAAATGAGGAACAAAGACTGGTGGGCGCTTATGTGGGAAAGCTTAGGACTAGATTGTGGAGAATTAGTGACGTTAGATCCAAACAACTTAAGAAATCTAAAGGAGCAGCTTTATCGCATCAATCAAGCACACGAAACCTCAGTAAGAACTGCGTTAATAGGAGAGGAACGTAACTCAGAAAGCAGTTACAAAGGGATATCATTAATATTTAAAGCCAGATGCGAACTCCTAGGTCTCGATGGGTGTCCGTACAACGGAAGGTTTTATTAGTTTTGCACTTTATGCAATTTGAAAGCCAAAGATTATTGTTTTTATGTCATAAGTATATGTCCAATTTTTGTTCCTCAACGTCTTTCATATTTTGGGACGAAAACGATGATAATGAAAGAAACAATCTCAGCGCTGAACGAAACTGACTGGAAAATACTGTACCGCTTTTTGAAAGACATTTATAATAGACCAAGATCCCATGGCCGGCAGACATACGTCATTTTATCATAGCAGATTTTTTTTCTACGAATAGATACCAAAGTATCTGGCAGACACCTTTTAGATGTCACCTTTGATAAAATAACGTAGTTGAGAATGCACTGTTAAAACTGCATATCTCCGAAAAGCCCCAGCTTTGAAAATTCGGAATGTCCATTCGTTCTTATCTACTTTAGTATCTATTCACAGAAAAAAAATCACCAAGTCATGATAAAATGACATATGTATGTCTGCCGGCCCTGGGCTCTTACTCTATAAATATACAGGATGTTATTAATAACTGAATTTGAATAAAAACATTTAATATTAGTTTATTATATACATATAAACTGACCAACCGAGCTGACGGCAATGCCATAGCTTCTTTCTTTTTTTTTTTATAAATTTGCACCCGCTCAAGGGATTATGAATACCCTCTATATGTTTTTCTTAACACAGCGCGGGCATCCGGTGGAAGAAGAGAAAGAAGGATAGGAAAGATGTGTGGCGCGATGACTAGAGCTGGTTGTTGTCTCAGATTTTATCTCCAGGGATGGCGGGTAAACTAATGCGGAGAGAATTACCGTGTCTTATTTATTTATTTCACTTATAATTCGCATTATTTTATTCATTTCATTGTCATATTTTATGGGTATGCTAGTTTACTCAATCACATGTTGTTAGTTTTTTGCCTAAACAGCATGTAATGAGCAAAGCAGCAACTTATTTTATGACAATTTTTAGAATTGGTTTTTAATGGAATATAAGAAGACATAGAGAACGGCAGGAATCGAACCCGCAACCATGAGGTTGACAGGCGAGCACACAACTATCGCGCCACGGCCAACCCCACATTATAATTATAAAATGTATCCATCAAGTAAACAATAAAATGAATTACTTACTTACTATAAGCGGTGAATGCCAAACAAATATTAATGTGTTAGTGCTTCGATGTGTTCGATTCAGACTTCAAATCAAAAATGAAATGTTTCGTCTTTCCAGAAGAAAAATAACCGAAAAAACAGTCATTGACAACATAATTCCAGAAGCAATCGAAAGCCTTCCAGACGACCAATCGAAAATGACATTAGCAAAAACATTTTTTATAATGGTGAGTTATAGCGAGTTTCATTCAAGAAAATATTTGCTCTTTCTGTCAAAAGATTTGATCTTTTGAGTTTTGTGAGTTTCATTGCAACAAAAAGAGCAAATTTTGATCAAATCTCAACACGAAATATATTGGATTTCTGATAGGTTGGCAGATTTGATCTGAATGCCCACATACATGTAAAAAGTATTTTCTGTCAAAGGTCACATGAACAATATTTTGTTATTAATTTGTTGTCAACTGGTGAGGTTGTGCCAGTCTATGCTAAAAATATTAAAAAAAAATAACCAAATAATGAACAAAAAAGTTAATAATTTAGATTTTATAAATTTAGTGAATTTTTTATTGCTTCGTCCTCGTCTTCTGATAATTAAGATATGAATCGAATTTTTATTAAAAAAGGAACATGGCGTTTTACTCAAAAATGTTGCTGAGCTGATTAGCAATCTACAAATAAAACACGTAATTCAATTTATAGAAACAATTGGGTTAAACAGTCCTTAAGCGAACACGAAAAACTAAATGATCTTAAACATAATTTTTATTTGCTGATTGAGTCATGGAGAGTCTACGAGTCTACAAGACCGTAATTAAATATATACATTTGTAAGCTTAAAAGGCATTTTAAGCAGTCCATAAAGGATATTTTTTCAATGTTCTACAGTTATTTTTTTTTTTAAGCAGCTATATGCCTGAGACGCTCTGCTGGTTCCAAGGAAATTAACCCGCTTTATGGGCCACCGTCTGGCCATTTTAAAATAAGATCGCTAAACAGCCCTTCTATGTGAAGAAACTCTTAAATAATATAAATGCATCATCAAATACATAAATATTCAGGTGTGTCACAAGTCCATAATTGAATTGTTTACTTATGGCCTGTGGAGTTATGTTTCTGCACCTCGTTGAGGGCAGAAAGACCGATGCTACCCATAGTAACTAAAAATGCTTGTATACCTATAACTGTTGTAAGTAAGTAAGTTGTCGTACTCTCACCTCACTAACTTTTTGTTGGTTAATTCCGTTTTAGTATTTCGATTGATCAAGATAACGCCATTAGCCTCGTTGATAGCAAACCACACCTCCGATTTTGATTGCAATATAAAATATGAATAAGTAGTGTAGGTACTGTATACTCTCACTTTTATAACCTTGAATTCATTTAATTTAGAGCAATTAACACTCAAAACTAGGACAGCTTTGTTTTAATTCAAGTTCAATGTCATTAACGTCTGGCATAACCCACTCAACAAAAAATGAATCTCGTTATATCTAATCTGGTATGTAGTTCAGGAATTAAAATGCTTACAGCTTTTCGGTCAGCCATGCGCGCAAAGTAAATCGACTGATGTAATTAACGCAATACACAAGGTTAATGAAAGAGAGTGCGTTATGTTTTCTAATAATTGCAATTCGCTTCGCATATGGCCCAGAATGCCAGAAAAATATTTGGCGTTATGCTTTAGCGATAGTTCACGTTAGATTTTGTAATTAAAATAAACATTAAGTACCTAGGTATATAGGTAAGCAATGGAGAGTGATTGAAATGTTTAAATTTTTATTATTCAATTGCAAAACGGGTCTAATGTAAGTTTTAATTACGTTCATTAGTGAGCTCATTAGATTTAATGTTTTTGAACTTGTCATTGTTGCACAATAGTTTTACATTTGATTACCTTACCTACCCGTGATTATACTCCATCAAAATAAAACTTTGCGTATGCAGAACAACGAGGACGAAAATTACAACTTCTATAACAAATAAAATGCACGACTGGATAGCAAGTACTTGCTCCTATGTTCGAACATTATATGCAAAAGATTCTTAATAGAAACGGCTAAATGTATTTTTAAAGTCGTTTTTCACCTAATTTTTTATATATAAAAATACTCAAATTGTTTCCAAAAAAAAAAATGGTATGGAAATTTTAAATATTTAATAATATAAATTCAAAGACAAAATTTTCGAAAAAATTCGTCCCCCGTTTTCAAAATTTTGAATTACAAAAAAAAAATATTTTTTTTTCAAAAATCCAAAAAAATCTATTTTCCGAAAATTTTTAAATGCAGTATTGTTTAGAATTTGAAGTAACTCCTGTGTAAAAATTTTGATCGAAATCCGTTGAGCCGTTTATGATAAATTTGAAAATCAATAAAATGTTTGGTACCGTTAATAACAAAATATTTGAAAACATTTTTGGCCAAAATGTAGACCATATCCGAAGTAGTACACACACCAATTTGTATTAAAATCGTTAGAGCCGTTTTCGAGATTATTAAGATGGTACACAAATTTGTATGGCAAGTACCGTTATTTTTGGAGCTAAAACAACGATTCAAAAATCTATTTTGGACAATCACCTAAAACGCCTAAGCACCAAGTTTGAACAAAATCGGTTAAGCGGTTTAGGCTGTAGATCGTTCTACAGACATACAGACAGACAGACGGATATGCGGGACCCACTTTTTTGTTGTTCTCTATGATCGTAATGTCATGTTTGATTGTTAGAAAAAAAAATTGTTTTTTTACGAATGTATAACTTGCCTTATAGTACCTATATCGCAAGTAAAACTGGTAGATTAGAATGGTACGAGTTCATTATTTGTTTCGAAAGTAAATTTAAATAAAATACATCTATGATACCTTAGCTACATATCGATTAAATCATGGTTTTATTGTAAAATCTTACAATTCACGTACGATTGAGATTGCAATCTGATTGTTACGATTTACGAACTGTCAAACTTTAGTTACGTTCCACATACCATCCACACTTCAACAAATAAATTGTGAACTAACGTCAAAATCAGAGATTTATCAATTGTAAAACATCATTCATGTGAGCTTAATGTCAAAATAAATGATTGTTTGTTAATTCGTTGATCGCTTCGCTCTCAAGTGTTTTTATAGTGTTTAAGTCAACAGAGGAAAGCATTTTGATATTTTTTTTTACAGTTTTATGTATGTTACGTATAATTCACTCGGATGGATGATTATATCTTTGTTATATTTATTTTTTGTATGAATTGAACTTGCCCTTTCCCTCAGCCCTTTTTATATTGTGCAATGTTTTCTAAATGAACAATAGCAACTTGACTGTGTTACCATAAATATTTGTGAGGTTAATAAAAGCGCTAGTCGTTTCACTGAAATTGATAAGCAAAACAAACTTTCATATTGTCTCGGTGGTGATGCGTAGTGCATTGGCCTTTAAACAGATGGTCTCAGTTCAATACTCGTGGAAGAAAATAAAAAGTTTTTCATTGAAAATGTAAAAGTAGAGCAGCACCATAAAAAAAAAACAAAGTAATCTGATGATCGAACTGACAAGTCCAGCCAAAAATGAAGAAAAATCTTGGTGATATCACACTCAAGTTGTTGTTGTTGTTGTTGTTGTTTTCATTTAAAAAAAAAACATTGGATTATAGGTTTGTTCAGTGACTTTTTCTGAACTGCTCTGGACAGAATATTACAACATTTTTGTGTAAAGTGAGTAATTTCCTGTTCTGACTTGCTCTGATTTGAAGCTTAATGAAATGTTCTAGAGCAAATTAGGTCAGAAAAGAGCACGATCTTCTGATATTCGCTTGTTATTCTATCTTGTTCTGACTTTTCTAATATATCCTGTGCTGTCCTGAGCTTATATCGACCATAAGCTGCTAGTAATACGCGAAACGTATGTAGCCACTGCAGAATAACAACTTTTATAGTAATGTTTAACAATTTTAGTATGCTCATTGCGATACTTAAATAAACATAATTGATTATTATTATGATCTATTTATATAATATGAAGGGTTCTGTCAATTTAATAAAAAATTCTGAGTCTTATTTTTTTGAGATAATTTTCACACCGATTGTGTTTTTTATTGTATTAATTTATGTTTTGCTGAGCAAATGATTCTTGATGTACATAAAATAAAAAAGTGTTCTCTATTTCTCATGTTTAGTGAAATAATTTAAAATATAAATATTTTTCGTTTAATAAAACATTATCAGCCCTATTAATAAAAGAAGATAATCCGCGAGTTAAAATTTTCCATTAAAATTATGAACGAAAAATTTGGCTCTACTTTTCTTTTTCCAGTACGCTGCTGAAGGACGAAATGTGTAATTTTAGTGAATAGCTGTACTAGATTTCTTAGTACAATTCTCCACTCTTTTGGTTCTCAATTTAATTGACCTGCACATTAATTGCTTGCGAAATATTGACATTTCATTTTTTTTATAAACAAAAAAAGTCAAGCTATTGTTTTGTTTATTTGATTTTTGTTTGGCTTTGGGTTTTCTCTAGTGTCTGGTTTTTCTGTGCATTTTCTGTATTAAATTATTCAAAATAAAATTAATTCTAATTTTTGTATCAAAACCAATTTCAAAATCGACTAAACTAAATCTGCAAAATGAAAATGGAAAGTTGGAAAGAAACACAACCTTCACATATCTTATCGGCGAACAAGATATAGAGGAACTTTATTTGGAGTGCTTATTATAACAAAATATCGACTTATCTCATACCTAGTTCTAATGCTTAGATTAAAAATAACCTATTTTTTTTTAAATTAATTTATTTTAAGTGACTACTAAATAAAAATATTATAAACAAGATTCAGTAGTTTGTTCTGCAATGAACTGTCCATGTCACGATTTTTAAAATCCATTTGTTACTCCGACTTTTAAATTCTATGCGACCTTTGACACCATATAAATATCAAAAAACACTCACCATTTCTAACTACATACTCGTACTTTCAGCACATAAATTAAATCAATTGCCACAAAGAAAAAATCAAATCGACCGCCAGTTACTGTCAGTACGAATATGAATTTCCGACCTGGCCGGGACAAGATGTATCCAGGCCGGAAGGCAAAGGTAAGCGGCCTACCGCTGCACCAACGACAATTAAGGAAATCATCGTTACCACAATAATGTTTGGTTGCAAAAAGGCCATCTTAAACGATAGCTCTCTATCTGGGAAGCCTGTTTCTGATCTCATTGATTGGCGATTTTATACCATGCCCCAGAACTTATTTCTCCCGTTCAGACAATCTGTTTAATTTTTACTTCGTGAAAATCGGCACGGGATGGACATTGTTATTTAGTCTACAATTTCTGGTGATGACCTCGACAGACATTTGTTGTGGTGATATAAAGATGATGACAAATCACTTATCTCGCATTGCCATCGCAACCTGCTTTCTGTTTTTCTGGACGAAGTTTTTTAATGTAATTGAACCATCGTATGGCAGAGGCACTGCTCGTGGATTTGATAGCAAATCAAGCTGATTGCAAGCTGGTCACTTGTGGATGAAGTGATAATTTTAAAAAGATATCGCTCGCTTTTATTGCACAACCCGTTCCATTTATATATTGTTTCACTGTTCACTTTGAAATATATAATCTGATTATATTATTTCAATAGAATTACATCTAAAAGTAATTTGGTGACAAAACAAATTCAATCTAAAAGTAATTTGATGACAAAACTCCTTTTTTTACAACTTGTTAACTTTTTTTGACAGCTTACAGAACTCTCCGCATATATTTTTGCGCTGTGGTTTTCGTAAGCATTTCCCTCTCCTAGTGGAGACCACCGAAAATTTTCGTTTCGCATCAGCAGCGTACTAGGCTTAAACCAAAAAAAAATCCGTTCGAAAGTCCATGAATAAAATCTACTACAATAAGTAGGTATGAACTCCATCTTTTTATTCTATATTTCTGTACATTTTTTTCCAAATGTCAATAATTATTTCTTCACTTAAGCATCTTCTTCAATGGGTTAGTGATGGAATGAGTATGTAAATGTCAAATTTATTAATGACACGTGTTAAAGATAAACCGTCACTCGCTTTTTTTTTAAATATAGGTGTATTAATATTAATCTTTATAAATTTGACAACCACGGACAACGCTCACATCAGATATACAAATTAAGAGATAGGGATATGTTCTTTTGAAAAAAACAAACAAATGCGGTTAGCGACAGAATGATGAAACTTTGTTGTCACTTTAGTAAAACGAAAAAAAAATTAAATTTCATTTGTTAACAGAGTACAATGTTAATTATAATTATAGCATACGTGTCGTAGTTTTCACATTCATAGGTGAATTGCAACAAATGAAATGTAAAAAAAAAGAAAATTTACTTGAACACAATGGATTAGAAAATATATGCTAATACTGATGTGCAATTTTGCTAGGCATGTTTTTTTATAAAAAAAATTATTATTATTTTTATTCTTATTTAAATTTTATTGAACATTCGAATTATAGGTTTGACTATAGTTAACTAAAAATAAAATAGAATGCACCACATGGATTTACATTATTTTGTAATCTTCATCAATCTGTCCAAGTACATAATCAACCAGTAAGTCGTCGTTAAAGTCGTTTTTCATTATAGTTTTCGTTTGTGAACATTATAACCTGCCCATCTAATAAAATTGAAGAAATCGATTATATAATAACTTATATTCACTCTCAAAGAAAAATGTGTAAACAGCTGATTTTAAACTGGAATGCATTCCAGAGCACATCCTATCCTAACTAACCTTTCAGAAACAAATATTTTTCAGCACTTTGATAAGCGCCATCTAAGCATCAACATTTGAACAATTTTTCTCACTTTAACATAATATGTTCACTGACGGCACCAGAGATTAATTGTTGCAAATTGTTGTTGTTTGTTGTTTGTGGATTAATGGATTTCGATCTCTGGTCACGTCAATAAAAGAAGAAAAACAAAGAAGTATCGTAATCTTGTTTTATTTGATTCATGTTCACTCTGATTGCTGACCTAAATTATATCCACCCTTGATGGTGTTATTGTTTGATTGCACTGTATACATATTTTAAAGAAATATATTCCGAATGATGTCAAAATTCGGTTGTCATAATTAAAAACTTCGGTTGTCATATTTGACAAAATGCATCTGAGATTTGATACATGCACTCTGGGGCCTAATTCCGCAAGCGTGAATGTTTTTCCGTGCAAAAAAATTATTCGCCCTCAAAATATGCGTGAATAAATTTGCCTATCTATGTACACGTTATCTGTAAAAAAAAAAAATCAATCGCACCCTTGCGGAATCGCAAATATGTATGTGTACCCGATTTTTCGTGTATACAGAGAAACTCACGCTTGCGGAATTTGGCCCCTGATTTTTGGCAGATTCACATACAAATAGTGATGGGTCGATATTTCAGTAAGAGTTATTCAGTAACAGGTATTAGCAGATCGAAAATACCTGTTATCAGATTTAATGAATTAATTTAAAATGTCTAATTTTTTATTTTTCGAATGTTTTCACATTAACATTTAACTTTAATTACTGATTTTGCTTAACTGAGTTTCAATTGTTTTATTGATTTCAGTCGTCGAAAAAAAGTTGTTATTTTCAAATTACATAAATCGTAATTACATAAAATCGTAAAAATTAGCAGGTAGAATCACTATTAAATAAATTGAAACTCTAAAATTGCAAATAAGCGCGCAGAGCTCCACTCGCTGGTATAGAAATACTTGCATTGTAAAGTAGCTTATACATATTTTAAAATAAAAAAAAAAACAAATAAAATGCAGGTACCTTGAAGATATTCCCTATTTAAATACCTTGATAAAATTGCTGGCAAAGGCAACTTATTGAACAACTTAAAATTCCCTAGTACTTCAGACAAAAGGCTTACTGCCTTTAACCTTTTCAAAAACAAAAACTAATGTGAAAGCTAAGAAACAAAAACTGATGGAATAAAGCAATTAGGTAAATTTATTTAAATGAATTTAATATTGATGTTGATATAATCGTTTTATCTGAAATATGGTTGTACGACTATGAATTGTCCAATTATAACATTCCAGGCTACGATTAATATGCAAACTGCAATAATTCATATAATTCTGGTGGTATTTTAGCCTATATAAAATAAAATGCACGACTGGATCGCACGTTCTTGCTCCTATGTTCGATTACATTATATGCAAAAGATTCTTAATAAAACGGCTAAATATATTTTTAAAGTTTTTCACTTAATTTTTTATATATAAAAATTCTTAAACTTTTTCTTAAAAAAATTGCTATGAACATTTTAAATATTTCATAATATAAATACAAAATGTCTACGACATGCCATAATTCAAATTATTACATGAGGATAACTGAAGACGTAAAAAAGCAAGTAAATTTAAGTCGAAATAATTATTATGCTAATAAGCTTCAGAATTGTAGAGGAAACATAAAGGTAGAATGGAAAGTTGTCAACAATATCATTGACAATCAACTTCAGAAGGAAAATATTTCCAACAAAGAAGTTGATGGTAAAGTGATATCAGATCCGGTGTATATTGCTAATCAATTTAATACATTTTTTACATCTATCCCACTCCAATCAAGGCAACATCCATTACAAAGTAATTGTACATGTTGTTTATTTGCAGATTTAGTAGATGAGACTTTTCAAAGTAATACATTTATTTATAATCCGCTTTCTGCACTGGAAATCCATAAACAAATATTAATTATTGATAATAAAAATTTTAGTACTGTAATATCAAACTGCCTTCTGAACAAGATTTTATTTTATATTGTGGATGTATTGAGTCATTTATATAATGAAAGTGTGAAATTTGGCTTTTTTCATGCAGCTTTAAAATCCGCAGAAGTTATTCCCCTATTTAAAAAAGGTAATCGAAGTTTATTGTCTCAATATATACCTATTTATGTTATTTCAACATTTAGTAAGATTTTTGAAAAACTAATCATTTCTGAACAATAATAATTTTTTTAGCAGTGAACAATTCGGGTTTCAAGAAGGGAAATACACGTAAGATGCTAGTGTGCAGTGAAATAAACGATAGCTTCAATAAGAATAATATATCTATAGCTGTTTTTATAGATATGACTAAAGCATTCGATATGGTAAATCATGTTATACTCTTAGACAAATTGTACAAAGCTGGATTGAGAGGTGTTATACTCGCACATAAATGGTTCTCTTCGTACATTTCAGGAAGAAGTCAACGTGTGAAACTTGAATCAAATTATAGTAATGAGTTAAATGTTACTATTGGTGTACCACAGGGATCTGCTTTGGGGCATCTTTTATTTTTAATATATGTGAACTCATTATTCAAACAAAAGCTTAAAAGTCAAGTCAGCGCGTTCGCTGATGTTATCATTTTTACGTATACAAATAATCTTTTTGACTCAACTGTTTATCTGAATTTGGATATCTAAATTCTAAGGCAATGGTTCGCTAAATATCAGTTAATAATAAGCGAAAAAACAAAATTGATGTTTTGTAGCTTAATAAATCCTTGTTCTGGTGATTGTGACGTTACCTTCCATTCCGCTACTTGTCCAACAACGTCGTTATCTTGTCACATGTGTGGCGAACTGAATTTTTCTGATCAATATGTATGTAATACAAATTGTTTCAAAATTAAAAGTGTTGAAAGCTTTAAATATTTAGGCGTCTTAATTGATCAAAATTTGAACTAGATGAATTAAAAAAATATATATTATCTGTTACGCGCAAAATGTATCTTTTGAAACACCTCTGCTCTACCAAAATTCTCTTGATGATTTCCTATAGATTACCACACTCCAAGCTACAGTATGGTATTACAAGTTAGGGTGGAATATATAATTCCACAATTGAACTATTAAATGTTGCCAAAAGCATCTGATAAGAATTGTATGTAAAACCAATAGACTAGCGAGTATTTGTCCTCTTTTTCATATCATCCGAGTTCTTCCAATAGCTCATCTTTATATCTTCAAGGTTTTAAAGTTTTTTTTTATGCGAAGCGGGTACAGTGATAATTTGAGAAGCTCAAACGCTTAAGGGTTGGGAATTAACCATATGTCAGTGGTTAACATTCCTTTGGCTAGGAAAACTCATTTTTATAGATTTTATACTGTTATAGTTAGTTATAGTTCTATGGTCAAAATTTTAATGAATTCAGGTATTAATTAATAAAATGTATTTCTTTTGCTCTTACAAATATGTTTCTGAATTTGCGTCACTTTTGCGATTAAGAATAGTGCTTCATTTAGTATATCTACCTAACTCTATAGATCTCGCGTCTTACCCCACAAACAAATAACTTAGTAAGAAAACTGAAATTATATATTGCTCTTAAAATTATTAGAATATATATTTTGATAAAAAATCAATAATATGAATTTGTAATTAATGTATATCTAAATTCTTTATAATGTATTAATAATTTTAAGGAACATAAAAACAAAAAAAAAATACCAGTATTTTGCTTCTGATAATAACAACTGTCACTGTCAGTTTAATCTAAGTCAAAATTTTGACGTTTGTCAATAATTTGGTAAAAGGCCTTAGCTAGTCACTTAAGAGACAAATATGTCTAATAAAGAAGAAACATCTAATGGAAATTATGTTCAACCTATGAGTTTCGATCTGAAGTCTTATAAATTAAACAAACATTTGCTTGTTTTATTTATAAAATCACTTGATTGAAATATGGATGCCTCTTAAATGTATAATGATTTCCTTCCCTCGACTAGTTTTAAAACTTCTTTAGCCTAACAGGCCTAATAACCCTTCTCTTAATATATTCCGGTCGTTACCAATTTTTAATTTTCGACTTAAGTTTTTTTTTTTAACACAAGCAACTTGCTTATGTTGCTACATACATACATATTTTTGTATAGCTGAAGTCAATAAAATTATCCTCAAGTTAAAAAAAATTCCATAATTCACTAGCAAACAAAATGTATTTCGTTTTTGATTATAATATTTGCTTTTAATTATTTTTAGTCTTATCTATTTTTCGTACGTCAGTTATCTTCGTATATAAATGAACAATTAGAAGAAACAATCCACAATTAAGTTTTATTATATGTATTTACTCATTTTAATGAACTTAACTGCCATAATATTCTAATTTTTAAAATTTGCTACGAAATCAGTTTTCGTTAATTGAACTTTCGAATTTTGTACAAATAAATTAAAACTAATTTTTAAACAAAAAGCGCTAGTGTTTGATTTAGGAGCTAAATCAGAGTTTTAAAAGAGGTTCTAAATTTTGCGAAATTGAAAGTAAGCCAAGGTTCAAGTTTCTGATTGGCCAGCTCCCAGCAGCGCCCATTGCATTCCAATTTAGGGGATTCATATTGGAAAGTGACTGGAAAGCGAATTAAAAACTTCATGTCATGTGCGAAAAATGTCAGCTGGTGAATTATCTACCAGTTCAACTTTATATGTATTGTTGAAGAATAAAACTGTTTGTAATGTCAAACTTGTGATGAAATATAATATAAGTATTTTTCTTTTGCACGATTAATTAAAGATAAATATCGCACCTATCAAATAAATGTAAAACCAATACAAACTTCAATCAACTCATGTACTCCCTTCCTTATATATTTCAATTCAATTAATTAAGTTCAACGGCTTCACAATAATACGAGTAACTTGAATCAATATTGTCTAATTAGTATGAATTAATAAAAATAATACTCAGAAACAATGTCAATAGTCATGCTAGGTATTATCAAAATATTTATTTACTATTTTTTTTATTATCGAAAGCAATACTTATTTCCAGTGAGTTCGAAGAAAAAATCAAATAATATTAATCACTGCTAAATTAAAACAAATAAACAGATAAACCTACAGACCTATCCAATTCGATAAGATTGCTTATTATTCTACCCACTCTTATTCAAACTAACCACAATATAAAAAAACAGCATTATGTTACTTCGCCTAACAAAGGTTCTAATAGCCTTTTATAAATTATACTAATCTATACTATTTAGCAGCCTAAAAACAATAAAAACTAATCAATATTTAATAATATCTGCGAGTACATAACTTAAACAATCAATAATTATACTGCTATGAGATTATAAAAGATCGCTTTTGTACTTCGAACCCAGACATTTCCTGGTAACAGCAGACATTTTTTCTTTATCATCTGTAGACATTAGACAACTCAAGCAGAGCGTCAAATAATGAAATGCAAATATTAATTTAGTAATAAAATTTATAAAAAAAAAACGATTGTATGCATTTATTTCTAGATTTTTTCAAGCAGTACTTATATTATCTGTTCGATAACTTAAAATGTTGAACAACTACCTGTCAAAACATAAAAATGACTATAGGAATTTTGGACAAATTACCGACAGTTGTGGAGATGTGCAGTTTACCTAATCAAATAGATATTTTGAAGAAGGGAGCATTCCTATGAATGTGTTCACATACCCAGTTCATATATTACAAGATATGTTTTTGTGCATGTTGGCAATGTTTGATTGTCATACATAAATACCAGTGGCGGATCCAGGATTTGATCAAGGGGGTGGTCCAACGATTCAAAAGTTAAGATTTTCATAAATTTTACCGAGCTAAGTAAATAATTTTTATTACTTTAACTGTGGAGCTATTTTGTCTCAAACCAATTCTATTAAAAATCGATACTGCGAAATGTGAATGAAAACAAAGCAACTACAGGAACAAATATTTGATACAACTTTTTAATAATAAAAATAATAAAGAATACATAGTATGATATTCAGCGTTAACTTACGACACTTGGTGAAAAAAATGCATACAAAAAATTAAGAAACAAAAACAATAGTGAAGTTAACTACGTCACTCGGTGACAATGTGTGCGGCAAAGATTTGATAATGAAATGCGGAATATCATACCAGTATTCTTTACACTATGCAACTTGGAACTTTTTTTTGTACTACAGCTACAACTTTAATTGTAGCCATATTATACGATTGAACTTCACCTTTGTGCCCAAGCAATGACAACTCGAAGCAGAAGCTCGAGAACGGAAAAATCAGAGCTAAGGATATAGAGAAACACACATAGCCGAGAACTATAGCCGTAATAATTGGTTGTTTGCTTATACATACACTCCTTGCCACTTTAATGGGAAACCCTTTAGGTCTGATTTCTGCCATTCATTGCTCCTAAACAAGCATGCTATACTCTGTACTATTTATATTTTCAGTACAGGCCTTATGTGAGAGCTTTTTCAAACACATTGGTGCCTGTCGCTGAAATTCCCACTGCAAATAACCACTGATTTACATACAAATTATTTCTTGTTAAAACCAACGTCTGTATATCCCAAATGACCACCTGTAGTACACTACACACTGCTGCTTGTGTGCCTTCTCCATGCACTCAACCCTCGCTAGTGGCTTTTAAAAAAAACTTATTGGATCACAGTTATCACTGGTGAGTTTGTGGTAATTCAGTATGCTTACTACTGCAACCCTGTAAGAGCTTTAAAACAGTACGAACTTATTGGCATTTCTAGCAGTTAGAGTGAAAAGCCTATCCTATCTTCTCTGTACTGAAAATATAAATTGAACAGAGTTAGAGACTTATTTTTTTTTAAATCAAAGTTCATTTAATTGTTGTTATTCTACCAAAAGAAAAGTTTAATGCTATTGCTTTAAAAATTAACAAAAAAATATTTACTAAAAACCGTCATAATGCGGGTTCCAAATTTTGCGCCACTTGAATAGGGCACTTTAATGAAAGAAACATTTTAGAGAATTTTTATTCGTGTTATTTCAAACATTACTTAAATTAAAGGTAATTACATAATTTTTGATACAAATTTTACCTTTTACCTGATACCTTTCTTCCCCCGAACTTCACACATCCGGTTTGAAAGGGATGCAAACAAATTGGCCAAATAATATAGCGAAATCGAGCTCCAAGCTAAATCAATGGCTTGTGTGTCATCCATCTCCAAACATTTTCAATGACGTTTAAACCCAGTGAGTAGAGCGGCCATCTTAATATGTAGTTCTACATTTTGGATCGTGTTGATAAGTCCACGGCAAAGGTCCAAAAAGGGTATGAAAGAATGGAAAGGCCACTTTTAATATACCATTTTAACCCAATGCATTCATTGTGGTGGACAAAATTTCAATTTTTCAGGTACCATAATAGGAAATGGGGCGCACACCATCACACCCCTAACTCTGCTATGCAGCCGGTCCCAATAATGAGTTTCTTTGAGATCATGAAAATAGTAGCTTTAGCCATCAGGGTCTTCCAAATTTTTTTTTTCTCGGAGAAGACCACGCGATGACACTCCGAAGTCCAGGTCACAGGTGCTCCACAAAAACTGAGACGTTGCTCTTTTCGAACAGGGTTAGGGGGAGGTTTCTTCTTGATTTTCAGTCTTTTTATATGCTTAGCTTTTAAAATAACACGACGCGACGCATAGTTGTGAGATTTGCCTTGATACCACATTTTCCCCCGATTTTTGCTATAGAGTCGCGAGAATTTGACGCTTTACTTAATATAAGTCGCGGACACTGCGTATACGGCCTTTCATATTTTTTCCATACCCAAACTCATTACTTAAAAATCTGGATATAACAGTTCGGCTCCTGTCGAATTTTTCAAACTATTTTGTCAATAAATAAGCTAACGTCCTTATAAGCTTTGATTTGTCCGTTTTCTGCATCAGTTATTGCATTTTCTCGTCCCATTTTTTTTTTGTCGAAATTAAAAAAATAAGTTTGATCAACGAAAAACATGAGTTCGCGTGTCAAAGATATCGATCAAAAAATCATCAAAAAAGCATGTTCTATTCAAGTGGCTCGAAAATGTTATTTTAATTTCAACGAATGGCAACATAAAGTGGAAAAAACATATAACACACATAAAATAAAACATAGACATGAAACTGGCCGTCATATTAGCCGTGTTTTGTTTGCAACTCCATATAGAGTTGTTAAAAAAACGACATCGTGATTTAGGATTTTCATTTTAAACTTACTGGAAGCACTGGTGCATTCAATGACATTTAAAATTTCAAAACAACTGTATGTTAGTACCATAGACAAATAAGATAAGGACCCGTAACCTCTAACGTCATTCGCATTTGCCTACAAGCTGAAACACGCAAGCAAGTAACATTTTCATTCATCTTCCAATAGACACATTGATAAAAACGCACACAACAATCTTTTCTGTTCATCTTCCTATAGAAACATGGATAACACAGCCTTAGTAATTTGTTTTTGTTTTGTTTTTCGATTTCACATATATTCATGGATAGTGTCAAAGGTACAAATAACACAAAGAAAACAAATTGGTTTTTGGTGGTGAAAAGTACGAAAGCTTTCAATCTTAGTATGGCTTATTTGTGGTTAGTACCACCATCACAGAACATCACTTTTGACATCTCTATATAAATTATCGATAACACAATGATATGTAGACTTTGACATTACCGATTCTATCGGTAGTTAAGATAGTTCCAGATAATTAACTGGATTTAGCTAACTCCATATAGAGTTTAGTTGTTTTTGAATTGATATGTAAAACGCTCAACTCTGATGTCGTTTTTCTCGCCACCTCCATATGTAATTGCAAACAAAACACAGCTATTATAATATTAATAGTTCACTAAGTTAACGTTTCCATTGCTCAAGGCGGAGGGTCTGGACACGAAAACCCCCCTGTGGATCTGCCAGTGCTACATACAAATGCTCTAATTTTTGACACATACGCGAACTTGAAAGAAAATGGAAACTCGGAACAACATACCTAGTAATATAATGCGTACTAGGGTTGACATAGGTCTCATTCAATAGATATACGAGTATTTTGACATCTATGAACCTATTTCTTTCTCTCTCTTTATAATTAGAGTGACGTGCCGAAGTGAGACACGGTTTTTATGCATTTTTGTTTTGTTTATAAGCACTAAAAAAGCTTGTCGTCTATTGGGCGTTTTTCTTTTTTAGTTCAGAGTAGAGCCTAAACTGTCAAACACAAAAATTTGTTGCTTTTTTAGCTCAGAGTGTAAAAAAGGTTAAATTTGTGTTTGTTTTTTTTTTTTGTTGAGAGCGTTCAGAATTTGTATAGAGCGCACTCTATTAGCTCGGTATAAGATAACATAGTAGACAGAGATAAATGTTGAACAGTCATTTTGACAGACAAAAAAAAACTCAAAACCTCAAAAATGGCGTTCGAGGCAGGTCGATCTGGAGTCGAAGGTAAATTAATAAAATATGTTATTATACATTTTTAATTTTATTCACTATTTAAATGAACAAAATACATACATGACCATTTATCTAATAAGCAGCATCCAAGAGCCTTATGGTCGTTTGGAAAATGGCGTAAAAAAATTCGTCTTCAAGGAAATTGCGTCTCAAATAAACGCAGAGTATTATACAAATGTTTCGACGAAACAGGTTGATGCAAAATAGAAAGGGTTGAAGAAAACTAACTAGGAAATAAAAGGACAACAAAACCACTGGGCAGGCCAGAAAGTCCTGTGAATTCTAAAATCTGTTAAACGATTTCTTATTCAAGGTACCTGAGAGGTCCCGGCAGTCATGTTATCGGAAGACAACCAGGTACGAACAGTGAAATATTTGGATAGAAGACAAGCAGAGTCGGATTATGCAGATCTCGAATACAAATTCGTCACAAATCTGAAGAATCGGCGAGTTAAGAAATTCTAAGATGATGATTTCACAGCACAAGATTTCAAGCGGAAATGTTCTCTAAAAGTGTGTTCGGAAAACCTAGGGACGACATTTTCCGCATAGTTTTAGTTTCTGACAAGTTTTTTTTTCCAAGTTTAATGTGATCTTTATCCTCACTTTTTTTTCAAAAAAATAAAAAAAATGCTTGCCTGATAGTCACAAATAAGCCATAATAAGATTGGAAACCATCGTACGTTTCACCCCCCCAAAACCCATTTGTTTACATTGTTGTATATCTAGCTTTGAAACTATCCATGACTAGATGGGAAATCGAAAAACAAAAAAAAAAAAAAATTACTAGGGCTGTGTTGTCAATGTGTCTATTGGAAGAGAAACAGAAAAGTTACTAGTGTGCGTGTTTCAGCTTGTAGGCAAATGTCAAATGAAAGCAGATGTTTCGGGTCTTTATGTTATTAGTTTATGCTGGTAATTATAGTTCTGCCATCCATTTTTATTTGAGTTGAAAGTGACGGCAACCAATTTACAAATTAATGTTATTGGCTGACAGCTAGTGCTCGAGTGTGTTCATAAAATAATTCGGAGCTCTTACAACTCGTTCGCTTCGGAGAAAGTTAAGAGCATGTTCGACATGCTCAAGCTCTGTTCAGTGCTCTGTTCAGTGCTCTGCACTGAATGAATAAAGAAAACCGCCCAGTAATTGGTTACATGCCAACTCTACTTGATATCTGTATCGCCAACGAAATTTCTGATACACAAATCACAGCATTTTCTTTTTACTTCAAACATTTTTGAAGGACATAGTTACCGGCATGAGAGATAAGAAATAATTAGATGAAATGTTACGGCACACAAAAAAGAGAAGAAACTACAATCGTCAAATTTGATGTCAGGCACTGATGTCAAAACCAAATTGAAAAGAGAGCTCGCTAACATTCCAACACAACAAGGAACAACGCGACTTCATTAGAGATTTCATGTCAGGATGAGTATTCTGAGAGAATTTATTACAAGTGGAGTCGGCCTATTAAGGCAACAAAAATGGTAACAAAAATCAATTTATTTTTGATTTATATCTGTCAAAAAACTGATTTTGACAATTTTTGCCTTCGATGGGCCCAAAATATGAATAATTTTGTTATTTTAAATCAACTTGGCAGATCTACTCCTCTTTAACTAATACCGCTATGCATCATAACTGACAACTATCAGTTTGACAAGTTATTGTTTGAAAATAATTTGTTTCTGTTGCAAGAAAGAATTAAAATAGTTTTGATTTCAAATGGAAGCAGTTTTAAGTGAATTAATTTATTCGTACAGCTCATTTTCGGACTTACAAACTGCAAATTAAAAACAACGTTCGAGTCAATTTTTGACAGCTGATACCGCTAGCTGGTCCACAGACACAAATATGCACCAATACTATAGCAAATAAAAATCAATCTGAAAATTGTTCTATTCGATACGAAAAAAAAAAATAATTTATAGATCAAAATATAAATTTACAAAACGAAAACCCCATTAATCCATTATTTTTTGATGTAGATCTGCCAAAACACTGATTCAACATTTTTGCGTTCCACTGAACAAAATAAATAAATTTATTTTGGAATCTAGTTTATTTTGCAGATCTAGATTTCTCAACAGCCGGTATTAATACCAATAAAATATTCAGCCGTCAGCTATAAAAATGTATGTTTGTACCACTCACGACTCACTTAAGCGATTTTCTAAAAAAATCATTTTGTTTAAATACAAATACGAGCAAACACTGAGCAAAAATAGACAAATTTGGCAGCGCTTTTGACAATTTTTTTTCAATTGGTGCTATTTGTGGCTATTTCATATATGAGGTAGAATGTAAACAATATTGTCAGCTATTGTCGTTTTCGCTAGGATTTTCGGAGTGTTCTAGTTTTTTTTTGATTCCAATCAAATATGAAAACGTCGTATTTAAAATTTAATCCATATACACACTTGATGGGGTCATCATCTAAAAAAATGGCTTCTTCAAATTATTATTACTTTTGACAAATAATACGGCGAAACATGTTGTATGTGTTCTATTTTTAATTCCTGAAGAGAACAGAAAACACTCAAAAACCTTACTCAAAACATCCAATCGAACATTTTTGGAGTAACAGCAGCGAAAAAAGAGTAATTCCAAACATTTAATCGAAAACGATATACATTTACGTATTTACGTGTTGATCGAAACCTTTAATTTATTCTTAAATTAAATATTTACTATGAATCAACATATTTAAATTTTGATATTGTTTGTTTTTCACTCCCCTTAGTTGTTTACCTTATTTTTGCACTTTGAAGAATTTTTAAAAAATGATTCTCATCGGTTTTATTGGTCGTAATAATGATTAAATGAAAGCAATTTTCCTTTTACTTTCCCAACGTTTCGACGGTGGTTGCCGTCTTCTTAAGGGGTGTATAACGTTAAATTTTAAGATTTTTACTTTTTTAAATTTCTGAACAATAATTTGTTTAAGACATATAAAAAAAAAACAGATTAAAAACAGATTTTGAACACTTCACATTTGAAGATTATTCTACGTTTTATTATTTATTTATTTATTATTTAAAACCAACTTAGTCAAAAACTTCTAAAATACCTTATTTTTGACAAACTAAAAACTGCTGGCAACTCACTTCGTGCACAGATAAGTAACACGAATTTGTTATAAAACGTAGCTAATTATTTATACTTTATTATGTCACTATTGTAAAATATAAATACGAAGCTTCAAATTCGATTTTCATAAAGATAAAATGGAAGATTAGGATTTGACGTAAGAGAAGTGTCGATTTTGTTCAGAAAATTTTTAATTTTGTCCATAAAAATTGATGACAATTTTAAATAACCCTATTTGAAACTAGGTGTATTTAAACCGTATCTCATTTGCACGGAATTTGCTTTTTTGTAATTTACTTTACTTTTGAAAAAAAATAAATAAACTAAATGCATTAAAGACGTGCCCTTGAACTAAATTTTGAATTGTTATATAAAATCTCTTTTTTCAAAATTTTTCACAAAAATATAAGTTGTATTGTATCATTTAAAGCAATTGCTAAACATATTTGATATGTATTCTAGTTTAAAACATTTATTTAAGTTATTGTATATTGTTACTAATTTTATCTATCTTCCATACAATTCTAAATTAAATGATATATATATTAAGGTGGAGTTAGCACTAAACAGGAAGCTCATTCCGTTTCCATACTTTTTAGACATAGCCACTAATCTAAACCAAATAAAATGCTCGATTGGATCGCAGGTACTTGCTCCTATGTTCGATCACATTATATGCAAAAGATTCTTAATGGAAACGGTTAAAAGTATTTTTAAAGTCGTTTTTCACTTAATTTTGTATATAAAAAAATTCTTAATGTTTTTCTAAAAAAAATTGGTATGAACATTTTAAATATTTAATAATATAAATTTAAAAACAAAATTTCAGAAAAAATCGCTCACCCATTTTCCAAATATTGAATTTTCAAAAAAAAAAAATACATTATTTTTTTCAAAAATCCAAAAAAAACTATTTTCGAAAATTTTGAAATTTACAATTTGAAGTAGATCCTGCATACAAATTTTGATTGAAATTCGTTGAGCAGTTTATGAGAAATTCGAAAATCAACAAAATGGTTGTTTGGCAGGTACCGTTATTAACAGAATATTTAAAAAAATTTTTCGGCCAAAATGTAGAACATGCTCAAGTTAGTACACACACCAAATTTTATCAAAATCGTTGGAGCCGTTTTCGAGATAATTAAGATGGTAGAAAAATTTGTATGGCAAGTACCGTTAGTTTTAGGGCTAAAACACCGATTCAAAAATCTATTTTGGGCACTCACCTAAAACGCCTAAGCACCAAGTTTCAAGAAAATCGGTTCAGCCGTTTAGGCTGTGATCGTTCTACAGACAGACATGCAGACAGACAGACAGACAGACAGACGGAATTGCCGGATCCACTTTTTTGGTGTTCTCTATCATCGTAATGTCAACTTTGATTAAAATCTTGAGTTAGATTTTTTTTCCAAATGCAAAACTTGCCCTATAGTACATAATCGCAAGTAAAAATCGAATGTTTGATTGTTTGGAATTCGTCATAAGGTGATTGACAGATGCACCAAGTCTAATTGTCAGGATCTTCACTAGCTTCGTGTTGCCATATTTCGATATGTACCTACCTACCTATATTTTTGGATTTTCTACTCAATGCATCTCAAACAACTAAAAAAGTATGAAAGGTGATTAAAAATAATTCAAATAAAGCTGATGAAATAACGTCATGTCTGGCTAATTAGATACTACCAAATTTATATGTATGCAGGAACAGCGCGCTGTCTCAACAGATAGTCGATAGTCGAATGTATTGTGAAGGAAGACAAATCTCACTCTTTACCTATGACAAAGAAAACAAGAACCAGACAGTTAAACACACAAACTGAAATGACCTTGTTCACTGTCACCCATACATTTACAAAATATTTCAAAAGAGCTTTATAAATTCAGTATATTCGGTAAAGTATGAGGTAAAGGTAAGATACAGAAAAGCCATACCTAACTTACACATGCATACCTGTGAAAATGTATTCTTAATATCAACAATAAAATCAACCCTTAACAAACGAGAAAAAACATCTGCTTCCGTGAGAATAATTGAGAAACTTTTTTACTTAAGCGCATGCACATAAAGCATATCCGATTTGTTTGTATTTTCCTTCAAATAAATGCAGTTCAATAGAACAACTTTGGTATGACCGTATGACATGTTAAATTGTAAATTTGATTAAATAATTCACACTCTCAGACGGCAAACAAATGGAATGATAAAATGCGTAATTTTGGGATGACCAGACCATAAACAATATTGCTTAGAAATTTAAATCACCTTAGTTTGCCCGATTTCCTTTAGAAAAATGCTTTTGAACCGAAGATATTTTTCTCATAAGAATTCATGTTTTGAAGGCAAAATGATATAGATAAGATTTAGAGATTTTAACCAAGTTATTAAAATTATATATAATTCTATTTCATACATTTGGTTATGTAAGCGTTGATGCGTTGATGGAGTGTGTTTTAAGTAAGTATATGTCAGCTAAGCAATTTAAGTCAACAATTATTACGACTTCAATTGTAGAGTCCATTGTTCTTAGGCATTACGGAAATCTCCAAGGGAAAACAAATCCATGGAATATTTTATTCTGTCGACTTTTTATTTGTTACCGTGAATTTCTCAGGGAATACATTTCCCAATAATATCCGGGGGAACTTTTCACGGCACCAGCATTCACGTTCTCTACGATCGAATGAGAGAAATTCCAGTGAAATTTTTATTCACGATAACCCCCGTTATATTGCGGCTAAACAATGAAAATAAAATGTTTAAGAAAAACAACATTTTTTAAAAATTCAAAATGGCGGCCAACGTAAAAGGGCAAGGCAGTAACCTAAGTTAGGGAGCCCAGTATATAAATTAAATGCGTTAACTACAAAGCAATTCTTCAGTTTAATTAATGTAAGCGAGTTATCGAAATCTATGTGCGGCACTATGGAAAACTTAAAATTTGTCTAGAAAACTCGGATTTTGAATTAATTGAAAAACAACATGCTTCTAAACTTAACCTTGAAAGGAGAATTATCTCATATTAACTTAAATTCACATTGGGTAAACAAGATTACGTACATTACGTACATTAATATTATAAGCTAGGTTCTGCGCAGGCCGAAAACATACCTTATCACATTATTATTATAGAAAACATTAAGGCCCGTTTGATGATGAACAATTTAAGCATTTAAGTTCTACTTAAGCACTTATGTGACAGTTAACGCGGTATCCCATACGCGTTTTAAGTTGAACATAAATATTTATGATGCGTATCATATCATCAAACGGGCCTAAGATTCTTTTGTCCCAGAAATTACAATTACTAAAAATTTCGCAACCATATAATAACAAGGGAATGAGAAGTGATTTGGCTAATATCATTCTTGTTTTTATTGGTGTAATTTGTTGAGTGGTCCATTACATTCTTAAGCCTCCATACACTCTTCTGATGAATATATTGATATGATTTGTCTAGGTGAAGGTTCTGTTAAATACACCTCCTAAGTTCTTTGCTGAATCAACAAACTGGACAGGAATGATGTTGAGTAATAATGGGGGAACATAAGCCATATCTACCGAGTTTCTTGAAATAATCAGACACTTGGTTGGATTTAAGCAGAGCCCATTCAATTGTGACCATTGTAGGACCGTATTAAGATCTTCATTTATCTCCCAACCGCTATTATCAATTAAACGAAGAGAACAACTATATCGAAGATGAACGTCGTCAGCATATATATGAAAATACGAATTGAAACCTAGAGACGGAAGGTCATTTATATACATATATTCTAGATAAAAGAGGTCCCAGAATTGATCCTTGAGGGACACCTCGGCGTAGTGGAAGAAAAGATGATATTTGATTATTAGCAACGACTGCTTTATACCTAGAAGTTAAATACGAAAATATAATCTTTTTCGATGTTGATGGAAATTCAAACTTATCGTTTAGTTTGTTGCATAAGATATGGTGGTCAATGATGTCAAGGACAAATGCCTTCAAGAAATCCAAGAGTGTAAGGAGGGTAACATTGTCCTTATCCACATTCTTCCCTATTTCTTCGACTACATTTAAAAGAGCTATCGTGCTGATATTACCTGTACGAAGTCCGGATTGATTTGAACATAACATAACTTCCTCAAGGACTTTCGATAAAAATGATAAAATAGCTATTGGTCGGTACTCAATACGATTTTTTGGTATAGGAATGAATTAAGTGTGTTTCCAAGTTGCAGGAAAAACTTCAGTCCAGACAGTATTGAACAGATGTGTTATGACTTTTAAGATATAGTAAAGAGTTCCTTTTAAAAAATATCGGATGAACAACATCGAAACCAACCGAATTAGATTTCATTCACTTTGGAAAAACTAAAACCATTCGAAGATATGCTGTTTGTTTCCAAATTTAAGTCAACAAGTATACTCGTACCACTTTGTTGAAAGTATGAGATTAATATGAACTCTAATTCAAAGTTGGAACTTATGGATTTCGAATTCAGAAAGTTGAAGATCTTCGAAAGTATAATCTGAATCTGGATGACAAGCAAACTGGTTGATTTACGTAGCCTCTTATTTATGTAAAAAAAAATGAAAATGTTTACATATAGTGATTCTGTACTAATATTTTATCACTGATCTTCGGCAAATCTAGTCTATATTATGTTAACATTTAAAAACAGATATAATAATACCCAGATTTGCTGCAACATTTTAATTGTTTTTCTGCTCTCTGACGAAAAATCAAGTGGAAAACGACATTAATACTTATAATATCAGTATTCATGCAACGGCGGAAAATCCAGATAAACCTCAGAAACTAGATAATTTTATCTCCGCAGAAATTAACTGTCAGTTTGTATGGAAAAAATATTGTGCAAATCAGATAAAATTATCTCTCGAATTTGATGTAGAAACAGAATAAATTAAAACTCATAAATTTATTTCAATGAACATCTGATTATTTCCAACATTTAAGCAAGTATTTTTAAGGGGGTGTTCATGCAAACGTCTAACGTCTGGGGGGAAATTATATCTTTCTGCAAAGCGGAAAATTATCTCGTTTCAAGAATACCATTAATGCATATTTCCTAATATACATAAAAAAAAACATAACTGGTCACACCAACTGAAAAATAAAAAATACACTCAGAACGAGCATGGGCTCCCCATGGAATAAATTCGAATAAATGAATGAAGAAATAAATTCATAATGAACCCACCCCGACCCAATAAAGTTTGTCCACATAAATAAAATTATTATCTAAAATTTAGCAAATACTAAAAAGTTTCCATTCTATATACCTATGTAGGTACTATCCAACTTATCTTAATGTACCTACTTATTTATCTATAAAACAAAATCGAAGATTTATTATATACCTATAAGTGGCTATTTGTTCATATGTACATACATATATACAATTTATGTATTTGTAGATACCCTTTCTCTCAATAAAGGTATGTACATATTTATAGGTACCTTTGGCAACATTTAGCTTATTGTCATAGATAAATTATAAATGCTTGCTCAAATGCTGATTCATCATTTTCTTACTTATTTCAATATAATTTGTGCTTTTTGCGAAATAAATTGTTTGGGTAAGGCTATTTTTTTTGGAAAACAAAAGTTTTCTATTCAACCGTTGAATTAAAATTCGATATCGCCGGCGGTAGCGTCTTTAAGAATTTCTCACAATCGTTTTGTAAGAACGAGAATCACCAAGTTAAACTATAGCCTTTAGATGTCATTAATACTCGTATTATTCCGATAAATTTTAATTAATTTTTTTATGCAAACATGTTTTTTTTTTGCTTCTGATTTAAAATTCAAATTCAAACCACTGGAATTTCCAACTTTTTCAATCGATTTTTCGCTGAGAAAATAAAATACCCCTTTGAAACTGTCCCTTATTGATTTTTACGGTCAATTTTAAAACCGGCACAGAAGAGTACTTTTACAATGGAAATTTCCCATTGTCCATAATATTTAATGCTATTACTTACCTTATTGTAACGCTTCTTTTGCAAACGATCCAGTCCAGATAGAGTTCCGGTAACTTCGTTATCGCCATTGGTTCCCCAAAAACCAAGTCGATCACGGTTATTTCCTGATGCCGCCATTGTTTTTAAATTTTCTGCGTCTCCTGCCGATTCACCACGTAATTGGTCAATATAACTGCTATAAGCACGATGACTGTTTTGAAAATAAAAATTTGAATTATTATTATTTGTAGTTCTAATTGCGTCCAGTAGAGCAGGAGAATGAAAATATGACGACGTCGGCAGCTGAGTGTTTCGATTCGAACTGAATTTGCAAAGTTTTGCCACACCGTCTGTGAGCTCGCTGCCACCAGCACAAGCACCACTACCGCAACCGTATCCAACAAGGGTCGTATGATTTTCGTGGTGTAGTTGTGTCGTGGTATCTGTAGGACATTTAAATCGTTGTTGATGTGGATGATGGGGTGAGGTGGTGTAATTGCGCATTTGATGGAAATTGTTGTTGTGACAACAGCAATGTGACGCGTGAGAGGGGATTCCTTCATTTGTGACGTCACTGCTCGTTATGCCGGTAGTCATATCGCAAACAGCTGATTGATTCATTTGAATATTGGAACAGCTTTGATTTTGACATTGGTGGTTGTTCACCGGAATCGTTGTTTTGTAAATTTGCTGTTCTTGTTGTTGCAACTGCTGATTGGAATCAGAGTTCATTTTGTCATTTCCATTGGCGGCAAACAGGTGCTGGTTATTGAGTTGTTGCGGAATGTGTTGGCTGTGGTGGCCATTTGCCGAGGGGAATATTTGGTCACTGTAAAGAAAATTAAAGTACATACATTATGAATATAAGATCTATGAGTATGTTACGAATCAAAGATGATAAATTATTAGTTGAAATACATTTTTTATTTTAGTTGAAATACATTTTCAAGTAGAAGGTTACTTTTGAAAGTTAAAATGCTTCAGTTACTACGGTGGTTTTTTTTTGTTTTTAGATTTATTTGAAGGCGTGCGTGACTTAATGATAGTTCCCACAAAAATGAATTTGTGGATATAGTTGAAGGCTTTTTAAGCTATTATCTTTTATAAGTAGATGTTGTGCAGGTCTGTTGAGTCATTTTAAGGTACAAGTCTATGTTTAGTTATTAAACGACTTAAAATAAAGGTAATATATAGAAATGCATGTATCTAATGTTGTATAAGGTAGGTATGTACTTTCGTACAAAAATATTAACTGTGATAAAATTCATTAGAATTTAACGGTATCATTTCATTTTAAAAGTATAAATCGTTCTAATCTATATGAAATAATAATTGTTTTTTTTAATGAAAAGATACCTATCGCTTAGTCGATTAAATTGTAATCATTGTTATATTGTTTATTTTGTTAAAAGTGTCTTGCATACAAAGGCAGGTATGTGATTATTGAAGGGTACGATAACATCTAACTGATGAGCTCTACTGTTGGTCGGCGATGCATATACTGAGAACTGAAAGTTGTTCGGTTTATTCGATGCAAGCGCCGCTGATGGACAAAGGCATTGGGGGAGGGTCCCGCTTTAACGACAAAAGATAGCATTGGGTTTTAGAAGCATTAAATTCTACGCGGTTTTTTATTACCCATTGGACAATGTTGTCTAGATCAGAATTTAATGAGCTAATACGCTGCCATTCAAGTTCCACATTCGAAGGACATGGATGAGAATCTAAGAACCAGTATGAAAAGCTGAGGGTACTGTCGTCAGCAAAACATTATATTGGATTAGAAGTTTCAGACAAGAGATCATTGATGAAAATGAGAAAGAGTCGGAGACAGGACGGAGCCCTGGGGCACATCAGCATTTATTTTATGAATATCAGACTTGAAACCGTCCTATACATCTTGTATTGAGCGGTCCGAAATGTAATTTCTAATCCAACGAAAAAGAGATTCTTCGATACCAAATGCACGAATTTTCGATAAGAGAGCCTAATGCTAAACTCTATCAAATGCTTTTGAAATACCAAGCGCAATAATCTTACTTTCTCCAAAACGATGTAAAGATTTGTGCTACTGTTCGGTGAGATATACCAACAGCGTTTCCATCGCCTTGGAAAGAAGGAACGTAATTGCAATCGGACGGTAGTTAGAGGGTGAAGAAGATTCGCCTTTTTTAGGGACTAGCTGGACAAATGCTGTTTTCCATCTACTCGGAAGGAGACCAGTAGAGAAGGACAGATGGAAAAGCTTACGCAGTGGTTTTGCCAGCGTAGAAGAACACGCCTTCAGAACAATAGGGGAGATACTATCTGGACCAGCGGATTTGTGTATGTCAAGATCTTTAAGAACTCTAGCAATTGTACGAGTACGAAAGAAGATACGTCCCATGAAATGCTCTCAAGTACAGGAGGAGTCATGACATTTTGTGGAAGCGTAGAATTAGCAGCAACTGAGCTGCTAGCAAATTTGCTTTTCTTTGTGCGCTTACCACAGGATTGTTATTGGAAACGAGCGTTTGAACCGAAGAGGTGGTGGAATATCGTACGTTTTTTACAAGTGACCATACATTTTTACTACCTTTGGGACATTGTAGTATTTTTTGCATTAATTCTTGCTCATGTAGAAATTTCGTTCTTTGAATATTACTATTACAGGTCTTTCTAGTTTGTTTGAACTTATTCCGGGTTTCCTTAGTTGGGTTAGCTTTATAACATCGGAAACTTACCTTTCTAAACCTGATAACCTCTTTACAGCTCAAATCGAACCATGAGTGCTTTTGGTTTGATGTTTTTGGTTTTGTTCGGTATAAGAGCTTTTATCCCCTTTAGAATTATATTTGTAATCATATCAGCGCTGGAGTCAACATCACTATCGAGGAAGCAGTTCCTGGAGAAATTATTCAGACCGTCCCAGTTGGCTTTCTTATATTGCCATACGGCCCTCTTAGGAATGCTTTCTTTAACTGAGAACTTTGATCACAGCAATAGTCTGATGTGCCTAGAGGCACACACTAATAGTATATTTACCAGATAGAGAGGTACGAAACAAGTCTAGGTTGTTGGCGGAGTGACCTGCAATGACAGGTAGTCTTGTTGGCAAAAAGCTCAACATACCTTCCTTAAGCTGTTGTCTGGCCAGAATAGGGTAGCCACTTGAAATTGTGTACATTGAAATCGCCCGTAACAAAGATTTCACGGTGCGGATATTGCGAAACAATTCTTTGGATAGAATCGGACAGCGCATCGAGTTTGTTAAAAGTCGAATTACTGTCCAAACTTGATAAGCAACATATTTTCGCACAAATACGGCGATTCCATGATGTGAATAAAAGAGTGGCACTAAAATATATCTTTTTTTCTATCTATTTATCTTATTTTCTAAATTCTGAGGGATCAGAATCTTCACCTACTTGGTTTTCGTTCAGTGCAAAAACAGCTGGCCTGCTGTTTTTGCACTATGAACATACGCAGCATAGAAATTCTTTCTAAGCCCACATATGTTACAATATTCTACTTTGAATTCACTACCCGTTACGAAAAAATAAACATAAATAGAACCAAATCAGTCAGTTAACTATGCTAATATTAGGTTTGGCTACCAAATAGGACTTCACAATACAATTACTGCTAGTGTTATGCCTTAGCAGCAATTGAATTGATCCTCCCCTGCATTCCCAAAGCCAATAACAGCAATATATCTGATATTACTTTGACTCAATCATTACCTACATTGTAATGGATGACCCCACACAGCATGTAATGATCAAGTCAAAGCAACTGCGAGTGACCATGAAGTGGGAGGAAAGGAATTTTACCGCTCGCTTTTTGGTGTAGATGTTGATGGTGAATTCATCATATTGTGTTTTATTTATTTTTTGTTTTTTTTTCGGAAACATGATCACATTTTTATAATTCTTCGCGTTTTCTTCTGAAATATTATCAAATCAATTCGATTTTGTCCACTCTTTTACGCTTCCTAATGACATTTAATTTTTTTTAAACTTACACAGCAAGATACAATATCTCATAATTTAATGAAAGTTCAACAAAAGATTTCATATGAGAAATACTGTAACATAAGAGCAGAGGTACAATTTTGATAAGTTATTTCTGAAATAGAGCTTAAGTTCCTTTTTAATATGAATAGTGCTATTTATTCTTCTTATTTCTCAAGGCAATGAATTCAACTGTCAAATTGAGCTTAGAAAAAACTGGCGCTCGGATTTTAAGCAACTGAAGTAACTGAAATCGAATTTTGGACTTATGTCCCATTTTACATGTTTTTTTTTTGAGGCAAATACTTTATCTATATATTACGAGCTGAAACTTTTCCTAATCCAAGTGCCAATTAGAAGAAATTCAAACGATATTTAAAACAGGCTTAACCGTTTTGTTCCTAGCTAATTACTAGCAGGGCTGCCATGTCATGAACTCAGCCCGTTGCCATATGGCTAGTTGTTAGAATACCGCCAAGCTCTTAAAATCTTAAATCGCGTGCATCGGTAGAAGAAGTTATAAATTTTCGAATAAATCGAAATAAATCCAAAAAACTTTGCATACACAAAAACTTGACCCCACGCCAAATCCTATAATTTGGCCAAGCCGGGGGGTTGCAGGTCGGCAGCATGCTCCCCTTACGCACCTAGCTTTCTGCACGCCATGAACTTTGTATACCAATATGTATGCATCCCTGAAAATTTGCCAAATATTGCACATTGTGTACAATCTTTGACCGAGATGAGAAAAAAACTCCTGCGAGGTCTGGTATTTTTTTAAAAGTTATATGCAAATTTTGAACTTATGTCTGACTTAAAAAAATATGTATATTTTGAATTTATGTCGCACTACCTAACGCTCCCACTGTGCTTGATCATTTTAAGGGTAGTTAAACCCCCTTTATCGATATCGATGCATATTGGTTTTGAATTAATGGATATGTAAAGCGAAATGAAAAGCGGTCCCAAAATTGAACCCTGGGGAACTCTACTTGGAATATTCAAATAAAAGCCAACGAGAATCCGAAATTTAACTTCTTCCTCATCAAAGAGTTTCCTGATTTATTCAGACATAGTTATTAAGGCTTTAACGCAGTTATTTTTCTTTTGGAAACCAGATAGTTTAGGAGCAAGCAAGTTTTCAGATTTTAGAGAAATACATACCAATTTTGCTTTTACATAATTCTTTCAAATTAATTAGATAAAACTGGTATAGCTTTGAAATTTATGGTTTTATACTTCGGAATGATCTTAACCATTTTCGTTACATAAGAAATACTCCAGTTGTTATTATTGCATTGAATATTTAAGGAAAAATAAAAAGTAATATTAAACCCAACTGCTTTTGATTTAATTGACAAAAGTCCTTCTTCAGCTTTTATATTACATAAGAAAATGAATTTTCGTTTTGTGAATTTCTTTCGCTGACGAATTCTAGCGACATATTGTCTTGCGAAGCGGAGGTGACGAATAGTTGACACCCAACGGTGTTTTTAAAACAGGGTTTATTGCGCGATATAATATGTTTAATTTTAAGAGAAACTTGTGTTTCGTAAGACTTAAACTTATGTTTAAGAAAATATCAGAACTTCCCGTTTGTACAACTGGAATCTTATCAAAATCGTTGAAGTCATTTTTTATACAAAAACGACATGACACTTAAGCGCAAGAGGTACAAGATTTTACCAATTAACTAATACAAAACCATATGCCATCAGTCCATATACCATGTTTACTAACTTTGACACATAATTTTCAGTCAATCTAGATCCCGATCCCGATCCCGAGAATCGACTGAACAGATATTTCTGACAGATGAGTGTCAAAACTGTGAAGATAATTGTGGTAACATTATGGTGATAGAGAAATTTCTAAAGCTAATTTTTCCACTGCTGCTATCCTAATTTCCGAAAGATTTTGATTAACGAAAACACTAAAAATAGGTCTTTACAAATGATACAAAATATTTAAATAATTCATTTTCTCTACTTTCTATTTAGTTTTCCTCGAGAACAATGGTAGACGCACACTTAAGCTGCCTATCATAAATCGGTTGATTTTGAATTCAAAAATTTCAGACACAATGTATTTCAAAATCTGATCTTAAATCTTCAAGAATTTAAAGGGCAATCGAAACCCATATAATGTGATCCTATATTTAAAGAAAGCTCTTTTTTATCAGTAGCTTAGTAGGGCATCACCTTAAAATGAAAGAGCAACAAAATTGTATCCATATTGTTGCCAGAAACATTTCTCAAACTTCTAGAAAGCTAAGAAAACATTTTTTATTTTTCACAAAAAAAGAAACACTTAGAACATTTTGTTGACGTCTGTTCTGTATGATCACAAAATATAAATGAAATCATTCTAGAATAAAGAAATCACGCCCGACAAAAAACAATAAGTATATACTGGCACGAACCGAACGAGGGGAAAACCAAAAAAAGGTTACATTTTCCCATCATTTATTTTTTTGTAACAGGTCAAAAATCTTTTTATGAAAGAAATCTTCGCCTCCGATTTTGCATTTAATTCATTCATATGAAAAAGGATTGAGCATTCATTAAAGTTTTTTTTTGTTGTCTATTCTCTTCCTTCTTACTTGAGCTAAGCAGAACATGCTACTTAAATGACAAACTGGTGACTGGCTACATTACCTTTCATGAGTGAAATCAAAGATAATCTCTCCTGTATGACCGCTGTCATATAGGATTTCACTAGGGCATTTTTCATTGAGGAGTGAATTTCCTACTGGGAGGGGTTAAAAAGAGAACACGCATATACATTCAAAGGGTGTCGCCGGACTATTTGTCAAAATAATAATTGTTTTTAAGACGCCATTTGTTAAATGACGACGTTTAAGTGTGTATGTGTTAATTTGTGAATACCACATTTTCATATTCGATTGTAATGCAAAAAGAGCAGTACACTCCGAACAGTCAAATCGAAAAAGACATATGAAGAATTTAGTTTCAAGAGAGCGACACCATCTAAATTTTTAAACACAGTAACAGTAAATGTTTAATCCACCAGACCTACAATGACTACTTGAATTGAATACTTGTTTCTTAACTTATAGGTATCCGAGTACAGCTTCACAAGTTATGACGTCCAAAAAATGCAACACGCAAATATTTTGATCAATTTCAGGTATTTTGATAATCAAAAGGACCAATTTGCAGTTTCTGATTTCATGGCAATTTTTTTTGGAATTCTTTATACTATATTATTTTTGAATATACATTTATTTATTATATGTTTCTTTAATTTGGTAAGCTAAGTTTAAGTACACAACACACATATGTATATGAATTATAGGAATATTAAGCAAATTGGTTGAACAATACAAAAATGAAACCAGTTTAATCACACATTATTCAACTTAAAGAAGGATAATAATAATGGCCATATAATATCATCAAATTATGTTAATTAGGAGTTAATTATTCATCGAATAACATGTTACTGAGCAACTAACATCTACCTTAAAAGTTACTTTTTTTTAACTGTCTTAAATAAATAATTGCTCACGGTATGACAAAACAATAGCATTTACCAATACGATCGTTGAAATAAAAGTATGGAAAATTGTATAAAGGGTCATCCAATTTTATTTCCCAAAGAAAAAATAAAACAGATTTATGATTTAAATTTCCATAAAATTTTAATTAAAATCTAGTTATTGGGATATTTTCATTATACATAAATGGAATATAACATTTTTCAAAAATATCGCCTAAAGAGATATCCTGTAAGACTTCGATTTTAACAAGGCAATTTTTACTGATTTTTTTGCCACTATCGAGCACTAATTCGACTATGACGAATATTTTTTTTCAACAATTAAAGAATTGACTGTTTTGTGCATAAACACAAATGTTGGGCAGATTTCTACAAAAAATCAATGCCATTTAACTCGTACAATAGCAAACCTTAAAATAATTAAAAATTATTTATTATTAAAAATATTTTTGATGACATATCAAGAAAACTATTAAAGTTGAAGTATGTGATTAAAGCAATGATGTCTAGACTGGCCATCAACTGAATTTAAAATATATATGTACACTATGGCGTATGAGTGTTTTTTTTTTTTTATTTAATAATTTAATTTTTGTTTTCGGATCCAATCCGAACAGAACGTTCGAACCATGCATGTATGTATACAATTGCCGTTTTTTCGTTTTTCTAATTATTTCGCTTAACCATTACACAAAATAAAAATATATACCATATTTTAACAAAAGAAACCACAAGCTTCAACGAAAAACAACACGCAATAGAATCAAATCAATTATACCGCAAACAGTCTGAAAACAAAATACGCAATTACACACATAGACTTTTAACAGGCAGTTGCTTCATCTAGATTTATGAATTCGTCGATCCGGGAATACATGCATATTTTTCATTCAATTCAGCTCGCCTCTAGTTCGATCAGATTGAATAATCTGATTTCAATTTGATCCTTGTGTACAAGTAGAACAATTCTGATTAAATTCGAATTGAATTCTCTTTTAGTGTCAACCTACAAGACCGCTTTCACACGAAGAGTCTGAGTTGCCAGCAACTTTAAGTTTGTCGGAGAGAAGGGCAAGAATTAAGGGGGTAAGCAAAATCTCTCCGATCAACGATTTGAAGAGATTTTTTTGACGTTCCCTTTTAAATTATGTGTATTATGCGTCCAAACCAACAAAAAAAACTTTAAAAAAGGAAACGAAAAAAATTCCCAGCAACTAGTTTACCGGTGTGAATGGGGCAAAGATTTAATCCTGTATTTAATCAACTATTGCTACTAAATAGCTATAGGCGCACCCCAACCCTAACTAATAAACATTAGATCTAATCCAAATATAGTAGTATTCAGGTAATCTGGTTTTATGGCTGGCTGGTTACCGCCAGAAGAGTACTCAAGTCATGCGCTGTCCCACTGGAGTGTCGTTCAGGCCACAGATGAATAATACAATGATGGGAAATTTCGGCAGCTATTTTGGTTTGCCTACAAGCTAGTACCGTTATGAAACTGATATTTTTGCATCTGTAAGGAGAAAACTGATATTCTTGCATCTGTGTGTACACCACATTTTGCTGATGGATTTCATGTCCATTCATGGATAGAAAGTCAAATTTACAAATACAACAACGTAAACAAATGGGTTTTGGAGGTCGAAACGTACCAACGTTTCCCATCGTTGTATGACTTACATAAATGTGGTTCTAGCATTTTGTTAAATGATCGTTCTTATGTCGAATTCCGAACAATCATTTCAAGTCGATATCAGATCGATTTTTTTGTTTGTTATAAAGAACTTGCAAAAAATAGTGTGCATGTAAATTCTATGTAATCTTGCTAAAAACAAAAGATAGGTTTTGACAGATTTTTTTTAGAAATAATTCAATTGTGTTCAGAAAAAAATCAAATCTTTTGTTGTTTAGAATTCGACATTAGGGTTCGTGTCGTTTTCTTCTTTGTGCCTATACCAACAAATAGCTTATGGGTATCCTGCAACTCAAACATGTCCTTAATTTAAGAAAGTACGATACATTGATAAACGTATAGAATGACATATCATTGCAAAAAACATTATGTGATGTTATATAATTGTGAAAATTAATAATACTGCATTCTGGTTTGTTGTTTAAAACTTCTACCCAATTAGTCAGTGTTTTTTGCCGACTCATCATTATAATGTATACTTATACAAGCTTATACAAGCTTAGCAAATCGTTGGTTGAACGAGACTAGTATCAGGTGGTTAGAACCAGAAGATAAAATGATATGTGTAGTTTCTGCTGTTGCGCATCTGCATATTTTGCTACCCGAACACACGATTTCTTTCTTCTCTTCACACAAGCAACATGCATTCATCTCTTGTTTATTTAAGCTATTTTTTCCCTTTTTGAACTAGTCAAGCTGTTATAACTATACTTACTGCATATATATTTTCCAATATATTGCGCTAACCACAATTATTGCGTAATTTTCATGGCCTTGCCTCAATAGTGAATTTTAAAAATAATAGGGTAAAACTGTGCTTTTTTCCAATGGGTATTTTTTTTAAGGCATTACAACAAAAAATAAAAATATAATTTTAAAGAAACCAACCACCAACCAACCAACTTGGGGGTGGCCGTGGCGCGATAGTTGTGTGCTCGCCTGTCAACCTCGTGGTTTCAGGTTCGATCTCTGCCGTTGTCTATGTCTTCTTATATTCCATTAAAAAAACGAATTTTCAAAAATTGTCATAAAATAAGTTGCTGCTTTGCTCATTACGTGCTGTTTAGGCATAACACTAACAACATGTGATTGAGTAAACTAGCATACCCATAAAATATGACAATGAATTAAGGGACATAAATAAATAAGATACGGCAATTCTCTCCGCATTAGTTCAGCCGCCATCCCTGGAGATAAATCTGAGACAACAACCAGCTCTAGTCTCAGAACTTCGCGCCACACATCTTTCATATCCTTCTTTCTCTTCTTCCATACAATAAATTTTCAAAGGAAGGCAAATGTCAATTCGGCTTTGTCATGAAATCGACCAATACTCAGCGAATGAACGAATATTGTTATTTAAAACAATTTATAAATTCAAATTCTTCACACATTCTAACCAAAATTCTAAAAATAAATATAATTTATTTTAAATAATGTACGAGTATACGCACTCAAATTTACCTTTTAAATGTTAGAAAAAGACAAATTTATGAACACAAATTTGTTACGAATTGTAAATATCTGTTCACGTTCCACATACCATCCACACTCGAATAACCAAAAATCAGAGATTTTCAATTATTATAAGTAAACGTCATTCAATCCTATTAAAAAAATCCATTTAAACAAAATGTAACAATGGATGAAAATTCGTTAATTCCTTGAACTCTCTCATGTGAATAGTCCTTAAATGCCAACTCCACTCACAGTACACATAATAAGGTAATATATTGGGCATGTTGTCAAAATTCGGTTGTCATATTTGGCAAAATGTCTCTGAGATTTGGCACATGCACTCTCATTTTTGATATTTTCATATACAAATAGGGGTGTGTCAATATTTCAGTAAGATGTGTTCAGTAACAAGTAACAGTAGATAAAAAAAAACTGTTATTGAAATAACATTTGAAATTTCTAAATTTGTATTTTGATCAAACCAAACAGCGGAATATAGATGGAAAAGTGATGAATAATTAATTTTAAAATGGTAGTGGAAAATAGTTTATTAAAATTGTTATTTTACTGAAAATGTTTGTTCCATAATTATTATTTCAATAACAGTGATTTAAAACTGTTATTAAAAAGTAGCAGTAACAGATATTGCAACTAGCAGTTTGGCCCATGCCTAAGCCTATGCGCATGCCAAATGTGACACGAGTGTCTCTGAGTTTTGCCACATGCGCGAACTTGAACGAAAATGAAAACCGGAATATATTACCTTTTAATGTGTACTGTGAACTCCACTGACCATATAGATGTCCAACATCATAACCACAATCAAATCCACAAGCAATGTACATACTCAATTCTTCTTCACCACTACTTATACATATGCATCTGACATAAGTCAAAAGTCTCTGCTACAAAAAATAAACACATTCATGAAACCACATGAAATGTTTATTTTTATTCAACAAAGAAAGCCAGCACTGTTAAATTTGAAATATTTACAATATTCTTTAGGTTTATTGACAATAGATCATTGATCTATGGATTGAGTTACACATAATACCATCAAACATGATAATCAATCGAAACGCAAAGGCACAATAAATCGTAGATTTAAGTCTTATTTTTTGCAAATTTCAACTAGTATTCTTAGATGCTTTTAAAAAAAAATTATTTTTATAAAATATTTTATGCAATGTGATTATACATACAAATTTCAAAAACCCGAGAAAATTCCAAACATTACTTAATAGCCTTTTCATTCCGAACTAAAAACTGACCTACGCAACAAAATCAATTATGTCAAACGAGAGTAGATATATGTACAGTGTGAGCACTTTTCAGGTTTTTGAAAACTGTTTGCATAGAAAACTGGGTTTTTTGACTGGTGTGAAAAGACTAATTGGGGACGTTCACTCAATTATTCCTAGCAATCTGGAATAACTTTCTGTTGTTGTAATGCGTGCAAGACCACATCTGATGAAAAAACAGCTTTTCTCATGACAGCTATCTTGAGTTATCCCAAAAAAATTGGAATAACTAGCTATCCGAGACCAAATGTATAGAACCAGCTGACTGCAAAATTCGTTGGTATGCGTTTTGCTTTGATTTTTTGACAGCTTTCAGCTAACCTATCTGATTCGTCCACAGATATACCCCGATAGCTTGGTATCCGAGATAACATATCTAATAAGTGAGTGATCGCCCCCATTAGAACTTTATTAATTTAAAGTTCATACACTGCTGATCAATAAAATAGGCACATCCAATTTTAATTGAACGCCAACGCCAATCCAGTGATAAGTTTCCTTTATGCAGTTGTTTTGGATGCGTTCCACACTTTCAGCTCTTACCGTAGTATTTCTTTTTATTTAGAAAATTGGTCGCTGTGTTCTGCAATCTTACGATTCTGTTCGATATTACATGCCCATACTTAATTTCAAGCTCTTACCGTAGTATTTCTTTTTATTTAGAAAATTGGTCGCTGTGTTCTGCAATCTTACGATTCTGTTCGATATTACATGCCCATACTTAATTTTTGGTCGGTATGCCTAAAAGTCAATTTGATTTTTTTTTGTTATCGAAACGAAGGTACTTGTTGCGCCCGATGTTAAAAATTGCACTTTATTTTACTAAAAAAAACACGCGTGAACTATTGAATCCTGAGCCAAGAACTTGCTTTGAAGAGGTCTATTGGGACATTGAAATAAACGATTAAGTCTTGCGCAAGACTACGTGAATGTGGTGGCGATTACGATAACAACATCACCTCTTTCTTTTCCAAAATTTAGAAAAAAAGCAGCGCTTGAAAAGTGCATCCACAAAAAGCAGTTTTTGTTCTTTACAAGGTAAATCAATTATATTGATCAGCAGTGTTATTACGCTTGACTGAAGTTTAAATAAAATTTAAATAAAATCTTAGACAAAAAACAAATAAAATTGCATACTTACTTATACAAATTTGAATGCAACGACCGCGAGGCAAAACGAGTAACACTCTGCCCTAAAAGGCATCTTGTTTGATTATATAGAAACATTAGATTTTGTTTTTGTTTTTTTTTTGATACTTAAACTAAAAGTATAGTGAACTAATTTTTTAGTTTGACTTTTAATGACACACTATAAAGAAATGAAATGAAAACGAACTTCTGGCTATTCACAATAATTCTAACTTAAAAAATGAAAGTTTTTCTGTGTTAAGAGATTTCGTTGTTTTTTTTTTTGAGAATTCACAAATTTTTTCATTCAACTATAATTGACCAAATGAACCCATTTTTTTCCTCAGAATTTAAACAGTAAAAATAAGTAGTTCACAATTATGTTTACAATCCTTTATGTATCGTCGTTATTCATATGATAAGTATCTAGTAACAATCGAATCGAACAAAGTAAAGATTAATCTAAAAACGAATCTAATTTTTCTTTGAATAGCTAACTTAATTAAATTTAAATGGTCCTATGTCAACTTATTTTCACAAGAATTAAATAAAATGACGCTAAAGCCAAACAGCTGCGAGCTGCCATTGGTCACGTTTCCCCTTTGAAAATAAATGGGAATTCTTGTGAAATTCAAACATTATTCCACGAATTGTTCATTGGGATTTTGGGTGTTCATTCCAATAGTGAATGAGATGAGGTGAAGATGACTTCGTAAGTATCCAACCAAACATATCAACGAGCAACAACGGCGCGACGTGCGAAAAATGATGGGTAAATAAAAACCCTGACGTAATAAGTACATTCATATCGATTCGCAATGCAAATAAAAAATGTCTAGTCTGAGCTACTGTTAAACCAGTAACTTAAATGAAATACATAAGTAGGTATACATATTTCAAAATAAAACAATGAATGTCATTAGAAACGGAAAAACAATTTGACAATGACAATCAAGTTTTGTGTTTTAAATTTGAGTGATGTACATACATATATAAATACACAGATTAATTGTCTGTCACGCGTAATGACTTTAATTGATAAAACTGTCGCACGCCTCTAGTGTGTGATATCTAGGTATACCTATTTATATATTTTTTTTAAATACCAAATATGATAATTTAGGCCGTGTGTGAATTGCGTTAAAATGTTGGTTAAATTTTGTAACGTGGTTAAAATTTGACACTAGCGTGGTGAATAAAATGGGTTAAAATGTAGGCAGCTGTGGAACAGGCTAAATTTGCGTTAAAATTTAACGTTTCTCAAGATAGAGTAATTTGAAACTGTAAACGATAACCGAAATAAAATATGAATTCCAAAAAGTACAGATCTACTGGGAAACCATATAATAAATGTAAGTTTTAATTTATTCAATTGAAAAATAAAATTACATTAATATTTTTGTTTGTGTAGGGTCTCAAGAGGAAAAAAAAATAATATAATCCGTTGATATTTTAACAAATAAAAAATAATTAATTAAAATACTCATTGTATTTCATTTTGCGAATTGAATACAAATATATTGATTTGTCAGCTTTGTCAAATTCTTCAGCTGTGAAAACTAGTGTTTACAAACTAAATCAACAAACTAACCATAATGGGAATTGTTTTAAAAAGATTTGGAACTGTTGTTTTAAAATATTAAATTAACGATGTAAAACAAAAACATATTAGTAAAACTGAGAATTCGTTACTTTTTTCGTGCCAAATTATTAACTTTATATCTTCTAAGTCGGATTTTGGGAAAGAAATTAACTAACTTGAACAACAAAAAAAAATGTTTCTAGGGAAATTTCTTAAATCTTGAAGGAATTTTAGCCAAAATAGTGTTTTAATAAATCCCTTTTAACGCAATGCACACAGCAAAAAGCTAAATTTGATCGCACCACAAACCAAACTTCAAAATTTAACCAAGGTAGAAAATTTAACCAACATTTTAACGCAATTCACACACGGCCTTAATATTCCGTAATAAAAACTTCTACTAGCCGGAATAATGTGGGTAAATGTGGTCCAAGACATTACATCAGATATGGTGAAATATGAATCAATATTGACCATAATAGAAGGGTAATTCAAATCTGTTGAATATAATAATATTTGATGGGTAGGTAGGTATACAGTTTTTACGAACAAAAAAATCGGTGATGAGAAAATTTTGTTTCCAAGAGAATAACATCAGAGGTTAAAACAAATATGTAAACCCGTATTTTCATCTGTCACTGACATAGACATTATGTTTTGCATTTCACAAAATTTCGTGGTGGCTATAATTTTTACACAGTTCAATCTTCGGTGCAAAATTTTAACGTCAAACATTCTATTTTGCACAAAAATAACTCCAATAAGAAATTCATATACGTAGGTAGTTTTTTTTGTTGAGGAACCTTAAATGAACTACAGACTTTAATTTTTAAACGTTATGTTAGGAAAAAATTATAATTGAATTAAAAACAATAGGTATGCTGTTTGACGTTTTCGAATTCACGAAATAGACTAATGAATTTTGTGCGGGTGAAATTTTGTGTTGGGTATTGTTTGTATTGGTTTGTAGTAATCGCATTACCAAGTCGAGTGTGGAGAAAATCAATTGAATTTATTTGAGTGATAGCTAGGTATATGTTTGAAAATAAGAAAAAATTCCACTACTTTTAGATTACATATTTGCAAATACATAATACCTTTTATAGATAGTAGGAAATTGTGCGCTTATTTGAAATTGAATTCTATGAATATCTACTTTGATAGATAGTTTTAAGTTCAAATTAAAAATACTTTAGACTCTAGTACGTATGTATATTGCTTTAATATTAATTTGTCTTTCAACCAAAAAAATGTCAAAAATAATGGATAGCTTCCTGTTCTAAAATTAATTACATAGAAACATTATGTAAAACATAAAGTTAAGTTAATGTATGTAAATAGACAATAATTAGGTAGGCAAAAATACGACATTTAATTTGAAGAGCGAAAGTTGATACAGCCACTCAACAAAAAACATAATTAAATTCTTAAAACGAAACAAAAGGAAAACAATTCCAAAAGTCCAGAGTAAACAAAAGGAAAACAATTACCGAGCTGAAAATAAACACTGAATAAAAACAATACCCAAATCTATAAAACAATAAAGTAAATTTGTAAACAAAAGATATGAGTTTAAAAACAAATTCAAAGTATAGGCGTTGACTCAGTGACTTTTGAGCAGATCCAAGGTCACGATAGAATCAGATTCGGGTAATGTTGCACTAACTTAAGTACCAATAAAGTCAGAATCATTGGATCTAATCTATTAAAATTTCAACTCCTTAACATCAGTGTTGTTCGTAAGATATTGGTTGAAAACATCGTAATATGAAGTTTTTTTTTTAATAATACAAATTCTATATACTACTGAAATACATCAGCCAAGTAGAAGAATTAGCACTATAATATTTGGACTTGTTGAATTATTGATTCAAAATAGCTTTTAACGGCCTTTAGTCCAACAAAAAATTGCGTATTGACAAAGATCCTCACTAGTCAACTGATGAGTCCATTTGAGATCGCCGGGACGAAACGCCAATTTTTGTTGAACTAAAGGCCGTTAAAAGCTATTTTGAATCAAAATCGTAATTGTTCGATGACTGAAGCAATTTATCTACATATCTACAAATGCGGCATGTGTAAAATAGTATCACCATTTAACGACTTGACCCATTGGGGTAAATGCAAACATTTAAATAAAATACGTGACGTTCATTTTGACAGCTCAACTGTCACGTGTTTATATAATAAAAACACAATTGACGTTTATTTACGTCATGTTTTCATAACAACGCAAATTAAAATTCGACATTAAATACTAATTGTTTAAAAGATGTTCAGCAAAAAAAGGGAATTGGTAGAGGAAGGAGAAACCAAAAACAACACGGAGTGATGACTAACAGCATATCCTTATTGAGAGAAATGCAATGATACAGACAATTTAGGCTGTGTGTGAATTCGTTAAAATGTTAGTTAAATTTTCTACCTTGGTTAAATTTTGAAATTTGGTTTGTGGTGAGATCAAATTTAGCTTTTTGCTGTGTGAATTGCGTTAAAAGGGATTTATTAAAACACTATTTTGGCTAAAATTCCTTCAAGATTGAAGAAATTTCCCTAAAAACATTTTTTTTTGTTGTTCTAGTTAATTAATTTCTCTCCCAAAATCCGACTTAGAAGATATAAACTTAATAATTTGACACGAAAAAAGTAACGAATTATTAGTTTTACTAATATGTTTCGGTTTTACATTGTTAATTTAATATTTTAAAACAGCAATTCCAAATTTTTTCAAAACAATTCCCATTATGGTTAGTTTGTTGATTTAGTATGTAAACACTAGTTTTCACAGCTGAAGAGTTTGACAAGTTGACAAATCAATCTATTTGTTTTCAATTTGCAAAATGAAATACAATGAGTATTTTAATTAATTATTTTATATTTGTTAAAATATCAACGGATTATAATATTTGTTTTTTCCTCTTGAGAACCTACACAAACAAAAATAATAATGTAATTTAATTTTTCAATTGAATAAATTAAAACTTACATTTATTATATGGTTTCCCAGTAGATCTGGACTTTTTGGAGTTCATCTTTCTTTTCGGTTATCGCTTACAGTTTCAAATTACTCTATCTTGAGAAACGTTAAATTTTAACGCAAATTTAGCCTGCTCTACAGCTGCCTACATTTTAACCCATTTTATTCACCACGCTAGTGTCAAATTTTAACCAAGTTACAAGATTTAACCAACATTTTAACGCAATTCACACACGGCCTTAACATATGGGAGTCAATCTATATTAACAAATTACATAATGTAGCACTAACTGATAATTATGGATTAGCTGACGCATCACTTGTTAAAATCAAAACTGATATAAATTGTTGTTATTGTTTAATTTATTTTTTAAAAAATTTCAATAATTATATAAGAATCTATAATTTTCTGATAATGGCTGTATAGCCGAAACGCGTCAATAAAATAAAGAAGACTGGTGATTTATTGATTATATCAATTTAATTGAATACTACTGTGTTTCAAAAATGAATTGAATTGAAAGCAATATGTCGGCAATATGCTTTGACTCATTCCAAGATCCACAGTTTTCTGATGAAATAAACGAATTTGTTAGAAATGAGTATATGAATCAGCGTAGCGAATCAGGGGAATTCCTGGATATCTTTGAATTTGCCAATAATGCCGTAGTACAATCTGAATCAATCGCAACTATAATTCAAAACTGATTGAAAACATGATTGAAGCAAAAGTAAAATCATATAAAAGCTTAAAAGCAAAGATGTTTTGATTCAAAGAATAACACAGATTCTAATCGCCTTGCTATTTCCATTTACGCGATCAAGTTTTCGTTTCACATTGCCATTCGCAAATGCGACGAATATAAAATCGCAAGAGCAATCGTTATAAGTGTGCGGAATAAGTTTTGATGTATTAACTCGTTTTTCGCATGATCAGTTAAACGTGGCGTGCTCGAGAGTGGGTGAAACGTTTGCAGAGACACACAAAATATAATTCATTACCAAACGTTGCGGTAATCGCATTTAAAAAGAGAAGCATTTTTAAAACAATGAATTCCGATTTATATCATTTCAATAAATACAAATTGCAGTTGGGTGAATTTCATCCCACTGGACTGACTCATGGATAGACAAATCACACATTACATGAGTTAGAGACATGGAATATGTACATATAATCGGCGACACCAGACAAGAACAGCTATATTTATTTATAAAAATAAAAAACAAAAACTGATTTAAAAATTCACACTAATGGGGTTACCGTTTGGTACCAAAAATCAATTTATTTTTGATTTAGATCTGTCAAAAAACTGATTTTGATAATTTTTGCCTTCGATTGGTCAAAGAAATTGATTTATTTTTTGATTTTAAATCAATTTTGTAGATCTGGATTTTTCGTCAGATCTGCCCCTCTTTTACTAACACCACTATGCATCATAATTGACAGCTATCAGTTTGACAAAACAGCAGATACTGCTAGCTTGTTCACAGCCACAAATATGCATCAATAAAAAATCAATTTATAGATCAAAATATAAATTTACCAAACGAAAACCCCATAATATACTCAAAATAGTAGGACATTGTTTATAACGGCCTAACTTGAGTATTGCTGCCCCAATTTGGCTAATTTCTTGTTTATTTTTCTTAGTACGTAAAATTTTTCGGAAAATTGTGTTATATTACGAAGACATTGCATCAAAATTTATATTGCTTACTTGTTTGCCCTTAACTTTTTTCCCTGTATTTTATTTTGGTCTTAGTCCTTTCTGCTAATTCTGATTAAGATATTCCAACCAAAAGACCGTAATATTTTAGTAATAAGTCCTTAATGGTTTAAGTTTAAACAAAAAAATGAAGAAAAATATTATTAAGAAATTGACAAAAGTTTTATAGAAATCTAAATTATTTCTATAACTTGAACTTAATACATATACATAGTAGAAATGTGATTTCTTAATTTCAACACTCCCACTTTTAGTTACAAGTTATTTTGCATAATAAAATCTTAATAACATAAAAATAATTTGATTGCACATATTTCAAATCGAAAATTCCTTCTTCAAATTTATCACGAATGAAGTGATATCTTGCATCAATATGTTTAGTTCTTTTATGAAATTCAGGATTTTTCACTAACCGAATTGCACTCTGATTATCCAAAAAAAAAAAATAGGAGTAACATATTTTGTTTGAAGTAATTCACTAAGAAAATTCTTTAACCACACTAGTTCTTTTACAGCATGTGCTGCTGCCATATATTCGGATTCTGTTGTTGATAATGCCACTGACTTTTGACGTTCCGAACTCCAACTTATGATACTATTTCCAAACATAAAAATGTATCCAGAAGTCGATTTCTTGTATTAATATCTCCTGCACAGTCTGCATCACTGTATCCAAAGAAACTTATATCGTTTCGAGTCTTAAAGTGGATACCCATACTAATTGTTCCTTTAATATATTTAAAAATGTGTTTTACTGTATTCCCATGTGCTGCAGCTGGCTTCTCCAAATGACGGCTAACATTTCAAACTGCGAAAAAAAATGTCCGGTCTAGATGCTAACATCAAATACATTAAGCTTCCAATTGCCTCTCGTTGTGGAAATTTAATTTCTTCATTTGCCTTAAAATCGCCAAGATTTTGTGCACAATCCGCTGGTTTTGATACAGTATTACAATTTGACATATGGAAACGATTGACTATCATCTTTGAATTTCCTTGTTGATGGAGGTGAATTGATCCGTCGTCATATTGAATTATTTCGAGTCCCAGAAAACAGTTTAATTTAAATAACTTTATCTCAAATTCTTTTTTCAAGTGATGAATTACTGGAAGTATTGCTTCTTCTTTTTCTGCTGCTATCAAGCCGTCATCAACATAAATAGCCACAATAACCATACCATCTTTTTCGTTTCATACAAATACACATGGATCCGATTTGCATGTCTTAAAACCAAATTTGTTAATAAATGAAGTAAACTTTGTATTCCAACAACGTGATGCCTGTTTTAATCCGTACAAACTTTTACACAGTTTGCAAACCCGTTTAGTGCCATCCTCATATCCAATTGGTTGTGTGATATAGACATCTTCTTCCAAATCACCATTTAAAAATGCCGTTTTCACATCGAATTGTTTTAATTTAATATACCTTTTGATGCTACCAATACTTTTATAGCTCTTAGCGAAGTAAATTTGACAACAGGACTAAAGTTTGCATATTCCTGCTTAAAATCTCGCACTACCAATCGTGCTTTATAACGATCAATGCTTCCATCTGGATTTTGTTTAATTTTGTAAATCCATCGATTATCAATTACCTTTTTGTTCACTGGCAACTTAACCAAAATCCATGTACGATTTTTAATAAGTGAATTATATTCTTCATCCATTACTTGTCTCCACTGTTCATGGTCATTCGATTTAATTGCCTCTTCATAAGTTTTCGGTTCATCACATACAGCCAATACCGCAGTATGAATTTCTGATGCTATAAATGACAAACACCTTGCCTCGATTAAACTCCGATCGCGAAGACGTCGTTTGGCAATATTCTTTTTGTCAAGATCACACAGAGCAACTTCTGTTTCCTGATTTTCCGGTGTTACTATTTCTTTGTTCTGTTCATCCTGAGGAACAACTGTCTATAAGTGGTGGTTTTTCAGTGTTGAAAGTTACCATGGAACTGTCTAGCACAAATATAACATATCGAGCAATTTCAAATTCGTTTTGAATTAGGATTCCATACTCTATAGCCTTTTGTGTTATTGTCATATCCAACGAATATACATTTAACGGCTTTCGGATCTAGTTTTTGACGTTTTTCTTTTGGAATATGTATAAATACCTTTGCCCCAAAAATTTGTAAGTGATCAGTCTTTGGTTCTTTTTTATACCACAATTCTTACTTACTTACTTACTTAGGTGGCGTTACAGTTCGGGGCGAAACTGGGCCTCAACCAACATGCCTCTCCAGCTAGCTCGGTCTTTGGTTAGATGCCTCCAGTTACGCACTCCAAGTTGATTGAGGTCATCTTCCACTTGAGCGCGCCACCTTAGGCGAGGTCTTCCTTGACTGCGTCTTCCTTCTGGGTTGCAATCGAAGATCCTGCGAGCCGGAGCATTGTTGTCCATACGCTCTATATGACCTAGCCATCTTAAACGTGATATACGTATTTTTTGTACCAGGTCAATGTCGCTGTACAGCTCGTATAGTTCGTGGTTGAACCTTCTCCTCCAAAGCCCGTTAACGCAGATAGGGCCGAAAATTCACAACAATTCATATGGTGATTTATTTGCTGCAGTACTTGCTCCAGTACGGTTAAGTATATGAACGGCTGAATTTACTGCCTCAGCCCAAAATCTTTTCTCCAAATTTTTTGATTGAAGCATGGTTCTTGCCGATTCAACTATTGTTCTAATTTCCCTTTCTGCACTACCATTTTGTTCAGGTGTAAACGGTACTGTACTGTTGGTGTTGAATACCCATTTCCTCCAAAAAAAAATTCAAGTTCTCCATGTCTTGATGTTTCTTGTTTCTTCCGATTTTTGTTTCATGAAATATAGAAATCGGAAATGTGAGTAATCGTCCTTTAATAATAAAAAATACCTGGGATCTCCAGTCGAATTTTCTTGAAACGGTCCGCATACATCAGAATGAATTATTTCACCACATGTCTTCGATTTTTCTTCACGACTTTTAAAAGATCCTCTGTGATGTTTGCCATACAAACATGCTTCACATGTAAAGTCATCGTCAATGTAATCGATATTTCGGTACTCTAAAAACTTTCTTACGTAAGCAATATGTTGATGTCCTAATCGTTCGTGCCATGATCGTAGTGATGACTTCTCCATTACTACATTTGCTTCATATCTTTGAACGTTTGATGGTTCTTCTACCTTAAATAACATTTGAACTAAATTTTCCAGATGAACTCCAACTGCAACTATGTGCCCATCCTTCAGTAACTCGCAACGTTTGTTTTTCGAATGAATTTGATAACCCAAATCCATTGCTTTGCCTAAAGAAAATAAATTCAGTTGAATTTCAGGAACATGTAATACATTAATCATGCGTTTTTGAATCCAATTCTTGCCGTTAAATGTGCATGAATATTAATTGTTCCAATTCCTCGAGATAAAATTTTCTTGCCATTTCCGATTGTAACATCTCTGTGAAATGTTCAAACCATTCACATCCATGACTCATGTGGTCACTAGCACCAGAATCTAGTATCCAAGTGTCTCTGTCTCCGTTAGATGTTGACCCTTGGCACATAAAAGCATCAATTGTCGAAGTGTCGTCTTGTTTCTTGTGAAAATTGTTCTTTTGAAGACAATCGCGCTTCCAGAGACCAATTTGTCCGCATTTAAAACATTTACTTTTGATTTTTATTTCATTGTTTGCTCCTTTACTGTTTTTAAATTCCTTTTTCTTGGGAAAATTTCTTCGCGCTGCAAGTGCCTCCACTTCTTCGATTTGACCCTGTGATTTTAACCGTAATTCCTCTGCCATTAATCGTGCTCGCAAGTTTGCCATTGTCTGATTATCTGCACACGAGGATTCCCATGCACTATGGAAGTGATTATATTGAGCAGGCAATGACATTAAAATTGTTGTCATAACTATGGACTCAGATATATTTTCTTTTTGATCTCTGAGTTGTTGTACAATTTCTAATAATTTTGATAGAAATGTTGTTATATCATCTTCAGGATTCTTGGAGAAACTATAATATTTTTGTTGCAAAAATAATAAATTTGACTTTGATGATTGCTCGTATGTACTTTTAAGTGTTGTTCACATTTTATTCGCAGTTTCGCAATTCATTATTTGAAGTAATGGTTGCTTCATACACAAAGGTGAAACTGTCGTCTTGCTTTCTCATACAATTTCTTCCATGCCGTAAGTGCATCAGCAATAACTCGCCGCCTAGTGGTCCCATCGACAACGTCGAATAATTCATTGGCTTCCAAAATTTGACGTATCTGAAATTTCCATGTAAGGCAATTATTACCACCTTCCAGTTTTTCAATGCTAATCCTTTCGCTTTCCATTTTATTATTAACTTTACTTTTGCAATAGACTTGGAATAAATTAATCACTTTATGCAGCCTTTACGTGAACTGGGACTTTAACCTTTTGTTCTTAGTCCTTTCTGCTAATTCTGATTAAGATATTTCAACCAAAAGACCTTAATATTTTAGTAATAAGTCTTTATTGTTTTAAGTTTAAAATAGAAGTGAAGAAAAATATTATTAAGAAATTGACAAAATTTTTATAGAAATCTAAGTTATTTCTATAACTTGAACTAAATACATATACACAGTAGAAATGTGATTTCTTTATTTCAACATTTTAATTTAACTTTTTTTTGAAATAAGCTTTTTCGTTGGTAAATTTAATCGTCTACAAAAAATGTTTTCTACATTATTCCGACGAAATTTTGCGTCATTTACGAGTAATATGCGCAAAAAGAAGGATTGTATTTCCCCCTCCCCCTCTAACTTGCAAATTTCTAAATTAATACCACTTCACGGTTTTCTCATCTTCAATGACACCTTGAATTATTTATATAATAAAAACTCATGACCGTCGTACGTCCCTTCTATGTGACATAATCAATAACTTAAAATTGAATAAGTAGCAGGCATAACACTTTTTTATTTGACTTGTTGTTATATTGATAAAAAATATTTTTGTCATCATATTTGCTTTTTTAATCTAGTAAGTTATGTCGTCATAACAACAGCTTATTTTACTTATCAGTGTCGATTCCTTCTTTGTATGGTCATACAATTTATTATCATTTCCAGCGCATAGAATTATTCAGTACCGCAGGGTATTGATACAAAATGAAGGACTGAAATTGTTGTATTGTTGAAAGTTTGTCATAAAACAATGTGCTTCATAAGGATCCAAATAGTTGGCGCTTAGACTAGATTAAAGGTTTCTAGTAGAAGAAGTTTTTTTTTAAGGGCAGGGCATCATATTTTGTCATTAAGTCAGGTTGATAAGATTGACAGTGCTGCCAGATCGATACTACTGACTCACACACAATATAAGTAGGTCTTTTGTGATACCGCACTAGAGCTTTTTCCGTTTAACTACCTAGGAACGATGCCCCACTAGATCACTAGATTTCTTGTCGATGAATTCTGCCAGATGGCGTTTACGTATGCATTTGAACAGAGAATATGAGGAAACGCTTATTTCTCTTGCTCGCCCATATATGATTTTAAGTTGACAATTGACAAATATGTATATACATTTATTTGTTAACTAAATAAAATTAACTAACAATGTATGTATTACACATAAAATTCAATTCAGTATACGAGTATATTGACAGCTTATGGCGACTATGTTGTTTTATCTATTGTTCAATTTCTTGTTTTTAATTCACGTTTCAGAAACTAAGGACAAATCAACCTAGTCATTGATTTATTAAACGTTTGATAGAAAAATTTTAGGCAACTGTCTTAGTGAATTAAATGCTGATAACATCGCTACCGTCGATGAGTGTACATTGGACAATGCTGTCGACATGAAAATTTATGGCCTTTTCGATTGGCCGTCCGGAACAGGTTCCCCCAATAAAACACCCGGAAACAATTTGACTGATTCTGAATTGTATGTATCACTGTATTCGTGAAAATTAAATTTTAAAAAAATCACATCGGCTAAAAAGAATTTCCAAAACACTTGATATCAATTTAGATACACATTATCTTGTGTCAATTATAATTAACTTGCTTCTTTTTATGTTATTTTACAAGAAAAGTAGTTTAAATTCAATAAACAACTCGAAATTACACAAAACAAATCATGCCGATGATTTTGACATTTTAATTCTGTGAGTGTATTAGTGATTCTGTTTTCGATTCTGAAATGAAATCCAGAATCGTTTTCTGTTCTGTTTAGAGTAACAACTGTCATTTTGTGTGGGTCAGAACAGTTCTGGACGGCCAATCGAAAAGGCCATTAATGAGCTTATCATACGCTGACGTTCTAGTTCCACGTCCGAATTTGGGACGATGCCAATCCACACGAAACCCACAAACTGTCAATATTGCAAAGCGTGGACTTAGGGGGGTATCAGATGTCCATATAATTTATATGATAATTTTTGGAACAGATCGATGTTTTTGTTATATCGCTAACACCCTCAAGTAGCACCGCTAACACTTAATCCTAATCTAAATTGAATGGTATAGATATCGATGTCATAGGATTTCAAAACAATTGCGCTACATGCAACTTCACTGATGTAACAATGGAGAATTTGCACTAATTCTCATTTCAAAATCTGTCCTATTTGTGACACGCCGTGTTACTGTAAACTAAAAATGCTGTCAATTCATTGACGAGAACGCTGATACAACGATGATACAAATTTTTGGGTGGTGGTAAAAACAAAAAATTAAAATAGGTACATATTTTTCCTTATAAGAGAAGCTCCATAGTCAACACAAAGTAAAAAAAAAACAAAACATAAATCTACAATTCATTTCCAAATTCAGTAAAATAATTCAATCAAGTGACAGCAGCTGATTTTGACAGTTCTAAAAAATCTGTTCTCAACAGGTCTTACTCAAAAGCAAAAGAAGACAATCCTTTTCTAAGTTGTCCTGTGTTTAATGATTCTGTTGGAATCTGAAATGTTCTCGTTAAGCACAACAAATTTGTCATTTTAATTTATTTTTATGAAGGAAAGATCACTATGTCTTACTTTGTCTCTACCTTTGTAAATGCTTAAGCAACAAAGAAAGTTTTCCTCGAAATGGGAAATGGAGAAACATTTATAATTTGAAGGACCTCCTATATAAAAAATTTGATCAAAATCCGTATATGAGAAAGTTCAAAATCAAAAAAATGGTTGTATGGCAGGTACCGTTAATATAAAATATAAAAAAAAATGTTGACCAAAATGTAGAGTATACCTAAAAAAGTTTACACACTTTTTTTCATAAAAATAGTTGGAGTCGGTTTCGAGATAATTGAGATGATAGAAAAAATTGTTTGGCAGGATACCGTTAGTTTTGGACCTAAAAAACGAATCAAAAAACTATTCTACACAATCACCTAAAACGTTTAAATTCCAAGTTTGAAGAAAATCGTTTTAGCCGTTACGGCTGTAGAGCGCTGTACAGATAGATAGACAGACAGACAGGCAGACCGAATTACGGGACCCACTTTTTTGGTGTTCTCTATCATTGTAATGTCAAGTTTGATTAAAATCTCGAGTTCGATTTTTTTTCCAAATGGATGACTTGCCTATGTACCTATGTATATCGCAAATAAAAATGTTATTCGGCTCTTCACTTTTTGAAGGGCCAATATTTGTGAAATCATATTTTTTAAACTAGCAATTATTGTTTATTTTTGAGAGCGTGTATTAAAATAGGTCTCATCCAGACTTTTTTGCGCATAAATTGACAGCTTATCAAATTTTAAAGATTGGGGTTGAAATTCTCTTATAAAGAAATAAAGTCCAAAAAGTCTGGAACGGCTTGACCAAAATTGTCTGCGAAATTTTAAACGTCAACACATTTTTTTGTTTGTTCATTTGTTTTTTTTTTCCGCAACAACAACGAGGTGTTTTTTATTCTTTTAAAACAAACGTCAACCTGACAATTGTAAATTTGCTGCCCAGAAATTTCTGCCTGCAAAAATGTATTGGAAATTCGCAAGAAATTGTTAGGAAGGGAAATATTTTACTTTCTCAAGAGCTCCCTCTTTTGCCCAAATCTACCAATTGTGTACGTCGAGAGCAGGGATTTGTCGAAATGGGTGCCATTTGGCAGTCTTGGACAGAGTGGGCAACACAACTAATATTAAACAAAAATCAGTACAAATTAAAGGTAAAATCATATATAAATCAATACATATTGAAAACTGAACACCAAATTACAAAAAAAAACATAAAAATGAGATTACCACTCGACGTTATATTTGTCTATTGTAATTGTGACTTATCACGGAACACCAAAGGCAATATAGTTTTTCACAATTTGTGGGAAATATTTGAACTTCGAAAAAGTTATTTGCCTGCATTTTCCTTAAACAGTTAATGCACATTTTTTGTTTTAGTTTTTTTTTTAATTAACCTCCTATTTTATTTAATAAAATACGTCCCTGGCACTCGCTATCAAATGGAAAATTTACTAATGGCTTTCCAAACAACATTCAGAATATGCACGAATATGCATTAATATCCTCATCTTTATTTTTTTTTTATAGGAATGTGATGTAAACAAATGATGTCATGTGAATATGAAACAAGGGAAACATTCACTTCAAATTTTTGACAATGAAACAATAAAACTGAGCAAAAATCGTTTGTGCACTCAGTTTTAATGGCGGGGTCACCATGGAATCTAAATTGAATCACAAATAACACCTTGTCTGTGATGTGTCCTTGCATAAAACACAAAATACGGTCAAACAAATTTACTTCAAATTAATTAATCAGTTTGTGTTTAACAGATGACCTTGAATCAGTCGATATTTTTGCTATTGGAGATGTTAAAAACACTACAAACGTTTGATAAATGCACCGACTTTTAAACAGGTCACGATTTAAGTTATTGTGAATTAAGACAATGATATTGCACTCTTTTGGGGGCACTATGCCAGGGAAATGGTGGATGGAATATGGTACAAGATATCACAATTATTTTTAAAAAGATCATTAAAATTTTCCCGAACACCGTTTCGAAATGAACAACAAATCAAACTACTGCAAAACAATAAATCGCAAAATTGAAATATCTCTTCCTTTCTAGATTGTGAAAAGCATTTTCTACCCTTCTTTATCTCCTGCGTCATCATAATGTACATACATTAGTAAATATTTGTATTTTGCATTATTTTTGTATAAATTCTATTTTTGTCCGTGTCGGCGTCGATTTCGTCTTCGTGTTCGGCTGCGGACGGTCATTGGTTCTCAATTCTAATGAAAATGAACCTGCGCAGGGCACTTTAGAAAGACAAACAACACAAATGACTAGAACTATAGACGGTTGGGGTCGAAGTACGAAAAAACTATTCGAAATCGAAATGAATAAATTAGTAAAAGTGCACTTACCCATCATGGCCGCGATGTCGCACAGACTTTTTGTCCTTACACATTGAATTAGAGCCACCCATGGTGTACATATAGCTTATTCTGAGTTACCGAAATAAAACGTCTGACTTTTAGCTTTTACTTTTTTTTTTAATGCACTAGCACTTTTGTTATTTCTTTTTTAAATAAATAAATAAATTTTTGTATTCACTTGATTGTTTTGTATTTGAATAAATTTTTTAGGTTCACTGCATGTTAAGTGTTTAACGTGTTAAGTCGATTGAATCCACTCTCAAACTAAACTCACCTGGTTAATTGTTTTTGAGTCGCGGTTTTTTTTCTCACTAAATAACTTTAAAGTTGTGCAAAAATAAATTAAAACTTGTTATGAACGAAGCTACTAGCCAGCCAGCGTGCTGCCAAGTCTCCGACTTCGGTAATTTATTTTGTTTGTATGTCTACACCTTTTGTAATAGGTAATTGGTTAAGTGATATTAAAACAAAAAAAAAAAACAAAAAATCAGCAGTCTTATATGTTGAATAAGTAAATTTGATGTCCCCCTAGTCAAGGCATTCACTTTCTATATTTTTAGTCGAATGCAATAGCGTTAGGATTAGTAACTTCATCACTTTGCTGTTGCTGTTGTTCACAAGCAATGACTAATGTCTATAGGGCTTACTCAAGAAATTGACCTTGCGTATGGTAGGTAGGTATAGCTATACTCGCAAACTGTAACGGAGTTAATTTTGTTAAAGCTACTAAGACCGCCAAAACATAGGGTAAATTATGACTTATTTGCCAGGTGCTTTCCAAATTTTAAGGCTTATTTGTTAACATTCCATTTAAAAAAATCAATTCTTTTACGGCTCAATATTAATTAAATGACTTGGTCTTATTGTGCCCTTAAATTATTGAATTTTCAATATAGATACACATTTTTTTATGGAAATCGGTTGAGCCGTTAATGAGAAGTCAAAAAATAGAAAACAGTTGCTGTCGCAGGTACCGTTAATAACATTTTATGTGAACTAGAGAGACAATATGGATGACTTGATAATCAACTTTGTTGAGTTGACTTCAGCCTGACTTTAAAAGGGGTTTAAATTTGTAAATTCAGAATTTGATGCGGAATTTGATGTTTTTCGTTTTGATATGATTTTTTTGTTACAATATTTGTCTTATACTGGTGTCTGAGAAACTGGTAGTTATAAAATTAAATGTTTCCAATTGTACTAGCGTTTAGTAGTTTTAGTAAAAAAGAGGCATATATTCACTGAAAAATATGGATATGCTAATTTGTTTTAGAACCAAAAATTTAATAAATTTTTCCTATTCAATTTTTGTATGATTGCATACTTGCTTTTAAGAAGCACTTTTTATATCACTTTAATGATTGTGGCTAATAAAAGCGCTGGTCGTTCCAATGCTCAATTGATAAACAGAAAAACCTGCATTGGGTTGGATCTGATCATGTAGGCTCGGTGGCGTGATGCGTAGTGCGTGCCTTCTAATCAGCTTGGGCTGAGTTCGTAATTGCAGGCTTTGTTGCTCATGCCTAGCCTAAAATATGCTCAAATACGTTTATGAACACAATTACGTCTGCATGTGTGCAGTCATCATACTTCGTTCGAAATAAGTTCATAATAGCAAACGTTGACAAAATGAGAAATATAAATTATTTGTAAGAAGCTTTTGATTTGATTTGTAATACATGCATTTGAAAAATGGCTTTCAACAAAAATATTTTAAATCTTATTGTTCTAAGCTTCGCGGAAGTAACTGTTCCTTAAAACATGGGACAAAAATTGGCAGCTTTAAAAAAATTTTAAAAACCGAAGAAGAAGAAAAATGTTTTTGAATATGAAAACCTTTAGAACGATGTTAATAGGCATATTCCAAAAAATAAAAAAATCCTTAAAAAATTTAATCAAAAAAAATTACTCACATTAGCTCCTCTGCCATTTTCGTGCAAATTCAGCAACATAATAAAAACAAATTCCGACTTGAACGCAAATTGATTGTCGTTTTACTCTTATGAACACAATTGTTGCCATGACCATACAGATCCTATGCTGTTTGTTTACATTTATGAACACAGTTTTGGCATTACTGCGGGAATTTTACAATTACGAACTCAGCCTTGGTCATGGTTCAATACACTATAGAGGTGAGGCACAAGAAGTTTTCCAATTAAAATAAAAAAATAGACCAGCACTACTAAAGCAAAGGAATCTGATGATCTACCTTGTCAAGTCGTGAAACAGCTATAATTCCAGCCAAAAATAATATGAGAAAAACTTGGTGTTAGGACACTCAATACATCTTTAAGGCAACAAAATAAATAAACCTGTTGCCGTACTCTAAATTTTCGTAGTTTTTCACAGAAGAGAGCGTGCATTAGAGATTAACTATTTACCCAGGCAGGGAATTTTAGTCCAAGAAATTTCTTTGGACACAATTAATAAGACTGTCAAATGAAGGAAAAAAAAAACAATAAATAAACTGTCAATTGCCAGGTGTAGGGATGGTTAAACATCCATAGTCAAGGGTTTCGATAGTATCGATAGTTAAAAAAAAAACTATCGATAGCTACTTTTTTTAAAACACGGCTATATTTAAACCACAAATAAGTACAAGTAAAAATGTAGTGTATATGATTTTCAAATTTGAAACATAAAGAATAAATTTACAGATCCATCCCAACGGATTCTTAGTAGAATTATCACAAAAAAATAAACAAAATAAAAAAAATTTAATACCTTTATTTTAAATTCGTATATTATTAAAAAAAATTAATAAATATTTTTAATTAAGACAACAAAAAAAGACTAAATAAGATTTTATGCAAATGAGCAATAAATAAATAATTTGTATTTTAGTTAATTAAATAAAATATTTATTTAATTAAAATAAAAAACACGTTAAAAATCTCCACTATCAAATTAACAAAAAAGAAGTTATTTCTTATATTCTTAAACAATAATTTGGGTCTATTCGGCGAGATCTTTTATTCTGTTATTCTGCTATTCTGTTATGACTTTTCATACAAAACTTTAAGCTGTCAAAAAATCTTTTATGAATTATAATTTTGGTATTCTGCATGCTAAATCTGCTATGAAATCTGTTAAGAAATCTGCTGTTGAGCTGTCAAAACTTCGAAATTCTCAACAAGTCTTTTACGAACTGCATTTTTGGTATTCAGCATGCCACAATCTGTTATGGAATCTTTTATGAATCATAAAAGAATAAAAGACACAGTTTGGCTACTTTTATCATAAAAGATTTAAACATATGTAGTAAAAACTTTTATTTCGTTAATGAATTGTTCTTAAAAGGAGACTATCTGTCAAACAAACAATAATTAAAATGCATAATAACAAACTCAAATATGTAAATAATTTATAAACTAAATTATTTCAATACACTAAAACACAGAGCACATTTGATGGATGAAACATAAGAAAGTAGTCGCTTATCTTGCCTTTCTGCGTTTTGGATATATTAAATTCAGGAACTGTTATGGACAAATTACAGAGAACAAAAATTTATCTTCGCGAAACAAAATACAATAGGGGTATTCACTATCCGATGTATCAGGTCTTGTATCATTGTAAAAGTGTAAAAGTGTAGCACTTTTTTGCACTACAACAACAAAATATACTGAATGTCAAAATCTTACACTTTTAAACTCTTACAATACCCGAACCCTATTGTAACAGAACAATACAAGAGTATACGAAATTTTTAACACAAAGTAAGCCTTCTTCAGAACAAATGTGAAACAGATTTTGACATTTGCTTCAGCGTTGCTACAGATAAGTAAAGGTGTGTTCACAGTCTGTTGTAAAAAAATAAAATTTTATAATTTTACAAGACTTGGCACACCAAATCGTGAATACCCCTAATAATTCCACAGGTTGATTTATTGTCATTCGTCAGTGCTGACTGCCGAGAATTTTGATTTACTACAGCTGATAGTTTGATAGCAGATTTTAGGTATGTTCGTATAAATGTTTCTTTTTCGAAGTTCCATAACAGACTTTTATAAAAGATCGAACTCCTGAATACCAATTATAAAATATCTTTTAAGGTGGAGATCTATTATGCATCATAACAGAAAATTCATAGCAGATTAACAGATGTGGCAGAATAAGCCTAATTGTTATAATTTGTTGGGGTTTCTTGTTGTTGATTTGTAAACTTGTGAGGTGAAAATCTATCGATAGTTTTTTTAAACTACAATACATTCGATAGTTTTTTACTATCGACACTATCTATCGACTAAGGATGTTAAAAGATCATTATAGCCAGGTGCGTCATTTCAAAAATACGCTTTTGTTTCGTCGTTCACAAATTAGCTAACACTTTTGTTCAATGCGTTTCCGTCCTTTTTTGAAATTTTCTAGCTCTCTAAAAGATTTATACCCCAATCTGCATGATATAACTAAACAAGATAATGCATTCCGAGTTTTATTTTTCTCTCGTTCTGCGCATCTACGTCACCAAGGTCCCATTGAGTTTGACATTTTGCATTAATTGTATGGAAACTATTGTAAACAAAAGATATCTGAAAAGAAAAGTGTTATAATAAATCTATTAAATAAACACAAATGACGTGTGTTTCTTTAAACAAAAAGGCAAAATAAAACATATATTTTAAATAAAAAAAACAACTAATTGTTCGGAAACTTGAGCCAGCAACATCAATTTGAGAAGATGCAAGTTGTAAATCTTCATACTTGTCATCCAAAAATGAAGTGTTACGTAGAAATATTGAGTTTTTCGTTTAACTTCTATTTATTATTATTCATAAAAATGTAGACCTATAATAATTGAAAAACAATAGCTCCATGGATCAACATACTTACTTGCAGAAATCAATAAAAGATTATATATGAGTTTTTTCAAATGCTTATTTCTATGCTCGTGGTTTTAATTTATAATTTTTTGTTTGTATTTTCTTTTCCTTGAGTTTTTGTTTTCTTTTATTTTTCTACTGAGTTTTCGTGTTCGAAAAAAATCGCGATCGGAAAAATAGTGACTTAATTCTGCTATCGTAAACGACATTTAAAGATATTAGAATCATGTGCTTAATATACCTACTCAGTACAAATGTATAAAACATCGCCTTATCCGCTGACGGCATTGATACTATTTCCAAAGATAAAACCTTAGTCATCATGTCTTCCGACACGGTTTGATAAGGTCACCTTCGTCCAAATAGAGTACCCAAAAATTCTCCCTACTTGAATGATCCTCCAAATCGGTCACTTTGTTTCTTAAGCGATTATAAATGTATCCGCCCAAGTTCTCTTAACCATTTTTACCTCCATGTGCTTTAACCTTTTTGTTGATGGTTGCTGGTTGCTCGTCCTTCGGATACCTTTGGTAGTGGATGGATAGTTGAACCCCATCCGGTCTTAAAACGTGCGAAGCCGCACGATAACAAATTGCTGGCGTAAAAATTTTCAATGAAATCTTTGCTTATCCATTTCATATTAGGTATTAAATAAAAAATCGTCCTTGGCGAAATGCCAACTCCAAATCCTCGTAGTTTGGGTACTTATTGTATCCTTTCTCTTATAAAAGGAAATCCATTTAATTAAACAACATTTCCTTTTGGAAACGTATGGAAACTAGTTTTTGGTGTAGATTTTTTTGAGTGTTATTATGATTTACACTCAACCACCGAACAAACTCCCTTTCTCTTTTATTTTAATTTAAGAATTTAATTTTACAGAATAAGATCTTTATTCAATTAAATATTTATAGGTAACTTAATTCTGCGATCAGCATAAACAATCAACATAATAAATAGAGCGATATATTATAAATATCAAAGTCTATGAAGTGGGCCTGTGTGACGTCACGTAACTTTGACAGCCAATCCCCAAAATGCGCAATGCGCTATCTTCTTTAGTTGTATCATGCCCACTCTAAAATGACAGTCTTCATATTTTTGTTCACAAAATAGGGGAACACACTTAATTATTCGTATCGTAATATTGAAGACAATTTTATTAAAATATTGCTTACTTAGGGGAGTAGATTTTATGTCAAAATCAGGTAACCGTTTATACCAAATTAAAAGGAAGTTAAAAGTAATATTAACAATGTTGCAGTTTGAATGACTTTGTCAATATATTTAGCGGAATTTTCAAAAGTTTAGCGAGAAAAATTTATTTCTTGTCGTTAGATAATTCTAGCTACTTTTCTAGCGACTTTTTGCAAAAACAAATTGGTTGTAAGTATTACATCACTGGTGATGTTACGTCCCCGGCTTTCAAGTTTGGAACTTATGAATTGATATTCGATTTACTCTTTTTTACCACGACAACTGAACTGAATTCGAAACTTCACCACATCAAAGAAAGAAGACCAAAGCGAGTGTGATTGCGAGTGAGCGGAGCGGGTATACATACATATGTTTTAGTAACTAGACTGGATTAGATTTCGGAATCTAAATTATCAAGCGATACAATTAGTTGTATAAGAACTAACTGTATTTATTTTACTGCTAAATTTGTAAAAGAGGTTCAGAAAAGGTTGAATATCTTTATATCATTAATCATGCAAAAAAATTAAGGTTTCATAACGAACAAACAAGCACTTTTTAAATCAATGGACGAATATTAATTTTGTAAAATGGCAAGAACTTCTAGATAGCGTTAAGTTTTGGGAGAGGTTTCACGTTATAAAAACGCAGTTGGGGTCAATACTTGTGAAGAAATATTCCAAAATGCTAGAACAGTAAAGTCGCTTCCACATTCAAATGTCGAAATGGAACGCATTTTTAGCATGATGAACATTGTTAAAAAATAAGTTGAGAAACAAAATATCAACGAAAACTTTGAATTCAATAATGCTCATTAGAAATCAATTAAAAATACAAAATAAGTTGTCATTATTACGAAATCGCCAAAAAAATAAAAAAAAAAATAATTTCAATAATGTTTTAGATATTGAAGTTAATGAAATTGATGAAGATGCAATGAATATAATTAATTGTGATTGATTATTTGTGTAATAGGTATTTGAAGTTATTATTAAAACTTCTTTGCTATTTTTTTTTATGTTAAATTAATGCTAACAAGTTCTGATTTTTACTATACAAAATTATTTTTTTTTGTTAAAATTGAATATGTAGGTTTTTTTGGATATTTCTAATGAAAAATTTTGCTAGCGACTTTTAGTTCAAAACTTTAGCATATCTAGCGGATGTTTAGATCGATCTAGCGAATCATTTTTGTTGGCTTGCGGCAACACTGAATATTAGCCGTGATCATTTGGAGAAGGTAAATGTACTTACACGTGAATAGTTGAAAACAGTCTAGTACTATCATATAAATTTGGTCTCATCTTCAGATTAAGGAAAAAAAGAGGTCGTCTGATAATTTATTCAAATACAGATATTTACTTTCATATTTTTATATTTTTTATTTTATTTTATTTTATTTCGAGAAGAAAGAATTCAAAGAAGACATTGCATCATCCAGCAAAACCAATGACAAAATCTACAAATCCCGAATATAAAACACTCAGTGAGAAATGATTGGGTAACATTTTAATGTATCATTTAGTATTAATTTAAACAGTTTTTCTTTTTAGATTGTAGCGAAAAGTTAAAGATTGCAAAGTATTATTTAAGGAAAACAGAAAGATGGTCAATGATTGGCTTATACTGACGTATATTGGCGTTTATGAGATTTCCATCCATTTAAACTACCGAGTAGTTTGACACTCCAATGGATGTAGTTCAAATTAAAAACAATATAAAGCGGGCTTAAAATCGTTTGGGTTGATATTTTGAAGGATGAATCGCATGTTGCAAAAGTTACCAGTTAAAATCTTTGAATTTTTGACTTAAGTAAAATTATAAATGTATATATTCACGTTTTGAATGAAAATAAATACCATTAAAGATTTCTTAATATAACTTAAATATTATGATTTTAGTTTTTTTAAAGAAGATAAAGAACCGCGCAGAATGTAATGCTTCAAAAAGTCAGTGGTGTCTTTTTCGATAAAGCACAATCCCATGCCGCTAACCATGAGCGGCACTTGCATTGAAAAAACCGATCAGCTTTCTGTCCTTGGCATGTGCATCACAATGGGCATCACAATGAACGCATATTTAATGTCGCCAAAAACGCTGAAAAGTACTTGGAAAGAAATTCATCTACCTTTCTGATCTGGTTGTAATCTATAAGGGCTTCATTTGTACAAAGCTGGGGTATGACTCTCACATTTGGACAGGAGCTCCTAAAACTCACTTGAATCTTTTAGATATATGTATATAATTCAAAATGAGCTCTTAGAATGATATGCGATAGAATTATAATGAAAACATTTACATCTCTAGAACACCGTCAAAATGTGCCAAGTCTTCTACTAGTTGCACTCGTCCCCCTCAGCTATTCAACCGTAAAACTCGCACTTCTGGCAATGACCATCTGCTTACCCTTCAGCCAACTTCGGACGAACTGTTAAGTACAGAAAGGCTTTCTTTAGTTATACAACAAGATTGTGGAATGCTTTACTAAGTTCGCCATTACCACATACATACATTAAAACAACAGAGAGAGACAGAGAAAGGAAGAACATACATTCACCTAATTAATAAATCAATCAACCGACCAATCAAGATGCAAAAAAAAGAAAATAAGAAAACAAGAAAATAAAAAAAAAAGTGTGTATACGCCAGAGTGTACCATTTTTATAATTTTTTTATTCTAAGATACTTGAAAATGTTCACCTGCTCTATACGAATTTTATAATTTCAACTGAAAACCTAGAAAAATACAATGCGAATTCAACGTTATCAGCTCTATTAGAGGAGCAGAAGACGAGCAAACATACTACCCCACTAATTTCAAAAAATATTTTTTTTCCTGATTAAGAAGTGTTTCTGTATGTTTTATTTTGTATATCAACCCAACTAACAATATCCAACAAAATAATTACGTGCAATGTGGGAATAAAGTAACGAAAGGACAACCAAAATGACCTCAATATGCACGCAATCGAATCAAGTTTATTACTACGCTATGCTATTTGTAAAACAATTGATTTTTTTTTTATAAAATTAATATTTTATGAAGATTTTTTTATTTTTACTATTAACACAATGACATCGTTATTGATCGGTTAAAAAAATCGGTATTTCGTAGAATTTATTAAATTCATAATTGTTTAGAGACACATACAGTCATAAGATAACCTGGGAATTATGCAAGTTATTATTTACTGAATTCAAATTTAATACAGTACTGTGCAGTATAATTTAAACAAATATTAAAATAATTGTTTTTGTCATGTATTTTTTTCATTGTAATCTTTTAAGATGTTTCAGTTATTTTAATTTTTAATTTTTGATAAAAAAAAGACGTATCCTAATTTATGGTTTTATTAGTAAAAATTAAAAAAATCTAAAAACAAAATAGCATCTAACTCTAATCTTAACTGTTAATTAGTGTCCAAACATTTGGTTTTCCATTGGTAAACAAGTTATTCCATTTCGATACATACGCCAAAACATGAATTTTGACAGTTAAACCCTTCGTTTGTGCGAAAATATTGATTGTTTTTATCCTAACTAATTTTTTCAGTAGGGAATGATATTATCAGATTCACAGACTCAATTATACACTAACGCTATAAAAAAAATCAATTCAGATAATATTCCATTCGCCATGAAAAAAAAAATTAAATTCGGCATCAAATTCTGAATTTAATATCTAAACTAAACGAAAAAATGGGATGCATCCGGTGTGTTCTAACGGCCTTTTCGATTGGCCGTCCGGAACACGTTCCTCCAATAAAACACACGGAAACAATTTGACTGATTCTGAATTTTGAATTGTATATATCACTGTTTGTGAAAATTAAATTTTAAAAAAATCGCATCGGCTAAAAAAAATGTCCGAAATATTTGATTTCAATTTAGATATACATTTTTTGTATCAATAATAATTAACTTGTTTCTTTTTATGTTATATTACCAGAACAGTAGATTAAATTCAATAAACACATCGAAATTACGCTAAATAAATCAACGCGATGATTTTGACATTTTGATTATGTGAGTGTATTAGTGATTCTTTTCTCGATTTTGAATTGAAATCCAGAATCGTTTTCAGTTCTGTTCTGATTAACAACTGTCATTTTGTGGAGGTCAGAACAGTTCTGGACGGCCAATCGAAAAGGCCATAAGATTCTTAAAACTGTGCGAAAATAACGGGTCCGCCAAATAACTTTTTTTTTTTTAAATGCTATAAAAAAACTACTGAATATTTTCTCAAACTTCTTTTTAATGTGAAAGTACAATCCTTCCGGTTAATAATGGAAAATAACGTCATTGAAATGGCTGCCTCGGCTGGCCATGCAGTATAGCCTACACGATCGGTCCAATTTTTAAGCACATTATCGATTGTGTGCAGCTGTATTTCACCAATGGCTTCACGAATATTGTCCTGTAAAGCGTCAATTGTCTCTAGCTTGTCGCCTTAACACTTATCTTTTACGGCACCCCACAAATAATAGTCCAACGGTGTCAAATTGCAGCTCCGAGGTGGCCAAACGACATCAGCTCTGCGGCTGATAATGCGATCTTCAAAAACAGGGCGCAAAACATTGAGTGTAGCTTCCGCTGTGTGGCACGTAGCGCCGTCCTGTGGAAACCAAATATTGCCAATATCCTCTTCTTCAATTTGTGAACAAAAACAAGGCGCGATAACGATCGCCATTGACTGTAACGGCCACTTCCTGCTCATTTTCGAAGAAAAATGGCCCAATTATGCCTCTGTACCAAAATCCGCACCAAACAGTGACTCGTTTTGAGTGTATCGGCTTTTCAATGTATGCGTGCGGGTTTTCTGTGCCCCAAATGCGAAAATTTTGCTTGTTTACATACCCGCCAAGATCAAAATGAGCTTCATCTGAAAAGATGATTTTTTTGGCAAAATCGGCATCTTCTCTAAGTCGATCGCCGAAGCGAAAACGCATTGGATGGTCAGTTGGCTTCAACTCCTGAACCAATTGGACTTTGTATGGCGTCATACCAAGGTCTTTATGCAAAATTCGTCTCAATGATGTCTCCGAAATGTTCAATTGTTGAGAACGACGGTGAACGTACACTTTATGCCACATCAGCAATATTCTCGGGTGAACGAACTGTTTTTGGCTTTTTACGCTTTGGTTTATCGATGAGAATGCCAGTTTCTTTCACTTTTTTCACAAGATAACGAACATACGGAGCTGACGGTGCTTCTCTTCTTCCAAAATCCGTACGCAATTTTCGCACACATTCTGCAACATTACCATGATTTTCAAAGTAATGTCGCATTATTTCCCAGCGTTGTTCAAGCGTATACACCGCCATATTCGTCCAGCGGAAGGATAAAACTAATTATCTGTCAAATTAGACATGAGCTAAGTGTTACCATTCATGAAATAAGCACTAGTTGAAAAAAAACGTTAGATGGCGGACCCTTTATATGAATCTCAACGAACAACTGTTAAATCCACTTTCATTTCAACAAATTTTAGAAGTTTTTTTCACAGAGAGAGTAAAATGTTTCCCCAGGGTGCAAATTTTAAGACAAGAAATTTCTTGAAACAAAAAAATATGAGCTGTCAAATAAATTGAAGACAATACAAAATCTGTCAAAAAAATAAGCGAATTTATCTTGTCGTTGTGTTTATTTCTCCAATAAACAATTATTATTTGCGATATGAAATGATTCATGTTAAAAAAAATTTAACAAACAACTACTTATTAAATATTTTCAATAATACACTTTTGTTTTGACGATTAAGCAAATGTATAAGATTTGTTTTCATTGCTTATGTTTATTTCTCTGACAGATTTTTATCCCCACTCTTGGCCCCGAACGTATGGAAACCAGCAATTTATATAATTACATTCGGCATTTGGCGATTTTCCCATAACATTGATTTTGATAATTAATTTTATATGACGAGGTATCCAAATTATTAAGTACCTTTGTATATAAAGCGTTAAAGAGATTAAGCCAGGGCCAGGGGCCAGATTCGTTAATAAACGAAAAGAAAGCGTAAGTTTGTTATTCAAAAAACCATGAAAATTATACGACAAGGAAAACTCTCATTATCGCATTTCATTTATTTTATTTTAGTCGTTTAGGTTTTAGGGGCTCTGTGATGCATTGCATACTTTTAAGCGTTGCATATTGCAAGCAGATTTTACAGGCCGACTCCACTTGATATCTGTATCGCCAACGATATATCTGTCTTTAAGTATCAGGTCATTTTTTTTCTTGGCTGTGCAGTTCATGTCTTGACAATTCATTCATGCAATAGAGGTTGAGGTGTAGGTAAGGCTGTTTAAGAAGAATTATCAAAAATTTATTTCATGAAAAAAATGTTTTCTGGCCTGGGGTCCATATTCTAAAACTCAGGCCATAACTCTTACTCACTTAACGCTTCTGAAAAAATGGGTTTCTTGTAAGTTGAGGTGATACCTTAAATTTTAATGTGTTTGACTGGGATTTTCCAATGGAAGGCCGTCAATTGAAAAGTAATTTTGGCATCTTAACAACAAAACAAACATATTTTTTTTTTTGCTCTCGAATACTTTTATAGTTTCGAAAGTTACAGAACATGGACCCTGATATACTCCTGTTAATGAACATTAACTAATAAAAATGGCGTATTTGAAGAATTTAAGTACAAACAATTTTTTTTAAGTGTGCCAACACAGTAGTTATCGGCGTGAGAGACAAAAAATAATGAGAGCTCGTTGACATCCCAACACAACAAGAAACAATGCGACTCTATTGGAGATTTCATGTCAGGTGAGTATTACGAGAAAATTTATTGCCAATGTAGTCGGCCTGTTAAGTTGTTGAATTTGGTTTTATGGCTGAGCTATACTGGGATGATGATTAATTTCGAACACTTTATAGTAGTGGAAACGTGAACATAAATATGAATTTATAATGCAACTTTATGTACCTACTACTTGAACTAAAATCTTCACAACAAAACAATTATCATTTAATATGTAAAATCTAATTCGAGTGGAACTTAAAATTTTTGAGAAAAACGTCACTCATCGTTATTACAATATACGTTACGCCTTGTTTACACTCCAACTAAAACGCTCTTTTTTGTCGAACAAAATGTTTAAATGACTCTTCGCAAAATTGCTTAAAAATATAAGTTTTGTCGTTTTGTATATTCTTTTTTAACACTTTTTATTAAGTTTGGGCTTATGAAAAGGCAAAATTACAAAATGCTGAACAAATGAAGCATTTCGTAGACTCATTGCAACGAAATCCTTCTCTTGAAACTAATTTTAAGAGACCAGGAGGTATCACAAAATGCACAAAACAAAACGGTATTGGAATCAAAAGCACAAAATTGAACTCTTTAAGACCGAATTTAAAACACACAATCCTTCTTCTTTGTGGCATTTTGACCTGCTATTTTTTGAAGAAAGCAAAGCTAACTTCTTCAGCCTAAAGTATTCATTACAAATCTGGAAAGAAGAGAATAATCTTAATTGAAAATATTAGGAACTTGATTTGTCCATCTACTTACTTCGTTTCTGGCAAATCTCACGGTTTTAATTTTAATCTAATTAATCTTCTTTCTCTAATTTTATGAATTTTATTGGTTTCTTCTCCTCTGTTCTTTATTATTTTCGATGTTCACATTTATTGAAAATAAATGCAGTCGCACTATTTTTATTAACCAAATCGACAAAAAATGAATATGAATTTAAAAATTTGACATTTGGCTTATGTGGAACGTATTTCCATCGACAATATCTGTGTTTTATTGTTAATGTAATCTATCCATTGTACCGTAAGTAATTCCCAAAAAACGCTTCGACCGTAGCATGGACCGTAGCTTTTTTTATTTTTGTAAAAATGGTACCCCTGCACCGCAGTCACAAGTAATGAAAGAGTCTTTTGCAAAGTAAAATTAAGAAAATATCAAAATTATGAACAATAGAAATGAAGTGATAAGTGAATGGGTTTGTTCATAGACTATGGTCAAGCCCCTTTTTACACAGGGCAATTTTTGTATTGCTTTAAAAATCGTCTATGCCTTTTATACGAGAAAATAAAATTGCCGGAGATTTGCTGGTTTACTTTTAATGTTTCTTGGTTTTGAATGCACACTACAACGTAGTTTAAATTGTTCACTCCCCTTATATTTCCTCTTTATATTTCCTGCTTTTATTAATTTTCTGAGTAGATGACAGCTAGAGTTTTATTTTTCAAGTCAATTTACAAATTTATTTTCTGAGTATGTTTTACTTTCAATTCAATATTCACTCATCAGACTGCACTTAACATACGCGGAGTAAGGAACAAATAGTTAACATTTGGTTTGGCATTTCCATGCACATATTCAGAAAAAAAGAAACAAAGGGATCACAAAAATGTTCGCCCAGTGCATGTCCATGTAGTGAAGCGAATACCGTCCTTGGCCAACGTCTATTAAACAGTGAAGAAAAAGCACATTTTGTGAAGTTCAGTTACCGCTTAGTGCACAGTTACATTACAGTTCGGTGTGATACAAACTGAAGAACTTATTTAGGGCGATCGTTCGATTTGTGCCCAAACACAAACTTTTAAGTTGCTCGAACAGCGGACTGAATAGATTTTGCATGTGCGTGCAATCATAAGTCCATGGCATTCACTTTAGCAACCAAAATGTTGCAAAATTGAAAGTTGCATATGTACGCGACTAGCCCATAGAATTTCATACGAATAAATATTTTGCGGCGCACTATCGAGCAGTTCCACTATAGTGCAGTTCCACCCAATGCGGTTGGTCTTCTCAAATTTCTTTTATGTAGATCTAAATAAAAAGATGATTTTTTTTCACCAAACTCCGTTTATTTATAACTATCAATAAAAATTGAACACAAAACGAATATTGGTCTTAGTTAGTGAAAAATAAAAGTAAAACGGAATTCATTATTTTGTTTTCAAAATGGAAATCGAAATTTGTTAAAATTGATTAATTGCAATTAGGGGTATGCAAAATTGCAGACATAGGTGGAATTTTAGACGTACTTCAAAAAATAATTGAGCAAAGAATACAGTTTTTAATAGTAAAAGTCAAAAACTTTTCAAAAGAACAGCTTATAATTTATTAAAAAATGGAGTTATCTAAGATTTTAGAAATACAAACTGGCCAACTATAAAAAAAGAAAAAAAGAATCAAAAAGATCGAAATGATCTTATCAAATGAAACTAATAATTATAACACTCCATGAACATATCCATCGATTCAATCCAATTATAAATTGTACCAACAAAACTAACAAAATCAAATTTGAGAAGACTGGAAAAAACGACATCCACCGTAGCTTCAACTTTAGCTTTTTATCGACCGTGCGAATTGAATGTAAAATATTAAGACGGATAAAGTTACGGTGGATAAATTTCCCAATAAAACATGGCTAATGAGTGGCGTTTTAGTATCGTAATACCGAAAATAAAACGCCTAAAAACATACACTAATAACATAAGGACTCGAAACCACTGCTGTCTTTTGACATTTGCCAACAAGCTGAAACACGCACACAAGCAACTTTTCCGTTGCTCTTCCAATACACACATTGATAAAAAAGCACACAAGATTCTTTTTAGTTCCTCTTCCTATAGACACATAGATAACACAGCCTTAGTAATTTGTTTTGTTTTTCGCTTTCACATCTATTCATGGATAGAGTTTCAAAAGTACAAATACAATACTGTAAAAAAATGGGTTTTGGGATGTGAAAAGTACGAAGGTTTCCAAACTTAGTATGGCTTATTTGTGACGAAAAAGTGACTCGACAAAAAAAGTGAGAGTTGTCGTTCAAGATAAACACCAATCGTAATAAAGGTGACTTTCTCTGATTTGCGCCTGGCTTGATGGTCCGTTAAACAGAGTTCCAAAGAACACTTCTTTTTTTTTCTTCAAAAAATTATTATTTTTCCATTTCAAGTCTTTTTCGTGCGCCGCCGTTTCGTTTTTTGTTTTTTTTTTTTGAGACTGTCGTTTTTTCTGTCGTCTCGTTTTTCAAGTGGCATTTACGAGACAAATCAGTACCAGATTTCTAAACGTGAAAAAGTAATAGATATCTGTCAAATTCAAATGAAATTGAAAAGAAAAAGTCATTGGACGAAATCAAATTCGGTTTTATTTCATTTTTAATAATAATTAATTAAAATGAATAGTGTAGAAATGATTTCATTTCCTGGAAAGCGGATAGCTTTTTTAGAAGCACATACCTTTCCTCTTCCGCGTGTCGTTGTTTCTTTGCTGCAGGCTCAACATTTTCATGTTGCGGTTCTTGATGTTGCTGTTCCGAAACTTTACCTTGAATTTCGGCGATATTGCGCTGTAAAAATTTGAGTTTTACATTTATGAAAATCTTAATTCATCATTTGCATTTATGAAAGCTATGCATTTGTCAGGTTTCCGCATCCATTTATTTATGAAAACAAAAGCACCCATCATCATGCCAGACATTGAACTTTCAATGTAAGGTGGGATAAATGAAAAATGCGTGAATAGGAAGGATATAGATACCTATAGAAAAATTATTAGAGTTTGAGTGAAAATAAAATCTATATACAAAACTGAAGAACGCACATCTCTAGGTATATTGCGACATTCATTTTGGGTTATTTTGAAGTGAAGGGCGCACATCTCTAGGTATCTTGTGACATTCGTTTTGGGTTATTTTGATATTTCTTTTTTTTTTTTGTATTTAATTGATTTTTAAAAAATAACGGTCAACGTCCTTGGCTCCGATTAAAGCACAGCTTCAAATAGATCTGCGACATCAAGCATCGTTGCGTGTGGTTAGTACTTCGATGGGGGACAGTCGGAAACAAATCACATGCTTTTATCATGTGTTTCTGCTGTTGTGTGTTTTTCCTTTCTCTGTCTCTTTCTGTTGTATTAATGTATGTAATGCTTAAGCCAATGATCTCATTGCCAGTGCTTCAGTGTCTCTACTTCGTAGATTTATCTACGGGGTAGTATTTATAACATGTAATGTAATGTAAAAAAATAACGCTCGGATTAAAATTCATATACAATATCAATGGAATTTGTTTCGACAGTTTCACCTAAAAATACGAAGTAATTTGCCGTTGTTTTACTTCTTTCTGACGTATGAATAAATCTTATCGTTTTTGCAGTAACATGAAGGAAATAATTCGCACGCACGAAATCGTCTTATCGTTTGCGCGACACAGAACGTAACCTCAAGAACAACAGCCGCCATCATTCTTTTCGACCTCTGTATTTTAATTGCTCAGCACACTGTAGGCCAGGTCCAGCAACGTCAACAGCGCCACCGTTGCTGTCCACAAAAACTTAGCTATGCTTGTTTGGAAACGAAATATAAAGCGTGCAGGGATTTAAAACTATAGGGGGTATTCACGATCCAGTGCAACTGGTCTAGTATCATTGTAAAAATGCATAAGTGCAACTTTTTTTTCACCACAACAACAACTTACACTGACTAAGATTTCATAACACTTTTGCTATACCCTAACCTAATTGCAACAGAAAAATACAATGGCCTCGTTCGGTGGCACAACCTAACCGATCCGGATTGCTTGGTGTTGTTGTAACGCCTAAGGAAAAAAACAGCTGATGAACTAAACATATGTTGTCAAACACAAATCTCAAGCTACCCAAAAATTATTGGATTCGTTGAGATTCGTTTGGAAATGTGAGGAACAGCTGATTCAAAACTTCAGATGTGCATGGAATACAACTGGCATAACGACAAAGCTACCTGAATCGTTCGAAAATAAATCCGCTACAAAGGTATCTTGGATAGCCTATCGGCAACGCACCGAACGAGGCCAATGTTGCAAAATTTGCCTGGTATCGTTGACAGTTTGGCAGGTAATATTTTCTGTCAGAAATGGTTGTGTTCAAACTGATTTTTCATTTTTACTCCAGAGTTGCAATAGAATAGAAAAGGTGCGTTCACGATTTATAGAAAAAAATAAAATTTCGCAATTTTACACCTTTTTGTTGCATCGGATCGTGAATACCCCTTATGTCATTTGGCAATCACTGAAGAGCTATAGAACAAGCGTTTAGAGGAAGCGAGAAAACCTATAGGTAATGGTAATGTACAAGAGTGGAATACATGCATTCGTGTATGTTCTGGGGTGGAATCGCGAATGGTGATAGTTGATTTTTACTGTTTTGAAGGTCAACTTTTACTTCTGAACTTTTCTTTATTCTGTGTAAAGTGATCGCTTAAAATTTACGATTAGATGGGAGCATTTATCCAAGTTAAGATTTTGGCTAAATTCATAAATATTTTACTGATACAAGTTCTGTATGTTTTTTCATATAAAGTTTTTTCTAAGAAAAATCATTGAAACCTTCAAAATTTAGCTTACATTTTTCCATAATTACTTCACGACTCCAAAGTTTCTCAAGACAACAGAATGTGGATTGAATGCACATAAAAACGGTTTATATTTGGATTGTAGAACAGGAATTTTCATGTTCGAAAAAACAAAATACACCAAAATTCCATTGTCGGGATTAACTTTTCACAAAACATTTTTTTTTGTGGAATATCTACAGAATATAAAAATTCACGCAGTTACGCAATGAATAAGCATTTATTAAGGTTAAATTCAATGTTCACTACATTCATATTAATAAAGAATTTTCCCACCAATTTCAGTAACAATGAGAAATCTATTACGTTTATATATTATGAAGCTACCCTGGGGCTCTATTCCTGAACACGAGTCGAGCCAGTTTCATTTGAAATCGGGCTCTCGAGTGACACCTTACTCGACTCGTATTAAAGAATAGGTCCCTTTTTGTAAACAAAAATCCATCGCAATCGGAAACTTGTTCCGAATTCTAAGAAAAACTATCATAACCTCTAAGACCGGATTCTAAGTTAACGTTTTCCGAATACGCTACAATTGCCGATTACGATGGAATTCGTGATTAGGCTGATTAATTTTATTTTCGATTGAATTTTCGGAGTGTTCTACTTTTTTGTTATTCCAATCGAATATGAAAATTAATTACAAACTTGAACGTCTCGTCGTGATCCAAAAAATAGCTTCTTCAAACAAATATTACTTTTGACAAATAATACGACGAAGAACTTTGAATGTAACGGGTTATCCATTTTGCGGTTTCAAAAGTAAACGTAAATAAAACACACATAAAATATATTTTTTTCATGATATTTCTTTTTTATTATAAAGTTTTAACGTTCGCGTTATGTGTGAAATACTACATCATTTAAATGATCACCACGCGAATTGTTGCAAGCATCGATTCTGATGTAATTTTCGACCACTTTTTGACACATATTAGGCAGTATCTCAGCCATAACTTGACGAATGTTGGTTTTCAAGTGCTCAAGAGTTAAAAGTTTATCTGCATAAATACGGTCTTTCGCGTAGCCCCACAAAAAAAAGTCCAGCGGTGTCAAATCGCAAGATCTTGGTGGCCAGTTGATATCGCTCCGACGAGAAATTACGCGGCCAGCAAAATGTCTCTTGCAATAAAGCCATATTCGCTCGAGTTGTGTGGCATGTGGCACCGACTTGTTGAAACCACATATTCTCCAAGTCGTATTCTTCAATAGCAGGCAAAAACAGTCGGTTATCATGTGACCATAACGCTCCGAATTGACGGTGACAGTCGTTCCATCGTCGTTTTCGAAGAAGTAAGGTCAAATCACACCTCCGGACCAAAGAGCGCCCCAAACAGTAACTTTTTGTGGATTTAATGGTCTCTCTTTAATTACTTGAGGATTCTCAGAACCCCAAATACGACAATTTGTTTTATTAACATACCCACCGAGTCAGAAATGTACTTCGTCGTTGAATAAAATTTTGTTCGAAAAATCGACGTCCACCGCCTGTTGTCCAAGCACCCATTCGACGTATCTACGACGTTGTGAATGATCAGCTGGCGTCAGTTCTTGTGTGAGCTGGGTTTTATATGGATGTAGGTGTAGATCCAAATGCAAAATACGCTATAATGTGCCGTAAGACAGTCCTAATCGAGGAATCGACACATTCGGGTATTCGGCAACACTTTCACTTACAGCAGCGATATTTTCAGTGGTACGAGCGAAACGATGATTGACAGGCCTTACAATATCTGTAACCAATCCAGTCTCTTCAAATTTCTTCACAATTTTGAATTGCTTGCGTAGTTGGACGATTATGTACACCATAATCTCCTCTTAAAGCACGATATGTGGCTGTGGCAGAATCACCATTTTTGTAGTAGGTTTTAACAATTTTTCTGCGTTGTGCGATGGTTAAGCGATTCATTTTTGTAAATGTCAGACTTTCAACTGAATAAAAATTGGTTTAACGACTTAGTTTGACAGTTGTCGAATTCCAGCCCTATACTTTTGAAACCGCAAAATGGATAACCCTTTATGTGCATTTTATTTGTATTCCCTTATGAAATCGAGAAGTGTAATGAACCTATACTCATAAAACTACCTCAACTAAGTTCATCATATATATATATGTATAAAAATGAATCCCCATTTCCCTTGGTCACGCCATCACGCGTGAACGGCTGGACCGATTTCCCTAATTCTTTCTTTGTTGTGTTTGTTATTGTCAGGAGAAAGAAAAAAATAAGAAAATTACGCGCAAAATTAGAAAATTATTTCTAATCTAAGTTTTCTTTAATTTACTTTTGAATTTTCGTTTTTGAAAATGCCAGCAATTAGACGTGCAAAATTAAGTCGCAGATCTCGCAATGCTGCGAGTCAAATATATATAAGAGCAAGTCAAACCGAAAACAACAACATAGAAATGTTGCGTTTAACCCCTATCGAGTTGCATTCAATTATAATGTGGAAATCTATTACACTTCACAGCAAATAGTTGCGATTGGACCAATAAACTTTGTGTGCCAATATTAAAAGGTGTTTAAAAATGAAGCTCCTGGATTGTGTTTCGCGAGCGTTCAAGTCAAATTGACGTCATTGGTACCGCAACCCTATCACCACTACATTCATTGGTTTCCGATTCTAAACATTTGTTGACTCATACCCAGCAATACAAAAATTGTTTTCAAATGGCGTCATTTGGTGTAACAAGTTATTCAAGAAAATTTTATGAAAACTTGCAAGATTCAGGGTCAAATATATCATCTAACATGATTCTTATTGCCAACGCCGAATAGTGACTGCAAATTTATTTTATGGGTGATTCGGCGTTGTGCACACAACATTTCGGTGAAAAGACCAATAATTGTGGAACAACTCTTAACGTTTTTTCATTAACATAACGAATTGGTTGCATTATTCACGACTGGTTTGGACCGCATGTCGTCTGATAATCACAAAATTGTCATCAAAGCTGATAAGATGCCTGCAGGACAACACGCGAGACATTTTAATGCGTCAACAATTGACAAAGTCGCTTTTGTCGTCGTGGGTGAAAATTTAGAAAACCGAGATATTGTTTTACATCGGCGTAGCAATCCACTGCAGCGTGTGTGTGAAATACATCAATCATATGATGCTTTACAATATGCTATCTTATTTTAGAAAGGTGAAGATGGATATTATTTTTCAATGAAGATAATAAATCCAGTTACAGGTTCCGCAACTAACAAAAAATTAGTTCAATGAATTGTCATTCATACAGACTGATGGAATTTTTAAATTTGCTGGAATTGCCTGGATTACAACCTCACAATCTGCAATTAAAAATCGGATCGGCAATCATTGTTGCGGAATATGAAAAAGCCACGTCTTTGTAATGTCACCCGAATTGTGTTCAAGAAATAATGAACAAGGTCATCGAATCCACGGATTCCTTTGATTCCGACTTTAAACGGTTGCAATTTCCAGTGCGGCTAGCATTTGCAATGTCGATAAATAAATCTCAATGCCAGTCGCAAGTGTTTGTGGCATCAATCTTAAAAATCCATGTTTTTCACATGGCCAGTTATATGTCGTCTGCTCACGTGTTGGAATACCAACAAAACTATTTATATAAGCGCAAGACAAAATAAAATGAACTATATCGCACGTACTTGCAATTATGTTCGATTACATTATATGCGAAATATTCTTAATAGAAAAGTCGTTTTTCACTTAATTTTTTATATATAAAAATTCTTAATAAACTTTTTCAAAAAAAAAAATTGGTATGAACATTTTAAATATTTAATAATATAAAAATATAAAAATAAACTTTCAGAAAAAATCGTCCTCCCGTTTTCGAAATATTGAACTTTCAAAGAAAATTTTTTTTTGTCAAAAATCCAAAAAACAATTTTTCGAAAATGTTGAAATGCAGTATTATTTGCAATTTGAAGGAGCTCCGGTATAAACATTTTGATCGAAATCCGTTGAGCGGTTTATGAGAAAGTTGAAAATCAATAAAATGGTTGTATAGCAGGTATCGATCACAAAGGCGCAAAATTTTAGTCGACTTAGTAATATGTTAAATCATTTTCAGTATGATACTAGGCTAAGAAGAAGATTTTGCAAATTTTAAACCAGTTTAGTATCGTTATATTTTCTTAACATTTTACTAAAGTTAAAATCACAAAATGGTTACTTTACTTTTTTAGTATCGTACTAAGTCCATATGCCACTTTGACATTTACAAACGTCAAAAAGTTATGTTCGCTTACTTTTTTGCACTATTTTAGGCGTGTTTAGTTGTAGTTTATTAAGAAAATAGATTTAGTATGGAGTTAGTTTTTTTTAGTGTTTAAAATTATGAAAATATTAGTAAAGTGCTTTAGTATTAGCAAACTGTTAAGTAGTATCATGCTAAACCGTAAAAAAGCAGGCTGTTTAAAGTTTTGCTCCAAAACATTTAAACAAAATTAGTTAGTTCGTAATACATTAGTACCAAAGTGATTTCGCCTGATTTCTTTCAGGATGGGACAGGGTCCAAGGAAGCAGCACGTTTCATCTTCTCCGGTATTGCAAAAGCTTTCATGAATTAAACAAAAATTTTGAACAAAATGTAGACCATACCCAAAGTAGTACACACACCAATTTGTATCAAAATCATTAGAACCGTGTTCGTGATAAATAAGATGGTAGAAAAATTTGTATGGCAAGTACCGTTTTTTTTTTGGGTCTAAAACAACGATTCAAAAATCTATTTTGGAAAATCACCTAAAACGCTTTACAGAAAGACAGACAGATGGAATTGCGGGACCCACTTTTTTGGTGTTCTCTATCATCGTAATGTCAACTTTGATTAAATTTTTCACAATGCAAAACTTGCCCTATAGTACCTATATATGTATGTATATCGCAAGTAAAAAGCTAAGAATGTTGTATATTATAAAGCATTAGAATAATAAACTATGTTTTTGAAATATTTTTTTTTTATTAGTTAGGTATACCAATTCGAATTCAATATTCAAAATTCGTCTGTCGGATCAGCTAGTAATTAAATAAAAATTCATTGCCAATGCACAACAGTCAATGCCCAATGCTCTTGATTCATAATGCTCTATATTCGTATCGTCATATATGTAAATATAAAACACATGATAATGAATCAGTCGCATGTCCATTCAGTCAGACATGTACTGCATTCCGAGTGAAAATGAATTCAACACGAATTTCAATTTCACTTAAAATGAAATAACGTGTTCTGCATTTCGAGTGGATTCAAATCCTTTAAATTCGCACATGTTCTGTATTCCACGTAAAATTAAATTTGTAAATAGCTCATTCGGAATGTGGAATTTTAGGGTTCTGAATATGAAAATTTGTGTTCTACATTCCGAATATGAACCGTTTTTATACAAATTGTCTGTAACAGGTGATTTTGACAATTCGAAAATGAATTCGAAGTGAATTGGAAGGAGTTGAATCCACTCGAAATGCAGAACACGTTATTTCAGTTTAATTGAAATTGAATTTGGGCTCGTTCGGTGGCATAACCTAACCGATCCGGATTGCTTGGTGTTGTTGTAACGCCTAAGGAAAAAACAGATGAACTAAACATATGTTGTCAAACACAAATCTCAAGCTACCCAAAAATTATTGGATTCGTTGAGATTCGTTTGGAAATGTGAGGAACAGCTGATTCAAAACTTCAGATGTGTATGCAATACAAATGACATAACGAGAAAGCTACCTAAATCGTTGGAAAATAAATCCGCTACAAAGGTATCTTGGATAGCCTATCGGCCTCGCACCGAACGAGGCCAATCGTTTTGAATTCATTTTCACTCGGAATGTAGAACATGTGCGATTCACTTCGAATTCATTTTCGAACAGTCAAAATCACATGTTACAGACAATTTGTATAAAAACGGTTCATATTCGGAATGTAGAACACGAATTTTCATATTCAGAACCCTAAATTTCCACATTCGGAATGAGCTATTTACAAACTTTATTTTATGTGGAATACAGAACATATAAATTCACTTTCGTTCCTCAAATTCACAAAAAGTGAAATACAGAACATGTGCGAGTGTATCATGTAACATATACACTAATAAGTGAAAACACCGCCGCGTAACAAAAGAAAATATAATAAACAACTGGTCAATGATATTTGACTCATCCAAACATTGATATTTGGAACAAAAATAAAATCATGTTATGACGCTGTGACATAGTTAAGAGTTGCATTGAGAGCATATTGTGCATATGCAGAGAACTAGTGCAGCCTAATTGTTTTGTTCCAACGAATAAAGAAAGAATGGCACTAGTGCCCTGCCCGTCGAAAAACAAAAAATTGTTATTGAGAACTTCTAACCTCTACCACATACTTTCATATGGCGATCCTGCCAGATTGAATTTATAGACTCCTCAACCTCGTACTTTACAAGAGAACAAGAAACACTCCGAAAATATTACTCGGATCGGAACACCCAATTGATGGTTTTGGGTTTAACATGAGTGGAAAAAGAGTAACTCAGCAGTCATTTTTAAGTTTGCATTTAGGGACAGTTTGCTTAACGCATTTTTCGCAAGATTTGCGTTTAGGAATTTCCCCATATAACAATTGATTTAATTAATTTAATGTCTAAATGACATTTCAATACGCTAAATCCGTTTGGCTTGAAATGCCTCTTTTAAACGTCAATAACTCTTCTTCTTTCTTCTGTTGTGTGTTCTTTCTTTCTCTGTCTCTCTCTGTTGTATTAATGTATGTGATGTTTAAAGCCAGTTACCCCGTTTATATGAATGAATTGAGGAATCGAATCGAATCGAATTGACATTTCGATTCAGGTATATGGCCTCATGGGATCGGAAGATTGAATTAAAATGGAATCGAAGTGACAATTTGAGTTTGTAGAATAAACAACAAAAACATGCAACAGAAATAAATACAAAGAAAACGGAAACCCACTGAACACAAAAAAACACTATTGGTGCACACACACACTAAGAATCAGATGTGAATTCGATTCCTCCATTCAGGTATATAAATAAATTTTCAATTCGATTCAGCTCTTCTAGTGAGATCGGATCGAGTAATCCTATTTTAATCCGATTCAAGTATACAAAGACCTTAATCCTGATTCAATACCGATTCAATTCTCCATATAAACGTAGTAAGTGTTACCAGTGCTTCAGTGTCTCTACTTCGTAGATTTATCTACGGAGTAGTACTCGTATAATATGTAATGTAATGTAATGTAACTTTTATGAATAAATCTTCTTCGTTGTAACTTAACGCAGTGTCTAAAATGAGTTTGTGAATAAGGCTATAAAGACCCAAAACCAGATGTTTTAAAGAAGAACCAGACAAAAAACAATACAATCTGAACTCATTAAAAGTATTTATTAGATTAATTTTTTTTTACTTAACATTTAACACAATTGTTGTTGATTTTTTTCTTTTAACTTGTACAATATTCACACATATATCCAAAAAAAAAAAAATATTTCTATATATGTTTTTATATAAAATCGCCAAAAAAAACATTTTTAATGTTTTTATCTAATATGAAATTTAAATTTAAATGTATCAAAGCAAATCTATAAAATATATAAAGATTTTTTGTAAATATAATATAATATATATATAAAACACAACAATATAATTATTAAAAGCCTTAAATAAACCCTTATAGAATCTAATACATACGTATGATTTGATTGATTTTTAAAAAACACAAATTGCAAAAATTCCATTTTTTGAAAATTATATATGTATTTTTTGTTCACTTTTAATAGTTTTTAAGTTAAAAAAAATATATATGATTATAATGTATATAGAAATGATATAATGCACAGTTTGTTTTATATTGTATTATTATTAGAAAATAAATGTATTTTACAACAATGAATTGCACATAAGATGAACATATGAATACATATAATATATTTTACCTTAAAACAAAAATGAACTATTATTTTTAAATTCATAAATATTAAAGAAAAAATTAAAACAAATTTTTTTATTGTTAATTTAATATAATGTAGGTATGTACTTAAAGTAAAATAATAAAAAGAAATACTACAAACATTTTTTTGTTATAAAATCTAAATAATTCAATAATATTTTATTAATAATTCTTAAGGCACATTTTTTTCTTATTTGGACAATTTTTATAATTTTTATTAAATTATTTTAACTATTTCCATATTTTGTTTGTTTGTTTGAATTACTTAAGCAATATATCTTATGTATGTTGTACGTATATTATGAATTAAATTAATGCAATGTTTTCTAATATTGTGGTTTGTTTGTATATATTCAATGATGTGAATTACTTGATTTGTAGGTTAAATGTAATTTTATTTAAATAAATGTTATTTATACAATGATGTTTTTTTTCATTTTCTGAATAAAATTATGATTGTTTTTATTTAAAAACAACTGTTTAAAAAGATTTATGAATTATAGGTCAATTCTGGAGTAACTTAAAAATAAATATTTAACTAAACTGTTTAAAGGTTTTTAAACATAATTTAATATACTATGCATTGAAACTAATTATTTTGCTTAACTCGTTCTAAAAAAATTAAATTCAACAAACAAATAGAAAAAAAAAAAATTGAAAATATGTAAATTTGAAGTTTTTGCAGACCATAAAACGTTAGCAAATACATTCTTAAAACAAATTTGTAGATAATTTCAATTTGAATCACTAGAAAAATTACAACCAATACACAACGTCAGTATAAATTACTTATGTCAAATTCCAAAAACAACCACTTCAAATGGATTTCAGATCGAAATTAAGAACTTTTGCTGAGAAATCCTGCTAAGTCCGACAGACAAATGTAGGTCGTTTTCGATTGGCTGTTCGGAGGTACTTTTTTTCACTCCTTATTTTCTATTCCCAAAGAAAATGAAGAATTCGGAGTAAAAATAGTAACTCCGAACAGCCAATCGAAAATAACCTTAGTAATTCAATGTCAGAACATAGTATTTTTTGTTAAAGTGACAGAGACGTATTTTCCTCTCAGCAGTAATAATTTACAATTTTTTGTTTATTTTAAATAAATGGATCACAGTACCAAGCGAACTTTATATACATATTTAGTATAGACACTAAACAGTTATTTAAATCGGTGAAACGATTAGATTTTATAATCTCATATACCTAAATACGAGTAAATAGGATTCCATAATAATATTTCTCAATTTTATTATCAAATATTGTCAAAAATGAATAAGGGCTCTGAAATATAAACTAATTAGCTTACTTAAAGTTTTTGAGATGTCACTCATTTTTAACTGTCAAAAACTGTAGTTTTTGAAAACGTATTTGCCATATTTTGTTGATATTTAGGAACTCCCCAACATTTCACAAAAACCAATTTGGCTAATTGAGAAGTAAATTGAAAATTATGTGATTTTTGACTGAATGTTTAAACTTTTGGTAAGAATTTAATTATTCATGAAAGTCATTAGACATAATGGACTTACTTCGAATACTTATTTTTATTTTTGGCTTTCTCACCATCAAGTGTGCTCAAAGTAAAGATAATCAGATGTCAAAATAATTAAGAGGAATAAGTACTGTCATATGCTACTATTTTAGGCCGCTTGGTATGTTAGCTGTCAACTGTCAACAGTTTTTTTTTGGCATTTATTCAATCAAATAACATGAACATTTATTTCATGATCCGTTTAAAACCGAAAGTTAAAATCAGTAGACCTAGATTTTAATAAAGAATTTCTAAAATGTTTTATGATAACTAAAAGTCAAAAGACGATATGACATCGAAAGCAAATAACTACGAGTGCACAAATATTTTGTGATTGATGAGAAAACATGGCCTTGAAGCAGTTAGAAAATTTTAAGATATGAAACATAGTAATCAATGAGAATTTGATAAAAGCATGGTTTACATAATTGATCTGAGTGTCACTCTACGTGGTGACAGTTTTGAGTTAAACATTTCGAGTACACATTAACTACAGAAAGGGCCTTTTTAGCTGCTTTTAGTAATCTGTAACTGAACTGTGTACATTGCGTGCACATAACATAATCATTACAACCACATCTGTTTATCAAGAAAACATTTTTGGGAGCATCAGTTTTGACTGTCAACAATTATTCAGCTTGGTTAATGATTGATATTGTGTACCATGTTTAATATGTTGAAGAGAAGTCGGTAACGATGTCGATAAAAGCGAGTTCTACATTTCATTGGAATCTAACTGTCAAAACCATAAAATATAAATAATGTTAATGAAGTTGACATTTCTGTCTCAATTAAAATATTTTACCTCATGTTGGGGTCGCTGCAGTCTCAGATTGAGAATTGACGGAACTGACGGAAGTTATTAAAAAGCTTTGGCGTTATGGTAGATAAAAAATTATACATGCAGCGTTCAATAAAAATCACTAAATGTTATCGAAGTTTAGCTAACTATTTATGGCAAACAAAAAAATATTAACATTAAAATTTTGTGACATACAGAAAATGATTTAAACTTCGTATATTGCGGAATTATTATGCTCGTTATCAGCATATTATTCCAACACTATAATCATTACATTTCTAATTTATGCAAAAAAAGGTAAAACTTCTAAATAAAAAAAAAAACATTTTTATAACATTTTTTTAAATAAATCTTAAACAATTGTTTTTCTTTAACAAAAATTAGTTTTGTATAACTGCCTTGAATCTTGATATTTTAGTACGTTTGTTTAGAAATAAATATCAAAAAAACACTCCTAAAATACTCCTTATCTATTCATATCTTTATATAAAAAAAATATATGTATACTATGTAACAACTAAATATGGCGGTTGATTTAATCAAATTTAGTTTTTATTTTCGTATTATATTTTCAAGTTTTTGTCAAAAATGTTGATACATAAATATTTTTTTATATTTTAGTTGAAAATATTTAGAAGATTTAGAAAAAAAATATTTAGCGTTAATTAACTATGAGATTAAAATTTGTAATTCTTAAATAAAATTTCTTATTTTAATACTTACATTTTTAATGTAAACACAAAAAAAAATATATTGAAGATTCTAAACTTTGTGTATTCCAAAATTAAAGTAGGTAGGATTGATATTGCTTTTGATGAAAAACATCCGCTGATTTCGATTTTGCAGGACATCCACTTGTCTAGCGGCAACTATAAGGTCCCCTTCTTTTGTGGCGGTAAAAACCTTAAAGTTTTCTTTTTTTTTGCTGGAGTTATTTTTGTTTTGTTTATTTTATGTTAGAGGAGCAAAGGTTAAAGGACAACATAATTTGATGTAACACAAAACAGTGACGAAAAGGATGGGTAATGTAGCATAATTGTTTGATGAAGTTTTGTAGACGGGGATTATATTATAGTTATGATCTGTGCACATAAATTGTTTAGGTATTCATTTTGTTTAATTTTTGTTTTTAGTTAGTTAATAAATTTATTTGTTGTTGTTGTTGCTTTTCACATAACAGTTTTCAATCGCTTCAAATATACGTTCAGGGTTAGATCATCTACCATGGTACCACGTTGGTTAGCATGTAAAAAAATAATAGAAGAAAAATAGATATAAACAAATATGTTAATGTTAGTAATATTATAAAATACTGTTAATTTAATTTTTTTTAAATTATGCTATGTTAAAATGGAATGCAGGCATGAGTTTTTGGTTTATAACTATGAGTTCCCTAAGGTAGAATAATATTTATACATTTTATTTTGAAAAATAATGGTTAAGTACGAAAGTCATTTTCTGTAGAATCCTGTAAAAAAAAATTGCAAATAGGAGTAAAATTCACAAAATCAGATTTTGAGGATTAATCGAAAGTGTCTAAACTACGCGATAAAAGCGTGCTTTCGTTGGGCGCGATTTTAAATTGTTTCGTGTATATGAAACAATTTGATTTTATTCGCGGCCTTAGGTTTAGAAGAGCTTTGCTTGTAAGTTTTGCTTTTTAGTGAGTAGACACGATATGTTCCAAAATTCCATTTGAAGGCTTTCTGTTGCTAACATAAACATCTTGTGTCAATTTCATGCATTTATAGTTTTAAGGTGAAAATTGCGAGTTATTTTATGTTAACTCATTTTCCATACATTTAAAATGGCGCCCAACGTAAACATATTTAAGCTCTCCGAAGATTTATTTCTGAAAGACTTTTAAAGCATTTAGAAACTTGAATATTGATGACATAATCTTGAGTGATTTTTAGCGCCTTATGTCATTATGCGATTATGCATCTTTATTTCAAATTCGTAGAGACATATGGTCGTATTGTAGCAACTACATGGTTTTAAGAAATGTTGTAAATTCAATGATCGACGAATGAACTATTCGTTTAAAAGATCAATATATAAATAATTTCTAAGCAAAATGGTGGAATTAATAGGTCTGAGAACGTACTTTAATTTGTGTGATTTTCAGTACAAGTCGTTCTCGTACTCTAAGATTGCACAATTTTTGACATAAGACAGTATTCACAAGAGTAAATGTGATTATCTGTCCAAGAAATTTGTTCGGACAGAAAATTACAGCACAGAAAAATCAAACAGTTATCGAGGACGGCTGTCACTTGATTTTTGTTTGTATTGTAGTGAATTAAATGTTTGTAAGTTCTTTAAGAGAATTTCATCTCCACATAACGAGATTTGACATCTTGTGAGTTTCTTTATAGAAAGTACGGGATCAGATCTAATGATTAGGTACTAAATTTTTTCTTAATTGTCAAAATAAGATTCATTTGACAAAACGAATTGGTCATTTGACAAAACGAATTGGTCGAACTCTATTCGCGTTCCACACACCGTCCACACACCATCCACACGAATAACAAAAAAAAGACATGTCAACGAATTGTCAAAATGAAGTTTTCTTCCACAATGTTTAAATTAAAGCTTTTTGTGGCATTGGTCATGCAATAAACTACAGTTTAAGGCAGTGGACTATGTGGCTAGTTACTGTGATTGGATGAATTGCATTAGAAGATTGTCTGTTGATTTTATGTTTTTGGAGAACTTGTAATAAAGCAAAAATAGTAGTTCCCTGCTGAAGCCAAAGACATTCACCGAATTTTAAACTGCGTGTTGACTTTAATTCAATGATTTTTTTAGAGGGTGAATCTTGTGGTTTTTTTTTTCATTTTTAATTTTAAGTTAACTCATGCAAGCATCCCATAATTATATACGAAATTTATGTTTAAAAGTTAATTTATAGTTTTACTTAAGTTTTGTTTTAGACCAAACAAATATTTCATGTGTTTAATTGTCATGAGTTGTGTTAAGAACGAAATTAATTGCATATTTATAGGCATTCACACAGTCATCATTGCCACAAGAACATATATTTAGTATCAGTGTTGCCAGTTCTACGAGTACATTAAGAAATGAAATATTAAATTTTTAAAATTCAGTTATTCACCGAAACGATAATAACATACATATAGATTTTTAATAATTTGGTGTTCTCTAGACAATTAAGCACATAAAGATTTATTTATGATTTTTTAGAGTACTGAAGGTGTGCATTATTTATAAAAATGGATTATTTTGCTTAAAAAAAAACGCTTTGAGATTAGATATTTGTTCGATTTCATGTAAGAATATAAGTATAAAATTAATTTTATGTATATTTTTATATAAAAAATGTCGTTTAGTTAACTTGGCCTTTGGTTAGTTTAATTTAGCAAGATTATTTATAAATATTATTTATATAGAAAAAAAGTACTATGTAACATTAAATTTAAAAAAAAAAATGTTCTTGCACTTTTTTTCAATGTTGTTGGAAAAAGAATTAATTTATTAAAGATAATCCTCAATTAAAAATGTTAACAATGAAAGTTTTAAGTGAAATACATAATATATGCATGTTTGTAACAAAAATAACTTTGCATATCATACTTTTTTTTACATACAAATTATATGTTATTTGATTGAGTGTGCAAAGTTTTGCTCTTAATTATTTTTTTTAAATTACAGTTTATGGTGTTTTTTATTTGAACGGTAAGTTAGTTTTTTTTCATTGTTTTTAATATATTATGATTTGTATTGTGCTGGATGTTAGAATAGGACCAAACTAATGAAATCAATGTAAGTAATATGTATATTTTTTTATAGTTTAAGTCTTATTTAAAACAAACAAAAAAATAACATACAGAAAGCGATGCAATGCAAACATATTTTAATTTGACAATTTAATTATTTCCCATAACCAATATTGTTATTTAAAAATTTATATATATATATATATTATTTTGAAGTATTTGTATATTGTAGGAAGGAATGTAATGTAAATCCCAACAACTTATCAACTATTTAGGAAGAAAATATTAGATTTATGCACATAATTAATTTATTTTTAACAGTTGACGAATATTAATACCAAAATTATGTAATAAGTTAATTTTTTTTAATAATAACAAATTAGGTAAAATCTAATTCGATATTACATTATCGATTATGTTAATATTAGATTATTTTTGTTAATAAAGATGAATGACATTAAAAAAAATATATTTAATTTTTGTATTAAGTTTTTCATTCTATTATTATTGAAATCATTAAAAGGGAATACTGGAAAAGATTTTGTTGTTTTTTTTATATATAAATGTAAGTAATTGTTAAAAATGCTTAAAGAAAAATATATTATTTTTTTTTAGATGGGAAGGGTAGACAAAATTTGAGTAAATTAAGAAAAAAACTAAATTGTTTTTAATTTTGATTTAACAATCATTGATCTTTATTTATTTATAACTTTATCGAAGTTGATCGATTAAATAATATATATTTTATTTATTTTTTTTTTCATAATGTTTATAGAAAAAAATGCTATAAAATTCTTCCCCTTTTATTTTATTTTTTTGATTAATTGCTAAAAATTATTCTATTGTACAATTATTACAATTTTTAAAACAAGACAACGCTTTTTTTGTAGTTTGAAGAGGAAATCAAAACTTAAGACTATAATTTTTGTTTGTTTGTTGTCGTGGAGTATAAAATAGTTTATAAAATCTTAATATTTATATAATATTTTGTATCTAATTAAATTCTATTTAAATTCTTATTATAGAAAAAAAAAACATTTTCAAACATTCACAAAGGCACAAGTCAACATTTAAACAATATATTTTATATATATTTTTTTTGATAGAAACGGGGTTTCCTTGTCAGTTGTCTTTCTATATCTCATAGAGTTTTTCGTCCTTTATGTTTTTTTTCAAAATTTAAAACTCTGATTCCTTATTGCTACAAAATTTACAATAACAAGTAAAACTATAAATTAAAAAAGAATTGATTTTTCTACAAACAAATCATTTCTTTCTTATTATATTTTACTTAAATGTATTTAAAAAAAAATTAATTTAATTTAATTAAAATTAACAAACTAACCTGTGGGCTGAAAAAATGTAAAAAGTTGATATTTTATTTTCATTGTTGAGTCAAGAAGGGGTCTCTCACAGATCTGATGCAATGATTTATGTTTTTTTTTGTATTTTTTATAAATATCAACACTGAGATTAATTTTTTTTTTATTTTAAGTTTGTTTTGTTCGATAGTGAGTAAATATTAATTTTATTTAATTAATTTAATTTCAAATTGCAGCTGAAGATTATTTAAGTTTTGTATATTTTGAATTGATTTTTTGATTTACTGAATTTCAATAAAATTTGGTGGTTTATGAGAGACCCCAGCCCTCTGATACGGATGTTCTCTGTTAGAAAAACGTCTATGTTGTTTAAGTGCTCCTACTTTGAAAAAATACATTTTGTATAAGTTTCGTTTGTTGATTTTTCTTAATGATTTTAAATATATTTTTTTTTGAATAATGAATTAAAAACAAGAAAAAAAAAGTATTTCTTTTAAGTCGGTTTCGTTTTTTTTTTGTCTATTTCTTGTGTTTGCCTGTTTTAAATATTATTTTATTCTTTGGAATGAATACTTTTCTTTTAAATTTAAATGTATATAAGTGATTTCATACCAGGAGTTCTAATAAATAAATCAAAAATATATACTTAACGTAGAGTGTCACACAAAAATGTCAGATAATAGGCTTTAAAAATTTTAACATCATGCTAATTGTTGGTATTTATTTGTTTGTATTTTTCAATTTACAAACACAACTAAAAAAATAATAATAAAAAAAAAAACACTTTATTTGACTAGCAAATTACAAAAAAAAATATATATTGGACGGAATTCGGTGAGCTTGCATTTTTATATTTTGTTGTTTAAACTAACAATTAAGCTAAATAATTTTATATAATAAATTTAATAATTATGATATACTAAGCACCATTTTGATTCAACCCGAAATCCTGCTGAGCAAGAAAGAAAAGTGTTTAAATAAAACAAAACAAAAAAAACTATAATATATAAAAGCCAGTAACAATTTTATTACTAAGTTGTTAATGTTGTTTTTGTTGTTTAAATTATTTAATGGTAAATTTAATTAACTAAGACTGGTATTATTGTTTGGTAAGTATATAATGCTATATTAAGCGGATGGCACTGTGTTAATTTAGGGTGAATTTTGTCTATGTTTAATTTTTTTTTTGGTTTGTATTTTTTAATGCAAGATATAGTTTTAATGATTGTGGATTATGAGACTGTTCATCAAATTAGAAGTGTTAAAGAATTAAATTATTCGATTATTGCATTTATTTGATTTCAGACTTCATGAAATTAATTTTTTTTTAAATTTAGCCCTGCAAGTAAAATGAAATGATTCATACAAAAATAAATCTGTGAAGAAAATGTAAACAAATGTCTGTTTAGGTGTTGTGTTCATTAAAAGTTCATCTGTTAAGGTCTAGAAAGTGCTTCTTAAGCCAAATGATTGATATTTCAATTGATATTTTACTTGCAATAGTAAGAGTTGTCAATGTTTGTGATTTTTTTTATCTTGTCATACCATTCAACTTAACTTGAGTTCTGAATAAAATGACTAAATTATTTTTTTCTTTTTAATCGGAAAGCGCAGGTCATTCTTACTCATGCTTAGCTTAGAATGAAAAGAAATAAATTACTAAGCTATATTTAATCTGCCAAACAAATCTTTGCTTTTTGTCATTCCGATAAATTTAGTAAAAACTCCAAATTACTCGTAGAAGGTAACACAAAAGTTGTCACTCTATTGGAAGATAAGATGTTATAATTTTTTGCAAATGGCGGCAAATGTCAACCGAAACAAGTATTCCGTTGGAATATAGCTTCTTGACGTGCATTATGATTGATCATAACGGGTGATTTTTTTGCTACTTGGTTTTTGACGTTTATATTTTTGACAGATCACACATGACAAATTCCACGAACATTTGACATTTCGATTCAGTATTGTTTGCCATTTCATCATGAATAGACTTACGCCTGAACAACGTTTGCAAATTATTGAAATTTATTATCAAAATTCGTGCTCTGTGAAAAATGTGTTTCGCAAGCTACGTCCGTTTTATGGTCGTCATAATCGACCCACCGAGCAGGCTATTCAGCTCATTGTGACCAAATTTCGCACCAGTTTCACTTTATTGGACATTAATCCACCAAATCGTATCCGTAGAGTGCGTACCGAAGAGAATATTGCTGCTACATCCGCCAGTGTTGCTGAAGATCGCGATATGTCCATTCGGCGCCGATCGCAGCAATTGGGTTTGTGTTATTCGACCACCTGGAAGATTTTACGCAAAGATCTTGGTTTAAAGCCATACAAAATACAGCTGGTGCAAGAATTGAAGCCAGGCGACCTACCACAACGTAGAATTTTCGGTGAATGGTCCTTAGAAAAGTTGGATGAGGATCCGTTTTTTTATCGCAAAATTGTCTTCAGCGACGAGGCTCATTTTTGGCTAAATGGATACGTGAATAAGCAGAATTGCCGTATTTGGAGTGAAGAGCAGCCAGAGGCAATTCAGCAGCTACCAATGCATCCCGAAAAATGCACTGTTTGGTGCGGTTTATGGGCAGCCGGCATCATTGGGCCGTACTTCTTCAAGGACGATGAAGGCCGCAGGGTTACGGTCAATGGAGAAAGGTACCGTTCGATGATAACAGATTTTTTTTTTGCCGAAAATGCAAGAATTGAACTCGGTCGACATGTGGTTCCAACAGGACGGTGCCACATGCCACACTGCACGCGAAACCATGCATCCTCCAAGATCATGTGATTTGACCCCGTTAGACTATTTTTTGTGGGGCTATGTTAAGTCTATTGTCTATGGGGACAAGCCAAACACGATTGCTGCCTTGGAAGCCAACATTGAACGCGTCAGTGGTGAGATTCCGGCCGAAATGTGTGAAAAAGTTTGCCAAAATTGGACCTTCAGAATGGACCACCTAAAGCGTAGCCGCGGGCAATATTTAAGTGAAATTATTTTTAAAAAGTAAATGGCAGAAATTGATTTATCGATCCAAATAAAAATTTCATTCACTTTTTACAAGTTTCTGTGTTTTTTTGAATTTTCAAAAACCAAGCTCTTAAAAAATCACCGTTTACTTTTGGTAGTGTGCATGTAAATTCGAAAACATTCGATTGGAATCAAGAATATGTAAAAAATTTGACATGAAAATCTCTGAGACAGAAGACATTATTATTTGTATTTTCAGAAGTCGTTTTTGATTTAGATCGAATATGAAACCATTATCTAAGCAAATATCTATTACTTTTGGCAAATAATTTTAAACGGATACATATACGTCATATGTGTTTTATGAAATCGAGAACAGAAAAATTCTCCGAGTACCTTACTCCAAACAGCCAATCGAATGTTTTGCAGTAATAAAAATGAACAAGATCTACTTTGATCATCCAAACGAAAACATGTACTTCAATGACCATTTAGTAGGTACATAGTTACGTATTTTATTTCAATAGAATTCTATTGATAACAAATTTTCTAAATGTTTACACTTTCAATTTCCATGGTTGCCTACGAATTGGATTTAAGTGATTAAGTTTGTATGACATTTTTCTTTCTGAGAAAGGGAGACAACTCTTTTTGTTGTAATAAAAGAAAGCTTTGCACGACTGGTTGTTGGAGTAGTAACAGTGAACAAAAGTAGATGCAAACGGAATACTCCGAATGTCAAAACGAAAACAGCATATGACAATTGCTGTCAAATTTCTTCACTCTGTCAATTAAACGGAAAAATAATCGCCTGTATTACAGAAATCGATGAATGGTGGATCGGTGTAAATATTTGAATAAATTTATTAAGTACTTTAAACCAAGACAGATTTCGGCTGACGGCCAACAAAACTGTTTAGTGCGTAAAGGAAACTTTGTATATAAAACTAAAGTGAGTAGTGGTGTCAGGAAAAATCGATAATAAGATTCACCAAGCATAACGTTATATTGTTTTGATACTGATAAGTAGATACATAAGGCGTGTTTTTTTCTAAGCATGGAGAAAATTAGATGCAAACGGAGATATTAAACAAATTACTTCTCAAAAACTATGCGCAGAAGGTGTCTTAATAATTTTAACGGAGAAAACTGTATTCATGGAAACGTCAAGTTTGGTCTCACTTTTTTTCTTCACTTTTTATTTACATATGTTTACAGTTTACGTGGTCTTGTGCTGATGTAAATTTTAGATCGCAAAAAAACTGCAAGTTTAGATCAGCATCATCTTTATGCAGTTCAAACTGTTTTTTTTTTTTTAATTTACATTTTTCCTATATTAGCATTATTTTTCTACAACTTATCGACACCTATAACAAGTAACTAATCCACTATTTATTGACAATTGGTCAATTCTCTATTATCAAACCTTTAACCAATCGAATTTTAATATTTATCAAACTGGAACTGGAAAAAGCATATCGAAAAGAATCAATTAGTAGCTGTCATCGATTGACAGTTGTCGAAATTCGACATTCGAAATCATATGGCATAAGCACAAGCAGCCAAAAGAAATGAAGTACAAAGCATTAATTAAATTGATCAAGTTATTTTCCAAGACTTCAACATAATGTAATTAAATAAATTAAGCGTCAACATAAATACAAAATCACCCTATTTTATGTTTGAAATAAATATCTACGCAAATCTGGATACTTTCTATTTCTATAAATGTTTGCAATAATTTTGGTAGTCAGGCTTTTGTTTGTTCAATTTGAAAACTGTAACAGGTTAGTTTGTTACTTTGTTAAAAAAAGCGTTACTAAAAACAAATATTTTAAATAAAATAAAAAATAAATTAATGTAAAATAAAAACTCTATGTATATCGTCACTATTAAGGTACACAACATATGTATATAATGTTTAAGAAAAATATAAATAAATATTTTTTCAATAAAAAATTCACTAACATTAGCCCAACACCAAACAAAATAATACTACAAATTATTTTTAAGCAAAAATAATAAAATCAACGTAAAAGTTTAAACTAGAATATACTCATGTCATGAAAATATTTATAAAATAAATATATGAAAAATTAAAAACAATTATAATCATCTTCCACTGGATAAAAAATCACTTATAAAGTTTATGCGAAAAATATAAATACTAAATATTTACAGTAAATACAATGAATTCGACATTTTAAGTCATTTTTCTTTATAACATTCAACTCATTTAATGGGTTTTTTTTGAGTATTTTTATATGTTTACTTCTTTTTTTTTTTAATTCTTCTTTAAGATGATAATTTAGAATCTATCTATGAAAACATGTCGACTGGTATAAAAAAAGGAAGGAAACTTAACATGTACAAGCTATGTATCAATAAATATTTGCAATGCTTGTATTTTGAGTTATAAGAAACTTACAATAAAATATTTTTATTTATTTTCCTTTATTTTAACACTATCTGAGCAAACCATAAATATAAGTTATTTGTTTCAGATAATGTTTTTTAATCTAAACGGTATGAGTATAATTCTACATCTAACTATGTATAAATACAAATGTTTAAAAGACGGAGCCGGCATGTAAATATCGACCAACTGTAAAAATTGTGATAATTTAAAATCATTTAATATAAGAAAAAAAAACATTTATAAATAAAATAACAAAATTTAAAATCAAACTTGCATCTATGTAAACAAAAAAAATGTTAAACAATTAATAAATTACAAAGCGACCCCCAAATTTGATCACAGTATTTTTGATATCTTAAATTTGTCCTAATTTAAAAATTAACTAAAATTAAACATATAATTGTAATTTTAAATGAAAAAAACATATAAAAAGAAATTCTGCTGGGATTGAGCTGTTCAACGTCATAAAGTTTTGCCCATCATTTTGTGTAGGTAGTAGTATATATATTTGTGTATACTTTTTTTTACAGAACTATATGGGATAGGGTTTTTTTAGGTGATCAAATTTGTGTACCAAACTGCAATTAAAAAAAATTTAAAAATGTTGTGTTTAAGTCCAAGAATAATTGAATTTGGGTTCACTTTTAGTTTTTTTTTTATTAAACTATATTTTTGTAGTTAGGAAAGCACGTTAGTGACAATTTTGATAAAAGCCTAAGAATTGTTAATAACAAATAAACGCTGGACTTTAGGAGAATTAGTTAAAAGTGAAGAATATTTTTCGGAAAAATAAAAGAAGAATAATTAAGAATATTATTATTTTTTAGTAAGGAGGAGTGACTGCCTTAAGTGTAAATTGTGCCAAATCTGAAAATAATGATGCTTTGCATTGCAGTCCCGGACCTTTTAGACTCTAAAAGAAGTGATTACGATTTAGATTAACGTTACTTTTTTAAATTCCAGAGAGATGTATATTTTTTGGAATATGACACAGAGACATGGTGTCAGTTTCTATCTACGAATTCAATATGGAGGAAATGTCATAAGCATTGAAGATTCCAAAGCTAGGATCCAGAAAAGCGGGAACTAAATTAAAATGATTATACTTGAACGGAGGTCTGTCAAATGTCAGATCCGAAAGGACAGTGGTTGAGTTAACCTTAAGTTTAACCAGAGTTATATAATACTGCAAATAACATAACTCTGAGTTAATTCGGAAGCAGTTTTCAATCGAGTATTATAATTTACATTTTTAACTATCAAAAATCTATCGCATTACTGTGTGGTGCTAAAAACGTCTTTTCGCTTTTTAAATCCAGCTGGCGACATTAGCTATAGTGTCTCAAACTGATTTCAATAGATTTTTTGAGAAGCATCTTTTGAGAAAAATCTATTCATTTAATTCAGAATTGATTATAAAAATGTGTTCAGTAACTCGGGACCTACATAAATTGACAGAAGAAAACAAAAACAATTTTCAAGTGTTGCAGGATGAAATCGCATTGAAAAACTGGGTCTAAATATTTAAACAAGTGACACATCATTTAAGAGTTGCTATTGTCATTAATTGTCTCTTTTGTCTTTAACTGGCTGATCACAATGGACAGCAGCAACTAGAGCTGGATTTGTTGCTGGTATAGCTGTCAAAAAATGTCGGTTGTCTAAAAAACGCCTAATGTTATGTGTGTAAGGAGAAATGTGAACAATAAATACTCAGAAAATTGGCGGAAAAAGTTGGCAGAATTTTGTTTTAAATGAATAATATCTACATTAAGACGGAATAGAATTAACAAAAAGTCCAAAAATGACAGCTAAGAGTTAAACTGTGTTTGAAAAACAAATGGATCTATTCGGAACAAATTCGGAGCAGAGTCTCGAACTTAACGAATTATGGATTGTAAATGTTGTTTTCCGACATTGAAAAAGGAGTGAAGTTTCGAAGTTAATTCTTGACTCTGAATTGTTGAATATATTACATTTATTTTAAATGTGTGCCTGCGCTCTCATTTAAAAAAGCTTATATTGGTTGGTTTATGAAATACAAAAAATTCCACCGAACCAAATACCTGGCTTTGGCAAAAAAAAATCAAAAACCCGAAAACCGTTCACGGTATACATTTAGGTGGTTTTGATAGAAGCTCTCTTCTACGTTCTACGTCAACAGCTTGGATGAAGAATATTTTAGTTATATTTAACAAATGTATAATCCAATTTAGGGCGGAACAGATTCATACGTGTTATTTTAACTGATGTCCACGATAACCAGTGGTTTACAAAAACTTAATGCAAAAAATTGAATTTTAAAACTATTGCTTTTTTTCGCGAAAACCGCATTTCTGTTCGGTGTAAAAGGGTTATAAGGCTACTAGTTACAGTTATTAGTTCATTCTGTGCGTTTATGGTGTTATTCGATGTTAAAATATAATGTTTGATTAAAAGAAACACAGCAATAAGGGAATGCTAATCTTTTAAATTGAAATCATGATGTATCTGAAATTCCAAATGTTAAATATTTTTTAAAGCAACAAATTGAGCTGTTTATTTTTAAGAGGCACATAAGTGGAATCTGGAATTTATGATACCAAGCGAATACAAGGAAATAATATTATACACCAATAAACACTGATTACTACTTTCGTCAAATTTTCGTTCACTTTTGCTTTCGTGAGTGAAAACTGAAAAACAATTTTGACCATAACGCAATTTCATTCATATTATGTACTTGAATGCGTTAAAGCTTAGATAAACTTTCGACAAATATGTATATTTCACCCTTTGCCATTTAAATTCGAGAGAAAGAGTTATGACTAGGAAGATCGACTTTACAAAAAAAAAAACACAATTTGATGTTTCCTATCTAGGATCTACTATACCTTCAACAATATTTGAGTGCTTTTCGCTTTATAAAATCTGATAATTTAAATGTATAAACTTTTATAAAACAAAAAAATAAAAACAAATTTAACATAAGATTATTCCATCAAGTCTTGAGTTGCATGTAACAAAAGAAGACCTTAACAGATGATCTGATAGATATCTCTAAGTGATGTTTAAACAAAAATATACACAATAAATTATATATGATCAAATTTGAGTTTCGCTCTAGCTAAAAATGTTGTTTAAATGAATGTATGCAATTAAAAATGTATTGTATTATTATTTTTTTTTACTATATTTAGTATGTGCTTGCCATGAAAAGCCCCGGCGGCGCCTAAAGCTATTATGAATATTTTTAATAAAAAAAAAATATTATCAAGGTGAGTGCCTCTAATTTGCTTTTAGTTGGGTTACATTTAAGTTAATATTATTTTTGTTTAAATATGTACTAAATTTCTACGCAAGAATCCATCGACTTATAATAAAAAAAAATGTATAACTAGTCATTGTAAAATGTCAAATTGTCATAATTAAAAAAAAAATACTTTATAACAAATTAAAAAATAATAAAAACAATCACAAAACATAACAACTATGACAAAACAAAAATAGATATAACAACCAATTATTTTTTCGTTCAGTATTAGTAATTACATTTGAATATCCTATTCTTTGTGTCCAAGATTCACATGGTCGTAGGGTTTAACTCTAAAGGATCGCATATTTCCGGCAGCAGATTTGTTGCACCAATAATTCACAGACTGCATGAAGAGCTTTTGTTGATCATCATTGTATTGTGTTCCATTTTGTGCAGATGGTAATGTATATCGATCTATAAATTGATATTTGAGATTGTGTTTTTTTTTTTTGTGTTTTTGATCAAAAAGATTCAACAGATATTCGAGGAACAGCTTTGGTTATCCCTTAGAATTTTTAAACATCTAAGAGATAATTACAATGTGTGTAAGAAAACAAAGACAATTGAAAAAAAGAAAGGTTGAATAAAAAGTCAAGGGCAAAACCAAAACTGAGCCAATTAAATAATTATAAAATATAAATCTTAAAAGACGAAAATAAAGCTTAAATTTAGTTAAACGTTTGTCCTTTAATCAGAAACACAATAAATTATATGGCAGAGTCCTTGGGTTTCATCTATCTATCTTTTAAAAAGAATCTAAATATCTAAATCCTAAGCAAATCTTCAATCTATTTAAAACTATTTTTTTACCTGGAGAGATCAATAGAGTCAAAAATATTATTAATTCGGAGAATAAATAATACTTTTAATAAATCAGCAATGGCAACATTGTTCAAGCAAACTCTTGAAGGGACCGATAAGATATTGCATATTCAAAGGAGCTAATCATGCAGATGTGAAAACACGGTTATGTTTCAATTTGCAAATGGCCAATCATAGGCAACATTATTTATAGTGTCTTTTATTATATTTTCGATTAATTGGATTGCAGCTAAAGATCAAGCAGTATAAACGTGTGAACGAAAAACAAAATTGTTATTAAATGTTCACAAAAAAACCTACGAAATCATAGCAAATTCTAATTAGAGCGTTTTGTTGATAAGCTTGTAGAATGGCCGTCTAATTATATATTTTTAGAGTTAATGTCAGTACGATTTCTCCAATTTCTCCAAAGTATTTCTGCATACAAGAAGTGAGAGTGTCTAATTGTTGTTCGTAATTTTCCCCCGTCTGTCGTCGTATTAAATGCACATTAATTGTTTGAAAATACAATTTGAATATTGTGCTCCAAATGAAAAAATAAATATGAATGTAGATTGGGTTTTGCGACAGTTCATATAAAAACCAAGGCCTATTAGCGACTTACAAATTACAATTCTAATCTTATAACTCTTGTGCAGGGATAGAGGAGACCTACAATTTTCTGTCGAAATGGAACGGTTGTAAGGGACTATTCACATGAGGCCGAACAACGAATTAATTTTAAGACTTTTTTCGCGAATGACCTTTTGTTAATATATAATCTCTGATTTTTAGATTACTCGGGATTGAACAATTTTGCAATAAAATGTGGATGGTATATGGACCGTGAATAGAGTTTGACATTTCTTAGCAATCAAATTGTAAATGAAAATTGTGTTATCATATTATATTTTATTTGGGCAATAAAACAGCAAATTTTACTATTTAAACCTTAATATAAATTCTTTTTGCATTGCCATTTTGTTGAGAATTTGTTAATAATTTTAAATCATATTTATTCGCTCATTCGACGTCGGTCTCATGTGAATAGTCCTTAAAATTAATATGACAGTTCAACGCTCTATCTATTACACCACAGGTAATTTCAGTCAATTTTACTGGAACAAAAAAAAAGTAACTAAGAAATGGATATTCAAACTGACATTTTAGAGAAAACAAAATAATAATTACGAAATTCAAAATGATAAAGTCTCGCGGCACAAAAAGTAAAGCAAAAGAGAAATTACAAATTAATGAATACAAGATTCTACTTTTTGCACAGAAACTAACAACCTGTCAAATTTTATAGAAAGTTTTGCTTAGCTTTCATACTGATATCTTGATAAATTGTAAACTTCTTCCCGCTGCTATTTTTACTCAATCGCGAAATTTGACATCACAGAAATAGAACTATGCACAATAAATACATATATTTCCATTTTTGTTTTGCTCATTAAGCTCATTGAAGGATATTCGTCCATTTTGACATTTCGTACACATGGCTATCGTAGTAAATGACGTTTTATAATCAATCTCTGAGGTTAGTCGTGTGTTCGAATAATTTATTCTCTGAAGTTCATTGCAATTCTCGACGAGCAATTTGTTTCCTCAAATGTATCTTATTTTGACATTTAAAAAGCAAATTTCACTCCGTATGTTCTACTTAAATTTATCTGTCGGTGGTCGCTCTCATGATAATAGTCCTTACAGGTCGCCTCCACAACATGAACATGCCATGAAAAAATTCAATGGATTCCAAAAAATCCATGTCCATGAAAATATATGTCGTAACTTTTTGAACAAGACATGAGAGCTGTTAAAAGATTGACGTTTCATGAGGTGTGTTAATTTTTAGTCTGGTATTTGTTGCATATGGATGTGAATGTTGATGGAAAAAATAGAAATGACACGACGACAAAATAGAAGTGACAAGAAATGAAGGACATGACACGACGCGACGCTGTACAGTTAGTAAAAAAGCACTGTTTGTGGATTTGATTGTGGTTGTGATGTTGGACATTTGTATGGCCAGTGCAGTTGACCTGTTAAGACGGAAATGAGTTGACAAGTGTTAATTTATGACAGCCAAGAATTCAAAAGTGCCTAAAGAACAAATAAGTTAGATCTGTTCGAAATCAAACTCTGTTTAGAGTTCTGCACTAAACTTAAACGGAAAAACCCCTATCCAGTGTCATCAGAAAGTAATTATTTTAATTTCGTGTTGTATGTGTTCGCTGTATTATTACAAAACATTCTCACCATTTACCATTCGTGTTAAGCCAGCAATAACGTAAAATTTTGAACAAGTTTGAATGACAAACAAGAAGAAGAAACTGCCATACAAATAACATAATCTAAAAAAGTCTTTGCAAGGCCTTTCGCTACTGATACATATGTACACGATGAAAGCCCAATATAAAAAAAACCTACAGTTAAAGCCATAAATCATCAAAAGCCTGATTGTAATTAATTATTACTAAACGTCTTTCATTAAAAAAATTGTTAATTAAATTTTTAGATAATAAGTCGAGGGATACTTGCGTCTGTGCAAAAAGGACTTTTATAACATTTTGTTGTTTTTTTTTTTAGTTTTAATTGTGTTAAAAAAAACTAGTAACTAGTAACTTCTTCAAAAATGGCACAATAGTTAAAGAAAAAAAAAGAAAATCAACCAATAAATAAAACAAATAAATAAACAATAAATTATTTAAATAAATAACATCTTACATATGTAATTATTGAGAGTCAAAAAAAAATTAAATACGTTGCTGACAAAATTTAATAATTAGGTACACATTTTTTGGTTGTTTTCTTTTTTGATGAAAAATTGCTTAGTATTTTTTTTTGTTATTTGATTCAAGCAATTAAATGATAACTAATCGCTGTAATTGTCTGTCACCTATTAAGTTTTTTTATAAATGTTACTATAGATCTAGTGCATGATATTTTTTTTTCTATTAACTTTGTTTTTTTTTAATGGTTATTAAAAAATATATTAATAAATGTGTATTGCTTTTTAAAATTTTTTTTTAGATTTGGTATTATTTTTTGAATTTTAATAAATTGTTTTTTGTTGTTGTATAAATTACTTCTAATTTTATTAAGTTATTTTTTTTTATCTAGCAAATAACCCACCGCTATGGTCTGCGTATTCCGTGAGCAAGGGATTGCCTAACGCCGCCGCGTAGTTGTAATCACCGAAGGGGGCGAAAATCATACCATGGGCGGCGGCATGCTCAAGTCCGGGCTGTGCTTGTCCAGGTATGAGACTGGCCGCAGATGTTGGCACTGTCATTCGGATAAGTGGGGCACCCAGCGGGGTAGCTGTAGGAGCACGAATTTGTTGCGCCAGTCCGGGAATGGCGGTTGGAAGCAAACGGTTTTCGGCAGATGCAGCAACTACCCGACGCCATTCTTCTTCAACTGAAAATTGGATATTTTTTTTTAAATTTCAATAAAAATTGACAAATTTAATGATGAAAAAGTATACAAAAAAAAAGTTAAGTGTTAAAACGAATTTTAATAATAATTATTTATTTTTATTAATATTAAAATTTTAATGTTGGGCAGGATATATTATTATTATTATTATTATTGTTGTTGTTTTTTTTAAGGACGTACCTGCAGCGACTGATTTCGCAGTTGTATCTCTATATGTGCCATTAATAATAGCTAACTCCATGAGTTGACGTTTTTTAAGCTCATCTTCGCCTTCAGCTTGCTGTTAGTAGGTATACATCAGAAATAAAAATATTATTTATTGATTTGTATTAGGTAATTGGAAAGTGTTTTTTCAGTTTTTTTTTTTTTAATCTCAATTAAGAACACTTTTTTAATAAACAATTATTAAAGTTGGTTTGTTAGTTTTGGGAGAAAACATTTTTCCAGTTCTGCAAACTTTGACAAATTTAAAGTTAAAAAGAGTTTGGAACGAGAATATTTAGATATGTGTTTTTTTTTGTTTAGACGGTCGTATTATTAAGCAGCGTTAATTAAAAGGATTTTCGTATTAATATATTTATTAATTTACTGAGCTGAAAATGGTTAAGTTGAAGTGTAGATGATTTAATATAAGATCTTACCGGCACTAGCAATTTTTGAACTTCAGCAACAGCTTGAGCCAATTTGAGTGTTGCTCTGTTTTCAGTATCTTCAACTGTGATGAGGACATGCAAATCATCAGATAGATGCTCCCAATTTGGTTTGCCTCGATTTGCATCTTCCTGTTAATGAATAAATAATAAAATAAATAAAATAATTAGGTGAGTTTAAGATTTTTATTAAACTAAGATTATTCATTAATACAATATACAGTGACAGGCGCAATAATATAACAAAAAAAAAACTATCCGTTACTTAACATACATTTGAGCTTATTTATAAATATATTTTTGAAATATTTTTAATATTTATTACTGGAATCAGGGCAACACTTCATAAATATGGAAGTATGCATTTTCTCATTTTCATATGAAACATATGTACATACAAGCTCAGATTTATGACAAATATGGTTGTAGTTAAAACGATTTTAGAGCTGAAATACATATCTGAATATTATAATAATCTATCCAATCTATCTAGTTTCGTAAGAATGGTATCCCTGCACAGCTCACAGCTGTTATAGGCAATGGAAGAGTTTTTTGCAAAGTAAAATTAAGAAAATATCAAAATTATGACCAATGACCTTTTTTATTCATTTTCAATTTAAAATTCGAACATTCATTTTGTATCAATAGAAAGGAAATGATCAGTGGATGTGTTTGCTCGTAGACTATGGTCAAACTCCCCTTTTCCACATGGAAATTTTTTAAATGCTTTAAATATATCCTGTTTTTTTTCAAGATGAATACGAATGAAAAAAGATAAGGTAGAAAATAAACAAAGAAATCAAAAACCACGTTTACAAATTAAGATATCAAAACTGTATTATATTGTCAAATTAATATTTTGAGAAAGCCAAACTGGTAAAATTTCCTTTCTGTAGATCTAAATAAAAAGATGATTTCTTACCAAACTCCGTTTTTCATAATTGCTAATAAAATTGAACACAAAACGAAAATTGATCTTAGTTAGTGAAAAATGAAAGGAAAATAAAATTCGTTCAATAGAGATTGATTTTTTTCAGAATGGAAATCGAAATTTGTTTAATTTATCAATTGACGCTTGTGGTATCGGGATATATAAAATTGCAGAGATATGTGACGTGCTCCAGAAAATAATTGACCTAGGAGCGCAAAACTCATCACTTACACTGTTCAATAGTAAAAGTGAAAACCTTTAAAGAGGAATAGCTTTTATATTTGAGCCTCCTTTACATCGATCTGCATCTGCAGGCTTGAAGAAAAGTAGAGCGGGGCCATAATATAAAACAAACATAAAAGTAAGACAGGGTACACACTAATAACTTACTCGAACTCTGCTATAACTTTCTTGACATATCTCACAATCAGATGTTCTTAGCGTTCAGGTATGTAGTTTTGAGAAGCATATTTTCGCTATTTTCGTTGTTTTTAAGCAAACTGAGGTGAAATGGTAAAAAAAAAAACTTGAAAATTCGTTGTCTGATCGGAACAAATGAACATGTTCATCTTCACTATAATCTGCAATCTTCAGATTCATACTTCCTATAATCTTCATACATGAAGATGATCTCTATTTTGGTCTTCGCTCTCTATCGCACAAGTATGAGTTATTTATTTTGTTTCCTCTTTTTTTGCAGATGTCTATGCAGATCAAGATGAAGATACATGTAAAGCCTCCTTTATAAATAAAATGCACCACTGGATCGCACGAACTTGCTATTATGTTCGATCACATCTGATGCAAAAGAAACTAAATATATTTTCAAAGTCGTTTTTCACTTAATTTTTTATATACAAAACTTTATTAAATTTTTTTCTAAGAAAAAACTTAGTATGATAATTTTAAATATTTAATAATATTAGCTTAAAAAGAAAATTTAAACAAAAAATCATCCAACCGTTTTCGAAATATTGAATTTAAAAAAAAAAATTAAATATTAAAATACACACATAATTTTTTTTATCAGAGTCAGAGATCGTAATAATTGAGATGGTAAAAAAATTGTATGGCAGATACCGTTGGTTTTGGACCTAAAAAAACGATTTCTATTTTAGACAATCAGCTAAAACGACTAAATTCTAAGTTTGTAGCAAATCGATTGAGCCGTTAAGGCTTTAGAGCGTTGTACAGACAGACAGACAGACAAGCGGAATTGCGGGACCCACTTTGTTTGTGTTCTCTATCATAGTAATGTCAAGTTCAATTAAAATCTCGAGTTTGATTTTATTTCTAAATGCAAAACTTGCCCTATAAGTACCTATATTGCAAGTAAAAATGGAGTTATCTGAGATTTTATAAATATAAACTGAAATAAGAAAAAAAAAACAATCAAACAGATCGATTTGTCTGGATGGAAATTAATAATAATAACAGCTCTTATACTACTTAAGCTTTTTTATAGACCGAATATGTAAAATCACAGTACACATAATGCGGTAATATTATATTCGGTTGTCATTATTGGCTAAATTGCCTAAGCCTATGCGCAAGCCAAATGTGACACGAGTGTCTCTGAATTTTGACACATGCGCGAACTTGAACGAAAATGAAAACCGGAATATATTACCTTTATGATTTGTACTGTGACGTTGGACGTTGTTTGGAAAATGCTCCTACGGATAAATTCACTATGGATACATTTCCCAATAAAGCAAAGCCAATGACAGGCACAGTATAAGGTAATATCTTCCGAGTTTCCATTTTCGTTCAAGGTCACGCATGTGTCAAAAATCAGAGACATTTGTAAGTGCATGCGCCAAAAATTAGAGACCTTTGTATGTTGTATTTATTTTCTGAGTGGCCTGTGACAACCAAATTTTGACAACAACTTGTAATATTGTGATTGGGTGATGGTATAACTTTTACAAATGACAGCAGCTGTCAGTTTTGTTTCGACATTTCTAAATAAATCAACGCAGAATATAGGGGCAAAAGCCATTGATGAATAAACTATCAACACATCTCATTTTTTTCGAGGTTTAAGTATCGCAAGTCCATGAATGGATGGTTTCAACACAACGATGCAACCCCACAAACTGACATTTTAAAGGATGACCTAATGTTTCCTGTTAGTGATTTCTAGACTTCTTTCTTTATTGTGTTTTTGAAGACGCCGTTCTATGAGACTAAGCTAAACAGACTATACGGAAGCTCCCATAGAGATCAGCGGGAGAGAACATTTGAAAATGATGAACTCAAATTGCAGAATATTAAAGTTGAAGGACTGTTTTCAGCTTTTGCAATGGTATAACCGACAACTGATAACTTTTTTGCGGAGTATAAATTTATGAAACTAAAGTTGCGAAATGATAAATTTTCGATAACAGAACATTTATCTACTGTAAAAGTTTAAATTGAGAAAATATTAAACAGAAAGCTGTATGTGAAACATTAATCCTGAACTCACGCCGCCATGTTTGAGTATGCATGTCCGATAGATCTACGCTGAGTTCTCTCCCCCTCGTCAATACTTGTGAAGGAATAAACTTACGAAAACATGGCGTATTTGGCTTCACTTTTTGAGGTGAGGTTGGGTATCTAGACATTTATATACTGTCTATGGTGAAACTAAATAACAATGGCTCTCCAATGAATGCATTCAGCACGGTAGGTGTTTAGTTTAGTTCGATTTGTAAAACAGTTTTGTCTCTTTGAAATTTAATTCTAATTTACAGAAATGTGTACCTACCGTAAATATTTTAGATTCGGGTTGATGAAAACAGAGTAGGTATAAGGCAACTTAATGCAATTGACACTCTGTTGCGCTGCCATACATTTTTTATTTTTAAACAATTTAAATGCTGTTAGGGGGTGGCATTAGTTAAAATAAATGTCGAGTTTTAATGATACCATTTCTTCTGATATTTATGTAAATTTTTAAGAATTTAATATTTAAAAAACAAATAACCTATCAAAATATAAAACAACCAACACCAACATGATATAAAACAATCGTTGCAACAATAATCCTACATCATAATGTTGTAGTGTCCAAGCAGCGGAAACACCAGTAATAAACATTAAAAATGCATTTGCCAAAGCATTAAAATTTTATAAACCAAATAAACAAAAACCATTTGGCTTCGAAATAGCAAAGGAAGATAGCACACAAAAAATAATGAAAAAAAAAATCATTTGAAATTATATCTTAACATCTTGTGTTTTCTTGCAAATAAACACAGAAATTTTCTTTTAAATATGCGATTTTTCCGAAAATACACTCTTTTCATTTCCATCACGTTAAATTTGGATTTGCTGAAAATGAGGTCACCCGCTGCGCAGCTAGGTATTTTACAATTTAAATGCAAAACGAACTGATGCCAGTGAATATAGCTTAAAGTGAGTGATTCACTGCTGGCTTAGTATACGATATTTCTCTATTTTGGAAAGTATCCTTTTTCATTGGAAATGACATTTATCACAAAAACCGTGGGGGAAAATTTCATTAAATTAAACGACATTTTGAGGAAAACTATGGCATAATACTCTCCACCCTGATGTACATTTTTCTCTTGACACTTTGGTGATAGAAGTGATCTTAATAAATGCTATCAAATTGTTCGAACTAAAATTTGGCACCAAAATGTTATTTAAAATTTAGATTTTTGTTTCGAACAGAAATATCTCTATAGCTTAATTAAATGGGAAATTATTGATGCACTGAAGTAATAATTATATAAGTACATATATGATAAATTTGCTACACAAATGACTAATTTTGTTTGTATGTACATAATATACTTATGTATCTATCAAGAATTTGGTTTGATCTTAAATAATGTTATAAGGTGCTGTGTTTTGGGAATTAATGTGTTAACACATCATTGTTGCATCGTGTAAACATCGACAAATTAATTATGTAGAATATGGCAATTTTTAAAGAATGCTGCCGTCAATACTTATTTGTGTAGACATCTTGTATAGAAAAAAAACTCAGCTTCTGGTATTACTTTTTGTATTTGTTTGTTAAATTATTTTGTTATGCTAATTAAAAGGATGGCAGGGCGGGTAGGATACTTATTGTGAGCAGTTATACCCAAGTCACGATTTTTAACGAATGTTTTATCATTATGAAGATGTCAATAGAATAGTTGAACATTAGACATTCTGTTTATTGTTTAAGGTTTTCTTATATATTAGATATACTCGTATGTACTTAAATGCAATACACAACATATGTGCACACATTATAGTTCATATCATATCACAATAGTAAAATCCTTTGAAAATAAACTCAACTGAATGTAATGTGTGGAAATAGAAAATAAATCCTCTATGTTCCAATAGAAATGTCAACTGTCAAGTCTCTTCGTAGCGTATACCATCAACTCCGCGAGCATTAATAATTCGTTGCATACTATCAGGCATACGGGGGAAACTTTCAATGGAAACTTCGCGAATTTCGGATTTCCTCGTTTATATTATACCATTTGTGAGACAATTATTTGACTTACTGACATTTGTAACAATTTTCGTTGAAACCATACCATTTCTATGTGGTTTCTAGTATACTTAAGGTGACCATTAATTGAGATGTAAAAAAAGAGGACAACATTTAATTAACGAAACGAAATTTATTTAAAATACCTACATATTTGCACTTCAGATTACATTCATTAGTTCAGTTTTAAAATATACTTATAACATAAGCAAAAATAAAATAATAAATATGTACCTACTTAAGCACTTAATTTAAGAGCTCAACTCAAAGAAACTGTTAGTTTTTGTAATTTCCTTCGCAGTGTATTTTTTTAAGATGTCATCCCGTCTTCTTTTAAAAAAGTCTTAAAATGTCCAAATAGTCATAGCTAATTGCACTTTATCAACATTGCCTTTAGTGTATCAATTTTTAATTGCGATTTTTGAAGTGTCCAAATGTTATTACAAATCGAAAACACTCTTTCTATATTTATTAAGACTCTACGAGTCTTAAAAAATGTTTTCGTACTTTACAGTTTCTACATTAAAATTGTGTAAAATTTCAAACCATTTCTGAATTGATGATAAATTGTCCGTTTTCAATTTTTCACTTTGTTCCTTACGCAAGAAACATAATACCAAACACTGAATTATTCAAACCAGTGCTGTCTTCATTTTGTGTTTAAGTAATTTATTTCTGAAAAAAGTACTTTACTCTATAGGAAAAATGTTTCAAAGAAAAAGAGGACATTAAGAGGTATATACTTTTCTGCTTTTTTGCAAGAAAAAATATTCGTTATCTACAATTTTTCGATAAAAAAAAATTTAAACGTCAAACATTTTCTTTGCCAAAAATTACTCCCATAAGAATTCAATGCAGTTTCATTTCGTTTTATTACACTAAAATTAAATAAATCAAATAATGCGATTTGGTTTACTTCCATGTGGATCTGTTTGTGTATGGCTTTAAGCTTTAAGGGCCAACCATAATACATATGTCAAAATCTAGTACATAGTTTTTACCAACCACTAAACCGATACTTTTATGCGGCCCGTAGGGCACTGATTTCCGGAAGTTAGTTGGCTGATTCAGCAGCGAAGATCTCGGAATATTTAACTCTTTTTAGGACAAAAATGTTATAAACCTGTTATAACTCTGATAAATTGAAAAAAAATTACAAAATAAGTAACGGTACGCATCTGAAAATAATCAAAATCCACTACAGAAAATAAAGACATACATAAAACACCAATCTATGGTGAAGCGTTGAACAGCGCGCAAGTCATGTTAAAGTAGTTTTTTCGACATGTCGCTGCATACAGGAATTTTTTCATGGCGTGTTCATAGCTCTGCCATCATTCATGGCCTGTGCAGGCGGCCTGTTAAAATAAATCTCATTTAAATATTCATGGGGCCAATAGATATACAAATCGAACTATTCTAATCCCATATCGAAATGAACGCATTCATCGGAAAAGTGAATTTTTCTACATGTCTCACTTCTACATCATAACAAAAAATGAAACATTATTTGCATATTAAATAGTGCTGTCAAAATGAATCTACTTTTGAAGCGCTGAAAACACTATTTTAGATTAATGTCCTTTTCGATTAGTAATCCGGAAGAACTCTCCTATCCGGTATTCCAATGGAACAAGTAATCACTAGATTCTAGATTCTGAAAATTTATTTGAGTGTATGTGTAAGACGGGAAATGTCAAACGCACATTTTTGATTATTTTTTTGTAAACATGGCTGATACAAATGTAAAAGATTTCCAAGTTATTCCTGATGAAAATGGGAAATTACAGTTATTGAAGGGAAAATTTGTCTTCGGAACAAATATCCATAATTTCAATTCTCTAAAGAGAAAAAATTGAAAGTACGAAATTTCAGACAAACCAAAACAAAACAATGACGTGAATAAATAAATTTGAATTTGAAATTTAGTGGGTGAGTGCGTGCTTCTGGTTTTGATTCTGACATCAAATCCAGAAGGAAATTTCTCTTCTATCTAGGAGAAGAACTGTCATTTGATACCAATCGAACGTTTCAGAAGCATTCGGAAGACTTCGGAAGCCTTCCGGACGACCAATCGAAAAGGCCATACGTATGTCTACAAGAGATTAACGTTCGATGAAAACGTAGTAAACGAAAAGTTACCCGAATCATCGTTAAAACGTTGAACAATAGTTGTCAAATTTGAAGTTGACAATAAGCCAGTTCTATCGCTCTAACTTAAGTTAGCAAAAGTGATCGAAACTAAACGAAACAGAGCGAAGCGGCTATTAGAAGCATGTTCAACCAGCGTTACCACTTCAAAAAATAAAAGCGAAGTAGATTTGACCCAAGAAGTGAAGTAGATTCAACAAAAGGGAAGTAGAATTCAGAATCAAAATTTTAATATTACCTACATTTAATTCCATATAAGTTGTATGTATTTATCAACAACAACAGAATATTTTAATGGCGAATGAAAATAGTAATAAGAATAACATTGCCGAAATATGTGCATATTCTTTTTTTAGTATCAACTGAAGTCACCACGGACACAAAAACATCATTTTTACTACTTTTGGTAAATCTTGTAAATCTTGATTGTCCAGAATTTTTTTGGAAAAAAAAATATAAATGGTGCACAACGATATTTTTACAAAATTATATGTTTGCCTTGATTGCTTCGAAATATCTCTTCATGGCGTATTTGGCTATTAATCACATTCAATTTTTAGCAAAGACAGAAAGAAACGAACGTAAACTCAAATGCCTTGCTTTTGTTTAAAAGAAAATTGAAAGGATAAAATAATAAGCGTCAGAAAATTGGTATAATTTTTTTTGTTTGAAGTGAAGTTAGATGCATTGTATTCTTCTGAAATGTAAATCTTGGCTTACGTGAAAGAGTGTAAACCATTTTTTAAATAATTTTTTGTTTAGAAGTAGGTTCAAGTTTATTTGTTTAAATTGAAGTGGATTAAAAAGAATTTCTTAAAGTGAAGTAGGTATAAAGAATTTAATAATAGTGCAAAGTAGGAAGCAGATTTTATTTTATTTTCTGAAATTGAAGCAAATCTACTTCAATTGAAGTAAAGTAGTGTCGCTGTGTTCAACTAGCAGTGTGTATTCTCTCTGCTGTGCTTGAGCTGACTTAAGCGGGCAGAGAGAATACTTTAAAACCTCAATTTTCTAGCGGTATTTGATAAAAAAAAAATTTTCGCGAGAGTGTAAAAAAAACTTTCGATTTTCCGGTACATAAGTTCCAATTTTCACCAAATTGCAATTTAGAGTTGTAATAAATAGTTTGTTCCTTTTGATAGCGAGGCATACTTTATATGTAGAAAAATGGCAATCTTTTTTAAAAAAGTTAATTCACCAAGAAAAATATGGTTTGACAGATACAATGTTGCCAACACTATACATACATAAGTTCATCCTGTTCCTTTAGTAATTATATATTAGGTTTACACTTTATTTAATTATCATCTATTTTTGGTTTTTTATGTTTTTAAGTTGAGCAATATATATAGGTACCTCTACCTAGTTCATATTTTTTCACATGATTCAAGTTTCTAGAAATCATCCATAGCCGTGTTTACTGGAAGATTATAACCCTACAAATTTAGGAAAACAATATATAATCACTTTTATATTCACTCTCTCAGAAAAAAGTATACCTATACACAGCAGATTTATTTAAAACTGGAATGCATTATAAAATCCATCCTAAGTAACATTTTCGAAACAAAAATGTCTGCACTCGAATAAAGCGCCATCTAAACATCAACCTTTGAACAATTTGTATTCATGTTTGTGTGCACTGCAATTGTTAGCCTAAATTATATCCACTCTTGATGTTGTTATTGGGAGCGTTAACTCATTTATTCTGAGCACTCTAGAATAACTTTCTGTTGTTGTAACGTGTGCAGAAACACATCTGACGAAAAAACAGTTATTCTCATGAAAGCTATTGAGTTCTGCCAACAATTTTGGAATAACTAGCTATTCGTGAACAAATGTATAGAACAAATGACTGCAGATTTCATTTGGTATGAGTTTTTTTTTACGGCTTTCAGCAAACCAACCTGATTCGTTCACAAATATACTCGGATAATTTGGTATCTGAAACCAGATAACAAATATAATAAATGACTGAACTCCCCATTTTGCTAAATTTTGATAAGTACATAGACTCTACCCATATTAGCATTTACATGTATGAATTCCAAAAAATTAAAGAACATAACGCTGGTAAAGTTGCATAGCATCAATTAAGAGAACTTTGCGGTTTTCACCTCATGAGCGACAAACCATTATCGAAGAGAATGTATACTGTATAGGTATTATTATTCCACCACTCAGGTGATAATTTCATCGCAAACTACAAGTCCACAAGATAGTCAGTTTAATTAAATAATTTCGATGATTCAGTTCTTTGCAATTGGGTTTTTACTTTTTGGTTTTGTTTAAATAAATTGCCTTTCAGCTATAACTTAGGTATACGAGGACCATATAAGTACCTACCTATACAAAAACAAGAGCTAGTTTCATCACCCTACTGTCTCGAAATTCACAAAAATTATTTCCTTTTGTCTTCTAATAAAATAATGTCTTGATGATTTCATTTCACATTAAGACATATTGTAGCCGCCCCTTGCCTCTATAGCAATCACAATCATCGTTGTTCTTTAATATGACGTTCGTTTATGTAGAAAACTTCTATATCCTAGGTGTAGGTAAAATAGAACATAGAATGTGTGTATAGTTTATACACATATATACATACATATGTATGTATAATAAAAAAAAAAAAATATCTAACAAACAATTAAGATTAAATACAATTTAAAATAAAATCGCTCAAAGCTACGGATGAATGATTAAAAATAATCACAACTCATGCGGTACTTAATGTCGTAAGTATAAAAGTAGATTCCCTTTGGCATCAGTCAAAGTCTGCGGTGCGGCAATTTCCCGAACTACCCGCCAAGTCTCACATCCTATGCCAAGTATCCAAATACAAAGACAATGGCTTTCACTTTCCATCTGCATTACATGAGCTGTCCGTCTAATGCAGCCAGCACTTAAGGCCAAGGCAGCATTTTTTTCTTTTATTTTTAATCAGCTTTATTATGGTTGTCAGTGATGGCGGCTTGGGACGCAAATAAAGGGTACTGCACAGTGTTGTCAAATACCGCCAATTGTGGCAGTAAAGAATGAGCAAGTTCATTCTTTATTGCAAATTGTCATTATTTGCAAATTGTTGTCAGTATGAATTTACACGATGTCAGTATAACGCCACAACTTAACGAAAATTCTGGTTGGCAGTTTTTATTGACAAATAACCTGCCACATTTTCGACCATTTACACGACAAGAAAAATAATGCCAAGATTTTGACAGTAATACTATTTACTTGGCAGTCGTGTAAATCGTGCCACGTAAAGCTCGGTGAATATTTTTTACTTTTAATGGCGAAACTCTGTTATAAGACTTTTATATATTGACATTTCCATAGTTCCGCCATTTAAAAACATCAACTACAAATTTAAATTTTTAAATATTTGAATGAACGTTTTTTTTCTAATACATTAACGCTTCAGTTAGATTGTTTTAAGTTTTATGTATGTTATCTCAAACATAAAATGCCCTATTAATAAAAAATGCTTATTCCACCTCTAATCCATGACATTACTAAACTATAGAATAGACGTTAATCTGTAGATTAAAATTTTCAATTAATACAAAAAATCGAAAATCCACGAACAATAACTCTATTTTTTTGTTATTCCATGTCCCTGTAATATTTTTTCTTAAGTCAATTCTTATTCCTTTACTAAATCCCCGTCTTCGATGGGTTAGCGAAAGAATAATTTTGTAAATGTCAAATGGCAGAAATTTTGTTTTAGTAATGACTTTTTGAAATTAGTCTACGTGTTAAAGATAAACAGTCACTAATTCGTGTTTTTTTTTAATATGCGTGTTTGTAACTCCACCGCGTGAGATGTTTTGACGTAAGTTTTAGACGTTAACTAGTAGTTGTTAGCGCTAACCATCGGTGTCGCATCTAAGAAGAGGGTTAAAAAGTGACGTCTGATGGAAGTGTTCAAGCGAATTGTCAAACGATCTAGGGGTTAGAGTTAAATTAAAATAATACTGTTTGACACTGATAAGGTCGATTTATTAGAGGAAGTGTCAAAATGTAATCTAGGGCTCAAATTGATTTTTTATGTAATTGAAACACTGCATAATTTTTAAAGTGAATATCCATAATATGAAATATGTCAAAAATTAATCAAAATTTAAGTCCAATTTGACGAATATTAAGCTCCCACCCAAGCGAAAGCTCAAAGTTATTAGATTTCAGTCCAAATCTCTGCATTCTACTATATAGTTTTGGGATTTCGAAATCCGAGATTTCGTTGAAATCACATTAAATTCATATTGAACGAGTCCATTTTAAACTTCACCATATTTAGGTAAAAAGCTTTGTATGTGCAAATTACGATCTTTCACGATAAGGAGATAAAAAGAGATAGTATGAATTTTTATTCGACAACGTGGCTTGGGTTGATGGATTAGAAAAATAAAAATGGATATTATTTGTGCTTTTGAGAGACGAAATCGTGGATTTGGCGGTGTGAACACCAACTTGAAATCTGGAAAGCTTCCTGCTGAAATCTCAGAATTCGTTTTGAAGGGAACATACTCGTAGTAGATATAAAATTCAAATAAGTAAATGTTTATATAGATACAATGGGACATCATTCACATGATATGTGTCATAATATACGTATAAAACCTATTAAATTTGACACAGCATTTTAAATTTTCAGTTTATGTAAAGTTTTTTGTTTGATATAAAAGAGATAGATATAAAAAAAATTATTTTTTTAATTTAAATTCACCACAGTTGCTTTTGTAATTTGCATACAATATAAGAAACGTCATTTATTTAGTTTTAACCAAAATGTCAATGGCGTTGACACAATGTGTAATACTACATACACAGTTTGAATAAAATCTATCTGCAATGGCAACTCTCTGTAATGAATATACTTCATAGTGCATGTCCGTCTAAATAAAAGTGACCAAACAAGAAACACAAGAAAAGATATGTGTAACCAAAACCGGGACGTTGCTGCTGATGATTTTTCCGATCTTAGTTTTTTTTTTTTTGGTTTTCCTTTTATCACTCGTGTATGTATAATATAAATACATACATAGGTAAAAGTATAGATATATATAAAATTTCATATTAATTTCACTATATGTTGCATATTGGGCGTTGAGTAGCATTCGTCGTGCGCAATTGCGGTGAATATAGCATGAGCAATGCGCTTTCAATTTATTTTAAAAATAGATCTTCTCCCGCGCATCACACAGCTAGGTATAGCTTCGCGTAGTTTAAAATTTCCATGTTAGAGGGAGAGAGTGCATTTAAGTATTTTATAACGTACCTGCACATTTGTTTTTGTACGATCTGCATTAAAGTATATGTGGCGTGCCTTCATATGCACATTTCTTGACAGAAGAATATTTTTTTTTTAAACGTTTACTAGAGGACATGAGTGTTGTTAAAAACAAATACCCCACCCACTAGAGATCAAGTGCCAGAAGAACAATGCAATGAAGTGCGTATGATATTAAATGTGATTTTAAGATATTTTGCCAAGTTTTTTTTTTTATTTTTATTTTATCACATACGAGATATATTTAATTTGAGTAATTTTTGTTGTTTTGATGTCATTTGTGGGAAACAGTATGTACACATAATGTAGGTATGTGTGAACGTTTACACAGAATAATAACAAAAAGGAATACTTATAAGATATTGCTTTTAATTAAAGTGTTAACAGTTTAATTAATACTAATAATAATTTTATTTCGCATATAATAGTCGAACGTACCTTCTTTTTGTCTCTCATAGAACCTTTTCCTCTGACCATAATTTTACAACCAGTCTCTTGTTCTAATTGTTTAGCTGTCATGCCGCGGGGTCCTAAGATTCTTCCGACAAAGTTGAACTAAAAGTAAAAAAAAAAAGATATTAAAGCTTGGATGTGAAATTTAGCAATAAGTACATTATTTAAACTTATATAATATTGTAATATATTTGTTTGTTAAAACAAAACACATTTTAAGGAGAATATGTCAAATCAATCATACTAATTTCAGGATTCCTATCATAAATACCGGCAGCGAACATTTCAAATCGATTCACAATTGCAAAAGATCGAAATGATGTTCAAGCTATCTTTTACTCTCCATATGAACGAGGTATACAGAACAAAGAAATTTCATAGACATAGTGCTTGGTTAGGGGCCAGTTATAGCGATCAGATGTTTTCACGCGCTTTAAAATACAAACGCTACATTAATCGATGAAAAATAACTCAGAGAATTTTTTTTCGCAAAAAATATTTTCAATAGAACAATAATTTTTTGTTAAAAATGTACATATTTAATTATTAACCTCAGGGAATTCATTTTTCGTACCAGCTGATTGCCATTTGACATAAGGTGAAACAAATCATTCCAACAATGATTTGGGTTCCAATTTCTGTCGTTTCAATGACAGAATTGTGGACGAACACGTTTCACACGTGTGTGTTTCAATCAGGAAAACTTAATGGGAGACTGGTATTGATTCTTGCCAACTGACATAATTTTCCTGTTTGCCATAAACGACCATCAGGAAAAAATAGTTACTTTCATACTGTTTCAACGTTTCCTGTTGCGTTTACTGATCGATTAAACGAGCACATAAAAACAATCAGTTTTGTTGATATACACACAGAAAACAAATTGAGCATTGTATTTATATCTATATCTGGAATATAAATACAATGAATTGAGTGGACATGCAAGGGAATTGGACAATAGACAAGGCACCAAGCCTGTTACAAATAAAACGAAATGGAAATGGGACGAGGAAAATCAAGCGTTTGTGGAGTAGGTACCTTCTACTTCGCTAATAAACGGTGATTTTTTAAGAGCTTGGTTTTTGAAAATTCAAAAAAACACAGAAACTTGTAAAAAGTGAATGAAATTTTTATTTGGATCGATAAATCAATTGCCATTTACTTTTTAAAAATAATTTCACTTAAATGTTGCCCGCGGCTACGCTTCAGGTGGTCCATTCTGAAGGTCCAATTTTGGCAAACTTTTTCACACATTTCGGCCGGAATCTCACCAATGACGCGTTCAATGTTGGCTTCCAAGGCAGCAATCGTGTTTGGCTTGTCCCCATAGACAATAGACTTAACATAGCCCCACAAAAAATAGTCTAACGGGGTCAAATCACATGATCTTGGTGGCCAATTGACTGCGCCAAAACGTGAGATCAACTGCTCACCAAATTCGCCTCTCAATTGATGCATGGTTTCGCGTAGCTTGCGAAACACATTTTTCACAGAGCACGAATTTTGATAATAAATTTCAATAATTTGCAAACTTTGTTTAGGCGTAAGTCTATTCATGATGAAATGGCAAACAATACTGAATCGAAATGTCAAATGTTCGTGGAATTTGTCATGTGTGATCTGTCAAAAATATAAACGTCAAAAACCAAGTAGCAAAAAAATCACCCGTTAAAATAAAAATGAAAATATCTTTCAAAAGGAGAACGTTTTAGAATGAAATATGATTTTAACCCAATAGTCATTTGTGAAAATGAAGAAGATGAGGTAAATTGGCTATTTTTCCTTTCCATTTTTTTCATTCTACAAATCATCCGTTCTCTTTCTTAAATTGATTATTTTTAAAGCTCTTAGTACGTAGCACAAAAAATTAAGTGGACATCGACATGCAACGAAATTTGACAGCAGACAAAGAAACTAGTATATTACAAATAAAACGAAATGTTTTACATACATTCTTCTTCGCCGTCAAATTAAAAATATCTGTCAAAAAGGAGATTGTTTTGGATTCAGTATTCATTGACATTTCATTGACTGATCTTCCGTTTCATCATAGTTTGAGTGAATGGGCTCTCGAGAATCGCTGCTGAAGATCCCCTGTTTTTGACCAACATTTTGTTCAGCGATGGGGTTCATTTCATGTTCAATGAGTACGTCAATAAGCAAAATTGCCGTATATGTGCCAAAGAACAACCAGAAGAGTTTCAAGATATGCCGTTGTATCCAATCAAAACAACCGTGTAGTACGGTTTATAGGTCGGTGGAACGTGGCATCATCGGACCCTATTTCTTCAAAAATGAGGCTGGCGCCATGAAAACAGACAATTTTATGCCTGAAAGTGAATCCCGAGATCTCGACTACAATTTGGTTCTAACAAGATGGCGTTACTTGACAATTATTTTCACGCTTCGGACCAGGGAATTGGCCAGCAAGATTATGCGATATCACACGTTAGACTTTTCCCTTTGTGACTACGGTAAGTCCAAAGTGTTTGTGGATATAAGCCAAACCGATTGAAGCTACATTACCCATGTTATTCGCGAAATACCGAAGAATATGTTCGAACGCGTCATCGAATTCGAATTGAAACCTCCGCATGGACGAGATACGAAGCAACTGCTGTCAAAATTGTGAAGAATAGTTATTTAGATTAATAATAAAGATTTCAGGATATATTTGAATTTTTTGTGTTATTTCGCATTTAAAATAAATTGATTAATCACCAATTCCAAAGTGAATAGTCGACGCTTTGACTCTCTGAAATAAAAATGAATACCAAAATATGTCCCAATTGTGTCACATCGTATGATTGTGAATGAAAAATTATGGTGAAGCGTTGATGAGAACATTGCCACCGCACGTATTAAAATTATTGTTTCGGAAAAAAGTAAGTTGGCACTAAAATTTTATCATTTGGACGTGCTTCTTCATTATTTTACTGCATGGTGACTCAATAAAACATAACAACTTGATAGAGGCAGTCAAAATAACATGTCCGCTACGGACTGTTTTATATCAATCTGTCAGAATTGGAAAACCCTTTATTAAGCGCGCCACCATAACAAACCTATAGAAAAACAAAATAATTAAACAGAAATGTTAAAGAACCTTTAACTTTAAAAATCGTTTAGAGTTTGTAACTATTTATGACGTTTTCGATTGGTTGTTTGGAGTTACTCACTTTTCACAATATCAAAAATTCAGAGTAAAAAGAGTAACTCCGAACAGCCAATCGAAATTGACACTAAAAACAAATTTATTCATTAATTATTATATCTTATATTAATTATTCTTTGAAAAAAAAAATATTTAAGTCTAGTAGAACTCAAATTTGTTAAAAAAAATTATGTATAAAGAATTTAATATAATTGCTGTTGTCCTTCAATAAATTCTCAAGACAATTTTCATGATCACTGAACCGTAATTCCTATAAATTTTCTCTCTACAGTGATCATATCATTTGCCGATTAGTCCAAATCAATCACCGGTGATCTTGAATGGAAAACCTTTCAAAACATGCATGCTACATGCAACACCCACATCAATATTCATAAATTAGAAAATCAGTCATTGAATTGTGATCGAGATTCGAGTGATTTGTGTTTAAGATATAAATGTATCATATATGTAAATCTATCTACGCAAACATAAGAAAAGCTAAGTTATAAATATATGTAATTACATGTGACAGTTTCGACTTCCCGCCGAAAATCTAAATATGTATGTAGGTAGATTTGTATGTAAAACCTATATTTATGTACCTACACAAGAGTAGAAGTATTCGCTTATAGATTTAGGTTGATATGGTATCGGAACAGATCGATTTTATTTATTTTTTAGATGAAAAGGCAGAATTCAATTTAATGCTTTTGACATTTAAATATTGAAAATAAATGAAAAGTGAATGAAGATCAGATTATGAGTGAAGTCTTTCATTCTATTTACTTGAATTGGGCTTCTTTCTTCTTCTTTTTTTGTTATAGTACCTACATTATTATTATTTTTGCCGCACGGTGAGTTTGAAAATGAAAACAAATTCTTCACGCTTCAGTTAATGCAATTTATCGCTATAAAAGATTATGTACACACCTACATTTACTATAGTATACAAGTATTGTTGCGCTTCATAATAAAGAAAATGAAAGAACAATATTACGTAAGATACAAATTTAGCAAAGAAATGGATCGAGGTTACCCAAGCACATGCAAATAAGTAATGCATTTACTTTTCCATAAGATATGTATACTTGGCGTTTACAATAAATTAAACTTATTCTGATAGAATAATCTGGAATAAGGTAGAAGGAAAATGATTCATATGATGAATTTGTTCATTGGTTTGATTTTATTTTGACAACTGACGTTTAATTGACAGTTGTATCTTCTTCTGATTTTTCTGTTCTATTCTGTGTTGTTGTTTCTGGTGTTTTTTCAGTGAACAGATCTATTTTGTGTTATTACGTAACACCAAGGCCACACGTGCAATGACTGAATGATTTCAAGCTACCGATAAAATATGAATGGCTTGCGCAAAGAGAAAAGTAACAAAGAAGAAAATAAAACTGGCAAGCAAGCTATACCACATTCCTGAAATTTCCTAAGCCAGTAAAATGAAGCAAGTTCGCAAGTTCAGAGATTCAAATTTGACAGAACTTTCCACCATACGTCAATGTTCTAGGTTTTAGAAAATGTTAGTATATGATAAAAGTTTGGATGTAGAAAAATTATTTGTTCCACTCTTAACTTATTTCGCTAGTGATCTGCAGCCTACGTCACATCAAATACATAGTCACATCAAATAGTAATACTTTGACGTGCAGTTTGTAGTTTTATAGCCAACTTGCTTGTTATTACTTGGCCGCGTACCCTCGGGTGGGTAAGGCATTAAGGGGCCACTTATAACGATCACGAAAAGGCATCAGGAAAAGTTGGAACAGTATGAAAGTGAATATCTCTTTATGATGCTTTTTTATAGCAAACAGGAAAATTATTACAGTTGGCAAACCTCACTACCAGTCTGCCATTAAGTTTTGCTGATTGAAACACACACGAAAATGTTTTTCGTCCACAATTCTGTCAGCGGAACGAAAGAAATTGGAACTCATATCATTGGAATGATTTGTTTCATTCAGTGTCAAATGGCAATCAGTTGGCAAGTAAAACGAATGTTCATCAGTAAAGCAATTAAATACATTGAGTCATCATTAGTATAGCATTTGTATTTCAAAACCCATGAAAACATTATAAATTATCCATCAGAACTTTTCCCTGATCGCTATAACTGGCATATAAGAGTTTTCAATAGGGACAGGCAAATAACGACAGTTCATGGCACCCATGTTGACTTATCTGTTGTCAATGTTGTTGTTGTTTTCATTTTTTAGACACTAAAAACAAATTACCCAGGTAAAATACAAACACCACAGAAAATTCCGGGCACCGATTATAGCAAACAAAAACAAACACCAAAACGCCCTTAGCGACGATGACCATTTTTAGATGAAAGAGATTTACATCAACAAGTAAAATCAAAAATTGCCGGATTTAGAAAAATGTCCATCCACACGAGGTCCACCAAGTCGAAGAGAATCCCTAAAATGACTTTGGAATGGATTGTGGATCGGGTGGTGGTATCACTGGTTCATACATGTTTCTGCGATAAAAGATGTGGAGTGGAACTGAAAGTAGTAATGAGTACTGAACTGCCCGACAAGAAACAGTTAAATGCTTCAGATCAAAAAAAAGGTCAGGTTAATCAGATCAGGGAATATTTTGGAATCTGGAACATTATATTTTAATATTTTCTGTCGAATTATTTGAATAAAGCTGATGATGAAGCTTTACTTGATGCGCCAGTATCACTTTTTGCAAGCAACTTGATTAACGTATGTACTTTCCGATTTCAAATCTAAAAACCAATTAAAGATATCTGTCAAAAATGGAATAGTTTGGAAATGAAATGTTCATGATTATGCCGAGTTTTATACCTAAGCTTACATCACATCGTGAGTGCGTTTCTTTATTTATTCCGGATAAGGAATAGAATGGATGGAAAAAGACGAAATGTTTATCCAGAATGGAATGAATAAACAAACAAAAATACTATCCGGAATAGAAAAGAAAGAGATGACATCAACCAGCTGTTTGAAGTGTTGTGATGACAAAAAAACAAATATCTCTATGGAAAATAGTAAAAATAAAATATTATTGAGTTATTATTTAATGAAAACCCCCATTTAATTGTAATTTATATATTTATCACACTATCAGAATTGGCCAAAGAGAGCTGTAGCAAGTTCCGTCTTCCGACCAATGGGTTGCCAACACAAAAAACTGTGTTAAACCACCGGCTCATCATTTAGTGCAGTGTTAGTTGTTTGCAGGCCAACTCTATTACTAATAACACATACACAAATACAAAATGAAAATATAAACAAATAATATTACGTTAAACACAAAACAAGAACATAATATGAAACAAAAACATTTAGGAGCGTGGAGAACTGGTTTTGAGTATGTTTTTTAATTTAATTTTACTGATATAGAACTCAAAAATGTTTGAATTCAAATTTAAAAGTCTACCCATACGTGTCAAGGGCTCATGCATCCCATAGTTAGTCCTATGTGTTGGAACTTTATTCAAGTCGAGGCCACGGAGATTATAACCTCACGGATAATTAAAAAAAACTGAACATAGTTGGTCTGGTGCATCTCTGACGCCAGTTATTATTTGGTGGAAGAATACCAAATCATTGTTAGTTCTTCTCTGTGCAAGTGTTTGCATTTGAAGAGTAGATAAACGTTGGGCATAAGGGAGGGCATTAAAAGGATCACTCCACTGAAGCCCTTTCAATGAGAAACGAGTAAAGTTTCTTTAAACAGATTCTAATCCCTCAATATGAATATCGTAAAAAGGAGTCCAAACCTGCGATGCATACTCAAGATGAGGACGAACCAAGCAGTTGTATAAAGCACGGGTAACATTGGAATCAACAAATTCTTTGGACCAACGCTTCATAAAACCTAACATTGAATTGGCTTTGTTAACGATGATATTAATATGGGCAGAAAAGTCTAAATCGGGCGTTAAGAGAACTCCAAGGTGCCTTACAGTTATAACACGAGTTAAAATGTTCCGTTATATAACATAGTCATGAGAAGAAGGAGAAAGTTTTTTTGAAAATGTCATTGTTTGACATTTTGTCGGGTTAAGATTTAAATTGTTCGTTTCACACCATAAGGCAAAGTGGTTAATATCCTCTTGCAATAGAGTTTGATCCTTTGGAGATGATATATTTTTATAAATCTTCATATCGTCTGCAAAGATAAGAATTTCGCTATTGCGTACACAAAGAGGAGCATCATTAATAGCCAATGTAAATAGTAATGGTCCAAGATGACTTCCCTGCTGAACACCTGATTTAGCAATAAAGGGTCTTGAGTAAGAATATCTGAATTTGACTTGATATAACCTATCTTCAAGATACGAGGATATCCACTTGATGAAAGATGGAGGAAACGCGTATGAATTAAGTTTAAACTTGATAATCTCATGAGATAATTGATCAAAAGCTTTCGAAAAGTCTGTGTATACACAATCAACTTCTTGACCACTTTCCAAGGAGTTTAAACATTTATTCAAAAATACAACTAGATTAGTAGCAGTGGAACGTTTCTGCATAAAACCATGTTGTTGGTTGCAGATAATATTTTTACATATAAATGTCAAACTATCACATACAACTTGTTCGAACAACTTTTGGCTCCCTTTTTAAATACTGGGGTTATAAATGCATTTTTCCAAACTGAAGGAAATTTACCTAATTTCAAAGATGGTTCAAAAATATTTCTCAGAGGAAGAGCTAAAATGATAAAATTTTTTATATCTCTATAATAAAAATATAAAAAATGTTTGGTCATTCATTTTTTGTATTTACTTGGCTTTCGTCTTTGGCTTCTGTCTTGCTTGTATATGAGAGGGTTATTCCGAGAATAATCTTTTCATTCCGTGTTTAACATGGAATAAAATGAATGCGGATAAACTATTTTGTTGTTTCTTTATTCATTCCGGAACGTTTGAATGAATAAAGAAACAACAAAATAGTTTATCCGGAATATTAAATGGAATAAAGTAACGCAAAACTGGTATTCCGAATATTCTGGACATCCCAGAATGAATAAAGAAACACACTCCGTTTGATTTTCGGTGCAATATATCATTCCCTATTGAACGTTCGTGCGATTTTAACTTGCGATTTTTAAGTACTGATATTTTGAGGGATGTACGTGGTGACGGGGATAGACAAGTTTGCAGATTTATCGCGCTTCTTCTCTAAGATTTTCGTTAACTTCTTCTCAACGTTTCTAACCATCATAGAAAATTAACCACTGAGATCCTGTGATTTGATTTTGTACTCGTTAGACTATATCCTATTGGGGTTTCCTTAAGTCGAAGGTTTATGCCAAACAAACTTCTGAAAATATTATTTAAAATCAATGGACAAGTTAAGAATAATGTTTTTGAAAAATCGAAGAAGATGGTCTTTTTTAAACATTTGCTCCACTTCCACTGCGTTTTTGGTTTGGAAATTTTCTTCAAAAGAAGAAACACCGCCCTTTAAAAGGACACGCAAGAGTTTAATTAACGTCTTCGGCACTATACACTTCAAATCTAAATCAACATATCTTTCATTTTTGATCATTAATCAAATTCTACTCATTTGCCAAATTAAGTGAATCTTGTCCGCCCCAATAAACCATCAAAGTGAATCACCTACGCAAGTTCGCAGCTCGTGTCACCTCTGAAAGCTATATTTATCTACATACCCAATATTATATGTATGTATATGTTTTTTTTTTTTTAATTCAATTTTTCGTAATTACAAAAACGCTCTGATATAATAATTTGAGTTAACATTAATTTATCTCGTTAGAAGACTTAAATAAAACAATACGATCGCCTCCTTGACTAAAGAAGTTTATTGTGTAAATTTGTCTTGTGTACTTGCATGAGCGCTTGAATGAATATCACATAAGGCTTTAGTCAAGCGAATAATAGGCAATTAAGGCTTTTGTTTAGATAGAAAAAAATACTTTAAAAAAATCACCTCAGCTCAACGATAGCGATACATAATAGTATTAAAAATATAACTACATAATGTATGTATCAACGTATATTAAATGGCATACTGTGCAATGGTATTGGTTTCAGAATGAATTTTTTAAAACTTGCATTTCATATAACGCACATTTATTAATAAACGGTGATTTTTTAAGAGCTTGGTTTTTGAAAATTCAAAAACACACAGAAACTTGTAAAAAGTGAATGAAATTTTTATTTGGATCGATAAATCAATTTCAGCCATTTACTTTTTAAAAATAATTTCACTTAAATGTTGCACGCGCTACGCTTCAGGTGGTCCATTCTGAAGGTCCAATTTTGGCAAACTTTTTCACACATTTCGGCCGGAATCTCACTAATGACGCGTTCAATGTTGGGTTCCAAGGCAGCAATCGTGTTTGGCTTGTCCCCATAGACAATAGACTGAACATAGCCCCACAAAAAATAGTCTAACGGGGTCAAATCACATGATATTGGTGGCCAATTGACTGCGCCAGAACGTGAGATCAACTGCTCACCAAATTCGCCTCTCAATTGATGCATGGTTTCGCGTGCAGTGTGGCATGTGGCACCGTCCTGTTGGAACCACATGTCGACCGAGTTCAATTCTTGCATTTTCGGCAAAAAAAAATCTGTTATCATCGAACGGTACCTTTCTCCATTGACCGTAACCCTGCGGCCTTCATCGTCCTTGAAGAAGTACGGCCCAATGATGCCGCCTGCCCATAAACCGCACCAAACAGTGCATTTTTCGGGATGCATTGGTAGCTGCTGAATTGCCTCTGGCTGCTCTTCACTCCAAATACGGCAATTCTGCTTATTCACGTATCCATTTAGCCAAAAATGAGCCTCGTCGCTGAAACGGACGTAGCTTGCGAAACACATTTTTCACAGAGCACGAATTTTGATAATAAATTTCAATAATTTGCAAACGTTGTTCAGGCGTAAGTCTATTCATGATGAAATGGCAAACAATACTGAATCGAAATGTCAAATGTTCGTGGAATTTGTCATGTGTGATCTGTCAAAAATATAAACGTCAAAAACCAAGTAGCAAAAAAAATCACCCGTTATTTTTTAACATACTCTTAATGGCAGGTATTGGTTTTGTAGAAGATTTTACTATAAAGTTCACAAATCTTAAAACTGAAACTTAACTTCAAAAATTTCCCTTGTAACTGAAATGTTTGTTTTCTTTTTTCACAACTTTCATGGTTTAAAAGAAAAATAAAGCAAGTACGTACGATCTGCAAATACACATTACATTTTAGCAGTTACATAATGGCACGTGTTCGAAAGGGACGCTGCGGGGTGTAATATGAGTGACTTCTGCGGTTAGCAGTCTAATACATTAAGGTGTACCTATATCTCTGTAAATATCTGTGCGACAAACCATATTAATAAAAAAAAAAGAAACGTCACCATAAACCTCTATTCTGAACTGAAGCTCACTAGATGGTGCTTGTCTGTTATAGCACAGCATTCCCTTCAGAAGCCTTAGCTCTCAAGGTACATTAATATATCAAGCTACAAATTCTCTGAACGTTAATTACTACCTCTCTAACGTCCCAACATTATGGCGAGACAAAACTTAAAAGATTGAATGGCATTTGTTTGTGACAGGAAGAGGTGTGGAAAACGCAATCATTTGCTGATTGTGTCAGTATAAGTATAACTATAATGTAAACTAGAGGCTTATGTGTTGGCCATTTATTTTCTTTGAATTTAAATGCAAGCCGGGAAGTTGATTTGTGCCCAACAAATTAACTCTGGCTTTGTTGTTTATTTTTTGGATATAATAGAAGCTTGGGAATTTATAACAATGCGAGGGTTTAACCAAACATTTTCGAGGGCATAGGCACTTTGTTTTGAATGAAGAAGTATATAACGGTCGCGATCGGTTCCAATTTCGTTTTAGGGCTAAAAAGAAAGCAACATAATAGTTTAGGTTATGTAAAATGTGTTTTTTTAGAGGTATAGAAATCATGTTGGCAGCACTGTTTTCATTTACAGCCAATTTGTGATCTGCTAAATCACGTGTCATTAGTTTGGTCTGCCATTTCATCATGAATCGACTGACGATCACCGGGCACACCCAGCGTACATTCGTGAACTCTAAATGATATTGCTGTTGATCCCGATTTTCACAACAATTTTTTCATCATTTTCCTTTTCAGTTGGATGGCTACATCAATAAGTGTGGAGTGTAAATAATCATCAAGCCACTGTTGAGACGCCGTTACATCCAGAAAAAAACTGACAGGTTGGTGTGCCTTATGGACTGTTGGAATTATTGGCCCTTACTTCTTTAAAAACGATGCCGCGTAGATGGTTACAGTCAATGGAGACAGTTATAGAGCCATGATCAATGACTTTCGTTCCTGAATTGAATCGACTTGATGTGGAGGAGTTGTGGTTTCAACAAGACGTCGCAATAATATATTTTTTTTTTGTATAATCTTACACGCGCTCAAGGGATTATGATTACCCTTTATATGTTTTTTACACAGCGCGGTCGTCATGAGAAAGAAGAGAAAGAGTGATAGGAAAGATGTGTGGCGCGAGATGGTTGTTGTATCAGATTTATCTCCAGGGATGGCGGCTGCACTACTGCGGAGAAAATTACCCTGTCTGATTTGATTATGTCTCTTATAATTCGCATTATTTTATTATTTATTTCTTTGTCATATTTATGGATATACTAGTTTACTCAATCACATGTTGTTAGGGTTATGCCTGACCAACATGTAATGAGCAAACCAGCAACTCTTTTTATGACAATTTTTATACTTGGTTTTTAATGGAAAATAAGACGACATAGACAACGGCAGGAATCGAACCTGCGACCACGAGGTTGACAGGCGAACACACAACTATCGCGCCACGGCCACCCCCCACCCCTTTAAACAAATGCATATGTAAACATTAAATGTCAAATTTATTTTGAATACGAATACATGAATAAGAATTCCCATTACCAAAGGAAATGTCAAAATCATTTGCGGATTGCCATTTTGTAATAAATGGAACACATTTGCTCTCTTTTTCGACGGAAAATGTATTTCAAGGTAAAAATTGATGACAGTGTCTTTTTTAAATTGCATCTAAATTAAACCTAGGTTTATTTGAATTTTCGGACGTTGATTGTATTTTTAAAAGTTGACCATTCCAAAATATTTGAAGCTATTTGTGTAGTAAAACAAGTTAATAATCTTATAAAAATATAAAACCAACAATTTATAAGTAATATCTGTATTCATTGAGCCAAAATTGTTAAGTAAAACCTGGTTTTATCAACGACTATGAATATGTCCCAATATGTTTAACGAAAGATATCCGTCAAATGACTTTCTGATTGATGCAAATATGCAAAATATCTGGCTACAACTTGGTGGTGATATCGTTTCCAAATTTAGTTTCCAACGTAGCTGTAGTAAAAGCGAGATTTTAAAAAGCAGTATGGCATTCTCGGGTTGGGTGATCGGTCAGCTGTAGAAAAATATTTAATGTAATACTAGTCGATCTCTTCTAAAACGATCACTTCACTTATTGCAAGTTCCAATAGCTGGACAGAACTTTTGCTGACGCTTAGAAAATTGGCGCTATTAATAGTATTTCCATTTATAACTTCAGTAATTCCAATGGAAGCGTCATTACAATACATTGGTACCGTTTCAAAAAAAAATGGTAGAGATTGTCTCGTCTATCGAAAAAAGAAATGAGGTTAAAAAGATCGAATTGAATAACAGTAAAATGACATTTGTTATGTTTTGCAGTGGCGATGTTGTGCTGTCTGCGTAGAATGTTCACATCAATCAAGAGTTCTGTATGGGTTGTAAACTGTCAGTTTTACTTTTGCTTCTTTATTAATTCTCTTTCGCGAGCACTAGTTTCTCTTTCTCAGTCACATAATTTCTGCGATATATACATGTATACCCCGTTTACAAGCAGGATCGAGAGTTTGAGTCAGTTTCTCGACCCAGGTTGCTTTGTTTTTGAGTTGAGTTGAAAAGATGTTGAAATGTCATCTGGCGGCTCCCTGGTTAGACAGATCCCGAAATATGCCATGTGTTGACAACAACATATCACAAAAAACAAATGTACCTCCGACTTAATTTAACATTTTTATTTTGGCAAAATTTGACTTTATTTGAGTGTTAAAGATACCTCACGTGGCAATTAGAAAAAAACATTATAATCTTAAATTTAAAATCGTCCCTAAGCTAAAGCAAAATGTTTGTTTTGATTTAAAAGGTAAAAATTTAACACATTGCGACATTAGATTTAAAACGGCCCCGTTCCCATGACATAATTCAAAAATATTCTTTATTTTACGTATTCAAATTACAGTAGTGCTAATGTACATATGCATTTATAACAATTTGTTTACATAAAATAACCTAAATCAAATCCATCCGCGATTGAAAGTGAAGTCTAAAGTGACACTTTTAGCTACTCTAACATACTGTTATTTACCTTCACTTGAGTTTTGTATGCGACAAAATCGTTATCAGGAATCAAATACAAACATTTCTTATCGAACAAGCAAAACCATTTTATAAGAAAAAAAAACAGTAATCTATTCAAGTTGAAGTAGATGGCAAACAAGTAATTGCTTGTGATGGATTATGTTAAAGTAAACATCGAATAAGGTGCTCGAAACCACAATTTAAATTGCGTTTTTTTCTCGATAAACAAGCGCACAATCAACTAGCTACGATATATTTATGTACACAAGACAAACAGTTTGTGAAATTAAAGAGGCGAAATTTGTTTTTAGCTCGAATATAAATTGAAGAGTTTTTTTTTAATTGAAAACGACTTTATATCGTTTTCGTTTGACTGTTCGGAGTTATTCTTTTTCCACTTCTCATTACTCCGAAAACGTTCGATTGGCTGTTCCAAGTAATGTTTAAGGAGTATTTTTCTGTTCTTGATTTCATAATTAAGGGAGTGAAAATAGAACACACATAAAGATTGAACATTTTTTGTCCGACTATTTGCCAAAATTAATAATTGTTTGAAGAATTCATTATTTTAGATGGCGAAGTTTAAGTGTTTAATTTGTGAAGACGACTTTTTTATATTTGATTGGAATTAAAAAAGAGTAGAACACTCTGAAAATTCAATCGAAATCGACATTAAACGTCGCTATTTAAACAAATAGATTCTTCAATATGTGAATTCGTTTTTTCCTCCCTTATGAAATCAAGAAAAGAAAAATACTCCAAGAAAACATTATTCGGAACAGTGAATCGAACAATTTTGGAGTTGAAAAAGAGTAACTCGGAACAGCAAATAATTGAAAACGATGTTATGATCACTGTTATGTCTGTCGAACATATTGTCAGATTACAAACTGTCAAAGTAATATTATTCAGTTGATTTTAAAACAAAAAATTTCTAAATATTTAAAAACAAAATGATAGAATATAATTTACATGCAAGTATTAATGTTTTGAAATTAAAATTTGCTTTTTAATAACCAAAATAAGATCAATTCTAAAATTGTTGCTAACTGTCAAACTCTATTCGCTTTCCACATAGGATCCACATTCCAATGAATAAATGTTGCGGGCACCACTAACCTCAAAATGCGAAATTATCAATAATTTTAAACGACTAATAAAAAAAACAAACAAGCGATGAATAAAAAAAAACAAGTGAAAGAAATGTCAAAATGGACTTTAAGTCTTACCTTATGGTTTGAATGCTGAAAAGATCCCGCTCGTGCAAGAATTGAAGCCAAATGATCAATGAAATCAATTGGCATTGTATTTGCTGTTTCGTGTAACAATTCTTAGCGACGATTGTCTCAGCAGGTATTAATATATGAATAAGTCATAACGGGCAATTTGTACAAATATTTAAGCTGTATTGTAGTCAAGGTAATTATACCCGGTTGAAATCTTGAACAGCTGCTGAATCGCAGTTCAAATATTTGTATTTTGTTTGATCGAAAACCAAAAAGCGAGTGTTTTACTGCTGAAAAATGAAGAAAGAGCAGGAGCTCGCTTGGCTGTCAAAAATTCAAAATACGCATGCGAAATGTCAATAACCGATTACGGCATGGTGTAGGCGTATACTCAGTCTAAGGTGCAAGTTTATTTTCATCCTGATAATTAAAACGTGTTTTAAATGGAAATTTTGCCGATAAAATAGGTTATAACCACTAACTGAACTCGATACATCGAACCGAATCAACAAACATTTATATCAAATACATGAATTCTGTTTCCAAGTCTAATACTATGTCTTTACCGCCTGTTAATCTCATGTAGAATACCTTATACTACGTTTAAAGTAAAGTAGATTAAAAATTAATCATGAAGTGTTTTCACCATAAAAAAAAAAAATTATTTTGACCTTCTCTATACCTCCATCTCTTTGTAACACACATATAAAGTTAAAACTCGGAGATGATTGCTACGTGACGACTCTAGCAAGATGGCGTCCGTGTTTTCTGTATGGAGAATTGACATTTGGATGTGCGCATTCTGGCCGCGTTCCACAAAATAATGTTTGTTTGGAGTGTGTTGAGAAAATAATTTCCTACTTTTAAGAAGATTTCAATGAGATTAATTTCTAATCTTCGTTTAAGGAGATTAAAATTTGTATGGGAAATCTTCAAAATTAAAAAGATTTCGAAGAAGATTTATGGTAAATCCACATAAATCTGGATTAATTGGTAGGTGAAAACGTAGTTAATATCAAAAGATAGAAAAGTAGATTAATTTTGACAGCACTGTTCAAAAGGCAAATGGTGTTTAAATTTCTCTTATAATATAGAAGTGAGACAGACATGTTCTACAGTCTCAAACGAAGCGAGAAATAATTTTTTCCGATGAATGTGTTCATTTCTATATGGGAAGAGGTTAGTTCGATTGGTGCAACTAATTGCGCCAATGCAGATTTAAATGAGATTTATTTTAAATCTTAATTTAAGTAGATTTAAATTTCTATGGTAAATCTTTATCTTAACTCCTTTTTTTCGACTTGATTGATTTGAATGCAATTTTCAAAAGATCTTAGGACATGTTTGGAGAGTGCATACAAGAAATCAGTTCCTTGTCCGATGTTTAACAGCAGAGTTATGACCAAAAATGTCACTCACATGTTTGTTATTTGTATACACACTTCTACACAGCATTTGGTTCCCATTCCATTTGTCGAACTTTCTGGAATATGATATGGATTTCCTCCGATTGACGTTTCTCGAACTGTCTAGAATGTTCCATGGATTTTTGGACAATTTAAAGTTGGAAAATTCGTTTTGAAGCTTGAAAAATTTCGGTTAGTTGAAATTCATTGTGATAGAAGACGTTTTGGGTGGAGATGTTAACGATATATATAATCGATGATGCTGTGCTGCGATCAATGCCACAATTCGATAGATTGCGTCATACCTAGGCTGTGCGCGATTTGACAGGTGTCCTTTTCACATTATCATTTTCTATTCAGCAAATTTGCTATTTTTCTTGCTGCAAGTGATCCGAGTTTTGCGTATCATTTGCATGCATACGCACGTCAAGAATTTGAAATTGACCACGAGCAAGAGAGTTGCATTGCAGAACCCATCTGTATTCTAGCGACAACTGCTGGCGCTTGGCAATGGCCAAATTCTTGGCAACGTCTCGACTGGATTCATATAAATTCCTGCAAACGATTGCGAGTTAACAACGTCGAAGGAGAAACCCATCACCCAAGTTAGTGAAAAATTATAAAAATGTAGATTGAATTTGTCAGGGGGCAATACAAGCAGCGAAGAATAGGGACGTCGTCGATAGCTTGAATTTCATTATTCAAAGTCAAATCGCTGGAGAACTGCATTCGTACAAATCGGTTGACAGCGTGACGGACGAGGATGAAGCGACCAACTATCCGATGAATTTTTTGAACACGCTTGATATGCCAGAAACTCCGACGCAAATTTTACAGCTGAAGGTTCCATCGATCATAATCATGTTGCGATGATTCCACCCATGGTTTGCCCATATAGGACAAATTAAAAGCGCAGAAAGTCCTTATCCCACGAATTCCGATTATTCCAGCCGGCCTTAAATACCAATTCAAGTGGATTCAGTTCCACGTTCGATGGCCTTTTGGGATGACAATCAATAAATCACAAGGCAAATCGTTGTAAGCCTGTGGAGTAAATATCGAATTCCGCTGTTTTTCGCACGTTCAGCTGTACGTTGCCTGTTCGCGTATTGGCAAACCATGTTTGTTGTTTGTTTTTGCGCCGGAAACAAGTCGAAAAACATTTATTATTATATCACTGTCTACTGATTTTGATAACATTCAAATGAATCACATGTAATTTGAACTACCTGTCCAGGGTTTAAATGAAGGCGTTAAATTGGGGCGAGACGAAGTTCGTTGGGTCCGCTAGTGATTTATAGAAGAGCTAAATCTATTTAACTCTCGGTTTAGTAGTCGGTGTCCACAGAGATGATTCAAAGTCGCAGGTGAACAAAGGTGAATGTCGGATCTTAAGCTGATGATTTCGCTAAAGGTTGAAGTACAATACCTATCCTCTTGGGGATGATGAGAATAAAGAAATGGGTCCAATATTTTCTGTGGACGTCCTACACTCACAAAAACGAGTAAACCCTATTTACATCTAATCTGACAAACAAAGAAACCCGCTTTGAAGCTTTAAGGATATCCAAATGGTCTTATGAGTAGGAAGGAGTTGTATTTTGGACACATGTGGCATTACAACGGGTCAACTAGTGGTCTAAGCTAACCGGCCTATGGTATTTTTTCTGACTTATCTTTATTAACCCTTGTTATAAGTTAAATAAAATTTCTTATAAGATTCAGTGAGCAATGATCTTTAGTTTTTGTATTTTAACCCGCAGTGAATTCCGTGGCACTTTATTATAATCATATCTATGTATTGAATAATATTAAAATATTTACAGTTTAACGACTTGAACTTAAAAACTAAGTAAGCCATTTTGCAGATGCTGTTTTATAATGTAGGTATAGTAAGTATAATTTCTTTTGCTTATACAACTACAGAACAAAACATTAAGAGACAAAAAAAAAACTTATCAAGGGGCACGGTAGTGGCCAACCAAGTTCTGTCAATACACCCTTTATACAGGAACAAACTCAGGTGATTTTAGACCCCCCTCTAACGTCAGTACCAATAAAGTCAGGAACTTCAAGCTCTCAGCATTTGCTAAGCTCACCAGGCTTAGGCAACTCACGAAATTTCAATTATTTAGCTTTAGTGGTTACCGCGATATATGACTGCAAGAATCGCAAAAACCGTAACTGACTGACTCACTCACTCACTCACTGACAGATCATCATAATTATGGAGCACTTCCCTACATCGTAGAATCTTGTAATTTCGCAGAACGGTAGGCCTTGTGCTGTATACAAAGGAAAATATCGAAAATTGAAGATTTTCCATTTAGGGGGCGTGGTACCCGCTCATTTTCATAGAATTGATATAAATTATTTGTAGCACTTCTGATTTATCGTAGATTGATGGAATTTGGTTCAGCGGTAGGGCTTAAAATGCAGGCACAGACAACATTTTAAGATTTAAGATTTTTCATCCAGGGGGCGTGCTATGCACCCATTTTCATTTTGTGTTGGTTTACTTGGCAAGTTTTCATTTAAAAATTGAATAATTGGGTAATAAACGAAAGCTTCGCAAGTAACCAAACGCAATTTAAGTCAGTAATCATAAAATGCCAGAATTCTCTGATAATTTTGAGGTTCTTCCATATTACTTTAATTAACAAAATGTATGCCTGTAAGACCTAAGGTCTTTTAAATGCCACCTGAATTGCACGGCACTATTTGATATTTAACATTAATAAACTTAGTACTTGGCGTACTTTTAGATCTCACTACTTTTCACGGCTGAATTGTTACGCAAAGGTTTTTGTATATAGAAGAACATGGCTACTTTTTTAATATTTATATTTTTGGTGTGATTCATATAACCAGAATCGTGTGTGTCGGATGCGATCAAAGTCATTATATCAACCATACTCATCGTCGATCAATATATTAATGAGCATCTCATTCGCCATTATGCCAATAAAATCTCACACACAGTAAATGCATTTAAATTGCATACGTGCAGTTATTTGCTTGTTTTATAGCTGACTTGGTAGCTTCCAGTGCAAATTGCCACACAAAATATTTAGTTACATCGGTTAATTGATTGCCACTGACGTGCAACGTGAAGGTGTGATAATGTGAAACTGATGCATTCTCATGATATTTTAATCGGTGATTTTTATTTTTGTTTGTTTTTGGTTTAATAGCTGGAGATTGTCCGAAAATAAAATTATGGTTTTGAAACACTCCCACATACTCACACAGCCATACACAACATATAAGAATGAAATTTATGAAATTCTATAAATTCGAATAAAATAGATTTATCTTTAAGGGGAGGAGGCCACGAAATTTAAGCTTCCCATAATTTTTTACTTGCCTAGGTTTTGTGGTCTCATACAACTAAACGAGTATTATCAGGTTATACCTACATTTAATTGAATTAAAAAAAAAATACCTATACGGTTGTGTTTTGAATATTCTCAGAAACTTGATATCGAAAGCGAAACAACAAACAAGCTCCTAGATAAAAAGATATTATATTAACTATTATTAGAACCCTTATCTCAATGCACGCATGATGTCACTGAATACGATGATATCAGAAATAAATTCGATTAACCATTTTATTTGTATAATTATTTCCTATAAATTAATAATAATTCCATTATGCCAATGGCTTTGTCTATTAGAATGTTCGTATGTTTAGTAAAATGCAATTTTTATTTGAATGCGTGTATTATTAGTCTGAAGGTCAACGATAGCCTAAGGGATTTCCAGTTTTTATTAAATAGATCTATATTAACATTTAAAATACAATTAATTTAATTTTTTGTTATGAATTAATAATAAATTAAAGCATATTTTATTATATACTTTTTTTTATTTTGCTAATTAGAGTGGAGGAAATAATGTATTGGGTTTTTTGAAGGACGTTTGATTAAAATAGGAACATACATTTGAGCCAAAAGATATTAACGCTAAAAGTATGTATTTAGGTATATTTAGGTAGAAATTTTTGAACATTGTTTTTAATGGGCCGACTTTATAGTATTGTGTTTTGTATTTAAATATACAAATTGTGGCAAATTTTCTTAACCACAATTGTTTCCTGCGTAGAACTAATTTAATTTTCCGCCATTTTAAATTTAAGTGGAGAGCTTTGTTAGTGTATTTATTTTTTTTTATTCAACATTTTTGAACAATCTTATGGCCGATTAATCTGTTAAGGCAAACGTTTATTGGTGTCAAAAAAATATTTATTCAACGTGATTTGTTGCATTGCTTAGAACAGGCTGTTAGAACTGTTTGTGATGCACCCACATATTCAGAACTGCGATATAGACACATGGAGTCACAGCAACTGGCAGTCAACGAGTAAACTTGTAACTGAAGATAGACTTTTACTTGCGATACTCAAAATTTTAATCAATCTTGACATTATGATTATAGAGAGCACCAAATAAATTGGTTCCGCAATTCCGTCTGTCTGCCTGCAGAATGATCTACAGCCTAAACGGCTGAAACCATTTTCTTCAAACTTGGTAGGTTCTTAATGTTTTACGTGATTTTTGAATCGTTTTTTTAGCCCCAAAAATAACGGTTCTTGCCATACAATTTTTTCTTCCATCTTAATTATCTCGAAAACGGCTCTAACAATTTTGATTAAAAAAAAAAGTCTGTGCACACATATTGGTCGAAACATATTTTACATATTTTGTTTTTAACGGTACCTGCCAAACAACCATTTTTTGATTTTCGACTTTCGAGGCGCTTATGCATAGACGGACATCGATTAAAATTTTTGTAAATGCCAATTGACGTCAATTTTATGGCAATTAATACAATTTATCTATGTATGTATAATTTTATGTTATAGTTCTATATCTCTCAAAAAATAACGTATATAATTTGATGAATTGAACTGAATTCAACAAAATGAAAGCCTACATCAATATGGTTTCACTCTTTTGAAATGTCAAAAATGCTGCAAGCTATAGTTAAAAGTAGGGCAACTTTTGAAGCTTTTTCTCCATTGTGATCAGTAAGTTAGGTTGAAAATTGGAAGGGCCTGATGAGTTTGAAAAGTCCAACAGCAATCGTTGCCAAACCGCAACAAGAAACAACAAAAATATTTAATTTTTCACATGTCATCAATATTAATCTTGCAGCTACTTTAGAAGAAAAAATATACCCATTTGATTAGAAAGCTATTTTTTGACAGCTGCCCAATCAGAGACAAGAAACGAATTATAGTCAAGTCGACTACTTCTTCTAAACTTAATTAAATTATTTAAATAAATTATTAGATTTATTTGAAAGATAAGAAAGTACAGCAAAGTAAAACATTTTTACGAACACGATACACACTCCAACTTGATTTTATTTATTTTAATATGGAGGGATTTTCACATCTGTGTTTTTTTCTGTCAAAAAGCATAAAAAATAAAAGGAGAAAAAGAAATACAAACATACATTACTAAAAAAACTCACTTCAATGCCCTCTATGATTGAATAGACTTATTAATTTTTTTTTTAATTTAACTATATGCCTGTAAGACCTAAGGTCTTTTAAATGCAACCTGAATTGCACGGCACTAGTTTGGCACAGTGGATTTGAGAACCAGGTATTGACTGCCTCATTTTAACCCATGGGCAGCATCCAATTAAAATTGAAGGTATAGAAAAGAATGAGCCTAGTGTGGGGATTATCGGAACTGAATTATACTTCGCATGAAAAGGAAAAGTAATTCCCAGTATGTTTTAATTGTTATTTTCCTTGTAAGATTTTTACTTTGCTGTACTTGATAGTCACGAGAACACGGCTAATGTTTGAGTTTTTATTTGAATTCAACGAAATTTAATAATATCGGAAAGAAATAAAGTCTCCACGTAAATATCGCTGTCATTTCATACGATTTTTTTGTTGGAAGAAAATTTATTCCTGCTGGGTTCACGATCGCAGACAAATTTCTTAAGAATAAAATATGCCTAGGGTACTAAAATATCCCTTGAGATTTCTGATAGGGTTTCAGAATGTATTGGCATTAAAGTTGAAGAGGAGTGGAAAACAGGCCTTTACGAAATATTTATAGAAATCAATTTTCCAAAAATACATTTTACAATTGAGATTTTTGTGTACCTCACACAAGCCTGACGTTAATTAGTTTCGAAAACATAAAAAAAATAACGTTACATTTATTTCCCAGTCTACTTAAAGGAAATCGAACATAAAAATTAGTTTATTATGTGCATTTGATGTGGATACTAATGCATAATACATATATGTATGTATATACATACATGACTTCAAAGGCATTTGTTCGCACTACATGATGTCGAACCTACAAAATGTCGAAACCATAAATGTAATTGAAAATTTGTGTAGATCTAAAAACAATAAATGTTTTAAGCAGACAGTCTTATATTTATATTTATTTTCCTTTAAACTAAATGTTAAAATAGAATATAAAAATAAAACAAGATGAAATCTCAAAAACAGCTAATAAGCTCGATGACTGTTCCAAAATAAATTGATGATTAATGATTTTTTTTTTTCAGAAATTGTATTTATGTATCTTTATATTTTTAGTACCTACCATTTTCCTTTCAAAAGAAAATAAAAACAAAAAAAAAACTTCAATTTGAAAGTTAAAATGGCTGACATATGTGGGATCTTAATAAATTATCTGTGACATTTTTTTGTTTATGAAGATGTTTCTTTAAAATTCGAAATATTAAAACACCTTTGATGAAGAGTGCTCTTTTTTTATTTTACGATCTCTGTGGGTCTATTTAGATCACGGTTCTAGGGGCGAATACTTTTCTATTCTGTCATTTACCTCAGTCGGAAACTTTTTCAATTTAATTTTATTGAACATAAAAAATTTGATGAAAACGAATGGAAAAGGAAAAATAATTTTAGGTATTTTAGTTTTTCCGAACAGTGTGGACGGTGCGCTGTATCAGATAATTACAATTTTAATACCTACACATGCCATTCACAATAATGAATAATTGAATAGAAATAAATTTTTAAGCATTTATATTTGTTTAATATTAAAACATTTTGTATGCTAATAACGAGATTGAAAATATAGTTGACATATTGAAATTCAAATTGAATTCTATTTCGAAAAAAATATAGAGGTACACTTTGAAGATTTCAAAAAGAAAATAGGTCACAATAACAAATTGAATATAATGTCTTGGATGGAAAGTACCCATTTGTTTGGGTTTTTTTTTTGTTTGTTAAAACTAATTAAACTGTTAAACATTTAATTATATTTACTTGTCTTAAAATAAAATATAATCCCAACGCAAATAATTGACACCTTATCAAAATATCATCATGTAACGCCACTGTTTGTCATCGATTTGCATTTATTTCCAATTTATTTTTATATCGTATTGCGATTGCCATTGCCCTGAATATACATACATTAGGTATATGTAAATGGCTTTGTTTTACGTTAACAAGCCTGAAAATTATTATTATTATCCTTCTCTTTTTTTTTTAATTCTGTTTAAATTCAAATTTATGTGATGAGGGTGTGATTATGTCTTGTGAATTGTCTGCATGAAGTCTGAGCGTACTGTTAAAATTGGAATTCAATATTTATAATCGTGCAATATTGTTGAGACCAGCAAATTAACAACCAAAACGGGTGAAAACATTCTTTATTTTATCGGTAAATTTGACCTAATTTAATTTAAAAAAAATATTTCCAATCATCAGCTATACAATAAAAATGTGAAGTTCAATAAGTTATAATCATTGTGAATGTGTATAGGTATTGTAACTGTAAAAAATGCTGACACATAAATAAATCATGTCCGTTGGGTTGCGAAGCTATGACATGAAATATAAATTTCAAATTTCTGCTATCTAGTTGGAAACCTATTGTGAATAGTTCTATTGAACAAATTTGGTATTATTGTTGTGAAAAAATGTACACACTTAATCTGTTTTTTTATTTCCTTTTTAACATTAATCCAAATAATGACAATAAGATACAGAAATTTAAAAACTGATAGCGAAGATGAAGCTTGCGGAAAAATACTGAAGTAGATACAGGCTCATAAAATTTCGTATTTAATGTGCTGACACACGCGACACGGAGTTGGACTTTCATTCATAATTTAGTTGTAATAAATTGTAAATTGTTGTCAACAGAAAAATCATGATCTGTAATTCGAAAAAATGCAATTCACAGTAATTGAACGGACTTAACAGAAAAATATTAATTCACAATAGATAATTATAATTCCTTCAATACTTACGATCGGGTAGATTATTCTGAAGTTTTCCTTTATAAAAAGATCAGAAGATCTAAAAAGCAGGATTTCTTAGCTGAAATTTAAAGTATCTCTCTTCTAATTTAATTTGAATTGATTAATTATTTAAAAACGACAGAAATCAACCGAGCAAACTAATGTCGTTCACACAAAAATTCAAGTGAAAAATTGTGTCTTTAAAACAAAAATTAAATAGGTACTGAGTTTACGGAGATAAATAATTTAAATAAAAATCAATACTCGTAATATCCTTTCTTCAATTTATAAGCTTTGTCCTTTATTAATCAATTGACGCATTTGACAACAGTATGCAATGCAGTTATTACTCAAGACTCAAACCAATAATATTTCACCGTGAATTTGAGAATCCGAAAGCACTGTGAATAAAGCCCGACTCGCTTTGACATTCAGTAGAATAGTTTGTACGAGAACTGTCACATTGGTTACGTCAATTTTTGTTTTCATTTTCCAATACATAACTGCAAAATAAGACAGGACTATTGTACAATTGTACAAAGAAAAATAGATAACTTCAATTGTTGTTGAGACGGTATAAGATTTAAAGTAGTTACAACTTTGATCTTCACCTAATTAATTGACATAACTTATGTCTTCTTTTGCTTGTAAATATGAGTTTTTTTATACACTTAAGTTCTCATTTTTAAACTATGCGATGATTCAATTAACCGATTGTAAAGCATTAATTTCATCGTTGATCGTTTTAATTTAATCGTGATCGTGATTTTGGTTTTTGTTTTCATATAAAAACGTGACCAAGAATTATTTGAATAAGCTGCGTTGACACATTTGTTTTGATATTGTAATTTTTTTCATAAAAATAACTTCATAATTTTACGTACATATATACAAACTTCTATACACATGTGTACGTATAGGTCATAGCAGGAGAATAAATTTTCGCTTATTTTTATGTTGCTTTCGTTTGGAAATTCCGATTACTCTTCTTTTTCACTCCTTCTTCTTTAATAAATTTTTGACTGACTGTTCGTAATCTCTTTTCGTTCTCGGTTTCACACATTTTTGTTCATATACTATATATGAATATTTTTAAATTTAAATTTACAAGATGATTGGTGGGATTATTTTCCGCGAATTTTATTAGATTAAAAAAATATTTTGTTCCGAAGTATTTTTTACATGTCAAACCAAACCCATTTCAACTCGTCATAGTTAAGGTAGTTCAATCACACTTCAACATGCTAACCAAGGAATCTGTCAAAGAATTATGTGTTAATTCACAATAACACAACATTAAATTGCGTTAATGTGGTAAATAATTTTTTTTTCTTCCTGTATTTCAACTTGTCTAATGCTGTGTTAATACTCTCTTTTAAAATGTCTTCCAAAAATAATACGAGGAAGAGAGATATTTATACCTGTGACACATAAAACGTCAAAATTAAATGTCAAAAGTATTCCACATTTACCAAATTCAGATGGTAAACTTTAAAACACAAAATTATGGGGAAACGTTTACCATTTTTTGGTAAGATTTACCATACAAATTTGAACAGCTCATTTACAACAACGTCTTTTCACAACGAACCAAAAAAACAGTTTCGCGAAAAAATAGGATTTCGTTTTCCTAGTTTTCCCATATAATTTTGTGTAACTACAAGTTTTCGTAGGCAACTGGCTTTCCCAAAAGCCAGTAAAAAGGACATACAAATATAAACTAAACTAGAATACTAACATTTTCTACACCCCAGTTGACGTAAAAATTCGAAGACAGTCATATGAAAACAATTGATATGTCAAACAAAAACGTAAATGTGCATTGTGAACGAATTTCGGAGTTTTGAAAAGTTTTTTTCCGAAAACCGGGATTTGGGTTCAGTATGGAAAGGCCATAAGCAATAATTTAGGCATTGTGATTATTCTCTGATATTAAGTTCACAATGATCCCAATGGAATTGACAATGTTTGACTGAGTTTTAAAAAAAAATCAACCTATAATATACATTAACAAATAAATTTTCAAGATCGAATTCTTGAAATTCTTTCTTGATTTAATTGAATCTGTCAAACTTAAAACGATTTCTAAATACTGTTAAGCATTCTTATAATTTCCTAGTTGAGCTCCTAGAAAGCCACATTTTATTTAAAAAAAAAAACCTTCACTTGTACTTGGAATACATGATTATTCAATTTAAAAAATATGTATTTCTAGTTCAAGTTGCCCGGAGCCTTTAAGTACTCGTAATCAATGCTGTGCATTGTCTGATTGGCATAAATCAAGTCTATAAGTGCACACTGCTGCTCATGCACACACATCTAACATTTTAAGTGATTTGGTGAGTTAAGATAGTATGACTCATACAAAAAATGATGCGATCTGATCAATTCATAGTGCAGTGTTGATCTCACCGCGTGATATCTTGATTGATTGTAACAATTTGCAATAAATAAATTATATGAATATACAATAAAAATTCATATATATATATGTGTCAGTCGGTTCGGATCGACTATGCGACAATGGTTGGGTTTGAATTAATTTGATCGCTAAGTTAGTGGCAGTAAATCAAAGTATTCCAACAGCCACCATTTGCAATTTCAATATGGTAATCTGTAATGGTGCTGCTATATGCCGCTACCAGCCGCAGCGCCGCGCCGGGTGTCGCATAATGCCACCCACAATGATTGTCATGGCATCGATGTTATGTCATGCGGTTTCCGAGTCATTTTCAAAACCACTGACATAATACACATACTGTGTCAGACTGTCGTTGGTGTAGTTGCCGGTTGTCGTCGTCGTGCCTTCGATTTATTGCAAACAAAATTATACTAATTTCGTTGCACATTTGTAAGGGATATGCTCAGAGAATTTATGTTTTGTGATATGAAATTCATCGGCAAAATTCTCACTGACATCATGCCTTGCTTACAAATGCAATTAGTGCATTTTGTAGACAATTTAACGGACCGTTTATTCTCGTGTTGGCATTGAGTTGTATGTTCGGATTTATTTTTTTTTTTTTTTAAGTTTCTTCTGAGTACTTTTTTTTTCTTATAATATTTTACATTTTTCATAATATATGTATACAAGTAGTTACGAGTACCATCTAACATTTTGTTAAATTCAAATGTGAATGTCATTATCGTAGATAGAAAGCTAAAAACTACTTGGATTACAATTTGACGGTCTCTGGTTTCGAACAATGATGATGAATGTCAGATACGCTTTGTCAGAGATCTGATATGTTGCGTTAAGTCTACATATCTGTATTATAGTGTGTTGCTTACAAACGTCGTCATTTATATTATTGTGAATTATATGCAAAAAAAAAGAACAGAGTATAAAGTTTATAAAAACTGGAATTACAGATGGATTCAAATGTGGGTAAATGTTACAGCTTTCAGCGAATATAAAACAGCATTTCAGTAAACAATATTAAAAATTAATATATATTTAAACCGATTTTCTAGATTTATTTCTATCTGAGAGGATTTCATACCGACTCTTCAAAATTTGATAAGCTGTCAATTTCAGCCCAAAAAAAGGCTGGATCAGATACTTTTTACTTGACAATCTCTCTCATTGCCGTTTAGGAACGCAGCTAACTTCACATTTTCTATGCGTTAAATACACTGATCCCTGCGTGATTTTCTGTTCGTTCTGTTAGAAAATTTATAAATTTAAACAAATTTCATATATTATTCTTACAAATTATTGTTAAATTTTGTTTAATAAGCCCAAATTGATTTAAGAAGAAAAAAGCACAAGCACAATTAACTAATAGAATTCCATTTGTAAAATTGTTATGTCAAATATAATATTTGTACATTTACAATCATCGTTCTATGCATTCACATAGAAAATGTACACTCAGCCTCAGATAGTTCAGTCAGTTATCAATCAACGAAAAGACTCTGATGACCACAGGCATGTCTTTAAACATACGAAGACATATTTACACAAGTGTTGGAATGCATTTATAACTACGAAGTTGAAAATGGCAAACACGTGCCCAAATATTTAAACCAAGAATGCTCTTAAAAATTCGAAGATTTGTATATTATTATCCAAAGTTAGGACGGACATACAAAAAAGATAGTGTTATTTATCCGCTGAATAACAACTAGTTTAAAACTGACTAATGTTGTTGGGATACGTTTCAATTTAAGCTCGTTAATTACTTAGGGTCTTTGCTTCCAAAATGATAGCTCATATGAAAAGATCAAAACTCCAATTTTCGTAGATCAATGCCCTTTTTAGGCTTTACCATGTACCTATATAACCTATACCTTAAGGAATTTTAAGGTTTATTAAAAAAGAGATATTAATATTTGACGTTTTTTACATTGTCTTAACTCAACGTCTATTAGCTTAACTTGAACTTAAGAACTGTTTTAATAATTCAAATCAAGTAAGTATTTTTGAAATGATGGCGTTTTGTATAACAACTATAAGAATTCGTATGATTTGTTTTTTTTTTTTTGAAATGTTACACAATAAAACGCTGACTTTTTAAAACTATTAACTTTATTTTCTTGAACTAAGCGTTGGTGATTCTAAGGCCCGTTTGTTGATACACACCAAAAATATTTATGTTCATCTTAAAACGCTTATGGGCTACTTTCTCCTGTAAGAATCGGCCTGTTTATTTCACCGATTCTGAGATAAATCGGTGAAATAAACAGGCCGATTCTCCCCCTAACCGAAATCGGGACGAGATTTAAAAAAAAGAGTGATTCACAATGCGAAAGAAAACGATAAGAAAGCGTGACATGAATTACCGCAAGCATTTTGTAATTAGAAAACGACGTGATTTAAGAAAATAATATTGAAGCTTACTGATTTTAAAATACTTAATCTATAAATTTGACGAAACGTCACGACCGACGCACGACGGGAAATGATTTATTATGTGTATCTCGTCATAGTTTGATACTATAATTTAACAAGAACGACGTGATCTAGTCACACTCACGTCTCGTTTTCTTGCCGCATCTATTCTGTTCAAGAATAAAAAAAATTTCCAAATGCATGGCAATGCTATTTTAGATTTGTCAGCGGACTTGGGATTGCTCGCATATGGCAACGCTACAAAAAGCAGAGTTTTATTTATTTTGTTCTCTTTTTATTATTTTAGGAAATTGTACCTATTTGTTTAATTTAAAAAAAGGTACATACTCTCATGTGGTTTTTAATGAAAATATGTGTTTAGATGTTGGGTCGGTGAACTTTTGTTGTTCTTTTTCAAAAAACACACATAAAAAAGTTGTTTGTTAAATAAAGGGTCAGCCAAATAACTTTTTTTTTTGAAAATGCTACAAAAAAAAACTACTGAATATTTTCTCAATTTCTTTTTTTATTTGAAAGTACAATCCTGCCGGTTAATAATGGAAAATAATTTCATTCAAATGGGTGCCTCGGCTGGCCATGCAATAGCCTACACGATCGGTCCAATTTTTAAGCACATTATCGATTGTGTGCAGCTGTATTTCACCAATGGCTTCACGAATATTGTACTTTAAAGCGTCAATTGTCTCTGGCTTGTCGGCGTAACACTTATCTTTTACGGCACCCCACAAATAATAGTCCAACGGTGTCAAATCGCAGCTCCGAGGTGGCCAAACGACATCAGCTCTGCGGCTGATAATGCGACCTTCAAGAACAGGGCGCAAAACATCGAGTGTAGCTTCGGCTGTGTGGCACGTAGAGCCGTCCTGTTGAAATCAAATATTGCCTATATCCTCCTCTTCAATTTTTGTGAACAAAAATTCGTTCAACATGGCCCTATAACGATCGCCATTTACTGTAACGGCCACTCCTTGCTCATTTTCGAAGCAAAATGGCCCAATTATGCCTCTGGACCAAAATCCGCACCAAACAGTGACTCGTTTTGGGTGTATCGGCTTTTCAATGTATGCGTGCGGGTTTTCTGTGCCTCAAATGCGACAATTTTGCTTGTTTACATACCCGCCAAGATCAAAATGAGCTTCATCTGAAAAGATGATTTTTTTGGCAAAATCGGCATCTTCTCTAAGTCGATCGCAGGCCCGCTTAGCGAAGTGAAAACGCATTGGATGGTCAGTTGGCTTCAACTCCTGAACCAATTGGACTTTGTATGGCGTCATACCAAGGTCTTTATGCAAAATTCGTCTCAATGATGTCTCCGAAATGTTCAATTGTTGAGAACGACGGTGAATTGATGTTGATGGCGGCGTTTCACGCACACTTTCTGCCACAGCAGCAATATTCTCGGGTGAACGAACTGTTTTTGGCTTTTCACGCTTTGGTTTATCGATGAGGATGCCAGTTTCTTTCACTTTTTTCACAAGATAACGAACATACGGAGCTGACGGTGCTTCTCTTCTTCCAAAATCCGTACGCAATTTTCGCACACATTCTGCAACATTACCATCATTTTCAAAGTAATGTCGCAATATTTCTCAGCGTTGTTCAAGCCTATACACAACAATATTCGTTCCGCGGAAGGATAAAACTAATTATCTGTCAAATCAGACATCAGCTAAGTGTTACCATTCACGAAATAAGCACTAGGTGAAAAAAAAAGTTAGATGGCGGACCCTTTATTTATTGGTGGGTAAATATTGTTTAGAAAGCTTAGGCAAAATCTGTCACGAAAAGTTCTGTCGGTTTTTGACAGAAAGTGTGTCGGTTTGGCATGTCACTGACAGCTCCATAGAAAATGTTTTCCCCCAAAGGCGCAAAAGAAATTTTACCTCAACAATACGTGGAAACTGAATCAATACGTATCATAACATCAAATGTAAAAAAAATATAGTAAGTTTTTAGAAATCCTGTCTCATTTCTTCGTCTCGCTCTAACTATAAAGAAATTGCGAGATAGGGCTCGTAAACGTCAACATAATTTGGTTGAGTGAGCCTAATGTGAGCAGAATTTTTTTTCAACTTGTGTATTTTTTCATAATATCTTGAATACATTTGATTTTTTTTCAGCACACAATAACAGACCTCGTTTAATTTGTTTATTTTTTATTAAGGATTTTATATAAAGTCATAAAACCTCTCGTTATGAGTATATGACCAAATCCGATCAATATCGTAACGTTTTATAATTAACAATAAACATTTTAATATGCACTCACAAGCCGCCTCCACTGCTATGCTACCATTTCCAATTATAAACCTAATCGAAAACAAATCATATTAATCATGGTTATAAGTTATTCGAATTCCGTTAGTTATAATAAGAAAAAAAAATTATTATTCCATCAAAGACCTAAATCGTATGTTTCATGTAGGACGTTCTTGGTTGTAAATTCATTTATGGCCGCCGACAACGATCGAAGCTACGACGACGAGCGACACGGTAGCTGGTAGTTCCATTCCAAAGTTTCATGGTATTCAACACGGTATTTATATAAAGTATCATTCACGAATCTTAAGTCAGCTGCCCCCCCACTTTGAATGAGTGGGTGTTGTACGTATCTTTTTTATACTAAAATTTATCACGACGATGAATGTCAGGAATTGATAATTAAATAAAAATCGAGACCAACGGCAAGAGCTTTAAGATGTTGAAAAAAAAAAACTGAAAAAAGAGGAGAAAAAAATTGAATACTTATACGAGATACGACCTAATCGTTTTGGTTGGAGTAAAAATATAAAATAGAAATTGAGAAATGTGTCTCCAAAAATATCACTCTGACCAATTTGGCTTCTCGGGGGAATTTCCATCATCTACGTATTTGGAATTGCTTGTGAAAAAGGTTTTTTCGTGTTCCACGGAAAAAATTAGTCAAGTTGTTGTTACATCTCATTTTGTAGCTCAAACGGATATAAGTCTCTAACAAATGTCACTTTTTTGTGTGCAAATGGAGACTCATATGGATTTCTCGTGAACACCTTAAGATACACCGGATGTTAGTTAAGGTGTGACCGATGTCAATATGCTTAATGAATATTTGCAGTATATTCGATTTTTATCTTTTGTGAGAAAGATACATACTTATTAGAGTCGTAGTACACTTGACGTATGTACATGAAATGGCATCAATTGAAATGTATCTAGCAGCTCTTCAACTGCTTGTGTATGTAAAGTTAATTCCACAGACAAAAAAACAACGGTTTATTTATTAGCAATTATTGTTATAGTTGTGAACTTTAAATTGTCTTATTGATGAACCAATAGCGATTATCAATCTGACAGTTCCGTTTATCGTACTGACACTTGCGAGTGTCAATTTGACAACTGTGGTTTTCAACTTGACAACTGGGGTTATTTTAGTGACATTTGTAGTAATCAGGTATTTTATATGAAAATTCAAACAGAACTGTCAGTTATAAAATTACAATCTTTTTAATTAATTTAAATAAAATTCTTATTATTATAACCATTTTTGGTTCAGTGTAGCCAAGCTGGAAAACATGTTTATTATTTCGATCCAATCAATCCAGTTTTATTACCTGCTATATGTAATTTAGACGTCTTGATGAAGACAAAAGAAATACAAAGTACAAATTATTATTATAGCCATTAAGAATAAACTTCATAATCGCCAATCAGTTCGTCATCCAAGCAAGAGCTAAGGTAAGGTGCTAATGCAATAATACTATATCGTTTTTTTCACTATTCAGCAAACTTGTTTCAGCTGACAATTGGCAGTGCGATGTCAAATAGAAGTCGTTTATTAATTAATTAAACTCAGCTCTGTAAAATGCTTATTTGGATTGATGACGGGATAAATGTCGGATAGTAATAATGAGTTTTGTGGAATTGAACAAAAAATAAAAAAATAATAATAAAATGCACCACTGGGTCGCATCTAATTGCTCGTAAAACATTATAACAGTCATATTTAAGAGAATTCGCTAAGACGGTTCTTAACGGTTAAATAGTTATCAGTGAATGAGCATTTATTAAGACTCTATTGGACGTTGTATAAATTCAGATTCATTAGCCAATATTTCGACCTATTTTTATTACAATGGCCTTGTGACAAATAAATTACGAACAAGAGAAATCTATTACGTTATCATGAAGATTCTTTTTATTTAGGGGTCTAAGTATTGTTCCTTGGGGCAGCCCTCTTTTCATCCAGAGTGATGTCTACTTTCCTTTCCTAATAGAAGCCACCTAAGATTGATGTAAAAAATCTAAGAAGACATTCAATTAAATAACCGAAGCAGATGCTTCGCCATATTTCATTACAAAAAATCAACAAAATACTTTTGATTCAAATGTACAGCATACATTTATTCTTTAATTAATTTCCATAATTTGAATCTGGTTTGAAGTGAAGTTGACCCCCTTGTAAAACTTTAAAATTGGTTTTGTTTGACAGTTTAGACAAATAACTTGCCTACACACCGTTCAATCGAGAATGAGGACTTGTATATAAATTTGACAGAAATCAAAATCTTTAGATTTTGTTCAACTGAATCGTCAACTGTCAAACTGATCAAATGATATGCATGGTCGCATACACGTTCTTTTTTTTTTATAATTTAGCACGCGCTCAAGGGATTATGAATACCCTTTAAATGTTTTTAACACAGCGCGGCATCCGGTGAAAGAAGAGAAAGAGGATATGAAAGATGTGTGGCGCTATGTATTGAGATGGTGGTTGTTGTCTCAGATTTTATCTCCAGGGATGGCGGCTGAACTAATGCGGAGAAAATTACCGTGTCTTTTTATTTATTTCTCTTATAATTCGCATTTTTTTTTATTTATTTCGTTGACATACTAATGAGTAGTTTACTCAATCACATATTGTTAGTGTTATGCTTGAACAGCATGTAATGAGTAAACCAGCAATTCATTTTATGACAATTTTTAGAATAGGTTTTTTTTAATGGAATATAAGAAGACATAGACAACGGCAGGAATCGAACCTGCGACCACTAGGTTGACAGGCGAGCACACAACTATCGCGCCACGGCCACCCCATAGGGTCCTAAGTCAACTGAAGTGACAATCAGATGGAATCGGGTATTGTGTGTATAATACTACGTTTCCACCACTGTTCTTCTTTTCAAATATCGAAGATATTTCCACACGGGGCAACTATCTGGAGATTTTTTCACGTTCTCTTTTAATTGCTCTACAAATCTACTGTATGTAGCCTTCATACGAGGAAACGAAACTGCCAAATATTCTTTTCGTTTCATTTTAATGTTTCTTGCCTTGAACGCACAATACACATAATTTAAATAAAGACTGGGGATATTTTGTTCACTTTCCTTACTTCTTGCCCCTGTTTCCAGATCATGTCAAATCGCATGATCTTGGTTGATATCGCCAGGACGAGAAATTAAAAGCGGCCAGGAAATGTCTCTTGCAATAAAGCCATATTCGCTCGAGTTGTGTGGCATGTGGCACCGTCTTGTTGAAACTACATATTCTCCAAGTCGTATTCTTCAATAGCAGGCAAAAAAAAGTCGGTTATCATGTGATCATAACGCTCCGAATTGACGGTGACATTCGTTCCATCGTCGTTTTTGAAGAAGTAAGGTCCAATCACACCTCCGGACCAAAGAGCGCCCCAAACAGTGACATTTTGTGGATGTAATGGCCTCTCTTCAATTACTTGAGGATTCTTAGAACCCCAAATATGACAATTTTGTTTATTAACATACCCACCGAATGAGAAATGTGCTTCGTCGCTGGAGAAAATTTTGTTCGAAAAATCGACGTCCACCGCCTGTTGTTCAAGCACCCATTCGACATATCTACGACGTTGTGAATGGTCAGCTGGTTCAGTTGTTGTGTGAGCTGGACTGTATATGGATGTACGTGTAGATCCAAATGCAAAATACGCCATAATGTGCCGTAAGACAGTCCTAATTCCTGAGAACGACGAGGAATCGACACATTCGGGTCTTCGGCAACACTTTCACTTACAGCAGCGATATTTTCAGTGGTACGAGCGAAACGATGATGCACAGGCCTTACAATATCTGTAACCAATGCAGTCTCTTCAAATTTCTTCACAATTTTGCCAATTGCTTGCGTAGTTGGACGATTATGTAAAACATAATCTCCTCTTAAAGCACGATATGTGGATGTGGCAGAATCGCCATTTTTGTAGTAGGTTTTAACAATTTTTATGCGTTGTGCGATAGTTAAGCGATTCATTTTCGTAAATGTCAGACTATTAACTGAACAAAAATTGGTTTAACATCTTAGTTTGACAGATGTCGAATTCCAGCCCTGTACTTTTGAAACCCCAAAATGGATAACCCTTTATAAGAAAACTAGTGGTTTTGATGTAGGTTTTTTTGGTTCAGTTCAAAAAGGAACACAATACAAATTTTACCAACTCGCAAGTTTGCCATCACGGTATTCGGTTTCTATAATGTATGTTCAGCGAAAGAAAAAAAAACTAATACATTACATGTGGCCACTTCCAAAAGACAAGCCAAACATAGTCTTAATGTCTATTTTCAAATTCAATATTTTCAAACCGATATTTTTTTTACCAAACCATAAAGCACCTTTCAACATTAATTTACATCTCAAGAAAAACAATAATTAAATATGTCCGCCTTTGTATAGTTATTATTATTAATGACATAAATATAATGTCCTCTTTGAAGTTGACAAATCTATTAACATAAGGAAGTAGAGAGTTTTATTTCGCCAACAGGTTATTATTGAAAATAAAAGAAATTAATTAAAATGTGCGGAAATACTATGCAGAGCTCCTCCTCCTTATAGTTAATTGTGCTTATTTATGAATACTATTTATTATTATCTAATCTACTTACATCTGGATGTTCTCTCACTGGCACATAGACTTTTTCATTTAATGTAATGGGCGCTCCTTCTGGATCTGGTAATGTGAGTGGTTCTTTCTTAACTCCATTTATTTGAAATAAGGATGCACGGACTCTGGCAATCTCTGAAAAAATAAATTACATGAAACACAACAATTTATGTTAATAAATTATTTCTTAAAAGTATAATAACCATAGTCAGATTATAGTCATTTTTCAATAGTTTCAGTCATGTTTTTGTTATGAAATTGACACGTGAAAAGTTATGATGTAATAAAATCAATCTCAAAATGTATTTGTTGGAAAAGGAGAAAGACCGCGTTCAGATGACGTATAGGCGAATTTAGCGTAAGGCAAATTTCTAGCCTCTTATTGGTCAGATGTCAAAAAATTGCCTTCCAATTAAGGGAATTCTTAGTGGAAGGTAAAGTGAAATGAAATTTTTTTATAATTTTGAGGATTTTTAAGGAAATCTTTTTTTCTTTTTATTTATGAGAGGTAAATATTTGAAGTAAAGCTCCAAGCTTGACATTGGTGACATTTGAAAAATTAACTAGTTTCTTTAATCAAAACTGCTTTCAACGAGTGCAGTTGACTAAATACGAGAGAGAGACGAATTTTTTTTATCTTTTTATCATACGACGCCAATGTAAAAATTCCACATCTCTGTTGACATATCTTGAAATTGTTTGATAGCTCAATTATTATAGTATTTGTAGACCAAAATCAGAGAGTAAAATGTAGCTCAAATAGTAGCCCAATAACAATACAAAAATTTGACTCATAACTTCAATCACATACTGGAATTGTTGTTGCTATCGGCAATTTGGGAAAAAGATAAATATCCCCATTTCCGATAAATAGCCCCATTTCCGATAAATAGCCCAATTTCCGATAAATATCCCAGATAAATAGCATAATCCTATAAATATTCCAATCTGACAAGCGTATCTAAGGAAAGAAAGTGCAGCCAGAGGAGGTGAGTCTCAGGATTATGCTCCATAATGACCGAAGCATTTGGTTCATTCTACTGAAATGGAGGAAACTTTCTAAAATTTAGAAAATGTATCCAAAAGAAAAGAAAACAAAAGACAAATCGGAAAAAGCGAAGTTCAAATATTTGAACCGTTTTTCAAATGAGTTAATGACTTTTATTGGATCAAAACTGTGATACCTTTATGTTATCCAAAGTAGATTTGGAAATTTTTATTAACCATTGCCATTGTATTGGTACTTAGAAGAAGACACGAGGTTTGCTTTGGTAGCTAACAACATGTCCCGGAATCTATTTAAAGAAATCAAACGCTTTATTCATTTTGCCAACAATTCATGTATTGATAAAACTTACATATACTGCGGGTCCAAAATTAAAAGTCCAAGCAATACCACTTGGATCTCGATTGTTTCAAAATACTTCATAACTAGGCAGTGCCGGATTAACCTGCTGGGCGCCCTGAGGCACGCTTATTGATAACCGCCCCCTTTTTTAATACTATCCGGGGATCGTTATTTGAATGGGCTAATATCGAAGATTAAGGGACACGATTGTGTTTTGGGGTGAGTAATTTAAATGCGGCGGGCGGTAGTATTTTCGAAATATCTCACAGGTCATTTGTAATTGGATTTTGATAAATTGTATAGAATTTTTGTAATAAAAATTGCATTATTAAATGTTTACTAATGTGGAGAAAATATATTTCTCCTAACATTTCAACGAAGAACCTATTAAGTTTTAGAACTGGGAACCCGTCAAATATTTTTTTATGGGAAAGGAGTATTGCGTTTAGACTGTGGCAATTAATTTAATAATAAAACATAGTAAGGCATATAGTTATAAGAAGTTGAAAGAAATTTCCGAACAATTGCCCTCCATTTAAAGAGACAAATAATTTTGTTATATAAATTATAAGTATTTATTATTTTAAATTAAACGATAGGTATTTAACATCTTTACCCATTTCAGTATAAAATATTAATTTACTAACATATTACATTTAAAAAAAAACACTACCATTAATACGTTCAAGCAGAGTGCGAGCGTTAGGAAAATAGGGAAGCATTTATCTTTGAATGGCTGGACGAGATCGTCTAAGACGCAGTTTTTTGCAATTTTAAGGCCCCATACGTAAGTGCAAAAAAATTTGCCCGACGATCTTTAAAATCTAGCTATGATGGCTTCTTTCCGATCATTTTGAACTAGTAACTACTAACTCACAACTGCGAACAGCACGAAAAAAATAAATTCATGCTGACTCTTCGTATCTGAATCGGTACGTTTTATTTCATTTCATTTGTTTTATTGTAGATTAAGGTTCAAAAAGTCTTACATTTAATTATTATTTTTAAGAGTTTTAGAACTTTTCAGGTTTAATTTATGTTTATATAATAAAGAAAATTATGAAAATTACGTGAGGCTTCCATAACACTAAATGAATGGAATCTTCTCCAAAATAAAACATTTATGTAAAATTTAATCGTATCGCATTATGAGTGAGAACAAGTGGTTAATACACCACTGTAACTAGGTAATGAATGTCTACCCATATTTGGCCAGTGTACTCATTTGAGCACAATCCTCTAAGTACCAAACTTTAAAAATTGTGTTTTTGTTTATTAAACAGGATTCTAAAGGTTTTCAATTTGCCTTTATTTTTAAGGTGCTTCTCATTTAATGGGTTTTAAAATTAGTTTTTATTTCGAATGGAAAAACACGATAAACTCAAGGACATGTGAATAGTATGATGTATGACAAATTAACATGGATAAATCCGTGACTGAATCACTGGGTTGGTGTCTGTACTTATTGTAATTCACAAATGTGGGTTAGCGTCTATGCTACAAGTTGCTTGTCCGGTTGATGTCTCTGCTTAACAAGAACATTGAACGGTTTTTGTCGACGAATATAATTTTTCAAATAATAACGGCCGAAATGGATTGAAATTTGGTAACTTCGTTACAACCAATTGTGTTATCAAATATCAATTGTTACTTAATCACAGAACTTATCATTATTCACATGTCAAAAGTGTGATTTTTTATCTAGTGTATATTAAACGAATGTAATGATTGTGAATGGGCATTTAAATTATACACATTGACTGAAAACAATTTTATTATTCTTCTTTTTCAAAATAGAACTGAGAAACTTAGATTTTTCCAATCGAAATAAATAAAAATGTCATTGAATGATAAATATAATATTTATAACTGACAACCTTAATATCACCTACATAAGTCTCTTTCAAGCTAAAATGTATTGTTTGATCCAAAGTTTATTTGAATGTTTTTTCAGTCAACAAATTCTTCACCATATTTGTTTATAAACGTAGGTAATCATTTAAAATTGAACATTTTTCATATTTCTGTATAAATTAAAATATAAATTAACTAATTAAGATATGTCATATTTCTATGGAAATCATATTCAATTTTATTTTATCAATTCAAAATAATGAATAAGCAACTCAAAAAATAAAAAAAAACACGAAAAGGTCTCAACATTCCCAACTGATTATTCACAACTACAATTTTGTCCACTTTTTTCCCGATTTAACAATCAACCAATCAAGCCCACAAGACTCTCATTATAATTACTTTAAATTAACCCATCATTAATCATCATTGATTAGTTAAATTGGTCACAATAGTTCTGCTGCGACTGTAAAGCAATTTTTTTTTTCATCTGGAAAACTATATACTATCTGATGATCTTTAGCATCAAATTCTGACACAAAATTGCAAGTTAGAAAAATGGCAAAACAAGATAAGATTGGTTTGCTTGATGTGTGTTGTTTCTTAATCTTTAAAACCCGCTTCCGGATTGTGTTCTTTTTCTTTTTTTTTTTAATAATACAAAAGATTCCATTGCAAAATTGATTAACTACTGTTTGGTGCATAAGGGACACCAAGTTTTGATGCACCGAACGCCTTATCACACTTCTGACGTCTGTCAATCTTTAAATAAACTGTGTATGGTCTGGTGTTTCTATATAGTGATATGGCAAATTTTATGGCGATTACGATCCACACCTATTTGCTTGGGGTTAAATGTTGGAAAAGGCGGCTTCAATTGACGTGTTGACCTTTAATAACTTGCATGGGGAATATTATTTATCGATGATGATGGATGGTTGGATCGATGGGTTGTGTTTTGACTTTTTCTCGAAATTGATTTCTATGGGTTGTGTGATGTAATTTAATTAGTTTATTGGAAATTATTAAAAATTAAATGGTTACTTTACGTTGCTCGAAGTAGTTCCCTCCTCCGACAGTGTTTAGGGTTCAGCCTGTCTTATTCTCAAGAAATTAAGAGGCGGTGTGTGGTACAAATTTTGTCATTCACATCGTTTATAAAAAAAAGCACTATAGCTTCCGGAACACACCGAAGATTTACCACACAGTTACGTACAAATTTTGAGGTTAATATTCAAGTCTGAAAACTATGTTGTATATATTATTTTAACTAAGCCCTTCATTTCCGTGGTATTATTATTCTACTGTGTATAAAAGTCTTGTTAAAAGCTAATAGGATTTAAGTCATTAAATAAGTTTAACAATTTACTATTTGTCCTTATGAAGAATTATTTTGATGATTTCTTAACAGAAATCTTCCCGAGCTCAACCTTATTTTACATCTCATCTACATAATTCTTTTTAATTAGTTTTTATTTCTGACAATAAATTGAGATTTGATGTTGAAAGATTGTATCTTATGCAAAGTGAAAATGAAATGATATTTTTCTCATCATAAAAGTGATGCTCAATTTAAATGTGTTTTTATTTAATTTAATTATATTTTTATTTTATATTTTGACATTGTATTTTTTTTTTTTTAATAAATTATAACAATACCACACTTTCTTGATGCTCACAGAAATTGGTCAAAAATTGTATGAACAGAACAGAAGTGGAAAGTTGTGTCTATTATATATATATTTTTTTAAATTTATTATATTAGTATTAAAAAAGAAATTTACAATGTGCTAATTATAGTAGGTATAATATTAATATATCCATATTTACGACAATCTATTATTTATAAGAAAATTAGAAATATATTTTTTGAAATTCGAAAAAAGTTTTGAATATTTTAAATTTTCATTTTGAATTTCCGCAAAACAAAAAAACCAACAAAAAAATATTTTATTCAAGAAAAATATCTAAATATATGAAATCCAAATCAAACATAATTTAATTCCAATTTTTGAAAAAAAAAAATTAAAACTAATGATATCATTTGTATGTCATTATGCAAATGGCTTTAGTTTTGATTCATCGGACAACCAGGAGCTTGTGAGCATAAATCAGAAAGGGGAAACACGATGATCAAAGAAATAATTTTAATTTATAAAAATAAACATTCTACGCAGGTATATACAACATATTATATATCGTGACTATGCTTGGTAAACGTAATAATTTCCTCTTGGCGAACAAAAAACAACAAAATTTAAGCAAAGAAAATTATAATCGCTTTCAAAATTAAAACACACGTGTTTATGTGAAAATTAAAAAAAAATAATTAAAAAATTCATGAAAAAGTGATGGAAAGTCTTATCACTAAGATAATTATTATATTTATTAAGAAAATTATAAAAAAAAACATTTCATTAGATTTCGCAAATAAATTTAGAAAAGACAGTTCAGAAAATATAGGGTGTTTCTTTTACACTGTACGAACTTCAGATATAAGGTTGAACTTTGTAACTTGAATTATTTGGTTTTTAAAAATTATATTTGTATAAATTTGTTTTAAACATAAGAAATAAATTGCACGACTGAATCGTACAAGCTTGCTCTTGTAATTTACAACTTTAGTGTAGCTAACCACTGACACTGTTAGTAGGTATAGGTGTTCTGTTATTCTTTGCAGGTTTAAAGCCGACGTAGGTAAGAAAGAATACCTTGATTCTTAATATAATGAATTGTGGAATACATGATTCAAGGAATGATTACATAGACACCTACCTACAAATGTATATTTAAATGGATTTGAATTATGTAAATTAGGAGAGTCATATGTACCTACATGCATATAGTGAAATATGTAAATAGCTACATGCATATGTATATAATGAAAGTAAATAGTGTATAGGTGGGTAAAAATCGTTTTTCAACTTATAAAAACTTCAAAAACATCACTTTAATCAGTTTCTCGAAAAAACGAAGAACGCCATTAGATGCCGCACGACTCAATGAACATTTTATAAGAAAGCATATCGAAAATTGTAGGACGGATTTTGATGAAATCCTGTTTTTTATTTTTAGTTTTTTGAAAACAATTTATTCTTGAAATTTTGGTATGCAGTTTCTTAGAGTTTAAAAAAACCGTTATATGAAAGGTAACTACAGCTATTAGACATTTCCCGTAAACTTGGTTCAGATTAAATGGTAGATATTGCCAACAAAAAAATTCTCAAAAATTTCTATCAAGATTTTTGGAGCCGTTTTCGAGTAAAATAAGATTTTCCTAAACGGTTATATGGCAGGTACCGTCATTTTTAGGCCTAAAAATAAAATTTCTATTTCAACTCTGAGGAATGCCAAAATAATCACACAACCAAATTTAAAGGTAATCGCTGAAGCCGTTTAGGCTGCAGCTCTTTATACATACAGACGGACAGACTGAGAGACAGACATACAGACAGACAGACGATCACTTTTTTAGACTTCTCTATGATCGTAATGTCATGTTTGATTGTTAGAATTTTTTTAATTTACGAATGCATAACTTGCCTTATAGTACCTATAATCGGAAGTAAAATAAAAAGCACGACTGGATAGCACGTACTTGCTCCTTTGTTCGATCACATTATATGCAAAAGATTCTTAATGGAAACGGCTAAAAGTATTTTTAAAGTCGTTTTTCACTTAATTTTGAACATTTTAAATATTTAATAATATAAATTTAAAAACAAAATTTCAGAAGAAATCGATCACCCGTTTTCGAAATATTGAATTTAAAAAAAAAAAAAAATATATTTTTTTCAAAAATCCAAAAAAAAACTATTTTTCGAAAAATCCGAAATACAGTATTATTTAGAATCTGAAGGAACTCCTGTACACAAATTTTTATCAAAATCCATTGAGCCGTTTATGAGAAAGTCGAAAATCAATAAAATGGTTGTATGGCAGGTACCGTTAATAACAAAATATTTTTTAATTTTTTTGGCCAAAATGTAGACCATTTTACCAATATCGTTAGAGCAGTTTTCGAGATAATTAAGATGGTAGAAAAATTTGTAATGCAAGTACCGTTATTTTTGGGGCTAAAACAACGATTCAAAAATCTTTTTTTGACAATGACCTAAAACGCCTAACCACCAAGTTTGAACAAAATCGGTGCAGCCGTTTAGACTGTAGATCGTTCTACAGAGAGACAGACAGATAGACGGAATTGCCGGATCCACTTTTTTGGTGTTCTCTATCATAGTAATGTCAACTTGGATTAAAATCTCTAGTTCGATTTTTTTTCCAAATTGCAAAACTTGCCCTATGTATATCGCAAGTAAAACAGAAAAATAATATGTAGTGTAGCAAGTTATTTTGCTTGAAAGATTTGATGCTCCAGAGGCGGTTCATTCAAACCTTTTGATTTGCCTGACACAAAGTATGTACTTAATTTATGAAAAAAATGTATGCAGTAGGTAATTCTAACAATGATTCTGACTCATTATTTTATCGCAATTTTTAACAGATTCAACATGTTCTTTTGCTTCATAACCTCTTTTAAAGCTTTTGGCGAAGTGCTCATTCTCCTCTATGAGCCCGATCAGTCGTCGCATCTGAGTTTGGTTTGTTATTTTTTGCTCAAACAAAGAATTATAAATTATAAAAACTAAAATAAATTCAAAAAATCTTGCAATTTCAGTTTTTCGGTTTTTTTTCTATGGTTCCCATGGACTTACGGAATACAAAAAAAAATAGTGAAAGCGTTCCATAAGAGAAAATCGATAATTTGACGTTTATTTGGCATTGAAGGCTCTATGGAATACAAAAATAACACTGTCGGTTTTTCTGTTCCTTACAGAATAATCAACCTTATGTTGTTGACATAGCAATTACAAAGCAAGTTATTTTGACTAAAAATTAAAACTTAATATTTGCTTAAATGGTTTGGGCGAATTCGCTCAATGCACAATCCACAACTTAAAATGTTGTCTTTTTCTATTATTGTGTATTAAATTCAATTTGAAAATTCTATTAATTTCCATTTTAAATTTTTTTTTAAAATGCAAACCAAATGATTCAGATCTCATATGAATTTGGCAGTTTAATCGTTACCTCATCTCAACACAGAACAAAACATATATATACTTCAGAGCGAATTCAGGGCACCCACGGTCTTGAAACACACAAATTTAGCTTACAAGGGTGAGTTCAGGTTTTCCAAAAAATAAAAACGCATAAAGTGACCCTTGGATGACTTCAGAACTCAAAGAACAAACCTATCATAACTGTCAAGCCAATTGTCAGATAGCAGCTGCCAACGCCATTTTTATTTATTAGTTCTTTCAATTTTATTGTAATAAAATACATGCTTCAACAAAGTTAAAAAAATTTAAAACTAATTTGTTTATGGTTCTGTGGACCAAACTTATTGAATCATATTGAGTACACTCCCAACTTCTTTACAACAATATAAATATTGCATCCTTTAAGAAGAGTATTGAGGAATTCAATGGGTAAGCAAAATTGCGGCATTTGTCATAATGCATACGAAACAATCAAAATATTACAGAAGCCATCGGGTTAATATTTTTTAAATGAGGCTAATCTGTTCACTCCCTGATTGAATCACACTGAAATCGAAGATATGCAGTTCCAGCTAGATATTGTGCTAAGTAATGGTCTCCTGGTTTTAGAACGGGAACGTAAGCGTTTGCTAATCTCAAAGGAAACTTTTGCAATGGAGCACGGCGAATATCAGAAAGTGCCTGCCTTTTCTACCAACTCCAATAATAAATTCCATTTTCTTTTAATGAAGATCCAGTTCCACAACCGTCTCTAAAAAGATAGCTGATAGCTTACCAGCAGAGCTGTTAAAGGATATGATTCATGCTGCAAACCATTAACTAAAGATAGGTGGAAGGAATCATGACCGATGACTGGACCACTGGTTACATATGCATCCATTTCATAAAAGATCCCTTCTAACGTGTCAGGAAGGTCATACCAAGTCTTTACCCAAAGGAAAATCCTCTAGAAAACCAACAAAAAACAGCGAAACAACTGACTGCTGGTTTTCAACTTGAGCCACAGGCTTCCACTGGCAGCAGTTGCTGAACGGACACCATGTGGAGCTATTCTCAGGGCAAGAAGAAGAGGACCAATATTCAATCAATCAAGACCTAATTCCACCTCCCAAAATAGAAAATTGTTGGTTTTGTTTAAGAAAAAAAGCTGAAGAACAACAGGCCGTTTGAACGAATACCGGCGAAGCTGCATATGATAGCATTCATCTTCAAGAACTCTAAACGTTAATGGTCGAACTCGGGATTCCTGGAAAACTGATCCAGTTGTGTCAGATGACACTAGGAAGCAAATGGTACATTGTACAACTGGGAAATAGTACTTCCGAACTATTTCAAACATGTACAGGTTATCAGCAAGGTGATGCGGATATGACTTCTTCAATCTCCTTTTGGACCAGATAGTTCGGAGAGCTTGCATAAATATGGAAGTTATTATTTTCAAAAAATCCGTTCAGTTATTTGTGCATGCGGATGATATTGACATCAGCGGCGATCGAAGATTACTCGAAATTTGTAGGTGTTGAAGTAAACGGGGAGAAGGCTAAATACCTGTTATCAACGAACGAACATCTGCTTGGAGTTAAGCAGTTCATCTACCTTGAAATGAATACTAACTTGGAACGACACCTTAGCAGAAATCCACGCAGAAAATCCTAGAAAACTGCTGCTTCTTCCAAGGAAAGACTAAGTGCAAGCTCTACAAAACACTTCTACTGCCAGTCTAATAAGCAGAAGAGATGGATACTGGTCTGTTTCGAAAAAGAAATTCTATGTGCGAGTAGGACGAATGGAGGAGTAGATACCATCACACACTCTATTAGCTGTTCAAAGATGTGGAAGTATTCCAACAAAAAGTCAAAACACGCCGACTAATGCTCCAATCAAGAGAGCCTTCGAATGCAAGCTCCGAGGTTCGAGACGACAGGGAATACCGAACTAAGAGACCGAGCTATGACGGATTCCAAAGCACTTGCTCTGGATGATTGAAGGCAGAATGCCCGGGATCGAAAAGGATAGAATAATGCCGTGAATCGGGCTGCAACATTTCACTGGTTAGGAGCCCGTTAAGTAAAGTAGTATTAGCTGTCAGGAGCTCTATATTGTGGTGGCCAAACTTGTGATCCAGGAAAACTCAACGAGCATAACGTTGGAAAAACCATAGTCTAATGTTGAACTAAGAAACTTGCATTGTTTTTCGGCCGGGTGATATGTGAAGTGACGGAAAGGCTATTTCGAAGCAAAAATTCTTTAAGTAAAATTTCCTTCCATGTGATGAAAAATGCCGAATGAGAATGAGATAGTATGATACCATAGACTAAATGAGCTGTACCATGATCAGGATGAAGCCCAGAAATTCAAAATTAGTGGAATATTTTTGAGCGAATTGACAATTATGCTGATGCAGTACAAGGAATCTTCGCACTAAAGTTCGAGGTGATAACCGATAAGGAACGTGGAACATCCGGTTTATCAAGGTGTACTGATTTCAGACCGGGCTGAATGCTCGAGATAACTGGGAGTAGTGTGCTCGTGATTGTAGAGGGCGAAAAGCTTCTGTGATCACATTCTTTAATCTGGAGCTGAATAAGGAAGTACCTAAGTTTTTTTGCTATACATTTAAATTGCTAGTGCCTGAAATTCTCACCAAGAGCCAAAACCAATAGCATACGAACTTACGATTCTTTTAAAAAATTATTTTTGTTCAATGAACAGCAACGCTGTCGATGAAATATTCTACGAATCAATAACTTGCCCCTTAGTTATATTCATATAATAATATCAGACGGAGAAATATAAGTGCATGCAGTGTGAGTGTCAACATAGTTTCGCATCTACCAAGTCCAAACAATAAACAGTTCTCACGCCAATTAAAATTATATCCTGCCCTACTCTTAGTCTTGTCGTCGAACTAGGTTAAACTATGCACGCTGATGTCGTTGTGGCGCCTCTACTGTCGCTCAAAGCCTAGCACTACAGTGCCAGATGCCATAACATCACTCTTCTCGCCATAATCGACTGACAATTGTGTCCAGTGTCGTTAGTTTTTTTGTTTATAACAATACTATTGATGATGGTATGGTTATGGTTTCTGGCAGTGCACATTTTATTTTTTTCCTCGTTTTCCTCTATAACAGTGGTGGCATATCGCGTTGCCAATTGACCTCCATAGTTGAACTGAAAAATAAAATATACGTTTTTTGTTGCAAAAAAAAACAACAACAAAAATAATAAAATCAAGTTAAAATAAACAAAATACAAAAAAAAACCATTGTAACACGAGTCGCTGTATCTAACTGCTCGATCTGCATCTAATGGAATGTATTTGAATTTCCCGCCATAACAACTCAGTATAAGTACAATTATAGTTGACCGATACGGGCACTTGAAGTGCATAAGTTTTGAAAAGAAAACACAAAAAAAAACTATACATATATTTGATCTTCACAACTCACATCAAAATTGGAAAATTATGCAAAATGTATCTTTTATATTTTCAAAGTCGTAGCCGTAGGTACGAGTATCTACGTATATATGACATGGACGTCGCGACGTCCGAAGCTCGAGTACAAGTTGTATAGAAAAAGATTGACAACAACGAGTATGGTTGTTTTATTGGGTTAAGTGTTGTCATCCATTTGTACATGTGCATGTGCATGTCACTTTTTTTTGAGATAAAACTGATAGTGGAACCACTCACTGCTATAATAATATATATTATGTATTTATTATTTATTTTCAAATTGAAATTGTTTTTTATGTGTGCGACATGATGAATAAATTGGTTGTTGAATTATTGCCAATATATGTGCAGTAGATGTTACACTAATGGCTGAATTAAAAACTACTGATAAGGAAATGGGGAATGCACTTTGAATAATTGCGAAACTATTTGTCCTTGTAATCGATTAATTCTATTATTTTAAACAGGTTCATACATATGATTGCAATAGAATTGGCAAGGAAATTAAAACTTAAAGTTTTAACTTTGTTTTAAAACTTGATTTGAATGCTGGAAAATGTATTTGGAAAACAATGTACAGTTAACTTTCATGCCATTTCTATTTTTCAAAGAAATTTCCAAGGAATCGAATGTCTTTCCAACATTCAATCCGAAATCTTTGTGTAAAAGTAAAATTTTCCATAAAGTGAACAGAAGCACATCAAGCTTCCGCGAGCGACCAATTTTAAATCGATACATTTGAAACTTTATTCACGCTCCCCTAAACCGAAGGTTTCGGAATTTTCTTCTGGTTTTGTTCAATGGATGGAATCACTTTTTTTATCGTAAATATCGAGAATGGTTTAGATCGTCAATATCATATGCATTTTGTGCTACATCTGGGGTCCCACAAGGTAGTCACCTAGGTCATATTTTGTTTATGCTATGAATCAACGACGTGGAATCCATGATAAAGATTTCAGAACGGTCTAAGTTCGCAGGTGACACGCAACTTGTTTAAGTTATTTCATCATTTTACTTCTTCAGAATTATGCAAACAATTTTTTAGCACAAGGACCCGTATCAAGTAAGTCAAAAGGGATCGCTCGATTAATTGACTGTCGTTTTGATCATTTTTCTCTCTATCGTTTCTTATAGAAATTATAGAGACAGCTATAGTTAAAACGACTATCAAAAAATTGACAATCAATTGCTGGGAATACCATTGTTATATACCTTGCTGTGATCTATCTTCACGTCACCAACTGGGATGTAGAAAATTTTAAAATGGGATAAATGCTGGGACGTATATATCTTAAACAACTGCACAATCCAATTGAAAGCTGAATAGTTTCATTTTTATCGTTTGGACTGGTTTCCGCAAAAACAAGTGGCTTACGAAAACTTGTACCTTCGAAAGATAGTCCATTGTTTCCGATGATCGGTTATAATACAAGTACTCTTTATATTTATATTTATACAAAAATGACACTGAAAGTTTACAATCTGACAATACGTTTGACATGTATATAAATTTACCGGGTTAAAAAAAATACGTGATATATTCGCTTTGATTATCAAAATATTGGCTTTATTTTAATCATGTTTGCTCTTTATAATTTTGTAGTATATATGTAGAAGAAAATTGTGCAAAAAAATTAGATAAACATACAGAATTCTCCACACAATATATGTAGAACAAAATGGCGACTGGGCTTTTTCGGCATAGTAAACTACATATATGGGTTGGGTAACAAGGTATGTATATTTTAAAGTCGATGGTACAGATAAAGTGCAAGAACTGTTTTCCATTCTGACCAAAACATAATTGTAAGTGCATTAGACTTTCACGAATCATTAACAGCTTATATGCTACGAGTACCTAAAAACAATTTTTTTTCCTATCGCACTGATAAAAGTAAAGTAATACTACGTTTCCACCGACCACTAAACCGAGATTTAAGTAGAGCTAAATTTCCTATAAATCTTCAGGATTTACCATACAAATTTTAATCTTCTCAGATGAATATTTAAAATAAATCTCATTTAAGTCTTCAATCGAACTACCCCATTTCCATATCGAAATGAACACATTCATCGGGAAAGTGAATTTTTCTCTTCGGTTGACACAGATGAAGCTGCCTATCTCCCTTCTACATCATAAGAGAAAATGAAAAGATATATGCATTTTGAATAGTGCTGTCAAAATTAATCTACTTTTAGAGCGGTGGAAGCACATTTTGAGATTAGTAAATCTACAAGGATTTAAAGTTCGGTGGAAAGTATAAGTGTCATAAATAAATATTCCGACTAACATCATGTACCAGGAATGGTTCGGAATTGATATTCACTACAGCCTAGTTCTCCATGAACCAGAGATTTGTTCTGCAGTACACTGTTCAATTAGCAGTTGGATGAATGAGTTTGAAAAAATGTAGTAGATTATTTGGCGATGAACAAACAGTTTTTTCGTATACAAATAATTAACCGACTCATGAGATCATTGGGCAAAATAATATTTGAGTTAATTCATATTTTAGATGAAACAACCAGTATAGGGCACTCGGGAAAATAGTAATGAAAATAGATGATCGATTTAATAATAACCGTGTTCCTTCCGTGGCTAGGCAGGCACTCTTAATTGATGAAAACAATTATCTACAAATGATCTCATGTGCAATTAGCAGTAGTGTTCCTTAGTAGCTTCAGTACGTACTGCTAAGTACTTCTGACTGCAGTCAACTAATTTTATTCTGTGATGATAGTACAGTTTTAGTTCATCAAAGTTACGAACTGTAATTCCGACAGGTAGCGACACCATCAGTAAAAAGAATGTGCATATAAATTGTTGTTTTGCACATTTTTCCAAAAATGTTTCTAGTCTCTAAATTCCTGGTATTCCTTTTTTCCCTGTTCATATGCAGTATAAAACCTTTCCTTAATTATACGTGCAATTTTTTATAACTTTTGCCTACAAAATATCATGTTATTGTCAAAAAATCAGTAAACAAAACATTCAAACCAAATCCAAACAACAAAATTGACATTTCATATTAAGGTTGAATTTTACAACTGGTAAAATGAATGCGTTCCATTTAAAATCTAAGAATTATCTACTAAAAAGTACTTTACAGGCCCCAATGGATGATCCTATATAGTTACGAATTAGAAAACCCAGAGGGCGCTTGATAAAGTTGAGAGATTTTTCATTCAAATTTTATTTCATACATATATTTTTTTGCAGGATAAAGAAAGAAGAAAAGAAAAACGTTAGAATCTTAAAACCAACAAAAAATCAATAATCATGATTGCATTGCATAAATTAAAGACAAGACTGGACAAGACAATTTGCAATTGTATATTTGCAGGGTGCTAAGACTTAAAGAGTCAAAATGCAGTTTTGCCCAATATTACGGCAAAATGAATTCTACCAGATATTCTGTCGAAAACACTGACTACTGCAGTCTTACCGTGAGTTCCACTAAAATTTTTAAAGTCATCATTCCATCCAGGAAGAATTGAGAAGATGACGACCGACACGTGTGAAAAGATTTCGACGCAAAACTTTTTACCAACGGATCTAAAATAGAGCGCGGTGTCGGAGCAGGAATTTTTCATATTCGCTGAAGGTCTCTTGATATTTTCGACTTCCCAAGTTTGCTAGCGTCTTTCAAGCTGTAGTACTAGCTATAATAAAAGCATGCAAAATTCTTTAATTAGATCCAACTCGAATTATAAACTTGGCAATAATCACTTACAGCCAACCAGCAATCAAAATGACGAAAATATCTTCAAAAATGCAAAAATGAACTTGATAACCTGGACATTAACCACTGATATGGGTTCTAGGCATAGAAGGTAATGAACAATCAAACGGGCAGACCCGATAGGGATCGGCCTTTCATAGCTCGGAGAGCGTCTTTATTTTGCTCGCTGCTATGAAGGGCAAACTTCCTACAATTTTCCTTTCGGAATCGAACAGAAGGTGGAACAATCTAACTAGCTGCTGTACGATATCTAGAATGATATGGCTTATCTACAATAATTCCAGCACAATCGATCTCATATGTATACCGAGGCGGGACATAGTAAGGGTGGTCGCTACTTGGACTGGGCGCTGGCCTTTGAGAGAGCACGTAGTGGTTATTCCCCATGACACCTACTGCCACAGCTGTAAAAATCAGTTGGAAAAGCAACTTCCTCTGCATGAATCCCTCCTTGGCCAGACAGAGAATGCAATCCTTTGGAAAAGCTTTCCTTTCTGATCTCGAAGAACTATCTGATATAAAATTTAAAAACAATCTTTTTCCTCAAATGTACGAGTTGTTTCCTTCTAGTTTACCAGCTAAAAATGGTCTTTTTATTCCGTACGAGTTTTTGGTATCAAAACGGCGCTTTTCAGCGCTACTTAGGTCTAATTTACAAGTTCGCTTTTAAGCGCCATTTTACCAACCTATAATTGTAGTAGATTACTACTGGAGAGCAAAGTACTCACGAGTGTTAGATTCCCACCCTCAAAATAATGCAGGTAAATATCTTCAGTGCCCGAATCCCAAGAAGATCAAAATGGGTCATATTTACATTCAACTTTTAAGCTATTTTACAAGTAAAAACGAAATTTAGTTAGATCTGGCCAGTTCAGAGCAATAGCGTGCGGCCCCGTACTTCCTAAAGCTGTGAAAATCTATGAATTTCTTCGAAAAACTGTTTTCCAAGGCTGCCAATTTTAATTCAAAAAATTTCTTTGAACCAAATTATTAACACTGTCAAATGAAGGAAAAAAGCTGCCAGTTGTCGAATGTCGAATTCATTCGTGCAATACATAATTGTCATTTGCGATAACAATGGTTCATCTTAAGAAGCTTTTAGAGACAAATTTTTATAAAACATTTTCAAAAATACGCGCTTTTGTTTTGACGTTTAAGCAATGTGTTAAATTTGTGTTCAATTTGTTCCCGTACTTTTGTGAAACTTTGTCTCTCTCTGAGAGAAATTTACCCCTATCTTAAAAAAAATAAGCGTCTGTGCTTTTTGTGCCCAAATTACGCGAGGACAGCTAATAAGATTACGTAAATTATTCTCTGTCACAAAGTTAGGCAGCGAATATATAATGTTATTCTATCTCAATATTTGACAGCAAAACTAAGACATTTTGTTGAGGAATTCTAATTCTGTAATTCTGTTCGTATTCGTGACATTGCTAGGATCTCTGAAATTTGGTAAATTGGGTAAAATTTCAATGTGAATATTGAAAGCGATTTGCATGGTATTAATTTTTATTTTTAACAAAGAGTAACCAATTTGGTTATGAAAAGGAGTTGCGCAGGCGTTTAACAAAGAAAAGTTAAAATAACAGAAGTTCATATAAGCGTACAAATATTTTTTTTTAACTTCCTCCAGATTTCTGCCAAGAGAATGGGATTTCATAAGAAAAAAACTTGATTTCTAATTGTCATATTATGGCTTGCTTAAAGGTGTTAACAAGTTTCTCCTTAAATCAAACCTACACTAAAACATGTTCGTCTTTATTTTTTTTTTAATCATCCTCATTTGGTTCGAAAGCAAAGCTTAAGGTTCCAATTAACCTTGGGATAGAGTCATCGACTAATGTATGACAATGACGAATTCACCTTTATTGAGTGGGGTTGTGATTATTATAATTTCATACCTACCGACAAAACCTACTCACATATCACCAAAAGAGGGAACAAACCTCAAAAGTCAGCAAAAACCCAAGCTTGTATTCGTATAGCGTTAGAAAAGTGGCTATCACATTAAATGCATGCCTCCGCGTCTTACTTGAAAGTTGAGGGCGGTAGCCAGGGTGCCGGCGCAAAGAGGGAAGCAAGAAAAGCTTAGGTTCTCTTTAAAAGGTAAGCAAGCACAGCCAGCACACAACGCAATACATGTTCCAGCAAAAATAACAAAAACAAAAAAAAAAAAAAACGACAAAAAGTTCAGCTAAAGAGAAATCACTTTGTTGTGCTGCTTATTGGCCACCTACACTGGACAACTTTGTGTATATAATTTGGCGTGGTAGAACCCTTATTTGGAGTTCCGATTCCGAGACGTTGGCGTCACTCTAATGACTAACAGATTGATATTGTAATTGTGACTGAATAAGCACAAGGTTTCTAGTTTAACATGTAGGTTGATGAAAAGCCTTAATATCTTTTAGATACTCCATAACAACTTGTTGGTACACAAAAATGGTTGTGATTTAAAATTTTGGAGACTTGAAAATAATATTCCTGACAACATTTCCCTACACTTTAACTGGATGGAGTTTTTTTTTTGCCATTTTAAGAAATAAAAAACAATCAGTGAAAGTTGTTTTATTTCGTGGAAAGTAACAAAGCATAATCGTGCAGGTAAATACACAAAAGAAATAAAATCACTTTGATTGTTCAAAAAAGTTGTTCCATCCATCTGATGGATTGTTATTTGAATGCGGGATGAGTTATTATTTCTGATTGATGTTTAACAGATGCACCATTTTTTTTTTAAATATGCAATCAGCTTCGAACGTCAAGAGTTCGAGTTTATCTATTTTTTTTTTAAAGTTATCTAGTTTGGATGCAGGTGCGCACTACGTAAATGTTTTCTGACTCGAAATGTCACTATAATATGCCAATTAATCAAAGATCTTGTAGTCAATGAATTAATCATAATATACCTACTTGGAATGCACTAATGGATGAATGGAAGAGGTTAGATGATTAGTGAATATTTGATGACTTAAATAGGTGATTAAGTTTAATCGAAAGTTCCATTAAAATACGAGTATCACATTCATTTTTGTTTCAATTTTGGTAAGTGTTTTTTGCTTTAAATCTATAAATTTTCAATTATTTTATTTTGCATTAGATACATATAGTTCTAACTCTCCAATAACGGGCAATGGTGGCCAGCATTGCAGAAAAACTGTCGTATGACCGATACTAAGGAAAAGATGAAAGTAAGATTCGTAATTGGTTCACTAAGTGGTAAGCTTTATTTAACTGATAAATGTATACTCGCTACGTTAAAATAAATAATTGCCTTTGATATATAACATTGATTTATGGGCTGGTAGTCGAATGTCATTTCAATATAAAAGCCTTAAAGGAAATGATTCAACCTGGTTTAAGCGAATTTAACCCTCTTGGAGCAAAGGGGTACCAAATAGAAATAACTTTTCAAAAATCCATCTCGTGGCAGTTGGCCTGAACTAAATTGTTTTCTAGAGAATCTAATGACAACTACTACGGACAAAAAAAAACAAGAACATTGACAAAATTGACCGAAAATCAAACATCTTTATCAAAATAATTCCCACAACCTAAACAATGACAAGTAGTGACAATGGAAATTGATGAAAACCAAATCAGATCTGATTTTCGTCAATGTTTCAATTTGACTTAAATGTAAGATTGAAGAGCCTACAAATGATCCATTTTACTTGAACAACAGCTTCTTCAAGTAATATTGTCAAGTAACATTAATCGTCTGTAGGGCGCTTAAGGGTGTTGATTCAGATTGAGAATTTTTCTTTTTTAATACTCGCTTTAACTTGTACCATCTGACATATTTTATTTATGCCGTTTTCGATTGGCTGTTTGGAGTTACTCTTTTCTCATTCTTAATATTTAATTCCTATACAAAATTCGGAGTAAGAAGACTAACTCCGTACATCCAATCGAATTTGACATTAGAAAAATAAATCGTTGTGTTCCAAACTTTGCCCAAAACTGCCAATCGGCAGCAATTTCTACAAATTCTTGTTCCATACTTACTAATCCCAATTTCTGGAATGTAAATCATATTTAACCTTTTCGGAAAAACGAATTACACAAAATACAGTTCGCTCCAAATCTACCAATCTATGAACTTTCAAATTCCATGGAAGGATGGATTAAAGAATCTCTAAACAAATTTCATTATCAGTGGTTTACGGCCCTCAGAAACTTAACCCGCAAAGGGACTTAGTTCTCATTCAGTAAAATAGTAAGAATTTAATTTAAAAAGCCGTGTAATATTAATTTCATTTAAATGTGAAATAAATTCTCATTTATACTTTCACCGAGAAGAAGTGAAATGTGAGTGTAGGAACATATGCCAGGCTCTTAAAGATAACATCGTGATATTGCCATGCAGAATTGCAGACGCATACATACTCTGAGATAAAATTCGTAATAAAAACAGGGATGCTTGTCTGGCAACTGAACATACCCTAAGCAACGGACTGGGATGAACATGACAGATGACTTAAAAAGGGAGTTAAAATCTTTGCAATTCAAGCAAGGCAAGGAGTTATCGGAAGTTGAAAAGTTAGTTCCATATGCATAATTCGGAGTGTTTATTAATAGGTCTCTTTCTTATCTTGTAAATTTGAACGAATTCGTAACAATTTCAACAAATTTTCACAAAATGTTTAATCAAAACAAATACTTCCTCTTTCTGCACAGAAATTAACAAATGTCAAAGAATGGGGATGAAATGTTCTCTTTTGAGAAAAAGTATACACACAGCGCAGGAGTAGGGGAATGATATAAGCCTACAAGAATTAAATTCATATACAATACAAAATTAAGTGACAGCTGGTTGGTTTGTTTGTGCTGTAATTTTCTGTCCGGACAAGTTTTTCGGACAGAAAATCGCAGGTTTTCACTATCTCGTGAATAGTCTATTATGTTAAAAACTATGCAGGTAATTGGTGATAAAACTGTCAATACACCAAGTTGTCAAGTTTTTTTGCCATTCACTTGTGTGAGTTGAAGGTACGTTGGAAGGAAATGAGACTCCAGTGATAAGTTCATTACTTGTCAACTAGATCGAAATTCTCGCATGGAAAACTAATAGCCTTTTCACACCAAACCCAAAACACGTTTTTCACGAAATTATCGGTTTTGGCTGCAAACCTAAAGCGAAAACACAAGTTTTCCCATACATTTTTGATAAACCACTCGTTTTGATAAACTAAAAGTTTTAAAAAAAACCTGTCGAAAACATGTTGGATTTGTCAGATGAACTAAACAAACACACCTTGTGAAACATTCAGTGCTCAATTCATCGTCACATAAATAGCTGACGCGTTGCTGCCAGGAAAAACGAAAAAAACAGGGGTGCCAGCACGTAAATTGATACAATCGAGTTTACTCGATACAATCGAGCACTGTCAGCATCTAATTTGGTTCAATCGATTTCGCTCGATTGTATCGTCAGAATTGGCAGTACACAAATTTCAAACTGACGTTTGAAATAAAAGTTTTAAGTCGATAGAATTTAGTTATCGTCGTCGGGACTATTTCCACAAAACAAATATGGAACCTAAGCAAAACATGTCCATTAACAAAAAGTAGTTGGAGTCTATTACTAGATTTATGAGTAGTCATCATGACTTGGCCAGAGGAACCTCCCAAGGAAGGAAAACAAGCGGTTTAATCTGGGAAAAATTGAAAAATTCATTAAACACAGAAAGGTCCTCCGCAAAAATATCTTAAGAATTGGGTAATATTTCGCTAATATGAGATATGAGAGTATATTTTTTAAACCGTTTTTATTTTTTTACTTGGAGTGATTTTAAATACATATAATAGTGAAATTTAAGCTGAGAACCAATCAGCTTAACTTAAAGGGCATGGGTGGAGGCCCTTACATTCAAAAAAATATGAATGCTATAAAATAAACAAAAATTCAGTGCGCTGGGCTGGAAGCAGCGTTTGAAAGGATCTCTGCGGTTGTTTCTGCCATACCTAATAACACATTTGTTCCCACATTGGTCTGATAACTCCCACTGGCTATCAAAGCTGTAAATATGGGGGAACCGAAGTGCTTTTTACGCTTCTTAGGATTTGAATGGTGTTGAATATCCACCGGAAACATTCTACACTTATTCTTGACAGAACTTTAAAAAAAAAGGTTAATATTTTGTCGATGTTTTTTTTTCTTAATATTTACTCATTTTCACACAACACTAATTGGTTGCTATTATCTCTTCAATATTTTCTTTTGACTTTGGCATTAGAAGCTCCGTCATCTTCATTTTCCGAATCAAAAATATCATACACAATGCGGATTTTAAAATTGAGAAAATAATTTTAATTTAAAGAATACTATTTGACATTTCAAATTCTAGTTCACAATAATTTTTTTTAGTACAAGTCAAAACGAAACTCGTTTCAAGTTATGTGCTGTCAAAAAAATTTGTTTCGAGTTCAACGACGATGATCAATGCTCGATTGTATCAAGTTACGTGCTGGCACTCCAGGCTTCTGGGGTAATTTCAATTTCATTTCACAACGTATTTGTTGTTGTTGCCAAAATAATTGAAATGTCAAAGGAAAACTTGTAAATGTGTGAACGGTATTCGAGTTTTCGTAAAATTTTAGCTGAAAACCCGGTTTTGGGTTTGGTGTGAATAGCCTATAGGCTGCGCGTACAGTGGCGCGACAAAGCGATGCGATGCGAAAAGCATTTCCTTACCAGAAAAATACATACATTTATTCTTATATGTATGCACAGTGAAATGATATTTGATGCGAGTTTCCCACATACATATCGCAAGCATCTCGCTCACAAGCTCTTCTGACCACTTTTCAAGCGAGTTTGTGTGAGAATTGTTTGTTTTGACTTAAACGTCAAGAAAAAAAATCAAACTTCATATTTAATTTCAGTGCTTGTTGTTTTTTATTTCATCTTTTTTTTTTATATATATAATTTACACGCGCTCAAGGGATTATGATGTTACCCTTTATATGCTTTTTTAACACAGCGCGGGCATGAGAGAGAAGAGATAGAAAGATAGGTCAATTATCTCAAGTTATCATTCTATTATGTCAATCAATTCTCAGAGTATTTGTGGTCACAGGGTCACCATTGACGTTTTAAAAACAAATGTGTTCGGGTAGAAAGAATGCAGTATTATTTAGAATTAGAAGGACCTCCTGTATAAAAATGTTCATCGAAATCCGTTGAGCCGTTAATAAGAGCATAGAAAGTAAAAAAAAAATTATATTCTTTTAAAATTATAATCTTAGGGCGCGAAAAAAAATACATACATCAAAAAAGAATTGAGCCAATCACCTATGATATTTAAGTTACCAAGTTTGAAGTAATTCGCTCCAGCCGTTTGAGCTCTAGATCGATCAACAGACAGGCAGACGGAAATGCGGGCCCCATCACTTTCTTCGTGTTTTTTAACATCGTAATGGCAAGTTTGATTAAAATCTCGAAATAGATAATTTTTCCAAATGTAAAACCCTATAGTAACTATGTATCTATATCGCAAATCTAAACAAGAACGTTGTGTTGATTCAATACAAAATTTGAAAATAATCGAACTTATCGTGTCATCTGGCTTATTCGTGCTACAAATTAATATTTTGCGATCGCAAATTTATGATCATAAAAAACTTTTTATTAAACGCTTACAAAAATATACTTTTATTTTGATGTTAACAAAATGCGGTTAAATTATGTTTCCAATGCGTTCCTGTGCTTTTTTGAAAATGTGTTTCTCTTTGAAAGACGCTTAGCCCATTCTTGAACTCTGTGAAAATTTGTGCACAAAGTACGCGAACACATCTATTACCTCAATGACAGTTAATCTCTCATCTGTCAAACCATAAAAGAATGCCGTATCTCGGAAAAATCAGAAAATCTGAATAAAACCAAACGAAATCAAATTATTTTAAAACAAAGTTGGCGAAACTTTTAGACAACAAATAGGATTCACTTATAAAATATAAGTACCTATACATCATCCAGTCTGCACTAAATTCTGTTTCTCTGAACTTAAGCTATATTTAATTATAGTTGGTGTGAAGAAACTTTCAATTCAGAAAACTCTTTTAATTTAGACAATAAAACATTAGATTTTTTTAAACAATCTACCCACTTTCAAAGTTGGCCCACTCAAAGTTTTATTTTTGTTTTTTCTTTTTTCAGAGAACTAACTTTCAAAACCAAACCAACTAGGTATACATGTGTACCTAACAAACGAAAATCTTAACAAACTCACTTTCGACAAATAATATAATAAAGCAAATAGCACCTTTTAGATACGACCAATCCGTCACTTAAAAATTACCTTGGATATGCTAAAAAGGCAAAAAGAACGCCCCTTGTTTATAACAGTTCCGAACCAAAAGTCAACCAGCGCCGCATAAATTTATTCAGTTGGCTTCCATTTCAATTACAACAATAACAACAAAGTCTTTCTTCTTTTCACATTTCTGGTTTCGCTGTTTTTAGACTTTCTCTGCCAAAAAAAAGAACTGCTCCATAAAACCAATTTATTCGTACTTATGTTCCCGCAAAAGATCCCAGATTTTATTTCGCTCGTCATCATCATTATCACCAACATCAACACAATTTTGCACAAAATGTCCCTCTCAACACCACCTCAAATAAATCCCATCATAAGGTGATCGTGTGTATTGCGAAAACTTTCGATTTCGCTCTGGCGGCAAAAGCGCGGCACGCCGAACGGGACACACTAAGTACCTACTCCAGATTCAGTCTAGCATGTCCAGCATTCATATAGGATAAAAGCAGCAGCGCAGCGGAGTATAAGTCAAACCATTGATGATAGCAAACCCGTATATACCAATGTAGGCCAACTGTGTGAGATTAAATGGCTCTTTGTGTCTTTTCGTTCAGATGGTAATTTTAGACGTTATACGAATCAACAACAATGGATTGCGATAGATGGCGACTCCGTCAACACAACAACGAACTACTCGTAAGTACCCATTCAAGATTATTCACAATGACAAATAGGTATTTCTTTTTGCTTTTCTTTATTTGTCAACGAACTCATATTTTTGGAACAACATTCATATAAAGGGGCTTGACTTTCTAATTACCCGCGTGGATACATACATAGGTAGTTAATTTCATTTAATTGTGTTTACGAGGTGTAATTTGGATTTTTTTTTGTCTTTCATTGCCCCGAGGCTTTTATAAATTTAGACAAAATGTGTCTAGAGATTTACGAAACTTTTTGTTTGGCTAAATTAACAATAAAATGGGATCTTAAATAACATCAATAAAAAATAATTGTAGAGTTTACTTATAATAATGAGCCTATGACAGATATGTCAGTGGTGTGGTGTACTATAGGCTCATTCACAACACCAGCTGAAAACCCATAAAATCACAATTTATTGACAGAAGTTTTCTAAATTTAAATTGTGAATACCTTTGCGATGGTTTCTTGCGACGACAAAAACAGATGAACATATATAGTTGACGGAACCAAAACCAAGGGACATTGGACCATTTTATAATTAAAATTAGCCTAAGAATTTTTAATAGAATATAAAAAGATTATAAAAATGTACAGTAGTTAAAGAATTGTATTGATTTAAACCAGTCTTCATATCGTTTCAATGGAATTTAAAGCACAAATTTGGCTCAAATACAGATTTACGTTAATTAAAAAAAATCATAATAAACTTAACCGACCCTTGACTACTTTTTCGAATGAATTTTTGTAGACATATCTTTTTTTAAATCAATTGTTTACATCTACTTTTTGAAGCTTCAGACCAACAGGTTAGCAGTTTTCGGAGAATTGACACCAAAGGCTAAGATTTTACAGAGTTTACTTATGGGTTTTTGACATTTAACTCTGTGCCAGTATTTCCATGTTATTATTTTTTGTCAGGTTATCCACAGTCGCATCTTAAATACAACATGGTCGTTTTTCGAGTTTGGGTTAGCTGTTATACAGAGAGATTAGCGGCTTGAACCGAATTGGGATTGAAACTGCACTTAAACTTTCTAAAGACGGCAAACCATTAAAGAATTCTGCCCTTGCAACAGTATATTCGGCAAATCCTGGAGCCCAAGTCCAAATAGAGGACAAAATTTGAATTGCGATGAACAAACCTGACATGCGGTATCTATTAGGGATGAATCCAGAGCATGCTTTAAAGCATGATTTCAGTATTGCAAATAGAGACCGAAATCGCAGCTTTATTTACATGGAAAGCATGCTTTCATCGCATACTGTTTATCGCTTGCTTTATCGCAAGGAGAACTCTTATTTTGTTATGGCGTTTCAAAATATCATTTGTTATTGTTGTTTCTACCAGCATCAGTTGTCTTCGACATTCTTCACTAACTAAAAAGGTATGCTATGAAATGCCCACCAAAGAAAATTTGTCTGTCCCTCTGCTACCTGCTTTCTGCTATTGCTATTGCGTTTGCATTTTAATTTATCGCTAATGGAGACCGCGTGTAACAATCAATATGAGACATTGATGTCCAACCCGGAAGCTATACTCATATTGAAGCCACGAGATCTAGAGCTCTAAGGATTAGTTAACAGCTGGAGGCACATCACAATTGACTATGCTCGATTTTTTTCAGAAACACAGAAATAATGTAAACACTAACACCAACCAAACAATACATCATCTTGAATTCCATAAACCTTTATGTCTACCTACCCTTCCCAGCACACCTTCTACCAATAAAAACGGATCCAAGAAGAGTACAAGTGTTGGCGCTGAGAAGTTCTGAAACTAGCCAGCTCTTTTAGGCTTTCTAATTACTGCAGAGAAGCTGAGATCTTGACAGTAAAAAAAGCTGCTAAGCGGGTTTCAATGACGGCGATATACCACATGCTGATATATGACAGCAATAAAGGCTATTTCTATATCACCGAAGTAAAATCGGGTTTTTGGCATGGAAGGTTCCTATACACAGTGTTATACGAGGGACAAATGAGGTGATGAGCTTGCAGGAATTGCACCATTGTTGGAGACAAGAACAATTTTTTTTAAGATTCCGCCCTGTAACAACAGATGACGCAAAGCTTACGGTCCTATAGGAAGATGCTATAATTTTTACAAATGGCTGCAAATGTCAATTGTACTTTAACAATTATTAAGTAAACAGACACAAAATACGGGTAAAGTAGACGTGAGTCGCTATACTTGTATAAAGCGAGGAATATTTGTTTCGACTGACATTTGCAAAAAGTTATAATATCTTCCGATAGGGTAGCAACATTTATGGCGCCAGTTGTTACAGGGCGTTTGCGACATCTTGTATGAATCAGCAACTTGGGAGAAGGTTACTTAAGAAAATAACTCGGGATGGAACTTACTTCATACATGCGGCAGAACCAGGAAGCCATATCCAAGTTTTAAGGAACAGAAGATATTATTACCTGGCATAATCTTCTGAGATACCATAAAAAGCAAATAACGGTATTTTGCCATTGCCCAGCACTCTGACATTTGGCAATTTATTTCTGTGAAGAATTATGTCGTTTTCGATTGGCTGTTCGGAATTATTCTTTTGTCACTATTTACGTTCTATTACTATACAATATGGAACATTCGGAGTAAGATGATACACTCCGAACAGCCAATCGAAAACGACATTAGACGAATTTTCGGAATTTTTACGCAACAGCTTTTGAACATTATAAATGCATGATATTTCGTAGGAATCATAGGGTATTATTAAAGAGGAGGCACAAGTCTCCATACAATTATCCAATTTTGACAGAGTCACAGAGCAATATGATATACGGAGAAAATAATCCTGAACATTTTGACAACAGAAGGAATAAATGGACAACTCACCAAAATTTTCCTGAGAAAGTCTTGTAGATACGACTTATAAAGTTTAGGCATTTTGTCAGATTTTTTATTGAAATGTCCTGATGTTTAATGAATATGACGGACCACCCTTAGAATACATTGTATAGGTAGGTGACTTCAGGTCAGTTTTTCAATGCGATCGTTCATTCGTGGTCTTCTCATGAATATTGCGCTTTTAATTAATTTCACTTCAACTAATGTGGTGATTGTTGGTTTTTTTTCACAAGGGCTAATAAAATTTAATTAATATTTCTGCCTACACAATATTAATGCATAATATTTAAAATTTTTAATGCACACATTGGAAGTCAGCCAAATGTACACACCCCGTGCTATTTTTTACATTTTTTTTTTGCATTTACACTTCTGTTTTGTTGAATGTTGTCATAAACAACATTTTGTATAGAGCCCTTTCGAGATACCTTTGAATGTTTCTAATGTTTACAAAAAAAGCATTGGTATGCATTCGATGTGGGAAAATGGCCAGCAAAAATTGTATTCGGTTCTTTAAAAATCACAAATGCGTGAAATGTTTCGATTAAAAGAGCTTAATGAACATGCAACGTTAGATTTGGTTAAAATCAAAAAAAAACAGAAAACAACTCAACTGATAGCAACATAATGTATTTAAGTTTTTCGCGATTATATCATATTATTTTTCGTTGTGCGAATGCTTGCCCAAAAAAGAACATTGAAACATTAAAAAAACAAAAACAATAAATATCGACGCGTAGAATTTGACATTTCAAGGCAGCCATCTTGCATTGTCTGTTGTTAATTTTTATCGTTCAGCAATATGTGATTTGAATGCGGATCACATGTGGTTCTAATGTCATCAAGTTATGTTCCACTCAGCTGATGCCACAATGTACATTCTGCAAGTTCAATTTGAGTATATGGTTATCTTTAGCGAAGCAACCTGATCTGGCCACCTAGTTCATGCGGCCATCAAAGTCCACATGACCGTTATACTACGTTTCACCCACCACTAAACCGAGATTTAAGTAGATTTAGCTAAATCTCCTACAAATCTTCAGGATTTACCATACAAATTTTAATCTTCTCAGATGAAGATTTAAAATAAATCTCATTTAAATGTTCAATCGAACTACCCTACTTCCATATCGAAATGAACACATTTATCGGGAAAGTGAATTTTTCTCTTCGGTTGACACAGATGAAGCTGCCTGTCTTACTTCTACATCATAAGATAAAATGAAACAATATATGCATTTTGAATAGTGCTGTCAAAATTAATCTACTCTTGGAGCGGTGGATACACTTTTTGAGATTAGTAAATCTACAAGAGATTAATGTTCGGTGGAAACGTAGTATAAGCCGAGATTTAAGTAGACTTAGCTAAATCCCCTACAAATCTTGAGGATTTACCATACAAATTTTAATCCTCTCAGATGAAGATTTAAAATAAATCTCACTTAAAAATTCAATCGAACTACCCTAGTTCCATATCGAAATGAACACATTTATCGGGAAAGTGAATTTTTCTCTTCGGTTGACACAGATGAAGCTGCCTGTCTCACTTCTACATCATAAGAGAAAATGAAACAATATATGCATTTTGAATAGTGCTGTCAAAATTAATCTACTCTTGGAGCGGTGGAAACACTTTTTGAGATTAGTAAATCTACAAGAGATTAATGTTCGGTGGAAACGTAGTATAGCCGAGATTTAAGTAGACTTAGCTAAATCTCCTACAAATCTTGAGGATTTACCATACAAATTTTAATCCTCTCAGATGAAGATTTAAAATAAATCTCATTTAAATCTTCAATCGAACTACCCTAGTTCCATATCGAAATGAAAACATTCATTGGGAAAGTGAATTTTTATCTTCGTTTGACACAGATGAAGCTGCCTGTCTCACTTCTACATCATAAGAGAAAATGAAACGATATATGCATTTTGAATAGTGCTTTCAAAATTAATCTACTTTTGGAGCGGTGGAAACACTTTTTGAGATTAGTAAATCTACAAGAGATTAAAGTTCGATGGAAACGTAGTATTACGTTGCTCAAATTCACCACATATGTGCACTGTCATCTTCCACGCAAAATTTCGATGACTGGTCAATTTATCCAAATAAATTAACTGATTTTAATGAAATTCAATTATAAGATCCAGGAATCCCTTTAATTAAAATTTTTCCAGTAAGTTCAATTTTATTTAAATTCAAAAAGTTCATGTAATCGCTAATGCTCCTACAAAAAACTACGAACAAATAAATGTATCGAGACGAAATCTTTTTAATCATTAAGTAACTTACAGATCCTAATGCATTTTTGTAAGTTCCTAACCTACTATTTATTATTTCCAAATTAACTGATAAAGTTCAAAAAACACTTAATTGTTTCAAATGTTCAAACTGATTTAAATAAAGATCACATTTCAAAGTATTATTAAGATCATAAAAAAATAATATAAACAATTGACATAGAAATTTAAAAATAAAGCAAGTATTATTTCAAACCCAGGTGGAAGTAAGAAATCGCAAAAATATTATCATTTTTATGATTTCTACCTGCTCCTGGGTTTCATCTATAATTACCATAAAACCTGTAAGACAGAGTGTCAAACTAATGAATAAACCATTTTTTAATCGCCACTAGATTACTAGATAAGACATTTTATAAAACAATATATATTTTAAGCGTTTTTTTTTTAAACATATACGTATACACTATACATAATTCAGATGGAATATTGTCTTGTCACAGGTAAGAAAAAATGATGAAGCTAAAAATTTATTATCCCAAGCTTTATGAGTTTTTTGATTACGATTTGGATTATGTATATTAAGAAAGATTGTTATTTTTTTTTATAAAAAAATCTTAACCAATTTTCTACAGTTTATTCTTAAACTTCTAAGGAAATTATTACCTACTAATCTTTATATTTGTCAAGGCTCTGTTTTTGGTTAAAATTCAGTTTCTCAAGCGATCTTTTTGAGTAAGTTGCGGGAGAAGGTACTGAAACAGTTTCTATTAATGGCATGCTTTCTGATTGTTTCCCAACCAATGCCGGTGTTCCACACGTGTCCATTCTCGGTCCACTTTTTTTTTTTTTTTTTGAAATATATATGATCTACCCGATATTCTCATATATTGAAAAGCTATTTATGTACAAAAATGATGTCCATCAGTATCCCAATCGGAATAATCAAAGACGTTACCGTTCATTTAAACTCAGATCTTAACAGTCTTTCAATGCACAGTGGTTCCAGTTGTAATTAAATAAAATCTGAGCTAACAGAGCGACTTAGATGAAATACTTTTTTAAGATTATAATTGATAACAAAATAATCATAATAAATGCCCACCCACTGACACGAACTTAAAAAAAAGGTAATATAATTCAAATACATTTTTTAAAAACTATTTTAGTATTTTTTGACAATTTTTCGATCTTGAATGTTTTGATGCAATTCTAGTCTAAGCTCGATAAGATCTGAATGATTTCTTTGAAATTTTCTGTCATGATAAAACATTGTATGAAAAATGGTTCCAGAAAATATTAGCCTGCTGACACGTTCATTTCAAAAAAAAAGTTCACACTAACGGCTATAATAGTTATCATCTCTTAAAGCTAAATTTAAAGCGAATCTGCATATTTCCACGCCTGATTTAACAAGTCCTAAAAGCAATATAAGATTTTCTTGTTTAGTAATAGGGCGCAATCGTAAAAAAACAGAACACAATTTTATTAGGGGTATTCACGATCTGGTGGAACAAGTCTTGTAAAATTGTAAAATTTTATTTTTTTACAACATACTGTGAACGCACCTTTTCTAATCTATAGACACACTGAAGCAAATGTCAAAATCTGTTTCACATTTGTTTTGAAATATCTAAGTTTGTGTTAAATAAATTTTACACTATTGTATTTTAAGGTGTTTTTTTTTTATAATACAATTCTATATACTACTGAAATTACTCAACCAAGTAGAAGACTTAGCATTATATTTAATTAGACTTGTTGAATTATTGATTCAATTTATATGTTACAATAGGGTTCGGGTATAGTAAAAGTGTAAAAGACTTTGACATTCAGTATATTTCGTTGTTGTAGTGCAAAAAAATGCTACACTTTTACTCTTTTAAAATGATATAAGACCAGTTACATTGGATCGTGAATAACCCTATTGTAATTTGTTTATCCTGATTTCCTAATTCCATCATTCTTATATGTATACAACTATACAATGATTTCCAAAAAAATACATAACGGTAGTTTTACGTTCTATTATCACTTCCGTTACAAACAAAAAAAACGCAAGCAATTAGTCCGAAAAAAAATCATCACACGTTGTAACGAAGCGTTAAACTTCGAACGCAATTTTAACCACCAACAGTACTTAACCGACCGATGCGGAGTGTACAACAACAACGTAAAGTGTACCTCATCCCCCCACCCGGAATATTCCAATACCAACAGCCGTCAACCATCTACGTGACATTATTGTAAAAAATATATTTTAATAAATTAAACTTAAGTCGCGTATAATTCACACTTGCTGACACCCGAAAATGTTATGAATAGATGTAAGATTTCCATAGGAAAAGGAAGTTGATCATACCTGATGTTCATGTGTAATTTTCATTATAAGAGAAAAAATCTGTATAAGTTTCCAACTTGCTTGGTGGAATATAGTAATTCTGTCCGGTGAATTATTTGGTACCAAAAGTAGTTCCCTTTTTCCACCTTCCCTCTTGGTTTTTAGGAAGATTTTGGCAAATCCCTGCTTCTAGATACCTGTTTAAGTTAAGTGGTTATGTATTTTTAGACCGAATAAGACAATGTCGTATGCTTAGACCGTATCACTAAGCCGTATTTACCTAAATGTGCGACCGTTTCCAATATAATAAAAGATTATATTATTGAATTCAAAGTTTGCTCTCTATTTTTGATTGGAATTATATCTATTTCACGGCTTGCCAGGTCGTTCAATTCCTTTGTTTTTCTGGTGGTGTCGGTTTTCATAATTTTGAGTTTAGTGGATTGGCATTGGGTCTAGGAAGAGCGCTGTGGCAAATCTTGGATTCAAGGGTTTGAAAACAATTAGCACTGTACATCGGCTTTGGCATTTGTTGATGATCCGAAATACCGATAGGTGGCGTAGACGATTCACTTGTCATTTCGCAATGTGACAGTTGTTCTGTTCATTTCGCCATTTCAAATAAATTGCATTTAATAAAATCTTATAAAATTTTGCATTTAAATCATTTTTGATTGGTTGTTTCAAATTTATAAAATTGTGATTTCTATGAATTTTGTTAAGTATGTCGATGAAAACATTCTGAAAAGTGAGGTTAACCAACTTATCTTGACACCACGAAATTTTTGATGTTCCCAAATTACTGCCACGCAATTAAAAAGTAAAAGTAGTTTAAGTTATAATTTTGCACTCTCAATGCATTGAAACTCAGTAACGAAACGCGTTCGATTGAGAAGAATCTCAAATGAAATATATCATTCATGCAACGATTTGATGCAAACACTCAACATGTTCTCCTCCGCGAATTCCGCTTATTTCGAAAAATTTACTATTCGTATTTAAGTGTCCTCAATTTCACCCCGTGTTGCTCTTTCGCTATTACGTAGCATAGTGAGTGAAGTTATTTTCAGTCTTACCAATAGAGATTTTGGATTAAGAATTTGGATTGACCGAATTAAAATTAAGCTCAAAATTAATATTTTTATTCCATAAACGATTTTTGCCGAAAAACAAATAAATAATAATTTTAAGTCATCATGGTATCATGCACTTTTGTTAAAATAAATTTCTCAAACTCTCGGAAAACACTGAGTTATGTTATTGTGAAAAAAAAAATATCTTCAAATCAGTATTTCGCATTTCAAGGGGTTGTCATTTCTGCATCACTGTGCGCCGGAACCTTTTTCGGTTCCGCAGAATCATAATGTTATTAAAAAAAAAGGGGGAAGGAAATAAACAAAAAAGTATAGACATCATGATAATCATGAATTCCTGGCAAACAGAGACAACTTTGTCTCATGGGTTATTGTGATGCAAGACATGATCAATTGTTTAAATTGTTTTCGTATCTAATTGTATGTCACTCTTGGAATATTCTCAAGAGCTTCCACTCAAAAATAACGACCATAAGTACCAACCACATACACACATGTCAGGCTTCATAATTATTGTTGTTGTGCTTCTTAAGCTTCAGACAAATAAAAAAACACAAAATATCAAGAAAATTAAATATAAAGCTATAAAAGTTACTAATAGTTATCTAAGTTATTTTGCCTTGATTTTAACGACCTGACATACGAACACTTATAACCACTTCACCACAAAAATGCCTTATGGTATTAATTTGTTCCATTCCATATATGTAGTGTTTAGGTACCATGTTACACTTGACAGTGTTCATTAATTTCTACATCTACCTCTCGAGGACACTCAATTCCAACAAAATGCCTCCAGATAAAAAGTGAAATCCAGTAATAAAATTGACAGAAGAAAATTAGTTACAAACAAAAAACTGTTGTGACACATTTTGTGTGCGTGTGTGTTGTGTGGAACTGTTTCCCTTTCAGTTTTCAATGTCAAACTTAGATCCCATAGGCGCCATATTTAATTTCCTATATAGAAATACATATTAAGCTCTTGTTTATGACTGTTATAATTATTTCTTGCTAAAAAATGATGTGTGTCATTATTTTAAATTTGTATTCGATGCCAAAGTGGGTTCCGGTAGCGGTCGGTGACAAAAATGACGCAATGTGAATGTCATTGACAGCCCAATGGAACCGCAATAAAAAACAAAAAAATCTCGTGGGAGAACCCAAAATCAAAACAAAGTATAATTCGGTGATTAAAATAATGAAGTAAGAAAACAAAGCAGCACAATAAAAACTCTTTATAAACAAAATAGTGAGTGTCACAAAAAAAATCAAGTTACTTATAGTATTTGTAGTTATACGAGTATAATAAGCTTATATTTAAGGAAGTTACAAACAAAAATACTTCTAATGAGTCTGCTTAAAGCATAGCCTCGACTTTGTTTAATGTCCAACAGAAAAATTAAATTAAGATACAGGTACTCTCATATGACAGCTTGAGTATAGAAATAAAAATGGGTGTGGAAACTGACAATCAAATTATATCTAGCAATTTGTTTCCACAGTTGACACACATTTAAAGTGTGACAAGATTTCGCGATGGGTGCGGGGAAAAATTCAGGCGGGGATTGAAATTGCACTTAAACGGTTTGTTTGTTGCATCTTTTTCGGATGACCAAGTGCTTGTTGTGCAGGTGCTGAAACGATACCATGGTGGATTTTTTCTATTTAATAAAATGTTTGATAAGACTTGATTGTATTTGACATTGATTGCGCATTTAAATCGAGTTGCTGGAAATCATTTTTTTATTTGTTTTGTGTAAGTTAGTGACAGTTTCATGGAATGACAGTTTAAAATATTACATAACGCAAGGTATTCACATAAAGCGCAAGCTGAATACAAAAAAGGCAACAGAAAGATTTTGGTTTATGTACATTAAATTGAACAAAATGATAACTCTTTGACAGATTTTTTTTAATGGTCTGATAAGTACTTAGCCTCACCGCCCGATGGTGCCAGTATCGCAAAAGAGATTTATTGTCGTCTAGTGGATTTTCTTACGACGGCTACTGTCAAAATTTCAGTCGAATGACACTCTTAGTCCCCTTTCACACAGGGAAACCAGTTGCTGGAGATTTTTTTGACGTTTTCCTCTAATTGCCTTGTACCTTTCACACGAAGAAACTGGCACCAATAAACTGAGGAGGAAACTGGGAAGATTTTGTTAGCCTAATTGGAACGCAAAGCAAAACGTCAAAAAAATTTCTTCAAATCGTTGACCGGGGAGATTTTTCTCATTCCCTTTACATCTTGCCCTTCTCGCCGCCAAACTCCCAGTTGCCGGCCTGGTGTGAAAGGGGACTTAGTTTTGTTTTGACCAGCTTGTCCGCGAAATTTAAAAAAGTGGGAAAAAAACAATATCGGTTGGAAGGGAAATCAAGCAGCGAAATCAAAGAGCACTTGGATGCTGTGTACGGTGACTCTTCTCCTTCGATGGGGACCGTCAAAAATTGTTATAAAGAGTTTCAACGTGGTGGCACATCTTTTTTTGATCCAATCCAAGTGGATTCAAGAATCCACGGGCCCGTATTGGCAGACGGCCGATTGAAGATGCACGAGATAGTTAAAACAGTAGGCATCTCAAAATATGACGTGGATGATATGCTCTATGAAATTTTGGGCATGACTACCGGCACGATGGGTGCCGCATTTGCTCACTCCGGACAAAAAACGCAACCGTGAGAACACTTCAGAGCAGATTTTGAAGCTGTTTAAGCGCAATCCGAAGGAGTTTCTGCATCGTTTCTTCTTTCTTCTTTCGTTACCATCACAACGCACCGGCTCACACCTTCGACGTCGCCACGGCCAAATTGGTCGAATTGCACTACGAACTTCTGCCCCATCCACCGTATTCTACGGATTTGGCCCCAAAATTGTTTCCAAACTTGAAAAAATCACTCGAGGGGCAGAAATCTGAATCCAATGAGGAGGTCATCGCCCGCCATGGAGGCCTAATTTAAATCTTTAGACCTCGAGAAAACCTTTTTTTTCGGATGGGTTAAAGAAGTTGTAGCATCACTGGATCAAGTGTATCGAAACACTGGTACATAATAATAGAGTTTACTTATTTTAAACCAAAGTAATAACATCGTGTACTAAAAATTGTATGCGTACAGTCCAAATATTCGTATTTCAGCATATAGTTTTGGGATGTCGAATTACAAGATTTCGTTGAAATCTCAATAACCATTATTAAACGCCGCGAAACATTGTACCGATACAACTGAGTGTCGATAGGTTTTATGGTCATGTGAAAAGGAGATATATCGACACACTATTTCGAGAAATATAGTTCCGGTAGTATATGTCGACATGAGATGCGGAATGGTTTACCGATGCTGTTTGACGTGTTTTTTGTAGTTCGCCTACTTGTTTTTAACTGAACCAGTGAATGCATGAATGTGATGTCTGAAAACGATAAAATATATCTGACTTCATTCTTAGGTAACTAATTATTTTGTTAGAAAACATTAAAGATAAAAAATTGTCGACGAAATGGGCAAGAAAACGGTTCGCCATAAAAATCTTGTCAAAACAGTATGCAATGACATACAAATATTTAAATCAGCGTCCATTTTCAAGTCAATTTTTTTTATTTTATTTTTCAAAGCCCCACACCTGCACACTGGGTGTCTAAATGCCATACAGAATCGAATTGCTTTGTCGGTAAGGTGTTTCTATACTGGCGTGTAGTAGGGTTAAATGAAATCACATTACCGATGCGGGCCATTCGTTTCATAGTGAACGAGTCCATATCAAAATTCACCATACTAAGGTATAAAGTATTTTCTTTGCTAATTACGATCTTTAACTCTAACGCTAAGGAGGTGAAATGAGAGAGTATATGAATTTTGTTTGACATTTGATCTTGAAGAAATGCAAATATAAATGAGCGAATCGGATTGATGAATTAGAAAAACAAAGAACGTTATTCATTGCATTTTTAAGGGACGAAATTGTGTTTTTGGCAATTGTGCAATTTGACATTTCGTACACATGGCTTTTTTGTTCATTGAGAATGACATTTTATAATTGATAATAATCTGGTTATGAGTGTAGTCCCAAGTGAAAAATGTATTTATTAAAGTGTGGATGGTTAGTGGCACACGAATAGAGTTTGAGAGTTTGAGGAACTCAAACGCTTGAAGATAAGCTTATTTTGGAATGTGGAATGTAAAAGTGAAAACTTGAACTTGATATTAAGGGTATTCTTGCAACGAGATAATTTTCCGCTTTGCAGAAAGATATATATTTCCGCTGGACGTTTACATGAACGCCCCCTTAAAAATGCTTCCGGGAGTGTAAAAAACAATCAGCTGTTCATTGAACTAACTTTATGAGGTTTATTTCAACTCTTTCTACATCAAATTCGTGACATTTCATTTCTGCTGAGATAAGATTTTCTGGATTCTGCCGTTGCATGAATACCCCTATTATAATTTTAAAATATAAACTGTGGATTGTAAAGTTTTTCATTGTAATTCTTTATTTCTCTGTGTAAGTTTCATTTTCTATACACCTTATGATGGGTTTACACATGAGAATTTGCGGTTATATGAATGGTATCTACTTAGATATGTATGTTAGGTTGCCCTTTATGGAATTTTGCTTCCAAAACTTTCGCAAATAAGACAGGAACAGTTCCAACATATTGCCAGAGACTAATTGATTGATCAATAATTAACGATTCCGATAAAATCGTTTTAACCAATTACATTCATGGGTATCAGTGCTTTGTCTGGAATATCGGTGCACAATTTGCAGCTCAAAGTCAGCTCATAGATATTCGTTTTATGCAACCTGAATCGCTGTTTAAAAGCTGCAGAACAACGTGAATGAAGCAACGATAATCATAAGAAAGCTCAAAGATTAGGATGTTCTGATACCAAGAATGCCATAGTGAATTAAACCAGCTTGTGTTAATTTAGGCGTGTCCAGATTAGGGTTTACCCCGCGCTATGCTATGAACAAATTAAAAACACCAATAGATTGTCAAGAGAATACATAACGATTTATTTAATTTCAATAAATTCTTGATAGTATTGAAATTGTTGTGGATCAATTCAAAACATCGATTCCATGAATCCCTTCTCGACTAATAATTGAACCGGCCAACGCCTGGCACGAAGAGCTAGTTATGTAAGAAATTAACAAAAATATAACCAAGTGTTTATGTACTTTAATATTCTGTTTAAATTTGTGTAAACAAACTGAAGCTATAGAAAACAATATTAGAAAAACTTGACGCCGACAGAAATGTTTAAAATCTCGGAATTATGAAAGCAGAATTTTAAATTTGGCGAATTGACAATCAAGTGCCGGTATGTAAGTGTTTGGCAAAAATAAATTTTAAGCATTCGAGACCAATTTTGTTCCTGCTAAGAAACGTTTTCAAATTGTTTGATTTGAATTTTTTTACATCAATTCCCTTGCATTTATATTTAAATGTATATTTCAATAACTGATAATAATGTTAACCTCCAATGACTAAGAATAGTATAGCTATTCTATCCTGACTGATATGTACATAATAGGTACACAATTTTTTCTATAATACTTGATAATGAATAGAAAACATTTTACTGATCAATACAATAGTTGCATTCATTCAACACATTTTAACAAATATTTGCATCTTTAGTTAAAAAAAAATCATGGCCAACTATGAAGCGTTTAAAACTTTTATAAATACTAATGGCGACTATACTTCTATACTTTTTGACAATGGACTAAAATATACAATCAATTGTATTGTCTAGATTCTAGGCAATTCACCTCACACAACCCGTCAAATCAATCAATGACGCTATAATGGATACATTTGCACAATTGTTTTTGCAAAAAGAATACTTTCAGTACGCAGAGCTATCAAGCTTAACAATTGTCTTTAAAAGACATAAAACAAAAACAAAAAACAGAAGAAAAAAGTTGTAATTAGCAATTATAAATGCTAACCATAAACCAAAAGTTAATTAGATAATTTAAGCTTTGGCATGCTCAAACTAGATTTAAAAAGTTAAATTTATTGACTTTTGCTTTTGTTTTTGCGGATAACTGTGGCGTATGAGTAATATTTGTTTGTACGTTTCAAAAGCAAAACTAAATTGTTTATTTATTAACGATAGCTCATTACATTGTTTTTTCTTTCTTTGTTCAATGTAAAGACATTTGTGACATATATCTGCTAACTTTTTCATGGTTTCATAATTATAATGTCTCGAATAATTATGGCAATTAATGTGTATTGAACGTTTGACACAAAAAAAAGTAATTATTGAATATTCTAACATTTTTAAAGTATCATATATATAATGCAGTTTTAAAGACAAACCAAAAGCTAGGGAATACAAAAACTTGACTCCATTCCAAGCAATCCTGTTTACAACATACCTGAAATTAAAAGAACAAAATATTAAATTAATAAGTGCATTTTTAAAGGAACTTTAAGACTAAGCAAATTTCGTAATATAATAAAACTTGTTACAAATTATTTGAGAAGGGTTTATCCAAATAACAAAAACCTTAGGTTTGGTAAGAATTATAGAAAGCATAGTAAAAGCTTTCCAACAAAACTGTGTGGCACAAATTGTGGTGGAAGGCTCTATTTGCATGCCAATTAGGGCGTTTCAAATTTTCCTAAAGAAGTATAAAAAAAGGGCTAGAAAGACGTACGTAAATAGAAGCAAGGAAGAATGCAAAATCGTTTTAAAAATTAGTTCCTAATAAATTAAAAGATAAAAAAGCAACACAACTTATTAAATTAATAAAATGCATGACCGTATCAAAGGTAGTTTCTCTTATATTCGACACATCGTATGCACAAGATTGTTAGTAGATAAATATATCAATTATTAACAAATATAGTTTTAAAGTTATTTTTTAATTAATTTTTTATAAACAAAAATTCTTTAAATTTGTTTCTAAAAAATATATTGCAATGGCAATTTTAATTATTTAATAATATAAATTTAAAACATAATTTGAGAAAAAAATCGTCCACCCGTTTTCGAAATATTGAATTTTCTAAAAAATATTTTTTTTTTCAAAAACTAAAAAAAAAATTTCTTCGAAAATTTTAGTAAGAAGTATTATTAGAATTTGAAGGTTCTCCTATACAAATATTTTTATCCAAATCCATCGAACTGTTTATGATAAAGTCGAAAATAAAAAAAATGGTTGCATGGCAGGTACCGTTAATAACAAAATATGTAAAAAAATGTTATTCCAAAATGTAGAATATAGGTACCTATTGTAGTGTACAGATTTTTAATTGCGATTATATAACTATATAAAGGGTCCGCCAAATAACTTTTTTTTTGAAAATGCTATAAAAAAAAAACTACTGAATATTTTCTCAAATTTCTTTTTTTATTTGAAAGTACAATACTTCCGGTTAATAATGGAAAATAATTTCATTCAAATGGCTGCCTCGGCTGGCCATGCAGTAGCCTACACGATCGGTTCAATTTTTAAGCATATTATCGATTGTGTGCAGCTGTATTTCACCAATGACTTCACGAATATTGTCCTTTAAAGCGTCAATTGTCTCTGGCTTGTCGGCGTAACACTTATCTTTAACGGCACCCCACAAATAATAGTCCAACAACGGTGTGAAATCGCAGCTCCGAGGTGGCCAAACGACATCAGCTCTGCGGCTGATAATGCGATCTTCAAAAACAGGGAGCAAAACATCGAGTGTAGCTTCGGCTGTGTGGCACGTAGCGCCGTCCTGTTGAAACCAAATATTGCCAATATCCTCCTCTTCAATTTTTGTGATCAAAAATTCGTTCAACATGGCCCGATAACGACCGCCATTGACTGTAACGGCCACTCCTTGCTCATTTTCGAAGAAAAATGCCCCAATTATGCCTCTGGACCAAAATCCGCACCAAATAGTGACTCGTTTTGGGTGTATCAGCTTTTCAATGTATGCGTGCGGGTTTTCTGTGCCCTAAATGCGACAATTTTGCTGGTTTACATACTCGCCAATATCAAAATGAACTTCATCTGAAAAGATGATTTTTTTGGCAAAATCGTCATCTTCTCTAAGTCGATCGCAGGCCCACTTAGCGAAGCGAAAACGCATTGGATGGTCAGTTGGCTTCAACTCCTGAACCAATTGGACTTCGTATGGCGTCATACCAATGTCTTTATGCAAAATTCGTCTCAATGATGTTTTCGAAATGTGCAATTGTTGAGAACCACGGTTAATTGATGTTGATGGCACTTCACGCACACTTTCTGCCACAGCAGCAATATTCTCGGGTGAACGAACGGTTTTTGGCTTTTCACGCTTTGGTTTATCGATGAGGATGTCAGTTTCTTTCACTTTTTTCACAAGATAACGAATATACAGAGCTGTCGGTGCTTCTCTTCTTCCAAAATCCGTACGCAATTTTCGCACACATTCTGCAACATTACCATGATTTTCAAAGTAATGTCGCAATATTTCCCAGCGTTGTTCAAGCGTATACACAACCATATTCGTTCAGCGGAAGGATAAAACTAATTATCAGTCAAGACATGAGCTAAGTGTTACCATTCACGAAATAAGCACTGTATGTATAACGAGTTACAGCCTAAGCGTTTAAGCGATTACCTTCAAATTAAGTATGTCTGATTCTTTTGGCAATCCTTAGAGGGGAAATTGAAATTTTATTTTTAGGCCTAAAAATAACGGTACCTGCCATATAAGCGTTTAGGAAAATCTTATTTTTCTTGAAAACCGCTCCAACGATTTTGATGAATATTTTTGAGCATTTTTTGTTGGCAATAGCCATTATTTAATCTGAACCAAGTTTACGGGAAAAGCCTGTTAACGGTACTTTTCATATAACGGTTTTTTTAATATTTGGCTTTCTCGGTAGTGGTACATTGGATTTCTGTTAAATTTATATCTGAGAAGATCTAAGTAGCTAAATTAATTTTGCATATCAAAATTTTGAATAACTTTTTTTTTAAATTAAAACTAATTATTGAAATTTTTTATTGAAAAATCAATATTTTTAAAACAAATGAATAAAAATTAATAATCTCCAAAAAATTGCATACAAAATTTCAAAAAAAATTTGTTTTCAAAAAACCAAAAATAAAAAACAGGATTCCATCAAAACCCGCTCTACAATTTTCGAGATATTTTTTTATAAAATTTTCATTGATCCGTGGCTAATGGCGTTCTTCGTTCTTTTCGACAAACCGATTAAAGTGATGGTTATGGCAGTTTAAAAAACGATTTTTTCCCACCTATTCAGCATTCACTTTCATTATACATATGTATGTAGATATTTACATACCTAGGTTCACTATATGTATGTAGGACATATTACCATCCTAATTTACATAATTAAAATCCATTAAAATATACATTTGTACGTAGGTTCCTATGTAACTAGTCCTTGAATCATGCATTCGACAATTCATTATACTAAGAATCAAGGTAATATTACCTTCATGGGCTTTAAATCTGCATAGGATAACTATATAGGCTAGCTACCTACGAACAGCATCAGTGAGTAACACTAAAGTTGTTAGCTGCAAGAGCAAGCTTGTACGATCCAGTCGTGCATTTTATTATATAAGATGTCGTTGGAATTATAAATAATACTGCATACCAAAATGTTCGAAACAATTATTTTCGATTTTACATGTAGAAAAAAATTGTATTACCGATAGTTTTGGGGCTACAAAAAAAAATATTCAAGAATCTATTTGTGGCAATAAGCTAAAAGCTTAAATACCAAGTTTGAAGAAAATCACTTCAGCCGCTTAAGTTGTAGATCATTGTAAAGGGTTATACATTTTGCGGTTTCAAAAGTAAACGTAAATAAAACACATAAAATATTTTGTTCATGATATTTCCTTTTTATTATAAAGTTTGAACGTTGGCATTATTTGTGAAACACTATATCATTTAAATGACCACCACGCGAATTGTTGCAAGCATCGAATCTTTTGAGGTAATTTTCGACCACTTTTTGACACATATTGGGCGGTATCTCAGCCATAACTTGACGAATGTTGGTTTTCAAGTGCTCAAGAATAAAAGGTTTATCTGCATAAACACGGTGTTTCGCTTAGCTCCACAAAAAAAAGTCCAGCGGTGTCAAATCGCATGATCTTGGTGGCCAATTGATATCGCACCGACGAGAAATTACGCGGCCAGAATGCCTCTTGCAATAAACCCATATTCGCTCGAGTTGTGTGGCATGTGGCACCGTCTTATTGAAACAACATATTCTCCAAGTCGTATTCGTCAATAGCAGGCAAAAAAAGGCGTATATCATATGTCAATAACGCTCCGAATTGACAGTGGCAGTCGTTCCATCGTCGTTCGAAGAAGTAAGAACAAATCACACCGCCGGACCAAAGAGCGCCCCAAACAGTGTCTTTTTGTGGATGTAATGGCCTCTCTGCAATTACTTGAGGATTCTCAGAACCCCAAATAAGACAATTTTGTTTATTAACATACCCACCGAGTGAGAAATGTGCTTCGTCGCTGAAGAAAATTTTGTTCGAAAAATCGACGTCCAACGCCTGTTCTTCAAGCACCCATTCGACGTATCTTCGACTTTGTGAATGGTCAGGTGGCTTCAGTTGTTGTGTGAGCTGGACTTTATATGGATGTAGGTGTAGATCCAAATGCAAACTACGCCATAATGTGCCGTAAGACAATCCTAATTCCTGAGAACGACGAGGAATCGACACATTCGGGTCTTCGGCAACACTTTCACTTACAGCAGCGATATTTTCAGTGGTACGAGCGAAACGATGATGCACAGGCCTTACAATATCTGTAACCAATGCAGTCTCTTCAAATTTCTTCACAATTTTGCCAATTGCTTGTGTAGTTGGACGATTATGTAAACCATAATCTCCTCTTAAAGCACGATATGTGGCTGTGGCAGAATCACCATTTTTGTAGTAGGTTTTAACAATTTTTATGCGTTGTGCGATAGTTAAGCGATCCATTTTCGTAAATATCAGACTTCCAACTGAAAAAAAAATCAACAGATGGCGAATTCCAGCCTTATATTTTTGAAACCGCAAACTGGATAACCCTTTACAAATAGACAGGCAGAAAGAATTGCGGGACCCACTGTTTTGGTAAAGTTAAGTTTGATTAAAATCTCGAGTTCGATGTATGTTATGCGTATTTAAAAAAAAGCTGGCCACGGCGTATGATTTGGGACTAAAAATCCAAGAAGAGATACAATATTCAAGACTAAGTCGTGTTCGAAACCAGTACCTCAACTCAGCTCCTATTACTTTAGTCGGACGAAACTTGTTTCAACTCGATACATGCTTACAAAAGCGCTGAACTATAATTCACAGCTCGATTTAGACGTGCATATAAATTTCATTATTAGAACGTGTTCACCCGTTAAGAACTAATCATATATAAAAGCGAGAGAAACGAACTAGTAAATATTCCTTCTTCTGACATTTCGTTCACATGTCTTTTGCTATTTGTCGCGTATAACGTTTTATAATTGATAATCTCGAATTTTGAGATTATCCGTGAACAATTTATTCGTTAAATTGTGTCTGTGGATTGTATGTGGAACGCGAATATAGTTTGACAGTTCGTAAAACTCAGAAGGCAATTGGCGTAGATAATTAAGCATTAATTTATATTAAATGGCTGCTATTTTGTTTAGAATTTGTGAATAATTAGGTTTAGAAATTATTTTAAATAACATTTATTCGTTCAAGTGAACATAACTTTAGAAATTATTTGAAAAAACAAACATCCAAGCAATTACCTAATATGAATAACTCTGTCGGAAGATGTTATAACTTTTACAAATGGAGACAGCTGTCATTATTGATTTGATGTTTTTGAAGTAAACATTTAAGATGCAGAATAAACTCATACAAGATCGCTAGTTAAATTGGCAAAATGTTTTTTTAACGTAAATTTCGGAACAGATTTCCTGACTAATTGGTCTTAGGCTTTAGAAATACTTTGTAGTGATTTTTCCCGTGAAATTATCACTGGGCCTTATTTTTTCCAAGGACGCGAAAACACTTGTACTGTGACAGATGTGCTATACAGAAACATGATCAACGAATTTCCACTTCCGAAAATTGATAAGTTGGAACAGGAGGACATGTAATTTCAACAGTACAATGCAACCGTAGCTCATGTTGCAAAGACAACATTGCCAAATTTGACCATTCTAGGCTTCATAATTTGGGATTTTTGAATTCACAGACCTAAAAGATTTGTTTGGAGGTCCAAGGGAATATCGGACAAGAGTGAGAGAACTTATCGCCCCGAATTCTCACCTGTAAAAAGAACCCAACTATTTCTCTAAAATGGCGGCATGGTGCCCTTTTGAGCGATAAACATTGTTTAAGAAATATGAAATTAAATTGTTTCATTTTAATGATTCATCAAACAATTTTGGGTGAGTAAAACGAACTGGGCCAATCAACAAAAAAACAGCAAAATAAAAATTGTTGAATTGTATTTAAATTGTAATAAATTCAGTAACCTAAACGAGTAAAAATGGCTTCAACGCATCTAAATATTTCATTCAAATATGTATAACTCTTCTAATTTATTATTAATAAAACGAAATGTGTGAACTACTAGTCTTTTTCCATTTTTTTTTTGATTTATTGCTTTAATCGATAACGGGGAATACTAAGATAATCCTAATGCCATGTGCCGAGCCGGTTCGTGTTTCATAATACACAACACGAAATAAACTCTTGTTTATATAAAAAGAAAATTTATTCATTTAACAACCAGTACGTGATTAATCAAAATCTTGGCTTAGGTTGATTCAAAAAAAAGTTGAGTATGAATTTCGCAACTTATCAACAAAAAATACACAAATTTCTAAATAATTAAAAAAAAACATACAAAATAAGGTATTGTAGTTACAAACAAGCAAAGGTAAGGGAAAAGCCGGAGCAGGTTGTATAATAACGTTCCCAATTTTTATTTCGAAATCGAAAAAAATAAATTTTCAGTGACCATGTCACTTTTTTTAAATTAAAAAAAAGTTGTATTTATGAATTAATTAAACAAAATCAGATCAAATCAAATATTATTTTTTCATTATAGAAGCACTAATTTGTGTTTAATAAATGAACTATTTGAATAAAAATTATTATTTGACAGGGTCACTGAGAATCAATTTTTCGCATCATCTGACACCCGATTTTTGTAAGCATTCGCAAGATAATATCTTTATTTGTTTTTCTTTGATTCATCATTTACCTACTCATTTTAACAAGATCTTTTATATTGAATCATTTTAGATTCTTTTCGAAGTTTATAAAAATTCGTTGACTTGTTAAATATCTTACGGTTATTATTAATGTTGTGAAGTGAGTTAAATATTTTTTACTATATTTTCTATGGGTACGACTCTGCTACTCCATTCTCCCCTACATTCTAATAACCCATTGTGATATAGTATTTAAAGTTTTAGAGACATCTGTGCGGCTTATTTCCTTCCATACGAATTAGTAGGTAGGAAACTGTAAGACGATTTATGCTTCTATTTACGGTTCTTTTACTCATTTAACCTCTGCTTCCTACGCACACACTACCGTCTATCAAAATGGCTACAAACCTATAAAAAACAAAACAAAAATTGTGATTTGAATAATAAAAAAAAGTTTTAAAGAGTATGCGTGTATGTCGCAAGGCATAGCATACATAATAATCTATGGGCGGTAAGGTAAGCTTTGTTGCTTCTAGATTTAGCTCAAGAAGCTTAAGTATAGCCAACCTTTATACAAAACCTGTCCGAATGTGGGATTAGTGAGAAATAGTGTGTTGGCTGAGAATGAAAAAAATCCGTCAGAGCCCACCTACTGTCACTAGAGACTACCACTTCTCTCTATGTGCAAAGCAGTAATGCTCAACTGGTTAGCGTTCAAACTATTATGTATGGAACTATAAATAAAAATTATAATTTTGTTTTTATTTAAGGCATGTCGTTTAGAGATTAAAAATCATCTACCTAAGTCGGAGGACTTAATCTAATTTTTTGTGTGTACAGTTTTGAAATCGAAAGCTCATGCATAAGCACATTTTGAAATATTATATAGACACCATTTGTCTGAAGATAACCAAATACTTAATGACTAGGCAGTATCTATGCTCTAGTTAAAAAAAATAAAGGTAGAAGATCAGAATCACAAAATGTAATGTTGCTGAGCTGTCAGAAATTATGATTCTCTATGATTTTCGTTTCTCTTTACCCTGGGCTGACCGTGGCGCGATAGTTGTGTATTCGCCTGTCAACCTCATGGTTACAGGTTCGATCCCTGTCGTAGTTTTTTCCATTAAAACCAATTCTAAAATAAAATGTTATACAATGAGTTGCTGGTTTACTCATTACATGCTGCTAAGGCATAGCACTAACAACATCTGATTGAGTAAAACTAGTACACTGAAAAAATATGACAGCGAATAAAAAATAATGGTAATTATAAATGACATATATAAATAAGATTCGGAAATTTATCCGCATTAGTTCAGCCGCCATACCTGGAGATAAAATCTGAGACAACAACCACCTCCAGTCCCAGAACATCGCACCACAAATCTTTCATATCCTTCTTTCTCTTCTTAACTCACGCCCGCGCTTTGTTGTAACATATGAAGGGTAATATAATCCCTTGAGCGCGTGTAGATTATATAAAAAAAAACCCTAAAAAAAATATACATATATGGGTTTTCGACTCCAAAATTTTGTTTTATATTATAACTTCGAAAAAAAAAATTATTTTTCTAATTGCTTTGTTTAAAACATGTCTAACCTAGCCTATAAGCACGAACATGGATATTCTATTTCAAAACAAACAAATCCAAAATGGCGGCTATTGAATTCAAAAGTAGAACTACATTTTTGTTTCTGTAATTTAATGTCTTGTTTGTGAATTCACCATACAAAATGAATGAATAATGTAACATATTCTATTACACACCTTATAATTTAACACACACATACTTTCTCATCAAAAATAAATATCTTCTCTTCTTAATATTTTCCTTGTCAGAAATGGATCATGTTTCTTTGAAATCAAATCATTTTTTGCAATTATGCGTGTTCTTTTTTTAAATGGCTAAGTGGCAGCACTGTTGGTATTAGTACAGAGTGCGCTTGATTTTGAAAAATTTGAAAAACAATATTAATAATTTATCAGCATTTAAATTTTTGCGTATTCTGCTGAGGTTATAAAATATTTGAAGTTTTTACTGACGCACTTTGAGCAGGAATTCACCACGCAGTGAGTGACAGAGCAACAACATTTTGAACGACAACAAAATTCAACATTAAGATCAAACTATGCCACATTATTCATTTACACAAAGTGATTCGGTTATGGGGCTTGCCGAGTTGACCACCGAAAACTTTCCTATAATCTTCATCAAGGGTTAAATTTGACACTAGATCATCCTGGATTATTTTTTGGAAACAAAAATTCAACAAACCAACCGAAAATTTCATCGTATCACTAAATGACCTTACATTATGTAAGTGCTCATCGAACGTAGACAAGAAACCGACTCTATCCGTACAGATTACTCTAAGGCTTTTTGTCAGATTTCGCACGATATCACATTTAAATTAAAAAGACATGACTTCTACCAAAAATCATTCATTTGGTTTTTTTATTTTTAGACGTGACTCAGGCATGCCAACCGTGAGAAAGTATGACAGAAAAGTAGAGTTTATGCAGCCTCATAGGGTCAAAATGGGATTCGGCCTTCGGAAATTAGTGGTTTGCTTCAGCAGCCATCCCACCGCGCCAAGCGCTTAAAATACACTTTAAAAGGCGAACAACTGTTATAAAACTGGTATAACTGTTATAAATTGGCATTTCTCTATTCTCGTCCTTTTTTCTAACTTAAAAATTGATTTCCCATATCAAACTCACAAGCTCTTTTTCAAACACTGTTAACACTGGAGTACCCGCGCCCAATTTTTTTACACCGATGCCCGCATGGCCTACTATGGTAGACCATTTATAAATGCCGTTATCTTTTTAGTTTATAAACATTTAAATGCAACAAACATTTAAATATTATATTTATTTATTGTCTTAACCATTTAATAGTTTGAATTTATAAATATTAGTTAGCAAATTCAAATTTAGTAAAAATTACTTTTTCAGTACCAACAAAAGACCAAAATGGTTGTTCAAAAATAAATTCTTCATATTTTTTAAGATAATTTATATATATATAAAAAAATTAATTTTTATAGCATTGAAGACACACTACAGCATGGTGATCGGAACAAATTAATTTTTTTGTTGATCTTTTATGGGCCCTGGTGCAATAATTTAATTTTACACAAACGGTCGCGCGGACTACTATGGTAGACAATTGACTTTGACACTTAACTATAAAAATATGGGTTCGCGAACAAATCGAAAGAGACTCTGACCTATTAAAAAATTTAGTTGAGAAGGCTTATTTAAAATGAAACAGCTCTTACATGAAAAACCGTTAAGTTATGAACAAAATTGTTAGTCTGGTCTACTATAGTAGGCCGCGCGTGTACTCCAGTGTTAATGGGAGTTCCTCAGAACAGTCATTTAGGACCAGTTCTTTATATCTTAACTTTAAAAAATGCATCCCTCTGTTTACAGTATATGTAGCGAAAATCTTATTTTTGCGCATGATATACGAATTTCTGACAATGATCTAAAAGTATAATACAAATTGTTTGAATCTTAAAGCGTGCAACAGATTAAACCAGGACCAGTAACAGCGGACGCCATTATATTAGTAACAATGTATTTCAATTATTGTTCAGCATAGACTACACCACTTTTAGGTACGAAAATAGCTTCGTTGGGCCAAAGTCCAAAAATTGTTGCTGCTGCAAATTTAAAAACAAATGAAGGGAAGGAGTGCCTGTGATTGTTTCGATACGAAATGTCAAGAAGAATGGATAAAACGGCGCTTGTGCAAATGATTTTGATAACATTTTGTTAGTCAGGTACAAGTTTGCCATTGAAGATGCTGGTGCTGGATTAATCTGGTTCACACATATAAAACTTTTAAATGCCAGTCAATATTCTTTGCTAAAAAATCGATTTCCTTGTTTGTTCTAATATAAATTATGATAAAGTGTTTAGGTCGATTTTAACTTTTCAAATACCTTGGAGTTAATTCTACCTCAAATATCAAGTTAGACGCCTCTTAAGCCTCTTACCCGAATGTGCAAGTTTTCAAAAGTCATAAGAAAATTCAAAAATATGTTAAAAACCAGTTGGCCACGCTTTTAATTATTTGTAGTATTTTGAAATTCCTATTGTTATTGTATATATACACTGCTGGTCATTATATTAAGTTCACCTGATTAAATAGGAAAAATGTTGATAAAAAAATAATAATTCTTTTTCATTTCTTTATTTACATATAGTCAGCAAAACTTTATTAAATAGAATCGGTGTAAGTAATTTTTAGTTATTTTTTCCAGGATTCCTGGTATGATACAGTGATTATTTATTTTCAAAATGTTGTCATCATCCGTTTACCTCACGAAAAGCCAAACCCACTTCTTGTAAATAATAATTATGTATAGAGAGTAGGAAACAAAGCCACGTTTTATTTTACTAATTAAATAAAATGATCACATCATATGCAAAAGATTTCCATTCAAAATCTAAATACAATTTTTAAAGTCGGCTTTTACATAATGTTTTATATATACAAAATTTCTTTAATTTTTTTCTAAAAAAAATAAGTACGACAATCTTAAATATTTAATAATATAAACTTAAAAAAAAAACGATTAAATCGACTTAATAAAAGAAAAAATAATTCAAAATTCTGAAATAAATACTTCAACTAATGTGAGCTCAAAAAAAAGTACGCCATTTTATTTCTTGGATAAATTCGAATTTGTGAGACAAACATTTTTAAAATCTGTGGAGCGATTTTTGAAAATAAATTTTTTTTAACTTTTTGAAAACATGTTTCAAAAAAAAATCAAAAACGCCAATTCATACGAATTCAGCAAATACATATAACTATAATTTTTGAAAAAAAAAATTAATGAGCAGTTTTCAAAATATAATTTTTTTAGAAATGCTTTTAAAAATACAAAAAAATATTAATTTAAAATATTGGTACGCAGTATAAGTTGGGCAACTTAAACATATATATGTGTGAAATTTCTAAAGAATGGGTTAAGCCATTAATGAGATAGTCGAAAGCAAAAAAAAAAACGGTCCTATGGAAAGTACTGTTTTCAGACATTTTTAAAATGTTTGTTTTCAATCATACGATCGGTCGAAAAATAGGTTTTACGTAGCGGTTATATGGCAGGTGCCGTTATTTTTTGAGCTAAAAAAAATTCAATTTCCCCTCTGTACAATACCTAAAAAACTCTACACACCAAGTTTGGAACAATTCGTTCAAAACGTTTGGGCTGTAGGTGTCTTTACATACATACAGACAGACGGACAGAATTCGTAGACCATCTTTTTTTGTCTTCACTAATATCGTAATGTCATGTTTGATTGTTATCTCAAAACTTTTTTTTTTCGACGAATGCATAACTTGCCTTATAGTACCTATAATCGCAAGTAAAAAAATTATCGCATGAAGCCATAAATCCACTACGAAATATTCTATTGGCACATCAAAAAATACTCTATCTAAAACCTAACTAGGGAAATTTACCATAGTTAAAAAAAAGAGCACCCTTTCGCAGAACGTCCACAAAAAGTTATTTCGAACAACTTTTGTTAGGAGAGCAAAGCTCTTGTTTTATTTTTTTACATTGTGAGCCTATTTAACTGACAGACAGTGTAAAACAATTTACATTTTGTATAATACATATGTCTATAAGTATTATTGTTTTGTATTCCTTATTTTTCTAGTGCAGCTTTAAAGTAGAACTTGCTTCCCTCTAACTTTATTCGACCCAGATTTTATATTACAGCGAAACCCGCTTAAGCGAAGCGACGAAAAATCAGGAAGTTTTTTTCTACTAATAAGTGAAAAATATATTTCACTTAAAGGGGTCTGGGATAACTGAAAAAATATTTCAGTAAGGCAGACTTCGTGTTACGGAACAATTGTTACTACATTTACATCGCACTTTAACAGCTGAAAAACAACCTGTGTTAAATATAAAAAACAGAACCTAGTTATTAATAAACAAATAATTTATTTTTAAACAAAACGAATTTGTAGCTATGTATGTAGGTATGTATATATGTTCAAATGAATGTATACAAAATTACATAACTATTGCACATAACATAACCCTCACACATTTTAATGTTCAAATTTGGGAATCCAATTGTAAACACAAAACTCAACCAACGCTCCTTTAAGCGTTTTTCTTTTTTACTTCAGAGCAGAGTCTGAGTTGTCAAAAAATTTGTTTGTGTTTCTTTTTAACTCAGGGCATGCAGAGCTCCAAATGTGTGTTTCTTTTTTCGTTCTGAACATGTGTAGATCGCACTCGACGTGCTCGAACATATTTAACTGAGCATGTGAGTAAATTGCTGAACGCACCAAATGCCATGTGTGCCATGAAGGAAAATGTGAAGAAAAAATAATCAGATACATAAGTTGGCGAAAGAAGTTGATAGATTGTTGATTTTCTGTATCTGGTGTATATCAGTGAACAAAAAAGGGTAGGTATTGCTTTTTATGATTAAAAATGAAAATGTATTCTGATTTGTGTGGTTCAAGTGTGTTTAAAAAACATATCAGTGTTCAGAGCTCGCTCTGTTTGGAACAAGTTCAGTGCATTATTTATGTGTTCGAACTCTGTTCAGTGCTCTGCTCTGAACGAAAAAAGAAAAACGCCTTTGAGTTCAGTTTCTTTCATTCACAGATATGTACATTTCATGTTACAAAAATAACAATGTGTGTAAGTTAATAGAAATTTGGGGGTTTTCCCTTTTATTTAAAACTTAGATTAGAAAATGATTCAGCAGCCGTTTTTTTCTCGAATTTTAATTTTTTCACTTAACCGAGTTGGTTTCTATAGAAAAATAGAAAAAGTGAAAGGATTTTTTTTCAGTCATAAGGATTTTTCACTAAAGCGAGTTTTCAGTTAAGCGTGGTAGTTTGTATGTAGGGTCCGCCAAATAACGTTTTTTTTTTGAAAATGGGGACAAAACATCGAGTGTAGCTTCGGCTGTGTGGCACGTAGCGCCGCGCCGTCCTGTTCAAACCAAATATTGCCAATATCCTCCTCTTTAATTTTTGTTCAACATGGCCCGATAAGGATCGCCATTGACTGTAACGGCCACTCCTTGCTCATTTTCGAATTATGCCTCTGGACCAAAATCCGCACCAAACCGTGACCCATTGTGGGTGTATCGGCTTTTCAATGTATGCGTGCGGGTTTTCTGTGCCCCAAATGCGATAATTTTGCTTGTTACATACCCGTCAAGATCAAAATGAGCTTCATCTGAAAAGATGATTTTTTTGGCAAAATCGGCATCTTCTCTAAGTCGATCGCAGGCCCACTTAGCGAGCGTTGTTCGAGCGTATACACAACCATATTCGTTTAGCGGTAGGATAAAACTAATTATCTGTCAAATCATACATGAGCTAAGTATTACCATTCACGAAATAAGCACTAGTTAAAAAAAAACGTTAGACGGCGGACCCGTTATATACGGGGATATGTGAATGTTTTCAGGTAATCGGGTTTTTACCTTAAGCGGGTTTCACTGTATTAAAAAAAATTAAAATCTTCAAAGAACAAACAATTCTCAAAGCAGTCACGTGCTTAAAAAAATCGTCTGATACGATTTCGAAAATAAATTTAAAAAAAAATATAATTTTCTTTAAGAATTAAAAAAAAAGAAAATAGTGCACAATACTATCTTAAAAAATGCATCTCATCTTATCGCTAAAAGCTCATATTTTAATTTAAAGGGAGAAATAATTAATTTAAAAAAAAATTAGGGGAGTATAGGGCGTTGTTATGATACTATTTTCAATATACTTATCTCACTTTTCACTTAACCTATATTTTTGACCACCCCTAATAAAAACAAACCAACACAATGTTCTCTAAATAAAACATCAACCTAATGTCGGCAATTACTGTATATTAATTACTTTATGCAAATTCATTCTAATTTGTTTTATTATATAGTTATATTGTATATTGTCATTTTTTATTATAGAATTAGTCTAATCGCGATAAATAAACATTTTTTATTACACTTTGGAACTTCTGTTGTTATAAATTCCTTAATGAACATCCATATAACCCGGCTTTATTTATCTACTCGCAGATCTTCCAACAACAAAAAACATTAAATTAGTATAAAGTATCCACCTAAATATATTTTCCTTGAAATTTGTATTTAAAATGTGCATTGTTCTAATACGAATCTGTGTATAGACATATAGTATTTTTTTTTTAATCCAACCATTTAAGAAAGAACAATTTATCAATACGTGTTAAATATGCTAATAAGCACTACTGCATTAAAATTTCCAAAAAAAAAATTGACACACAATTAAAAGTTGTGTTTCTTTGATGGCGGTGGTATTGGTAAGAATGCATACGAATTCATCTGACTACTGCCTCCAACTTGACACCACACTGACACGTTAGTTTAAATAATTCTTTAGTTTTTTTTTTAATAAATTACTTTTGGAACCTTTTTCGTTTGCGCTTACGCTGCTGTCTGAGCGATGATGATTGTGAATTGTGTATTCTTCGAATAAAATATCTTTTTTGTATGTTAAAACAATTTTGTGCTGTTATTGTTATTGTTGGTTATGCTGGTGCTTTGTCTTTTTTTAATTTTAGTTTTCATTGTAGTTTTTGGAATCAATCCAAAAAAAAAAAAACTAAAATGAGTGTCCAGCTAATTTCACTATTTCAAACCCAACGTGATGTGTCGAATTTTTGTGTGGTTTTTCTGTTCATAGTGTTATTGGGTAATTTTATTTTTGAAATGATGCATCATTGTGTGAAGGGAATATTAAATAGGGAGAAACAGGTGAATCTGTTGATCATACCATAGACAAATCTGTTTGGGCAAAAGTTTTTCATGATTGAAATACATATATTTGAAAATTAGAAAAAAAAATAACATTTTAAATTATTGTTTTTTGTTCTTATTTGAAGGTTTATTTTCCTAAGGGACACCAAAGATAAATTACTATGAGAAGCTAATATAGACAATGCCTTGTTTCCACTGAGCAGTTGGAAGCAATATCAGCATAAAAACATCTTCAAAAACGAGATCAATTTTTGTAGGTAGGTACAACTAATTTGCGGGATTTGAGAAGAGGCTAATCGTTAGGCTCTCCTTAGACTGATGGATTATGTGACACGGAAACAACGGATTATTTTGTTCAGAAAACGACGATGACGTTGCCATCATCATCAGTGGAAAGCATAAATCAAAGAAAACAAGATTACGACACTTCTTTTTTGTCTTATTTTATTGAAGTCATATGTGAAAAAAATCTGGAAATTGTTGTTTGTCCGATGTGGAATAACGGATTTTTTCACATATGACGTCAATGAAATAAGACAAAAAAGAAGTGGAAAGTACTCAATTCGATGATTTGGATGTGAACGAAATGCGGTTCCACCACAACTCAGATACATAATGGATCATGCATGCGCACAACTACTTTGAGAACAGAACTTGGCAACCTGTCCACCTAGACCGTGCAATTTTACGCAATCAGACTTAATTTTTGTGGTGTTTCCTCAAGTCGTTGGTCTATGCCTTAAAAGTCGCAAGTGACCGTTGCCATCAAAGGCCAACTAAACTCTTACTGTTGCTAAAACCAATATTGTAATATTGTGCATTTCGAGTCCACGCAACATTCTTTTCTATACCTCCAATTTTAATTGGATGTCACACTTAGGATATAATATTCATATCTTTCTTCCTATTCCTTCTAACAAGTGCCGTGCAATTGATGTGTCATTTAAAAAAGACCTTGGGTCTTACATAGGCATATAGTTTAAATTATTACTAATATTACTATCATTATTATTATTATTATTATTACTTTTTATTATTATTATCAATTATTACGTTAAATATAACACTTCTCTGTAGATAAATCTACAAAGTGGAGACAATGAAGCACTAGCAAATGAGGCCATTGGGCTTAATATTACAAGATACTAATGATACTAATACAACAGAGAGACATACAGAAAGAACGACCCCTTCCAAGTACTATCGATGCAAGTCCAAAACCATTTTTTTTTTTAATTTCGAAAACAAATTATTAAAAAACATTTCTAAGGCCGTGTGTGAATTGCGTTAAAATGTTGGTTAAATTTTCTACCTTGGTTAAATTTTGAAGTTTGGTTTGTGGTGGGCTCAAATTTAGCTTTTTGCTGTGTGAATTGCGTTAAAAGGGATTTATTAAAACACTATTTTGGCTAAAATTCCTTCAGGATTGAAGAAATTTCCCTAAAACATTTTTTTTTGTTGTTCAAGTTAATTAATTTCTTTCCCAAAATCTGACTTAGAAGATATAAAGTTAATAATTTGGCACAAAAAAAGTAACGAATTCTCAGTTTTACTAATATGTTTCGGTTTTACATCGTTAATTTAATATTTTAAAACAACAATTCCAAATCTTTTCAAAACAATTCCCATTATGGTTAGTTTGTTGATTTAGTATGTAAACACTAGTTTTCACAGCTGAAGAATTTGACAAGCTGACAAATCAATCTATTTGTATTCAATTTGCAAAGTGAAATACAATGGGTATTTTAATTAATTATTTTATATTTGTTAAAATATCAACGGATTATAATATTTGTTTTTTCCTCTTGAGAACCTACACAAACAAAAATAATAATGTAATTTAATTTTTCAATTGAATAAATTAAAACTTACATTTATTATATGGTTTCCCAGTAGATCTGGACTTTTTGGAGTTCATCTTTCTTTTCGGTTATCGCTTACAGTTTCAAATTACTCTATCTTGAGAAACGTTAAATTTTAACGCAAATTTAGCCTGCTCTTCAGCTGCCTACATTTTAACCCATTTTATTCAAATTTTAACCAAGGTACAAAATTTAACCAACATTTTAACGCAATTCACACACGGCCTAACTAACCTTACAAACTAATAAACTCGAACGCAGAAACACTATTTCAAAACAAACAAATCCAAAATGGGGCGTTGCCTCAATAGCAGAACTATATTTTTGTTTCTGTAATTTAATTTCTGGGCTGTGAATTCACCATACTATCTTTCATGAAGAAACGCACACATTTCACTACACAACTCATCAGCACACACACACATTCTCAATGTATAGAAATCTATTTTTTTTTCTCTTTTTACTTTTTTTCAACTTAGAAATGGATCATGGCTTTTGAAATCTTTATGTTTTTACCTGCGATATAGGTAATATAGGGCAAGTTTTTCATTTGGAAAAAAAATCGAATTTGAGATTTTAATCAAAGTTGACATTACGATGATAGACAACACCAAGAAAGTGGGTCTAGCAATTCCGTCTGTCTGTCTCTCTGCCTCTCGAACGATCTACAGCCTAAACGGCTGAACCGTTTTTGTTCAAATTTGGTGCTTAGGCATTTTAGATGATTGCCCAAAATAAATTTTTGAATCGTTGGTTTAGCCCCAAAAATAACGGTATTTGCAATATAAATTTTTCTACCATCTTAATTATATCGAAAACGGCTCTAACGATTTTAATTAAAATTGGTGTGTGTACTACTTTGGGTATGGACTACATGTTGGTCAAAATTTTTTTTAAATATTTTGTTATTAACTGTACCTGCCATACAACCATTTTATTGGTTTTCGACTTTCTCTCACAAACGGCTCAACGGATTTCGATAAAAAAAATTCTCTAAAGAATACTGCATTTCAATTTTTTTTTTTTATTTTGAAATTCAATATTTCGAAAACGGCTGGACGATTTTTTTCTGAAATTTTGATTTTAAATTTATACTATTAAATATTTAAAATGTTCATACCAATTTTTTTTTTAGAAAAAAATTTAAGAATTTTAAGGGTTATCCATTTCGTGGTTTCAAAAGTATAGGGCTGAAATTCGACATCTGTCAACTAAGTTGTTAAACCAATTTTTTTTCCAGTTGAAAATCTGAAATTTACGAAAATGGATCGCTTAACTATCGCACAACGCAGAAAAATTGTTAAAAGCTACTACAAAAATGGTGATTCTGCCACAGCCACATATCGTGCCTTATGATGAGATTATGGTTTACATAATCGTCCAACTACGCCCAAGCACTTTGAAGCGGTTTTGGCGACATCGAATATGTGGTCATTCCACAAAAGGTGGTCTGTGATGCACATTCCAAGGACTGACAGCTGATCGGTTACTTCAATGCAAGTGCTGCACATGGATAGCGGGATAGGGGGTGGGTTATGCTTTATCGACAGAAGACAGCGCTGAGTTTTTGAACCATTAAATTCTATACGGTTTCTTATTCCCCATTGGACAATGCTGTCGAGATCAGAATTTAATGAGATTAGCATAGGCTGCCATTGCGGTTCCGCATCCGAAGAACGAGGAGGTGAATATGCAAATGAATATGAAAAGCTGAGAGTACTATCGTCAGCAAAACAATTTAGTGGATTAGAAGTGCCAGATAAGAGATCATTAATCAAAATGAGAAAAGGGTCGGAGACAAAACAGAGCCCTGGGGCACACCAGCATTTATTTTGTGAATATTAGACTTGAAACCGCCAAACACGATTTGTAGTGAGCGGTCCGAAAGGTAATTTCTAATCCAACGAAGAAGAGATTGGTCGATACCAAATGCACACATTTTCGATAAGAGCGCTTGGTGCCAAACTGTATCAAATACTTTTGAAATATCAAGCGCAATAATCTTACTTTCTGAAAATCGATGTAAAGATTTGTGCCACTGTTCTGTGATATATACCATCAGATCACCAGTGGACATATTGCTACGAAAGCCATACTGTCGGTCATTAAGGAGCTTTCGTTCTTCAAGATATTTCTTGATTCTTGGCGGTCAATCGACTGTGTTTTTCTTTTAATATGTCGAAACGGAATGATATTATGGTCGATTTCATTGAAATTTATCTTCTGACTTTCGACCGCTCACAAGTAAAATGAAAGCTCAACTGAACACCAGACCGATGTCTAAATACACTGCCTTTTTTAACTGAACTGACAACTGAACTTATAACTGATCGTCTAAAAGGGGCTTATTGGTTTATATTTTTTCAACATTTTGACAGATCTTACAGAAATTGGGTGCGAATACTCCCTATCTAGTGGCCATTGTAGCCAATAGCACAATGTCAATGCAAGTACACCTATCAAGGTTTGAATATACCTTTTAATTAGTGATAAAATATACTGAATTTCGTTTTCATTAATTCGGGGTCATAAACTTCTTGAGAGAACAAAGTTGTACCTGACATCTAAGCCCAAGAGTTATTGATTTGCTCTTTGATTGTTAAGTCACTCTTCATTTTAACCATTCCAACCGAAACTTCTGGACATATAACTAATACGCTGCTACCATCCCTATTTGATACTGAACACTTCCTTGCCAGTCCATCTTCTGTCGTTCCCTTCTATGTCCAGGAACCCAGATGATTTTCCAGCTGAGTTTGACTTGGTTGGTGTTACTCAGAACGCCACGGCATTTTGCTACTGCATTGGATCTTATTATATCAATGGATAGTGCTTTGAAAGCAGCTTCGCTGTCCAAAAAAACTGTGATATTTTTGGGGCTCAGTTTTCTCCTGTGAATCATTTGAATGCTTTTTCAATAGTTTAATTCTCTGCTCTAAAGATGCTTAACTCATCTGGAATCTTATAAGATTTTCTAATATTAAGAGCTTCACACAAAATCCCGGCTTCTGCTTCCTCTTCCATTTTTTACCCATCAGTGTAGATTGGGTGCCCAACCATGTCTTTCGGGTATTAACATTAAAATATAGAAGTGTTTATTTAAATATATTATACAGTTGATATGTAGTGAGTGTTCGTCCATATTGTCGTGCCTTTGACAGATAGGCTAAGTGCATCTTTGGCTGCTGTGTACCTCAGGTACGAGTTCAGGACTAGAAGATTCAGCCTGCTTGTGGCGTAGCCCTCTATGCCTCCGTTATTCAGATACAGGCTAGTCTCTGTACATTGCTCATATCTCATAGCATTGAGATAGCTATCCTTTTCTACAGCCTTTCACCACACGATCGAACTGTATGTAAGTATCTATGGGACCAACAATCGTTTAACAAAATTATGCATCGATAGTTCTTGAAATAAGAGGATCGCCTTTTTATTATGGAGCAGATTGTCTAGCCATGAGATAGGCATGTTGCCCTCCAACCATATTTGTTTGATGATTTAATGCAGTGTTTTTCAAAGTGTGGGTCGCGTCCCCTGGGGGGTCGCCATGACTTACTCGAGGGGTCGCGGTCGCAAGTGGGTTAGATTAAAAAACAATTGTTGGCTAAATTCCTAAACGGAAGATTTGCAAGGCAAGTCTCAAGTTAAGCAAATGCACGAACCCGGTTAATATTGAAAAGCAAGTTAATTGCACAAATTAACTTAAAAACTTACTGGATTTTGCGCAAAAAAGAATAAACTGTGTTTTGAGACAGTTTGCATTACAAGGATTTTTATGTGTGCTGTTAGGACTCGTTTGCTTAGCATTTTTTGCGAAAGATTTGGGTTTAGGAATTTGCCCGTGGTCAGTCCTGTAGAAAATAAAATAAAACACAGAATGTTTTTTTTAGTGATACGGGTGTGTCTGCTTATTTTTTAAGGAATATTTAAACTTTGGTTTTATCTTAAGACGTTTCCAAATTAAAGCTTTTTCTCTTCTTAATATTTTTTTAATAGAACGTGAATTTACATAGATATAAAGTGGCGAATATCACTAACAATCTTAAAGCCTCTTTTGCCAGATCACGATGTTCTAATTTTCTCTTTATCTCGAAATTATCAATAGTTATTAAATTGTACTACATTATCAACAGCTAACTCTATAAGATTTCATCTTTATCGGCGAGTTGGGCTGATATATTCAAAAAAGGATTTATTATCCATCTTTATCCATTTCCAGAATCCAGTTCTGGGAAGTAAATTGATAGCATCTTCTACAAATTATGCAAATTCAGTATCATGATAGGAATTTTAGAGCTTACTGATACGATTATATCAATTAATCAGATTAAATATCTTCGAAAATCTTCTGAACGCAGCGATGCACGGATGTACCACGAATTTCTTTTAAAACCTAATGACGAAGACGAAAAACCAAATAGAAAATATTGGTTTGACATTTGAGTATGAATATATTAGTGCTTCTTGAGATGCTTCTGGTTTCAAATCATGAAGAAAATTTCTCTTCTCAGATTCGTCAAGATGATTTGTTTGCCAATTGAATGGTTTTGGAAGACTTCCGGACGCTTCGGAATACTTCTGGATATCCAAAGGAACACCAAATTTATCCATTATGCTCATTCGTAACGAACACATCACAACACTTTTGTCGTTTTTATTTGACAATCCGGAAGCTTTCTGGACTCTTCTGAAAGTGATCATTTGGCAAAAAATTACAGTTCTGATTCTGAAAAGAAGAGAATTTTGCTTCTGGATTTAAAATCAGAATCGAAACCAGAAGCACTCACACATTCATATACTTAAACGTTAAACTCGACTTTTGTCGTTTTTTTAATCATAATTTTGCAACAAACATTATTTCTGAGTGTGATTATTTTCACATACATATACAATCACATTCAAATTCAGAATAGTCAAAAACAAAAAAAGTGTTCCTTTGGGATCCGGGATTCCGGTTTACAAAATAAAAACATACAAATAAGACATTAATCTTTTGATCAATAAGTACTCCCACTTGAAAAAAAAAATTGATTAATTCTAAAGGGGCCCATAAGAATAAAAAAAATTAAAATTATTGCAGTGCTTGCACCATTTTTTTTTGTTTTTAAATTGTGCCACACGGCAAATTTTATCACAAATAAGTAAAATATCATACCTTTAATTAGACTGTGTATTAAAGGTCAGCGTATGTAGCCTTTTCAATAACTGAGTATTTTTAATAAAGTGGGGGTCGCCAAAATCAGTTTTTTCTCAGAGGGGTCGCGTACTCAAAAAGTTTGAAAAACACTGATTTAATGCATGCGATGTATCAAAAAATGCCCTCCGTATTTAAAGAGCTCCGCTGTTATTCCATCAAGTCTTATGTCCAAGTTTATCACTAAAATTTACCCGGATTACGCATAATTTCTTGTCGAACTTTAGCCACATGTTCTAGCGCCGCCAGCTACGTTGATGGCAGAACCACCTCTTATAAACAAGCCAACAACTTTTTAAGATCCTTGAAATCTTGTTAAAGTCAAAATCATTCCCACAACAACAAAAAAAACAACCATAAAGAGATAAGTTAAAACAACTAGAAAGTGTGTTTGAATTTAAAAACAAAATACTTAAATCTTACATTCAACATTTAAATACCAAAAGTAAAATATTCACTTTATCGTATTTCCGCAATAATAAATAAATAATCAATATTTATTGCATGATGAAATCAAAATCACCTCTAAACTAAACAACAAAACCTATACCTAACACGCAAAATGGTTATAATTCAAAAAAAAAAAATATAGGTCATAACAATCTGCCTTGTGGTACCCGAATTTAATTTGACAGCCTACAGCGCTCGACATTTCGCACCATGTGTTGTAATTTTGTAATTTGATAGCAGAATCAAACGCGATAGTTAAATCAGTAGATAATGACTGTGTCAAAAGAGCTTCTAGCATCAATCTAAAAAAAAAATCATAGGTAGTTGAAAAACATTCAATCTTTAATTTATTATTGATCGTTTTTTTTTTCTTTACCAAAATTAAAATGTTTTCGCTATATTAACTGCACTTATCGATGCGATGCAGTGGCGCTCCTTGAAATGCTTATTGATAATGTTCATCCTAGCTTAGTTGGCACATTCGGTTAAGAGCAGCCATACGCGAGCTGCATTTAAAGAAAATTTTCCATTTATAAAAATGATTTATAGGTATATGTATATTTACTTTGTAAATTTTACTTAGCAACAAGATGATTAAATTGCAAATTGCGCGCACTTAGAAACCAAACTTTATCTACAGACCATCCATCACTGCTCAAATAGTAGGTACTCCTATCTACCACAAGTGGTGCTAGTATGGCATTACAATTACCAAACATACAAGTACAAGCCACCTCCGTCCGTCCCCTTTGTCAACCAAACCACACATATAACATACACTTTACTACATGGGCATGCATCCAACGTTGGCCGCACTGCCACCGCCACCGCACGCAGAAATTCCAGTCGTTTTTGGAATTTTATCTGTTTACTGTTGGATTTCCACACTCACACACACCACACGGTTTCCATTTTCTCTGTTCAAATATGGACGCCGATCGCCGACAAAGAGGCAGACATAGAGTAATTTTTCGCTTCTGTTACCCGCCGTCGGTCGTCGGCCGCCAGAGTTGTTACACTGCCTGTTGTTAAATCTGCGATACCTACAACAAAACCAATTGATTACAAATCAACTAACCATTTTAAGTATCAAGCACTTGTTCCTAGGTATGTTTGGTTTGACGAACGTTTGGGTTGTTTTTGTTTTTTTTTAATTTAATAAAGTTTGCAACAGTTGTTACAAATACTTTTAGATCCAAAAACTTGTTCTCCAAAAAAAAAAAAACAACACAAATTGCACAATGAAATTCTTTAAACCCCAAACAGATGTCTTGTGTCTGACAGCAAAAGCGTCAATGTTAACCGCTAAAAATAGAAATTTAAAATATTTAAAACAGCACACAAAAATCGCCTCTTCTAACGGACATCGCCCAATAAACTACATACAAAAAATAACAAACATTTAAAAACAAACACAGACACTGCCAAAGAATCTATGACGACGACTACTCAGAGCTCCAACGAAGATTATGAGAAATTTTAGCGGCGAATTTTGGCGGAAAAAAATGACATCATATTTTCGGTATTGTTCGATCGGAATTCAATGTTAAACAAACATACATATCTAAATCTATAAGAGGGTCTACCTGCCTGGAGAATTTCGCGCCATAATTCATCCTTGTGACTTAGTAGAACTATTAACCGCTCGATAAATGTAACAAGGCACTTAAATCTTCTCGAAATAAATAAGTCAAAATATATATGTTGCTAAATGAATTGCACAGCTTTTGGATGAATAAATTAAATTTTTGACCAACAACAAGACGGTATTCGTATTTATAGCTAAGAGCAAACTAGCCATTTTTGTGGGTTTGGCTCATCTGCATTTTTGTTTTGTTTTCGCTAAGATAGTGAGATGCCGGTGCCGGCCATCATCAGGCCATTCCAGAGCCAGAGTACAATGTCAATGAATTCGCTCTACAATTTGTATAGGTGAGGTGTCCGTTTCACACTGGTTTAGTTTTTTGTTTTGTTGGCTTAGCTTTTTTTTTGTTGTTGTTGTTGTGTTTAAAATAATTATTATTGTGAATCGTATTTACATATTTTCATTATTCACAAGAACTTCACAATTTAGACGTTACAATATGCATTGGTTTCCGGTTGCTCAACTGGGTCACATAATTGAGGGATGATGAATAAGTTTTGAACTTGCCTATAGCTTTTTTAGTCCACAATGTTTTTAACCTCAATATTTTGTTGTATTTACATATTTTAGAATATAAAAAGGTAGATATGCGGAAATGGAGTTTTTTTTTGTCTTAATCTGCAATCAGTTACGTGAAAAAGGTCGTATAATTCTTTCTTTTAAAATTTGGATATATTACTTCAAAATTTGTATTAAATTTCGAGCACAAGAAATGGTAGTGATTTATTAATTGCTTGTCATCTATTGAATGAGAAAGTTAATAAATTGAACAGCGTAGAAATAAATTATACAAATTGATAACAAATTTATTAGCCAAAGTTTAAAATTATATAAGGTCGCTCGACGGAGAAAACTAGTATGTAAATAAATTAATAATTTTTCTAATAAAACAAAAATATTTTATAAATAGATTATTGTTGTTTGACAACTTTAACATAATAGCTATGCTTTGATTGATTTAAAGCTTTTTATTAACTTTTTTATTTGATACAAAAAAAAACACACAAGTCAAAGTCATAACTTTATGGTCTTATGCTATGGCAAACGGTAGTGTCTAGTTCCATAACAAGAAGCTTTTGTCTATTTTGCATAATTTTTGGAAAGAATTTTGAATTTTTGTGTTTCACGCTCAAGCCAGCTTCTTGTAGTAATATTATTTTTCTTATCTTTTTTATGAAGACTGAATTTTAATTTGATTGCGACTGATATTATAATGAACCATGACAAACATTCATCGTAAAATTTAAGTCTGTATTGTAGAGTTAAAGCTTGGTGCGTATGAACAATCGTTTATAAATAAAGTAGACATTTCTTTATGGGCTAGTTTATGGTTTATTTTTTATTACCTAATACAAGCTTGTAAAAACATTGGTAAAGGTCGTATATTGTATGGTTTATTTTTGGATTTATACCTAATAAAAGTTATTATGACAAAACAGAAACCCCAACAAAAAATAACGTAATGTCAGATTTTCTATATTTTTTATGAAAATTTCTTCTTTTTTTTGCAGATATAATCCGCCTGATTTGATAAAATTAACGAGCAGATTTCATTAATGTCATCTGTTAGAAGGGACGTGCGCAGGAGGGTGGGGGGTGGTGGGGTAGCCAAAATCATTAAAGAACATACACAAATATCCTTATTATAGTCTTTTTTTTTCTAAGAAACCAAATTTTAAAAACTACTTTGAAGCTTTAGGTGCGTTCCCATACTCTCTAAAACTCAGAGAAAATCTACTACTTTCTTCGAAAAACTGTCAAATCCTGTTCACGTACACAAAATTTTCGTAGTTTTTCACAGAAGAGAGAGTAAAATATTTTCCCAGGCTGCAAATTTTAGTTCAAGAAATTTCTTTGCACAAAATTATGAATGAACAAAAACAGAAAAAAGAAACAATACATAAGCTGTCAGTTGCAAGGAATGTCATAACAAAATTTGAAAATAATCATATTCTTGCAATAAATTAAAGCTGAGTGAAGTGCATAAATCAGACTGGATTTGACCGATGGCGTCAATTATGTTGCCTTTGAGGGCCGCGGTGGTTTGCGATTTATTCGCATTGACCTGCGACTTAAGAAAGCCCCACAAGAAAAAGTCTAAAGGGATCTTGGTGACCAATTCACGTCGCTTCGGCATGAGATAACCATGCCATGAAACCGCTCGTGCAGAATATCGATTGTGTCTTGAGCTGTGTGGCACGTAGCACCATCCTGTTGAAACCATGTCTTCGTTGTCCATATCATCAAAATCAGCCCACAAGAAGTTGGTGAGCATCGACATATAGCGATCGCCGTTGACGGTGATGGCCTGGTCAGCATCATTTTTGGAAGAAGTACGTCCAAACAGTAACTTAATTTGGATGCATTGGCTTCGCGTGGATTGGTGTCATCCCAAATCCGGCAATTTTGCTTATTCACGTACCCATTCATAGGGATGCAAACGATATATCGATGTTTTCAAAACATCGATGTTCCCCGTTTTGATAACCGATACATCGCTGATACATCGACGGAAAACCCCTCAAACATCGACATCGTTGATTCATTGCGTTAAACATTGCCAAGATGTGTTAAACATAAAAATGTGCTTGTATTTGTGTTGCATTAAACGGAAAACCATTTATCCGTAATAGCGTTGTCCACCTCACATCTGAACACAATTTTCAGTGTGGGGGAAAGTTAAGTTTTTCACAAATGTTTTTCACAACACTGCATCGGCAACCTCTACATGTGAACACCAAATTTCCAGACTTGAAGTGTGCCTAAATTAGGGTACACATTATCGAACCTGCGTGACATTTTTGTAGGATATCGAACATGCGTGAAAAGTTTCCTGTACACATTTATCAGTTTTGTTGTCGGTCCGCCAAAAATAATTTTCATTTTCAATCCAAGATCTAGCTCAATAAACACATCAAAATATTATTTTTCTTATTCCATACTGACAAAGATTCAATAATGAACTAACTAACAACAAAAATAAAATAAATAAAAATACAGCCAACAAATTTGTGTGATGGAGATTACAATTAAAACATAGAAAAAACATCAATGTCGATGTATCGTTCTTATAACCGATGTTTTTTAACATCGATGTTTTCTTTAACGATGTTTCATCCCTACCCATTCATCATAAAACATAAAATGGGCCTCGCCTCACCGCTAAAGAGGTGCATCGTTGCTACTAGTGACTCATTTTTGATATCCCATTTTTATAATAAAGTTTTATCATTTGTACGTGTTGCTCGACGCTGTAACTTGCCATGATGATTTTTTTTTAGTGACTGATTAAAAGACGATATTTTAACAGAAAGCAAACGAAACAATAGGCCGCCACGAGCCTGTCAAAATCAACCCGTCCCTATTGGAAAACCATTTATGAATAAACTTTTTCACAGAAAACTATGTTAAACATTTTCAAAAATACGTAATTTTTTGACGTTTAAAAATTAGCTAAAATTGTTCAATGTTATCCTGTACTGTAGTGAAACTTTGTCGGTCTTTGAGAGATTTTTAACCCCACTCTTGCAAAAATGACAGTCTTGATATGTTTGTGCACAAAGTATGAGAAAACCGTTTTTCACACTAGGTTTTCTTTTACACTTTAATTGTCTGTTGACACCTGGCTGTCAAATTTTCGTATTCATAGATACATTCTAGTTATTTTTTTCTTTTCTACAAGCAAATACTGTTTGTCACGCAAAGTACTCGTATGTACGTTTTCAAATTGCACACTGATAAATGTATTTCCCTTGACAACCGTTGTTCGGTTTGAAGTATCATTGAGATGTATGGCCACGTTCAGAAGCATAGTGGACTTTTATATGTAGCACGTAGCTGGTTTTCCATTGGCAAACGAGATTTCAATCTTCTGTTTGACAAATCAATATAATATTAAACATAAATGTCAAAGTGACAATGTGGCATTTGACAGCTCTCTTTCAATTTTTTTCCTAAGACCATTTGAACTCTTTCGCCGCAATATATTTTTGTTCTTTACTCGAGAACCCCCAAGACAGAATTGAAGCAAATTATAAAAAAAATAAAATGCACGACTTGATCGTACGAACTTGGAATTATAATAAAGGTAGAAATTAATGGATAGTACACATAATTAAATGTATTTATATTGCTTAGAAGTTATAGTTTGGGGGAAAAAAAAGATGCGGTTTTTTAATAAATTAATTTTGTATGTATAAAATTTTGAAAACATTTTTAGAAAAAAAAATTGAAGCGCCATTTTGAAGATATTATTAATATGCATATAAAATTTAATTTTCAAAACAATTCTGTGACTGGTTTTTGAAAAATCGATTTTTCAAAAAAAAAAATGTATTTATTTTTTTAAAAATCGAAAAACTTTTTTTTTTTTGAACATTTTGGTATGCAGTTTTATTAACAACCTTAGAGAGCATTTGTATAAAACAAATTATTTTAATCGGTTCATCCAATGTGAGAAAGTTGAAAATATGAAAAGTGATTCTATGGGAAGTACAATTGGTAAGCACGAAAAACAAAATATTTTTATACTTGAAAGAAAGTGAACTGTACTAATTTAAGAACACACACATACCGTTGTTTTTTTATTTTAGGAATATAGTTTTTTTAACTTTTCAAAATAATATAAAAAAAACTACCAAATACGAAGTTTCGAGAAAATCCATTAAGTCGTTTTCGAAATTTTGAGTTTTCACCAAAAACTTTCCAAAAAAGAAAATTTTTGAAAAATTTTGCATTACAATAGTAGCTTTTTAGGAGCTTCTGCGCAAAAAAATTAAATAACCTTGTCCCATAAAATCGAAAAAAAAAATGGTACTAATAGAGGTACCAAAAATAACAATTTTTTTTTCAAAAAAATTACCAAAATGTTAGTTGCACTTATTTTTTTTATAAAAATTGTTGGAGCCGTTTTTTGAGAAAAATAAGATTTTTGTTTTTGGCCCAAAAAAAATGTATGGGAGCTACTGTTATTTGCCGACTTAAAAAAAATGAAAACAACGTGTGGGCATATTACCGAAAAAACACTATCTACCAATCTACCAAGTGTGAAAGCAAATCCATCCAAGCCGTTAGGCTGCAGACTCGCGGACAGGCAGACAGACAGACGGAATTGGGGGACCTACTTTTTTGGTGTTCTTTATCATCGTAATGTTATGTTTGATTGTTAGAATTTTGTTTTTTTTTTGCACGAATCCATAACTTGCCCTATAGTACTTATAATCGCAAGTAAAAAAGGAATGAAGATAAAGAGAAACGTCAAATTTATAACGGGAAAATCCTACCCATGCATGTTCAGATAGATTTATTTCTGTTTCATCTTTTCTTTCTTACTTTCTCTTTTGCACTAGTTTCGTCACACTAAATATTATTTTAGTTTCTAGCTAACTTAAATACAATCTCCCAACATTAGTGACGTGATAAGCCTCATTATCACAATTTCCCAGTTGTCAATTGTTTGTGATCCTACGTCATCGAAATTTTGAAGTAGTAGATGGTCACTCTAATCCGCGTGTTTAGACTACTGCGTCATCATAAAGTTTAGTTTGACTAAAACTTGGCATGTTTCGTTTATTTTACAGTTTGGTCGTACGTTAATTAACAATTCAAATTTAATATTTAAAGATAATTTTAATATTTAATACCCACTTGTGAATCTACAATTTCGTCGTCATTGAGGTTTACCTGTCTTAAAATATTTGATTGACAAAACAACCATAAAGCGCCATAGTTATCAACTTTAAAATTAAAATGTGTACATATTGATATCATGTTTTATTCCTAACTAGATAAAATGGAATTCTATTAAAGATATTACAAGAGATATCCGAGAGCATTTTTGTCACATAAATTGGTGTACAGCTTGTTTGCAGTTACAAACCAACAGAATGGCCTCATGGGAACCTAATGTTTCAATAAGTTTAAAATTTGAATTAAATTTTGGTGATGCTTCAATGGAAGCAAACCATTAACTTGTTCACCATATAGAAAACATTTTGATCTGTTCATTCAATGGGGAAATTTTAAACTGCCAGTGTTCCCTTTTTTCTATAAAAAAAAACTTTTTTTTTTTAATTTTACGATTAGTTGTCGAGATTGTTCACTTATTAGTTCATCCATTTAGTTTGTTGAATTAAATTTATGAAGGCGTCTATAAGGCTAAGCTGCTTATCGCCACGCCACCATGTGGTAAATCAGTGAAACAACAAGTCTCGACTACAATTAAGGAAAATTTATGCCGACTTAGAGGTAATATTATTTGAGACAATTCGCAGGCGTGTTTCACTCCAAAAATCAAAGCTTTATAAGATCAGCGATGATCTAATTTGTTTTTCTTTTTGGATATAAAATTGTTGTGGGAATTTTTCTGCCTAACATATAAAATTCTCTGGAGGAAATCTCTGTTTAAGGTGAAATTGTCAATAAAAATCAGACATAAGACTGCTGATGTTTTTAAAAAGGTAACGCCTTTAGCGAAATAGATAGTTACGAGTAGTTAGGTTTATATCTTTGGACCACACCTTTATAAGTATATTAATGTGTGGGGATTTTCTAATTACCGCCTTATTGGCCGGTGGGTACATACATTATTGGAAGATAACACCACTCAATTATAAATTACCAATACCCACGTTCTACTAGTAATGATTGAATCGATTAATCAATCTTTAATCGGTGTGACAGAAAAAAGTTAGAAAAAGTTCACTCCTCCCACTTTAATCAGTTCATGTTGATTCGCTTACCTGGAAATAAAAAGAAAAAAAACATATGAATTAATCTAGATAACTATAAGTTGTACAAAGTGTTAACATGTATAATTAGATAAGAAAAGATAATAATTTTGTAGAAAGAAATAATCGTAAGTCGTTTTCGATTCGACTTTCGGACATTTACAGGTAGTTTTCATATCAATCAAATACAGAGTGTCCGCCGGGAAGGTATACTACTTTGTTTTGCCGCCATTTTGGTAAACATTAGTCTTGACAGTTCATATTTGGCAGTCGTGAAGTAGACATGTGGCAAATTTATTATGGAAAAATATTCGATAAACCAACGTATTTTAATCGTTAAATCATTTCATCAAAATCAATCATCGATTACTGTAACGATGAGAAAGTTACGTGAAATTTTTGGGAAAAGAACGTGCCAGCAAAACGCACTATTTATCGTTTAGTGAATGATTTCGAAGAAAGAGGATCTGTAGGTGATAGGCCGAAGCATGGACCACAACGTACGGCAAGATCGGCTGAAAACATTACTGCTGCTCAAGGAAGTGTTCAAAACAATCCATTAACCTCAATTCGACGGCGTGCTTGGTCTTTAAAGAACAATTTTGGCAAACAATTTTGCACAAGGATTTGCATTTGTTTCCATTTAAGAATCAGTTGACACAAGAGCTTCTTCACCAGACCATTTACGCCGCCGATCATATCAGAATAGGATGTTACAGCTAGCCATGACAAACCCGGACAAACCCGATTTTTATAAAAAAATCATAATGAGTGACGAGGCACATTTTCATTTGAATGGATATGTGAATAAGCAGAATAGTCGGTTCTGGGCAATGGAAAACCCTCAAATAAAAACCCGCCCATTAAAAGTTACAGTCTGGTGTGCAATTTGGTCACGAAGAATCATTGGACATAACTTCTTTGAAAATGAAAACGGCGTAACGGTAACTGTGAATGGAGAGCGTATCGTGATATGATTGAAAACTTTTTAACGCCACAACTGCATGCTTTGGGCTTGATTAACATGTGGTATCAACAAGATGGTGCCACATCGCATACAGCCAGGATTACAATGGAATTACTGCGAGAACTCTTTCCACAACAAGTTATTTCAAGAAATGGTGATGTTGAGTGGCCTCCACGGTTGCCTGATTTGACTGCTCCGTACTTATTTTTGTGGGGATATCTGAAAACCAAGGTTTATGCAAACAAACCAGAAACGCTTGATAAACTCAAACAAAATATTCGTGATGAAAGTAATGAAATACCGCGTGAAATGTGTGAGAATGTAATGAAAAATGTGCTCAAAAGGACACGCATTTGTGAGACTAACAGAGGCGGACATTTACCTGATATTGTATTCCATATATAATTTACGACATTAAATAAAACATTTATCAAAATAAGATATACGCTCTTTCATTTAATCAAAAATTATAAACAAACAAAGTAGTTTACCTTCCCGGGGGACACCCTGTACAATACGAACACTTCGTCTTCACAAATACGCGCATAAAGGTTGAAGGCTGAAGGTTGTCATTTAAAAAAAATGCCATCTTCGAACATTTATGACTTTTGAAATCGATGACAGAAAAATATCCGAAAATCGAAACAGCACATCGAAGGATTTTGGAGTAATAGGCGCGAATAAGGAGTGGATCAGGATAAAAACATGTCTTTTTAAATAAAACTTGTCGCGAAAAACTCTGTCGTCGTTTGACAGAAAACGTGTCGGTTTGGCATATCACTGACAGCTCCTTAGAGTATATTTACCCCCAGCAACGCCACAAAAGAAGTTTTACTTCAAAAAGACAATAATTCATAACTGTCAAGAGAACAACCGTTAGCTAGTGTCAAAAGTATTTACAAGATATAACATGTAGTTTGTGTCACAAGTTCAGAAAAATGAGATATAAGAGATTTCAGAAATCGCTTTCATATAAACTAGATTCTTCAGCAATATTTCTCAAATATTAAATACTGAGGGAAAACATTTCAATTTAAATCGTCTATTTTTCATGGAAAGAAATTTGTGAGATCTCAAAAGATTGTACTTTTCTATTGCACATCGTTTGACATTATTAAAAATCTTATGATCAGAGTTCTTCTATTTATTTATGTTCAGTGGCTTAACACAATACAAATCTGCAACTTGAATAAGAGCTACAACTGAAAGAACTGTCAAAAAGTGTAAATCATGATATTTTGTATGTGCCAACAATCTATCTAACATTTTGACATTTGATTCTTGATGGATTTTTTGGGTCAGCTGATTGAAATATTTTGCTAATTTATAAAAAGAAAACATTTGAATCAAAAATTACAATTACAATGGACAATTGAATGGAAACAACAGATTTTACTTTATCAATTGTAATTACAGTACCTGAGAGCTTCCATATGAATAATTGAAGAAAGCTTGAACTTCATTTCAACCTCATTAAGACCTCGTTCAATTGTGAAACTTTAAAATGTTGCCTATTCTTGTAGCTTCGTTAGCGGTACTTTTTCGGTATGTTCACCAAACAATATAACAATTTTTTTAATTTTTTTTAATATGAATTTAGTTGAACGTTTTTTTTTTTATAGTCATGACATTTTTATCAGAGGTTGCCGCTACAAATAAAATCTAGACTACACCAAAACTGAAAATTATCAAGCACAGGCGTCTTGCAAAATTTCAACCTTTAAGCATAAGTGGTTCCTGAGATATAATTTATGGAGCACTTCCCGACATCGCCATCATAGAATTTTGTCATTTTGCACAACGGTCGTAGATGCAAGCAAACGAATAATTCGAAAATATGTGGTTTTCCACTTAGGGGGCGTGGTAACCGCCCGCTTTCACCGAATGGTTATCACTTATATGGAATATGGAGAGTTTCCGATTGCTGTAGAATATTGAAATTTGGTAAAAGGGTAGAGGCGTGGTATTCCCCAACTCAAAAATGTTATCAAGAATATAGATCACCACTGATTGCCATAAAGTGATGAAATTTGGTGGAGTGGTAGACCTTAAAGTATGATAAAAATACAAAATTCATCCATTTTCCATTTCTGAATAAAAAGGTTTAATTTATATTGGGCATTTCCACTTTCAATATCTTTTGAGATTTTGACATGGCGCAAACTATTAAAATCTTTGCAAAAAAATTTGATCAGACCAAAAACATAAATGTTAAAAAACAACCAAGTTCTTACTCTTGTAGTTTTAATACCAAATATTTAAAAAAGAATGATATTGAAACAATTGCAAATTAAGAGATAAATTTTACTATTTAATGATTACTGACTAAATTTTCGTGGCTTCACTGGTCAAGTTTTTAAAACCTTTCGAACTGAGTATAATAAAACAAAACTTGCCAAGCAAACCTACCAGAATTTAGTCAAAATTCATTAAGTAATAAAATGTATCTCTTATGGGGTTATCGTTTGGCAAATTTATGGTTTGATCTATAAATTGATTTTTTTCGTAACGAATCGAATACGTTTTCAGATTGATTTTTATTTGCTATAGTATTTGTGTATATTTGTGTCTGTGAACCAGCTAGCAAAATCAGCTGTTTTGTCAGACTGATGGCTGTCAATTACGATGCATAGCGGTGTTAGTAAAAAAGGTGTAGATCTGCCGAAAAATCCAGATCTGCAAAATTGATTTAAAATTAAAAAATAAATCAATTTGTTTGGCCAATCGAGGACAAAAATTGTCAAAATCAGTTTTTTGACAGATCCAAACCAAAAATAAATTGATTTTTGTTACCAAGCGAAACCCCCATTAATTTGTAGTTGTTCCAATATTATTCTCCTTTAAATATTTGGTATTAAAACTTTATGAAGTAAGAACTAGGCGTACTTTTAGATCTCACTACTTTTCACCGGTGAATTTCTTAGATAGATGTTTTTGTATAAAAGAACTTCGATCTTTTTTAAACATTTATGTGTTTGGTCTGATATTATTTCTTGCTTTTTTTACTTTTTTTCTTCTCATAACATACATCCTTAAGATATAAAGAGAAATGTTGTTTAGGTTTCTCGTCCTGAGAAATGTTGTTTAGGTTTATCGTCCTGAGAAATGTTGTTTAGGTTTCTCGTCCTGAGAAATGTTGTTTAGGTTTCTCGTCCTGATCAGTAAAAATTGACAGAACAAATTCTCTGAGATCTCACAAACATAAACTGAAATGAGTTAAATTATAGATGAAAACATCAAACATTTTTTTATACTTGATGTTGTGATAACTTTTATGAACGAGCAATTATACTTATAGTCGTTTTCGGTTGGCTGTTCGGAGTTACTCTTTTTTCACTCTTTATCTTCGATGCCTTCAGAAAATGAAAAATTCGGAGTAAAAAAGAGTAACTACGAGCAGCCAATCAAAAAAAAACATAAGTTTGAAATTTATTACCCCATTAAGGAGGATTGAGAGTTTGAGTTGGGATTGAATTCGACCAAGCGTTTGAGTTGAAAAGATGTAGAGATGACAGCTGATTTCTCTCTTGTTATCACAATATTTATGCCAACATAATTCTTCAACTCAGATTTTTATCACAAATTGTGCAATCAAGTCGGTTGAAGATCATGTTATTTAACTCATTGCAGGTTTAGTATGGTGCAAAGCGATGTAAGAGAGGTACATGTTGACTGCCAATTTTGTTGATTCGAATGCGTTCGACAATGCAATGAAACGAATTTGGGTCGTACTTACTCATACTTTTAATGTTACAACATTGGCGCAAGATTTTAGTCGATTTTTTAATAACGGGCTGCCATCTAACGTTTTTTTTAACTAGTGCTTATTTCGTGAATGGTAACACTTAGCTCATGTCTGATTTGACAGAAAATTAGTTTTATCCTTCCGCTAAACGAATATGGTTATGTGTACGCTTGCACAACGCTCGCTAAGTGGGCCTGCGTTCGACTTAGAGAAGATGCCGATTTTGCCAAAAAAAATCATCTTTTCAGATGAAGCTCATTTTGATCTTGGCGGGTATGTAAACAAGCAAAATTGTCGCCTTTGGGGCACAGAAAACCCGCACGCATACATTGAAAAGCCGATACATCCAAAAGGAGTCACTGTTTGGTGCGGATTTTGGTCCAGAGGCATAATTCGAAAATGATCAAAGAGTGGCCGTTACAGTCAATGGTGATCGTTATCGGGCCATGTTAAACGAATTTTTGTTCACAAAAATTGAAGAGGAGGATATTGGTAATATTTGGTTTCAACAGGACGGTGCTACGTGCCACACAGCCGAAGCTACACTCGATGTTTTGCGCCCATTTTCAAAAAAAAAAAAAAGTTATTTGGCGGACCCTATATGTTAGATCATTTCTCTGGTGCGTCTGGCAGAACGCGGTTAAGTAAAAAAAAACGGTTTTTGGATTTTTATTGGCCCTAAGTCATATTTCTTTTTCCTATATCGTTTGGTCCTATCGGCGTTAGTCAAGCGTAACTCCTTCCTATAGAAATATTTCGGTACAAAGGGTGTAAGTCAGGAAGTTTTTAGATTTGTTTGGTATAACGGGTCTAAGTGGACTTAAGTCCTTTGCATTTAATTTGTATGCCTTTACCAAACAGAATTCAAAAATCTTGTTACTCCTAAGGGTTTAAGTCATCTTATGCATATAAATAGTATCAAACAGAAAAATACACTCGATTAAAATATAAAGGATACACATTTCTAAGTTTAACAACAGATAATAATAATAAGTTTCATAAATGTCCTGAAAAAAACTCAAGAATTCAAATCCAATATCCGCTGAAAAATAAAGGATTTGTGCTCACTTTTAACCTTAGTTCCACCTGTTTTCCATGACTTTTACAAACATTTGGAAATCTCGGAAGAGACACCAGATAATGATTCAGATTTTTTAGAAGATGACAAGATTTAAAATTTCAATACTTTATTATTTATTTGAATTAATTTATTGTTTTAAGGTTTATTTTTCTATTAAATTGAGTTATTTATGCACAAAAAGATTTTTTTTGTGACTTAAGTCACTAGAAAAAACTTAATTTAAACCGACACACAAAAACAGCTGGCTCTAAGGAAATAAGTTATAAGAAATCGGGTAGGTACTCATATATTGTAGTCAATAGATGAATGTTATTACAGAAGACCGCTTTGATGATTATTCTGCATCACTAGTTTAGTTTTTTTGAGAAAGCAATATCTTGTTTTTACAAATAAATATTCAATATTAAATCTCATTTTTCGGAAAACTACTATTTCTGACTTAACTCCTTTCTACCAGGCACTAGAGATTTCTAGTATGATACTAGGTTAAGAATCATTTATAAATGAGCCGACACGCGTAAGAGAATCCTCAAGTACTTGCATAGACCATATTTTTTGTCCATTTAGAAAAAATAATAAATTCAATTATATTAGTAATGTTCTGGATTTAAATATTTCAGATCATAAGCTGATCGCTCTTAGTATTAATTATGATGAAATCTCAATACCATCTAACTTAGCACATAAAAAAGATATATTTACAAATCATTGATTACAACTTATTAGAAAATATTTTGAAACATGAACTTTGGGAATCAGTATATACAGAAATCGATCCATCTGTTGCATATGCAATTTTCAGTTCTATTTTACAAAATCATTAAAACTTCTTCCTCAACTTCAATGAAGCAATCTATTAAAACAAATTTTTTGAAGCCTTGGATGAACCAGTCTCCTAAATCGAATTAATCGAAAACATAAACTGTGTTTAAAGTTATAATATACTACTAGTTCACTCTGCAAAATAGTCAAAACAGAGGTTGAATCAACTCGTGAAACTTATTATTCTAACTTGTTGGAACAATCAAAAGGTAATATTAAGGAAGAATGGAAAATTGTTGACAGTATTTTAGGTAAGAACAAAGAATCAAGTGTGATCGAATCTGTGGTAGTAAATGACATTTCGTTTACAGATTCTAGTTCAATCTCAAACAAATTCAATGAATATTTCACACTCATAGCTGAAAAATTAAAGCCTACAATAGATTCACAATTTAATTGTAACTGCCTTAAAGATAACAATTTCGAAACTGGACTCTTGCAGCCTATTAGCTTCGCCTTTGAACCTATTACCTCCTTTGAAACGTACAAAACTATCTCAACTATATTCAAATTTTCTTGCACCTCTGATGGTATATCTAGTGTTGTTCTAAAAAAAAATTGCATTTTATGTGTCAGATGTTCTATGTTATATATTCAACCAAAGAGTTGAACAAGGGATTTTCCCCAAGCAATTAAAATGCGCTGAAGTAATACCTCTGTTTAAGAAAGGAGATCGGACAAATATGGCTAATTGCAGACCTATTTCTCTTCTTCCAACTATTTCCAAAAATTTTTGAAAAAATAATGATAAAACGAATCACTTCTTTCTTAAATAAATACAAATATTTCAGCGATAATCAATTTGGCTTCCGTTTAGGCAAGTCAACTGAAGATGCAATTCTTAGGCTATGATAGTTTGAATAACAACAAATCCACTTTTGCTCTGTTTATCGATATGACAAAGGCCTTTGACATGGTTGATCACGATTTACTTTTTATTAAGTTGTATAATGCGGGATTTAGAGGTCTAATTTTTCAATGGCTGAAGTCATATTTGATTGATAGAGTTCAAAGGGTTTCTGTCAATGGAAAAATAAGCGAATCTTGCTTTCTTAAAATAGGAGTACCAGAGGGTTCCGTTCTTGGTCCTATGTTTTTCCTAATTTATATCAACTCACTCTTTTCGCTTCCGTTGAAGGGTCTTTCAACAGCTTTTGCTGATGATGTCTCCTTCACCTACCAATAAAATTCGGAAATAGACTGTATCATTAGTATTGAATAGGATCTTGAGGACATGGTTTTTTTCTCATAAATTAATTATAGGTGTAAAAACAAAACTAATGTCGTTTAAAACGTCTGGACTCTATCCTTGTCCTTATAATTTCTTTTTCCATAGCCCTGATTGTAAAAACTTCAATTTCCCTTTACATACATTGCGGAAAACTCAATTTTGTTGAACGGTTCCTGTTCAAATTCTTGTTTCAAAATTGACATAGTAAAGAGTTTTAAGTATTTACGGGTAACAATTGATTTTAATCTGAATTAGAAAGACCATACTTGTATATTAAAAAATTATCTTCTGGGTGTAACTCGAAAAATGTATCTTTTAAAGCCATTCTGCTCAAAAAAAATTATTAACAGTCTTGTGCACTCAAAACTACAATAGGGTTTGTCCAGCTGGGGTGGTTCATATGCAAGTACTCTAAGACCCTTGTTGACTGCTGAAAAACACTTGATTCGAATAATTTGTAACAAAAACCGCTTTACTGAAAGTTGGCCCTTGGCGAATTCTCCCATTGAGACACCTTTATATCTTATATCTACGAGTAAATAATTTACATCTTATCGCCATTCCGACAGTGAACAAGACCCACTTCTCCAACTTTTATACTGTATCAGCACCGCTATCGTTTAATAAGCTACCTATGTCAATCAGAACAACTTCAAACTTTGATTACTTTCTAAATAAAGTAAAAAACTGCCTTTTCAACATTGATTTGAATAATATTGAAAATTGTATATATACAAAAATGTAATTATAAAACTTTTTTGAACCTGTTGTCACCCCACATCAGTTTCCATTATTTATTGTAATATTCATTTAAATATGTATCATTCAACAGTAACTATATGTTAAAGAATGATTACTATTATTTATTCTATTATTATTTTAGGTTTATACCATAATTGTTATAGCTCATATCATCTTGATGAATGAATAAAATAATTTTCTAATCTAATCTAATCTAATCTAGTGGATTTTGATAATTTTAAACGAATTTAGTATCGTACTATCTTCTTAACATTTTCCTAAGTTAAAATCACCAAATGGCTACTTTATCTTTTAGTATCGTAGTAAATCCATACGCCACTTTGACATTTACAAACGTCAAAAAGTTATGTTCGCTTAGTTTTTTGCACTCTTCTGGGCGTGTTCAGCTGCAGTTTATTCAGAAATTAGCTTTTGTATGGTGCTAATGGAAATGGGTTTAATATTAGGAATATTTTAGTAAAGTGCTTTAATATTAGCAAATTGTTAAGTACCTACTTAATATCAAGCTGTTTAAAATTTTGCGTCATTATTTTTTTTTTCTGTTCGTAAACTTAGCACGTGCTGGTAAAACTACATTTTTTTTTACAAACAAAAAAATCTATTAATTTTCAATTAGCAAAAAAGAAATAGTTCAAAGAAAACAAATAACTCATTTAAAAATGGAATATATATTTGCTAAATTACAAAACGCAAAAAATTTGTTTATAATATTCTTCGCACATGGTCAAACTAAGCATTAACACATTCACATAACTTTTGGGGAATGTAAACAATTTCTAATACACTTTTTCACGTAATTGCCGCAACGAAACAAAATCTATGAGGCATAAAAATAGAGTGTGTATTTAGAAATACAATTAAAAGAATAAGCTAATCTGGATAACCTAATAGAGTACAGTGGCGAAAAATAATAATGTTTAAATAATTCTCACAACATATTAGTTGACAGATGACATAAGTACTTCCTATCACCACCGATAAGCTTCATGTTTGAAAAAACAAACGTCAAAAAAGATAAACTCGTACCTCCGCCGCTCCGGGAAGAAAAATATTGGAAACGAAGAGAACAACCCCATTTTTTGTATCATTCATTTTTCACTTTCTAATCAGGGTTGAACTTAACTTTGAATAAAAGAAATGATTGTGACGTGTCACGTGTGGTAATTAAGTAACCCAGAAAAGGATACTTGATACCAGCATTATTTCAAAGAGAACCCGTTGAATTTGAAATAAAAAAAGATACAATCGGACCCTTTTTCCTAAGTTAAAATTGTCTATAAATTAATTCCACACTATGATCTTGTGAGGGTAAAAGGACGACCCGCATTTCATATACAACACATACATATATTCACATCAGTGGCTTGTGCCGATTTAATGTGAATTCCTTATTACCATCGAAGCATACGTGACGATGACGGATTCATTTGGCACCGTCCTAATTTCTGTGGGAAATTTAAGAAAAATAAAAACCAACAAATATATTCACTTCGAATTACCACCCACCCACTCTAGGTCGAAGATTGCCAATTATTCATTTTCGAACTAACAGTTTGTGTCTTGTATAAGTTTCAACCAGCAGATGATCCTCACTGAGACTAAACAAAAAAAAAGAAAACTGAATTTGAAATGTGTGCCTCTCATTTTGATAGATATTTCTCATCTTCTTCGACTTCCGGCAACGGCAAACTGAAGCAGCCATTGCGTCTAATTATGTATACCTACTTTTTCTCGATTTGATTTATATTTCATCGGATGTGCGCGGAATCTCAGCCCGCCACACAGAACAGCGCAACGCAACAGTGTGGGAGTTCAAAAAATAAATACCGGAAAATAGTGTTTTCGAAAATCAAAGACGTGGAACGTGTGTGTTATACCATCACACAGATACTATCCGCTACAAATCGAAGATGATTAAAAAAAAAATACAAAACATGATTCAATCTTGTGCTAATTAGCAATTCAAATTAAAGATACAAAACATACATTTGGACAAAAGCTGAACTCCTCCTCCTCAGAAGGAGCTGTCAAAAGTCCGTTATGAAATTACACACCATCATCATCATTGGCTTCTTGTCCCGTCCAATAATTTTGCATCCATAATTGGCAAACCGCATTCAGTACGCAAAATTTTTATTACCAAAGTCTTCAGATTGTTTTGGATTTTGTGTCTTATTACAAAAAAAAAAAAAACAACAACAAAAACTTCTGGCGCAGGTGATATGCAAATATACAGATTTCTCTGGCAATATACATGCATATAAAAACAAGCAAAAAAATAATAAAAACCAATTTAATTGCATTTTAATGAGACACACTAACAGATAAATTAATAAACGAATTTTTTAACTATTAAAGATACACACTTTCCTGCATTTAAAGATTTGTCGTCTGATAAAGAAAAACTTATGTTTAAATGCATGGTATTGAATTTCTGACAATCAACAACAAAAAAAAACAACAAATGAATAAAATAAATAAACAACAAATTAAAAAAAGGTGAATCTGTATAAAAAAAAGATTAACACCTTGATGCACCCATTTGAGATTTATAGTGCTTGTTCGGACAAGTTGTTGCCTCATTATTACTTAGGTGTTTAAAATTTAAAGGCTTTTCGACAATTTTTTTTGTTTCTTTTGAAACAAGTCAAACTGGGCAATCTTTTGATAATTGTGAATCGGTCCAAATGATAGCTTTCGTTAAATAAATATACAAATATTAAAAGGATTTACATATAGGGAAATGCCATCCAGATTTATTCAGTACTAGATAGACGAACATTAGTCGTGTTTTTTTCCAAGTGCGACAAAATTTGACGTTAAAAACCGAGGTGCAGTGATGCTCCTCTATGTGACGACTTTAATTGTCTACATTTCAACGTAAACAATCGGTCGCCAAAGTCAACAATGTAGACAATATGTCGACAATGTAAACAATGGCGCAAAATTTTAAACAACCCATTGTTAAGGGCTTAACATTTTACTAGTTAGCAATTTCCTAAGTGCTCATTGATTGAAAAACTTTTCTAAACTAGTAAATTGCTAATTAAGCAAAAAGCTTAGCATTTGTAGGGTTTTAATTTTGATGAACACAATTATTGTTGTTATGCATTGTAAATTAATTATATGTTGATGAAAACCCAACATATGCTCTAAAAAGGTATTAGTTATTTCTATTTTCATCATTTTTTTTTTTTTTGGTAAATTCATTTTTATTTATTAATAACTTAAAACTAACTTAAAGCTAGACAAAAATGTTTAAAGCTAGCCTAATTATCAATAACTTACAACTAAACTATATCTCTTAATACTATAATACTAACGTCTTTCGACCTAAAAACTATTTTAATTAATTATAATTATTTTATTTTTATCTAACCAAGGAAAACTTTTTTAACAAGAAACTTAGTAACAGTGCTTTTTTTAAAATTTTACTAATAGGCTACCTAAAACTAGACTAAAAATAATTAAATCTAGATACAACTAACTTATACTAACTAAAAATAACTTAAACTACTTAAGATAACTAAAAATAGCTAAAACTACTTAAAAACTAGAACAGCCGCAGCGGCTTTTTTTAGTTTGCTTTTATATTTTTTTTTGAATATTTTGTATACGCATACAGACACACAGAGGCATGCAACCCACACAGCCATGTACATACATACATTTTCGTATGTACATACATACACAGGCACGCAGCTGCATGCACATATGCCCCCGCATACATACATATTTTTTAATTTTTTTTGTGCCACCCCGACTGTTCCTTATACCTAATTTCCCTAAATCTAAGTAAGTCGGCCAAGACATACAATCGACTTTATTTATCATAATGCTGTTCAGAGAGCCACCAGAACTGGTTCTCTTGCTTCGCCCTATCCCTTCGGTCCCGATAGGACACAGTCCTACTGAACCGAAGGCGCTGTTCTCCACCTTGGGCGATGACGTCTCGACCATACAGGAGTCGCCTATCACAGTTCTTCGGCTGACGTGGTAGATTAGCGAAACCGCCGTTCTATCCTGTATCAGCCCTCGACTGTCTAAAAAGAGGAATGCCTCGGGAGGGATGTAGCCACTTAACAGCGCACTCTCAAAATATTCATTATTGGGGTAGTAAGCCCCAAAAATTAAGCTGTTGGTTGAGGACATCGCTCTTGCAATGTGACCCCGAATCAGCTTAAACAAATAATTATCTATTCTGTTTATGTTGGCTCCGTTGTATAGAACCTGGTTGGAATAGTATCGTGTGTACTCCGACTCTGGTGTTCTGTGTAATCCAAGGCAACGTCTAAGACACTGCCTCGCAAACACCCGAATCTTTTCCATTTGAGATTGGGCAACGTTGAACCACACCGGCATCCCTAGGCAATCATCGGCCTGATGAGGGCCATGTAACAAATCACCCTGCTGTCAAGACGGCTGCTATAAAACAGTCGTTTTGTCAAGGCAAAGGCTCCCCTAGCCTAGGCCAAGGCAGCACCTATATGTCTGTCGAAATACAGGTACTGATACAACCAGATGCCAAGGTACTTTACTACACTTTTACTCGCCAGTGGATGTCCATATGGCCCTACGATCACCAGCTTGCGCCAGTTCTTTCTCGTATCCCTTGAGGCGCTAGACAACGGAGTCCTAAACATAATAGTTTCTGATTTCTGGAAGTTGATTTTCAACTTAACAATATCGCTGAATCTTGTCGAAGTCACTCTGCAAAAGACTTTTGCTGTATTAGCTGTTATGTACGCAATTAGATCGTCGGCGTACGCAATTGCCTGAGTTAGACTACCTATCAGATCGCTGGTGTAAATGCTGAAGAGAATCGGCGAGTTAACCGCTCCCTGCTGAAGACCATTGTTAATATTAAAAACTGTGGTAGAAGTTACATTGCCACTCTTGACAACAAACTTTCTACCATTTAGCATGTCATAAAGCATGTACAATAGCGGTTTACTTATACCAAGTCTGGCGAGCTTTAGATAGAGACCCTCTAACCATACGGTGTCAAAGGCCTTTTCCAAATCAACCAGGCAGGCACCCGTATAATGCTTTTTAGATTTGTTCCATTTGATATCAGCTGCAGTTTAGACGCTGCATAAATTGTTGCATGTCGCCCCTTAAGACCGAACTGATTATCCGGTATGATATTGTTGTCCTCTGCCCACTTGAACAGAGCCCTATTAATAACCTTTCCAAATACCTTGCTGATACTGGGAAGAAGACTTATGGACCGAATATTCGCCGGATTGCAGTTGTCCTTACCCTTTTTTGGGAGAGAATGCATCACAGCTGTCTTCCACCGCACTGGATAATATGCATTGTTCAGCGCGTTGTTAAGCAATATGGTATAAATATCAACTGCTTCTTGAGGCAAATGTCGTAGTACAATGTTGGATATACCATCGACTCCTGCTGACTTCTTTTTCTTTAATGAATCGAAGATGAGCTGGAGCTCATTCTTCGAAATTAACAGGGGACTGGGCCCATTTCGGTCGGCGATTATGGCGTTTGCCAAATCTTCATCATTAAACCCGGTAAAACCAAGGTTCTCAGATCGCCAATCTGACTCACTATAGCTATGTTCAGTGATGTTTATTGTCTGAACTGTCAACTAGAAAACAGAAAATTAAAACTGTTTGCTGTCCATTGAGGAATTTCCAGTTCTAAATTGTTCTTATTTGATGCTCAGTGAAGTTTTCTTGCTTTTGAATAAGATCAAGTAGAACAGAATTGCGAGAACTGTCAAAATTATTTATTTTGTTTACTTTTTGGAAGGATTATTTTTGGATTTTGGTTAATAAGTTAATCGAGCCCTCTTTTGTTTAAGTAATTATTTATTAGTTATAAGATCAACAATTTATAAAATTAATAAGAAATTATTTTATAGTTATTTATTGGTTTGACAACTAACGTTCTTGCTTGTTCTGTTTTGTTGTTTCGCTTTGCTCTTTTCTTCAGTGAACAAAGCTATTGGCGTCAAAAGTGAGTACTTATTATTTTTCTGAAAATTTTCAAGTCAAAGTGTTTTTTATAAAAAAAAAATGTAATTAAATGTAAAATATTTTCTGTTTACAATTTTTAGATTGTTACTCAATCAGAGTTTGAAATGTTAAATAACCAGAATTCAAGTTTGGGTTAAATTTGTGAAAGTTTATCTATTATATATGAGCAAATTGTATATATGCATGACAAGTGACATTTGCCTAATTAGAATAATTAGAATTCTTGACAGATATTAAGCAAAACCGACAAATAAACACGACAGGTAGATTTAAAAATATTCATGTAAGTATTCGCCGGCAAACCAGCCGCAGCCTCAAGGCAACTGAGTTAAAAAAAACTGATCTCACAATTGGCTGTTTTTTAACCCCAAGTACTGCAACAAGTGTCTAAGGCCAGTTATAAGAAGTTGGGAAAATCTAAGCAGTAACTAGTGGTAGTAGGCCATAAAATGTTTCATTCACACGTTTGTTTATTTTCTTGTTCTTGTTTGTAACTAATTTTTCATCTTAACCTCACAACTTTAGCAAAATTATACTACACGTGTGTAAATTGCTGATAATGAATGCAAGCCATTATTAACTTAAAAGCTGAAAAGCAAACCTATTTCTGTACGTTCTAATTGCAATACGTTTTGCTTTCAAGTATTTCTATTTCTATTTCTATCAACCAAATTAATAGCAAAGAAATATAATACGAGTATTCATTGATATTACTAATATTTATATTTTGCAATGTTTGAACGCAGTCGTTCAATGTCGCTCAAAAATGGCGATTTCAACTGTCAACTGCCCATAGCCAGACTGAGTGTAGAGCATAGATAATGTTGGGGGTGGCCGTGGCCCGATAGTTGTGTGTTCGCCTGTCAACCTCATGGTCACAGGTTCGATTCCTGCCGTAGTCTATGTCTTCTCATTTTTCCATTAAAAACCAATTCTAAAAATAAATGTCATACAATGAGTTGCTGGTTTACTCATTACATGCTGTTTAGGCATAGAACTAACAACATGTGATTGAGTAAAAACTAGTATACCGATAAAATATGACAAAAGAATTAAAAAATTAATGCGAATTATAAGGGACATCTATAAATAAGACACGGAAATGTCTCCGCATTAGTTCAGCCGCCATCCCTGGAGATAAAATCTGAGACAACAACCACCTACAGTCTCCGAATATCGCGCCACACATCTTTCCTATCATTCTTTCTCTTCCTTAACCTCACCCCCACGCCCGCGCTGTGTTGAAACATTTAAAGGGTATTCATACTCCCTTGAGCGCGCGTAGATTATAAAAAAAAAAAAAAAAAATGTCATTGTGGCGCGCTCGCACTTTGCTTTTATATTATAGGCGATGAAGAGTGGCGTAAAATAAAACGCACATTAACCAAACTGCATTTTAATGATTTTTATAATAAGAGATTTTTGTATGTATACAGCATGTAGGTATAGGTTGATAGAGATAAAGTAAAAAGTTGATCTCATAAATCAATGAAAGTCATTAGCATAATGTCCAACTATATCTGTCTCGATGACAGTCATTACTAAAATGTCGCATTACCACTTTGGGTAAGGTAACAAGACAAGTACACTTAAAAATGTTTTTTTTATTGTGATCAAGTCAGCCCCATCTTGTTACCCTTCATGTACCGTTTTTGGATTGTCACAAGACATAAATTTTAATAATAAACATTTTTTTTATTGTGAATTTGTATTTAATTATTACGACTCAATAACAAAGCCATTGGGATGCAGAAACTAATTTGACAACAACAAGAAATACTCAATTGCGCGATAAGTTTAAAGGGTTACTAAATTTTGGTGACAAACTTTCTCTTTGTATTTGTATCAAATATTTATTTGTTTATTGTTAAGAGTGGTAGCACATTCAAAATGTTGTTGGGCATTCAAAGTCATTAAATGATACGAAAAAGTGCTTTAAAAGCAAGTATGTAATCATACAAAAACTAAATATAAACAAAAATATTTAAAGCCAAGGTAAGGCTATAATTTTTTCACTTGATCAAAGTAAATTGACATTATTTGATTCATTAAAAAATACTTTACATTAATGGTAATCCTGATAACTGTCAGTTTTAGCAGTGTTTGTTTAAACGTCATTATGATATTTGAAAAAAAAAAACTGAGGTGCTGTCACTTAATAACTTTCTTTATTTTTTTTTAAGTTAAATTTGTTGAAATGTATTATATGTATCTAAACATAAAAAACAATAATGCGGTTGTTTTTCATCTAAACACATTTCGAGTGTTTGGAAAATTTGGGCTGTTGTTCCAAGATGGAAAATTATCACGGCAGTTGTAACTAGAAAACTGACAAAAGAGCACAGTTATCCCGAGCCCTACAGAACACGACCTCGAAAAACTTACACATTCTTCAACATTTTTCATCTGCCCAACACTGAAATTATTTTTTTTTTTTTAATTTTCGAAGAACAGGGACATGAACTCAAGAAGAAGATCAAGATAATACTACGTTTCCACCGAATCGAAATCTCGGATTTACTAGATTTCAGTCAAAATCTTAGCATTTCACCATTATAATTTTGGGACTTCGAAATGGGATGCGGCTCATTCATAATGAATGAATCCATTTTAAGCTCCACCATACTTAGCGCTTGAGAGTTACTCGTTTTACTACGAATTTTCCAATTATATAGGAATAAAACATAAAATAGTGAAAAAAGAGCACCTCGAACATCTAATCGAAAACGACATTAGACAAAAAACTTTTTCTGCGCACATTACGATCTTTAACTCTAACGCTTAGGAGGTAAAAAGAGAGAGTATGAATTTTTATTTGACATTTGAACTTGAAGAAACAGACACACATGAGCGCACGGATTATGGGTTAATGAATTACAAAAACAAAAATCGGTGTTGTTTGTGCTTTTAAGGGACGTGGTTATGGCAGTGTGAACACTAATTTGAAATCTCGAAAGCTTTTTGCTGAAATCTCAGATTTCTCGTTAGAGGGAACATGTTATATTAGAAAAGTTTTCAATTGTTTAGTTAACTATTAAGGCCTATTCGCATGAGAACGGGCAACAAATAAACAGAATATTAGTTTATTTTGAGAGTTGGTTCACATCATTTTTTATTGTATTCGTCCGTAATGGCGTTTTAAAATTAATAAATTAATAATTGAAATTCTGAAACTTCAAAATTAATTCTTCTTAAATTCTGTTTTATGAGATTAATATAATGGTTTAACTTTCTGAAAATAAAAGCACAGCTGGTTTTATCTTACGACCCAGGGATTGACTGGACCACAGGGCAGCCGGGAATTTCCCTATGGAAAAGCGGCTGTCCTTCTCAGCGCTAATATTTTTCTAGTCAGTTTTTTTTTTTTTTTTTTTAGTAAATATTGAGCTGTTATGGCCCCAGAGGTATCTCTTGAAAGCCCACATAAGAAGTATACAACTAGGGGACGCAACCAACTGAGCTGGGTCCCCTCAGAAAATAAAAACGGAACATTTGTTGAACTTTACACCCTGTTTGTTTTCAAGTACTGACCCACAGCAACTAAGATAACAATGTAATTGGAATACGGGATAATTTTACCTGAAAATTCCAGGGGCCCTTTGATACGCAGTCTGCCCCTGGGCATGACCTGACCTTATGCCCTAGTTTAAAGCCTAGTACCTACATATACTGTTCTTCGACGAAACAAAAAATAAATGCATTTCTTATGGAAGTGAATTTTACGCAAAAAAGAATGTTTGAGGTTTAATATTATTTTATCGGAATGTGAACCAACCCGCAGAAATAAAAATGTATCTATACCCACCACGAATAGTGTTTTCACCACAGACGTTTTTCTCTTGGGAAAAAATTTTGTTCTCACGCACATTTTCTTTCTCATTTAAAAGAACACTAAACTGAGTTTAAAGGAAAAAATTTTAATACTTTTAATTATAGCTTTACCATTTTTTATAAAATTATTACCTATGTCGAATTGTTGTAAGGAACTTGCAAAAATAGTGTACGTGTAAAGTTTATGAAATCTTCCTAAAAAGACAAGGTCTATTTTGACAGATTTTGTTTAGAAATAATTCGATTGTGTTTAGAAAAAAATCGAATGCTTGGTTGTTTGGAATTCGACATTAATAAATATTATTAAAATGACATTTTAATATCTTTCACAGTAAAACAGTGACACAATTATTATATTGACAGATTCAACCAATCTACAGTGGCTATGAATAAAAACCCATGAAATGAAACGAACAAATGCATTTGAATTTTCCAAAAGAAGACTTTTAAATGAACTCATGTACTTTGTATTCGAAGAAAAAATAACAATGGGTATCTCTCCTGGTAAAAAAAAACTATTATCTGTCAATTTACAATGTATGGATAGGTAAGGTACTCGTACCACAGCCGAAGACGACATTACATCTCAGATCGCATCGCATCACACTTCCAAAACTGACCTCTTTCTTGCTGTCTCTACTCAAGGAGTAGTTCACACAAAACGTCACAGAGGGGCTTTATGCCTCATACAATACTCGAGTACATGCCAGTTCGACACAACGACAACATGTGCTTCTCGTCTGCCTTAATTGCCATTTGTGTAAAGTTTTTTTTTCCACTTTACTCTTCATCTCTTTCATTCCATTACTACGAGTATCTGAATCTAAATCACATATAATATTTGCAATCACACAATATTGCGATCGTTTATTTGTATTGGCAGTAGTTGTTGTCCGTTTGGTTTTTCGAGAGCCAGATCACCAAACGCCAGATTAAACGTCATGTTGTAGAGAAAACTGGTACGGTGCTTGGTGTGTGCAGGGGGTAATGTAATATTTCATACAAGTATACATTATTCAAGGGAGTACACACATCGAAGTCGAATGAGTAGTATATAGTGGACTTAAATGTGCTTTACAAATAATATAACACCCGATTTGGTTTTGGACTATTTTCGTGAAAGTCCAAATAGCAAGAGGACAATTTTGATCGCATTTTACTATTTGGCAGCGAAACATTTCAATTAGTTGAAGAAACATTGCGATATCTGACCGGACATGCGATAAATGTGCTCCAATGGTATCAGATGTCATTAATTTGCTAGAACATATTCGTAACAAGAGCGAGATAGGCAGAGGGAGAAGGCGCAAGCAAATTTTGTACTTGAGTCGTTGTTGTTGTTTTTAGTTTGGTTAGCCAAGTAATAACTGCTTTTTGCTGTCATTTTTTTTTTTTTTTTTTTTTTTTTGTCCACTCTTGCCATCAAGACTGTCTGCCTCAGTCTGCGTTGCGTCGACGTCGGGGAGTGGCATGACAATCGACATCGACGTCTGTCAGAAGCTATTTATAGATGACTTCGATGTGCAGTAATTTTGCAAAATTATGTTTACTTTTTATTGTTGTTGTTTTATGCAACTTTTTCCTGTAAATTTGGTTCGTTTACGTTATATATGCGGTGGATGTCAAAAGGTACTGGTAGAGATACCTAACCAGCTTTCTTTTTTCATTCATTCTGATTCTGATTGCGATTGCGATTGACCCTCATTTTTTGTACAGGAAACTGAAATAACATTCAAATGGGCTGCAAAGTTCAGAGTCAGGCAATGACGTAAGCTATAAGTAGATATAACGTATATATACCTGCCTATTTTGCTATGATGGAAAATAATGCTTGCGCCTTGCTGCATATTGACATATGGCTCGTAAAGCAAAACTTATTGCCCCACGCTTTTATGCTCTTTCTTTCTAGATTCTAAATCGTATACCATACCAGCAGTATAATAAAAATACATAATTAAAGAAGGGAATCATCAATAAAACTAAAATCAAGGGGTTCTCCCCTACTCGGCGATTCATATATACCTAGTTTAAAACAGGAAGACATTCGGATCTGATGACGTAATGGTGGAAGGTTCATTACGATGTAGGATACGATCACTATGTATAGACAATTTAGTGTTGCCAATAAAATAGACAATTAGGTGTCTGGTTTTGGTTTAGAAGTCGAATGACTTGCTTTGAATAACAATGAATCGAATAAGCGGGTATTGTGCTGAACAAAATTAGAATCAGCTGGCAGTTATGTAGGTATAGTGCTTACTCACTAGATTTTGTTAGCAGATTGAATTGCAGGACTGGTTATCAATTACTTATAGTTTGCGGGAATATTATATAAGGTTAAGTTTTTTTTTCAGATCAAGATCATTTAAGTTTCGGAGTTGAATTCAAATAAAACACTGAACCATGTTTTTTTTTTCATTCAATTTTAACCCCGAGTTAATTGGCTTAACCCAATGGAGAGGGAGATGCAGCTTGAACAGCTATCAAGGTTATGAACTCAACGCATAGGTAATGCATCTGCAGATAGAGCTGTATACTCTGTGGTGGAAGTAGCTGGCAACATTCTAAGTGTTGTTTGCAAATTTTTCGACATTCAAAAATTACGTTTACAATTGAATCAACCTCTTTTCAATCCCGTCAAAAAATCACAGTTGACATCAAATGTGAGAAAGCTATTCAGCTGCATTTACCACGCTTACAAGCAGAATCTAGAGCTTGACCTAATTTTTTTTAGAGTTGAGTTGAAAAGATGTTGAGATGACAGCTGTCGCCTTTCTAGTTATTAGATTTTGTATGTCAAACCAACTCCTCAAACTCAGGTTTTTAGTTGCGTATAGGTACTTTAGGCCAAGTTTTAGATTTGGAAAAAAATCGAACACGAGATTTCAATCAAACTTGACATTACGATGATATAGAACACGAACAAAGTGGATCACACAATTCAGTCTGTCGTTTGTCTGTACAACGATCTACGGCCCAACGGCTGAAGCGATATTCTTCAAACTTTGGACTTAAGCGCCTGGCTCTACTCTTTTTTAGAAATCATTTGTTTTGCTCCAAAAATAATGGTACCTATCATACAAATTTTTGGGGAAAATCTCAATTATCTCGATTATCTCGAAAACGACTCTAACGATTTTAATAAACAAACATTCTGTGCACCATTATAGGTATAGTTTACATTTTGCCCAACAAAAATGTTTAATTGGAATGTTATTAACGGTAACTGCAATATAACCGTATTTCCGAATTTCGACTATCTCATGAAATGCTCAACGGATTTCGATGAATTTTTTTTTATACAAGAGGTCCTTCAAATTCTAAATGATACTGCATAATAAAATTTTTGATAAATATTCTTTTGGATTTTTTGAAAACTCAGTATGTATTTCGAAGACGAATTTTATATTATTAAATACTTAAATTTGGCATACCTACCAAATTTTTTTTAGAAAAAAAAATCAAAGAAATTTTTTATGTAAAAAATTAATTAAAAATATATTTAGCAATTTCTACTAAGAATTTTGTGCTTAAGATGTAATCGAACATAAGAACAAGTATGTGCTATCCAGCCGTGCATTTTATTTAGTACAAATTAATACTCAACGCCGATCCTTAAATGGAATCGACTCAATTGAAGCTCATTGCAACTCTATACAGGTTTACAATGGTGTGAACCGAGGTTGAATCGCACTTCGAAATTGCATGCAAGTGGGATAATTGCACATAAAATATATAGCACTTACGATATTTATTGAAAGTCACTATTTTCTCAGTCAGTAATTAGTATTTTTTTGCGAAAAAATCGGTATTCGTCAAAAACCTACGCAATACAATTTTGTGTAGCTACAAGTTATTACGAAAACCAGTCAAGATAAAACTATTCAGCCCTCAGTTGGATTTTATGTTTGTTTAAAATGTCTACATCCCAGAATTTATCACATATAAAATTGTCTACATCCCAGTTGTTGACGTAGAAGTAGAAGTTAATCAAAACAATTGATATGTCAAACAAACAATGTGCAGGCATGTATCAAAGAAAACAAGATTACGACACTTCTCTCTTTTGTTTTTGTCATTGACGTCATATATGAAACAAAATACATTAATCCACAAACAACAACAATTTGCAGATTTTGTTTCACATATGACGTCAATAAGATAAGACAAAAAAGAAGTGTCGTAATATTGTTTTCTTTGATTCATGATGTGCAAGGTTTCGGGATTTTAAAAACTTTTTACCGAAAATTTAGTGTTGGCGAAAAGGCTATTCGTCGAGTTTGAATTTTAAGCAATGTCATCTTGAGCCCTTGCTTGAAGGCGGTTAAATATCTACGGTTATAATTTTACAATAATTTATAATTTAAAAACTTACACATAATTATAAACAATTTATCTATGTTTGAGATCTGATAATTACCTGAAAAAGAAGAAAAAATGCCATTAGTTTATATTAAAAAAATGGTTATTTTGGATTATATTTAGGATTTTGTTGTTTTCGATAAATAATTATAGCATTTTGCCCCTTATACATACTAATAAAGCGATTTGTTTCAAGTTTAAATGTTTTGATGGTACTAATTATTTTAAAAGTGGTTTAATGATAAAATTACATGTAACATAAAGGTGTATCTCACGATCAGCCCACTAATGCACACACTTATCCCTTATCTTTTCATTTAAGAAACAAAAGGATACCGTTTAATTGCAGTTGTATTATCAATTACTTATAATTTTACTGAAAAAGGCAATTAATGAAGTAGTCAGGTTGAAAGTTGACGGTTAGTCAAGGTCTTCTAATAATAAAAAATAAAGATAATATCACTAAAGTTAACCAACAAAAATCTGCAAACAACATAAAAGTATTGAGGTCAAACCTAAATACCACATCAAAAAAAAAGTCCCTAAAACGTCTGAGATATCATAATCATAAGCCACCGCACCATAATCAAAAACAGCCATAACATCTGTGTTTATTTAAATGAGGCTGCTGCAAACATACTATGGAAATTCTAACGAAGAGATAACAAAGTAAAATATTATCTTTCTTACATTGATGATCACAAAGTTTCCATTCTAAGTCATTTTTCATCCGCATTCAGCAAACCAATAAACAAACCGAATTAAAGTTCCTATTATTTATTTTTTTTTTATAAAAAAAAAATAACATAAAATAAGCTAATGCAATCATTCGATTGTGGCATAAAAGCATGACTACTGCACACTGGTATTTAAGAAGCAAATCGCTTACAAGTGATCTAAATTAAAAATATCTTATCAGGCATCTTAAGTGTTACCAGATGTCAGCAATATACTCACTTAGTTGCGTTTTTCTATAAGAACGGATTTTTTTTTCTCAAAGGAAGTATTTCATCAATGAGAAATAAAATGACACCAAAATCAAATACAAAGGAAGCTACAGAAAATTTAATATCGCACTGTGTTTTGCAAAATTCTTAATTTTATGATGTTGGTTTCCTTTTAAACTTATTTCATTCTTAATTTTATATTTATTTATTAGTTTTTCTTTTTACACAAATAGCCCTGTTCATTTGGGGGTGGAAAAATAGTCGTGAGCGTGAGTACTGTTTCAGTGGAATGCTCAAAATAGCTTCGCTAATAGTAATCTACTACAAATTTAAATATTGCTATCTCATCTTGTCCATTCTACGGTCACCTTTAGCCATGAAAAAATATTATTGATTTGTTCTTGGTTTTAAGAAAGTTTTGTTTTTAAATTGTATCCTCCCCAAAATTGATCACAAATTAAAAATATGAAAGTATATTTGGAAGCAAAATCCGTCAACTTTATAAGACGACTTCTAGCGTTTTCTAAATGCGTAACTACTAGCTCATACACTCGCACATGAGATCATCTGTAGGTGATAGTACTAGATTACTGTTTTTATCTACTCACAAGAGCCACTCCCTAAGAAACACAGCTAATGAAAGGAATACATGTATTCCATAAATTCTATTCTAAAGAAAAGTGTGAAAAGAACAAAATTGTGAAGACTGTCATTTCTACAGGAGTGGGGTTAAAATCTCTGTGAGAACAACAAAGTTTCGCAAAAGTACGGGAACTCAATGAACCAAAATGTTTGTCATTTTTTAAAAGTCAAAATAAAGGTGTATTTTTGAAAATATTAAAATAACCAATTTTTTAATTTAATTAAATTCTAATTTAATGCACCCCACAAGACGATAAAATCGATTATTTTCAACTTTTTTCAATAATACGCACAGCAATACTGACACCTTATGTGTTGTTTATTTTTTTTCTTTTTTCGTTCAATGGACAGTCTTCATAATTTCCAAAGAATTTTTTTTGGACTCGAAGCCTGGGGAAATATTTTATTATCTCATGATAAATACGAAAGTTTCGAGTACGGAACAAAATTCGATGTTTTTCGTAAATTCGTAGATATTCGCAGTTTTAGGGAGTACGGGAATGCACCTTATGTTAAGTGGCGGCAAATGCACATCCTGATGAGTGTAAAATCTGACTAGCTACAAAAATGTCTAAAAATCCAAGTTAAGCCATGATTAGTGTGAATAACGTGATCTTCCATTGGCAAGATACATCGATTTATTTTTGCCTAGATCTGTCAAAACACAGATTTCCTCCTTTCGTTGCGTACCATTGGGTATAATAAATTGATTTATTTGATCATTTCCTAGATCTAGATTTACATATGTAGATTTTCAATTTTTATCTGACAGTTTGACTGATTTACGAAACGATTCTCCAAAAGCAATATGTTGTTTCCAACTAAAACACACCCTTTATCATTAGGGATGGTGTTGTTATAAGTCATCCAAATAAACTACTTTCATTTTAATTGTTTCCTTTCTTGAAAAATTAAATATTTTAAATCACTATTCAAAATTTGAGCGAAAATAAACAAATTTAGACATCTATACCGATATTAGCTTTCCAGATATGACAATACACAAAAACAATCAAATTTGAAATTATGTTCCATTGGACTCGAAAAAAACTAAAATCTAGATTGAATTTTGAATTTGCTATTGGAAAACCACATAGAAATAACATCAAACAAAGTCAACCCAAACTAAAACTTCTATGATGTGATCCTTCCATTCATATGTTTAATTTTAAATGGAGGCTTTCAACAGACAAATTTTAAATCACCAATTTCACTCGTAAAGCTGCAAGAGGAATTTTGACGTTGCCTAAATTTTTAATGCTTCTACACTAAATTGATTATTCTCATTTAAGAATATCCCACCAATATAATAAAATCTCCCGATTTCTAACCCAAAATTGGATCCAATCATCACTATTTTCAATATGCAATAGTTTCCGAAAGTGTTCGGCTATAAAACCACATAAGCTGGTAACCATGCCAATAGCATACATACAAAAACAACCCCTGGTCTGTAGATATTTTGTTACAATAAAAGTGACGGAATTTTCTATCGTAGGGTAGGGCCGAAACCACACCAGTCTATAAAGCCAACACTTGTAGAGGGCACTGCGCATGTTGAGCGATCTTGAATAAAATAAAAAATAAAGGTTTCACAAAAAAAATCCCTATGCCCTGTTCCTATTGAGATTCAGAAAAACAGAAGTCAATATGAAAGCAAAATGAAGAAAAAAAAACTTATGATGCGTTGCGGCTACAGCATTCTTTTGTCTTTTGCTTTGCGGGCTAATGCATTGGATAGATATGGGATTGGAAATCTATAAGCTACAACCTATTGTAATTTTCGATTTGTTCAATGGTGCATGCAAGCGAGGGCATTGCATGAACGAACGGTTTTAATTAGCAAGCGATCATTTACCCCACCCAATACCAAAAGAAAAACAAAAAACAAAATACCACAAAAAAAGTACCTACATATCTCAATTCTGAAACCACCACAGCGAAGCGATTGTTTATTGTAAGCGAATCAAAAATTTTATAGAAACATTCATGAATTCCTGATGGGACTTTTAGTTGTGTGCACGTGCGTAATAAGGGGGAGATTTTTTTTCTTTAATTCGTTGGTGGAAAAAAAACCTCAATTGATAAACAGACGAGACGATACGATGTGTTCCTTATATTCACCTCAAATTTGGTAAAGATATCCATGATTGAAAACGCCTATTGAACCGAATGTGAATAATATTTAAATTTATCACCAAAAATGTTGCCGGCCACAGCACTGTGCGGAGGGAAAAAAAATTGTTTATAATTTTTTTTTGTTTACGAAAAAGGTCATTGTACGTACGTACAGTTAATTTAATCGACAAGCTCATCGTTAGGTAGCTTAGCTTGTGATTGATAAGAGCATATGTACATATGGATGTATACTGGTGAAGAATTTCAATAAAAAACAGGTTACTATAAATATATGTATCTATACCTACATTTTATTGGGTAGTTAGGGTATTGATGAGGTTTAGGAATTAATTGGCTTCAGTAATTTGTAACTTACATACATTTGCTGCCAAAATCATAAATCAGAAGATAAATATCAAGTAGTTCTGCAGCTTTAGTGTCATTAACTTTACTTTTTATTTACCTGAGTAGACACTAAAAGGGTTTTTACTACCCTTCAAATGTACAAGCACAGTGTAAGCGTTAGAAGAGTTATGAATGATTAAAAAGGAGATACCGATGCATATTGGCTTTAAACTTCTGCTTTCCAAAATGCCAGAGAAAAGTAGAGCCAGTAAAGTAAGGCGTAAACCAAATCGATCGCGGTGGGATTGGCGCCATTTTTGGGAATAATGCGTGTAGTTGCTTTAGAAGTAAAACTTCTTTTTATTTCTAGAACACTCAATCTTGAACTCAGGACCGTTTTAATAATCCAAATGAAGTAAGTAGTTTTGAAATGACAGCTGTTAATATATATATTGCAATTTTTGCAACTATTATTATAAAAAAACACTGATATTTTAAGAATATGTATTTGTTTTATCTTGTTGGTCCACGCGATTGTGGTTTTGAAATTAAGTACATATTCTATATGTTTCTAAATCAAAAAAAAAATTTCTTGAAAGATTACATTTTTCGACTCACCCTATTATGAATCAATTTTTACTTACGATTATATGTAGGTACTATAAGGCAAGTTATGTATTCGTAAAAAAAATGTTTTCTAACAATCAAACATGACATTACGATCATAGATAACACCAAAAAGTGGGTCCCCCATTCCGTCTGTCTGTATGTCTGACGTCGAGTCTGCAGCCTAAGCGGTTCGGTGGATTTGATTCAAACTTGGTACATATTGTTTTGTCGGTAATATGCCCACACGTTTTTTTCATTTTTTTAAGACGACAAATAACAAATAACTAAAAAAAAAATCAATTCATTAATGAAGGGAAACGGTACCTTTTGATATTTTTTTTTTGGAAAAAAAATTGTTATTTTTGGTACCTCTGGTACAACCATTTGTTTGGTTTTCGATATTCTGGGAAACGGTTAATTTTATTTTGTTGAAATTTTTTACGCAGAAGCTCCTAGAAAGTTTAAACACTATTGTAAGCCAAATTTTTTTTCAAAAAAAAAATGTTTTGGAAATGAAAACGCAAAATTTCGAAAACGACTCAATAGATTTTTCCGAAACTTCGATTTGGTGTTTTTTTGACATTATCTTGAATAAATAAAAAAACTATTTTTCTAAAATAAAAAACAACGATACCTCCCATATAAATGTTTAAAAAAAAACAGTAAGAAAAAAATGTATTTCTCGAAAACGGAACCAAGAATTTTTATAAAAAAATGTGTGTGTTCCTAAGTTAGTACAATCCACTTTCAAGTATAAAAATATTTTTTTTCGTACTTAATAACGGTACTTCCCATAGAATCACTTTTCATATTTTCGACTTTCTCAACATTGGAAGAACCGATTAAAATCATTTTTTTATACAAATGCTCCCTAAAATTGTTAATAAAACTGCATACGAAATTTTTTTTCGATTTTTAAAAAATAAATAATAGATTTTTAAAAAACCAGTCACAGATTTTTTTGGAAATTTAAATTTTATATGTATATTAATAATATCTTCAAAATGGCGTTTCAATTTTTTTATAAAAACGTTTTCAAAATTGTATACATACAAAATTATTTATTAAGAAACCGCTCCAACGATTTTTGATTTTTTTTTTTTGATATATTTTTATTTATCCATGAATTCAAACTGCATCTTTGTTTTCCCTCAAACTATAACGACTAAGCAATATAAAAACATTTAATTATGTGTACTATTCATTTATTTCTATACCTTATTATTATTCCCTATTTACTCATTTTTGCGTCCGTCACTGAATACTAAATGCAATGTAGACCCTCATACATTTATATATATGCACATTTGTGTCTTTAAAAATCACATGAATCTTATGTATGCATTTACCTACATCCTTCATTTTCATTATTATATGAACAAGTTAACATACTTAGGTTCCATCAAAATGTATGTATGTATATATATGTAGATACATTTTACTCTCCTAACTTACATACTTAAAATCCATAACTCAGATTTATATACACAGTTATACATTTGTAGGTAGGTACCTATGTAACTATTCCTTGAATCATCCATTCGACAATTCATTAGACTAAGAATCAAGGTAATCTTACCCACATAGGCTTTAAACCTGCATAGGATAACTACGCCTAACTAACTAAACCTCAATGTGTTGCTACTGAGCAAGTTCGTAAGATCCTGTCGTGCATTTTATTTTATTTTACAATTCTATTAGCCAATTTCATAAACAAACAACTAAAAGTACTTTTTATCAAAAATCCCCTTATCTATAATGGGAAATTTCAGGGATTTTTTTTTGTTAAAATTGAGTTCTTTGCACATCCCTGGAAAATTAAATTTGTATTTTTCTTTCTTATAACTGAAATGTACGAAAAAAAATGAGAGAGCATTATGTGTTGAAACAGATGCTAAGAAATCGAAAAAAGTTGAAGTGTTGGTGCGTGACAACTTTTGCTTATGTCTTTTTTTTTATTTGGAAGGGAATTGAAAAGTTCATTACGAAGAGCTGATTTAATTTATTTGTTAAAAGAAATCAAAAATTTTAATAATTCGTTTCCTTATAATGCACTTTTTTTATTAAGCGTATGGAACATTTGACTAACTGTGTCAACTTAACAAAATGTAAACATTGAAATGGGGATTCCTGTGAACGCGGACTAAATACTCGGGCGGCACAGCGAATTACTAGGTATTGCTCTTCATCGTGCGCGTTGGATAAAGTAGATCAATCTATTTTGCTAATAAAAGGCAAATCGAAATTTGTTTACCTATTTATTTTGTATCTCCAAAAATATCAGATGCTATCCACTTGTTAACTACTTTTGATGACATTTGAATGACCCTTTTAAAATTTAATGAGCCAAAGATGGGGTTTACTTTATAAGGGTGTTTAAAAGCGTGTGTAATTCAAGAGAGCTTGGTGAAACTAAAAAACTTGCAAGTTTGTTAAATTTTTAAAAGTCCTTCGTGAAATCGGCCGTGTGTCAGCTACACCATATTTAAATTTCATGGCAATCGTCAAATAGCAACGAAGATGACATTTGTTTGACTCACCCTAATTTCTGTCATAACACGTGGTCTCCATTAGCGAAAAATTTAAAAGCAAACGTAATAGCAATAGCAGAAGCACAGACAGTTTCTTTGGTGGGCATTTCATAGCATACTTTTTTAGTTACTGAAGAATGTCGAAGGCAACTGATGCTAGTTGAAACAACAACAACAAATGGTATTTGCAAACGCCAAAACCAAATAAGAGTTCTCCTTGTGATAAAGCAAGCGAATAGTAAGCGATGAAAGCATACTATCTATCGCATGCTATGAAAATATAGCTGCAATTTCGGTCTCCATTTTCAATATTGAAAGCATGCTTTAAATCTTGCGTTGGATTCATCGCTTAAGGAGACCGCATGTAACTCTAGGCGTGTTTTTTTCTAAGCCCCGGGAAAATTGGACGAAAAAAACGATGAGTAGGATTAACAATTTGCATGATAAATCCAACAACATATAATCCCCGGGGGTGCTTAGCTTAAACCCAGAGAATTCTCGGGGCTTAGGTTTTGGAGAGGATAAAAACTGTGCTACCAAAAACTTTTTCACTAAGTTATCGATAAAATATATAAAAACTTCAAAACTGACATTTTGACATGTCAGATAATTATCAATTTTGTTTGGTTTGGTTGAGCATTTGGTCTAAGGGTGTCAGTTGTTTTCCTGACGACCATGTCAACCTAACCTAACTTACCTTTTAATATACATTCCGCAACACAACAACAAATCAATTTTAACATTTTCGGCATTTGTTGTATAAATAATAATTAACTTCGGCATTTTCTTTTAAAAATAATAATTAACTTGGTTCTTTTTATGTTATTTTAATAGAAAAGTAGTTTAAATTCAATAAATACATCGAAATTACACGAAACAAATTTACATGACGATTTTTAGAAGGATGAGAATGAGGAAAACAGTGATGTGTGTTTTTTTCTTGCATTACAGCTGTTCTTCAAATGTCATCTTGCAAATTAATAGTGCTGCCAAGTTTTTCACTAAGCGCCTTGAGCGTTTTTTTCAACCAATTCCCCCGGGGATTGCAAAAAAACGCACCTTCTATGTCAGCTGGAACATATTTCAATTTCATAGAAATCGTTCAAAGACCAAAGAAGTTGACATTTAATGGATCCGTTTCCGTACTTGGATAAAAACAGCCACCATACGGCCCAATCTTTCAACGTCACCGTGTCGTTCAAATTGGATCCGTGGTTGAATTTTGTTTAACCGATTTCGGCGAGTAAACTGAGGTTCAAAGTTGATTCAAATTTTACTCCGTGGCTTAGCAAATTCAACCTACCAATTTCAACTCAACGATTTAATTTCACCGAAATCGGAACGAGGTTTAAGAAAATAATATTGAAGCTAAACGATTTTCAATTACTTTCAATTATTTATCTATTTAATTTAACGTAACGCGACGACATGAAATGCTTTATTATGTTTATCCTCGTCATAGTTTGACAATAATTTAGAGAATTTAAAGAATAAAGAATTCTTCCAAATGCATGGCAATGCTATTTTGCATTTGTCAGCGGACTTAGGATTCCTCGTATAAGACAATGCAGGCTTAAGTTTATTAGCAAGATAGTTTTGTTTATTTTTTTTTTTAAGAAAATTTATTTGTTAATTTTAAGTAAATTATAAAAACAAAAACTGAAAAGTGTTATTTAGAATAAAGTGTTTAAGGATGAATATAAAGAAATTGCAAAAAAAAAGACTGACAGCTCCATAGAAAATGTTTATCCCCAACCAAAGCCGCAAAAGAAGTTTAACTTCAAAAACTCCCATGATACGCCGACGGCGGGCATATTTTATTGTAATGAATGTTTGCAATCCACATATCGCGTACAAAGTCTGTCTTTCTATTGATTTACACATTTTGTTATCGTGATCGCCACCGCAATAACGAATGTTTGCGCGAGGCTTAAAGCATTCCATTGCTGAAAAGTCGTTCATTAAAATAAGAAAAAAGGTGGGAGAAAAGATTGAGTCCTGGGGAACACCAGCATTCCAGTTTCACATCCGAAGAACGAAGATGTAACTCTGCCAACAAATATCAAAAGCTGGGTGTATTGTTGGTAGCAAAATAATTAAGCAGATTAAAAGTTCAACGTCAGGTTTCAAGTAATCAAGTTGGCTCTTTGACAAGCAGAGTCAATTAGCTTAACTCAGTGAAGACGACTGTTAATAACTATACAACAGTCCTATTAAGACAAGCACAGGGAAACACACAAATTTAATTATCTTTACCAATTTTAAGATGGCACTTGTCATTTATGTACATTAAGTTGCACATGTACATTAAGTGCAGCTTAAACTAATATTACCCATACTCCATTCAAAATACATAATCCGTTTTCCTGTTGCTTCTTTTTATTGAGTTTGCTTCCGTTATTTTCAACACAGTTGACAGTCGCTATGCGTGCCATATTATTCGAATCATTATGGTAATAATATGGCCAAACAGGAAGAGAAAGAAAATGAAAAGAAACACGATGCATGGCAAACGATGAATTGAAATAAATAAAACTAAAAAACGAGTTGCAAAGATTTTTCCTTGGGTTTTGGGACATACAATCATATTACGTTGAAATCAACAACACAGAGAGAAAGTATGCAGTTTTATAAAAAGGTTCAACATTTGAGTGTAGTGGGTGAGTATGGTATCTACCGTCGCTATTTTTTTACTTATGTAAGGCAGTTTGTGTCAATTGGGTTAAAATGTTTTGCTACATTTTCAACCATAGTTTGACACTACCGTGGTGAATAAAAGAGGTTAAATGAAGAGATGGCTGTGTGTGTTCCTTTTGCTTTTTTGGTTGCAATCACACATGTTTTGTTCTGGGAAACGGTAATAAAAGTCAACATAAAAATGGACGTGGACAAATTGATTAATTTTTTGTTTTGAAATTGTTGTTAAGTGTAAAAACTAGTGTTCATATATTGAATAAGTAAGCTATCAATGTTGGGAATTATTTTGCAAAGACTTGAAACTGTTGCAAACATGACTAGGATTACCAGATCGCAAGTTTTCTTGGAGGACAAGTGTTCAAAAAGAAGGATTAATGTGTTTGTTTTTTAATTTTTACTTAAAAAGGGGACAAATGTTTTAAAAGAGGGGACAAACGGCATTTTGGCACGAAAACGGGAGATTATTTCTTAAAAGAGGGACGTCTGGTAACTCTAAACCTGACCAAAAAAAAACAAGAAGTTTTGTTACACTTTTTGTTTTCAGGAAAATAATGTATTTGCGCAAATTTTGCGTGTCATGTTATCTACATTTTGGCATTTTATATTCACCTCAATAATGTCAAAATTAGAATACAATAATGTTTGATTCAACTTACATTTCGGCATGAATCAGCTGCAGCTGTTCATATGTGTGATAACGTTTAAGCTAATTCCTTCACTTCTCGTAGAATACAAATTTGTGTTTTTAGTGTATTTTGGATGTCTGACAAATAATTACAATAATTTGATTACGGTCGTTTTTTTCGAAATTTCATTTTGCACTTTTCACTATGACATTTGGTTCGGGCTGAAAAATTGAACAATTAATAGGAACATTTATCCCGTATCAGTATCTTCTGCATTCAACAATATGCCATTAATAAAACAAAATGTCTGCTATTTGACGTTTAAAAATGTATTATTTTGATAACCCACTGACGAAAGTAGTTTTGTAGTTTATCGAAGGAATTAAAATTGACATTTGACAATAATTGTAGAGTTCATATTTATTGTAGTAGATATGTATTGACAGCGGATTATTTAGTTGTAAGAATGAATACAGATCAAATCTCTCTCGCAAGAGAGCAATTTTTTTTCGCGCAAAACGATCAAACCTTTTCTTAAATAAGAACACGACATTACTGATGTAAGCACTAAAACGTTGTTGATAAAAATAGTAACTATTGTTCTTTGCTTAGTTCTTAATGGTTGTAACTAGCAATTTAAATTTGTAAATTTACTTAATCAATAATTTATTTCAGAATAATGTTTGCACTTAATTTAATAAAATTTTAGACGTGTTTTTTTAGAGCGCCGATAATTTGTGAGGCTTAACTGTTATATCGTTACTATCGATATTTTTTTGTAAATGTCAGATTTTTTCTGCAATGGCGTCTCGAATTTTCAATGTGTTTTTTTTCGACAATTTCAAGCTAACGCGAAAACATAATCATATGTATCGTATACCAGAAGTCGGATGGAAATTTCGCTGTTTCTTAAGCCTTAAAATTACACCTACACAAATTTCGGTCGAACTGACATCAAATGTCAAATTGTTTCTGCAAAAGGAAAAGACATAGAATAATGTTTATAACAGTTATTCGATTCGCTGACGTGAATAGATCAATGATCTTTATAATACAGTGGATAGGGTATACTCTTTAAGTATAACAGATTTTTCTATGCAATTTGAAAATGAAATAAGGTGCACTGGTACCATCATTGACATCTATCAAAGTTAAAATGAAAAGTAAGCTGACATTGAATGCATTTGAAATATGGCTCAATGTGACCTCTAAAAGTAATTCGAAGTTTTATAAAGTTATAGTGACATGGCACCTGCGCACTTATAACAGTTTCAAGTTGCCTAATCTTTTTCGTATAGATGTGCTATGCATTGTTTTTTAGGGATCAGTGGAATAGATCTATGATATTTTTTTAATAGTAACAAGAGTTTTATAACAGTTGTTTATCACCAAAAGTCTGAAATATTTTCCGTTCGCTTGGGGGTTGCTACATCAAAAAACTACGTTCCGGAAGTGAAATTTCCATCTGGCTCTGCAAACTGTGACCCAAAAACATAACTGTTATAAATAGGCAAGTCTGAAGTCACCTCCAAGAAAAATGGAAAGGAAACTAATATGAAACTTTTCAGTGTATGGCCGAAAGATTGTTTATGATGTGGTGGTATAAGATTTCACCGAACAATAATTTACCTACAGTATTAAAGTTAGAAATAAAAATATAACTTATTATGTTTAGTTCCCTATCAGTTCTTATTTCGTTAGAGTTTGAAACCAGGGTATCCAATAATAATCAAAAAAAAAAAAAAAAATAGAGGATAACTAAAATAGTTATCTTGAACAAAATACCTGAATATTTTTCTATTTGAAATTGAAAAAGAATTAAGTTAACAACGCTTCTAAAAATATTTCTCAAATATTTAATTGCTTTTAGAGAACCATTAAATATTATTGTTTGAATTCAAATGAATAAGCATATTCGCTTGCTAGACATAACATATAGATATGTCATTCTATACTTATGATTCAAAAGTATTTTTTCACAAAAACAGTGTACCTAGCTAAGTAACATAAGTAGGTGCCTACCTATCTATGTGTGTTGTGTGTATGATTTTGTGTAGGAAGATTATGCACCAAAAATCATGTAACAATCTAGATGTTCTTGTCACCTGTCTAATTCATTTGTCATTTACATTTATATAATTTAAATTCTCATAATCACAAACTAAAATCAAAGAATCTACGTATGTATGTATGTTCATGCTTTCTTAATAATCTCTTTGTCAGAGGCTCATAAGAATGTCTAAAAATACAAAGTTTAAAGTTCCCATTTTGTTTTCATTTCAAGTCGACACAAAACATCGATCAAATTATAGGTATGTAGGTATACCTTTCTAAAAACAAAAAACCAAAAAAAGAATAACATCCACCAACGCCGCCGTCGTCGCCTATGCCACACAAAACTCCAATCCACACCTAGTTTTTGGTTCTTTTAAAACACTTTTTTGAATTTTTCTGTTTCCTACATATATAGGAAGAGATGGATGTTTGACACACACGTATTTTTCAGTTTTCCTTATGAAAAACCCCCACAACAAAAAAAACTCGGCAGGGTAATCGTACACTAAAATTTATACATATCTATATTACATACATACATATGAAAACACTACGTCTTTTGTTTTTTTCCCACCCTCGCCATCATATTGAAAAACAACACAACACGATAAAAATGTTGAATTTTATGAAAATGCTTAAGTCTTGCATTCTCAAAAATAATGTATTTTTAAATTTCAGTAGAAGAAAAACTCATTATTTATTCTTCCTGCCTTAGTTTTTATATACTTAAGTATAACACATCGACATCACATAGCAATCGGAATTCTCTCTCCCTCAAATTCTGAAATACATATGTACATATAACGAAATTATTTTTCTTTAAAAATAACAAAATTCGAAAATTTTGTTCGAAAGGTGTCGATCGCACATACGAACATAAAATAAAGCAAAACCTATGCTGTAAATACCAATAGTGTGTAGCTCGGGACGAGATTTTACATTATTTCTTTTGGACTTGGAAACTACCGATGTTTTTGAAAATATTCTTTGGATTTTATGTGCGTAGGTATATATACGTATGTTATTATTTATTTCGTTTCTCATTCACAATATTAGTTTTAAGTGGTCCACTTAAAATTTTATTCATATGAGCATTTGCAGGCGTCTCATCTTTCCGTAGCTTAATGTTTAATGGAATGGAATTGTTCTGCTTGCCTTTTGGGATAAAATATACTCCATAACTAATTAATTGCAATTTGAAGATTGATTTTACACAGGGAGTGACTGTTTTGTATGCATGGTTTTAAAGGTATGTACTCAGAAGTTGTTTTTAGACATGTCAAATTATAACAGTTTATAAAAGTACATATTAATTCTCCGCTTGGAAACATAACTTCTCCACACAATTTTTTTTGCTTTTAATGCCGAAAAACTATTATACATTCGTGGTCCATTTGGTTTGAAATAAGCAATAGGGACATTATCTGTAGTGTCAATCAAAGTTGACAACCATTATTTTGAACAAACTGAATAGGTCCGTTCTTTGAACTTAATCCAATTTTGAACAAAAAAAATCGGGGATTTTCGGTTTTCAAAAAATCAGGTGTTGTCAATGGCCTCGTTCAATAACCGAACTAAAGCTGGAAGGTTGCTGTTGTTGTATTCATATGTAAGAACATAGCTGATGACAAAGTAACTGCTGTAAAAAATATGTTTACATGGGAATACAACAACACCAACCTATCTGGATAGCTAAAAGTTCTGTCATTGAATGAGACCAATATCTTGTTGCTGGAATTTTTAAGCAAAAAATAAGAAGTCATGGCCTCTGATAATTAAAATTGTTTTGAATTTCTCTTTTGGAGTCCATATAGGTAGTTTGGACAAATTCACCTGATACAAAATCCAAAACTTCAAATGATTCCATTTCTATTTTTTATTTATTAAATAAAATTTAAATATTCTTTTTAATTTAAAAAATAAAAAATTACACATAAGTCGCAAACCCCCAAGACTGGTATTACACCACGACTTATGAGTCGCGACTCTTCTTCAAATTCTTCTTTGAAATTTCGTACGCTGATGCGCGCGCTATTACACACATTACTTTAGAGCATAAACTAATAATGTAAAGACCGGAAACCTCTGCTTTCATTTGACATTTGCCTACAAGCTGAAACACGCACACAAGCAACTTTTCCGTTCCTCTTCCAATAGACACATTGATAAAAACGCACACAAGAATCTTTTCTGTTCCTCTTCCTATAGACACATAGACAGCACAGCCCTAGTAATTTGTTTTTGTTTTGCTTTTCGATTTCCCATCTATTCATGGATAGAGTTTCAATGCTACAAATACAACAATGTAAACAAATAGGTTTTGGAGGGTGAAACGTACGAAGGTTTCCAATCTTTATTATGGCTTATTTGTGCTTTAGAGTCAAGACTCAAATTTGACAGTTTTCTTTTACTTCGAATTTCGTTTTTTTTTTTGTTTGAAATTAGCATTTATAATAATTATCAAAAATATTTATAGAATCGAATGAAAGTTTCCCATCTCCGAATGGCTCATCTGTGGATATTATCCGCACATGCAAGGATATGAAATGAAGCGTATGCTTCAATAACAAATAAGTGTGGAGAGAAACGTCAAAATTGAGTCGCCGAAATCTTGGCCCGCGACTCACAGGGCAATTTTATTCCGTCTCGATTTTTTCTCTTTCACACTTATTATGTTCGAAAAAAGTCGCGACTCATAAGTCGTCGTGTAATACCAGTCCAAGAAATTTCATACATAATTCAGCTTAACATATTCAATTCCCACAGCTAGAAGCCAAAATATAATTTAGGGCGTGTTCATAGCGACCAACACAGAATTTGCCACAGATTTCTATATATACGACCTAGATACTGAACTGCATGAACAAGTGAAGCCCGACGACATTTTTGACTTGACGTGAATGAAGGCGAAATAGAAAGAAGCAACAAATTCATGAAACAGAAATAAATCTATTTGAACACGCGCGAGTAGGATTTTCCTTGCGTGTTTTTGACGTTTCTCTTCTACTCTTTCTTTCTTTTTCGGATTTGCTTCATTTAATTTTCGCTGTAGATTAATGAACACCAATCCAAATGTCTTTGTCGTCGGGAATAGCTATATAAATAACTTTGCCTTCCATTTTTCTTTTAAAAATTATTTTTTGTTCAATATCTGCACTGGGCAAAGAAGATTAAATTAAAGATAGCTGTCAAACAAACGCGCAGTACTGAAAATGAGAAAAAGGCTTGGTAATAACACGTGCGTTACTGAATAGAAGTTCCAAACAAAATAAAAAAGATTGGCGCGTTACAGTCACGGGCTGCGTAATACCTGACTTAGTAATCTATGCTAGTGTAGATGCGAGAGATAAAACTCTCTCATATAAGGTGCGTTCCCGTACTCCCTAAACTGCGAAAATCTACGAATTTTTACGAAAAACAAACAAATCCTACTCCCGTACTCCAAATTTTCGCAGTTTTTCAAAGAAGGGAGCGCTCATGAGAGAGTAAAATATTTCCCCATGCTGCGAATTTTAGTCCAAGAATTTTTTTTGGACACAATTATGAAGACTGCCAAATGAAGGAAAAAAGAAAAAAAAACAATACATAAGCTGTCAGTTGCCATATGAATGTATGTGTATCGTTAAAAAAGTTGAAAATAATGGAATTTATAGTCTGATCCGGCTGGCTTATTCGTGCAATAAATTATTTGTGATATCAGATTGGTTATTTTAAGAAATAAATTCATGTAAATCTTTAATAAACATTTACGTTGACATTTAAAAAATGGCAAAACATGTTGTTCAAAGCGTTCCCGTACTTTTGTGAAACTTTGTTGCTCTCTGAGAGATTTTTACGCCCACTCTTGGAAAAATAAATAAATAATTTCATCAGTTCAAAAATGGCGGCTATAATTCAGTTTTTCTGCAGGGCAAAGTATATGAGTTCCGTGTCTATGTTTATTTGTATGTTTGTTGATCTTTTTCACAAGGGAGAGTTTAGGTATTTTGAAAAACGCTTCAGGGCGACTACTTTTGTAAAATTGCAAAGTGTTTTTAATCTTATTATTATTATCTCAAACATCTCCTACTTAATATACCTTTTTGTAAAAAAAATCATTAATAATGTCAGTTTTGCCAAAGTGAACATTTTGACGTCGGTTTTAAAATAAATGAGAGGACAATACTATTGAAGTCGAACATAAAGCAATAACAAATATGAATCTAACCGACACATAATTTAAAAGCGAGAGTATAAAGCTTCAAATATACATATACATACATATTTAAAATATGTATACACGAAAATATTCCCAGTTTTGTTCTGGGTAATGTTTTCAGACCCTTAAAATGACAGATTAGCTGTTTTCCGGCAGGAAGATTAGTTCTAAGGTGTCAACTCAAAACCAGACCATCTATTGAGTTTTTAGACAGCTGACTTAAATGCACTAATATTCCTCAGTACGTCCAGGGTTAGAGAACGTAGAACAAACCAGTTATTTGTATTATCACTTGGGCTTAGTTTTTTATACACTCTCCAATAAATTTAAAATTTTAACATTTCTTCTATAAATGGGAAACTTACGACATTTGCCCTTTTTAACAGCGACTTCAAATTAAAGTGTGAATAAACTGGGGCTTAATCAATTCTTACATTATCTTGAGGCATATCGATACTTCATCTGAAATCATTCGAATTATTTCCATTCATTATTCGAAGGATTTGCATTCATCATTCGAATGATTTCCATTCATCATTCGAATAATGTCTCATCTATCATATATGTGTTCTCAAATTATACTTAACTATTCATCTATTTAAACGTAAGCGTAATTCAAATGCAATACCAAGAGGCAAGAGCAAGAACCAAGGGGTATTGTTATGTGTGAGTGTCTAGTCTACTTTGGATTGTAGTGTACTTGCACGTGTAGGTTCGAATTTGAATTGCAGTTTCGGTTCTCGAATACAGATTGTTACGTTTTTTTTTTTTTGTATTTCTTAATTTAGGAAAAAAAACATTATGTACTTAAAATATAAATATTTAGTATATATGTGAGTAGTTAACATGCTTCATTACCGTAACCTTTGTAAATTCAAACGAAATATGGAACATTAAAGTAATTATTAATTTTTTTATTATTTTTATTTTTTTTTAAAACAAAAAATTATTTGTTTTGAAAATTTGAACATGCAATATTATTAATACTTTTAGGAAGCATTTGCATATAAAAAACTAATTTGAATCGGTTCATCCAATATTGAGAAATTCGAAAAAAAATGAATAGTGGTTCTGGGCTGGGAAGTACCGCTATAAGTACGCAAAATAAAATGTTTTTTTTTTTGTTTTTTACTTACAAGTAGACTGCGCTAATTTAAGAACAAGCACATTTTTGTATCAACATTTTTTTTTTGTGGAAAACATTTTATTCTTAACAGTCTCTAACATTTGTATTGGCGGTACCGTTGTTTTTTGTTCGTTTTAAGAGAATAGTTTTGCTCAAGTATTCAAGAAAGTGTCAAAAAAGTACTAAAGAAAATTTTCAACGAAATCGACTGGGTCGTTTTCAAAATATTAAGTTTAAAAATAAAAAAACATTTTTTCAAGCAAAAAAATCCCAAGAGTACCGTTTCCCTTCATTTATGAACTTTTTTTTATAAGAATCGTTGGAGCCTTTTTTGAGAAAAATAAGATTTACCAAGGCAAAAATGCCGTACCGTTATTTTCGGTCTTAAAAAAATGAAAAGACGCGTGGACATATTACAAAAAAATAATATTTTCCAAGTTTAAAGAAAATAAATTCACTTCTTTAGGCTGATCACTCGCAGACAGAGAGACATACAAACGGAATTGCGGGAACCACTTTTTTCATGTTTTCTATCATCGCAATGAATGATTATTCGATTATTATACTAATATCTCGAATATTGAAATCATTCGAATATGCCCGTCACTACAAGTATTAGTATTGAAGAAAACCCGACATTTCGACAGTTTAAAGATCAAGACATCGCGTATACCACAGCGCTAGGGGTCTCAACAGCATACCCGGTATCCTTTTAAGAATGAAAAACTGCAATGTCAAAGTGTCATGTGCATACGTAGGTATTGCTTTTGTTCTTTTTTTCTGTGGACTCACCTTTTAATGTTAATTTTGTTTTTTTGTGACCTTTGGTCCAAATTATGCGTTTCGCCCAGGTACTACAGTTGGGCTCATCAGTTAGATGGTGTACTACCCTTCTAAGATGCAAAATATTAGTCGATGGCTACCGACATAAATAAAATTTACAGCTTTCAAACAGTGAATTATATTTTTCTAGGGGAATTCGGTCGAATTTAGACACCTAGAAAGTATTCATAAATGACAAAAGTTGTAATGTAGTTTCTTGCCAATCGTTTTATTTTGTCTCAATTAAAGTTGAAGATATTGTAAGGACTTATGAATTTCTTTTTTGCTAAGTCGAAAAAAAAATATTCACTGTCGAACCTGAAAATTCTTGTCGAAAACTTTCTGAAGGCCAATTTGAATGAGCTTTTAAATATTTGTTTTATTTATTTTGTGTTGAAATGATTTAGTGGCGCAAAAAATCGATTTTTTTTTGTTTGAATATAAAATCTTTTCAAAAATCGTTTCCTGGCAAACACTGACATATCGAGTTCTTTCCTTAGTACCCCATCCCAGATTTATGGGCATTAGTTATAGCAGTTAACTAAGGTCATTTAGTGTTCATATTATATAGAATGGATATATCTTATTTTATTTTTTAAATAAAATTAGCTATTGAAATGCAATAAATATATTCAAGAAAAGGTGTGGACGCTTATATGAATTAACGCAGATATGCATTGTTAGCTTTTAAAAAAAAAATAGATACGTATAATAAAATTAAAATAATGATGTGGTCTTTTGAATAAGTTTGTCGTGATTTGTTTATATTATTATCTTTTTATTATGAAATGCAGACAGTGAGTGTTATTTGGCGATGGTTTTTTAATTTTTTAATGCGTTCCCTAGTTTGTTTGAGCACGTTCTGCTAAGTACCTAAATAAATTGTTGATATAAGTTTAACCAACGAACCTCCTACATAGCTCAATTAAATACTATAGAAGTTGTTTTATTTAAAGTTTATGACTCAATATTTTCAACTATGTAGGTAAATGCATATGTATGTATTTGTTTATTTATTTTAGGCACGCGATCAATAACTGAATAAAATCCAAGTGCTTAATATATACATATGTAAATGTATACGAATACATACACAAAACTATAGGTACCTACCTAAAACGAGTTTAAAGAATATTGCCATTTGATATAACACAGATGTTTATCTGCGCTACTCTGATTTATTGCTTAATTAGTGATGTATTATTTTATAATTTTATTTATTTTACTTTTTTTCTTAAGAGTTCTCCAAATTGTGTGTATTGATCATCATCATCGTGATCATAATTCGAAGATGACGTCGACGCACAATGGGGCATAAGAATCACCAAAATCTTGAATAAATTTTTGGGTTGGATTGGAATAGAATGACTGAATTTGTTTATTTAGTTTAGAAGTCACTTACATATCTAGGTACACAAATACACATATTTTTCTTTTTATATTTGTTTTTATTAATTTCTAAATAATTAATATTACCTGAAGAGGTAATATAAATTTTAAAAAATAAGAGTGCGGTTTAATTCGCACAATTATTATTTTCAGTCGCAAGAAATTAGTTACCATAACTGCCAATTGGCACCGATTTCTGCCAATTCATGTTTAAGACTTATGCCGGACTTACATGAGTGACAAATTGCCTTATTTCTTCCATTTAGTTGACATTAATGACAAAATCGTGTAAATGGTTTAAAAATTTGTTCTTATTTTCTTCATTCGAAAAATGGTAGGGAAGACTGGCATTAAATATTGCCACTAAAATGGCTACATGTAAATGCCTCCATTTTGAAAATAATGGCATATCGCGAGAAAGAATGAACTTGCTCATTCTTTAGTGGTAGATTGCCAAAATCAATCAATCACCAGTCATTATTTTGCCCCGTGTAAATGCTTATCATTTATGATTTGATTTTACTATTATTTGCGAGTATAATGGCATGAATTAATGGCAATTACATATTCGGTAGTTTAAGGCGGAAGAGATCGCTCATTGGAGAAGTAAAATATTTAACCTTCCTAACAATTTCTTGCCATTTTCTGCCCAATAAATTTGGGTAGGTAGGCAGCAAATTGTAGGCAGAATATTTGTAAATACATCTCAATTGACGTTTGTTATAAGAGAAATAAAATTTCTCCTGGTGGTTGTGGCAAAAGATTTGTAGACCAATTAAATAAATTTAAGAATCCTAAAATGCAAAATTATAAGTTTAAATAGAGAAAATGTGAATTTTAAACAAACAAAAATATACAAAAAACAAATGTTGTGTTGACGCTTAAAAAATAGGCAGAAAATTGTGTTCAAGCTATTCCAGATTTTTTCGCTGCTAATTTCTTCCCTAAGAAAAGTGTGGGTCAGACCTAATAGGAGACATGAGTTTAAGATTTAGTTAAGACGAGTTTCTAGGTTTAGTTTTATGATGAAGGTTCTCGTCTTGGTTTCAAAAAAATTCCTTTCAATTGTGAAGAAAATTAAAATTCATCTATAACTGCGTTAAGTAGGTGGTTGTATTTGCTAACACAGTGTTGTATTTATACATAGGTGGCACCTAGATGGCGTGTATTCATATCACAAATAGTTACAGGTTTAAGCCAAATGGTTAGAACGAATTGTTTTTTGTCACAAAATTTTAAACTTTTTTGGTTTTTTGTCAACTTGCACCCACACAAAATCTGTGACTATATTTTATACATCATTACATTCATGTTATTTGGTTTTTGATGGCTAAGATTCGTCGACATTTTTTTTTTTATAATTTTGCACGCGCTCAAGGGATTATGAATACCCTTTATATGTTTTTAACACAGCGCGGCATCCGGTGAAAGAAGAGAAAGAAGGATAGAAATATATGTGGCGCGACGTATTGAGATGGTGGTTGTTGTCTCAGATTTTATCTCCAGGGATGGCGGCTGAACTAATGCGGAAAAATTACCGTGTTTTATTTATTTATGGCTCTTATAATTCGCATTATTTTATTTTATTTCGTTGTCATATTTATGAGTAGTTTACTCAATCACATGTTGTTAGTGTTATGCCTGAAAGCAGGTAATGAGTAAACCAGCAACCCATTTTATGACAATTTTTAGAATTGGTCTTTAATGGAATATAAGAAGACATAGACGACAGCAGGAATCGAACCTGTGACCACGAGGTTGACAGGCGAGCACACAACTATCGCTAGACGGCCACCCCCATGCATGACGTTATTTCTACAAATTCACCAGAAGGTAGAATGGAATGGAATTGACAGTAGCGAGTAATTTGACAGATACAAAATAGTTTGACATATTTGAGGTGGAAATATCAAAAATTTATTTTTGTTTGGAAACTTAAGCGTTCTCTATCTTTACAGATAGTTTTATCTATAAAAACAAATGTTTATAATTTCCGTGAATATTTTTTTATAATTTTTAATGACTTAAGCTATATGACAATAAAATTTCTATTTGCCATACATACTGCCCCACTGTACTACTTGACCGACTATGGTGTATTTAAATTAGTTTTTTTGAGCTTGTGAAAGTTATGTTTAGCTTTAGTTGTTTCTATGTAAGTTTCAACCATCACAAAAGGCTTCTCTTATTGGCAAGATATTCCAATAACTTCACGTGAAACAACAGCAGGGATTTTTGTCTTTATTCAATCATGTGGACTTGCCTTCTGATTGAAATTTTACCTCAAAGTCATGAATTTTCTCAACTAGTTATATTCCACCCTCACCATCCACATATCTCAAAGCGGAACTAAGCGTGTTTTTCTTTTTTTTCAAACCCCAACAGGAATTCAAAAAGAACTATAACCAACAAATATACTTACTACTTATATCTACGGATTTTCCAAGCGCAATGAATTTTCAGAAGTAAAACTGTTTTACCAGTGAGCAGCATCTCTTTGTTATCGATAGTTTGTAAGTCTAATTTTCTCTATCAAGATGCCACTAATTCCCCTTTTCTTTTGTTTTCGTTCAATTTTAAATTATATTAGAGCTTGCAAAAAAACACACCTAGTATTCCGTACTACTTAAAGCCTAGTATACAGTAACAGTTTCTCGTCGAAAAACACTACATGGATCTCTCAAGGGAATAGTTTTTTTTTCACACAAAAATAGTTTGACGTTTAAATTTTGTATCGAACTATAAATTAAATTTTTCGTGCAACATAATGTCAGTGAGTGAAATTTGGATTTTGATTTGCGTGCTGGGCTCAATTCCGCAAGCGTGAACACAGAAAATCGAGTATGTATACAATTTTGCGCGGGTATGATTCATTCTTTTTGACAGATAACATGAACACACATATGTATAGGCATATTTATTCACGCATAGAATAAATTTGTCAACGGAAAATCTTTCATGCTTGTGGAATTGGGCCCTTGTGCTGTGTTTATGCACATTTGTTATAAAATGTTCTTTGAGGTATGTTTTGTTCATAGAACTGTCATTTTCCAGCAATTTGATTAACAAAAATATACACCAAATAAGAAATGTTCGATTTCACCACAGATGTTTTTCTCCCGGATTTTTTTCCTCACCACAAATTTTGTCTCGTTCGTTGAGGGCTATACAAACGTGAAACCGTCAAAGCAGTAAAGTAAAACTGTATGTGGTTTGTGGTTGCCAATAATCCACACTTCTGTTGTTAAAAAAGATAGACTAAATTTGGACGTTTTTATTTGTTGTTATTTTTTTTAAACAACCTATTTTTTCATCAAAAAATATCTCCAATTAAAATTTCCAATTTACGAAACTTAAATCAAACAGTCATCACTATATGCATGTTTGATTTAATGTCCAATTATGTATTCATGTCACGACTTAACACAAATATATTTCTGTATATAAATAATTCTTCATACATGTATACATAATGCAACCAGTTCTAAAAAAGAGAACATATTAATAAAATTTAGTGTCACAACTCACTAACAAAATGTGTTTCTACTTTTCATATAGGTATGCCTTGCCTATATGTACCCTATTCTTATTTCTATTGAATTTATAATTCACAGATCTTTGTATGTTTCTTCGTAGTTCATACACTGAAATAATAAATTATTATTTTATAATCAATTCGATGTTATTCCACTGTACAAGTAAGTATGTATTTACGAGAAAAAAAAATAACAAAAGAAAATAAAAAGAAGAAAATTTCTTCAAGACTCTGTCGCACGTTCTTGAAATAATAATCAATAACAGTGCAGGAGCTATAGATCATTTTATTTTTAAATTTAGGCGACACGCATAGAACTTTGTTTCTCACGAGGGATTATAGTGATTAAAGAACAAAATTTAGTATGAAATTCATTTTATTTCAATTTTAGATGAAAGCATTGCCAAAACTTATGAACTTAAAAAGACTTTTCCACACACTGCCCAATTCGTATCAATTCCTGTTCCAAACTTACAAATATAGTATAGTTTTGGGGAGACGAGAAGACTCATGATAGAGTGAAATATTTCCCCTTTCTGAAATTTTGCCAAATAAATGTTTGTAGGGAGCAAAATATGGGTAGCAGATTTACAAATGTCAGGTTGACGTTTGTCTTAGAAGAAAAAAAAAACGTGTCTGTCTCAAACCATTTCAGATATTTTTCCATTGTATTCCACTGTATGTAGAAGAATTTCATCTCATCAAAATTTGGTAAGCTACCAATTTCTATCCACAAAAATTCTGGATCAGACCTGTAGTCAAATGTATCTATATTTCAAATGTCTTCAAATATTAGTATAAGTTTCAATGTGTTCCAAATTTTATTTAACTGATAACTGTGCAAATCTCAACAGGTCAAATGCCAAATTTCATGTGAAGTACCTGAACAAAATTTTGGGAAAATGATGTTTACTTCTCAGAATTTTACTTCATCTGACTTCAGCTTTAAATTATTGAACTAGAAAAAATAAGCAATTAATTCTTTTTTTTTTTAAATTTAAACTATATGCCTGTAAAGACCTAAGGTATTTTAAATGCAACCTGAATTGCACGGCACTAGTTTGGCACAGTGGATTTGAGAACCAGGTATTGACTGTCTCATTTTAACCCATGGGCGGCATCCAATTAAAATTGGAGGTATAGAATAGAATGTGCCTAGCGTGGGGATCAAACCCACACGTCCTAGTTAGCAATAGCGCACTTTATCCACTGCGCCATTGCCACCCTGATTCTTAATCTATTATTTGGTACTATTTCACTACTTACTATGGTCAAGTTAACTTAAGCAATGCTTATTAATGTCAAATCCCTTCAACTATTCCGAATTGATTTCTTTCATTTTTGTCTTTGTTGTAAGGAATTTGGAACAAATCGATTTTTTGTTGTGAGGTGGGAGTACTAGAATGGTAGATATGCAAACTTGAAAAAGCAACAACACTTACTATTTCGAGGAAATCAACCCTTTTAATTTGACGTAAGAGAAATGTCAGATCTTGCTCGTCTGCGTGTAACAACAAATCTTACTAAAAATGAAAAATTTGTTTTGACAGTATGAAATCGTTTTTTTTTTAACAAATATGACTGCTTTTACACCAGGGCGATTTTTAATCCGTGTTTCTGCTCTTTTCGGTTGCAAAAATATGTTTAAACACAGCGATATTTCATATATGTTAACTTTGTTCAGACATATGTCCGCACTATTTAGAAGTTAGAAAAATTCAATCGTAGCATAAGGAAAATCACAAAAAAGAAAAGCAAATTTTTTAACTTGCCGCCCCGGCCACCACATACGTTCCACACATTCGTTCTTAAAAATCGTAAGCTGAAATTGCATGAAAAAAGTAACACGAGTGCGTTCAGAAAGAAATAGCATGTTTGGTTGTAGGGAATTCGACATAACTTTCAACTGTCAAACTATTTAATTCAGTTTTTTTTAAAATCAGATTTGCTCTTTCTTTTACTGGCAAAATTGGAAATACAAAAAACAAACAAAAAAATATAACACTAATCGAAAAAAATTAAACGTGATATTCCCAGATATTAATTACGGTTTATTTTCCAATTACCTTTTTGATTTCAAGGTTTTAAAATCAAGAAAAAATATCCCACCCTATGAAAAAATAATGGAGTATTAGTATATCTACCTTATTTTTATTTGTATCTTTATACCTAATACCTATATTTTCTATCTAATGTATGCATCAAAGTTAATTTTTAATTAAATTAACACAAGTGTGGGAGTGTTCACAAAGCATAATCATAAAACAAAATATTCAACATTTAAAAAATTATTATTAAATCAATCACTCCATTAGGAACGCTCCATTAGTTGCAAAAAAATTGCTTAACGACAAAGAATGCCGTCCGGCAAAAAAAAAAACATCTGCGTGCCATATGCGATAAAACGTATACATACCTACCTACTAATTCAATTTAAAAAAAAAATAAGAAAAATGCGGTTTAACCCAAACAAAATTTGAACTAAAATCGCCATTAACATTCATTGAAACCTCTACACATTTGCAAAGCAAAGTTTCATGACAAAAAAGCTGTTGTTTTCTTTTTTATTAGATACCTACCCACAAATGTAAATTAGATAGTTTAAAAACTTTATTATAAAGTTTAAAAAAAAAAAACGCATCTTAATGACAGACCATTAATAATGGCACTTGACGAATACACAACGAATATAGAAGAATCCAATTGGAGTCCATGCATGTGGTCGTTTGTTCGTTCAGTCACCTAATTAATTAATTTGCTGTGCACACAGGATTCGCAACGCAAGGTTTTTTTTTTTTGCATAACCAAATTCGCAAAAGCACATAGTTTAAGCCCTCCCTCCCCCTCTAACCCTAGCGACAGTGAAAACAATAATGTTATTGGATAAGCAGCTAGAAAGAGCGAGAGAAAAGATTATGCATGACAACAACTACTGACAAACACATTTGACGATCGTTAAAAATAGTTTCATTATCAATCGATCAGTAGTTGCATTGTTTATGGATAGAAAACTGAAGTGAACAAAAAGAGCAAATTGGACATGACGGATAAAATGCTTTAGATATTAGATATACCCAAATAGACTTTAGTCAACAAATAATGACAGCATGAACTGATATTCATGAATCAACCATCTATGCTCTATCACGTTTTCTACCTTATATATTTTTAATATCGCGTTTCGTGTTCCACAACTAGTTGTAGTTTCCATAATTCAACACCAATGTGTTAGAATCTAGCCACAGTGTGGTGAAAAAAAACCTGTTAGATATACTTAACCTAGGTAAGGTATAATATTTCCGTCCTTATCAGATTGTTTAACTTTTTTTTTATTTCATATATTTTGCTTTAGCTTCTCATTCTATTCAATTGAAATGATTATGTATTATACGATTTGAAGAGAATAAAACCGAATAGAAAATTCTATTTGGCTTTGGTTTCTATCTTTTTACGAGTATATCTTGAGTGTGAAGTATTTGTATCTACTTGCATAGGTAGGTAAGCCCCTTATTTGATTCTGAGATTAAATAAAAATAAACGTTTATTTGTTTCTCATATATGTAGATAGTGTATGAAAAATAACTGAGTTTCTTTTAATCTTAAGGAGAATCATACATTTTTCGTAAGATAATTTTGGATTCTGTATTTTTATTTCAATTTATCTACATTTTACTTGGTTACTAGATATGATATAATTCGTATGCCTACTAGAATTGAGACTCATAATGTATTCACACTTTAGGAACATATACCTAACCTACATATTTTAACAATAAATATGATGGAATAAATTTGTACCTACCTCAATTTTCTTTGTCAAATTTGACCTTATGCGCATTATGCCTTTTAAAAAATGTCTGAAATATGCTATGAAACTTGATATACATATGATAAGTGTACGCTTTGATAAAAGATACATTTGTATTAAATTTGCATTTCAAATTTCATGCACTCCGACAACAACATTAAGGAAACAAGATATACTTCAAATAGCTTTAAATCTAGATCTAATCTGGAAAAATGGAAATTAACTTTGCAGACGTCAAACAGTGTACCTATAACATTTTGATGACACTAGTGATATCGGTTTTTAAATCATTTAGGACAATTTATTTGATGTTGACCGATCTGGCCCTCCACTTGAAACAAATGATTACAAGATATGTGTCATGTAGTAAATATTTCTTTGCTTTATCTATTATTTGTTGGATTCGTAGAAGAAATAAATTTATAAATTAAATTTAACGTTTCGTGACACGCCCTTACTAATTATAATTTTTAATTCACGTTATTCATCTTTCAGATTTTCAGAAATAATATCTGACATAATGTCTGTCATAAATATTAGTAATGTAGCGCGTTCGCGTTAGAGACGCTTACGTTACTTTGACAAGCACTGCGGAAGTGTCAACATGACAGATGACTTAAAACGGACGCACAGAATATACATAAGTCCCGGGGAGAGTACGATAACTCAGCCGCCAAAAAATAAAATGGATTCTATAGTAGAACAGTTAGTTACAAGTATTTTTTAATATGGGACGGGGGTCTATCTCCCCCGTTTGGCCGTGAGGGTTAATTTTATAAAAAAAGTACTAAAAATGGAAACCAAAATATTTTAAAATAACGGTAATACTTACAAATAAGTGTTATAACTTTTTTAAAGCCAATACCTTAATCTATTAGTTCATTTTAAAATAAAGTGGAATCTATGCATAGTTTTTTGAAAAAAAAAAACGGGTTTTAAACTGCAGGGGCAGCATGCCCACCCATACATAGCTGACTGATTTTTTTTTTTTTCATAAATTTTGAGTTTGAAAGTATTTTTTCAAAAAAACTATCAACGCACGCAACTATATTGAAACAAATGATAAAAGGACAAGTTCTTGGATTTCAGAAAACATATATTCTTTTATTGTGAGTTGCCGTTGTTTAAATCTTTTTTTTTTTAATTTTAAGTCATTTTTTAGAAAATTGACCCTCCCGTCTAAAAGGAGGGAGATAGACTCTCTCTTCCGTAGGATAAAATGATTGTATTAAGCCCCTCTACAAAAATCCGTTATTATTTTGCGGCACCGTAGTTATGGTACTCTCCTCTCAAAGTGAGATCGCCTTAAATACGAAAAAAACTCACGAAAAAGTAGTTTTAATAATTTTAAATTTTCTCAAAAGCTAGAACAAATAAAATCATAAAGTTTTCAGTTTTTAAAAAATATTATATAATTTTGCAGTTTTGAAAAATTACAATTTAATTATTTTTTTATTTATTTTTTAAAAATGAACTAATAGATTAAGGTATTGGCTTTAAAAAAAGTTATATTTGTATGTATTACCGTTATTTTTAAATATTTTGTTTTTTATTTTTAGTACTTTTTATGAAATTATCCCTCGGGGGGAGATAGACCCCCCCCACTCGTATTAAAAAATACTTGTATTAGGACCCTCTAAAAAAATCCTTTATTATTTTGCGGTGCCTAAGTTATCGTACTCGTGTCTAAGTCCCCTTTCTTACAGGGAAACCAGTTGCTGGAGATTTTTTTGACGTTTTCCTTTAATTGCCTTGTAGCTTTCACACGAAGAAACTGGCACCAAGAAACTGAGGAGGAAATTGGGAAGATTATGTTGAGCTTATTGTAATGCAAAGCAAAACATCAAAAAAAACTCTTCAAATCGTCGATTGTTGTCAAAATTCGGTTGTCATAATTCAAAAATTTCGTTGTCATATTTGGCAAAATGTCTCTGAGATTTAACACATGCACTCTCATTTTTGACATTTTCACATACAAATAGGGTTGGGTCAATATTTCAGTAAGATGTGTTCAGTTAGAGGTAACAGTAGATAAAAAATAACTGTTATTAAAAAAACATTTGAAATTTTCTAAATTTGTATTTTGATCAAACCAAACAGAGGAATCTGGATGAAAAAGTGATGAATAATTAATTTTAAAATGGAATTGGAAAATAATTTTTTAAGATTGTTATTTCACTGACAATTTTAGTTCCATAATTGTTATTTCAGTAACAGGAATTTACAACTGTTATTTAAAAGTAGCAGCAACAGATATTGCAACTAGCAATTTGGCCTATGTATAAGCCAATGCGCATGCCAAATGTGACACGAGTCACTCTGAGTTTTGCCACACGCGCGAACTTGAACGAAAATGAAAATCGGAATATATTACCTTTATTATGTGTACTGTGGACCGGGGAGGTTTTTTCATTCCCCTTACTTCTTGCCCTTCTCGCTTTCAAACTCCCAGTTGCCGGCAACTCAGTTTCCTTGTGTGAAAGCAGTCGAATAACCTAATTATTGTAAAGTGGAATTACTAATTTACATCAGGCGTCTATTAGGTGGGATGTTGTAAAATTTGAGTGTGGGATAAATGCTGGGATGTAGCACAATGAAATGCTCGATTATCAAAACGCGCGCAAAAGTTTATTTTGTTTCACTTGAACATTGCTGTCGCTTATGTTACGTTCGTGTATGTACTTGCGACGAATCGTATCATTTATACTCAAAGCGTAATTGTAATCTGCCAAAGCAACTCCCAACGCGGCATTGAAAATCAGCCATTTTTTGCTTTTCACACCAAGCCTCGTTTGCGGGAAAAAACCATGTTTCCTCAAAAACCAAAGATTTCTCTTACATTTTTCGTAAGACCTATTAAAAATCAGTTGACATTCAAACGTCACAGATGAACTAATGTCGAATTCCAGAACAACCATTCCAAATCGATTTCAGATCGATTTTTTTTTGCTGTAAGGAGCTTGCAAAAAATAGTTTGTGTGTCAAGTCTATGAAATCTTGCTAAAAACACAAGATCTGTTTTGATTTTGTTAGAATTAATTCGAATGTGTTCAGAGAAAAAATCTAAAGTTTGGATCTTTGGAATTTGACATAAATAAACACATCTAAAGTTCAATGGTTGCATTCTGAAATGTGTGTTGTTATAATCGCTTGTTAAAAGACAGTTTATGAAAATCAGCTGTTGCCACAAAATAAATCTGAAGCTATGGAAAAAAACATCAGGACGTTTGGGCCCGTTTGCTGATACGAATCTTAAAAATTTATGTTCAACTTAAAACGCTTAAGGGCTACTTTTTCCTCTGCGTAAGCTGTCACATAAGTCCTTAAGTAGAACTTAAATGCTTAAGTTGTGTATCAGCAAACGGGCATAAATGGGTTATGTCTAGACTTAAAATATCCAAGGGCAGTGCGAGCGAAAATAGGGGAGGTTGTAATAGGAGATAAAGATGCACATTCATTTTGAATGTTTAAATATCATAATGGGAAGGAAAAATATGGCCGAATAAAGGGTTCCAGATTCGTGAAGTACGGCGAAAGAAGGAATCTCTATACTTGACAGTACGTGCAAAGTATTACGATTGAAAAGTTTAAGGGGTTAATTGCATTATGAAAGCGATAAAATAATGAGAGACTTTAAACATTTCGAAGGTGTTCTAGAGGTTAAATTGTTTACGTTATTGCGCTATCACATATAAATTTTAACCTGAATTTCAGGTTCGAAACCCTCCAATACGGCTTGTTTTGAGCACTTCTAAATATAATTTCTAATCCTACGAAGAAGATATTCATCGCGCGCATTTTCGATAAGACAGCTTGGTGCCAAACCCTTTCAAATGCTTTTGAAATATCATCAGATCACCAGTGGTCCCATAGCTATTAAAGCCATACCGCCAGCCATTGAGGAGCTTTCGTTTTTCAAGATATTTCTTAAGCTGATATAATTAGTCGCGCATGACCTTGAAAAGGAGGGACGTAAATGAATTTGGACGGTAGTAAGATGGTGACGAACATGTGCATTTTTTTAGGGACAGACTGAACAAATGATGTTTTCCATCCACTCGGAAATAGACTAGTAGAGTAGAATATCAAGCTCTTTAAGAACTCTAGCACCTGCACGAGTGCGAAAGAAGATTCGTCCCATGAAATCGTTTACGCTCTCAATTACTGGAGGATTCATAACACTTTTTGGCAGCGTCGAAGTAACAGCGAGCTGCGCTGCAAGCAAATTGGCTTTTTCACGTGAGCTGACAAAAGGGGTATTATTAAACACGAGCTTGGAACCGAAGACGAAGTTGAATTTCGATTTATTTTTTAGAAATTTTTACCACCTTTGGGGCATTGTAGTATTTTTTTGCCTAAATTTTCGCCATGTGAAAATTTGGTTCGTTGAATATAAACTATTGCAGGTCTTTCTAGAATATTTTAACTTATTTCAGTTTTCCTCAGTTGGTTTGGCTTTATAACATCGGAAATTTACCAACATGGTATCCTATTTACACCTAAAATTGAACCACAAGTTTTCTTCTGGTTTGATGCTTTTGGTTCTGTTCCAAATCCCTAAGCGCAAGATTTGCGTTTACACATTTACCCGAGTGTTTCCTTATACTTTTGAGAATTTTATATTGATTTACTCTAAGCTAAAATTAAACATCCTTTTTAAAACCGTTCACCCTTAAATATCTACACTACACATGTATCTGTTTAGATACAAACAAAAAGAACAATCTAGTTACCTACCTAGATATCTATCTCATTTAATGAACAATACCCAAATCCTATCAATATGTAAACAATTTAATGTCTACTGGCGCTGAAATATTTCCTAGAAGGATAGCAGGTAAGAACCTATTTTTAACACAATGCATTTGAGATTATTTGAGGATATTTCAAAAGAAATGCCTACCCCTAATTTAATGTTGTGAATACATTGCATTATTTCAAATATTTACATACAGCTGCGGTAAAAAAAAACAGCACCATTACGGGCAGCAGATTTCATTTAAAAATGAAGTTTAAGCCAATATTTCGAGGGACATTTTGAATATGCGAAAAGCTTATATTAAGTCCAAAAAATCACATTTAAAAAAGAATTCCTACTATTATTCATTAACTTATTTAAAAAAAATAATTTTTTTTCGAAAAACTCAAATAAATAAATTTAAAACTAAAACATCATAAAAAAATCTTTTCCTATGATTTTATTCTTTAGGGGTAGTCCAGCAAAATTAGTATTTCGTTGAATAGCCTTTGTTGGCTATTACTGCTTCACAACGTCTGGTCATTGAATTTATCAAATGTTGGCGCCTTTCTACCGGAATATTCTCCCAGGAGACCTTTACTACATCCTAGAGTTCTGTGTTACTAGTTTGTTTGGTTTCAGAGACTGCTTTCTTTACGTCAGCCCACAGATTTTCAATCCGATTTAGGTCAGGCGATTGCTCCATCACATTAACTAATTCATCTCCAAACCATTTTTTAGCCTTCTTACTGGTGTGTTTGGGATCATTATCCTGTTGAAAGACCCAGAAATGGGGCATCTCTTCCTCTGCATAAGGGAGCATAACGTTTTCGAGTATACTAACGTAAACGTGTTGATCCATGATGGGTTTAATCCAATATATGGGCCCAACTCCATATTTTGGAAAAATAAGCCCACACCATTATGCTTGAGCCTCCGTGCGTAAATACTGTATTTGTGTATTTGGGATTATATTTCACTTTCGTAGGTCTTCTCGATTTTACGATTTTACTTTCATCTGTCCATAGAACGTTGCGCCATTTCTCTATTGGCAAATTCAAATGCTGTCTTGCAAATATTTAACACTTTTTAGCATGTTTTGCAGTTAAAAGATTGACTTTTCGTGGGCTACAAGCAGTTAAATTATGTTCCCTCATTCTGTGGCGAACGGTTTCCACGTAAGCTGTAATATTCAACTCTTTAGCTCAGTTGTAGGCTTAAAGGGATTTTTATGGCTTTCTCAGGCTATGCGCCTGATGAGAGTTGTCGTCATAACAGGTTTTCGTCCACGAGATTCGGTTTAAGGTGTGTATGTTATTGCATTTCGAATCATTTTGTTGAAACAGCCAACAAACCGTCGAACTTCTCCATACGTTTTACCTTCCGAGATCATTTTTTTAATAATTTCTCTCTTTTTGTTGGTACAATGCTTTCCACAGATTTTCTTTGAAAAACTGTAAATTTTGTATTCTAACACTTGACCGCCTTATAAAGGGTTATCCATTTTGCGGTTTCAAAAGTAAACCTAAATAAAACACATATATAACATATTTTTTTTCATGATATTTCTTTTTTATTATAAAGTTTGAACGTTGACATTATGTGTGAAACACTACATCATTTAAATGACCACAACGCGAATTGTTGCAAGCATCGATTCTTTTGAGGTAATTTTCGACCACTTTTTGACACATATTGGGCGGTATCTCAGCCAGAACTTGACGAATGTTGGTTTTCAAGAGTTAAGAGTTTATCTGCATAAACAAGGTCTTTCGCGTAGCCCCACAAAAAAAAGGCCAGCAGTGTCAAATCGCATGATTTTGGTGGCCAGTTGATATCGCCACGACGAGAAATTATGCGGCCAGGAAATGTCTCTTGCAATAAAGCCATATTCGGTCGAGTTGTGTGGCATGTGGCACCGTCTTGTTGAAACCACATATTCTCCAAGCCGTATTCTTCAATAGCAGGCAAAAAAAAGGCGGCTATCATACCTACTTCGTCGTTATCGAAGAAGTAAGGTCCAATCACACCTCCGGACCAAAGAGCGCCCCAAACAGTGACTTTTTGTGGATGTAATGGCGTCTCTTCAATTACTTGAAGATTCTCAGAACCCAAAATACGACAAATTTATTTATTAACATACCCACCGAGTGAGAAATGTGCTTCGTCGCTGAAGAAAATTTTGTTCGAAAAATCGCCGTCCACCGCCTGTTGCTCAAGCACCCATTCGACGTATCTACGACGTTGTGAATGGTCAGCTGGCTTCAGTTGTTGTGTGAGCTGGACTTTATATGAATGAACGTGTAGATCTAAATGCAAAATACGCTATAATGTGCCGTATGATTGTCCTAATCCTTGAGAACGACGAGCAATCGACACATTCGGGTCTTCGGCAACACTTTCACTTACAGCAGCGATATTTTCAGTGGTACGAGCGAAAAGATGATGCACAGGCCTTACAATATCTGTAACCAATCCAGTCTCTTCAAATCTCTTCACAATTTTGCCAATTGCTTGCGTAGTTCGACGATTATGTAAACCTACCTTGAAATATGCACAACAAAAAATATTTTTTTTTAACGAAAACTGCGACCAGTGCTATAATTTTTACCGCACAAAAAATGGGATTTTCGCGTTATGGCCTCGTAAGAAAATAACCGTTACAATTTTAACGCCAGATATATACAATAGAGAGAGGTAATAGTTCAAGCAATAACATAATAATAGTAGAGGCTGTAAATATTTTTCTATTTACTCATTTAAAGAAGTTAAAATAAAACTTGTACCAGTGGTGCAATTTTTTTTCCGGCACTGTATGTGTAGATAGGTACCTGTCTAAGTTTGTTTGTTCGCACTTTCGGATTATTATGTCATTTTGTTGACTAAAAGAAAACGCAACTTTACGACACTTTAATGTGTCTGGCACCGAACATGAAGTGCGACCAGCGAATTGGAATTAATCTTTTAAGGTACCAATCAAAAAAAGATTAGCATGATGCCTTTTAGAAACTTAAATAGAAAAAACAACAACAAATAATTGTATTTTAATATTGTCTGCGCTACAAACAAAACAACATTCACACCAATTACAGAACCCGGTGAATGAACTACTGAGGAATACATACTCAATTTTGACACTTCTACGATAGTCACAATGTCAAAATTGCCTAATAAGTGTGATTATGTTTTGAAACTCTCACATATAAATTCTAAATCCATAACAAATGGATTTCGCAATAAAAATCCATTCGAATTTCACCTCAGTCGATTACTTGTTAATGATGACAATTCGCAGCTGCCAGCGATCGAAAAAAAATTACTCATGTGGATATAATGTCAAAATTCTTATTCGTGTTTCATGTGCGAGGCAATTTGTGTCAGAAATGCATCCTTATAAACTCACTAACCACTAATGTATTCCACAATAGGTTACAAGTCATAAATCAAATTATGGCCACAATTTGAATTTACGCTCGATTAAGTATGTAATGTGAACATCATTAAGGGAAAAAAAACGTATGTACATATACTGGTATGTATTCACGTCAACAATTTTCTATTTAATTTCGTTTTTTTTGTCGAATTTTGAAACAGATTTTTTCTTACTTCTCAGCAAAAAGAATTATTGTAGAACTATAGTTTTTGTCGAACACAAGAAAATCATTTGATCATATAAGACTGTAATACTTATTTGTACATTTGTCGTCCAGTTTCGTGCAGTTTCGTCCAAATTAGTTGGGTTAGTTGTTTTTTGATCGATTATATTTTTTATATCTTATGTAATTGGGGCAATTATTGTTTTTTCATATAAACTCAATTATTTAATATATATAATGTTAACAAGCAAAATTGCCGTATATGGAGTGAGTCTAATCCAGAAATGCTCCATAAGACGGAACTGCATCCAGAACGAGTCACTGTGTGGTGCGCAGTTTCATCAAGGTGTATTGTCGGGCCATACTTCTTTGAAGAAAACAGTGTAAAAAAACTGTCAATGGGGACCGTTATTTATAGATGTTGAAGGAGTTTTTTTACCCAGAATTTCGCCGAAGACATATCCCTTTTAGAAGGATTTGGTTTCAACAAGATGGAGCAAGTGCACACGTAGCCACACAAGTTATGGCGGAGCGCCAACGAAAATTCCAAAACAAATTGATATCCAGAAACTACACTTTCCGCTGGCCACCAAGGTCACCTGACCTGACTGCACCAGACTTTTTGTATGGGTATATATATAAAATTTAATTTTTAATCCAATTAAAAAAATGAAATACATCGATTAAAATAAAAGTAATTTTAATTTCTTATTTAAGCACGATTCGTGCGCCACCCAGGCGACAAGTTCTTGGATTTCAGAAAACCTATATTCTTTTATTTTTAGTGTAAAAATTCTCAAAAATTAGAACACATAAAATCATATAGTTTTCAGTTTTTGATTAAGAATTAATCAGAGCAACGAGTTTCTGTAAAAAAGATATTATATAATTTTACAGTTTTGAAAAAATTAGACTTTAAAACTTTTTTTTATATTTTTTCTACACAAAGTTTGATTTTAAAACCCGTTTTTTTTTCAAAAACTATGCAATCTATGCAATTAATGTAAAAATTAGCTAATAGATTAAGTTATTGGCTTAAAAAAAAGTTATTACAGTTATTTGTAAGTATTACCGTTATTTTTATATATTTTTTTTTTCATTTTTAGTAGTTTTTTTTATGAAATTGCCCCTCTCGCCCAAACGGGGGGAGATAGACCCCCCTCCCATATTAAAAAATACTTGTATTAAGCCCCTCAAAAAAAATCCGTTATTATTTTGCGGCGCCTGAGTTATCGTACTCGTGCCCAAATTTAAGCTAGGAGTTTAGCTCATGCTTGGAGAGAAAAGTATCTGCGAAAGTTTAGCGCGATCTGTGTACTAGGCTTTAATTTAAAAAAAATGGCTTAATGCAAATTCTTTACGGGACCTTATATTGTTAGTTTTAATAAGTAGCGGAACTTTCCTGGTAAATTGAAGTTCTTAAGTCTTCTGCGTATTGTGTGTTCACTGACTTCATTATTGATTTTTGTGCCTATAATAATTGACGAAGGATGGAACAAATAATGCGTTCGCAAGCTTGTCCCATGCGTCTTTCACCTAATTCTGATTATTATGCGCCTGCGTCCGAATGTGATCTCCGTTTAGTTAATATTATGTGCCAGTTTATAGAATTTATACGAGTAAAAAATTATTTCTATTATATAACAAATTAATTACCTAACCATGTAAATGTGCTGTCATTATTCTTGTCATAAAAAATAGTGGCAAGTCCAAGTAGAACATTAAAATACAGCACCTTGCACCTACATATTCTGCAAATTTGAAGAAAGAACGCTAATGAATAGTAATTTTCCTCGGAGTATAATGACGAACATTAAGAGCGCCACTACTTTCCTTCGAATAATTGTGTGATATTAAGGTATTAAACTCATACATTTGTTCGCCAATTGTATTGCTCAAATTTACGGCAATTCATTCATTAATTGTGTGAATGCGGCTATAGGAGAAATTTCGTATGGCTACTTACATACAGTAAAAATAGGGCAGTACAAAATGCCTAACATATCACTTTGTGCTTGTTTGGTTAGCACTGTAGAATGTCATTAAACTGTCAAAGAACTACATAGTTGCTGGAGTTTTGATTTTTAACCATAATGCTTTTCTATATTTGTTTTTTTGACATTTCATATTTCTAAACTGACAAATTTATGAGTTTTTTTTATTTGTTTCAGGTAAAGTAACGTCTTCGACAAATAAAATGTGTTCATATTCATAACCGTCATACTAAGAAAGATCTGCATTATCTACGTTTGTTACTGCAGATTTGCAATCAAACTAACCTAGGTCAACTGTAGTGTCTGCTGTTCATAAACGTCAGTTTAACATTAGTGTTCCTGTGTTAGGCTGATAAGATGTAGACAGCCATATTTTTTTGGCCACCAAAATATCAGGAAATCGAAAAAATACAAAGAACCGAAAAATACAATTTTTAACTAGAAATTTAAGTATTAATTTGACGTTTATGCACGTATTTATGTCAAAATTGTACTAGAGCAGCTCTTTATTTTGACTGCATGTACCTGTTCTCTGTAGTGAGTGATACAAACGTTTGACGTTTCTATTTTGGATCGCGCATAAAAACCAGTAACTTGTCATAGCAGGAGAAAAGTTGCTAAAAAGAAGTACATGTTTAGTATAACTACCTAAAGCGAATTTATTGCCGGCAAGAAAACGATACATTTTAAAAGCTTTTTATTGCCAAAAAATAGTTGCGCATAATTTTAAATGATTTAGTTTGATTTTGAAGCAGTTTGAAACTAAGCTAAGAGGAGAATTTTGTTAATTTTAAACAAGTTACCTAATTATTCAACTATCTATTAACATTTAAATAAAAAAAAACGTTTACCAGTATTATGAGGCTATTTTATCTTTTTATAATACATAGATACATACAAAATCCATATGACACTTTGACATACAAGCTGTAAGAAATTATGTGCGCTTAGTTGCTTGCACTCTTTTAGACGTGTTCACCTGCAGTTTATTAAGAAAAAACGTTTAGTACAATGCTAATTAAAAAAAGCGCAAAATTTTAAACATTTAACGCCTACTTTAAATTAGTTTTAAAATTAGAGTCGACTTTTTGATAATTTCAAACGACAAAATGTATACCTTAACGTTAAAGAGCTGATCAAACTTTAAAAACTGGAAAAGGCTTCTTTGTCTTTTTTAGAGTATACTTTATCCAGTTGACGTTTCACATTACATAACAAAAAATTAAAGAAAAATATTTTCGTGAATAATAACGGTACAATTAATATAAAAAGTATACTACCTACTTTGCGCCTGAATTGATTTTTTTCAATAAAATGTCCTTTTACTTTAATAGACTTTTCACACCAAACCCCAGACGTGGTTTTCAGCTAAAAGTTTACGAAAATTCAAAAATTTTTCACACTGAATATTTACATGTTTTTGTTTGACATTTCAATTATTTTGACACCACAGACAATGGGGGCGTTCGATGTCGCACAGCTTTCTAATACATTGCTGAAAAATATTCTGCGCGTTTGTGAACGTATAGAACCCAATAGGTAACCATTTCTGTCAAAAGTCAAAACAGAAAAAAAAACGAATTGCTTACTATTACGCTTCAGCTCAAAGAGAATAAAACATACATTTGTTGGATAAAATATAAATTTAAAATGAATCAGGAAGTAAGACCACAAATGTTTCAAAAGAAGAAGATGAGGTATTAGGCACTTAATTAAAGTTCACAAACAACTTTAAAAGACAGTTGATTTCGTAGACAGCTGTGCCCTACGGTACCTAAGTATACCAGAAATTTAGCGCTAGCTTGGCTTCGATTGATATGGTCATCAGCTGTTAAAAGGCTGTTATTTAACACGTATTACAACAACAACGAACGTATTGCACAGCAAAGCTATGCGCAACCGAACGCGCCCAATAACAAATACGTTGTGAATTGAAATTGAAACTGCCCGAGCCAGCTGTTTTTTTTTATTTTTCCTGGCAGCAACCCGTCAGCTATTTATGTGACGATTAATTGAGCGCTGAATGTTTGACAAGGTGTGTTTGTTTAGTTCATTTTGCAAATCCAAACCGTTTTCGACAGGTTTTATTAAAACTTGTAGGTAATCAAAACATATGGCTTATCAAAAATATATGGGAAAACTTTTATTTTCGCTTTAGGTTTTCAACCAAAACCGATAATTTCGCGAAAACCGTGTTTTGGGTTTGGTGTGAAAAGGCTCTTAAATACAAACGAAAATAAGTTATTTTGTAAACATGACAAGGGCCAGATTGTAGTTGTTGCAAAATTGTATTATAAGCTGACAGATGAAGGATAATTTTAACGCGTGAAGTGAGATGTAGTTCATTAAGTGAATGAGTTCAGCTTTGAAATGATTTTGAGCTTCAAATGGATGTGTTCACAGATAATATTTTTAAAGATTTTTAATAAAAATTTAATTACAATTCACAATTAAAGGTTTTCTTTTTTTTTAATTTTTTACTTAATATGGGAGACAGAAATTTTAATAGAGGGCACAAATAGCATTTTGGTATGAAAAAGGGGGACGTCGGGTAAACCTAAGAACTAGCCGAGTTTTTAGTTGAAACCAAATACAAATGTATTATTTATAATTTGAAATAGATGTGTTTATGTTCAATTCTGGTTCTGTTTGATTCATAATATCTGTGAAAAATAGGCGCGTTCATAGTGCTTAAATATTAGCAAATTGTTAAGTACCGTCATGTTAAAATTTCGATCCAGTACTTTTACATATTTTAAACTGAAATAAGTAGGTACCCATGTCAAAACAATTAGTATTAAACGGTTCTGTAACCAATGTTCACTTGATCATTTTTATATCATTCATTAGCTTCTTCTTTATTCTGCTTCCCAACTAAATATTGAAACTGTTTCCACTTATTTTAGTTTCGTTAACTTTAAAGATAATAAAAGAGTATTAGAACCATCCTATGACCGCATTGTAATTGTTTACAAAAGCAATCCATAAATAAAACAGGATATCTAAATGATTGTTTTAAAACACATCCCTACGACCGTTATCGTTATACAATCCATACACCATACCATTATACCTGCCTACACTGCATTATCATTAAACCCTACCTAAAACATTACGCATGGAAAATCGTTCCTCCCTTTTTTTTCTTGTAATTTTTAAGAATTCATTGACGCATGCGTTGATTTTTCAGTTTATCTCATTAAATTTATTTTGTTGTATTTTTTTTTTGTTTTAAATTAAATTTAAGACAAGGGGATGAGTATTTTTTAAGTAGGGGAAGCAGATACGCACAGCAAATACCTACTCATATTAATACCCCATACCACGATCGTGATGACGAAATATAGCTGACAGAGCCAAAAAGAGTCAAAGCAAAACCTTGCTGTGGTGGTGATGGCGACGACGACGACGACGGGACAGCGCAACCAGTGCGCTAAAGAAATAAATAACCATGGGAGTGTGAGAGGAAAAGAGAAAAAATAACATTTAAAATCCAAATGAGAGGTACATAGATACATATATATGTATAGGGTTTACGAACAGAATCAACTTAATATCAATAAAAATATAATTTGATCATGTAGTACTGTGACTAAAACAAAAACCCATATGATTTCACAGAAAAACTAGTGGTGAAATGTTCATAGAATTTTGAAGAATACTACTGATACTGACAGATCAATAATGCACAACTGGCTTAACAGTATTTTGCTTTTACGCTTTATGGCTATCCATAAATTGGTAACCATTGAGAATAGTCGCGCTTTAATGAAAATAGCGTTCGTTTGGTTGAGGTTGGCTTAAATCACTTTTTTTAAACCTGTATGCTTTATTATTAAATATTTAAAAACAAAAAATAAAAATAACACTTTTATTCATTTGTGTAGGCTGCCAACATGCTTTGGTTTTTGGCCACAATAAAAAATTGATTTCATCCCTATTAAAAACTCTGGTAGCATCGCTAAAATGGCCAACATATTCTGCTCCTCAAGATATTTTTCTATTAATATAAACCACGATTATTTGATGTCTGGTAATCCAACGGCTGCACTGACCGATGTAACCGGATCTGGTGTTCTAAACTTATTGAGGGCTATCTGCTAAGAACGCCTTAAACCAGCTATTCCCTGAAATGTTTTGTGGCCCAAAAGAATTCCTTCTCCAAGAAAATCCTTGACGGCATGAAGCACATCCTTTTTTCTCTTCGGGAAAACTTTTCGCTGGGATGTGGTTATGCATTGTTCCAAACACTCTTCTTCTATAGCGGATAAAACAGATTGTGTACTAGGGCTTGATTTAAAGAACTTTGAACTCAATCGATATTATAAGTGTAGTTCTTTTTTAATCATTTTGACTATAATATGCCTGTAAGACCCAAGGTCTTTTAAATGTAACCTGAATTACTAGTTAGGGGGAATAGAAAGATAGGAAAGAATTTTTATTGGCAAGTGTAGTTCTAGGAATATTATAAAATTTTGCTGCAGTTTTTTTGGACATCTTTGTGTCCTCACAGCTTCAAGCGCTTTCTCGAGGTCCTTTCCGGTATATTTATCAGTACATTTAGGCATTTTTCCAGCAAAACATTAATTTAAAACAATAATATAATTATTGAAACTGTATATAAGTACAACTATAGTCACAGTGTAAAGGTTTGTACTCCTATAATAACTGCCTTTATTGACATAGAGGTGTCAATTATAGGAATTGTTAAAATCTTAACACAATAGTTGACACCCCATTTTATTAAATATAAATCAACAGACAAACAATAAAATATATGGTAAATCCTTCCCCAGGGCATTATATTTCATTATAATAAACTAATATAATCAAGCTTGTATTAAATATAATAAAATTATCTATTAACATGTTTGGATTCCTTAACGAAATACACTTTTAAAAAAAAAACAGTCGCGTAACAGTCATGTTTAGGTTTCGGAATTCAAAACAAAACTGACTAGCTCCTAACTAGCCATATAAAAATAAAGAGTTTGAGAATAAGAAACAGGGAAGAACTTAAAAGAAATAGTTCTGAAATTTGGCAGTGTCAATAATTGTAGCACTTACGCTATGTCCGATGTTTTACCGAAAAATTAATTTCGGCAATAAGGATTATTGCTGTCTCAATGGATGGTGAGTCGTACGAAGAGATTACTGAAAATTATCTCCGATAAAATGTAATGAATTTGGGAGAAAATGTGTTTCCAGTAGAATACTTTTTTTCTTAACGTTTTTTTTTAACATTTTCATGGGAGGGCATTTTTGCTTTCATTAGTGTTTAAACTTTCTAGGAGCCTCTGCATACAAAATTAAAAAAAAAATAAAATTGACCACCAAAAAAAATTGTTCTTCTAGAGGCATAACAAAAATAAAACTATTTTTTTTCCACAAAAAAATTCGTTTTAGCCATTTTTTGATAAAATATGATTTTTGTTTTTTGGCTCGTCAATAAAAATATTTGCTGAGGATGCCGTGTAAAATGCTGAAATGCATCCAAGACTAAAGTGTGTTTTTTATTTGTATGTGATGTAACATTTTAAATAAATAATACATTTATATACAAACCGAAGAAATACAGTGAAGTCAATAAGGCGTTTGACTGTATTTTATATTTTAATTCAACAATAACAATAATGAGAGAAAAAAGTACAGTTTGGAAATTTTTTTTGTCGAAAAAAATTATAAAAATGTACCTTTTAATTTCATTAATGAACATATTTTTTATACAAATTGTTTTACCCGTTTTTGAGAATATAAGAATTTTCTTTGGTTATGGTTATAGATATTTTTTGTTCGTACCTCTAGTAGAACCATTTTTTTGTGTTCGATTTTCTGACTGCGTTCGACTGGATTTTATATTTTAATATAATAAGACTTCACGGTTGTTGTTCATAAAATCAGTATTTTAACCTTTATTGTTCGTTTAAAAAAAAATTACAATCAATATGTACCAAGTTTGAAGCAAATCCATGTATACGTTTAGGCTGTGGACTCGAGGACAGACAGACGGAACTGCGGGACCCACTTTTTTGGTATTACCTATCATCGTTATTACAAGTTTGATCAAAATCTCGAGTTCGATTTTTTTCACGAATCCATAACTTGCCCAATAGTACCGATCGCAAGTTAAATGTGCTGGGGTTTTTGGGACATTATGCTGTATTTGTATATTTTTAAAAAATATTTAAGATATATTTTTTCCAATCAAATTAAATGAAAAGAAACATTTTTAATGGGGAATGGATAAAATTTGAGATTTTGCATTTAATTGAGAGGTGACAAAACTAACAAAACATTGGTACATCCACTTATTAGTTAGCTATTGCAATTCGCTTTATTCCATATTTCAACAACAGGCACGTACAAAATGGCTTGAAAAAATAATTCAGTAGTATAATGTACATAGTTCTTTAACTAATTAGCAGATCAATTTTTGTTCTAGTACGAAATTCCCTCCATCAATCAAACAAGGAAAATCTTAACCAAAAGTTTTAGTGAATTGTTTTTATAAATCAAAAGTTGTGATATGTATTTATTAGATTTTCTAACATGTACCTACATTCATATTTTATTCAATTCAATAAAATACAAATATTTTAGGCAAAGTTTCGACAACCTACATATTCGCGTATCTAAGTTAAGCAACAATATTTAAGAATTTGCAGAATTAGTATGCAACTAATTTCTAATTTTATGTAAAAAAAAATAGCTCGCGAAAGAATAATCAAATTTTGTGTGTTGCAATCAAAATCATCTTTATTATGACAAAAAATTATTATTAACAAAATCATATAAGTAGGTAATGCTATTTTTTTTAATTATCTCCCAAGCAACTTGGGACACACTGTACATGTACAATCTATTGATCGAGTGAGCACATTATTTAAAGGTTAGGTTCGACAGCACCTATACCACCAGAACCTTAACCCAGCATCTTTATATTCAAGACACAGGCGGCTAGTTAGAAATAGGAATGATAAAATATTAAAAAAGAAAATAGGTACTTTTATTCGAATTAAATTTCGTTATCGAAACAAAACAGAAACAAACTTGCCATCGCATCGCCCTGAAAACACAAATTCCAATAGAAAAGGGTCATCAACCTGAGATTCAGTCTTGTTGGTATTATTATGGTGAAAAAGGGTTTCTTCTGTTGTTGTGTTCATATAGTGTTATGCACTTGTCTTTGACTTCTTGAAAAACAGGAATTCGATAGAAAACCAGAATGAACATACACAAGTTCCATCCGCATCCACCATACCATACTATCCTTTTATGTACATTTATGTATGTACGAGTATATAGTTGGATATACTTGCATGGATTTTAGCAAAAATAAATAAATTCGAAAACTCAACTCACCTTCATCCAGCAAACGTTCCACGTGATTGAAAACGTTCGGAAAAGCTGCCAATTGTTTCCTGTCCTTAAGTAATTGAGCCAGATAGTCGGCTATGCTCTGTGTGTTTTGTTGTTGTGTGTTATTATTTTCGCAGACACTCATTTTGCCGTTTTATTTTCCTTCTTCTCTTTCAAAATACAGTTATAATAATAATAATAGTAAAACTTCCTTAATTTTTTATTTTATAATTGAAAAAAAAAATAACTGCAACTTAAAACAGGTACTTTTGCGTATCAATAGGGATGCCACTTGAATTTTTTTTGTATTGCACTTTGTTACAAAAATGATTTAATTCCACTCAATTTTTTTGTATTTTCTTTCTTCAGCACTTTTGTGTGATTTGCACGGAAAATTTTGTCAGCGCTTTCCACCGTCGTCGATGTCGCTGTTTTAATATAAATTTACAAAAAAAAAAATTGTGAGTGATCGCACTATTGAGGAAAAATAAGATTGAGAATATAAAAGGGAAAACGACGAAACAACGAAAAATTCCAGTGGGGATTTATTTCAATTCTTCTTTTAATCCCACAGATCGTTCTCTTATTGAACAAGATGATACAAAAATAAAACCAAGAGAAAAAATGTTCCCTTATTGAATGATTCAATATTCGTAAAACTCTGGCCGATTAATTGAATTTAAAATTGAAAAAAAAAATATATTGTTTTCCCGTCCTAAAATAGATAGAGAAGATTTTTCTACTACCTAATTCTGCTTATTGCTTATTTAAAAAAAATATTTTCTATTTTTTGTTTAAATCAACAACAATCGTTTGCATTTAACGAAACGAACCGACTGCCTTTCAGAATTAAACTGAATTCGAGACGATTTGGTTTTCGCGAACGGGGCTAGGTATATTTTTCAACGAAACGATTAAGCGATCAAAGTGGATGATATTTTTTTTTCGTATGGAGGTGGTTGATGGCTGTCTCGTTTTTGGTACGTAGCAGTGCCATCTCTATTGATCCACTGTGGTATGCCTTGGATTGTTTTAATTCTTTTCTCTGTTGCACTTGTTGTGGTTATGGAGATTTGTCGTGGGTGATCACATAAATCTATTTTAAAAAAAAGAAGTCAACATTATGTTGTCTCTTTTCTTTTGGGTGAGTTTGTTTTTCTCGTTTTGATTTAGGTTTGATTTTAATATGGATGTAAGAGTTTTACTTGTTGCTCATTGAAATACGATCGTTTAACGATGATGTTTTCTCTTTCAGTTTTGTTATGAATGGTTGTAGTTTATTGGTGTTTGTGCATGCCGTGATCGGCTAAATGCTGAAGGTTGCCACTTGTATTTATTTTGTAGTACTTTTAATCATTTTCGCAATTGTTTTGTGCGAAAAGTGGGAGAAACTTTCTTAAAGGCTGATCGTTTTGATTGAATCTAGTCAGGTTGTTCTATTTTGTTTTTGTTAGTTTTTTTTTAAATTTTAATAACGTCTTAAGTTTAATATTTTTTCTCAATTATGATATTATACAATAAGGGTATTCATATAACGGCGGTAAACCCAAATAAACCTCAGAAACCAGATAATTTTATCTCCGCAGAAATGAACTGTCAAAGTTTTTACGGACAAAATATTCTGCAAATCAGATAAAATTATCTCACGAATTTGATACAGAAAGAGGATTAAATAAACCCCATACATTTTTTTCAAAGAACATCTGATTATTTCCCACATTTACGCAAGGTTTTTTTAAGGGGGCGTCCATGCAAACGTAAATTATTATATCTTTCTGCAAGGCGGAAAATTATCTTGTTGCATGAATACCCTTAATATTTTTGACAAAATTGCTTACATTACGAATGATCTAAAATGATTGCAATTAAGGGGTGTTTTTTAAAGAGCTTGAGGACTTATAATAATTATCTTTTTATTATTATAATCTGGTAGATGGCATTTATTTTTCCTAAATATGATTTCCGGCATAGGTATGTCGGCCGCGACTACGAGTTACTTAGTCCATTCGGTCAGTCTAATTCTTGACTACTTTTTAAAATAAAGCTGGCTGTTCAGTGGTGGATTGAATATTTATTATTCAATTAAATTCCACAATTTGGAAGCGTTGATCCGGCGCTAAGCGATTCATAATCAAATGCGAAACCTAGCTGAACAGAAATGTCAACAGAGTTTGACATTCACAATTGTCAAACCATAGAGAACAATCATCGAAACTTTTCATGCAGCTAAAAAAAACGTTATTGCAAGTATAGGCGTTTTTCTTTTTTCCTTCAGAACAGAGCACTGTACAGAGTTCGAACACATAGATTAGCACAGAAATTCTTGAAATCAGAATACATTTTCATGGTATAAAAACAATATAACACAAAACCTAGCCTTTTTTTACACAGATACACACCAGATACAGAAAATCAAGAAGCGATCAACTTCTTTCGCCATCTTAATTTTATCTGATTATTTTTTTCTTCACATTTTACCTACATGCTCAATCAATTATGTTCGAGCACGTCGAGTGCGATCTAGACATGTTTATGGAGCTCTGAATGGTCTGAGTTAATAAGAAACCCAAAAAAAAATGTTTTGAAAACTCAGACTCTGTTCTGAACTAAAAAAAAAAACGCCTCATAAATGTGCAATAAGATGTACCGTAGTATCCGATAGTTGCAGAAATATTTTACTAAAAAGTAGGCCTTATTTTAAACATTAAAATATTTTTTTTTTATTGAAAATTTTTTCGAATAAAATAAAATATTTTTTAATGACTAAAAATCAGGTACCTTTATAAAAACGCCCTTTCAAAAAGAATATCGACAAAGTGATTTAGGCAAAAGTTTAATCACAGTGTTAGAGTTTAAATGAACAATATGCGGAAAACTAAAGTGCGACTTGCGTAAGTGATATATTGTGAAAATTAGGACCTTAGGCACTATTAAGATGAGATAGTGACCACCGAATGAAGGAATTAATCTGGTTTAAAGCAATTTGTAATTCTAAATTTATTACAAATAAAAAATTGGTAGAAATATAATTTACTAAAATTTATTTTTCAATTACCAAAATAAGATAAATTTGAGAAAACTAAATCTTTATCGCAAATTTCAATCTGATTGTTATGCGGGATATACACTGTTCAAATGCATGTCATGCATATGAGAGTGTATTCGTGAAAATAACTCACCTATACATTGTGTGTGCTTGAAGCAAAATCAAAACGTTTTGATTTTTGTTCAATCAACGGATCCACTCTCATATGCATTACATGCATTTGAACAGTATATATCTCGCATTACGAATTGACAATCTCTATTTGCGTTGCACGTATCATCCACATTTAACGAATAAGTAATTGATCTTGCACCACTAAGTCCCCTTTCACACAAGGAAACTGAGTTGCCGGCAATTGGGTGGCGAGAAGGGCAAGAAGTAAGGGGAATGAGAAAAATCTCCCCGGTCAACGATTTGAAGAGATTTTTTTTGACGTTTTGCTTTGCATTCCAATTAGCCCAACAAAATTTTCCCAGTTTCTTGGTGCCAGTTTCTACGTGTGAAAGCTACAAGACAATTAAAGAAAAACGTCAAAAAATCTCCAGCAACTGGTTTCCCTGTGTGAAAGGCGGCTAACCTCAACATTAAGTACTATGCACATGAGAGCGACCAACGACCAACGAATTAACGAATATTCGTCCATTTTGACATTTCGTTGACATGGCTTTAATTTTATTCGTCACGAATGAATTGAAAATCTGATTTTGAGGTTAGACGAGTGCGAACAAATTACTCGTTGAAGAGTGGATGATATATGGAACGCGAATAGTGTTTCACTGTTTGTAGCAATCAGGGGCAATTCGCTACGACCAATATTGTTTTCTCAAATTTATCTTATTTTGGCGATTAAAAAGTAAACTTTTCTGCAGAAAACATTTATATAAATATAAAATTATATAAATTGTTTTAAATGGAATTTATTCGTTTATTCGTCGGTCGTTGGTCGCTTTCATGTGAATAGTCCTTTAGAGATTTATTAGTTATAAGACGTCATTCAACTAAAAAAAGCCATCTGAACGAAAGGAGAAAAGCCCAAAAGGACGAATATTGGTTAATTCGTTAGTCGTTGGTTGATTTCATGTAAATATTTAGTAATACACCTTTCTGCGAGTGTGAAACCTTAATTTGGAATCCCTTAGAATCCTTCCTTCCTTCCTTCCACTTCATTTAATAAAGTGTTAAGTGATTTTCATATGAACTGCGAATCCCAAATGCGATTTGCAAATGGTCGCAAATTTTGACGTTCCTTTCCTTAACATGAGTAATTTTTGGTCGCCGAAAACTGACAAAATTTAATTTAGTAAATAAATAAAAATTTGAATTTGCTAAGCGTATCTGCAGCAAAATGAGTCTTGAACTCATTATTTAAAAAAAAATGGTTTTGTTCAGTTTTTTTTGCTATAAAACTTTAAAAAGCTACATGGTCATCCAATTAACATGAATCACCACGAAGATGGAGAATTTTCTCCCTTGTTTTACCAACTTCAAAGCTATGTTAATCGGTTTCATCAGTATTTCCGAAAATTTTACAAAATGTTTCATATTATCGAAAAGTATTTGAATTCAAAACCATTAAGTTTCAGAAGTGATGCGATATCTTTCAAAGAAAAGCTGGGTCATTCATTACCTTGGGTTAGTAGATATACTAATTAAAACAAACAAACTCGAAGAACAACCAAATAAAATGACGTCTTAGATTTGAGGTTAAATTCGAGCGAATTATTTATTCGCTGATTTGTGGAATGCATCCTGTTGTTGTGGATTATAAATTTACGCGTTGTGTACAAAATATTAAAATATATTTTTTTGATATTTAAACAATTTCTTGCATAAACTCATTTGCTAACTTCTTTGAAAAGTTAAAACAAAATTAAGTTGATATTTCCTCCTGAAATTGCTTAAAAAATGAAAGGCGCTTTACTATGCTGTCAACAATTTAATTTTCTGTCTACTTTTTTCATTCGTATATCATAATTTAAATTTTAAAGCCTAAAATTTCAATTTGTACTTATGTGCCTACGTCTTAGCTCAAAATCTACTATTTAAATCACGATTTCCCAAATGTTGGAATCACAAAAGTTTAAAAACATTACCTACCTTCGCATTTCACATGACAGTTTAATGCGCTTTACCTTAAATCGGAAATATAATCTCTGCATTTCGACATTTTCTACCGACACAGAGTAGAAGTCTCTATTTAAGGTAAATTATACTTGCCCGTCAATCCCAAAAGTTGAGAAACTCATATCCCAGTTCAAAATGTGCGCGCAGGCAGCTAAATCCATTGGTTCCGATATCCAGCTTCATGGCTGAAGCTTAACGTAAACCATACAACCGTTGCGTTGCCTAACTAGAAAGCCACATGGCGCTTAACCATAAATGTGTAACCTCTCAAAAAAAAAAAATTATAATAACGACCTATGAGCGGATAAGTCAAGTAGGTGCCACATACGGTCATGTGCATTTGAATACAATGCCACATCGATAATTTGTAAGTTATCCGTTTTTGGATGCATGCAACCCAAAAGCAAGTGACAAACTTAACTTGATTTGTTTCGGAACCGTTGCAGGCGCGCACTCAAAAATTCACACCTCTGAACTGGGACTCTTGGTTTGGATTTAAGGAGTGATCGAACGGATTGTGAGATTATGGCAAGTGGTGCGTGGCGTAGTGCTAGTGCTAATGGCACAAAGCACGGGACACACGACCAGCATTTGAAAAGACTTTAATTCAGCTACTTACTGATGGATTTTGCATTGCAAATTACATAATATGAATTATTTTTGGCACAAATGGAGATTTTTCGTTGCCAATTTGCTGAGGGATAATGGAAAAAACTAATTTAATAAATCTTACATAATGCGAACGAAGTAATAATTCCATTCGCTGCTATGCGCTGCGCATGCACCACACACTTATTCATGACAATTGCCATATTCGTTTGACATTCGGATTCGGTGCTGCGACTGAAAGGAATATACGAGTGCCTGAATGAGGAGAGTTGTATTTTTTTTAAATGGTTACTTATGTACGGCTCTTTTGGAGGCGGGCAGTGATTCATAGCTTCTTGATAGGATTGAACCAAAATTGATATTCAAGTTGTGAGATAAATGGATTGCGACATAGTTAGCAGATAGTTTAAGAGAGAGAACTTCTGTAAGCTGACATAAATGGAACACAGTTGTCAATATAAATACAAATATATTTTTGTTTTAATCCAAATGAGAAATCGTTTCAACCAAAAATATTCTTCCACCAGAACAATTTGGCTTTAGAAAAGAATATTCTTCAACGCATCAAGTAATGAGATTAACCAAAGACATTAAAAAAGCACTTAAAAATAAAAAATCTGTTGGAATCGTGTCATTTGATATTGAAAAGGCTTTTGATTGCGTCTGGCATGACGGCATCGTTCATAAGCTCTTAGTAAATGGTCTTCCTATATATCTTATTAAATTAATTCAAAGTTTTCTGCATGAAAGAAAGTTTTTTGTTGAAATTTCGCTAAGCAAATCCCCGTTGTACTCCATAAAGGCCGGCGTTCCTCAAGGATCGACCCTTTCTCCTTTGCTGTATAACATATATGTATCTGACTTTCCTGTTCTCAGCTTCTGTAAAAGATCTTTTTTCGCAGACGATACATGCATTTATAGTATTTCAGAAAAATGTGAACAAATTTTATTAAACCTTCAAAAGGCACTTAATCTAATTTAACTCTACTTTTATTCTTGGAAAATCAAGATAAACCCTGGTAAAACTCAAACTTGTTTCTTTACAAAGAAACGAAAGCAAAGTAATCTACCTCACACAAATAGTATGCAATGCTCCTGTTCAATGGGAAAAAACTATTAAATATTTGGGTATAACTTTGGATAAAAGCTTGACTTTTTCTAGCCAAGTTTCAGAAAGCATTAAGAAAGCGCAATTTCTAATCAAAATTTTGTATCCACTTTTGAATAAAAACTCTCACCTAAGCCTTGAAAATAAATTATTAATATACAAAGTAGTTTTTCTCCCCGCTATGCTTTATGCTTCACCGTGTTGGCATACTTGTGCAGATTGTCACTATAAAAAGATACAAGTCTGTCAAAATAAAATACTTAAAACTATTTTAAACCTCCCTTAGCATTTTTCAACAATTGGACTACATGAAATCGCTAATATTCCTACAGTAAAAGAAAAATGTTCCATAGTACACACGAACTTTATAAACAAATGCTTACTGAAAGAAAACCCAATATTAAAAAACATTGCCAAATAATATGTTTAATTGTTTTATATTAGTTTTAAGATTTTAGTAATAAGTCCATTGAGTTTTTTAAAAAATGATTTATTTCTCAAAACTAAATTACATTTTTCCTAATTATCTGTCACGTTTGTTAAATTTATAGTTGCTAAGAATTTATATAATTCTCATCCCTATGCTTAAAGTATCTACAAAGCTATGTACCATATTCTGAATAAATAAATTAAAAAAAAAAAAAAAAAATCCAAATGAGAAAAATCTTTTTAGGAAGAAAATTAAACACTGTAAAATAAATTGTAAAATTATGTACAAAAATGACCATTTTTTTGTATTTAATTTCTTCTAAATACACCCACCGAAATAATATATAAAGGCCCTTTTCTTTTTTCTTGCGATACCTATATCGCAAAATAAAGGCAAGTTTTGCATTTGGAAAATAAATCGAACTCGAGATTTTGATCAAACTTGACATTACGATAATAGAGAACACCAAACAAGTGGGTTCCGCAATTCCGTCTGTCTGTCTGTAGAACGTTGTGCAGCCTAAGCGGCTGAACCGATTTTTTTCAAACTTGGTACTTGGGCGTTTTTGGTTATTGTCTAAAATAAATTTTTGAATCGTTGTTTTAGCTCCAAAAATAACGGTACTTAACATCTCAATTATCTCGAAAAACGGCTCCAACGATTTTGATAAAAAAAAGGATGTGTGCTACTTTAGGTAAGGTCTATATTTTGGCCAAAATATTGTTTACATATTTTGTATTAACGGTACCTGTCATGCAACCATTTTTTTTTATTTTCACTTTCTCATAAACAGCGCAACGGATTTCGATCCAAATTTGTATACAGCAAGTTCTTAGAATTCTGAAAAATACTGCATTTCAAAATTTTTTAACAAAGTTTTTTTTTATAATTTTTGACAAAAAAATATTTTTTTTTGAAAATTCAATATTTCGAAAACTGGCGGACAATTTATTCTGAAATTTTGTTTTTAATTTTATAATATTAAATATTTAAAATTGTTATCCCAATTTTTGTTTAGAAAATATGTATTTTATATAAAAAAAATAAGTAACAAACGACTTTAAAAATATATTTAGCCGTTTCTATTAAGAATCTTTTACATATAATGTGGTTGAACATAAGAGCAAGTACGTGCGATCCAGTCGTGCATTTTATTTAATTTTCAACTACTTTGTATCTTATTGGATAAGAGGTATGGTTTCCTTTGATGGCTATAACTAATTCCAGGCGGCTTGGCATGAAGTTACTAAGAGTGTTTGAACATATAAGAAAGGATCAAATTTCTTCCAATCCTGTTGAATTGCTTGTTCTTTCACATGCTTAAAGTGGCGGTTTCCATGATTGAAAACTTTCGATGATAACAGCGATCAAAGTTTTTCAACAGGACTTAATTCGGAACTTAAAGCTGACCAATCGAGTATGATGATTCTTCGAGACTACAGGAATTCTTTTTGAACGACGAATTGCAGTATTATTTTCCTGCAAAGTTAATTATGGCGCGGCTGTTTTCTCTCCTTAAAGTTGACCAAAATTTAATCGAGCAGTTGAATGTAATAAGGAGAATCCAATTTTACTTGCGATTATAGGTACTAAAGGGCACGTTATGGATCCGTGAAAAAATTCTAACGATCAAACATGACATTGCGAACATAGAGAACACCAAAAAAATAGGTCCCCAATTCCACCTGTTTGTCTACAGCCTAAACTGTTGGTTAAATTTGCTTCAACATATATTGTTTTTTCGATAATATACCCACACGTTTTTTTTTCATTTTTTTTAAAGACAAAAATGACGGTACGTAACTGAGCGACTTGTGATAATCCGTATCAAGGCTAAATTCACCAACATTAGTCTAATATGCGCTCACGTCCCCACAGAAGACAAGGATGACGCCACCAAGGATGACTTCTACGAGCTCCTCGGCAAAACCTATGAGCAGTGCCCTAAATATGACGTTAAGGTCATACCAGGCGATTTTAACGCCAAAATAGGTAAGAGGTAAATATTTGGTAGGACTGTCGAAAAACATAGCCTACACGACACAAGGACTAAAAACGGACTTAGGCTAATTGACTTTGCGGCGGCACGTAACGTCACCATTGCAAGCACACGGTTTCCTCATCTCCAGATACATAAAGGGACTTGGCGGCATCCAGATCAAATAACCGTTGATCAGATTAATCACATTGGGATCGATACAAGGCACGCCTCCAGTATTCTGGATGTTCACACTTTCCGAGCAGCTACCATCGACTCGGATCACTACCTTGTTTCAGGCAAGGTAAGAATGCGAATAACCCGAACGTCCCAACAACGGAGTAATACTGTGCAGAAGTATGACGTCGGAAAACTGCAATCGCAAGAGACCACCAGAACCTATGCCGATCGAATATCCCGTAACCTCTCAAGAAATCCATTGCCGCCAGCATAAAGTACCGAAGACCAGTGGCAACGTTGCCAACAAGCCATCAGACGTACCGTGACTGATGTACTAGGTTTCACCAGACCTCACCGCGAAACCTCTGGTTCGATGAAGAATGCAGGCAGGCACATGCACCATCACTTTGTCGATTTTAAGGCCGCGTACGATAGCATTTATAGAGACGAGCTATACAGAACCCAGCAAACTGTCACTGGAGCGTTTGCTAATATTGGAGCTGAAGCGGCTAAGGTGGGACTTGCAGTCAATGAGGCCAAAACGAAGCACCTGCTGTCCACAAAAAGGGACACACAGCACCGGCGAATTGGACAAATTCACAATAGACAGGTACAACTTTGAGGTAGTTAGGGACTTTGCCTACCTCGGATTCGCTATAACATCTAACAACAACATCTCGTTAGAAATAAAGCGATGAATAACTCTTGCTAATCGCTGTTCCTATGGGCTAGGGAGGCAATTGAGTAGTAAAGCCCTCTCACGAAAAACAAAGGAGATTCTTTATAAGAGTCTGATCATCCCAGTCCTGCTCTATGGCGCGGAGACATGGACCCTATCGAAAGCAGCTGAAGATATCCTTAGTCGTTTCGAGCGTAAGGTTCTTCGCAAGATTTTCGGCCCTATTTGCGTTAAAGGGCTTTGCTTTGGAGGAGAAGGTTCAACCACGAACTGTACGAGCTGTACAGCGACATTGACCCGGTACAAAAAATACGTATATCACGTTTAAGATGGCTAGGTCATGTAGAGCGTATGGACAACAATGCTCCGGCTCGCAGGATCTTCGATTCCAACCCAGAGGGAAGACGCAGTCAAGGAAAACCTCGCCTAAGGTGGCGCGCTCAAGTGGAAGCTGACCTCAACCAACTTGGAGTGCGTAACTGGAGGCAGCTAGCCAAAGACCGAGCTAGATGGAGAGGCATGTTGGTTGAGGCCCAGGTTCGCCCCGAGCTGTAGCGCCACCTAAGTAAGTAAGTATGTATGACCGTAATGTCATTTTAGTTTTTTTTTATGAATACATAACTTGCCTTATTATAGTACCTATAATCGCAAGTAAAAATCAGTTCATTTATTAGCTTATTTATTTATGGCTCTACGATTTACATCTACAGATTTGATATTTCATATTTATATAAACAATACTAATTCGAATGGACTAAAAACACCAGCAATAATTTTTTTAAAAATACTTCTGTGCTCCATAACATATGTTAAGATAATAATAAGCATCATTTAATAACTTACAGGAATGACTTAAGCGCTTACATAATCCATAATTAGTTCTTTGTGAAACTTCAAATAATAATGGAATCAGTCTTAATACTCTTGTAGGAACAAAGACATTTATATTATGAGGCAAGCTTGAGGTATCAATAAAACTTCCCGAAACATCCCGAATAAACATCACACTATACATATCTCTGCGAGATTCGAGAGACTTCATTCTAAGCAAAAGACATTTTTAGCCATAAGAATAGTGTACAGTATTAATACTACCAAAAAATATTCTCAATGCAAAATATAAAAAGTTTTTCTGAACTCTTTCAATTTTAAGAATATCATTTTGAGTTGTTGGACTCCAAACAACACAAGCCTATGGAATGATGTGATGGAAACAACGGTTATATGACATGTATGTAAGTGCATTTATCAAGGTTGAGTTCTAAATTATTTAGTTTACACCACCTTGCAAATATATTGAGATCATTTTGCAAAAGCAAATGATCACCATAGATTGAAAAAACTGCATAAAACTTAATATCATCTGCAAACAGGAGACATTTGCAAAATTTCAACCTGCCCGGTATATCATTTACAAGAAGTAAGAAGATAAGTGGTCCCAAATGACTCCCTTCTGGAACTCCTGAATTAACGAATATTTCTTTTGAGCTTATATCATCCACAAATACCATTTGCTTATGACCATATAAATACGATTTTAACCAACCCAACAAGGGGTCAGAAATTCCTTACAATTCAAGTTTCCTCAGAAGCATTTCTTAGGTTAACACTACTAATTGCCTTAGAAAAGTCAGTACTACATGAATCTGTTTTTTTCCCTCCAAATAATTTATTGAAAAGTTAGTAAATTCTACCAAATAGATACTGTAGACCTACCTTTCCAAAATGCAAAATAATGTTGACAGTCACTTACATGTCCTTTTAATAAATTAACAAAAATATCCTTAACCAGACAGTCCAACATCTTAGGAATTATGGATAATTTTGTTATCGGTCTGTAATTAACGAAAAAAAAATGGTTATTTTTGGCATCTCTAAGAGTACCATTCTTTTTATGGTTTTCGATTTTCTCTCTAGAAAACGGATTATTTGATTTTTTTTTCAAATATTTTTTGCAGACGTTCCCACAAAGCTTAAACACTAATGTAAATCAAAATTTTTCAAAAATACAAATACAAAAAAAAATTTTTTTTTTGAAAACTCAAAATTTCGAAAACGACTCAAATGACTTTTTTTCGAAACTTCGTATTTGTTAGTCTTTTGACATTTTCTTAAAAAAAAAAAACTATATTCCATAATTTAAAAACAACGGTACCTCTCATACAAAAATGTTAAAAAATCCCTTAAAAAAAATTTAGGGATTATTTCTCGAAAACGGCTCGAAGAATTTTGATAACAAAATGCATGTGTTCTTAAGTTAGTACAGTCCACTTTTACGTATAAAAATATTTAATTTAGAGTACTTATTAACGGTACTCCCCATAGAACCACTTTCCGTATTTTGGACTTTCTCACTATTGGATGAGAATGCTTTAAAAACCGCTCCAACGATCTTTGAATTTTTTTATATATTCTTATTTATCCAAGAATTTAAATTGCATCATTGTTTTCACTCAAACTATAACAAGTAAGCAATAAAAAAACATTTAGTTATATGTAAATATAATCAATTTATTTCTACTTTAATATATTTCCTTTTTCTTATTTTTGCGTTTATACATTTATAGCCTTTGGTTGCCCAATTTATACTGCGTACCAATATGTTTAATTTATATTTTTGTGTATCTTTAAAAGCAGTTTTAAGAAAAAAAATTATATTTTGAAAACTGCTCATTAAATTTTTTTCAAAAATTATATTTAATTATATTATAATGTAAAGGGTTATCCATTTTGCGGTTTCAAAAGTAAACGTAAATAAAACACATACAAAATATTTTTTTTTTCATGATATTTCTATTTTATTATAAAGTTTGAACGTTGACATTATGTGTGAAACACTACATCATTTAAATGACCACCACGCGAATTGTTGCAAGCATCGATTCTTCTGAGGTAATTTTCGACTACCTTTTGACACATATTGAGCGGTATCTCAGCCATATCTTGATGAATGTTGGCTTTCAAGTGCTCAAGAGTTAAAGGTTTATCTGTGCCCATAATGTGCCGTAAGACAGTTCTAATTCCTGAGAACGACGAGGAATCGACACATTCGTGTCTTCGGCAACACTTTTACTTACAGCAGCGATATTTTCAGTGCTACGAGCGAAACGATAATGCACAGGCCTTACAATATCTGTAACCAATCCAGTCTCTGCAAATTTCTTCTCAATTTTACCAATTGCTTGCGTAGTTGGACGATTATGTAAACCATAATCTCTTAAAGCACGATATGTGGCTGCGGCAGAATCACAATTTTTGTAGTAGGTTTTAACAATTTGTATGCGTTGTGCGATAGTTAAGCGATCCATTTTCGTAAATGTCAGACTTTCAACTGAAAAAAAAAAATTGGCTTAACAACTTAGTTTGACAGATGTCGAATTCCAGCCCTATACTTTTGAAACCGCAAAATGGATAACCCTTTATGACCACTACTGTATGTATCTTTAAAAATCAAATAAACTTATGTATGCATATTGCACCTAAATTATAAAGTTATATGCATATTACTTTCATTATTTTTTGTACATATTTTCATACATACGTAGGTTCTATTCATGTATGTATATGTATATATTTCTCTCCTAACTTACATAATTAAAATCCATAACATAGATTTAAATATACATTTTTGTAGTCAGGTACTTATGTAACTATTCCTTGAATCAATGTTGTAGAGATTTGATTAATTATTCTTTACCATAACTTTCTGTTACTACTGTATTACTACGTATATGTACTAAACATTATCAATATGTTATCTTACATTACGTTAGCATTTTTTAATAAAGAGATCAAGCTGAGTACACGTTTTTGTTTTATAGTACCAACAAGACAAAGATAATATTGCCTACATCGTTTTTAAGCCTGCACAGGAAAAATAGACTACCTACCTACTAAACAGCGTCAATGGATATAATCTATATATAGCTACATTAAAGTTGTTAGCTTCAAGAGCAAGTTCGTACGATCCAATCGTGCATTTTATTTTTTTTTTAGATTAATTTTTAATTTTTAAAAGTGGAAAATTATTTTAGTTTTGTTTTGTAATAATTTGTCATTTTCAAGAGTGGATTAGTCCTTCCAGCTCCCATTTTGATGAAAAATTGATCCTTGGACCGCCGTAACTCAAGAATGAATGGACATAATACAGAAGTCTTTAATATGTCACTTTGTATAAAATAGTACATTTTTTTTATATAATCTACACGCGCTCAAGGGATTATGAATACCCTTTAAATGTTTCAACACAGCACGGGCATGATTATGAGGTTAAGGAAGAGGGAGAATGATAGGAAAGATGTGTGGCGCGATATTCGGAGATTGTAGGTGGTTGTTGTCTCAGATTTTATCTCCAGGAATGGCGGCTGAACTAATGCGGAGAAATTACCGTGTCTTATTTATCTATGTCCCTTATAATTCGCATTAATTTGTTTATTCCTTGTCATAATTTATCGGTATACTAGTTTTACTCAAGCACATGTTGTTAGTTTTATGCCTAAACAGCATGTAATGAGTAAACCACCAACTCATTGTATGACATTTATTTTTAGAATTGGTTTTTAATGGAAAAATAAGAAGACATAGACTACGGCAGGGATCGAACCTGTTACCATGAGGTTGACAGGCGAGCACACAACTATCGCGCCACGGCCACCCCCACTGTCTACAAGTTGTTCTTAGGTAATTTTGAGTAAAAATAAAGGGCTTGGAAGTTATTAAACAAAATTAAATAAATTACTGCTTAGAAGATGTCGGCATTTCCCTTCCGGTACCACCCTTAAGATTTGTTTTCTTTTTAATAGAACATGTTTTTGCAAACATAACTAAAAACAAAAATTTCCTCACTCAAAAACATTAATTTGTTATAGTTTGTTGAATAAACTTACTACACCCCAACGTTTGCGACCATTATACTCCAAATCTATCAATTAGTACGATAAAAAGTGTCTTAATCTTTTTTGTGAAGAATGACATGAGCTACAATGTGTACCTACAACTTTTTTTTAAAAACTTAGTGTTTCCGAGTAATTTGGAAAAACAAAAAACTGAGTTAAACGGCCTTTGCCCTCTAAATTTGTTTGCTCCTGTTCAAATTAGGGTACCTACTTTTTGGGAAATGTGTGGGACGTAAAAATGAAGCTCTCTACCAAAATACAGCTTTGTCGGAATTTTTTCGAAGTGAATATCTTATTTTCTGGGATATACTGAAATAAACTGAATTTAAACAAATACAAAGGCCTGCCAAATATCCCCCAATTGCTTGTTTCCTAATTCATATAAAATTAAAAACCCTGTCTTTATTATTTGGGTGGGTGTAGATATATACGTTATTTATTAAGGTTAATGGAATATGGTCACCTTTTGAGGATTCTCCTTATTTCACGTTTGAAAGTATAAAACAGGCCATCATAGGTAACTAGGTAAAATGGCAGCTAATTCGGATCTTATATCCAAGTAGCGCTGGAAAGCGCGCCGTTGTGATTTTTATCTGGAAAACTAGAGGGAAACCACTCAAGCGGATCATCGCTAAAACCATTTTCGACCCGTTGAAGAAAGAGATTAAGTTTTTGAATTTTGCATCAGACAGTTCTTTTAGATCAGCAAGGAAAGCTTTTCCAAAGGATTTCATTCTTAGCTTTGCAAGAGAAATTGACGCAATGTTTCCTTTTCCAAATGATTTTTTGCTGCGTGCTCTCCTAAAGCACAAGTAGCACTACACTTGGTATGTCCCGCCTCGGTCTACAATACAAATAAAATTAATTGTGCGAGATTTATTAGCCATTTTTCTTTTTTAGTTCAGAGAAGAGTCTGAGTTGTCAAAAAAAATTGTTTGCGTTTCTTTTTAACTCAGAGCATGCAGAGCTCCAAATGTGTGTTTCTTTTTTCGTCCTGAACATGTGTAGATCGCACTCGACGTGCTCGAACATAATTGACTGAGCATGTGAGTAAATTGCTGAACGCACCAAATGTCATGTGTGTCAAGAAGGAAAATTTGAAGAAAAAACTAATTAGATACATAAGTTGGCGAAAGAAGTTGATCGCTTGTTGATTTTCTGTATCTGGTGTGTATCAGCGTACAAAAAAGGGTAAGTATTGCTTTTTATGGTTAAAAATAAAAATGTATTCTGATTTATGTGGTTCAATTGTTTTTAAAAAAACATATAAAGAGCTCGCTCTGTTCGGAACAAGTTCAGTGCGATCTATGTGTTCGAACTCTGCTCAGTGCTCTGCTCTGAACGAAAAAAGAAAAACGCCTATTGTAGGTAGGCGATATCAATTAAGATATCATACTCGTACAGTCTAATCGGTTAGATTGTTCAACATTCTGTAGGATTCCGAAAATATAATTTGAAGAATTTTGCACTTCATAGCAGCAAGTGGGATAGATAGAAAATAGGAAGATGGGAAAACGAAATATAACTTTCTAAGGTAACCAGGATTCTTATTAGAGGAAATTAGTTTTCCAGAAGGGGTGGAAAATTGATGACACCAATGCAAATTTGAGTGATGCAGGGTATGTTTGTAATGCAAGGCATGAGAGAGGACCTCACCAAGGGATATTTCGAAGAAAAAACATTTAAATTGGTACCACTGAAAAACTATTTAATTTTTTTAAATTTGGTCAGTTTATATTTCTTATAGGATTCAGAGGAATCGGCAAAATTCCAACAGTTTTTGAAGAATCACTCTATTTTTTTTAGCGACATACTATTGTCTACAATTTTCTAAAAATACAACATAACTGTGTTTACACATTGCAAGATTTTTTTTGAATGATGACAAAATTGCAGTAATTAATTGTCGAAACAAAAATAGCTGTACCTTCTATATTTATGATTATTTATTTACTAGCATAAACCCGTGCGATGCTACAGACTTTCAATATATCAATCATATATCGACCTAAAAAATTTCATTAAGAACTGTTCCGTCGTTGAGGCGTGAATGCGAAACAAACACGCAAGCATATGTATATTTTTTAATATATTATATGAGCTCTATGCAAAATTAAAATAAATCTATCCCTCGGGAACCTTATATTTTAACGGGGTAAAAAGTTTTCTGTGTGCTATTCCAGACTATAATCTATTTCTGTGCTAAATTTCATCCAGATCCGTTCAGCCGTGCTGGCGTTATTAAGCAACAAACATATATCCATCCAAACTATCACGCTTATAATATTAGTAGGGTGAATATCTAATTTGTGACAGGAAAAAATTACCCGAAACCGGCTTACATTTTTTTTTTTTTGAAAAATAATTTCCAATATTTTTTATTGATTAAATACTAAAAATAAAAATACATATGAATCTCAAAATATTTGGAGATATTTCACTTGTTCAGATTAGAAGTTGCTTAGACTTTATTTTTTGCTTATTTCATTTTTAAAGTTAGGAATTATTGCATTTAAATGCAAGGAACTTCTTTATTTATTCGAAATTTTGTCTGACTTAATCCGTTATGGGGTGCTGCATGGATAGCCAGCCATTAATTCCGTGTGCTATTAAAAGTGAAATCATCATTTAGTTCACCTGCTGATAGTAGATGTTTCTACCCACAATCTACCAACAAAAATTTCCGAGATGATGTGTTCTTATGTAAAAATAAAATTGTTGTACTTAACCTCGTTGCTTTCCATTTTTTGTTCGCCCAACTTTAATGTGATTCTGATGCACAGAAAAAAAGCACACAAAGTTTAATCTCAAAAGGTATATACATCTTATTAAATTCAATTTTGTCACGGTTAGTGGGAGAACTGATGGATTTTACGGTTGCTGTCATTTTTATGAAAATAATGCATCATCTTAAAATGACAGCATGTCTTCGTCTTCTAAAGAATCAAACCTCTATATAAAAATATTGTTTTCACTTTTAACTTATCTCGAAATCAGTTAAGGAAAAATGATTTCATTTTTGTGCATGTTCATTAAAATGAATGGAAGTACTCGTTTTATATATAGGCAGAGGCCTTAAGGTAAATATGGAAATGCAATGATGGAACTAATAATGGTGAATGATGAAATAATTCTTTATCATTTTAAATTTATCAATTTTCTCTTTTTTCTTTAATTGAAGTTCAAAAGTTATAAAGATATAAAAGTTCGGATAATTCACATAAGACAAGAAGCCTTACATCTTAGAATCGACACCTTACATTTTAAAGATGATCTAATTTATATGTTTACCAATAACCAAATCGAACATACCTTTTACTAACTAGTGCTCGATTATCTGCTACATTAATTGTCAAATTGACAGCTGTCAAAATAACATTTGTAAATTTATAAACAACATGGAAGATGATGGAAAAATATTGACAGATAATGGAAAAATATTTTCCTTTCTTGTTTAATGAGTTGTCAGAATGATAGCACAAATTTCGTACTTAAACTATGCAACGCAGTTCCAGTTACACATATGTTTCTTTACTTTAAAATTTAAAGTCACGTTAAGCTATTAAGTTAGCCACGTCAGAGATATTTGAATGAGGGAGTTCAAAAATACCCCTATAACGAATATAAAAGGAGGAGGTAAAGGATTCAAAATTAGTGTTGTATGGCTAAAGATAGAATCTCTGCATATATTTGACAGTGTGTCCAAGATTGGGGTGAAGGGTAGTGTTAAGAATTTCTGAGTGTATAGAATTGTTTGAGGGGAGAAAACCAAAAACATTGGCGCAAAATTTTAAACAGCCTGATGTTAAGGGCTTAACATGATACTACTTAACATTTTGCTAATACTAAGGCACTTTACTAATATTTTAATAATTTTAAACACTTTTTAACTAGCACCATACTAAATCTATTTTCTTAATAAACTACAACTACAACACGCCTAAAATAGTGCAAAAAAGTAGCGAACATAACTTTTTGACGTTTGTAAATTTCAAAGTGGCATATGGATTTAGTACGATACTAAAAAAATAAAGTAGCCATTTTGTGATTTTAACTTTAGTAAAATGTTATAAAGATAGTACGATACTAAGCTGGTTTCAAATTAGCAAAATCCTCTTTTTAGCCTAGTATCATACTAAAAATGATTTAACATAAACGACTAAAATTTTGCGCCTTTGTTTTTAAAAATACCGATAGTATTGATTGGATGGTGGTCCAATCACCAATGTAAATAAAAGCAGGAAGAGTAGTTTGACCCATCTCCCCTGATAGAACAAAATGGGGCTGGAACTATAGTTGTAAATGGAATAGCTGTAAAATATTGAACACACATAAATTCAATTTGAAGGACACAACGAACCAGTCAAACCACATCTCAATAAATGTTTACATAAGGTCGAAATGAAATTCAAGCTCTGAACAATTCCTTACGGTAGCGCTTCGTTTTATTGCAAAAAGTTGTGCACATTTTTTGTGGGCGCATACAAAATATCACGAAAGACACTTGACAGGTGTAGAAGGGTTGGACACTTTCCATTATTATTGCAATTCACACCAGAAAACCATCTACACTGTGCCACACTAGCCCGCTTGTTGAATGGCAAACTGAATCGAACCGGTCCAATCCAACTGTGTGATGGTCCGGCTTCATGCACCACGAGCTGTTTTCAAACGCCAGTAGTGAGTATTGTGCTTGCTTGCAGTCCCAGGAGTTTGACAGAGAAAATTATTCTGAAAAGAAACTGAAGTCAATGCAGTATCCATTCGTTACGTTGACAAAAGAAATCAAGCCTTTCATATTTATTTTCGAAAGTTCGAAAATGCCCTACGAAAAGATTGTTAAGGAACTTAAGTGTTTGTAGTATGTTCAGAAAATGTAATTTGCTCTCCCGGATCAGAAGCTGCAACAATACCAGCACAAGTTCATCACATTTAATTTACTTAATCCGAGGTCTCCTCATGACAGGATTACGTCGCATTGCCCACTAAGCCAAGTATGTGCATCGTGGTTTTCTTGAGATTAACATGATACTTCGTTTTGATGAGATTAGTGCAACACATAAATATGACAAGCTGTCAGCAGAAAATTGTATTGGTTTTAGTACAAAGAGGGTAAATCTGTCGAAAATCTAGATTTGAAAAAATTATCTAGATTCAAAAATAAATCAATTTATTATGCCCAATGGTACACAAAAAAGGGAAATCGGCGTTTTGAAAGATCAACATGTAAAATAAATTAATTTATTTTACCAATGGAAAACTACATTAGACACATCAGAAATCTCTAGTTGTGTTTCTTTTTTTTCAATCAGAGCTAGCTGCGAGCTATATGCTCAGAATAAAATGTACGAGCAGATGGCGTAAAATAAAATAATATGTAACTTTCTCTTAATTCTTCTTTTTCTTTTGTCAACAAATTAGTGACTATTTTTCTATTTTAAATGTCCTTCTTTGGTTTATTTTAAAGCGTGAAGCTGATGACATGTAAATCATGCCGAAATGAATTTTCTAAAATTTTTAACGTCTAATGAATAAAATGTTTGACAAGTGTTTTCTAAAAAAATATATTTCGTGCTTTTATTTAGTTAAACGTTATCTTAACAAGAAACGTTTTGTAATCAATAAAGAACTTAACATTAAATAACAAAACATACAAAAAAGATGGAGTAAACTTTTTTGTGTGATATGATAGAGACAGGCGAGAAAAAAACAACACATAAAAATGGAAATTGACGCCGGTTGTTCATCCTCTATAGGTAATAAATATGTATTTATTATTATATTATCTTGCAAGTACAGTGCTCCAGTGTGTTTCATATATAAATCGGAGAGCTCTGATCAAATTCTGCTCAGAGCGTACTTGGCATGTTCAAGTCCTGCTCAGTGCTCTGCTCAGAGCTCAAAAAGAAAAACGCTCACTCATTCAGCCTGACGTGACTATTTGAATAAATATTTCTGTTGGTTTTTTTTTTTTTTTTCTGACGAGTATTGGCCCTCACTTTTTGGAAATGGCCCTCAGAAAGGCTCTCAAAATTCTTTTCCTTGTGGGAACAATGCTTGCCATACAATTTTTACCATCTTAGTTATCTCGAAAATGATTTTGATAAACAAAATTGTGTCAACTACTTTGGATTGTCTAGGTTTTCGTCTAAAATGTTTTATATATACTTTTTTACTAACGGTACCTGCCATACAACCATTTTTTTTTATTTAAGACTTTCTCATAAGCGGCTCAACAGATTTCGATCAAAAAATTTGTATCTAGGAGGTCCAGCAAACATTTCGAAAAATGGGTGGACTTTCTTTTTTTAAATTCAGTTTTTAAATTTATATTATTAAATACATAAAGTGCTTATACTAAAACATTTTTTAGTAAAAATTTACGAAATATTGTAAATAAAAAATTAAGTAAAAAAGACTAACAACACATTGAGCTGTTTCTGATGTAATTGATCATAAGAATAAGTACGTACGATCTAGACGTGCATTTTATTGGGTCCTGTTTTTTGTCACATTTTCTCGTCACAATAGAATTACTGATTTCTTAGGGACACAATCAGTGTTGCCGGGGAGAAATGTTCAAAAGGAGCACAGAAGCCAAAAAAGAGTAGTATTTTGAACAAAATAGTAGTACCTTGTCAGAATTGTAAAAAGTTTTCAAATGAGAGCTTGTGAAAAAAATTGTATTTTAAAGCTTTATTTTTCGGAAAAAAAAACTATCATCTTTTTTGTCTAAGCATTAAGGTACATTTATATATCAGTAATAAATACCTAGATCGAAAATAGCTAATGCGTTCGGGTATTTTGATTTATCAATATTATCATAATATGCAAAGGTTATGAAAAGTATTAAAAAAGGAACAAAAACTTTTTTATATGATTTCAAAAGGCTGTTTGAAGGATTCCATTTACTGCAATCAACTCCATTTAGTAATTCTTCGAAATTCATAATTGCGTTTAATGTGCTTATGTCAAATCTATTTCGTTTTTTATCCTTTATAAGGAAAAGTTGAGAAATAACTCGTTTCGCCGCTGCGTTGCTAAACATTTCGCCATTCTAATTCAAGGTTTTCAATATTGGGTTTATCTATCAAATCAGGCATAGATAAAATTATGAAAGTTGTGCTTTCTGCTAAGTTTGAAGGTTTAATACTGAATTGATTTTTAAATTTTGTCATCAAAATCAATGCGCTTGAAAGCTCACATAAGGGCATGTAATATTTTCGACAAACTCCTTAATTTCGAATATTTCATTTCTTAGAAATTTTTTTGTTTTTAGACAAAGTTCAGATTTGCCCCAACATACACATAATCGATATTTAAAAAAAAATCTGAAAAAAATGGATTAGATATATGTAAGGCCGTCACTTAAAAACTCCGATTTAATAACATTTTGTAAAATAGTCTTGTAAAATGTTTTAATATATGGCAAAAATGAATGTATTCGTACGGACTGAGACTGGAACTCTAAGTTAGGCTGTTTAGTTAACTGAAGAACATAGGCTTATAATAAATAACATTTCGTTGTATCATTCAGATCTTCTTGAATCTTGTGGACAAAATCTAAATTCAAAAGAATTATGCAAAAAGTAGTAGTTGGCTAAGGAACAAAGGGTGCTATCATAAATGCATGGTTACGAAAGTCGAACGAATGCATAGCATTCATAAATGCAAATGATGAATGTCATAGTTTCATAAATGTAAAACGCAAATATTTGCAGCGCAAATGAGCAAATATAAAATTTCACATGCATTCCTATTTTTTTCTTAAAGAAAGAAACAGTAGGACGTAAACGGTGGTACACCTTCCCTTACCGCTAGAAAATTGAAAGTTGAACTCAAAATTAAAAATACACATCAGAATTGCTTCCGCTCCACAGGAAAATGAAGCAAATCAGAAAAAGTATTCATAAATTTATATTAAAATGCATGTGCAAATAGTTTTTTGACGTTAACATGATCGCAACTGATCGCATGTATACAAAGCAACTATGCATTTATGAAAGCACCTAATGATGTAAAGAATGGCACACAAAGCCTAACATAAACGTAATATTTGGATTCTCCTTTAGAAAAAAAGGAAATTTAAAAAGAAAAATCATTTTTAAAGAGTGAGGTTTCACTTAACTGGCTTTGTCTGGCTTTTGAGACAAAAAATAGTAGTAAAAGTGTGAAAGTAGTACAATACTACTATAGTAGAACTTTCGGCAACGCTGTGCACAATTGTCATTCCGATAACGTAAATATTTATATAATCAAATCTCTTTTCTCTCATCTGATTACAAACCAAGAAGATTACTACCATATAAGAATGATCAATTCGATCATTCGTGATGCTGATAATCGACTGCAGGCAGTCCGAAATTCATTCAGGTACGTGTTTTTGATCGTTCGTTTTGTTTTTTTTTATCATTCGTTTAATCGTCTTGACCAATTGAAATTTATATGAAAGTGAGACAAAAACCTAAGTGTAAAAACATAAAGGTGCTTAAATATTTCTTTATTTCAATGATAATTCCTTAAGTCCCGAAATTAAATAGATTTTTTGGCTTTGCCTCTACTTATATAAGATTATAGTTATTGTTGTATATAACATGTAAATTGCTAAGCCCAGATTTCGTATGTAGGTACACTAATATGAACTTCAAAGTTTGAAAAGCTCAGGAAATCTTTTATATAAGAACAATCCAAATTATGTTTGTGCGCTATCTTTTTTTTTTGGCTCGAGCGATTCAGGAGATCTTAGGACACGTTTGGAGAGTGCATATAAGAAATCTGTTTGCCATCCGATGTCTAGAACCAGAGTTATGACCAAAAATGTCACTCACATGTTTGTTTTTCCTTTATTAGTATAAATAATGTGTTATGTTTTGTATACACACACTTTTATTTTGGTTTCTCTTTGTTGGCGCGTGTATGCACACAACTACACATTTGATTCCCATTAAATGGATTTTGATATTTTATTTTGTCAGTTGTCTAGAATGTTCCATGGATTTTTTGAACGACTTAAAGATGGAAAATTCGTTGTGAAGCTTGGAAAATTTCGGTTAATTGTGAAATTCATTGTGATAGAAGACGTTTTGCGTAGGGTTGACCGAATTAACTACATTCTATTTTCTACGTCAAAAGCTACGGGTAGTAAATGGAATAAACTACGCGTCTTTTTCTACGTCTGCTACATTAACGCAGTAAATTGAGGAAATCAATAGAATTTAAACCGAATATGAACTAATTCCAAAATTTAGAATACAAAAATATCTCACCGAAGGACCCAAGTTCAATGAAACCGGATTCCGGCTAATAAAATGTATAGACATAGGTAGAGAAATAGGGGTATCCTAATTTTTTTTTCTTGTGCCATATATAATTTGCTTTAATTTACCTTTTTTCTAAATTGTGCCTAAAGAACAAAAAAGTAAAAAAAAAACGCAAAAATACATTCAGTAATCATCTCATTTATATTTATCATTCATTTTCAACGTATGGTGAATGTGAACAAGTTTTTTGGATTTTCCTTTCCCAATTCGGTTTCTTATGACAAAAAACCAGTGCGGGAAAAACTTGAAAACGTCCAAACAAATGTGACAATCTCGTATTTTTATACCTTTTATTCTGATAAAAACTTAAACTTGTTCAATAGTCGCCAAATACAAAAGAAATGATAAATGAATATGAGTTCTAACTTCAAAATGAAATGACATTTCAGACGATTTGACGTTTGAACGTAGTTAATGTAGTTTATACAAAAAAGTGGCAGTTCGGCCAACCCTGGTTTTGCGTGCATTTTGGGTTGAGAAGTTTATAAGATATATGTATTGTATATTAGATGACGCTGTGCTGCGATCAATGCCACAACCCGAGAGATTGCGTTATACATTGACTTATTCTGTGCACGATTTGACAGGTGTCCTTTTCACATTATAATTTTTTATTCAGAAAATGTGCTATTTTTCTTGCTGAAATTGATTCCAGTTTTGCGTATTATTACACTGATTCCGATCTAACCTCTTGGACGACGTACATAAACGCCTTGCAATGATTAATCAGAATGTCGCGTGATAATTAAACACAAGAGGTATGTGCAGACGCAATAAATGGAGACGTGCCTATATTGCACAGCTTCAAACTGCATAATCACCACCACAAATTCGACAAAAAGTTATTACAAGAAGAAAAGTGGTAAACGTAGACTTCAATCGGGCTGCCTTGGAATACAATTCCCCAATCGCATTTACTTTCTCGATGCTCCCGGTGGGACATGCAAGACTTTTGTCATTTAGTTGATACTAGCAACAATTCGGTTAAGATCTCTTTTGTTGCCTGTTGCATTCTATGGCATTGCTCCCACACTGTTTGAAGGCGGTGTAACTGCACATTCCGCTTTGGAGCGGGCGATGAATTTGCTCACGGTTGACAAGCCAATAACGTGCAAAATTACTAAGAATTCGGTGACAGCGAAATTGATGAGAGAATTCAAAATCATAATTTGAGGCAGTTGACCTAACAATGAAGGATTTACAAGGTGATTCGAGATGATTTGGTGGGGATATAATATTGCTCAGCGCAGATTTTTGTCAAACGCTTCCCGTCATCCCGAAATCTACTGTTGCCGATGAAGATCGTCGTCTTTGTGCCAGTTTGTCAAGAATTTGAAATCGACCACAAATATGAGAGTCGTCTTGCTGAACTACCAACGGCTGCTGAATTCTCAAGACAACTGCTGGCGCTTGGCAATGGCCAAATTTCTGGTAATGTCTAGACTGGATTGATATCATTCCCGGCAATTTTTTGCGAGTTAACAACGTCGAAGGAGTAACTCATCACCAAAACTAGGTGTTCCCCGGCATTGCAAAAAAATATAAAAATCTCGATTTGATTTTTGAATGGGCAAACTAGCAGTGAAGAAAAAGCACGTCGTCGATAGCTTGGTAAACGGTCTTTGTTGTTTGTTTTTGTACCGGAAGATCATCACTTTCTCCTTATTTTTATTCCATTCAAGTAAATCACATTCTGTGTTCATTTGAAGGCGTTAAGTTGGGGCAAGACGAAGTTCGCCTGGCCTTATAGTATATACATATATTAAAATATTAACAGAAATCTATTACAATCATCTCAATTAATTTCCCAATTAAATTAAATTAAGGTACATTTACTTTGATGTTGTATTTTATTTTAACGAAATGAAAGCAGTTATAAGTAAGCCTTTCAATAAACAATGACATAATGCATCTAATCACCAAATCTGACATCATATTATCTAACTTATAAATTCCTTTTTCAATCACAGTCTTCTTAAGATTTAAGCTTCGTGTCTTAATTTTGCTTAATCACAACGAAATTGTTATTAATTATGCCTTGAGGCAAAGTCCGAGTCCATAAATGTACCCATGTTGTACACTATCGACCAAATGTGCCTGCAATATTAGACTTATTAAATGGATGCCATATTAAATGGTAATTGATATGTATCTTGCAAGGCTTATTAAAACTGAAAGTCTATAAAGTCCATTAATGCAAAAAAAAAAACACAAATTCAATAAGATTCAATTGGTAGCATGTTATATGCAACATATGAACACTGATCGCTAGGTACCTTTTTTTCCCATCGAAAGTCTATTTCACGAAAAGATAGACCAGTGTGTGCTGGGGGTCAATTCCCGATCTGTGAAGATGTGAAGTGATAAATTTTATCACGCTTTCACGTCTAATTCGATTCTCGATTCGTGAAAAAGTGAAGTTAAACGCCAAACATTTTTCATATGATAATTTTTTTATCACAGTCAATTGTTTTGTGAAGAAAATGTTTCTAATCGAATATTAAGAAGAAAAACAGGATTTGGCACATGACAACTAAGCAACAATTATATTTATACACAAATTTATTTTGGTAGTAAGTTATATTTGTGTTAATTCGAGTAAATAAAGAAAGTGTTAAATCATTTTGTCAAATTGTTAAACAGATTCACAACAGCCGACGCGACGGTGCTCATTCCCGCGACAGATCGTTGAAAACTACCCATTGCAAAAAAATGCAGAGCACTTTACCATATTTAAATGGCTTTGGAGCGCACTTATAAGTTTAGTGTTTTTCAATAATGCTCTCAATTCACGTATTAAATCCATGCATAAATGTTTTGGGAATCTATAAAGTTCAATAAAGTGCTCCTAGTTGTAACTTCGAATAGATTCTGCCCATCTCGAAGGGAAAGCCTCAATATCCTAACATGAAAAAATAATAAATCTTACTCAAAACAGAGATACTATTGAATATAATATAAAACCCACAATTGTTCAGTACGCCGCCTTTAATTAATTTATTAAACGAATTATTATTCCGGACATTATTCTTAAGCAAATTTAGAAACTGAAATGAAATATTTACCTTTCCCAACAAAAAATCTAATCAGAAATGACAGAATTTATCATTTAGTACTTTTTAGTACAAACTTTATCACAATGAGTTCTAGAATCGCATTAGGCGTGTGCGTGAAGTTGGAAAATGATAAACCTCTATGAAAACTGAAATGATATTTTTTTTATCACTTCATAATTTCACAGATCGGGAATTGACCCCCTGCTCCCACAAATGCACTGACATTAAATCCACCCTAATTACTTAATAAATTAATAATGTTTAAAGGCAACATGTCCATCGCCATTGAAAAAATAATTAATTTCCCATAAGCAAAATCTTACTGCGTTGGTTATGCCTTTTGCGTGGGTTCAATAAAACACCATCCGGTCATTTTGTCAGCAACAGCTGCTGCTGATGCTGTTGAAATTGCACTAATCATAATGTAGTGTTAGTGGTGTGGGGAAATATGGTAAGTTTTTCATTCATTAGGTTTCAGCAAATTTACACGAATCTGGAATCGATGAATTAACCATTTTATGGGCAATAAATATATTATAGCAACCTAAAACTGGTGAAATTAAAATTACCAAATTCCTCCGCACACACCATGTCCATAAAGCCAATAACAACTCATTCATTCATAAGAGCCAGTTTGGTGAGTAGCGATCTTGAATGAACCATCAAATACCGCCCACCCACCACACAAGATCGGATTTGGTGGCTCCTCCAAACCATGTCATTGATTCCATTCATCCCATCGACTCTAACTGACCATCGACCAACCGCGACCGACCGACCGACAGAAAGATAAGACATCGAAATCAAATGACAGGCGAAATTGTTGCCGCAGAAAACGAAACGAACGAAGCCAAGAAAAGAGATTGTGAATAACAATTTGGGCCTACACGTATCTTTTATTTTAATACGCTTACAAACAATGGCTTGACAGTGGGTGCCATGCCGGTGTGGTGGCCTACGCCATTTCTGACGTTTAATTTATTAACTATACGAATCCGAATTTAATTCCAAATCAATTGCAACAAAGTGAAATCTAAAAATTGTCGTTTCTTTCGAGATATACTTACAATACGAGTACATAGTTGTCGTTGATCAATCTATTAGGCAATTTTATTGAAAATGCAGTTATACCAAATTTGTATTCTTTACATTAGATATATAGTCTATGGAATTGAGCTTTGTTTGTTTTTCTCTCTTGAGACAAAGTAGATGGCTGCACTTTGTCTTAGTTCCGTCACAAGATGGTGCCAGCGCTGGAATGTTGCTGAATCAAATCAGCAACAATAACAGGTATGGGTATAATTCGTATACGTATATATGACACTTGAAAAGGAGGTTGTTGTCGCAATGGATTTTGTGCGAGGTTGGAGCACACGACGACCTCTAAAAGTCGGCCCACTTCTTTCTTGGGGCCTCCACCTTTTCTACGAGCGTGCGGTTTGCTGTTGCTGCTGTTTTCATTTTCATTTTTGAATTTCGATAAGGAGATGCAGAAACTTGTAGAGATATACTATGTATATACTTGGAATCTGTGAGCGGTGGAACCGAACCGACTGAGACCGATACAAGGCTTGAACATCTGAATGTCAGTGTATTTGTTATTTTGCATTTTAATTCTATTTAATGTATGGGCGCGATTGGATTTATCTTCTGTCAGGTTCGCTATTAAAGAAGACTTTAAAAAATCGTTTTGTTTTAATATTGAATAGGCAATATCAGAAATCCCTGCTAAATTCCTCTGTTTTACTGTCAAAACCTCAAAAAGAACATTGTGGTATTTTTTTTTTAATGGTACATATCCCATTTTTTACTCGTACTCAAGGGAATATGACTACCCTTAAAATGTTTAAGCGCAGTGCGAGCGATTAGGAAATAAAGGATAGGATTTAATTGCACCACGATGATCATTGGCTTTAAATGCTGAAATGTCATAATAGGAGAAGAAAATAGGGTCGGGTAAGGTGCTCCACATTCGTGCAGTGTGGCTAAAGAAGGAATCCATATTCTTGCTGGGGGGCTCAATTAAGTTATTGGAATAATTGACGATGTATGCCAGTCTTACTCAAGCTTTGGACGAATAGAGATTTTATAAATTTCAACCAGATCAGAAGGGGAAAAACATTTCCAGTTTCAAACACCGTAGTGAGAAAAGTGATTATTGATACATATACTAGGAACTAAAATTTGTTCGGATTTTTCGGTTTCAGCTTGACATGATTTCTTGTAAACCCAACAAAATTTGACAGATCTCATTTTTATCAACTGAGCAAATTCTTAAAAACTAAAAAATATATTAGAATAAGTAGATACAAATTAATTACATATCTGTCTCCGGAACTACGGAGGTTCTCTCACTGAGATAAAACATGCTTCCATCCTCTGCGATGCCGGGCACGCTGTTTCCAGTCATTCAGACCAAGCGCTCTGTCGTCCGCCTTGCACTTTAAGCCGGAGGTTCGGTCTTGCTTGTCGTCTCAAACCTGGTGGCTAGGATTCGAAGATTCCCTTGGCTGGAGCATTGTTGCTCAATGTTGCAGTGTTTGAACCTTTCGGACTTTGTACAGCTCGTAGAGTTAACGGTTATATATTCTCTTTCATTCGCTTTCCTCGTACATAAGACCAATAAGAACCCAGTATCAACAGTGCCAGGACATAAGTACAAAATTGTTTTTTTCTTTGGATTTATGTCCCTTTTTGGTGGGACATAAATCAAAAATCAAATTTTGGAATTATGTCCCACTTTGATGGGACATAAGTAAAAAAAAAGAATTTTGAACTTATGTCCCATTTGACATGTTTTGTTTGAAGCAAATACTCTATCTACGTATTACGACCTGAAACTTTTCCTAATCCAAGTGCCAGTTAGAAAAGATTCAGATGATATTAAAAAATCAAAAAAGTTTCAAATTGTAAGAAGCCTGTGCGTTTAATTAACGATTAATTAACTTAAAACGTCAAATGAAATGTAAGTATAGAAAAAGTTTGATTGATTCATCTCTTCGTGTAACGTTTTGTCGACTGAGAAAAGAATATGAATTCTTAAACGATTTTTTTATAGCCAACATTAATTATATGTTGAATCTAAAATCCCTAACCCGCAAAAAACCGAACTTGTCCTCTTTACAAACAAAAGAAAATTACCTATTTTAGAAATTTCTTCTATAGAAGGGACTCAGCTTAAAATCTCTGACCACGCAAAGTATCTGGGTGTGACCTTAGATAAGAAACTTAACTGGAGTCTCAACATTAAAGAAAGAACTAACAAGTCCATATTTGCATTCTACCAAGCCCAAAAATTATTAAATGGATGTTCACGGCCATAGTTAGACCTGTATTGACATACGGTAATGTAGTCTGGTGGAATGCATTAGACAAAGTTACCAACCTTAAAATGAATGATGACCAAGGTTCAAAGAATGGCATGTGTTGGAATCACTGGGGCTATGAAGTCCACCTCTACAGCGGGTCTAGAAGCGATTCTAAGCTTAACGCCCTTTGATCTATACGTGCAAGTATCGGCAGCAAAAAGTGCACTTCAACATAGCCAAATAGGTAGTTGGAAACATAATGCCTTCGGTCACGCACAGATTCTACAGAAATTCATGGGTAATAAGGTAAGCACTGACTAATTAATCCCCCGTCTAGACTTTCATAAACCGTTCACTACAGCCTTTCCAAGTAGAGAAGACTAGGAAATGAAAGCGCCGCCAACCTGTGCATCAATGTTGTCAACATACACCGATGGTTCCAAAATGGATGCCGGGGTTGGTGCGGACTTCTTTTCAGAAACCCTTGGACTAGCCAGCTCATTCAGACTGCCTAGCTGTCTTCCAAGCTGAGGTTTTGGCAGTGACGGAAGCTGCCAAGCAGATCTCAATGATGGCAATACCAAAGGCGGATATCACGTTTTTCATTGACAGCCAAGCAGCAATAAAAGCTATTTCTGCCATTGAAATCAAATCCAAACTCGTTAACTACTGTCGCCAAAAGCTCAGGGTTCTTGGCACTCAACATTCCGTAAGGCTCTGTTGTGTTCCGGGTCACAGTGGTGTTCCATGCATCGAGAGCGCTGACGAACTGGCAAGAATTGGTTCAACAATTGACCTAATTCAAACAGACACAATAGTCCAGATCCCACCCTGCAATCTTCAGAAGCAAATCGAAGGTAAAGTTCTATCTTTAAGAAACAGGAGATGGAGCTCACTTAATAACTGTGTTAGAACCAGGAAATTTGGCCAATTTTTAATAAACAGAGAACTGATGATACTCCTCACTTCCTTTGTCACTGATCTGCGCTTTGTCATCTGAGAAGCAGACTCCTCGGGAGTCACTTCTTCAAAGATTTAGAGGAACTTTCTACCATTCCTAGGAAAAATATACTTAAATTCATTAACGCTACTAAATGGCTTGAAAGTTCCGAATCAACATAGTCATAAAGGACGACAATGATAACGACTATCGATTGTAAGACACACGTGTTTCCTGTAGGAGTGGCAACGAACGGAGTTTGGGCAGCCAGCCCTTCACCAGTCTTTGCTGCTCTTGCAGTGAACACGAGAGTCACTGAGTTAAGGTGGCCGCCTTTCTTTAAGAACGGTAAAATACTCTTGTGGAGGGGTCGATCGTCTCGACTTATTCAGCCAATCTGACGCAACTAAACAGATACACACACCAACCACTGATCCATCAAACCCACCCACCAGACGTTTAGGGGAGCCGCCCCGCCCGCTCCCCCGGGCCCTCTAATGACAGTGGTATTGTGGCCTCCCCTCAGCCCGTGCCTATGTGCCGACCGAAACTTACAAAGACACTTCTTCCTTTTTAGAACCCTACCGAAAATTCAAGCTACTGCTTGCCGGAAGGACATATGTTATTCTATGTTTTTTTCAGCATGGTTTTTTTTCAAATCGGGTATCACAAGGGATCTACATTGATCTAAGTGTGACGGTAAAAACATCAACTGTCAGCTCACTAACCTAACCTAACCTGAATCTAAAATAAAAAGCAACCCCAAAACTTTTTGGACCTTTTCGAATACAAAAAGCAAATCAATTGGTATTCCACTTACTATGAAATACAAGAAGGATGTTAGTAGAGATTTGAAAAGTATTCGTAATATGTTTGCTAATTTCTTTCAATTAAACTATGTTTATGAATCTGAATCTTATTTCGAAGCAATTTCCAAAGACTCTTTTTTTTAACTTGGGAAGTCTTTATATCTCTGAGGATGATATTTTAATTTAACTATTATCTCTAGATTGCTCTTATAATTTGCCTCCAGATAACATTCTAGCTATTTTTGCTAAAAATTGTAGACATAATTTATTAACCACATTTCATTTAATTTTTAATCTCTCGTTGTCTAAAGGTTTATTTCTGTATTGCTGGAAGTACTCTTTTGACACTCCAATTCACAAATCAGGGTCTAAGCAGGATATTGAAAACTATAGGCCTATTGCGAAATTACAATTGGTTCCTAAAGTATTTAAAGCTATTGTCAAACGAAAGCTCTGTATGGTCACTCGGCCTTTCATACCTGAGGATCAACATGGGTTTGTCAGTGGTATATCAACGACAACTAATTTGGCGATTTTCACCAACTTTTGTCTTCGCAATATGGAACAACACTTTCAAGTTGATGCTATCTACACAGATTTCGTTAAAGCTTTTGATCGTGTTCAGTTTCATATATAAGAGCGTAAGCTGGTGAATTTAGGTTTTCACTCTGCTTTACTGAGCTGGATAATGAGTTACTTAAGGAACAGGAAACAGTATGTTAAATTAGGTTTGCGTGATCGGGTGTTCCACAAGGAAGCCATTTAGGTCCTCTATTTTTCCTTTTGTTTATAAACGATTTATCTGATTTTGATATGCCGATGAGTTTAAGATATTTAGACAAACTAAAGCTGAGTCCGATTGTATTAAACTTCAACTAGATATTAATAGGCTTATGAATTGGTGTGATTTAAATTCTTTGCATTTAAATACTCTTAAATGTTCTGTTATGACATTTTCTCGATCCAAAAATCCAATTAAGTTTGAATATAAAATCTCTATAAGTGATCTAACAAGAATTATGATTCAAAAGGATTTTGGGGTTATTTTTGATTCTCAACTAAGCTTTGCCTCACACATGCCTCACTTTTTGATCTCGAAAGCAAATGCTATGCTAGGTTTTCTTTTTAGAAATTCTAAGGAATTCAGTGACCCTTACACGTTGAAATGACCGTTCGTCTATCTGGTTATGGCAAATCTTGAATAGTGCTGTATAATATGGTCACCGTACTATAACAAAGGTTAATTACGGGTTGAACGAATTCAGAAAAGGTTCATAAAGTTTGATTTGCGTAGAACTTATTTTTTATCAAACATGCCAACTTGCAGAATTAGATGTCTTTTAATTGACTTGAAACCGCTTCATAGTAGGCGAGCTTATTATTATGCAACGTTTGCTAGGGATATTATTTGTAGGCACATCGATAGCCCTAGGTTGCTATCGTAATTTAATATTTATGCTCCGGCGCGTCAACTACGACCTAGAGAAAAGGATTAATTTAAATCGTAATGAATGTAAAGATTTATTTGCGTGTAATATTTAAGAATTAGATTATTCTATGAAAGTCTTTTGTACTTGTTAGAGTTGAAATAAATAAATAAATAAAAACAGGTTGAACTGTTTTTTTCTTAACTTACTCGTATTACTAGCAGGGCTGCCATATGTAATAAACTCTGCCCTATGTCATATGCCTAGAAAACCAAATGTTGTTAGACTACCGCCGAGCTCTTAAAAACTTAAATCGCGTACATCGGCAGAAGAAATTATAAATTTTCGAAAAAAATTTAAACCCAACAAAATGTGCATACACCCAAACTGGTACACATCCTAAATCCTATAATTGAGACTTATGTCTCACTTCAACAAAAAATATTTTGGATTTATGTATGTCCCACTAAACTAGGACACAAGTCAAAAAAAAAGAATTTTGGACCTATGTCCCGCTGAGTTATGTCCCTGCGCCTCATCCAACACTCTACCCCATAAAGGACGTGCAGTTTAACGGTTTATAGAGGATATCCTTTGTCTTCCGCGTAAGGAGTTTGCAACCCGAAGTTGCAGTGGATTGGTAGGGTAATTTTTCGTCGGATTTCAACTAGGCCATTCGTGGAGTTAATTTTACTCCAAGATAGTTGAATTCCTTAACTATATCAAAGTTTTTGCTATCAATAGTGAGAGTGACGTTTTGTCTTGAAAGCAAATAAACTTATAGTTTTGCTCTCATTCACTTCAAGACCAACTAGTTCCACCTTACAGTGACGAGTTGGAAGCAGCCGATGATATCAAGATACCCCAGCATTTGAATATTATTTGTGGCAAGTAGTCCCATCCATGTTTTCGCCTGCTCTGTGAACTATCTGCTACAGAACAAGATTGGAAAAATGACAAACAAGCCTATTTGTAGGCTCATGAGCCGCATGAGGTATCTGTCTTGAATTTCAGTCGTATTTTCTTTCGCACATAAGTCCAATACTTAATGTTAGTACGTACAGCTCTTGGAGAACCTAGTGACTCACCACAACTGTTAAATTGTTCAATTTGAAAGGGTTAGGTGAGAAGCACTTCTCTCAGATGAAATATTTTTTTAGAAACTTGTCACTTTCCTTGTCATAGGCAGTAACCCTGAAAAAAAAAACATTTTTCAGGTGACATAGCTTAAAACCCCAGCCAAATTAGCATTATTTCGTTTTTGAAAACAAATTAAGACCATATTCAAAAATTAAACTTTATTTCCCGTCAGCCGCAACTACTGCTGTCACACAATAAAATTATACTCCAAAAGATCTTTCAAATACATATGCGAATCCCAGCAATAAACAAAATGGTAGGAGTTATAGTTCATTTTGGTTAGAAGGGGTTGACTCCTTTGGGAGTTAAACCTCTTAACGCTGACAAATATTTTGTATTGTGAAAGAGCTTTAATATTATAGTCCCCAAGAGAAAAGGAAGTTATGTAGTGCTCTTGTGAGCACATGAAATTTATAAATAAACTAATTGGGCATTATTTCAAAGTAATTTGTTTCTTTTAATACTTTTGTTGGTTTTTGATTTTCATTAGATATCACTGCCCGATTGATATCCAATATACATTTTAAATGATTTCCCTGATTCCATGTATTATTTCTAACCAATGTTGTCGCTTTAAAAATCCAAATCTCTTGAAAAAATAAAAAATATTTTTAAAACAAATATGTACGAGTAAAAATAAAATTTGTACAATTTCTTGATTTTAAAAATTCCAATTTGCTTTAAGCATTTTTTTTAATTCTTAATTTTATAGTTTATGAAAAAAATAACCTTATGAAATTTTTAAACACTGAATTCTTCAAAAATAATTTTTTGAAATTTTGTAATTATTTTTTTTTCTTTTGGCATATGCGGTTATGATCCTGCGCCTTTTATTTCCAGATAACGGAGTGCGATGAAAACCAGTAAAATCTGATTTGAAACAGTTGAAAACGGCACAACAAACAAATGTACTCTATCTTCACCCAGTGCTTGACGAAGGTCTACAATTACCTACTTTTAGCAAAGCGCTGACACTTCTGTATTTGGCTCAAAAATCAATCTGACTTACACTTAGAGACCTTAAAAAGATCATTTTAAAAACGTTTGAAAGGAAAGCTACTCATAAGATTGAAAAAGGCATAATTTCATTACATTTAGCGATTTTCGGTATATGGGTTGGGTTGAACTTTCGCTAATTACCAATCGGAGAGAAATTTCCCTGTACTAAGAACGGTGTTGAAAATGTGAGGTACACGTCAGAATAATTGATTAATATCTTAAAAGAACTGCTTACCCTGTGCGCCTAAAACTAGAAATACTAAAATTATACGAAGCGAAATTAAGTGGTTAGAAGGATTTATAGTCATTGGATTAGTGGAGACTAACTTTCTATTTAATGGATTGTTTAAGTTTCAGAAAACTTGTTCTTTGAGTTACAGAAAATTTATATGGTTGTTCAACAAACAGTGTTTTTTTTTTTGTATTATAGGTCCCTGCTGATTGACCTATTTATTATTTACAGATATACCTATTTGATACGGTATGGCATAGCGGCCTGATACATAAACTATTAGTTCTTAATTTTCCACTTTATATTATTAAAATCATTACTTCCTTTTTGTCTGAAGGGTTTTTTAAAGTTTCAGTCAATAATTGCTTCTCCAATCTTTATGAAATCCCTGCTGGTGTACCTCAGGGATCAGTTCTTGGTCCCATTTTATATATTATATATGATTTCCCGAGATTTACAAATTGCAAATCAGCTATTTTTGCGGATGATACATGCTTGTATTCATCAGATTCAGTTGGTTTTAACATTGAAATCAATTTGCAATCTGAGCTTAACGCTGTGGAAAGGTATTTTGAAGATTAGAAAATTAAAATAAATGCTAGGAAAACTCAAGCTGTCTTTTTCACAAGAAAAAGAAAAGCTTGTTTCTTACCCAATAACATGCTTCAAATTAATGGCATACCGACAGAGTGGAAATCTAGAGCTAAGTATTTAGGGGTTCACTTAGACAAAACACTTACTTTTGGACTTCATATAGAAGAAACAATTAACAAGATCAACTTGGCTATAAAAATTCTATATCCATTTATAAACCGAAAATCAAAGCTCAGTACAGAAAATAAACTTATAATATTTAAAGTTATTTTTCAAAGCATTATGTTCTATGGATCACCTGTTTGGGGTAAATGTGCCAACAACCATATTCTGCGATTACAAAGAACCCAAAATAAAATACTTAAAATGATGCTAAATCTACCATGGCACTATTCAACGGAAGACCTTCACGTATTGGCCAACATCGAAAAAGTTTCATTTAGAATTACAAATTTATTTGAGCAATATAACGCATTATGTACCCTATCCGCAAACTACTTAATCTCAAATTTGGCTATTTAAAAAATTAAAATAAAAAAAAAAAAAAAAATACAAAAAAAAAACATTAAACATAAAAATTTAAAAAAAAAGGTTAGAGCTTTATATTTGTTATTTATTTATTTTATATATATATATTTATTTGTTTATTTATTATTTATTTATTTTGTTTATTTATTTATTTTTGTATTAGTTTATACATTTGTTACAAACTTATTTATTTCTTATTGTTCTTTGTTATTTAATTATTTATTTCTTATTTATCTTTTATTTTTCATATAAATTGTTTATTATTTACTTTTGTTACTAAATTATTTATTTTTCATTGTTCCCTGTTATTTATGTATTTATTTTCAATGATATTATCGTTAGCGTTATTATTTTGTTAATATTTATTTATTTATTTATTAATTTATTTATTTTTTTTATTCGTTTGTCTACATTATTGTTATCTTATAAGTTATTATTTATTTATTTTTTTTTTTCATCACTTGTAAATCATATTTGAGATAAGTACTTTTCGGTGCCTACTAGCCTCCCATTCTCTCCAATCTTGGAAACATGTTTCTGACGATTTGAAGAAGGTTTTTCTTGTAGCTTTTCCTTCGATACATCATTACATCAAACTGTGATAATTGCTTTAAAAATGTTATTGTTTTCAGAAGTAAAGTAGAGTTATACTAAAAGAAAAAATGTATAAATTTGTGCTACAATAAAATATACAATACAATACAATATTTGTTAAAAAAAAAATCTGTTGAGTACCCTGGGCTCAAATCTGCGATGTGTAAACACATTGTTGTATAAAGTATGGTATGTTCTATATAGCAATGTTTATACTTCTCTTTATGTTATTACTTTACTTTGTTCATATATATTATACCATAGCTATTTAATAATAATAACAAAATTGTATAAGTCAATCATTTTTACTTACATTAATTTTTCTAACAAAGAAATGCTTCATATAATTGGCAAATCAGAAACGTCAAAGTTCAACCAGAAATATGTCTTGATATTTTCATTTGTGTTTTCATAACTTCCTTCCCACTAGATTTCTACACTCGTCACTCAATCTGTGAAAAAAAAACAAAAGACGAAAAAACCAAAAACAGAATCGCGTAAATCGGCGTTGATACTTTTTTGTTCCCCTTTCGGTTCCAAAAATGCTTTCACACCCTTGCGATTTTTAACAGAAGGTAACTTTGTCTCTTTGAGAGGAATAATATATCTCCGCTTTTCTTATTCTCCACTTAAACGTAGGATAATTCACTGAACAATAAGAAAACGCACAGAGAAGAAGAAACGATAACTGCAATTTTGTTCAATCTCAGCACGTGTTTAAAAATCGCACGGTCAAATTATAAAGTGTAATAGCAGTCTAATTGAGTTGGGTCTTACGTTAATAGTTCGTACATCTACTTCTTAAAATTTTTGAAATGGTTGTTGAATTTGATAAAGGACGTTTTAAAAGGTAAAAAAGTCGCTCCCAAATGCACGAACATTTAAAAAAATCCCTTATCAAATTCCCCTACTATTTTACGCAAAATGGGGTACGTTACTTCCATAACGTAATTTTCAAATTTACCCCTGCCGAGAACTTATTAGCTGGCTCTAGGTTACATGTCGAGTTTAAGCTGGCTTATATTATTCTACACATTCGTTTGATGGGCGAAAGGGCGAACTGGCTTCTCACCAAAGTGTTCATTATCATATTTCATATTTCAGTGAATTTGACATGTTTTCGATATTTGTATAAAGGTTAGCTTCTAAATCAAATAATAACTGTCGGTGATTAGAATATTAGTTGAAAACAATTTAAATATATGCACTTAAAATTAGATATGTATTTTTTTTAAATGTTGTAATTTTTTAAATTAAAATACATACATATGTATAATGGCAGTTAATTAAAATACACCGACATTCCTCCGAGCCCCTGGGACAAATAACATCGAACACACTTTATATTTTTTACTTGCGATTATAGGTACTATAAGGCAAGTTATGTATTCGTAAAAAAATTTTTTTTTTCTAAAAATCAAACATGACATTACGATTATAGAGAACACCAAAAAAGTGGGTCCCCTAATTCCGTCTGTCTGTCCCTCTGTCTGTCTGTCCTCGAGTCTGCAGCCTAAACGGTTCGGTGGATTTGCTTCAAACTTGGTACATATTATTTATTCGGTAATATGCCCACACGTTTTTTTCATTTTTTTTTAGGACGACAAATAACATTAGGCCCCATACATTTTTTTTTGCCAAAAAAAATTTTTTATTTTTCTCAAAAACGGCTCCAACGATTTTTATAAAAAAAATCAGTTCATTAATGAAGGGAAAGGGTACCTTTTGATAATTTTTTTTTGAAAAAAATTTTTATTTTTGGTACCTCTAGTACAACCATTTTTTTGGTTTTCAATTTTCTCGGAAACGGTTAGTTTTATTTTTTTTTGAAATTTCTTACGCAGAAGCTCCTAGAAAGTTTAAACACTATTGCATACCAAAAATTTTTCCAAAAAATATTTTTTTTTTGAAAACTCATAATTTCGAAAACGACTCAATAGATTTTTTCAAAACTTCGTATTTGGTGGTTTTTTGACATTATCTTTAATAGTTAAAAAAAATATTTTTTTTAAATAAAAAACAACGGTACCTCCCATACAAATGTTAAAAAACCGTTAAGAAAAAAAATTATTTCTCGAAAACGGCTCCAAGAATTTTTATAAAAAAAATTGTGTGTTCTTAAATTAGTACAGTTCACTTTTAAATATAAAAAATTTTTTTTTGCGTACTTATTAACGGTATTTCCCATAGAACCACTTTTCATATTTTCGATTTTCTCAATATTGGATGAACCGATTAAAATAATTTTTCATAAAAATGCTCCCTAAAATTGTTAATAAAACTGCATACGAAAATTTTCAAAGAAAACATTTTTCGATTTTTAAAGAATAAACACATTTTTTTTTTTTGAAAAATCGATTTTTCAAAAACCAGTCACAGAATTTTTTTTAAATTTGAATTTTATATGTATATTATAATATCTTCAAAATGGCGTTTCAATTTTTTTTTTTCTAAAAATGTTTTCAAAATTTTATACATACAAATTAATTTATTAAAAAAAGGCTCCAACGATTTTTGAAATTTTTTCCATATATTCTTATTTATCCATGAATTCAAATTGCGTTTTTGTTTTCCCCCAAACTATAACGACTAAGCAATATAAAAACATTTAATTATGTGTATTATCCATTTATTTCTACCTTATTATTATTCCCTTTATACGATTTTTTGCGTACGTCACTTAATACTAAATACAATGTAGGCCTCATACATTTATATATACATATGAGTTTTTTAAAATCACACCCACCTACATCCTTCATTTTCATTATTATATGTACATGTTAACATACTTAGGTTCCATCAATATGTTTGTATATATATATGTAGATGCATTTTACTCTCCTAACTTACATAATTAAAATCCATAACTTAGATTTAAATATACATTTGTAGGTAGGTACCTATGTAACTATTCATTGAATCATCCATTCGACAATTCATTAGAATAAGAATCAAGGTAATTTTACCTACATAGGCTTTAAACCTGAATAGGATAACTACACCTAACTAACTAAACCTCAATGGTTAGCTACATTAAAGTTGTCAGCTACAAGAGCAAGTTCGTGCGATTCAGTCGTGCATTTTATATTTATTTGTAGCCAAATGTTTTTAAATAAAACCCAGTACTCAGATCGGGAAAAAATTTTATCTGTAATTTTTCCCGACCAGTACGTACATACAGAAATCTCCACTTAATTTTTCCAAGACAAATAATGTCCGAATCATTATTTTGCTAGACAAATTGTTATGTTTTCTATACATCGTGCCTTTTATCACCTCATAGCGTATCCTCTGTTTAGGTTTAGCAATATTAAAAGATATTAGGAGGTATATGACCAGAAAAAATTCTTGAAAAAAGTGGGTACGTAAATTAGTTGCAAGAATTTAATCAATTCAACATTTGACAGTAGCGTAGCTATAATGAGAATGAGTAGGTACAATGAGGACGTACTTTAAATAAAAGTATGAAAATACTTCTGAGATTTATTTGGTGTTTTATTATTCAACTATGCGTTTGCATAAATTTGAATAGAAGGGAATTATAATTTAGGGAAAATCAATGAGGTTAAAGCAAAAAGCAATAAGATTTTCTGTGCCAAACTAATTCCGTGCAATTCAGGTTGCATTTAAAAGACCTTAGGTCTTACAGGCATATAGTTAAATTACAAAAAAAAAGCTGAGAAAATCGAGAAATGTAATAAATCATTAAAAAAAATATATCGAATCCTGACAAATTAATAATTTTTGCATATATAGGTATATTTAATTCACAAAACATAATGTACCTATGTATAATGTATATTGTAAACGCATAGAAACACTCAAGCGAACTTGCGTTATTTTTGTTAAATGCTGTTTAATCTTTGGAGTAATTTTTCGCATTCATTGTAAATATTACCTGAAAATGGATACATTTTTTAATCATATTAGATATCATTATAGGTGTTCGAGATTTAAATATACCTCTTTTGGCTGTTTTGGTCGTAATGTATTTTTAATGAAACAATTTCATTTCCTTTCCCGACGTTTCGACGGTGGTTGCCGTCTTCTTCAGAGGATCTTTTATTAACAAAAATAAAAAGAACATATTATACACATAAGAACATTTAGTGTAAAATTTTGGCAAACTTACATTTAGTACGTATCACAGATAAACATAAATAATACAATAAAAGACAAATATAAAGCAATGATAAAAAAAAACACTTCGATTGAAGTTTAGTCGGCTTTAAATTGTCACGGATTCTGCTTAGTCACCAAAGAGCAGTAAACTGATTAAATGTTCTGGCTGTCTTGTTTACGATTCATATTGTTTTTGTTGTTAATAATATCAAGCGTTTCAAGAGTATACCGCTTGGAGACATGTTTCTCCCTTTCTAGGATTTCCACTCCATCAAAATCTGGTTTGTGTCCATGTTCAATGGAGTGTAAGGCCAATGCTGTCTTCCCAGTACTTTTTAAATTAATGTCGGATTTGTGGTTGGAAATTCGTTGACGAAGAAGTTGTTTCGTTGTACCGATATAGGAAAGATTGCAATTTTCTTCCGCATTGCCAAGACAGTTAATTTTATAAACTACGTCTGTGCACTTATCCTTTTCCGTTTTTGTTTTCATGTTGGTGAAAAGAGGTGCCAGTGTCCTATTGGATTTATACGCTAAACTGACGTCATTAGTACTATTTTTTACCGTCTCTTTAAAGTTTTCTGACAGTTTGGGAACATAAACTATACTCTTATAAATACCTTTCTCTTTTTGCCGATTTTCAACAGGAGCTTTGTGTTTTTGGCGAAGTATCAAGCTCCGTATGATTTCCATTAGATAGCCATTATCTAGGAGAATTTGTGTGACTATTTTCTCATTTGCGGCGTGAAATTCCCGGTAACTCAACGCAAAGACTTTTTGAGCTAGATTAGAGGCTGTATTAATAAGAACATGCTTTGCCTGATTGGATCTAAAGTTGACAAGTCTTCCAGATGCTGTGTCTTTCTGATACCAATTGAAAGAAGTTCTATCATTATCGCGATGAATCTTGACGTCTAAGAACGTTATCGCTCTGTTTTGTTCCCTCTCAACGGTAAATTGTATTTTTTCATGATATGAATTAAGGCATCGTAAAACATTGTCGACCTCCCCCTCATTAACAACTGCAAATATATCATCTACATATTTGACGATTATCTTTGGTTTGTTACTATCGTCAAATTTATTGTCCAAAAGGTTGTCCAAAACTAAATCGGCAATGGTAGGAGATTCATTAAAAATACATTACGACCAAAACAGCCAAAAGAGGTATATTTAAATCTCGAACACCTATAATAATTCAACCAATTGGTCAATAACTTAAAAATAAGCATATTAGATATCTTAATTATAAATCTTCTTCTTAAACACAAAGGTAATTCAACATGAAATTTAGAACAAAGCAAGTTAAAAAATGTACATTATTTCTTTAAAAAACAGTCACTAACAATAATAGCATCAGTGAGTGTTCCTACTCAACTATTCTTAGAGACGCTACTGTTCGCATTGAAATTGTATGTTTATCTCTACAACTTCAAAATTTTGCTTGGGAAAAAATATGTAGAGATAAAATTTGCTTTTGCTCGAACTGAGTACTTGACTTAACTCTCCATTTAGTGAGAGCTCACAAAGAACGTCACGAAATGTACATAAACGAACATATCTACTTAATAACATTTAAACAACAATTAAAATAAGAACGTAATTACATAGAAATATTTTGCTCACGCATTATTTCTGAGTTTTGTTTTTAACACAAAAAAGTGGAACTTAATGCCAGAAAATATTTCGCTTTATGAATCTCGTAAATCCAGAACTACTCCTCCAGAAGTCCAAAGGTCTTTAAAAAAAACTATTTTTTGTATTATTTTGTACATATCTACACCTACAGAACTACATATCTACAAGTGCTCTCTGAGAACGTACTCGTCAATTAAAAATGAAAATAGTTCCATCGTCCGAAGGAAATTATCATGAAAACCATACAGAATTGATTTTTTTTGTTTTTTTTTTGTATTACAAATACAGTGGGCAGTATATTTGAGTATTATGGTAAAATACTGGGATATATATAAAAAAGACTTTAGAGGAGGTGTTCAATCCAACCTGTTTCTTTATTCGTTATCAAGGCGTCTGTACATACCTAGAATTGACACTTCAAAGTCTACCCACGTTGTTAAAAAATTTCTTTGTACTTTTTTCGCCATTGGATTCTTATTTCCAGAGCTCCAGCAATAGCAACAACAACAAGTACAGCAGAAGCAGTACACGGACCACAGCACGCTAGACATCATAAAATATTTATTACACATTATATTTTTTTTTTGTCTCAGAACTATTTTTATCTTGAAATTCTACGATGACGCTGTCTCCTTAATGTTGTTTTGAATTTCTTTTATCTGATGAATTTATTAGTTTCATCTATAAGTTGGAAAATGTATGTAGATATGTACAAACAAACAAACAAAATAGGCAAAGAAGCCTTATGCATTTTTTTTTGACGCATCCTTCTCACCGAAAAGAGTGCATCTACTCGTACATTATGTTTGTAGAAAATCATACATATTCGTAAACGTTGCGGTTGCGGTATGCACCAGTTTTATATTTGATGTGAGTTGCAATTGCAATTTATAGGAAACTTATGGAAATCATAAAAGTTTCTCGAAAAATTTCCGCGTAGGCGCCTGCCTGCAACAGCCCGAATGTCCGAATTTTTTGTAAAAGCCGGAAATATCATGTACGTATAGTAGGTATGTATATTTTGGACTGGTTTGCGCAACGCCATCATTATGTAGGTATGTTTGTACATGTGTGCTTAGGGAATGTTATGAACAGCCGAGCTATTTGCATCTCATAGGCGTTAAACCGTAAACAAAGTATTGAGATATGCACCATTGGAATTATGCATTATTCGGATCTGCAGATATAGTTTCACTTTTATGATGTGATACATATTATGTGTTAGTGGGTGAATTGGAAAAACCGTGTATATAGAAATGTATTTCTGTGCATACGTGTGCATAAGGGCGATGGAGTGTCTGCTATATTTTTTTGGTTCGAGTTTATTTAATGAACTTTAGGACTTTCCATCATAGCTCACAATTTCCTGCAGTTAGTTAATTTTTATTATTATTTCAATTAAAATAATTCGATTTTTCAGGGAAAGAATGGTTCTTTTTCGTTATTTTTCAGGAAATAATGAAATAATATAAGAGGTGGGGTAAAGGTAATGAAATTGTGAAATTGCGGAAATATAATCGGACATTTTTTTAGGACAAAACGTCAACTTATTTTTCGAAACAACATTCTGTTTTTTACTTGGGATTATAGGTACTATAAGGCAAGTTATGCATTCGTAAAAAAAAAAATTCTAACAATCAAACATGATATTACGGTAATAGAGAAGCCTAAAAAAGTGATCGGCAAAAAATGTCTGTCTGTCTGTCAGTGTGTACATATGTATAACGATCTTTTTACTACTTTTTTATAAAATTTTCATTGATACGTGGCATCTAATGGCGTTCTTTGTTTTTTCAAGAAACTGATTGAAGTGATCGTTTTAGCACTTTTTACCAGTTTAAAACACGATTTTTACCCACCTATACATCATTCACTTTCATTATTATACATATGTATAATATATACATAAATATGTACATATATTTACATACCTAGGCGCCATTTATGTAGGTAGGTACACTTTACCCTCCTAATTTACATAATTAAAATCTTTTTAAATATACATTTGTAGGATGGTACCTATGTCACCATTCCTTTAATCATATGCATTCGACAATTCATAATACTAACCTACTTCGGCTTTAAACCTGCACAGGATAACTAAACTAGACTACCTACTAACAACTTCAGTGGTTAGCTACTACTTTACACTAAAGTTGTTAGCTACAAGAGTAATTTCGTACGATCCAGTCGTGTCGTTTTTTATAAAAAATAAAATGAAAACAATTTTTTGGAAAATATTGCAAAAGTTTCTGGCGTATGAAGTTGGTAGGTACTTTTATTCAAGAAAAGAGTGTGTGTATGTATGTACACGCCCCAGAAGTAAAACATCCCTATTTTGAAGCAAATTTTTACTTGCGATATAGGTACTATAGGGCAAGTTTTGCATTTGGAAAAAAAATCGAACTTGAGATTTTAATCAAAGTTGACAATACGATGATTGAGAACACCAAAAAAGTGGGTCCCTCAATTCCGTCTGTCTGTCTGTCTATACAACTCTCTACAGCCTTAACGGCTGGACCGATTTTCTTCAAACTGGGTATTTAAGAGTTTTAGGTGATTGTCCAAAATAAATTTTTGAATCGCTGTTTTAACCCCGAAATTAACCGTACTTGCCATACAAATTTTTCTACCATTTTAATTATCTCGAAAACGGCTCTAACGATTTTGATAAAAATTGGTGTGTGTACTACTTTGGATATGGTATACATTCTGGGAAAACACTTGTTTAAATATTTTGTTATTAACGGTACATGCCATACAACCATTTTATTGATTTTTGACTTTCTCATAAAAAGCTTAACGGATTTCGATCAAAATGTTTATACAGGATCTCCTTCAAATTTTAAATAATATTGCATTTAACAAAAAACATATTTGCAAGCGTGGGTGTGTCCTGTACGCCGGTGAAACCTGCAAATGCTCCGCCGACATCTCCAGCAGGCTACAGGCTTTTATCAATCGCTGTCTTCGATACATTCTCAAGATTCGATGGCCACAAATCATAAGAAATGTTGAGCTGTGGGATTGGACCCACCAGAGAAGGGTAGATCTTGACATTAGACAAAGAAAATGGCAATGGATTGGCCATATTCTGAGGAAACCAAACGAGAACATAGTAATGCAGTCCTTCGGGTGGAATCCTCAGGGTGTAAGGAGAGTTGGTAGACCAAGAACAACATGGAGGTCAACTGTACTTAATGAAGCTCAGTCATTTAACTTTCATTCGTGGGCTCAGCTAAGGCACCATGCCGTGAACCGAGATAGATGGAGGGAATCTGTTGCTGCCCTATGCTCCAGGAGGAGTTAAAGTTTTGCTGCGAAGGCTGCAGTGACCGGAACATATATATCTATATATATGTGTGTTCTGTTTGGTTTTTTTTTTGTTCAAAAGTAATTCATAATATTTTGGAGTACTTTCTACTTTGCTTTCTGTCTTTTTACTTCAAAATCATTCACTACACGATAAATAGTGCGTTTTGTTGTCACATTGTTTCTCCCAAAAATTTCACCTAACTTTCGCATCGTCACAGTAATCGATGATTGATTTTGATAAAATGTTTTAACGATTAAGACACGTTGGTTTATCTTATATTTTTCTATAATAAATTTGCCACGTGTCTACTTCACGACTGCCAAATATGAACTGTCAAGACTAATGTTTACCAAAATGGCGGCAAAACAGCCTGAGGCGTTTTAGGCGGTTGTCAGCATAGATTTTTGACTCGTTGTCTCAGCCCCGGATTCGACTTCTGGCTTCCGTCAAGAACGGACGGGGTTTTGCTCCCTCGTCTCATTATCCAAAAAGTAACTGTGTTTTATAATTTAATTCTTGCTATAGCAGTAAAAAGTTACAAAAATTGTTTAAACTAACATAAGTAACAAAATAAGGGTAAACCGTGTATATATGGTGTCCATTACGTCCTTATATTTAAAAGCCGAAGTCAATCCGTAACTGTCATGTTTCACACATTCATTACTCCTTGACCACACATCATCCACGAATTGATGATGCTGTACCGTAACGTCGTAATCCCCAGGATGCATAACGACTGCACATATCAGTCATTATCTACATTAAAATAACAACTGATGGAAAATTGCCAGTCCCAGGAATGGGATATAACTCAAACGAGCACATCACCACACATCGAACATGGACGATGCTGTACAGTAACAAAGAATCCCTAGGATCCGCGTATTAGCCGCCCATAGCCGACAAGCGGAATTACCCGTTAATCAACTACTGTTCATAACAGTTACCTATAACTACATGGAAGCAAGAGTCAGAGGAGCAAACAGTCCCATCATTCCACATTTTATTTCGCTCGTATTATGCAGAAAGGACTTCTCCTCATCAACATACTTTACAACTCTTTATTTTCTTGTGTCATAGTGTAAAAAAAAAATGTTGCTCAGTAAAAAATGAATTCCATATAAAATTATACTTTAAAAAGTTAATTTCCTTAACTAATTATTTCACAGAAGTACAAAATCACGTATTATTTGAAGTATATAGTGCGTATGCACTCTCGCTCATTTAAATGTTAAGTGTATATATGTTCATATTTTAATAGTATAGAGCTCTCGCTCTAGCTTCAAATGAAATGTTAAGTATTTGTATATATGTATATATTTATTTTAGGTTAGTTTTAGGTGGCACTACGCCACAAGTTACCGATACACTACCTCTGGGAAAGAGCAGTTCCACTACATAATATCTTAAACATTAGATGACAACACGTCACAAGTTACTGATACACTGCTCCTGAGCAAAAGCAGTTCAACTGTACAAATTTATAACAGCCAAGAGGCGTGCAATTCTATTACCGACAAAGCAGGCAACACATTATAGCCGCTTCAAATCCTATATTATTACCGAAAATTGTATTACTACTCGTATGTAAGGTTTCAAGAGAAAAGACTCAATAAATTTCAATTCAATTCAAAAATTGCCTTAGCCCCAAAAATAACCGTACTTGCCATACAATTTTTTCTACCATATTAATTATCTAGAAAACTGCTCTAACGATGTTGATAAAAAAAATTTGTGCAGTATCTTAGGTATACTCTACATTTTGGTAAATTTTTTTTTAATATTTTGTTATTAACGGTAACCATATAACCATTTTTTTGATTTTGAACTATCGCATAAGCGGCTCGACGGATTTCGATCAAAATTCTTACACAGGTGTTTCTTTGAAATTAAAAAAAAATGCATTTCAAAATTTTCAAAAAGTATTTTTTTTTTTGAAAATTGAATATTTCAAAAACGGGTGAATGATTTTTTCTGAAATTTAGTTTCTAAATTTATATTATTAAATATTTAAAATTTGTAATTTTTTTTAGAAAAAATTTTAGAATTTTTTATATAAAAAATTAATTTAACTTAATTTAATTAAATAATTAAAATTAAATTAACCGACTTTAAAAATATATTAAGTCGTTTCTATTGAGAATCCTTTGCATACAATGTGATCGAACATAAGGTCAAGTACGTGTGATCCAGTCCTGCATTTCATATTACTTGCGATACATGTTAGCTGTAGGGCAAGTTTTGTACATAGAGATTTTTGAAAACTTGACAAAAGTGGGTCCCGAAATTCCACCTGTCAATCTGGATCTCGATCTACAGCTTAAACCGCTAAAACTATCTTATTAAAACTTGATACTTAACCGTTTTATGTTAGTAAGGTAGATTTTTAATTTTTTTAACCCCAAAAATTACTATACCTTTCATACAACTTTTTTTACCATCTTAATTATCACGAAAAGGGTACTAACGATTTTGATTTAAGAAAAATGTGTGCACTACTATAGGTATAGTCAACATTTTGGTTTAAAACTTTTTTTTACATATTCTGTTATTATATGATATACTAATATTAATTATTTATTGTTAATTATATAAAATTATTTAAATTAATATTAATAATTTTACAAAATTAAATTTTATTTTATATTATTATTATTTAATTTCATTGTATATTAAAAAGGGGTTAATATAAATATAAATTAATAATATAATATAAATTAACAATAAATAATTAATTTTACAAAATTTAATTTTATTTTATTTTCGACTTTCTCATAAGCGGCTCGACAGATTTCTATCAAAATGTTTACATGTGAGGTACTTCAAATCTAAATAATACTGCATACTAATATTTTCGAAAAATAAGTTTTTGGATTTTTGAAAAAAAAAAAATATTTTTTTTTTGTGAAAATTCAATTTTTCGAAAACGGGTGGATGTTTTTTTTTGATATTTTGTTCTAAATTTTAAGTTGAATATTTAAATATTTAAAGTTACCGTATCAAATTATTTTTTAGAAAAAGAAAATAAAGAAATAGTAAAAAGTTTCTTCTAAAATATATTTAGCTTTTTACTAAGAATGTTGTACTTACGATGTGATTGAACATAAGAGCACATTCGTGCGATCCAGTGGTTTATTTAATTTTATTTTCGAACTATCACACCGTTTTCCACTTCTGAATGGATACTTGCTGAAGAATGATTTATTTTAAACTTATTTTCAAATCCCTATCGTTTCTAGAAAGGTATTTTATAGACGGTATTCTAGTGAAATAGCCAGTTTCATTCATCCCCTAAAACAATTTAATCGTAATACTCGCGCTTCTACGAATGCTCATCAGTTAACCCTTGATCCTAATTTCGGACGTGCTGTCAAGTATAGAGATTCCTTTCTTAGCCACACTACACGAATGCGTAATGCTTTAAACGACCAAATTTGCATTAGGCATTTTAAAAGCAGACAAAAATGTATGGGGTTTTGAAACAAACAAACATACATTATCCTTAAATTAAAATCAAAAATACACACTCCAATAAACAGTTGTCATCTGGATTCCTCGATACATGTTTATGCTTTTATTTTGCGACATCGAATTATATTTTGATTTGGTCCAGGACCGAAATTATATTCAATTCGGATTCAAATCGCGTAAGCGTAGTAGACCAAAAAAATGTTTGTATAGGCGATTGTCAAATTTCAGTTCTAATTGTTGTTTTATTTTTATGAATTTGTATTTATCTAACAACCTTGAAATTTAAACATGAGGAACGTACATATACATATGCATATAAGAACGATTGATTAACTCGTGTTTGACAAGATTAAACAGACCAGTAAATGCACCTTTTCTGTATTTATTTAGGTAAATATAGTTTTATGGTTTCTCTTTTATAAATTTTATTGACATGACAGATAATAAAAATAAAAACCTAACTAAACAAATTAAGTTAAACATAAATTCTAATTTAGCAATACAATTTTTGAGTTACTTTTAAAATGATTGAAAAACACTTATTCTAAGAAATAAACTAATTTTATCTGAAATTGTACCATAACCCCGTCTAACCAAACCACATCAAATGTCATTGCGAAATTGTTTTTTTTATTCGTTAAAATATTACGAATACGCAACAGTGAACATCAATACACAATTTATAAGAAAAGGAAATGTCGTTGCAGAAGTCGTTAAATCGTTGATTTTTTTTATTTGAGTTGCATCTGCCAATCATACGAGTATTTTGTCGGTGCACATGCGTATAACTGGGCTCAACATCATCCGATTTACATGGGGATTTTTGTTTATGGAATTTGAATTGAACCCGGTAAAGTAAAAATCATTGAAACGAAAATTGAAAGTTTCAAACGAAAAAATAAAAGTAGATGCATAGTTTCAGGGTTGGATGATCGCAATAGAACTGAAAATTCAATTTTGTTTGAGAATGTAAAAATATTGATTGAATGTCAAACAGTACGGAAATAACAAGCGGCTAATTTTGCCCCCAACGAATAGGTCTACAGCTAATTCAGCTTTTATGATGATAGCCAACATTTTCATTCACTCCACCTATAACCCATGAAGTACGCTTGGCGATATCCCATATCCAAATTTAGGTCGTAAAAGAATGCTAGTGCAATGCCCGATAAATGTGCCCCGCCCATAAAGAAGGAGATGCTCTAAAATGTGCCAACTACAGAGGAATTAACCTCCTGTCTGATCGCCCAAAATATTTGGTCAACGATCTTACCGACTCATATTAGTGTGGATTTATGCCATGCAAGTCAACTGTCGATCAAATGTTCACACTTTGACAGATTTTGGGGGAAAAAACAGGAATTCGAGATCGATACATACAGCACCTCTTTATAGATTTTAAAATCGCGTTTAATACCGTCAAAAACGACGAATTGTACAGAGTCATGTCGTCCGCTTTTGAAGGATAATAAATCTCACCGTTCCGTCAAAATGGGTTAGAAGACCACTTAACACTTTGATATTGAAAAAATAGTCTAAGGCAAGGCGAAACCATGCAACTTATTTAACATCGTTCTTCAATCAATTGTATATGCAACGGACACGTCAACACCAGCGCAGAGGTGCAATTTATCAAAACTCCCTTGAAGTACTTGTTTATATGCAGATGACATAAGTATTATCGGTCGAATGAAACGAGTGTAGCTGGCGCATTTGCCAGTAATCAATCGAAAGCGGCTAAAACGGGATTGACGGTTAATGAGGACAAAACGAACTATATGATGTCATCGAGAAAGGAATCTCAACATCGTCGATACGGCAACACGTCACGATGGATAGATATAATTTTTAAGTAGTCAAGGATTTCGGATACTTGGGCACCGCAGTATTACCTTGCAAAATAACAACATTGTTGAGATGAAACGCAGAATTACTCTTGCCAATCGCTGTTTTTTGGGCTAATAATGCATTAAGTAAATAAGTAAGAGAGAGCTGATGAGCTGGCGAGGAAGAGTTCAACACTTGACAGTACACAAATAGACCCTTCGATTAAAATCCCACTCTGTATCATAAAACAGAACATTGAAAAGAAGATGCTTTTAAAAACCAATGAAAGATGGAACGGACTCGATACCTGTACTACAATTCAGGAAACTATGGCCTAACTTTGAAAAGAAAAGAACAGAAAGTATTACCCACATAAATAAGAATTCCCTTCGAACTCTTGTAAACATACTAGACATGGCTTAGTAATGATGACCTATACAGAGGTTCCAATGACGAAGATGAACAAGAGGACACCACTCATTTCCTATGTCATTGCCCAGCACTTTGTCATATAAGGAACAACTTCTTGGGCAGCTATTTCTTCAACAATTTAGAAGAGCTCTCGAATCTGTCAGGCGAAAGCATGTTGAACTTCATAAAAGCCTCTAAATGGTTCGATAATGATTATCCATAGTAATCGTAGGTTATACAATTCGAAGTTACAACACTTCGGGGTATCATTCTTTTCACTCAGTTTTTTGGCTTCATTTTAAGTTGGAAATGGCTTTATTTCGTTTTCCACATGGAAATAAACCCCAATTCGCAAAAATACGACAGCACATGCGTCGCTGAAGATGATTTGTTTTGCTGAAATTATGGTCCGCTTCCATTATTGCTCCAGAACCCAGAATTAAAAAAAAATTGGCTCAAAATTTTAAACGATTTAGTAAAATGTTAAAGCCACTTAAACGATTTTAACATTAAAATCACGGAATGGCTATTTTAACTTTTAGAAATTTGCTAAATCCATTATGGAATCTGATAGTATATCAGCCTTGCACGCGGGGTGCCCAGGTTCGAGTCCTTCTTGTGCACAATTTTTTTTTTGTTTTTTTTTTTTTGTAAATAATGAAGTTAAAATGATGAAAATAGAAATAACTAATACCTTTTTAGAGCACATGTTGGGTTTTCATCAACATATAATTAATTTACAACGCATAACAACAATAATTGTGTTCATCAAAATTCATACCCTACAAATGCTCAGCTTTCTGCTTAATTAGCAATTTACTAGTTTAGAAAAGGTTTACAAATTTTGAAATAGTTATTCAATCAATAAGCACTTAGGAATTTGCTAACTAGTAAGATGTTAAGCCCTTAACAATGGGTTGCTTAAAATTTTGCGCAATTATCTTTAAACCCGGTTATTTGAGAAAAATATATACGCAGGGTTACAAATTGTTCGACTTTTTTTCGAATTCCTATTATTCACAAAATATGTGGCTACGATTTTTTTATTATTTTTCTGATAACTGTCATCACCTACCCTTTCACCCGTTTTCGTTTCGACGTTGACTTTTGGGACACCCAGTATACATACATATATTAAATATTAGGTGCGTTTTTTTGCAATCTCCGTGGAAATTGGTTCAAAAAAACGACCAAGGCGCTTAAGTGAAATACTTGGTAGCACTATTTATTAATTTGCAAGATGACATTTGAAGAACAGCTGTAATGCAAGAAAAAAATAAACATAATTGTTTGCCTCATCCTCATTCTTTTAAAAATCATCGGGTTGATTTGTTTTGTGTAATTTCGATATATTTATTGAATTGAAACTACTTTTCTATTAAAAAAACATAAAAAGAACCAAGTTAATTATTATTTATACAAAAAAATGTGAATCAAGTAATTTGAAAATTGAAATAAAGTATTATGGAAATTGTTTTTAGCCGATGTGATTTTCTTTTAATTTAATTTTCACGAATACAGTGGTACATAGAATTCAACTACTTGAAAACTACCCCATTCTTCGGTCACGCTCAGTTCCTGTGTCTTCTCAGAGAAACCTTTGTTTTGTTGTTCATTCAATTCTTGTTAATTGAACGAATATCGACTTCAGGAAATGCTTTTTATTTAATAATAATTTTACAGTCAAGTTTTAATACACCTATAATAAAAATAAACGCAAAAATGAAAATCGCTGTGGAGGTTGTGCTCATGGCGAGGTGGAAAAAACCGTAGAGGCAATACAAAAGCGAAAAATGTTAAAATAGATTTGTTTTTGCGGAATGTATATTAAAAGGTAGGTTAGGTTAGGTTGACATGGCCGTCAGGAAAACAACTGACACACTTAGACCAAATGCTCAACCAAACCAAACAAAATTGATAATTATCTGACATGTCAAAATGTCAGTTTTGAAGTTTCTATACATTTTATCGATAACTTAGTGAGAAAGTTTTTGGTAGCACAGTTTTTATCCTCTCCAATAGCTAAGCCCTGAGAATTCTCTGGGTTTAAGCTAAGCACCCAGGGGATTAGTTGTTGTTGGATTTAACAGGCAAATTGTTAATCCTACTCATCGTTTTTTTCGTCCAATTTCCCCGGGGCTTAGAAAAAAACACGCCTATTATGAATGCGCTTCTGCTTGAAAGTTGATTGATCTAGTCTCTTATTGAAACAATCGCTCTTAAAATAAAACAAATCTAATTAAGTTATCAGACAGTTTTGACAAATTATTTAAATCATTGCACCTCTTTGTCTTGGACTCTTTGTATATAAAAAATAAAACAAACTTGGTGGTCTTCAATCTATATAATGTTTTACAGTTTAGGTATATTTTCTTGATTTGAGCCACTGCTTAATTTAACGTAAATTCATTGTTTGATTATTATGTAAAGTGTGTCGTTTGTTAGAAGCCTAAACAACAACAACAACAATTGAAAGAAAACAAATGCCTCCAACTCGAAACCGAACCCAACCCAAAACCAATTTTCCACACAGAGCAAATTGACAAACTATACCTAGTGTTTAGCATTTTCGCCATCTAAGCACAGCCTTATAATGGCCTGATCAGGTCTAGGCAACAACACGACGGCCGACCGCGACGCAACATCAACGACGCGACGTCGCCATCGCCACTCACCTGATACCATTTGCATAGATTTTTGGTGAGATCACAGGAAATGCGATGGCTCTACTAAAGGCCTGGTGTACTTATTTTTTATTTATATTCTTTTCTTTTTTTATTATTTTTGTTATGCTGACGTAAACACATGTACATATGTTCGTTTTATTGTGTTAAGATAATAGACTCTTGCATCCTACACAGCACATACGTTATACATGTATGTAAGTCAAAACAAACATTCCCCCATTTTTGTTGTCAAAGATTTTTATCGGTCTAGATAGGTACTGGCTTTAAAGATTATTATTAACGTGCGATAATTGTTGATCTTGAGTTTCATCTCAAAGAAATATCTACAACTTTGTTTTTAGTTTGGTTTTCGTATTAGTTGTAAGTTTAAACGATTATTTAATCTTCTTGACATCGAACAAAAGAATTAATTGCTAACTGAATGCGACAGTGAATTGCGTTGGTTGGAAAACAAGACAAAATGTTGACTGATTTCAACATTAGAAATGCTGAAATACTGGAAGTTGAATGGGCTTAGGTATGCATGATAATAATTTTCATTGGACTCTTAAAAGAGAGTAGGAGTTGTGTGTGTGTTTTTTTTTATAAATTGGATGGTGATGTCACTTACCCAACTGAACCCATTGTCACTTTAAAATGTGCCACATGTCACCCTCCTTAAAAAAAAAACAATCTATTATTTTTAACGAGACCTTCAACGTAGAAAGTTTGGCACTAATACTAAGAAGGGCTTATTGGAATGTTACTAGATCCTTATATAGATTTTCCCCACTCAAAACTGGCAGATATGTGCCTGAACTTGTCAAAAAACAATCACAGGGGGGAAATTTGCTTACTTTCAAGTCGACTACTTAGTCGACTCGTTATAAAAAGCCTAACCCCATCGAACTATGGTGAAACCAGAAAATCTTTCAAAACATTAAATATACATAAATTTAAAATGTTACAATCTTAGCCACTTTTAATTTTTGACGTTTAAAATTGTGAAAAAAAATAAAATTGTATAAGTGCCATAACCACCATCTATCTCTATTTATTAACAGGCCGACTCCACTGGCCATACAGATGTCCAACACCGAAACTACAATCTAATGGCCTTTTCGATTGGCCGTCCAGAACTGTTCTGACCCCCACAAAATGACAGTTGTTACTCTGTACAGAACAGAAAACGATTCTGGATTTCATTTCAGAATCGAAAACAGAATCACTAATGCACTTACACAATTAAAATGTCAAAATAATCGGCTTGATTTGTTGTGTAATTTCGTTGTGTTTATTGAATTTAAACTCATTTTCTGGTAAAATAAAATAAAAAGAAGCAAGTTATAATTATTATTGATACAAGAAAATGTGTATCTAAATTGAAATCAAGTGTTTTGGAAATTCTTTTTAGCCGATGTGATTTTCTATTAATTTAATTTTCACAAATACAGTGATATATATAATTCAGAATCAGTCAAATTGCTTACGGCTGTTTTATTGGGGGAACCTGTTCCGGACGGTCAATCGAAAAGGCCATAACCCACAAACTATGCATTTTTACTCATGTCAAGTCCTTCATTTTCTTTTCACCACTACTTCTATTTTTTGACATCAACATTCCTATCCATATACAACACATCCGATTACAGGTCACCTCGATAGGCAATCAACGATGGCAGAACTTTGATATGTCATTACAAAATCTAAAGGAGTCCAAAAATCCATGTCTAGCAACATGAAGAAAAAAAATTACTTTTTAAACAAGCTTGGCCATATTTTGACGTTTCATGTATGTAATAATTGTTTGTAGTGGCTTTTGATTTATGTCCGATACGTTCCGTTACTTACTACGAAAATTTGTCTAATAGCGAGTTTCATTCAAGAAAAGATTTGTTATTTTTCAGAAATGTGTGTGTCAGTCATTTACCAATCATTGAAAACATCAAATCTCGATTTTGAGAGGATATCCTTACAATTGAAATGAAACTCGATATAATATAGGGTGTCCGCCGGGAAGGTATACTACTTTGTTTTGCCGCCATTTTGTAAACATTAGTCTTGACAGTTCATATTTGGCAGTCGATAAACCAACGTGTTTTAATAGTTAAAACATTTTATCAAAATCAATCATCAATTACTGTGAAGATGAGAAAGTTACGAGAAAATTTTGGGAGAAACAACATGCCAACAAAACGCACTATTTATCGTTTAGTGAATGATTTCGAAGAAAGAGTGTCTGTAGGTGATAGGCCAAAGCATGGACCACAACGTACGGTAAGATCGGCTGAAAACATTACAGCTGCTCAAGGTAGTGTTCAAAACAATCCATCAACCTCAGTTCAACGCCGTGCTTGGTCTTTAAAGAACAACTTTGGTAACAATTTTGCTTCTTTGAAAATGAAAATGGCACAACGGTAACTGTGAATGGGAAGCGTAATCGCGTTATGATTGAAATCTTTTTATCACCACAACTGCATGTTTTGGGCTTGATTACCAAGTGGTATCAACAAGACGGTGCCACATCGCATACAGCCAGGATAACAATGGAATTACTGCGAGACTTCTTTCCACAACAAGTTATTTCAAGAAATGGTGATGTTGATTGGCCTCCACGGTCCTCCACGGTCCTCCACGGTCGCCTGATTTGACTACTCCGGATTTATTTCTGTGGGGATATCTGAAAAGCAATGTTTGTGCAATCAAACCAGAAACGCTTGAGTAACTCAAACAAAATATTCGTGATTAAATTAATGAAATACCGCGTGAAATGTGTGAGAATGTAATGAAAAATGTGCTCAAAAGGACTCGCATTTGTGAGACTAACAGAGGCGGACATGTACCTGATATTGTATTTCATACATAATTGCCGACATTAAATAAAACACTTATTAATATAAGATCCATTCTCATTCATTTAATCAAAAGTTATAAACGAACAAAGTAGAATACTTTCCCGGCGGACACCCTGTATATATAAAAATAATATCACTAAAAATTACATTCTTACGAAAGAAAGATTATGAACTTTTTTCACTTGTTTGCTTTCATAGGTACCGCTAAGTAGAAGCGGTTACGGTATTCGACGGTAAACCTCTTATGAACAAAGGACTCTGTAGCCGATTCGGAATCTTTGCTTCCTATATCGATCTTGTTGGTTTTTATGACTCTTTTTACAATTTTTTTTGCAATTACGATTTTCCTTTTTATTTTGTTTATAACGGGTGATTTTTTTGCTACTTGGTTTTTGACGTTTGTATTTTTGACAGATCACACCTGACAAATTCCACGAACATTTGACATTTCGATTCAGTATTGTTTGCCATTTCATCATGAATAGACTTACGCCTGAACAACATTTGCAAATAATTGAAATTTATTATCAAAATTCGTGCTCTGTGAAAAATGTGTTTCGCAAGCTACGTCCGTTTTTTTTCCGCTCATTTTTGGCTAAATGGATACGTGAATAAGCAGAATTGCCGTATTTGGAGTGAAGAGCAGCCAGGGGCAATTCAGCAGCTACCAATGCATCCCGAAAAATGCACTGTTTGGTGCGGTTTATGGGCAGGCGGCATCATTGGGCCGTACTTCTTCAAGGACGATGAAGGCCGCAGGGTTACGGTCAATGGAGAAAGGTACCGTTCGATGATAACAGATTTTTTTTTTGCCGAAAATGCAAGAATTGAACTCGGTCGACATGTGGTTCCAACAGGACGGCGCCACATGCCACACTGCACGCGAAACCATGCATCAATTGAGAGGCGAATTTGGTGAGCAGTTGATCTCACGTTTTGGCGCAGTCAATTGGCCACCAAGATCATGTGATTTGAACCCGTTAGACTATTTTTTTGTGGGGCTATGTTAAGTCTATTGTCAATGCGGACAAGCCAAACACGATTGCTGCCTTGGAAGCCAACATTGAACGCGTCATTGGTGAGATTCCGGCCGAAATGTGTGAAAAAGTTTGCCAAAATTCGACCTTCAGAATGGACCACCTGAAGCGTAGCCGCGGGCAACATTTAAGTGAAATTATTTTTAAAAAGTAAATGGCAGAAATTGATAGATCGATCCAAATAAAAATTTAATTCACTTTTTACCAAGTTTCTGTGTTTTTTTGAATTTTCAAAAACCAAGCTCTTAAAAAATCACCGTTTATAATAGTATTTCATAATTTTAGTTCAAAATCTAAAGTCATCCCATTTTATCACCTCCATTTATCCTTAGTTATCATCACTTCTGAATTGTATTATATGAGTTTGGTAAGCTTAACCGTAAAGTACCTACTTCTGTTATTATTGATTAATAAAGGTGTAAATCACGTCAAATTTTATCGAAAATGGTGATTTTTTGACTGTTGAGCTCCAAAGAGACTAGATGGCCCACTAAATTTAATTTTCAGGGGGTGCTGTAAGGCTCAAATTTGGTGCATATGGGAGTTTCTTCCAGATTACCAATCGAAAATAAAAATAAATGTGCACAAGAAGTTTTTCAATTAAAACGAAAAAGTAGACCAGCACCATTAGAGCAAAGGAATCTGATGATAGACATTGGCAAGTCGTGAAATAGCTATAATTCCAGCCAAAAATAAAATGAGAAAAACTTGGTCGTAGCACACTCAAGTTGTTGTTGGTCATTCAAACTCATTAAAATGACACAAAAATTGCTTTAAAAAGCAAGTATGTGAGCAGCACAACAATTGAAAACAATAAATGTGTCCAACAGCAAAGACGGTCAATATACAGTCCGTAACATTTGAATAGCCTCACACTTAAACTTTCTTACAGTTAACTATTTTTAATTTTGAAGAAAACGCAAATAATAATTTAATATTATTTTTGTTTTTGTTTTTGTGGACTTTATGGGTTAAATCCAAATTGAAGATTTTAATGACCTGTAGTCCAAAATGCGTTTCGCCCAGGCACGATAGTTGGGCTCGTCAGTTAGATGCTATCGTACCCTTCTAAGACGCAATGTTTTTCGGTCGACGATTACCGACTCTTATAAAATTTTCAGCATTTACACAGTGCAAATTATATTATTTAGAGGAATTTGGTTAAATTCGTGCACCTAATTTGGCTTTAACCCATAAAGTGCACAAAAACAAAAACAAAAATAATATTAAATTTACTATTACTGGCCAGACCACGGGCATAACATACATACAAGATAGAGGATTATCATGAGCAAGTACTTTCTATTCGATTTGTAGCTCCGAAAATAAATAGAAGCGCAAAGGTAGTTAATAACTATGCACCGATTCATACATCTGGTATAGTTAAAACGTGGCTGCAAAGCCAAAATATACAGCAGTTAAAGTGGCCACCATACTCTCCTGATTGGAATATCATTGAAAATGTATGGGGTTGGCTGACACGCAAGGTTTATGAAGTTGGGAAGCAGTACAGAAGTAAGGAGGAGCTAATTGAATCAAATTGGCCTGGGCTACTATTTCATTAGATCTATTAAAATCGTTGTACGATTCCCGAAATGATCGCATTTTTGAGGTAATTCAAAATAAAGGAGGCTGTACAAAGTACTCGTATTAAAATAATTGGCTTAATCTAAATGTAGAAATGCAACTGATTTTTGGAGGACTCTGAGGAATATAAACAACGTGGTACACACAATTAGTTCAAAGCTAAGCCCCGATGTGTCACGAGTGCACTTCAACAACTTGCTCAATCTTGAGGTTTCGTTTAACAACAATATACAATATGCAGCTCCAGCTTATTATAATGACATCTTAGATTCAGTTATTACGGTTTCAGAGGTTGGAGAAGCACTCAAATCGCTAAAAGACGGCAAAGCTCCAGGATCAGATCGTGTACCGTTGGAGTTCTATAAAAATGGATCATTGGAACTTATTAAAGTCATCTCTTTGCTTTTTAATAAAGTATTAGATTCTGGTGTTATCCCTTAAGAATTTAAAGATGCCCTGATCTTCCCTATTTATAAGAAAGGAGACAAAACAGACCCAGGAAACTACCGCGGCATCTCGTTTCTCAATTCATCATAAAAAACCTTTACAACGGTTTTGCAAAAAAGGCTCACTTCTTGGATCTATTCAAATCATCTGCTCAAAGAATATCAAGCAGGCTTTAGAACTGGATACTCCACAGTCGACCATATTTTTGTACTAAAAAACATTGCCGATTAATTTCTGATGAGAAACAAGAAACTATATACCTTTTTCCTGGACTTCAAGGCAGCGTTTGATATTGTGAACCCAAGATCGTTGCTATATAAGCTTTTCGAGATGGGAATGTCCAGAAAATTCGGAATGGTAATCCAAAACTTGTACGATTATACTTCGGCAGCTGTTTGGAATGGTGATGGCGTATCGGAGTCCTTTCCAACTAAATTTGGTGTAAGACAAGGACCAAGTACGTTGAGTCCAACTTTGTTCTCATTATTCATCGATGACATAACGGATTTCTTACCAGAAGGTATACAATATGCGGGTGTTGATGTAAAAGCGCTATTGTTCGCTGATGATATTGTCCTGTTAGCTTATTTACCGAATGCATTGCAGCTTATGATAAATAGGCTTTCGGACTACTGCTGCAGGTGGAATCTGGAGGTCAATCTTTCTAAATCCAAGGTTATGATTTTCAAGAATGGTGGTGGTAGGCTTTGCAGTGATGAAAAATGGGTTTTTAACGGGGATAGAATTGAAGTGGTTAAGGAGTATAAATATCTTGGTGTCATTTTAACGCAAGGTTTGAATATGGAAAAGCACCTTAAAGAGAAACTAGCGAAGGCCAAAACAGCTATCAACTCAACATGGCGAAGGTGTTTTACAAACAAAAATATAGCTCACAGTAGTAAATTCAGAATCTTCGAGGCAGCGGCAGAATCTATCTTGTTGTACGCGGCGCAAGTTTGGGGTGGAAAACAATATGATACAGTTGAGAAACTAAAGAGGTATTATGTTAAAAGAAGTTTTCATCTCCCACCCAACACGCCTAATTATGCAATAATGGTGGAAACTGGTTTGTCTCCGCTCTTCATTAAATCGTTAAAGCTTTAGGTGGACTACATTCTTAAAGTGATGAAGATGACAAATGAAAGACTACCAAAGAAAGCCGCATTAAAAACAATAAGAGCCAGAAGCGGTTGGTATGCGGAGTGGTTAGAGCTGGCAAACTCGTGTGGAATGGAGCTTAATCTTGATGTGGAGCAACAAGCGACTTGGAAACCATTACTGTATAAGCTTATCGAAAATCTGGACTTACAAGCCAGAGAAAATTGTCTAAGTGAGGCCTCAATTTCTGTACACAGGACAATATACAGTTCACTCAATCATAATTTGAACAACTGTAATTATTTTCGAGATGAATACAGTGTGCAACAGATTTCGATGATGGTAAGACTGCGAGTTGAACTTCTTAGCTTGAACTATGACCTTCCAATTTTGTACACCATCTGCAATATGCGAGACAGAGAAGATGTAATTCACTTCATAGGACGATGCCCAACGTTACGAGAAACTAGAAGATACTATTTCGGAAATGATTTCTTAGCAGAGGACCAAGTAAAGTCAATTTTAAACCAAATGAATGTCAGCCAAATATTTAATTACTGTAGTATAGCGTTGAAATACAGAGATAGAATTTTAAATAAAAGTTTATAAATGTTTAGTATTTATATATTTATAAGATTATGAGCCTAATTTTTAGTTAATCGGCAGACGGCAGAGCCATGCTTTATTGTAAAACTGTAAATTTTAATACTAAATAAAATAATTGGCTTAAGTGCAGAAAATAAATATAAAATTTAAAAAAAATTAATAAAATAACTGTTTTTTATTTTTGCTATATTAAATACGGTGAGGCTTTTCTAATGTTACAAATAAAAAATCAAATTTTAGTGAATCCATACAAAATAAGCTCACAAAATTCCATTAGATATTATAATTAAGTTGTAACTCCTCATAGTCTCAGAAATTGAGTTCTAGCTTACAATTCAATACCCATTTGTATACGTTCACGTGAAAAAAGTTCAAAAAAATTTAATTTTAAGATAAAGTATGTGTGAAGCTATTCTAATGTTACGGACTGTACCTTTAAAACAATTAACAACGAAAAGCAAGGATTTTATTATAATAATGAAAAAACATTTAATAAAATCTCTAAATTATAAAATATTGTATATCAAAAAATGTAGGTAGGTATACATTACTCAAGAAAGTCACACCTCTCACGTCTTTCATTATCTTTGTCCAACATATCGCATAATAAGATTCATAACCTACGAACAACTAAGTACTTATGAGAGGCTTGAAAAACAACTTATTGCCATTGATAATGTGTAATATAACGATGCAAATTCGCGGCTCAATGTTAAAAGAAACCTACGCGGCACGCGCCATATATAAACCCACCAAGACCAGATATTCATATAAGCTCACCTTAAATTCAATCGGAAATAGGACACGATGCGTAGGAATAATCTAAGTAGTAAAAGTTACATCCACCATTAAAATATATATCAGCATCAGATACCAAAAACCACAAAACCAATAGCAATACCACATTTTAGCTAGACATATAGATACCTATTTATACCTATAGGTACCTACCTACATATTAATATATAATACTTACTTATAGGTAGATACATATTGAAATGGAATTAAATTAATATGCAAACGAGTTGTTGTTTCATTACATGGGGTTGGGGATTTGCGATGACGATGACGACGATGAGAATGACAACGACGATGGCGGATGGCGCGGTTCCGTGGAACTTCTACAACACGTTCCACGGGCGCCTCTGGCTGCCGCTGGTATGTGGGTAGTGCGATATGAAATTCAAAGTGACGTGCACTAGAACAGCAAATGATACTGTTCATGCTGATTGCTGACATCAGCAACTGCATCATATATACCACTTCGCCGTCATCGACAAATTAGAAACAAAAATTTCCACAAACTTTGTGCCCATCGTTCTGCCCCGATGAACCAACCCATCAACCATCAAAGCTGCACATGCGACAACGACATCGTAAGCAATAAATCAACCGAGCCCATTCCAAATGAAATGAATAAATGTCCCAATTTCGATCGAATCGAAATGTTGAAACGTGTCCTTCGTAGGAAGAGTTCGCTAATCCGATGCACGCCGCCGCCGCCGCCGCTGCTGATGTTTTTGTTTTGACGTCAGTTTTCTTTCTTGCCTCAAAAATGCAATCGGCTATAGCTGAAAATATATCATATAGGCGGGTTAGTTTCCAAGTTCTAATAACTGCCGTAGGGGCTCGGACTGTAAACTTTGTATGAGTCCCCAGATGCAACTGCTCCATCACGCTGAAGCCGGTACAGTCGGTGGTGGCTGCGCGACTATAACGGCGACGGACAACGACGACGACGTGACGATTGAGATGACAACATACGCCTTGTAAGGACCTGGCAAGTAAATCTATTAAAGTTATTAAAGATTTTAATTTCCTCAATTGGAATTGATGTTTTTGCCATTTCCAAGCGATGCAATGTTGGATTTAAGCTTCAAGTATTTTTTTTTTGTCAAATTAGGACATTAAAGCTGATGTTGTTATTTCTTTGCAAATCTGACAGTATTCACGTATACACTGATGCTGGTTTTATAGGAGATCGAGGCCACGTGGCGACGCCGCCATCCGTCGTCGCCAACTTTTTGTGTCTTTTGATAACAAGCGAACGAAGTGTGCATGGATTTTGAATGACAACAGAGCGGTAACTACCTGTACATACTCATATTGGTGGTTGATATCGTTATTGTACGAATACTTAGTAATTCATTGGTAAATTTTTCAATTAAGTTTGAGTTTTTATCCAATGCAGCTATTAGGGCTTATTGCTGATGTATACAGTGAGGTTGCTCTTAAATAAAGGGTTATCCATTTTGCAGTTTTGAAAGTAAACGTAAATAAAACACATATAAAATATTTTTTTTATGATATTTCTTTTTTATTATAAAGTTTGAACGTTGACATTATGTGTGAAACACTACATCATTTAAATGACCATCACGCGAATTGTTGCAAGCATCGATTCTTTTCAGGTAATTTTCGACCACTTTTTGACACATATTGGGCGATATCTCAGCCATTACTTGACGAATGTTGGTTTTCAAGTGCTCAAGAGTTAAAGGTTTATCTGCATAAACACGGTCTTTCGCGAAGCCCCACAAAAAAAAAGTCCAGCGGTGTCAAATCGCATGATCTTGGTGGCCAGTTGATATCGCCACGACGAGAAATTACGCGGCCAGGAAATGTCTCTTGCAATAAAGCCATATTCGCTCGAGTTGTGTGACGTCTGGCACCGTCTTGTTGAAACCACATATTCTCCAAGTCGTATTCTTCAATAGCAGGTAAAAAAAAGTCGGTTATCATATGACCATAACGCTCCGAATTGACGGTGACAGTCGTTCCATCGTCGTTTTCGAAGAAGTAAGGTCCAATCACACCTCCGGACCAAAGAGCGCCCCAAACAGTGACTTTTTGTGAATGTAATGGCCTCTCTTCAATTACTTGAGGATTCTCAGAACCCAAAATACGACAATTTTGTTTATACCCACCGAGTGAGAAATGTGATTCGTCGCTGAAGAAAATTTTGTTCGAAAAATCGACGTCCACCGCCTGTTCGACGTATCTACGACGTTGTGAATGGTCAGCTGGCTTCAGTTGTTGTGTGAGCTGGACTTTATATGCATGTAGGTGTAGATCCAAATGCAAAATACGCCATAATGTGCCGTAAGACAGTCATAATTCCTGAGAACGACGAGGAATCGACACATTCGGGTCTTCGGCAACACTTTCACTTCAGTGGTACGAGCGAAACGATGATGCACAGGCCTCACAATATCTGTAACCAATCCAGTCTCTTCAAATTTCTTCACAATTTTGCCAATTGCTTGCGTAGTTGGACGGTTATGTAAACCATAATCTCTTAAAGCACGATATGTGGCTGTGGCAGAATCACAATTTTTGTAGTAGGTTTTAACAATTTTTATGCGTTGTGCGATAGTTAAGCGATCCATTTTCGTATATATCAGACTTTCAACTGAAAAAAAAATTGGTTTAACAACTTAGTTTGACAGATGTCGAATTCCAGCCCTATACTTTGAAACCGCAAAATGGATAACCCTTTATGAACAATTTTACTATAATCAAATTGCTATAATCAAACATAAATACACGTTAATAATGATTAGGAATTTGATCGAAATAGGCTAATTTGTGAAGGGGATAAATAAAAATTAAATAAAACGCCACCATGCGAGCTTTATTCTATCTCCGACTCTCTCATTTTCATCAATGATCTGTTGTCTGAAACATCTATTCCAATTTATTGTTTTTCTGACGACAGTGCCCTCAGATTTTCATATTCGTTTTTAGATTCACACCCCATGATGTGGAACTTAATCGGCAGCGTTTGATAAGCTCATTAAATTCTGAGCTCGACAGCAGATTCCTTTGCTTTAGTGGTGCTGGTGTACTTTTTCATTTTAATTGAAAAACTTCTTGTGCCTTCACCGTGTATTGAACCATGACCAACCGCTTAGTAGCCAACGCACTTCGCATCACGCCACCGAGCCCACATGATCAGATCCAACCTAATGCAGGTTTTTTCTGTTTATCAATTGCAATGAAACGACTAGCGCTTTTATTAGCCACACGAATAAGCAACAACAAACCGCAAAATGGATAACCCTTTACAATTCCTTCAAGATTGAAGAAAAACTTTCACCTAAAAAAAAATGCGTTTGCTTTTGTTTTGGGGCAGATTCAATAGGCCCACTGGTAATCTGATGGTATATCTCACAGAACAGTGGCACAAATCTTTACATCGTTTTGGAGAAAATAAGATTATTGCGCTTGATATTTCAAAAGTATTTGATAGAGTTTGGCATCAGGCTCTCTTATAGAAAATGCGTGCATTTGGTATCGAAGAATCTCTTCTTCGTTGGATTAGAAATTACCTTTCAGATCGCTCAATACAAGTTGTATTGGACGGTTTCAAGTCCGATATTCATTAAATAAATGCTGGTGTGCCCCAGGGCTCCGTTCTGTCTCCGACTCTCTTTCTCATTTTCATCAATGATCTCTTGTCTGAAACTTCTAATCCAATATACTGTTTTGCTGGCGACAGTACCCTCAGCTTTTCGTACTCGTTTTTAGATTCTCATCCATGTCCTTCGGATGTGGAACTTGAATGGTAGCGTATGATTAGCTCATTAAATTTTGATTTAGACAGAAATCTAATAAAAAACCGCGTAGAATTTAATGCTTCAAAAACCCAATGCTGTCTTTTGTCGTTAAAGCGGGACCCTCCTCCAATTCCGTTGTCCATTAACGGCGCTTGCAACGAGGAAATCGAACAACTTTCAGTTCTCGGTATGTGCATCCACCTTTTGTGGAATGAACACATATTCGTCGTCGCCAAAAATGCTGCAAGATGTTTGGGTTTCCTGAGACGATGCAAGAAATATTTCTCCCCTTCTGATCTGGCTGTAATCTATAAAGCCTTCATTCGTCCAAAGCTTGAGTACAACTGTCATATTTAGGCGGGTGCTCCCATAACGCACTTAAGTCTCCTGGGCAGAATCCAAAAAATAACTTTAAAAATGATAGGTGATGAAACAATAACTAAAAGAATTGAGACTCTCTCGCACCGTCGCAATGTTTCATGCCTTTCATTATTTTATCGGTATTATGATAAACAGTGTTCTAGTGAAATAGCCAATTGCATTCCTCCCCTTAAACTATTCAACCGTAATACTCGCGCTACTAGGAATGTTCAGTTTACCCTTGAGCCCAACTTCGGACGTAATGTATAGATATTCTTTCTTTAGCCGCACAACACGAATGTGGAATGCTTTACCCAACCGAATTTCTCCCTCCCATTGCGATAATCAGGCATTTAAAACCAATGTACATCGGTATCTGCTATCTAATCCTATCCCATTTTCCTAATCGCTCGCACTGTGTATAAGCATTTTAAGGGTATTCATAGCCCTTGAGTGCGCGCATAATTAAAAAAAAAAAATACAAAACTAATTATTGGTCTGATGGTGTCACTCCAAACCTTTAAAAAATATATGATGTAATCAAAACTAAAACACAGCCACAACTTCTGGTGTCGTTATTGTGTAATTTTAGATATGCAACATCGGGATATTCGATAAGCAGATTCATCATCCGCCCATATTGCTGTGAACTTGTTTTTTCGTTCTGCCTAAAACCAAAAAGTCCAGAAGTTAACGTACATACGATTAATTTCTTCATTACTTACATTTTAATTAACAATTTTTTTAAAAAGAAAAAACTTTCCGCAACGTGAACTTGTCGGAGGACTTCGGAGAATATTTTATTTGTAACTGTCATAAATAAAAGCATTAAAAGTACTTCATCGCATACAAATGGCATGCGTTGAATTTCGTCGGACAGAATTTCCGATCAGCCGATCGGAGAATTACCTCGAAGAAAAATGTCTCCGATTCGTAGTAAATCGGGGAGAATTCCGCTCCGACGGTTACCTCAATAGGGCAGAATATCGAAAGAACTTTTGTATGAAATTTATATTCCGTTGGACCGAGATGGGTGAAGGAGATTTGATTCAAAATAAACAGGGGTTTATTTTACATTTTTCCACCTTAAAATCTTGTGTCTTTTTATTTGCCGTGAAGATTTATTTTTTCTACTTTTATTTGTTGCTAGTGAAAGATATCGCGACGGAATTGAGCTACTATAGGTACAATATATTTAAATTTAATTTCTTATTGCATTTGTTTTGACCCTATGCAAAATCCACAACTTCAAAGGCTTCTATTTTTGTGTATATGGCAATAAATTTGATCATTCTTTTAATTTCCATTTTATAGAACAACAAATCGCACATGTTAAAAACATCAATGTTGTTGATTCGATAATTATTGACATCGATAAAGAGAATTGGATGCTATACCGATGTTTTCCCAAAATCGCGTATCCCTACTTCAAATCTCATATGTATAACAGTTTATTCGTTTACCTCAACTCGCGCCGGCCAAAAACCTAGAACTATTTCAGGGCAGATTTCAGGGCAAATATAGGCTTCAAAAAAACACAGAATTTTTTTGGCCCATGTTCTGTAACTTTCGAATCGATAAAAATAGTCGAGAAACAACAAAAAAAATGTTTGTTTTGTTTTTAAGATGCCAAAATTACTTTTTCAATTTATCGCCTTCTATTGGAAAACTGCAGTCAAACAAATTAAAAATTTAAGGTTTCGCCTCAACTTACAGAAATCCATTTTTTTCAGAGGCGTTAAGTGAGGAAAAGTTATCGCCCGAGTTACAGAACATGGGCCCAAGGTGATTTATAGTTTTTCAAAAACAAACACTTAAGAGCGACCCCAGGGTGACTTCAGGGCACAACGAACAAACCTATTATTTGTTTTCCATCAAGAGCAACAAAATGATTTGTTGGGATGGTAAATCAAATTCGTTACAAATTAAAACTAATTTTTTTCTGGAAAAACAGATCCGTATTGAATCTCTTTTTGGAGACGGATTCAAAACGGATTTGTGCACAGATTCTTACACACACTACAATATTTGTTTGAAGTTTCCCAATTGTTGTGTTGTAAATTAATTTTTATTTTGATGCAGTGTAGAGAAAAAGTAAATTAATATATTAAAAAATAAAAAAAATTGTTAAAAACTTCTTGGAAACAAATATTAAAAAAGTGTAAGTGGGTTTAGGAACTCCCCCGCGTCAGAATCGGGATATTAAAACGAAATAATGATATATTAACGAATTGAAGATTTGTTTTTTTTAGAGCTGCCAGGCAACACACACAGTCCCAAAAAGAGATTCGGTTCGTAATCGTTCGTTTCAAAGCAAAAAAGTATTGGTTTTAGTAGCGAATCCTATTTATTGAAAAGAAATCGACAATAGATATCCTATAGTAATACTTTGAAGTTGTTCTTTCCCAAAAATATAAAAACGAAAACCGTGCAAAGGCGATTACAGTATTTTTGTAAATATATCTATTTGCTACAAGATGTTGGGATAACAATATTTTAAAGTTATAACTCATTTTTATTTATTGAAATTAAATTTGTTCACTGAACCAAAATTATTATATTCTTCTTCCCAATTATTTTGATTTTGTCTTGTTGTATTGACTTTTGAATGACAATTCATAGTGAAAACGTCAAACTAATCTTTTTTTCACTGGTGAAAACACTTGAAGATTAATTTTTAATCTTCTCAATTTAAACCGGATTATCTTTAGGTGAAAACGTAGCATTTATCCACTTAAATCTGGATTAAGTGGTAGGTGAAAACGTAGTATTACATTTTCTTCTAATTTAGAATTAAATTAATAAAACATGGGTTATTTCAGCCCCTTTAAGGATACTTCTTTTAACCATTGCGTATAGGTAGATATAACAAGCGATATCTATTATTTAATATTAGTAGGTATGTATATATGTATAACTACATTATCATTTCTCTAGCCTCTTCATTGAATACTAGTTCATTTCTTGGTCACCTTTCTGTGAACTTTATATCCCAAGTTAGCACTTAGTCAGTTGTGCTAAAGGCTAAACACAATCAAATGATGATGTCATTCCGCCTTATTCAAAAAAAAAATTTATATTTTTAATCGAGATCAGATGAGCAGGCTCTATTTTAGTCAGCACCACGATCATGGGTTATATTTGATTGTGTCCATCTTTGGCAATATTATAAACGTCTTAATGGTCTTAAGTTGACATATTTGGTCATTGAATCGTGGGAGCGTATCCATGACTCGCTTTATGAGTATCTTTCGAAAACATATATTATCACATTGTATATACATAGGTACTGCGTGCGCCCACCTCCGCTCCGCGGTCGAAACAGTCACTAAAATGACACCAAATCGATTTTGGTGAGCACATGTCATTGGTGACTGTAAATTCAGTTCACTTATAAGGAAGCTATACACCCAAGCGGAGGAGTTTTGATTCCGTTTTTGTTTTTTAATGCTTCAATAAACAAGCTTTCAATAAATTGTGTTGACGATGATGATAACTAACCGTCAAACAATGAATGCGAGGGATGATGCTTTGAATTCCATATATGATTTCTATTGGGTTCGCTGGGTTGAATTTGATGTCAAATGATTAAGTTTATGTTGTCACTTAATAGGCCGTGATGAGGATGGGCTGCATCTGGGAACGGCCGGCCGGCCGGCGTACCGCGGCAGCAAGTACCTACCATATGGCATTGTAATCATTGTTGGTAGCCCATATACTACTCAAGCTATTGAAACAAAAGTTCCCAGTAAAGAAGCGATAAATTATCTTGAACAACAATTATTTGGTAATCTTTTTTTTTGTTTAAGGTTTGAATGTGTGTCACTAATTATTGTGGTTCCCATTTCAACTCATACCCTTCTACAAAATGTGCAGTTAATTATCTGATAATTATTGTGATCGATATGATCTTCATGTTCAGCTTAAGACTCAAACATTTTGGATAAAACTTTTCATAATATTTTTTACTTGCGATATACTAGGGCAAGTTTTTCATTTGGAAAGAAAATCGAACTCGAGATTTTTATCAAACTTGACATTACGATAATAGAGAACAAAAAATAAGTGGGTCCCGCAACGATCTACAACCTAAATGGCTGAAGCGATTTCCTTCAAGCTTGGTACTTAAACATTTTAGGTATTTTAGGTGATTGTCTCAAATACACATTTTTCTATCATCTTAATTATCTCAATACGGCTCTAAGGATTTTGATAAAAATTTGTGTGTGCACTTGTTTTGGCAGAGTCTATATTTTTCTCAAACATTTTTTTTTACACATGTGTATTGTTATTAACGGTACCTCCCATACACGAATTGTTTTGATTTTCGACTTTCTCATAAACAGCTTTAAGGATTTCGATTAAAATTTTTCTGTAGAAGGTCATTTAAATTCTAAAGAATACTGCATACCAATTTTTGCGAAAAACATTTTTTTTTTTGGATTTTTGGAAAAGAAAACATAATTTTTTTTTTTTTTTGAAAATTCAATATTTCGAAAACGAATGGAGGATTTTTTTTTTAATTTTTGTTTTAAGTGTATATTATTAAATAATTAAAATTACCATACCTACCAATTTTTTTAGAAAAATTTAAAATAATTTTGTATATAAAAAATTAAGTAAAAAATTACTTAAAAAAATATTTAGCCGTTTCTATTAAGAATCTTTTGCATACGATGTGATCGAACATAAGAGCAAGTATGCAGGTACGATCCTGTCGTGCATTTTATTTAGTTTGCCTTCAATATGAATAAGAATTGGGTCAACCAAACCAAACTAATCGTTGTTCGACGTTTTTAATATCACTATTGATTTGCCACAGGGCACTGCCCACTTGTTTAGTATATATATTTCTGACATTTTTGAGGGAAATCGACGACTCGATAACATTTGGTGACGATACCACTTTGTATGCAAGTGGTTTCAGAATTCCTGAAATTTGCCTGATATTATTTGCCTTGATGAGTTTAATTACAGATATACATACCTACATAGGTAGGTTTTTATGTAGGTACGAGTACGTATACAAATGCCTACAATACAATAAAGAATTATTTAATTTTTTGTTTATTCGGTGGAAATCTTTAAGACACTTTGTGGTAGTTGGTACCAAGTGGTATGGGACCACACAAAAACTATTGGTAGATCCGGACAGATCTATAAAAGATCAACAAATGATTTGTCTTTAAATTTAAAATCAAATATTATTACGAATTTCATTCAAGAAAAGATTCGCTTTTTCTGTCAAAAGATTTAATCGTTTTGAGTCTTTATAGTTTTATTGGCATCATTCAAAAAATAAACTGTAGCTATCTGGATAGGTTGGTGTTGTTGTAATCCCATATACAAACACAACTGATGACAAAACAGCGGCTGACAAAAAAAAATCTCAAGTTTATCCGAAAAACGTTGGTATGTATAATTTTGTATCTCAATCCCAATAGAAATGTCAAAAACATATGCAGCACAAACTCATACAAGTTAAACCTATCCGATGTTGGTTGTTCAGGAACTTATGTTGGTATTATAAGGTCTGTTACTTTACTTTTTGGGTAGTTAGGAAAAAAGTTTGGGCTCAAGCTTTTTAATGTTGTTGTTGCAATTCCTAATAAGAAACGAAAAGTAAAGAAACACATTACGGTTGTTTCTAGGTACTTGATACATTTCACAAAAGAAAATAAATGTGGTGGACACAACATGTATGAAAATGTTTGATTTGCAGGTACTTGTCATTTTGAGCTCTACCATAAGAACCAGGAGATACATTTAGTATTATATTATCTTCAATCGTTTCGTTTTCTTCTTCTGAAAATATAAAAAAGAGTTTTATGTGGTTATCGTCTGGTAACATAAATCAATTTATTTTTTATTTAGATCTGTCAAAAAACTGATTTTGACAATTTTTGCCTTCGATTGGCCAAATAAATTGATTTATTTTTTGATTTTAAATCAAATTTGCAGATCTGGATTTTTCGGCAGATCTACCCCTCGTTTACTAATAGCGATTTGCATCTAAATTTCAAAGAACTCCTCTCAAAATGGAGATTTGATCTTTTAAATGAAACTCTCTGTCCAAATTATATAATTAATAATTGTAGTATTGGCCGCGTTCGGTGACATACCCAAAGCAATCTGGATTGCTTTGTGTTGTTGTAATGCCTAAGGAAAAACGAGCTGATGAACTAAACATATGTTGTCAAACACAAATCTCAAGCTACCCAAAAATTATTATTAATTTGAGGAACAGCTGATTCAAAACTTCAGATTTGTATGCAATACAACTGCCTTAACAGAGAAAACTACCTGGATTGTTCGAAAACAAACCCGCTACTAAGGTATCTTGGCTAGCCTATCGGCATTGCACCGAACACGGCCAATACTGAATGACTGACACACACGTTTCTGAAAAAAAAACTTTTTCATCATCAGATGACGAGGAAGACGAAGACGAAGCAATAAAAAACTCCACTGAATTTATAAAATAAAAACTATTAACTTCTTCGTCCATTATTTCTTTATTTTTTTAGTACGGATTGGCACAAGTTCACAACAAATTAATTACAAAATATTTTCCTTTTGGCAGTTGACAGAATGCTTTTGCATGTATGTGTGCATTCAGATCAAATCTGCCAACCTATCAGAGATCCAATCTTTCGTGTTAAGATTTGATCTAGATTTGCTATTTTTGTTGGAATGAAACTCTCAAAATGCAAAAAGATCAAATCTTTTGTCGGAAAGAGCAGATCTTTTCTTGAATGAAACTCGCTATTATACTGTTATCAAAATCAGTTTTTTGACAGATCTAAATCAAAAATAAATTGATTTTTGTTACCAAACGAAAACCCCATTAGTTTTATAATTTTGAAAATTTGCATATTTCTCTCTTTAAATTCGATTTGCGACTAAACTACTTGTCCCAATTGCATATTCGTGATCTAGGAAGTGCCACATTTCAATCGATGTATCGCACAATATGAAAACCCATTTTTCAAAATCCCAACACAAGTTCGTAACAACAATCAACATCGATTAATGATAATTCCCGAAAAAACGACGGAATTACTCCAGCTTAAATAGTGCGGGAATTTCTGGTTCTGTACAAATAATTCGTCTAATAAAAGTACTTAAAAAAAATAAAGTTTTGTCACAGATTGTGGTCTGGATCTACTTTGAATTAAAAGTTCTTTTCAGATTTCTCAGATTTTTAAAAAAATCAAAAAAAGTTGTTAAAAAAGGTTTTTTCCAAAAGCTTTAAAAAAATATTTTTTCAAAAGTAGCAAAAAGTACTTTTCCAAAAAATATTGGAAACCACTCCAAATAGGAAGAAAAAAATCCTGCGCGACATCGACAGGATTTCGTGATTTCAATATTAATCTGTGGGTATTACTCCAAAATATTCAATTTTAATTTTCTGGTGCGGGATATTGTGTACCTTCCCTTTTTTGGGAGGATTTGGGATCCCGAGGGTGAGAAAAAAACCTATAGTTATTCTGTTTTTTTCTTTTTCGGGATCCCGCGGAATCACAGTTATTGCAATATATATTTAAAAATTAATTTATATTGTTTACCATCAGATCATTATCCTACAACTGGAACTTGATTTTTTTTTTATAAATATTGTATCTTGCAATTTTTTCCGTCCAAAAAAAATCATAATTTAATGTATGACTACTTGTGATAAAAGCATATATGTACACTTAAGAACAACAAAATCAAAATCAAACAAATGAATACAATTTTCTATTGTATACTTTATATTCATTATCAATATTTGAAAATAAGCAAAATAAACAGTTTCATTAAATCTTAACTATCTTCATTAAAAATCTTTACAAATCGAACATGATACGCAGCAACATTTTCATCTCGTGAATTTTTTCTTCTTCAGTTGATCGCGTGTTACTTGCTTGTAGACCTTCTGGCTGGATTTCTCCTGATTCAATTCTCTATAGTAGCCATATCCACCGCCACCCACACGCTTCTCTGGCCGTTTTCTTCTAAAGCCAATCTTCAAATCAACCACTGGAGGCACCAGGAATCCAAAACTTTTCGCCACTGTTTGCAGGTCCAGAGTATTTACATCGAATATTGTTTTCAATTGATGCGAATCATAAGCCCGAACATATGCCTTGAATGCCTCCTTTGCAGACTGATTGAGGAAGTAATTCTTCGAAATTAGTTTCTCCAACTGAAATAACAAACAAACAAAGGGATTAATTTATTTTTATAATTAATACATTGGATGCACATCATTTGATATCGAATGACATAATCAGAATTTTTCACTGCGCGCTAGAAGTTGATTCTTTGAATTAGAGCAACTCAGAAAACAGAACAAAGAAAAATTATGTATTAATAATGAAGTTATGACTGTGAGATGAACTGGCGAAAGATTACTTTTGGCGATACTAGGAGTGTGCATTTAATTTAAATTTGAATGAATGTGCATAGCTTTATAAAAGAATGCATATTCACGAGTTCTGTTTTATAAACAATAAAAAATCCAATACTAATTATCTTGCGCCTAAGAGAAGCAGAATAGATTTTAGTAGAAGTTTTTCTTTGTTTAAAACATACAAAATTATAATAACATGTCAAACAAATACAAGAAGCCTAGAACGAATGACGTTATAAGTTATGCAATACGTGATGTGACCAGGTTAAATAGCATCAGACTTTTGATTGCAATGTCGAGACTTCGTAAGAACCTGGCGGCGAATTATAATATATTAATAATAAACAGCCCGATGGGCCATGGACGAATTCGAGCCAAGACACTTGAATTCTTTATAAAAACAAATTTTACCGGCTTTTTAAGCCCTGAAGACTCAGGTTATACATAATCAGAATCTTTAGGTTTTGTTCAGCCAGTACCAGAATTGGATAAGATTACCATTATGTGAACAATAAACTCGTTTAAACCTTATAAATCAGCTACAACAGACAAGATTATTCCGGCATTTCATCAACAGGCTCTTCAGATAATCACCCCATGGCTTAGGGTCATCGCCAAAAGTTGTATTGAACTTAGATAATACTTAACAAATCAAAAGGGTTATTATACCAAAAGCTGGAAAAGCGACACACTCGACTGCAAGGGATTGTAGACAGATAAGTTTCTCCTCGTTTGTTCACAAGACACTGGAGAGAATTATTGAAATATATGTCAGAGACCTTCTCGGTCCAAAGAATGTGTGCAACTACTAACTCTCATACCTCAATATAAATCAGTGGAGACTGCGTTGCAGGAAGTTTTTTTTTCAAAAGAAAAGAAAAGTCTCGAGTTCAAAGCGCACACCCTAGCAGCATTTTTGGATATGAAAGGAGAGTTTAACAATGTAAAAACAGAATCAATTAAATCTGATTTGGAAAAAGTTGGGACTGAATCAGTCGTTGTGGACTGGATATGTTCCATGCTCAATGGTAGGATCATAAGCTCACAATTCGAGGACACCACAAGGAGGAGTAATCTCACTCTCCTATGGGTCCTGGTAGTAAACAATATTTTTACAAGATTTAAAAACAGAGGAAGTAAATAGTGGCTTATGCAGGTGACATAGTTATTTTGATATCTGGTAAGTATCTTACCTCCATCAAGGATATAAAGGAATCTGGGCTTAAGGAACTATCCCCGTGGGTAGAGCAAAACGGCCTCGGGCCGGGAACCTAAAATCAATAAGATTCCTCTGAAACTTTCCAAAAATCCAATATCTGGGTGTAAGCTAACATGGATACGGAACACAGAGGAAAGAAAAGTACTCACCTACGGGTCGATCGTGTATTGGAAGACTTCAGAGAAAGGTAGCTATCACAAAAAACCTGAACTAACGAGGGCACGGTGTCCTAGCCACATGCAGGGCTGGAAATCATTCGGCCTGGATTATGTGAGATCGATTTTGCTGAGCTGAATTCGGACTCAGTTTCATTTGCAAAAAAAAACCAGTTCGGTCTCAACCGTTCTGACTCGATGAATTTGGAAACGATCTGAAAGTTCTTCGTATGATTAAGTCCTACATTAAATGGTGGATGAAATCACGTTATCTTCTAAATCATCACATTTCAACCGACATAATTAATCACAAGAAAAGATATTACGCTACTAATTGACCGATCTTAAAGATTAAAGTCTCTAAACAAAGCCACAAAGTCTGGCTACATTTTCGTGTAAAAATTATTGAGGAGGGGGCAAAAGTCGATGTTCGAAATGGACACCCCCACCGCCTTTGAATGCTTCGTTAATGATTTTCGATTTTCAAAATGCAAAGATTGATGAAAATATTTTTAAAATACCACAAGAAAATATTCTACAAAATTCTTCAACATTATATCCGTGGTTTTTTGAACACAAGAGGGGTCAGAGGCGTTTAGTTGACTTGTATACACTTGCTAAATTCAATTCAATAAAAAAAATAGTAAAATTAAAACGATTTGGTAGGCTTCAAAAAATTGTAACTTGTAATTGTAATAATTTTATTCTTGGTATTACCCAAATATATATAATCTTCGAAAATCTTTATCAACTGGACATCTTCTATTCTTATAAACACGATTTATTAGGGAAGTAATCTGAAATTCGGCCATTATGATGATTGATAAGTAAGAGAAACACCATACTTAACAATTCATGAGATTGATCTCAAGTAAAGAATCTTTTTCTCATCTTTTTGCATATCAAAACTAGAACTTTCTTACATCGAAGTTTCGTGATGAGATCGATCACAACACTTTGAGATCGAGCTCAGGCCGTGAGATCGAACTAGGACTCAATATTTGTTCAGTCAAAAGCCTAACTGGCGAACTGCAACTCAGTACAGAGATATCTTATAGTAACTTCCAAAAAGATATCTGAGAACTCAAAGAGCCCAATTCAAATCCCCCACAGAGACGATGTGCCATTCTTTTCATTTATAAACTCAGCATATGTCGTGTGCAAAATAATAGGTGTGTGCTAAAAAATCATCAAAAACGCTTGAACAATTGTAAATATTGGGTTGGTCTTAACAGCTCTTGTAATCTGTCGATCAGTGGTTTTAGTTGTTGTTCTTTGGTATTCGTCGGGATTCTGGATGGCTGGTCCATTTTAAGGCATTTGTGACATTTAAGAACAATCGCGAGTGTTTTATATGTGTTTTCTTAACTTCGAAGCTTTTTTATAATTTCTCTGAGAACAATGTTATTTACGACCCATTTTAACTCCTTCTACCACTTTAAAAATAGTTAATTAATACAAATATTATTAACTTTCTTCTCTTAATTTAAAACCACGAATAGTATTAGAATTATACAACACTTTTTTTTGCACAGCGAAAGGTAATCATTAAAGGGACAATAAATCAAAAGCCGCTCAAGTATGGGGAGAGAAAAGGTATGAAACCGCGGAAAGATTATTGAGGTTTTACTTAAAACGAATTTTTCGACTGCCTCCAAATAGTCCTAACTACATTGTTATGCTGGAAACTGGGGTTTCACCTGTCTTCATCAAAAGTCTGAAACTGCATTTCGACTTCATTCTTAGCGTCTTGAAACTTCCTGATCACCGCATCCCAAAAGCGGCTTTACAGGCAATTTGAAACCAAACTGGGGGGTTTGCGGAATTTCTCGATCTGGCTCAACAAGCGGGATTTGAATCAACACTTTGGATAACAGTTCATGGAAGCCGCTTCTTTACCAGCTTATTGCCAAAATAGACAATCAAGCAAGAAAAAGTTTTGAAAAAGAGGCAGCTTGATCAATGCACAGGATGATCTACTGCAGACTTATTTACAACTTGAACCAGTGTAACTATTTTCGTGATGACTGCACAGTGGAGCAGATATCAAGCATCTTTCGTTTAAGAGGGAAGCTGTTATACCTCAACTACATACCTCATGGTGAAGATCTGCCAATTTATGTGAAATCTGTAATTTGAAAGAACGAGAAGGTATATTTCATTTTGCAAAAACGATTGAATAAATGCATAGAAGACAACGAACTTCTGAAGGAATTCCAGGCTGGTTTTAGAGCAGGATATTCGACGATTGACCATATCTTTGTCCTTAAAAGTATCGCTGAATCATTTCTACACAAGCAAGAAGTTACATACGTTTTTTATTGACTTTAAATCAGCATTCGATATGGTAGATAGACAAGCGCTAACTTACAAACTTTACGGTATCGGTATGTGTTGGAAGTTTGGAAGAGTAATTAAAAATCTTTATGACGACACAATTGCAAAAGTATGGAATGGCGAAGAAATGTCTCGAGGATTCAAAACTAAATCGGGTGTCAGACAAGGTTGTACATTGAGCCTGTTTGCCTTGTTTATTGAGGACCTAGTAGACTTTTTACCCTGTGGCATTGAATACGCTAGACTCTCGATCAAGGCATTGCTATTTGCGGATGATATTGTTCTTTTGGCATCATCACCTGAATCGTTACAGCTAATGATAAATCGTCTTTCCCAGTACTGTAAACTATGGAGTTTGATTCTGAATTTGGACAAGTCCAAGGTTTTGATTTTTAAAGGCGGAGGGGGCCGAAACCTCGCGAATGAAAAATGGCACTATAATGGTGAGGCTATTGAAGTTGTCCCGGAATTCAAGTACTTAGGAGTCCACTTCACGCGAAATTTAAGTATGGAAAAACATTTCAAAGAGAAACTGCAAAAGGGCGTAATCAACGCAACTTGGAATAGATGTTTCCATAACAAAAATATCGCACATTGTAGCAATTACAAGTTATTTGAGGCGATAGCAGAATCAGTTTGTTTCACGCAGTACAAACTTGGGGAGCGAAGCAGTACGAATCCGTAGAAAAACTGCTTCGAATCTATATCAAGCGAATTTTTTATTTGCCGAATAATACACCAAACTACGTGATTATGCTGGAAACAGGTTTATCTCCTCTTTTCATCCGAACCCTGAAGATGCAAGTAGATTATATCATGAAAGTTATGAAGATGGATAATCGCCGGCTTCCGAAGATAGCAGCTCCTCAAGTTATCCAAACGAAAACAAGCTGGTATAATGACTGGATGGAGTTAGCTAGAGAGGTTAGGATGTAATCGAATCTTGATAATTCTCCACAGGATATTATGGAAGTGTGTCTCTACCGGTCTCCACCGGTGAAACTGCGGTGAACAGAAACCAAAGAGCAAAATATATGAACGATGCCACTGGATCCATATATAGACAAATTTACTCTAAGCTAAACCATAATTTGGAAGATAGGAATTATTTTAGAGACGACAACAGTATTGCCGAAATATCTATAATAAAGTTGCCACATAGAGAGGACTCCTTATGAAACCTGGATGAGAGGGAGGATATTTTTCACTTTATGGGAATATGTCCAATTCTTAAGGAAATAAGAAGAAATACCTTTGGGTGCGGTATCCTAACGCGAAATCAAATTCTAAATTTGCTCAACAACATGGAAGTGAAAAAATTATTTCACTACTGCAGATTAGCTATGATCTATAGAAACAAAATTATTAATGAAAGCTTTTAAATTATATGTTTGGTATTAATATTAAAATATGGAACTAAAAATCTTTAACTAAATGTTATATTATTTATGTTTTGTCAACTAGGCAGACGGCAGTAAAGCCATGATTTTTGTTATTATTATAAACTATTGTAATCAAAGTTAACTAATAAAATAAATAATCTAATCTAATTTAAAATCTAAATCTATTTCATTTTGTGGGAAGGTGTCCAGTGCTTAAAGAAACCAGAAGTATCTCAATTGAATGGATGTACCTAATTAAATGACGATTTTTAAAAGAAGTAAAAAAATTAATGGAACGATATTATTCAAATGTTTATATGTATATAATTGTCAATCTAGGCAGACGGCAACGCCATGCTTTAATTATTTATTTATGTATATATTGTTAGGTTAAATATATATTGAAAATAAAATCTTATCTAAAAATCAAAAGCAACGGCTGGAAGCAGGTAAACTAGCAACAAGAGGATACAAGAGTGGTGCGACATATTTTATAAGTCATTTTTGTAGCACATGTTTCACTCTTTGTTAAGAATATTAAAGCTTTCAAACATTCTTTTTCGCACCTATTATTTTGCATACCACTGTAGGTTCGACCGAGAAACTAATCCAACAATAGCAATATATGTATATTAAACCCAAAAACCGAACAACTATTTGGTAACAATACTCTCATTTTAGTCAAAGGGTATGTTGTAAAAACAATATTGGAAACGTCCTTTTTTTTCTAATTTAAAATGCATTAAATTTTGTTAAATATATAAAACTAAAATACTGTATTAAATTCAAATCTCACCTGCAATTGTATATCAGCAATTTTATTCCATGAAAACTCGAATTCATTTAATGGCACTTTGGCCATTTTTAAATATCTCAAGAAACCCAACTCTTCGGGTCTTAAAATAAGTAACGCATGTCCAGAACTACCTTGTCCACGAGCGGTACGTCCAACTCGATGAATATATTCCTTTGGATCATCTGGCGGATCATATTGAACAATCCAATCAACTGCAGGAATATCCAAACCACGAGCTGCCACATCTGTACACAAAAGAATACCAGATTCAGCATTACAGAATTGGAAGAAAGTTGTTGTTCGCTTGGCTTGTTTTTGTTTTCCCTAAACAAAAAAAAAATAATAATAATAAATTACGTATTTTTCATTTAAATTAATAAAACAAACTCACATGAATCGATGTAACAGGCAGATCAATGTAGTTGAACAATTCATGGTGATACTTAACCGACATACACGCTGAAAAGAATACCATAACCTTCTTCTTGCGATTCTTTTTTAGGAACGTGAAGAGCACTAATAAACGTCTTTCAGATGGACACACAATGTAGCCCTGTTCAAGGCCACTAACGGTAGCTGTATCCTCTTGATCATCCACTCCAACGTAGATCGGTTCTTTTTTCACAGCCAACTTCGAAAGGGCGTCGATTTTTTCGGTTTGTGTTGCAGAAAACAACATTGTTTGGCGGCGTTCTAAAATTGGAAAAAGATTATATTAGTTGCGTTTTACAACTTTCAATAGCTGCTTGAACTTGGCTTATATTCCTAAGACTTGGACAGAGGTTAAAGTGGTTTTCATATCCAAAGCAGGCAAATTATCCCTTCAACACGCTGATTCGAAAGGGAAAACGGCAGAAACGGCTCTTTACACTTTGGTACGCAACATGGAATACTTCTTACATCATAAAAAGTATACAATGGTTGATTTCCTAGATGTATAGGGTGCTTTTAACAATGTCAACACACCTGCAATCGAATCTACACTGTCATATCTGAAGGTAGACGGTTCGCTTGGTAAACTAGGTTTGTTCGTTGAGCCCTGAAGTCGCACTAGAGTCGACCAAAAGCGTTTTTGGAAAAACCTAAAGTCACCCTGATAAACAAATTCTGTGTTTTTTGAAACCTAGGGTCGCCCTCAACTCGCCCTGAAGTAGAACTAGGTTTTTAGCAGGGGAAACTTGAGGTAAATGAATAAACGTCACATGATATCTGAGGTAGAAATGGGCGATATTGAGGAAAATATCGAATACTCATCATCGATGAATATCAACACATCGATGTGTTGAAGGGTTTTCCCCTATTCTTCCTTCAACATCGATATTGAATCATCGATTTTTTGTTTTAATATCGATGTTTCAATGGACATATACATCATCCCTAATCTGAAACATTTGTTTTGTTGTGAATTCTAGTTTTGTATGAAAATTTTTATTTTTAAAATGGAAATAAAACAATACGCAAATTAATTTTCAGACACAGACATGGAAAATGGGAAGCTTTGAAGTTGTGGGTTGTGCATAGGGGCACAATAAATGTACTAAGAACTTAAGTTTAAAATATTTTAAGTTTTAATTATTAAATGACATAACTTACTTTTCTACAACATAAATTTAATGGCGCTCGGGAGTTTTTTGAGAACAACCAAAACACCTGGATCGACCCTAGGTAAAGTTCAACGAACAAACCTACTGATAAATCAACTCTGACTAGCAGGGTTATTAATTAAAAACTGGGTGGCTTTCATGCAAGGTCTTTCAGCAGAGGTACGCCGCAAGGTGGTTTTCTATCTCCGCTTCTCTGAAAATTGCTAATCAACGAGATATTGACATGCCTGGAGGATAAGAGTTACAGAGTCTTTGCATATGCGGGCGATATTGCTATTTCTGAATCGCATTGTCTTGAAAGATCCCTTACAGTATGATGTTTAAGGCATTAAACCCAGTTAAACAACTGGGCAGAACAGCGTGGACTGGACTCAACCCTCACAAAACCGAACTTGTCCTCTTCTCCTGGAAATATAAAATTCCCAACATAGGTCCTCCCCCCATTAAGGAAATTCCACTAACATTCTCCAAAAAAGCCATTGGGAATAAATGGGGTATTAAGCCGCGTATTACTCAATTTTTTTCAATTTCAAAATAATTTATTTATTCATACTTTTTTCATTTCCAACTTAAAACTAGTACAAGAGTAATAAAAAATAAATAATCATCATAAATAATCATAATTATCATTCTTTAACTTGCAAGTTAGTGATGAATGATACATTGGTGAATTAATTTTACAATAATTAGAAACTGTTGTGGGGTAACAATCAGCAATATAATAATAATAAGATTCAAAGTTAAGGAGAATGAATCTGATATCGAAAAACAAATACAAATTCATCAAAAAATTCAGAAGAAAATAACAGCAAATGATACATTTTACGATTTTATAATTTATGATACATATTTCAACAATAGTTTTCAATAGAATTTATGTCAATTGTGAAAAGCCAGTCTTTTACTTTTTTTAAGAAAGAGTTTAAGTTTTGAGTTGTTCTGATAGACAGAGGTAATTTATTAAATGACTTTGGTGCTGCGGCAGTATAAAAGTTAGAGAAATGAGTTTTGTAGGCAGTGGGTTTATTTGCAAGGTGCATGTAGTTTATTCTTAAATTATATAGCTGCGAGTTTCTACTAGGAATATTTCCGCTTTGCTTGAAAAATTCTTTAAGAACTTTAAAAATATAAAGATGTCTCATAGGTAGAATTCGCAATTCCTTGTATAAAGACTAACTTTCAGTATAACGATTTTTGTTGCAAATAATTCGAATAAGATGTTTTTGAGCAATCAATAAAGGTCTAAAAGTATTTGCATACGAACCACCCCAGCTAGATAGCCCGTATTGTAGTTTAGAGTGCGCAAGACCATAATATATTGAAGTTAGAATCCTTTTAGAGCAGAATGGTTTTAAAAGATACATTTTTCGCGTTATGAGCATCAGACTATTTTTGATGTTGTTGCTATGGTCTTTCCAATTACGATTAGAATCAATTGTAACACCCAAATATTTAAAATTATTTACTGAATCAATTTTGAAACAAAAATTGGAACAAGAATATTCATGTTGGAAATTAGGTTTGCCACAATTGTGAATTGGAAAGCAGAATTGCCTACAACTTGAAATTATAATTACAAACTCGATGACCAGATATTTTGAAAGTCATGAACTTAGTTTTTTCACTTACTATTAGCTTATGGTTATGAAACCAAGTCCTTAGAACTTCAAGGTCCTCTTCAATTTGCAAGACACAATTAAGATCCGAATTTGACTGGTAGGTAAATGATATATCATCAGCAAATGCTGTTGAAAGCCCATTTAAACGGAGCTTAAAAATTGAGTTTATATAAACAAGAAAATATAAAGGGCCGAGTACAGATCCCTGAGGTACTCCATTTTTTAAAAATCGAGCTTCACTATGTGTACCGTTTACAATGACTTTTTGAACTCTTCCTTTTAAGTATGATTGCAACCATTGAAAAATTACTCCCCTAAATCCTGCATTATACAACATACCTAATAGTAAATCATGGTCAACCATGTCAAATGCTTTAGTCATATCGATGAAGAGAGCCATTGTAGATTTATTATTATTTAAGCTGCCATAAAGTTGACTACATAGCCTAAGAATTGCATTTTCGGTTGATTTTCCCGAACGGAAACCAAATTGATTTTCGCTAAAAAATCTGTTTTTATTTAGGAAAGAAGTAATTCTCTTTATTATAAGTTTTTCAAATATTTTTGAAAAAATAGGAAGGATAGAGATAGGTCGATAGTTAAGCATATTTTTCTTATCTCCCTTTTTAAAGAGGGGGATAACCTCAGCACACTTAAATTGTTCTGGAAAACAACTTTGGCTATACATCTAGGTAATTAGACATATTCTTACCTACGGGGTGGCAGTATAGTGACTGCTTTGGATTTTGGATAATGCGATTAACTGCGATAAATTAAATAAAGTCCAAAGATCAGCTTGTATGTACATAAGTAGTGCGTTTCGCTCGAATAACTCCGCTGCACTTGACTCTCATTTAGATCAATTCCGAGTATCATCGGCTACACCGTCTCACAGTTCGAGTTTGAAAAAACTTTCACCTTGCCATCCCTTCCTGATCCACATAGAGAACCTGACTTTCTTGGAGGCTGAATTGATACATTTTTACATGGACGGATCAAAAACTGAGGAAGGAAGGGGTTGTTGGGTGCGTGTACTCATATTATCTTGATTTAAGAGATGACACAGCAGGTCAATATTCACCTATTTGTTGGTTGCCGGGTAATAGGTATAATTCCAGAGAATTGTAAGGCTGAAAAACTCGCCAAAAGTAGAATTCCAATTCTACCAGACAAGTTAGATACCGGTATACCTATCATTACATTGAAATCTATGCTAAAGCAAGATGCATAAGCAGACCTTAAAAGGAACAGCATCACCACTTGCCTTGCTACTAAACAGATCTGACCAACACTGGACCTGAAGCGATCTAAATAAGTGTTTGATATCTTTAAGCAGATTCAACTTCCGCTCCGATATTGGTATTATAACTGGGCACTGTCTAGTACGCAAAGCGACATGGAGTGTTGGCACGCGATTTTTGCATAAACTATATGGACGAAAATGAGGTAGAATCGATTCCTCATCTTTTTATTTTATTTTATTTTATTTATTTCACTATATATAACTACAGATACATTATTGATCACAGTTATTTGGATATATATAAAAATAATACTACAGATTTTAACTAGTGACGAATTAAATTGTATATGAGTAATTTTTTTTTTAATTTCAAGGAAGTAAGATTAAAATCTACGAAAGAATTATAATTATAGAATTATTACATAAAAGAGAGAAAGGTTTATTAATTAAGTAGTTTAAATTTGTTTCATTTGTTTGCAAAATTTTATGATTTTGACTTGGGCGATATGACACATTTATTTTTATTAAGGAAAGCAAATAAGGAGAATTTATATCTCGGTTCAAAAATTTAAATATGAATGTAGCATTAAGTGATGACCTCCTGGCCTCAAGGGTATTCGGTAAATTCACAAACGCATCATTGCAGTAATGATGCTCGATAATTTGCATCAAACATTCACAAACGCAAACTTTCCGCATCAATTTGAACGTCAACTGTTCATTATTTTAATGTTGTATATGCTGATGCGCAAACATTAAACAAACAAGCATCAAGAAATATTGTGATTACTTGTTGATGCCGGTGATAGATTGGTATAAATATGGCGAATGAAAATGAAATTAATTCATTTGAATGATATATCAACGCACTTCGCATCACGCCACCGAGCCCGCGAAGTGCTTTGGCTACTAAGCGGCTGGTCATGATTCAATACACGATGAAGTGCACAAGAAGTTTTTTAATTAAAATGAAAAAGTAGACCAGCACCACTAGAGCAAAGGAATCTGATGATCGACCTTGACAAGTCGTGAAATAGCTATAATTCCAGCCAAACATAATTGAGAAAAAAAAAAAACTTGGTGGTAGCACACTCAAGTTGTTGTTGGGCATTCAAAGTCATCAAATGATACGAAAAGTGGCTTTAAAAAGCAAGTATGTAATCATACAAAAACTGAATATGATATATCATTTCTCTTAAGGCCTATTTGCTTCGCTTTGCCGTCGTTCGAAATACACAACTGTTTTTCATCGTCAAACAAATAAACGATCAGCATCGCATTCGCAACAGATATGATATGTAATCATTAGCATCATAAACAAGCAGTGATGCCAAATCACTCCGCAATTATTTGACGTTTGTGAACTTACGCATTAACACCAATCAGTAAAAGTCGCGAACGATATGATGGAAGATGGAGATGATTATCCAAGTTAAGGTGACGAAGAGCGAATAATAGAAACTGTTTTTGAATGAATTCAATGCGGGCAATGCGATGGAGTAATATGGGCACCATAAACTTGGCAACCAATTTCCAAGATCGAATGAACCAGTCCAACAAATAGGCTTTTTGTCATATAAGGGTCGTTGAATTCTGTTGACCATCGTTTAATCATTCCTAGACGAACAGAAGCTTTTGCAGTAAGAGAATCGATGTGCATTCTGAAGTCTAATTTCCAATTTAATATTACTCCCAAATCCTAACTCTAGAAAAGGTCATTACTTTGCATTTCTTAGAGATCAGTGTGAGATCATTGTTATTACACCATTCTTGCAAATGATTAATATCAGATAGCAGTAGAATGTAATCAGCATTGTTTTTATAAGAAAATTAAATGAGATGTACATATATCACAGTATTTTATCACAGAAGGTAAATCATTTATAAAAATCACGAATAACAGTTGGCCAAGGTGGCTTCCTTGAGGCTCCCCAGATCATTGACTTGCGTTGGATAAGTAAGACTTAAATTTAACATATTGAGTACGAGATGATAAATAACTTGCAATCAATTAAGCAAATTTTGGGGACCAACCGAAAAGTGAAAGTTTTCTTATAAGCAGCTGGTGATTAAGTTGGTAGAAAGATTTGAAGAAATCAGTGTATACAACATCCGTTTGATGACCATTAATGAATCCTTTTGTTATACAAGATGCAATTTCTAAAATATTTGTGACGGTAGATTTGCCCTTAACGAATCCATGTTGTCTGTCCGATAGATGCGATTTTACTCCATGAATCAACTCATCGACTATTATGGATTCCATCATCTTGGGAATAAAACTGATTTTTGCAATGCCTCTGTAGTCACGCGTATTGCATCGGCTTCCTGATTTAAAAAGTGGAATTATAAATAAAGACTTCAAAGCTTACGGAAAAACGGAAGACGATAAAGACAGGTTAAACAAATAACCTGAACCGCTGGCCAAGAATGACAGCAGTTTATTAATATACAGGACGGGACATTATCAGATCCAGTAGAAAGTGAGTAATTTAGCTTCTTTATTGCATCGTTTTTTTTTTTTTTTTGAATAAATGGCAAGTCATTTGTAATGCTCATATCAGAAGTAATTTAATGCAGCCAGTCAACCCATTATTACTTTTGTAGATGCCTTTAAACACTTCTGCAAACACATCACAGATCTCTAAGCTATCATTTGAAGAATTTTGATCCAAATTCATATAAGACTGAAATTCAGCTACTTTTCTCTTAATATTTATTATTTATTTATTTTGATGTTTGACAAAAAAAAGACAACATAACTTATAAATTGCAGTGACAATTATGTATGAGAAAAAAATTTAAATAATAATAAAAAAAAAAAGAATTTTACTGCATTAAATTGATTTGAAATTTTTATATTACCAAAAAGATAAAGTTAACATTTAATTCGAAACGTCACGAAGATTCTTCAACTGTCATTCGGGCTAATATTTGCTCTTATTGCGATAGTCGTTTCAGTTCATCGACAATTGTCGTTTTTGTAGTCGTGTCGTTTTTAAATCGGAATTGCGTAACTTATGTCGTTTTTATTTGGCAATCCGGAAGCCTTCCGGACTCTTTTGAAAGCGTTCACTTGGGAAAAAATAACAGTTTTAATTCTGAAAAGAAAAGAATTTTGCTTCTGGATTTAAAATCAGAAACAGAACCAGAAGTACTCACACATTCATATACATACTTGAACGTCAAACTCGACTGTTGTTATTTTTTGTATCATAATTGTGGAACAAACATTTTTTGAATTTGGATATTTCCATGTACACAATTATTTTCACACATGCATTCTCATCAAAATTCAGAATCGTCAGAATCACAAAAAAGTGTTCAGTTGGGATCCCGGATCGGAGACACAGTACAAATAATAAAGGTAATATATTCCGGTTTTCATTTTCCTTCAAGTTGGCGCATGTGGCAAAACTCAGAGACACTCGTGTCACATTTGGCATGCGCATAGGCTTAGGCATGGGCCAAACTGCCAGTTGCAATATCTGTTACTGCTATTTTTAAATAACAGTTATATATTCCTGTTACTAAAATAACAATTATGGAACAAAAATTGTCGGAGAAATCACAATTTTAATTTCCACTACCATTTTTAAATAAAATCTATATTCCGCTGTTTGTTTTGATCAAAATACAAATTTAGAAATTTCAAATGTTATTTCAATAACAGTTATTTTTGATCTACTGTTACCTCTTACTGAACACATCCTACTGAAGTAGTGAACCATGCCTATTTGTATGTGAAAATGTCAAAAATGAGAGTGCATGTGCCAAATTTCAAAAACATTTTGCCAAATATGACAACCGAATTTTTGAATTATGACAACCGAATTTTGACAACATGCGCAATATATTACCTTATTATGTGTACGTGGATCGGAGAGGGATTCCGGATTGCCAAATAAAAACGCCATTAAACGCCATCCTTCTCGTCGCTCATTCCACACGAGATCCACTACAACAGCTGATATTTTGACAAATAAATTTTAATTGCAATAGAAATGGGTACATTCAGATGTCGGTACGATAGCCTATCTAAGATATGTTAGTATCCACAGAAGTTCCTGAATAACCAACAGCAAATAGGTTAAATTTGTATGGGTTTGTGCATTTATTTTTGGCATTTCTTATGGGATACAAAAGTATACCAAAGTTTTTCGGATAGCTTAAGATCTTTTTTCGGCAGCAGTTGTTTTATCATCAGCTGTATTCTTACATGGGAATACAACAAGGCCAACCTACCCGGATGGCTATAGTTCGGTTATTGAATGAGGCCAATCAGTGAACGTTTGTGAATGTTTGTAAGCTACATCTCAGGAAGCAGCAGAAGTGACAATGATGAGCCCGGGTAAGAAAGAAGGAAAAAAGATTTAGTTGTGCAGAGGCGATGGATTCGATCCAAAACAAATCTAATGGATTTGCCTGATTAGTAATTATTATGTACAAAATGCGTATACCGACTTAATAAAACTTAATAAAAATCAAAAGAAATTAAAGCCATAGGTGGAGGTTTTAAAAAAAAAAAATTTTAATGATGTTGAGGTAGTATCAACTTCTATTTAACCTTAAATTTGGCGTCAAGCTAAACCTAAGAACAAGCACTAGCATTTATTTTTAATGCGTTTAACAATAATTGCCTACTTTCTGCTTTTTTTTTCATTTCGTGTTGGTGGTCCAATACAATTTAATTCCTTAGCCAAGGACTCCCACTCCAACTTTATTTGTTGACTTCTGTCGACACATCCTCTAAAATTTTTGTCTAGGTTTTTATTTGCTTCCATAAGCTCAACATGGGTCAACGATTTGAAGAGATTTTTTTGACGTTTTGCTTTGCATTCCAATTAGCCCAACAAAATCTTCCCACTTTCCTCCTCAGTTTATCGGTGCCAGTTTCTTCATGTGAAAGCTACAAGGCAATTAAAGGAAAAAGTCAAAAAAATCTCCAGCAACTGGTTTCCCTGTGTGAAAGGGGACTTATATTGAAAAATAAAATGTCCACTTTCACACACTAAAACCAGTTGCTGGAGATTTTTTTGACGTTTTCCTTTAATTGCCTTGTACCTTTCACACGAAGAAACTGGCACCAAGAAACTGAGGAGGAAACTAGGAAGATTTTGTTGGGCTAATTGGAATGCAAAGCAAAACGTCAAGAAAATCTCTTCAAATCGTTGACCGGGGAGATTTTTTCCATTCCCCTTACTTCTCGCCCTTCTCGCCAACAACTCCCAGTTGCCGGCAACTCAGTTTCCTTGTGTGAAATGGGACTATGTGTTCTCTTCACTCAAAGACACTAACTATATAAAAATAAAAAAAAGCAAAGATTGGGTATACTTAAAAATAAAGTGTTCATCCTTCTCTTTGCTTTAAGTTTCGTGTTTCTGTTTATGTAGGGTAGGTTTGGACATGTTGGGTTTTGCAATTATAGGGACAAAATTTGTGTCAGAAAAAAAACATGATCTTGGACTCAAAAACATGAAAACATTATTTGGGTCTAAAAAACATGAAAATCATGATAAATCATGATTTCTGGCAGCCCTGCTACAATATTCTAATAACGAACGCACCAATAAACAAAAAATTGCCTTTGTAATATTAGGGTCGTTAAATTCCCTTGTCCTTCTTCTTACAAAACCTAGCATGCCATGACTTTTGGAGCGTGCTTTGTCGATGTGGTGTTAAAAAGTAAACTTTTTGTCAAGTATAGCTCCTAAGTCTATAACAGCGTCAATTCTAACTAGATTTTGCGCCTCAATAAAATAGTCAATATTTATTGCACTTTTTTCCTTAAAAATGGAATAACATTGCACTTATCCACATTAAGTAATATGCCATTCTTTTTGACAAGTGTATCAAGACATTCTTGTAAAAAAAGTCCATCGCTTTTGCTGTTGACATTGAATGAATATTTTGGGTTTTAGTTGCACTGCGACCTTAAGATCTATTGTGCCCCCATTTAAAGACAAAATGGCATTGCTCATTTATAGCTCTTCCTCCAATTTTATTGCCTTGATGAACTTTAATATTTGGAGTGTTTTCAGAGAGGATAATTCGCCCTCTACTATCTGGTAACGTCTCAGATGTCTATGTCTTGCATAAGTATTATGCAACTACATAAAATGTGGTCCGGTGTTTCCCCTTCTATATTGCAGTATCTACAATTAGGGCTGCTCACTAAGCCAAGAGTACTAAGATGTTTTCTTAGTTTGCAGTAGCCTGTGAGGATACCCGTTATTTTCCTTAGATTATTCCTACTTAAGCAAATGCAGGTTAAAAACCGTTCGAGGTTGTAGTTATTGAGTAGTAGTTTTGCCTGTCTCAGCTTTGGTGATTCTTTCCATGTTTTCTGTCTTTTGGCTTCCTCTGCTGTTTTGATTTAAATTTTAATCACATTTTCTCCAAGTCCGCAATAGAGTTCTAGTCCTACTAGGGCTGTTGTTGCCCCAATTTTAGCTAATGAGTCTGCCTCTTCATTGCCTTGAATACCACCGTGACCCGGTACTCAATAGAGTGTTACTTTGTTGTTCTTGTCCAGTTCGTTCAGTCTCTCCACACACTCCCATACCAATTTCGAGCTAATGGTATAAGAGCTTAGTGCATTGATTGCGGCTTGACTATCCGACATAATGACAATGTTTTGTTTGCGGTAGTTTCTTTCGAGATTTCTTTCTGCGCATTTGTTCTCGATCCATCATTGTACCACTTAATGGCATTTGGTTTAATGGTGTAGTTCACTGCTTCACCTACCCAATCTTTCTTGTTACTTAACTCCGTTTGAAAGTTTTTCTCGAAGTTATACTTTTTAATCATGCCATCTCTTGGGATATCAAGTAAGTCTGTTACAGTGGACTTGCAGATCGAATTTCTTTCCCTAAGACCAATACCTTCCTTCCCAAATCTCATGATGGCTCCCAGAGCTGCACTTTCTATGGCTACATGCAATGGTGACAAGTGAAGAATTACCTCCATTGCCGCTGTAGGGCATGTTTTCATTGCTCCGGTAATGCATAAGCATGCAAGCCTTTGTATTTTTCCTAGGGCATTCCAAGTTGTGATTAGTTCGGTTTTTGTATGCCATGCAGCCGCCCCATAAGTGATTATGTGTATTACCATCATAGTGTACATCCATCTCAGGATGCTTGGTTTACAGCCCCATGTTTTACCTGCAAGTCTTTTGCATATCATGAGGGCCTGTGTGGCTTTCCCGACTGTTATCTCAAGGTGTCTATTCCTCTTTGGATTATATCACAAAGGGTCTCCTCAAACTTCCCAAAGGCTGTTATTACAATATCATCGGCAAAGCTGATATACCTTGGGAAGTAAGATGTTCTAGTAATTCATCCACTACAAGACTCCACAACAAGGGTGATAGCACTCCCCCCTGCGGACAGCCTCTTGTTGTGATGACCTTCCGGACACTGTGTTCTGCGTATGCTTCCGCCACTCTTGTTCTTAGCATTTCCCTTATCCATCTAATTATTGTAATGGGTACGCACTTCCTTACATGGGAAGTATTGTCATTACAAAATATCTTGAGGTCTTTGGCATACAAAAAGGTATCTGCATCTTGTAAACAACTAAGGCAGATTATTTATGAATGCTAAATTGCTTATTTCTAAAAAAATTCCAAAAATATGATGGATTCGATAGTAGTTTATCTTTCATAGATCTGATGCAGTCTCTGTATGCTGGCCTTGATTTTGCTTGGAACTAGGGTTAGCAGCTCTAAAATTTAAAAAACCTGACGGTAGAAATAAAAAAGCCTGATTTTCGAGAAAAAAGCCTGACGAAATTAGTTTTGTTCTTTTTCACAATCAAAAAAAAAAAAATAATGACAAAAAAAACACATAAGTATCTAATCCATCTAGCGATCGTAAACATTTATATATATGTACCTAGATACTTAATTCGTATACTTTTCTCTACAAATTAACTAAAGCCGATCCACCATGTAGACAGAAATCTGTGATAAAATAGGCGTTTTTCTTTTTTAGTTCAGATCAGAATCTGAGTTGTCAAAAAATTTGTTTGTATTTCTTTTTAACTCAGAGCCTACATTGCTCCAAATGTGTGTTTCTTTTTTTGTTCTGAACTTGTGTAGAACGCACTCGACGTGCTCGAACATAATTGACTGAGCATGTGAGTGAATTGCTGAACGCAGGCTTTTCACACCAAACCCAAAACCGGGTTTTCAGCTAAAGGTTTACGAAAACTCGAAAACCGTACACACTGAACATTTACAAGTTTTCGTTTGACATTTCAATTATTTTGGCACCACAGACAACAACAAATACATTGTGAATTGAAATTGGCCTCGTTCGGTGCGCGGCCGATAGGCTATCCAAGATACCTTTGTAGCGGATTTATTTTCGAACGATTCAGGTAGCTTTCTTGTTATGTCAGTTATATTGCATACACCTCTGAAGTTTTGAATCAGCTGTTCCTCACATTTCCAAACGAATCTCAACGAATCCAATAATTTTTGGGTAGCTTGAGATTTGTTTTTGACAACATATGTTTAGTTCATCAGCAGTTTTTTCCTTAGGCGTTACAACAACACCAAGCAATCCGGATCGATTAGGTTGTGCCACCGAACGAGGCCATTGAAATTACCCCAGACAGCTGTTTTTGTTTCCGTTTTTCCTAGCAGCAACCCATCAGCTATTTCTGCGACGATTAATTGAGCACTGAATGTTTCACAAGGTGTGTTTGTTTAGTTCATCTTGCTAATCCAACATGTTTTCGACAGATTTTATTTAAAACTTGTAGTTTATCAAAACGAGTGGTTTATCAAAAATGTATGGGAAAACTTCTGTTTTCGCTTTAGGTTTTCAGCCAAAACCGATAATTTCGCGAAAACCGTGTTTTGGGTTTGGTGTAAAAAGGCTATTAAGAAGGAAAATGCGAAGAAAAATCTTATAAGATACATGAGTTGGCGAAAAAATTTGATCGCTTGTTAATTTTTTGAATCTGGGTGTACAAAAAAGGGTAGGTTTTGTGTTATATTGCTTTTTATGGTTAAAATGAAAACGTGTTCTGTGTTTGTGTGGTTCAAGTGTGTTTAAAGAACATATCAGTGTTCAGAGCTCGCACTTTTTGGAACAAGTTCAGTGCAGAATCTATGTGTTCGAACTCTGTTCAGTCCTCTGCTCTGAACGAAAAAAGAAAAACGCCTGATGTGAGTAAACATTGGCCGCATTCAAAAATCGAACCAAAGTTATCCAGATAGGTTGGTGTTGTTGTAATCTCGAGTAAGAACACAGCTGATAACAAAACAGCTACTACCAAAAAAATAAATCTCAAGCTATCCGAAAAACGTTGGTATCCATGCACAAACCCATTCAAATTTAATCTTTCCGATTTTTGTTATTCAGGATCGAAAATTTATACAAACCCTAGCAAATCATATCGACATTCAAGACATTCATGAATGCGCTTACCGTGCTTTAAGCTTTCATTTGAACGCATTCCGGAAAGATTTTTGAAACGATTTTCTTTCTTCAATTAGTTAAGTTGATCATGTTTTGTGTGATTGACACAGAAAAGCCTGACAAAGCACGAAGCCTGGCCAAAGCCTCATTGATGACGCGTCAGGCGAAATCCTGACGGATGGTGAGCCTACTTGGAACTCTCTTCTTATTCTGCTGAACTCTTGAGCTGTGGAAACTGAGAAAATCTCTAGTTTAATTGTGTCAGTGTCTTTTACTGGCAACCACTTCAACCTAACCTAACTAATCGCGTTCTGCGTATTTCATTAGATATTATTGTTGGAAGCGAAAATCAGTTATCTTAATCAATCAACTATCAAGCAGATTGATCATATTAGGATAATCACAAGGTACTCTTTTAGTATCATGGATGTTCCCAAACGCAACAGTAGTTTGCCCCACTATCTGGTCGTAGCCAAGGAACGGCTTTGGATATCTCGGCCTCAACCAAGCAGGAAAATACTGTGGAAAGGTATAATAAAAATAAAAAAAATTATCTGGTCCTTGGTCGAGGTAGTTTCCAATGAGCCCGATGCCGCAAGCACAGGTATTGAGAACTAGTGACAGCATTGCAAGTGATCAAAGGCGCTTGGTTCAACAAAACCACCTCAACTAAACCTCTAGCTTGACGATGAGATCCGACAATTACAGCTCCCTACAATACAAAGCGGGCTCTATGAGCTGAAGAGGAGAAAGGAACACTGTCATTTCAAAAGGAAAAGCAAATTAGCGTGGGAATAGTCTGTTCAAGGATTAAAAAAGGATGTCATAACATAAAAGACTTTCTCAACAAGAAGAAGAGAAGCTCAAGGTTTCAGGCGGCCCCTACCAAAAATTTAAGAGTAGGTCAAAACACTATTATGGTAGTAGTATGCAAAAAACCTTTAAATCAATATTTCAATGTTTAAAAAGGTTTCAGATTAAGCCCTAGCTTGCGAGTTATTTGTTGAAACTTAAGTGCTCCTTACGTCTAAGCGCCCATAATGTAATTACTATCGCAAACTAAATACATAGTCCAACTTTACGCTCATGTTAGTGTCTTTAGAATCCAAACTGGATAACTTAAAATTTCCATAGGTGGATGAAAGCGATTTAGGCTGCTTAGACTATATCGCGACACGGAACTAGCCGGCTTAAGGTGAATGGGTCATGTACAGCGTAAGGAAAGCCAATACTCCCACTCAAAAATAAATTTGATCAATTTGTTCGTACTTGAACGTTTTATTACTTACTTGGAAGCAAATTGACGATTTGCTTAAGTTCCTCCTCAAAACCAATTTCTAGAATCCGATCGACTTCATCAATAATCAGACACTGCAGGTTCTTGTACAGGAAATCTGGCGAATTCTGTAAATGATCCAATAGACGACCAGGAGTTGCCACAAGAATATTAACTCCTGAAAAGATTATTTCATAAACATCCACTTAATAATTGAATGAGTGTGTCAAGTTACCTTTTCCTAACTTTTCACTCTCCACAGAACGATTAGATCCACCCATCACCAGGCCATAAGTGTGATTATGATGAGCCATCAATTCCTTGAGTACGCCGAAAGTCTGCATAGATAATTCACGAGTTGGTGAAATGATTATGACCCCTGTTCCATTTCTTGGCATGAATCTTAACTTGTAAATTAATTCTACAGCAGGTATTAGGAATGCGAGTGTTTTGCCTGATCCCGTTTTAGCAGCACCGACCAAATCACGTCCTTCCAGCAGAGGTGGAATCGATTTAGCTTGAATTTCCGTCATGGAGGTGAATCCCATTTCCTCGATTGCTTTAAGGGATTCCTCAGACACCATACCTTTGAGAGAAGCAAAAGCCAAGTCATTGGGGTCACGAGTGCTGACGTTGCTTTCGTCGTTCATCTGTTCATCTTCTACCACCGAAGAGTTGGGCTCTTCTTCAACGACGGTTGTTTTTTCAAGTTTTTTCTTTTTCTTCGTTGGCTCTGGGTTTGCTTTTTTCTTCCCATTTTTCAGAGGACGTAGATGCTGTTCTTCTTCGGAGGAATCTGAAATTAAGGGTTTTAGAGGAGTTTCTAAGAAAAATCAACTAATCCTTTAGATATCATTAGATATCATCAGTTTGTATTAAAAACAACATTTCAATAGACAGCTTCACCTGATTAACTAGGGAGCCTCTTCAAATTCGCCTTAAAATCATCATTTCTTTCACAATTTGGTAAAACAAAATTACAGCACAAGTTTCTCGAATAGCTACTTACCATTTTCCTGTGGAACATTTTGAATAATTTGTTTATTTTTCTTTTTTAGAACCTTGGTTTTCACTTGTGGAGTTTCTGAGAAATCACCGTCAACTCCTGAAATGTATAAATGTTTATTGTTCACATTTGATTTCTTGGAAATATTTTTAACTTTCGTAACATACCATTCTCATTGCCGTTTTGTATTTTGCCCTTCTTAACAGCAAGTTCTTTCTTCATTTTTTCTCGTTTTTTTATTTTCTTCATCAAAAGCTTTTCGCGGAGAGACATTTTCAAAGGAAATTACTTATTTCAATACAAATTATTAAGGGAAATAAACAAAATGTTCATCGAATGTGAAAAAATACACGAAGAACTGCACACACGTGTTGGTTTGGTTGGTTTGGCGGTGACAGTCGAAATGACGTTTATAATATTTTTCGTTATAAGTGTACTGTGAAAATGAAAATAGTGATGAGAATTAAATTAGTGGCGCTACATTCGCCTTATAGAAATCGATAATAGAGAGCATTTGCATAAAAAAATGGAGCATAATTTTAGTCGTTTTAGTAATTAGGTATATTCACCGGCGTATAGTTAGCACCGCGATATCACGGATTTCAAAATTTTTGATTCCTATAATTAGGTGAACATTTGGTGAAATTTGGTTAATCATTTTTAGAATTTGGTGAATCATGGTTTAAAAGTTATAAACAATTTAAGGTTAGGCGTATAGTTAGCACCCGATAAGAACAAAATAAAGGTTTATTGGTATCAATCGATGGGAAATGGTTTTCCGAATTTAGTGCGACTATTTACGAATTTGGTGAAGCTATATTTTAATAAATAATTAAGAAAAACCAATTACAATGACAGTTCTATAAACAATTAACAATTAACAAACATACCTAAGCGTCGTAACGTAACGTAGCTAAATCTGTCATACACGAACACAAAACTAACCCATGTACAAGATTCTGTCCCAATTTTTGCCTTTCGTTTGACGTCTTGTAGTCGCTAAAATATTTGGAATTTTTTGAAACAATTTTAACAAAATAAACAAATCAATTCTCATTGATTTGCAAAATTTGAAGTAGATATCAGACTACCAGAAGTTTCCCGACCAAAAAGATCTGTTTGTTCACCTGAGCACAAACTTTCAGAATTTGGTATATCTCACTGTTTTAAGTAAGGGGCACATTTACACGTTCCCACTTTTTCTTCGAAATGGTGCCGCGCTTATATATAATTGCTTATGACTCAGTAACTAAGATTCACCAAATTCTGAAATCTCTTGTGAAGTCTCCTAAGCTTAGTTTGAGCTCGAGCACCAACTTTCAGAATTTGGTGAATTTTACTTTTTAAGTTACATGCACTTTTACATGAAACTAAATGTTTTTATTAGAGATGGTGTCGCGCATATATATAATTGCTTATATCTCAGTAACTAATATTCACTAAATTCTGAACCTCAGTGTTCGGGCTCAAACTAAGCTTAGGAGACTTCACAAGAGATTTCAGTATTTGGTGAATCTTAGTTACTGAGATATAAGCAATTATATATAAGCGCGACACCATCTCTAATAAAAACATTTAGTTTCATGTAAAAGTGCATGTAACTTAAAAAGTAAGATTCACCAAATTCTGAAAGTTGGTGCTCGAGCTCAAACTAAGCTCAGGAGACTTCACAAGAGATTTCAGAATTTGGTGAATCTTAGTTACTGAGATATAAGCAATTATATATAAGCGCGACACCATCTCTAATAAAGACATTTAGTTTCATGTAAAGGTGCATGTAACTTAAAAAGTAAGATTCACCAAATTCTGAAAGTTGGTGCTCGAGCTCAAACTAAACTTAGGAGACTTCACAAGAGATTTCAGAATTTGGTGAATCTTAGTTACTGAGACATAAGCAATTATATATAAGCGCGACACCATCTCTAATAAAAACATTTAGTTTCATGTAAAAGTGCATGTAACTTAAAAAGTAAGATTCACCAAATTCTGAAAGTTGGTGCTCGAGCTCAAACTAAGCTTAGGAGACTTCACAAGAGATTTCAGAATTTGGTGAATCTTAGTTACTGAGACATAAGCAATTATATATAAGCGCGACACCATCTCTAATAAAAACATTTAGTTTCATGTAAAAGTGCATGTAACTTAAAAAGTAAGATTCACCAAATTCTGAAAGTTGGTGCTCGAGCTCAAACTAAGCTTAGGAGACTTCACAAGAGATTTCAGAATTTGGTGAATCTTAGTTACTGAGACATAAGCAATTATATATAAGCGCGACACCATCTCTAATAAAAACATTTAGTTTCATGTAAAAGTGCATGTAACTTAAAAAGTAAGATTCACCAAATTCTGAAAGTTGGTGCTCGAGCTCAAACTAAGCTTAGGAGACTTCACAAGAGATTTCAGAATTTGGTGAATCTTAGTTACTGAGACATAAGCAATTATATATAAGCGCGACACCATCTCTAATAAAGACATTTAGTTTCATGTAAAGGTGCATGTAACTTAAAAAGTAAGATTCACCAAATTCTGAAAGTTGGTGCTCGAGCTCAAACTAAGCTTAGGAGACTTCACAAGAGATTTCAGAATTTGGTGAATCTTAGTTACTGAGACATAAGCAATTATATATAAGCGCGACACCATCTCTAATAAAAACATTTAGTTTCATTTAAAAGTGCATGTAACTTAAAAAGTAAGATTCACCAAATTCTGAAAGTTGGTGCTCGAGCTCAAACTAAGCTTAGGAGACTTCACAAGAGATTTCAGAATTTGGTGAATCTTAGTTACTGAGACATAAGCAATTATATATAAGCGCGACACCATCTCTAATAAAAACATTTAGTTTCATGTAAAAGTGCATGTAACTTAAAAAGTAAGATTCACCAAATTCTGAAAGTTGGTGCTCGAGCTCAAACTAAGCTTAGGAGACTTCACAAGAGATTTCAGAATTTGGTGAATCTTAGTTACTGAGACATAAGCAATTATATATAAGCGCGACACCATCTCTAATAAAAACATTTAGTTTCATGTAAAAGTGCATGTAACTTAAAAAGTAAGATTCACCAAATTCTGAAAGTTGGTGCTCGAGCTCAAACTAGGCTTAGGAGACTTCACAAGAGATTTCAGAATTTGGTGAATCTTAGTTACTGAGATATAAGCAATTATATATAAGCGCTACACTATCCCAAATACAAAAATGTACTTTCTTGTATAAACGACTGTAACTGAAAAAGTAGGATTCACCAAATTCTGAAAGTTGGTGTTCATGCTTAGACCTAGCTTAGAAGTCCGCACGCGAGATTTCAGAATTTGGTGAATCTTAGTTTCTGAGTTATAAGCAATTATATATAAGCGCTACACTATCCCAAATACAAAAATGTACTTTCTTGTATAAACGACTGTAACTGAAAAAGTAGGATTCACCAAATTCTGAAAGTTGGTGTTCATGCTTAGACCTAGCTTAGAAGTCTGCACGCGAGATTTCAGAATTTGGTGAATCTTAGTTTCTGAGTTATAAGCAATTATATATAAGCGCTACACTATCCCAAATACAAAAATGTACTTTCTTGTATAAACGACTGTAACTGAAAAAGTAGGATTCACCAAATTCTGAAAGTTGGTGTTCATGCTTAGACCTAGCTTAGAAGTCTGCACGCGAGATTTCAGAATTTGGTGAATCTTAGTTTCTGAGTTATAAGCAATTATATATAAGCGCTACACTATCCCAAATACAAAAATGTACTCTCTTGTATAAACGACTGTAACTGAAAAAGTAGGATTCACCAAATTCTGAAAGTTGGTGTTCATGCTTAGACCTAGCTTAGAAGTCTGCACGCGAGATTTCAGAATTTGGTGAATCTTAGTTTCTGAGTTATAAGCAATTATATATAAGCGCTACACTATCCCAAATACAAAAATGTACTTTCTTGTATAAACGACTGTAACTGAAAAAGTAGGATTCACCAAATTCTGAAAGTTGGTGTTCATGCTTAGACCTAGCTTAGAAGTCTGCACGCGAGATTTCAGAATTTGGTGAATCTTAGTTTCTGAGTTATAAGCAATTATATATAAGCGCTACACTATCCCAAATACAAAAATGTACTTTCTTGTATAAACGACTGTAACTGAAAAAGTAGGATTCACCAAATTCTGAAAGTTGGTGTTCATGCTTAGACCTAGCTTAGAAGTCTGCACGCGAGATTTCAGAATTTGGTGAATCTTAGTTTCTGAGTTATAAGCAATTATATATAAGCGCTACACTATCCCAAATACAAAAATGTACTTTCTTGTATAAACGACTGTAACTGAAAAAGTAGGATTCACCAAATTCTGAAAGTTGGTGTTCATGCTTAGACCTAGCTTAGAAGTCTGCACGCGAGATTTCAGAATTTGGTGAATCTTAGTTTCTGAGTTATAAGCAATTATATATAAGCGCTACACTATCCCAAATACAAAAATGTACTTTCTTGTATAAACGACTGTAACTGAAAAAGTAGGATTCACCAAATTCTGAAAGTTGGTGCTCAAGCTAAGACCTAGCTTAGAAGTCTGCACGCGAGATTTCAGAATTTGGTGAATCTTAGTTACTGAGTTATAAGCAATTATATATAAGCGCGGCACCATTCCCAAAATAAATGTAGTTTCGTCTAAAAGTTCCCGTTACTTAAAACAGTGAGATACACCAAATTCTGAAACTTGGTGATTGGGGTTAGACCTAGCTTAGAATCTCTACACCAGAGATTTCAGAATTTAGTGAGAATCTTAGTTAAGGAGTTAGAAATATTATACTTATTCGAGCGACACACACCTACGCATATCCGTATTTTTAATAGAAAGTGTTATAATAACTTATAAAAACTAATTGTTATATATAATTCGGATATATAATAAAATATATCCAACTGGGATTTATTATTTGAAAATTGTAGAAGATTTTCAGAATTTCTAGTAATTAGCTAATTAGGTATAAATAATTATTTAGTGACACACACTATCCAGCGTGTGTTTGTCTATTCGCCTGAAAGAAGTGCCAGTAAACTAAAAAGTAGGATTTGTATTTATTCTGTTTCTCGAGGTTATATTATAGTCGAATATGTTTATGAATGGTATTTAAAAAAAATTGGCTAATTTTATAGTGATTAAAAAATCAAATAATTAATCAGAGTATTTTGGAACATGAAAACATTTAAGCGAACAGATCGATAGTTGAATACAGAATTTATACAAAACATACAAACATCTGTCCCAAAATTACAGCTGTGACAGTGACAATTCAATTTTTATTGAGCCTTTTCTTTTGTTGACATTTGGTTTTAGTTATACTTATATACTTATAAAATATTACTGCTGGCTTAGAATTGGCCTAGCTTATACATTTTTCGTGTAATAGATATAAGGTGCGTTTTTTTCAATACATTTGTTTTAGTTTGTTTTTAATTTGTTTTAAGTTACCTTAGGCGGTATTGTTTATGTATATATATAACATAAAAAGAGGCAAGTTAATTACTATTGATACAAGAAAATGTGTATCTAAATTGAAATCAAGTGTTTTGGAAATTCTTCTTAACCGATGTGATTTTCTTTTTAGTTAATTTTCACAAATCCAGTGGTACATACAATTCCGAATCAGTGGATTCGTCGATGAGAAGCTTTCGCACTATTCAACCTTGTGAAAACTACCCCATTCATGCTCTCCACTACTCGGTCACTGGTGACATGATATTAGTGGACGAGCTGCTCTTCGGGCGGGCCTTGTCAGTTCCAATGTCATTAGCAATTTAAGTCCTGATGAGGCCATATTGAAGTATGCCAAGGATGCAGCAGAGAAACTAATTTCTCCAAAGAGCCAGATGTTAAAAAGCCCAAGACAGAGTAGAGAAAACTACAATATAAGCTGTAAAAACATTGACATACCATACTATATACAAATATCGGAAGTAAGTTATTTTTTATTTATTCATATCATATTTTGATATTTAATATACATTTGTTTTAGTTTGTTTTTAATTTGTTTTAAGTTACCTTAGGCGGTATTGTTTATAAAGTTTATAAATTCGTATTTTAGCGTTGCTAAAATAGGTATTATATGATATACGACTCAGAACTAGGTAAAAAAAATAAAGTAAATACATAAATAAAAAAAAAATTGATAAATTAAGATTATGGCGATAATAACAAGTGCACTTTTAAGTATATTTTGTTTTTAGGAATGTGCTTGTTATTATTAACGTCTTAACTATTAAGGTTTTTATACATATGTAGGTATTTCAAATAATTTCATTTTTAGGTTGTTTTTTTGTCTTTTTAATCCTTAGGTACATATTTATTTTGATTTTAGGTTTTATGAGTAATTGTATCATGTTTCTGGGTTTGAACATTGTTTGATTATTCTTTACGTTGTTATCCTTGATAAGTAAGGGGGTCTGTCCCCCTGTAGCAGCCAGAAAGGAACTCGTTTTCAAAGGTTTGGAAGAGATGCTCAGATGAGAGGTGGGCTATACTTATTGGGGACGCGTAGTATCTTCCATTGTGTAGTTGATGTTTTCATTGAACATATTTTGTATTAAGGGATTTTCATGGGAACTGTATGTAGCGATTCGTTTTATTGTTAACTTATATAAGTAGGAAAGTAAAGGCGTTATTTTAGCATCTTCGTATATTACCGAATTTCTAAACCACTTTCCACTTGGTCTTCTGAATTTGGAGATGCATTTTCTCAATACATATCTTTCAAATTTTTGTAGTTCTTTTGCGACAGTGGGTGATATTTTGAACCATATTATATAATAGGTTCTTACTACGCATCCCGAAAAAAGTTTTATAGCTCCCGTCATACTCTGTGATAGGGTACGATGGGAGCAATGATAATGTTTTTTGAAATTCGTAGCAGGAATCTATTATGACGGGTTTGCGATAATGCTGAATATGTAGAAAAAGTCCTGTAAGCAAAACTGAAATTAATAAGCTATAAGAACTATTACAAATTCGATCTTAATTGGAAACTTACGAATGCCGAATAATATATGGCACAATTCGTTCGTATAGTCAATTTTTAAGAAATTTCCCAATATGTTCCATTAGTGATAGTTTTTTCGTGATTCGTAATAAGTTTTCGATTACATTAGAATTAGTGATAGGGCTGAATAAATGCTCAAACATATCATATATAAATATACTTACGTATACTTACTACATACCATATCATATTTTAAAATCGGTACAATTTAAGCCACTCTTATTTTCCATTTAAGTAATATTGCATACGTTGATCCTGAAAAGAAAACAAGTTTTGCATTTCCACACTACCCATGAGGTATGCATTATAGTGCGTTAACCGTTTTTTTAGTAAGGTGTTCGGTTTCCCCAATAGGCCTATTACACCAGCTAAATATTAAAATAAAAAATAGATACTAATAATTCAAAGTTACTGCGTCTGTATACATATATCAAACTATTCTCTAATATAAAATGCTGCCATTGGAATTATAACTACGCAGCCTTGACACGCAGTAATTTCTTTTTTCAAATCATCGCAAAGGAACCAAGTGTGTCCCGTTTCGGTTATTTTTTTAAAATAAGAAATAAAATGATCAGATGTTATAGATTTATCCTTGGCAATAACTCCATTTAATCTTCAAAATAAAAAAAAAAACTAAAATGTTATTGTTAAAACAAAAATTACAATTGTAACTTACCGGTACTTTTTTTGAAATTCTAAAGAATCGGGTAAATCCCCCAAAGTGCATTCGAGACTTGTATCGAAGTTCACGTCTGGTCTAACATCTAGTTCAATCCATACATGATTGGTGAATGTTGTTACCTCCGTAATCATTCCAGAACATTTTAAAACTTCGCACTTTATAGGATTTTTGGGTTCATATACAACAACAAAATTTTGTAAATTCTTGAACGCTTCAAATCCTAATCCGAACGAACGATGGTTGACCCCCACAAGTTCTTCATCCCCGGTTACTTCCATTATTCCACAATTTGGACTGCTACAACGTTTCTGTCTCACAAGACTTGGCGCTGAAGAAAAAAATTCTTTAATAGACCACCAACTGAATCAGTTGCGTCCAAATGATAAGGGTGGAGAATTGTTGAATTGTAATCAGTTTTAATCTTGTTGTATGGTCTTAAGAGTTCCAGTCTTTTTTTATACATTGCAGCATTGGGTCCCGATTTTATAAATTGCAAAACATATTGTAATATTAAATTTGATGATAATTCAATAGATTCATAGTATTTCGGATTGTAGACAGCACTTAAATATAGTACGTGGACAATTGCATCGAAGCCGCATGTATTCACTACCTTAAAAAATATTCCATTGGCTTTCACAGGTGGTAATATACAACCATTTTTAAGTAAGTTCAAGTGTATATTTTGGTTTTGAACTTTGGTGGGATTTAAGATTTTTTCAAAATAAAATCCTTTATTTTTAGAATTGGTTTTATTTCTTCTTTGTTGTTCTCTTTCTTTTTGTTTGATCATGTTTTGTATTGCTTCATTTTTGTCCGCACTATTCCGATATGGACTGCTTGTAAAAGGTATCAATTGAAATTCGTCATAAAACGATATTTCATCTTCGCTGTCAGTTGTCAGATTACATTTTAGCGGCTGTAGAACACTTTGATCATGGCATTTAGTCAAAGTCTGGGCCAATTCACAATCCATAACAATTTCCTGAGGACTTCCATGAGGTAGAAGTGTGTATTTGCCGTTTTCCGAAAGACCTCGCCAATTTTCGTATGAAAATAAATCAGAATCATCTTGATTTTCTTTAGTGGGATGGTTTTGAATTTCATTCGAGTGAAGTGAAGTGCTTGGACAACGCGATGATGTAAGTTTTCTCTGAATATGGGTAATGTGTTTTAAATTTGATGCGATTACCATCGTCCCAGTCTTAATACCTGTAATATGTTCATGTAGGAATCGATTAGCTGTTGTTGGCAATCTGACGATGGACGACAGTCTCCTCCTTAAGCTGCCAAAATATCCTTCTTGATATGCAGTGGAAGCATGCTTTTGAGGGCTAGGAATGGCAGCTGCCGTCCATAATGGAAACTCTTTTCCAATTCTCTCTAAACTTTTAACGAATTCTGGTAAGTAATGCGCATTTACATCGCCTTTTAAATCCGGGATCCCTTCCTTAGGCCTAACCTGAGTAATTTTTTCTCTTATATACCTATGTGTTGCCGTTATATTATCACCATCATTCCATTCTTCTGTTTCTGGGGCATCTGAAGAACGCTCTTCAAAAGTCGCTATAGTTTCCTCTATGTCAAACATCATTATTTCCCTTTCAGTCATATAATCTAATAGGATATTACGTGCTTCTTCAATATTTACAACTTTTCCAGATATTTGAACACTATTATTAGTATATTTATTTAAAGCTACAGTACATGTCAAAGAAAACACGTTTTCAAATTCCTTAATATTTTTGCAATCAACCATCAGAGCAACTGTTCGGAGAAAAAATCGTTTTATATCTGGATGCGATGCCCTTTTTATACAGTTCCATCTTGAAACTAAGGACATTATATGAGCAACGTCCACTCGAATAAGCGTTCTAGCAGGCCGAGTATTACTTTGTTTCTCTTCATCAGTCCTAGAAGCCCATTTGAAACATGCATCAATGTAATTTTTAAGCGACATATTGTTGAATGTCCGGCACATCCCTAACAAAATGGCTCGGCCATAGTCACTAATAGCTTGTGACGGAGCTCTAACTCCTGCTCTTAGCCATCTATCTAACCAAAATGTCACAAATCCTGTGTCATGACATTCAGTAATCATTTGGCTGACAGGGACTGTCTTTTTATCAACATTTATCGTAGCAGTATATAGAAAAATATGACCAGTTTTCTTTCCCTCAAATAATTCCATTTTTTTTTATAAATTTGCCAGTGGCGTCTATCGATATTTCTGCTTTATCACCCATTGTCCGCAAGTATTCCCTGTATATATGTATCTGATTGTTTGTAAAATAAATTACAAAAAAATTTAAAGATCCAAGTTCACGAATCGCGCCGTCATACTGGGGATCTATTGACATTTTTTGTACCATTTTTATTATATTGTTTTTTTCTCGGGGCTTCATTCCCTGTTGAATTTTTGTATTTTCCATTTTAATTTGTCTATAAATGTTTATAGGCCTTATATTAGTAGGAATATCCTGTCCAAAATGCATGCTGTCTCTCATTAATTTATCCACATATTTTTCAGCACTTATTCCTGCTAAGTCTTTTCCAATATTTTTTCTTTCGTCACCTCTAATATTGTTGTAAACTCTCTCATGATAAATATTTTTTCGAGTATCGATCGTTTTTAATATCAAATCCACATGTTCTCCATCTTGTGGTTTCTTTTTTGCAAAGCCTGAAATTTTATTTGCGCATGCCTTGCTGGTGCAGTATCCAAAAAATTTCAAATATTCTCCATCTATCGAAAATTCTGTTACTGCAGATTTTTTGAAATTAAATGCAAATGGAAAATTATATCTCTTCCTTATGGCATCATTTATAACAGATGTCCAGATGAACTTTTTTAATCTGCTTTGAGTTTTATCATACGGTTTTATTTTTTGCCATTCTTCGCAGGTCAGAAAAAGATGAAAAATCTCCAAATTTTCCCTCTTGTCTTCACCATCATCATATGAAGAAGAAGAAATGCTTTTTAAAGAGCTGTTCCTTGATGATTCCGGAGAATGTAAACGTTTGAAACATGTTTTTTTTTCGGGAATATCTAGACCATTTTCTTTTAATGCCTCATAAAGGTGGCCATTTTTGTTTCCCCTTAAATAATTATAACATGTTATCGGTTTCCATACCTCCCCAAGGTCCTTGCTCATTTTTTTCCATATATCTGAGGAAACAGGTGGTAGATCACTTGTCACAAAGTGAGCAATATGGGTAGAGATAACTCTTAATATCTCATCCTTTGTTATCATAGGCTTTCGACCAGTCATTTTTTTAAAGAAAAGGACTATAAAATTTAAAAAAAAAATTAAATTGCTTTAGCTTTTGTATTATTAAATACTTTGTTTTGAATGGCACAAGCAAATTTGGACAAGTAAGAATAATATAAGTTTGTTGCACAGCAAGAATGTTATGTTGTGGACTATTTTTAAGTGAGATGGGAATGTATAACTGGATTTCGCAGTCTGGCAGCAATATTTAGACCATTTTCCAATAATAGTTGAATTTGGAGCCTTACCAAAGGTATGCAAGTTCCTTTTAAGTTCCATTGAAATTAAACAAGGCAATCGAATTTAAGAACAATCTAGATTACAATTTCAGCACAACCAACCAAATAAACATGAAATATACCAGCGATACAATAAATTTGAATGCAAAAGAGCGAGATGCAAATCTTTTGGGTGGCTTAAAGCTTTTAGAAAATTTGTCTGTAATTCCTTGTTTAAAATTTCGTCCTAATGGAGCATTTTCAAAACCTTTTGAATCCAACATGAAACCATCTTCTCATGTATTATGCAATTACATTGAATTCCAACTATATTTTGGAATTGAATTGGAAATTAGTATGCAGTATTATTTTAAAATTGAAGGAGCTCCTGTGCAAAAATGTTGAACAAAATTCGTTGAGCCGGTAATGACAAAGTAAGAAAACCAAAAAAAGGTATGGCAGCTTTCGTTTATAACACATTATGTAAAACATATTTAAACCAAAATGTGAACTAATAACGTATTGCACTGATTTGTTTTATCAATATCGATAGAACCGTTTTAGAGAAAACTAAGATTTACCACTTTTGGTAAAAAAAAAAAAAATTGAAAATAGAAGCGAGCCAATCACCTAAGAACCTTAAGTGCCAAGATTCTTTAAATTTCTTCGGTTCAACGTCTTAAACTGTAGATCACCCTAAAGGCAGACAGACGAAATAGCGGGAGCCACTTTTTTGGTGTATTTGATTTTTTCCCAAATGTAAAGCTTGCCCTCCTATAGTACCTACTATATCGCAAGTAAAAATGAAGTGTGAGTTAAGAATTACTTCAAACGTATTTCTTATTGATATAATTGAAATCAATTAAGTACAAAATACAAGGTTTCAGAAAAACAGACACATTTACATCAACGGTTGGTCCCTTCTGATACAAGGTGGAATGTTTTTGCTAAACGATTTGGAGTTATAAAGTTTGTACGAATTATTGTATTATTATTTTCCAAATCACTTCGATCATTACAGTAAGGTGTTTTAAATGAAGCCTACGTCTTAGGAATAGGGCTTCTCCTCCTCTTCGCCCAAGTCGCGTTGCATACCTACTTTTTAGACAGTGTAGGTTTATGACACCTATTACGGAACTAATTTTCAATTTGCTTAAATTCAACACTTGAGGCTGCTTCAGATCCAGCGTTGGCGAGATCTGTTTTGCTGCTAAGAAGTGGTAACGTAACCAATGTTAAAGTTTGAGCTCTTTATATCATAAGATAACATGTAGCGATGGAAATACCAATATTTGTTTTATCTTATTGCAATAGGTAACATGTATTGCTTAAATTTTAGCCAGTAAGCTTTTTATAATTTTCGAAATTTCGAACTGCTGCACAATCTTCATGACAGATGATCGACAGCTCAGGGCAGTGTTGGAGTTTGCACATACAGAGTCAAGTGACTTAATAATAGAAATGTGAAAAGATGCAGACATCAGTGGTTGATATCGCAAAACGACAATTTTTGAATGCTAATAGTTCGGCCTGGTGAAGCAGGCTACATTGATTAGGAATACTAAATTCAAAACCTAAATTTAGTCTTTTTGAATACACACCTTATTAGGAAAAAATATTTAAAAAAAACTTCAATGTGGCAAGTTATAGGAAAATGAACTAAGTATTTTATATAAGAATTCTTAATACACATTTTTTTCGTTTTCAATTTTGGTTAATGCAATGCACTTTTCATCCTGCTTTAAATTCAATTCGATTAAGCAGTTCTCTATGAATTAGAAAATTATAAGCAAACGGTTGTATGAGGTACGGTTAGTACATGTGTTTTGTTGTAAAAATTTCAACAGGTTGTATATTTTGTATTGTATTATTAGGTGTTTATTATCTCATTTTTTCCACGGGATTGGGGATATCAGAGTTACATTATGCCGGAGGTTTCTTTTTTGGTAGGAGTCGGGGATACATATTTTTTTTTCAAATGTACACATTTTTTCACAATAATTTTAGGGGAAACTGTAACATATACAATATGTATAGCTTTGTATGTATATAATTTTTAAAATATTTTTAATTTATTAAATAAAAACAATGTTAAAAGTACTTTCATTAAATATTTTTTTAAATATTTTCAAAGGATTTTTTTTCGTTCGGAGCGATACATAAATAGTTTTGACTGCGTTACACTGGGAGTCATTCATTTAAAGCTGGAGGTATAGAAAAGAATGCTCTAAGTTAGCAATCAAGCTCTATATCCACTACATCAATACCTTGTCCTCCGTTTCCTCTATCTTCTTTCGGAAAACAAAAAGGAAGCCCCATCAACGAATTCAATATCTGTTGTAATCGAAAACCTTTGTGATTACAATTTGTATGAGGTTTTCCACTACTATGAATTATGAAATAGAATTTTTCAGGATTTTTAACAACTTTCCGATTACGATGGAATTCGTGATGTTTTAGGATAATAGAAGCCATAAGATTTCTCTATCACATTCGATTTCAAACGCCGTTTTAAACAAGTTTGAAAATATTAATATTGGATATTGAATATGATGTATGTACATATAGGTACATACATGTACATAAGTATATCTGATTTTGCAATATAATTTTATAAAAAATAAATAGGAATGTCCAAGAAAAATTCTGTAGACGAAAAATTCATTCTTACCCTGTTTTTTTTTTATAGTTAATGCAGACAAATAGGTACCTTTTAAATATTTTTTTAAAATTTTTCCTTCTTCGCACCACTTTCACACTTTCTAAAAGTAATGTTCGATTTTTACTAGTTTTATATTCAGTTAAATTTATATTGTTTTTAATATTTACACCACAAAAATAAAACACGACTTTGGCCAGTTGAAGTATACAAAAAGTAAACGATCGAAAGTTATTAGAAGCAAACTGTGAAAACCAAGCAGTTTTTGAATTTTGAATTAAAGCAACCCATTTACTTGCATGCGAATTGGAAATATAGCCAACCAAAAAAAAAAAAAAACAAATGGACGTACTCAAAGCCATTTGTTGACGGTGTTGTTAGTTTGTTTTCTTATAGTACATATTTTGATTTTTGTTTAAGCTTTCAGCTAGATTTACACGACTGGAAAAATTAAATTAAGGGTATTCATGAAACAGTGGAAAACCCGTATAAACCTTAGAAACCAGATAATTTCAGATAAATAAATTATTTGGTTTCTGAGGTTTATACGGGTTTTTTAGTATTTTATATACATAATAGCGTTTAATGGCAAAAATGGGTAACAAGTCAGAAAATATGTCAGTCATGTAAATAAGCAATAAACTGGTAAATTGACTTGCATATTTTTGAATTGGACACATTTTCTTAAATTCAGGTTAAAGAAAAAACATTTCTTATAATGTTTTTTTTTTTATTTTCATATAAAATTCGGAATTCTAACATACATAATCATAAAAATAAGTATATCTCTAAACCAAATTGTATATTAACATTTTTTTGACATCTCAAAATCTTAGGCATTCTTTCACTTTACCTAGTGAAATGTAATTAATTTTGTTTTTTTTTTTTTTGCAGAAATTTCGTGTTATGATCAAAATCAAAATGTTCACTACGCTTACCTGTTAACCATCAATTGAATTTTAATAATCAGCCATCACGAACAATTTTTTTCTTGAAATCATCAATTAAAACAAAACAAATTAGAAAATTGTAATTAAATTATATTTTTATATATATGAAAACGTATACCACAATGTTTAGTATGAAATATAAATTAAATTCCAAATATCAGTAAAATATTATTTGATTATAATATTATATCTTATTGCATTAAAATTTTTCGATGTTTAAAAAATACATTTTAATAAAAATCGTTTTTTTTTAACCAAATAATCATCTCGCCATAAAACGGTTCAATGTCCATACAATTTAATCGTGCCTTAGATCATAGCGTTACTAGGAATTGGCGTTGTTTTCATTTTCCAAACCTTGGCGCATCTACATTATGTACAAATTAAAATGAAATTTGTTATTAAATTAACAAAAGTTTGAAAGTTTTATACATTCCCACCTACCTAGTAAATAATATCAACAATAACCCAAGACTTTACAGGTGCATGTATAGTTTTAAGGTTGATTCTTTAACAAAGTTACTTAAAGTCTGGGTAACGGTCAGTTGTAAGCATCAGTTTTAGTCATTAATCGGGCATGTTTTCAGTAAGTAAGATCTTTTCTCCATAAAACAAATAATTTCCAGTTGGCTTTTGTGCATTTAGTTTGGTGTTTTATATCTGTAATGAAAGATAAAAAAAGATTAAAGTAGAAAATATTATTAAACCAATAAAAGTGGTTATGCCTGTAGGAACTATTGCAAAGTTCACCGCTGCAGTAAAATCCAAAATTATTCATTTTTACATTTAGTATGTTCGATATAAAAGTTAATAAATAAGCTATGTTCTCCTCACTTAAAGCCAACATAAAAATCCGTATAAGCTTAATTACCTATATCATATTTGCCGACCCATGACAAATTCGCGAGTATCGAAATACGGAGGGTCTAAGGTTTACATAATATGTAGAGTGCCACATTTGTTTGTTCCTTTATCCCATATTACTCCTAATGCCTACATTTTTTGAAATACTTTTTTTTAACTTACTTAATGATGCTGCTGGAAGCATACGCGATTTCATTTTGATTTGCAATTGCAATCTACACCCATATCACATGCTTCAATTGCAGCCTTTTCCGTGAGGACATATAAGACCTACCGACTATTATCAATGCCAATCACAATCAATTAATTAATATATAATAAAAAAATAATATTAACTAACCGAAAAGACTTTTAGAAAACTCGGCACTATGTACGACAGAGTACCCTGCTAATGATTGAGAAAAATACAAGAGTGTAAGATTTTTTTAACACAAACCTAAGCCTTCTTCAGAACAAATGTGAAACAGATTTAAACATTTGCTTCAGCGTTGATATAGAATAGTAAAGGTGTGTTGTAAACAAATAAAATTTTACAATTTTACAAGACTTGGTACACCAGATCGTGAATACCCCTATAGTTTTGTTCATGAGTTGCATTTGCTCATAAATGCTTCTTATGCTCTGCATATTTCTGCTTGGGGATGAAATAGTTTTTTGTTGAACCGCTAAATGTCACACCTCACCTGGAAAATAGAAGTTCTTACTGAGTCATACCTAAGATGATGAACCTCGTTAATGTGGCTAATATGAGTAAATATTTATCCTCTCCAATGAATACCTCAGCATTGGGACATACCAATCCGACACTAACAATCAAGTATTTAAGACTACAGTAGTACATCGCGGGATTGTTCATAATTCGAAATCTTTAAAGTTATAATATGTATGTATGAGAAACTTTCATTAGTAATCTATCTTAATAATTAGTTGCATTGCATTGCGAAACACAATGTTTGTTATTTTTTGTTTTAACCGCACATGTACTGCATTCGGACTGAAAATGAATTCAAAACGAATTTTAGTCGAATGGAGTCAACTCCTTCCAATTCATTTTCGAATTGTCAAAATCACCTGTTACACACAATTTGTATAAGAACGGTTGATATTCGGAATGTAGAACACGAATTTTCATATTTAGAACCCTAAAATTCCACATTCGGAATGAGTTATTTACAAAATTTATTGTATGTGGAATACAGAACATTTTTATGTGGAATACAGAACTTCTACACTTTCGTTGCTCAAATTCACCAAAAGTGAAATACAGAACATGTGTGAATATCTCACCTTCGCAGATGAGAATGGATATACAATATTGAAAGAAAAAATATCAATTTTCTGCTTAAGAATACATAAATCTGGCAAAATGTAACAAGGATATTTTTTTTTAAATATATTTTTTTTTGTTCAATTCAAACTAAACAATACAGAAGAGACAAAAACAATATTAATATTTTCTTGTGAACTATGGTCGGATTTAATGCGTGCCGACTTTTCTTCGTTGAGTTTTGTTTGCAGTGCGTTAACTTCCTGCGTGTTTTCTTCTTCGCGGCTCAGCATTCGAGATTTTTCTGTTTCTTGGTGAGCCTTCACCTCTTGCTGGTATCTTCCTTGTGCGGCTTTAAGTCTAGGCGGGCGCTTGACTTTTCCAGGTCCGAGATCTTTTCATTCAGAGTCTGATTATCCACGATTGCTAGTTGCTCCCGATTAAGGCAACGGTCTAGGTAAGTGGATACGGTTTGTATTTTACTTTCCAGCTCCTTTTGTATCTCTTTTATCTGTGTGCGGGCATTCTTTTCTTGAATAAGTCGTGTTTGTAGCTCGGCTACTTCCTGTTGCAGCGTGTCACGTTGAATCTGTAGGTTTGATAAAAGAGCTTGTAATTGATTCACCTTTTGTTCGACCTCCGTTTTTGCCAGACGCAGTTCTGCCGCCTGTTTCTTCAAATTCTGTTTTTTTTTTCTGTTTCACTTTTAAGATTTTCCTGCATATCAGCCAGCTGCTTCTCAAGTGTATTAATTTTGTCGTTGTAGTGCTGATTGTTGTTCATTTCACGTGTACGGATCTTATGTTCATCGCCGAGCTTCTTCTGCGTTTCAAAAAGAAAAGTTGGACAATTTCAGATGGAAATGAGAGGGAGTTTTTGTGGTCGATTATCTTGCCGTACCTGCCGCCTAGACTATCCGCATAAAAAGTAATATCGCCAACCAGCATTTCGTACAGGAATATTCCAACAGACCACCAATCACATTCACGGCCGTATTAATTGTCAACTCCTTGTGACTGCAAGACCTCAGGGCTGATGTAATCCGGAGTACCAACCGCATTATTTCACATTTCAGTTTTCTGTTTTTAATTAAAAATTGATAAAAGCATTGAGCAAAATTTTAAACAGTGAAAAAGGGTGACAACTGAGTCGAAAAAATAAGATTATGACAGAAATTGGGACAGATTTTAGTTTAGGTATGTTCGATTCGTGCACTTGTTCGCATCTTTAATTACTTTACGTTATGAAAGTTATTTATGTTTGTAACCTGTAATTGTTTATTGAACTGTCATTGGTTTAAGTTTTTCTTAATTATTTATTAAGTAATGGCCTCACTAAATTTAAAAGCAGGCTCACTAAATTCGGAAAACCATTCCCCATCGATTGTTACCAATAAACGTTAAATTTGTTTCTATCGAGTGCTAACTATACGCCTAACCTTAAATTGTTTATAACTTTTAAACCATGATTCACCAAATTCTAAGAATGATTAACCAAATTTCACCAAATGTTCACCTAATTATAGGAATCAAAAATTTTGAAATCCGTGATATCGCGGTGCTAACTATACGCCGGTGGTATATTCGCCAAGATCTTTAATTCGGTTATTCTGCTATTCTGTTATGAATTTTCATACAAAAGTTTAAGCTGTCAGAAAATCTTTTATGAATTATAATTTTGTTGTTCTGCATGCTAAATCTGCTAAGAAATCTGCTAATGAGATGTCAAAACTTTGAAATTCTCAACAAGTTTTTACGAACTGCATTTTTGGTATTAAGCATGCCACAATCTGTTATGGAATCTTTTATGAATCACAAAAGAATAAAAGACACATTTTGGTTACTTTTAAAACATCTCATAAAACATTTCAATATATGTAGTAAAAACTGGCAATGGCGCAGTGGATAAAGTGCTTGATTGCTAACTAGGACATGTGGGTTTGATCCCCACGCTAGGCGCATTCTTTTCTCTAATTCCAATTTTAATTGGATGCCGCTCATGGGTTAAAATGAGACAGTCAATAACTGGTTCTCAAATCCACTGTGCCAAACTAGTGCCCTGCAATTTAGGTTGCATTTAAAAGACCTTAGGTCTTACAGGCATATAGTTAAATTAAAAAAAAAAAAAAAAAAAAAAAACTTTCATTTCGTTAATGAATTGTGTTCTTAAAAGGAGAATAACAGATGTTACAGAATAAGCCTAAATATGTTAAATCATTTTTAGTGTGATACTAGGCTAAAAAGATGATTTTGCTAATTTTAAACCAGTTTAGTAACTTACTATTTTTTTAACATTTTACTAAAGTTAACATCACAAAATGGCTACTTTATTTGTTTAGTATCGTGCTAAATCCATATGCCACTTTGACATTTACAAACGTCAAAAAGTTATGTTCGCTTATTTGTGTGCACTATTTTAAGCGTGTTTAATTGTAGTTTATTAAGAAAATAGATTTAGTTTGGTGTTAGTTAAAAAGTGTTTAAAATTAGGAAAATATTAGTAAGGTGCTGTCTTCCATCGATTGTGGTCCCTCGCACGCTCCCTCCAGTCGTCAAAACCAAGCGCTCTCGTGTCTGTAACCTAATCGCGGTAGCGAAGGTTCGGTCTTCTTGGTCGTCTTGAACCTGCGGGCTAGGATTCGAAGATTTTCTTGGCTGGAGCGTTGTTGTCCATTCCCTCGATGTGGCCGAGCCAATGTATTCGACGCACTATGGTTTTTTGGACTACATCCACATCTTGGCACAGCTCGTACAATTATCGATTGAATCTTCTCCTCTATTCGCCCTCTTCGCATATAGGACCAAATATCTTCCGAAGAATTTTTCTCTCGAAATTGCCCAGTATCAATTCCGCTTTTTTACTTATTATCCAGCTCTCGGCGTCGTAGAGTAGAACTGGTAAAATTAGCGTTTTGTATAGCGTACACTTTGTCTTTCGAAACAGGAGTTTTGAACCCATTTGTTTGGCCAAACCGAAGTAGCAGCGGTTCGCTAGGGTAGTCCTTCGTCGGATTTCCACTAAGATGTCGTTCGTGGATTTGTTGCTTGTTCCGAGGTAGGTGAACTCCTTGACTACCTCGAAATTACTGCTACCAACACTGACGTTTTGTCTTAGGCGATGGACAGATGAGGCTTTGTTTGTTGATAGCATATACTTGGTTTTGTCCTCATTTACTTCAATACCAACGCATTTCGCCTGTTCATCAATAGCTGTGAATGCTTCAAGTACAGCTCGCTTGGAACAGCCGATGATATTGATGTCGTCCGCATAACCAAGCAGTTGGGAAGACCTGTTGAAGATAGTGCCTTCCAGGTTAACACCACTCTTCCGTACTATCTGCTCCAGGACTATGTTGAAGAAGTCACATGATAGCGCATCTCCTTGTCTGAACCCTGTACACGTCTGAAAAAGCTCAGATGAGCTGTTTTCCATTTGCACGTTGCACCGCGTATTTTGTAACGTCATGCGGCATAGCTGGATCATCGCCAATAGAAGCTGTTGGCGACTTATGTAGATTGGGCATATGGAGCTATTTGACCAGTCGTCGGGCATGCTTTCTTCCTCCCACACTTGGTTGATGAGCTGATGCATGCGCCCTACAAGGACATCTCCTCCATACTTGAAGAGTTCCGCAGGTAGGCCAACCATGCCGGTGGATTTGTTGTTCTTAAGCTTGTGGATAGCTTTCTTACCATCTTCAGTACGGGGCGCTGGGACTGGATCTTCATTGACTGGTCTCATGCTTCTTTGTTCTTCCGTTGCTTCCTCTACATAATGCCCATTAAGCAGTTGCTTGAAGTGCTGCTTAAACACGTCTACAATTCCCTGTGTTTCGGTGACTAGGTTCCCTTCGCTGTTTTCAAGAGCTTGCGTGCCAGTCCTATAACCAGATGCCAGTTGCTTGGCTGTTTTGTAGAACCGGCGGGTGTTGGGGGCTGCGCAAGATTCCTCGAGATACCTGAGGTGAGAGGCTGCGGATGCTCTTTACTTTCTTCGCAGGGTTTTTTCTCGTCCCTTCTCTTTTCACGGTACTCCTCCCTTGCTGCTCTTGTTTTCCGTTGCAGAATTTGCATTCGTGCATTTTCCGTCTCCTGCTTCAATACCACGCATTCATCATCATACCGCGGGTTCAATTGCTCACTGTAGTCTCTGGCTTTCTCAGATGTGCTAAGGCAGAGGCGATGTTGAATTTCCTCCTTTGGGCGGTCTTCGTTTTCTTTTCGGTTGACAGTCGGGCTCTGAACTTTGTCACAACAAGAAAGTGGTCAGAGTCCACGTTTGCACCGCGGAAGGTTCGCACGTCCAAGATGTTTGATGCGTGCCTTGTGCCAATTAGCACGTGGTCGATTTGGTTGGCGGTTCGACCATCTGGAGATCGCCAGGTTGCTGTGTGTATCCTTCGCCTGGGGAACATATAGTGCTACTTATCAGCGTATTACGATCTGCAACATAGTCGATTAGTCGGAAGCCGTTATCTGTTGTCGTTTCGTGGAGGCTGTGCTATCCAACTAATTCTCCGAACAGATTTTCTTTCCCGACTTTAGCATTGAAGTCTCCGAGCAGGACTTTGACATCGTACTCCGGACAGACTCCGTAGGCTCCGTTCAGGAGGTCGTAAAACTCCTCCTTGTTAGACTCCTCAGCTTCATTGGTAGGGCCGTGTGCACATATTAGGCTGATGCTTTGGAAGGTAGCTTTGATGCGTATCACAGCTAGGCGATCGCTAATCGGCTTAAAATCGATGACTTTCGAGCTGAGTCGATTTCTCACGACGAATCCGCATCCCAACATGTACATTCTGTGATGATAGCTGTAATAAATGCGCGCAATCTTTTCTTTTCGTTATTCCTGATCCTATCCATCGTATCTACTGGATCGCGGTAATGCCTGCCTTGTACCGCGAGATGACAGATTCAAGTTTTTGTTAAGCACCTGGCGTATAGAGTGTCCTTACATTCTAGTTGCATACTCGTAGGTCGTAGTCCATTTTCGTTTCGTGTCTGGTTGCCATTTGAGGGGGGTCGTTATTCGAGGCTTCTCGCGTGTCTTAAAGTGCTTTAGTGCCTTAGTATTAGCAAACTGTTAAGTAGTATCATGCTAAGCCCTTAAACATCAGGCTGTTTAAAATTTTGCGCCAATAATTTTTATTGGTTTATTCTATGGTGATAAAGTGGAAAATATGAAAAGTGGTTCTGTGGGGAGTACCCTTAACAAAGTTAGCAAAAAAAAATATTTTTATACTTAAAAGTGAACTGTACTTATTAAAAAAGTAAAATTCTTGGAGCCGCGTTTTCGAGAAACACATTTTTTTCTTAACGGCTTGTTTAACATTTGTATGAGAGGTACCGTTGTGTTTTATTTTATTAATATAGTATTTTTAACTATTCAAGATAATGTCAAAAAACTGAAAAATACGAAGTTTCGAAAAAAATCAATTGAGTCGTTTTCTAAATTTTGTGTTTTCAAAAAGTTTTTTTTTTAAATTAAAAAAACATTTTGACAAAATTTTGGCTTACATTAGTGTTTAAACTTTTTAGAGGCGTCTGAAAAAAAAGTTAAAAAAAAAACAAATGAACTGCTTTCCAGAAAATTGAAAACCAAAAAAATGTTTCTACTATAGAGGTACCAAATATAACCAATTTTTGCAAAAAAAAAAAAAACTACCAAAATGTACCTTTTCCCCTCATTAATGAAATGATTTTTTTATAACAATCATTGGAGCCGTTTTTGAGAAAAAATAAGATTTTTGTTTTTGGCCAAAAAAATGTATGGCAGACCCTTATTTTTCGTCTTTAAGAAAACGAAAAAAAAACGTGTGGGCATATTGCCGAAAAATCAAGTGTGAAACAAATCCATCCAACCGTTTAGGCTCGAGGACAGACAGACCGAAGGTTGCGGACCCACTTTTTTGGTGCTTTCTAGGGGTCTACTAGTTTCTCTATGAGTAGACCTATAATAATTGGAAAACAATAGCTTCATGGATGAACATACATACTTACAGAAATCAATAAAAGATTGTATATGAATTTCAAATGCTTGTTTTTATTTTTGTGGTTTTAATTTATATTTTTTGTTTGTATTTTCTTTTCCTTGAGTTTTTGTTTTCTTTTCTTTCTGTATTGAGTTTACGTATTCAAAAAAAAATCGCGATCGGAAAAATAGTGACTTAATTTTGCTGTAGTAAACAATATTTGACTCATGTATTTCACTGATTAGGTAGTACAAATGTATAAAACACCGACTTCTCCGTTGACGGCATTGATAATATTTGCAAATATAAAAGCTTAGTCATTATGTCTTCGACACGGTTTGGTAAGGCCACCTTCAACTCAGTCACTTTTGTTTCTTAAGCGATTGTAAATGTATCCGCCCAAGTTCCCTTAACCATTTTTACCTCCATGTGCTTTAACCTTTTTGTTGATGATTGCTGGTCCTTCGGAAACCTTAGGTAGCGGATGGATAGTTAGAACCCCATCCGGTTTTAAAACGTGCGAAGCCGCACAGTAACAAATTGCTGGCTTACAAATTTTCAATGAAATCTTTGTTTATCCATTTCATATTAGGTAAATATAAAAATCATCCTTATTGAAATGCTAACTCCAAAACCTTGTAGTTTGGGTATTTATTGTATCCTTTCTCTTATAAAAGGAAATCCATTTAATTAAACAATATTTCCTTTTGGAAATGTATGGAAACTAGTTTTTGGTGTAGATTTTTTCGAGTGTTATTATTACACTTAAACAGCGAACAAGCTCCCGTTTTCTTTTATTTTAATTTAAAAATTTCCTTATACGGAATAAGATCGTTATTGAATTAAATATTTATAGGCAACTTAATTCTGCGATCAGCATAAGCAATCAACATCAACAAAATGGAGCAAAATATTGTAAATATCGAAGTCTATGTAGTGGCCCGTGTGACCTCACGTAAATTTGACAGCCAACCCCTAACATGCGCAGTTCGCTATCTTCTTTAGTTGTATCATGATCAAGTTCCTTGAAATTTCGTTATCATGTTTCTTCATTCGAATCCGACCGATTATTTCCCGGCATCGGTCTCGGACGTGAAGTAATTGTGCGAAATTAAAAAAAGAAAAAATTATTAATATTAAAAAGTGACAAAAAAATAATTAAATAAAATAAGAATAGGGTGGTACAGCTATAGTCCTCAACCCTAAAAAAAATAAAAATTAAAAGTTAATATATAATAAAGAGAAACTGAAAAAGCCCTCTACCCATTTGAGAAACTGCTTAAGCCCTCAACAATAGTGATTCTTTAAAAAAAAGAAGAATACAAATTAAGCACCCATGGTTAAAAAAAAGAAAAAACAGGGAAATCCTTATTAGATTATGATAAAAACCGTGTCTAAAATAAAAAAAAAGAAAAATTTATTTTAATAGTGAGTCACTAACAAATGCAAAAATTATTAAGCATATAGACATGAAAAAAAAGTCATTTCAAGTAACGGTTCTCTGAACAAAGCGGGATCAAGTAGCCAACAAACCCAGGCAGCAACAACAGTAAATCCTGCTAGCCCGGCAACAATAGAAGCAGCAAATCAACTCATTGATGAGTCAAGAGAATGCAAGTGAAAGACAGAGACAACAGAAAGAACTAGAATTAGTCGAAACAGAAGAAGTAGACATGTGCGAAAACGAACAAACAACTGGCAACAGGTTCAATACAGAGGAGGTAGGACAAGTCCCGGGCAAAATCAAAATTCACCAGACCCATCAAGGTACGTAAACAGGTTCGGAACACTTAGCGATTTCTCTTTCCATAAAAGGGGTTTCGATAATATTGATAAAAATGACTTAGAAAACAGAAATAACAGTATTATTAATGAACAGAGTAAAGATAAAACAAAGTTTTGCCCGTAAATAATACTTTATTTATATTGGAAGAAAACGCAAACAATATTTACATATTATTTTTGTTTTTGTTTTTATGGACTGTGTGGATTAAAGCCAATTGAAATATTTTGTGTTCTATAGTCCAAAATGCGTTTTGCGCGGGTACGATAGTTGGGCTCAGCAGTTAGATGCTATTGTACCGTTCTAAGACGCAATATTTTTGGTCGATGTCTACCGACTCTAATAGAATTTGCAGCAGATATATACCGCAAATTATATTTTTTAGGGGAATTTGGTTAAATTCATGCACCTAGAAATATGTATTGATATTATGCCTGTGGTCTAGCCAGTAATTATATTCGAAGAAAACGCAAACAACATTTACATATTATTTTTGTTTTTGCGGACTGTGTGGATTAAAACCAATTGAAATATTTTGTGACCTATAGTCCAAAATGCGTTTCGCCCGGGTACGATAGTTGGGCAAAATACTCTTGTGGAAAACAACATTGATGTTGTTTTTTTACAAGAAACTCACTTACAAGAGCGACATAAAGTATTTATAGATGGCTATAAAGTTATTAGAAATGATACTGAGCAGGGTGTAGTAATAATTATAAAATCCAACTTAGCATTTGACAGAATCGAATCAAATGTTGGGTTTCCAGCTGTTTTCATTAAATAAATGTTAAAATGAGACAAGTGAAAAAAGCTCTACTCCTTGTATCCTTGTATTTCCATTCCAGCTACAACACTGACATTTTATTGTCAGAAATGGACAAAATAATTAATATGGAGGAAAAGATTGATGGGTCAATCTTAGGAGGGGATCTAAAGCAAGGAATACTATATGAGGAGACATTTCTTCAAATACCAGTGGTCGAAACTTGCTTAGCTGGCTAAGCCATCCTAATAACCAATTTTACAGAATTTCACCCGGGAAACCAACCTTTTTGAATGGCCCATCATATTTAGACCACTTCTTAGTCTCAAACTGTCTTTTGAACACATTAGACCCTAATTTTAAAACTGAAGTACTGCCATCATTTTCAGATCATCTTTCGTTTATGCTCAAATTTAATTTTCAAGATTTTGAAATTGTCCTTAGTGAACCAAAATCCTTTACTTCCTTTAAAAAAACAAACTGGGAAAACTTCAAGTTGGATCTTGACTCGATTTTATCAACACATTTTCCTCCCACGAATATAAACTTATCTGAAATAGAAATTGTTGAATTTTATTGACAAATTAACGTGTACAATAATTAACTCAGTAAAATCACACTCTGAAGTTTATATCCCTTCAACAAAAAAAAAACAAAGATCTTCCGAAAAATATAAAAAAAAAACTTTTTGACGTCAAGCACAAGTGGCAAAAAAAATTTAAACAAATTTTCTACTCATACCTCAATAAAAATAGTCAAGCGTACAAAAATCTATCGGAAAAGATTTCCTTACTCAAAATTATAATTAAAGAAAAGGTTGGCTCAACTCTAAATATCAGCAATATCTTTCAAAAATTAAACCAGATCCTCAAGCGTACAAACAAATCAATAGACTTATAGGGAAAAACAAAAGTACACCTTGTGAAAAAGTGACAGTCAGTGGGTAACCTATACTGAGGGAAATCGTTAAGGCCAAGGCCTTCGCAGGAATGCATAGTGAACATTTTAAGGAAAATAACCCAAGCTTTGACCACTTTCTCCAAACCAGAGTTAATTGTATAGTTGATCACCTAAAGAGCACACTTCCGCAATGTATATTCAATTTCGATTACTCAAACAACTCACTGCATCCTATAAATCATCAAAAATGTACCTCTCAAGCAGAAGTTTCTTCAATAGTTAAAACCCTAAACAATAAAAGGTCCTCTGGTAAAGATAAAATTTCTAATTTTATCATTGAAAAAATTTCCCAATATGGTTTACACTATCTGCCTATAATTATTAACAATTGCCTTAATATATTGTATTTCCCAAAAGCTTGGAAAGAGACATATATAATTCCGATCAAAAAAAGGAACAGTAGTACTGAAATGAGGGATTTCAGACACATCGCTACTGTCCAACTTAGGAAAAATTCTAGAGTCAGTGATTGCTACAAGAATGGACATTTTTATAGAAGACAATAATCTATCAGCGAACTACCAATTCCGCTTTAAAAAGGATCACTCCACTTATCATGCGCTCCTAAAAATTCACAATGATATCACAGTTAACTTAAGGCAATAAAAATGCACAGTTCTATGTTTTTTGGACATGGAGAAAGCATTCGACAGTGTGTGGATTAAAGGTTTATTATATAAAATAGCAATCAAAAACTTCCCTGTCGAAATATTTGGAATGATTAATAGTTTTCTGGATGATCGAAATGCTAGTTTCTTAATACAAGGGATTTACTCAGACATATTCGAAACACGTTGTGGGGTTCCCCAGGGTTCAAGGCTGGGCCCAAAACTATACAATATATTCATGTCAGACTTTACTCACGAACTTATAGAGCAAGGGAATATCGTTTCGTGTGGAATACTTTTTGCAGATGACCCTATCATCTACTCGCATTATGACCTTCCTTCTAAGGCATTAACACAGTTGAGTCGACACATCAATGAAATTGTTACCTACTATAAAAAATGGGGCATATCAGTCAACTATGCAAAAACAGGTTGCATTTGCATAAGGAATGCGGCCGGTAAAGGTTTTAAAGGCAAAATTAATCTAATTAAAATGATGAGCCTACATATAGAGAGTCACTCAATACCTTTTAAGAATAATATAAATGGGTGTCAAGTATGTCACAAAAACAATTTTTTTTTGGACAACGATTAACATAAATCTCAAATTTTAAATGTTAAATTATTATCATGTTTGTTCATTTGGTAAAAAAGTTTATTTTATTGAGTAGTGACCGTTGCACACAAGTATATACCTGAATATTTAAATATTACCTATAGCTATCAAACAATTTTCATTCTATCTGCCCGTAGAATAAAAAACACACACACACAACCAGCTCCTACTCAACAAAAAAATCCTCATAAAAAAAAACAGAAAAACCTATGAAATAAATTGTTTTCCTTTTCTCCTCTAACTTATAATAAATTTTGTATATAGTTCTCTCATCAATTTATTATCACACTATTTCTCTTCATACGCATTTTCATAACTTATCAACACTACCTAACCTCCGATTTGGTAGTGGAACCCATGATGAGTAGTAGAACTTATTGCAGGCTGGATGAATTTCGTCGTCATGATAGTACTATTAATATCTATATACAATGACAATGTAATTTCTTGTGGAACAATTCAAATTATCCATCTCCAGTTGGCATCATTCATGAAAACTTGGACGATTCGATGGTCTCCGGAACCATGTCGCTTCTTCCGGCTTTTTAACAAAAAACATTGAACGGCCAAAATCGGGGTTAAGTTCGGTGAATATAGACTTCATTCGGCGAAGAGCTTCTTAGCACCTTTTCTCCTTAACGGTTTAGATTTGACGCTCAAATTATTTGCGTTTTAAATCCGGAAACGCAACTTTCTGGGTAAAAAAAGAAAAAAAAAACAACAAGAACAAAAATAAAAAACAAAACAAAAATGATAAGAAAATATCACAATTGTAAATTAGGTATTGTATGTAAAACTAAATAAGTATATTTGTATATTAAACTCAAACAAATTACTTAAAAAATAAAGGAAAAATACAAAATACATAAGAAACATATTAAGAAAACAGAAAAATACTCAACTAAAAAAAATGAATCGCAATTAATCTCTTAGTAAATAAAAATGTTAATAATTTTTAACGTATCACTCCCTTTCCAACATACTGGCGGGAAAAGAGGAAAATATAGTAAACTTTAGTCATTAAAAAAAAATAAAAGAAATCGCATTGTAATTAATTACTTAGATCATGGAAAAATAAAGGAAAAAAACTATCTGTAAAACCAATATTTAACCAAACACTCGATAACAGGACTATTACCAATATTCAAGAAAATAGTATTCCGAAACTGCTTTACTGCTACATCCACAAGACAAAGTACTCGTATCTTTCGCTCAAGCGTGTTGAGTGTCAGGATGCTCTCTGTCTTACCTTAGTTCTTTAAGTTATAATAGGTTAATTGACTCTAACGTCAAAGAAAAGAACACACAGGAGCAAAAGAAATATATAAACGCAAAAGCACTGAATATGTGGCAATATAACAAAATAAAACAAATGCCATGGGACAAATTAAATGTCAAATCGATATGGTAGATCCATATATTTCTAGCTCTAAGTATTAATATATAATATCATCAAAAGATAAATGACTCAATAAAATTTACTCTTACTCTTACTTTCTCCATTTGTGTAGAACCCTCTCCATTAATCCATTCACCGTCATCATCCGCTCTGTGTTCGTCATCTGATCGAAAAACTTTACGAAAAATTGCTTAGTCCCCTTTCACACAGGGAAACCAGTTACTGGAGATTTTTTTGACGTTTTCCTTTAATTGCCTTGTAGCTTTCACATGAAGAAACTGGCACCGAGAAACTGAGGAGGAAACTGGGAAGATTTTGTTGGGCTAATTGGAATGCAAAGCAAAACGTCAAAAAAATCTCTTCAAATCGTTGACCGGGGAGATTTTTTTCATTCCCCTTACTTCTTGCCCTTCTCGCCAACACACTCCCAGTTGCCGGCAACTCAGTTTCCTTGTGTGAAAGGGGACTTAGAATCAAGGTATGGATTCCTCACCAGCTGGATCGCTAAGTATGTATACCTGAGAGATTAACGACAATAAATATGCGTTCTACTATCTTTTCAGCTTTGTATATATAACCTATAGTACTACTATGAAGACTGATTTTAAGTTGACGTTGTGTGGCAATGTGGGGCGTTGCGAACACTTGGATTTTTTATTGGAGAATTCGGAAAGAAGAATTAAAAGACACGTAATAAGACATTTTATTTTGATAAAGTAGGTTATTTAAAGATTAATTTTGTACAATATTTTTAAGTAAAAATGTTGGTAATAAAAAATATACAGGGGTATATTTTGTTTCAATTTTGGTTTTAAACATTTTTACTTCAAAAAATAAATATATTTTATTTCAATGTTTTTTTAACATTTTGACAAGTACAAATTTTTGTAATTAGGAAATTAAAAAAATATGTAGGTAGGTATATATTAAAAAAAAACTTTTTAGACATTTTTACGTAAAAATGTTGGTACCTAGTAAAAAAATGCACAACTGGATCACACGTAATTTCTCTTATGTTCGATCACATTGTATATAAAAGATTATTAATAGAAACGGCTAAATGTATTTTTAAAGTCGATTTTTACTTATTTTTCTATATATTTCTTAAATTTTTCAAAAAAAGAATTATAGGATGACAATTTTAAATACATATTTAATAATATAAACTTAAAAACAAAATTTCAGAAAAAATCGTCCAGCCGTTTTCAAAATATTGAATTTTCAAAAAAAAAATATATTTTTTTCGAAAATCCAAAAAAAAAAACAGTTTTTCGAAAATTTTGAAAGGCAGTATTATTTGGAATTTGAAGCACCTCCAGTATAAAAATTTTGATCGAAATGGTTGTATGGCAGGCACCGTTAATAACAAAGTATGTAAACAAATTTGTTGACCAAAATATAGACCACACCTAAAGTAGTACATATATTTTTCTATGAAAACCGTTAGAGCCATTTACGAGATATTAAAGATGGTAGAAAAATTTGTGAGTGTGTTTCTTTATTCATTCTGGTATGTCCAGAATATTCGGAATACCAGTCTTGCGTTTCTTTATTCCATGGAATATTCCGGATAAACTATTTTGTTGTTTGTTTATTCATTCCGGAACGTTTGGAATGCATTCTTTTTGTTCTGTGATAAACACGGAATGAAAAGAATATTCTCGGAATAACCCTTTCATATGAAAGCAAAACAAATGACAGCAGCCAAAGACGAAAACCAAGTAAGTAAACAAAATTAATGACCAAAAATTGTTTATATTTTTATTATTGAAATAAATATATAAATAACAATTAAATGTGACTTTTCATGAATTAATAAATTAATAATGATTTATTTTTACTATTTTCCATAGAGATATCTGTTGATGATGACATCACAACACTTTAAAAGAGCTGATTGATGTCATCTTTTTTTCTTTTCTATTCCGGAGAGAATTTTTGTTTCTTTATTCAATCCATTCTGGGTATTCTAAATAAACATTTCGTCTTTTCCATCCATTCTATTCCTTATCCGGAATAAATAAAGAAACACACTCTCCGTGTTTAACATGGAATAAAAACGTTCCGGTATGAATAAAGAAACAACAAAATAGTTTATCCGGAATATTCCATGGAATAAAGAAACGTAAAACTGGTACTCCGAATATTCTGGACATATCAGAATGAATAAAGAAACACACTCTCTATTGCTTATCCGGAATAAATAAAGAAACACACTCAAACTTTTCGTCTTTTCCATCCATTCTATTCCTTATCCACACTCTGTGAGTGTGTTTCTTTATTTATTCCGGATAAGGAATAGAATGGATGGAAAAGACGAAATGTTTATCTAGAATATCCAGAATGGAATGAATAAAGAAACAAAAATTCTCCGGAATAGAAAAGAAAAAAGATGACATCAATCAGCTCTTTTAAAGTGTTGTGATGATGACAAGAAAATAGATATCTCTATGGAAAATAGTAAAAAGAAATTATTATTAATTTATTAATTCATGAAAAGTCGCATTTAATTGTTATTTATATATTTATTTCAATAATAAAAATATAAACAATGGTTGGACATCCATTTTGATTACTTACTTGGTTTTCGTCCTTGGCTGCTGTCATTTGTTTTGCTTTCATATGAAAGGGCTTTGTATATATAATCTATAGTAATATCATGTCGTGCCAACTTATGTTAGCCACCTAGTGTCCTTATCCAAAAATTTCTCTCAACACTAAAAGTTGCGGAAAAAGTGTTTAATGTTGAGGAAATTTTCAGATTGGGAAACATGTATGTGAATATATGGTGGAATAATTAAAAATTCCGTGAATGGGAACATTATATTGAAAATGTTTAAGAGTGCGAGTGAATAAAAAATAGAACATTATAGGCTGCAATGCCCTGAATAAGAGGTTTACTTCATTACCGTGTTCTCCATCCGATGTGTTTCTCAGTGAACCCTTTAATGTCGAACAATCATTTTCAGCCAGTTCTTTTAGTTTCGACAGATTATCCGAGGAAGATGTTGTGGAGGCTATACTTTCAATTAAATCAAATGCTATCGGACTTGACTTAATTAACCCAAAGTTTATTAAATTTTTGCTTCCCTACATTCTGAGATTTGTAACACATATCTTAAACCATATTTTGACAACATCTGAGTTCCCTACAGAATGGAAGAAAGCAAAGATCATTCCCATTCCCAAGAAATGTACAGGTACGCAAATAGATTTCCGACCAATAGCCATTCTGCCTTTTCTATCAAAAGTATTTGAAAAGACAATTTCCAAGCAAATACAAAATCATCTCACTTCTCACAACCTTCTCAGTATATGTCAGTCTGGCTTTCGACCACAACGTAGTTGTAAATCGGCATTACTTCTTGTTGCAGATGAAATAAGAGTTGCCTTAGATAAAGACCATTTTGTTCTGCTCACGCTATTAGACTTCTCCAAGGCCTTTGATACCGTAAATCACACAGTACTTTGTAGGAGACTGCAACAAAGTTTCGGTTTTTCAAATGAGTCGTGCAAACTGATTCGCTCATATCTCAAAAGTAGACAACAACGTGTTGTAGCAAATGGTAGATCGTCTAACTTTGCTAATGTACCTCACGGGGTCCCACAAGGATCGATTTTGGGTCCTCTATTCTTCTCTATGTATATTAATGATTTGCCACACATAGTTAAAAATTGCTTTATCCATTTGTATGCTGACGATGTGCAGCTTTTGATCAGCCGGCCCATAACTGCGAAAGACGAGGCAGTCTCTCTTATGAACAAGGACTTGCAAAACATCATACGTTGGTCCTTAATAAACAATCTCCACCTAAACCCTTCTAAGTCAAAGACATTGCCTATCTATCGTAAGATTTTCGATAAAACTATACTCAGCCCTCTGCAGATAGAGAATCAGACCATCGCTTATGTTGATTCTGCACGTAATCTAGGTATGGTTTTCAATCGGACTCTTACTTGGAATGACCATCTTAACAGCTCTATAGGGAATTCTTATGGAAGCCTTAGAGCTCTTCGAATCGTTCAAAGCTTCATTCCACAGAAAACTAAGCTTCTGTTAGCAAAAACCCTTTTGCTTCCAATGCTGCTTTACTGTTGTGAGGTGTTTGGCGATTTGGACTATGAGACGTCTAGAAAACTTAATGTAGTCTATAATAACATTGCCCGTTTCGTATATAATCTCCGCCCTTTTGATCACGTTTCTCTCTTTTCTGACCAACTATGTGGTTGTAGTCTTAATAATCTATTGAAATTTAGGTCACTAAAATATCTTCAACTCTTAATTCAGACAAGACAACCCGATTATCTACACAGTAGACTGAACTTCCCTCATTCAAGTAGGTCACTCATTCTCATAACGCCAAGATTTAAATACCTGAATACTCAGCGGCAATTTTATATTCATGTCATTAACCTTTGGAACTCTCTGCCAGTTTCCATAAGAGGAATAGGAAGCACAAGGAAATTTTCATCTTCAGTTTTTAAGTATTTGGCAAATCGTTGAAGTATTATTATTTTTTTTTTATCCATAACTAGAAGTATATGAATCTTATTCATTTATTTTGTGTTCTGTTATTTAATTTTTACTTACTTTAGAATTATTATCTAACATCATTATTAAAGGCTTACAATACTTTACAAGATGTATATCTTACTTTGTAAGCGTTTTTAAATAAATAAATAAATAAAATAAAATAAATAAATGGATAGGTAGGTATTAAGGCAAGTTACATACATATGTTTTTTCTAACAATCAATCATGACATTACGATCATAGCGAACACCAAAAAAGTGAGTCCCCCATTCCGCCTGTCTGTCTGTCTGTCCTCGAGTCTGCAGCCTAAACGGTTCGGTGGATTTGTTTCAAACTTGGTATACATATTATTTTTTCGGTAATAAGCCTACACGTTTTTTTCATTTTTTTAAGACGACAAATAACAGTAGCTCCCATACAAATTTTGGCCAAAAGCAAAAATCTTATTTTTCTCAAAAACGGCTCCAACGATTTTGATTAAACAAAAACAGTTCATTAAAGAAGGGAAATGGTACCTTTTGATAATTTTTTTTGGAAAAAAATTGTTATTTTTGGTACCTCTAGTAGAACCATTTTTTTTGGTTTTCGATTTTCTCGGAAACGGTTTATCTGATTTTGTTTTTGAAATATTTAAACAGAAGCTCCCAAAAAGGTTGAACACTATTGTAACCAAAATTTTTCAAATAAATTTTTTTTAGAAAATCATTTTTTTTTTTGAAAACTCAAAATTTCGAAAACGACTCAATAGATTTTTTCGAAACTACGTAGGTATTTGATGGTTTTCTGACATTATCTTGAATAGTTAAAAAAAGACTATTTTTCTAAAATAAAAAACAACGGTACTTTAAAAACAGCTCCTAGAATTTTTATAAAAAAATGTTTGTGTTCTTATAGTAGTACAGTCCACTTTCAAATATAAAAATATTTTATTATAGAACCACTTTTAGTTTTTATTAACACACTTTAATATTTTCGACTTTCTCGCTATTCGATGGGCCGATTAAAATTATTCTCCTAAAATTATTCTTGCTAAAAGTGTTAATAAAACTGTTCACTCAAATTTTTAAATACGAGTTTTTCGATCGTTAAAAAATAAATAATTTTTTTTTTGAAAAACCGATTTTTCAAAAACCACTCAGTGATTTTTTTATATTAATAATATCTTCAAAATGTCGTTCCAATTATTTTTCTAAAAATGTTTGTAAAATTTTATACATAAAAAATTAATTTAAAAAAAAACCGCTTCAACGATTTTTGACATTTTTTTATATATTCTTATTTATCCAGGAATTCAAATGGCATCTTTGTTTTCCCTCAAACTTTAACAACTAAGCAAATGAAAACATTTACATTTGGTATTATCCATTTATTTTTAGTAGATAAAAATTGCGTTTTTAATGAAGTTTTAGCGTCACATCGTTTTGTATTGTAACAAAACTTAGCTTATCTTTGATGTTTAATATTTTTTTCAAATATGTTTGTCTTCTTTCAAATTTCATATTAAGAAAAACATTAATCAGAAACTTCACTTTTGTCAAAAAAAAAAACTATTTGAAAATTTTTACCCAATCAAAAATATAATGTCGATTTATATAGCCTTTCCAAATTAAATTCACGTTTTTACAAATCAAGTTCAAATTTTTGCAAATCAAATTCAGGTTTTTGGAAATTAAATCGTTTTAAATAAATTTTTATGAAAAAAATCTCAAACCATGTCCATAACAACGTAAGAAAGCAAACATTTTATTACATGAAATTCAAATAAAATAAATGCATATTAATATGGTATAGACATAAAAACAGAAAAATTCCTTTTTGAGAAAACAATGTAAAACAGATAGATATGTAGGTACAAATATACAAACAAAAATATATTACCATATTAATACGATGCTGCTGGTCTTGGTGTGGAGAAAATCACTGCAGTCATGAGTCCAGCTGTTAGTAATTCCCTTATCACAAATGTTATATTTTAAGATACTACACAAATTATAAGATACTGTTTGATGTAATTTAAAAGGCTATATGTATTTATTAAAAAGAACAGCCGACTTTTAATTGTACAGGCTATACTTCCAATAAATTCACACACCTTTCTTTATTATTATTTAAAAAAACACTTAATACAAGCACTATACGAAAAAAAAAACAAAAATACATGTTCACTCCACATTAAAGATGCCAAAGAAGGTATGTAAATATGTACATATATAATTATTGACACTTCACAGATTTTATAATATGTGCATAACACTTAAAATCAATAAAATTCCATTTGCAAATAGAATTGCATTGTAGGTGTTTTAATTATATCTAAATTTTATCCGCGAAATTCACACAAAATACTACCTACAGCACAAACTGAAATTCACAAAACAATTATGTAGGTATGTAATCTGCCCATATTCAACTGGACATTTTTCACTATTTCATTATTATTAAGATGTTATTTTTCTTATTCTTATCGAAAGACCTTGAAACACCTTGAACTTAAACTTAAAAAAAATGTAAAAACAAAATTGCCAAAAAGAAATCAAAACAAAACATAACAACAAAACGAAACTAAATGTAAAATTCACACACACGCACTGAATATTTTTCTATTTTCTTGCAATTTATCTGTTCTTTGTCCTTGATATGACAAAAAAATATATTTTTTAATGACTCTCTTACTCCTTTATTAATATAGGTAATGTACATAATATACCCGTTGCTAATTTTAATGTAGAAACTAGCGCCCTCATGAGTCGTTATCCAGCGTAAATAAAAGCTACCTCATGATTACTATAGGTTATATATACAAAGGAAAGGGTTATTCCGAGAATATTCTTTTCATTCCGTGTTTAACATGGAATACAAAGAATACATTCCAAACGTTCCGGAATGAATAAAGAAACAACAATATAGTTTATCCGGAATATTCCATGGAATAAAGAAACACAAAACTGGTATTCCGAATATTCTGGACATACCAGAATGAATAAAGAAACACACTCTGTATGACACGTAAAGGAGGCTTTACATGCATCTTCATCTTCATCTGCATTGACATCTGCAAAAAAAGAGGAAACAAAATAAAAAATTCATACTTGTGCGATAGAGAGCGAAAACCAAAATGGAGATCATCTTCATGTATGAAGATTATAGGAAGAACGAACCTGAAGATTGCAGATTATAGTGAAGATGAACATGTTCATCTTCATTATAGCATTTTCATCTGCACCATAATTTTTTCCGTTCAGATAACGAATTTTCAAGTTTTTTTTTTACCATTTCACCTCAGTTTGCTTAAAAACAACGAAAAAAGCGAAAATTTTCTTCTCAAAACTACATACCTGAACGCTAAGAACATGTGATTGTAAGATTTGTCAAGAAAGTTATAGCAGAGTTCGAGTAAGTTATTAGTGTGTACCTTGTCTTACTTTTATGTTTGTTTTATATTATTGGCCCGCTCTACTTTTCTTCATGTCTGCAGATGCAGATCCATGTAAGGCCGCCTTACACTTTAACAACGATTCAAAAACTCACCTAAAATGCCTGAATACCAAGTTAAGAAACAAATCGGTGCAGCCGTTTAGGCTGCGGATTGCTTTAGTATCGGTCTACATACATACAGACAGACAGACGGAATTGCGGGACACACTTTTTGTCTGATTGATACCATTAAACCTCGAATTGTATATAAGATAACTATTAAGAAATGATTCACTAAATTCGAAAAATGTGTTACCAAAAAATTCAACAAATGTTCACCTAAATATAGGACTCAATTTTGTTTTAATTCGTGATATAGCGGCGCAAACTATACGCCCATCTTTTTTGGTTTTCTCATGGGAAATACGAACGTCAAATCAAAAAAGAAATCTATCTCCAAACGCAAGATCACGCGCAAGTGACTCCATGCGTCAGAAGACTATAGTCTCAACATTTGAATGCACCCATTCACTTTTGTGTGTGTCATTTAGCTGTCAAAAGTTGTGAACCTGTTTTCCAAAAAAAAACACAACTTTCTCCTAAAAATTAGAAAAAAATGAATTTATTTAAAACCGCTTTAACTTCGAGCTTATACCAAAGTTATTTGTGTTTCCATCCATGCCGGAATAGGTACCTCTCTGTTACTAGCGAAAGGTGATTTCATCAAAATATCCAACTCATTGAATTTAAACGAGCTAAAAAGTCTGATCGAATCCAAAGTCCAATAAAATCACAGGTTTTAATTATTGTGCAACAAAAAATCCCAAAAGAATATCAATCGCGCAGCAATTTAAGCATTTTTTTTGTTGCCTTTTTTGTTGATTATATCTAATTTCCTAAAATAAGCACTTTATTTTAATTTAAACAAAGAAAAAGAAACTCGCAATGAGTGTAATGCAAGATAGCAACACCCAAGAATCCGAAGGCGAACGTAGTGGTAGTCATCGACACAGGCACCGTCGTTCACACCGTGAGCACACTAGTAAACGAGAACGCAAAGGTCATAGGGAACTGGATCGTTCTTCAGAAATTGATCAAAGTACGAGTAGAAAGGTAAAGTAGCATCGAACTAGATTCCATAACAATTATTAAGCAAAATAAGAAACACCTTATTGACCACGAACGATTAGAAAATTAAATAATAAAAGAAAAACAATATTTGTAGGTATTACATTTTAATTTTATTGACAATTCGAATGCATTTCCAACCAACTGTGCTTCATCATCACAGCAATACACTAATTTGTACTTAAGAACGAAGAAAGATAGGAAAGTAGCAATCAAAACATTTCAAGGAAATAGAAGAAAGCTTTACATTTTTTAACAATTAGAGTAAAAAAGAACATTAAACAAAGGTGACATAATATTGCCTTTATCACTATTTATGGTGTTGTTGTTTTTGTTGATGAGACTTTCATATGCATCAAGTCGTCGGTGGTTTGTGACGTGTTTAATGAGCTTTACATTTTCTAGGCTTCCGTTGAATTGCTTATTGTTGAGGACGTGTGCAGCTCCGGAATATTTTTCGGGCCCGTTGAACTTGATGCGATTCGAGTGTTCATTGAAACGGACACCAATGCTCCGCCTTGTCTGGCCGATGTAAACAGAGCTACATTCTCCACATTTAATTTCATATATCCCAGATTTGTTCATAACTGGATTTATCTTTGGTTAAACCTAGCATATCTTTTATTTTACGCATTTTATATTTTGTTGTCTTAATTTCGTGTTATCGGTGGAAAATAAGTCATCGAAGCTCTTTCTGGGTTGTTGTTGTCGTGAAGTTTTTTTTGTTTTGTCTGTATAAAGTAAATTATATTTCACTTAAATAATTCAATCAAGTTGTTTATAATTTTCTTTCACAGAAACACCGTCGCAACAAGAAACCATCAAAAATGGGTTCATTTTGTAAAAACCTCTTGGCGAAATTCATGGTTTTTGTACACATAGCACTCGATGCCATTTTAGAATTTGGACTAGGGTGGTATTTGGGCGATAGAAGGCGTTGTCCAGCTATTAGCTCAGACGATCAAAAGCTATGTCTAAAGAGTGCAGTTGAATTGGCAACATTGATTAGAGAACGAAAACTCAAAGCTTACGATGTTGTTAAAGCCTATATTGACCGCATGAAGGAAGTGAATACGATTTTAAATGCTGTTGTCGATGGTCCTTTTATGGAAGCACTTGACGAAGCCAAAAGTTTTGATGAACAGATTGCGAATGGACAATTGACCGAAAGCGATTTCAAAAAGAAACCATTCCTCGGAGTTCCCTTTACCACCAAAGATAGCACTTCAGTAAAGGGCAAACTCCACACTCTTGGACTGGTTGCTCGCAAAAACGAAAAATCACTTGTCGATGCTGAATGTGTGAGACTGATGAAGGATGCAGGTGCTATTATCATTGCTACATCAAATGTTCCTGAAGTCAATAAATGGACTGAAAGTCGTAACTCTCTATTTGGACAGACTAACAACCCATACGACACGAGGAGAAGTGCTGGCGGTTCCTCAGGAGGTGAGGCTTCTCTGATTTCAGCTTGTGCAACTGGGTTCGGATTGGGTAGGAATTTTCGATATTTAATACAGCTTTTGGCATATGTTCACGTAAAAAAAAAATTAAGGAACCGACATTGGTGGCTCTATTCGAATTCCGGCATTCAGTTGTGGTGTTTTTGGTCATAAACCAACTGTCGGATTAATCAATACAAAAGGTTGTACATTCCGAACTGGCAAAGAGAAGGAAACGATGGTAGTAGTGGGACCTATGTCACGATATGCTGCCGATTTAATGCCTATTTTCAAGGTTTATAATTTATTTATTTTTTCTAAATATAAAACTTTATTTATTACTTTTAGGTTCTCGTTGATCCAGAAATGCATGCGGATTTGAAACTGAATGAAGTAGTTGATATTACAAAACTGAGATACTTTTATATACCCAGTAATAATATGCCTGCTTGCAATCCAGTGAATCGTGAAGCTCAGTCGTTGATGTTCAAGTGAGTCATTATCTGGTTTATATCCTTTCCATATGGGAAACCATTGAATTAAAATGAAAGTGGTAACAAAAAAAAAAAAAAACAATAGACAAATAACGTTATAATAGAAAAGCGAAACTTTTAAGGAAAACTTTGATATAACATATTTCTGAGTAATCATTTCTTCTCTTAAGTAAAAACTAGTAGTATCGAATGAGAAAACAAGCAGCATTTCATAAAATTTTGTTTTGGCTAGCTAGTTGATATTGTAGTCTACATTTATGTAATTGCAATATTGATATCTATGCTTCATTAAAAGAGCTAACGTATTTTAGCTATACCTACTTTACAATTTGATGAAAAAACAACGAGAAAATTCAAATTAAACACACAACTTGGATACTGAAAACAGACTAGAATAAAATATGATTTATTAATTTTCAGAATAAAATAAAATCTTACACAGAAGAATTGATTGCATAAAACAGAGTGTTTATGTGCTGAGTTGATATTATGTTCATATATGTAATTCATTCTTACAAAACAATACAATTAAAAATCAAAATCTGACTTTTACCTCTTTTGCAGATTAACACGTTACTTTTCAGATCTTACTGGTGTAGAAGTAAATCAGGCATCGTTGCCAGGAACTGAAATTACTGGCAAACTATGGCGCTATTGGATAACTTGTGAGCCGGCCAGTTTTAGTAAACTACTTGGAAATGGTGCTTCTTTAAATCCGTTTATAGAGCTTTTCAAGAAAATCATTGGTCGAAGTGAATTCACAATGGCTTCTATTTATTCACTCATCGATGAATTGCTTCCTGCTGAAAAGGCTCCTCTAATGCAAGAGGCAACAGTAAAATGTAGCGACGCATTGACTGAACTCCTTGGTAATGATGGAGTTTTATTCTTTCACAGTTCCCCACGAACTGCACCATTCCATTTCTATCCACTAATTAAAATAATGGATTTCAGTTATTTTAGTATTTTCAATGTTTTACGCGTACCTGCTACACAGGTGGTTATTTTTGTAAACAAAAAAATGTTTAGAGATTTATTTTATTTTTCGTCCTTAAAAGGTTCCCATGGGATTGGACTCAAAGGGAATGCCACTTGGTATACAAGTTGTGGCTGCTAAAAATTGTGATCGACTTTGTCTGGCTGTAGCTGAAGAAATAGAAAAAGAATTTGGTGGATGGGTTCCACCTTTCCAAAATAAAAATTAGTCAATTTTTTTGTACATACATAATATAATTCTGTAACTTGGTGAAAGTCATTGTTGAGTTGTTATTTACATATTGTAGTATTTTCTATAAGGTTTACAAATAAAACCTATTTCCTTTAAACAAATTTTAATTATTTACTTAACAATTAATTAAACACCTCTTTCTAACTAAATAATCGCTTTATTATTCCACTTATATATACCATACCATATATGTACCAATTAGGAATTCACTATCTTTTGTTACAACAAACTTCACACTCAGTGAAATCTCTGAAAGGAGCCTAGTTCTGAAAGACTATTGGACACAGTGGGACCAACTCTGTTCCGGCTACACAAGGACATGCCTTAATAATATTGAACCTATCTGTTCAGCTCTTAAATATCACGCGAATGCCAACAATTCAAATACGAATTTTAAAACAATACCTATAAAAACAAAAGCGCAAAATGTTAAGCATTTAAACCCTACACTAAATAAGTTTTAAAATGGGATTCGAATCTAAAAATGAATTTTGAAATTAGGGTCGACTTTTTGATAATTTTAAACGACAAGAAGTATACTTTAACGTTAAAAAGGTCGTCTAACTTTAAACAAAGCAAAACGCTTCTTTATGTTTCTTATGAGGTTTTTATTTGGCAAACCTGGAGCCTTCTGGACTCTTCTGAAAGTGTTCACTTGGGAAAAAATGACAGTTCTGTTTCTGAAAAGAAGAGCATTTTGCTTCTGGATTTAAAATCAGGATCGGAAAAGCACTCACACATTCATATGCTATGCCACAACGTCCAACTCGACTGTTGTCATTTTTTTGTATTATAATTGTGCAACAAACATTATTTTTGATTTGAATTTGAAACGAAATTGAGATCACTATACAACGAGGGGTAGTCGTATAGATACATAGCACTTAAGATGTACATATCATGGGAAAATACATTAAGATCAGAACTTAACTGCTTATAGTCACTTAAATAAAGAATAGTCTGTTGAACTCTGTTGTGGAATAAACATATTAAACCCATATTACTAGAAAGTTTAAAGAATCAGAAGCGGGATAAAGGAGTAATAACGTGCCTTCAGAAGAGTTAGGTAAATGGTATTATTAGTACAGAAACACAAACATCGATACAGAAATCTAAAAAAAAAACCACTTCCGAAATTAACCACCGAACGCGGGCTGCATCGTTCATTAGCAGCGATGAAGTTATATTCCTAGTCGTCCCCTTCGCGTCGTCAGTGATGCGAGGATATGTACATGTCGCTTCGGTGGTAACGCCGACATACAAATTATCTGAAAGTATAACTGTAGGTCGGATAAGATTCGTTTTTTTAATGATAAATTTATCATCATCATGATAGTCACGGCGACAAAAAGAAATGGCAAAACCTTTGAATCAACAGTGGTAGGTATTGATGACGTCCGCATCCGATGTTTTTATTCTAAAAATCGGTATTTATATGTGAATATTTTTGTGAGATTATAGTAAATTATGGCTACTCTTATGTTTACCCCTTTTTTTTGTTAAACGATTTCAACTTGCTTTTTATAACCAGAAGTAGGAACCTGAAAATATTGAAGTTTGATTGTGCATATTTATTGCAAACATAAACAAACAAAAAGAACATTTTAGAACTCACCTAATGTTTCGCCATTTTTTTGATGTTGTTTATTTTTATAGTTTTGGTCGGAATTTGACAAGCGAAGCGAGTTTCATTCAAAAAGATCTCTCAGAATAGAGATTTGATCTTTTCTTTGAAACTTTTTTCCAGATTTAATTGTAGTATTGGTAAATGACTGACACATATTTCTGAAAAAAAAAAATATTAAATTCATCATCAGATGACGAGGAAGACGAAGACGAAGCAATCAAAAACTTCACTTAATTTATAAAATCTAAATTATTAACATCTTGGTCCATTATTTAAATTTTAGCACTAGTTCACAACAAATTAATAACAAAATATTTACCATTTGACCTCTTTTTGTTGGAATGAAACTCTGAAAATTCAAAAAGATCCATTCTTTGCTTGAATGAAAGCCGCTATTAGCAAACATTTCAGAGAGAGTTAAGACAAAAAAAAATCTTTTGTCTCTAATTTAATTAGAAACCTCTCGGCAATAGAAAGCTAGTAATATTATATGTACTAATATTTTAATAAAAATTACGATTACATATATCTAATCTAGAATTTAAAATGACGTTTATTATCCGCGAATGATTTAAAGATGTTGAAGGAGTTTTTCTAAGCAGAACTTCGCCGAAGACGTATCCCTTTCATCAGGATTTGGTTTCAACAAGATAGAGCAAATGCACACGTAGCCACACAAAATGCACACGCAGCCACACAAGTTATAGCGGAGCTCCAACGAAAATTGATATCCAGAAACTGAACTTTCCGCTGGCCCCCAAGGTCACCTGACCTGACGGCACCAGACTTTTTTTATGGGGTTATGTCAAGCAGGAAGTGTACAAAACGAAAACCCAGGACTTCGACTGAATTGAAGCAGTCCATTAAGACAATAACTGAGGCGATCCCAATTTCAACCCTTCAGGCCGCAATAAACTATTTTCTATCATCTTTAAAAACCATTATTATTTATTAGGGGTAGCCGTGGCGCGACAGTTGTATGTTCGCCTGTTAACCTCATGGTCACAGGTTCGAACACTGCCGTAGTCTATGTCCTCTTATTTTTCCATTAAAAACCAATTCTAAAAGCAAGTGTCATACAATGAGTTGCTGGTTTACTCATTACATGCTGTTTAGGCATAGAACTAAAAACATGCGATTGAGTAAAACTAGTATACCGGTAAAATATGACACATAATACAAAAATTAATGCGAATTATAAGGGACATAGAAAAAAAAGACACGGAAATTTCTCCGCATTAATTCAGCCGCCATTCCTGGGGCCCAATTCCGCAAGCGTGAATGCTTTTCTGTGCAAAAAAATTATGCACCCTCAAAATATGCGTGAATAAATTTGCCTATCTTTGTACACGTTATCTGTCAAATAAAAATGCATCGCACCCTTACGGAATCGGAAAAATTGATGTGTACACAACTTTCTGTGTACACAGAGAAAACTCACACTTGCGGAATTGGGCCCCTGGAGATAAAATCTGAGATAACAACCACCTACAGTCTCAGAACATCGTACCACACATCTTTCTTATCATTCTTTCTCTTCCTCAACCTCACGCCCGCGCTGTGTTGAAACATTTAAAGGGTAGTATAATCCCTTGTGCGCGTGTAGATTATAAAAAAAAAAAATATTTAAAATAAAATTTAATTTTTAATCCAATAAAAAATAAATCGATTAAAATAAAAGTTATTTAAATTTCTTATTATAGCCCGATTCGTGCGCCACCCTGTATTAATACTGAAAAAAAAACTTTTAATTCCGATATATTTTCAAGTGATCGCGATAAAACTAAATTTAAAACGTGAATATAGCAAGGAATAAAGTTAGCCATTGGTCAGCATCAATGACTTCCTTTTTAACACCACCCACTTACCCAGACATAACTGCCGCACCATCGTAAGATTGACCAATTAGTTTGTCCTTGCAGGAGAATATATAAAATACATATATTAAAAATATGCTCCGTCAGCTCATCTGCGTTGCGAGACTCACTAACGTAAAACAAACCCAAGAAACCTTTCTTCAATTCCATCATCCGATAGGTACCGTAGAACAGCACTTAGTTGTTCCCTATTGCTCGCGTCTGGTGGTTCATCCATCATAATGGATACAAATCGCGTTTTATTAATTTGCATTTTAATTTCTGATTTTAATACTGCTGCGATACTACCAAACCGTTTTGTATATCACTTGATATACCGAAAAAAATGGGAATTTGTTCACTGTTGAACACTGTTCTAATGATTGTCTAATATAATATTGTTTCAATATAATTGCCACGATTATTGGAGTCTGTTGATTTTTCATTGTGACCTCGGAAGTCGGAGTCTTGTTTCCCTGATAGAACTACTGAGAGTTTTCTAAAGAGGTTTCAATTCTATTAATGCTAAATTCATGCAGAGATAAACAACTGCGAATGTTTTTTTCGTTTTGAAATGTTTTTTTGCGGAGTTCCCAACCACTAGGTGAGTTGGAAAAAAGAAGCCAAGAAAAACAACTCAAACTCCCTGTCATCCAAGTATACTTTTGTTACAATGAAACGTTAAAATGGGAAACAAACCATCTTTTCGTTTGAAATCATTTTCATGGAAGGGGTGGAGCATCCTAACTCTATAACTTTTTTTTTCTTCATAAAACTAAGCTGATTAAAATTAATGACTCCTCTAAGAGAAAATCTGTTAAGCAACATTCTACAACTTTTAAAATAAGCAAAAACGAAGCGGTTTGTTTTTTTGTTCTTTACCAATTTGTTTGCAAGTATAATGCAGAAATCTAACTCAACCATTGTATATATTTCATTGCATAGATTCCTTTGTACCATTCAGATTATTTCGATTACTTGCCAAATTTCTCACTATGCCCTTTTCTTCCTCTTTCCGTCGACCATATCATAGAAAATAAGTTGAATCAACTTAATGATGAATATCTTCCTGGCCCTGATGGCCTCCCCGCAATATTCCTTAAAAAATGTTCTTCAGCCCTCTCTTTTCCGCTCTCCAAAATGTTCAGTCTATCATTATCTCAACGATCATTTGCTCAGGTATGGAAAACCTCTTTTCTAACCCCAATATACAAAAAGGGTACTAAGAGCGATTTTCAAAACTATCGTACCATTGCATCCCTAAAACATTTGAAAGTATTTTGTACGAAATTTTAAGTTTCCATTGTAAGCCGCTCATTTCCCCTAGACAACACGGCTTTCTCAAATGTAGGTCTTGGAATAATCCTTTGATTCTGCCACCCTACCAAAATCGCCTCCAACTAATTAACCTCAATACCCTGCAAGAGCGAAGAGAAATAACCGGAATCCTCTTCATTCATCGACTTCCATCAGATTCCGTTGACTCTGAAACCCTCTACAACTCTTATCTTTCTCAGCACTAACCTCCATAACCTAAGAAACCCTCGCCTCTTCTACCTGCCTACTCCTCGTACCACTTATGGTTTCAATGAACCTAGAACCCGTATGCTGCGAAGGGTTGATTTAAACGATAACTGTTTCGACTTCAACCTCAGCATTCTAAGCCTAAAACTCCTCCTGATAAATCGGCCGCCCAATTCAATCCAATAATAGCCCTAAGTTTCATAGTTTTAAGTTAGGTTAAGTTATGAAGCGTGTATTAAGCCAAATAAATGGGGGTATTGCCCCCACCAAAATATAAAATCTACTCTATGTATATAAAATGCTTCAACCTCAGTCAACCTGCCCCATACATGTTGGTTCATCAGCGCAGCGATTGAGAGATACACACACATTTTCAAATAAGTCACAGGAAATCGAGTTATTAGGCGCCAGTTATAGCTTTCATTGAAACTCATCATTGAAAACTTTGACGACTATCAATTCTGAGGTACACAAATAAAACTGATGTCGTTTTGGTACCAAAATGAAGGTAATAAGGTATATAATATTTTTGTCAAAAAAATATTTTATTTGCTCTACCACTTTCTTGTAAATTCACTTTTGATTTTTCAATGATGGGAAGCATTTTCAATGAACAGCTGAAAACACCCCAGTGTTACATACAAATTCACCAAAAAAAAGAATCGATGGACATCGGGTTATTTTCTTCCATAAGAAACCGTGTATTGAACAGATAGGTATCAAACGCAGTGAACAGTATATGAAGGGAGAGGAAAGAAAACAAATTTGTTCTATGCACGGAGAAATTTTATAACGCGACACATATCGGGTTATTTTGTTTCTGGTATAATTTTATGTTTGTTTTAGGAGTTATTTGAAAAGCAGACATGTGTATAGAGAAGAACTGAAAGCAGAGTTGTTAATATGTGTATTCAATGATGCTGTTCGGAACAGATTAGAACAGAAAAGTACAGGATTTTGCTGTTCTGGTTTGTTGTTCAATGAGCCTGTTTGGAACAGTTTGGCACACTTTAGAACAGAATTTTCTGGAGTTGCTTTTTAGGTAGAACAGGTTAGAACAGTTTTTTTGAGAACTGTCAAAACCAATTGTTGTTGTTAAAAAACAACATTACGGTGTTAGATTTAATTGATAAATCATTTTCCGTGTCGGAATCATCTCAATTTCACGAAAATTTTTTTTTTTAAATTGAACTCCATTGCAGATTATATTTAAGAATGTTTCTGCAAAAATAAACCAATTTGAATTTTAGATAAACAACAATATTTTTTTTATAATCTCTATCAGATGACTGACTGTTCTAAGTTGTTCTATCTTGTTCTGAAGTTTCTCACGAATCTGTTCTGTTCTATTCTGTTCTAACTTTTTCGTCACTGAACAATATTAAAGTAATGTTGATAGCGTGTACAGGTTAAACTAGATTCATGTTGTCAGAAGCTTAAGTTGTTAAGGGTGAGATTTTCAAAAGTTAAGACGAAAATAATCGAGTTATATGGACCTTTCCACACTGATAATCTATGATTTGTTGCCAAAAATCAGAAAAAAACTAATTTTTTTAGATAAATAATAAAACAATATTTATATATTTTTTTAAATAAGTTTTTAATATGTATTTTTTTACACAAAAAAGAGAACAACAATTATTATACACTAAATTATTAATCTAACTATACATTTTGTTTAATTCAATATATATGCAATCATTCGCTTGTGTTTATTTTATTTTTTTTTAAACATAGGTACTTAAAAATAATTTAATTGTATACAAAAAAAAAACAATTACTAAAATACCTATAGATTTGTTAGTAAAATATCCTTTATTTTTCAATTTTTAATTAGAAAAAAATCTTATTATGAAAATAACTAAATTACTCGGATAAAACTGATGTTTTATTAAAAAAAATAAAGATGACGGGAAAAAGTTTCTTTTTTCGCCAACCTATTTATTTTGATATTAAGTTGTAATTTTTAAGGACTAAATAAAAAATTAAATTAAAATATTTGTATACATAATATATATTAGAATAATAAAATTAAAAAAAAACACTATTTACATTGTTATTTAAATAAAAATAATTTTGAATAAAAATAAATGAAGTATGTTTATTAATAATAATGTATGTTATTAAATGTTTTTAATTAGCAGTTGAGTTACTTAATTTTTGTGGCATTTTGATGATTTTTAAAGAAATTCGATATGTTTTTTTGTTTTGTTTATATGATACGTTCTGTATAACATTGTTTTTTTGTTTCTAATACGAGTAAGTTAGGATCTGCAAGTTGATCAAACCCGTATAAGACCAGCTTATAGGATTGGTAGATATGATTTTGTTTTGGAATTTTGTATTTATAGTTTTTTTTGTATTTAAAAAAATAATTTAAGGCCACATGTTACATACAACAACAGTACAGTATTTAGTTTAAATAATTATGTATATTATTGAGGCAAAACAACTATTTTTTTTGGCAAAAGTTAGCCTTTCAAAGTTATTATTTGTTGGTGTTTGACTTAATTCATTTGGGTGCTAATCCAGCCAGCTGGATGGTTTTATGTAGAGTGTTGCTCTTGGCTCCAGTTCGAGGGATAATTTAACAAGAAATTACGAATCATTACACTATATTTTCTTCATAAATTTTGTTCAACTTTTTCTACTTTTAATATACTTTTTTTTTTAAAATTAAGCACCGTTTTTAAATAAATGACAAATGACGTTTAAAAGGTTTAATGTAAATTATTTTAAAAAGATTAATGCTGTATACGTGTGTCGAATGCATAAAATAAGACTCAAATCAACATACAAGAAATGGAAAGACCAAACGATTCACTTAACAATAGGTTGTTTAAATAATAACGTCTTTCAACGAAAAGAAACGATTAAAGGGATAATTTTCCAAAAAAAATTAAGTATTATCTACCAGACATAGTCTAAACAAATATGGATTGTTTTCAGTTATATAATTATTTAGTTATAGTATTAACGAACAAAAATCAGGGCTGAAAGCTTACATGCATCGAATTCAAAACGATATATCTTCATATGTGGAGTCAAAGTGAAAGAAATAAGTACGAAAAATGGAGTAAAACGAAATACAAGAGAAACATCAACTTTTAATTATTGTATTTCATGATTTGAAAGGCTGAACATTTGCCCCTTCATACAAATGTATACTTTCTTATCACAGATAATAATAAAAACGACAAGAAAGAAACATCATGTCCAGCCAAGGTGTGTACTTTAATACAGCTTCACAGAACAGTGTTTTATGTACTTGTCTTGTCGACCAAACGACGTAAGTTGACTTATCAACTCTTTTGTTTTTGTTAGCATTTTATAAAAAAAAAATAAAAACGGAATAAATATTAGATGAAAAAATAAAAATTTAAAGTGAATTTCAATTGAATTAAACAAACACATAAATCTTCAAAAACAAAAAAAATGTAATGTTCATACACAGGAAAATGACTACTTGTCTATCCTCTTAGATCGGATTTGAACTGGTTCATACTCTTTCGAAACCAGATGAAAGAGAAAATATTCTTCATGACTAACTGCATTTGGAAACTGAGCCTTAATACTTGGTAAAACAATTTACATCAAATCATAACTTTTCTTAAATGCAATCATTACATTCAACATTCCCACCGAAATCAATTTGTTATTTTCCAACATGTTTTTTTTTTTTTAATATTTTTAAAATTTAACTATAAATTTAGACATTCAACATTGATTCTAATATTTGTTTAATCAGCTTTAAAAACTGTTTGCGGTGGATTTTACGTTTGGCTGTTAATTGCCAGAAAGAAGCTTGAACAAAAGCAAGTAGACAGCGAAGAACTTAAAATAAAATAATTTATTAGTTAAAGGTTGAGGAAATTAAGAGAAAGAAAAGGAAAAAAAGAAAAAAGAAAGGTCTATAAGAAAAAAAAATTAAACTTTTTTTTTTTTAAATATAAACTACTTTTCGCCGTGGTATTTTTGTTTGTTTCATTTGCATTTATACATATACCGGTGCTTGATCGTCCATCATGTCCGGATTGAGCTTATCATCGAAAAATCTCCTAAAGGTGAACTCAAAGAATCCATGATACGGCTTACCTGTATCATCCAAATCATCCATGCTCATATTTGACTCATTGGCTGAGCGCAATTTATCCGGATCAATGGGATCAAAGTTAGACGTATCCGTTGGATGCTCAATCTTTGGAATATATGGGGCGATTTGTTTGCGCATATCTGCGAAATCTACACCTTTGAAGAAGTCATGTGCCTTAACTTCGTCAGCCTTCTTGCCCAGCCGTTTGTCGGCTGATGAACACAATCGGCATATTAGATCGCTACCTTCGCGGCTTAACTTTGCCTGTGGTGGGATGTGTAAAGTTTTTTCCCAGTTTATAACCTAAATCATAATGTTGTTTTTTAGATACAATGTTAGATACATTTTTGTTTGAATCGTCGATTTTATAAAATTATATTATTACCTTTTGTTGTGTCTCAACTGGTGTGTTTGCTAAAAATGGTGGTTGACCGACTAACATCTCATAGAGAATAACACCGACACTCCACCAATCACAAAGTTGCGTATAACCACTGCGCTCAAGTACTTCGGGTGCAATATAATTTGGTGTACCAACTAATGAATGGGCTAAAACACGTTGATGATCCCGCATTCGTCTCCTAAATTCAAATTTAAATAAATAAATATCCATGTGTATTTGTTATGGCCTTTTTTACCTTTCCAGCACAGTTGGTCGGGTTCCATTTTCCATAATATCTTCCCATGGTTCCATTGAATCTTGCCGCGAATGATTACCTTTGAATAAGAATCTGTGAATTTGAAATCTTTTTGTAACTAAAGGTAAAACCTACCATTCTCTTGGTAATATTTTGAATTATGAGTCCATCTAAAACCTGTACATAATCCGAAATCTGTCAATTTAATATGACCATCTCTATCGATTAAAATATTATCTGGTTTAATGTCCCTGAGATAAGAGTATTTTTTTTTTAAATTTAATTAACTTTGGATGAAATGTTCAATGTTACCTGTGAATAAAGCCCATTTTATGGACACTTTCAACGGCACATGTTAGTTCAGCTATGTAGAACCTAGCCAGAGGTTCCTCGAAAACTCCTTTTTTAATAAGTAACGACATTAGATCCCCACCTGTAATTGAACGAAATTAATTAATGCAACGTCTACCGTCTTCCTTACTAAAAACTTTAGAAAATTTATTGATAACTTCATAATATCAAAACAACGTGTGTTTCTTTTTTAACCAGAATAACCGATCAAATGGAGCAGAGTTCTGATCATGCTCTGCTCAGAGCTAACTCGTTTCGCTCAGGATCTGCTCAGTGATCTGCTCGGAGCTAAAGAAGAAAAACGCCTATTGAGGGGTCTTCCGACGATAACAGCTCACATGAGACTGTGAGCAAAACTCTTGAAAGAAAGTTTATGGGTTAGGTTAGGCGGATTAGCTGACAGTTGATCTCATTTTCGTCACACTTGGGCCCAACGCACACGGTGCAACTCGAAAAAAAAAACTAATCACCGATGCGAGTTGGCAACTAGTTTGCTTTGAAACATAACATGTGTAATCAAATGGGACGACGCACACAACGCTACTGGTTGAAGATTCGTTTCCGGTTCACAAAAAATAATTTGTCGGGTTGCCTAGTTATTTTAGTTTCTATACTTGTGTTTTGCCTCTGAATTACAGGGGAAACCACTTTCACAAGTTCCAAATAAGTTTTTTTAGTCATTCTGTAGAATGCTAAACATTTCGAATCAGAAAATTCTAATTATTTAGCAGCAACGAACAAATGGTTCTCAAAATTGTTTTCAAGATACGGGTGTACCCAAAACCTTCCTAATATTCTTGCTAATATACTGAGATAATAATACAACATGATGGTTTCATCATCGCTCGAGTCTTCCGAAGATACTTCACGCCCAGTATCCATGACGACACTGGTCGAACTATAGAGCTTTTGATTGGTGATGAGTTTCCTCGTGTGTGGAGTCAAGTCGCCGTTGAGTCCTTAATTGGTTTGTAATTCGAGTTGCCAACCGAATTAGTTTTTTTCCAGTTGCTCCGTGTGCATTGAGCCTTAGATCAAAATAGATCCATTTTGATACCCCAAAGTGTGAATAATGGATAATCATGATCGCGCCATTTAAAGAGCTCAACAGGTTCTTGTTGAAGAAATAGCTGCTTAAGAATTTGTTCCTTCTATGGCAAAATACTGGATAATGACAGAGTAAATCACAACCTTTGCTGAGGGTGGAGTATGGAGTCTTGTAGTGGATGACTTGCTAGAAGGTGTTACCTACCAGGGCATAAGATATCTAGGTTTTGCTAACGGTGAGTATGGAGTCTTGTAGTGGATGACTTGATAGATGGTGTTACCTCCCATTGTATAAGATATCTAGGTTTTGCTGACAATGTCCCTGCGTAAATTCGACGAAAAACCCTTTGCGATAAAATCCAAGGAGGAGTAAATAGCACACGGAAATGGTGTGCAACATATCAAACCCGTAAAGTATACGATTTACAAATAAAAGATTTCTACCAAGGCTGAGCCAGCAGGCGAAATAATCGGAACGAATAAGGAGGAAACATATCTAGGAATTACACTAGAAAGCAAACTCCTCTGGAATAAACATTTTGAAATAACAATAAGAAAAGCCACAAAGGCCCTTATGATATGCACAACGCTTGCAGCTAAAAAAATGGGGTTACGAGCCTACCATCCTTAGATGGATGTACACCATGAGGGTAATACCAATCATTACCATACAGAAAGGACGGAAATAACAACTACTAGGAAATCACTAGATAACGTTCAAAGAGGCGCATGCTTATGCATCATATGTAGGTACAATGAGAACTTGCAATTCAGCGGCAATGTAGCTCATCCTTAACTGACTCGATTACATGTAGTCATATAAAATGCTATCCTATCAAGGAAGCCATATTGCAATTTGCCAAAGAAGGTAGTAGGCCAGTAAAAATAGTTGGTATCAGAGTCATGGGCCAAATTCCTAAACGCAAGATTTGCAAAGCAAGTCTCATGCTAAGCAAATGCACGAACCGATAAAAATTGAAAAGCAAGTGAAGTGCGCAACACAAGTTTAAAACTTGCAAAATTGCAATTAAGTTTGCGCACGAAAAAAGAATGAACTGCATTTTGGGACAGTGTGCTTAGCAGAGATTTTTCTGTTTGCGTTTAGACACAGTTTGCTTAGCATATTATGTGCAAGATTTGCGTTTAGGAATTTGTCCAAAGAATATTTCTCCATATTCTTGACATTCAATTTCTTGATTAAGAAATATGCCTTCAATAAAAACTTTAAAATGGAGTTCAGCTGCGATAAGCATAGCGTCTAACTATATTCTCAAATCAAATGCTATTAAGTAGTAGACGGATGGCGGACTGGAACAAGAATCTTTGGACCTAGAACCAAGAATTTCTTACCAATGGGACACTGAAATAGATCCAGACGAAGTACATGCAATAGGAAAATTAACAGAGATAAGGCTTAATAGGAATTACCGTAATCAAAATATTGCAATCTTCTCGGACAGCCAATCCGCTCCAAAAGTACTAGCAATTACGATATTAACTCAAAGATTGTATGGAATTGCGTGAGCAGACGAAATGAACTTGGAAACAATAACAATGTCACACTCTATTGGATACCAGCCCATGTAGGCATTCAATGTAATGAAACGGCAGACTCTACTCAAGATAGGGGCAACAAATAGTTTTGAACCCTAGGAAAAGAAGAAAATGTGATAAAATATAAAAATGATCAAAAATTTTGAAAGAAGTTGACACAGGCTTACTTGGATACTATAACCAAACACGATTTGAAACCTGTATCAAACTGAATAGGAAAAACCTTAGAATCATAACGCACTGAATACTGCAATCTTAGAACGCAAATGAACATCCTCAGCTGTCGAGCAGTGTGAAGAGCAGATTCTTTTAATCTCTAAGAGGAAACAACGACCGATATGACAAATAAGTGTGAGGCACTTATGCACCAAAGGCACACATATTTGGGAAAGCACCAAACCTAGGACTGTGAATTACCCAAGTAATGAAGTTTCTTAAAGAAGTCAACCTGGAAGAAGAAATTTCGCAAATTTTTACAATAACCGATGAATTCCCTGAGTTTTTTTTCGGGATTCGTAACAAATATACGATTTAGACCCGTTTGCTGATACGTATCATAAATATTTATGTTCAACTTAAAACGCTTATGGGCTACTTTTTCCTCTGCGTAAACTGTCACATAAGTTCTTAAGTAGAACTTAAATGCTTAAGTTGTGTATCACCAAACGGGCCTAAAATTCGTAATAGGGGTGATTATAATACTAAAATCAGTAATTTGAAGTTTTGAAAAATCATTCAAAATAAAGCATAAGACAACAATTAAAATGAAATATTTACTCACCAGGAATATAATCCATTACGAAGTATAAATTCTCTTTATCTTGAAAGCTATAATAAAGCTTAACAACCCAATTATTGTCCGCCTCGGCCAGAATATCCCTCTCTGCCTTAACGTGCGCCACCTGATTTCTCTTTAACACATCGGCTTTACGCAAGGTTTTCATTGCATACAAATGATTGGTTGTGTCAATTTTCCGTACAAGTGTCACCTCACCAAATGCACCCACCCCGATGTGTTTGATTTGAACAAACATTGACTTGTCCATTTTCGCCCGCTTCAGTCGAATGTAGTTGCTTTCCTTTTGGTTCAGCATTTTGCGCATCTCAACTTGTGTCTGCGCCGACAGGCCGATCTTCAGCATTTCTTTTTCTAGTTGATTCTTGCGATATGTTCGCTGTTTGTATGACTTAAGCACGTTCTCAATGTGCTGTTCCATGAAGAATTTGAAGGCTTGCGGCGAATAGTGCCGTATTCGAAATTCTTTGCGTTCCTCCTCCTTTTCCTTAGATACTTTTTTACGTTCAGGAATTGGTGACTGGTGTTTGATCTTTCGGCAATTATCACTTTTGCTTGATGGATTGTTGGCATTGTTTATGTTAGTGTTGTTGTTGCTGTTTGCAACTTGGCTGATCATGGGAGCACTGCTTGAGGCTGTGCCGTTGTTTTTAGATGGCGGGATTGGTGGGGGAGTTGTTGTGGAGTTGATGTTTAATAAATTATTATTACTATTCGAAGGATGTAGAGTTGTGGTGTTGTTATTATTGTTATTGTTGCTACTATTTGGCTTATTATCTAGATTATTGTTATTTCTATTGTTGTTGTTGTTATTACTATTCGCATGGTAGGGCGGAGGAGGAGGAAGTTGCCTGCTAATTACCGGAACTTGTTTCTGCTGTTGCTGTTGCTGCTGCTGTTGTTGTTGCTGCTGTTGATGCTGCTGCTGTTGTTGGTGTTGCTGCTGCTGATGTTGTTGTTGTTGCTGCTGCTGCTGTTGTTGATGTTGTTGTTGCTGTTGCTGTTGCTGATGCTTCTGCTGCTGAACCTGATGATGTTGAGCAGCCTTCGCTTGCATACTAGTCGCATAAGACGGAGGTTCTTTAAGTCCTCCCCCAATGAGAGGTGGGGGCGTTGATGGGATTTGAGCATTTGGTGGAACTGCAGATGGTTTCGGCGATATGGTTGTTGTTCCAGTAATCATTGGCGAAGCCACCTGTTGTTGTTGTTGAGCAACTTTAGCTTGAATTGTAGGCGCATACGATGGTGGCGCAGCTAGAATGTGCACAGGTGAATTGCAACCGGATGGTGAGACAGGCGATTGTGGTGCCACGGCCGTTTGAAGGACTGGCTTTTGAACCTGTGTGGATTTAACTGATTGCATTATGATCGGTGGCTGGGTGCGCGTTTGGTAAGCACCCCATGGCTGAGGTCTCGCTAGCGAAGATGCTTGTAAGGGGTGAATTGCACTGTTTGTAACGGTGATTGGTGACGGTGATCCAGCAGATGTAGCCGAATATATTCCGCTACTGGGCGATTTTCGGTAGTCAGATTGTGATTGTGTCGGGCTCTGTCGACTCTGCATTGAGGCTGTATAGCTGGGAGGCGGCGCAGACCCTTGCCCTGTACTTATTGGGTACGGTGGTGGTGGTTCACCAGAATTTCCACCGCTTTGGTAGAGGCTAAGGGCTTTCATTTGATGCGTAAGTTGCTGTTGAGCTTTCGAACCATTTTGAGCGATCACAGGTGCTTGCCGAAGATTTGCCGCAGCTACCGAATTGGCCGACACTGTTACTGATACGGGTGATGTACCCCGTGTAGGATTTGGAGCTGACAATGCCACTGGCCGGGCAGTCGCCGGCGATCTTCGTTTATAGAACTGGGCGGGTGGCGGGGGTGTTGACGATGTTGAGGAATTTCGTGGTGGCGGCGCTGGCGGCGGTGGTCCCACATCACTGAAACTTGATGGCGAAGGACTGTATTGACCAGTGCTAGCGCGACTTACACATGTCACTTGCTGGGAGTGCGAATGTGGACTATCCGAACGGGAACTGCCTGCTCCAGAATCCAGTGCTGGGCTACAGCGATGATATGGCAGAGGTAATTCACGTTCGATGCTTGGTTTACGATTAAGTTTTGGCGCCAGCATCGACATCACCTTCGGCATATGACCGTTCCCCTGTGATGTGGGTTGTTGTGGTGGCGGCGGCTCCATCGGAGGCTTTGGATGGTACTCGGGTAGGTCAGGTCGGCCATTGGCTGCCTTGTACCGGAGTGCTGCAACAGTCTAAAAGAATTTAAAAAACAATACTGATTAATAAAAAGTTAAGAATAAAATTAAATGTTTGCTCAAAGAGGAACATAATTAAAACACGTTTCAATTGATCTCAGTTTTTCTCGTCAAATATTTGAACACAAAGCACAGATCTAAGCATCATAACAATTTAAATAGCCTTAGTACTCGAGCATAATCTCAATAATACTGAAAATAATTTACCGATGAGTAAATCAAAACAGAAATAGCAATTGGAATGCAGAAAAAAAGAAGGAAATCCCACAATTATTAGTCTTGGTCCGAGTGAAAGACAAGTTGTGTTGCACACAGCTTCCGAAAATATCTATCTCAAGCAAATTCCCCAATTTTGTAACCACCATGCTAGCGAACAACAGGGATTCCGAAAAAAATTAAAAAAAAAAAGAAAAAAAAACAAGATCCAAGTCGAAGCACACAACATAGACACCAAGTCTTCACAACCAAAAAAAAATCCAGATGTGCAGCCCCAATGTGTACATATGTATGTGTGTGCATAATAATGTTGACTCTGAATGCTGCTTTTGCTTTATAATTCTTCAACCCAAAGTCCCTCGCCAGTCGCCAATCACTTTTCATCCCACCTGCTTTTAAGTTTCCAATTTGTGTGATTTGACTGTCATCTTGCTACTGTGCTACGCGCACGCTCTCCAGACACCAAGAACACAATCACCAACGAGAGTAATCGCCATCGCCACATGGAGGAAGCTGTGTGTGTGTTTTTTTTTTTTTTTTTTGAAAAGATGAAGAAGCAGTAGTAACAAAAAAAATTTAAAAAAAAAAACTATAAGGGTAAGGTATTACCGATCTCAAAAGATTGAGACTGTGAGATGAGAGGTTGAATAAAACAAGAACATTTTATTACCCATAGGATCAAGGAATTGCGACTGCTAGATTCGAGACCATATTATTTTGACTTTAAAAATTTTTCCTCTTGGTGCGAGTCGTATTTGCTCGTTTTGTGTTTGTCATGATGTAATTTATTTGATTTTTGTATTCACCTCACGCACAAGGGCATTTCTTTTGTTTGTTAAATGTTCTTTTGGAAAATGAGTGCACTTTTCACTTTCGATGATAATTGCTAAACATTTCGATGTATGAATTTGTTTCAATAAGCAAAACAAAAAAAAATTTGCTGGAACTAGGACAGATCAGTAATTAGATTGGATACAAACACAATTGATTTAAAATTGATCTGGAGCCAGTTTCATAGATCATACACTAGATACGTTGTATTAGTTTGTCAGCTCTGATGTATTATTTTTGTTTCATAGAAACGTTGTATGATAACATGTCATATATCATTGTATGAACGGTAAATCTACTGGAAATATTCCTATGTTGTAGGATCCTGTTTCATAGAATTTTTTCATACATTATTTTAAAACAAATAATTGTAAATTTGTCATACATTTCAAACAGCAAAACGTTTTGATGTAAGCAAAATTAATTCAATTAAGCGAAAGTACAAAAAGGTGAATTTTAAGTTTATAATGAAAATAAAATAATGGTTTTAGATTATTCTGTGTGTTTTTAAAGCAAACGATAATTAATTGACTTATTTCAATTAATTCCGACAAGGAGCTGCAACTTCTTGTACTAGAGGAGATGCTCCGTAAAAAAGGACATATTATTTGCAAAATTTATGGGGACATCAACAACAAAAGCCGATATCCAATCTAAGTAGAAGAAGATCTCAACTCTGGCGATAGGCTTCGGTTTGATTCCTGAAAATAGCGAACCAGAAAATTTTAAAAGAACAACAAAGAATACATGCAATATTTATAGAATATGTATTCACACAATAAATGGTTCGGAATAAGTGAGCAAATTCTTTTCACAACATATAGACGCCTTCGAAACTCAATGCATAGACCCAACAGCAAGATATTGGCATCCATCATTGCCAAGCCAATGAAGTCTTAATAATATTTTTTGCAATGGAGTTAAAGCTTCATTGCAATTCGTTGGATGAATAATCAAACGCCCCAGGCATTCGGAATTTCTCAACGAAGTATGGGTCTTCCAAACTGAAATGTGTTCTTTCCAAAAACTCTCTTGGCAGTCATCTTCGAAGTTGTAGAAGATTATCGCCATCAAATATTAAATCTTCGTTAAAAATTGAATCCATTATTTCCTTTTATTGATTTAAAAATGTTTGTTTCTTCTGAAGAAACAGAATTTATTTAAGTCAATTGTCAAAATAAATACATCACATACAACAAAATAGATTTTATACATTACTTCCAGTCAAATCTATGAAACAGTAAATCGTATGTGATGTATGAAAATAATTTTAATGTATATTGTATGTAATGTATGTGTTTTCTATGAAACAGGCCCCTGGTACTTAAATAGCTGATAATTCTGACAATATCTGTCAAGACACGGATTTTGATAGTTAAATCATTTCGTTGGACAAACAATTTTTTTAAAATTCTGAATGAATTTTACAGATCTGTATTTTTTCGGTGAATATGCACCTCTTTTTACAAAAAATCGTTTGTTCATAATAATTTATTTTAGTAAAAAGAGAAATTCCGAGGTTTACAATCATAAATATTACACCAATACCATAATTAAAGAAAAAAATCAACTGCATTTTTAAATGAAAAACCCCAATATATTCGTAAACTAGAATCGTACCTTTAGGAGTGATTCCTAATGATCTAATTTTTCTTAAACTTTTTCTAAAATTAAAAATGCAGTGTTGTTTTGGTGTGATTTCTTGATTCCGAATTTTATTTTGAGGGAATCTCCAATTATTTCTTCAACAGGCTAGTTGTCAAACAACTAGTCAAGCCGTTATATAAAATTCCACCAATCCAATCCAGCTATGTGGTTTTCCATTGCTAAAAAAAAATCAATTTATATTGGACTTGTCAAAACTTGTATACTCCCCTTGTTTGCATTCCATTGGACATAATTGAAATTTATTTAATTTTTGAATCTTCTTTGTAATAATACAAATACAATTTAATTTAATTTAATAAATGTTTTCTTTCTTAAGAAATTAAATATCTAAAAATCTTTTGCTCATTTATCAAAACTTGAGCGAAAATAAACAAATTTTGACAGCTATACCGATAGCAGTTTCAAAGACACAAATAGATACAATAACACAAAAATCAAATCTGTAATCATGTTCCATTGGGCTCGAAGAAATTAAAATCTAGATAGAAATCTGGATTTACCAATGGAATTACATTAAGTAATTTTTTTTAAATAAATTGCAAAATGAAATGAAAAAGAAGTGATCCCTACCGCTTACATATTCTGAAGTTGGCCAATTTCATTTGGATCTTCACATGTGAATAATTCTTTCTTAGGTAAAAGCAGTTTTTAAGTTTGAAGTAAAAGAGGAGGACGTCTGCAGGAATAGATATATTAATAAGGCAGTTAGTTCAGATTGTGAAAGACATTTGGGACATATTTTTGAAATATTTGTATTGTATCGACTGTGGATTTGGATTCTCAACCACTCATAATTGGTAGTTCTTAGCGTTTTCGTTTGGTGGTCTGAAAGCAATCCAAATGTTTTTAAAATTAATTATTTGGCACAGAATGACAGTTCTTTTTATGAAAATAAGAGAAAATCGCTTCTGGATTTGAAGATAGAATTAACGCACAACTTTAACCTTACTCAAAGTAAAACATATAGCCTTCTGATCAAAATTGGAAAGCTTACATAAAGAAAACAAAAAAACTTGCCCTTAGAGTGAATTGTCATATGATTAGAAAACTTTCCAAATCAGATATTTCAGTTTATACAGGTTCGGCTTTTTGATTAACCATTTTAAAGATCTGATTAAAAATGAAGCAAAATTTAAGCGTCTTAATATAATTGTGTAATCGTTGAGGGTTGTCGAATTTTTTTTATCAGCATTTAAATATTGAAAATTTTGGAAATTAATGGGCTTGAATTTGTTATCGAAGTTGGTGTCGTGATGGCTGTTAAGACCGAATGTATTTAATCTGTCCTACTTAATTTGGCGCCAAAATTGCTTAGAGCAATAAGTTGAATGTCATAGCTTCAAGAACCTCTCATTGATGAAACATCTATCAATTAAAGTATTTTGTATATTGCGATTGCCTTACATGAATTCGACTTTATTTCCAATATATAAAACGAAATTTTATATCTTTGAACTTTTTTTAAGGAACAATAAGAATATAATATATAATATGTATATACATATATACATAAATACAATATAAGTATTCAAATTATAGATTAGTTCATTTTACTCCCAAAAAAAAAACACAAAAGTTGATTCACGATGACAAAGTGTGTTTCCATCTTTGATCCACATAAAAGCCTCGAAAGATTATAAAAAAAAAATCTGACTTCACTCAAATGCCCCTCACAAAACAACAAAAGCATGATACACTTAACTAACCATAATCATAATACACAATCGCACAGCACAGTAGCCAAGTCATAAAATTTCAAATTAATGGTCCGTCAGATCATACTTAAGAATTTTTACGACACCAAAAGGGTAAATGGATTCTTCTCATTCAGAGCAGTTAACAATCAAAAAGAACCAGCTTGCCATCAGTAAAGATGATGATCAGCAACATCATGAGCAGCTACAGCATTGGGAGACATGACACGAACAAAAATACCTTGACCATCGTTGACCAGGAGTGCATTCCAGGTATTCGTCGAATCGAAACCTACTCGTATATAGTCAATTCTTTCGGTGGTTTTGGTTCGGAGTAAAAATTGTGTTCGGAATGACGATGCTACCTCGTGCTTGCTGGACTGCTGATGCATCTTTTTAAGTAGGTACTACATATACCTGGTGATATCCACTACGAGTATAGGGTTATGTTCTTTGGGCTTCAGAGCTCACTGCCTACACGATGTAGTCGTTACGATTTTATTACTTTTAAGCCATGCTTACGTATGTGTTTTAATCTTTTAAAAGCCAATATTCACTTTTAGTCTTTTATTTTTGTGTTCTTTTGTTTCTTTAGAAATTCTTTTAGGTATTTCGACTTTAAAGTCTTTGTATTAATAATGGTCATTATGTACCGAAGTATAAGAGATATAATTCATGGTTTAATTTATGTTAAGAATGCAAGAAATAGATAAGCTTATCTAATTATTGTTTATTAAAATTATTATGGAGAAAATTATGTGAAAAATGAGTTGAACTTACTTACACCGTATAGTTTGCTATTTTGCGAAATCATTATATGGGAAAATATAATTTATTCGCCCTAGAAAGCACCAAGAAGTAACAGTTTTGTATTATCTTAAACAGTTAAATTCCTGGAATCTCGACCACTATACTCGAAAAAATATATAAAATATATGGATAAGATGAAATTAAAGGAATGTTTGACTTTTACAGCAGTACCTCTGTATCGCAATGTCGTTTCGAATTTTAACATAACAGATACATATTACATAAAGTTTAAATTTTTCGGAACTTACCGCGTTAAATGTAAGAAATATTTTCAATTTCTTTTTCTTTTTCCCGACGTTTGGAAAAAGTTTCAAACTTCGTGGTCACGGGATGAGTGAATGAATATCATCCGCGAAAATAATAACCTAAAATCTCATATAACAGATACATTTTGGAAAATTATATAGTTTCTTAGAAACAAAGCCTCCAAATGCTCTATTGAATCGATTGAGAATATTCCGATCACCTATTTCTAATTGGGATAAATAAAAATTAATTAAAAAAAAAGTCCTAGGCATCTGGCACACTGAATCTCATGATTTCTTATCATCATCTTATAAAATCATGAACTAGTTGAAAATCTTATGATTTTTTATGTCTTCTTAAGAAAACAACGAGAGTGAGAGATGCTTTTTATCGGAGGCTCACTAAAATGTTAAAGCATACACTGTTATTCAGTCTTGCCATATACCCCGAAGCAGTACAGCGTACTACGAATATAAAAAAAAAAGTATTATAGATCAAAGAATTCTGCTGCGAAATTGCTATTTCCTTAAAATTGGTATCACTATAATTTGACAGATTTTTCTGGGAATTTTTTTTTGGTCGGAGGAAATTTTTAATTTATGAATGTATGCAAATATATCTATATCAGCTACAATATAATTATTTCAATTTCATGGGGATAGGTCAAGAACAACGAAGTTGACATTTTTTGAATACTTGAATAAATACATACCCTATAAAGACCCCATCTTCCAATTGTACAAACGGCACCGTCGTTCAAACTTTGATTCGTGTTTCAATAATTTTAGTTTACCACCTTCGGCGAGTTAAGTGAGGTGCAAAGTTGGTTCAATTTTTGACCCGTGGTTTAGCAATTTTAACTCACCGATATCAACTCTCAACGATTTAATCTCACTAATTTATCTCAGCACATCGCCGAAATCAGGACGAGATTTAAGAAAATAATATATTCGTTTTCAATTACTTTACTCGTATCTGTTAATTGAACGTAACGTTGCGACTGGAAAGGCTTTATTATGTGTATCCTCGTCATAGTTTGACACTTATAGCGAGTTTCATTCAAGAAAAGATCTGCTCTTTCTGACAAAAGATTTCATCTTTTTGAAATTTTGAGAGTTTCATTCCAACAAAAAGAGCAAATCTAGATCAGATCTCAACACGAAAGATCTGATCTTTGGTGGGTAGGCAGATTTGATCTGAATGCACACAAGCATGTTAAATGTTTTCCCTGTCAAACATCAAATTGAAACTATGTTGTTATTAATTTATTGTGAAATTGTGCAGTCCCTGCTAAAAATTAAACTAAAAAATAAACAAATAATAGACGAAGAAGTTAATAATTTAAATTTTATAAATTTAGTGGAGTTTTTTATTGGTTTGTCTTCATCTTCCTCATCATCTGATGATGAAGATATTTTTTTTTTCAGAAAAGTGTGTGTCAGTCATTCAGCAATGGCCGCGTTCGGTGCAATGCCGATAGGCTAGCCAAGATACCTTAAGAGCGGGTGTGTTTTCGAACGATCCAGGTAGCTTTCTCAGTTAAGTCATTTGTATTGCATACAAATCTGAAGTTTTGAATCAGCTATTCATCAAATTAATAATAATTTTTGGGTAGCTTGAGATTTGTGTTTGACAACATATGTTCAGTTCATCATCTGGTTTTTCCTTAGGAGTTACAACAACACAAAGCAATCCGGATTGTTTTAAGTATGCCACCGAACGCGGCCAATACTACAATTAAATTTGGACACAATGTTTCATTGAAAGTTTCCATTTTGAGAGATCTTTGAAATTAGAATGAAACTCGCTTTAATTTAACAAGAACGAAGAGATCTCGTCACACTCACGTCTTGTTTATGTATCGCGTCCATATATTCACGAAAAAAGAATTCTTCCAAATGCATGGCAATGTTATTTTGGATGTTTCATTAGACTAAGGATTCCTCGTACATGGCAATGCTGGTCTACGTTTGTCAACATTACCGCTTTCACACGCCACATCGATCTATCATGTCGACGAAGTAGTTCGTTGTTGCATGAGCATTCACACGCACATACGTCGATGTATAATTTTATGTTAAAACCAGCTTGCAAATAGAAAAGTTTTCAAATTTAATTTTAGAAAATTAATTATTGAAGTGAAAATGTCTGTACGGCATATTATTTTCAAGAATTAATTAAGCAGATTAATTTAATATGGAAGAAAAATGCAAATAAGACAACTTCAAATTATGAACATGAGCAGACAACAACAAAAAACGAAAACAAAACATAATACTGTGCCGGTGTACTAGTTCGATCTTTTTTACACGTCATGTCGGCATACCACTTCGATGTCCAGAAATCGAACTGCTTTGTCGACACAGTTTCTTTTCACATGACCAAAAAACCTTGCCGACACTATAGATTGACGAAGTAGTTCGCGGCGTGTGAAAGCGGTACATGACAGTTTTGTTTATTTTGCTTGTTGGTTTTATTTAAGGACAATTTATTTGTTAATTTGAAGTAATTTATAAAAAGGTGAAAGGTGTTATTTAGAATAGTGTACAAATATTTAAACCGTAGTTTAGGCTTGATTCAAGATTTTAATCCGTTTGTTTCAACGAATAACCTAAAGTTCAACGATGGTTCACGCGTTCAGCATGTGTTAAGAATTTATTGCATACTTATATCGTTTTTATTTGGCAATCCGGAAGCCTTCCGGACTCTTCTGAAAGTGTTCACTTGGGAAAAAATGACAGTTCTAATTCTGAAAAGAAGAGAATTTTGCTTCTGGATTTGAAATCAGAATCAGAAATAGAAGCACTCACACATTCATATACTTGAACGTCAAACTCGACGGTTGTCATTTTTTGTATCATAATTGTGCAACAAACATTTTTTTTGAATTTGAATATTCTCACGTACACAATTATTTTCACACATACAATCTCATTAAAATTCAGAATCGTCAGAATCACAGTTGGGTTCAGTTGGGATCCCGGATCGGAGAAGAATTCCGGATTGCCAAATAAAAACGCCACTAAACATACTTAAAAACTTGCGAAATTTTGTACAGCGGGTCATAAAACAAAAGACAAGCCAAAGGCTGTTGGATTTATCAGCAACGTCAAATGAATTATCCCTCATCCCTCAAAATGTTCCGTTGTATTTTGAATGCATGTTTTCTTATACATTTTATTTGTTAATTCCAATAATTGTATTCATAAAGACATTTAATTGCCTACGTAAGGTAACAATGCCTCTAAGTGCCGACATGTTACTTATAAGTTATAAATTGTTTTTTTTTTTTTAGATGGGGAGAACTTTAAATTGGTAACAATATTTTTTTTGGCAGCCGATTTGACAGTTCTCACTTTGCAGGAGTAACACTTTCAAATTGTTAATATTTTCTTAAAACAAGTTAGCATTTAAGAAACTCATCGCGCTCATAATTGTCCATCAGAGGAATTAATTAGAGAAATTATGAATCGTTTTCAGAATTACTTGTGGACCGTATAGTTCCGCAATTGAGCACTTGGAAGCCAAGTCAAAACCATTTCCGAAATACAGAAATCTTTTACTCCGAAGAGCACTCGTATGTGAAAATTGGACCTCCAGATTATGACATGTACACGGCAGAAGTAGTGCTGTTAAATAAAGCTATTTTCGTGAATATTAAAAAACATTTTTCTACTTTATTTTTTTTTAAATTAAAAATATCCTATTATAATCCTAATAATTATTTCTTTGAGAAAAACACCCTTTATATGCAACCTAACCAACCCCCTCACATCCTAAATAATCACAAGAACCAAAACATATAAAGAGGAAACTGCCATATTTGCTCCGATTGCATGCATCTCTGCAGTTCCTGCCGCTTTATGTCAACATCAGGCTGACGTGTGAAGTAGCAAACTGCATTATGCACTCGAACTACTCTCGATTTGAAATTCCAAAGTAATAAATGACTGCTTTGCCAGAGATACGTATCCGATACATTAAGTTATGACATTATGACGAATTGCATGATCCTGTCCTTCGATTGCAAGCGACTATATACTCGACAAGAGGGCTATAAAAGCATTTACTTACATCTGTGCTCCAGTTTTGTGTTCTTTGTTTTTTATCATTAATTTCATTTAAATGTCATCAAGGCGTCACAAGCAAAACAAAATTTATTCTTTTTTTATTTCTGACATAAATTCTCACTTAGATGGGAGTATATGATTAAATCCCGTAGGAATGTCCAAGTTTATTTACTATGGGCAATGAGTATCCGCAGTCAAGACACAGACAACCTTGAAATACGAGAGATATTTTGTTTGTAATTGTTACAAACATACTCGTAATTAAAATAATTACAACGAGATTATAAAATAAGAAAAGTTTGGGTATACAAAATTATATTTATAATGTTCTCGTACTTACTTTAACGGATTGGAGCAGCTGTCATGTCAAGAACTTAAGACCTACAAAATTTCTTCAGTTTTTATTTTAGAATAATTAAAAGAAAATCGATTGTAAAAAAACTTAAAACCTTTATCGAAAGCGGACTAATCGCATTGAGGATTAGTGTCAGCCAATTATATTTAATCAACCTTGAATTTAATACATCACTTTTAGCGGTGAACTAAATGTTATCCGGTAAAGTTTTTTTCCATTAACTATCACTTAGAAAAAAATAAATTAGCAAAAGCTGAAATAAGGGATTATGCGGGTTGCGTTAGGGCCGGGGCTATGCGGTTTAACCTTTATGCTCTTATTTGTTAGGTAAGTGTTTGAAGAGTAATCATCATTTGTGTTAATAGCTTAACCCGAACAAAGCAAAACAAAGAGTAAACCTTTCAGAAGCTAAATCTATGGTGACATACAAATTAACAGAATTTAATTGTGTCACAAGTTATACTTGAAAATTCGAGATAGGCTTTTTCTTTGTCGTTTTTGGATAATGAATTCGAAAAAAAGTACATTTGAACCACTTTATGGTTAACATAATTATGTACGCACAGTGTATGCTGCTAATCTTCTGCACTATTATATTGAAATGAAAGAAAAACGCTTTTCGACATCGACTGTCAACCAAATTGCCGGCGCTCATCCTAGTTAAACAGCCAACGGACGACCTTGCGAGGAATTTTTAGGTAGCCATTCGCATTTTCTGACCATGCAATGAGATTCTTAAGAAAAGTTTGACAGTTACCCAAAATAAATAAATTTTATTAAACCAAATGTGGGTGACCTGTGGCGTGCCTAAACGGGATGCTGTTGAGTGTCTTTAATCTGGCAAAGGCCAGCAGCGCAACTTTTAGTCACGTCAAAGTGCTTCCTTGTGGTGGTCGCCGGGCAATGATTTGTGTATCCACACAAATAAGCTAAAATTGGAAAGCGCGAAAATCTCTCCTAACTCATTAGGATAGGTCGGAGGCTAACACTCTCCGTAACTGAAAACATCTTGCTACTGAAACAGAAACAACGCCTCGGATAATTAATGACAACATGTTGACGACTTTTGGCTACCGAATAAGGACAACGATTGATTTCTTGAATGTGAGGACACTCCTGGATGATGGCAGTGAAGGTCCTAACAATGCCAAATTCTTCTAACTAGAGAAGGAATTCATGAGAAACAGGGTGGACATCTTAGGCATCAGCGAAATACCTTGGTCACCGTCGCGTAACACTGTACTGCTCTACTCCGCAAAAGCTCCAGGAAGCACGCGTGAAGCTGGGGTTAGGCTGCTGCTAACAAAAACAGCTGTCAATAGTCTGATTTCATGGGAGCCCCTTGGAGAAAGAATAATAAAGACACGATTCCGGACAAGAGTACGTTCCGTCACCATTATACAGTGTTACGCCCCAAGGGAGCTCACATCCGATGAGGAGAAAGAATGCTTCTACAGTCGGTTAGGAGCCGCTTACAACAACACACCGCGCGGAGATATTAAAATGGTTATAGGAGATTTGAATGCTAAAGTTGGCAGTAACAACGATGGACTCAAACATGTTATGGGAAACCATATAGTTGGGAATTGCAATGATAACGGTGAGCGGTTCATTGACTTCTGCAATACATTGGCGGCATCATGTTTGAGCACCAGACGTGTCACAAAATAAGTTGGATGTCGATGGATAGGCAAGCATCTTCGAATCCAATTGATCACTTCGCGATTAGCCGGCGCCGGCGCTTTAGAAGCAGTCTCCTGGATGTTCGAAATAAAAGAGGAGCCGACAGAATAGTCGGCCGAGCGAGGGGAAACAATAACGCTTGGCTTTCTGAAGAAACCTGGAAACGGATTGACGAACGGCTAAAACCCAAGGCCCGTATTGCAGCTGCCACTATATTAGAAAAAAGAGCTGGAATCCCTGTACCTCACGAAAAAGAGAGGTTCACCGCACTGTAAGACGTGACAAGCGTAACCACATCAATGCTTTGGCCCAACAGCAGAAGATGCTGTTAACAGATACGACAGTAGAACGGTATACAGATTTACTAAGGAATTGGTTGGTGCTCGCAGTTCCAAGCAACACTTAGTAAAAGACTCAGACGAGAAGGTGGAAGGACCATTTTGCGTTGGTATTAAACCGAGTTACCGACAACAACGCACAACTGATACCGGCTGAGCTGATAGGAACAACAAATTCCCGAATCCGCACTGCACCCCCCAGTAGAGATGAGATCTGCAACGCATTCAAAGCACTGAAGACCAACAAGGCAGAAGGCCTTGATGCTATTCCTGAAGAGCTTCTACAAGGGACACCAACGACATCAAGCGAACTCCTGCATCCACTCATAAAGAAAGCTTGCGTCTCCGAAGGATTTCCGAATGAGTGGAAAAAGGGAATGATAGTCAAGCTCCCTAAAAAAGGGAGACCTAACAAAGTGAGAAAACTGGATGGGGATTTGCGTCCTGCCTGCCGTTCCGAGCTGGATCCTCATGCATTGATCATATCAATACGTTAAGGATCATAATTGAGCAGTGCGTCGAATATCGACCACCACTTCATTGACTTTGAGAAGGCTTTCTAGAGCGTCAATATAGAATTTGCTTTACGCAGGAGGGCTATCCCGGATAAATTAATAGGTATTATTAAAGCAACATATGATGGATCCAAATGTTACGTTTTGCACGAAGGGAGGCTGTCAGAAGAGTTTGAAGTCCAGAGTGGAGCCAGACAGGGCTGCATTCTGTCACCAATATTGTTTCTGTTGTTGATAAGCGATGTTCTGCGAGCGGCCTTGACGGGAAACGGAGGGATTCTATGGACTCTGACGTGTCACCTGAAACTTCTGGACTATGCGGACGACGTATGTTTGCTCTCTCATAGGGTCATCTCCACCAAATGACAACAGGGTAGGAGAGAGAAGCAGAAATCGTGGGGCTGAAAATCAACTCCGACAAAACAAAGATCAGCCTCAGGACCCAGGTATCTTCTCTCATAAATATTTCTCAACAACCGGTAGAGAAAGTACAGAGCTTCAAATACCTTGGAAGTATCATCTCTACCGCGGGTGGCACCGAAAAAGACATCATCAGCAGCCGAATCGAGAAGGCAAAGGCTACTTTCGGTATGCTTAGAAATATATGGAGGAATAACTCTCTAAGCTTAAGAACTAAGCTACGGCTATCGATCCAACGTCGAATCCGTTTTACTTTACGGTTGCAGCACTTGGAAAGTAACAGCAGCTGTCATTAAGAAGCTGCAAACGTCCATTAATAGATGTCTACGAAACATCCTTAGAATTTTCTGTCCCAATCGTATATCAAACCATGAGCTCCTCAGAAAAATTGGTCAGGAAGCTATCGACTCTATTATACGACGTCGAAAGTGGCAGTGGATCGGACACACGCAAAGCCGACAACTGTATTGCGGCACAGGCAATGCAGTGGAATCCGCTCACTCAAGAAGGAAGAAGAGTTGGACAACCGAGAAGCTCATGGAGAAGGACAGTCGAGGATGAGTCAGCCCAACTAGGCAAGAGTTGGAGGGGGTTGCGACACACATCCAGAAACCGAACAGGATGGCGAGCAGGCATTGTGGATGCCCTATGTCCCACTAGGGTTCCCCCACGGACATAAAATGTCTGAGGACCTAAGTAAGTAAGTAAATGTGATTCCTTCGTGTCTTCAAACACCAAAACTTGCAAAATTACATAAAAAGAATGAGACACATGTGCCATACATTTGGTATGTAATTCAAAATGATAGATTGAACAATTTTTTGAAGTAAGACTTCTTTTGCGGCGTTGCGTTGGGGGTAAACATTTTCTATGGAGCTGCCAGTGAAATGTCAAACGGACAGGTTTTGTGTCAAAAACCGACTGAATTTTTTACGACAGATTTTGCTTTAGTTTTCTAAAAATGGTTACCCAACAATAAATATTTAAAAAAAACATATTTCTATACCAAACATTTTTTTAGCACAAAATTTAAACACATATTTTAAATAAAGAACTACATGAAAGTATAGTTATGTATTTTTTAAATTAAATTCAACGAAGAACAACCAACATATGACCTGACCCGACATCTGCCGTAACCCGACATCTAACGTGACCCCACATCTGTCGTGTCCCGACATATGAGATGTTTTGTAGATTTTCATAGATTAGTTCACATATGTATGTATGTATGTATATGCATTGTGTGTATTCTCAGAGGATATTTTTTTGTTGGTTGGTTTTTTGATTATCATTCTGTAGCTACCTCCATGAATTGTGTGTATTCAACGAGAAATTCTTTTTTATATTCATTTTTTGTTTGTGGGTTCGTTGTGGATTCGCATAGATTAATGTAGTAGGTATACGCATTGTGTGTACTCAACGAGGAATTCTTCGTTGGTTCGTTTTGTTTATAAGATTAGATTAGTGCGTATTGTTTGTATTTGACGGCGATTTTTTGTTTTGTTGAGGCCCATACATTAGTGAATATTGTGTTGTATTAATGTGCGTATTATTTAAGTCAATGGTATCGTTGCCAGTGCTTCAGTGTATCAACTTCGTAGATTTATATATACCGAGGAGTATAATGTACATTTGTAATGTAAAATTGCTGAACCATGGATCAAAGTTCGAACGACGCAACGGTGACGTTTTTTGCAATTGGAATATGGAGTCGTTATGGGCGATGTATTTATGCCAGTACGCAGCTGGTATTAAAAAAATGCCAACTTCGTTGTTTTTTGACCGGCTTCCATTAAAATTGAAATACATATAAGTTGCAGTTAAGCCAGAAGAATTACAAAAGAAAAACTTGTTTCAAATTAAGGAAGTTTAATTTCTGGCGCGTGTACATAAGTACACACTCTTTTTTTTTATTTCAAACAATAAACAACACCAGCATTGCAATCCGCTGACAAATCTAAACTACCATTGCCATGCAATTGAAAGAATTCCTTATTCGCGAACAGAATGGATGCGATAAGAAAACGAGACGTGATTGTGACGAGATCTCATCGTTTTTGTTAAGTTAGTGTCAAACTATGAAGAGGATACACAAAATAAAGCGTTTCCAGTCGTCACGTTACGTTATATTAAACCTTTATCCAGGTCGAGCGGGCGGCACAAAATCTGGGGCTGCACATTAGTGAAGGAAAGATAAAGTACATGGCGTCTACGCCTACAAGACCTGTTGGTCAAATGATCAGAGTAGAGGAGCATGATTGTGAAGTAGAGCAATCCTTCAAATACCTTAGGACCTTAGGTCAATAGTAGCAGTTGATAAAAATATGAAAGAAGAAATACGCGGGCGGCTGCTCAATTCCAACAAAGCCTATACTATAGTCTGTCAAGGCTTTTTAAATACAGATATCTAACCATAACTTCTATAAGCTGCTGCTGTATAGGACAATGGTCCTACCAATACTCACATATCGATTATAGACTTAAGTGCTTACTTTGACCTTTTAGCCGTGTTCGAGAAATAAATCTTGCGTAGAATTATTGGGCCTTTATGTGAGAAAGAACAATTCTGGGGACGCTATAATCACGAACAGTAAGCGATCTATACTTCTAAGCAATTATTGTGAAAAAACTGAGCGGTGAACTCCTGTGGGCAGGTCAACTAGCTCGCATGAGCGAAGAGGAACCGGGTCGCAAGTCCTTTGTACTTCACTTCATGGTAGACAACAGTGTTGTAGATCATGATTACGCTTTAAAGATGGCGTAGACCAGGGCGCCCGAAACCTTGGATGACACGGCCCGGTCGGGATCGGGCCCCAGTGATGGTGATGATACCCGTAAAGTGTAATACCTTAAAACGTATACATACATAAAGTACAAGTTGGCCCAAAAATGTTCACCTCAAGCAAATTTTAATCGAAAAACTATTCCGCATTCTTATGATAATTTATAGGTGTTTTCCCGTATTTCCTAAAACGGCAAAAAATATACGAATTTGCCGAAAAACTGTCAAATCAAGTTCCCGTATATTAAGTTTTAGGAGTTTTTACGGAAGAGAGTGCTCACGAGAGAGTAAAGTATTCCGTCCAAGAAATTTCTTGGGCCAAATTATAAGACTGTCGAATAAAAGAAAAAAACAGAACAAAATAATCGAATTGATCTAGTCATCGGGATCATTCGTGCAATAAAGTAATATTAGATATAGATGTCCTGTCAATCAGAATGACTGTTCCCCTTTTGAAAAAAGACAGTATATTTTATGGAATCATTCAGAAATCTAATCTTTTAGGAAATTCAAAAAATAATCAATATAATAAAATTGTATTTTAAATACATTTAATTTAGAAAATAAATCGAGAGCGTTTTGGAACCCTGCTTTTTAAAATCCCGTCTTCTAAAAAACGTATTTTCCGCCTTTTAAAATCCCGATCTATTTTAATCCCGCTTTTTAGAATCTTACCACTTGTATTTTGATAAATGTTACCCAAAAAACTTTGCATACGTCCAAACTCCAAATTCTATATTGAGCAAAGTGGGAAGTTGCAGGGGCACTAAACCCCCCCCACGTCTCACCCTTACGCACCGTCCTTTTTGCACCTTGTTTTGATTCCAAAATCGGGAATTTAATAATTTAATAAACGGGATGGTAACAAACGTAATTTTAAGAAACGGGATTATAAAAAGCAGTGCCATAAAAAAGTGGGATTATAAAAATTAGGATTATAATAAGCAGGATAAGACTCGGGGATTTAAGAAATAAAAGGGATTATAAAAAACAGAATATCGAACCCAACCCCAATAAACCACATTAACGGAACACCTTGTTCATTAAAGCATATTTTTCATTGTTTACTTTATTTTTTTTTTTTGACAAACAAAAGAACCTTTTGCAATTCTCACATGAGCAAATACATGCAATAATGACATGTCACATCAGCGCTGTCATTGCAAATTATAACATAGTCCCCATATGCACATAATGAGGCCGAATAAAGTGTAGTCTAGACCGTAATCGAGTCTTTTATGAATACTGAACTGCAGCAAAAAATAAAAAACACAAGTCTTTGTAACACTTTTAATCAATTTACAGATGTCAAACCTGTTCTAGAAATTAGCGCCAGAGTGTAAGGTCCATTCAAGTACCAAAGCCAATACCCCTGCATTCCGAGCTTCTCAGACCTTACTGTGCTTTTAATAACCGCCATTATGTTTCCCGTATAAATAAAAACCCCATTGACAGATAAAAATTCTTTTATTGCAACTATAAATTTATGCACACGAATTTAAACGATTTTTCTTGTACTTGCAAAAAAAAAAAAACATAAAAACAAAAACTTGTTCCAAATGTCTAGTCATTGCGTCAAGAGTGCGTAGGCCGTTCAATGGCTTCTGCGCGACAATGGTTCTCCCAGCAAATATAATGCTGTGCATGTGCATTGTGCAGTGCAAGCCATCATCATAAAAATTGACACCAAATTAAGGTGTCAATAAGCGCAAAATTCTAGTATTGTAAATGATCAAATCAAAAAAAAAAACAAAAATATTCGGCATACAAAAAATAACATTTTAAATGAATACTTGGTTGTCTAGTCTAATATCTACTAAAGGCTTCAAATTTCCAGACGATATACAATGGAAAACAGTGGGTGCTTGCATAAAGATTCGTCCCAAAAAACCATACGAACATATCGACCATAAGCATGATCGGTGCTGATTCTCAACCTCGCATCGACAAAATATCTTGGATGCGGCTGCGCTAAGCAGGTGAATAATCTGTAAGACGCGTGCTATGTGGGCGTTTATTATTTTATATAGAAGCCAACCATGTAAATATAAGAGCTCAGACAGAAAATATGCCGCTTGTTTGCCCTCCATACCGTGGTAGTATTCGAGTCGCACCACACACCGTCAAACAAAACGTTTACTCATAGAACTCAACTCACTACTTTGACGTTGCGTCCCTCGCCAACAGTTGTGAGTGCAGCATATAGCGCTAGCGCTAGCGTTAAGTTTGGTTAAACAACATTAATGAGAAAATTTACAACAAAAACAAAAAAAAAAAAACAATACGGAATATACCAACATACATACTCGTACATATCTACATAAATTTTAAAGATATTTTTAATTTATTTGTTTATTTTTTTATCGTTTGAGGAATTCAAAGATGTTTTTTTATGTTTTTTTTTTATTCTTTTTTATTTCAGACAATTTTTTTTTGCGCGCGCATTTTAATAATGATAAGTGAATTGAAATTTGAATAATTCGAATATTTTCATTGTTATTCATTGAAGTAAAAAAAATATGTACATACCTAGGTATGTACATACAAATATAACCATAAGTTGGAGAGTTGTTATAATTTATGACACTTTTGGGGAGCAAAAATTAAAAGTTGTCACAAGGTATTTTGTGTTGAGATAGAGGGTGTTTCAACAAGGAGAGTTATTTTAAATTGGTCGCTATATATCATTTGGCAAGGCCAATCTTCAAGTGCGAGTATGTGTGGATGGTTAAAATTGATCATATACGCTCCTGCATGCAAATTATTGAAAATTTCGTATTATTTTTGGTGACCATAATAATAATAGACAAATAAAACATGAGATTGTTTTCAATTTTTTTTTATTTTTTTAATCATATACATATATTGTTTCTGTTGTCAAACTCATTTTTACTTGCGATATACTTAGGTATTATGGGGCAAATTTTAGGTCCATCAAGTTAGCAGAGCAAGTTGGGCAGAACACAGTTTTTGTGATGCCATAATTAGATGCTATAATTAAGGACCCAAAAATAAAATTAAGTGCTCCAGTACTTTTGGAGAAAATTAATGTTCTGCTATCTTGATTTCAAGTTAGCAGAGCAATCACCTAAAATGCTTAAAACGTTGAATTGGAAATTTTGGTTTGGTATAATCTTAAGGTGCTATTTAAGTGCTATACGAATCCAAAAAAAAATTCCAAAAAAATGTTTTTAAAAAAAAAAAAAAAATATTTAAAAATAATTCCATTTTTTTTTCGATTTTTCTCAAAAAAAATATGAGTTTTTTTGATACAAATCTATTTTATTAATTAAGTGCCCACCTAGTTCGAATTAAGTACCCCATTTTCAGAAATATTTTCGAAAATCCAAATCAGTTTTTGAGAAATATCGAAATTAAGTTAGCAGAGCAGGATACCACGGCATATAGGCATGCAAAATGGAATAATTTTTTTTTGATTTATATCTTCGAAAATAAAGGGTCCGCCATCTAACCTTTTTTTTTCAACTAGTGCTTATTTCGTGAATGGTAACACTTAGCTCATGTCTGATTTGACAATTAGTTTTATCCTTCCGCTGAACGAATATGGTTGTGTACACGCTTGAACAACGCTAGGAAATATTGCGACATTACTTTGAAAATCATGGTAAGAAGAAGAGAAGCACCGTCAGCTCCGTATGTTCGTTATCTTGTGAAAAAAGTGAAAGAAACTGGCATCCTCATCGATAAACCAAAGCGTGAAAAGCCAAAAACAGTTCGTTCACCCGAGAATATTGCTGCTGTGGCAGAAAGTGTGCGTGAAGCGCCATCAATATCAATTCACCGTCGTTATCAACGATTGAACATTTCAGAGACATCATTGAGACGAATTTTGCATAAAGACCTTGGTATGACGCCATACAAAGTCCAATTGGTTCAGGAGTTGAAGCCAACTGACCATCCAACGCGTTTTCGCTTCGCTAAGTGGGCCTGCGATAGACTTAGAGAAGATGCCGATTTTGCCAAAAAAATCATCTTTTCAGATGAAGCTCATTTTGATCTTGGCGGGTAAAATTGTCCCTTTTGGGGCACAGAAAACCCGCACGCATACATTGAAAAGCCGATACACCCAAAACGAGTCACTGTTTGGTACGTATTTTGGTCCAGAGGCATAATTGGGCCATTTTTCTTCGAAAATGAGCAAGGAGTGGCCGTTACAGTCAATGGCGATCGTTATCGGGCCATGTTGAACGAATTTTTGTTCACAAAAATTGAAGAGGAGGATATTGGCAATATTTGGTTTCAACAGGACGGCGCTACGTGCCACACAGCCGAAGCTACACTCGATGTTTTGCGCCCTGTTTTTGAAGATCGCATTATCAGCGGCAGAGCTGATGTCGTTTGGCCACATCGGAGCTGCGATTTGACACCGTTGGACTATTACTTGCGGGGTGCCGTAAAAGATAAGTGTTACGCCGACAAGCCAGAGACAATTGACGCTTTAAAGGACAATATTCGTGAAGCCATTGGTGAAATACAGCTGCACACAATCGATAATGTGCTTAAAAATTGGACCGATCATGTAGGCTACTGTATGGCCAGCCGAGGCAGCCATTTGAATGAAATTTTCCATTATTAAACGGAAGGATTGTATTTTCAAACAAAAAAAAGAAATTTGATAAAATATTCACTAGTTTTTTTTTTATAGCATTTTCAAAAAAAAAAAAGTTATTTGGCGTACCATTTACTTCTGAAAATGGGGTCTTTAATTCGAACTAGGTAGGCACTTAATTAATAAAATAGATTTGTATCAAAAAAACTCATTTTTTTTTGAGAAAAATCGAAAAAAATGGAATTATTTTTAAACTTTTTTTTTTTTGGAAAAAAACATTTTTTTAGATTTTTTTTTTTTGGATTCGTAGAGCACTTAAATAGTACCTAAAGATTATACCAAACCAAAATTTCCAATTCAACGTATTAAGCATTTTAGGTGATTGCTCTGCTAACTTTAAATCAAGATAGCAGAACATTAATTTTCTCCAAAAGTACTGGAGCACTTAATTTTATTTTTGGGTACTTAATTAGCACTTAATTAGCATCTAATTATGGCATCACAAAAAATGGGTTCTGCTCAACTTGCTCTGCTAACTTGATGGACCTGCAAATTTTGCATTTGGAAAAAAAATCGAACTCAAGATTTTAATCAAAGTTGACATTACGACGATTGCGAACACCAAAAAAGTGGGTCCCGCAATTCTGCTTGCCTGTCTGTTCGTCTGCAGAACTCTCTACTCTAATTGTCCAAAATAAATTTTTGAATAGTTATTTTGGCCCAAAAAATAACGGTACTTGCCATACAAATTTGTCTAACATCTTAATTATCTCGAAAACGACTCTAACGATTTTGATAAAAATTGGGGCATATACTTCTTTGGGTATGGTCTACAGTTTGTCCAATTTTTTTTTTTTATATTTTCGCGCAAAATTTTAGTCGATTTAGATATTACTAAATTATTATTAGTAGTATGATACTAGGCTAAAAAGAGGATTAAGCTTATTTTAAACCAGTTTATTATCGTACCATTTTGTTATCATTTTACTAAAGTTAAAATCGCAAAATGGCTACTTTATTTTTTTTAATATATGCCACTTTGACATTTACAAACGTCAAAAAGTTATGTTCGCTTACTTTTTTGCACTATTTTAGGCGTGTTTAGTTGTAGTTTATTAAGAAAATAGATTTAGTATGGTGCTAGTTAAAAAGTGTTTAAAATTAGGAAAACATTAGAAAAGTGCTTTAGTATTAGCAAACTGTTAAGTAGTATCATGCTAAGTCCTTAACATCAGGCACCTGCCATACAACCATTTAATTGATTTTCTACTTTCTCATAAACTGCTCAAGGGATTTCAATCAAAATTTTTATAGATGAGCTCCTTCAAATTCTTAATATTACTGCATTTCAAAATTTTCGAAAAATAGTTTTTTTGGATTTTTGAAAAAAAAAACAAAAATTCAATATTTCGAAAACGGGTGGGCGATTTTTTCTAAAATTTTGTTTTGGAATTTATATTATTAAATATTTAAAATGTTCATACCAATGTTTTTTAGAAAACATTTAAGAATTTGCATATATGTATAAAAAGTTAAGTGAAAAACTTTAAAAATACATTTAGCCGTTTCTATTAAGAATATTTTGCATATAATTTAATCGAACATAGGAGCAAGTACGTGCGATCTAGTCGCGCATTTTTTTTCTCATTTATTATATTCAAATCCAATAAATTAGGTATCACTGGATAGTAATTTAAACATAGGGATGACATTGCAAAAAACGTATTATGTTTTATGTACCACCTTATTTTCTATTAATTTCGGCAATTTAAAATAATTTAATAAATGAATAATTGTAAATAAAGAATGTCTCACGTTTAACCTATTGAGTGAAAGAGACAAATATGCATTACTTTTGTAATTTAAAATTTTCTTTGTGCACTACTTGAGCATTGAGTGAGTAAAGGAAGAAACATTTATTTTTGCTGCACCATGAATGAGTGGGGGAGAGACATATTTATTTTTCACTTTGTTGTTTGAATTCTTTTTTTCTCATTTATAAAAAACCGAATGCACTAAATTAGGTATCACTCTTCAAAATTGTAGCTGGTTTGATCGTGTTTGCAATTAGAGACTTTGTTAAACTAATTATGTTCATATCAATAAAGAATTTACCTTTTTTGTTCAAAAATTCTATTTGAAAATTTAAGGTTAACAAAAATCTACATAATTAAAGTTTTGAATACGATCTCATCAAGTTGTAAGGCCCGCGGGTATAAAAACAATTTTCCGGCATAATCACATATCGTGGAGTTTATGTCAAACAATCGCACTCCTTTTACCTCTTGCCTTTCTAACTAAATGTTGCTAGCAACTCAGTCTCCTCGTGCTGGAGGCTTTCATTACTTTCATATTCGAAGGATGTGTTCGTTGATAATGTACCTACTTGTCTGCTATGACACGGCGACTTTTGAGCCAGGACTTTTTTATAATTCTTTTTTTAAATGTCATCATATCAGTTTTGCATTACTTCTCTTTTATTATTGCGATTTCGGTTCTAAAATTCCTATTAAAAATAATTACATTAACAGTAAAAACAATTAAAATGAATACCAGTATTATCTGGCGCATGTTGTAAGAAATCGATTGTCAGTGACCTGTCAAATCGATTTTTGTTGTTGGTTTTTTTTTTTAATAATTCTTGCGTGCATGAGTTTTTAAATTGAAAAAAACTTGCTTGGTCTCTGAAAACAACTTTTTTTGAAGATTTTTCAACGAAAATATAACTCGGAAGATAACTATTACTTTCAATATGTTTACTGTTCATAAAATCAGTTTCGCTAGCACCTACTTATCTACTTCCAAATTTAGCTCACAACACAATTGTTCGTAACATCGAGCTTAAATTTGACAGATTATATTATGTGAACATTGCTTTGAGGAAATAAAAATTCAAGTTGAAAAATATTTTGCAGCAAAAGATATATCTCAGTCAAATAAAAGAATCAATTTTTTCAGCGATCAGCTGTAAGGTAAGCTGAACTTGCATGATGTCAAAGCTTTCAGAAAGAAATCGATATCAATTGATAAAACTTATGAACATACCCCCCTAAGTTTAATCAACCAGTAAAAGATTTCAGATGTTTTTGTTTTGGTTTCCTCTATAATTCGTACCAAATTTGAAATATAAATTGAAATTATGTGTTCGATTGCTCGGCTGGCTTCCCATTTACCAATAAAACGCTGCTTAAGAAATATTTCATATTTTGTGAGATGTGAAATATTCTTGTTGAAACCACAAAACCTCCATATCCATATCTTCGAATGCATGTCAAAAAGTTCGGTTAAAATTTGTCTATAGTGGTGAGTATTGGCTGACGGTTACATCTTTTTTTCATTCTCCAATGACACTAGAAGACCAAATTGCCCACCTAACTACAGGGTGGCACACGAATCGTGCTACAAAAATAAAACGTAATAACTTTTTTCCAGTGTCAGTAATTGGCTTATTTTTGTTCTTATTTTATAGGCTACTATTTAGATTTATCGAAATGAATGTATGGGATACTGAAAAAAGGATTTGGATAGTGCAGCGATACCATTCTTTGCAGTCCGTCATTTCCGTCCAAAGGGAATTTAAGCTGGAGTTTGGCGGTACTCCCCCGAGTAGATGAACCATTATGAGGCTGGCGAACATGTTTGCCGAATCTGGAAGCATCGAACGAAGACCGTATCATCGAGATCCCAATGTTCGGGTTCAGGATACAATCGTGGCTATTGCATCGGCAATACGGGCAAATCCAAGTGTTTCGACTCGAAACTTATCGGGCCAAATTGAAGTTAGCTGACGGTCATTACAACGGATACTTCATGATGTCTTAAACTTGTGTCCGTACAAAGTCCAAATTACCAGCAAGTTAAGCCCTCAGGATTTGCCTGTTCGCCTGGAATTTTGCCGAAAAATGATTGCAATGGCCGAAGAAGACAACACATTTATAAATTGTTTGTTCATGTCTGATGAGGCCCATTTTGACTTAAACGGCAATGTTAACAAGCAAAATTGGCGTATATGGAGTGAATTAAATGCAGAAATGCTCCGTGAGACGGAACTACACCCAGGACAAGTCACTGTGTGGTGCGCAGTTTCATCAAGATGTATTGTCGGGCCATACTTCTTTGAAGAAAACGGTGTAACACAAACTGTCAATGGGGACCGTTATTTAAAGATGTTGAAGGAGTTTTTTTACCCAGAACTTCGCCGAAGACGTATCCCTTTCAGCAGGATTTGGTTTCAACAAGATGGAGCAAGTGCACACGTAGCCACACAAGTTATGGTGGAGCTCCAACGAAAATTCCCAAACAAATTGATATCCAGAAACTGCACTTTCCGCTGGCCCCCAAGGTCATCTCACCTGACTGCACCAGACATTTTTTATGGGGTTATGTCAAGCAGGAAGTGTACAAAGCGAAACCCAGGAATTTGACTGAATTGAAGCAGTCCATTAAGATAATAATTGAGGCGATCCCAATTTCAACCCTTCAGGCTGCAATGAACCATTTTCTGATCAGGTGCTGCATATGCGTGGATGAGCGTGGAGGTCATTTGCCGTCTATCATCTTTAAAAACCATTAGTTATTTAAAATAACATTTAATTTTTAATCCAGTAAAAAAATGAATGAAATACATCGATTAAAATAAAAGTTATTACGTTACATTACATATTATACTACTCCGTAGATAAATCTACGAAGTAGAACCATTGAAGCACTGGCAACGAGACCATTGGCTTTAAACATCATATACATTAATTCAACAGAGAGAGACAGAGAAAAAAAAGAACACACAAGAGAAGAAACACAAGTCAACAGCACGTGGTTGGTTTCCGACGGTCCACATCGAAGTACTAACCACGCGCAACGATGCTTGATTTCGCTGATCTATGGGAAGCGATGCTTTTTTTTTTTTTTTTGGGAATTCATTTTTATTTCATATTAACTTATAACTATCTTAAAGAAAGACAAACATTTTTAAAACTAGCCTAATTATCAATAACTTACAACTAATTTACTGGCCCTTTACGGGCCTTCTAAACTAAACAATAACTCTTAGAACTAATGTCTTTCGACTTAAAAACTATTTTAATTAAATCTAATTATTTTATTTTTTAACCAAGGAAACTTATTGACAAAAAACTTGGGTGTCTTATCATTTCTTTTTTACTTATAAACTAAACCTAAATATAGATTTAAAAAAAATTAAAACTAAATACAACTAACTTATACTAACTAAAAATAACTTAAACTACTTAAAATACCTAATAATACTCAAAACCACTTAAAACTACTTAAAAACTAGAACAGCCACAGCAGCATTTTTTTCGTTTTTAAATTTTTTTTTGATTATTTTTTATATGCATGCAGACACACAACAACATGCAACCCACCCATACATGTACATACGCACATACATATACGTACACACGTACATGTACAGTTACGCAGTTACATGCACGTATGCCCCCGCATACATACATATTTTTAATTTTTTTTTGGTGCCACCCCGACTGTTCCCTATACCTAATTGCCCTAAATCTATGTAAGTCGGCCAAGATACGAGTATACCATCTTCATCGACTTTAAATATTATGATGCTGTTCAGAGAGCCACCAAAACTGGTTCTCCTGTTTCGCCCTATCCCTCCGGTCCCGATCGGATACAGTCCTACTGAACCGAAGGCGCTCTTCTCCACCTTGAGCGATGACGTCTCGACCGTACATGAGTCGCGTATCCACAGTTTTCCGGCTGACGTGGTAGATGAGCGGAACCGCCCCTCCATCCTGTATCAGCCCTCGACTGTCTAAATAGAGGAATGCCTCGGGAGGGATGTAGCCACTTAACCGCGCACTCTCGAAATATTCGTTATTGGGGTAATGTCTGTCGAAATACAAGTACTGATCCAACCAGATGCCAAGGTACTTTACTACACTTTTACTCGCCAGTTCTTTCTCGTATCCCTTGAGGCGCTAGACAACGAAGTCCTAAACAGAATTGTTTCTGATTTCTGGAAATTGATTTTCAACTTCCAGTCATTACAATATCGCTGAATCTTGTCGAAGTCACGCTGCAAAAGAATTTTGATGACCTCAACTGTTGGAGCTGTTCTGTACGCCATTAGATCGTCGGCGTACGCAATTGCCTGAGTTAGACTACCTATCAGATCGCTGGTGTAAATGCTGAATAGAATCGGCGAGTTAACCGCTCCCTGCTGAAGACCATTGTTAATATTAAAAATTGCGGTAGAAGTTACATTGCCACTCTTGACAACAAACTTTCTACTATTTAGCATGTCATTAAGCATGTACAATAGCGGTTTACTTATACCAAGTCTGGCAAGCTTTAGATAGAGACCCTCTAACCATACGGTGTCGAAGGCCTTCTCCAAATCAACCAGACAGGCACCCGTACACTGCTTTTTAGATTTGTTCCATTGGAAATCAGAAACGAGTTTAGACGCGGCATGAATTGTGTCATGTTCCGTCTTAAAACCGAACTGAGTATCCGGTATGATTTTGTTGTCCTCCGCCCACTTGAACAGAGCCCTATTAATAACCTTTTCAAATACTTTGCTGATACTCGAAAGAAGACTTATCGACCTGAGATTCGCCGGATTGGAATTGTCCTTTCCCGGGAAGCGATGCTTTCTTCGGAGCCAAGGCCGTTTTCTTATTGTAGCACGATTCGTGCGCCACCCTGTATAAATGAGAGTTAAGCTTGGATTTTCACTTCTTGAATGAAAAATGACATTTCTCAAGAAAATGTTCTGTAGTAATTGGTGATACAAACTGTAATTTTCTTCAACACTTTCAACATTTTGCCCATAATCCTGGCCAAGAATCACTGAATTACATGCAGTCACTGAAATGATTGTAACATCGAGTATAAGTTATGAGTACAATCAAAATAAATAAAATGCACGACTGGATCGCACATGTACTTGCTCTTATATTCATTGATACATATATACATTTTATTTTTTAAAAAATTAATCAAAATGTAGAGTATGTATATCTATAATAGTGGACCGATTTTTTTAATCAGAATCCTTTAGAGCCATTTTCGAGACAATTAAGATTTACCATTTTTGGTACAAGCAATTGTACGGCGGATACCCATAGTTTTGGGGCTAAAAAAAATATTTTAAAAATATTAAAAATTGCAGGACACATTTTTTTTGTGTTCGCTATCATCGTAAGTTTGATCAAAATCTCGAGTTCTATTTTTTTAATGCAAAAGAAAAAACACCAGACTCTCAAAAGTCGATATCTTCAAAAAAATTCCAATTGTATATTTTTTGTATTGCATAGTTGAGTTGCATCACTAAATTTTATATTATTATTAAGTCGGAAATAAGCCCATTCTATAGATAAATATGCACATGGAGAATATCATTATGTTAATTGAATAAGAATCAAATGATATTTTTTCCAAAGATAATAGAATTCTCTTACCGATTTACTGTCTTAATGATTTAGAAGTTTGGCTTTAGCGTATAAAAAACGGACAAACATAATTTACACCGTTTTTACAACATTGAAAATAAACCCCCTTGTTGAAACACCCGGTACATATGTATTCATATACATAGATATGTTATTCCGGAAACAAGGCGAACTCTTTTTTTTCATTCGCAATATTTGTTTAATATGTTTGTCTTTAACCCACATACTAAAAACAGAATTTTAGGAATGTTATACTTAAACAAAAATATTTACATATGCACACATGTATAAATATATATGTATGAATGTATACATACGTACTTGCAAACAATTAACACATTTATTACGTTTTAGAAATATTAACTCATAATTATGAAATTAATAAGTGTGGATATTTAGAACTAGGTCTCCTAGATCGACGATCCCTGCAGTAACCTGACGCTCCCTTCACGGTTAAACACCACCAACCAAATTGACTAGTGGAATGTAACCGACGATTTAGCATAAGCACTATCAACGTGTGTGCTAACGAAAATCTGAGTTGGAGAAGAAATTCGAAGTTTAGAAGCATTTCTGAATATGCCACAGAAGTCTGAGTATACATAGAGTAGTGGAGCGAAAGCTTTCCGCTGTGCATTCAGTGTGCGGACTTCGGAAATGTCAAAATGTAGCAGTGGCGCTAGTAGCATTTCAGAGCAAAGTCTGAGTTGTCGAAAAGTTTGTTTGTGTTTCGTTTTCATTCAGATCGTTCAGCGAACTCCGAATGTGTCTCTTTTTTCGTTCTGATAATGTTCGAGCGCTCGATGAACTCAGGCAAGATTCACAGATCACTCTAAGTTAATTGCTAAGCAGAACAAATGTCATGTGTGTCAAGAGCGAAGCACTCCATATAAATTCAAATTGAGAGCATAATCTCTGCGCTCGAACTGTGTTCAGAGCATTTATGGAGCATTCAACTGTGGCACTATTTTCGTGTATCTCATATTTGACAGTGCTACAGACACTTTAGCAAAAATTTTTCTTTTTGAAGAAACTCACTATCAACATCCCTTTTCTAGATTTTGTCCAGCATTCTGTAACGTTAACCAAGACGAGCATCCTGGTTTGTAGAAAGTGCACTTAGTCTATAGTACCGCTTTTTTTGAAACCGCAACAGCGAGTATGTCGAAAAGAGTAAAAGATTCAACGGCGAATTAGAGCGCCGTTGTTGGATGAATTGAAGCATCGGAATTAATGAGAATGGATGGATACAACGTCTCAGGCCGGAATTTTTAACTGTCCAGGAGCACGTTTAGTATAATAAAAAAGCTCTGGGGAATGTCAGTCCATTTCAATCAACTGTCTAAAAACTAGTTTTGATTTCACATTGAACATTTTAGAACTAATATTCTTGCCGCTGATGCCAATTTTAAGCACTTGAAAACATTACCCCAGGAAAAAAACTAGGGCTGGCCAGTGCGAACTTAGTACTGGCACCGAATAAATGCACTGGGACAAAAAAGTGTGACATCAAACACTTTAGTACGAATACAGTTCGCACCAGTGCGCCCCAGTGCGAACACACCTACAAAGAGCAGGGGCGTGCAAATGTCAAATCATCTTGCAAACATTGGGGCATATTAGGCTCTTCTAATCCCCTTTCACACAGATATGTCCCGAGAGTAATGTTTAATTAAGAAGGCTGGGTCATTCACGAACCAGCCCGTTCTCTTTACATAATTTTTCGTATTTGCTTACCGAAGATTTTCAGTACGCTTCGGCATTTTGCCACTGCCATGGATTTTATTGTCTCACTGGATAGTGCTTCGATAGCTGCTTGGCTATCTCTGATGAGTTCAGTTTTCTGCTATGGATCATTTCAGCCGCTTTTTCAATAGCGCAAATCTCAGTCCGCGAGACGCTACAGTCATCCCAATCCCTAAGAGCTTCATGCTACTGTTCCTTCTTTCATTGTTGACCCATCAGTATTGGTAAGAATACCCTGTTCTCTTAGTAGTGAGTTGGGTTCCAATCCATATCTTTCGGGTATTGACATCGTGAAGTTTTTGTTAAATTCTATTACCGGTGGTACTTAGCCAGTGATTACATCAAGTTCGGCTATTTTGTCATACATTTGCCAGATAGATCCATGATCTTTGATACTGTGCTTTCAAGAGCTCATTTCTTTTAGTAGAATTGCACTCTTGGCTGCTGTGCACCTTATGTACTAGTCCAGGCCTGAAAGACTTGGAATGATTTCCAGCCCTGCTTGTAGCGTAGACAGACCTTCATGCCCCCGTTATTGCCATACAGATTACGCCGTTGTACCTTGTTTAGGTTTTTGAGATAGCTATCTTTTTCTATAACGGAAAACAGAGTTCTTATTCCGGATTTGGTGTCAATTTTTAGTGACAAATTGTCATTGTTTTTTCCATTTTATTGACAATTATTAAAAAATTGGGTAAATGGTTTGAAAATGTGTGATTATTTTCGTCATTAAAAAAATGGCTGGAAAAACTGTCATTAAATATTGCCATTAAAATTACGTCATGTAAATCCACAGTGAAGCCATTTTGAAAATAATGGCACACCGCAAGGAGGAATGAACTGAAGAATGAACTAGCTCATTCTTTAGTGGCAGATTGCTATTATCAATCAAACATTCATTATTTTGCCCCGTGTAAACGCTTATCGTTTAGTTTTATTTTACCATTATTTTTCCAGTTTAATGACATGAATTAATACAATTTGTCACTCGTGTAAATTTGGCATTATACACCGATTTTTACTAGCGATTATATAGGTACTGTAAGGCAAGTTATGCATTCGTGGAAAAAAAAAATGTTTGAGATAACAATCAAACATGACATTACGATGATAGCGAGGACGAAACATATGGTCTAAAAGTTCTGTCCGTCAGTATGTATGTCTGTCTTTCAGTCTGTCTGTATGTATGCATAGACACCTACAGCCCGAACCGGTGTGCCGAATTGCTTCAAACTTGGTATATAGAGTTTTTTAGGTTTGTACAGAGGGGAAAGTGAAATTTTTTAGCTCAAAAAATAACGGTACCTGCCATATAACCGTTACGTTAAAGCCTATTTTTCTCGGAAACGGCTCTAACGATTTAAATTAATAAATCAGTGCAGCTTCTTAGGCACGACCAATCATATGGTTGAAAAAAAAAGTTTTAATGTTTAAAAACGGTACTTTCCATAGGACCGTTTTTTTTTTGCTTTCGAGTATCTCATAAATGGCTTAACAGATTCTTTCGAAATTTCACACGTATATAGGTTTAGGTTGCCCAATTTATGCCTCGTACCAATATATTTAATTAATATTTTTGTGTATTTTTAAAAGCATTTTTTTTAATTTAAAAAAATTATATTTTGAAAAATGCTCATTAATTTTTTTTCAAAAATTATAGTTATATGTATTTGCTGAATACCTATGAATTGGCGTTTTTTGAATTTTTTTTGAATAATGTTTTCAAAAAGTTAAAAAAACAACTTTTTTTTTTCAAAAACCGCTACACAGATTTTTAAGTTTTTTGTCTCATAAATTCAAATTTTTTCCAAGAAATAAAATAGCGTACTTTTTTTTGGCTCAAATTAGTTTAAGTAGGTATTTATTTCAGAATTTTGAATTATTTTTTCTTTGATTAATTCGATTTAATCTTTGGTTTTTAAGTTTATATTATTAAATATTTAAGATTGTCACACCAATTTTTTTTAGAAAAAAAAATTTAGAAAAAGAAATTTTGTATATATAAAAAATCAAGTAAATAACGACTTTAAAAATATAAAGGGTTATCCATTTTGCGGTTTCAAAAGTATAGGGCTGGAATTCGACATCTGTTGATTTTTTTTTTCAGTTGCAAGTCTGACATTTACGAAAATGGAACGCATAAAAATTGTTAATACCTACTACAAAAATGGTGATTCTGCCACAGCCACATATCGTGCTTTAAGAGGAGATAATGGTTTACATAATCGTCCAACTACGCAAGCAGTTGGCAAAATTGTGAAGAAATTTGAAGAGACTGGATTGGTTACAGATATTGTAAGGCCTGTGCATCATCGTTTTGCTCGTGCCACTGAAAATATCGCTGCTGTAAGTAAAAGTGTTGCCGAAGACCCGAATGTGTCTTTTCCTTGTCGTTCTCAGGAATTAGGACTGTCTTACGGCACATTATGGCGTATTTTGCATTTGGATCTACACCTACATCCATATAAAGTCCAGCTCACACAACAACTGAAGCCAGCTGACCATTCACAACATCGTAGATACGTCGAATGGGTGCTTGAACAACAGGCGGTGGACGTCGATTTTTCGAACAAAATTTTCTTCAGCGACGAAGCACATTTCTCACCCGGTGGGTATGTTAATAAACAAAATTAACGTATTTGGGGTTCTGAGAATGCTAAAGTAATTGAACACAAAAAGTCACTGTTTGGGGCGCTCTGTAGTCGGGAGGTGTGATTGGACCTTACTTCTTCGAAAACGACGATGGAACGACTGTCACCGTCAATTCGGAGCGTTATGGTAATATGATAACCGACTTTTTTTTACCTGCTATTGAAAAATACGACTTGGAGAATATGTGGTTTCAACATGCCACACAATTCGGGCGAATATGGCTTTATTGCAAGAGACATTTCCTGGCCGCGTAATTTCTCGTCGTGGCGATATCAACTGGCCACCAAGATCATGCGATTTGACACCGCTGGACTTTTTTTGTGGGGCTACGCGAAAGATCGTGTTTATGCAGATAAACCATTAACTCTTGAGCACTTAAAAACCAACATTCGTCAAGTTATGGCTAAGATACCGCCCAATATGTGTCAAAAAGTGGTCGAAAATTACCTCAAAAGAATCGATGCTTGCAACAATTCGCGTGGTGGTCATTTAAATGATATAGTGTTTCACACATAATGTCAACGTTCAAACTTTATAATAAAAAAGAAAAAGTGTTTTATTACGTTTACTTTTGAAACCGCAAAATGGATAACCGTTATTTAGATTATTAGTAGAAATCTTTTGCATACGATGTGATCGAGCATAAGAGCAAGTTCGTGCAATCTATTCGTGCATTTTTTTACTTCACAATTTCGATGAATTTGTGGAACATCCAATTTCACTTTAAGAACGTTTAAGTTCCACAGATAATATTCTCGAACAGAATTAATTCATTGACAAATGCTTAACTTTATCAGTTTCTTTACGTCGTCGTATGCTCCAAAATTGAAATATGACAGAAAGATTGATTGCTTTTCATTTCACAGAATTTACGAGTGGTACTTGTCTTCATGAGAGGTAATCAAAACTCAAATACCTTTAAGAGCATATTATAGTAACTGGAGTTTGACAAAATCTAAATTGGCACTTGATCATACCTAAGCTCCAGGAAATTTATTTATTTATGAATTTAAACTGATTGGGTCACCCATTTAGATTGATAAATTATTTAATTTTACTGCAACTATGTATGTATCTGTCACAAGCAGCTGTCATTTGTTAATATGAAATACGAGCCTTAACATATCATATTTTTTTTAAACTGAATATTGTACATACTTTTCTGAGCGAGCTACAAAGTTCCTTCACATTTGTTTTGCCTAAAGTACCTACCTACATTTTTTAGTTAATAAAATTCATAAATATTTTTCAAAAGGCATTATAATGTAGGCGTTTTCAGCACACTTACTGCATAGGTGTCACTATGAATTAATATTGAATCATTCATTCAAAACCACACTCCACACTGCAATGTGGAAGGCAAAAAAAAGCCTTGCTATTTCTATTGTTCCTACTTCTTCACGGAATTATGCTTCATAATGTTTGCTTTGTGATTTTGGCGCTTTGCAATCTCAGAAGCTCCATCCTAACCGGTAGTGCTTTGTATTCGAATTAAAAATTAATATTGAATATTATAATGGAACGCGCCGCACCGGCCGTGCCGTATACATTTGTGGATGCGTAAGTGGGCGCAAAAATTACAATTCAAATGATAAATAAATTTTCTAACCTTTCACGATCGAACTGTAAATGAGAATTAATTTAAAGATGGAAGCTGTTGTATATGTATATTTTATGGCTTGTAGAATGACACGCGTACAGTTTGTCAATTTAAGAGGTTTCACCACTTTCGTGGGCAAAAAAAAAAATAAGACCATTTGAAGGGCACAACCCAGTCTATTAGTAGGTATATATTTATATGTATGTATATGAATGAAATAAAATTGGTATTGAGTAATAAAAGCTTTCAAAACAAAATGTTTATATTGATTAATTAACAATGCTCAGCTTGAGGTCACATAACCATTTAAGAGGCGTCTAAGTCGCGGGTGCTATATTAAAAAAAAAATCATAATTATTATAGTTAATCATCATCATGTGAAAGAAAACACCTACCTACGTTTTGTTGACTTTATTTGGAAAAACGAGTCATTGGTGATAGAAAATTGCATTAGGCAAATATTTTTGTACAAAAAAAAATACTTTCTTATAATTGACTTTACAAACCAATTTTAAATTATTCACTGTAGAATATTTTATATTATATTTGGTTGGGAATCAAAATCAAGGCGAAGACTGGCGTACAAATTTCATATTTATATACGGTGTCCCTTAATTCGTCAAAAATATTTTAGGGCATGATTCTTAGTAACAGGTGATCACTATCAAATGCATGAGCTCCACAAGTAAGACGAACTTCGACTGATCAAAGAATAATTTAAACTGTTCCAATTTATGGAAATCTTTTTTCATGGCGCAATGGATATAGTGTTTGACTGCTAACTTTGACATGTGGGTTCGAGCCCCACGCTAGGCAGCATTCTTGTCTATACCTCCAGTTTTAATTGGATGTCGCCCGTGGGTACCTAATAATGAGATATTAAAGACCTAATTCTTAAATTCACTGTGCCAAGAAAAATTATTTTCTATCTATTCCTTTTAACTAGTACTGAGCAATTCAGGTGGCATTTAAAAGATCTTAGGTCTTACATGCATATAGTTAAAATTATTGGCGCAAAATTTTAAGTTAAGGGCTTAGCATGATACTACTTAACAGTTTGCTAATACTAAATCACTTTACTAATATTTTCCTAATTTCAAACACTTTTTAACTAGCACCATACTAAATCTATTTTCTTAATAAACTACAACTAAACACGCCTAAAATAGTGCACAAAAGTAAGCGAACATAACTTTATGACGTTTGTAAATGTCAAGTGGCATATGGATTTAAACGGTGATTTTTTAAGAGCTTGGTTTTTGAAAATTCAAAAAAACACAGAAACTTGTAAAAAGTGAATGAAATTTTTATTTGGATCGATAAATCAATTTCTGCCATTTACTTTTTAAAAATAATTTCACTTAAATGTTGCCCGCGGCTACGCTTCAGGTGGTCCATTCTGAAGGTCCAATTTTGGCAAACTTTTTCACACATTTCGGCCGGAATCTCACCAATGACGCGTTCAATGTTGGCTTCCAAGGCAGCAATCGTGTTTGGCTTGTCCCCATAGACAATAGACTTAACATAGCCCCACGAAAAATTGTCTAACGGGCTCAAATCACATGATCTTGGTGGCCAATTGACTGCGCCAAAACGTGAGATTAACTGCTCACCAAATTCGCCTCTCAATTGATCCATGGTTTCGCGTGCAGTGTGGCATGTGGCACCGTCCTGTTGGAACCACATGTCGACCGAGTTCAATTCTTGCATTTTCGGCAAAAAAAAATCTGTTATCATCGAACGGTACCTTTCTCCAATGACCGTAACCCTGCGGCCTTCATCGTCCTTGAAGAAGTACGGCCCAATGATGCCGCCTGCCCATAAACCGCACCAAACAGTGCATTTTTCGGGATGCATTGGTAGCTGCTGAATTGCCTCTGGCTGCTCTTCACTCCAAATACGGCAATTCTGCTTATTCACGTATCCATTTAGCCAAAAATGAGCCTCGTCGCTGAAGACCATAAAACGGACGTAGCTTGCGAAATACATTTTTCACAGAGCACGAATTTTGATAATAAATTTCAATAATTTGCAAACGTTGTTCAGGCGTAAGTCTATTCATGCTGAAATGGCAAACAATACTGAATCGAAATGTCAAATGTTCGTGGAATTTGTCATGTGTGATCTGTCGAAAATATAAACGTCAAAAACCAAGTAGCAAAAAAATCACCCGTTAGTACGATACTAAAAAAATAAAGTAGCCATTTTGTGATTTTAACTTTAGTAAAATGTTAAGAAAATATAACGATACTAAACTTTTTTAAAATTAGCAAAATCCTCTTTTTAGCCTAGTATCATACTAAAAATGATTTAACATGTTACTAAATCGACTAAAATTTAGCGCCATTATTATTTTCAGCAAACACCAGTGCAAGAACTGCTTGTCGATGACTTGGTTCTGACAGTTCTATAACAGCTCTGTAAAGCGCAGCTCAGATGACAACGAGTTTATTAGCAGAAATCTTTGGCAGACGAATCTTAATATACAGTAGATGGGATCACAAATTTTCACAATTTTCACTCATAGCCGGCGGACAATCGTCCCATTAATACTTGCTACCCAGGCTGAATTTCAAAAACTTTTGGAGAACATTCTTATTACGATATTCATTGGTTACGAAGAAAATGGGCCGGCTCATTGGCACACCCTGTATTAATTTTGTAGACTCTACACTTCAGTTATATGCATAAACCGAAATTCCGAGATACTCTGAAATTCGAAATATTTCATTTAAAAGATTAAGCATTTGTCACTTTGCCAATGCCGCTGCTGAGTTTTTCTTTGTTTTAGGGCACATTTCGCTTAAAAGTTTGTAACCAGCTAAATGTCAAACGAACTAGTCGGAACGGAAAAGTGTAACTATTTTAATAGGTTTTTTATATTCGAGCGCATATACAGTGAACGTTGGTTGTTTTTAAATAATTTTTTTCTGTTTTAAGTCAATTTTTTAGAAAATTGCCCCTCCCGGCTAAACAGGGGGAGTTAGACCCCGCCTTCCAAACGATTTTTTTCTTGCCTAAGTCCAACCTACACGCCCTAGCTTTTTGTCGCATCTTATACGAATCACCCTGTATATAGAAGTAACATAGTGAAATAAAATTAGTATTCATTTCGACTTACAACCGAGGTTTTACTCAAACACCATTCGAACATGAAAATGTCGTATTTACAAAATTAAGACATACACATTTAAACGTCGTCATCTTAAAAATTAGTACGACGAAAAACTTTATAATGTACAGTGCCGGTAAAAAAAATAGTACCACTGTTATAAGTTTCATTTTAACTTCTCTAAATGAGTGAATAGAAAAATATTTACAGCCTCTACTATTATTTTGTTATTGCTTGAACTACGAGTATCACCTCGCTCTATTGAATATATCTGGCATTAAAGTAGCAACGGTTCTTTTCTTACGAGACCATACTGGACGAATCTTAATATACAGTAGATGGGATCACAAATTTTCACAATTTTCACTCATAGCCGGCGGACAATCGTCCCATTAATACTTGCTACCCAGGCTGAATTTCAAAAACTTTTGGAGAACATTCTTATTACGATATTCATTGGTTACGAAGAAAATGGGCCGGCTCATTGGCACACCCTGTATTAATTTTGTAGACTCTACACTTCAGTTATATGCATAAACCGAAATTCCGAGATACTCTGAAATTCGAAATATTTCATTTAAAAGATTAAGCATTTGTCACTTTGCCAATGCCGCTGCTGAGTTTTTCTTTGTTTTAGGGCACATTTCGCTTAAAAGTTTGTAACCAGCTAAATGTCAAACGAACTAGTCGGAACGGAAAAGTGTAACTATTTTAATAGGTTTTTTATATTCGAGCGCATATACAGTGAACGTTGGTTGTTTTTAAATAATTTTTTTCTGTTTTAAGTCAATTTTTTAGAAAATTGCCCCTCCCGGCTAAACAGGGGGAGTTAGACCCCGCCTTCCAAACGATTTTTTTCTTGCCTAAGTCCAACCTACACGCCCTAGCTTTTTGTCGCATCTTATACGAATCACCCTGTATATAGAAGTAACATAGTGAAATAAAATTAGTATTCATTTCGACTTACAACCGAGGTTTTACTCAAACACCATTCGAACATGAAAATGTCGTATTTACAAAATTAAGACATACACATTTAAACGTCGTCATCTTAAAAATTAGTACGACGAAAAACTTTATAATGTACAGTGCCGGTAAAAAAAATAGTACCACTGTTATAAGTTTCATTTTAACTTCTCTAAATGAGTGAATAGAAAAATATTTACAGCCTCTACTATTATTTTGTTATTGCTTGAACTACGAGTATCACCTCGCTCTATTGAATATATCTGGCATTAAAGTAGTAACGGTTCTTTTCTTACGAGACCATACTGGCGAAAATCCAATTTTTTGTGCGGTAAAAATAATAGCACTGATCGCAGTTTTCGTTACAAAAAAAATATTTTTTCGTGTGCATATTTCTATGGGCAGATGAAATTAAAATCGTATTGTTTGGCGGTAAAGGATCTCGTTCCACGTGAGAAGACCTCCGAAAGCGGAATATAATCCCAAATAAACAAATAAAGTAATTAATCACGAAGGTTCAAGCATAATGGTGTGGACTATGGAGTTGGGCCCATATATTGAATTAAGCCCATCATGGGTCAACACGTACTCGAAAACGTTATGCTCCCTTATGAAAACGAAGAGATGCCCCTTTTGTGGGTCTTCCAACAGGACAATGAACCCCAATCACCGTTACTGGTGTGGTAATGGTTTGGAGATCATTCAATTAATGTGGTGGAGTGGCCAGCGCAATCGCCTCACCTAAATCCGATTGAAAATCTGTGGGCTGACGTGAAGAAAGCAGTCTTTGAAACCAAACCGACTAGTAACACAGCACTCTGGGCTGCAGTAAAGGTCTACTGGGAGAATATTCTGGTAGAAATGTGCCAAAATTTGGTAAATTCACTAACGAAATACTAATTTTGCTGGACTACCCCTAAAGAACAAAATTATAGAAAAAGATTTTGTATTTTTATGATGTTTTAGTTTTAAGTTGTGTGATGAAGCAATGTTGCTATTTTTTTACCGCTTATTTATTTGAGTTTTTCAAAAAATTAATTTTTTTGAATAAAAGTTGGAATTCTTTTTTAAATGTGAATTTTTGGACTTAATATAAGCTTTTCGCATATTCAAAATGTCCATCAAAATATTGGCGTAAACTTAATTTTTAAATGAAATCTGGTTCTCGTAATGGTGCTATTTTTTTTTACCGCTGCTGTATATGTTTGCTCTTATTTTACTGCTTTATATCGAGAACAGGACAATACTGCGAACAGCTAATCAAACGTTTTTGGAGTAGGAGGAATGTAAGAAGAGAACCTCCAAACCTAAGATACCTAAGATTATTCTAACTAAAAAAGAAAAACGCCTAATGTGAAATTGTATGTTCCCAAAAGTTTGGTTGAAGCAGGATTTTCTGCTTTTAAGTAAGAACAAGTTATAACAGATTTTTAAGAACTGTGTTGTCATTTAATTAAAATTGATTAACACCCAGTTTCAAATTGGCAGTTCTCCCCTTTAGTTTAAACTTCGGTTGACAAATTAATTTGATTTCACAATTTCGTTTACACCTCGAACTGAGTCCATTCTGTAGTTTAAGTTAATTGCTGTTTGGAACCACTTGACAGCCTCTTGAAATTACTTCCAATGGAACTTCATGAAGTGTTTTGATTTTGATTTTTCTTTTAATGTTCTATAATGTACGTTTTCATTGTGTGGAAGGGAGGGAAGGGAGGGTTCAATCAGCATCGACTGTTTTTTTTTTTGTTGCGCAGTAATAGATTTCTTGAAATTTGTTTCCATTTAATTTTTTTATGTCACAGATTACGACTTTGACATAAAAAAAACACATCCATATTGTCTATGACAGGCAGCAAAATATTTGTCGTTGTTTCGAATATTTTTTGCTTCTGACAGAGATATATAGAAGCATAGAAGAATTTATTTATTTAAACTTAACTAATTACTAGCTATAAAAGTTTTATTTACAATTTATGTGTTTGAAAAAAAGTTGATTTAATTTTTTTATTAAAAAAAAAAATTTTTAATTAAAAAAATTATGGTAATGTTGGAGATCGTAAGGATTATCCCAGCCTAAACCTCTGAGCGCAGACCTAAGGAATAGTCTAGCTTTATGACACTCATAGTGGGAAGACCAAACTTGAGAAGCATATTCAAGAATGGGACGAACAAAAGGTATAAAAAGCTGCTTTGTAACAAAAGGACCCTTTTTATCCAACCAAGAATTGAATTAGCTTTATTACTTATTAAGTTGATGTTTGACATAAATTCAAGTTTTTGATCAAATAAGACACCAAGGACAGACATATCTCTTACGCGTGATAAAAAACACCATTCAGCGAATAATTAAAAGATGTAACAGACAACTTTCTCGTAAAACTAATAGTTTTACATTTATCGATGTTAAGGTATTAACAATTACGGTCACACCAGTCAAAAAACGAATTAAGATCACATTGCAACTCTTCACTACCGCGAGTATTTGAAAATTGAAACATCGTCTGCATAAATAAGGCAGTTTGAAAACTTGAACACAGATGGTAAGTCATTTATAAATAATATGAAAAGAACAGGGCCTAATTGGCTACCATGTGGTATTCCAGAATTTACTGTAAACTTATTTGATTCGAAGCCGTTAAAAAGTACAGAGTAAGATCTATCCAATAAATACGATTGGAGCCACATAATAAAATGCTCGCTAAATCCTAGCTTCTTTAATTTAAATAACAAAACTCTATGTGAGAGCCTATCAAATGCTTTACTAAAGTCGGTGACGACACAATCTATTTATTTTTAAATGAGTCAATACAATTTTCCACCAATTCCATTAAAAAGGCTATTATAGATCGGCCTCTTGTAAATCCATGTTGATTTGAAACAATAATTGATTTAACATAAAAACACAGTGATTCACAAATAATAGCTCCGAATAGTTTAGGAATGACCGGGTAATCTAGCTATAGGTCTATAATTTTTAAATGCGTCTTTTTTACCTTTCTTGTGAAGAGGGATTATGAAAGAATTTTTCCAAATTAATGGAAATATACAAGAAGATATTGATTAGTTAAATAAATATGACTCAGTCAGGGACAAGTGACTGACACAGTTTTTCAAGAAAGTATAGAAGGTACACCATGAGGGCCTGGTACACAACTATCGCCAAGATTAGATATAAAATTTACAATTTTGTCTGTAGTAATATTAAAGTTTATATCAGTCAAGTAAGTAAATGGTTTTAAAAGATCAACGCTATTAGCCTTTTCATCAAATGTATCACAGTTCGAAATATCACAGTTTAAAATATGACAATTGTGTGTATCACAATTGAAAGCGCTTTGAAAGAAGTCCGAAAAAAGATATGTTATGACCCGAGGGTCATGGCTTGAAATTTCATTTGACTTGAGTACAGACGGGTAAGGACAAGATTTTCTTTTACTATTTATAAAGTTCCAAAACTGCTTTCGATTCAGTTTGAGATTTCTTTGCACCTTCTGCATCCATCTCTTGCTTCACAAAAAGAATGAAAGATTTAAGAAAACCGAATAAGTTTACATTACGTCACATAACGTGATTTAAATTACGCTCAGTTGAACTAAAGTTCAGATTAGACTATGAACCCGGCCTGGTGATGCCAATTCATTTTTTTTTGTTGAGACCTTAGGTCGCCCTGAATTCGCCCTAAAGCAGATTTAGTTTTTTTTTTTTTTTGCGAGTTGAGGTAAGGAATAAACTGTTCAAGTTACATAATGCTGAAGTACGGGGTACGCACGAATTGTGCTACAAAAATAAAACGTAATAACTTTTTTTCAGTGTGAGTAATCGGCTTATTTTTTTTGTATTTTGTAGGCTACTATTTTGATTTATCAAAATGAAAGCTTGGGATACTGAAAAAAGGATTTGGATATTGCAGCGATACCATTCTTTGCAGTCTGTCATTTCCGTCCAAAGGGAATTAAGGCTGGAGTTTGGCGGTACTCCCCCGAGTAGATGGACCATTATGAGGCTGGTGAACATGTTTGCCGAATCCGGAAGTATCAAACGAAGACCGTATCATCGAGATCCCAATGTTCGGGTTCAGGATACAATCGTGGCTGTTGCATCGGCAATACGGGCAAATCCAAGTGTTTCGACTCGAAAATTATCGGGCCAAATTGGAGTTAGCAGGCGGTCATTATAACGGATACTTTATGATGACTTAAACTTTTTTCCGTACAAAGTCCAAATTACAAGCAAGTTAAACCCTCAGGATTTGCCTGTTCGCCTGGAATTTTGCCGAAAAATGATTGCAATGGCCGAAGAAGACAACACATTGATAAATTGTTTGTTCCTGTCTGATGAGGCCCATTTTGACTTAAACGGCAATGTTAACAAGCAAAATTGCCGTATATGGAGTGAATCTAATCCAGAAATACTCCGTGAGACGGAACTACACCCAGGACGAGTCACTGTGTGGTGCGCAGTTTCATCAAGATGTATTGTCGGGCCATACTTCTTTGAAGAAAACGGTGTAACACAAACTGTCAATGGGCACCGTTATTTAAAGATGTTGAAGGAGTTTTTTTTTACCCAGAACTTCGCCGAAGACGTATCCCTTTCAGCAGGATTTGGTTTCAACAAGATGGAGCAAGTGCACACGTAGCCACACAAGTTATGGCGGAGTTCCATCGAAAATTCCCAAACAAATTGATATCCAGGAACTGCACTTACCGCTGGCCCCCAAGGTCGCCGACCTGACTGCACCAGACTTTTTTTTATGGGGTTATGTCAAGCAAGAAGTGTACAAAACGAAACCCAGGAATTTGACTGAATTGAAGCAGTCCATTAAGGCAATAATTGAGGCGATCCCGATTTCAACCCTTCAGGCTGCAATGAACCATTTTCTGATCAGGTGCTGCATATGTGTGGATGAGCGTGGAGGTCATTTGCGGTCTATCATCTTTAAAAATCCATTAGTTATTTAAAATAAAATTTAATTTTTAATCCAATAAAAAAAATTTATGAAATACATCGATTGAAATAAAAGTTATTTAAATTTCTTATTGTAGCACGATTCGTGCGCCACCCTGTATGTGGTTTTTTGTGGATTCCCATTTTGCATTTAATTTGTTATTTTTGAAATTTAAATTAGAAGAATAATTTCTAGTTATTAGAGAAAATAACTTCTTGTCAACAACTAAAGTGAAACTGAAAACGCATGAGAGTTTTGTGAGAATCGGAAAGCCCAGTTGCTTAGAAATCTTGGCGTGTTCATCGTGGGTAAAGTTAAACAAACGAACCTGTTTTCGTCTGTCAGACATTTTCGAATTATTCTGCCCTGTTCAATTTTGCTTTGCCTGTTTCACAAGACTATAGAGTTTCATTTCACCAGAGTTGATAACAAATGAGCAGTCAACTACAATTTTAACTAAATTTCTACAGACATGTGAATATGTGAAATTTTAACTTTTTTCACATCTTGTTTTGGTTTTCCGAAATAAAATAAGCGCAAAAGAAAAGAGAAGAATTTTAATGATGAATGGAATTTCGTTAAAACTTCTGAAATTTCTGCGACCCAAGCCAATCAAACCAGAAAAATTCCTTTTTTATTTATTAGTAAACAATGCTCTAGCCAAAAGAATATAAGGCCCAGGTTCGAAATAACAAGCTTGGTACCACAAAATTTGGTCTATAAACTAGAAGCAAAAACAAAAACAATTTTTCGCTGAAACACAATGTAAAATTTGCACACAAAAAATTTAAATAAAATGGAAACATTTTAATTCGAAAATATTATAATTATACGAATTTTTCGCCAATAAAATTTTCTTGCTATGCTATCACACCCCGAAAAAGGAACAACTATACAAAGGAAAGGTCTGGACATTTTGTCTAGCGCCTCATAATAACCAAACATACAAGCAAAAACAAAAACTTCAGAAACTAAAGAGAAGGTCAATTATTGCATTTCGCCTGGCACTCAATTAATTTAAACTTAATTGCTAGAACAATAAATTTCCATGCAAACACCAAAACACGAAATGAAAGAATTTTCTACTTTTCAGTTTCTGTTCTAAAAATAAATTCAAAAATTAAAGAAAAGTCGAAAAAAGAAATATAAAAAGGTCAAAAATAAATCGCAGAAAATTTCCCCCAAAATCTACAAAAACAAAAAAAAAATATTTTTGAAATCGTAATTTTAGAGAGGCCAGAGAGGAGATGATGAAGATGATGCAAAATCACTTGGGTGTTGAGCAAAGTGTATACGTACGTACATACATATACATAAATATACCTATTAATTTTTTTTTTTTTTTTTTTGAGAAAAAAGAGGTCAGTAATCAAGATTTTTCGTTACCATGAAAGATTATAAAAGATTAAACGAATCATAAAAAAAAATTTTGCTCTGTACAACAGACAGACAGTGCCAAGAGGAACACACAATTTTGCAGAGATGAAAGATCTATTTGCGTACATTAGACGAGGATTGTTCATTTATGAGTTCGAAAGATGTTTGAAATTAAAAAGATTTGGTTGGGTGATCAGGATTAGAATTTTTTTGTTTCCTTGAAATTTGTTCATCTGGGTTTTTGGTTTTATGATGACAAAAGTTTAAAGGTTTGCAATCTCATCAGGATTGTTTAGTTTAATACCACAATATTTTAAAAATAAACATATTGATTAAATAGGCAATCAAAAAATTATCATATTAAAGACGAATTAAAAAAAAAAAAAATCAGACCATTACTAGTCGATAATTATTGTACTAGTAGCTTCCTTGCATATGTCTCCACAATAAACATATACTGAGAACTGTCCTTTCGTTTTTTTTGGTCGTTTGATTTGTTGTTAAAAAAAATAATCCCTAAATAAAATTATTTGTCCGCGTATGGGATGTTTTCTATGAAAAAGTGTCCGTGTCCGTCTATGGGAGTGCCCATTTATACTAAGGTAATTTGTATGAGAAATTGAATGAATTCCCAGTGCTTCTTCCTAGTAATGTTGTTGATATTGTTAGCATTCATTTGAATAAAAAGGAAGTATATGAGGCTTTGAATAGTTTTGACCATAAAAAAGGTTCTGGACCTGATGGGATATCTCCCAAAATTGTAAAGAAATTTGCAACGTCCCTAGCGTTACCCTCAGCTTATTATTTAATAAGTCTTTACAAACTGGTCAGTACGCCCAGTCCATGTCCATGTAGTGAAGCGAATACCGTCCATGGCCAACGTCCGTTAAACAGTGAAGAAAAAGCACCTTTTGTGAAGTTCAGTTGCCGCTTAGTGCGTTTAAGCTAGGCGCTCACATGCAATTTTTCCGAAACGAAATAGTTTAATCACTAGTGATCGCGCACATTAGCAACTTAAAATTAATCAACGAGATAAACCATCACACAAACAATATTTTGATTTGGGGGTGGCCGTGGCGCTATAGTTGTGTGTTCGCCTGTCAACCTCATGGTCACAGGTTCGATCCCTGCCGTAGTCAATGTCTTCTTATTTTTCCATTAAAAAGCAATTATAAAAATAAGTGTCATACAATGAGTTGCTGGTTTACTCATTACATGCTGTTTAGGCATAGAACTAACAACATGTGATTGAGTGAAACTAGTATACCGATAAAATAAGACAAAGAATAAAAATATTAATGCGAATTATAAGGGACATAGATAAATAAGACACGGAAATTTTTCCGCACTAGTTCAGCCGCCATCCCTGGAGATAAAATCTGAGACAACAACCACCTACAGTCTCCGAATATCGCGCCACACATCTTTCCTATCATTCTTTCTCTTCCTTAACCTCACCCTCACGCCCGCGCTCTGTGTTGAAACATTTAAAGAGTATTCATAATCCCTTGAACGCGTGTAGATTATAAAAAAAAAAAATGTAATGTGCGCGCAGTTACATTATAGTTCGGTGTGATACAAACTGAAGAACTTATTTGGGGCGATCGTTCGATTTGTGCCAAAACGCAAACTTTTTAGTTGCTCGGACTGAATTGTTACTGCATTTGCGCGCACTCTAATGGTATTCACTTTAGCAACCAAACTGTTGCAAAACTGAAAGTTGCATATTTGCGCGCCTAGTCTTATAGCTCATAGAATTTCATACGAATAAATATTTTGCGGCGCACTGTGGAGCATTCCTCTATAGTGCAGTTCCACCCAATGCGGTTTGTCTTCTCAAATTGCTTTTTTGTAGATCTAAATAAAAAGATGATTTTTTTCACCAAACTTCGTTTATTTACAACTATCAATAAAAATTGAACACAAAACTAAAGTTGGGCTTGGTTAGTCAATAAAAGTAAAACGGAATTCATTCGATAAATATTGGTTTAGTTTTCAAAATGGATATAAAAATTTGTTAAAATTGATTAATTGACATTAGGGGTATGCAAAATTGCAGATATAGGTGCAATTTTAGACGTAATTCAGAAAATAATTGAGCAAAGAATACAGTTTTTAATAGTAAAAGTCAGAAACTTTTCAGAAGAATAGCTTATAATTTATTAAAAAAATGGAGTTATCTAAGATTTGAGAAATATAAACTGGCCAACTATTAAAAAAAAGAATCAAAAAGATCGATTTGTCTTACGAATGAAATTAATAATTATAACACTCCATGAACACATCCATCGAGATTCAATTCAATTATCAATCGTACCAACAAAACTAACAAAATCGAGACTCGACTGAACGTCAACCAGCCATCCACCGTAGCTTCTACTTTAGCTTTTTATCGACCGTAGCGAATTGTATGTAAAATGCTACGACGGATAAACTTACGGCGGATAAATTTCCCAATAAAACACGGCTATTAAGATACAAATTGCCAACTAACTCTAGATTGTCAGATAATAGTTTTTCGCAAAGCAATTTTTTTCATCCATTTAAAATTTTAAGATATGTACCTCTTCATACCATACCACACATCATAAATATGCACATTATTATCGAAACTTCATATACAATTAAAAACACTCAAAAATGCACAAGTCATTCTCATAAAATTCCTAAGCATAATCAATTTGAAAAAACAAAAAAAAAATACCCACACCTACACAGATGTTAACAGAGAGAAAAATTCAGAAAGAATGAACAAAATGAATAAATTCATTAAAGAGAAATACAAAAAAAAGTGAAGCTGAGTATCGATACCAAAGCAAAGCAAAGGAATTTTTAATCATAAAAAATAACATCAACTTTTGTGAAGTGCATAATTTATTTTTATCTCAATTCAATTACATACATGCATACTACTTCTAATTCAATAGATTAAAAATGACAAGAGCCGTAAAATAAGTTAAGAAAAACAATGAATTTTAATATCGGGATGTGTTAAAAGTGACAGTATTTTGCAAACGAAACTTGAAAATAAAAAAAAATCTACTATGCGACACTAATGCCACATAAGATAAGTACCTAATCTGAAAATTATTTTCAAATGAACATTGCATACCATATGGTTGATGATGTTGGAATTCAAAACAACACATTCCGATTCTGATTTTGATACCATGGCAAGCGAACTAATCCAACCGACCGACGACACAGGCATCCGCATCATCATTGTCTGAAGATGTGTGTATAACGAGTATGTGATATGCATATAAGTGAACACTTATTCAAATATGTACATAGATACATTTGTGTCATTTTTGTACCTCCCCCACAGAGATTGCCTTTGAGAAATCTCAGTATGTATTTAAATTGAGATGAATAAGTTACCCCCAAAAGCACTGGAGCTCTCAGGGGGCCAAGAATATACTTTTGTTTGTTATGATTGCACACTGCACATATCTACACACTGTACACTTTGTATAGTGTACATAGACATAACAATATAGAAATAAAATCAATATTATATAATATAATGTACTTAGGTAAGGAATGTCTGGCTTATGATTTTACGTCTAGAACTGTTGAGAATAAGACGTTATAATGACATAAGATTACGCATTTTAATTACCACGTGACGGCGCGCGGCGTTAATTAAGTATTTACAATGATTGTATATGAAATTTGCTAAGCTTTTTTTTTTAAATTAAGACTCGGCCGGTAAGAAGTTCGATTTAGAGTTAGTTAAGGTGAACAAAGTAAACTACGCAAGACTATTATGGGAATCTAATGATCGACATTGTCCTTGAAATATGTTGCTCTAACTTCAGCCGAAATTCGTGGCGGTATCACCTTCAAGTTGTTGTTGTTTTATTCAAACGAGCAGTAGAGAAGTATTCTTTTCAGTTTTTTTTTACGCCAGATCGAAGTCTCATAGATATACTGGCTTTCCAATTGAAATCTTAAAATAGAGTATAAGTAATTAATTTATTCTTTAAAAAATCATTATTTGATATAAGCAATGTGATCCCAAATAAAATGCACGACTGGATCGCACGAACCTGCTCTTATGTTCGATCACATCGTATGCAAAAGATTTCTATTAAAAATCTAAATATATTTTTAAAATCGTTTTTTACTTAATTTTTTATATACAGCGGTTAAAAAAATAGCATCATTACGAAAACCAGACTTCGTTTAAAAATTAAGTTTAAGATAATCTTTTGAGTCACATTTTAAATATGCGAAAAGCTTATATGAAGTCCAAAAATTCACATTTAAAAAAGAATTCCAACTTTTATTCATCAACTTATTAAAAAAATTATTTTTGTTTCGAAAAACTCAAATAAATAAGCGGTACAAAAAATAGCACCATTGCACCAACTTAAAACTAAAACATCATAAAAATAAAAAATCTTTTTCTATGATTTTATTCTTTAGGGGTAGTCCAGGAAAATTTGTATTTTGTTGAATAGCCTTTGTTGGCTATTACTGCTTCACAACGTCTAGTTTGGTCAAAGGAATATTCTCCCAGGAGACCTTTACTTCAGCCCATAGTTCTGTGTTACTAGTCGGTTTGGCTTCAGAGACTGCTTTCTTCACGTCAGCCCACAGATTTTCAATCGGATTTAGGTTGGGCGATTGCGCTGGCCACTCCATCACATTAATTGAATGATCTCCAAACATTTTTTATCCTTCTCACTGGTGTGCTTGGGGTCATTGTCCTGGTGGAATACCCACAAAAGGGGCATATCTTCATCTGTATAAGGGAACATGGCGTTTTCGAGTATACTAACGTCAACGTGTTGATCCATGATGGGGTTAACCCAATATATGGGCCCAACTCCACATTTGGAAAAACAAGCCTACAACATTATGCTTGAACCTCCGTGCTTAAATACTTTATTTGTGTATTTGAGATTATATTCCACTTTCGGACCTCTTCTCACGTAGGAACGAGATCCTTTACCGCCAAACAATACGATTTTACTTTCATCTGTCCATAGAACGTTGCGTCATTTCTCTACTGGCAAACTCAAATGATGTCTTGAAAATATTAAACGCTTTTTAGCAATGTTTTGCACTTAAAAGAGGGACTTTTCATGTACAACAAGAAATTAAATTATGTTCCTTCAATCTGTGGCGAACGGTTTCCACGCAAGCTGTAATATCCAGCCCTTTTTTAAGCTTAGTTGTAGGCTTAAATGGATTTTTATGGCTTTCTCGGACTAGGTGCCTGATGAGATTTGTCGTCATAACAGGTTTTCGTCCACGAAATTCGGTTTAAGGCGTGTATATTATTGCATTTCGCATCATTTTGTTGGAACAGCCAATAAACCGTCGAACTTCTCCATACGTTTTACCTTGCGATATCATTTTTTTTAATAATTTCCCGTTTTTCTTTGGTAGAATGCTTTCCACGACCCATTTTCTTTGAAAAACTGTAAATATTGTGTTTTAAATGAAGATACCAATTAAATATAAGCTAATACTAACACTTGACAGCCTTACCTTGAAATACTCACAAGAAAAAATATGTTGTTCGTAACGAAAACTGCGATCAGTGCTATTATTTTTACCGAACAAAAAGTGGGATTTTCGCCATTATGGCCTCGCAAGAAAAGAACCGTTACCATTTCAACGCCAGGTATATACAATAGAGATAGGTGATAGTTCAAGCAATAACATAATAATAGTAGAGGCTGTAAATATTTTTTCATCGCTCATTTAAAGTTAAAATGAAACTTGTACCAGTGGTGCTATTTTTTTTTACCGGCACTGTACATATACAAAATTTCTTATTTTTTTTTTAAATTGGTATACAATTTTAAATATTTAATAATATAAACTTAGAAAAATAAGATTAAATCGGCTTAGTCAATGAAAAAAATATGAAATAAATACAATTTGAGCTCAAAAAATAGTACGCCATTTTATTTCTTAGATAAATTTAAGTTTATGAGAAAAATTTTTTTAAAAATCTGTTGAGCGGTTTTGAGAAAAAAAGTTTTTTTTTAACTTTTTGAAAATATTTTTCAAAAAAAAATTCTAAATTATATAATTTTTGAAAAAAAAATGAATGAGCAGTTTTCAAAATATAAATAAATTTTTTTAAATGCTTTTAAAAATACAAAAAAAAAATAATAATTAAAAATATTGGTATGCATTATAAATTGGGCTACCTGAGATAGTCGAAATAAAAAAAAAAAAAAAACGGTCCAATGGAAAGATACCTCATATTTTGCTAAGGTATTTCTTGATAATAGAAGCATCGAATTTGTTGAATCTGCAAAAAACCTAGGTATAACTTTCAACAAAACGTTGACCTGGAATAACCATATCAGATTAACACTGGGTAGGACTTATGGAGGCATTCGCATGCTATGGACTACGCAAAAAGTAACACAATTAAAAACAAGATTAATTCTGGCTAAAACTCTACTTATACCAATTATGTTGTTTGGATGTGAGATTTTTAGCAACTGTGATTATGAGCACAAACGAAAACTTAACGTGGCATACAACAGCATTGCAAGATATATTTTTGGACTCAAAAGATATGAACATACCTCTTCTTTCTCCAAATCTATTTATGATATTAGCCTTGAAGATCTTTTTAAGATTAAAACATTAAGCCTACTTCATAATGTGCTCGAAATGCGCAAACCAACCTACTTGTACAATAGAATTTGTTTTACACGTTAAACTAGAACTCTGGATCTCATACCGATTTGATATAACTTCTTAGTCTCTGAACGACAATTCTTTTCAATGCAATTCGGCTGTGGAATTCCTTACCCCGCCCAATAAGGCTAATAAGCTGCAAACCATTGTTAAAAATGAAGGTCAAGCTATTCCTGATGGAACAATTTTGATGATGATGATTAGCTATTTGTATATAGTTTTTTCTTTTTAGGTACATACTTTTTACTTTATATTTTATACTCCAAACTTTACTTTATACTCTTTATACTTTTTACTTTAAATTGTTATTATTATTTTTATTAAAATTTGAATTTATTTAATAAATTAGTAAAATCTGTTTTGTAACACTTACATTAAATAATGTTTATCTCGCAATTCGTTTGAAGCTTGCACTATTAAATAAGATATTGTATCTTACTGTGTATGTTATTAAATTAATAAAAATTTGATTTGATTTGATTTGATTTGAAAGTACAGGTTTTAGACATCTTTTAAAATTTTGTTTTCAACCATATGATCGGTGGTATTTAGAAACTGTTTTTTTTTAAATCAAAATCGTTAGAGCCGTTTCCGAGAAAAATAGGCTTTAACGTTTCAATTTCCCCTCAGTACGTACAATGCCTAAAAAACTCTATATAACAAGTGTGAAGCAATTCTGCCCATACAGAAAGACATACAGACATACAGACGGACAGAATTTTTAGACCATTTTTTCGTATTCGCTATAGTCGTAATGTCATGTTTGATTGTTATCTCAAAACATTTTTTTTGCGACGAATGCATAACTTGCCTTATATTACCTATAATCGCAAGTAAAAAGTTGATGGATTTTGATGAATATGTTTTTTTTGTGCACTTATCATCAAGGGGATGGCTGTTAGCAGTAGTTGGTGCTGTTGTCGATATCGAAAAATTGTATGTATGTTGCGTCTTCTAAAAGGTATATTGTATAATATGGAAACCACGTTAACTTCAAATCAAAGAATAAATTAAATATTGAAAAGATTTAAATTGCGTTGGAACAAAAAACGTCATTACGCTCAAAAATATTGAATGTTTTTCAATATAATTGCATATATCACAAAAACCTGGCGCGAAGGAATAATTCTGGTTCGGATTCGAATTCAGTCAACGAAAAACCTTCTAGTTTCTATTACAAAATCTTATTTATCAGTGTTATCAGTAGTTTTCATTTTTTAGAGGTAAAACTTGAACCCTTTGATTAATCAAATGTTTTCGAAAATGACAACTGAGCTGAAACTTATTTACACACAAATTTAATAGTTTGATGGATGGTAAGCCCATCCGTTTCAGTTGAGCGCATCAGTTTTTAATTAAATAATATCAATTTAACTGAATACTTAAGTGAAAGTGTTTTTCATCAAAATTAATTGTCAATTTAATAAATACTTGAAGAAACCATTTTTTAAAATGTGTGAATAATCAACAGTGAGGGATAGAATGTCCATATTCCTCTGGAATCGAAATAGAATTGAAAACCAATTGAAAACAACAAAATTATTATATAATGAACTACTTTTTTTTAATTTTTTTTTTATTAATTTAACTATATGCCTGTAAGACCTAAGCTCTTTTAAATGCAACTTGAATTGCACGGCACTAGTTTGGCACAGTGGATTTGAGAACCATGTATTGAATGTCTCATGTTGACCCATGGGCGGCATCCAATTAAAATTGGAGGTATAGAAAAGAATGCGCCTAGCGTGGGGATCGAACCCACACATCTAAGTTAGAAATCAAGCACTTTATCAACTACGACATTGCCACGATATATTTAATTTCGCATATCATTGAGAGATACAATACAAGGAAATTCTTTTCGAGACGCCATCTTTTAAAATTTTGCATTCTCCGAATTGGTGAAAATCTACAAAAAAATCTACGAAAGACTGTCAAATCAAATTTTTGTAGTTTTTCGCAGAAAAGAGCGTTTATAAGAGTAAAATATTTCCCCAGGATGCGGATTTTAGCTGCCCAGAAATTTCCTTGGACAAAATTATGAAGAATGTCAAACGAAGGAAAAAAGAAAAAAACATTACAAATGTTTAAAATAATCGAATTAACAGTATTGTCCTGGTTATTTCTGCAATAAATTAATATTTGCGATAAGAAATTATTGATCTTAAAACAACTTTCACAAGAAACTTTTCTATTAACCATTTTCAGAAATATTGTTTGTTTGTTTTGACGTTAAAAAAATGGATACGTTTCCGCACTTCTTTGAAACTGTGTCCCTCTCTGAGAGATTTTTACCCCCATTCTTTAAACGGTTAATGGGTGATTTCTTTTGGGGACAAATAATAACATCTGCGTTCCATTGGGGCCTACAAAGTACTTTTTAGTATTTCTTAGTATATGTTGAATGGAAGGTATTCATTTTACCAGTGTAAAATCTAACCTCAATATGAAATGTCAATTTTGTTGTTTGGATTTCTTTTGGATGTTTTGTTTCGTGGGTGGTTAGAAATAACACAAAAATAAAATGCAACACTGGATCGCACGAACTTGCTCTTATGTTCGATCACATTGTTTCTATTACGAATGTAAATAAATTTTCTTTCAAAGTCGTTTTTTACATATTTAATTTTTTATATAGATACAATTTTTTTTTTATTTTTTTCTAAAAAAAACTTGATAGGTATGACAATTTGAAATATTTAATAATATAAACTTAAAAACAAAATTTAAAAAAAAAATCATACAACCGTTTTCAAAATATTGAACTTTCAAATAAAAAAAAGTATTTTTTTAATCCAAAAAAAAAATGTTTTCCAAATTTTGGTATGCAGTATTTATTTTGATCGAAATCCATTGAGCTGTTATGAGTTCAAAAAAAATCGGTTGCATGGCAGGTAACGGTAATAACAAAATATTAAAAAAAAATTGTTTGACCAAAATGTAGTGTATACATCAGATAGTGCATACACTTTTTTTTATCAAAATCTTTAGAGTCGTTTTCAAGATAATTGAGATTTTAGAAAAAATTGTATGTCAGGTACCGTTATTTTTGAACCTAAAAAATCGATTAAAAAATCTATTATGGACAATTATCTAAAACGCTCAAATACCAAGTTTGAAGAAAATCGCTTAAGCCGCTTAACTGTAGAGCGTTGGACCATTGTTTTGGTGTTCTATATCAAAATGTCAAGTTTGATTAAAATCTCGAGTTCGATTTTTTCGCAAAGTAAAAATAGTATTTTTTAGACAAAAATATTTTTTTTTTGAATAAAAAAATATGATATTTTGTAGGCAAATGTTGTAAAAAATTGTATGTCGCCCGCTAATGCAGACGTGCAGAGACACTTCACCAAACATGAGGACATTGTTTTAGCTCAGAAAAGGTCACTGAGCTGTCAAAAAAGTTTTTACCTCAAACACATCAGAGAGCGTAATTTATTTCTTTTTTCAAGAAGATCTAGCTCAGAACACGTTCAATGAGCTCAGAATAATACGAACTGAGCAATTACTAGAGCAGCCAACTTCATTGCTTCATGTGATTTCTAGTATGTGACAGTTTAGTACTCAAGTCTATTTCATAATTAAATCCAAGAACTCTGACCAAAATCTGCTCAGAGTTTACTCTGCTCGTTCAGCGTCTGGGCACAAACTGACTTTTCTAGATCTGTCAAATTGCATGTCAAAATATAAGTGTTAAGATATAAGCGCAAAGCTGCATTGGACATTTAAACATTATATCCTGAACCGGGGTGTAAGATTGATAAATATATCGTTTACTTTGATACGTCTTTTGATAATATGATAAGAAAATACTCTAGTATAGTTATCAGATAATTATTATGAATTGAAACCAATTAATAATTAAATACAATTATTTATTATTATTCAACTCACCTGCGCTGCATTATCCTTTTGTACTTGAAAACGAGTCAAATCCTGTTTAATACTCAACAGCGCCTCTTCTGTGTACTTTTCGGGGCGACCCGTTCTTCCGCCCGCTGGATGCATTCTTGTGACACTCCCTCCTAATCATATCACATATTCACAAATTTAATTTATTAACTAATTAATTTTAACTATTTACGCGTTATTTAACCTATTTTATTTTTTTTCTTTCATAAATATTCATATGAGTATAATTATTAATTATAGCAACATAATATATACTATCTACTATAAATTAGACTTTATTGTTCTTTTAAAATTTAAAATATAAATTTCATTAATTTGAATATATGTATATAGTATCACACACTTGTAAATTTATTTATTTATTATTATATTATTATGTATTCAAAGGCACTTTGAAATTATTGTTGGATTAATGTATTTTTTTAAAAATTAAACACGCGACCGTTTTTAATATAAAAGCAGTTGCAGTATATAAATACAGTTATTTTGTATTTATTTATTCATTTATGTATATATGCGCTTCCGACAGCTAACTCTCCTGATCGATGCTTGCAAATGTTTAAATCTGAAAATGAAAAGCAGAAAAATAATTAAAATTTAATTTATTTATCAAAAAAAAAAAAAATAAAAAAAAAACAAAGCAAAACCAAAAGCGATCTGAGTCACAGAGATTAAAAAAATGCTATCCGCTGGAATGTTAATTTTTTGAGATTTTTTTTTTAAGTCGGAAACAAAACGAAGACCAAAGGCAATCAGTCTCGTCGGATGAGATGCGTTATTTGTTCCGATGCCATTGTTGTTACTGGAGTAATTTGGATTTGGATTGTGGGACATACATATATGGGAAGGAGGAAATACCAAACTATAAATTCGATGAATTTAAACAATGACAAATGTAAGTCGGGTTAATCACTATCACAAACCATTGGAAACGACAAGCAAATAGATTGAGTGAATTATTTTCCATCAATGAAATATAACGTCTAATATTGAAAAACAAAATAATCTGTAAAGTAGTGTTGAACTTTTGGGTAGATATGTTACAAATCACAATGATTTTCAATGAAAGCTATAACTGCCTCATTTTGGTACATTTCCTGACTTCCTATATATGTTATGTAGATACATACGAGTATTATGTATGAAAAAGGGGAACCGAATTTATGGTTTTAACATTCATTCCTATAATTTGTTGTAATTAATTCGGGACAAAAAAAAACATTCTCGTTAAATTAGCCGATTTTAAATTGAGAAAGATTTGATTAAATTAAAATTTCCATTAGCTTTTTTAAAATGACACATCCAACGATAAGTTTTGTAAATGACTTGTAATTTTCAACTCTAAATTGAATTATCTAAAACACGTTTAGTCTGATTGTTGGCAACATGTTGCTGTTACGTGATCGGAAATTGTAGTATTTTTACTTCCGAAAGCAAAGTACAAATTAAGATTATAATTTTCGAGTTGAGTTTAGATACTTTTAAGTTTTCAACAATAACACATTTATTTCAAACTGTGTGACATTTCGTATCGAAACAAATAAAAAAAGAAGTTCCATGTATTGTTGAATATCGAGCGCACAAGTAACAGGACTTTGGCATAACGACGCCGACGCTGTTGACGTGGCTGATGATAATTTAGACTCAGACTCTAGAGTGTGACGAACAATTGAATTGCATTGGTTCTAAAATAATGGGGAACGCTGTATATCACGTTACAGCTTTAGAGCTGTCGTCTCCTGTTTTTTGACAGATCTCGCTTGTTTGTAGCATTTTTTTTTAAATATGAAAATGAAATAATCTTTTAATTCTTGTCAATCAAAATTTGGTTGCTTCAAACAAGTTGCAACAGTTGCTTGAAAGCGACAACGACTGCTTTATAAAAGTGGTTGAAAGAAGGAAGAGAGCAGCACAAAATAACATGCCATCCTCCTCTAAGAGAATTAACAGGGAAAACATTAACAACAGCAATCGATTTATTAAACTCCAAGAAAAGGACGAAGATACAGAAGTGCCAAGTGATGAATGTCTTCAAGAATCAGAGGAAGACAAATGGTGTCCTTACATTAACCTAATTGGATTGAAAACAAGTAATATTCACAAATATTTAATGGAAAACTTCCCCGAAGAAATGAAACTCAGAAGAGTACAACTAATAAACCGTGGGCATGGGAATTCAGCAGTCCGAGTGAAGAACGTGAACTTACACAACATCCTATTCAATAATTTTAAAGCAAACAATAAAATAGAAGGGTATTCGTATACTCCTAAAATTTTGAAAAATCCATCAATTCTGCTTAAAGGTCTGACTGGATACTACTCCCCCGCAGAGATAAGAGAGGAACTATTAAAAATTGATAGTTCATTAAATATCATTCAAATCAAACCTTTTACAACCAAATAACCACGAGAAAATAATTTCGACTTAGATATTTTCATGTGTACCGTCAGCAGCAATGCTGACGCAAAAATTCGAAAAATTAAGTTTGTGCTTCACCACAGAGTATGGTGGGACTCTATTAAAAGAAAGGGCCCCAGTCAATGTTTTAACTGCCAAAGGCCTGGCCATGGCAGTAGATATTGTGCCTATAAGCCTAGATGCGTGAAATATAATACATTTCACGATTCTAACAATCCAGATGAATGTACAGTTAAAACAAATGATGACGGCTCCCCCTCAGAGGCATACTGTGTAAATTGTGAAAAACATGGTCACCCGGCAAATTTTAGTAAATGCCCTAAAAGGCTACAATACATGCAAAATAAAGAAAAAAAACATGCACTTAATAACAAAATACAATGTTCGAGAATGGCACATGTCAATTCTATTGCTTTTAATTACTCTCATAAGAACTCTTATGCAGAGATGGTTAAAAGGAATAATCCTCAGCAAACTTTCAGAAATAAAGCAAGTGTTACCAAGGAAGGTTCATCTTCTATCTTTAGTGTTTACCTTAACGAATCACTAAAACTGTTCGGTAAGCCGATCTACATTCTGATATCTAAAGTTAAGGACTTTTGGTGGGAGTACCAACTCCTCGATGAAAAGGATAAAGCAGGGAAATACCTTAACTTTATTATGTATCTCTCAACATGAATATAAAAGCGCTGTCTGTAAATATAAATTCGCTTGTCTCCACTGCAAAATGCTCAGATCTGAGCCTTCTCATTGAAGATATTAAGCCCACAATAGTTTTCCTTCAAGAAACACGTTTAGAATCAAAACATAGAAGATACTTCAAAGATTACAAATTTATTAGAAATGACTCGGGTGTAGGAACTCGGGTTTTAATCAAAGACTCCATTCATTACACAAACATATCATTTAATAACAACATAAGCCCTCGTATCAAAAATATCTACATAACGAATATTAGCTTTGCTGTTGACGAGAGGTACTACGCATCTCCTATTAGTTTAGCTAATCCATTAGCGATACGGATTCTATCAATTCCAGACAACGAATTCCTCTCTGGCTTCTACGGGAGGGGTAGTCCCAACATACATAGAGGCTAACTCAAGCTTATGAAAAATAAAAAGAGTCGCTTGGGGTTGGAGTGGACCTATAGCTTTTCGGAGCATCGCTCTGGGGAATTGTGGGTTCAGTTCGACCCCAGGCTTCTTCTTAGATATATATATTGACTCATAATTAAAAATGTACTATATAAAATTACAACATAAATAACTCAAAATTAACAAAAAGAAACAATCATAGTTAATCTTTATATAAAAATTAGAAGATATAACAAAAATTCTATGTAACCACTAAAATCAAAAATAATATCTATGTATATACAAAGATATGGGGCGAAGGTTGATTCTTCCGGAGCGGAGCTTCTTTCCGGCTGATTCGACTGTTGTCTCCTCGGTTGTTCCCTAGTTTTAAGTTTTATCTAGTTCTAAGCAAAAAAAAAAAAAAAGAAAAAAATAATAATAAAAAAAAGTACAAAATGAATAAGTGCCTGAGCAACACTACAATCTTATGTAACTAGCCGTTTCTTAAATTATTACCAAAAGAAGAAATATCTCCACTTCTTTTATTATCCAATAAATGTTAAGCAAAACCAATTCCAAGTCAGCAAAAATAGAAATTGTATTTCACCTTAGTTATAAGTTGTTTCATTAATGTAAACAATGTAAAGAAAACAGAAAAAAAAGTCTCAATAAATCTGAATTGAATTGAATTGAATTTTAATTCTTGTCACAATTGATAGAATCCCCAAAAATGCTCTTTTTTAAATTTTTCTAGTTAATGCAAAATTTCACAGTACACATATTATAGTGTATGCTATTACGCATATTGTCAAAATTCGGTTGTCACATATGACACAAAGATCTGTTAAATTTGACACACTTTGATTTTTGACAAATCCACATGCAGAAAGGAATGGATCCATATACCTAGAAATTTTTACCAAGTTTACGAAACTTGGGTTTTTTCTCCTATGGTTTTGACAGCTAAAGTGTGAAAATTCGTACAAATTCGTGTTTCGCAAGCTACGTCCGTTTCAGCGACGAGGCTCATTTTTGGCTAAATGGATACGTGAATAAGCAGAATTGCCGTATTTGGAGTGAAGAGCAGCCAGGAGGCAATTCAGCAGCTACCAATGCATCCCGAAAAATGCACTGTTTGGTGCGGTTTATGGGCAGGCGGCATCATTGGGACGTACTTCTTCAAGGACGATGAAGGCCGCAGGGTTACGGTCAATGGAGAAAGGTACCGTTCGATGATAACAGATTTTTTTTTTGCCGAAAATGCAAGAATTGAACTCGGTCGACATGTGGTTCCAACAGGACGGTGCCACATGCCACACTGCACGCGAAACCATGCATCAATTGAGAGGCGAATTTGGTGAGCAGTTGATCTCACGTTTTGGCGCAGTCAATTGGCCACCTAGATCATGTGATTTGACCCCGTTAGACTATTTTTTGTGGGGCTATGTTAAGTCTATTGTCTATGGGGAGAAGCCAAACACGATTGCTGCCTTGGAAGCCAACATTGAACGCGTCATTGGTGAGATTCCGGCCGAAATGTGTGAAAAAGTTTGCCAAAATTGGACCTTCAGAATGGACCACCTGAAGCGTAGCCGCGGGCAACATTTAAGTGAAATTATTTTTAAAAAGTAAATGGCAGAAATTGATTTATCGATCCAAATAAAAATTTCATTCACTTTTTACAAGTTTCTGTGTTTTTTTGAATTTTCAAAAACCAAGCTCTTAAAAAATCACCGTTTACATACCTGTTATTGAAATAATATATAAAATTTGTAAATTTTTATTTTGATCGAACCGAATAGTGGAATATATATGGAAAATAATTATATACGTACATGATAAATATTTAATTGTTAATTGTTATTTTACTGACAATCTTTGTTCCATACATAATTGCTTTTCAGTAACAACTATTTACAGCGGTTATTTAAAAGTAGCAATAAACAATATTACAACTAGAAGTTTGGCCCATAACTATACCTATACCCATGATATGTGGGGCACAATGGTTTCCGAGGTTTGTTTAAATATTAAAAATTGCATTTTAATTGCTAAGCAATAAGAATATGTTAAGGAAACAAATTAGTCGTAGCGATTGTTACTAACTGTCAAACTCTATTCGCGTTCCACAAACCATCAGCACTTCGACGAACAAAGTTTGCGCGCGCCTAGCTTTAAAATCAGAGATTATCCAACCAACAATCGCGACGAACAAAAAAAGTCAAGTGAATCAAATGTCAAAAGGGACGAATTTTCGTTAATTCGATCGGGTGAATGAATCGCCTTTTATTCGTTCGTTCATTGCTCGCTCATAGGTGAAGTTAATAGTCATTTACAAACTGCCAAACGCTTTTCGTTCGCGTTCCACATATCATCGACACTTCAACGAATAAATTGTTGGCGAGCGACTAACCCCAAAGTCAAAGGTTATATATTTTAAATGTCATTCGCAACAAATATACAAAACCGTTCAATGAACTAATTGTCAAAAAGGATGCATATTTGTAAAACCGGTGGTCGCTCTCATGTGAAGTGAATATTCATTTAGAGTTAACACATGACAGATTAAGACTGTAAAATAGTTCCATACCACTGGTTTAAGAACCAATCTTATAAAATGTTTCCTTTCCTCTGACAGAATTCAAAATACAACCGTTTGACATTTACATATGCATTTAAAATAAGGGTGAATTATTAAAAACGTCAAATGCAATGCAGATGGCGTCTTGTTCGTTTGATATCTTTAGGAGGCGAGAATATTTGTATGATATCTTACAAGGTTTATTACACTTGCATATTAATACTTCATGCAAAAAAAGTGATTCAAATCACAAAAATTATTTACAGCGAATTTTAAATGAAATCAACTTTTTGCCTACTTCAAAGAAAGAACCCTTACTGTACATCCTTCTTCAAACATATTGACAAGGTTTGGCCATAATTCTAAGCTTATGAACTTATACCAATTAAAACAGCTTAATACAAATAATTATACAAATATACACAACAAAACCTCTTCTTGACATTGAAAACAAAAAAAAAAAAAAAAAACTATGCTTGTATGTGGATGCCAGATACTTATAAAAACAAAAACACACAAACAAGAATTCTACACTACACATCCCTCGTGATCTCAAATTAATTGTGTAATTTCCATTTAAATTATTTAAATGACAAACGACATGCACTCTGTGCAATTTTCACGATGATTGTTATTTTTTTCTTTCTGAATTCCGCCCGCACAGACAATACACTATCGTTGTCAGCTGTCAGAATCTCAACAGACGCGGCGCCCAAGTCCAATGGTAATGAACTATTAAATTAATATTAAAATCGTATGAAGTTAATTAAGTTAACTTGCTACTAAGGCGTGGTGTATATGGCGTAGTTTTAAGAACACAACAAAAAAAGCAGGTAATAATGATAATTAAGAATTGAGTGTGACAAGTGTCATGAAAAACTCCTAAATGACTAAGGAAGTGTTAAGAAATACCTATATTTTATTACAACTTAAATTCGCTAAGTTTTGCCTAAAATTACACAGTTCGAATGAAATACAGTCGAACTTCGATAACTCGAACCATCACTTGTGAAAAAAATAATTCGAGTTATCGAATAAAACACAAAATTACATTACATTACATATTATAGCACTCCGTAAATAAATCTTCGAATTAGAAACACAGAAGCATTGGTAACGAGACCATTGGCTGTAAACAACACAAAATTTATATTAAGTACGTATTATTTATTTCCGAATAAGGACGAGTTGGTGTAATTATTTAAAATATTCTGTTATAAATACTTGACTGACGAGTGGATTGCCGGAATGCTATACTTAATAGCCACATTTTTTCTTGGCCCACTCTCCACCTCTTTTATTAAATTAATGGCCCAAAATTTTAGTCGAATTAGTAATATGTTAAATTATTTTTAGTAGGATACTAGGCTAAAAAAGGATTTTGCTAATTTTAAACCAGTTTAGTATCGTACTATCTTCTTAACATTACTAAAGTTAAAATCACAAAATGGCTAATTTATTTTTTTAGTATCGTACTAAATTAATATGCCACTTTGACATTTACAAACGTCAAAAAGTTATGTTCGCTTACTTTTTTGCACTATTTTAGGCGTGTTTAGACGTAGTTTATTAAGAAAATAGATTTAGTATGGTGCTAGTTAAAAAGTGTTTAAAATTACGAACATTTTAGTAAAGTGCTTTAGTATTTTTAGATTTTGCTAATTTTAAACCAGTTTAGTATCGTACTATCTTCTTAACATTACTAAAGTTAAAATCACAAAATGGCTAATTTATTTTTTTAGTATCGTACTAAATTAATATGCCACTTTGACATTTACAAACGTCAAAAAGTTATGTTCGCTTACTTTTTTGCACTATTTTAGGCGTGTTTAGACGTAGTTTATTAAGAAAATAGATTTAGTATGGTGCTAGTTAAAAAGTGTTTAAAATTACGAACATTTTAGTAAAGTGCTTTAGTATTAGCAAACTTGTTAAGCCCTTAACATCAGGCTGTTCAAAATTTTGCGCCAATGTTTTTAAAGTTCGCATTAACGACATATCCATAGCTTTAATATTAATAAAAACTACACACTGCACTGTTAATATCTACGTCGGTTTCTTTACACTTTTATTTCGTGTTTTTTTTAACTTTTCAGAAGACGTCTACTAGCTATTTTTTTTTAAATACTTTAAATTCGTATTATAATACATAGGTATACCAACCTAATAATGTGTGTTCTAATACCGGAACATGACAGCTTTTACACACACTTAACGGAATCACAATTTTCAACAAAATCATATGTATACAGGTCGTAGAACATCCAAACACAGTGCCCACAAACGTAATACATTTTATAAAATGAACTTGTAAAACACTTGTACACAGAATTCGAGAATTCCCCTAAAAAATTTGAGTTATAGAAGTTCGAGTTATCAAACAAAAATTATATGTAAACTTCAGGCTTCGCGCTATTGTCAACCAATTTCATTCGAATTATCAAATATTCGAGTTATCGAAGTTCGACTTATCGAAGTTTGACTGTATGTATAAACATAATTTTTTTGCAAAAGGTTAAAACCGTTTCTTCGAACTATTTCTTTTTTTTTTTAAACTCATCGATTAATTTCTTGATGTCAGCGGAGTTTTTGATTAGTTTGTTTTGAATATGTTTACTTGCGATGTTTGTAGGTATATAAGACAAGTTTCGCATTTTTAAAAAAAAATTAAACTCGGGATTTTAACCAAACTTGTCATTACTATGATAGATAACACCAACAAAGTTGGTCCCGCAATTCCGTCTCTGTCTGCATGTGTGTCTGTAGAACGATCTACAGCCTATACGGCTAGGTGATTGTCTCAAATAGATTTGTTAATCGTTTCTTTAGCCCCAAAAATAACGATACATTCCATACAATTTTTTCTACCATCTTAATTATCTCGAAAACGGTCATAACGATTTTGATAAAAAAAAACTGTGCAATACTATACACATAGTCTACTTTTTGGTTCAAAACTTTTTTTTACATATTTATTAAAGGTCATACAACCATTTTTTTTATTTTCGAGTTTCTCATAAACGGCTCGACCGATTTTTTTTATATAGAAGGTTCTTCGATACTCCATATCAAAATTTTCGAAAAATATGTTTTTGGATTTTTGAAAAAAAAAATCTAATATTTTTGAAAATTCAATATTTCGAAAACGAGTGACGATTTTTTTTAAATTATGTTTTAAAATTTAATATATAAAATACTTAAAATTGCTTTACTTTATGTTATAATATTTTAGAAGTTTTTGATCGAGTTGGTTTTTATTTGGACTTTAGAGAATTTTTAAAAATTGATTCTCATCGGCTCTATTGGTCGTAATAATGATTTAATAAAAGCAATTTTCATTTTATTTTCCCCAACGTTTCGACGGTGATTGCCGTCTTCTACAGGGGTGTCTTTTATTAAAAATTAAAAGAGATGTTGTACATATTGATACAAGTAAACGAACAAAATATGACTTACATAACGTTAAATTTTAAGATCTCTAATATACAAAACAATAATTTGTTTGAAACATATAAAAAAACAGATTAAAAACAGATTTTGAACACTTCTCATTCGAAGATTAGTCTACGTTTTATGATATTTACTGTCAGAAACTAATGAACAGTAAACGGCAGATATATTATGTGTGTCTTGTTTGCGCTTCATATTAGTTTTGTTGTTAATTATATGCAGTGTCTCTAGTGTGTAACGTTTAGATGTATGTTTTTCTGTTGCAAGGATCTCCACTCCCTTGAAGTTTGGTGTGTGACCAGTATCAATGCTGTGAGAAGCCAGTGCCGTCTTCTCAGAACTTTTTAGGCGAATATCTGACTTGTGGTATGCCATTCTTTGCCGAAGGAGTTGTTTGGTGGTGTCGATGTAGCAAAGATTGCAGGATTCATCCATTTTCCCTTGGCAATTTATTTTATAAACTAAAACGGCTATCTTTGTCGGTTTTCGTCTTCAGGTTGGTGAATAGGGATGCAACAGTCTGGTTTGACCTATATGCCAAGTTGACTTCCGGGTTGTTTTTCGCGACCATTTCTTTGGAATTTTTGGAAAGTTTGGGCACATAAACGACACTCTTATAAACACTTCTCCTCTCTTCCAACTTATTTTCAGAACGAACTAGGTATTTTGACGAAGTATCAAGTTCCTTATAACTTCTGTCGGAAAGCTGTTGTCTAAGAGTATTTGGGTAACTTTTTCTTCGTTAGCGCAGTGGAATTTTCGGTCACTCAAAGCAAAGACTTTGTTTATTAAGTTCGACGCACTGCTACAAATGTGCTTGGCTTGATTAGATTGGAAGTTGACAAGTCTCCCAGGTGCCATATCTTTCTGGTACCAGTCGAAAGAAAGTTGATCATTTTCGCGGTAGACCTTAACGTATAAGAACGCTATCGATCTGTTTTTTCCCTCTCTGCGGTGAATTGTATTTTTTCATTAAACTGGTTAAAGCATCGTAAGACAATTTCAATTTCGTCTCTATTAGCCGTTTACTGTTCCTTAGTTTCTGACAGTAAATATCATAAAACGTAGACTAATCTTCAAATGTGAAGTGTTCAAAACCTGTTTTTAATCTGTTTTTTTTTATATGTCTTACAAATTATTGTTCAGTAATTTAAAAAAGCAAAAATCTTAAAATTTAACGTTATGTAAGTATTTTGTTCGTTTACTTATATCAATATGTACAAACATTATATCTCTGTTTAATTTTGTAAATAAAGACACACCTGAAGACGACGGCAACCACCGTCGAAACGTTGGGAAAATAAAATGAAAATTGCTTTCATTTAATCATCATTACGACCAATAGAGCCGATGAGAATCACTTTTTAAAAATTCTCCAAAGTCCAAACTTTATTTTATAATGATATGATTTTGAATTGAATTGAAATTGTTTGTGTATGTTTTTTTTCTTGTTAAACAATATCTCTTAAAAACCTTTTAAATTGATTCCAACTAAACAAAGGTTTACAAGTAATTTCCAACCACATAAGTACATATATATATATTTAATTTTCGAGAGAGATTTGAAGTAGAGAAAGTTTAAACATCGATAAATATCGGTTTAATGTTCGGTTGAACTATAGTAAAATGTCATAAATCGACATAGAGTAGCTTCGAATTAGCCAATAGGCAAATGGCATTATCGATTAGAATTCCAGAAGCGTTCAGGTGTCAGGAATGTGTTGTGACAGTTCCTCACCGTAAGAGATAATGGTTTTTAATTTATTTTATAAATACTCGCGCACAAAGTAAAAAAAAAATAAGATTGTTGTTCCAATAATTTTCGAAAAAATGTTAAGCATTGAAAGAAATGCAAAATGCTATACTAAAGGGTCCGCCATCTAACGTTTTTTTTCAACTAGTGCTTATTTCGTGAATGGTACTACTGAGCTCATGTCTGATTTAACAGATAATTAGTTTTATCCTTCCGCTGAACGAATATGGTTGTGTATACGCTTGAACAACGCTGGGAAATATTGCGACATTACTTTGAAAATCATGGTAATGTTGCAGAATGTGTGCGAAAATTGCGTACGGATTTTGGAAGAAGAGAAGCACCGCCAGCTCCGTATGTTCGTTATCTTGTGAAAAAAGTGAAAGAAACTGGCATCCTCATCGATAAACCAAAGCGTGAAAAGCCAAAAACAGTTCGTTCACCAGAGAATATTGCTGCTGTGGCAGAAAGTGTGCGTGAAGCGCCATCAACATCAATTCATCGTCGTTCTCAACAATTGAACATTTCGAGACATTACTGAGACGAATTTTGCATGGTATGACGCGTCATACCTTTTGCATGGTATGACGCAATACAAAGTCCACTTGGTTCAGGAGTTGAAGCCAACTGACCATCCAATGCGTTTTCGCTTCGCTAAGTGGGCCTGCGATCGACTTAGAGAAGATGCCGATTTTGCAAAAAAAATTATCTTTTCAGATGAAGCTCATTTTGATCTTGGCGGGTATGTAAACAAGCAAAATTGTCGCATTTGGGGCACAGAAAACCCGCACGCATACATTGAAAAGCCGATACACCCAAAACGAGTCACTGGTTGGTGCGGATTTTGGTCCAGAGGCATAATTGGGCCATTTTGCTTCGAAAATGAGCAAGGAGTGGCCGTTACAGTCAATGGCGATCGTTATCGGGCCATGTTGAACGAATTTTTGTTCACAAAAATTGAAGAGGAGGATATTGGCAATATTTGGTTTAAACAGGACGGCGCTACGTGCCACACAGCCGAAGCTACACTCGATGTTTTGCGCCCTGTTTTTGAAGATCGCATTATCAGCCGCAGAGCTGACAATTGACGCTTTAAAGGACAATATTCGTGAAGCCATTGGTGAAATACAGCTGCACACAATCGATAATGTGCTTAAAAATTGGACCGATCGTGTAGGCTAGTGCATGGCCAGCCGAGGAAGCCATTTGAATGAAATTATTTTCCATTATTAACCGGAAGGATTGTACTTTCAAATAAAAAAAGAAATTTGAGAAAATGTTCAGTAGTTTTTTTTTATAGCATTTTCAAAAAAAAAAAGTTAATTGGCGGACCTTTTATATCAAATATTCATCCATCTTTTAGCAAATGACGTTTCACAAAAGCAAAAACCATAGAAAAAAAAAACATATCAGAATCGAAGTGAATGCGTTAATGGGTTTTATTGGCATTCCAAATCTTAGAGATCTTTAAAATTGCCAATCGAAAAGAGTGCAGTTGCAGTTTTTTCAGGTCACTGAAGTTAGCGGAGCAAGGTGAGCAGAGTAAACTTTTAGTGATGCCATAATTAGGTACTATCTACTTTTATGTACTTAATTAGCACTTAATCAACACCTTATTAAGGCCAACACTTTCAGTCGTATTGAATAGAATTAAAAAAAACACCTCTCAACGGTTGAATAGTTACGCAATGGATAAACAATTATTAAAGCTCTATTTAACGTTGCGTAAATTCATATTCATAAGACATTTTTCCCGACCCATTTTAATTACAATGCCCCTTTGTCAAATAAAGTAACCAAAAGCGAACAAAAATCAAATGATATTCAACATTTAGACTAAAATTCGTCTATTCAAATTTACATAAACTTTATGAATAACATTTCCGCGAAGCACTGTAACTGTACAAATATTTTAAATACGTTTATCATTAAAACTTTTATGTAAATTTAAGTACTTAGCTAAGCGTAGATACTTTTTGGTGCTTTATTCTTATTCTGGAGAAAAAGTGTCTTGCCGGCTCAAATTACATTTTACTATCAATACTTTGCAATGTGTTTTGCTTGCGATTTTAGGTACTATATAACGCAAGTTATGCATTCCTCGAAAAAAAAAAGTTTTGAGATAACAATCAAACATGACATTACGACGATAGCGAGGACGAAAAAAGATGGTCTAAAAATTCTGTCCGTTGGTATGTATGTCTGTCTGTCAGTCTGTCTGTATGTATAGACACCTACAGCCCAAACGGGTGGGCCGAATGCTTCAAACTTGGTATATAGAGTTTTCTAGGTATTGTACAGAGGGGAAATTGAAATATTTTTTTAGCTAAAAAAATAACGGTACCTGCCATATAACCGTTAAGTTCAAATCTATTTTTCTCGGAAACGGCGCTAACGATTTTGATTTAAAAAAAATTAGTGCGGCTTTTTAGCTACCACCGATCATATGGTTGAAAAAAAATTAGAAAAATGTCTAAAAACGGTACTTTCCATAGGACCGTTTTTTTTGCTTTCGACTATCTCATAAACGGCTCAACTGATTCTTTCGAAATTTCACACATATGTATATAGGTTTAGTTTAGGTTGCCCAAATTATACCGCGTACAAATATTTTTAATTAGTATTTTTTTGTATTTTTAAAATCATTTAAAAAAAATTAAAAAAATTATATTTCGAAAATTGCTCATTAAATAATTTTTTTTCAAAAAATTTTTTTTTTGAAAAATGTTTTCAAAAAGTTTAAAAAAAAACTTTTTTTCTCAAAAACCGCTCCACAGGTTTTAAAAATTTTTTTCTCATAAATTCAAATTTCTCTAACAAATAAAATGGTGTACTTTTTTTTTAGCTTAAATTAGTTTAAGTTATTGCAGAATTTTTAGTTATTTTTTCTTTTTCCGATCGGTATTTTGTTTTTAAGTTCATATTATAATATTTAAGACTGTCATACCAATTTTTTTTAGAAACAAATTAAAGATATTTTGTATATATAAAAAATTAAGTAAGAAACTGCTTTAAATATATATTTAGATTTTTCACAGAAATCTTTTGCATTCGATGTGATCGAACATAAGATCAAGTTCGTGCGATCCAGTCGTGCATTTTATTTTCAGTTACGGCAGAAGAGTCGCAAATTCCGTATGTTGTTTTTTGTACAATTTCGTTTAGGCTTTCGTAAAAAAAACAGGCCTAATAAAATCAGACGTGAAAAAAAAATGGACGAAACGACGAACTTAGCAATACTTTCATTGTGCAGGTATTCTACCAAGCAATGCATTAAACATTTGTTAACGAACATTTTTTTGCAGGAAAATAGTTGCCTTTCTTATAAATTTATCTCAGTCGGTAATATCTGTGCAGATTAAGCTACACACTGGCATTTGAATAAAGCTATAAATAAATAAATTAGTTGGTGAAGTCGGAATCGTATGTATATTTTTTTTTTTCAGAGAATGAATACCGAAACAGTCAATTGGCAATCACATAATTATTTCGAATTTTGTTTCTCATATTTTCTTTTTCATATTTTTTTTTTACATTCTTTGCAGAGCATAATATCAACGTACACAAACATCGCGTGCATGCAAGCAAAAAAAAAACGAGTTGGAGGAATTTTTTGAATTCCATTTGCATTCCAAAGTATATTATTTGTTGTTGGTGCAGTCGTTTGATTACAGAGTGCAAGTCTATACACACATTCACTGAGTGCCAAAGTCAGGAGTAGCAGAATTGATAGAATAACAAGAGACAGATATGAAGAAACCAAAACGACGACGATGATAATAATGTGGTACTAAAATGCAACAGCGAAAATTATGCGATTATTCTAAAATTCTGGGTACATAAGAGTACGAGCGGAATGAAGGGATATAATATACAATGCATATTTACATGGGAAAACCAAGAAGTAAAACTATTTTTATATCTAAATCAGAATTGAAGATGTAAAAATGTGTGCGACGAAGCGAAATGAGAAATTAACAAAGGCATAGTAAGCAACACCTAACTGGAGGTTTTTGTGAGTTTATTTTTGATGAATTCTTGGTGTACCTATCTGAATTTTGAAAAATATGTATATTATTTTTTAAAGCATAAACAGTAAAAGGAGATCTTGTTTTACAAACATATTAGGTGTGTTCCGTACTCCCTAAAACTGCGAATCACAAATAAGCCATACTAAGATCGGAAACCTTCGTACGTTTCACCCCCAAAACCCATATGTTTACATTGTTGGTTTTGTACCTTTGAAACTCTATCCATGAATAGATGTGAAATCGAAAAACAAAACAAAAACAAATTACTAGGGCTGTGGTGTCTATGTGTCTATAGGAAAAGGAACAGAAAAGATTCTTGTGTGCGTTTTTATTAATGTGTCTATTGGAAGAGGAACAGAAAAGTTATTTGTGTGCGTGTTTCAGCTTGTAGGCAAATGTCAAATGAAAGCAGAGGTTTCGGGTCTTTAAGTTATTAGTTTATGCTGCGAATATCCTGTTCCTGTATATAAAATGATCGTGGTTTTTTTCCGAGAGAGCGCTCATGGTAGATTAAAATATTTCCTCAGCTTGTAAATTTTAGCCCAAGAATTTTTTTTCTTCTATTTTCCATTTCTGTGTATGAAAATAAAATTGAGTATTCTTTTAATTTACATTTTAAAAATAAGAAATTGCATACAAAACGAGAATTTACAACAAAACAAATGGTACATAATAAGGATGAGCGATTTTCATCTATGTTAACGAAACATCGATGTTAAAACAAAATATCGATGCTTCAATATCGATGTTGAAGTTAGGAATAAAGGAAATTCGTAAAGAACATCGATGTTTTCGATTCGATAATTATTAACATCGATGATGATTATTCTATATTTTTCTCAATATGGCCCATCCTTACTTCAGATAACATGTGACTGTGACGTTTATTCATTTACCTCAACTTGCCACACCTAAAAACCTAGATCTACTTCAGGGCGAATTGAGGGCGACCCTAGGTTTCAAAAAAACACAGAATTTTGTTTATCAGTGTGACTTTAGGTTTTTCAACAAACGCTTTAGGGCGACTTCAGGGCTCAACGAACAAACCTACTATAAAGACTGTTAAATGAAGAAAACAAAATACATATGTAAGCTGTCAGTTGACAGGTATGTCATTACAAAAGTTGAGAATAATGGAATTTATCTTGTAGTCGGGTTTATTAGTACAATAAATTAAAATTTGTGATAGAAAGTTAATTATTTAAACAAAATAATTTCACAAAAAACTTTATAAAACATTTTTGAATGAATGTTGATGATGACGTTTAAGAAATGGCTAATATTTTTCACTGAGAGTTTTATCGAGAACACATCTATTATGTCAAATGACGTTTCTTATCATGACACTCATTTTATCGTAAAAGTGAGACAAAAACCTAAGTGAAAAAACATTAAGGTGCTTAAATATTTCTTTATTTCAATGATAATTCCTTTAGTTCCAAAATTAAATAGATTTTTTGGCTTAGACTATAGGTAAAATACGATTATAGTTATTGTTGTATATAACATGTAAATTGCTAAGCCCAGACTTCGCGTTTTTTCGCTTTGCACAATTTATTTGAATTACTTTATTCTGCAATAACATCATATATGTACGAGTAGGTACACTAATATGAATTTCAAAGTTCGAAAACCTCAGGAAATCTTATATAAATACAACGATTTTAAAATAGTTTTTACCGTACTTTTACTTCTTAGCAGATCTTGAATGCAAGGCATTTATTTTACCAGATGTTAAATCTAACATCAATATGAAATGTCAATTTTGTTGTTTCGATTTGGTTTGGATGTTTTGTTTGGTGATAACAAAATAAAATTTTGTCCACTAAATGTGATATTTTTTACACATAAGGTTATGCAAAATTGGACTTACAAATGAAGGAAAAGCTATATGTATGAGCAGCGGAAAGAGCAATACCAGAAAACCAGAAACTAGAAACATTTTTGGGAAAGTGTGTAGACAATAACAATTTATATGCAAATTCAACGGAGTGTCGCCGTCTGTCGATGATGCAGTTCAAAACTACTGTTATGAACTACTATCATCACGGAGTAAAAGCAGTTGCCTGCAGTCAGAAGTACTTAGCAGTACGTACTGAAGCTCAAAATAACAGCTAGTGTTAACAACTTTGACACCTACTACTGATACTTTAAAATGTGATAAATTTGACAAAAAAAAACTATACAAAACCTACCACTAGGCGCTTGGAAATCGTTTTTCTTATTTAACACTTGAACAAAAAACTGACGTTCAGAGGTGAGACACGTAAAACGAGGTTGTATAATGGAGAAGGAGCGAGTTGAAACAGAGAAATTTATTTTTTCGAACAAATACGTGGGTTGTTTGCTTTTCATGATTTTATTTAAAAAACTTAAAGAACAAATTTTAAGGTAACAAAGTAACGTGCATCCAAGTATCTTTTTTACGTATGAAGAAACATGGTCAAATCGCTTCAGATCAAAAACATAACGAACTAAATTGTTAAATGCAACATCAAGCTTTCTTCTGCATTCAGTGTCATATGCTATAAAAATTTGACATCCATATGTTAGCATGGGTAAAATACAGGACTTAGCTATCAATAATTTTGTAGCTAAAGGTGTAAAACACTTTGACATCGAGAGATTTCTTAGGCAGCCATATACCTTCCCAATGACCGATTGAATGGGACATTCCATTTAAGTGTTCTATTGAACCAAATGCCTAGATTCTTGCCCTTTTCAATATACTTGAGAACTGTGTCTCCAAGGTACACTAGAGAAAATCCATTTAAGTCAAGCTCAGATTTATATATAACTAAACAGTTGGATTTGGTTGGATTGAGTCTTACGCAGTTGTTTTCAGACCAGAGGGTGATTGCTTTTAAATCCTCATTTAATCGATATACAGTATCTTCCCGCATTCCAATTTGACTGCTTAAATATAGTTGTACATCATCGGCATACATGTACACTGATGAGAACTTCACTATTTGATGAAGATCATTTATAAAAATTAGGAATAAGAGGACCTAATATTGACCCTTGCGGAAGTCCTACTGAATTATAAACGAATGCGGATTTCTTGTTTTGAACCTGAACGAGCTGCTTTCTATCTAACAAATATGTTTTAATTAGACTCTGTGCAGAAGTTGAAAACCCACAGAGGTCCCTTAGCTTTAGGAGGAGTAAGCCATGGTTTACCATGTCGAAGGCTTTGGAGAAATCTAATAATGTCAAGAATGTAATAAAGTCCTTATCAATAGCATTTCGAATATCGTCAGTTACTTTCAAAAGCGATGTAGTGCACAACATTTGTTTTAGGTCAGAGCAGGTAACTTAGTGGTAAACAAATTATAGCTTTGTTCAGTGACTTGTTCTGAAGTGTTCTGTGCAGAAAAGTACAAAGATATGCTGTTCAATGAGGAATTTTCTGTCTTAGATTGCACTGATTTGATGTTCAGAGAAGTGTTCTACAGAAGATTGCAAAAAACAGGATTTTCTGTTCTTGGTTTTGAGTAAGATCAAATTAGAACAGAATCGTGAGAATTGTCAAAATTATTTGTATTTTTTTTCTATTTTGTTTATTAGGTGGTATGTTTACTTTTGGTTTGTAGTAAGATATAATTGAGCCGTTTTTTGTTTTATTTATTTAATTTATTAATTAAAAAAATAACTGCTGTACATCAAGATTGACTTATAAATAGTACAGGATATAATACATTTTACTGATTAGGATTTATCTATTAGAATAAAATCAAAAAATTGCATTATTAACAAGAAAAAAAAACAAAATTCCATATTTTGTTTGATTGTTATTGTTTTTTTCCATTTGACGTTTAATTGACTGTTCTATCCTGTTCTAATTTTGTTTTGACTTTTCTGTTCTGCCTTGTGCGGTTGTGTTCTGATATTTTCCTTAGTCAACATAGCTTATGTGTGTTTCTTATTTATTTTCCTTTGGTACAAGAATTTGATTAATTTTGTATACAAATTTGCCAAATGACGGATTTCCATTGGGCAATTAATTATTTTTTTTTTATCTGAATCAAATTCTCAGATCCGTATTTTTCTGTGAATCTACAACTCTTTTTTCCTAACACTACTAAACACTAGTATAATTGGAAGCATTTTATTTGACAACTACCAGTTTCGCACAAACGAATATTCGCCAATACCATAACGAAACATTCCGCACGAAAAACATCAAATTCCTCATCAAATTATGAATCTACGGGGAGAGTACGATAACTTTGGCGCCAAGATATAATAACGGTTTTTGGTAGAGGGGTTAATACAAGCATTTTTTACTATGGTAGGGGGGGTCTATCTCCCCTCGTTTAGGCGGGAGGGGCAATTTTATAAAAATTTACTTTAAAAAAATATTAAAAAAGAACGGCAACACATACAGTTATAAATTATACCTTTTTCAAAAGTCAGAACTCTACAATTTATAATTAATTTTAAATAAAGTTGTTTTAGTCAATAGTTTTTTAAATAATTGACTTCAAAGTCAAAATTTATGAAAAAAAATTTACAAAAATCACTTTGAATATTATTTTGCTCATGATTATGGATATCGATAAAAAAATAATTGATGCAGTTAACTGCTCCAATTATTTTTTTATTAAACACAGAAAACTACTTCTTTTTATGTCTTCTAGTTTTTAAGATATGTAATTGAAAAATAGTAAAACTATACTTGTTCTTTAAACCCAAAAGATTCTTTAATTTTAAAGAAACTTTACATATAATAAAATTTTCACCCTCCCCAAAGCCTATAGTGAGCCCAAGCAGGGGGGTTGCAGGGGGCCAGCATGACCCCCCTTAGGCATCTCACTGTTTGCATCGTAAATTTCATATATACCTTTGTGATTTTATTACAGTTAATGCGGTTCTTAAGTGTTTCTTTTTTCTATGTACATACGTTTATGTATATAATATCAATTATTTGTTTTAATCCAGATTCTTTAAATGCAAAAGAAACTTTACATGCACCCATCTAATACAAAATTATTTTTTTTTTGTTTTTCAATTTTCTCAAAAACTAGAAAACATAGAAACGAATAGTTTTCAGTGTTTGATTAAAAAATAATTGGAACAGTTAACTACATCAATTACTTCTTTATTGGTATTTATAATCATGAGAAAAATAATACTCAAAGTGATTTTTTTAACTTTTTTTTCATAAATTTTGAGTTTGAAGTCAATTATTTCAAAAACTATTGACTGAAAAAACTTTACTTAAAATTTATTATAAATTGTAGAGTTCTGACTTTTTAAAAAAGTATAATTTATAACTGTAAGTGTTGCTGTTGTTTTTAAATATTTTTTTTTCTAGATTTTAAGTAAATTTTATAAAACTACCCCTCTCGCCTAAACGAGGTGAGATAGACCCCCCCGTCCCATAGTAAAAAATGTATGTATCTTGGCGCCAAAGTTATCGTACTCGTGCCGAATCTACTAATGTCAACCCAATTATTTAACTCAACTTTGTTTTTTTTTTGCTTAATCAATATAATTCTGAGACGACAACTTTTTTTAAGTTATTCATGTGATTTCAAAGATTGTGGACATAATCACAGTTCAAAGGACAAATTTATTTTAGAATTATTACAGTAGCTCTGATCGTTTTTGGTCTGTCTATTCACGCCATTATATATCTAACTTTGAACCCATCAACTCATATTTCATATCTAAACCAGAAGAATTCTAACATATCCTGGGGTTAATTCATCGCAGTGTTTTAATTAAATTCCGATCTGCCTCTATGTTAGTGGCTCTGAAGTGGCTTCAAATATTTTCCGGATTTTGGTTTTGCTTCAATGAGTTTTTTGTCTCAATCGCCGATAGCCGGAATCACCTAGTTAGTAGGTACATATATACAAATTAATACTTATTTAGCCAGGCGGATTTTCGCATTTTATTTTGACGATCACTGATTTTAAATGTGGATCTGGAATTAAAACTTTTATTATGATTAATGTCATTCATATTAAATTTCAACACACATTGGTTTTGTCCTTTCATTCATGTCAGAGTTCTTCTTCATTTATTTGAATATTTATTTACTTAAGGAGCTCAATATTGTCGAGCAATTGTCAATCTTCTTTTCTAAATTTTATTGGTTAAAATTTCTCCGTATAAACTATTCATTACCCCTTCATTTGGCACATGAGTATAGTTACACATCACATTTAACGCCAAACCATATAGGAAAAACTAAGTTAAAAAGCTATATGCCAATATGCCCAACAAATAATTATAAAGCCACAATCTACGTGTATTTGCGTAGTAGACTATTTGTACGCATGAATTCCAAATTACTCCAGACATTTTTCGCAATGTAAAATGCATACTTGCGAGCTTGATACTCGTAAATACGTTTTTGCGTATAAATAAAATTTTATTACGAAAATATCACATTTTTTCAGATCACTCGCCTATTTCCAACAACCATGAGCGAAACCAGCAGCAACCAAGGCGTGCACATGTAATCTTCTGTTCGCGCGGCAACGCGGCTTATAGGAAAACTTAGGCGTCGCGGTATGTTATCTATTTATTCATCGCGTTATTTTCCTCAGTTTGTATTTTACTTTTTTTTTTTTGCATGAAGGTGAGCAAAATGTTCATCGAGCATGAAAATTATTTAATACACACTTACCATACTACCTTGCCACCCTACATTGTACGTACATACCTATGCAGATAGCCAAGCCAAATAGTGTTTTCATTTTTTTATTTAATAGTTTACTTATACATATGTTCATAGATAGGGGGCCTATATGTGTGTATTTGAAAGATTTGTGCAAATATTTAATGGTAATTAGCAATTGCGAGAACTCAGCTAAATTACTTTTAATTTTGTTGGCAGATAATTGAAATTCCTATGTGAAATGCTTTTAATATTTTTTTTTTGGTTGTTGAAGAGGTGCTACAATGTAAGGAAGGTCATGCTTGTAATTTTGACTTAAAATGTTCGATATTATGTACGATTAGGTAAAACATCAATGTGATATGTAAATATAAAATAATTATACGTAAACGATAATTTTTTTGTTTGACAAAAGTAATTCAATCAGATTATGCAGTTTTCCAAAAACGACGACTGAAGCATTTGTTATGATTTGAAAAACAAGAAAAGGTTTTGTCTAAAAAAGAATCGAAATATTCTATTTTTTAACTCAATCCATTATTAACAATATAATTAAATATCTATACAGGGTGATTCGTATAAGATGCGACAAAAAGTTAGGGCGTGTAGGTTGGACTTAGGCAAGAAAACAATCGTATGGGAGTGGGATCTATTTCCCCCCGTTTAGCCGGGAGGGGCAATTTTATAAAAAAAAATTGACTTAAAACAGAAAAAAAAATTATTTAAAAACAACGGTAAAACCTACAATGACATGCTATACCTTTTTGGAAAACCAGAAATCTCTTCTTTAATTTTCATTTTAAATTAAGTTGTGCTAGGCAATAGTTTTTGAAAAATTAATTTTCAAACTAGAAACTTTGAAAAATATTTAATTTTCCAACTAATTTTTTTCAAAATTTTGTGTAATTAAGTATAATTTTTGTTGTCAAAATTCAATGCTCTTAATAATTTTAAATAAGAAACAGAAAACCGAATGCTTCTTACTTAGTTTTTGAGAAATTAAAAAAAAATGTAAAGTACTTTTTTCCAAGAAAAACACTTTTTTGTTTGTTCTATGTTTGCATAAATACCATTAGTTTAATTAGCAAGTAATAAAAAAGCCTTGAAGAATTGACAGATATGCACTATTGCTACGGTTTAGCGGATGGTTCCAGTCGGGAAGCAAAGAGATTGTACGCTGAAAGGTTCCCTAATAGGAGATGTCCTCACCATTCACTTTTTACAAGACTTAACATTCGTCTTCGGGACATGGAGTGCTGGAGACTCGAAGGGGAGAAAGTTCATCTGGTGGAACACGTTTTTTGAATACGGTTTAAATGGAGAAACCTATCTGCAATTCCTAAGAACCCTTTTGCCAGATTTGTTAGATAATGTCCCTTTGGCTATAATAGACAGTTTAATATACCAACAAAATGGAGCTCCAGCACACTACAGCCGCACTGTAAGGAACTGGCTTGATGACCATTTTAGTGACCGCTGGATAGGAAGAAGAGGTCCCACAGAATGGCCACCTAGATCACCAGATTTAACTGCCTTGGATTTTTACGCTTGAGGATTCAAGAAGAACTCTGTATATGAAGTTGAAATAACTTCTTGAGAGCAACTTAAACAAGATATTGAAGCCGCTGGAGTCAAATTGCAGAAGAATTTGGCGGAATTAAATTTATCTGCAGCCATAAGGAGAAGATACAACCTTTGCCTTCTGAAGAGTAGGGATCATATCGAAAATTTCTTATAACATCATTAATTTTTATTACAATAGTCTTAAATGTAACAGATATTAAAAATATTAATAGTTAACTAAGGCTTTTTATTACTTGCTAACTAAACTAATGGTATTTATGCACACATAGAACAAATTAAAAAGTGTTTTTCTTGGAAAAAAGTACTTTTAATTTTTTTTTAATTTCTCAAAAACTAAGATACATTTTAGCATCCGGTTTACTGTTTTTTATTAAAAATTAATAAGAGCATTGAATTTTGAAAACAAAAATTATACTTAATTACAAAAAATTTTGAAAAAAAATTGATTGAATATATTTTTTTTTCAAAGTTTCTAGTTTGAAAATTAATATTTCAAAAACCGTTGCCTAGCACAACTTAAATTAAAATGAAAATTAAAGAAGAGATTTCTGGCTTTCCAAAAAGGTATAGTATGTTTTACCGTTGTTTTTTAATAATTTTTTTTCTGATTTAAGTCAATTTTTTAGAAAATTGCCCCTCCCGGCTAAACGGGGAAAATAGACCCCCCTCCCATACGACTTTTTCTTGTCTAAATCCAACCTACACGCCCTAGCTTTTTGACCCATCTTATACGAATCACCCTGTATATATACAAAACTATATATATAAAAATGAATCCCCTGGACCGATTTCCCTAATTCTTTCTTTGTTGTGTTTGTTATTGTCAGGAGAAGTTTCTTATGAAAGAAAAAATTAAGAAAATTGCGTGGAAAATTAGAAAATTTGTGAATACTTAACCACTATATAAAATTATTTCTAATCTAATGGGGTTTTCGTTTGGTAAATTTATATTTTGATCTATAAATTGATTTTTTTTGTAACGAATTGAATACGTTTTCAGATTGATTTTAATATGCTATAGTATTGGTGTATATTTGTGTCTGTGAACCAGCTATCGGTATCAGCTGTCTTGTCAAACTGATGACTGTCAATTATAATGCATAGTGGTGTTAGTAAAAGAGGGGTAGATCTGCCGAAAGATCCAGATCTGCAAAATTGATTTAAAATCAAAAAATAAATCAGTTTATTTGGCCAATCGAAGGCAAAAATTGTCCAAATCAGTTTTTTGACAGATCTAAATCAAAAATAAATTCATTTGTGTTATCAAACGATAACCACATAAGTTTTCTTTAATTTACATTTGAATTTCCAGTTTTGAAAATGCCAGCAATTAGACGTACAAACTTAAGTCCAGATCTCGCAATGCTGCGTATCAAAGATATATAAGAACAAGTCAAACCGAAATCAACAACATCGAAATATTGCGTTTAACCCCATCGAGCTGCATTCAAGTATATCGTGGAAATCTATTACACTTTACAGCAAATCGTTGCTATTGGACCATTGGACGTTGTGTGCCAATATTGCAAGTTATTTATGTATAAAAATTAAGCTCCTGGACAGTTTTTCGCGAGCGGTCGAGTCAAGTTGACGCCATTTGTACCGCCACTCTACCACAAATACATTCATTGTTTTCCGATTCTAAACATTTTTTGACTCATATCCAGCAATATAAAAATTGTTTTTAAATGACGTCATTTGGTGTAACCAAAGTTATTCAAGAAAATTTTATGACAACTTTCAAGATTCAGGGTCAAATAAATATATCATCTAACAGGTTCCTTATTGCCAACGCCGAATAGTGACTACAAATTTTTGGCTGATTCGGCGTTGTACACACAACAATTCGGTGAAAAGACCAATAATTGTGAACAACTCTAAACGTTTTTTTATCAACATAACAAATTGTTTGCATTATTCACGACCGCTTTAGACCGCATGCCGTCTGATAATCACAAAATTGTTATCAAAGCTGATAAGACGCCTGCAGGACAACACGCGAGACGTTTTAATGCGCCAACAATTGACGAAGTCGCTATTGCCATCGTGGGTGAACATTTAGAAAACCCAGATATTATTTTACATCGGCGTAGCAATCAACTGTAGCGTGTGTCTAAAACACATCGATCATATGATGCGGTACAATATCCTATCTTATTTTAGCAAGGTGAAGATGGATATTATTTTTCAATGAAGATAATAAATTCAGTTACAGGTTCCGAAACTACCAAAGAAGTTAGTTCAATGAATTATTATTCATGCAGACTGATGGAGTTTTTAAATTTGCTGGAATTGTCTGCATTAACACTACATAATCTGCAATTAAAAATCGGATCGGTAATCATTATGTTGCGGAATATAAACCAGCCACGTCTTTGTAATGGCACCCGAATTGTGGTAAAGAAATTAATGAACAACGTCATCGAGCCACAATTTTGAAAGGGAAGTCCAAAGGCGAAGAATTTTTGATCCCACGGATTCCTTTGATTCCGAACGGCATGCCATTCGACTTTAAACGATTGCAATTTCCAATGCGGCTAGCATTTGCAATGTCGATAAATAAATCTCAGGGCCAGTCGCTAAGCGTTTATGGCAACAATCTTGAAAATCCATGTTTTTCACATGTCGTCTGCCCAAGTGTTGGAATACCAAAAAAACTATTTATATACGCGCAAGAAAAAAATTAAATGCACGACTGGATCGCACGTACTTGCTCCTATGTTCGATTACATGCAATGCAAAATATTCTTAATAGAAACGGCTAAATATATTTTTAAAGTCATTTTTCACTTAATTTTTTTATATATAAAAATTCCTAAATTGTTTCTAAAAAAAAAATTGGTATGAACATTTTAAATATTCAATATTATAAAGTCAAAAAAAAAATTCAGAAAAAATCGTACACCCGTTTTCGAAATATTTAATTTTCGATTTTTTTTGTTTAAAACTATTTTTAGAAAATTTTGAAATGCAGTATTATTTAGAATTTGAAGGATCGAAGTCCGTTGAGCAGTTTATGAGAAAGTAGAAAATCAATTAAATGGTTGTATGGCAGGTGCCGTTATTTTTGGGGATAAAATAACGATTCAAAAATCTATTTTGGACAATCAACTAAAACACCTAAGCACAAAGTTTGAACAAAATCAGTTCAGCCGTTTAGGCTGTAGATCGTTCTGCAGACAGACAGACGGAATTGCGGGATCCACTTTTTTGGTTTTCTCTATGATCGTAATGTCAACTTTGATGAAGATCTCGAGTTCGATTTTTTTTTTCAAATGCAAAACTTGCCCTATAGTACCTGTATCGCAAGTAAAAAAAAACTAAGAATGTTGTATTTTATAAAGCATTAGAATAATAAACACTTTTTTTTTTAATATTTTCTTTATTAGTTAGGTATACCAATTCGAATTCAATATTCAAAATTAAGACAAGATAACGTCTGTCGGGTCAGCTAGTGTGATATAAAATCAATACAATAACTGCAGCTGCATTCCCAAAAATCCGCAAATGCCTTATGTTGATTTCTCACATTCTACATTTCCCACAGACTACAGCACATGAGCAGATACAAGTTTTTTCGATCAATATCAGCGCCTGCGAATCTGATCTTTTCTTCAAATTCGATGGAAAATATCGACAGCCATATCGGACTTTTTTCCAACAAATTGACGATAATGAAGAACAATGTAAGAACTCGACCGGCAGCCGTAGACATTGTATAACACTGGCGTCACTGGCGATTGTTGTGTCCCAATAATTATTTTTAGCAAGCCGCTGACTGGCTTTTCGAATCATGACGCACAGCATATAATGAATAAACAATCCGCATTCACAAGATAATTTGGGACACATGGACCAAAACAATCGAACATAACAGCAATCCCGGATGAACAGTAAAGATGCAATGTTGTAGAGAGTTATTTCCGAGTAAAGCCGAGTTCTGGGAAACAAAAACTAAACGTTTGGCTTTCTCAACTAAATTCTCTTCTGCAAAATACGATTCGAGACATTGGCAACGTAAAACAGTCATACCCCTATTCATTAACGCATCATAGCGAGTACATAAGGTTATGTTCTCTTTATAATTTCTCTAAATGCTAAAATGTTATTCATTACCTTATGTACCGCTGCATAGCAGCAACATAAGCTAAATGCGTTTGAAGGTTGATATAGGCCTACATAAAGGTGATTTTGCATCGAAGTCATTTGACGTCGCCACATCTTTTTCCGTTTTTTCACGGATGGTAATGAATAACACTGACAGTGAATAAGGCGATAGCTTTTAAATTACACTCATATCAAAACAGGTAACAAACTCAGGCAAACCAATAAACCGGTCAGTCCCCCCGTCCTAGGCCAGTTTATCTGCGACTAGCTAAAAAACTTCACTTATTTATACATAAAAATACCAAAAATAACCAAGATAAATTGTCAGAGTTCCCATTGCACTAGAACTACAGATCTAGTCCACCTTGGTAATATGTTGAACACTTTAAGATTTCTAGATGAGAGGCTATCGGCATGGCTTTGCAATACATTAGAGCCGCTGGTTTCACGTTGATAACCATTTCTTATCGTGACGCTCAACGCCAAAAACAGTCACATTTTGGATAAAAGAGCTCCTACCAAGACATCTTTACTTTCATCTTCATTGCGACTATTCTGCCGCCGTCATTAGTGATTCATGCCGATACAATAGGCGTTTTTCCACTTTAGCTCTGAGAAGAGCCTGAGCGAACTGAGTTAGTTCTGAGCAGAGCATGATCAGAGCTCTTTTCTCCATTTGATCGGTAATTTTATTCTGAGCTAATGGAGACTGCATCGATTTAGCTTTGGTTGAAAAAAGAAACACAAAGTTTAGCAATTAGATGTGGCTGAGCTAAAAAAGAAACAGATCTTTTTTTGAATGCACAGTTGTCGAGTGCGGACGTGCTTTTTATTCGCTCTGATAATCGTGTTTAATTTTATATAGTATATTTGATACGCTTCAAGTGTTTGTGTGATTAATTTGGGCAGTATTAATTATTTGGCCGAAATCTTTTAAAGATGGAATGCCAAAAATGTAATACTGCTATAGTAGGAAAGTCTTCCATTAAATGCGATGGTATATGCAAAAAAGTGTGGCATCTATCGCCAAAGTGTTGTGGTCTGGACAGCTATAGCAGTGGTATTATTCAATCAGTGAAAATGGTTAAATTTATTTGTGATGATTGTTTAAATCATATTTATAATGTGGACGGTGTAATAAATAATATTAAAAAAGTTATAGACGAAAACAACAAGGGTTTAAATCATTACAAAGAACAGTTTACGGAATCTTTAAAACAAAACAGAGCCGAGATTAGAGATGTTCTAGAAGCAATGGAAAAAAGGCACAGTGAAAAGTTAAATTCATTTAACGATACATATAAATTAATTGAAAAAAGTGTTAATGAAATAAAAAAAATTAATGATTTTAATTTAAGTTTGAAGGATCAAAGTAATAAGATTTGTGATGGTGTTAATAAAATAATTAATGCAACAGATTCGCTAACGGAGATAAACAATCAAATTGTGAATAACGCGAGTGAGAGGGATAGTCAAATGAAGGAAAGTGTTAACACTATAACCAAATCGGTAAATAAGCTTTCGGTAGAAATTAAAAAGAAAAACAACAGTGCTGACAGTATGGTTGAAAAGAAAACATACGCAGGTGAATTAAAGAAAAATTCTCAAATTAAAGTTGTGCCAAAGGAGTTAAGTCAAAGTGCAGAGAAAACAAAATCGGAAGTGAAATCAAAAGTAAATCCATCTACAAGTGGTATTCAGGTTTCAGGAATACAAAAGCTCAATAGTGGGGCAATAATAGTGTCGTGTGATAATGAGAATTCGGTTGAAAAATTATCAAGTGATGTTAGAGATAAACTTGGAGATAATTATTGTGTAAATGTGATAAATAAGAAACCAAGAGTTAAAATATCATATATCTCGGATAAATTTGAAGAAAAAGAGTTTTTATCCTGCATTCGTAGATAAAATGATTTTTTAAAGAACTCGGAGATAGAATTCAAAACTATGTGGAAGCGAAAGGGTAAAACATCGGTGTACTATACTGCAGTGATAGAAGTGGATGTAGTAAGCTACAATGAAATCATGAAAGTTGGTAAGATCAGTGTTGGATGGGACAAATGTCAAGTGAGTGAAGCTGTTTATGTTAAGAGATGCTACAAGTGCTTGGGTTTTGGGCACTTTAGTAAAGACTGTGTAAATGAAAAAATGGTTTGTTTTAAATGTGGAGGGCAACATACTGGTTCTGAATGTACGACGACAATTTTGTCTTGTGTGAATTGTGTGAAAATGAATGAAGAATTAAAGCTAAATTTAGATGTGAATCATAGTGCGTTGGATAATTGTTGTGAGGTTTATCTTCGCAAACTTAAAATAGAAAGAAAAAGACACTTGTAGCAACCCACCAATAAGAGGAAGGCTATTTCGTATTGTTTAAATGCGCAGAGTCTTCTCAATAACAAAAGCCATGTTGAGTTATTGGTAAATAATTGTAAACCTGATATATTGTTGTTATCGGAAACCCGAATAACAACAGATATTGAAGAATGTGAATATAAAATAAGTAACTACTCCCACATTAACTGCTTTTCGCATTCAAGGCATACAGGAGGTGTAATAGCGTACATTAAAAAAGGATTACGTTTTGAAGTGGTGAATGTTACACAATATAATAATTTTGTATGGATTTTAAAATTGTATATATGGTTTGAAAGTAAAAAATGGGTGTTTGTTGGTGTATATAGATCGCCGAGCTCATCGGTAAATGAATTTTTATGGTTTTATGAAAATTGGTATGCTGAGAATTTGGAAAGTGAAAGTAACACAGTAGTAATGGGAGATTTTAATATTGACTTGCTAACGGATGATACTAATAAAGTGAGAATGTTAGACTTAATTATTGATCAAGGTGACATTCAACTTGTTAAGGAGGCTACAAGAATTACAGAACATTCTCGAACATTGATTGATTATGTGTGTGTTAACATAGACGCGAAAGATGAATTTAATGTGTGTGTGGATAAGAACTTTAAAGTATCTGATCATGAGACAATAAGAGTTGAAATAAAGGGTAATAATTATAAAAATGATTTGCAGAAGAAAAAGATTCTGAAGTATTCCAAATCTAAATTAGATAATCTTTTGAATAATAACGGCTTTCCTGAATTGTTTTATGAGCGGAACTTTAATGATCTTACGGTGAGATTTGATGATTGTATTGGAAGATGCTGTGACGCTATGACTATTGAAAAATTGATTGGAGTGAAAGTTGATTGTCAGTGGTACAATGGTAATCTATGGAGAATGAAACAGGAAAAAATAACGGCTTTTAGAACAGCAATTTACAGCAACAATGTTGAAGATTGGAGGAGATATAAAATGATTCGAAATAAGTATAAAATAGAAGTTTTGGCAGCAAAAAATCGACATATTCGCACGCAGATACAATCGAACAGTGGTAATCAAGTCGGTACATGGAAAACGATTAAGTCTCTTATTATGAAAAACAATAAAAGTAAAGATATCACTAATGTTAAGTTTGGGCAAGAATCTTTAACTGATGAAAATCAAATTGCTAATAGGTTTAATTTGTATTTTGTTGAGAGTGTGGTCGAAATTAATTATTCAATTCCTTTTCAACATTATATTCCACCAAGCATACACATAAATTGTGTTTTTAAATTTCGTTATGCAAGCGTGGAATCGTTATATGCCCTCATTAAAAAATTAAATAATAAAAAGGACTTACGAGGTATTAACAGAGACATAATTTTAAAATCAATTGAAATCATTGGCCCTGTGTTAATCAAAATTGTTAATAATTCATTGTGCTACGGGATATTTCCAAGCAGTTGGAAAGAATCCACTGTTATTCCGGTAGAGAAGGTGGTAAACACCGTAAAATGTGAAGAGTTTCGTCCAGTGAATATGCTGCCTACATTTGAAAAGATTCTAGAACGTTATGTAGCTAACCAACTACAAGACTATTTAGAAAATAACAACATTTTAATAAAAGAGCAATCTGGGTTTAGGAAAGGTCACTCTTGTGAAACTGCGTTAAATTGGTTGATATATGAATGGAAAAAAGAAATTGATTGCAATAATTCGGTAATAGCAGTGTTTTTGGATTTTAAGCGTGCGTTTGAGACCATTGAAAGAAATATATTAGTGCGAAAGTTGGAAATGTATGGAATTAAGGAAAATGAACTAAACTGGTTTAAATCGTACCTTACAGGGAGGACCCAAAGAACAAAGATTGGCGATATTACATCAAATGCGACTGGAGTGGAACTTGGAGTCCCTCAGGGATCAGTTTTAGGTGTGTTGCTTTTCCTTTTGTACATAAATGATATTAAATGCGTGCTGAAATTTTGCAAAGTTGTGTTGTTTGCGGATGATGCCCTGATATATATAAGTGGAAAAAATGTTGAATGGTTGTTACAATGTTTAAATGAGGACTTGGAGAGCATAAACCGGTGGCTTCAAATGAATAAAATGAAATTGAATGTAAAAAAGACGAAATGTATGAAACTTAAAGTAAATGAACCCATAAATGTATGTATGGATGGGGAAGTTATTGAGTGTGTGGATAGTTTTAGATATCTCGGAGTTGTTTTGGACTCGAAGTTAAATTTCAAAGAGCATGGGAGATATGTGTGCGGAATAATTGCTAAAAAAGTTGGTTTTATAAAAAGAATTAGAAGAAACTTAACATTTGAAAGTACTTTGCTTCTATATAATACTATTGTCTTACCCCATTTTAATTATTGTTCAACTCTTTTGTATGGTTGTCAACAAGAAATAGTAAATCGGCTTCAATTATTGCAAAATAAAGCAATGCGAATGATATTGAGAGTGAATGTCTACACCCCAATAAGAATGATGTTGGAAGTTTTAAATTGGATGAGTGTTAAACAGAGACTTAGATATAGCGCTATGTTATTAATATATAAAATGAAAAACAATATGGTTCCTGAATACTTAAAAGTTAATATTATCAACGTTGGAGAATTACAACCTTATAATTTACGCAACAGTGAAAATTTGAGGCCCAATAGGTGTAACAGAAGTAGCACCCAGGACTCAGTTATGTATATGGGAATAAATTCTTTTAATAGACTTCCAAGTGAATTGAAGAATGAGCTAAGTATAAATGTTTTTAAAAATAAACTTATTTTGTATATAAAAAATAGTGATTAATAATACATAGATGTTTTATTGTAAAGGTTTGTCTGACCTTATATATTGAGTATTTTAGAATCTAGAGCACACATCAGAGCCTAATCTCCTGCAATGCAGAGATAGGTACTCTTGGCGTAAGCTGAGATGGTTCCAGAAACTCTGTTATTATTTTTGACAGCTTTGTTATCTGCTCTGAGCTATAAAAAGAAAAACAAAAAAAGTCCTAATGGGTATATATTCAGAATTGTTTGTCATTATTTAGAATCAATAGTGCAAAATTTTAAACAGGGGCCTATCTTGAATACGAGTCGAATAAGGTGCCACCCTAGAGCTACATATATATGTAGATACTATAGGGGAAACTTGACATTACGATAAAAGCGAAGACCAAAAATTGGGCACCGCAATTTCGTCTGTAGGTCGCTCTACATCTACAGCCTTAAAGGCTGAAACGGTTGCCAGTAAACTTGGTATAGGGTTTTCCAATAAGAGGTGTTATTTTGATATTCAAAAAAAAGAAATGCGTTGTTGAAGCGTGTATCGTTCCATTTTTATTAATAGCGTAGTTTCTACTTGTCAAATGTCAAAAAATGACAGCTTCAAAAGTGACAGCTACCGAATTAGCGGGCTATTCTAAATAACACCTCTTATTGGAAAACCCCTTATTTAAGCGTTTTGGGTCTTTTGAATCTGTTTTAAGTAACCAAAAATAATGGTATCGGTCAAACAAATGTTTGCGATAAAAAGGGTAAATGTCAATTATCTTGAAAACGGCACTAACGATTTTGATAAACATTCAATTCAGCGCACCATTATATTCTATGCAGCGCGCAATTATAGATATGGTCTACACTTTGGTCAATAAAAAATTTTAATTGAAATGTTATTAACGGTACCTGTCATAAAACGGCTTTTCGATGTTCGACTATCTCATGAGTGACTCAACGGATTTCGATCAAAAATTGAATACAGGAGATCCTTCAAATTCTACATGATACTGAATTGATAACAAAATTTTCCAAAAATATTTTTTGGATTTTTTGAGAAAAAAAATGTATACATATTTTTTCAATATAATGCCCTATTTCAAAAACGGACGAAAGATTTTTTTTTGAAAATATGTTTTTAAGTTGCAATTATTAAATACATACTTAAAATTGTCATACCAAATTTTGTTTTAGAAAAAAATTAAAAAAATGTTGTTTTTAAAACAATTAATTAAGAAACGACCTTGAAAATATTTAGCCGTTTCTACTAAGAATCTATCAAACATAAGAGCAAGTGCGTGCGATTCAATGGTACATTTTATTTTTATTACAAAAAGTAAACAAAAACATTTAACTTTTAAGCAAATACTTTGTTGTGTGCGAATGTGCCTGTTTTATGTATGTATGAATCGCTCTAAAAATCCAAATATTAGCTTTCGATCCCGGATAAAAAAACGATATTTTGGTAAAATGGAAGGCGAAAACTGGTTCGAGATCAAAACATCGCTGAGGGATCGAGTAATTTGGTTGAATAGAAAACGACATAAGAGAATCCTGGGAAATAGCAATGAATTTCAAGTCTATACACTAAACATACATTCAACTAACTCAAATCGGCATGTAATGCAGCAATCATTCAGTAACTTCGTGTAATTCAATAAAACAGGCTTTAGAATCTGACATCTATCGAATATGCTTGTACAATTTTTGACGGCGAAATAATAGCCGTGTTCTTTTGGCTAAAGCTATCCGCAGCAAAGTAGAATTTACACACATTACAAATTCAAGAACCTGCTTTCCATAAAAGTAAAAGCTAAAGTCTGCTTTGGATAGATTTGTGACATTTATTCGAGTATCAAATGATATTATCTTGTTTTAGTTGGTATTGGTAGTTCAGATGACTTTGATGAATCTCGAAGTCTTTTTTGTAGAGTTCTTGTTTCTGTCAACGTCCACGTTCATCCATTTAATAGATGAGGTATTTCCGATAAAAGTTCTTAAATTGGAATAGCAACAAGCATTTAAGGAGCAAGTAAGCAGTACGTGAGTTAACACACACTAATAAGACGTGCAACATATAAGATGTCGCATTCCATTGAAAGATTATTAAGATTTCTTCTAAAAAATCTCAATTTTTGTATACCAAAAATTGGAGATTTTAAGATTTAATTTTAACTGCGGAAAAGGGTGATATTTTAGAGCTTTTCGGGGAAATTTGGCAAGAAATACATTTTAAATATTTCAAAATATAACTTATTGTCTAGTCAGAAAATGTCAAATTTTATTGATGGATGTCGTAGATAATTAACTTTTGACCCTAAAATTCGTGTCCAAACAGATTTTGACGATCTTACGTCATTTTGAATTCGGAGTCGAGTTGACCGTTAACCAAACAGTGAATATAAAAGTGGACAAAATCATCTTTCTTAAGTGTTTATTTGTTGCGACGTTAATATTTTTTATCAAAACACGACTATTTACCCCAATTATGAGATTCAAAAAGAGAATTTCTGTCCATATTTCATATAACCCATTTTTAATTATCCTCTCTACTTTTGAGTCGCATGTAAACGAAGTTTAAAAATACTTAATAGTTAGGGCCATGTGTGAATTGCGTTAAAATGTTGGTTACATTTTCTACCTTGGTTAAATTTTGAAGTTTGGTTTTGTGGTGGGGTCAATTTTAGCTTTTTGATGTGTGAAACACTATTTTGGCTAAAATTCCTTCAAGATTTAAGAAATTTCCCTAAAAACATTTTTTTGTTGTTCAAGTTAATTAATTTCTTTCGTAAAATTCGACTTAAAAGATATAAATTTAATAATTTGCCAATATTAATGCAATTTTATTTTTCACTTGAATAAATTCAAACTTACATTTACTATATGGTTTCCCAGTAGATCGGGACTTTTTTGTGTTCATCTTTCTTTTCGGTTATCGTTTACAGTTTCAATTTAATCTATCTTGAGGCAACTTTGCTGCCGATAGATTTACCAAAAGAACAGGGCTAATATTTTGAGTCCTCAGGAACAAAACTTTCAGTCTGACCGGATTTCACATATGAGATATCTATGTATACCTACGAGTGTTTGTATTTGAATATATGTATGTGAATACGTAAAGTTTGGATACTATTGATGTGAATAACCAATTTTCTGGTAAATTATAGATGATCAAAGGAAAAGGATATATGTGTCTATATGTCTATACTACATGTAAATATTTTTTTTTATTTTTGGGAATCTCCAATGTTTTCAAATATTTATATATACGTATGTACCATACTTAGATTTTAAATAATTGATGAACAAAAAATAAGTACACTATCTACCTATGAACATGTTATGCCAAATATATTTAATGATTATACAAATCGAAAGCTTAAAATAATTTACAAATGCCTATAGTGAAGTGAACGAAAAATACTTTTCTCAAAACAAAAACAAACAATGTCAATAAAAACAATTCTCTAAAAAATAAATATAAACAAATTTGGCAACAATGCAACTATTGGAAAACTCCACCTTGTGGTGGTAGTAAATGTCAAAATAAAAATGTCACAAAAAAAGATAAAAATGGATCTTACAAATACACTCACTCTACTGATACGACGAATTAATATAATATCTTCTCTTTCTGTCTGCGAGCAAAAGCGAGAAAAAAGCCAACATTAAAGAAACCAACACAAACAAATTTATTGAATGGTCGAAAAATTCCGATCTCTATATGTATACATGATCGCAAGTCCACCTATGAACCAAGAAGGTATGAGTGCGCTAATAAATGCATTGACATGCAGCAGATTTTCTTTTTTCTTTTGCAGAAAAAAATTTATTTTCCATAAAAATGCAATCAAAATGTTGATTAATAACTGAAGCCTTTACTCACCGCGATTAATTTTGCTGTCCAGAAGACGATTGTCGGTATAAATATAATTATTCCCAAAGAAACTATGAATTCAATAAAACGGATCAAAGAACCACGCACGGCACGATCACCCCATCGATCTACGAAAAGGAATAATTCTAATCCAATTTGTGCTGCGAGGACTATAGGGCAGAGAACTGCAACTGCCCCTCTGCCGTTGTCGTTGTCGCTGCTGATCACCGATCGGGTGAACAAAATAAATCCGAAGCAGCTGCTTGGCTAGGCCGTGGTTGTCGTTTTTAGGTTCTCTGTTGCAGATGCAGATGAATGATTTTCAAGAGCAAACTTAAATTTGTAACAAGAATAATAATCGCTTAATAATCCATGGACTTAACCGACGGTGCACCATTTTCATTATTTTGGTTTTTAAGGTTCTATTTTTAATGGACTATGGGAAATTCAACAAAATCATTCCTACACATTCGATTCTCGCTCTAAATGGGCAACGAGCGAATTCTTCCTTTCCTTGGATTTTATTTTTCACTCTTACGCACTTTTATTCGCGGATATTTTGTATGTTTCAGTGAGCCACGGAGGGGGGCGAGTCGATTTCTTCTTATTTTGTAAATTTTCTGCCAAATAAAACACAAAAAACGCTTGAAAATGTAAAACGAATCGAAGGACAAAAAAAATCGAATGGAATCTCAATAACTGCAAATTTAGTGAATTCCTTTGGAGCTGTCGTCGTCCGAAAGTCAAATTTCTTTTAAAAAATTTAAAGCAATTACAATGCAAACTATTCTCGCACTTTTTGTCGACACATTTATTAACAATTTAAAACCTTTACCAATTCCATAAGCTTTAAAAATCTACAACATATTTTCTTCTTTAAGTTTTTCTTGGTTTTTCTGGTCTGCGCACCGTGTCAATATTGAAGGAATCGCAGATTATAAACGAGATGGATCTGAATTTGAACTTGATTTTCGCACTTCAACCGGTCACTTGGTGTATTCACAAATGTTTAAATATAATATCTAAATAATAAACAATGTTATGATAACAATTTGAAGCTCAAAACTAAAGACGAATTGATGAAATAATAACAAAGAAATGCACGAACGTAAAGTTGGCAAGCTACGAACAACCGTCAGCCATGTTGAAAATGAATGATGAAAATATTTGTTCCCTCTTTTGATTATATTTTTATGAATAAATTTCCCATTGTATTTTCTTTTGGTAGCCATTTTGAGAATCTAGTGCTACCAATAAGATTTTTATTTGGAGGGCCACTTAAAAAAATATTTATTACTTCTGATTATCATACAAATAAAATTTATTATTGTGATAAAGAAATTATTTGGTTGAATTTGTGTAACATAAGAGTTTTGATACTCTTGCATTTTCCGCAAAATTCGGTTGTATTTGTTTTAATAGCCGCGTTATATTTTCGCCAATAACCCATATACATTATTTCCTATGAGAAATAAGACAATACGGATAAGGATTAATTATGGCTAAAAAATATGTGCACAATGTATGCACGCATCGCTGAATAAAATGCTGCACCCGAAACACCATGCTGCATAGTTTCTGATCATTCTGGTGCATAGTTATGTGGAATCAAGAATGCTTTGCATATGTAATGTATATACAAAGAAGAATGGCGGCAACTGTCAATTTTTCATTATATAGAAAAAAATATACTGCAGCAAGAAATTTAATTTTTCTTTAAAAATGGATTTGGAAATAAGAAAAAACAGATTTTAATACTTCTTGCATAATACGAAAAGTACTCGTGCTTCAAGTTCCTAAAGTTGTATCGGGTCTCGGAAATAAAAATATTGAGGCCATGGACACTATTCATTTATAGTGAACTTGAAAGGGAGCTTCACGGATTTTTCAATAACTTATTATTAATTATTAAAAGTGTTGATTAGATCCCGAAAACAACGATGATGGGAATTAGGGAGTTCAATTTACTTAATTCCTTACTTTTCGAACGTTTGAAAAAGGAGGATTTCATTTGAAAATCAATCAGCCCAGATTGTCGCTTTGACTATAACTTTTAGGGCCAATTTGTTTACACTTGATATCTTCTTTAATCAAGAATTATTCCAGTTGATAATCATGGATGCATTTGTTCACTAAAATTATTTTAATCAAGGATAATCCATTTGATTTGAGTAGTTAAATGAATTGTTGATTTACGCACTCGCATGATAAACAGAAATACGTATGCTCATCATTTCATTAGATATACTCTAGAGTCAAGACCTAGACACATAGATAACTACAGCCCTAGTAATTTGTTTTTGTTTTTATTTCGCTTTCACAACTATTCATGGATAAGTATGTAAAATGTACAAGTACAACAATGTAAGCAAATGGGTTTTGGTGGCTGAAACGTACGAAAGTTTCCGATCCTTGTATGACTTATTTGTTTTCGCCACTTTTGACGAAAAGTGAAACAATTAAAAAAAAACAATACAGATTCTCTGGATGCCATCGCAATCCGTGTTTTTTATAAAAAAAAAATATTAAGCAATCTACCTATTGAAATAATATAACAGGCAATGAATTAAAGTTCTTTGAAATTATAACATTATATACGTATATACTTAAATCTAAATTGCATTAAATTGCAATGAATCTGAAGGTGGAGATAATGCAGAACATTTTTGAAACAGAAACGGATATTTAAAATTTTTAAATATTTTTGCGAGATGGCCGGAATGCCATGATCAAACCATTTTCAACAATTCGGTTTCGGCTGATTTGAAATATTTCTGAAAACAAAAGAGTTAAATACAAATTCATTAATAAAATAAAACAAAAATATAAAGTTTAATGGTTGCAAATAAGAATTAATTTACCTTGTTAACTATCAATTAACAATCCGTAACACAAAATGGGGCAAACGTTAACAAAAAATGGAAAAAAACTTTATTCTTGATTAAGTTTTGACAACCGAACTGACAGAAAGACAGGAAAATGGAATGATTTGTGGAAAATCCATGATTTGTTAATCAAGCTTAAAAAAAGTGAACACACAGTCTTTGCTTATCACATATCTTTAATTATTGATTAGAAAGAATCCGTGAAATTCAAATTGCAGATTTAACCTTCTGTGAACAAACTGATGACCCTTAGTGTAAGTTTTTTTCAAAATAAAAAACTTTCTAATGCTTAATTTAATAGTTAAGCGGCGATTTTTTTAAGAATATAGAAATACATCATTTTTCAAGAATCTACTTTAGATGTTATGCCGAGAAACAGATATACGCTTTTCTCGATATTTCCGAAAAGTGCCTACACCAAAAACAAAAGTTTTGAACCGTTAGCTCAAATTTAAAATTTGTAAACGCCACTTTCTAGACGATCAATTAGAATCTAGACATGTATATATGTATGTATTATTTTTCTAGGAAAGCTACTTAAGCAATTACTGCTAGGACTAAAACCAGCCCTGGGGGTCAATTCCCGATCTGTGAAATTATGAAGTGATAAAAAAAATATCATTTCAGTTTTCACAGAGGTTTATCATTTTCCAACTTCACGCACACGCCTAATGCGATTCTAGAACTCATTGTGATAAAGTTTGTACTAAAAAGTACTAAATGATAAATTCTGTCATTTCTGATTAGATTTTTTGTTGGGAAAGGTAAATATTTCATTTCAGTTTCTAGATTTGCTTAAGAATAATGTCCGGAATAATAATTCGTTTAATAAATTAATAAAAGAATTCGTACTGAACAATTGTGGGTTTCATATTATATTCAATAGTATCTCTGTTTTGAGTAAGATTTATTATTTTTTCATGTGAGGATATTGAGGCTTTCCCTTCGAGATGGGCAGAATCTATTCGAAGTTACAACTAGGAGCACTTTATTGAACTTTATAGATTCCCAAAACATTTATGCATGGATTTAATACGTGAATTGAGAGCATTATTGAAAAACACTCAACTTATAAGTGCGCTCAAAAGCCATTTAAATATGGTAAAGTGCTCTGCATTTTTTTGCAATGGGTAGTTTCCAACGATCTGTCGCGGGAATGAGCACCGTCGCTTCGGCTGTTGTGAATCTGTTCAATAATTTGACAAAATGATTTAACAATTTCTTTATTTACTCGAATTAACACAAATATAACTTACTACCAAAATAAATGTGTGTATAAATATAATTGTTGCTTAGTTGTCATGTGCCAAATCCTGTTTTTCTTTTAATATTCGATTAGAAACATTTTCTTCACAAAACAATTGACTGTGATAAAAAAAATATCATATGAAAAATGTTTGGCGTTTAACTTCACTTTTTCACGAATCGAGAATCGAATTAGACGTGATAGCGTGATAAAATTTATCACTTCACATCTTCACAGATCGGGAATTGGCCCCCTGATGCTCAACCTACAATTTACACTCGCTAACACTTCTTATTTGCAATACATGTAGCTTTGTATATTAAATGATGTATGATGTATGATGTGATTTATTATAAAAATGAGAAAATGTTAAAATCATTATTTAAAAAAGGTAATATCATTGTAAATTATTAACAGATTAAATAAATAAAACCCCAAAGATGAAGTACGAAACGTTGGGTAAAGAGTGGAATAAAGTCTTTTTTTTCGCATTCCAAAAAACAAATAGACCAAAAGACCCTAACCATCATCTAAAAATTGTTAACGTCTCAAATAATTCTTGGCTAATATTTTGTATCACGATTAGTAACAAAGAGGCAGAACTGGTATCATGTGCGGAAACTTACATCGATCTTATTGGTATGTATAAGTAAATATAAACATAAAAGCACAAAAACAAAACAATACAAACATTTTATTTACGTGATTCTTATTAAATTATATTCAAAGCGGATTATAAAATTTGTTAAATAAAAAAAAATCAGCCAACACAACCTCTGAAGTCAGCTAAAACCCAGAGTACTAATTTTCCTAATCATTACTAGATTTTATAGCCCAACATTTTAAACATTAAGACAAAAGTTAGACAAGGTCTGTTAACTAGCCGACTGCATTAACTAGAGTAGTAGGGTTTAGAGAAAACGAGGTCTGTTTAAATTTTGTTTCCCTTATTATTGCCGATTCTAGCAAATGGTATAATTTTTCAAACATGGCAAAAAGTAATTATTCACTGAAATATTTTTGTTTTTATTATTACGAAACCAAGAAATGATCAAATTTTTAAATTTTAAGCCAGGAAAAGCATTTATGCGAGCTTAAAAATACGATCCAATACATAAAAGGTTGCTGAATTTAATAGCCTTATTCTAGCAACCTCACTAAACCCTCACAAGTCACAATATCCTCATAACTTGAGGTGAACTCATTTTTGTGACTTATTTGGTATTCTGGTAAAATCCTCACAAATTGTGAGCATCATAAAAACTTGAAAATAATGCTCTGCTTCTTGGTACATCACAACTTACCTACTTGACATATCTGTGAAACAAACTAAAAAAAAACGAAATAAGAACAAATATTTGGAATTGAAATTGATTTTGATACATCTTTTCGAAGAAATTTCATCTATAAATGTGAGAAGTAAGAACTAATAAAACTGTATTAATTGATGTTTTAATATACCACTCAGGAGAATTCTAAGATAATTAAGGGATATGAATGATCCGTTTGTCATTCAAGATACAACTTTTATCTATCGGCTTATATTTGCCGACTTTTAGTGAAGATCGACAATCGATTCGTTTTCGTTTCGATTTCCACAAGAAAGCTTGCACGTAAAGAAGGAGAAGGAGTCATTTCTTCAAGTGCAAACATTGTTGGAGAAAATTTATATCTTGTAGTGTACGAGACAATCATGAAAAAGATCATGATTTAAATGAAACTAATGCAAGCAATGTGGAAAAAGGTACATTTTTTAACCACGATTAGAAATCTCTATAAATTTTTAATTATTTCAGCTCTCCAAATTAACTGAAATTAAAATCTCATGATTTCAATGTACACAGAATTGTCTAAAATCGAATGTGTCATCTTTGCGGCAAGACTTTTCTGCGCAACACGGCACTAGATCGACACCAATGCCCGAGTGCATAAATCTGAAGGTACAATATGTAATATCTGCATCACAATCGGAAGATAAAACATCCCAAGGAATTTCAAGAAAGTCGAGGAAAACGCAAAAAAATTTAATTAATTTGTGTTTTTCATAGTTGAATTTTTTGTTCACTTTATAATAACAGGTAAATTAATAAACTCTAAGGAACTGCATACCAACATTTCAAAAAAAAAATTGGCTTTGGCTCCGAAAGTTCTTCTTGATAATCCCGGCTCCCGATTTAAATTATTACTTGATTGAAACTGATTATATTCTTATCAAATAAATTATTATATTGCAAATGTTTTTAAACAAATTTTAGGTAATTCATCACTTTTGTTGTTTGTAGATTAAATAAGCTAGCCGCCATCACTAAAAAAAATTCAACTTTCGGTGGTGAGTTTTCTTGTGAGTTTTCTTATGAGGGTCTCAACAGAATACGAAATTGTGGATGCCTCTTAAGAAACCTCACAAAAAAGTGTGACCTGTAAGCATCACAACGGCAGAATAGGGCTGGTAAATTAAGCCCAAGTGAAAACGAGTAAATTACCCATTGTGAATAAATCCAATCAATCTGTTGATACCTTAAATTTTAAAAATGTCAATAAAACCCCTAGATGTCGCACACTATTTATAAAAGAATAATACAATTCAACCTAACCTCACTCTGGCCTGTCAACTGTCATTTTAGACGTCAGCTGGGCGGCAGCTACCTCAACTAGACAGGAAAATTTATTTTCCAAAGAAATAAATAAATTCCATAAATAAAAATTTAAAAAATGGGTAAAGTTGTTTCGAAAATCAATCGACATATAAACCGCTTCAATGTAGAAAGCCGAGCTCATCGTGTCCTAGATCGTGACAAGCCAAAAGCAGCTCCTAAATTCGATTCGAATATTCAGGATTTAAAAAGAGCTTTAGAACGTGAGTTTTTTTTTCAAAATATAATATTTATTCGTGAATGTTGGATTTAATTGATTTCTTCAAAATTAACCACCCGTGTCTGTTGTCAGTTGATCCAAACTTAGTTGAAAAACTCAATAAAAAGGATACCCATTTGGATGACCGGTTGAAAAATGTTTATGTAACCTCAGAGGATCGTTACGTAGGTTTTCTAACAAATCATCCAAGGATTCTGCGTATGACTAATGGTTTTGTTTTGATTTAAGGTCGATTATAAGTCAAAAACCCATCAAATCGATAATCGAACTTTGCCGCTCAGTAGAAAAATTGTTGAAGATTTCGAGTATGGTTTTAAAGAACCTGTTCGAGTTTCACCTGGACGATGTACTCTTCGTCAAGCAATGAAATTCATTACAGATCATCAGAGTGAACCGGAATTGTGGACAAAGAAGAAAATCGCCGATGACTACAAAATTAAAGAAGAAGTTATTGGTAAGAAAGATTGTTTTTTAAAAATTCTGTTAAGTTCTGCGTTGAATAAGGCGGAAATTAGGGCAATCAGAGAAGTCCTCTCCTGGCTGAAAGAAAAAGTAATATCAACTACTGATATCCGTATTTCTCAGATTGTCAGGCGGCTATTAAATCTCTGGAATCGTCCTCTACAAATTCCATCATGGAGATGGCGAACAGTTCAATATTCAAATATTTTGCGTGCTAGGGCACAGGGATATTCCAGGGTATTGTAAGGCTGATGAACTTGCCAAAAATGGAACGACACTACCTCTATTGCCTGAAAGAGCAAATATAGGTATATCTATCACTACATATAAGTTAATGCTAAAACAAGATGGTGTAGAAAGGACAAACCGAAGATGGAACAATACAACAACCTGTATGACGACAAGACAGTTCTGGTCATAACTTGATCTAAAACACTCCAAGATTGTACATCAGCTCCGTAATTGGAGTCATAATTGTGCGCGCAACAAGGCTTGGCGTTTATTCACACGATTTTTACAGAAGGTGTATGGAAGAGGAGGAGTTGGAATCTGCACCTCATCTTCTGTGCACATGTCCTGCTCTATCTCAAAGACGTAAGCTCCATCTTGGAGACTTTTTCTTCGATGATCTCAACGATCTAAACAATATAGACATCTATAGTCCCTTACGTTTCATTAGGAGCTCGAAATGGTTCAACGAATAGGAAGCTTATCTGACAATTCATGTGGTACCATAATGGACCAACTCTGGTCTAATGGCTAAAACAGATGTGCAGCATGTCTGCATGCATCGCTGCATACAACGCTGCGTCCGAAACACGTGTGCATACTCTCTGACATTTATGATGCATAGTTGTGCCAAAATTATGTCCACATTCAGAAATCGATCCATAGCTATCCGGATAGGTTGGTGTTGTTGTAATCCCGTCTTAAAACACAGCTGCTACCAAAAAGTAAATCTCAAGCTATTCGAAAAACTTTGGTATACTCTTGTATCCCATGAGAAAATATAACATTTGCTCGAAAATATACACATTTAATCTATCTGGTTTTTAATGTTCAGGAACTTAGATAGATATTAACCTTTCTTAGATAGGCTATCGTATCAACATCTGAACGTGCCCTGTGAGAACAGTCATTATGCGGTAAAAGGTTTTGAATTTACTGAAAATGGATGTTAAATGAAATAAAAAGAGAAAACAAATTCGTATTCTCATTTTGTCCCCCATGCCTATTCTTATAACACGAACCTTATCATATCAGAGACTCAATTCATAGATTTTCTCCCATTTTTTAAATCATAAAACAAAAAATATTATTTTTTTAAGTCAATAATGCTAAAGGCGAATTATTTTTGATTTTTTTCTTTGCTGTTGTGGTTGCAATAAAACTTGGCAGCCAATTTAGAATGTGTCAATTCTCATAAGAACCTGTGTAATTTATTCTAGCTGCATGTGAAAAAGCTGCACATCTGTTTAGGGCATAAGTGTGTCAGCTACAACGCTGACAGCCACTTCAACCTAACCTAACTATGTTGAATAAGCAGGAAAAAAGGTTTTTATTATGTACAAAATTGCAATATGTTGCACCAAAAAAGTTTCAATTTTGCTATTGGCCCAAGAGGAAAACAACCTTGAAATGCTTCGTGGACCATTTGTCAGCGCCAAAGGCCAAATTTAGATCGGACACATTTAATATTGAACTGACGATAAAAGCCAATGTAAGGTATTTAACTTTTACCATCATCACTACTTACTCTATCTCTACACTGACTATCACTGGTGAACTGTTTGTTTAAGAGCATAATATGAATTCACCACGCAAAAATCCACTTTGGTAATAAAATACATTTCTTCTTTTTGTATTCTTGTAACTGGCATTTAAACGAACGTAGATGTAGGCATTAATCTAAATAGTTAGATTTTTAATAAATAGAACAAAATATTCCAATATTTTAGTTGCCATATAGGTACTTCATATATTAGAAAATGTCATCCGTGTATGAGCTGTTAGCTCACAACTTGGAAACGGATCGTTCGGCTTCACAATTTTGGATCGATTTGTTCGTATTGGCCCACTAAAATTTCCAGGAAAATGTATATTTCGGTACTATGAGTTCTGTTTAATTTTTCTAGCGTAAAAGGTGAGTTTAACCAACTTTTTGTTTTCTTTCTGACTTCCGATGCAGTTGAGTTTGGTTAATTTGTTCATCAGTGAAAAATGTACTGATTTTTGAAACCACATCTAATTTTGAATGCCCGTTAATTTGAATTTCGCATTCAAACTCAAATCGCCGGTGGGTTATATTCATATAATTCCATCGTCTTAGTGATGAATGAAAACGAACCCATCAACTACTCACGGAATTTTTTAATTCTTTGGATGTTCCGAACTTGTCGCCACATAATTTAAAATTGAAAGTCGTCTTAGTTATAACTTTAATTATCAAGAATTTAAAATATCAATCAAGCGACGATTTGAGGGGATCAAGATGATCTCTTTATTTTCATTGTGTTTAATAGAACTCTTAAATAAAGAATATGAATTGAACGAATAACATAAAGCAGAATGTTGCTTTAAAGTATTATTTTCATTGAGACCTATCGGGAATCTCACAGGGAATTTCGTTTCCAACGGAATATTTAATTCCCTGCGATCGTAAATTTCTCATGGACTAAATTTTCCTCTAACAAAAAATAGTATAAAATGACAGCAGGAATTTCCCTTGGGAACCCGATACCAATAAATTCCGAGGGAAACTTTTGAAAATCATTCACGTTCCCAAGATTAAAATGGAAGAAAAATGTCCATTACATTAACGAATTTCGCTGGTAAGGGAAAGTTTTGAAATTTGGGAAAAAAATCGAACTCGAAATTTTGACCAAACTTGACTTTACAATAATGCTGACCACGATAAAAGTTGGTTCCGCAATTCCGTCAGGATGAAGAAATATCTAAATTTCTTATAACATTACTCATTATGTGTTATTAATAATTAATATATTTCTAATAATATAACTTGTAAAAGTTATCAAAAACTGATTTTCTAACTCTCGCTTGGATTTAAAAAATAACGATCAACTCAAAGTCTCAAGGATCTATTTATTGGTTTGCATTTCAAAATTGAAAAAAAAAAACAAACTTCCCATACACAAAAAAACGAGAACAGTCAAACACATTTCCAGTAAATGCAATAAAAATGACATATTGTGTTGTAACGTTGGACTGTTGAGCTTATTTCATTAAATGCGATAATGAAAAGGACAACTGAGAGAGGTGATCCTTGTGGAATGCCGTTTCTTAAGCTATGCGTGGAAGAATGGTAATCATTTATTTTGATGTGAAAACACCTATTGCTTAAAAAGGACTTAATATAATTCAGCTTTTTGTGACCAATCTTCCAATTCATTAGCTGTTTCATGACTACATGAAAAGCTTTTTCGAAATCGATTAGAAGGTTTGAGACATGCCTTTTAGCGGATAGGGATGAGCTTATGATTTCGTCCAAGTGAAGAAGTGCGTCGATGGTTCCGCGTTTATTTTGAAGGCCACTTGGCGGTAGTCTATGAGGTTATTTCTTTCAAGGAACCAGAACAGTCGCCTTGATATTATTTTTTCTAATACAGGCAAGGTAGGAGTGATATTGGACGATATCCAGAAGTAACAGTTTGGTCTTTGCTTGGTTTAGGTATTGGGACAATATTAGCCACTTTCCATGAATGTGGTATTATACCTTTGTCAAAAACTTGATTGTATAAATCCAATAACCTTTTTCTAAAGGCTGTGGAACTATTTTTTATCATGACATAAGATATGCGATCGAATCCAGGAGTAGTTCCTTTGAGTAGATGTAAGCAACTTTCTAATTCAGTCAGGCTGAAGGGACATTCAATTACAGTTGCGTAAGGATTTACTTGGTAAAAAGGGGTCGCGATGTTAAGTACCGAAAGTTTTTCTGTTTTGAAAGAGGAATGAAAATTTGAGTCATCTCTAATAAAATTCGCATATACATACATACTCAACAAACTAAGAGATTTTCGAAGCACAAGTTGGTCATGAGATATAAGGCCTCAAAAATCACAAAACCAGTAACAACTATTTAGCACTCAAAATTATTGTTCATCAAAATTATGGAGCACTTCCCAAACTCGTAGAATTTTGTAATTTTGCACAACGGTAGGTTTTGTGATGCAAGCAAAAGAAAAAAATAGAAAATCAGATCACTTTCTAAGAATTGGTATTAAATAAATGGCTTGCTGTAGGATGATAAAATTTGGTAGAGTTTAATGTACATACAAAGCGAAAAATAGAAAATCTAAAATTTTTCATTCGAAGTGTTGGCTTATTGTCATTTTGAAATTATACACACATTTTGAAAATTCATAACTTTTCTTAGAACTAGAGTGATCTATGTAGTATTCTTTGATAACATTAATGAAAAAATGAAACATTTGCATACCTGAATAAATTATGAGTTTAAAAAAAGTAAAAAATGAGCCAAGTTCTTCTATACAAAATCGTCTTTGTAACAATTCTTCCATGAAAATTAGTGAGATCTAAAGGTACGCCAAATTCTTACTTCATGAAGATTTGAATACTTGAATCTTTAGGATATATTTAAAGTAGAATAATATTGAATCAACTACAAATTAAGAGATACATTTTATTATTTAATGAATACTGACTAAATTTTGGTGGATTCACTGGTCAAGTTTTTAAAACCTTTCGAATTGGGCATATTAAAAAAAAACTTGCCAAGCAAATCCACCGATAATAAATAAATTTGACAATTTAAGCGAATCACTATTCTTATGCCGGTCGTCCACTAAGTGCGCAACAAGCTCAACCAACTTCATTCAACTTTTCATTCAACTCCATCGTTGGATGTCAAAATTTACAACCTCTTACACTAGTGCACAAACTTGCGTTCTTCACGTTGATCAACGAAGCCACAGGAAAAATTGAACAAAACGTGTTGGGAGCCTCGTACACATAGTTGACAAGCTTAGTGAAATGTTGAATAACCTCGTACACTAGTTGATAAACTTGTTCGATTTTGACGAAAAAAAGGTTTTCTAGTTGATCAACTGCGTATTTGATATGGTTGTTCAACAAGTTAATGGACTTGTTGATACCTACTCAGATATTGATGACTTAATTTTTACTTGTAAACATTTTTAATGTCGGTGTCACACACATCTTTGTTGAAAAATATTGAAATTAAATTTTGTCTAGATTAAGTATGATTTCCTCTCAAAGAAAAAAAAGTAGCTGCAATATTAATAATAATCTTGAACGACTCCATAAATTTTGATAAGAAAATTTCACATGCCTGTCAACCTCATGGTCACAGGTTCGATCCCTGTCGTAGTCTTTGTCCTCTTACTTTTCCATTAAAAACCAATTCTAAAATAAATGTCATACAATGAGTTTCTAGTTTACTCATTACATGCTGTTTAGGCATAGCACTAACAACATGTAATTGAGTAAAACTATACTCTGTTCAATTTATGTTTTCAGCACAGGCCTTATGGGAGAGCTTTTTCAAACACAATGGTGCCGGCTCTCGCTTATAGTGGTTATTAAAGAAATAAACACATTAATTAAGAGTTACCATTGGTCCGTTGATGGAAATTTGAATACCTTTTTCTTTGGTTTTCGCTATGAAGCTTTCAGAATCGAAGCTTTATTAGAGCTTTTGAAAACGTATATTTTAAATTTAAGGGAAAAGGTGTTGTCTCTTCGTTTTTTTCTGCTTACATCTTTTGTTTTTTTTTTTTGGAAAACGGTTAAAATGCAGCTATATATTATTGGTTGGGTATTTTTTTTTATGAAAAATTACTAATTGACCAAGTTTTTGATGTAGTTCGGTATAATTAATTCAAACATTAAATTACCAAATAGTTTTTTTGTTCATGAAAATAAAATGGAGATGGTTTCGTGTATATAGATAAATATTATATTTAAATAGTGCGGTGCAATTTGAGGTGATATTTATTATTTTTATGCTGTGTTTATTTACATTTAAAATGAGTTCAACTTCTTCGAAGGACACAACTTCTACCTTGTTTATACGTTTTTTTGTGTGTGTTAATTTTTATTAGGCCTTCTGGGGAACTCATAAAAAAACGCGCCTAATATCTTACTTCTTGGTGGTGTGGAGAAAGATAGATTTATTTTTATTTGGATTTAGTTTAATTTTTTTTAGATTTAGTTTAAGATGTACATGTTTCTGTTCATGAAATCTAAATTAACAATTGGTAACCTTACCGATATTCGTGAGAGAAATATGCGAATTTATAATCCTCACTACGGCAACCATGGAAAATGGAAAAGCTTTATAGAAATAGAGATAGCTTATTGAAACGCATAATACTAACGGTGAAAAGCAAATATCGTATCTTCTCTGTACTGAAAATAAATATTGAACAGAGTATAGTATACCGATAAATATGACAACGAATAAAAAAATAATGCGAATTATAAGGGACATAGATAAATAAGACATGGAAATTTATCCGCATTAGTTCAGCCGCCATCACTGGAGATAAAATCTGAGACAACAACCACCCAAAGTCTCAGAACATCGCTCCACACAAGTTTCCTATCTTTAGATTATTTAAAAAAAATGGTACCTCCAATATGACCGTGTTTTTTTTTTATTTTGGACTTTCTTATAAACGGCTCTATAGCCAATTGAATGAATTTGTGACCTTTAGTCCAAAATGCGTTTCGCCCAGGTACTACAGCTGGGCTCATCAGTTAGATGCTGTAGTACCTTTCTAAGACGCATTATTTTTTTATCGATGTTTACCGACTTTAATAAAACTTACAGCGATTACTCACAGTAAATTATATTTTTCTAGGGGAATTTCGTTAGATTCATGCACCTAGAATTATGTTTTGCCCGTGGTCTGGCCAGTGAATTTAGTCCAAAATGCGAACGGCTCTACCGATTTTGGTCAAAATTGTTATACATGAGGTGTTGTGATCAATCATAAGATCAAGGACGCGCGACCCAGTCGTGAATTTTATTTTTATTGATTGAATAGACTGCGATACAAAAATAATTCAAACACACAAGAGTTAGGAATTCCGTTCAAATGTATGTTATTGCTGAAATCTGACTGTTTCAGATTCTCAGAGAAGCTTACCCTTGAATGAACTTCGAAAATGAGGAGGGAAAAGCCATAACAACGAATGGAAATTGATAGTCCTTAAATCCAACACCTGAGAATATAGATATAGTAGAGATAGGCATGCTTCTAATAAAACGGTGCAACTGGTCAAACAGCTGATGATATGCTCTAACAGTCTTATTCATTAGCATAACGCGTGCATAGTTATGATGTGACATTTATAATTATACTAAAGAAGGAGTTCTGTGATTGCTCTATCAATTTATTAGAATAAAATCAGTTAAATTCACTTATATTTTGATATTAATACTTCTGAATTAATTCTTACTGTAATAATTTTGAAAAGCCATAAAAAAACAATTGGAAATAAGTCAGGTAACATTATTATACTCCAAGAAAAAACAAATAAAAAAAAAACGTCGAGTCGCTAGGAAAAATCACCAAATTTCTCTAGATGACCTTTCTGATTCAGAATTTGATACCAACAGACCAACAAAAATATACCGTCCATATTCAACTATGCTGTTATCTTCAGCTGATTTTCAAAAAATTAAGTCAATTATTCAGGACACACTCAAAACAGAGCTTGTGAAAGCAACCTCCAAATTAGCCACCAAGGACGACGTCAATAAATTGGATGCGGAGATCAACTTCTTACGAGACCAAAACGAAGAGCTCTCAAGAAAGATCCAGCAGTTTGAAAATCGTTGCGATGCCCTAGAACATGAACTAGAGCTGCAGAGTCGAGAAATTTAAGGCAAAAACATCATAGTTTCGATACCAAATGATCAAACTGATCCACAAGAATGGATATGTAGCGTGACTCAACTTCTACTCGGTGGTGAGGCTGCACGGAATATACCACAAGCAACGAAATTAAGTGAGAATAGCACTCTTGTTAAACTTAAAATTAATGCGGGCTCAATAGAAATTGCAAATAAAATGTTTTAGAATTCTTCAAAACTTAAAGGCACAGGTGTTTATTTACAACGAGATTTGACAAAACAGATGCCATTGAAGCGCGGAATTTTGTTGAGAAAAGGCGAATTCATCTCAAAGCTTACTTAATATGACCTGGAAGAATATTTTCTCAAACCAAAATGTGGTATTGTCCGTAAAATACAAAATATTCGAATGTGTTGTAAAAACATCACTCTGCTATGCAGCAGAAGTTTGGGGAATAGACGAATTTGAAGAAATAGAAAAACTCCAGAGGAATTTTATAAAAAAACTTTTCAATCTGCCTCAAAAGACTCCAAACTACGCATTGTATCTGGAAACAGGTCTACCGAAATTGCTTACCAACACCCTTAAGCTTCAAGCAGACTACATAATCAAAGTTTGTTCACACTCAGATACTCGAATTACAAATAAAAAGCTCTTGTATGAACTTAGAAATAAGGACTGGTGGACTATGAAGTGGCAAAACATTGGTGTTACTTGTGGAGAAGATTTTCAATTTGATTTAAACAACCCAATTCAACTTAAAGAGCAATTGTACACCGTAATTCAAAAATACGAAGACCATGTTCGGGAAACAATAATAACTGAAGCTCGCCAGTCTGAGAGCAGAATAATATACTCACAGCTCAATTATAATCTAACAAATAACAACTACTTCCAAGACACCTTAAATTATAAGGAAATTTCAATTATATTCAAATCTAGATGCGAACTTCTGCCTTTAAATGGCAGTCCATACAACGGAAAATTTCATCAAGTGTGTACTCTCTGCAATATTCATGCAAAAGAAGACTGCTTCCATTTTATAAGTATTTGTCCTGCATTAAAACATCAAAGAATAAGATATTTTGGAAAAGCAAGCTTAACAATGCAAGAAACAATACAACTTCTAAATTGAAGTTTGAATTGGAAATCACTTTACTGTTTTTTAAATTCAATTTATAATTATAGAAACTTCTTAATTACTGAATTCATTGCCCATTTGGCATTTCGTCCCGTTAACAAAAGCTATCAAATCTCTGAACTACTTTTTCTGACAATTCATTAAGGTCCTTAAAGATAGTTTTACCAAGCACTTAGAGTTTTGATCTGGTTAAGGAAGATCAATGGCTGCGGTAGTGAGGAACTGTTGCCTTTGCTCGTTCCTTTTAACAACTGCAGCACTTCCTACAATTTTGTCGCATGCTCTCCCATTGGCCATTGTCTTATACTAACAACCCTTGCCTGGTTCTGCACATAATTCATCTGTACATGATTTCTCATACTTCTTTAGATTTTTCAGCCGCTAATTTACATTCATATGTACTACTGAATTCCACGATGACCACCAAAGAAGATTGACCGTCAGGTTAGTGTTCATATTGGAGTGCTCACCCCGGCATTGTTGGATCAGTTTAGATGGTTAACCTTAGCTTAATTTGAAATAAATGAACAGTTACATTCGAAACCCTACAAAACCATATACCTTTGGTCAACTCAATGATTTTGGCATTCCATAATGTTCCACACTGGAACCTACGAGTATTTTTAAATATTTTTTATTAATAGTTAATATTTCTTTCACTGAATCCTCATTCTTTAATTCATTAATAGAAAAAAAAATCTTTTTTATTCCAGAAAACATTCTGCGCTACTTCAAGAGTTTCCAGATCTATTTACCTGATATCAACAGCAAAGACAACATCCTCACTCAAGCTAAGCCTAATTTAATTGATGAAAACAAAGAAAAAATCAAAGAACAAACATGAATCCATATAAACCACTCACAAATAAAAAATATCGATTTATGTTATTGCTTAGTTTTTAAGTACCTAGCGAAGAATATAATTTAAACAATTATATAAAAACATTTCAAAGTTTTTTGTGTTTTTTTTTTGTTTATTAATAATGAATCTTATGAAAAACAAAACATCATATTTGGCAAAGACTCCGCACAGACATGTCAAACAACCACATTCGGTGGACAATTATACAAATTCAGACATTTATCTTCGGACACGGAAACAGCTTTATCGTTCGTCAAACTGTACTTGACACCCCACACCTGATCACTGTGCTCTGAGAATGTGTGCAGACACTTTCGTTCGGCAAAATCCCAGATTTTCACTGTGGTATCACTGGATGAAGAGGCAAAATGCTTTCCATCTTCGGAGAATGATACGCAGAGTACCCAAGAGGCATGACCAGAGAGAGTTCCAGCGACGTCTGAATGGACACTACAAACAAAAACACACTGTGAGTCAGAGAATTTAAGAAAATTATTCGTACTTACACATCATAGAGCTTCATATGGCCATCGTCGGAGGCAGTAAGAAGCATCTCGGAATTTGGTGAAAAGCAGAGACTCCGCACAGACATCGCGTGCCCTTCGAGAGTTTGTACAACTTTTCCAGCTGCTACATCGAAGATTGTTATAATCCCATCGATAGCTCCACTAGCTATGTACTTTCCATCGGGGCTCTTTAAGAGAGAAAAGCAATCAAAACTGAAGAAGATTGAAAGTGAGAGAGAGTTTGTACTCACATATGCAATACTGAGGTTAAATTTTCCATTTTGTGGGTCCAGTACTTGTTCTGCCTTCCCTGTCTCGACGCTATACATAGAAATCTTGCCTTCGTTTGATCCGGATATGACGAATTTGTTACAAGGAGAGAAGGCAACTGTCCAGAGGTCAACAGGTCCCAGGGCGATTTTATTCTTTTGTTGTCCTGACTGGGAATCCCAGAAACAGAGACTAGAATCAAGGGAACTACTTGCAATTGCTAAGAAAATTTAAATATAAGTAAATTCTAGTGACTTCTTATCCAAACATACTTTGTCCATCGGAGCTAATAGCAACTGACATCACTCCCAAAGAATGACCAGTCAATTGATGACGAAGGCTCAGTGTGTTGTCGTCTCGAATGTCCCAGACTTTCACCAAATCATCTAATCCTCCGGTAACGATGAAATCTTTTAGCTCTTGCGGTCCTTGATTAACAGATTCACCCTCATCCGTTGTATTGCCATCAGTTTGGTTGGCATTCTCAATTTGGGTCCTACCCCAAGAGCACGACCAGATGCCGTCTTCGTGAGCAGCTTCTTCTTTATGTAGAAGTGAAAACTATGATTACAAAATTGTGAGTGGAACAGGGACTTAGAGCGTATTTGAATTTACCATATTTTAGTTCTTAAATCGTTGTAATTCTTTAACTAAAAATGTGTTATCAAATTAAACAAAAGATATTTTTTTATCACCGGTTGGCGTTGGGGGTTATTAAAATGACAGCGTCTACACTGGAAGCCAAAGTGTCAAAATCTAAAAAACAAAAGAAACGTCAAAATGTGGTATCATCGAGCCTCGTCTTTTCCATAAACAGGGCTGTTAAGCATTCCAATAGGAAAAGAAAATGAGGCTTTGAAAAAAATGTAATCAAATAATTTTTTTTTATAATAAACTACATTTGTGTAGCTGTTTGGAAAAAAATGTATGAAATCAATGATGAAAATTGTATCAAAGGTTTAAAATTACATTTTTTTAATGTCAGTGTGTATTTATTTTTTGTTATTTTCCTTAGAAACATCGGTTCTCACTCCCAAGAATAACAAATGTGGTCCATCGATGAACCTTTTAAAATCATTTGATACTTTCGAGCCAAATTATACGGATTTCTTAAAAGATTTTATAAATATCAAGAGTTTAGACACATATTTGGAAACAGTTCTTTCTATACTATGTGAAACAGACAAATTAGTCCGAAAAACCAATTTTACCAACTGTCAAATTGCTGCTGTTTTTGAACTAGTTTATAATTGCATGATGTATTTAAAATTGAATCCAAAAATTGGGAAGACCAAGTTTTTGGAGTATTTTCGTCAATCTTTACTGCTTTATACAGTAAATGACCCACCAGAATGTTTGCGAATTTTTAACGCTCTGCAGGCTCTAGATGTAGCCAAAATATTTCATGAGGAAGTTGTGTTGCATTTTGAGATAATACAAAAGAAACTTGTTTAAGAGCAAATAAAATCTGAAAAACCATTATATATTTACACTTCTTTTTTAATTGCAAGGAGAGCAATCTAAATACAAAATGAATTACAACAAAAACATTCAGTCAAAAAGTATTTGGGTGCTTTCGAAAAATCGTTTCTTGTCTTGACACGTATTTTCATTCAATCAAGTTCAATAAAATTTTACATTTTATGGGAAATAGTAATAAACTACTTTGATGCATTAAGAATCTTTCCAAATGTCCGAAAATACTATATAACCGTTTCCGGGATAAAATTAGATCTGAAAAACATCGAGTTTTCAGTGGACAAAATAAGATTTATTATAATACATGTCGAAATCATATCATTCAATGGACTTATAAAAGTGATCCTATACTTACGAGCTTATTATGTTGATTTACGTTACTAAGGTATAATAAGATTTATCTGCATTTAGTGGTATTATTCAAGTAACATAAGTGTATGTTTTCGCTATGATACGTTATTGAATAAGGCTGTTTATATCCACCACGTTACTGATATTAATTATTATTATTTATAATATACAATAATTTACATGCAACAACTAATTCCCTTCGGATTTAGCTCGATATAAAGAGTAAATGATAGAATACAGCTTAGGAAACTTGTTGAAAATATCCATAATAATCTGTGCTCACATGGGGCTCACTTAACCGATTTTTTTTATTTCCCCAAATTCTACAATTTTGAAGTTATTGGCGCAAAATTTTAATCGATTTAGTAATATGTTAAATCATTTTTAGTATGATACTAGGCTAAAAAGAGGATTTTGCTAATTTAAAACCAGTTTAGTATCGTACTATTATCTTAACATTTTACTAAAGTTAAAATAATAAAATAGCTACTTTATTTTTTTAGTATCGTACCATTAGGTGTGTTTTATTGGGAATCTATCCTTTGTACCGTAAGTAATTCCCAAAAAAACGCATCGACCGTAGCATGGACCGTAGCTTTTTCATTTTTGTAAAATTGGTACCCCTGCACAGCAGTCACATGCAATGAAAGTCTTTTGCAAAGTAAAATTAAGAAAATATCAAAGTTATGAACAATAATTAGTTTTTATTCATATAAAATAGAAAGTAGAAAAACGTACCAATATTTAATTTATGTTTCAAACCTATTTCTTGTTTTCATTTTATCTCCATTTGTAATTTTAAGTTCGATCATTCATTTTGCACCAATAGAAAGGAAATGATAAGTGAATGGGTTTGTTCATAGACTTTGGTCAAGTCTCTTTTTACACAGGACAACTTTTGTATTGCTTTAAAAATCGTCTATGCCTTTCACACGAGAAAACAAAATTGCCGGAGATTTGCTTGTTTCCTTTTAACGCTTCTTGGTTTTGAACGCACACTACAACGTAGTTTAAATTGTTCACTCCCCTTACATTTCCCCTTTATATTTCATGCTTTTATTTATTTTCTGAGTAGATCGATAGCTATAGTTTTATTTTTCAAGTCAATTTACAAATTTATTTTCTGAGTATGTTTTGCTTTCAATTCAATATTCACTCATCAGACTGCACGACATACGCGGAGTAAGGAACAAATAGTTAACATTTGGTTTGCCATTTCCATGCACATGTCCAGAAAAAAAAACATTGGGATCACAAAAATGTACGCCCAGTCCATGTCCATGTAGTTTTGCGAATACCGTCCATGGCCAACGTCCATTAAACAGTGTAGAAAAGCATATTTTGTGAAGTTCAGTTGTTCAGTGCGCTTAGGCCAGGCGCGCACATGCAATTTTTCCGATGATCTCGCACATAATCAACTTAAAATAAATCAACGAGATAAACCAAGACACATACAATATTTTGCTTTAATGTGCGCGCAGTTACATTATAGTTTGGTGTAATACAAACTGAAGAACTTTTAAGTTGCTCGAATCGCGGACTGCATGCGCGCACTCTCATATAAGTCCATGGTATTCACTTTAGCAACAAAACTGTTGCAAAACTGAAAGTTGCATATGTGCGCGCCTAGCCTTATAGCCCATAGAATTTCAAACGAATAAATATTTTGTGGCGCAATGTCGAGCAGTTCCTCTATAGTGCAGTTCCACCCAATGCGGTTTGTCTTCTCAAATTGCTTTTTTGTAGATCTAAATAAAAAGATGATTTTTTTTCACCAAGCTCCGTTTATTTATAACTATCAATAAAAATTAAACACAAAACGAATATTGGTCTTACGTTAGTCAAAAATAAAAGAAAAACGGAATTCATTCGATAAATATTGGATTCTTTTTCAAAATGGATATCAAAATTTGTTAAAATTGATTAATTGACATTAGGGGTATGCAAAATTGCAGATATAGGTGCAATTTTAGACGTACTTCAGAAAAGTACGAGCAAGGAATACAGTTTTTAATAGTAAAAGTCAGAAACTTTTCAGAAGAACAGCTTATAATTTATTAAAAAATGGAGTTATCTAAGATTTGAGAAATATAAACTGGCCAACTATTAAAAAAAAAGAATGAAAAAGATCGATTTGTCTTACGAATGAAATTAATAATTATAACACTCCATGAACACATCCATCGAGATTCAATTCAATTATCAATCGTACCAACAAAACTAACAAAATCAGAATCGAGACTCGACTGAACGTCAACCAGCCATCCACCGTACCTTCTACTTTAGCTTTTTATCGACCGTAGCGAATTGTATGTAAAATGCTACGAGGGATAAACTTACGGCGGATAAATTTCCCAATAAAACACGGCTTATGGTAAAGTCCCTTTTTACACTGTCCAATTTTTGTATTGCTTTAAAAATGGTCTATGCATTTCACACGAGGTAACAAAAGTGCCGGTGATTTACTTGTTTCCTTTAAAATTTTTTTTGGTTTGGAACGCACACTACAACTTGGTTGAACATATTGTTTTTCGGTAATATGCCCACACTAAATAAGACAGAATATAGGAAGATGACACAAACGTGGAGGAATCGGTATATCTATTTGAACCTTGAAAGCACTCAAAAATATATTAAAAGCATTGCAACAATTTTATTCATAAAATTGGTTTCGATAATTTACGTTTTAATTAATTTCATCCTCCAGTTTCTTGAGTTGGTCGTGAAGAATTTGAATCTCAAGCATATATTTTTCTTCCTTTCTTTCATCCTCTCTTTTTAACATTTTCATCCGCTCATTGTATTCCTTTCGTAGCAACTCCACCTCCACTTGATTTCTTCTTCTGTCCACTTGGCTTTTTTTTCTGCAAGCTTACACCTGCTGAATCTTGGTTCAGTGGCTATAAAAAAGAAAATCTATATATTTGATTTGATTTAAAGCTACAGGACTACATTTTGAAACATGAAGTTTTGGGTTCACTGGCTTTATAAGTTGAGTTGGATTGTATTTGTCCCAAGATGTATTTTTTATCCCATCAGACTGACTGTCATTACAATTACTTGCTCTTTGAATGATACATTTTTCTGGAGCATTTTCTCCTGGTTCTGAAAAGAAAATATAGCGAACTAAAATTTCTAATTAAAAATATCCTCTAACCTTGAAATCGTGAGGTTTTTACTTCCAAGACTTCTAGAAGCCATTCCTTTTGACTGTTAATATTATCTGCCTCTAATTTTTCTGAAAAAAGATTCAATAAAAAAACTTATCCGTGAAGAATGAAGGAAAGCAGTATAAAGTTCTTATGAATTTTTAAAGCATCATTGTCATAGGCACTTTCCATACCATGAATTTGCTTAGCATGAAGCATGTTTTCTAATACTCCATCAAAGCTTTTGGTCTCTATTTTTGCAGGAGTTCCTTCACATGTTCCATAAGGTGACCTTTTGTTGTCAGCCGACCACTTTTTAAGGCCCTTTTGAGGTTTTCATATTTTTTTTTCAAGGTCTTTTCATTCCGGTGAATTCTCAAGAATTCATTACGGGTATTGAATTCGACCTCTATTTCTTTCCATGCCCTTATTTTTGCATCGTTGGTAACTACACTCAATTATATTTTTCTTTTTATTTACCAATTCAATTATTAAATTTATTTCCTTTTCTTGAAAATTTTGGGTACGCCACTCGCTTAATTTTGAATACATTTTTAAATATAACGTCAAAATAACAAGGGCTGCCACCGCTATACATGCTTTTGAGTGAAGTAATTTTAATCGAATGTGAAACAGTAAAGTAATCTAACTGCCACTTATCGTTCGACGCTTACTCAAACTCAGGGCGAACTTAAGTGTGCACTCTGAAACTGGCCCTTAGATTAGGTATGTAAATTGGTTCTATTTTAAGTAAGTACCGTTGATAAGAATGCAAAATAAAATATTTAATTTTTTAAAAGTGGACTTCTTTATCAGAATTCTTTTGTATATAATAGGTACCTATGTACCTAGGTGATTATATATAAAATCTGTAGTAACATCTTGATATTCGTCGAGTTGGTGTCCAAATGACGAAGTTTCTCTCAACACTTAAGTTCGTTTATGTTTCTATATTTCACTATTTCATTTGTGTTCAATATCTACGTACCTATTGGTAATTAATTTTATGTGGTTTTGGTTAGATTTTTACTAATTCAAATTTTTTTGTATTGTAGGTAGGTACCTAGGTAATATCAATAGATTTTTGAATTTTTGGATTTTGGTGTATGTATATTTCAGTTAGGTTGAGTATGTAGATACATTTTTATATACATACATGTACCGTAATACATTTTGTTTGGTAAAGTATTTAAAGAAAAATATTGTACAAAAAAAATTCATTTTAATTCAATGTTTTTTTTAACATTTTAAAATAGAAAATTGTTAATTAGGAAATACAAAAAATATACATATTTTATAACATTTTTTTTTAATTTTGTAATGTAATAAAAATGTTAAAAATAAAATAAGTCATATTTTATTTCAAATCTTTTTAAACATTTTTATGAAAAAACGTTGGTAGTTAGGAAATTAATAAAACAAATTTTTTCGACATTTTTACTTAAAAATTTGCATAGTAAAAATATACCCCTGAAGAAATAGTGGATAGCAACGAAACGTTGGGAAAAGATGGAATAAACTTGTTTTATTTGCATTCAATTACAAATTGACCAAAAAAGCCTACAGAAACTAATTAGAAATATAAGTGAAAATAATTGGTCATATAATATAATCGTTAAAAAATATACATATTTTATTTCAAAGTTTTTTTAACATTTTCAAGTAAAAATTTTGAAGCATAAAAATTTGAAGTACATTATTTTAAAACTTGTTTTTGTCAAATTGTTAGTTAAATGGTAATATTAATTTTTGGACTTTGTTAAACAAAAAAAAGTGGAAAAATATGTCAATTTTTAATGTTAAATGGGATATTTCATAATTAAAAGAACTAAATGCAAATCATCATTTGAAAAAAAAAATTCAAACATCTTGGAGCTGTTTTTTTAAACAAATAATTTGGTATGTAGGTATACAAATCTTAAAATATTTTTAGGATACAAATTTGAAAGGCCAATTTAAAGTATTTATTAATATTCGTGTTAAATTTAAATTTTAAGATAATACAGTAGGTAAACCGTTTTTCAAAAATATTTATTTTTTTAAAAATCGAAAGAAAAACGATTTTTTGGAATATATGACTATGCAGTATTATTTATACTTTGAGGTAGCATTTGTATTTTTTCTCGGAGGTTTTTTAAAATTTATATGTGAGGTAAATGTTGTTGAAGATAATGTCAAAAAAACTACTAAACTATAAAAATAAAATTCTGAATAAGAAACAAAAGTTTAAAATAATCTGAATCTGGAAAGACGAAAACTTCAAATTCAAAATAAACGCATATAGCTAGTTACTGAGAGAAAAATATACATACGACCACAATTCCAATTTGATTCAAACAAGGAAGAAAATCCGATGAAGGCAGTATTGCCACTTTGATATAATTATATGTTGCCTAAATGTTTGCGTTTATGTTTTAATTTTTTTTCATTGTTAAGCAATGGTGCAAATTATAATACCAGAAGACTTGTGAAGTGTAAAAGCTTTCCAAATGCTAAAAATAAATAATGTTCTTTAGTATTCGTCCGTATATTAAAAAAAACAAAAGAAATCACTATGAAAAACTTTCTTTATATGCACAATAAGTACCTACAAATTTAGTAAAAAATGTATTTAATTTTTGTTATGATAAGTATATATTTTATTGATTAATTTATATTATTTAATTCACTTGAAAGTGAAAAAAAATACTTATTTAGTAAGAAACTAATAATAATTTTACTTTTTTCTATTAGGTACACAACATGAAAAAATGATTTTACTTCCATATTTTTAATGTTGTGAAGTTTTTCAACTGTAGAAAATAAATATTTTTGTGTTTAAACTTTTTTTATGCATTGAGAAACGTATATATTTTTTCTGCCCGTAGAACAAAGAACAAACACACACAACTAACTCCTACTCAAAGAAAAAAATCCTCCTAAAAAAACAAAAAAAAAACTTATGAAATACATTGTTTTCCTTTCCTCCTCTAACTTGTAATACATTTTGTATACATTTCTCTCAGCAATCTATTATCACGCTATTCTTCTTCATGTTGGCTTTTCTTTGCACACCAACACTACCTAACATCCGATTTACTAGTGGAACTCATGATGAGTAGTGGACCTTATTCCAGGCTGGATGAATTTCGTGCCACCGAACGAAGCCAATTTGTGGGCAAAAAATTTACAATTGTCAGGCTACCGTTTGTCATGAACGAAAAAAAAAACGTTTCGTAGTTGTTGTGGAAAAATAAATTGTTCAATCCATTACATGTCACCTTTATATTTCATGCTTTTATTTATTTTCTGAGTAGATCGATAGCTAGAATTTTATTTTTCAAGTCAATTTATAAATTTATTTTCTAATTATGTTTTGCTTTCAATTCAATATTCACTCATCAGACTGCACTTAACATACGCGGGGTAAGGAACAAGTAGTTAACATTTGGTTTACCATTTCCATGCACATGTCCAGAAAAAAAACATTGGATCACAAAAATGTACGCCCAGTCCATGTCCATGTAGTGAAACGAATACCGTCCATGGCCAACGACCATTATACAGTGAAGAAAAAGCAACTTTTGTGAAGTTCAGTTGCCGCTTAGTGCGTTTAAGCTAGGCGCGCACATGCAATTTTTCCGAAACGAAATAGTTTAATCACTAGTGATCGCGCACATTAGCAACTTAAAATTAATCAACGAGATAAACCATCACACAAATAATATTTTGATTTAATGTGTGCGCAGTTACATTATAGTTCGATGTGATACAAACTGAAGAACTTATTTGGGGCGATCGTTCGATTTGTGCCAAAATGCAAACTTTTAAGTTGCTCGAATCGTGGTCTGAATTGTTACTGCATTTGCGCGCACTCTCATGGCATTCACTTTAGCAACCAAACTGTTGCAAAACTGAAAGTTGCATATTTGCGCGCCTAGCCTTATAGCTCATAGAATTTCATACGAATAAATATTTTGCGGCGCACTGTGGAGCATTCCTCTATAGTGCAGTTCCACCCAATGCGGTTTGTCTTCTTAAATTGCTTTTTTGTAGATCTAAATAAAAAGATGATTTTTTTCACCAAAGTTGGTTTATTTACAACTATCAATAAAAATTGAACACACAACGAAAGTTGGGCTTGGTTAGTCAATAAAAGTAAAACGGAATTCATTCGATAAATATTGGTTTCTTTTTCAAAATGGATATCAAAATTTGTTAAAATTGATTAATTGACATTACGGGTATGCAAAATTGCAGATATAGGTGCAATTTTAGACGTACTTCAGAAAATAATTGAGCAAAGAATACAGTTTTTAATAGTAAAATTCAGAAACTTTTCAGAAGAACAGCTTATAATTTATTAAAAAATGGAGTTATCTAAGATTTGAGAAATATAAACTGGCCAACTATTAAAAAAAAGAATCAAAAAGATCGATTTGTCTTATGAATGAAATTAATAATTATAACACTCCATGAACACATCCATCGAGATTCAATTCAATTGTCAATCGTACCAACAAAACTAACAAAATCAGAATCGAGACTCGACTGAACGTCAACCAGCCATCCACCGTAGCTTCTACTTTAGCTTTTTATCGACCGTAGCGAATTGTATGTAAATTGCTTCGAGGGATAAACTTACGGCGGATAAATTTCCCAATAAAACACGGCTATTATTGAAAAAGAAGAAAAGTACATGTACCTACCTAAACAAAACATATTGAAATATCTCAACATTGCTTCGTTATTTTCGCATAGAAAAAGTGAAAAGTAGCATCGTTGCTACAATTCAAAATCCTAAAATCCACCAAATATCTAAAATTTGAAAGAAAAACTTAAAATAAATTCTATAATAACCTATACATGCATGTATATCCATATACATTCTTACATCAAATTCATGTATACGCCAATAGCCTTGATATATTTTATTTATACCCACTACAATTTTAAGGTTGCCAGGACAAAAACAGCTTATTCGGTTTTCCCCCTTACCATCTATATTTTTGTCAGAACTAGTAAGTTTCGACCATCTCCCTTGCTTTTTTTCGTATTTGGTTCTACATTTACTTCTTCCACATCAACAATTCAATATCAAGAAAAGAGAAACTAGCGCGCTCATCGACGGAACTACTAGCTAAAAAATTCAGTCTCGTAGTAGTACTATAGGTTTCATATACGTATACAAAGATCAGAAAAAATATCTATATACAATGCCCCAATCCAATAACATCACTGTTTAAATTCTTATTCGCCATTCCAATAATTTTCGAGTATGAATTTTTCGAACTGTCACAAAATTGGAAAATCGCTGCTGCACCTTTTGCTTTCCCATGGCTTTCCATTCCATTTTTAATTTCGAACAAATCGCCGAAGAAGACGGGTGGCTCACCGAATCGCTTGTCGCGGAATATAAAATAAAATTAAAATCACTTTAAAATAAAACAAAAAGTTAAGTAATTTTACATTTAGCATCAATCAACCATCGCATACAGGTACAGTGCTTTTGAATAACAAGAAAATATCTTGTTTCTATAGAACAACTCCGTTTGCTAGCAAACACAAACCAAGAACACCTTCCGCTCAAAAAAAAAAAAACAAATTCTATTTTAAAAGAACGAAAGGAAATAAATTCAATCAGAAATTATTTTATTTTTCGTCTAATTTGTCACAAAGAATTTCACATAAAATTTCCGTGTGTTGTGCTTTACCTGCTTATCTGCGTGTCGATTATCTGTTTTTTTTTCTATTTCTTAGTCGAGAGTCCCAATATTCAAGTTTTCCGGAATTGAAATAAAATAAAAATTCTCCTCGGCCTCCGCCGCCGACGAAGAGATATCTTTTTATAGTTTTCGTTGTGTTTCGTGTGTTCTGTGAAAATTTTATAATTTTTTTTTTTTGATCAAAAGTCCAAGTTGAGTAATTTTCATGTGATTAGCCTTCGTGTGGATTTCCATTGGAGTTCTTGCACTTTTTTATCGTGGATGACCTTATTTACCAACCGATCCGCTTTGTGGTCCATGCGTGAGTTCATCAGCTTCAATTGAATTCTGTTCTCCCTCTCTGGTTCTGGCTCTGTGAATGTGAACTGGAAATCTGGACCTGCAATTTTACAGAAACGCGTGCAGCAGGCATATTCGAATTTTTGTGTCTTCGTGCATTTTGAACACTCGTATAGCATAGCGACTAATCAATAATAAAATACTAGAATTGGATTTTGGTATTATTTTGCCTGTCGAATTCGATGATTCATAACAAGACGAAAGTGCTTCCACACAAAAGTTCGTTTTCGGTGCATGTGCGTAAAAATACAAAATCAATTAGAAAACTTTAATAATTCTCGGTTAGTTTAAAGATTCTGCGAAATAAAATAAATCATAAAAACGGGAATTAAGTATAACTACCAACAAGGATTTGGATTATTTTGTTCGAGTAAACAAAAGGGCTAAGGACAATCAAAGGATTAGTGGAAGCAGGTAAGATTTTGTTTAAATTTTAAAAACAAATATTATAATATGTGGTAGGTAGGTACGCATATTGTTCATTGATGATTTTTCTAATTTACTTGCACAGAAGGAAACCGAAATATGTTTTCTTCTGTGAAAGAAGTTTGCTTGAATTAAAACTGCAGTGTCATGAATTCCATTGTCACAGTTGGTGTAGACAACCTGTCGTTTTGTGTTAATCCACGAGGTAAGGTCATAGAAAACCATGCAGGTAGGTAGCTAGACATACGGGCTCAACTTAGTCCGCTCACTGGAATGGTCATAATAAAAGTAAAAGATTATTGCACGTGATATTTCAAAAGCATTTGATTGAGTTTGGCATCAAGCTCTATTATCGAAAATGCGTGCATTTAGGGGGTGGCCGTTGCGCGATAGTTGTGTGTTCACCTGTCAACCTCATGGTCACAGTTTCGATCCCTGCCGTAGTCTATGTCCTCTTATTTTTCCATTAAAAACCAATTCTAAAAATAAATGTCATACAATGAGTTGGTGATTTACTCATTACATGCTGTTTAGGAATAGAACTAACAACATGTGATTGAGTAAAACTAGTATACCCACAAAGTATGAAAAAGAATAAATAAATTAATGCGAATTGTAAGGGACATAGATTAAATAAGACACGGAAATTTCCACGCTTTAGTTCAGCCGCTATCCCTGGAGATAAAATCTGAGACAACAACCACCTACAGTCTGAAAACATCGCGCCACACATCTTTTCCATCATTCTCTTCCTTAACTTCCTGCCCGCGCTGTGTTGAGACATTTAAAGGGTAGTATAATCCCTTGAGCGCGTGTAGATTTAAAAAAAAATATCGATGAATCTTCTTCGTTGGATTAGAAATTACTTAGAAATTACTTTTTGGACCGTTCAATACAATTTGTATTAGACGGTTTCAGGTCTGATATTCATAAAATAAATGCTGGTGTGCCCCAGGGCTCCGTTCTCTCCGACTCTCTTTCTCATTTTCATCAATGATCTCTTGGCTGAAACATCTAATCCAATATATTGTTTTGCTGACAACAGTACCCTCAGCTTTTCATATTGGTTTTTAGATTTACACCCTTGTCCTTCGGATGTGGAACATCAACGGCAGCGTATGATAAGCTCATTAAATTCTGATCTCGATAGCATTGTCCAATGGGGAATAAAAAACCGCATAGGATTTAATGCTTCAAAAACCCAATCCTGTTTATTGTCGTTAAATCGGAACCCTTTCTCAATGCAGTTGTCCATGGACGACGCTTGCATCGAGAAATCCGAACAACTTTCTATACTTCGTCGAATTGGACCGATTCCTTGACCAGAAAAGCCACCATAGGCCATAACAGATCTACCTCAATGTTTAACTGTTCCCCTAGATTACTTTGGATAAAGTCTATCTTGTCTTGTTACCTTCCATCCAATCCGTGCATTTTAAATTTCGATTCATCAGAAAATAAGACTCCTTTCCATTTCTCCAAATTAAGATGATTGTGTGCAAAATCCAAGCATGCTAGAAAGTATACTAGGGGAACAGTTAAACATGGAGGTGGATCTGTTATGGCCTATGGTGGCTTTTCTGGTCAAGGAATCGGTCCAATTCGACGAATAGAAGACATTATGAAGTCTGATCGATATGTTGACAATTTAAGAAATACTATGATTCCTTATGGGGATTGGGAAATGGCAGTTATTTGGAGGTCCCAGCCTGAAATTGACCCCAAGCACAAGTGGATGTTGGTCAGAAGCTAGCTTTCTGATAATAATATTACGGTCTTGAAATGGCAGCCGTAGTCCCCAGACTTAAACCCAATAGAGAAGTCGATGGAGATAGTAAAAAGAAGTATTGGATGTCGAATTTTCCAACGGAAATACGAACTTAATGCCAAAATCCAGAGCACTGCCTCTGATGACATACCAGAAACTGTTATCCACAACCTCATTGCCTAAATGCCTAAAAGATGATCAAGTGTTATAAACAATAAAGGATATTCAGTTAAATATTTGTAATTTTTGTTTAAAAAAATAAAAATTGTAGGACATTGTTTTTAGTTGCAAATGTTTTGCACAGCAATTTATGATTATTTTTAAGAATTTCTCAATTCATTTTCTATTGGGTATTACTGCGATGCAAAGATCTGCCGGTCTTAGTTGCAAATGTTTTGCACAGCACTGTATGTGCATCACTGACCACCTTTTGTGTAATGATCACATATTCGATATCGCTAAGAACGCTGTAAGGTGTTTGGGTTTTCCGAGACGATGCAAAAAATATTTCCCCCCTTCTGATCTGGATGTAATTTATAAAGCATTAATTCGTCCAAAGCTTGAGTACAACTGCCATATTTGGGCAGGAGCTCCCATAACGCACTTAAGTCTTCTGGACAGAATCAAAAAAAGAGCTTTAAAAATGATAGGTGATATAACAATAACAGAAACAATTGAATCTTTTGAACGCCGTCGCAATGTTTCATGCCTCTCATTGTCTTATCGCTATTTTTATAGACATTGTTCTACGAATGTGGAACTCTTTACCCGCAAGAATTTTCCCCTCCCATTGCGATATTCAAACATTTAAAACCAATGTATGTCTGTATATCCTGTTTCATCCTATCCCCTTTACCTAATCGCTCGTACTGTGTTTAAACAATTAAAGGGTAGTCATACATACCGCTTGAGTGCGCGCATATTTAAACAAAACAAAAATCGGGATATCCTAAACTATTGATTATCATAAGAAACAGGACGTTAACTCTAATGCCAGCATGTCACTTCGGGGGTATCGGAGTTTTCCCAAGATTAAATTTTGAAAATCAATTTAAGATTGTGAAATAACACTAATGAATTTTTAATACACCCGAATCAAAAGATGCTTTTCTAAAGCAATCATATTTCCCATATTCAAAAAAGTAGACAGGGTGCATCCATTGAGGAACAGTTACCTATTTTTTTTTCTCAGCACAGCTCACAAAATCTTAAGATTCTGTCTTGCAACATGGATGGAAAGTAACCATCTTCCCAACGAATTTCAAATCGAGTTTGGAGAAGGACTTTCAACGGTAGATCATACATACTTTCCTCTGACTAATGTTGCAAAGATATATTATGTTCGAAGACGGAAAAAAACATGCTTATGTCTTTTTCGTCGATTTCCGAGCTGCATTCGAATCCATCGACAGAAAACCTTTATTTTGTAAACTCTTTAGAGAATGGCTAAAGATCTTCTTTATACATGCTCCCGCCTTATATTCTAAAGTCTCAGACTCGATCTTGGTTATTTCTTCTTCAATGATCATAGTAATCTAGGAAACAGAAAGATAATTAGTCTCGCCCGCATCGTACGGAGCTTCAACTTTGTTCTATTGAGTGGGGATAAAATCATTAGATTCATGGTAGCACAATGGACTAATATATGGTCTAAGTAAATAGAAGAAAACGCAAATAATACCTATATATTATTTTTGTTTTTGATTTAGTGGACTGTGTGGATTTAAGTCAAATTGAACTATTTTATGACCTTTAGTCCAAAATGCGTTTCGCCCGGACACGATAGTTGGGCTCATCAGTTAGATCCTATCGTGTCCTTCTAAGACGCACTATTTTTTGGTCGATGACTACCGACTCTAATAAAATTTGGAGCTCATACATACTGCAAATTATATCTTTCTAGGGGAATTTGGTCAAATTCATGCACCTAGAAATATATGTATGTTATGCCCGTGGTCTGGCTAGTGGTAAATAAATAGAAGAAAACGCAAAAAATACTTATATATTATTTTTGTTTTTGATTTAGTGGACTGTGTGGTCTAAGTGTGTCAGTTGCTCTGCTTATAGCCACTTCAATCTAACCTAACCTAGTGAAGGCGTATGCCTTAAAATTGAAAGGATAATAGAGAACCGTTGGCGTTGGCTTCTAAGGCAGCTTGGTCAAGGTTCAATACTCCATAGAGGCATAAGAAGTTTTTTAATTAAAATGAAAAAGTAGACCAGCACCACAAGAAAAAGCAAATGAATGATCGACCTTGACAAGTCGTGAAATAGCTATAATTTCAGCCAAAAATAATATGAGAAAAAAACTTGGTGGTAGCACACTCAAGTCTTTCAGACGGGTTCTTTGCATTCGCGGGATCAAAACATGGTTGTAATCTCAACCCTTCAGCCTTCTGCCCTTGAATACTTTGCTAAATTCATGCCATTTCTGTTTAAAGTGGAACCGCATTGGTAATGTAAGCCAGTCAAAAACGATGAACCTTCGCAGAGGAACAGGACGTCTAGCTGAAAATGAAAAGTAGTACTACGGACTTTAACTAATCGAAAATGTCAGAGAATATCAAAACTTGGGTTCTACTAACTATACGTAAAAAACAACTTAAATAAAGAAACACACATAGGCAAGAAGCTGTTTCCTTCTAAAAAAGCAATTTTGGTATTGTATGGCAAAATGAAATCTGGGCCTTCCATTCAGCGTTAATACAAAGAGTTCATAGCAACTTCAGAATCAGCAATGCTGAATGCAGCATGGGTTTGGCTGCAATCTGAAACAATTGAACACTTTCGAGATTTTTTCTAAAGCGTCAATCTCGATAATACACAATTAGATGCTTATCATTGGAACTGGATTATCACCTCTATACCTCACATCGTTAAAGCTCCATTTTGAATACATTCTCAAACTTATTTACACCCACACCGATAAAGTATCAATAAACATTGCAGTCTCGATCATAAGGTAGATCATTTGGTAGACATGTGCGAACACTAATTTCTCATTATCTACCATTTCGTAGTAATTTACTGAAGAAGCCCAATTCCAAAACAAGATAAGACAGAATACAGTAAGCTAAAAGTTTACTTTAAGGGAAATCTATTCGTAGCTCGAGTACAATTTATGTGAAGACAAACTATTTCAAGCACATCTTTAACGACTTACCACCTAACTGTACTCTGTGCAATACCAACGATAGAGATATTATAGCGTCATCAGAGGTATGGCCATAACTTTGGCAAGGAAACAACTTGGAAGACACGAAAGTGTTCTACATTTTAAACTGAAATGAAAGAAAAAAATATTTCAATTTATTAGAATTCGTCAAAAGCATTGTTATATACCTACTTACATTCTTACTTTGATGGCGCTATAGTCCAGGGTGGACCAACAAGCTTCTCCAGTCAGCTCGGTCCTTAGCTAGCTGCCTCCAGTTTCGCACGCGAAATTGGTTCAGGTCGAACCATCGAACCCACATGCCCGCGCCACCTGAGCTTCGATCTTCCTTTACTGCGTAAACCCTTCTGGTTGTATTCGGGCCAAAGCATTGTATCCATCAGCTCTATACATAACCCATCTAAGTTGGTGTAATTTAACTCTTGACTAGGCCGTTTCACTCACTTATATATTGATACGTCAATATTTTATGAGTTACGATCATTGATTGTTAGGGTAAATAATTAAAATGCGAAATTTTGAAGTTAGGTTGAAATGTTAAAAGTTAATAAAAAAGAAAAAAAACCTGTTGTAGGTAAGTTTAATTAAATTTAATTTGTACCTTATGAAATTACTGCGGCACTCATTTTATACGCCATAGTTAAATATCAATACATATTAACTATTTATAATAAATTACCACTAGATCTTAAAACTGGTTGAACAAAATTAAATAAATATAAGGGTTTGACTAATGAAAATAAGTGGATGATTGTGATTGAAAATGTATGTATGTATATTTTTATTTAGTAAATTTTACTATAACAATTCAATAAATAAACAAAAAAAAAATAGTTACACTTAAATAACTATGTATATAACGGGTCCGCCATCTAAGGTTTTTTTTCAACTAGTGCTTATTTCGTGAATGGTAATACTTAGCTCATGTCTGATTTCACAGATAATTAGTTTTATCCTTCCGCTGAACGAATATGGTTGTGTATACGCTTGAACAACGCTCGCTAAGTGGGCCTGCGATCGACTTAGAGAAGATGCCGATTTTGCCAAAAAAATCATCTTTTCAGATGAAGCTCATTTTGATCTTGGGGGTATGTAACAAGCAAAATTGTCGCATTTGGGGCACAGAAAATCCGCACGCATACATTGAAAAGCCGATACACCCAAAACGATTCACTGTTTGGTGCAGATTTTGGTCCAGAGGCATGAGCAAGGAGTGGCCGTTACAGTCAATGGCGATCTTTATCGGGCCATGTTGAACGAATTTTTGTTCACAAAAATTGAAGAGGAGGATATTGGCAATATTTGGTTTCAACAGGATGGCGCTACGTGCCACACAGCCGAAGCTACACTCGAAGTTTTGAGCCCATTTTAAAAAAAAGAAGTTATTTGGCGGAATTGGAAAACTAAATATTTTTATACAATTGATTCTCTAATATGAGATATAAGCAATTTTTTAAATTTTTATTTCTATAGGCAATTCATTAAATAATTTAAGTCCGCGATAGTATATCATATTTTGAGTTCGAGAGTCTCTATAAAATTGAAGTCTGAAATCAGAGTTCGATCTTAAATAATGTGTTCGGCTTTCTCCCACGTAGAACAATCTTGCCGTAAGATATTTAGGTGCTAGATCATTATTTAATTTAAACACAAACAGTAACGCATTAAACATGATTCTTTGTTTGATGTTAAGCCATCTTAAGCAATCTAGCATCTAATTTATTAATGTACGCAAGCTGCAATTAAGAATGGTTCTCATAGCTTTATTTGCTAAAAATAAAATTGTAGAACAAAACTCGAAGGTTTAATAATCGTATTATAAATATTAATGGCACATATTGTTGTCATATTTTTTCGTATACTTTTAAGAAATCCAATTTTTTAAAAACTTTTTTCCACACATATACCATGTGACTATTGAAATTTAAACTGTTATGTTATATTACCCCTAAGTACTTAATTTCTGTCACTTGATCTATGGGCTTACACGCAATCGATAAACTTATTATATCACTACTATTAATGACCATATATTTAGTCTTATTCACATTACTTTTAAGATTGTTGAACTGATTTCAGATAGTACTTTACCACTTACGAAGATGAGAGCATCATCGGCAAACAAAGATATTTTAGAATTTCTTAAGATTTTACATTTATCATTAATGTATATTAAAAACAGTAATGGCCCAAGTATAGTTCCTTGCGGTACACCAAAATATGTATTAATTGCACTTGAATTGGAATTATTCACACAGGTCTTTTGGGTTCTATCAAATAGATACGATTTAAACCAATTGAGTTCAATGCCTTTTACACCATATTTTGATAATTTACTGAGAAGTCTATTGCGATCAACTAACGGGTGATTTTTTTGCTACTTGGTTTTTGACGTTTATATTTTTGACAGATCACACATGACAAATTCCTCGAACATTTGACATTTCGATTCAGTATTGTTTGCCATTTCATCATGAATAGACTTACGCCTGAACAACGTTTGCAAATTATTGAGATTTATTATCAAAATTCGTGCTCTGTGAAAAATGTGTTTCGCAAGCTACGTCCGTTTTTTTTCCGCTCATTTTTGGCTAAATGGATACGTGAATAAGCAGAATTGCCGTATTTGGAGTGAAGAGCAGCCAGAGGCAATTCAGCAGCTACCAATGCATCCCGAAAAATGCACTGTTTGGTGCGGTTTATGGGCAGGCGGCGCATCATTGGGCCGTACTTCTTCAAGGACGATGAAGGCCGCAGGGTTACGGTCAATGGAGAAAGGTACCGTTCGATGATAACAGATTTTTTTTTGCCGAAAATGCAAGAATTGAACTCGGTCGACATGTGGTTCCAACAGGACGGTGCCACATGCCATACTGCACGCGAAACCATGCATCAATTGAGAGGCGAATTTGGTGAGCAGTTGATCTCACGTTTTGGCGCAGTCAATTGGCCACCAATATCATGTGATTTGACCCCGTTAGACTATTTTTTGTGGGGCTATGTTAAGTCTATTGTCTATGGGGACAAGCCAAACATGATTGCTGCCTTGGAAGCCAACATTGAACGCGTCATTGGTGAGATTCCGGCCGAAATGTGTGAAAAAGTTTGCCAAAATTGGACCTTCAGAATGGACCACCTGAAGCGAAGCCGCGGGCAACATTTAAGTGAAATTATTTTTAAAAAGTAAATGGCAGAAATTGATTTATCGATCCAAATAAAAATTTCATTCAATTTTTACAAGTTTCTGTGTTTTTTTGAATTTTCAAAAACCAAGCTCTTAAAAAATCACCGTTTATTATTTTTAAAAAAGTCCAGAAATATTGCAATAATTCTGTTAGCACTATGTCTTTCTTCCTTTAGAGTCATTATCAGCCAGTTAAGGGACGTTTCACATGAGTGATTGATTGTCGAAACCCTGATTGATTTTCAATTATTAATTCAATATCACATACATATATATAAAATTGTTGATAAGCACACTTTTCTACTATTTTTTCAAGTATAGACATCATGTTTATAGGTCTAAATTTTTCACAGTCCATTTTATTTAGGTATTGGGATGACAGTATATTCTCTTAAATTTCTCGGGAATTCACCATGGATGAAAGATTCATTAATTACACTACTTTACAAAATATTCTTTTTTCTTTTACCCAACGGTTATTTGTACTAGATTTATTTTCCCTTTCCCCCCTTATTACTAAAATATATGTCACATGTTTTTATGACGTACGGTTTTTTTAATATACCGTTAAGAAGTTAACATGCACTACAATATTGCCTTGTAGTTTGTCGGTCATTATTTGTGTGTTGAATTAATTTTTTTATGTTTGTGGCAAAATTATTTTAACAAAAACGAAGAGACCAATCACAGAAGTGGTAAAACGGGCATACCTTCAATATTTTAAAATTTCTGTGACAAACCTTGATAAAAATTGGGTTCCTGGAGTAGTGTGTGAAAATTGCAGAAGTATATTAACGAACTGGGCTGCAGGAAACCAAAAATATTTGCAATTTGGAGTCCCCATATTATGGAGGGAGCAATCAAATCATGAAACGGACTGTTACTTTTGCCTCACAAAAACCTTATGATATAACAACAAAAACAAAAAACATATTCAATACCCTGATGTTGCGTCGGTCGGTCACAAATCCTGTTTTGCATTCCCAAGGAGTTCCTTACCCATCATTACCCAGCACCTCGAGTAGAACACATAAACCGGAACATATGGAAATAGAATCGGAAGAATCTTTCACGAGCCAGTTCGATGATCTTGATGATGGTGACTTTAGTGATGAACTTATGGATATTGGGCCACACTTGATTTCACAGAGTGAATTAAATGACCTTGTCAGAGATCTCCAGCTTCCAAAAAGTAAGTCTGAACTGCTGGCTTCACGGCTTCAGCAATGGAATTTGTTAGCTCCTGAAACCCGAGTGACTGTTCACCGCAAACGTAGTAATCAATTTGCTGGGTACTTTGAATCAAATGACGGATATGGGTATTGTCATAATGTTCGTGGTATTTTTAAGTCAATGGGCCAATCCTACGATCCTGACGAATGGCGTTTGTTCATAGATTCCTCAAAAGTAAGTCTGAAAGCGGTATTACTTCATAATGGGAAAAAAATCCATCTATTCCCATAGGACACGCGGTAAATACAAAGGAATCGTATGAGACAATGAAAACATTAATTAAGCTCATAAAATATGAAGAACACAATTGGAATGTGTGTGGAGATCTCAAAGTTGTGGGACTTCTACTTGGCTTACAGGGCGGATATACAAAATATTGCTGTTTCTTATGTTTATGGGATAGTAAAGCTAGGAAGGAGCATTATATAAAGAAAGAATGGCCCTTACGTGTAGAATATATACCTAGTGAAAAGAATGTTAAACACAATCCTCTAATCGATTCAAAAAATGTTATTTTACCACCACTTCATATCAAATTAGGATTAATAAAAAAAATTGTAAAAGCGCTTGGCAAAGATGGATCAGCTTTTAAGTATTTAAAAAAAGTTTTCCCCAATTTATCTGATGCTAAACTAAAAGAAGGAATCTTCATTGGCCCCCAAATAAGAAAGATATTGAGGGATGAACATTTTGATGGACATTTGTCAAATATCGAAAGAGATGCTTAGTATTCTTTCAAAGCGGTGGTGAACAATTTTTTGGGCAACAATAAAACCGACGACTATGAAGAAATTGTTTCCAATTTATTGAAGAATTACTGCAGAATGGGAATCAACATATCACTTAAAATTCATTTTTTCATTCGCACTTGGATTTTTTCCATGAAAACCTGGGAAGCGTAAGCGATGAACATGGTGAACGTTTTCATCAGGATTTGAAGTCCTATGAAGAGAGGTACTAAGGTTTTTGGGATAAAAATATGTTAGCTAATTACTGCTGGTCTACATTAAAAGAAACTGACACTAACCAGTATGAAAAAAAGAGTATTTTGTGTCATTTTTAATTTTTTTGTGATATATTTAAGCAAAAATTGATAAATACAGAAAATGAATTTAAAAAAAAACTTGTCGTCCTTATTTTTTTGTAACTTCAGTTTCTTTTTAAGGGTTAATTAATCTACCAATGCACATCGTTTTTTTGTATGGGTAAAAAATGTTGTAAAGTAGTGTTATTTTTAAAATTATTGGACCTATAATATCGAAACAATCCGGAATTATGTTAATATTAAGATTCATGGCACTTTTTGTATTCATGGTTTTGCATATTTTTCTTAATTCATTCAGATCGATTTCCCTAAATTTAAATACACTTTGTATTTCAGATAACTCAATGTCAGACTGAATATTATTAAATAGTATAGAGTTACTAATTTAATTAATGCAATAAAATACAAGTTAAAATTATTAGCAATCACAGAGTTTACAGATTCCAACTTATCACCGAAACGAACTTCACTAATTGCAGCTTTAATTTTATTTAAAACCAATTTTTTAATCGTTCGCCACATATCCTTTTGATTTTGACATTCAATTTTATTACAAATATAATTCTTTTTGTAAGGAAAAGACTATTTTTGTAAGAATTACGTAAAATTCTGTAATTATTCCAGTCATTTGACCTATTGAATATACTCACTCGCCCTACGAAAGCACTGCATTTTTTTAAGTTTCAAGATTCTTAATTCGTTTGTGAACCATTTATTTGATTCATTGACTATGGTTTTTTTTTAGTTAGTTTATGAACACAATATTTTAAGCTTTCTTGTAACAATACTGATAACATATAAAACTCAGTACTATTAATATTTAACTGTGCCAAGAAGACCTCTGAACTGATTCTTGTTGTATTTAAATAAATTAATACACTTTTTATCGATTTTAGTTCCTTTACTTGCCACTGGCACTTTTATTTGAATAGTTTCATGGTTACCAACTTGGAATTCCGGAGCCGTATCTGCCCAAATTGGTTTCTCTTTAGGGCATATAACAAAGTCAATTAGTGACCGCGAACATGTTTGATAAGATAAAAAATTGAGGAATGATTTACTTTCAGAAGCATTCTTGTACTAGGTCTTACAAAGGTAACATAAAGAGATTTACTAACATAGGGATTTACAAATTCTCTGGACCAGCGTTTGACGAATTAATAGAATTAGCTCTATTGATAATATTTCCATAATGAGCACGACCATTGAGTTGGTTCTCACATTATAACTTTATCGATCGCGGTTTGACTACATTGACATTTATTTACGTTTAGCTCAAGAAAGTTGTATTGGAAGCAAAAGAAAAAAATTGTTTAGGTCAATTTGAAGTATTTTTATGTTAACAAATATGCATGTCATCAGATAAGATAATTATAACCCTTGGTTTAACGAGCGGCTAAGGTTACTCAAAAACGTAAAAGTGAAAAGCTAAATATGAAAAAGCTAAATTTTCTTGTCTTGTGGTAGATTGGAAAAACTATAAAATTTGTAGAAACAGATATAAGAGCTCTCTTAATTGTGCGAAAAACGAGTATATTAAAAGGAAAATAGAAATTTGTAATGATTAGAAGACGATGTGGAGAACTTTAATGCGACTAGTTCTAAAGGAAAGTAAAAAAAGCATTAGTGAAGTTGAATTAAGAGGAAAACTTTATAACAATGGTCTAGAGATGTCAAATGTGTTAAACTCATTTTTTGTCGATAGTAGCCTTCCGCTGGTATATCCTTCCAAGCTGCTTCGTGAATATTGGTGATATTTTTCAGTTCAACAGCTTTTTTCACGTATACCCAACGATGCAAAGATGCTCAATTGGATTGAAGTCTGCACTCGACAATGCTCATTCAAGTACAGTAATGAATGCTTAGTTACTCAAGCCGTGTGTTTACGGACATTGTCCTGCTAAATCTTCCACTAGTCATTCTTTTAAAATGTCGATATATTTTCAAGCTGTAAGCATTCCATTGATGTGAAGGATTGAGTCCAGACCATTCTAATAGGAACAAACCCAAACGTTGATTGAACCATCGATAGCCATTATTTACCCCTGGCAAAACGCATTTGGGATTGAATGCTGTTCCCTTTGACAGTCGAACATATTGCGCAACATTTTCGCCCATCCGATTTAATTTATAGCGAGTTTCATTCAAATTTCAAAGATCTCTCAAAATGCAGATTTGACCTTTTCAATGAAACTTTTTGTCCAAACTTAATTGAGGTATTGGCGCGTTCGGTGGCATACCTAAAGCTTTCCGGATTGCTTTGTGTTGTTCTAACGCCTAAGGAAAAACCAGATGATGAACTAAACATTATGTTGTCAGACACAAATCTCAAGTCACCCAAAAATTATTATTAATTTGAGGAACAGCAGATTCAAAACTTCAGATTTGTATGCAATACAACTGACTTGAGGAAGATGAAGACAAAGCAATAAAAAACTCTCAAAATTCAAAAAGATGAAATCTTTTGTCAGAAAGAGCAGATCTTTTCTTGAATGAAACTCGCTATTAGTTTCATCACTCCATACAATCAACTTGTATTGGTTTGTTGTTCAGTTGGCGTGTGACCTGGTAAACTCTATTCTTAGTCTACGTTGAGCCGAGGTTATTAATGGTTTCAACCAATCTTCTTCTAATTATGCAATATAATTTTGTTTTCCACATCTCAACCATTTCTTTTCTGGGTAGCAGGATCGCAAATCTTGGATTTTTCTATTATAATCAGCTTCCAAATTACAAAAAAAAAATTACTAAATTAGGTTTCTTACAACTACTAGCTTCTTTACTTGCCGATGTGAAGTAATAAATTTTTGTTTATGTTTACTAAATTAAATCTGAATAGATTATTACTAATTAGTGGTCCAGCAACGACGAGTGATACACAAATCAAAGTAAAAAAATAATGCTCAAAAGACCAACTGATAGCACTTCTATTACACCATTAAGGATACTGTTATTTTCCAGGCAATATGGTATTGGGAAGGTGTGAATGAGCAGCAAATCAGTGTTTCTAATTAGTTATTCGCAGCTGTATATAATTTAAGAGGTTATGATTTGACTTCGAACTGGAAAAATCGTTTCCCAAGTTTATTCCTCCTATTTGTAATTGAGCGAAGTTCTTTCTTTTACCAAGAAGGGGAAGAATTAAAATACTTTTTTGGGATCAGTGGAATAGATTGAGAGGAGCAATTTTGAATGTGATCATAGAAGGTGACAATCTAACTGTCAATATCAGAGTCGTTGGAGATAAAATCTAAGTTTATTTTTCCAATAAAATCATTTTGTTTAATAAAATTTTTAAAAGTCTGTGTTGTGAGGGAGTAATGTTGGATATTATCACATTCGAAGGCAAAAGAACCAGAAATTGTTTTTTTTTTCACGCGCTCTAGGGATTATACTACCCTTTAAATGTTAACACAGCGCGGGCGTGAGGTTAAGGAAGAGTATGTTGAGCTCTTTGCTGAGGTGAATAATCTGACTCAGCTGGTTACTGAACCAACAAGAATACCTGACATTGCAGGTCACTCCGCTAACACATTAGACTTGTTTCTTACCTCTATACCTGGTAAATATACTATTAGTGTGTTATCGCCTCTAGGCACATTGGACCATTGTGTCATATCAGCCAATTTCTCGTGCTCAAAGTTCTCAGTTAAAGAAAGCATTCCTAAGAGGACCGTATGGCAATACGAGAAAGCCAACTGGGACGGTCTGAATAATTTCTTCAGGATCTTTAACTGGCCACTATGCTTCCTCGATAGTGACGTTGACTCCAGCGTTAATATGATTACAAATATAATTCTTAAGGGGATGAAAGCCTTTATACCGAACAAAACCAAAAGCATCAAACCAAAAGAAAACTCATGGTTCGATTTGAGCTGTAAGGAGGTTATCAGGTTGAGAGAGGTAAGTTTTCGATGTTTTAAAGCCAACCCAACTGAGGAAAACCGGAATAAGTTCAAACAAGCTAGAAAGACCTGTAATAGTCATATTCAAAGATCTAAATTTCTACATGAGCAAAAATTAAGGCAAAAAATACTACAATGTCCCAAAGGTAGTAAACATTTTTGGTCATTTGTATAAAACGTACGAAATTCCACCTACTCGTCGGTTCCAACGCTCGTTTGCAATAACACTCCTGTGGTAACCGCACAAGAAAAAGCAAATTTGCTAGCAGCTCAGTTTGCTGCTAATTCTACGCTTCCACAAAGTGTCATGACTCCTCCTGTATTTGAGAGCATAAACAGTTTCATGGGACGTATCTTCTTTCGTATTCGTGCAGTTGCTGGAGTTCTAAAGATCTTGACATACACAAATCTGCAGGTCCAGATAGTATCTCCCCTCTTGTTCTGAAGAGGTGTTCTTCTACGCTGGTAAAACGACTGCGTGAGCTTTTCCATCTGTCCTACTCTACTGGTCTCTTTCCGAGTGGGTGGAAAACAGCATTTGTCCAGCCTGTCCCTAAAAAATGCGAATCTTCTTCACCCTCTAATTACCGTCCAATTGCACTTACGTCCCTTCTTTCCAAGGTAATGGAAACGCTGATTAACTATCAGCTTAAGAAATATCTTGAAGAACAAAAGCTCCTTAATGACCGACAGTATGGCTTTCGTAGCAATAGGTCCACTGGTGATCTGATGGTATATCTCACCAAACAGTGGCACAAATCTTTACATCGTTTTGAAGAAAGTAAGATTATTGCGCTTGATATTTCAAAAGCATTTGATAGAGTTTGGCATCAGGCTCTCTTATTGAAAATGCGAGCATTTGGTATCGAAGAATCTCTTCTTCGTTGGATTAGAGATTACCTTTCGGATCGCTCAATACAAGTTGTATTGGACGGTTTCAAGTCTGATATTCATAAAATAAATGCTGGTGTGCCCCAGGGCTCCGTTCTGTCTCCGACTCTCTTTCTCATTTTCATCAATGATCTCTTAATTAAACCCAATGCTGTCTTTTTTCGTTAAAGCGTGAACCTCCCACAATGCCGTTGTCCATTAGCGGCGCTTGCATCGAGGAAACCGAACAAGTTTCACCTTTTGTGGAATGAACACATATTCGACGTCGCCAAAAATGCTGCAAGATGTTTGGGTTTTCTTAGACGATGCAAGAAATATTTCTCCCCTTCTGATCTGGCTGTAATCTATAAAGCCTTCATTCGTCCAAAACTTGAGTACAATTGTCATATTTGCGCAGGTGTTCCCATAACGCATTTAAGTCTCCTGGACAGAATCCAGAAAAGAGCTTTAAAAAAATTGATAGGTGATGAAAAAATAACTAAGACAATTGAGCCTCTCTCGCACCGTCGCAATGTTTCATGCCTTTCATTATTCTATCGGTATTATAATAAACAGTTTTCTGGTGAAATAGCCAGTTGCATTCCTCCCCTTAAACTATTCAACCGTAACACACGCGCTTCTAGGAAAGCCCATCAATTTACCCTTGAGCCCAACTTCGGACGTACTGTCAAGTATAGAGATTTTTTCTTTATCCGCACAACACGAATGTGGAATGCTTTACCGGACCGAATTTTTCCCTCCCATTGCGATAATCAGGCATTTAAAACCAATGTACATCGGTATCTCCTGTCTAATCCTATCCCATTTTCCTAATCGCTCGCACTGTGTATAAACATTTTAACGGTATTCATAACCCCTAGAGTGCGCGCATAGTTTAAAAAAAAAAAGAGAAAGAATGATAGGAAAGATGCGTGGCGCGATGTTCTGAGACTGTAGGTGGTTGTTGTCTCCGATTTTATCTCCAGGAATGGCGGCTGAACTAATGCGGAGAAATTTTCGTGTCTTATTTATCTATGTCCTTTATAATTCGCATTAATTTTTTTTTAAAGTCATATTTTATCGGTATACTAGTTTTACTCAATCAAATGTTGTTAGTTCTATGCCTAAACAGCATGTTATGAGTAATCCAGCAACTCATTTTATGACATTTATTTTTAGAATTAGTTTTTAAGGGTAGACTACTGCAGGGATCGAACCTGTGACCATGAGGTTGACAGGCGAACACACAATTATCGCGCCACGGCTACCCCCAAATTGTCAGTCTTTGAAAAGATATGGTAACTTTGCATGACTTGTTTGTTTTGAACATCGGAGGTGATACTTGGGTAATACTTTAAATATCACTAAATTGTCCATTTTTTTTCTTTTGCATTTGAAGGTATATTATACGTTCATGCAAACATTGCTCATTCATTGTGTTAACAACAAATTCTTCTCAATCCTGCCAGCATGAAAGTAACTCCCAACTTCATGCACTCACAACAATAATAACTATATACCTGTCATAGGCAGTAGTAAAATGTATTTCCGTATTGATTTTTTTTATAAAATCCATTTGTTTTTTCGTAGAGAGCATTTTCGATTTCCACTCAAGTCACTCAACTAAAAGCCTGGCATAAGTGGAGCGTTCATTTTAATGGACATGCAAATGTAATTCCGTATCTCACTTGCCACATACACATACGCACATAAGCACACACACCCTAGACTTATTTTTATCCATCATTGATGGGTTAAAAGGAAAGAAAAAAATAAAACTGCTGAGTTGCTATACCTATTCGTATAGAAGAAATGCAAAAATAAGTTGGGTATTGTCATAAACCCTACAAGTATTTTCCAATAAAAAAAAACTGCTCGATAGATCAATCAAACATAACCTAACATATTAGAAAACTAGGTTAACTCTAGTTGAAAATAAAACAACAACAACAAAAACAAAAATAAAAAATAAAACTCATAAAAACGCGTGTCAATGGAAGAATAATGACTGCAAAGGAGGGTAAAAAGTTCAAAGCGAACCCGGCCATTAGTTGCATGCAATGTTGCATCAAATATGCAGGTATGTATATACAAATGCAATTGGGTGTAAATGGCGGTTGATGCAAGTAAACCACGTATGCCACCAGAATATTGCTTTTCGTCCATTATCCTTTGTTTTCCTTTTTCGCGCTGTGTAATGAGATCTATTTTTTTTATTGTTTAAGGGAAACACAATAAGGAACTTGAGTAAATAGTACAACTTATTATGTACAGACAATTATCCACGAAAGGATTCTAACATAATCCTATATTTTTTTTAAGTAGCAGCAAAGCAATGGTTTGTGAATATGAGATGGAAGGACTTACGAGTAATTATCAACAGCAATAAACATTGAAGAAGGAAAATATGTGTTGAGCTTAGCATCAAGAAGTAATGAAGCTAACCACATGCATGTAATGCACTTCGGAAACCGAGTTCTTATAAAGTACTTACACTATTGTGTATGTATATACATACATATGAATGTATGAACAAATTCTGTACAGAGTTAATTTAGAAATAAGATGTGGTTCCTACGTTTGGTATTTTTAAAGATTTACATTTTGTAGGTGAGTTAAAATTATATGAAATTATTACCGCTCTGTTTATAACAGAACACCTCAGGGCCACCTTCCAGTTGACATATTTCGCGTGTACCTACTCGTAGGTTTTTGTTGGAAATGAAATAGAGGTATTATAGTATAGACAATCCCACTTTCATAACGCTTTTCATATTTGTTTAAATTTTTAAATTACTCTGAAGTTTATTAAGCAATTTGAAAAGCTTAAACTTAAAGGTAAATTTCTTTGTTTAAGAATATGTTTGGACATATTAGCCGTATTTTTTTTGGCAAATGCTATCCGCAGCAAAATAAACTTTTATACACATTATACGATACAAGAACCCGTTGGCGATAAAAGTAAATTTGCTCTTGATAAATTTTCGACATTAATTCGAGTATGCAATGAAATAAAATTTGTGTTCAATGAGGCTGTTCGGAACAGATTAGAACACTTTAGGAGAGTTCATTTTCTAAACTCTAAAATTTTACATCTCTTCAACTCATACGTTCAGTTAAAATCAAAAATTATAGAAACCAATATTGTATCGTGGCTGTCTAATCATACGAGTATATGTACATTTTCTAATGCGGCAGCGTGATTGCGCATATAACCGTTGGAAGCTCTATCGTTTAGGGGAACAACGAAAAATATATTGTTCTCTTCGCAACAAAGGGGGTTGTAAGATACGAGCAGCTAAAATACAAACACATTCTTGTCGACTAAATGCCTCCCTCGGTGGTTAGGTTTTGTGGCAGAATGTGCGTAACATTGGAATTGGTAAGCCCAAATGTAAAAACCTTGATGTACTTGATCCTAATGTCCTTAATCAAAAATTTATTTCATCATAGCCAACCTATAATATTCAACAAATTCCTGAAGTAATTGAAAGTTCATCCTTACCTCTTTCGTTGTCTATCTTTTGTTTTAGTGCGGTAAGCTCTATTGATGCGCTTGAAAATATACTATGTATAAAATCTAAGCCGGAATGGCTTGACGAAATTCATCAATCATTTTTGAAAATAATATTGCCTATACTTCTTCCATATACATATATTACGTAAATTTTTAGTTCTGTACTGAATACATGTATCTTCCTCTCACAGTGGAAATCAGCTAAAGTTATATCCGTCCCAAAAACTTCGAAAGATAATGAGTTCAGACCAATTTCAATCTTTCCCTTTTTAGCAAAGGCATTTGAAAAAGTCTAACAAAAGTAACTCAATCACCATCTTTCTAGACATAACCTTCTGCCCCCCCCCCCCCGGCAATCTGTATTCAGCTGTACCACTGCTGTCATAGGTGTTTCAGAAGAAATACGCTCTGCTCCTGATGATTGTCAAGTTTCATTCTTGGTCCTATTAGATTTTTCTAAGGCCTTTGACATGGTTGACCATTCTTTCTTATGTCACAAGCTATATAAATTGTATAATTTTTCGCCGTGTTCTATTAAACTTATTTCATCTTACCTAACGGATAGGATGCAAGCAGTAGCTATAAATGATAATTTATCGGAGATTCTTTCTGGCACAAATGGTGTTCCACAGGGATCCATCTTGGGGCCCATCCTCTTCTCATTGTATATTAATGAGCTTCCAACCCTTATTAAGCATAATTCCATTAATATGTATACTGACGACGGCGACGTTCAGCTAGTGTTGAGTTGTCCATTGGGTTTAATCGAGCATGGTGCTTACTGCTTGAATGAAGATCTTGCTAAAATAGCAAGCTGGTCAAATCATTCCAGGCTGATCTTGAATCCTAAAAAATCCAATTGCATAGTAATTTAAAGAAAAAACCTTTAGATCTATCATACTTTCCCTCCATCTTTCTGAACAATGACAAAATTGAGTACGTGGAAACTGCTAAAAACCTTGGCATCACCTTTAATAGGAAACTTACTTGGGACAATCACCAGTCATTAGAACGTAACAAATTAAAAAGTTCTACAAAATTACACTTAGTAAAGTCAAATTCAAGTTTATTATAGGCGGCATGATGTGGAGATTTTCCTTATCACTCGCACTGTGTCAAAGCATTTTAAGGGTCATCATTGAGTGCGCGTATAATATACATACTCAAAAAAAATAAATTGGTGTTCCTTTAAAATTTCGAACTGGTAGTACAGATATGATGGTGTCTACGGTCATCGTAAATTGCCAAAGTAATTTGTCATTAGTGTGAAAAACCACAACAGGTAAATCAACTTTGACATCAAGATTTGGCAAAATTTACCAGTGCCTATTGGATACCGAGATTCTCCTTATCTTCTTTAAGAAAAGAAAAAAAGCAAGAGAATTAAATAATTAAGACAAATCAATGTTCGTCTTTTGCATCACTTTTAATTTAAACTAACCAATAACTAGTTTGTGTTAAATAATTCAATTAAATAATTTCTCATAACCATAAGTCATCAGTTATGCTAAAGAACTAAACGGGCTGTGGTGAACTCACCTTCGCGACTTACTAACAAATCGCCAGTCTTTTGATAGATTTTTCATAATTAATTAGAATCATTTTAACGCCAGGAGCTTCAAAAAAAAGGTCATTGAAAAAAACCCACAAAGACCAATTGTTTCTTCGAAAAAAACAAAACACAAATAGAATTTCAAAAACGTTATTTTCGCCCCCATATTATTTAATGTCAAATAAAATCAAAGCCAACAATGAACGCTAATAAACCTTGTTTGATTATCTTATATTTTTTTTGTATGTGTGTGTTGACGTACAAATGTGTATGCACATGTGAATCATTCTTTCCAAATTCGAATCGAGCCAAAATTAATAAAATATTTTAGTGTACACGCTTTTATTATAAATAAAATGCACGACTGGATCGCACGAACTTGCTCTTGTTGCTAACAACTTTAATGTAGCTAACCATTGATGATGTTGAGAAGGTAGGTAGTCTAGTTATCCTATGCATGTTTAAGGCCGATGCACTTGTGTAAGATTACCTTAATTTTTAGTATAATAAATTGCCGAATGGATGATTCAAGGAATAGTTACATAGGTACCTTTCTACAAATGTATATTTAAATCTAGGTTATGGATTTTAATTATGTAAGTTAGGAGAGTAAAATGTATCTACATACGTACATATGTACATAGATGGAAACTAAGTATGTAAACTTGCACATATATTAATGAAAATGAAGGATGTAGGTGGGTAGGTATCTATATGAATATATCTTTATAATTTAGGTGCAATATGCATAAATAAGATTCATGTGATTTTTTACATATAAATGTATGAGGGCGTACATTGTATGTAGTACTCAGTGACGTACGCAAAAATGCGTAAAAAGTAAATACCTATAATAAGGTAGAAATAAATGGATATACACATAATTAAATATTTTTATATTGCTTAGTCGTTATTATTTGAGGGAAAACAAAGATGCAATTTGAATTTATGGATAAATAAGAATATATATTTAATAAATTAATTTTTTATATATAAAATTTTGAAAACATTTTTAGAAAAAAAAAATTTAAAACGCCATTTTAAATATTTTTTTGATACATATATGTACAAATTTCAAATTAATTCTGTGACTGGTTTTTAAAAAAAAAAAATTTATTTATGTTTTAAACTAATTCTAAAATAAATGTCATACAATGAGTTGCTGGTTTACTCATTACATGCTTTTTAGGCATAGCGTTAACAACATTTGATTGAGTAAAGCTAGTATACTGATATGACAACGAATACAAAAAATAATGCGAATTATAAGGGACATAGATAAATAAGACACGGGAATTTCTCGGCATTAGTTCAGCCGCCATCCCTGGAGATAAAATCTGAGACAACAGCCACCTACAGTCTATCCTTCTTTCTCTACCTTAACCTCACGCCCGCGCTGTGTTGAAACATTTAAAGGGTAGTAAAATCCTTTAGCGCGTTTAGATTATAAACAAACAAAAAATCGAAAAACTTTTTTTTTGAAAATTTTCGTATTAAGTTTTATTAACAATCTTAGGGAGCATTTGTAAAAAAAATTATTTTAATCGGTTCATCCAATGTTGAGAAAGTCGAAAATATGAACAGTGGTTCTATGGGAAGTACCGTCAATAAGTACGAAAAAAAAATATTTTTATACTTGAAAGCGAACTGTACTAATTTAAGAACACACACATTTTCACTTGCGATATAGGTACTATAGGCCAAATTTTGCAATTGGAAAAAAAATCGAATTCGAGATTTTAATCAAACTTGACATTACGATGATGGAGAACACCTAAAAAAGGGTCCCGCAATTCCGTTTGTCTGTCTGTCTGTACAACTCTCTACAGCGATATTCTTCAAACCTGGTATTTAAGCGTTTTAGGTAATTGTCCAAAATAGATTTTTGAATTGTTGTTTTAGCCCTAAGAATAACGGTACTTGCCATACAAATTTTTCTACCATTCTGGACGATTTTTTCTGAAATTTAGTTTTTGAATTTATATTATTAAATATTTAAAAAGTTTATACCAATTTGTATATACAAAATTAAGTGAAAACCGACTTTAAAAATACATACAAGTATTTTTCTATTAAAAATATTTTGCATATAATGTAATCGGACATAGGAGCAAGTACGTACGATCCAGTCGTGCATGTTGTCGAGAAATAAATATTTTTCTTAACGGTTTTTAACATTTGTATGGGAGGAACCTTTGTTTTTTATTTTAGAAAAATAGTTTTGTTAACTATTCAAGATTATGTCAAAAAAACACCAAATACGAATTGTCGAAAAAATCTTTGAGTCGTTTTCGAAATTTTGAGTCTTTTTTTTTTTAATTTTGGTTTACAATAGTGTTGAACCTTTCTAGGAGCGTCTGCGTTTTTGGCAAAACAAAAATATATGGGAGCTATTGTTGTATGGGCATATTACCGAAAAAACATTATGTACCAAGTTTGAAGCAAATCCACCGAAACGTTTAGAATGCAGACTCGACAGACAGACAGGCAGACAGACAGACAGACAGACAGACAGACAGACAGATAGACAGACAGACAGACAGGCAGACAGACAGACGGAATTGGGGGATCCACTTTAAAAAAAAAATTGGTATGAACATTTTAAATATTTAATAATATAAATACAAAAACAAAATTTCAGAAAAAATTGTTCACCCGTCGAAATATTGAATTTTCAAAAGAAAAATATTTTTTTTTCAAAAATTAAAAAAAAAATATTTTTCGAAAATTTTGAAATGCAGTATTATTTAGAATTTGAAGGAGATCCTGTATACAAAGTTTGATCGAAATCCGTTGAGCCGTTTATGAGAAAGTCGAAAATCAATAAAATGGTTGTATGGCAGGTATCGTTAATAACAATATATTTTAAAAACTTTTTTGGCCGAAATGTTAACAATACCCAAAGTAGTACGCACAACAATTTTTATCAAAATCGTTAGAGCCGTTTTCGAAATAATTAAGATGGTAGAAAAATTTGAATGGCAAGTACCGTTATTTTTGGGGCTAAAACAACAATTCATAAATCTATTTTGGACAATCAACTAAAACGCCTAAGCACAAAGTTTGAACAAAATCAGTTCAGCCGTTTAGACTGTAGATCGTTCTACGGACAGACAGACAGACGGAATTGCGGGACCCACTTTTTTTGTTGTTCTTTATGATAGTAATGTCATGTTTGATTGTTAGAAAAAAAATTTTTTTTACGAATACATAACTTGCTTTATAGTACATATAATCGCAAGTAAAAAGCATAAATGAATTAATGAAGTTTACTGCCTCAAACTTCATTAATTCATTTATCATTCATCATGTTAGTTCTGAATTTTTTTTTCTTTCTGTCTCATAAGACGTGCTCCATTGGCTAACTGTCTGGTCAATGAACTGAAACATTATATAATTTTTTTTTAGACCTCGAGAAGTGCAAAAAAAAAGCTTGCGAAAGATTGTTTTTTTTTTTTTAAACAAGGTTGTTCCTAATTGTACTTAGATATGTATCATCATCATCTTAAAAAAAGCAAAAGTCACCTGCTAATCTTAATTCACACATTGGGGTCGTATTTTTTTTTGTTTAGCTTTTGAGGAGGAGAAGCTTGATACAATTTTTTGTTTGTTTTGTTTTCCAATAAAAATAAGAACGTGAATGAGAGTGGGGTCGATGATGTGAGAGGCTTGTCTTTGATTACTTGTTTAGCCTGTATATTGTTTCTTCTTTTAGCCAATTGACATTTCTTTTGTTTGGGTGATGTTCCAGAAGATTAAAGTGACATGAAAGTGTAGACAAAAACAATCACTTTGTGAAGGCAGGACAAGTGCATATATGAAAGGCATCCACTTAAGCACTGGTTGTTGTATTGCGTATACTCCAATTAGGACATGAATCTAATTACCTCCTATATGTAGGTAAAGCTTGAACAGTTTTGTTTTTTCAAAAAAATTGAATCAATCACAGAAAAATGCACAGCAAAGTTAAACAACATTATGAACATGTGCTGTGCATTGCATATTACATATATGTGGAGGTAGTGTTTCCTCCAAGAGGGAATTTAACTCGTCTGATGGAAATGTTGTGAGCTGACGGTGAAATATGACTCCAATTACACTGACACTGAGGGTGTACTCTCTGAGTGCTTGAATTTCATTAAAACCAGCACTATCTATACAGCTTACATACCTAACGGTGTATGTGGTATTCCCTCTTGACATTGTCAGCGTTTTTTTTTTTTTAATTTTTTTTTTTATTTACTCTACCAAGGTCGGGATTAAATTGCAGATACATTTTTAATAGTTTTGCTAGCTAAGTCAATATGTTGGTTGGAAAGGGCTAATGGTGGTTTATAATTAAAAAATGGCAAAAGGAAAAACAGCTATTGATTTTGTTTGTGTAGAGTTCCCATGAAAAAGTTAATGGATTGGAAAATACTTCGTTCAAGGATCTGATTAATTGTTGTTTTAATTTTTATCAATTTAAATTAATCGCCAAACAGAAAAACAAGGACACTTTTTTTTTTAAAATTAAATGCAAAAGCTTTTTTTAAATGGAGCGAAGCACACTTAATGAGTATAGAAGATTTGAAAGTGAACGTGAGAACATTTTAGTCTGTCGTCAAGCGGGTTATTAAGTAGCAATCTAGAAAACATGATGTATCTAGTACGATAAAAAAAATGACAACATTTATTAAGCTAGAATTTAATGGTCAACGTAATCGGTCATCACGTTGATTCCCTGACATCACCACATAGTTTATTTTCACTCTGTCAACACTACGTCAACGCATTGATGGAAAATTTCATGCTACGTTCTAGTCAACACATTGAAAGCAAATTTTTCGCTGACTGATTTTGACGTTAGGGAATCAACGAGTCATAGAACCAAATGGATCTGTTGGTTCAGATAATCAAATTTTTACATGAGCAAAAATTAAGGCTAAAAATACTACATTGTCTCAAATGTAGAAAAAACGATTAGTCATTTGTAAAAAACGTTTGAAATTCTACCTTCTTGTCGGTTCCAATGCTCGTTTCTAATACCAAGCCTGTGGTAAGCTCAAAAGAAAGCTAACTCTACGCTTTCTTGTGAGCATTTTCTTCACCCTCTAACTACCATCCAATTGTAATTACATACGTCCTTTCTTTCCAAGATCATGGAAACGCTGACTAATTAGCAGCTTAAAAAATATATTGAAGAACTGACCGGCAGTATGACTTTCGTAGGTCCATCAAGTAAGCAGAGCAAGTTGAGCAGAACACATTTTTTGTGCTGCCATAATTAGATGCTAATTAAGTGCTAATTAAGTACCAATAAATAAAATTAAGATGTGTGTCAAGTTAGCACTACCACTTCAAAATTTTAAAGAAATTCTTATTGGATTAATTGTCGTAAATTTGTCGTGAAAGAACAAAATTTGTCGCGCTTGTTTTTTAAAAATTAACCCCTCAAAACCTCAAAAACGGTGTATATGAAGTCAAAAAATAAAAATGGGTACGCCATTAATTGTCGTAAACCAATGGCGAAACAAAAAAAAATTGTCGCGTTCGTTTTTTTCTAGCAACAAACGCCCTTTTAGTATAGCCTATGCCATAAAGTAGGAATTTTCACTAAATCTGTCACTACCATACCAAAAGTATTTGTTAAACTACTTTTTCCCAAAAAAAAAAAATTATTTAAACAATTGTCGCTCGATGTCCTTGAGCAAGTTGTGTAATCAAATAATTTGTCGCGCACCTTTTTCTAACAAAAAACGCCCTTTCAGTATAGCGTATACCATAAAGTAGGAATTTTCATTAAATCTAGCACTACCATACCAAAAGTATTTGTTTAACTACTTTTTTCAAAAAAAAATTGTTCAAATAATTATATAGGCTATACTAAAAGGACTTTTTTTTATTAGAAAAAGGCGCGCGACAAATTATTTGATTACATAACTTACTAAAGAACGTCGAGCGACAATTGTTTAAACAAATTTTATTGGAAAAAAGTAGTTAAACAAATACTTTTGGTATGGTTGTGCTAGATTTAGTGAAAATTCCTACTTTATCGTATAGGTTATGCTAAAAGGGCGTTTTTTGCTAGAAAAAAAACGAACGCGACCATTTTTTTTGTTTCGCCATTTGCTTACGACAAATTTACGACAATTAATGGCGTACCCATTTTTATTTTTTGACTTCATATACACCGTTTTTGAGGGGTGGTAATGCTAACTTGACTGTCAAGTTAGCATTATCAGGGGTTATTTATCATTGGTTTACGACAAATTTACGACAATTAATGGCGTACCCATTTTTATTTTTTGACTTCATATACACCGTTTTTGAGGGGTGGTAATGCTAACTTGACTGTCAAGTTAGCATTACCAGGGGTTATTTAAAAAAAAACGAACGCGACAAATTTTTTTTGTTTCGTCATTGGCTTACGACAAATTTACGACAGTTAATGGCATACCCATTTTTATTTTGTTACTTCATATACACCGTTTTTAAGGGTTGGTAATGCTGACTTGACTGTCAAGTTAGCATTACCAGGGGTTATTTTAAAAAAAAAACAAGCGCGACAAATGTTGTTCTTTCACGACAAATTTACGACAAATTTACGACAAATTTACGACAAATGTACGACAAATTTACGACAATTAATCCAATAAGAATTTCTTTAAAATTTTGAAGTGGTAGTGCTAACTTGACACACATAAAATTAAGTGCTCCAGTATTTTAGGAAAAAATTACTGTTCTACTATCTTGATTTCAAGTTAGCAGAGCTATCACCTAAAATGCCTAAAACGTTGAACTGGAAAATTTAGTTTGGTGTATAATCATTAGGTGCTTTTAAGTGCTCTACGAATCCAAAAAAAAAATTCCAAAAAAATGTTTTTTTCAAAAAAAAAATATGTAAAAATAATTCAATTTTTTTTTTCGATTTTTCTCAAACAAATATGAGTTTTTTTGATACAAATCATTTTTATTAATTAATACGATACCTACAAACGTATAAGAATTTTACATTCTGCTTATAAAAGTACCTATATAATATCTACCTATCAAGGTAATGTAGGTAGGTAGGTACATACTATAAAATGGAAATCGGGTTTCAGAACAAAGATAATTAGGTAGATACCAGGGCAGGATTAATGCAGGCATGAAAAATGAAAAACTTTAATTTTAAATAAATAAAATAAATAAAAAGCGCGACTGGATCATACTAACTTGCTCTTGTATCTAGCAATTTTAATGTAGCTAAACATAGGTAGTCTAGTTATTCGATGTAGTTAAGCTTACCTTGGTTCTTAGTAAATGAACTTAAATCGTGTAAATTATGAAAATAATAGGTTACCTACCTACATATGTATATTAAAACTGTAGTAGGTATAGAGGCAGGTAGGTATGCATACCTTCATAGGTAGGTATTATAGGGGACTTAATTAAAAAAAAGGTCATTCTCATTCTCATATTTTTTTGAGAAAAATGGAGAAATGAGAAATGGGTGGCAATGGCGCAGTGGATAAAGTGCTTGATTGCTAACTACGACGTGTGGGTTCGGTCCCCACGCTAGGCGCATTCTTTTCTATACCTCCAATTTTAATTGGATGCCGCCCATGGGTTAAAATGAGACATTCAACATCTGGTTCTCAAATCCACTGTGCCAAACTAGTGCCGTGCAAATTCAGGTTGCATAAAAGACCTTAGGTCTTACAGGCATATAGTTAAAATTTTTTTGAGTTCGTAGAGCACTTAAATAGCACCTAAAGATTATACCAACCAATTCAACGTCTTAAGCATTTTAGGTGATTGCTCTGCTAACTTGAAATTATGGTAGCAGAATATTAATTTTCTCCAAAAGTACTGGAGCACTTAATTTTATTTTTGGGTACTTAATTAGCACTTAATTAGCATCTAATTATGGCATTACAAAAAATGTGTTCTGCTCAACTTGCTCTGCTACTGGTGATCTGAGGGTTTATCTCACCGAACAATGGCACAAAAAAAGTAAGATTATTGCGCTTGATATTTCTAAGGCATTTGATAGAGTTTGGCTTGAAGGATGAATATCTTCTTCATTGGATTGGAAATTATACGTTTTTTCGGATCTCTCAATACAAGTCGTATTGGACGGTTACAAGTATCAAATTCACAAAAATGCTGGTGTGCCCAAGGGCTCCATTCTGTCTCAACTCTTTTCCTAATATTAATCAATGATCCCTTGTCTAAAACTTCTAATTCAATATTTTCATATTCGTTTCTTGATTCATTCCTATGTCTTCGTAACTAAAAAATCACCGCATGTAAGCTGATTAAATTATAAACTTGACGAAAATTACCGAACAACTTTCAACATTTGGTATGTGCATCTTGACTATATTTTTGTGATATGATCTCATATTTAATGTCGCCAAAAATGCTGAAGTGTTTGGGCTTTTTTTTGATGATGACATGAAATAATATGCCTCTTCTGATGTGGCTGTAATCTATAAATCCTACAATCATCCAAAACTTGAGTACAACTATCATATTTCGAAAGGGACTCCCATTACTCTATTGAGTCTCTTGGACAGATTCCAAAAAGAGCTTTAAAAATGAAAGACATGGAAAAATTATGGTCACAATTGTATCTTTTGGTCACCGCCGCAATAATTATAGTATCCCATTATTGTATCGCTTATTTTATAGACTGCCTATATATATATGTATATGTAATGAAAAAGCCATGAGTTTACCACAGGACTTAATTTGGAACGTACTGTCACAATACAAAGATTCCTTCTTCAACCGAACTACACGAATGTGGAATGCTTTACCCGGACTTATTTTCCCCTCCCATTGCGATTTTCAGACATTCCAAACTAAATTTACGACAATTACACCAATAAGAATTTCTTTAAAATTTTGAAGTGGTAGTGCTAATTTGACACACATCAATCTACACACAAGCACAAGAGAACAAGCGAGAAATATCGCAATGTAGTTCCACTTTAGTATTGTTCTAATGGTTTTCTTTTTGAGTTGAGAGTTATCTCTGGATTCAGACACGCTCTTCGTAGAGCGCGACTTTATATAAACGAAGTTCGAATTTTTTTTAAATAAAAAGAGGTCATCAAATGAGGAATAATATTCATTTATTTCGCAAATTTAACGATGAATTCCAACTTCTGAAATTTCAAGGGATTTCCACATCTAGAATTTCAAAATCTTTTTTTATTTATTTTGTATGTTAAATGCGTTAATAACTAAAAAACAAATGTCCAAACATTATTTTTAAGAATTCTTGAATCTCGTATGTCATACTTAAATTTTATGTGCTACTTTTTCTAAAACACAAACTATGTTCTACTTAACGACTTTTATGTTTACGATTGAGTTTTGTGCAAAGCGCTATGTATTACTTAAGCGTTAAGTGGAACATAAACTCTTTAGTTTTAGTTTAGTTTAGTTTATTAGTCAATCAGAAAACTCTTACAGACTAGAAATAACAATTTTTTAAATAAATGCGAAAAACAAGATTTAAATAAATGCATATGAAATTTAAATTAACAAATACTCGTAGCGATAATGAAAAGTTATTTAAACATTGAAATTTACAGATACATATTATATATTATTCAATAATAGAGATAAAATTTTATGTTTAAAAGTCTCTCTTGAGCAATTTTCAAAAAAATCTACATTTTGACAAATTGAGTTTGCCGCCTTGATGCTACGAGATATTGGTTCATTATAACCATAATTTGTCCGATGAAATTGTGCATAAAATATAACAGTGGAACGAGTATCTCTTGGGGGAATATGAAAACCAATTTTTTCTAACAGAAATGTGCATTCGATTCGAGATGTGAGAATGTCCCGAACAAACATAATTGAAAAGAACTTCCTGCGAAGCTCGAGAGTATTAATCCCGATTAATAAACATCGACTACTGTAACTGGGCGTTTCCAAATTCCAATTAAGTTTGGAGATAGCATACCTTGTAAACCTTTTTTGCACTTTTTCGATTCTAACTACTGCCGTTAAATAATATGGGTTCCAAACCACAGAACAATACTCTAAGATCGACCTTACCATTGAGAAAAAAAGACTGCGTAACGTAAAAATGTCTTAAAATTCACGGGCATTTCTTTTTATGAACCCTAGCATAGAGTTCGATTTACTTACTGAAAAATCAATGTGTGATTTAAATGTTAATTTATCATCCAGGATAACACCTAGATCCTTTTTTGAATGACTCGTTGCAGAGTTTCATCTTGCAAACCGCAGCTAAAATGAATGATATCTTTTTCCTGGAGCAGGAAAGAACTTGGCATTTGGATACGTTCAAATGCAGAGAATTTAATACACACCATTCGGAGAGTCTAGAAAAATCGTCTTGAAGAAGGATACAGTCTTGACAAGTATCTATTTTTCTATAAAGCTTTAAGTCATCAGCATATAAAAGGCACTGAGAATTTGTAAAAATCTCAGAAATATCATTAATAAATAAAAGGAATAACAGAGGGCCGATGTGGCTTCCTTGCGGAACTCCTGAAGGAACATGAATATAGTCTGAAAAAGAACTCTCAATTTTTACAATCTGCACTCGATCTGTTAAATAAGATTCTATCCACTTAAGGAGGTTCGAGTGAAATCCTAGACATCCAAGTTTAAGAAGAAGAAGCTTGTGGCTTACTCTATCAAAGGCTTTAGCAAAGTCCGTAAAGATAGTATCAGTTTGGGAGTTTTTCTCAAAGTTTGATAGAACATAATTGACAAAAATTGTAAGATTTGTTGTAGTAGACCTTCCTTTTATAAATCCGTGTTGGTAAATTGATATATGCTCACGCACAACGAAGAATATCTTGTCGGAAATTATTTTTTCGAAAAGCTTGGGTATAGTTGAGATCTTACAAATTGGTCTATAATTTGAAATATCTTGTTTGGAAACCGCTTTATAGATAGGAGTTAGAAATGATACTTTCCATTCATTCAGAAATAATCCACTTTGAAGAGAAATATTAAATAATATTGATAATGGTTCTGCTAGAGAAGCAGCTGCATTTTTTAGTAGACATGGTGATAATCCATCAGGTCCAGGAGACTTGGAGTCATCAATTCCCTTCAAAGCATTTAAAACTTCCGCTTTGCTAACATGAAGGAAGCCAAGACTAAATCTTTGAGAAACAGTTGGCAGATATTGAGACGGAATGTCAAAAGCATAAACTGATTTGAAGTATCTCGCAAACAAATCACAAATTTCAGAAATGTTACTTGTCGACGAACCCAAATAACTCATACAGCACGGAAACCCTGTAGTTTTTCGTTTAGAGTTTATAAATTTCCAAAATTGACTACTATCATCCTTAATTTTAGCCTCAGCTGAAGATATATATTCTTTATAAAGAGTAAGATTTAGACTGTTGAAATCACGTTGAAAGGAGAGATACAAATTACGCAGAACAGGATCATTTTTCTTACTTTTATATCTTTTATATGCTTTGTTTTTTTTTTATCTTAAGTTGCGTATCAGCAAACGGACCTAAAATTCTTTCTCATTAAAGCTGTAAGATTTTGTCCTGGACCAGTAGTTTACATAATTTATGTTATAAAAATACCTCGTGCTTAATAATTGTCCATTTCATTTCTTTCAACATAATAACCCTTTTTCCCTGGAAAACTCATATACATATTTTTTTTAAATTATGTTTCAAGTAAAAAAAAGAATCTAACAATCTGCAGTGACAATCCTCACGAAAACACAGCTTAAAATAACTTTTGTTTTGTTTCCAAGTTTGTGTTTATTTGCATTTTACATCCTTAGAATAGCGTACTTAAGCAGAAAATACACGAACTTCCAACACCAAAGGGCTAAAATATAAATTTTGCAAGGCTAATATTCACTTTTTCTTCTTCATGTTCGTATTTCATATTCTTTTTCATCTTCTTTTCTTGCGCTCCATTGAAAAAAAAAATTATTAGTGTTATGCAAATTTATATACGGTACGGTTACGTACGTGCATGTTGAAGAAGTTAAAATGGAAAACAATGGAAAATCTCTAAAGAAAACTTCATTGCAATTATTTTGTCGCTATTTCGTTCTTTCCTCGTCGTCTCCGTCGCCGTAATCATCTTCATATTTTTGTCTCTTAGTACAATAACCTTTTTTGCAGCTACTAGGAGGTACTAGTGCAGTGCTGTCCATGTGTGTGCATAGATAATATATCTCTAGCCACTTGATTGATGCCTTAAAGCAGCCGTTCATATTGCGCACGGGACTTAGCAAACAAAAAAGAAAAAAAAAGCCGGCGAATTGCCCAGACTTCCATTCATTTTTTTTTTTTTTTTTTAACTGTGTTCTTCGGTGAAGTTGATATTTGTATAAATACCCCATTTAAAAATACGATAGCGCATAGTTGTGGAATGATGGAATATTATTAGATAATTACAAGCCTACGAGCTTGTGCTATTTTCTGCTGAACACGTGATAATACTAACAGCTGAGCCAGAGTGTGTTCTTCCCCAACAAAAAGGAAGTCTTTGCGAAAAAAAGCCTATATATGGCAAATAAGTTTTTCAATGGCGGCGACCAACATCATTTCGATAACTACATCGTTATCGTAGTGGATGTCGATTTGTGTTATGGCTTTCTGATAAGGAGGTGACTTTTAATCAAGTTTGTTTTGATAAGCGAGATAAGATAATAACAATTTAGATTGAAAGGGTGATAAGTAGGTTTATCAAACAAAAAAAAAAAGATAACAAATATTCATTCTCTTTTCTTTTATACAAATTTTTTGTTACAAAATGTTTGGTTACAAACATCGTTAGATTGGGAATGCAATAATGAGTCACATAAACAGCTGGAAAGCATCCGCAAAATTAGTAAAAAGAATAAATTAATTAACATCACTGACAGCTAATTTGCATCGATTGTACTTTAACAAATCATTTGTTAACATATAAGAGCTGCACGAGGCAAGTTTTCTGTCAAATCGACACAAAAACAATGGCGCAAAATTTTAAACGATTTAGTAATATGCTAAATCATTTTTAGTATGATACTAGGCTAAAAAGAGGATTTTGCTAATTTTAAACCAGTTTACGAGTAGTATAGTACTATTTTCTTAACATTTTACTAAAGTTAAAATCATAAAATGGCTAATTTATTTTTTACTTGCGATTATAGGTACTATAAGGCAAGTTATGCATTCGTCGAAAAAAAAAGTTTTGAGATAACAAACAAACATGACATTACGATGATAGCGAACACGAAAAAAGATGGTCTAAAAATTCTGTCCGTCTGTATGTCTGTCTGTCAGTCCGTCAGTCTGTCAGTCTATCAGTCTATCAGTCTATCAGTCTGTCAGTCTGTCAGTCTGTCAGTCTGTCAGTCTGTCAGTCTGTCAGCCTGTCAGTCTGTCAGTCTGTCAGTCTGTCAGTCTGTCAGTCTGTCAGTCTGTCAGTCTGTCAGTCTGTCAGTCTGTCAGTCTGTCAGTCTGTCAGTCTGTCAGTCTGTCAGTCTGTCAGTCTATCAGTCTATCAGTCTGTCAGTCTGTCAGTCTGTCAGTCTGTCAGTCTGTCAGTCTGTCAGTCTGTCAGTCTGTCAGTCTGTCAGTCTGTCAGTCTGTCAGTCTGTCAGTCTGTCAGTCTGTCAGTCTGTCAGTCTGTCAGTCTGTCAGTCTGTTTGCCCAAACGGGTGGGCCGAATTGCTTCAAACTTAGTATATAGATTTGTTTAGGCATTGTACTGATGGTAAATTGATTTTTTTTAGCTCAAAAAATAACGGTGCCAGCAATATAACCGTTACGTTATAACCTATTTTTCTCGGAAGCGGCTCTAAGATTTAGATTTAAAAAAATCAGTGGACCTTTCTAGGTACGACCGATCATATGATTGTACAGAAAATTAAAAAAAAAATGTATAAAAACGGTACTTTCCATAGGACCGTTTTTTTTTATTTCGATTATCTCATAAATGGCTCTACCTATTCTTTCGAAATTTCACACGCATATAGGTTTAGATTGCCCAATTTATACTGCGTACCAATATTTTTAATAAATATTTTGTTTGTATTTTTAAAAGAATTAAAAAAAAAATGTCTTTAATTTATATTTTGAAAACTGCTCAATAATTTTTTTCAACAATTATAGTTATATGTATTTGCTGAATACCTATGAATTGGTCTTTTGAATTTTTTTTTTTAAGGTTTTTCATAAAGTTTTTTAAAAAATACTTTTTTTCTCAAAAACCGCTCCACAGATTTTTAAAATTCTTTTCTCATAAATTCAAATTTATCCAAGAAATAAAATGGCGTACTTTTTTTGAGCTCAAATTAGTTTAAGTATTCATTTCAGAATTTTGAATTATTTTTTCTTTGATTAATCCGATTTAATTTTTTGTTTTTAAGTTTATATTATTAAATATTTAAGATTGTCATACCAATTTTTTTTTTAGAAAAAAAATTAAAGAAACTTTGTGTATGGAAAATAAATTAAAAAATGACTTTAAAAATATATTTAGATTTTAAATAGAAATCTTTTGCATACAATCTGATCGAACATAAGAGCAAGTTCGTGCGATCCAGTCGTGCATTTTATTTAGTATCGTACTAAATCCATATGCCACTTTGACATTTAAAAACGTCAAAAAGCTATGTTCGCTTACTTTTTTGCACTATCTTAGGCGTGTTTAGTTGTAGTTTATTAAGAAAAAAAGATTTAGTATGGTGCTAGTTCAAAAGTGTTTAAAATTACGAAAATATTAGTAAAGTTCTTTATTATTAGCAAACCCTTAACATCAGGCTGTTTAAAATTTTGCGCCAATATTTTTACTTACGATATATACAGTGGTGGAAAAAAAAATGGTGTAGATGAAAAATGCGAGCAAATTTAACTTTTGATTTATAATTTTTTAATTTTTAATTTAATTTTTTCATATTTGGACTTTTTTTTCAAAATTCAATTGTAATCAATCAAAAAGATTTAGCATAGTTGATTATTTAAAAATAACAAAATAAAACGAAAAAGTCTTGGAAAAATAAATTTCTCTAAATTAAGATCCTTCGTAAAAGAAATTGGTAAAAAAAAAATTATCGCACAGTTAATATTTTGTTGGATTTCCGTTAGCTTTTAATATTGCCTCGTAACGTCGGGGCAGGGATTCCACAAGGTTCCTACAAGTTTCCACCAGAATTTTTTCCCAAGATTCCTTGATTCCACTCCATAAGGCAGCTTTATTAGAGAATTTTTTAAAGATAGATTATTCTTGACCATTCATACCGCAAGTTCTCGATTGGGTTGAAGTCAGGTGAGCTGGCCAATCGAGAACTGTAATTTTTCTTGCTTGAAACCAGGCCTTTGCTTTCTTTGAGGTATGTTTTGGATCATTGTCCAGTTGAAACTTCCAAATCAGTGGCATCTCGTCATCAGCGTAAGGCAGCATAACATTTTCCAAGATTTCCACATATTTTTCTTGATTCATAATGTCCTTAATCCAGAACAATGGTCCAGCTCCATACCAAGCAACCCCATACAATGATGCTTCCACCACCATGCTTAATTGTCTTTTTTGTGTACTTGGGGTTAAATTCTTGACAAGGAACTCGTCTAACATAGGGCTTGCTATTCGAACCAAACAAGTTCACCTTAGTTTCATCGCTCCACAAAATATTCTTAAAGGACTTTATGTCAGTGTTTATTAAAATGCTCAATCTGAACTTTAGCAAATAGTTTTCTCTTCTCCTTATTCTTTTCGGAAGCAGAGCGAGCAGAAAGCTGCTATTCATCGTTTTCTAACTGTTATTGTTTTCACCGTTAATCTAAGCGGCTTTCATATTTCGGTAGAAGTAATGAAAAAGTCTTTCTTAGCCATTCTTACTATTTGACGATCCAATTTATCAGATGTTTTCTCTTTCTTCCTCTCGTTTCTTGTCCTTTTCTTTTCTTAAGAGTATTCGTTATCTTGTTTTGTGAACATGACAACATTTCAGAAATAATTTTGTACGTTTTTCCTTCCGAGCGGAGCTTTCGGGTGAGAAGTCTCTCTTCATCGGAACAATGTCTAGCACGACGCATTATTTAATAAAATTTTTCGACAATTTTAAGCACTTAAAAATCATATAAAATATAAGAATATAGAACTTTGCAAAGCAATAATAAAAAATCGAGTAATCTCTTTTCAATACGTGAAAAATTAGAAAAACACCTATTCTTTTCCACTGCAAATTGATGGCACGTTTCTAACTTGCTAAGTATCAATAATGATCAATAGGAGAGCTTTCAATGATGAAAAATATTTTCAGCGTGCTCTCTTTATAAAATTAAAAAAAATAACCGTTATGCTATGCATAGATAAATGTCATTTGTAAACCATTATAGGGTAACTGCTCATGCACACCTATTATTTTTTCCACCACAGTATGTAGGTACCTACTAGGTATATGATCCATAAAAAAAATCGAACTCTAGATTTTGATCAAACTTGGCATTACGATGATGGAGAACACCAAAAAAGTGGCTGCCGCAATTCCGTCTGTCTGTCTGTAGGACGATCTACACCCTACAAGGCAGAAGCGATTTTCTTCAAACTTTGTACTAAAGCGTTTTAAGCGGTTCTCTCAAATACAATTTTTAAATCATTTTTTTTAGCCCCAAAAATAACGGTACTTGCCAAAAATAACGGTACAATTTTTTCTACCATCCTTATTATCTAAAAAACGGTCCTAACGATTTTGATAAAAAAATTGTGCATTCAGAATTACATTAGATATAGTCAACATTTTGGTCAATTTTTTTTTTTCTAGATATTTTGTTATTAACGATACCTGCCATACATCGACTTTCTCATAAACGGCTCTACCAAAATTTTCAAAAAATATTTTTTTTTGAATTTTCAAAAAAAATGTTTATTCAAGATTTCGAAAACTGGTAGATAATTTTTTTTTAATTTTGTTTTTAAATTTATATTACTAAAGAATTAAAATTGCCGTACCAAATTTTTTAAGTAAGAAATTTAAGAAATTTTGTATATAAAAAATTAAGTAAAAACGACTTTAATTATACATTTAGCTGTTTCTATTAAGAATCAGGAAATATCTCTTGCAATAAAGCCATATTCGCTCGAGTTGTGTGGCATGTGGCACCGTCTTGTTGAAACCCATATTCTCCAAGTCGTATTCTTCAATAGCAGGCAAAAAAAAGTCGGTTATCACATGACCATAACACTCCGAATTGACGGTGACAGTCGTTCCATCGTCGTTTTCGAAGAAGTAAGGTCCAGTCACACCTCCGGACCAAAGAGCGCCCCAAACAGTGACTTTTTGTGGATGTAATGGCCTCTCTTCAATTACTTGAGGATTCTCAGAACCCCAAATACGACAATTTTGTTTATTAACATACCCACCGGGTGAGAAATGTGCTTCGTCGCTGAAGAAAATTTTGTTCGAAAAATCGGCGTCCACCGCCTGTTGTTCAAGCACCCATTCGACGTATCTACGACGTTGTGAATGGACTTTATATGGATGTAGGTGTAGATCCAAATGCAAAATACGCCATAATGTGCCGTAAGACAGTCCTAATTCCTGAGAACGACGACGAATCGACACATTCGGGTCTTCGGCAACACTTTCACTTACAGCAGCGATATTTTAAGTGGTACGAGCGAAAGGATGATGCACAGGCCTTACAATATCTGTAACCAATCCAGTCTCTTCAAATTTCTTCACAATTTTGCCAATTGCTTGCGTAGTTGCACGATTATGTAAACCATAATCTCCTCTTAAAGATATGTGGCTGTGGCAGAACCACCATTTTTGTAGTAGGTTTTAACAATTTTTATGCGTTGTGCGATAGTTAAGCGATCCATTTCGTCATGTCAGACGATCGTAAATGTCAGACTTTCAACTAAAAAAAAAATTAGTTTAACAACTTGGTTTGACAGATGTCGAATTCAAGCCCTAAACTTTTGAAACCGCATATTGGATAACCCTTTATTTTTTCAACACTTCGTATTTAGTAGTTTTGTGACATTATATTAAATAGTTAAAAAACTATATTCCTAAAATAAAAAAAAAAACAACGGTATTAAATCGGGAAGTTTTTTTAAAAAATAAATAATTTATTTTTTGAAAATCGCTGTTTAGTAGGTAGGTCTTACCTACATTGGCTTTAAACATACGAGCTTGCAAAAATTCGTAAAAATGAAAGGTAGAAATAAATGGATAATACACATAATTAAATGTTTTTAGCTTGCTTAATTGAGGAGAAAAACAAAGATGCCATTTGAATTCCTGGACAAATACGAATATATCCTAAATAAATTTCAAAAATCGTTGGAGCGGTTTTTTTTAAATTAATATTTTATGTATAAAATTTTAAAAACATTTTTAGAAAAAAAAATGTTGAAGCTATATAAGTCCGCAAAATAAAATATTTTTATACTTAAAAAAGTGAACTGCACCAATTTAAGAACACACACATTTTTTTTTTAATTCTTGGAGCCGTTTTCGAGAAATAATTTTTTTAACGGATTTTTTAACATTTGTATGGGACCAGATACGAAGTTTCGAAAAAAAATGAGTCGTTTTCGAAATTTTTAGTTTTCAAAAAAAAAAAAAAAAAAAAAACAATATAGGAATACCACGAGTTATGTCGCTAATTCGTTCCGGGAAAACGTGTCGTAAGTCGAAACCGACTTAGGTTGAAGCAGAAAAATAAAGAAAAACCAGAGCAGGCAAACAGTATTGTATTTCTTGTTTTGATGGTCCTGCAGTATTCGTAGAAGAAGACGGATTAGAACCTGTGTTCTGCCTACATGATTGTCTACATGTAGACAATTCGATGTAGACAATTCAGACAATCATGTAGGCACAACACTGGTTCTAATCCGTCTTCTTATAATTTTCCTACTAAAATTCATCAAACAACAAACATAATGTTAAAAAAAGAACTAAGTTCTTCTATAATACAAAAATATGTGGCTAAGAACAAGATAGTCGTTAAAAAGCAGTTTGATCTAAATCTACACACATATCTAGTTCAATAGTTCAATTCTTATAAAAGTTTTAGTTTCAAATATTTAAATTAGAGATATGGAAAAACTTTAAGTTATTGGAGATATCTGTTATGATAAACCTACTCACTAAAATTTGATAAGTCCGCTGATTCACTTCACTGGCAAGCTTTAAAGAACTTTGGAAATTTGAGGAATTTAGTAATAAAATTAAATTATGCCAGTAAATCTTGGGAATTTTATTTCGTTAACTGACAGATTTCTCACATAATTTGGAGTTGCTTATGTTTTTTTGGTTCGATTTCAATTCTTTTTGGCGCAAAACAAAACTTCGTTTCAGATAAAGAAACATATTGTTCAACAAGAGCGATTCGCTGTATTTTCAATAAGCTTTCACGTACATTTTTCAATTAAAAATCGAACCATTGTTTTTTCAAATCGATTTCTTGAACAAAATTCAAGGTCATTAAGTTCTTCGAACGGATGTGCTCGAGCTTTATTATTTTTGGCTTTCTAAAAAATCTTTAAAAATATTATAATCTTCTTCTTCAGAAAACATTTTATTTTTTCATTTTTTTATTATGAAATGTCAAACGTCAACTGGAAAAAGAATAGTTTAAGAAAAATATTGAAGAGTGTTGCTTTGTTTAAAGTTAGGCGACCTCTTACGTTACATTAAAGTATACTTTTATTGTTTAAAATTATCAAAAAGTCGATCCTCATTTTAAAACTCATTTTAAGAGTCGGCTCCCATTTTAATACTCATTTAGAGTAGGGTTTAAATGTTTAAAATTTTGCGTTTACTCTGATAAAATGGTTGAATGACATTGCCTTTAAATATTAGATATCATAAAAATACCATTGAGACATCATCCTATTCAGATGTCCTTGTTTGAGGTATCCATCGATTTCGATTGCGAAATGTAAGCAAAGGCGCAGTAGATAAAGTGGTTGATTGCTAACTTAGACGTGTGTGTTCGATCCCCACGCTAGGCGCATTCTTTTCTATAACTCCAATTTTAATTGGATGCCGCCCATGGGTTAAAATGAGATAGTCAATACCTGGTACTTAAATCCACTGTGCAAACAAAAAATTCTTTCCTATCATTCTTTTTCTTCTAACTAGTGCCGCGCAATTCAGGTTGCATTTAAAAGATCTTAGGTCTTACAGGCATATAGTTAAATTAAAAAAAAGTCCTTCGTTTCGAAATCAATATTTAGATAATAATAACATTTTCCATTACCTGTGTGTGCTAAGACGGTTTTCAGTAGTATTTTGGAGAATTTTGTTGCACACTGTGCAAAGAGCTGAGTATTTATTATTGATTTTCACCAAGGGATGGCCTAGCTCTTCAAAGGCTTTGTTTATAGGTCGGTCAGACTTCTTAATAGCACCAACGAGTCTTAAACTTTTATTTTTAAGGAAAATATTATAATTTATTTCTTGGAACTTCTATTTTTATAGAAAATATTAAAACCACATGTCTGTCGTTGTAGCAAAGCCGTTTTGAAATTATTTTACTTGTGTGATTTTTAAGATGTCCAAAGTTATTGTTTACATTTTCGGCATATTGTCTACATTGTCGACCGATTGTCTACGCTGAAATGTAGACAATTAAAGTCGTTAAAGAACTGTGTCAGTGTGATTTGAGCAGCTTCTGGCTTCATTTTTTATAAAGGAGATTAAGAATGAAACCTTCTCGCTTCTTTCTCTATCTGGTTCATTTTCTTAAATCTTTAAATACCTTTCCCATATAATTTAAGAATTCTGACAGCTGTTTCGATGTTAATTTTTCTTGGCCAGAATTATCAGGCGCCGGAATCTCCTCATCTGTATCAATCATTCAAACACTTAATCAATTTTCAAATTTAAAATTTTCACGGCTTACTAATGCATTCGGTGTCTTAACTCAAAGCATAAATGACGTAAGTCGAGGTTACCTTCCTACATTTTTCTGACGTCGTAAGCCGAAGCGTCTTAACTCGAGGTGTACCTGTATATACCAACTTTGAAGCAAATTAATCCAACCGTTTAGGCTGTAGACTCGAGGACAGACAAACTGACGGAATTGCGGGACACACTTTTTTTGTTGTTCTCTATGATCGTAATGTCATGTCATAACTTGGCTTATATTATGTACCTATAATCGCAAGTAAAAAATTATTCCAACAATATTTCTTTCTTGTATTATTGATTAACGTTCTCAAGCTCTAAAAAAAAACACCTGCACAAAAAGAATTAAGTAAAAACGACTATACAAATATATTTAGTTGAAACTATTGAGAATCTTGTGCTCACGATGTGATCGAACAAGAGCAATTAAGTGCGACCCAGTCGTACATTTTATTTACTATAAGATACTCAACGAAAAAAATCGCTCCACCCTAATGTCCATACCAAATAAGTTTATAACCTTAGTTAATTCATTATCATATGCTGCTGCATTTTGATTACATAATATAAAAAATGTTTCGTTAAAAACAATATAAAAAATAAACAAAACAATCTACTGGTAAAATTAATTGACTCAGCTAAATAGGTACAAATTTAATGCAGAAAAAAGATTTTCAAAGTTTAAATAATAAATAAAATATATATTATTGTCACCCTCATGCCATAGACATGAGATTCTAAAAACCAAATTTTTGCGTTATCATTTTTAGAACATTCAAAAACGATGACGACAAAATTTACATAATAAATTTAAAAAAAAATATTATTTGTCATGTCTACACACATTAGCAGTTTGAATGAAGGACAAAGAATTCCGAAATATTTATCAAACCATAACTAATCAATTAACAAAAATTTGCCTATTCCAGCTTTTTTATTTTTCTTAAATTAAAAAAAAATTAATTTATTTTTAAATAAAATTAATTAATGAGTTCAATTTTCAATTTTTTTTTTATTTTCAGCTTCTTCGGTAAAAGAATTTGTTTTCTCAAATTTTAGATGAATTCATAAGCTCAACAAAGTTCTTAGGTAAGTAAAAATTTATTAAAAAGAATAATAAACAACTATTTTCCAATTTGTTTTGTGTAGGTATGCGTTGTAGGATTTTTCTTTATAATTTAAAAATACCTCGAGTAATTTTTTCCCCACTCTTAATCGCTTTGTTTTTGGTGTTCTTTGAACACACTAAAGTTTTTTGTAATTTTTTTGTTTGTTTTTAGCTCGGATCTGATAAAATTATACACACTAATAGAGAACCATTGGCATGTGTCCAACAGATTTTTTAGACCATGAGATCAATAGATCAGATAGTTAACGATAAATTTGTTAACTGTGTGCACAAACTTTCAACGCAAAAAATGTGAAACGATTTAAAAAGAAAAAAAAGGACCAACATTGTAGTCTAATGTCTAATCACCGACATTTACGAGTTTATCTGGACAAAAAAAAAAAAAAAAATAGAAACACCAAAGTAGATACTTCGAAGCGCTCTGAGATGCATGGTTGTTAGTTGTTAGCAATTGGCATGCCATGTCCATCTTTGTAATCGACAACCGACAAGATATCGGTCTCGACTCCACCTTCTACTCCTTAAATAGCACTTAGTGTGAAATGTTTGCTGCTGCTGATGCTGTAGCTGCTGCTGAATTAAGCATTATCGTGTTGCACCTTCAGCTACTGTTTGTGTATTATGTGTGTTGTATTTGTAGCTTATAGATACTTGGGTTAGCTATGCGCTAACAAACAACAGATCGATACAGATATTGTATATTTAAGATACATATCTGTTTTTGAACTGTAATTTGTACTTTGCGCCGCGCGATACACTTTTAGTTTTAAATAAACCGAATTCGTGTTTATGTAATTGAGATTTTTTTTAAACTTTATTAATAGTGTAAACTATGTTTTGGTTAAAATTAAAACCCACAGGATCGCGTTTTTTTTTTAAAGGGAGGTATACGAGTATTATGTGTGTATGCGGGCATTTGTCAGTCAGATAGCTGTGATATAATTGTTTTGGGAGATATTTTTGTGCTGTGTGTTTGAATATGTTTCTATAGCGAATAGATTTTAAATTGAATTAAATTAAGAAAATTCCTTGAACTTATCTAATGTGGGTACACTATTTTGATAAAAAACTCGTGTAGATACTCTCTGATCTTGTGTATCTTAACTTAATCTAAACACAAAAGTGACAAATTAAGGGATAATTTTCGAGTTGTTTTATATAATCAAACATTTGATGTAATTGATTAATTGTAAATTTTTAATTTTATAACATATGTACACTGCGGCTCATCTGAATAGGTTTACATTTTTTTTACCTTAATGTTAACTTCTCTTCATTTTGTTGATTTTGACAGCTCGGTGGAGGCCATATTGTTTCTTATACTTTCTTTCAAAATATCGTTTTTTAATCAGTCACTAGAGACAAATCAAATCATCATGGCAAGTTACATGTGCAAATGATAAAACTTTATTATTAAAATGGCAGTTCTCTAGTAGCAACGATGCGAGCGTTGCGCCTCTTTAGTGATGAGGCGAGGCCCATTTTCGGATGAATGGGTACGTGAATAAGCAAAATTGCCGGATTTGGGACGGCTGGAGGCGTCATCGGTCCCTAGTTCTTCCAGAAATGATGCTGACCAGGCCATCACCGTCAACGGCGATCGCTATATGTCGATTATCACAAACTTCTTGTGGCCTGAATTGGATGGTATGGACACCGAAGAACAATGGTTTCAACAGGACGTCGTCTTGTGGGGCTTTCTTAAGTCGCAGGTCTATGCGAATAAGCCGCAAACCACCGCTGCCCTCAAAGACAACATAATCGATGCCATATCGGTCAAATTATGCCTGATTTATGCGCCAAAGTAATCGAAAACTGGACATTTCGAATGCGCGCCACGAAGACCGAACGATTGTACATTTCACACATAATGTCATTGATAGGGCTCTGAAATAAGATAAAACGTATTGATATCTCATATACATCTTGTTTTATTCAATTTTATAATCCTTAATAGAAAACGGCCCATAATAGAAAACCGTTTAAAATGCAAAGCTACATATTCGCTTATGCAATCAAAAAGCATCATTTATCATATAATGTTTTTTTTTTCATTATTTTTAAAACGAATAATAACGGTACCTGCCATACATTTTTTTTGCCAAAAAGAAAAATCTTATTTTTCTCAAAAACGGCTCCAACGATTTTTATGAAAATAAAAAAAAAATCAGTTCATTAATGAAGAGAAAAGTTACATTTTGGTATTTTTTTTTTGAAAAATTAATTTTTGAAATATTTTAAAATTTTTTTAAATTTTATTTTTGGTACCTCTAGTAAAACCATTTTTTGGGTTTTCTTTTTTATTTACATTTGATTTTTTATGCTTATGTTAACCAAATTTTTTTTTGGAAATTGAAAAAAAAAAAACAAAACTTTTTTTGAAAACTCAATATTTCAAAACTCAATCGATTTTTTTCAAAAATTCGTATTTGAAAAACTATTTTGCTAAAGTAAAAAAACAACGGCACCTACCATACAAATGTTAAAAAAAAAACCGTTAAGAACAAAATTCTATTCTCAGAAACGGCTCCAAGAATTTTGACTAAAAAATGTGTGCTCTTAAATTATTGCAGTCTACTTTTAAGTACACACATATTTTATTTTGCGAATTATTAACTATACTTCAAATAGAAACACTTGTCATATTTTCGACTTATTCACTATTAGATGAACAGATTAATATTATTTTTTTATGCAAATGCAATAATACAGTACATATACTCACATTAAATAAAAAAATAAATAAATAAATTTTTTTCATTGAAAAATCGATTTTTCTGATGAATTTTTCACTGAATTTTTTTGAAATTAAAATTTCATATTAATAATTACTTCAAAATGGCGTTTATTTTTTTTTCTAAAAATTTAAAAAAATTAAAAATAAAAAGTAATTTTTTTTACAAAAACCCCTACAACGATTTTTGATTTTTACTTGCGATTATATGTACTAGAAGGCAAGTTATGCATTCGTCGAAAAAAAAAGTTGTGAGATAACAATCAAACATGACATTACGATGATAGTGAAGACGATAAAAGATGGTCTAAAAATTCTGTCCGTCTGTATGCCTGTCTGTCAGTTTATAGACGCCTACAGCCCAAACGGGTGGGCCGAATTTTTTTTTAGTTCAAAAAATAACGGTACATGCCATATAACCGTTACGTTCAAACATATTTTTCTCGGAAACGGCTCTAACGATTTTGATAAAAAAAAATCAATGTGGGTTTTTAGCTACGGCCGATCATATAGTTGAAAAAAAAAATTAGAAAAATGTCTAATTATATCTATTTGTCTAATATTATCTATATTATAAATGGCTTAACCGATTCTTCCCAAATTTCACAAAAATATAGGTTTGGGTTGCCCAAATTATACCGTGTACCAATATTTTTAATTAATATTTTTTTGTATTTTTAAAATTAGTTTTAAGTAAAAAATTTTAAAAATTTATTTTTCGAAAACTGCTCATTAATTTTTTTCAAAAATTATATTTATTTGTATTTTGTGAATACCTATGAATTGGCGTTTTTGATTTTTTTTAAAAATATTTTCAAAAAGTTTAAAAAAAAACTTTTTTTTCTCAAAAACCGCTCCACAGATTAAAAATTTTTTTTTTCATAAATTCTAATTTATCCAAGAAATAAAATGGCGTACTTTTTTTTGAGCTCAAATTAGTTTAAGTATTTCTTTCCGAATTTTGAACTATTTTTTCTTTAATTAAACAGATTTAATCTTTTGTTTTTAAGCTTATATTATTAAATATTTAATATTGTCATACCAATTTATTTTAGAACAAAATTAATGAAATTTTGTATATGCATATAGAAAATTGATTTAAAAATGACTTTAAAAATATATTTAGATTCTTGCATACGATGTGATCGAACATAAGAGCAAGTTCGTGCGATCCAGTCGTGCATTTTATTTTCGATAAATTCATATTTGTCCATCAAGAATCAATTTCCATGACATGTATTTTTTTTATAAAATTGGAGACGAATTTCTTTTCTACATTCGTTAAATGGTGTTTTTTTCTGCATTTTAATTGTTTCTCGATATTTTATTGGTTTAGGCCTAATTCTCTCGAAATGCTTTTATTTGCTTTTTTCTTCCGACAATTATTGACTGACGCAACTCAACGTAAACCAAAGTTTTTATTGTTGAACCTATTTAGACGATCGGAAGTGTAAAAAATCACAGAAAATCAATTAAATGGCCTCCTGCTTTCCTCCCAATTACTTAATCTGTATTGTATTTTAGGTAATCAAACGACTCCATAGGGCAAATTTTTCAATATCTTGTCATATCTCTAATTTAAATCAAATTAAGCTCACCAAACTTCGTTCTAATTTTTTAGTACTTATAGCATTTACGAGAATGCATGCACATTTAACACTTATTTTTAACTGTTATTTGAGGATAGTTAAACAGTGATAGCTCCTTTGCCGGACTGTGACGTGAGAATATATAATTTTATTAAAATATCAGTGGCTCGAGTGTTGATTTTAAATAAATTTAATAACATTATACGAAGACAAACCAATTTAATGGAATCCAAGACATTTTTATGGGTTAAAAAAAGTCTGAGGAATAAAAATACGAATATACAAAACTATGACCAATATCGGCTTGCTCATAGAATGTACTTTCATCAGCTATCTTTGAACTGGTAGTATTTCCTGTTGTAGAAATTATTATGTATCTGGGTTTTCAAAGTTGTTTAGTATTCTGCTGCATGCGCAGCTTCAACATGTAATTGCCAATGAGCATTACGTCCACTTTTAGAGCAACCTTTTTCACCAATATTTCTCTTTGAGGATCTTGCGATGCCTGTTCTCAAGATCTGCTTATGCTCTCAAAATGTTCCTATCGAAGAGTTTTATATTCTTTCTTTATTGCTGTTAGAGATCTGGCGAACTAAACGGTACAAGCATAAGTAGAAGTACGAAAGGGGCTGATCAATTGCGTGTATACTAGAAGCTTTGTATTCTTGCTAAATCCGTTCCGCTTTCTCATTAGATGGTGAAGTAGATTGATGAAGAAGTTATCAGGATTACAGTGGGAAGTTAGTCGAATTTCATTAAGTTAGCAAATCTTTACCGAAGATATTTGGTGTTGTCTTTTGTTGGGATTACTGAGTCATCTGGGAGCCAGATGTAGATGTTCTAACTTCTGGCAGCAATTCTCATTCTTCATTTGGTTTTTGATTGCGCTGGCTGGAAGCATGTAAATTCCGTTTTGCTAGCGCTGATCCTAAGGAACTACTAAACTGGTCGTAGTTCCAAAGGTTAGTGACGTGGTCTTGTACACTACGAGCTGCAATCTCTTGTGACAGTGCATACAGTTTTTTTAAATCGTTTTTAGCGGTTTGTCAGCAGTGTACATATATTGAAGAGAAGTGGCCCCGATGTAGATTCTTGTGGTACTCCGACCTTGATACCCCTTATACTTGATTTTTCTTTTAGTAGCAGAACAAAAAAGAATTTATTTGTGTTTTTTTTTTTACAATACTGACCAAATATTTTGGGAAGATAAAACTTGTCACTTTGACCTTCTCGATATCTATGAGGCATGCCACTGCTTAGTCCCATGGTAATGTCACGGTGGAAGCCCTGTAGACTTAGAGGATGTATCGTCGAGTACTTCTCCCAGAAGCCGTGCTGAAAGTTGGGTATAAGATTATTTAGCCTTTCTCAGCATTTACGATTCTAGGAATTCGGCCATGCAGCGATGTAGAAATTTAGGCTATATTCTTCCAGGTTATGCCTGTTGGTCTTCTTTTGCACTAGAACAATCCTTGCAGTTTTTCAAACTCTTTGAAACTAGCCGTTGTTCAAACAATTACTGAAGATGATGAAAATTAACATTGGGGAACTTTTCGAGCACAAAATTAGAGATGCATACTTTCTGATTTCACCTACCTTTTCAGAATTAGTGAATACATCATCAGTGATTTGTCGATTTGCACGGGCTCACTTCCTTGAAGTAAGCCATTGTTGTCATTAAAACGCATTCATGCACTGTAGCCTCGACTTCAATCAAGATCTGTGAAAATTGAGCTGGTGAAAGATCCGTGAAATCTTCCTCGAAATCATATTTTGTTCATGAGTGATTTTTTCCGTTAAAGTTTGCCTTCTTCCAAAGATATTGTTTACTTTACTGAAACAGTCTGATTCAGGTTTGATTTCCTAAAGTCTTGAAAGAAATGCCTGAATATGTCAGTCTGATCGTGTCTGATCAAAAATAACTTGGGTACGTCTGTTCTATATATTCTTCATCGTCGGTGTTGGAGGTCCAATGTAGTATTCCCTGGAGCTTCTTTCTTAGCATTTGCCTGTGTTTGATAACGACTAGCATACGTGTGGGAATTTTAGCAAACATATCTATTTCTTTCTATTGACTCTCCTAGTTCTCCAGTACGTGCGTCGCTGACTGTCCTCTCAAACTGAAGTACAGCTCCATAGATTGCAGTGTTTTTAAGATAAGCATAGGTCTTAATCTCTGTTAGCCCAGCTTTGGTGTCAGAAGAGGTTTACCAAAATTAATGTCAAAAATTCATCCGCAGTAGAATTTTCTTACTTCTTCTATTATCGGCTGTGATTTTACTGTTGCAGATATTTGTTAGTCGTGTATAATTCTACTGTGGTGCGATAGATTTCCGAAACAAGACAAAATCACACGATCAATGTTTCAAACAAAACTGTTGCTTAGAAAAAATTGGAACATTTGACGTTTAAGAAATTTAAATACTCGTATAAACCTTGTTTCAACTCAATGTGTTACTTACATTCATTGTAAACCAAAAACCACAAATTAATGAACATAAGAGGTTTACATCGTTAGTCTGAGGCAAACCTACCTAAGAACATGTAATAATTTGATTAAAACTCAAACTCAATCACAAATTTGTAATGCTAATCGACCAAGCAAAACTCCCATCACCATCATTCAATTTATAGTAATTGTGTGATGGGGGAAATTTTCCATTAAAGAGTTATGAGACTGAAACTGTGTACCTAAATAATAAATTGCAATTAAGTCACTTTAAAGAGACTAAAATGTGATTTAGTTAAAAGTGACGACGACGACAACAACAACAACGACGATACCAAAGAGAAATCAACTCGAATATGGAAGATTTAAATCACAGAAAATACAAAAATGACGATTATCCCGATTTTAGCAAAGTGGAAAGATAGCTTTCTTTTCTTTTTTTGTTTGTTTTGCTCAATTGACAGATTGTGTAGCACAAAATCATAGATGCATGTACATATATAGAGTAGGCAAATGAAAATGGTAAATGTTTATGCACTCTATCACAACTAGGGCCCTACCACCTGTTTATTGTCTTCAGCGCCAAGATTATCGAACTGGAAAGGCACATAATCTGTTTACTTTATATTTGGATAATATTTATATCAGGTTTTTATCAGTTTAGAAATCTGTTTTTGTTTTTAATAGAAATTGAACAAAATATGGACAAATGTACGTAAAAATATATATTTTACCAACTTTAGTGCAGATTTACTATTTTAGTAGGTAGTTGTTTTGAAGATTTCTCTCTGGAATGACTAGGCCCACAAGCTTGGTTGATACCTTTTAGGGAATCTGCTCTTGATGGTTTTAAAAAGGTCAGCGTCAAACGTTTTAGATATGAGCAGTATTTAAACTTAAAAACAAAAGATTAAATCGGTTTAATCAAAGAAAAAAATAAATTAACTAATTTGAGCTCAAAAAAATGTACGCCATTTTATTTCTTGGATAAATTTGAATTTACGTGGAGCGGTTTTTGAGAAAAAAGTTTTTTTTCTTTAAAACTTTTTGAAAACATTTTTCAAAAAAAAATCAAAAACGCCAATTTATAGGTATTCAGCAAATACATATAACTATAATTTTTGAAAACAATTTAATGAGCAGTTTTCAAAATATATTTTTTTTTTAAAAGAACAAAAAAATATTAATTGATAAATTGGACAACCTAAGCATTTGTAGGCTGTAGGCGTGAAATTTCTAAAGAATCGGTTCAGTCATTATGAGACTGACAGAATTTTTAGACGATCTTTTTTCGTATTCGCTATATAGTTGTAATGTCTTGTTTGATTGTTATCTCAAAACTTTTTTTTTTTGACGAATGCATAACTCGCCTTTTTAGTACCAATAATCGCAAGTAAAAATGGAGGACCACTTTATTAATAAACACACACAACATAATACAGTATAACACACAGCATTAAGGGCAGTATTCACCAACCGTTTATAAACTACTCTTAAGTTTATAAGGCACATAACTTAAAAATGATTTGTATAATGTTAACCAACCACATAACACATAAGTGTTTTTTAAAGTTCAAAAATGAAAGCCAGTCTCAGTAATAGTCAAACTGTGAAATCACAATTTTAGAAAATCAATGGACAGAGGATTCAATGACAATTCAACATTTAAATTTCACTCTCAACGAACACAAAAAAGTTTTACTTCAAAAATAATTGTTCCAGGTAGGTATAATGAGATATATGTTAAATATAAACTTGTGTGTGTCGTAAGAACTCACATTTTACCTTAGAAACCGATGTCCAACATTACAACCAGAATCTAATCCACAAACAGTGCATTTTTACTCAGTGAGCAGTTTCACACGCCATGTCCGATGTGCGACCAGTCCATTCACAATAAAACTTGTCATATTCGTCCAAAGTCTGTATGATCGTCGCATTGTGAATAGCTAGCTACCTTTAGGCCTAGGACACAGTGAACGCGTTTCTTATATCGTAGATCGGCCATTCGGAGTTCCTGCTTTTTCACTATTTATTTCTTTTTCTATAGTATATGGAAAATTAGGATGAGCGTATAAAGAGAAGCATGCAGTTTGCAAATCAGAAACGTCAAAGTTCAATCAGAAAAACTCTTTGAAATTTTCATTTGTGTTTTGGTTAATTCCTTTTCTCTACATTTCTACACCCCTCACACAATCTGTGAAAAAGACGATCGACGAATCAACCAAAAATAAAGGAATCGTCTAAGTCTGTTCCTACACGCCTGCGTTTTTTAAGCGTTGATTTTATTTTATTCCCATTTCGGCTCCAAGAATGCTTTTACACGAGTGTGATTTTTAACATAAGTTAATTTTTTCCAAGAGAAAGGAATAATATCTCCGCTTTCCTTACTTCACTTAAACATAGGCTTGTTCGCTGAACAATGAGAAAGAACACAAAGAAGAAGAAACGATAACTGCAATTTTTTCCAATCTAATTACGTGCTTAAAAATCGCTGGCTCAAGTTGTAAGGTAGAAAAGCAGTTTAATCGGGTTTGGTATTATGGTAATGGTTCGTGCATACACTTCGCACATGTTATGTTTTGAAGGGTAGAAAAGTCACTCCAAAATTCCCTTATCAAATTCCCCAACCATTTGAAGAAATGAACGAAGTGAAAGCTAAGTCCCTTATAAAATTCCAAATTGCGCAACCATTTTAAACAAAATGGCCTGCTTTACTTCCGTAACATAATTTTCAATTTTACTCTAATTTTACAAATAAAAAAATCACTGTTTCAGATTCCCAGAAACATGAACCTAATCATCACATCGGAGAGGTCATAATTGCTGTTTTTCATCAGCCAGTTGGACGTCTTTATTTTTTTTCCGTGGGTAGGTGTAAAACCTACAGTGAGTTATCGCTGTAAATTTGATTAAAGTCGGTAAACATCGATTAAAAAATAATGCGTCTTACAAAGGTACTACAGCATCTAACTGATGAGCCCAACTGTAGTACGTGGGCGAAAAGAATTTTGGACTAAAGGCCACAAAAACATTCAATTGGCTTTAAATCCACACAGTCCACTAAAACAAAAACAAAAATAATATAAACATATTGCTTTCGTTTTCTTCAATTAACTAAGTTGAAACTTATCTAGCAATTTATTTTTAACGAATTTTACTAACGTGTTGCAGGTAACTATTCGGTGATAGTTCCTGCTTAAACCGCGATTTTAAAGCGGATTCTCGTTAAGTGCACCAGATCGGAAGGCTTAGTACTTCGCAGGCGGCGTACTAAATTCGTCTGCAAAATTTTTTATTTCATCGCGAACCGTGGGAATCCCGAGATCTCCGTGGAGATCTTCGTTTCTAATGTATCAAGGTGCGCTTACAAACGATCTTAGGAGTTTATTTTCAAATGTTTGTAAGGTATTTAAATTAGAATATCGCGTACAACCCCAGAGTTGTATACCGTAAGTCCAGATATGCTTAAGCACCTGCCTGTACAAAATTAGCTTGTTTTCGATACTGAGCTTAGATTGTTTCCCGAGCAACCAGAAGATATCTCTGAGTTTATTATTTAACTCCTCGCATTTCTTTTTAACATGCGGTTTCCATTTTAATTTCGCGTCTAGAGTCATTCCGAGATATTTTGCTTCATTAGTAAACGGAACTTGAACCGTATTAACAAATACCGGTAATCTATTAATTTTTTTATACGTAAAATCTACGTAGACTGATTTTACTTCATTAAGCGATATCCGCCATGTTTTTGTCCATTCACTGGCATTATTCAGAGTTTTTTTGTAATCTAGTCGTAGCATCATTTATCGTTTGGCCCACTGCTGGTATTACAGTGTCGTCAATTAACGTGGCTACGATAGTGTCTTCTGTTTGAGGTATATCAAGTGTAAATAATAGGTACAATATTGGACCTAAGACACATCCTTTTGGTACCCCAGCCACTATTTCTTTGAGATCCGAGTAATCGTTTCCAGGTCTTACTCTAAAACGTCTATTCTCTAGATATGCTTTTAGAAGCTTAAAAAGTGCTTCAGGAAGAATTTGTTTTAGTTTAAAATGTAGGCCTTCGTTCCACACCTTATCAAAAGCTTGCGGCACGTCTAGGAAGACCGCCGAACAAATTTTCCTTTTCTTCAAAAGTTTTCTCAATGACGTAAGTGATCCTATGCACTTGGTCAATTGTCGAATGCTTCCTTCTAAATCCGATGTTCAGGTATTAGGCGCTTTTCTTCCATTATTGGCTGCAGGCGCAGAAGTAATATTCTTTCAAAGACCTTAGATATTACGAACAGAAGCGAAATGGGTCTATAAGATTTCTTATAATGCGATGTTTTTCGTGGTTTGAGAACCATTATAACTTCCGCAACCTTCCATTGGCTCGGAACGTACTTTAGCCTTAGAGTGGCATTTATAATATAAAGAAGATTAATTAACCCTTTGGGAGGAAGCATTTTGAGAACTTCGACCGTAATTAAGTTATATCCCGGAGCTTTCTTATACTTAAGCTTTCTTCGACAAGGGTAACATTTCTTGTGATGTAATTTTCGCTTGAGTTAGAACGTATATTTAAATTTTCGTTGAGTCCTTGCCCATCAAAAGGTAATCCGCGAAAACTTTTGCTTTCTCCTTGTCTCTTTTTGCCCATTCGTTTTGATCATTCTTAATCAGAGGCGCTGGGAGCTTTGGTTTCTTCGTTACTTTAACAGCTTTCCAGAGTGAGTAGTTGTGTTCTTGTCCAGCTGTCAAACTTTTAACATAATTTCCAACGTCTTCATTAATAAAACGGAATTGAATCCTTTTGATACTTTTAAAGTAAAATTTCTAATTTTTTGTATGTTGAATGTCAAAAACTGACAGTATCGATAAGAAAGTTCAAAATGATAAGGTAATTTTAAGAATCGACAATATAGAACGTGGATGTAAATGGACTGTGGTTTGTGTCGACTCTCGGGGAGTAAAATTTTATGGATTCTGTATAATCGACATGATCATTCTTAGCCTGCGATATGATAAGCTTGAAAGAGTAGCTAAGGTGACTTTTTTTTAACATAATAATGCTCATAGATATTATTTTTTTTTTATATTTCTATGTTTACATTACTTTTCACCGATTGACCAAAACCGCAAATTGTGCTCCGCAGAAAACCAACAAAAAATAAACATTTTCCAAAGTTCCTTTCTCGCCTTGTTGATTTTTTTCTTCTTAATAATAATAATCGTTTGAATGTGCATGCAGCGCGGAGATTGAAAATCTATCTCTTAGATAGCCGAGCTATCTATTCATCTTGGCTTATGATTGCACCTTGTGCGCATTGCATATACCAATACCTAGTAGATTGGCTACTACGTGTGGATAATTTAACCACAGCTCTGAGTGGTAGAGTTGATTAAACAAGTTACAGCCCATGGTGGGTGTCATTAGATCAGCTACTTCACTTTTGTTTGCATTTTTGTATTGCTAGGTACCTATAGTTAATTGTGTATATAGTATACCGCCACACTATACTAGCTGAGGTCGACAGTATAAAAATAATAATTATTGTTATTATGACGTTGATTGGCATAATATGGCAATGACCTCATAATGATAGATGGATTGAATAAATTTGAATAGTAGTTATTTTGTTTTGGGTGTGAACAAGTGGACCTACCATGTTATCTACTAATTCGTCATCAATATAGAAGAAAATTTAAACGAAGGCTTTCACTCATGGGTGTGGCGTGGTTTGAGTTTTCTTATCCCGTTCCTAGTCATCGGTTACATAGATCAAGCCTACAACGCGCATGGAAGCTCTATCAGCTATCATTCCATCCGGATGCAACTTGGCAGGTTCCTGTGATGTGTGTCCTGTCAGCATACTCTTCCTCGGCAATATGTTCTGTTGGTTGTGCCACAGAAATTTAGAGAACAATCAAAGGAAAATACCGCTTACTCAGTATAGGAAAATCACGGACGAGCATGCTACAAAGAGCGAAGGACTTAGTCCTGTTAAGGAGCAACTTGAAACTGTTCTCCCTGCATCAACCCCCATTGCAGCGGCCGCCACCACTTCCATCCCCGCCGATGAAACCGATAAAACTAAATAAATTGGCTGCAAATGAAAATATGACATTCCGTTGTATTAGCTGAAAAAGCTTTCTGTCCATATTTGAAATAGCTCATTTTTAATTAACTTCTCTACTTCAACTCGATCCTCGATCCTTAAACCGCATTTAAACTAAATTCATAAAATACTTACATAAATGGAAATCCTGTTGTGTTGGAGATAGATTTCCCCCCAAAAAAACACGGTTATTATTACTGTACATATTTGCCACATGCTTGTATCTTTTGCTATCATTCTACATCAAAATTCAAGTGGAAACTCTCGTGGTTGCTGTATTTCTACCACAAATTATTATTAAGTAATGTGGGAAGTAGCGAAATGAGACCGTCAAGCTAATAATCCATAGACATGCTTTTGACTTACCACCATCCACCAACTCTAATTGTTTATTATGTTTCGTGAAGAAAAGTCTAAATGATGACAATGAAGAGTTCTTAAAATATTAAATTTAAAGTGGCTGTCAAGTGTGTGCTTTTAAAATTGAAAAATGTGTCTTTTTAAGTATTTTACAAGCACCCTCTAAACCAACACAATTTTATGGGTTCTTTTTTTTTAAATATTTTACTTGTCAGTAAAAATATAATTCAGGGATATGAATTCAATGGCGTCTAATTAAAAAAAAATGCCATGTTGCCACGAACAATTTAAATTTCTGTAAACAAGGTAATTAGTTCGTTTGATTATCGTATTTAAAATGTCATTGGGTTAGAAATAAATTAAATGAAATTAACTTTGGTAATTCACCCACATTCCTTCTAATACCACATTTTTACTTGCGATTATAGGAACTATAAGGCAAGTTATGCATTCCTAAAAAAAAAATTCTAACAATCAAACATGGCATTACGATAATAGAGAAGTCAAAAAAAATGATCGGAAAAAATGTCTGTCTGTCAGTCTGTCAGTCTGTCAGTCTGTCAGTCTGTCAGTCTGTCAGTCTGTCAGTCTGTCAGTCTGTCAGTCTGTCAGTCTGTCAGTCTGTCAGTCTGTCAGTCTGTCAGTCTGTCAGTCTGTCAGTCTGTCAGTCTGTCAGTCTGTCAGTCTGTCAGTCTGTCAGTCTGTCAGTCTGTCAGTCTGTCAGTCTGTCAGTCTGTCAGTCTGTCAGTCTGTCAGTCTGTCAGTCTGTCAGTCTGTCAGTCTGTCATTCTGTCTGTCTGTCAGTCTGTCAGTCTGTCAGTCTGCCCGTCTGTATGTATAACGAGCTACAGCCTAAACGGCTTAAGCGATTACCTTCAAATTTGGTATTTGTGATTATTTTGGCATTCCTCAGAGGGGAAATTGAAAATTTATTTTTAGACCTAAAAATGACGGTACCTGCCATATGACCTTGACGGAAAGTCTTATTTTTCTCGAAAACGGCTCCAACGATTTTGATACAAATTTTTGAGAATTTTTTTGTTGGTAATAGCTATCATTTGATATGAATCAAGTTTACGGGAAAAGTCTATTAACGGTACTTTTCATATAACGGTTTTTTAAATTTTAGGCTTTCTCGGTAACTGTTCATTGGATTTCTGTCAAATTTTATATCTGAGAAGATCTAGGTAGCCAAACTTATTCTGCATATTAAAATTTTAAATAACATTTTATATTATAATTAAAACTAATTTTTTTTTTTTTTTTTTTTTGAAAAATCAATATTTTTAAAACTAATCAAAAAAAATAATTTTAAATTTTATAGTCATATGTATATTAATAAACTCTACAAAACAACATACCAAAATTTCAAAAAAAGTTTGTATTCAAAAAACTAAAAATGAAAAAGCGTCCTACAATTTTCGATATACTTTTTTATAAAATTTTCATTGATCCGTGGCATCTAATGGCGTTGTTTGGTTTTTCAAGAAACTGATTCAAATGATCGTTTTAGCACTTTTTATCAGTTTAAAACACCATTTTTACCCACCTATACACCATTCACTTTCATTATTATACATATGTATAATATATACATACATATGTACATATATTTATATACCTAGGCGCCATCTATGTAGGTAGGTACGCATTACCCTCCTAATTTACATAATTAAAATCTTTTTAAATATACATTTGTAGGATGGTACTTATGTCACCATTCCTTTAATCATATGCATTCGACAATTTATTATAAATACTAAGAACATTATGGTAATCTTACCTACTTCGGCTTTAAACCTGCACAGGATAACTAAACTACTAGAATACATATACCTACTAACAACTTTAGTGGTTAGCTACTACTTTACACTAAAGTTGTTAGCTACAAGAGCAAGTTCGTACGATCTAGTCGTGCATTTTATTTTTTTAACTTTGCTCTTTCATCACCTCAATCATCAAATGACTGCACACAAAATCAATTAATCTTACTACATATTAGTTCCCCATGCAAATGCAACAACACAAACATAAATTACTTCTTTACTCGATTAAGTTGAAAGCCTAACGTATTTACATATATACAAACCTATGTATATACGAAATAATGCACATAGCTCGTAATTTTGAAATAAACTTTATTCTGCAATGGATATTGGGCCACAAACACTCAATCAGATATTTGTGTTTTGTGTGGCATAAATCAAAAACACCAACGTTAAATATTGTTCTGCTGGATTTCTGGTAATTTTTTTTTCATTCATATTTTTGCCGCCTTCTTAGACCGAGAGAGAAATACAAGTATATTTCTAGCTTTAGGGGGAAGGCAGAGGCGTATTGAGCATGCGATAGCAGAACAAAAAAATAGTTTTGCTTCGATAGAGAACAAGTTTCGATTGCGTAGTTGCATTTACTTAAATAAAATTGTCGGTACAGCTTGTCATAGCCAATCAATAAAAACTTGACTTAGATATTCATAAATCTTTTTTTATAACTTTTGAGGGAAACTTTTTATTAAATGAAGTCAAATTCTTTTATAAATTAAATTCAAGTTTAGAAAATTATTAATGTCGTGTGTCAATTGCGTTAAAATGTTGGTAAATTATTCACCATGTTTAATTTTTGACACTAGTGTGGTGAGTTTATAAGCTGGTGTGGTGTGTGGAACATGCTACAATATGATAAAGGGGTTAATTTTAGACGTTGGTCAAGATGGAGAGAAATTTGTATTTGTGTTTGCTGTTTTTGTTGAAATCACAATGTTTTTTTTTTTACTTTTCTAATGGTTAACGAAGCACCAAAAAAATTGCACCTGAACCAAAGTTGTCATGAACGAATTGATTGATTTTTTTTTTTACTTTGAAATTTGAAATTGTTGTCAGCTGTTTTCACAGTTCAGTTTCCATTTACTGAAGTAATAGCAATTATTTTGCAAAGATTTGGGATTGTTGTTGAAATAAGCAACGAAAATCCGAAAAAATAAGTAAAATTGAGTTTTTGTTAAATTTTTTTTGGCTGACTTTATGTTTTTCAAGATTAGACTAATTAAAGTAAAAAGAAACTAAGTTTTTTGGAGATAATCTTGGTCAAAATGGAGTTTTCAAAAATCTATTTAAACGCAATTCACACAGAAATAAAATACACGACTGGATCGCACGAACTTGCTCTTATGTTCTATCACATCGTATGCAAAGGATTTCTATTAAAAATCTAAATATATTTTTAAAGTCATTTTTAACTCAATTTTGTATATGCATATACAAAATTTCATTAATTTTGTTCTTAAATAAATTGCTATGACAATATTAAATATTTAATAATATAAACTTAAAAACAAAAGATTAAATCTGTTTAATTAAAGAAAAAATAATTCAAAATTCTGAAATAAATACTTAAACTAATTTGAGCTTAAAAAAAAGTACGCCATTTTATTTCTTGGATAAATTTGAATTTATGAAAAAAAAATTTTAAATCTGTGGAGCGGTTTTTGAGAAAAAGTTTTTTTTTTAAACTTTTTGAAAATATTAAAAAGAAAAATTCAAAAACGCCAATTCATAGGTATTCAGAAAATACAAATAAATTTAATTTTTGAAAAAAATTTAATGAGCAGTTTTCGAATAATAATTTTTTAAAATTTTTTTCTTAAAAACGATTTTAAAAATACAAAAAAAATATTAATTAAAAATATTGGTACGCGGTATAATTTGGGCAACCTAAACCTATATTTTTTGCATTTTCGAAATAATCGGTTAAGCCATTTATGAGATAGTCGAAAGCAAAGAAAACGGTCCTATGGTTTCTAGACATTTTTCTCATTTTTTTTCAACTATATGATCGGTCGTAGCTAAAAACCCACACTGATTTTTTTTTATCAAAATCGTTAGAGCCGTTTCCGAGAAAAATAGGTTTGAACGTAACGGTTATATGGCAGGTACCGTTATTTTTTGAGCTAAAAAAAATTTTCAATTTCCCCTCTGTACAATACCTAAAAAACTCTATATACCAAGTTTGAAGTAATTTGGCCCACCCGTTTGGGCTGTAGGTGTCTATATATATGTACATACAGACAGACTGACAGAATTTTTAGACCATCTTTTTTCGTCTTCGCTATCATCGTAATGTCATGTTTGATTGTTATCTCACAACTTTTTTTTTCGACGAATGCATAACTTGCCTTATAGTACCTATAATCGCAAGTATAAAGCAAAATTTGATCCAATTTTGAAGAATTAGTCATGGTAGGAAATTTAATCAAAATATTAATATAATTGGCACACGGTCCAAGTTTCAATAGCTGTGTTTTTTTTTGGGAAATCTATCCGCAACAAAATAAGATTTACGAAAAACGGCAACAGCCTGATTATTATATTTTAAATTGCTAGTACTGATCATCTTTCAAAGAATTAAATACAAAAAATCAACAATTGAATTGTTTTTTGTTTCTTCCGATTAAATGCAAATGAGAAAATTAAAACTTGAATAAAAAAATCAAATAAAATATAAGATTTATGAAGATGTAAGAAATAACAAAAAAGTTAAATTTTCCACATCTGTGTGGTCCTAAATGATGGTTTTAAAATAATTAAAATTTTTGTAGTTTTATGCAAGTAGAGGGGAATGTTCGTAGAGTGATTACTTGCAAAAATGTAAGCATTCATTATTTAACTATATTAAGCATTTTATTAATTTCGTTTATATGCGGTTCAAAGATCGAGTTGAAATTGAGAAGTTAATTAAGAATGAGCTAATAAGTTTTTATAGTTTCGAAACGTTACCACTAAAGGATATTATACCAAAAGACAGCATACATTTACGATACGATTCTCGTAATTGTGGTGAATAGCCGTGTTTTTGGTACAAATTTAAATTAAAAAATTTTCGCTTTGAAAAACGCGATTGTATTCAATTTTCTATTCACTGGGCGGTCAATGTCCAACCAGACTCTGACTCAATAAAATTTGCTACACACCTAAACAAAGAAAATATAAACAAAAAAATCAAAACAAAAAAATGTTCAAGAAATTAAATCCAAAAGTTATATTTACTAACACAAATATTTGTACAATTACATCTATTTTGTACGTTAAGCACAAATGGGTTAGGTTCGATATCCCGATTTGTATAACTCCGTTTTTTAAAATCCCTTTTTAAAATCCCGCTTTTTATAATCCTGTTTTTTAAATCCCGCTTTTTTATAATCCCATCTCTTATAATCCCGTTTTATAAAATCCCATTTCCCAAATCCCAGTTCTTTTGCAATCAAAACAACTAGTTTTGATTGCAAAAGCGGAGTAAGAAAATTAAAATAAAATAAGCGAAAAGTAAATTTTCTAAATGCATTTTTATTATAACGTTTAACAAAATATCAAAATAAAGTATATGCGCTTATTTTATAATATTCTGTTAAAGGAGAAAAAAAGTAAGCTGTAAACCATTAACAATTGTCTTAATCATTTGTAGATATATGTATTATTGTAATTGTATACTATGAGCAATACGGCGCTGAAAACCTATTTTACTCATTTCATGTCTTATTTACATTATTCTTTTAATAGCTAATTATAGGATTTGGGGTGGGATCGGGTTTGGGTGTATGCAAAGTTTCTTGTGTAACATTTATCAAAAAACAAAAGGAGCTTGGCGGGATTAAACAGGATAAGTCAGGATTTTAAAAAGCTGGATTATAATAGATCGGGATTTTGATCGAGCGGGATTTTATAAGACAGGATTAAAAAAAAAGTATTTTTGAAGACGGGATTTTAAAACTTTTTTCCGGATTTTTGAAAAAAACGTTATAATACCGGGATTCCGATACGCTCCCAGTACAAATACATATGTAAATACATATATTGTTATTAATATGATTTTAGAAATTATTCCATAATTGTTTTTTCCGCATAATTTTATAAAGGAACAAAAATAAACGAAATGAAAAACACGACAAAAAAGAACTCTATGAACGAGGACTTGGAGATTCATGAAAGTCATCGGGAGTACCAACGAAATAACTATACTTTTATTCGGGTTAGGTTCGAAATCTGGGTTTTTATAATTCCGTTTTTTTAAATCCCGCTTTTTATGATCTTGTTTTTTAAATCCCGCTTTTTTAAAATACCGCTTTTTATAATCCCTTCTCTTATAATCCCGTTTCTTATTATCAAAACTAGATTTGATTGCAAAAGCGGGATAAGAAAATTAAAATAAAATAATAAACAAGTGATTTTTTTTTTATGCATTTTTATTATTTACATTGTTACTGCAGTAAATAATAGCGGATAACTACCGTTAACAAGAGGTAGTTTTTTTTGTGCATTTCAATGCGTAAATAGAATAATTTAGATGAAGTAAGCAAAAACAAATGTGTGCGCACAAAAACATCCCGACGAATTTTCTTTTTGTCGAGTATTTTTAATTTTTTGTAATTTATAAAATAATAATAAAGTGAATATAATAAATATGTTTTCTAAAAAAACAGTACCTACTGGCGGGAGTTGACGCGATTTTAAAAAGCGGGATTATAATAGATCGGGATTTTGATCGAACGGGATTTTAGAAGACAGGATTAAAAAAAACAGTGTTTTAATAGACGGGATTTTAAAACTTTCTTTTTGGGATTTTTGAAAAAAAAAACGGGATTATAAAAAGCGGAATTCCGATACGCTCCCTTTCATTCGATAATCGAATAAAAGTCACGGGAGCGTAGTATAGGAATCCCGATTTTCGAAAATCCCGAAAAAAAGTTTTTAAATCCCGTCTTCTAAAATACCTCTATTTTAAAATTCCGAGTTTTAAAATTCCGAGTTTTAAAATCCCGCTTATTCAAAATCCCGATCTATTATAATCCCGCTTTTTAAAATCCCGTTTAACCGCGCTTAGCACGTTTTGTATTTTTGATAAATGTTACACACAAAACTTTGCATATACAAACTTGACCCCACCCAAAATCCTATATTTGGCCAAGCAGGGGAGTGGACTGTCGCCCCGTCCTTTTGTATCTTATGTTGATTGCAAAAGCGGGATAATAAGAAACGGGATTATAAAAAAAACGGGATTTTAATAAAGTGGGATTAACAAAAGCGGTATTATAAAAAGCGGGATATTAATTGCGGGATTTAAAGAAGCGGGATATCTTATGTTCGTTCCTTTCCAAAATTAAGTTTCTTACATTATTTTAAGCTCTGGGTGTTTTTTTGGCGCCCTAATTTATACACCAAAATATTTAAAGCAAAGTCTTACATAAAAAGAACAGCAGTTGTACTATTGTATAACATGCGCGTTTTTATATTTTTTTAACTCTGCAGGGATAAAAAACCTACCACAACGTAATTATTGTATTTTCGAGATAAACTGAAAGTCCAGAAACCTGAGTTTTACATCTCCCAAGCTACAACACAAACTTTTACTTGATTTCTTATCGCATTTCCACAGAAATCAATTGATGTGAATCACAACTTCGATAACAACACAACAAATCAGCGATTTTGCGTCGCGGTCCGGTCGCCCCGCCAATGATGACAGTCGATAACCTTTTGAGTATGGGATGTGTGAGGTTTCGTTTTTATCATTTCTTAAAACAGACTTAAAACATCTTGTGGATTGCATATATGTATGTAGATGCTAACCATAGTGGTCATTCATAAGATCAGTGTGAAAGTATATATTTTCGCGCTAGACTCCCAACACGTTGTTGGATGGATATAAGTTTTCCATGGCAAAATTGCCATGTATGGATCGCGGTTCCGTTGCAAAGGAAGTTGTACTGGTCGCGCGTGAGGCGGATACCTACACCAGGCAGCAACTTGTTCCTATTCGAACCATGCAAAGTGAAAACTGTCAAAACGACAAATCACTGCGAACAGCCTTTGGGTGTGCTGTGCGTGTTCGCCATAACTGTAATTCTTTTCCATATTAGGTGTCCAGACGATCGACCGACGCACGACGCTCAAATTGTTTTGCAAAACTACTGCACTTAGTGTGCATCCATCTAACGCAGATTTCAACAGCAGCAGCAGACTTGTTGTCTACTAATTCATGTGACACACAGATGTCGCTATATAGATGTTATTAATTTGCTCTTCTAAGGTAATTAAATGTCACCTAGTGAAATTTTTCGCTATATCGAATGAAAACGAGAAACTATCGCTATCATTTTTGATTAGATGAATAGGTATTAGGCGTCGCAACTCGCAGCAGACCAATTAGACATTTTAATCCGTACCAGCCTCTGATTGAGATATTTCCAGTTTGAAAAAAAAATTAAAACATGTTAGGGCTCTTAAAAGGAGCTCTCTACATTTTAATTTTTTATATGTCAATGTACTAAGATACGCCTAAGCTTTTTATTAAACACAGAAAAAAAAATTAATAAAAAATAATCAAAAGTTGTTCACTCTATATACTCCTATGTGCGTTGATACTCTCATAATGGGGGGAAAATTTACTAGCGTGACAGTAGGCGGCCATATGTCTGGACATTTTCAAATTGATAAATCTCTGCGAACACAACATCCTACTAGTTCATTGACTGGTCTGTCGATATGGCGCTGGCGGTGATGTGGGCCTGTGCGTGTTTGAATGGAGACTCTCTCTCTCTTTTGACGTCGTCGATCGGTGATTAATATTATTTTTATATTTAAAGTTTCATTTTTTTCGAAACGAGAACATATCTTTTTTATATGAATTCGATTTCACTATATGGGTTTTACTTAGTGATTTTAGTCGAATGTCAATGAACGGAAACAGGAAGTTGTATATAACAGAGAGTACCTCAGATGATAGATGTGAGCATAGACCGTGAATTTGTGTTCCCTTAATATATTGTTTACTTGAAGCAGTGATTGTGAAGTTGGTGCGGGACAACATTTAGTTGATAGACATATTTTAGTGGACTGCTTTTTTCAAACGGATGAATGCACTTGTGAATTTGTGTATTGAGTGAATTATTTCTCTTGTTGATTTATGTGATCAACTAACGGGTGTTTTTTTTTCAATCTGGCAATACTTTTCTTGGAGTTGGTCTTTTTGACAGCTGTCCCTTGATTTATGCTCGTTTGGTTTGCCATTTCATAATAAATAGACTAACTCCTGAACAAAGTTTGCATATCGTGCAAATTTATTACCAAACTAATGGTTCGGTTCGCACGACGCATCCGGACCGATTTTTACAAGTAAATTTTGTTCAGAGATGAAGCTCACTTTTGGTTAAATGTGTACGTTAATAAGCCAAATTGTCGTATTTGGAGTAATCATAATCCACAATCCATTGCTGAGACGCCGTTACATCCTCAAAAAGTCACTGTTTGGTGTGCTCTATGGGCAGAGGGAATCATTGATCCATATTTCTTCAAAAATGAAGCTAGCCACAATGTTACAGTCAATGGGGAACGCTATAGAGCCATGACTAATGACTTTTTCGTGGATGCATTGGAAGATGTTTATGAGGACGACATTTGGTTCCAACTCAGTCGGCACTTCATGCCAAACAATCAATTTATTGAAGGAAACTCTTTGGGAGCGTATTATCTCTTGTCCGTGGGCCTGTGGTGTGGCCTCCAAAATCGTGCGATTTAACACTGCTAGACTATTTTTTGTGGGGTAATGTGAAGTCGCTTGTCTATGCAGATAATCCCGAGACGATTGACGCCTTGGAAGAGAACATTCGGCGCCTTATTGCAGACATACGGCCCCAATTGTTGTAAAAAGTGATGGAAAATTGGGCCTCTCGGCTGGAATTTATTCCTGCCAGCCGCGGCGGCCTTTTGCCCGAAATCATTTTTAAAAAATAATGGCAAACCCTTATCTTTATAATGTGGCAAATTCTTGGCCATATGCGCTTTATTTCTTCTTGAAAACCACTCGTCTAAAAAAAACCCTTTATTGCTAAAAACAATTATGCATTATAATTATGCAAGAAATTATTTGAAAACACAGAACTTTATGCAGTTCCTAGGCTGTTTCTCAATTCAATTAACAATTGGGGTTAGAGCAGGAGCAGGAGCGGACTGGGGTCTCGTAGGAAATATAGAATTATCTAAACAAAATGTTAGTCTCCAGGGGGCCCAAACAACGGAGCTGGAGATAATAAAAAGAAACATTTATTAAGCTTCATATTATTTGTTTTTTTCTTGTTTTTCAATTAAGCAGCAGTTTTAAAATTCGACTCCAGGGTTTTGAGTTCTTGTCCTTCAGTAAATATTGAAAAGTGGTTGGCCTCCCGGGTGGCTCTATGTTGCCCCCACATCAAATATAAAACTCACAGTGGTCCCATTTAGTAATAAATTATATAAATATGAAATTAATATTTCAAAAATAGAAAACATTTTCGAGTACCCTGGTAACATTTTTTGGACATCGAAGAAGCGTTTGACAACGTCAAAACGGAGTCCATTAAATTTGCTCTGGAGAAGGTAGGAGTTGAATCAGCCATTGTGGACAGAATATCTTTCATACTCAATAGTAGGATCATAAGCTCACAACTTGGGGACACTTTTCTCGTCGCGAAAACAGTCGATATGAGTAATTTCGCCTCTCCACTGGGTCCTTCTGGTTAACAATATTCTTACAAGATTTAGTAACAAAATAATTCTTGTAAAAAAACTACCATAAAAGATATAATGGAATCTTCTTGGTCATAGAAAATGGAAACGGAACACAGAGAAAATAATTAAAAGCGCACTGTGCCTCCTACGCATGTAAACAAAACCTTCGATACACAGTGGATCATGCGACGGCAAGTCATCCATTGGATGTGCACTGCGATCGATCGTCCCATACTTATTTACGGGTCGATCGTGTGGTCGAAGCTGAATTGTCAAAAATTCGCTGAGCACACGAAATGTCATATATCACGAAGTGGGCTCGTGGAAGTACATTGGTCATGGATCTATCTGGCAAATGTACTATAAAATGGCGAGGAGGGCTCCTATGCCATAGCTTAGAAAGAACTAAGAAAGCAGCCCTTGGCAAACATTTTTTCGACGATCTGTCAAGACAATAAAGGTTGGCTCAGGAATGCACGCTTCACCTAAATTCCACAATTGTTTTTTGTTTTTCCTTTCGTTATAACTTCCCTATAGGTATATGAGCACAATGGATCTACTGAGATCCGAGAGCGATGATGCTGCTTGCTTTACTATCACCCTCTCTAATCTAACCTACCCTATAGTTATGCCTGAAGTAAGGAAATTCCTAGAGATCCCATCATCGCACTTGATCACCTTATGTCCTCAATTGAGTTCTCCACAAAGCTTTACAGTTTGTGCATAGCTTGTATACAACCGCTCCTTGGAGACCATCCCTGACGAGCGCACTTAAGGTGCACTCCGGTTCCGTCACTCCCAAAGATGGTGTCATATTTTGTTTCTTGCCAGCTGTTGCGTTTGGTCTGGGTCCCTTAAAGCTCTCGTTGTAGTCATCAGAAACTATTTTGTATTTAATTTTATCTGCGAGATCGTTTTTATACATTTTTCCGGGCCTGTTTATTCTTGGCTATCTCGAAAGTAATGAAAGAGGCTTTCTTAAGTTCTTCGAGGGAACACCTGTTGAGTGCATTTGGTTTTTACCTCGATTAGCTCCACTAATCTTGCCTCGTCTGTATTCATTTTAATTATTGTTTGAAACTTGAGTCCCAGAAAGCAAATGTCAGACGGGGTAAAGCATATTTCGGACGGACTCTAACAATGCATCCGAAAAAGCTCATTAATAAGTGGCTTATCCATGGTCTTCCATTACATATGAGTATGGATATTGTAATAAGTATGCTTACACCACATTGTAAATCAGTAACCTCGTTTCTATTTATTCAAATTTGATTGTCCGAATGTTGAACAGATAACCAAAAATCGAACCTGACCTTAGCTAATTACCCCATCTTCAAGAAATCTTCTGTGGTGATCATTAACCCCCTGTTTAATAGTAAGATGCATCTTAGGGTTTCTGCATCTTAGGAGTTACCGCTTTTGCTATAGGACCCTATTCAATCGAATTTCTGAGTCCAATCAAGTTCGGGCGTAACTGCTTATTTTGTATTCTTTGGAACTACGATTTGCCGATTGAAATGTTTTAAGTTAAAACTTTGTCCAAGCTTAATTTTCATGAGTTTTAAGACTGTCGTCTTGAAAGATCTAGTGTCAAACCATGAATCCACTTATTTTGAATCTTTTGAAACTCCCAATTTTGTGTTGGGAAGGTTGAACCTTAAATATTTTCAAATATTTCTGGATTTTTCAATGCAACTGTAATTATTTGAAGTTTCCACGATTGTTGTTGCTTAACCGAAGGTCTAAAGTTTAATAAACAAAAAATGATAATCAACTTTAGTTATTCATTTTCGAAAATTAATTGACTAACTATAAATTCAACCATCTCCACTGGCTAAATAATTTGACACACAAAGCTATTTCCCACATACCTAATAATGGCTTATGCACTTGAAAAAAAAAAATAAACAAAACGTAAAAAAAAAACTAGCAACGGAAATACGAATCAAATTCATAATATGGATACACCAGCAGTCAGCTTCAGAGAGCTGCTCAAGCTAATATCTATAGGTTCGAGGCATTCCGCGAGAGTAGAATAAAGTAATAACAACAATGAATTCACGACACGACTCGCATTTCAACATTACCAAGTACAAACACACTGACGGAACACAATTTGCGAGATGAATGCATATTGTATACATTTTCACATAGTACATTTTTCCAACTCTAATGTGATTAAGCCACATTGTAATTATAACAATTTCCTATGCCCCCTGGTTCTTTACAAACATAGATACATAGCCTATAGAACTATATAGTGTCAGTAGTTAAAAGACAGAAAGATATTTCGTATATCTATCTTACCTGTCATAATAGCATTTGCAACAATGGACGTAAGCTCACCGCCAACGACCGAATAAACAGGGACAACAACAATAACAAATTATACTAAAACGCATAGGTAACTTCCATTATATAGCGCGCTAGCTGCTGAAGTCTGACCTCTCGGATATCTGCACTTGACATGCTGCGCTTAGGTTCCACATAGACACACTATGTGATTTTGCAAGTCTAAACACAAAGCCTCCTATAAGGTACAGATTGGGTAAACTGACGCGCTGCCGCTGCATATACTGTAACTACCAACAGGCGCAACCAACAACCAACATCTAAACCACAAATTGAGGACATTAGTCTTTTATATATTCTCTTAGGTGACACTTGTGTTCCTTTAAGTTGGTATTTTGCTAGCATATAGCTTGCATTTCCATTTGTAGGTATTTAATGTGTTTTGTAGCATAAATTGTCAAGGTTCACAAGCAAAACAGTCGATTCTTAGGAAATATTGACACTTCTATTAAATTATTCTTCACAATTTATTTTGAAGCATTAAAAAATATTCTCAAAGAAAACGTTTTTTATAATTTAAAAAAAAACGATTTTTTAATTTAAAAAACGTTTTTAAAACGGAAAAACGTTTTTCAAATTGGAAACACTTATTTTTAAATAAATAAAGCTTTTTTAGTTGGAAACAAGTCTTTATAATATTGCAACCACAATTTTTAAATTGTAAAAAAACGTGTTTTAAAATAAAACCGTTTTCTTTTATTTATAAAACTTTTGTTTTTTATTCAAAACGATATTTTTTTTTCAAATTTTAATACGTTTTTACTTGTGATATAGGTAGGTACCATGGGGAAAGTTTTGCACTTGGAAAAAACTTAACTAGAAATTATAATTAAACTTGACATTAGAACGCCAAAAAGTGGGTCCCGCAATTCCGTCAGTCTGTAGATCGATCTATAGCCTAAACGGCTGAAGCGATTTCTTCAAACTTGTTACGAGTATTAAGCGTTTTAGTTGATTGTCGAAAATAGATTTTTGAATTGTTGTTTTAGCCCACAAATAACGGTACTTGCCATACAAATTTGTCTACCATCTTAATTATCTCGAAAACGGCTCTAACGATTTTGATAAAAATTGGTGTGTATGGTATGGTCTATATTTTGGCCAAACATTTTTTAAAAAATATTTTGTTATTAACTGTACCTGTCATACAACCATTTTATTGATTTTCGACTATCTCATAAACTGCTCAACGGATTTCGATCAAAATTTTTATACATGATCTCCTTCAATTTCTAAATAATACTGCATTTCAAAGTTTTCGAAAAATAGTTTTTTTTTTAAATTCAATATTTCGAAAACGGGTGGTCGATTTTTTCTGAAATTATGTTTTTAAGTTTATATTTTTAAATATTTAAAATGTTCATACCAATTTTTTTTTAAGAAAAAGTTTTGGAATTTTTATATATAAAAAATTAAGTGAGAAAAGCCTTTAAAAATACTTTTAACCGTTTCTATTAAGAATCTTTTGCATATAATATGATCGAACATAGGAGCAAGTACGTGCGATCCAGTCGTGCATTTTATTTCCTTTGTATACACCACAAGGCCTACACCTGTGCGAAATTACAAGATTTTACCATGTTGGGAAGTGCTCCATAATTTTGATGATCTGTAAGCCAGTGATTCAGTCAGTTACGGTTTTTACGATTTTTGCAGTCTTATATATCGGGAACCACTAATGCTTAAGAATTTAAAATTAGTGAGTTGCCTAAGCTTAGCACATGCTGAGAGTTTGAAGTTTCTGACTTTATTGGTACTGAAGAACTTGACTGGGCACTACCGTGCCGCGCTCAAGGGATTATGAATACCCTTTAAATGTTTCAACACAGCGCGGGCGTGAGGATGAGGTTAAGGAAGAGAAAGAATGATAGGAAAGATGTGTGGCGCGATATTCGGAGACTGTAGGTGGTTGTTGTCTCAGATTTTATCTCCAGTGATGGCGGCTGAACTAATGCGGAGAGATTTCCGTGTCTTATTTATCTATGCCCCTTATAATTCGCATTAATTTTTTTATTCTTCGTCATAATTTATCGGTGTACTAGCTTAACTCAATCACATGTTGTTAGTTCTATGCCTAAACAGCATGTAATGAGTAAACCAGCAACTCATTGTATGACATTTATTTTTAGAATTAATAAGAAGACATAGATTACGGCAGGGATCGAACCTGTGACCATGAGGTTGACAGGCGAACACACAACTATCGCGCCACGGCCACTCCTTTGATCAGACAGTGCTATCATAAATTATTATAACAAGTTTGGTAAAGTATAAGTAGATATCGAAAAATCAGAGTGAATTTACTTCAATTAGAGTAAGGTTCGAACGCTACTAGAGTCTTTATAATGTAGATTATGATATATTCTGACAACCAGATTTTTAATGAACTTGAAAACGTTTTTATTGACATTTTTAATCATCGTTTTCTCAGTTCACAGTGCCTTTCGACTGAAATATTCATATTCGAATTTTATTACAAAATTGTGTTCTGTTGTTCCTATAAATTTGGTATAAAATTACTTAAAAAATAAAATAAGTTTTTTGGGGAAATATGAATAGTAAATTCCTTGACATTTAACTATCTCTTTGAAGCTCGTAACATAGTTTCCGTTGCTTATATAAACTCTTCACACACTCTTACAAATTCTTGTGTTCAAAACTTTCAAAAAGCGACAAATTGAAGCTAGAATAGTTGCTTGCCAAAAATCACTATTGATTTCTTTTACTGCAGGCAGGAAATACCAAATTGAAATCTGAAGACCAATAAGCTTACCTCAGGATAGAAAAAACATCGCAAACATAGCAGTGCATCAGTAATGCCCTTCATTTAAAATGCAGGAGTGTTTTAATTAAAAGAAATTTATCATGCTTCAAATGTAAAATATAACTTACCATAAAAATAAATTACAGTACCAATTACAAATATCAATTTTACCAGAAACATAACAATTACCACTTATAAAACAGAACCTGCAAGGTTGTTTCCTTGTAACGCTTTTCGCTTTCATTAGGTTGTTATTATTCCATAGACTTGTCACAATAAGTCTTGCTCCGTTACATGCTCGTAGACCTTCTGTTACATACAAATTACGCAATTTCATTAGTAACACATTATTCTTCTTCTTTTTTTTTAAATTTTAATTAAAGTCTGAAATTATGAAAGTATTATGAAATTCCGTTGTGAATTCGAATGTTCCTTCAGGTTGGTCTTTCACCATGTCATGACTATAGTTAGATTTTGTACTCTTGTTGATGTCACTCCACTCACTGTCGTTAATTCTATGAATGTCTTTATTAAGTGACGCAAGTAATACTCGTTTTTTTCATCACCTTTTAACTTTTATTGGAACATCTACTTTACTTTTTATCAACTATATTTTTGTTTGAAATTATATCTTTTAGCAATTCAATTATTTGCATTATATTCAAAATTACCTTTGAATAACTTTTTCATCTTACTTGTACTTCAATGTTCATTAGATGGCGCTTGGATTTGTGTAATAACTAGTTAAACACATAAACGGCTTATAGTAACATTTTTTATTTATTTTTTATCAAGTGCATGGTTGGTAAAAAAAATTCTAATTCAGAATTGAAATTTAAGTTGTAGAGTTTTTAAATATTGCGGTTGTTAGTAATGGTCAAAATATCAATTATGTAGAAACGGACATACACTAGGGCGTATACTTACTTTTTTTTTACAAATTACATATTTTCTATGACTTTGTTTGTTTTTTGTTATATAAGTTTTGTTATACTAAGCACATTTAAATATTAGCACGCTCGCTGATTTAGGTGTGGAAGACTATACCATGCTCCTCGACAAAAGTATGCAAGCTACGAGTAGGTTAGGTAGTACAAACTCGACCAAACACGTTGATAAATGAACACCTCTGGCTCTTAGCAATGAATAAAATTCTCCTTGAGTAGGAACAATGTCTTGTAAAGGCGGTTGCCTATACAAATGTCTTGATTCTATTGACGGCCGGAAAGTTCACCGTTGTATTAAGTAAGATCACGAAAATTATAGCTTAGCTACGAATTGTGGATAAGCGAAACCAGTGATACTACAGGGTGGCACACGAATCGTGCTACAATAAGAAATTTAAATAACTTTTATTTTAATCGATTTATTTTTTTTATTGGATTAAAAATTAAATTTTATTTTAAATATCTAATGGTTTTTAAAGATGATAGACCGTAAATGACCTCCACGCTCATCCACGCATATGCGACACCTGATCAGAAAATTGTTCATTGCGGCCCGAATGGTTGAAATTGGGATCGCCTCAATTATTGTCTTAATGGACTGTTTCAATTCAGTCAAATTCCTGGCTTTCGTTTTGTACACTTCCTGCCTAACATAGCCCCATAAAAAAAAGTCGGGTGCAGTCAGGTCAGGTGACCTTGGGGGCCTTGTTTGGGAATTTTCGTTGGAGCTCAGCCATAACTTGTGTGGCTACGTGTGCACTTGCTCCATCTTGTTGAAACCAAATCCTGCTGAAAGGGATACGTCTTCGGCGAAGTTCTGGGTAAAAAAAACTCCTGCAACATCTTTAAATAAAGGTCCCCATTGACAGTTTGTGTTACACCGTTTTCTTCAAAGAAGTATGGCCCGACAATACACCTTGATGAAACTGCGCACCACACAGTGAATCGTTCTGCGTGCAGTTCCGTCTCATGAAGCATTTCTGGATTAGATTCACTCCATGTTAACATTGCCGTTTAAGTCAAAATGGGCCTCATCAGACATGAACCAAGAATTTATCAATGTGTTGTCTTCTTCGACCATTGCTATCATTTTTCGGTAAAATTCCAGGCGAACAGGCAAATCCTGAGGGTTTACCTTGCTTGTAATTTGGACTTTGTACGGAAGCAAGTTTAAGTCATCATGAATTATCCGTTGTAATGACCGTCTGCTAACTCCAATTTGGCCCGATAAGTTTCGAGTCGAAACACTCGGATTTGCTTGTATTGCCGATGCAACAGCGACGATTGTATCCTGAAGCCGGACATTGGAATCTCGGAGATACGGTATTCGTTCGATGCTTCCTGATTCGGCAAACATGTTCACCAGCCTCAAAATGGTCCATCTACTCGAGGGAGTACCGCCAAACCCCAGCCTAAATTCCCTTTGGACGGAAATGATGGACTGCAAAGAATGGTATCTCTGCACTATCCAAATCCTTTTTTTCAGTATTCCAAGCATTCATTTCGATAAATCTAAATAGTAGCCTATAAAATAAAAAAAAAATAAGCCAATTACTCACACTGAAAAAAAGTTATTACGTTTTATTTTTTTACCACGATTCGTGTGCCACCCTGTATATACCCCCAAAAGTAATATACACACTTTTACTCTACCTTGACTCAACGACTTAACACTCTCGCTCGCTTTCTGTGCCAAAAATCTGGGTGTTATTCTCGACTTACCCTACGGTCAGAGCAATATCACAAATTCAATTCGAATTTTCGCCACCGATTACTCCACCCATACAATGAGCATTAGTACAGATTTTAAATTTTCGTTTCCATAAAGAAAGGTCAGAGAAGGATTTTGTTGTGGGTTCAAGAATCTTTTCTTAACTTTTAAATATCTCGACGTTTGCTAGTGTCAAATTGGTACGAAACAGTAATTCATTTCATTTGAAAATCCCCTGACATTTTTTGATGATATTGTCGAAACTTGATCACTTTTCTCAACGTGACGAAAAAGGTTTATGACGAACTTCGGTTACTCTTGCACCGTGTCCTTCGTCGAATTTTTTTAGATGTTTTGATGGGGATCCAACTTCAAATGTACATGCTTTATTTTATGAACTTTGGGTATTTAAAAGTAAATGCAAGATTTTGTGCAAAAAATATAAAAAAAATATTTTTCCCTCTTAAATTCATACTTCAGCTTTTAAGGCCCAGTTTTTCAATTGTTAGTTAAACCCAAGTAATTAATTCTGGATATAAATTTATTTAAAATTTAGAAGAACTTTTTTAGTTGTGAATTTTGGCAAATCGACCCAGTAATTTTGAGGATAAAATATCAAAATCTAGAGTTAACTCTCCTAATTTGGTAAGCTAATTCAGGTTAAGCCTTAATCTCCCTCTGAAAAACTGGGTCTAAGAGCATTCATCAGTTTAATGCTTAAGCCGAACATGTACTAACAAGTACAGAGGTTCAAAAGTGGAGCGGAAAATAGAGCCGGGTAAGGTATTCCACATTCGCGTTGCACGGCTAAAGAAAGAATCTCTGTACTTGACAGTACGTCCGAAGTTGGGCTCATTGGTAAACTGATGATCATTCATAGAATCTCGAGTATTACGATTGAATAGTTTAAGAGGAGGAAAGCTGGCGATTTCGCTAGAACATTGTTTATAAAAATGATGATAAAATAATGATAGAGATGAAACATTTCGACGGAGTTCTAGAGGTATAAATGTTTCCATTAAAATTCGATCGCCTATTACTCTTAGGCCTATTTCCTGATACACAACTTAAGCATTTAAGTTCTACTTAAGAACTTATGTGACAGTTTAAGCAGAGGAAAAAGTAGCCCTTAAGCTATTTAATTAGAACATAAATATTTATGATTCGAATCAGCAAACGGGCCTTAGAGCTCTATTCTGAATTCTATCTAAAAGACCCAAATGAGTTTTGGGAGATCCCAAATGTGAAAGTGTTACTCTAGCTTTAGACGAATGAAACCCTTATAAATTACAGCCAGATCGGAAGGGACGAAACGTTCCTTGCGTCGTCTCAGAAAAACCAAACACTTTGCAGTATTTTTGGCGACATCGAATATGTGGTCACTCCTCAAGAGTTGGTCTGTGACACACATACCAACAACTGAAAACTGATTGGTTTCTTCAATGCGAGTGCCGCTCATGAGTAGCGGGATGTAGGAGTGGGTTCTGCTTTAACGACATAAGATATCACTGATTTTTTGAAGCATTAAATTCTACGCGGTTTAGTGGATTAGAAGTTATAGATAAGAGATCATTAATGAAAATGAGAAAAGGAATTGGAGACAAATCGGAGCCCTGGGGCACACCAGGATATATTTTAGGTTTATCAGAGTTGAAACCGGTCAATACAACTTTTGTTGAGCGGTCCGAGAGAAAATTTTTAATTCAACGAAGAAGAGATTCATCGATACCAAATGCACTAATTTTCGATAAGAGAGCTTGATGCCAAACTTTATCAAATGCTTTTGAAATATCAAGCCGTATAATGTTGCTTTCTCCAAAACGATGTAAAGATTTGTGACACTGTTCGGTGAGATATACCATCAGATCATCTGCCGGCCATTCGTTCTTCAAGATGTTTTTAGTTTCCATGACCTTGGAAAGAAGGGACGTAATTGCAATTGGACGGTAATTAAAGGGTGAAGAATATTCGCCTTTTTTAAAAACACGCTGGACAAATGGTGTTTTCCATTCACGCGAAATGAAATTAGTAGACTGGAAGATATGGAAAAGTTTACGCAGTGGTTTTGCCAGCCTTGAAGAACACCTCTTCAGAACGATGAAACCCAAGACGAATGAATGAATGAATTTCGAATGTTTTTTTTTTTATAAATTACCAATTTGTTCTAGCTTTGGGACATTGTAGTATTTTTTACCTTAATTTTTGGTCATGATAGAAATATAATTGACATACTACAACTTAATTTCTAATTACCAAAATAAGATAAATTTGAGAAATAAAAAATTGGTCGACACGAATAGTAATTTGTTTGTTGTGAACTGACAAAGGTTGAACACTATTCACGTTCCACATACAACCCACACTTCCAGACATCCACTAAGGAAGAGATTATCAATATTATTAAACGTCATTACCGACGAAAAAATTCATGTAAACGAAATTTCAAAATGGACGAATACTCGTTAATTCGCAATTCTCATGTGAATATACCTTAACTTGTCACACTGGTAATAATTTGAAACAAAAACTTAAAAATGTTTTTTTTTTTGGTTTTTTATTGCTAAAACTGAGGAGCGCTATTTAGGTAGAGGAGACCTGGGCTAGAACTAACGGGGCTAGAATATTTTTATTTTACCAAGAAAACATATTTAAAAAAACTCGGCATCATATCATATTTAAATTTTTTTCTTATAAACTACCTAAAGCTAGACTAAAAATAATTAACACTAGATACAAATAACTTATACTAACTAAAAATAACTTAAACTACTTAAGATACTTAAAAATACCCAGAACCAATTAAGACTACTTAAAAACTAGAACAGCCACAGCAGAATTTTTCGTTTTTAATTTTTGTGTGTGTATATTTTGTGTACGCATGAAGACATGCACGGCACACATGTATGTACACATACATATACGTACGCACATACATATACAACATGCAGATACATGCACATATGCCTCCGCATACATACATATTTTAAATTTTGTTGGTGCCACCCCGTCTGTTCCTTATACCTAATTTCCTTAAATCTATGTAAGTCGGCCAAGACATATCATCTTAATCGACTATAGATATCAAACTGCTGTTCAGACAGCCACCAAAACTGGTTCTCCTGTTTCGCCCTATCCAATCGGTCCCGATCGGACACAGTCCTACTGAACCGAAGGCGCTCTTCTCCACCTTGAGCGATGACGTCTCGACCATACAGGAGTCGCCTATCTACAGTTTTTCGGCTGACGTGGTAGATTAGCGGAACCGCCATTCCATCCTGTATCAGCCCTCGACTGTCTAAATAGAGGAATGCTTCGGGAGGTATATAGCCAATTAACCGCGCACTCTCAAAGTATTCGTTATTGGGGTAATAAGCTCCAAGAATTAAGCTTTTGGGTGAGGACATCGCTCTTGCAAAGTGACCCCGAATCAACTTAAACAAAAAATTATCTATCCTGTTTATGTTGGCTCCGTTCTATAGAACCTGGTTGGAATAATATATTGTGTACTCCGTCTCTGGTGTTCTGTGTAATCCAAGGCAACGTCTAAGACATTGCCTCTCAAACAGCCGCGTCTTTTCAATTTGAGATGGTGCCACGTTGAACATCCATAGGCAATCGTCGGGCTGATGAGGGCCATGTAGCAAATCACCTCTACCCTGCTGTCAAGACGGCTGCCCAGAGCAGCGCCTATATGTCTACTGAAATACAAGTACTGATCCAACCAGATGCCAAGGTACTTTACTACACTTTTACTCGCCAGTGGATGTCCATGTGGCCCTACGATCACCAGCTTGCGCCAGTTCTTTCTCGTATCCCTTGAGGCGCTAGACAACGGAGTCCTAAACAAAATAGTTTCTGATTTCTGGAAGTTAATTTTGAGTTGATTTTCAGCTGAATCTTGTCGAAGTCACTCTGCAAAAGACTTTTAATCACCTCAACTGTATTAGCTGTTCTGTACGCAATTAGATCGTCGGCGTACGCAATTGCCTGAGTTAGACTACCTATCAGATCGCTGGTGTAAATGCTGAATAGAATCGGCGAGTTAACCGCTCCCTGCTGAAGACCACTATTAATATTAAAAATTGCGGTAGAAGTTACATTGCTACTCTTGACAACAAACTTTCTACCATTTAGCATGTCATAAAGCATATACAATAGAGATTTACTTATACTTAGTCTGGTTAGCTTTAGATAGAGACCTTCTAGCCATACGTTGTCGAAGGCCTTCTCCAAATCAACCACACAGGCACCCGTACACTGCTTTTTAGTTTTGTTCCATATCAGATAACAGAAACCAGTTTAGACACGGCATGAATTGTGTCATGTCCCGCCTTGGGAACAGATATACTTCTAGCTGTTTTTTTTTAAATATTTATTTATGTTTTGGTTAAGTTTATGTAAGAAGTTGAGCAATGAATGGTTTTCGGTTTTTTTTTTTAATTTGAGTGATTTGTGTTAAATTTCATGGTTGGGCTAGTTGTAACATTTTTGTGGGGTAAGTTGTAACAAATAAAAACAGACTTCGTTCATATTTGCAAGCACATTTTTGGGATCCAAGAAGATGGAAATGATGTTCTTTGTTTATATTTCGTTATGTTTAATTTTTTTTTCTTTATTTCTTATAAAAAGAAAAATGTCCATTTGACGTCTTGTTACAATTTACAACTTTCCCGCATACGGGTAACACGTTTTTTTTTGTCTAAAATTATATTTTTACAAATTCTGATCAGTATTTTTTATTTGGCTTTTTTAGCTGAAATATTGCTCCTTAAAGAGAAAAAAGTTTGGCTAACTATTTTCAAAACTTTAGGAACAGCATCAATTTTAGTAAAAAGTGTTACTTTTAGCCCCGGTCTCACCTACATATTTGAATAATGCCGAGACATTGTGCTTATGCAATATTTTACACCGCATAATCAATCTTTAGAATGTGCATTTGACGTCACAGCAGTAATGTCATTAAAATGCATTTAACATTGATCATCCATCATCCTATCGTTGATCGCTTTATTAACGATGATGTACCTAATTCGAGAGAAAGAACTGTAAACGCTTTAATCTCTACAAACCGTTTGTTTAGGCCGCAGGGCGTGTTTGTATATTGAAATTCGCAATAAATTGGTGAATGGTAGGCATATGGTTGCTTGGTGAAAGCAAAGTGGACAGAATCTCTAATACCAAAATAAGAGTTCTTGTGTGTTGTGTTTTGGAGAAAAGGTGTGCTAACCTAGACATTCACCGGAAAAGTTTCTTTAATTTTTGTTGTTGTTTGCGCTTAAATTTTTGTTTGAACTGCACTGCGTGCAAACTCATGTCGGTATACGAGTATCTACTGTATATGGTCTGACCGAGGTCAAGAGGCTTTATTCATGTTGGAAATTTTCAGAAATGTTGTAATTTTTTTTTGCGATTTAATTACATGATAACCGCGTCCGGCACATATTTGTATGTATATGCATACTCGTACACTGTATACACAGATGCTGTTGCCTATTCATTTTCTATATTGAAATTCATGTAAATCCAAGTATGAGGAAGTCGTCTTCTCAATTGTGCAGACAATTCCTTGTGTTCAGTTCATAACAGAAGATATGCGCTCTTGTCTGTATCTTGATTGCATGCAATCCAACAACAACGAAACAACAACAAGACCGCAACTACAGAATGGAACTAATGACTTCTAATCAAAATTCTTAAATAGAATCAAGAGTGTGATTATTATTATTTTTTTATTTTTGCCTACCTAAGAGGACATGTATTGGTTTCATGCAATTAAAAAAATATTATGTTTTTATTAAGCCGTCTTTTATTCTACAGGGTGCGGCACGAAAACTTGCTGATTTTAAAAGGTCATAAAACCAAAAGTAGAGGACATACCGTTACGAAACTTTTTTATTCTTGTCACACACAATTTAAATTTTCCATTTCATGGTTTTAAAGATGGTATCGGAAAAATGATGGCCTCTGTTTTCAATACACTGAGAAACCCGATTTTCGAAGCTCCGCTGAACTCTTTCAAGCATATCGATGGGTATGTTCGCTATTGCTTCACGAATGTTATCCTTCAGATGATTTAGGGTTCGTGGCCGATCAGTGTAAACGATAGATTTAATATAACCCCATAAAAAAAATCGCACGGAGTCAAATCTGGTGACTGCGCCGACCACATAAAGTCGCCGCTCAAGGAGATTATACGACCGTGGAAATGTTCAAAAGATCGATTGATGCTCGTGCTGTGTGGGCCGTGGCTCTATCTTGTTGAAACCACTCGTCACCAAGGTCCTGTTCATCGAGTTTTGCGATACAAAATTCTTCAATCATCTCTCTATAGAGAGCTGCATTCACCGTAACAGTGAGTTCGTTTTCTTCTAAAAAGTAAGGACCAATTATCCCTACTCTCGAAACAGCACACCATACGGTGACACGTTCATAATGCAGTGGCGTCGAATGAATTTCACGTGGATTGTGATCAGTCCAATATCGCAGTCCAATATCGCTTCACATGCATTTTCCCCGGCAACAAAATCGCGTTCATGAAGCTCCTGCATCATAACCAATTTGTAAGGATGGAATTGAAGATCTTGATGAAGAATTCGTCTTACAGTGCGATCAGAAATGCCCAAAGCAAGTGCATGTTTGCGCGGCGAACGCCGGGGATATCGTAAGACCGAAACTCTCACCCTCTCAATGTTTTCTTCTGTTCTGACCCTCCGGCGTGCTGGACGCGATTTCGTCACGTTTCCGCTCTCCCTGAATGTTTTTACCCACGAAACAATCGACTGTCGGCCAGGAACGCGGCCTCCCGGAATGATGTTAAAGCGAGCACGGAAAGCACGTTGAGTGGAAATTATGGAACGACCCTTTGGAAAAGTAAGCCTCGCAGGCAAATGCGCGTTGCTCTCTCGTCCAATGCATAATGTCGACTGACTGCACCGTAGATGAAACTTTAGGAAATCCCCTAAAAATGAGACGCTACCCACCCACATCCGACCACTCTGCCCCGCTTGGCGCGCAAAACAAATCAGAAAGTTTTCGTGCCGCACCCTGTGCTTATTTATTGTATAACAGTATCGTAAATTAAAAAGTAATTTACTATTTTTTGTAAGCAAGATTGTAAAATTAAGATTTATAACAAAGTGGACAGTGTCAAACTGTAAAATCATCAGTAACTTAGTATTAAAATTAAACAAAAATCTCAGAGCAAGTACCTACGACCACATCATGTATTTTTTTAAATTATTTATTGCACAATGCACACACTCAGTTCCTTCGAGCTAGTGTTTTGCTTTTTTATAGCAATACTACAATATACAAATGATTATTATGGGACCGTTCAAGCATGCGGACAATAAAACTCTTTTGATGCAATTTATTTTGTCTATGTCGAACAATTGTTTGGTGAAAATTTAATAATAAATTTGCACGCCTCACAAATGTGTAAAGTAAGTAAAAAAATAATAGATTTTTTTCTTCCGCAAAAAGGGTGTAGAATTAAACTTTTGATTGAAATAAAAAAAAATGGTAAAACTGTGAACGTAAATTGTACAAAAATTGTTGGTCTCTCGGTATACGAGTAAATTGTTTTCATAATATTTGATTTAATGCAGGGTGAAGTTATTGGGTGCAATTGTAAATGTGTATAGTATGTATTTGATTTGAGAAGGTGTCATTTGACTTATTGGAGAATTCGGTAATGATAGGTGACCGAGAAAGTTAGAGTTCAGGTCAATAAATTTTTAATAGATGATTTGATGGATACGTTATCCTATCTGTGGATATGGATTAATGATGCACGTATTCGAATGAAATAATCGACTATATTCGATTCTTAGATCCTCTCGAGACATCTGGATACTTCATCTGAAGTCATTCGAATGATTTCCATTCATCATTCGAATGATGTCTCATCTCTCATGCATGGGGCTTCTCCATTTCTATTTCATTATTACTACTACATAATTTAATCAGGCTGTCAACGAGACCGAGTACCATATTTTTGGTACCGAAATTCGCCGAGAGTCTCGCTGGTCTCGGCGGTTTCGGTGGTCTCTGCCGGCGGTTTTGGTGGTTTGGTTTCGGTTTTCACTAGAAGAAATATTTTTTTATTTAATTATTTTTTAGTACCTACTCAAGTTAAATTTTTATAATATTCACAAGTTTTTTTTTGCGAAATATTCTATGCGCGCTAAAATATCAAACCACATATGTACATAATTATACTCAGATAGGCGCACTGCGAAAATCCTAATACAGAGAAGAATACGTACGATGCATGTCGTTAGAATAGAAGCCGCTTATTTGTCAGACTTTTGTTGTTTCCTCCTCCGGAAAAAGTTGGCTTTAAGACTTTTAGGTGACACTTGGAAAAAATTATAGTTTGTTACCTACCTGTGAAGCTATAAACTGTCTAAATCGGTTGAGGGATGACTACTATTTAAAAGAATTAAAAAGCCTCTACAAAATTAAAATTTTATCTCATAAAATTCGAAATTTGTCCGATTGATTTTAAGCCTTGTAGGTGACACTTGAACCATTAAATATTATCCAAACGTCAAAATATAGTATGTTGCCTACATTTCAAGCCATGAATTGTCAGAATCGTTTGACGGATGGCTCCGATTTCAATGGATTAAAAAACCTCTAAAAAATTGAAAATACGGCTCTTCAAAGGTGTCAGACAATTTTACAGCCTATTTTGTACGTTATCACACACACCAAAAAAACACGAAAGAAACCAAGACTAAGGATGAGACCGAGACGAGACTGCACACTAAAATTCTCACAAGAAAAAGGCGAGACCAAGATCGAGGCGAGACGAGACTTGGTTAGGCGAGACTGACACGAGACTTGGTTAGGCGAGACCGAGACGAGACTTAGTTAGGCGAGACGGAGACGGGGCTGACAAAAGTCTTGTCTGGTCTCGTCTCATTGCCAGCCCCATTTCTAGGAATGCTCATCAGTTTACCCTTGATTCCAACTATAAATAAACTGTCGTCATTCCTTGGCCAGTGCTTTATGTTATTTGTTTAACATGTCTTTATCATCTATTTGCCCGCAAGCTTGGAAGTCTTCATTTATAATTCCACTGTTTAAATCAGGAAGCCGATGCAATATGCGTGACTATGGAGGTATTGCAAAAATCAGCGTTATTCCTAAGATAATGGAATGCATAATAGTCGCTGAGTTGATTTATGGAGTAAAATCACATCTATCGGACATACAACATAGATTCATTAAGGGCAAATCTACCGTTACAAATCTTTTAGAAATTACGTCCTCTATAACAAAGGCATTCATGAATGGGCATCAAACGGATGTGGTATACACTGATTTCTGCAAAGCTTTCGACCAACTTAATCACCAGCTCCTTATAAGAAAACTCACTTTTCGGTTGGTCCCCAAGACTTGTTCAATGGATTGCAAGTTATTTATCATCTCGCATTCAATATGTTAAATTTAAGTTTCACTTATCCAACGCAATAGATGTCAAGTCTGGGGTGCCTCAAGGAAGCCACCTAGGGCCACTGTTATTCTTGATTTTTATAAATGACTTACCCTCTGTGATAAAATACTGATACATATCTGTGCTGACGATGCGAAAATTTCATTTTCTTATAAAAATAATGCTGATTACATTCTACTGCTATCTCATATTAATCATTTGCAAGAAGTCTAAGAAATGCAAAGTAATGACCTTTGCTAGAGTTAAGAATGTTCTTATAAATGAATACTTTATAAATAACGCAAAACTTGAAAGAGTTAATTTTTTTTTGGATTTGGGAGTAATATTTGATTGGATATTAGACTTCAGAATGCACATCGATTCTATTACTGCTAAAGCTTCTGTTCGTCTAGGAATGATTAAACGAAGGTCAAAAGAATTTGGTTGCCAAGTTTGGTGCACATTTTACTCCTGTTATATTGCCCGCATTGAATCCATTCAAAAACAGTTTTAATTATTCGCTCTTCGTCATCTCAACTGGGTTAATCATCTCCATCTTCCACCATATCGTTCGCGGCTTTTGCTGATTGTTCTTAGTACGCTCGAGGACAGGAGGTCATCACTTAATGCTACATTCATATTTAAACTTTTGAACGGAGATATAAATTCTCCTTATTTGCTTTCCTTAATAAAGTTAAATGTGCCATTTCGCCCAAGTCGAAACTATAAAATTTTGCGAACAAATAAAACAACTTTAAACTACTTAGATAATGAACCTTTCTCTCTTTTATGTAAACAATTCAATAATTATAATTCTTTCGTAGATTTAATCTTACTTCCTTGAAATTTAAGAAAAATTTACTCATATACAATTTAATTCGTCACTAGTTACAATCTGTAATATTATTCTTATATTTATATCCAAATAACTGTGATCATAAATTTATCTGTAGTTATATAGTCAAACATAAATAAATAACTAAACTTCAGGCATGCTGTCTTTTAGTCGTACAACGCGAATGTGGAATACCTTATCCGGCTCTATTTTCTCCCATGTATCTCCTCTTAAATCCTTTCTTATTTGCTTAACGCTCGCACTGTGCTTGATCATATTAAAGGTAGTCAAAATTCCTTTAGTGCCCGAATCATTATAAAACAAAATTATATAAAAGTCTATAATATGTAATTAAAAATAAATCCTCAATGAGATAGTTATTCTTATGGTAGCTTCTCCTACTAAATGCTTACGATTATCGAATCCGGCACCGGGAGTCAGACTCACGTCTATTTTCTTAGCAATTAGCACTTATGTGAATCCGCGATCTATTCACTCTCAGTGGAAATAATTTCCTTTCAAATCAGCATCAAAATTAAATTTGCAAAATCTTCGACTCCCCGGGAGTAAAAATTTGCGGATTCCATGATAGGCGTGATTATTTTTTTTTTTTTTTTCAAAATTCTGAAATCTTCTATTTTAACTTTTGAATTTAAATAAGCGAACATTGAATATATTTTTCATCTGTCTGTCCTACCTTCTGCTCTCTCCTTGGTCTAATTTTTATATTTTACGTATAGATGTAGTTTTATTAAAAACTGTTTTACCGACATTTACGTAGCGGATATGAATTTAAAAATCAAGATGTGGGATACATTTTTTCGATTATTATTCGGAAATCGAAACCAAAATACACTATTGCACGAGCAAATAAAAATTTAGCTGTTTACACTAACTATACGATATGTACCTAACCAGGAAATTGTCTGTCTTTGTGAACATATATATATAAAATGCACCATGTGTGTTTTGTTGCCCCTGGGCGAGAGTTCCGTTTCAATGTAACCTATACAAATATGTATGCATATACTGGTGGTTGTTAATAAACTATGCTGATGATGATGCCTTAGAGATAGATTTTATTTTTATTCGGAATAATAGACGAAAACCAAATAAAAAAGCTACAGTCTTTATTGAATATATATTTAGACGAAAATTAGTCTAAACAACTCAACAAACAGTCGGTATCCTATACATACATATACATAAGTTCTCATATGGGAGTATTTATATGTGTTTATTCCTTTTTTGGAGAAATTATTTGTGAGTAAACATTTGGTATTTCTGGCTATCCTTGGGGAGTTTTAGCTACGTTAGATTCGCACATATGGCACTCTATAAACTTGGGAATGGTTAAACAAAGAGACAAATGAAAATAAACAAAAAAAAATCTGAGACAGCTTTAATATCAAGTCAGGCACTGCGTAGGAGAATTATATTATTTATACTCTACATACTCTACTACTTTTGCGGTGCTAATGACTACTTGTTTTACCAAAACAGATTGTTATATGAATTTGAAATGTCGGAATACTGGTGGAGTGCCTTATTTAAGATAAAGTGATTGATTGTATTAAAATGAACATGACATTGGTTGTTGGAGTGCTGTTGAAAATTGTTTTTAGAGGTTAAATTATTGGAAAAGTCTTTATGTTTTGTAGGATTGAAGACTTAAAAGAGAAACAGATACCCAACCGAATAAATTTGTAGAAGAAGACTACTTACAGTGTGTGTCAAAAGAAAATGTACATGCGTGCTTTGTGTTTTTAGTGATTTAATTTTACTATCAAAAATCTATGGATCCCCCTAAGGGAATAGGATGAGAAATAAATTACGCCATCGCGGAAAAAAGTTGACATTTCCATACAAACTATCGATAACAAAGATTCGTTAAAACAGTCACTTTAATTACAAATTGAGTTAAACGTCAAAAATATTAATCAACAAATCGTCAAAAATGTCAAAGTTTTTTTCGTTTTATTTTAATTTTTCGGCGTGGTTTATGTTTTATTTCAATTTGTTGAAATTAATAATGTACGCATTCGAATGAAATAATCGATTATTATAATCGATTCTTGAATTATCTCGAAACACCTTGATTTTTCAATTGAAATCATTCGAATGATGAAAGGAAACCATTTGAATGATTTCAATTGAAAAATCAAGGTGTTTCGAAATAATTCAAGAATCGATTTCAGTCGAAAGCGTACATCATTAATTTCAACAAATTGAAATAAAACATAAACCACTCCGAAAAATTAAAATATATATCATCTCTCATACATGGGACTCCTCCATTTCTTCTTCACTACTACTAGTACTATTTATGAGTAAGCGTAATGCTAATGCAATGCAAGAGGCTCGAGCAAGAGCCAAGAAAGGTATTGGGATGTGTGAATGTCTATAGTCATAGTGTTGATTATACGTGGAAACAAAAGTAAAACCAGAATACATTAATTAATGAGAAAGAGAAAATAAGAACAAGATACCATTAATTTTGTTTTGGTTTTAATTAATTCAAAGACTTATAAATTATTATTATAGGTACATGCTATTGTTCAAGGGAAGTATGTCAGAATATTATGCTAGTGAAAAATTATTATGATATAATTTTAATTTACTGTATTTCTTTATTTAAAAAATTAAAGATTATGACTTTAAATTTAAAGGCTTAAGTATCTTATGACACGCAGTCATACTCGTGTACTTATCCGGCTCCCGATCCATGGAGGGTCGCTGTCTGACATATTGAGGTCTTCCATCGGTTGCGGTCTCGCGCACGCTCCCTCCAGTTGTCGAGACCATGCGCTGTTGCGTCTGTAACCGCCTGGTCCCTGTAGCGGAGGTTCGGTCTTCCTGGTCGTCTCGAACCTGCGGGCTGGGATTCGAAGATTTTCTTGGCTGGAGCGTTGTTGTCCATTCGCTCGATGTGGCCGATCCAGTGTAGTAGACGCGCTTTGACTCTTTGGACTACATCCACATCTTTGTACAGCTCGTACAATTCTCGATTGAATCTTCTCCTCCATTCGCCCTCTTCGCATATAGGACTAAATATCTTCCGAAAAATTTTTCTCTTGAAAGTGCTCAGCATGAATCCCGCTTTTTTACTTATCGTCCAGCAATCGGCGCCGTAGATTAGAACAGGTAAAATTAGCGTTTTGTAAAGCGTGCACCTTGTCTTTCGAGACAGGAGTTTTGAACCCAATTGTTTGGCCCAACCAAAGTAGCAGCGGCTCGCTAGGGTAATTCTTTGTCGGATTTCCACTAATGTGTCGTTCGTGGAATTGATGTTTGCTCCGAGGTAGGTGAACTCCTTGACTACCTTGAAATTAATGCTACCAACAGTGACGTTTTTTCCTAGGCGATGGACATATGAGGCTTTGTTTGTTGATAGCATATACTTGGTTTTGTCCACATTCACTTCAAGACCAACGCATTTCGCCTGTTCATCAATAGCTGTGAATGCTTCAAGTACAGCTCGCTTGGAGCGGCCGATGATATCGATATCGTCCGCATACCCAAGCAGTTGGGAAGATCTGTTGAAGATATTGCCTTCTAGGTTAACACCACTCTTGCGTATTATCTGCTCCAGGACTGTGTTGAAGAAGTCACATGATAGCGGATCTCCTTGTCTGAACCCTGTACACGTCTGGAAAAGCTCAGATGAGCTGTTTCCTATTTGCACGTTGCACCGCGTATTTTGTAACGTCATGCGGCATAGCTGGACCAGTTTTTTCGGGATCCCGAGTTCCGACATCATCAATAGTAGCTCTTGGCGACTTATGCTATCATATGTGGCATTGAAGTCGATGAAAAGATGGTGCGTCTCGACTTGAAATTCGTTGGTCTTTTCCAGGATTTGCCTCAATGTGAAGATTTGGTCTATCTTTGATCTGCCTGGCCTGACACTGGTACGTGCCGATGATAGTGTTGCAGAAAGGTTTAAGATGCTCACATAGTACGTTGGATAGGATCTTGTAGGCAACATTGCAGGGCATAGGCATATGGAGCTATTTGACCAGTCGTCGGGCATGCTTTCCTCCTCCCACACATAGTTGATGAGCTGGTGCATGCGCCCTACCAGGACATCTCCTCCATACTTGAAGAGTTCCGCAGGTAGGCCATCGGAGCCGGCGGATTTGTTGTTCTTAAGCTTGTAGATGGCTTTCTTAACCTCTTCAGTATTGGGCGCTGGGACTGGATCTTCATTGACTGGTCTCATGCTTTTTTGTTCTCCCGTTGCTTCCTCTACATAATGCCCATTAAGCAGTTGCTGGAAGTGCTGCTTTAACACGTCTGCAATTCCTTGTGCTTCGGTGACTAGGTTCCCTTCGCTGTTTCGAAGAGCTTGCGTGCCAGCCCTATAACCAGATGCCAGTTGCTTGGCTGTTTTGTAGAACCGGCGGGTGTTGGTGGCAGTGCAAGATTCCTCGAGATACCTGAGGTGAGCGGCTGCGGATGCTCTTTTCTTTCTTCGCAGGGTTTTTTCTCGTTCCTTCACGGTACTCCTCACTTGCTGGTCTTGTTTTCCGTTGCAGCATTTGCATTCGTCCATTTTCCGTCTCATGCTTCAATACCGCGAATTCATCATCACACCACGGGTTCTTTTTCGTGGGTGGTTGGTAGGCTATGGTGGTCTTGGCTATCTCCTTAATGATGTTTCCCTGGTCGTTGACGCTTGTGGCTGGGGGTACGGCAGATAGTTTCCCGGTCAATTGCTCACTGTAGTCTCTGGCTTTCTCAGATGTGCTAAGGCAGGGGATGTTGAATTTCTTCCTTTGGACGGTGTTCGTTTTCTTTTTGTTTGACAGTCGGGCTCTGAAATTTGTCACAACATAAAAGTGGTCAGAGTCCACGTTTGCACCTCGGAAGGTTCGCACGTCCAAGATGTGGTCGATTTGGTTGGTGGTTCGACCATCTGAAGATCGCCAGGTTACTGTGTGTATCCTTCGCCTGGGGAACCTAGTGCTACTTATCACCGTATTAAGAGCTGCAGCAAAGTCGATTAGTCGGAAGCCGTTATCTGTTGTAGCTTCATGGCGGCTGTGCTTTCCAACTAATCCCCCAAAGAGATTTTCTTTCCCGACTTTCGCATTGAAGTCTCCGAGCACGACTTTGACATCTTACTCCGTCCAGGAGGTCGTAAAAGTCCTCCTTGTTAGACTCCTCAGCTTCATCGGTAGGGGCGTGTGCACATATTAGGCTGATGTTTTGGAAGGTAGCTTTGATGCGTATCACAGCCAGGCGATCGCTAATCGGCTTAAAATCGATGACTTTTGACCTGAGTCGATTTGCCACGACGAATCCGCATCCGAACGTGCATTCTTTGATGACAGCTATAATAAATGTCGCAATCTTTTCTTTTTGTTACTCTTGATCCTATCCATCGTATCTCCTGGATCGCGCTAATGTCTGCCTTGTATCGCGAGATGACAGATTCAAGTTTTTGAGTAGCACCTGGGGTATAGAGTGTCCTTACATTCCAGGTGCATACTCGTAGGTCAAACTCCATTTTCGTTCCGGGTCTGGTTGCCATTTGAGGGGGGTCGTTATCCGATGCTTCTCGCGTGTCTCCTAACAATATTGTTTTTTTTTTTACTGTGGTCGGGTCGTTAGCCCAACGCACTAACCTCCAATCTGTAGGGCGATGGGTTTAATGCTGCAAATTTTCCGTGATCAACATTCGCACTTACAAGTTTAGCAAGTCATGACATAAAGTCAAGACCAGTATCTTTCGGCTACCAACTTGGAGGTAATGTAAGCACTTGATGTGTAGGAAAAGATGCAGCTCGAGGCCCCCAGTTCCTACAACATCCAACCGCCACACGAGTATAACTAGTCAGCATTATTCCTTTTCGCGACCTTTCTTAATTAAAAAAAAAATATACAACATTAGTAAAATATTAAAATGTTCATACTCTTTCATAATGCGAATGATCATTCGATTATTTTTATCACTCGAATACTAATATCTCGATTATTAAAATCATTCGATTATGTCCATCACTATTTCAAAGCACTTTCCACACATTTTGCAAATGGCAAAATTTGACATTTACTTTGTGGGCAGATAGGATATAAAATTAGTTAACATCAAGCATAGTCCAATAGGCCAGTTCAGAAAATTGAGGTCATACAGATCTTAGCAAACTCTTTCATATATGAACAGGATTCCTCAGCGAAATTTTCAGTTTTGAAAAATTTTTGATTTTCTACTTAATTATTATTGGTGAGCGAAATGTGTGAGATCTCAGTTTTCTGAACTGGCAAATTTTTCTAAATTTTCTAACATAATTTTCTTATATTATGACAATATTCTATCTGTCAAACCAATTGTCATATTGCAAACTTTCACTGTTACTTTGTTTTCAGTAGCACACTCACATCATAAAGAAAATCACAAAGAAGACAGGTGCTATAACTCTCTAACTTCAGCAAATTTTATCTGCTCGAATCACCACATAAATGCCCACATTTTTAAAAATCCTAGTAAAGTCGTTAGTCTTCTCTGACAAATCAACATTAATTAACATATTGGAAGCCAATATTATGCCATAAATGCTTGACAAGTTCAAAAAATTAGTAATGTTATTTAAAAAAAAAACACCCTGTTCCACCCTTAGGGACTTTTCACATGAAAGCAACCAACGATTAACTAATAAATGAATAATTTTAAAATATTATAAACCTAAATTCCTTACAAATTATAAATAAAATGGTAAAATATAATTAATATTAATGTTTAGATACAAAAAAAATCAAAAATAAGATACATTTGGGAAAACCAATTGGTATAGTCGCAAATGCCAATCAGCTTGTAATATTTCTCCACTGGAATTCTCGAGTGTTTTCTCATTTTATTTTATAGAATATTTTTATTTTTTGTTCTGTTCTTTGTGTTGTTTTTCTTTTTATCTTTTAATTTTATTAAGTTCGATTTTTAAATGTCTCGAGTGATCATTCATTAAGCCCATCACTACTTTCTGTCATTGTATCCGGAGTGTCACCATTGACGTTTTACTCACAAATGTGATCAATGGCGTTTGTTTATTTTGTTTTAATAAATATACATAAATGTCACGAATAAAAAAAAAACATGTGAACGAAATGTCAAAATGGGCGAATAATTCGTTGGTCGGTTGGTTCTCACTTAAATAATCCTCCATTGGCATATATTGTACTTGAATTCCATACGTTAATATTTTAACTATTTCTTTGTCAGCGTTTTATGATCCAAATTAATAATTAAAACAAACTATTATTAACTCAGTCTGCAAATTCAATTAAATCACCAATTAAAAGTGATTCAGATTCAGCATAAGATAAATTTCCAAAGAATCACTTTTTAATCTTAATCGAGCTATAATGCAGTTTCGCAGATACTTCAAAATACTTAGTCACTTTGTTCTTTATTCGGTTAGTCGTTAGCATAAATCAAATCATTAATTTTGGCTGTCGAAGCAAAATAACAAAGTAAGAAATTTTATCAAAAAAATAAAAAAAAAATATCGTAAACAAGCAATTGATTAATTTACTTTAAGTGACTGTAACCATATAGTGCTGTGCCAAAGTTTTTGTTCGTTTATTTTCATAAGTTTTGGAAAATGGTAAAATTTTTAAATAAAATTTATTATCTCTTTCGTGCACCGCTTTATTCATTTTGTGAGTTAAAACAAAATTACAGGGGGGTTATTATGAAAAACGATACTCATTTTTAAATACGGTGTATTTTTTAAATTGCGATGACGAGAAACGAGAATCGTAAATAAACGATACTCGTATTTTTATTTTTATTTAGTGCCTTTCAGCTGTCGTTCCAACATTCACATTTAGATTATTATTTGCAAAATGGTGTGAAGTTAGTTGCGTTTAAAAAAAATATATAGTTTTTCAATTTTGTCTGCATCATTTTCTTGATTCCATTTTCGTTTCTCATAATCGCTCTACACCATTACTATCGTTACTCTGGGTTTTGTTTTTATAATTGTTATAATTCTTATAATTCACATTATGTATCAGATAAGAAAGAAAATCAATCTTGCTGATAACCATTAGGCCCTTTTTTACTTGCGATTATATGTACTATAAGGCAAGTTATGCATTCGTGAAAAAAATTCTAACAATCAAACATGACATTACGATCATAGAGAAGCCTAAATAATTGATCGACAAAAAATGTCTGTATGTCTGTCTGTCAGTGTGTTTACGGGAAAAGTCTATTAACGGTACCTTTCATATAACGGTTTTTAAATTGTTTGGCTTTCTTGGTAACTGTACATTGGATTTCTATCAAATTTTATATCTGAGAAGATCTAGGTAGCCAAACTAATTTTGCATATTAACATTTCAAATAACTATCATATGGATTCGTGCAAAAAAAAAAATTCTAACAATCAAACATGACATTACGATCATAGGGAACACCAACAAAGTGTTTCCCCTCATTCCTACTGTCTGTCTGTCCGCCTGTCTGTCTGTCTGTCCGCTGTCCTTGAGTCTACAGCTTAAACGGTTGGATAGATTTGCTTCAAACTTTGTAAATATTGTTTTTTTTAGCAATATGCCCACACGTTTTTTTCAGTTTTTTTAATATGACAAATAACAGTAGCTCCCATACATTTTTTTTGGCCAAAAACAAAAATCTTATTTATTTCAAAATCTGCTCCAACGATTTAAAAAAAAAATCGGTTCATTAAGGAAGGGAAGGGGTACAGTTTAGTAATTTTTTTTTCTGGAAACAAATTGTTAGTTTTGGTACCTCTAGTAGTGCCATTTTTTTGGTTTTCGATTTTCTAAAAAACGGTTGATTTGACTTTTTAATTCTTTTTTATACAGACGCTCCTATAAAGTTTAAACATTAATGTGAACAAAAAATTTTCAAACAATTTTTTTTTGAAATTAAATAAATTTTTTTTTTTTGAAAACTTAAAATTTCGAAAACCACTTGATGGATTTTCTCGAAACTTCGTACTTGGGAGTTTTTTACATTATCTTGAACAGTTAAAAAAACTGTATTCCTAAAATATAAACCAACGGAACCTCCCATACAAAAGTTAAAAAAAACGTTAAGAAAAAAATGTATTTCTCGAAAACGGCTCCAAAAATTTTTATAAAAAAAATGTGTGTGTTTTTATATTTCTACAGTCCACTTTTAAGTATAAAAATATTTTATTTTGCGTACTTATTAACGGTACCTCCCATAGAACCACTTTACATAATTTCGAAATAAATATTGTTTTTTTTGAAAAATCGATTTTTTAAAAACTAGTCAGAGAATTTTTTTTTAAATTTGAATTTTATATGTATGTTAATAATATCTTCAAAATGGCGTTTAAAAATTTTTTTCTAAAAATGTTTTCAAAATTTTATACACACAAAATTAATTTATTAAAAAACCGCTCCAACGATTTTTGATTTTTTTTTATATATTCTTATTTATCAATGAATTCAAACTGCATCTTTGTTTTCCCTCAAACAATAACGACTAAGCAATATAAAAACATTTAAGTATGTGTATTATCCATTTATTTCTACTTTTTTATTATTCCCTTTTTACAAATATTTGCCTACATCACTAAATACTAAATACAATGTAGGCCCTTATACCTTTATGTATATATACATATACGTGTCTAAGAATCACATGAATCTTATGTGTGCATAGTGCACCTAAATTATAAAGTTATATGCATATAGCTACCTACCCACCTACATCCTTCATTATTATATGAACATGTAAACATACTTAGGTTCCATCAATATGTATATATATGTAGATATATTTTACTCTCCCAACTTACATAATTAAAATCCATAACTTTCATTTAATTATATGTATTCCACAATTCATTATTTAAGAATCAAGGTAGTCTTACCTATATCGTCTTTAATCATGCAAAGGATAACTAGACAACCTAAACCTACTAACAGAGTCAGTGGTTAGCTAACTAAAGTTGTAAGTTACAAGAGCAAGTTCGTACGATCAACTCGTGCATTTTATTTTAATGTAAGTTTCATGAACTTCGATCGTTTGATTCTCCATTTGAATTAAGTTTTTCTTGCGGCTTGTCAGAATTTGTAGCTTCTTCTCAAAATCTCGTTATTTAAATAACATTCCATGTACTGATACATACAGTCTAACTAGAGTTTCTAGGTGCAACCATTACACGAAAAAAAAATGGAAGTAGTTGAAAAAAAATTTGTAAAATTTGGTAATTTTTTTTACACCGTCCTGTATACCTGAGTGTCTGTTCAACCATATTATTATGGGTCATCCTCAACGGAGGTAAATTTAAGCAATCTGGTGCACACTTTGTTTTGGGCCACTGAGTTCTCTATACGCATTTACCTGACCCAAATAGAAACCAACGAGCAACGATGTAAACACATTATCCGCAAAATTAATGTATGCTTTACCGGGTATAGGTGAATCAGTTTTTTTTTTGTTTGTAGGTAGCATTTTATTACATTGATTTAGATTTTAAATTTTGCCGTTTAATGGAGGACAGAACAGTTTTTGTAATTTAAAATAATTATTGTTATTGCATGGGCCATTATTTTATTTATTTTATGACAATTGAGCTTGATTAAATTGCGTGTGTTTGGCTTAAGGCAATTACTTGTACATATAGTAATAATCATTGTGTGTTATTTTTGTTTTGACTCATTTAATTGAGACAGTGTTATTAATTTTTTTATTTTTGTTTCTTTTCAGGATACATCTTATTCAAGGTAAGGTTGTCCGATTAGATGTCGTAAAATTTATTTTTAAACAATTTAATCCAGTTAATTGTGGTTTTATGTTATGAATTTTATTAAGTAACATTTTTTCACATAAGCCGCTTTTATGCCCAATCATTGTACACCCGTGTGCGTCTTGCTTTATGATAATACACTACCGGCCAATTGAATAGCTTCGATCAGTAAACATGAAATGGCTTTTTTCTTTTAAAGAAGCTATAAAAAAAGCTTTTATTTTAGCACTTTCAAAGCTTAGTCTGTTTTCGGTTTATAAGTTAGCAAAAATCAAATCGTAACGGTAATTTTTTTTGCAAAATTGTCATCCAAAAATCATCTTTTTCGCCGACAGTCAATAACTGCACACCATCAACAAAAAGTGTTTTGTTAAGCTTTTTTAAGATAAAAAAAGCTCTTCTTTGCCAAACCTTTTTTATTGGCTGGTAGTGTTATTTCGAGTGCTGGAACCACCTCTCTTCCATAATCATACCGACGCACATGTCGTATGCGACGTTTTGATTCTCACATTTATATATCCTTCCTTCAAATGTGACCATTTAGCTTATGGATCCTCATGGCTGAACACAATTCAGAAATTTTCGATAGAAAAGCGGAACCAAACCGGTTAATCTTGGGCATGTTCACCTAAATTTTGACACAATCTATGATTTTGTAAGCCACTAAACCAAAAACGCGAGTCAAACACAATTCCCAAATCTAAAACCGCCAAAAATTCAAAATCCAAAAAACTTAAAATCCACAAAACTTAAAGTCCCCAAAATTTAAAAAAAATCCAAAAAGAAAGAAATCTCATAATTTCGGTTGGCCAAAATCCCGTAAGTCAAAGTACTCTTGCCAAAAAAAAATCGTTTTGACAGGCGGTTGTGTGGAAACATTTCATGATAATTTTTGCGGGTGGCAAATGTGTATAGTGCTTAACTAAACTTAAAATGCCTGGGTTCGCGCCCCACTCTAGGCAACATTCTTTTCTCTACCTCTCTACCCAATTAAAATGGGTTAAAATGGGATAGTAAATACGAAGTTCTCAAAACCACTCTACAAACGAAGTACTTTCCTATATTTCTATTCCTTCTATAACTAGTACCATGCATCTTAAAAGACCTTGGGTCTTACAGGGATATAGTTAATTATTATCACACCAAAAACGTATATGTTCAAATTATAGCCAAGTTCTTCTTTATACAAAAAAATATCAAATGTTTTAAGTAGAGTAATAGGGGCGGGTGCCACGCCCCTGAATGGATCATTTAAAATTTTCTAATATCTCCTTTGTATTGACCGCATATATTAAATATCCAATTTAAAATTTAGCCTTTGTTTGGAGCTCAAGTCCTACGTCTCTACGTCTCATCATTCTATGACAGTCAAAAGTGCTCCTAAGAATTTATACCAATTTTATGAAAATAGGCGAATACCACGCCCCTGAATGAAAAATATCAAATTTCAAAATTTTGCTTTTGCTTTCACTTTAAGCTCTACCTCCATCATTCTACGATTATCAGAACTGCTCCAAATATTGTATTTAAATTCTATGAAAATGGGTGGGTAACACGCCCCTGAACGAAAAATCTTAAATTTTGGATGTTTTCCTCTGCTTACTGTTGGGAGAAATAACAAGATTCTACGATGTCAAGAAGTGCTAAATAATTTTGATTTTCTGTCAGTCAGTTACGTTTTTTGCGATGTTTGCAGTCTTATATGTCGGCAACAACTAATGCTAAATAATTGAAATTTGGTGAGTTGCCTAAACCTGGTGAGCTAAGCAAATGAAGCGAGTTTGAAGTTTCTAACTTTATTGGTAATGATAATGGCTTGAGTTTCACAGGATGAAAGGGTGTAGTACCAGAATTTGGCTGGTCTTTATTAAAAAAAATAAAATGCACGACTGGATCGTACGAACTTGCTCTTACGTTTGATCGCATCGTATGCAAAAGATTTTTATTAAAAAGTCTAAATATATTTTTAAGGTCGTTTTTAACTTAATTTTATTTTATTTTTTATTAAATTTCTTTAATTTATTTCTAAATAAAATTGGTATGATAATCTTAAATATTTAATAATATAAACTTAAAACCAAAAGATTAAATCGGCTTAATCAAAGAAAAAATAATTCAAAATTCTGAAATAAATACTTAAAACTAATTTGAGCTCAGAAAATGTACGCCATTTTATTTCTTGGATAAATTTGAATTTATGAGAAAAAAAATTAAAAACCTGTGGAGCGGGTTTTGAGAAAAAAAGTTTCAAAACTTTTTAAAAAAAATTAAAAAAAAAAAATTCAAAAACGCCAATTCATAGGCATTTAGCAAATACATACCTATAACTATTATTTTTGAAATAAAAAATTACTGCTTAATTTTTTTTTAATGTTCTTAAAAATACAAAAAATATTAATTAGAAATATTGGTACGCAGTATAAATTAGGCAACCAAAACCTATATATGTGTGAATTTCGGAAGAATCGGTTGGGCCATTTATGAAAAAGTAAAATAAAAAAATCGGTCCTATGAAAAGTACATTTTTTAGACATTTAAAAAAAAATTCAGAATTCAGTCAGAATTTTTAGACCATCTTTTTTCGTCTTCGCTATCATCGTATTGTCATGTTTGATTGTTATCTGAACGCTTTTTTTTCGACGAATGCATTACTTAGCCTATAGTACCTATAATCGCAACTAAAAATATTGACCGTTAGAGCTACGTTAACAAACACCCGACAGATGGACATTTTGCTCTAGTGATTCACTAAACAATAAATGGTTTACAATTTAAAGCTTTAGAGCTTTAAGCTCTAACTCGATGAATGTACGTTTATACAAAGCGATTTTCTCGACACCATCAATTATAGGCATTTCCTAAGCCTAACTTGTTTTAATTGAATGAAAAAAACAATCGACCAAGTCAATTTGGGATCAGTCTATTTTAAATTGGGACAAGGAAACGCACAAATTGCCAATACGTACAGACAAACAGTCCGACGCGAATGACGTCCGGTATGACGAAAACTAACCTCACCTGTACATATAGAGTATATTTATCAGTGAAATCCCCTCGTCCAGCGCAATTGCGCATTACCAATATCGAAGATACCTCACACTATCACTCGGTTGGCTTCTATAGAGATATACTCCATTTTGAAACAATGAATGATTAACTTTCCAATTGACTTTTCCAAAAAAAAAAATTCTACAAAATGTCCACTACACATAGAGATTATTCGTCATCCCTTGTTTTGGCAGGATTGTTCTTTTTACCATTTGCCTAAGAATGAATTATTTTGTGTGCAAAAACAAAATCGCCTTTCAATTTGTTGTTGATGAAACTTTTCTATACAATAAACATTCATTCATTTCACTTGCCTTGCGAATCTAAACATCAACCCTCTAAGAGTATAAGAATGAAAGCATCACAAGTTTATTGCTGTTTTATAAAACTCTTTATCTGACAGCTCGACTGACAGCAAGGATCTGTAACTGCGCCACACTTTGCAATCTCACAACACCAAAAAAAAATCATACATTATATATTTTGTCTCCCCTGCTGTGTGGAAATAAAACCAACACATATATAAACACAAAACGAGGAAAATCCGTCGCAGTAAATGCGGGAGAAAAATAAATTTTCAACAGCTACTATACTCTACCTATGTAAACATGGATGCTAAATTTAGAAAATGGCCATTGGGGTGTTATCGAAATGAAACGACACGACAAGACATCATGCAACGAAAGAAAAATATATTAAGTTGGGTTTCAAAGAAATTCCTTTTAAAGGAGGTTTTTTTTTTGTTTTTTCATTATTTTTCGCAAAACAACTGCAAAAGGAAGTTTTCGAAATGAAAAGGGTGCTGCACACATTACGATTTTATGCATCAGCAAATTCTCTCCTAGGATGATTTCTTCTTTAATTTTAGCACAGAAAAATGAAAGCAACTTAATTACAGATGGTGGAAGAATTTCTTATTGAACTTGGAAATGTTATTTCCGTTGGCAAAATTAAATCTGAGTCAGCAGAATACTGAACTGCACCCTCATGCCATTGAATTTTAATTTATCTGCAGCTTAGTAGTTTCGATTTGTTCAAATAATATTGTAGGAAGAATGTATGTGTGTGTGTGGCATACATTACAAAAACTTATCTCTTAAACTAATAATATTGTTGGTTAAAGTGGCTTTTATTAATTTAGATAAGCTTTATCGACTTATCTGATTCTAAATAACAAGTTTCAAAACAATATATAGTATTCTGTTATCAAAAATAAAACAAAATGTAAAATGCACTGCTGGATCATACGTACTTGCTCTTTATACTACTCAAAACAAAATAGGGCCCACTAAGCTTTTTGGCTTTCAATTAAAAACAAAATAAGTGTTGTATTTTTGAAGTGATAACTTTTTATGGGAGGGTAAACCGCTTCGTTACGTAACACGTTGCATTCGATAAGTATTATCACACATTATCGTGATCCCAATGTTCGGGTTCAGGATACAATCGTGACTGTTGCATAGACAATACAGGCAAATCCAAGTGTTTCGACTCGAAACTTATCGGGCCAAATTGGAGTTAGCAGACGGTCATTACAACGGATACTTCATGATGACTTAAACTTAATTCCGTACAAAGTCCAAATTACAAGCAAGTTAAACCCTCAGGATTTGCCTGTTTGCCGAAGAAGACAGCACATTGATAAATTGTTTGTTCATGTCTGATGAGGCCCATTTTGACTCAAACGGCAATGTTAACAAGCAAAATTGCCGTATATGGAGTGAATCTAATCCAGAAAAGCTCCATGAGACGGAACTGCACCCAGAACGAGTGTGGTGCGCAGTTTCATCAAGGTGTATTTTCGGGTCATACTTCTTTGAAGAAAACGGTGTAACACAAACTGTCAATGGGGACCGTTATTTAAAGATGTTGAAGGAGTTTTTTTACCCAGAACTTCGCCGAAGACGTATCCTTTCAGCATTATTTCGTTTCAACAAGATGGAGCAAGTGCATACGTAGCCACACAAGTTATGGCGGAGCTCCAACGAAAATTCTCAACCAAATTGATATCCAGAAACTGCACTTTCCGCTGGCCCCCAAGGTCACCTCACCTGACTGCACCAGACTTTCTTGTATGGGGTTATGTCAAGCAGGAAGTGTACAAAACGAAAGCCAGGAATTTGACTGAATTGAAGCAGTCCATTAAGACAATAATTAAGTCGATCCCAATTTCAACCCTTCAGGCCGCAATGAACAATTTTCTGATCAGGTGCCGCATATGCATGGATGAGCCCGGAGGTCATTTGCGGTCTATTGTCTTTAAAAACCATTAGTTATTTAAAATAAAATCTAATTTTTAATCCAATAAAAAAAATTAATGAAATACATCGATTAAAATAAAAGTTATTTAAATTTCTTATTGTAGCACGATACGTGCGCCACCTTATATCAACTAAAGGATTTATTTTTTAGGAGTGGACCTAGAAATCTGAATTTTCAGGAATGATAGAGCATATTTACTTAAATGTTTGGTAAAAAAAAATTGGATTCCTAGAATGTCACTAACCGTAAAAAAACTGTAATATTGAAAAGATTACACATATCAGTCAATTGGAAGAAATTCAGTCAATTTGTTAGGTCTAAAATTTGTTCCACACAGAGCCTGAGTATAGAATCGGTGGAACATCTTGAATCAAGGATTACAACCTTTGAAACAGCTATCAATACTGCTTTCAGGGTCTCCTGTCCGATTAAATATAGCCTGGTGGAACGAAGATCTCTCTAGTCTTAGGAAATTGACAAGAAAAATCTTCAACATCTGCCATAGGTACAAATTATTTCAGCAGTACAAAGATTGCTTAAAAGTATATAAGCGAGAGATAGTTTCGGTAAAAAAAAACAAAGTTGGAAGGCGTATTGTCACTCTATTGAAAACATTAAAGATTCCGCAAGACTGAGCAAAGTCTTATCGAAGGAACATTTTAACACTTCGTTCTTGAAGAAAGGCGATGGATCTTGGACAGTTTCTCCAACTGAGTCACTAAGTTTGCTGTTAACAACGCACTTCCCAGGTTGTAAAAGCGACAACCAAGTTAGGACTTGCTCAACAGATTTAAGCTCTCTTATAAAATGCGAAAATATTGACCATATAAATCTCCAGGCATGGACGGCATACTACCAATTATGCTCAAAAAACTGCAACACAAAGCAGTGTCATGGCTGGAAATGATCTTCAAAGGATGTCTTCGCTGCAAACACGTGCCCGAATCCTGGAAACAAGTCAAATTGGTTTTTATTCCGAAAGTTGGCAGGCGGGGCCATGAATCGGCGAAGGATTTCAGACCAATTAGCCTGACATCCTTTTTGCTTAAGATCCTAGAGCGCATTCTGGATTCTCATATTAGGGATATCCTGGATGGTTGCCCTCTAGATGACTCTCAGCATGCATACCTCAAAGGCAAAGCAACAAAGACCACGAAGTAGTTGGCACGATCGAGCGAACCACATATTATAAGGAGTATACTCTCGCTACCTTTTTAGACATAAAAGGAGCATTCAATAATGTCCTTACTGAATCTATTCAAGATTCACTTAAAAACCATGGCATAACTGACTATATCTAAGACTCGATTATCTCTATGCTTAGTGACAGGATGATAATAGCTTCGTTAGGGAACTCGACCGATACCAAATATGTAAATAGAGGAACACAACAGGGTGGAGTTCTGCCGTGTGAAAGCTGTAGCGTACGCAGATGATTTAGTACTTCTAGTGTCAGGTAAATTCCCAACAGTGATTAGTGAAATCACAGATAGGGATCTGATTATGAGTAGCAATTGGGCCACGAGTTGTGGACTAGGGATTAACCAACGCAAAACAGAATTGCTACTTTTTACTTCCAGGATTAAAGTACCCACTTTCACGCTACCTCGATTAAATGGCTACACTCTTTCACTATCTTCCAGTGCGAGATATTTGGGAGTCATCCTGTACCCTAAACTAAACTGGAAACTCAACATTGAAGAACGGGCTAAGAAGGCTAGCATTGCTTTCTACGCTTGTAGTAAAACATTCGGTAAAAAATGGGTTCTTCAATCGAAAATAATCCTATGACCAATCCTGGCTTATGGTTCGATTGTATGGTGGTCTGCTTTAAACAAACAATACAACATCAATAGACTTAAGAAAATTCAGAGAACTGCTACCGTTTGTGCCACAGGGGCCTTAAGATCTTGCCCAACGGATGCCTTAAGTGTTGTTCTATATCTTCTACCTCTTGACCTCCACATTAAACATCTGGTATGTTGCAGTGCGTTAAGACTCAAAAAGTCCAAATGCTGGTTTGCCAAACCTAACGGCCATAGCAACACAGCAAATCTGATTCCACCAGATATTCTGTCGACAAACACTGACTACTGCACCCCTATTCTGAGCATCGGCAAAGGTTTTAAAGTTATCTTTCCATCCAGGAAGAATTGGGAAGATGACAAAGTGTCCCAAGATTTCGATGTAAAGATTTTTACCGACGGATCTAAAATGGAGTGCGATGTAGGAGCAGGAGTCTTCTCAGAGTCACTAAAATTCTCTAGATCTTTCCGACTTGCTAGCGTCTTTCAAGCTAAACTAATAGCTATAATAGAAGCACGTAAAATTCTTAATCTAAGCCCAACTCAAAATCTAAATTCGTCAATATTCACAGACAGCCAAGCGGCTATCAAAGCCGTAAATTCAACAAAAATATCATCAAAACTGGTCCAACTATATCGAAATGACCTACAAAACATTAATCACAGAATCATTTTAGTCTGGGTTCCAGCACACAGTGGTATCGAGACCATTGAACGGGCAGACGAGTTGGCCCGGCAGGGATCAGCCCTTCATAGCTCGCTTGCAGAGAATGTATCTATACCACTCGCTGCTATGAGGGGCCAAATTCTTTCAATTTTCCTCACGGAATCCAACAATAGATGGAATAATATAACCGACTGCGCGATATCTATAATGATATGGCCTTTGTACAATAAATCCCGCACAAACGATCTCATTTGTAGACCAAGGCGGGACATAGCAAGGAAAGTCGCTACCTGTACGGGGCACTGGCCCTTGGGGGAGCATGCTGCAAAACTGGGTATTCCCCATCACACCTACTGCCGTAGCTGTAAAAACCAGTTGGAAAAGAAAACAGTGCTTCACTTCCTTTGCAAGTGTTCCGCTTTGGCCAGGCAAAGAATGCAATCCCTTGGAAGGGCTCTTTTTTCTGATCTAAAAGAACTGTCTGATACAAAATTTAAAAACTTACTCTCTTTCCTCAACGGGTCGAAATGACTCTAGAGTCGCTGCGCTTGAGTTCTGCCCTTTCTTTTTCCGCTAAAAAAAATATTTTATTCAGGTCCGTACGAGTTTTTGGTATCAAAACGGCGCTTTCCAGCGCTACTTGGGTCCAGATGCGAGTTCGCTCTGACCACCATTTTACCTACCTAATGGTTCATTCTTTAAGACTAAGGTCTTAAAATTGAGGTAGAACTTGAGGCTGTATGCCGGTATAAAATTAATAAGAATGTGTGTTACTATAGGTAAAGTTTAATAGGGTTTTTGACATTCTAAGGCTCGTTTGCTGATACACACCTTTATTTATTTATTTATTTCATCAATTGATACATAAATCTGCTGACTACAAAATTCGTATTAATATTTAGAACACATTTATTTTTTTAATTTGTTCATATATAATTAATTAGATAAATTTCAAATGAAAAGATTAAAACGTTATAATTTAGATATGTGAAAAAATTATTGATTTTAATCTATCTCTTTGCATACAAAGGTCGACTTCAGTGCAAACTGAATTGAATAATTTCAGAGAACGTGCTATAGGTTCATTAAGCCCATAGTTTGTCCTATGTACGGGATTATAAAATAGATCGCTACGACTTCTAAGCCGTCTTTCAGGAACATAAAAAGAAATAGATGAAAGAAGTTCACTAGAATTCACTCGATTGTCAAAAATATCTTTTACAAACAAAATACATTGACTAATTCTTCGGGATTCAAGTGTTTTCATATTAATTAGAGCACATCTTGACAGATAGTCTGGTAGACATTCATTCCAATTAAGATTCCGTCGTGCAAACCGGGTGAATCTTTTCTGTATTCTTTCGATTCTGGATATAATATTCTCGAAAGATGGAAACCAAATTACTGAACAGTATTCCAAAAAAGTCAGAACTAACCTCATGAATAAAGTTTTAAGAGTATGCACATCTTTGAAAACTGTTGAATTCCGTTTTAAAAAGCCAAACATAGAGTTACCTTTTGAGACTATAAAATCAATATGAGCTCTAAAGCTAAGTTTCGAGTCCAAAAAAACACCAAGGTCCTTAACTACGCCAACTCGTTGTAATTGTTCGTTAAAAAACATGTAATTAAAAGTAGTCGAGGAGGTTGACCTTGTTGCGCTAAATATTTTGCATTTTGCGAAGTTTAACTCGAGATGGTTTTCAGCATACCAAACTAAGAAGTTTTGTATATCAGATTGCAAATTAGAACAATCCAAAGGAGAAGAAATATCAAGAAAGATTTTTACATCATCCGCATACATTAAGCAGCAACTATATTTAAGAAATTCAGCTAGATCATTAATAAACAGAATGAAAAGCAGAGGTCCCAAATGACTTCCTTGTGGACGTCCTGAAAGAACATCAATAAAGTTTGAGTAACACCCATCAATCTGAACAACTTGTTTTCTGTTACACAGATAAGAATTTAACATTTAAGCATTTAAGTTCTACTTAAGCACTTATGCGCAGAGAAAAAAGTAGCCCATAAGCATTTTAAGTTGATCATAATTTTTTTTTTTTATAATCTTTAAATGTTTCAACACAGCGTGGGCGTTAGGTTTCGAAGAGAAAGAAGGATAGGAAATATGCGTGGCGCGATGTTCTAAGACTGGAGGTGGTTGTTGTCTCAGATTTTATCTGCAGGGATGGCGGCTGAACTAATGCGGAGAAATTTCCATATCTTATTTATCTATGACCCTTATAATTCGCATTATTTTTTCATTCGTTGTCATATTTATCGGTTAAGTAGTTTTACCCAATCACATGTTGTTAGTTCTATGCCTAAACAGCATGTAATGGGTAAGCCAGCAATTCGTATGACATTAATTTTAGAATTGGTTTTTAATGGAAAAATAAGATGACATAGACTACGGCAGTTATCGAACATGTGGCCATGAGGTTGACAGGCGAACACACAACTATCTATCAAATATTTATGATTCGTATCAGCAAACGTGCCTAAATGCAAAAGTTGGTGAAAAATGTCAATATTTTTAAAAACAGTATTCCACAAAGTTATTGCCCCAGCAATCGTATACAAAAGTGCTAGCATAAGTATATCGGCAAATAGACGTATACGTAAAGCGTTACGGCGCCAGTCTATCTGGCTTCTCTTTCTCTCACGCATAATATTAATCAAATTAACGAATAACTTTTAAAGCTTTTTTTAAGTTAAAGAATTTCAATATTAAATAGTTCAACTTAGATTATTTTAGGTTATCACTTCTCTCGGGCGTTTTTTTTTGTATAATTCATTTTTATTTATTATTAACTTATAACTATCTTAAAGCTAGACAAAAATGCTTAAAACTAGCCTAATTATCAATAACTTACAACTAATTTACTGGCCCTTTACGGGCGCTCTAAACTAAACTATAACTCTTTAAAACTAATGTCTTTCGACCTAAAAACGATTTTACTTAATTCTAACTATTTTTTATTTTTATTCTGCCAAGAAAACATAAAAAAAAACTTGGTATCATATCATATTTTATATTTTACCTATAAACTACATAAAGCTAGACTAAAAATAATTAAAACTAGATACAACTAACTAATACTAACTAAAAATAACTTAAACTACTTAAGATACCTAAAAATACCCAAAACCACTTAAAGACTACTTAAAAACTAGAACAGCCACAGCATCATTTTTCAAATTGCTTCAAACTTGGTATATAGAGTTTTTTAGGTATTGTACAGAGGGGAATTTGAATTTTTTTAGCTCAAAAAATAACGGTACCTGCCATATAACCAAGCCTATTTTTCTCGGAAACAGCTCTAACGATTTTGATTAAAAAAATCAGTGCAGCTTTTTAGGTACGACCGATCATATGATTGAAAAGAAAAATTTTAAATGGCTAAGAACGGTACTTTCCATAGGACGGTTTTTTTATTTCGACTATCTCATAAATGACTTGACCGATTTTTTTGAAATTTCACACGTATATAGGTTTAGGTTGCCAAATTTATAATGCGTACCAATATTTTTAATAGTTTTTTTTTGTATTCTTAAAAGAATTTAAAAAAAAAAATTTTTTTAATTTATATTTTGAAAACTGCTCAATAATTTTTTTTTTAAAACTATACTTATATGTATATGCTGAATACCTATGAATTGGCCTTTGTGAATTTTTTAAAAAAAATTTTCAAAAAGTTTTTTAAAAAAAAAAATTTCTTTCTCAAAAACCGCTCCACAGATTAAAAAAATTTTTTTTTTCGTAAATTCAAATTTATCCAAGAAATAAAATGTCGTACTTTTTTTTAGCTCAAATTAGTTTAAGTATTTATTTCAGAATTTTGAATTGTTTCTAATATATTATTAAAAATTTAAAATTGACATACCAATTTTTTTTAGAAAAAAATTAATCAAACTTTGTGTATAAAAAATAAAGTAAAAAATTACCTTAAAAATATATTTATATAGAAATCTTTTGCATACAATGTAATCGAATATAAGAGCAAGTTTGTGCGATCCAGTCGTGCATTTTATTTTACTTGCGATTATAGGCTACAGAGGACAAGTGATGTATTCGTAAAAAAATTTGTTTTTCTTCTAACAATCAAACATTACATTACGATCATAGAGACCACCAAAAAAGTGGTCTCCCGCAATTCCGGCTATCTGTCTGTAGACCGATCTACAGCCTAAACGGCTGACCCGATTTGGTTCAAACTTGGTGCTTAGGCGTTTTAGGTGATTGTCCAAAATAGATTTTTGAATCGTTGTTTTAGTCCCAAAAATAACGGTACTTGCCATACAAATTTTTCTACCATCTTAATTACCTCGAAAACGGCTATAACGATTTTGATAAAAATTGGCGTGTGTACTACTTTGGGTATAGTCTACATTTTGGCTAAAAAAGTTTTTAAATATTTTGTTATTAACGGACCTGCCATAAAACCATTTTATTGATTTCCGACTTTCTCATAAACGGCTCAACGGATTTCGATAAAAAATTTTGTACAGGAGCTCCTTCAAATTCTAAATAGTATTGCATTTCAAGATTTTCGAAAAATATTTTTTTTGGATTTTTGAAAAAAAAAAATTGAAAACTAAATATTTCGAAAACTGGTGGACAATTTTTTCTGAAATTTTGGTTTTGAATAATTATAAAAAAATAATGTGAAAAACGACTTTAAAAATACATTTAGGCGTTTCTATTAAGAATATTTTGCATATAATGTGCATCTAACTTAGCGCTCAAGCACTATATCTACAGCGCCATTGCTCAGTTTTCGTAACTGTCCTCATGTTCAAAACTGTCAATTTGTTTTTTATTTTATAACTTTGCACGCGCTCAAGGGATTATGAATACCCTTTATATGTTTTTCTTAACACAGCGCGGGCATCCGGTGGAAGAAGAGAAAGAAGGATAGGAAAGGTGTGTGGCGCGATGTTCTGAGACTAGAGCTGGTTGATGTCTCAGATTTAACTCCAGGGATGGCGGCTGAACTAGTGCGGGGAGAATTACCTTGACTTATTTATTTATGACCCTTATAATTCGCATTATTTTATTTGTCTCGTTGTCATATTTTATGGGTATGCTAGTTTACTCAATCACATGTTGTTAGTGTTATGCCTGAACAGCATGTAATGAGTAAACCAGCAACTCATTTTATGACAATTTTTAGAATTGGTTTTTAATGGAATATAAGAAGACATACACAACCGCAGGAATCGAACCTGTGACCACGAGGTAAAGAAATGTCAATTTGCTTAGTTAATGTTCGATTGTTTTAAAGGCGAGACTAGACAAATGCCAATTTATAACAGTGGTTCGCCATTAAAGCTGGAAAAAAATACCCAACTAAATTCAGGAATTTGAATACCTCTTGACCAAGCTGGGCTGCACAAACAGTACTTTAATACATAATTACAACTTCAAAAATTAAATTCATTTCAATTCACATTTCGTCATAATCTTCTTTCATCAACCAACATTATTCCTCCAACATCCAAAAAACTACCCATTTGCTAGCATTTCTCTCCGCAAACAACTTTGACATCAAAATATTGTTTTTTTTTAACAATAATAATATAATTATTTATATTTATGTGATGAACATGATGATTAAATTGCCACAATCATCAATGTGCAGCCAGGTGTTTGTGCAGTTCGTTCGTTCTGAATGTGCAAATGCAAATCGGTGTTCATCATTGCACCAACATCAGTGCACCATCATCCGGCTGGGGACTGCCTGAACGTTGCCAAACAAAAACCTTATCGAACGGTGGCGCGCTGCGGCAAAAAAAAAATGTAAAAATGTGCGCGTGCCTTTCATTTCTCACAGTCGACTGCTAATATAACAGCCCTGTTATGAACAACTGTACACTGAGCGCACACATTTCCTTCCTTATAGCCCAACATCAACAATTCACCCATCGCATCGCATCGTTGTAACGATGGTCTGCCAAGGTTAACTCAGCTGCATACAAAGGGAGCAGTCAAGCACAATCGCGTCCCAAGTCGAATCTATCGTAGATACGAGTACTCTGAGTAACCAACAAACCAACAATCTGCAACGAGTACAACTCAATTGAATAGAGTACCTACCATCCTCTATAAGCACCTCTGTTGCCAAAGAGACAGGTGAATCCTCTTCCAACAACGGCGCGGCGGCCGAGTGGTATACTCAAGGAAAGAAAGGTAATAGACAACCAATTGAAGACCAACCAGCTTCACGCTTTCACTTGGGACTTTTTTTTGTTTTCTGCTGCATTCCTTTGATTTCTAGACTTGGAACTTGCGCTCCCAAAATGTGTTCGCATTTCGTTTTGAAATAAGTGTCCAGCTAGAGGAACTCAATGTCTACACAGTCTACAAAACTCCAAGAGCTTCCAACGACTTTCTGAATCTAAAGAGAAAAAAAAGACTAAATTCGTTAGGGTTTAACGATTATGTCCCAAGACAAAATATACTTTTTTTTTGTCAGCTTTTCTCTTGTGCAGTGCATTTTTTTCCATTACGCCTCGTTGGGTGGGAAATTTTATTTTTAAAAACGAGGTCAAAGGAAAATCCATGAAGCATATGGCACAAAAGATAATTTTATATTCATCAACAAAGGCGATAGATGGATATTGCATTTATCCGTTTGCTTTAGCTTCGGCTGGAATTGAATGTACCTTCTCCTACTCGTATTGCTGCTGTGGCTATGCCATCTTCATTATTATCGACGATAAAGACAGGGAAGAGCGGGAATATATAATTCAATATTTTATGAGATTTTTATGGCTTGATTGCATAACGGTCTACGAGTATCGTGGAAAAATGGTCATTGTACATTTTTATAGTTCACGAGAGGCATTATGATCAATGTAAAATTACATTGAAGATATAATTTGAATACGAAAACCTTTGAGTTAGACGTTGCGTTGGTTGTTGAGCGAGAGACTATAAAATTAGAATTTCACACGTTTTATACGAGTCGAAGTGATTAGGGATCCTGTATTTTATTTGATGATACCTATCTTTTGAATTAACAATGGCTTTGATTTAGAGTGACGGATAAGCCCTCAAATATTTTAGGCTCTTTATCTTTATCTGTTGCTAATATAAGAAAAGAAATTTGTCAGGAACATAACTTGACAGGTTTTGATTTTCTCTTCACATCTTGAATGAAAAAACAAAATTTGAAAGTTGGTAAAAATGGAAACAAATTTAAAAAAAAAACATGTGCGAAGTGATAATGATAACTTAAACTAATCTAAGGTGAACTATTTATAATTGAAATTGTTAACTTGAGAAAAGCTTCAAAAGTTCTCCGTTAGTTTGATTAATGTCAAAAGTTCTCCGTATGCATGAGAGAAACGGAAGCCAGACAGACTGGCGCGGTAACGCGTTACGTAACAAATCGGTTTATCCCATAAGAAGTTATCACTTCAAAAATAATTTTTTTTTTCAAAAAACTTTTTTTTAAATATTTTGGAACGCAGTATTACCGTAGACACTCGATATAGTGAGGTAATAAAAACCAGGCTATCAGTATTTCGAGATTGTTCACTATTTCGAGAGAGAATTTTTATTAGTTTTTCAAAGCTAAATTTAATAAAAACTACATACATTGAGTAGTGTGATGTATACACACACTTTTTTTTTTATAATTCTTTAGTGAAAAAAAGCTGTTTTACAAACATTTATATAAAATACAAATGCAGAGTAAGGCTTGACAAAAAGCATACCTAAGTGCTTAAATTTTCTTTGAAAAAATTTCATCAATACAGGGTGGCGCACAAATCGTGCTACAATAAGAAATTTAAGTAAATTTATTTCATTAATTTTTTTTCTTGGATTAAAAATTAAATTTTATTTTAAATAACTAATGGTTTTTAAAGATGATAGACCGCAAATGACCTCCACGCACATCCACGCATATGCGGCACCTGATCAGAAAATTGTTCATTGCGGCCTGAAGGGTTGAAATTGGGATCGCCTCAATTATTGTCTTAATGGACTGCTTCAATTCAGTCAAATTCCTGGGTTTCGTTTCGTACACTTCCTGCTTGACATAACCCCATAAAAAACGTCTGGTGCAGTCAGGTCAGGTGACCTTGGGGACCAGCGGAAAGTGCAGTTTCTGGATATCAATTTGTTTGGGAATTTTCGTTGGAGTTCCGCCATAACTTGTGTGGATACGTGTGCACTTGCTCCATCTTGTTGAAACCAAATTCTGCTGAAAGGGATACGTCTTCGGCGAAGTTCTGGGTAAAAAAAAGTCCTTCAACATCTTTAAATAATGATCCCCATTGACATTTTGAGTTACACCATTTTCTTCAAAGAAGTATGGCCCAACAATACACCTTGATGAAACTGCGCACCACATTGACTCGTTCTGGGTGCAGTTCCGTCTCATGGAGCATTTCTAAATTAGACTCACTCCATATACGGCAATTTTGCTTGTTAAGATAGCCGTTTAAGTCAAAATGGTCCTCATCAGACATGAACAAACAATTTATCAATGTGTTGTCTTCTTCGGCCATCGCCATCATTTTTCGGCAAATTCCAGGCGAACAGGCAAATCCTGAGGGTTTAACTTGCTTGTAATTTGGACTCCAATTTGGCCCGATAAGTTTTGAGTCGAAACACTTGGGTTTGCCTGTATTTCCGATGCAACAGCCACGATTGTATCCTGAACCCGAACATTGGGATCTCAATGATACGGTCTTCGTTTGATGCTTCCAGATTCGGCAAACATGTTCACCAGCCTGCCTCATAATAATCCATCTACTCATGAGAGTACCGCCAAACTCCAGCCTAAATTCCCTTTGGACGGAAATGACCGACTGCAAAGAATTTTATCGCTGCACTATCCAAATCCTTTTTTCAGTATCCCAAGCATTCATTTTGATAAATCTAAATAAAAAAAAAAAAAAGTTATTACGCTTTATTTTTGTAGCAAGATTCGTGCGCCACCCTGTATAACAAAATAAGGAACATTTCATATCTAGTCCTGGAAAATATATTCACTTCCGACAAAGATGAATTTTGTTGGAGAGCTCCATTTTTACGTCCTAAGCATTTCCTAAAGAGTTAAACTAAATTTGGAGCGGATCAAAAAATTTAAGAGGGGTTGAAAGGTGTAAAATTCATTTTTTCCAAATGAAAACCATAGGCTATTTTAAAAAAAGTTGATTGTTCAAAACAAAATTTAATTGTTCGTCAAAATGGATATGTATATAGGTATAGATTAAATTCATTCGTTTAAGCAACCAGACTTAATAGAGTTCCCATTTTGACGAACAATTAAACTTGGGTACAGCTTTTTTTTGTAAATGTTTTAAAACTAAAATGTCAGAATAATCTGCATTATTATGTCGATTCAATAACCTTATCAATACAAAAACAGCATCCTTTGATGAAATAGGGCACAGACACAAACGCATTTGGAGAGTTTATGGTTATAACGACATGAAACTAAACGAAAAAACCCTATCGACAAACTATGGACACATTGTAGATGGAAAATTCTGAGAAAAAAATCAGACTTCACTTTATCGAGATTTTTCTTGTTCACTTTTGGAGTACCTTGTATTAAATTGTGTGTGTTCAATATATTGGGTAGTTCATGCACTATATCGAGCGTCTACTGTATTTATAATTTGAAGGACCTCCTATATAAAAATTTTGATCGAAATGCGTTGAGAACCTTATGAGAAAGTTGAAAATCAAAAAAAATGTTAATGGTTGTATGGCAGGTACCGTTAATAAAAAAATATATAAACAAATGTGTATGCCAAAATGCAGAATATGCCTATAATGGTACCAGATTTTTTTCAATCAAAATTGTTAAAGCCGTTTTTGAGATAATTAATTTAGAAGAAACAATTGTACGGCAATTACCGTTATTTTTGGGGTTAAAAAACAAATTTGAAGAAAATCTCTTCAGTGGTTTAGACTGTAGACGATCAACAGTCAGGCGGAATTGCGGTAAACAATTTGTTGGTGTTTTCCATCATTGTAATGTCAAGTTTGATTAAAATCTCGATAACGATTTTTTCCAAATGCAAAGCTTGCCTTCAAGTTAATCATTTCGTAAGAGGTAAAATGGAAAATTAGGATTTGACGTTAAAAAAATGTCAATTCTTGCTATGTGCATAAAGTAGACAAAATCTTGCTAATATTGCAAAATTTGGTTTGACGGAATAAAATCGATTTTGTTCAGAAAATTTTCGACTTTGTCCAGACAAATTGATGATTAAGTGGGAAATCTACAAAAAAAACCTGACAATTTTAAATACACGAGAAATAAAGTGGGATACAATATTTTATATGCAGTCATTGTTTTAACCGAAAAAATCAGTCATCTTTTTAATGATCATGTTCTTTCAAAGACAAAAATTATTGAATCAATTAATAAACCATGGATTACTTGTAACATAAGACAATTAACAACTCTCAACAACTAAGTCCATCTTTAAAAGAGCGTCAACTGTGGAAACACTCTCGCCTCAGAGAGGATAGTTTAGAAACAAATGAACGTTCATTTCGCAGCTAATTCAATGCTAACACCAAAACAGGCTGGGTTACCCAAGAAACAGAGCTACATCACGGCAATTTTTACCGTCTGATGACCTTAGGCACACATTAGATAATGATAAGGTGACGTTTTTGCTCTTACTCGACATCTTAAATGCCTTTGATACAGTCAATCACAAAAACTTCAATCTCTCTTCTGGAACAAACAAAATTAAGTTACTCCTATTTAAGTAAGAGAACAAATTAATGTAAGGTGGGGACATATGTACTTTCTAACTGCCTGCGGCCTCTTATTTGCGGCGTATGTCAACGAACTTCTTGTCCCTTGCTATTCATTTTTACATCTGATCATCAACTCTTTATATATTCTGCCCGTCTCTGGAACTAATAAAAAAAATAAAATAAAATAAAATAAAATAAAATAAAATAAAATAAAATGAAATAAAATAAAAATTACATCTCTCCTATGGACTATTTCTAAAAATATTATAAGAATGAGTCGTGGCAGTTAGCGGATTTTATTTAATCAAATTTAAAATTTGTCTCTATCATAATAGCAAACAATGCTACTTTCATCCAAGGTTGCCAGTTTGCTTTGAATGGTGCGCCCGTGTATCATTTAAAGTGGATCTTTTAAAATTTGTTATTTTACCTGGAAAAGAGAAACGAAAAGCACGTAAGAAATGGCAACAAACTCGAGCTCTTAAACTCAAGATAATTTTAAATCGCTTGTGTAATTTACTTAAAAAGACGAAAGAAGAATTCAAAACGCTTGACAGCAGGAAAACAGTCCAAAACAGTCCAACTACTCACTGTGGAAAGCTGTCAAAGTAACGAAGAAACCAAAGCTCGCAGCGCGTCCGATTAAGAATGATCAAAATGAATGAGCAAAAAGCGACAAGGAGAAAGCAAAAGTTTTCGCGGATTACTTGGAGAACACATTTAAACCTTTTGATGGGCAAGGACTCAACGAAAATTTAAATATATGTTCTAACTCAAGCGAAAATTACATCACAAGAAATGTTACCCTTGCCGAATTAAGTAGTGAAATAAGAAAGCTTAAGTATAAGAAAGCTCCAGGATATGACTTAATTACGGCCGAGGTTCTCAGAATGCTTCCTCGCAAAGGGTTAATTAATCTTCTTTATATAATAAATGCCACTCTAAGGCTAAAGTACGTTCCGAGCCAATGGAAGGTTGCGGAAGTTATAATGGTTCTCAAACCAGAAAAACCATCGCATTATAAGAAATCTAATAGACCCATTTCGCTTCTGTCCGTAAAGTCTAAGGTCTTTGAAAGAATATTACTTCTGCGCCTGCAGCCAATAATAGAAGAAAAGCGCCTAATACCTGAACATCAGTTCGGATTTAGAAGCAAGCACTCGACAATTGACCAAGTGCATAGGATCACTGACGTCATTGAGAAAACTCTTCCTAGACGTGCCGCAAGCTTTTGATCGGGTGGGGCGCGAAGACCTAAATTTTAAATTAAGACAAATTCTGCCTGAAGCACTTCTTAAGCTTCTAAAAGCATATCTAAAGAATATACTTTTTAGAGTAAGACATGGAAATGATTACTCGGATCTCAAAGATATAGTGGCTGGGGTACCACAAGGCAGTGTCTTAGGTCCAATATTGTACCTATTATTTTCACGTGATATACCTCAAATAGAAGACACTATCGTAGCCACGTTTGCTGACGACACTGCAATACTAGCAGTGGGCCAAACGATAAATGATTCTACGACAAAATTACAAAAAGCTCTGAATAATGTCAGTAAATGGACAAATCATGGCGGATATCGCTTAACGAAGTAAAATCAGTCCATGTAGATTTTACGTATACAAAAATTAATAGATTACCGGTATTTGTTAATACGGTTCAAGTTCCGTTTGCTAATGAACCAAAATGTCTCGGAATGACTCCAGACGCGAAATTAAAATGAAACCGCATGTTAAAAAGAAATGCGAGGAGTTAAATAATAAACTTGCTCGGGAAACAATTTAAGCTCAGTATCGAAAACAAGCTAATTTTGTACAGACATGTGCTTAAGCCTGTCTGGACTTATGGTATACAACTCTGGGGTTATAGGCGAGATTCTAATTTAAATACCTTACAAACATTTGAAAATAAACTCCTAAGATCGCTTAGAAATGAAGATCTCCACGGAGATCTCGGGATTTCCACGGTTCGCGATGAAATAAAAAATTTTGCACGAAATCATAGAAAACGTTTCTTACAACACTGTAATAGTACTATAATCGAAATTATCGATGGGAAGAATTTAGTACGCTGGCTGCGAAGGACCAAGCCTTCAGATCTGGTGCACAAAACGAGAATCCGCTTTAAAATCGCGGTATAAGCAGGAACTATCACCGGATAGTAACCTGCAACACGTTAATTAAATTGGTTAAAAATAAATTGCTAGATAAGTTTCAATCGGAAGGAGGAAGTGTTTTTAGTGCAGTAAGAATCTCACACTCCTAAGAGCACGCGTTTTTCGGTCCTCATAGAGCCTTTTGAAGGTTTTACACCTACCCACGTGGAAAAAAACCTAGGGTTAGCCTTGGGCTGGAACCAGATTCCTAGTTTTTGTGCTTGGTGTACTTGTTTCTTGTAGCTTATTTAAAGTTAAATTTGTTTTAATTGCAATACCGTTTAGTTATTATTATTAATTGTTTTAAGAATAAAGCAGAATTGTAAAATCTTACAACTTTAAATGCTGGTAGTAAATAAATATAACTAGGCAGATGTCCAGTTTTCTCAAACCTTTTATAAACGGCTCCAATTTTTTTTTCAAACCCATCAACAACGAGTTGTTGCTATCCCGCAAAATAAAGTAAAACTATTACCGGGTTTACGCGCGCAACAAATTAACATTATTTCTTCCATTTTATTGACATTAATGACAAAATCATGTCAATGGTTTTTAAAATTTTGTCATTATTTTCGTCATTAAAAAAAATGGCAGGGAAAACTGGCATTAAATATTGTCATTAAAATTTCGTCATGTAAATGCAAATTGACACCATTTTGAAAATTTTTGGAATAAAGGAAGAATGAACTTGCTCATTCTTTACTGGCAGATTTCAATTATCAATTAAACAGCCATTATTTTGCCCCGTGTAAATGCTTATCATCAATTATTTGATTTTACCATTATTTTGTCAGTTTAATGACTGAATTAATGGCAATTTGTCACTCGTGTAAATCCGGCATCATTGTGAACAATTGTTCCGCAGGTCTTAAAACAAATTACGAACTAGCTCCTAAAATGTCTACTAAGTGCTTTTCACATCGCATCGCTTTTGCGTTACTGTGCGCACAGCTTAAAGTTATAGATTTATAAAGTAACAACACAAAATATAAAAACTATTCAAACAAAGGAAATGACGACCATGAAGAATCCAGAAGTGGTTCTACTAAGGAAGACTATTCCTTTCGATCTCCAAATTACTCGTATTAAGTATAGGTTATTGCACGTTATAAATCAGTTTGCTAGCATTTAAATTCTTTTATAAACAAAAATTATAAAAATTTTATTTTTTTGTTTAAATATCTATATTTTCGTGGTTCTTAGTTAAATTCATTTTAATTATTTTTACCCCTTTTCAGAAAGCAATTTCAATGCTATTCGAACTAATTACACATTAGGGGCCAGGGTCAATTGAGACTACTTATACTGGCAACAGAAAAGCAACATTAGCTAGTGCATTCTATAATGAACGTATCTACATGATGAAGATCATGGCTTAACTAAACAACCAGCTTCTCAGTTAATATTCCAACTATGGGATCAACAATGAACTTTAATGTAATCAAATCATCATCATCATCTCCGAGATGATAGTGTTTTTCATTGTCGAGGAGAATAATAAAATCTGTTCGTAATAATGATATAAAGCGGATGCATGTGTTTCTCTACCTCCATTTCTGGGATTAGATATTTTTTTTTGTACAACACGGAAACTAATTGTATTGTTCATCATTTTTAATTGTTAAAACACGAATTTTTTAAAACAAATTCATGAACATGAAATGAGGCAATGAGTAAGTGCACTTTTAGTATACTCGTTTTTGTATATGGTTATCAAGAGAGAGAGAGACTATGTTAAAATATTCATTAATAAATTCAACAAAAAAGGAATTGTTTTTTTGTTGTTGTTGTGATGTCACTTTTTCGATAAGAGAAATACGAGTACTATCACCTTTGTCTGGGAGACTTTTGTGCTAATTTAGATTGTTAAATAAACATTTCCGCACAATTGCGCACTAATAAGTTATTCGATTTCAGGGTAATTGTGCTTGTAAGAAAGCTTGAAATTACCCAATGGTGCATGAGTTGCATTGCAGTGTTAATTGTTAATTATTCAATGATATGTTTCTATATTAGCCTGATTTATTTAATAAAAAAAACATTGGAAGCGAAGAAGCGATTACTGAATTGTATGGCCCTTTTTCGGACTCTACCGGAAGTAAAATTGTGTGCTAAGTTAGTAAGTTACTATTGATAAAAATTCGTTGCCAGATAAACGGGAAACACCTGTTAATATCTCCCCTTTCCTTACTCTACTTAAATGTAGGTTACTTGCTGAACAATGAGAAAAAACGATAATTGTTTTTTTTTCAATCTCAACACGTGCTTAAAAATCACAGTTTCAAATTGCCAGGTGTAATAGCAGTCTAATCGGGTTTGGTTTTACCTTAATGGTGCGTGTATTTGCACAAAGTAATTTTTTAAAAATGGTTTGTGAATTTAGTAAGGGATATTTTGAAAAAAGATACCTCCCAAACTCACGAACCTTTAAAAAAATCCCTTATCTAATTCTCCAACCATTTAAAACAAAATGGCGTGCGTTACTTCTGTTTCGTAATCTTAAATGTTACCCCTTCCGAGAGCTTAGATGTTTACACATCAAAATTATAATTTACTTGTTTTCCATATTCTTTTTGTTGACAAAGGAATTTTATTTTAATTACATTTATTCATTGACATACTAGATATGGACTGCTAAGAGCCATCTTCACGTTGGATCTCTCCTCAGCTAGGACCACACGAGCGCCAACCAGTTCCCAGGGGAATTCACGAATATTATCGTACCAGTGCTTGGGATTTTTTAAAGAAATCCATACACAAATCCAAAAATTTCCTTTTCTCTATTTTCTACAGAAAAAAATAGCCAACTATATTATAATTCTTTGCGGATGATGAATGCGATTAAAAGCTAGATCAAATATCATTATATATTTTTTTTGACGTTTTGACGTTACGAATGAAATTTAACACACGCAGTTAAGTTTAAGTTACATTTAAGTTTTGGCTTTAACTTTTCGACGAAATTAATAAAATATTTAAAATTTAATACAAGATACTTCGTAATATGTACAAAATTAATAGCTAAAAAATTTGTATGGAAAAACTTTACCAATAAATGGTACACTTTTTTGCATAATTTTTTTTTTGTGGGAAAGTTTACCATCTGCATATGGTTAATGTGGAAAACTTTTGACGTTTAATTTTGACGTTTTATGAGTCACAATCTTGGTATAACTATCTCTCTTTCTCGTATTATTTTGGGCAGACATTTTAAATGAGAGTATAATAGCGCACCATTATTAATCAGGTTAAAATACAGGAAGAAAAAAAAATCATTTACCACGTTTACAATAGATGGCTTTTGAAAGTAATATTTTTGTTTGCTACTTTGCTCCGAATGACGTAAAGATTGTTCAATAGAGCTTTTGTATGAAATGACAATCGACTAGCAGTCCATGTATAATATGTCAATGCATTTATATGTTGAACAAGTTTAGGGGTGTGTTCACATGTTTTATGAAAAGCTGTTTTCGGTTTGGTTCGGCTTTTACATCATGCAATTTCACTTTGTAGTTTTTAAGCAAATGAAATGATTCGAGTGAACTTTTCTCAATTAATTGGAGTACTGACTGTGGAGAGCTATTAAACCTTATTGAACATTGATTTTTCCATCTAAAAGCTCGGAAACAGAAATAAAGATTAAAAATGACTCTTGTGTAAAAGCAATTTATATTACGAGTAATACTGCGGTGCGGATATTTTTTTTTGGTAGGAAATATTTGTTGGTTAGTGTGTGAAGATGATGAAAACGAATACGGTAATTTTACTCATCTCCGTTGTTATTTTACAGTGGCGATCGCTATATCTTAGTTGCCAATTTGCTCCCCAAACGTCAGCTAAACTCTTGGCTTAATTTTTATATAAGAACGTTGTAGAGAATAGGCAAAAGAAATGATTTTCCCGCTGGCTGAAAAAAAATCGTTGACTGCGAAGAATTTGTTTTCAAGGTTTTAGGCGAGTTAATCAAATAAAATGGATTCTTTCATTTGCATTTTTAAAATTAGCCTTATTCAACCGATTTATTTTGACGCCCAATCACCATTGTTCAAAAACAATATAATGTGAATACACCTTGATTCACAAAAAACATGCGTATCACAATAATAAATGTTTTAAAAAATCTAAAAATTTCCAGCCTCACTTACTGTTTTCGGTTTAACTTAAAAGAGGGACGAAATAAATCTTATGGACGTCAAAATAAATCGCATGATCGGGGCTAATGTTCACAAATATCACATAACAGAATCAGTCAAATTTTATCTCGCGATATTCGTTCAAGTTTGCGTATCTAACAAAAATTGTTTTCAGAGACTATGACTATAATAATTAAGCTTACATGAAGTACCTACCGAAAAAAAGAACCTTGTGCACGACTCATAGGATGAAAGAAATAAATAATTAATTCTAAGAATAACCACGACACGCAAAACTCATCGTATAAGTACATTTTTAATGACAGAATATTTTGAAAATGAACGTCTGTCAACCTTCATGACACAAAATAATTTAGATTCCATTTTTTACAGTTCTATTACATTAAAAATGGCAAAAAAAGAAGAAATTGTTTTATATTAAAAGCTTCTTGTAGATGTACTTTTATATTTTCATCTTTTTAATAAAAAAAAAAAAACAAAAACGAAGCTATCGTGAATAGTGATGGACATAATTGAACGATTTCAATAATCGAGATATTAGTATTCGAATCATCAAAATAATCGAATGTTCAAAAAAATTATGAAACAGTAAGAATATTGCAATAGTTTACTCCAATTTTGTAGTCCCATGTTCAATATTTCGTTTGAATTTATAAAGGTCACGAAAATGAATAATGTTAACTACTCATTCTCGTATGTTAATAAATACTTAAATCTTTAGACTTTAAGCTTCATTTCCTAAATAAAGACATAAAATTAATAAAAATATAAGATTAAGAAAACAGTCAAAAAAACAAAAAACACAGTGTAACGGTAACAAAAACTAAAGAGAAAAAAGTTTTATACAAATGCATAAGAAATGCCCAAATCCACCATGGTCCATGACTACAATCAAAGCATTCACTAATTTTTTTCATTTACACGAAATTAAATCATTCGATTCGATTCATTCGAAAACCGAGTGATTACTACTACTAATTCATTCGAATGATGAATGCTACAGAAACAGATACATAAGAAAAAATCTTCAATAGGGGTTTTTCTTTTTTAGTTCAGAGCAGATTCTGAGTTGTCAAAAAATTTGTTTAAGTTTATTTTTAACTCAGAACATGCAGAGGTCCAAATGTGTGTTTCTTTTTTCGTTCTGAACATGTGTAGATCGCACTCGACGTGCTCGAGCATAATTGACTGAGCATGTGGGTAAATTGCTGAATGCACCAAATGACATGTGTGTCAAGAAGAAAAATGTGAAGAAAAAAATAATTAGATACATAAGTTTGCGAAAGAAGTTGATCGCTTGTTGATTTTCTGTATCTGGTGTGTATCAGTGTACAAAAAGGGTAGGTTTTGTGTTATATTGCATTTTATGGTTAAAAATGAAAATGTATTCTGATTTGTGTGCTTCAAGTGTGTTTAAAAAACATATCAGTGTTCAGAGCTTGCTCTGTTTGGAACAAGTTCAGTGCATAATCTATGTGTTCAAACTCTGTTCAGTGCTCTGCTCTGAACGAAAAAAGAAAAACGGCTAATATCTACCCCCACCTACACGTACATACAATCCACACTAGGCTATATTCTGTCCAACAAAAATAGTTAGTACAGTCCTTATGTTCATCACCAGAAAACAGCCGGGTTTGAACAACCCGAGATTATCCACACAGGTTTTAGTAAGTATAGGGTGGCCCGGAAATCGTGCTACAATAAGAAATTTAAATAACTTTTATTTTAATCGATGTATTTCATTAATTTTTTTTATTGGATTAAAAATTAAATTTTATTTTAAATAACTAATGGTTTTTAAAGATGATATACCACAAATGACCTCCACGCTCATCCACGCATATGCGGCACCTGATCAGAAAATTGTTCATTGCGGCCTGAAGGGTTGAAATTGGGATCGCCTCAATTATTGTCTTAATGGACTGCTTCAATTCAGTCAAATTCCTGGGTTTCGTTTTGTACACTTCCTGCTTGACATATCCCCATAAAAAAAGTTTGGTGCAGTCAGGTCAGGTGACCTTGGGGACCAGCGGAAAGTGCAGTTTCCGGATATCAATTTGCTTGGGAATTTTCGTTGGAGCTCCACCATAACTTGTGTGGCTACGTGTGCACTTACTCGATCTTGTTGAAACCAAATCCTGCTGAAAGGGATACGTCTGCGGCGAAGTTCTGTGTAAAAAAACTCCTTCAACATCTTTAAATAACGGTCCCCATTGACAGTTTGTGTTACACCGTTTTCTTCAAAGAAGTAGGGCCGACAATACACCTTGATGAAACTGAGCACCATACAGTGACTCGTTCTGAGTGCAGTTCCGTCTCATGGAGCATTTCTGGATTAGATTCACTCCATATACGGCAATTTTGCTTGTTAACATTGCCGTTTAAGTCAAAATGGGCCTTATCAGACATGAACAAACAATTTATCAATGTGTTGTCTTCTTCGGCCATTGCCATCATTTACCGGCAAAATTCTAGGCGAACAGGCAAATCCTGAGGGTTTAACTTGCTTGTAATTTGCACTTTGTACGGGGGAGTACTGCCAATTCCAGCCTAAATTCCCTTTGGACGGAAATGACGGGCTGCAAAGAATGGTATTTCTGCACTATCCAGTATCCCAAGCATTCATTTTGATAAATCTAAATAGTAGCCTATAAAATAAAAAAAAATAAGCCGATTACTCACACTGAAAAAAAGTTATTACGTTTTATTTTTGTAGCACGATTCGTGGGCCACCCTGTATAAACACTCACACATCACAATACTTCTTGGCTCCTGCTCGAGCATCCATTATTGCAATGGCATTACGCTTAAATTGTATATAGTAGTAGTGAAGTAGAATGATGAATGATAATCATTCGAATGATTTCAGATAAAGTATCTACATATCTCGAGATAATGTAAAAATCGATTATAACGGGTGATTTTTTTGCTACTTGGTTTTTGACGTTTATATTTTTGACAGATCACACATGACAAATTCCACGAACATTTGACATTTCGATTCAGTATTGTTTGCCTTTTCACCACGAATAGACTTACGCCTGAACAACGTTTGCAAATTATTGAAATTTATTATCAAAATTCGTGCTCTGTGAAAAATGTGCTTCGCAAGCTACGTCCGTTTTATGGTCGTCATAATCGACCCACCGAGCAGGCTATTCACCTCATTGTGACCAAATTTCGCACCAGTTTCTCTTTATTGGACATTAGTCCACCAAATCGTATCCGTAGAGTGCGTACCGAAGAGAATATTGCTGCTGCATCCGCCAGTGTTGCTGAAGATCGCGATATGTCCATTCGGTGACGATCGCAGCAATTGGGTTTGTGTTATTCGACCACCTGGAAGATTTTACGCAAAGATCTTGGTTTAAAGCCATACAAAATACAGCTGGTGCAAGAATTGAAGCCAGGCGACCTACCACAACGTAGAATTTTCGGTGAATGGGCCTTAGAAAAGTTGGATGAGGATCCGTTTTTTTATCACAAAATTGTCTTCAGCGACGAGGCTCATTTTTGGCTAAATGGATACGTGAATAAGCAGAATTGGCGTATTTGGAGTGAAGAGCAGCCAGAGGCAATTCAGCAGCTACCAATGCACCCCGAAAAATGCACTGTTTGGTGCGGTTTATGGACAGGCGGCATCATTGGGCCGTACTTCTTCAAGGACGATGAAGGCCGCAGGGTTACGGTCAATGGAGAAAGGTACCGTTCGATGATAACAGATTTTTTTTGCCGAAAATGCTAGAATTGAACTCGGTCGACATGTGGTTCCAACAGGACTGTGCCACATGCCACACTGCACGCGAAACCATGCATCAATTGAGAGGCGAATTTGGTGAGCAGTTGATCTCACGTTTTGGCGCAGTCAATTGGCCACCAAGATCATGTGATTTGACCCCGTTAGACTATTTTGTGTGTGGCTATGTTAAGTCTATTGTCTATGGGGACAAGCCAAACACGATTGCTGCCTTGGAAGCCAACATTGAACGCGTCATTGGTGAGATTCCGGCCGAAATGTGTGAAAAAATTTGCCAAAATTGGACCTTCAGAATGGACCACCTGAAGCGTAGCCGCGGGCAACATTTAAGTGAAATTATTTTTAAAAAGTAAATGGCAGAAATTGATTTATCGATCCAAATAAAAATTTCATTCACTTTTTACAAGTTTCTGTGTTTTTTTTTCAAAAACCAAGCTCTTAAAAAATCACCGTTTATTTGATTATTTCATTCGAATGTGCATGATCTTACACTCTTGGTTTGATAGTGCATACTAGTTTTAATTAGAAAATACTACATGTAAGTTCAAATAAAAACAAGTACAGTAAAATTGAACAAACCAAAATATTGCCAACAGTATTCTAGTTTGTATATACAAAAGAAATTGTATCTGCATTAAAAAAAATTGTATTTCAAAAATTTTACATCGCCATAAATCAAGCAGCTATTAAATGTGTAACTTAATTGCAGCGATGAAAACTAGACAGATAGTTGCGATGAACAAATATTATCCCATCACATCAACAATACCAAAACCGTGAAAAAAAAAGAAAATTTAGAATATTATCTAATAAACAGCAAATTACAACTATGGATGTATTTCAAAGATTAAATTCTTTAAATCCCACAAACACAAATGTCAAATGCGCACCTCCCAACTAACAACCAAAAAAATAATAAAAATTTTAAAATGTATCTCCAAGTTGGCGCTTGAGGATGTTTGTGGGAAAAAGTTCAAAAATCATTTATTTCCTCTGAGTAAAAAAAAAAACAACCACATCATTGGTGTACAACGACGACACGCTTCTATTTTATTTTGTCTCAATTTCCTTTTGTTCAGAAAGAAGCCTCCCTTTAACAACACGAACAAGAACAAGTCAATTATAATTTGAAAAAGATACATTGTGGTTCTATTGAGTAATACCTATCGCTGTAGGTTTTTTTTTGTTTGATTGTATTAAAAAGCAAAAAAAAAAAAAAAACAATCAAAATTGACGACACGATTAAATTTAATAATGTTGATTGTGTAATTCGAGACAAAATCTATTGAAAATGTATCTTGGATATCAATGTTTTTTTTCTATTGTGATGATGATGACCGCCAAACGACAAGTTCTCGGACTGGAAGAACAAGAGAAGAAGCCTTAATCATTTCAATAGAATATCGATGGGAAGTGATACGCGTGATGCCGGGAAGTTAACTGTAATAACGAATTGCATTTCCTAGACAGTGTCTAGAATAGAACAAAAATTAATCATGCAAAGTATGTACCTATAAGGTAAAAATGCAACACGAGTAGCTGCAGTAGAATATCTATAATGGTTAATCGATATGAGTCGCATGTTACGATACTATGTAGTTTTGTTTTATTGATTTATTGTTTTGGTTTGAATGGTTACGAATTGAATTCTACTTTTTAGTTATAGCTCATAATGTATTGCATACTTATCTTGTATGTACATAGCTATTCGATTGCAGTTCAAGGTTAAGCGAGACGATGACACGATTGATTCGATGGGGGGAAATATGTCTGATAATAATGTGCTCGATGGTTGACATAATGTAGAACAATTTAAACGGACTCGAAGAAGCAATGTTTTGAAAATAATCTAAAACAATGGAAATTTCTTCACATTTTATGGGGTTGATTATTATTATTCAAGTTAGGCCTTGGCCTAGATGAAAATTCACAAAATTGAAGTAGAAGATAGTTGTAGGGCAAATCGGAGGGATAAATAAATATGCTTGTTTTCCTTAGCCATGCGAAAGTAATTGCTTATAGTTTTGTTTATGGGTGGAGTGTTGCATGCATTTTTCTGTACATCACGGTTGGAATATAATTGAACTGCATGAGAATCTAGGTATACTTTTAACTAGATAGAGATAATTATTCCATAGGAGATGGATGGACATGGAGTTAGGGATAGGGAGAGAGTGGGAAAGAGAGTAGGAGAGAGGTAAAGAGAAGTATAGAGAGATGGATAATGGTAAAGAGGTGAAGAGATGGATAGGGAGGTAGAGATTGTTAGATAGAGAGATGTCTAGAGTGAGAGATGGTGTGTGAGCTATTGGAAGATTGCTGAGGAGAGAAACAGCAGATATAGAGAGATTCAGAATGAAAGAGGCAGTTAGGGAGAGAGAGAGAGAGAGAGAGAGAGATAGATAGAAAGAGAGAGGTATATAGAAAGAGAGGTAGACAGAAAGAGAGAGGTAGATGGAAAGAGAGAGGTAGACAGAAAGAGATAGGTAGATAGAAAGAGGCAGATAGAGTGGCGACAAAGTGGGAGATATACGACAGAGAAGAGAGAGATAGACAGGGGGAAGAAACACATCATGCATCTATCGAAAGAGTAACTGAAGGGGAGATATATAAAGAGATAGGTTAGGTTAGGTAGATGGGCAGTTGATCTTGTTACCGACACACGTAAATCGATTGTGGTACCCCGAAGTGTTGTTACTTCTAATTATTTAAATAACCTATGAGTTCTATGGATAATCATTATCGAGCCGTTTAGAGGCTGTTATGAAGTTCAGCAGGCTTTTGCCTGAAATATTCGACAGCTCTTCTAAATCGTTAAAGAAATAGCTGTCCAAGAATTTGTTCCTTATATGACAAAGTGCTGGTCAATGACACAGAAATTAGAGGTGTATGTCGTCGTGTTCATCTCCGTCATTGGAACCTCTGCATCTGCATAGGTCATCGTTACTAAGCCCCATTTTCATTCAATAGTAGCAGATTCTTTCCGGTGAGTACGCTTACAAGAGGTCGAAGGGAATTCTTGTTTATATGGAAAATACTTTATGTTCTTTTCTTGTCGAAATTAGCCCATAGTTTCTTAGTTGTAGCAAAGGTGTCGAGCCCATTCCATCTTTCGTTGATTTTTAAAAAAAACCTTTCCAATGTTCTGTTTTGTCTTTTGTGACACAGAGTGGGATTCTAATCTAATTGCTGAAGCCTTCCTCGCCACTCATCAAGTCTCTCTTTGATGTGTGTCAAGTTAGCATTACCACTTCAAAATTTTTAAGAAATTCTTATTGGATTAATTGTCGTAAATTTGTCGTGAAACAAAAAAATTTGTCGCGCTTGTTTTTTAAAAAATAACCCCTGGTAATGCTAACTTGACAGTCAAGTTAGCATTACCACCCCTCAAAAACGGTGTATATGAAGTAAAAAAATAAAAATGGGTATGCCATTAATTGTCGTAAATTTGTCGTAAACCAATGGCGAAACCAAAAAATTTGTCGCGTTCGTTTTTTTAAAAATAACCCCTGGTAATGCTAACTTGACAGTCAAGTTAGCATTACCAGGGGTTATTTTTAAAAAAACGAACGCGACAAATTTTTTGGTTTCGCCATTGGTTTACGACAAATTTACGACAATTAATGGCATACCCATTTTTATTTTTTTACTTCATATACACCGTTTTTGAGGGGTGGTAATGCTAACTTGACTGTCAAGTTAGCATTACCAGGGGTTATTTTTTAAAAAACAAGCGCGACAAATTTTTTTGTTTCACGACAAATTTACGACAAATTTACGACAATTAATCCAATAAGAATTTTTTAAAAATTTTGAAGTGGTAATGCTAACTTGACACACATCTCTCTTTGCCCGGTGCATTACTGTGACCCGGGGCCCAGCAAAGTCTAATGTTATGTTGCGTGCCAAGAAGCTTCAGCTCTTTGCGACAGCTAGTTACAAGCTTCAAATTGATAACTGTGGATGTAAATAGATAGAAAATACATTCCTTAATGTCATTCAAAGAATAAAGCCTTATTTGACATCTGAAATTTTCCACTACTCATAACTTAAAATTTAAATTCATCATATCACTTCAATAAAAGGAAAATTAGGGCCTAACCCCTTAAAATTCTCAAGCATTTATGTAAGTATGTTGTCTAATCGGGAGAATGGAGGGGAACTAAAGTGAGAAGCACTTAGAGCACCTAGCAGGCTGCATATCCTTGAAAATATTTTTTTTTTTGGAGAAAAAAATCACATAAGCTGGGTTTCGATCCCTACTAATCTGGCGGGACTGCCCAACTAATTCCGGATTTACACGAGTGACAAATTGTCATTATTTCTTCTATTTTATTGACATTTAGGACAAAATCTCGAAAATGGTTTGGAAATTTGTCATTATTTTTTTAAAAAATTGGCAGGGAAAACTGGCATTAAATATTGCCATTAAAATGCCGTCATGTTAATGCACAGTGACATCATTTTGAAAATAATGGCAAACCGCGAGGAAGAATGAATTTGCTCATTCTTTCATGGCAGATTGCCATTATCAATTAAACAGTCATTATTTTGCCCTGTGTAAATGCTTATCATTAATGATTTGATTTTACCATTATTTATAAGTTTAATGACATGAATTAATGGCAATTTGTCACCAATTATGATATGTAATAACTATATCCGCCGGGAAGGTATACTACTTTGTTTTGCCGCCATTTTCGCAAACATTAGTCTTGACAGTTCATATTTGGCAGTCGTGAAGTAGGCATGTGGCAAATTTATTATGAAAAATATTCGATAAACCAACCAACGTGTTTTAATCGTTAAAACATTTTATCAAAATCAATCATCGATTACTGCGACGATGAGAACAACGTGCTAACAAAACGTACTATTTATCGTGGTAGTGAATGATTTCGAAGAAAGAGGGTCTGTAGGTGATAGGCCCAAGCATGGACCACAACGTACTGCAAGATTGGCTGAAAACATTACTGCTGCTCAAGGAAGTGTTCAAAACAAACCATCAACCTCAATTCGACGCCGTGCTTGGTCTTTAAAGAACAACTTTGGGAAACAATTTTGCAGACGGATTTGTTTCCATTTAAGATTCAGTTGACACAAGAGCTTCTTCCACAAGACCATTTACGACGCCGTACATATGCCAATAGGATGTTACAGCTAGCACATGACAACCCCGATTTTCATGAAAAAATCATAATGAGTGACGAGGCACATTTTCATTTGAATGGATATGTGAATAAACAAAATAGTCGGTTCTAAGCAATGGAAACCCTCAAATTATTCATGTGTCAAGCTCGTTAACTTATTTCAAATTTATTTTGTTTATTGGATATTTTTATAGCATCAATTTCATTGAAGATATCTAGAAATAATCAGAACATTAATTACAATCCCGTTGGTCATGAATCATTTAAATATAAGCATATGATAACAATCTAAACATTGCATCAAGTAATAATCTCTGTTGTTTTGATACTATTACTATCTAAATTTTTATCTGTCAAATAAGATTTAAACTCATTTAAGGTTGGAACTTGAGGTAACGTTGCATTTTCATAAATGAAAATTATTTTGAAAATAGATTAGATTACATTGGAAATGAAAACATGAGACGGTTGGTGTACTTGTATAAAAGGGTTGCCGTTTGATTTATTGAAGTTTTATAAGTTGGTCTGGTAATAAATAAATAATAAAAAATTGTTTGCATTTGTGTAGGCACATACATACATACTCGTACTATGTTAAAATTATTACTAATTCTTAAATTAATATTATTAAAGTAAAATCCTAAATAAAGCGAAAGTTTAACAAAATTCCCCCCTAAGCGCATAGATCACTATACACACACAAATTTAATTTATTTACTGAGAAGGTAGATGGTGAAATGTGTACTTACTACGTAAATTCATTGATTTTTTACTTGCGATTATAGGTACTATAAGGCAAGTTATGCATTCGTCGAAAAAAAAAGTTGTGAGATAACAATAAAACATGAGTAACGATTTTGATAAAAAAAAATCAGTGTGGGTTTTTAGCTACGGCGGATCATATAGTTGAAAAAAAAATTAGAAAAATGTCTTTAAACGGTACATTCCATATTACCGTTTTTTTGCTTTCGACTATCTCATAAATGGCTTAATCGATACTTTCGAAATTGCACAAAAATATAGGTTTAGGTTGCGCAAATTATACCGCGTACCAATATTTTTAAGTAATATGTTTTTGTATTTTTAAAATCATTTTTAAGAAAAACTGCTCATTAAATTTTTTTCAAAAATTATATTTATTTGTATTTTGTGAATACCTATGAATTGGCGTTTTTGAATTTTTTTTTTAAATATTTTCAAAAAGTTTAAAAAAAAAACTTTTTTTCTCAAAAACCGCTCGACAGATTAAATTTTTTTTTTCATAAATTCAAATTTATCTAAGAAATAAAATGCCGTACTTTTTTTTGAGCTCAAATTAGTTTAAGTATTTATTTCAGAATTTTGAATTATTTTTTTTTTAATTAAACAGATTTAATCTTTTGTTTTTAAGTTTATATTATTAAATACTTAAGATTGTCATACCAATTTATTTTAGAACAAAATTAATGAAATTTTGTATATGCATATACAAAATTGAGTTAAAAATGACTTATAACGGGTGATTTTTTTGCTACTTGGTTTTTGACGTTTATATTTTGGACAGATCACACATGACAAATTCCACGAACATTTGACATTTCGATTCAGTATTGTTTGCCATTTCATCATGAATAGACTTACGCCTGAACAACGTTTGCAAATTATTGAAATTTATTATCAAAATTCGTGCTCTGTGAAAAATGTGTTTCGCAAGCTACGTCCGTTTCAGCGACGAGGCTCATTTTTGGCTAAATGGATACGTGAATAAGCAGAATTGCCGTATTTGTAGTGAAGAGCAGCCAGAGGCAATTCAGCAGCTACCAATGCATCCCGAAAAATGCACTGTTTGGTGCGGTTTATGGGCAGGCGGCATCATTGGGCCGTACTTCTTCAAGGACGATGAAGGCCGCAGGGTTACGGTCAATGGAGAAAGGTACCGTTCGATGATAACAGATTTTTTTTTGCCGAAAATGCAAGAATTGAACTCGGTCGACATGTGGTTCCAACAGGACGGTGCCACATGCCACACTGCACGCGAAACCATGCATCAATTGAGAGGCGAATTTGGTGAGCAGTTGATCTCACGTTTTGGCGCAGTCAATTGGCCACCAAGATCATGTGATTTGACCCCGTTAGACTATTTTTTGTGGGGCTATGTTAAGTCTATTGTCCATGGGGACAAGCCAAACACGATTGCTGCCTTGGAAGCCAACATTGAACGCGTCATTGGTGAGATTCCGGCCGAAATGTGTGAAAAAGTTTGCCAAAATTGGACCTTCAGAATGGACCACCTGAAGCGTATCCGCGGGCAACATTTAAGTGAAATTATTTTTAAAAAGTATATGGCAGAAATTGATTTATCGATCCAAATAAAAATTTCATTCACTTTTTACAAGTTTTTGTTTTTTTTGAATTTTCAAAAACCAAGCTCTTAAAAAATCACCGTTTATAAGAAGTTTTTTCTTATAATAATACAAATTCTATATACTACTGAAATGCATCAGTTAAAAATGACTTTAAAAATATATTTAGATTTTTAATAGAAATCTTTTGCATACGATGTGATCGAACATAAGAGCAAGTTCGTGCGATCCAGTGGTACATTTTATTTATTTAGCGAACAAAGAATTCTAAGGACTTATGAAGCAAACATGTACTGAATACATAAACCTGTAGTTTTCACTTGCGATTATAGGTACTAAAGGCATGTTATGTATTCGTAAACAATTTTTTTTTCTAACAATCAAATATGACATTACGTTCATAGTAGAGAACACCAAAAAAGTGGGCCCCCCAATTCCTAAACGAATCGGTGGATTCGATTTAAACTTGGTGCATATTGTTTTTTCGGTAATAAGCACACACGACTTTTGAATTTTTTTTAAGACGACAAATAACAGTAGCTCCCATACATTTTTTTTTGGCCAAATAAAAAAAATATTTTTCTCAAAAACGGCTCCAACGATTTTTTATTAAAAAAATCAGTTCATTAATGAAGGGAAAGGGTAGCTTTTGATAATTTTTTTTTGGAAAAAAATTGTTATTTTTGGTACTTCTAGTAGAGCCATTTTTTTTGGTTTTCGATTTTCTCGGAAACGGTTAATTTGATTTTTTTGAAATATTTTACGCAGAAGCTCCCAGAGAATTTAAACACTACTGTGTACCAAATTTTTTCAACAAAAATTTTTTTTGGAAACTAATTTTTTTTTTGAAAATTCAAAATTTCGAAAACGTCTAAATAGATTTTTCGAAACTTCGTATTTGGTGGTTTTTTGACATTATCTTGAAAAGTAAAAAAAAAATATTTTTCAAAAATAAAAAACAACGGTACCTCCCATACAAATGTTAAAAAACTGTTAAGACAAAAATGTATTTCTCGAAAACGGCTAAAAGAATTTTTATAAAAAAAAGTGTGTGTTCTTAAATTAGTAAAGCTCACTTTCAAGTGTAAAAATATTTTTTTTGCGTACTTATTAACGGTACTTCCCATAGAACCACTTTTCATATTTTCGACTTTCTCAATATTGGATAAACCGATTAAAGTAATTTTTTTTATACAAATGCTCCCTAAAATTGTTAATAAAACTGCATACGAAAATTTTCAAAAAAAAAAGTTTTTCCATTTTTAAAAAATATGTAAATCGATTTTTCCAAAACCAGAATTTTATATGTATATTAATAATATCTTTAAAATGGCGTTTCAAATTTTTTTTTTTCTAAAAATGTTTTCAAAATTTTATACAGAAAAAAATAATTTATTAAAAAAACCGCTCCAACGATTTTTGAATGTTTTTTGATATATTCTTATTTATCCACGAATTCAAATGGCACATTTCTTTTCCCTCATACTATAACGACTAAGCAATATAAAAACATTTAATTATGTGTATTATCCATTTATTTCTACCTTATTATAGGTATTTACTTTTTACGAATTTTTGCGTACGTCACTGAATACTACATAAAATGTAGGCCCTCATACGTTTATATATACATATGTGCTTTAAAAATCACATGAATCTTATGTATGCATATTGCATCTTAATTACAAAGTTATACAGGGTGGCCCGCGAATCGTGCTACAAAAATAAAATGTTATAACTTTTTTTCCGTGTGAGTAATCGGCTTATTTTTTTGTATTTTATAGGCTACTATTTATATTTATCAAAATGAATGGTTGGGATACTGAAAAAAGGATTTGGATAGTGCAGCGATACCAGTCTTTCCAGTCCGTGATTTCCGTCCAAACGGAATTTAGGCTGGAGTTTGTCGGTACTCCCCCGAGAAGCTGGTGAACATGTTTACCGAATCTGGAAGCATCGAACGAAGACCGTATCATCGAGATCCCAATGTTCGGGTTTAGGATACAATCGTGGCTGTTGCATCGGTAATACAGGCAAATCCGAGTGTTTCGACTCGAAACTTATCTAGCCAAATTAGAGTTAGAAGACGGTCATTACAACGGATACTTCATGATGACTTAAACTTGTTTCCGTACAAAGTCCAAATTACAAGCAAGTTAAACCCTCAGGATTTGCCTGTTTGCCTGGAATTTTGCCGAAAAATGATTGCAATGGCCGAAGAAGACAACACATTGATAAATTGTTTGTTCATGTCTGATGAGGGCTATTTCGACTTAAACGGCAATGTTAACATGGAGTGAATCTAATCCAGAAATGCTCCATGAGACGGAACTGCACCCAGAACGAGTCACTGTGTAGTGCGCAGTTTCATCAAGGTGTATTGTTGGGCCATACTTCTTTTAAGAAAATGGTGTAACTCAAAATGTCAATGGGGACCGTTATTTAAAGATGTTGAAGGAGTTTTTTTTTACCCAGAACTTCGCCGAAGACGTATCCCTTTCAGCGGGATTTGGTTTCAACAAGATGGATCAAGTGCACACATAGCCACACAAGTTATGGCGGAGCTCCAACGAAAATTCCCAAACAAATTGATATCCAGAAACTGCACATTCCGCTGGCCCCCAAGGTCACCTGACCTCACTGCACCAAACTTTTTTTTATGGGATTATGTCAAACAGGAAGTGTACGAAACGAAACCCAGGAATTTGACTGAATTGAAGCAGTCCATTAAGACAATAATTGAGGCGATCCCAATTTCAACCCTTCAGGCCGCAATGAACTATTTTCTGATCAGGTGCCGCATATGCGTGGATGAGCGTGGAGGTCATTTGCGGTCTATCATCTGTAAAAACAATTAGTTATTCAAAATAAAATTTAATTTTTAATCCAATAAAAAAAATTAATGAAATACATCGATTAAAATAAAAGTTATTTAAATTTCTTATTGTAGCACGATTCGTGGTCCACCCTGTATGCATATAGCTATCTAACCACCAACATCCTTCATTTTCATTATTATATTTACATGTTTACATACTTAGTTTCCATCTATATATGTATGTACATACATTTTACTCTCCTAACTCACATAGTTAAAATCCATAACTTAGATTTAAATATACATTTGTAGGCAGGTACCTAACTATTCCTTGAATCATTCATTCCACAATTCATTATACTAAGAATCAGGTTAATCTTACCTACATAGGCTTTAAACCTGCATAGGATAACTACACCTAACAAACTAAACATCAATGGCTAGCTACATTAAAGTTGTTAGCTACAAGAGCAAGTTCGTGCGATCCAGTCGTGCATTTTAATTTTAATGGCTTGTCAACTTTTTCCCTGACATTAATCCACACATGCATTTATAAATTTCAAACCTTCCCGCGATTCTATTTTTACTTTCAATTGCTGGGAACTGCCCTTTCATCCCTGTTAATTAATTTTTTTTTTATTTTTTCCATCACATGACATAAGTTGCAATTTAACCGATATATACGCCGTCCGTTGGTATTATTTACATTTTTTTTGCAACCATCCAACTAAAAACATCGTTTACAAGGTTTAATTTTCCCTTAAAACCTCACATTACAACAACAACAAATGAGAACAAGTGAAGCAAAAAAAAACTTTTAAGAGAGACCGTGCTATTGCTCATGCAAGCTAAACTAGGACGAGTAAGGACCAAAACATTGAAAATGTTGCATGGCAAATGCAAATCTGAATAAAATTGGTATGTGTATGGGTATGGTCTACTGTGCAATAGGGAAAATTGCAAACCCATATCTAAGAGACGAGCTTTGAAAAAGAAATTAAAAGAAAAAAAAAAACTAAAACTAAAAAAAGGACACGAAGAACCTATGAGCTCATTGCAATATTTATGGAAAATATAAAAATATGAAAGAAATAGAAAGAAAATGGATTAAAAAAGTTTTTTTTCTTTTACTTTCACATTTGAAATTATTAAGTTCACGATTATGTGAAATATGTACACACATATCTTTTTACATAGTTGACATTAATTTGTGTTTATGATTTTATTTTGTTTCAGGAAAGAAGGACAAACAACTACACAAAAGTTTAAGTTGCGATATTGTGGTTGAAATATTTTTTTAAAGTTTTATCATAAATTTACGAATGTACAGATTAACTAATTGCAACATAAATAATAGGAAGCTTTTAAACTTTTTGAACAAGTAAAGTTGAAAAGTTAAGCGATTAAAAGTCTAAAAAAAAAAAAAAATCACCAACAAAAGAAAACTTTGTAAGGGAACACAAAACGACATGGATGATTTGATAAATACTTTTGTAAACAAGCTCATTTGTTTGAAATTAAATATTTTTTTTCTATGAAAGGTTCTAAGGTCATGGAAAAAAAATTGTCTGCTTATTGAAATGTGAGTAGTGCCATCTACTTATTTGAATGAAAACGAAAAGTCACAAGGAAAATACAGATTTCACACTTTGTTCATAACAAGAAGCTTACCCATCCGACACTCAATATTTTTTGTTTTTCTTTTTCAATTATACAGTACTAATCTAGGTTCTATATGGGGTACCTCAGGGTTGCCATATTGGGCCAGTATTGATTTTTTTGGATTAACGCTCCGTTGATGATGATGGAAATTTTGTCGTCGTTTTCGAATGAGTCGAAGACACAACACTGACGTTCTGACATACTGGGGCCTGTAACACAAAACTGCAAGTACTTGAAATACAAGTGATTTATTACAAGTGTCACAAATTTAATTTAAACAGGCACTAAAGGGGTTTTGGCTACCCTTAATATGACAAGCACAGTGCGAGCTTTAGGAAAATAGGGAAGGATTAAAAAGGAGATACCGATGTACATTAGTTTTGAAGTTCAGAATATCAAAATGAGGGGAAAAAATAGAGCCTGGTAAAGCATTCCACATACGTGTTGTACGACTAAAGAGAGAATCTCTGTACTTCCCAGTACGTCCGAAATTGGGTTCAAGGGTAAACTGATGAGCATTCCTAGAAGAGCGAGTATGACGGTTGAATTGTTTAAGGGGAGGAATGCAGCTGTCTACTTCGCTAGAACACTGTTTATGAAAATAGCGATAAAATAGCGAAATACATGAAACATTACGAGGATGTTCTATCGCCAATCATTCTTAGAGTTCTATTTTGAATTCTATCTAAGAGACTCAAATGAGTTTTCGGAGCTCCTGTCCATATGTGCGAGTTATACTCCAGCTTTAGACGAACGAAGGCCTTATAGATTACAGTCAGATCACACGGGGAAAATAATTTCTTGCATCTTCGAAAAAAGTCCAAACACTGCAGCGTTTTTGGCGACATCAAATATGTGTTCATACCACAAGAGGTGGTCTCTGATGCACATGCCAAGGACTGAAAGCTGATCGGTTTCTTCAATGCAAGTGCCGCTCATTGATAGCGACATAAAGTAACATACAGCTACAAGTTTGCTGGCTCTTCTACAAGTGTAATGGGCAAACATTACAAGTAGGAAATTATATGATTTCCCTCTTTCCCATACTTTGTAAAGTTTTGAAACCAAAAACATTTTTAAATCTCAGTAAACCAAATAAAAAATTAAACATAATATAAAATAATGCATTCTATGACTTTTCTTAGATTTACTATTTCTATATGAATTTTTATTGATTGAATAATTTAGAAAAATTAGTACCAATGGAGAACATATGAAATCTAAGCAAAATGAATTAGGAATTAACTAGGAACAGAACATGCATAGTAACATTATTACGGTACATAATAATTCAATTGAAATTGGATCGACTTATTTGGTTAATTGGGATTGTGTTTCTGCACAAATGTTGTGAAATCCTGAGTCTTGAGGTTCTTTTTCGATTCTAATGAAGATAGTGATAATGGTGAATGAAAATTACTAGAAATACTAGAAATTAAAATCTATAAAGAAAGAATAAACTTTCAAGTAGAAGAACATTTGGTTTGCAAAAATTTCGTTTGTCGAAACCCGTTATAGAATATCTCTCAGAAGAGCTTTCGCATAATTTTTCACAATTAATTTTACACATCCGAAAAGGCACCAAAAATAATGGCGCAAAATTAATATGTTAAATCATTTTCAGTATGATTCTTGGCTAAAAATAGGATTTTGCTAATTTTAAACCAGTTTAGTATCGTACTATTTTCTTAACATTTTACTAAAGTTAAAATCACAAAATGGCTACTGTATTTTTTTAGTATCGAACTAAATCCATATGTCACTTTGACATTTACAAACGTTAAAAAGTTATGTTCGCTTACTTTCTTGAATAATTTTGCGCCAATGTTTTTATTTTCACGGCATTTTATTTTTGAACGGATTCTTTATTCATTTTGTTATAAAGATGCTTCCGCGATGGCTTATCTTTTTTTGAATGTAAAACTGTAAAGTTTTTGTTTGTGTTACAGAAATAAACTATAGTTGTAAGATTAACATTATATTATATGTGGCTCTTGACTTGTAGACTTGTAGTTTGGTGTTACAGGACCCTGATTCCATCGATAAAGATTTGTTTAATACACTCCCTGATGTAGTTATAGAATATATTTGTTAAGGATATTTTCTACGTCAAATTCCTGTGTTTCGTTTTGTACACTTCCTGCTTGACATAACCCCATAAAAAAAAGTCTGGTGCAGTCAAGTGAGGTGACCTTGGGGCCCAGCGGAAAGAGCAGCTTCTGGATATCAATTTGTTTAGGAATTTTCGTTGGAGCTCCGCCATAACTTGTGTGGCTACGTGTGCACTTGCCCAATCTTGTTGAAATCAAATCCTGCTGAAAGGGATACGTCTTCGGCGAAGTTATGGGTAAAAAAAACTCCTTCAACATCTTTATATAACGGTCCCCATTGACAGTTTGTGTTACACCGTTTTCTTCAAAGAAGTATGGCCCGACAATACACCTTGATAAAACTGCGCACCATACAGTGACTCGTTCTGGGTGAAGTTCCGTCTCATGGAGCATTTCTGGATTAGATTCAATCCATATACCGCAATTTTAATTGCTAACATTGCCGTTTAAGTCAAAATGGGCTTCATCAGACATGAACAAACAATTTATCAATGTGTTGTCTTCTTCGGCCATTGCAATCGTTTTTCGGCAAAATTCCAGGCGAACAGGCAAATCCTGAGGGTTGAACTTGCTTGTAATTTGGACTTTGTACGGAAACAAGCTTAAGTCATCATGAAGTATCCGTTGTAATGACCGTCTGCTAACTCCAATTTGGCCCGATAAGTTTCGAGTCGAAACACTTGGATTTGCCTGTATTGCCGATGCAACAGCCACGATTGTATCCTGAACCCGAACATTGGGATCTCGATGCTACGGTCTTCGTTCGATGCTTCCAGAATCGGCAAACATGTTCACCAGCCTCATAATGGTCCATCTACTCGGGGAAGTACCGCCAACTCCAGCCTAAATTCCCTTTAGACGGAAATGACGGACTGCAAAGAATGGTAGCGCTGCACTATCAAAAACCTTTTTTCAGTAACCCAAGCATTCATTTTGATAAATCTTAATAGTAGCCTATAAAATAAGAAAAAAATAAGCCGATTACTCACAAGTTATTACAATTTATTTTTGTAGCACGATTTCGTGCGCCACCCTTTTAAAGAAGTCTCCCAGATGAAGCCTGCGTTTTTGCGATAGGTCAGGGCATATGCAGAGAAGATGAAGAATTAATTCTTCCTCTTTTTCGTCCAAACAGCTTCGGTAAAAATCATTTGCGAATCTTCCAAGCTGGTTTGCGTGCTTACATATATGACATTGCCCAGTTGGTTTCAATTACGGAGCTTATATGCAATCCTTTAGATCGCTTCAGATCTGTTGTCTATAAGAGATGATCGACAGTTTCGGACTGTTTGTAGAGACAGAGTCCAAATATTTTATAGCAGTTTGGTTCTCCGAGAAGATGCGGATATCACGAGTCGATATCACGTTTTCCTTTATTTCCTTTATCGTCCAAATTCAGGAAGATGAAAGAAGGGAACTAAACTAAGTGTATCTGAGTACACGCATACCAATCCCATCTTCGGTTTTTGATCCGTCCCTATAAAAATGTATAGATTTATCCTCCAAAAGAGTCGCAGATTTAAAATGGATGGCACCTTGAAAGTCATTATCGAATTTGAACTGTGGGATGATGTAGCCGATGATACTTGGAATTATTCTTAAAGAGTTCAGGAGAGTGAAGATTAGGTGACGAGCCCTTAAGACGGATGAATATGCTTGCTGAAATATTTTGAGATATGTGCGAAAAAAAAACAAGGTATCAAGTTTAGCGGAGGGAGTCGAGCGGATCGCACAGTTTTGGATATTTGTACTTTACTTAGTTTATCAGCGGTTAATCTGTTAAAGCTGTACACAATACAGCCGTAGGTGAGAATCGGTTTAATTCCCGGGATCTATAAATTTTGCTTCGATGGAAAATATTAACGGAATTCCTTTTACGGTGGGAGGATCTATTTATGGAATTTTGTATTTCCTGGGGAAGAGGACAAGTTCGGTTTTTTGAGGGTTGACTCCCAGTCCACACTTCTTCTTGCAGAAGAGTCAGCCAGATTGAATTGATTATCCTAAAAGTTAGCATTTGATTATCAGTTCACGAAGCGAACCCCCTAACTTCAGATATGACAGTGTGGGGAGCCGTTTCCACTGATTTCCGGGGAAAAATGTCTGGTATCAATACTTGCACGTAAAGGATTTAGGAAAGAAAGCTGATAGACTAATAGGTCTGAGATCTTTCGGAATAGATAAATAGTACTCGTACTACATTTCTTCAGAACTCGTCTACGTAGTTAACGAGAGTCATCCTTTGAAGTTTAACTATAAGCAAAGAACTGTATCATCGTGCAATATTCCCCCGAGCTATGTATAAGAGGCGACGACGCCGGCGCCTGCGTATCACGAGATCTGTTCTCGCAGCCCGGAAAGTGTTTCGTGTGATTTTGTTTTTGCTGTCCAGCCGAGGTCTCTCTTGTCGATTAGCCGGGGTCGTAAGAAAACACGAAATTCCAAATAATAGGGCATTAATACAAAATCTACATTCAAAGCAGCTCTCTAATTCACAACGAACGATATTTATTTCAATAATTTCTGGGTAAGGTAGGTCTTCAGTCTGCTACACTGGTATTCTGGTTACAAATGGTAGTTGAGGTATTTCTTCGTTCTAGATCATGCATATTCTGATCGTAGGCAGTTCCTAGTACAACTTCTCGTAGGTGCAAATTCCCTGGTACCAATTAACCTAACGTTGCAACGAAACCCCTGACCAGGTGGCGCACAGTGGGGTTATTTGTATGGGGGAGCGGAAAAAATCCATAAGAACTAAACCACTGTACCGATTTAGTTGAAATTTTCAGGAATGATAATCAATGGCAAAAAAAAATTTGTCTATCAATTTCCGCCCACTGCCACGCCTACATTTTGCTCTTTTTAATAAGAACTATAGCACTAAACCGATTTTAAAGAATTTTTTAGGAATGGTAGTCAATGATAAGACAAATTTACACTATTAGTGTCCGCCCACTGCCTCTCCTAGTTTTTTCTCGTTTTAAAACAAAGCTTTTTTTATTTTTATTTTGTATAGACTTGTTTTTATTTCAATCAAATTTGAACTACTTGAACGATTTTTATGAAATTTTCAGGCATGTGGAGCATAGCATAAATCACAAGCAGTGAAAATTTCAACCTACTTCTAAAAAAAAAAAAGATTTTAATCCTGATTACTATTTTTAGAAGGAAATGGGGAAAAACAGCAAAAAAAATGGAATAAGTCTATTTCATTTTATTTTTATGATTTATAATGGGTTATCCATTTTGCGGTTTCAAAGTAAACGTTAATAAAACACATATAAAATATTTTTTTGTTCATGATATTTCTATTTTATTATAAAGTTTGAACGTTGACATTAGGTGTGAAACACTACATAATTTAAATGACCACCACGCGAATTGTTGCAAGCATCGATTCTTTTGAGGTAATTTTCAACCAATTTTTGACACATATTGGGCGGTATCTCAGCCATAACTTGACGAATGTTGGTTTTCAAGGTTTATCTGCATAAATACGATCTTTCGCGTAGCCCCACAAAAAAAAGTCCAGCGATGTCAAATCGCATGATCTTGGTGGGTGGCCAGTTGATATCGCCACGACGAGAAATTACGCGTCCAGGAAATGTCTCTTGCAATAAAGCCATATTCGCTCTTAAAGCACGATATGTGGCTGTGGCAGAATCACCATTTTGGTAGTAGGTTTTAACAATTTGTATGCGTTGTGCGATAGTTAAGCGATCCATTTTCGTAAATATCAGACTCACCTAAAAAAAAATTGGTTTAACCACTTAGTTTGACAGATGTCGAATTCCAGCCCTATACTTTTGAAACCGCAAAATGGATAACCCTTTATAAATCACATTGAAAATGATTTTATAGCATTTTGAAAAGTAGCTCATCAACTCTTATTTTGATTACTTTGTTCGGCAGTTGTCTGTAGTTCTCAATGAAATTTATAGGAATATTAGGCAATAGTATAAGCTTTAGGAAAATTACAATTTTAGACCATAGTTCAGCGGAGTTTTTTTTTTGTAGGCTTAAAAAAGTTCACATTATCTGCTTACTCTTTCCTACTCGCTCTATTATTTTTTTTAATATCATATTTTAAAAATGTGGGCTATTTTATATTTGTTTATTTTTATTTTGTAAATGAACTACAAATATTGAAAGTTTCATAATTGTATCATTACAAATAAAACCACAGTGAGCCAAACTGTTCATTAGTAAAAACAGATGATTTTTGGGTAAAATAATATTGTCGAACTTCCTAAGTCCCTTACAGCCACAAACTAAAATGAAATGAAGAAAACTAGTTAGAACTGTTTTCTCTGATTATTAATGAAAACAACAGGGAAATCAAACACCGCCAAAAAAAATTTTAAAAAATTGGAATTATTTCCCTGTTTGCCCCACTGTGTGGCGGGGGAAGCTTCGAGCAACAAAACTATACATTATTATCGATAACTCGTCTATAGGCATATTAAAATCATATTTAATATCACCAAAAGAAGTTAGGTCGAAGGGGCCATGATTTTCGTTCATCATTGTAGGTTGTCATTTAATGTTTTTGGTAAAAGCCAACTGTGAATTCTAAGGCAATGAATGAAATTGATTTTTTCCGTGACTTCATATGTCTATAATTGTCGGTAATTGTATCGAACTTGAATATAATTCTAGCTGGATTTTGAAGTTCGGCAGAAGGGCATCGTCGGTTATTTATAATTAAATTGTCTTTTATTTTAAACAAAATGAAGTAACATGAAACGCTTCACTACAGTCGTCAAGGGACATCGATAAATAAGACACGGAAATTTCTCCGCATTAGTTCAGCCACCATCCTTGGAGATAAAATCAGAGACAACAACCACCTACAGTCTCCGAATATCGCGCCACACATCTTTCCTATCATTTCTCTTCATTAACCTCACCCTCACGCCTGCGCTGTGTTGAAACATTTAAAGCGTATTCATAAATTCTTGAGCGCGTGTAGATTATAAAAAAAAAAAAAAATCGTCATCAAAAAAGTTCTAAATGTACACTCGGAATAAACTGTCCATAACCCGGCTTTCTTAAGAAAGATATAATAGTGTGCGTTCGATAGAACTTTACTAAGCTTTGCGATATTCAAGAATTCTTACTCAAATTAATTGAATCTCTAAAGAATTCCTTAAAATGCTTTACAACCAATTGTAGGTAATAAGATAAAATCTTAACTTTCTAAAAAAAGCAAACCACTGTTCGAAAAAAACGACCATAACTCGAAATTGGGTTGTGGCTCTTCTTCTTCTTTTATGTAATGTCACAATCCGCGTATATCTAAATTTAAAAAAAATTATAACAAATTCATTGAATCAGAATCTAATTGGTTGTTGTACAAATAATGATGAAATTATTGTAGATTTGATTTATGATTGAAATACATAACATATGACACATTTTAATGGCTGCAATCAGTCTTGGAATATTTATTCATCGTGCCTAGGTGAAGGACAAATTACTTATAGCTGTGATGTCGGTGCATTTAAAGCAATCAGTGATATCATGCAATAACTTTCAAAATGACAACAATAATAATTGTTCTTTGTTTTTAATTTCGATAATCTATTTTGTGAGTAATGTTGAGACAATTTTCGAATGTAAAATGCTATAAACAATTAAAACTATAAAAAAAAAATTATATAAACTTACAACACGTATTCAATTTGTAATTGCTAATCGCATTTAGAGGCTTTTAAACATTGGCTTTTATTATATAAATCCTTAAAAATGAAATGACTATAAAAATTCTGTTTGTGTAAGAGCATAGAGCCAGATCATTTTGACAGTTCATTCTGGCTCTTCTTACATTACCAAGTTGAGTTTGATTTTTCTTTTGACATATGTCATGTGGGTGTGGTTTTGTATCCATTTTGTACGATATGCATCTTAGTAGGTCTGTTTGTTATTTTGTGAATTCTTACGAATTCATAAAAATTTGTAAAAAATTTCAAAAAAAACTGTTTGTTAACTCGAAAAATGTTCTACAATTAAATGCTGTCAAGGTGGAGTATACAAAATGTCTTCTACATTGCTAAAGGTGGTCTACCGATATCTGGTATCTGGTGTATAAGCGCTTTTTTTTTTTTTTTTTTTTTTTAATTATGCGCGCACTCAAGGGGTTATGAATACCCTTAAAATGGTGCTAGCGATTGGGAAAATGGGATAGGATTAGACAAGAGATACCGATGTACATTGGTTTTAAATGCCTGATTATCGCAATGGGAGGGAAAAATTCGGTCGGGTAAAGCATTCCACATTCGTGTTGTGCGGCTAAAGAAAGAATCTCTATACTTGACAGTACGTCCGAAGTTGGACTCAAGGGTAATTTGATGGGCTTTCCTAGAAGCGCGAGTGTTACGGTTGAATAGTTTAAGGGAGGAATGCAACTGGCTATTTCACCAGAAAACTGTTTATTATAATACCGATAAAATAATGAAAGGCATGAAACATTGCGACGGTGCGAGAGAGGCTCAATTGTTTTAGTTATTGTTTCATCACCTATCATTTTTAAAGCTCGTTTTTGGATTCTGTCCAGGAGACTTGAGTCCGTTATGGGAGCACCTGCCCAAATTTGACAATTGTACTCAAGTTTTGGACGAATGAAGGCTTTATAGATTACAGCCAGATCAGAAGGGGAGAAATATTTCTTGATTCGTCTAAGAAAACCCAAACATCTTGCAGCATTTTTGGCGACGTCGAATATGTGTTCATTCCACTAAAGGTGGTCGGTGATGCACATATCGAGAACTGAAAGTTGTTCGGTTTCCTCGATGGACAACGGCATTGGGGGAGAGTCCCGCTTTAACGACAAAAGACAGCATTGGGTTTTTGAAGCATTAAATTCTACGCGGTTTTTTATTCCCCATTGGACAATGCTGCCTAGCTCAGAATTTAATGATCTAAACATACGCTGCCGTTGAAGTTCCACATCCGAAGGACATGGATGAGAATCTAAAAACGAGTATGAAAAGCTGAGGGTACTGTATATTTGATTAGAAGTTTCAGACAAGAGATCATTGATGAAAATGAGAAAGAGAGTCGGAGGCAGAACGGAGCCCTGGGGCACACCAGCATTTATTTTATGAATATCAGACTTGAAACCGATCCGAAAGGTAATTTCTAATCCAACGAAGAAGAGATTCTTCGATACCAAATGCACGCATTTTTGATAAGAGAGCCTGATGCCAAACTCTATCAAATGCTTTTGAAATATCAAGCGCAATAATCTTACTTTCTCCAAAACGATTTAAAGATGTGTGCCACTGTTCGGTGAGATATACCATCAGATCACCAGTGGACCTATTGCTACGAAAGCCATACTGTCGGTCATTAAGGAGCTTTCGTTCTTCAAGATATTTCTTAAGCTGATAGTTAATCAGCGTTACCATGACCTTGGAAAGAAGGGACGTAAGTGCAATTGGACGGTAATTAGAGGGTGAAGAAGATTCGCCTTTTTTAGGGACAGGCTGGACAAATGCTGTTTTCCACCCACTCGGAAAGAGACCAGTAGAGTAGGACAGATGGAAAAGCTTACGCAGTGGTTTTGCCAGCGTAGAAGAACACCTCTTCAGAACAATAGGGGAGATACTATCTGGACCAGCGGATTTGTGTATGTCAAGATCTTTAGGAACTCTAGCAAATGCACGAGTACGAAAGAAGATACGTCCCATGAAACTGTTTATGCTCTCGTGTACAGGAGGAGTCATGACACTTTATGGAAGCGTAGAATTAGCAGCAAACTGAGCTGCTAGCAAATTTGTTTTTCTTGTGCGCTTACCACAGGAGTGTTATTGGAAACGAGCGTTGGAACCGACGAGCAGGTGGAATTTCGTACGTTTTTTACAAATGACCAAAAAATTTTACTACCTTTGGGACATTGTAGTATTTTTTGCCTTAATTTTTGCTTATGTAGAAATTTGGTTCTTTGAATATGTCTATTACAGGTCTTTCTAGCTTGTTTGAACTTATTCCGGTTTTCCTCAGTTGGGTTGGCTTTATAACATCGGAAACTTACCTCTCTCAACCTGATAACGTCCTTACAGCTCAAATCGAACCATGAGTTTTCTTTTGGTTTGATGCTTTTGGTTTTTTTCGGTATAAAAGCTTTCATCCCCTTAAGAATTATTTTTGTAATCATATTAGCGGTGGAGTCAACGTCACTATCGAGGAAGCATAGTGACCAGTTAAAGATCCTGAAGAAATTATTCAGACCGTCCCAGTTGGCTTTCTCGTATTGCCATACGGTCCTCTTAGGAATGCTTTCTTTAAATGAGAACTTTGAGCACGAGAAATTGGCTGATATGACACAATGGTCCGATGTGCCTAGAGGCGATAACACACTAATAGTATATTTACCAGGTAGAGAGGTAAGAAACAAGTCTAATGTGTTGGCGGAGTGACCTGCAATGTCAGGTATTCTTGTTGGCTCAGTAACCAGCTGAGGCAGATTATTCACCTCAGCAAAGAGCTCAACATACCTTCCTTCGGGTGTTGTCTGGCCAGAATAGCGTAGCCACTTGGAATTGTGTACATTGAAATCGCCCGTAACAACGATTTCACTGTGCGGATATTGGGAAACAATTATTTGAATAGAGTTAGACAGCGCATCGAATTCGTTAAAAGTTGAAGTACTGTCCAAACTTGGGCTACGATAAATAAAGCATGTGTGAATGATGTGCTTATGGACGGTGAATTTGAACCACATGAAGTTAAAATTTGTATTCAAGCAACGGCAATATTGTGGTTGAAGCTGATAAGCAACATCTTTTCGCACATATACGGCGATACCATGATGTGGAAAAAAGAGTGGCACTAAACTATATTCTTGTAGGCTAAATTCTGAGGGATCAGAATCTTCACCTACTTGGGTTTCGCTCAGTACAAAAACAGCTGGCCTGATGTTCGCAGTATGAACATACGCAGCATAGACATTCTTCCTAAGCCCACGTATGTTACAATATTCTACCTTAAATTTACTACCCATTACGAAAAAATAAACATAAATAAAATTGCTTGTCCTAATACCAACCTGTCAAGATTCTGTTCTGTCAGTTTTTTTTATCTTTTTTTTTACAAATGGAAAAAGAAAAATATTGTCAATAGATATGATAGACAAACAAAAATAATTCAAAACAATTGCAAACAATTTTTTTTTGTCAAAATTGCAACCACATTGCGCCAAATTGATAAATTTTTTTATTTGTTTATTTTTGTTTCAAGATTTACAAAAAGTTTCTCACTCTTCAAAATTAATTGGTGTTACTCATCTTTTAAATAAATAGACGGAATATGTCATTTCTGCTTTGCAGAATATTCACGTGCGGTATGAAAAAATGGTGTCCAATGAGATTTCACTAAAGTCATAAAAGCAGTTGAGAAAATTAAGCCAATATTTTCTGCTAATACAGATATCGTTCCACAATGTCAAGAAGCAGGCTAAAATTAAAAATACATTTATGCTTATATTTTGTATTTACACAATTTGCAAACAAAGAAAGTAATTGTTTGTTAAAATTGTCTGACTTTTGTACAACTGTATTTTAGTATTGATAAATTTAGTTTGTCTTTAATTTTGTGTCACACATATGTTTTCGTCAGATTTATCGATATTGATTTTATTAAAAAACACACTTTTTTTTACTGACGCACCACTACTCGGTTTTAAATTTTGTGAAAGAATTCTTACAATTTGGTTAAAACCAAAAAATCTGCAGAGGAACAGTATTCAAGCGAAATGGCCTTTAATAACAAATAGGGTATCAAATCCCGCTTTGCTCATAGGGCTTAATATTTCGGTAATTGGACTTATTCTATCAGGCGATAAATTGTTTGATAATTCAAACAAATTGTAACTTGGAAAATCGGTACACTTCGTACGCCTCTTTCTATTTCACCGCACACTCTATTTCATCTGATGCCACTTTGGCAACGAAACATCTACGAGCACAGCCATTCTTCTTAAAAAATCTACAAAGTGTATCAATACTGATTTTCTACTCTGTCATTCAATCAATACAATTAGAGTTTAATTAAAAATTTCATGTTATTATTTATTATTATTATGAATTCTTTATTTAACCAAAACTTTAAATATACCTATTCTAAAATAATTTTAAGAACATTAGCATGGCAAAAAATATTTGCCGTCTGCCTGAAATTGACATTTATTGAGAATAAAAAAAAAATAAAAAAGAAAGTTTAAGATTATAATAAGCTTAAAGTAAATATAAATAAATAATACAAGGGTAGATAAATATACATACATAAATTTAAAATTTTGAATTTACTCTAAAGAATTGTTTCGGTAATCTAAGGCATAATCAATAAAACTGATAAGGACCTTCCAACCGCACTCTCCGTTTAAAATTTGTTTCGCTTCCTCGTTATTTAAAAAGCTCTTTGAGAAATAAAGTCTTCGAAGTTCTTGCAGAATAGGACAAACGGCTAAAAAATGGTTGACATTTTCGATTTCATTTCGATTGCAAAGGTTACACCTAGGATTATCATTTCTGTGGGGTTTATAATTCAAATTTAGCATCTCAGTCCTTGCCTTAAACAAAGTACTTATTTGATTTGCAGAGAGTTTACTATTAAAGTAATTGTTTACAACCAGAGTGTGATTAAGTTGCTTATAGACCAATCTGCTTGGAGAGGTTTGAGCCCTATTCAAAAACTTGAGATACAGTGAATCATCGACAATTGCAATACAATCATAAAACCTTCCTTTCCAACTAGCAAGGGAAGTTGCACTAAAGTTTAGATTGAATCCGTGTGCATTTGCTATCTCCTGCCATTCTTTGAATGGAGACAAATTCCTTCGGAATGCAAAATCCTTCATTTGCTTATGAAAATTTTCACTTGACCTTTGCATTACCTTTGCTTATATAGTCGGCATTATATTTAAGATTTTTAAGATAGATTGGAGGGATACCTGATTCCACATGTATGGCATAATTTGGCGTAGCATTTGGAAGTTTAAAAATTCGTTTAAAAAAGAAGCGTTGCACGATCTCAAATTCATCGAGATCTTGGTAACCAAAAACTTGACTGACATAGCATAAGCATGAGTTTATAATGGCTTCAAAGACTCTAAATTTAGCTGAGATGCCTATGTATTTGTTGCAGAAGATTTTGTTCCATATAAGATTTATTGTAGTTTTTGCCGACAAGCATTTATCTTTAACATGAGGACGGAAATCTAGATTGCTACGAAAAAGAACACCTAAATATTTAAATTGGTTAACCACCTCTATAGGTTCACGCTCCAGAAACCATGCTTCTCGCGGGCTTCTCCTTCCACGGGTACTTTCAAAGATCATAATTTTCGACTTCGCGGTGTTTATATTCAGGTCCCATTTCTCACAAAAGCTTTTGAGTCTATTAATTTGTAATTGTAATGTGATAGGGTTGTCCGACAAAACGACAAGGTCGTCCGCATAAAGTAGAACCTTAATAAGAAGATTCCCAAATCGAACAAAAATTTCATGTCAACATCCTTTCCAATAGATATGATACATAGTATTCCTAGAAGATCAATCGACCCATTATTTCTCCTCATTCTTGAAAATAAAAGAAAGGTCTTTCTGCCTCTGTTTAAAGAAATTCTAATTCCTACTTTTTTTTCGAAAATTTTGAAATGCAGTATTATTTAGAATTCGAAGAAACCTGTACAAAAATATTGATCGAAATCCGTTGAGCCGTTTATGAGAAAGTCGAAAATAATAAAAATGGTTGTATGGCGGGTACCGTTAATAACAAAATGTTTTGCCAAAATGTAGACCATACCAAAAGTATTACACCTACTTTTTTTTATCAAAATCGTTGAAGCCGTTTTCGAGATAATTAAGATGGTAGAAAAATTGTGTATGGTAAGTACCGTTAATTTTGGGGCTAAAACAACGATTCTAAAATCTATTGCGGGAACCGCTTTTTTGATGTCCTCTATCATCGTAATGTTAAAGTTGATTAAAATCTCGAGTTCTAATTTTTTTCCAAATGCAAAACTTGCATTATAGCACCTACCTTAATGATCGTAGGTAAAAACTGTGACGGCATATTGATATATGCTCAGCAATTTTTTTAAAAGCCTAAATTTCTATCTTGCTGATAATTTTTTAAGCATTATTATTGAATTCTAAGCTGATATCTATACTTTTTTTTGTACTTTCAGATAATTTTTTGCATATGAAATTCTGTCACAAACATCAAGAAGGCGACTAAGCAATGTAAGTAACAAAATTTCCACATCACTCTTTGGTAATTATTATTTCTTGAACTCATTGTTTGGTGAACTTGTTGTCAATTCAGATTTTTAAAGTTCACCAATACTTTTGAATAATTGAATTGTTTCTAATTTTTCGACAATTGGGATACAATCCCATAATTCGCCTGCAAGTATTTATCTTTTAGGGTTTTGCGGCTTTCCCGTTAACTATTTCTATAAGTTTATCCGAGAATAGTCTACTATCTAGTTTTTTTTCTATTTTCTTTGCCTTTATTCTTATGTTTCGAAGATTTTGCCAGATTCCCGAAGGTTTTTTTTCGAGACAGAATTCTATTCTTGGCAGTTCGAAGTTCCAATGATTGGTAGGATAAATTGATCAATCGTACAGAAATTCAAAATTTCGATGGATCCTCTTTCTTCTTCTCTAAGGCTGTAACGATATTATCAGCCAAGCAGAGCCAATACTACGTATGCTTTGAAAAGTAAGATTTTTTAGCAGTTCATCAAGTGCGTTTGTCAAAATTATTTCAGACGGAATAATTAGCAGTTGGGAAAGCAACACTAAAAATAGACTGCTATCAAATCCATTTATTTGGCACTCATATCATTTAAACTTGTCCAACATTCTTATGATGAACTCACCGACATGATCGATAAGGTCATTTCTCTGGGTTCGGGTAGTGGCATTCATTGAAAATGTTGGTGGCTGCTTTGTTAATTAAGTCCTAACCTGCAAATTCTACTATGTTCCTTTTACGTAACACAAGGAAAATACAAGCGCAAATCGCTTGGCTTGTAGCGGGAGGCAATATAAATAAACTACTTATAGAAGTTTATCCGATCGGGAAAAAATTAATTTGTTTTAAACCGACACGTGTTCTCTTAAACAGCGCCATAATTTTTCGCGACAGGTTTTGCGTTAGCTCTCTAAAATAAAATGCACGTCTGGCTCGTGCGAGATTGCTCTTGTAGCTAACAACTTATTATTTTATTAATTATGTAAGTTGGGAGAGTAAAATGTATGTACATACATATACATGCATTTGATGGAACCTAAGTATTTTAACTTGTATATATAATTATGAAAATGAAGGATGTATGTGGATACATAGCTACCCAGTAGGAAATATTCAAAAAATCGCAACTGAAAAAGTAGCTTTTTCCTCAAGGAAGAGAAGTATCACCAATGACTTTTCCTGAGAATCCTATAATGAATTTAACATGGGCTTGGCCTAGGAGGTAAGTAGGTGCACCCATTCTCGATGAAGTTTTTGTAACGAAATCACCGGTTACATATAATCATGAAATTCATGAGTTCATTTTCTTGGTGAAAAAACTGATGCTTAAGATGTGATGAATTAAGTAAAAGAAATAGAATACATGAAATTGCTGTGGTCTTGAAATCTTCGAATTCATAAGTTAATTTTCTTGGTTGAAAATACAGATTCTTGAGTTATAATAAATTAGTCTCAGAAAAATATTACATGTCTGTCGGGTACTGTGCCTACTTACAAACGTATACTATGTACGAGGGCGGGTCAATAAGTCCGTGACTTTTGGAATAAAACACAGATTTTTTGATAAAAAAAATAATTTTATTTTTCAACGTAGTCTCCCTTGAGCTCTATACACTTTGTCCAACGCTTCTCCAATTTTTGTATCCCTTCCAAAAAAAAATGATTTGTCGAGGTCCTCAAAATAGGCCTTTGTTTGCGAGATGACTTCATCATTGGAGTCAAATCTTTTTCCACCAAGCCATTTCTTCAGGTTTGGGAACAAGAAGTAGTCGCTCGGAGCCAAATCTGGAGAATAGGGTGGATGAGGGAGCAATTCATAGCCCAATTCATGGATTTTTGCCATGGCAACTGCACATGTGTGTTGCATTGTCTTGGTGGAAAAGAAATTTTTTCTTGGCCAAATGAGGTCGGTTTTTTTTCAAATCTTCATTGAATCGGTCCAATAAGTTGGCATAATATTCCCCATTGATTGTTCTTCCCTTTTGAAGGTAGTCAATGTGGATTATCCCGCGTGCATCCCAAAAAACAGTCGCCATAACTTTATTGGCTGACAAACCCACCTTGGCCTTCTTTGGCGCCAATTCACCCTTAGAAACCCACTGTTTTAACTGTTGTTTGGTCTCTGGTGTGTTGTGATGGATCCATGTTTCGTCCACGGTTACAAAACGGCGCAAAAACTCCTCCATATTGCGATTAAACAACGCCAAATTTCCTGTGAAGTTGTTACACGATTGCGTTTGTGGTCGACTGTGAGCAAACGCGGCACCCATCTTGCGGAAAGCTTTCTCATGCCCAAGTGATCATTCAAAATTGAAACCACTGAGTCATGCGAGATCCCTACGGCTTCCACAATCTCTCGCACTTTCAATCTTCGGTCGGCCAACACCATATCGTGAATTTTTTCGATTGTTTCGGGTGTAGAGACCTCAAATGGGCGTCCAGGACGTTCGGCATCTTCAGTGCTTGTACGGCCACAACGAAATTCAGCAAACCACTTTTTTACCATTGAAATCGATGGTGCAGAGTCCCCATAGTATTTATCAAGCTTAGCCTTGGTCTCGGTAATGATTTTTTTTTTCGCAAGAAAAGAAATCGTACATCCAAAGTATTTTAAATAAAGCATTCATTCATTTGTTTGTTGTTTATATTCATATACAGGGTGGCCCACGAATCGTGCTACAATAAGAAATTTAAATAACTTTTATTTTAAGAGATGTATTTCATTAATTTTTTTTATTGGATTAAAAATTAAATTTTATTTTAAATAACTAATGGTTTTTAAAGATGATAGACCGCAAATGACCTCCACGCTCATCCACGCATATGCGGCACCTGATAAGAAAATTGTTCATTGCGGCCTGAAGGGTTGAAATTGGGATCGCCTCAATTATTGTCTTAATGAACTGCTTCAATTGAGTCAAATTCCTGGGTTTCGTTTTGTACACTTCTTGCCTGACATAACCCCATAAAAAAAAGTCTGGTGCAGTCAGGTCAGGTGACCTAAGGGCCAGCGGAAAGTGCAGTTTCTGGATATCAATTTGTTTGGGAATTTTCGTTGGAGCTCCGCCATAACTTGTGTAGCTACGTGTGCACTTGCTCCATGTTGTTGAAACCAAATCCTGCTGAAAGGGATACGTCTTCCGCGAAGTTCTGACTTAAAAAAAACTCCTTCAACATATTTAAATAACGGTCCCAATTGACAGTTTGTGTTACACCGTTTTCTTCAAAGAAGTATGACCCGATAATACATCGGGTCATACTTCTTTGTGCAGTTCCGTCTCGTATAGCATCATTGCAATAATTTTTCGGCAAAATTCCAAGCGAACAGGCAAATCATGAGGGTTTAACTTGCTTGTAATTTGGACTTTGTACGGAAACAAGTTTAAGTCATCATGAAGTATCCGTTGCATTGACCGTCTGTTAACTCCAATTTGGCCCGATAAGTTTCGAGTCAAAACACTTGGATTTGCCTGAACATTGGGATCTCGATGATACGGTCATGATTCGGCAAACATGTTCACCAGCCTCATAATGGTCCATCTACTCTGGGGAGTACCGCCAAACTCCAGCCTAAATTCCCTTTGGACGGAAATGACGGACTGCAAAGAATGGTATCGCTGCACTATTCAAATCTTTTTTTCAGTATCCCAAGCATTCATTTTAATAAATCTAAATAGTAGCCTATCAAATAAAAAAAAATAAGCCGATTACTCCTCACACTGAAAAAAAGTAATTACGTTTTATTTTTGTAGCACGATTCGTGCGCCACCCTGTACAATTATATTTTGTTTTATTTTTCACAACAAAACACTTAAAACATTTGTTGACGTCTGTTCTCTATGATCACAAAATATAAATGAAATCATTCTAGAACAAAGAAATCACGCCCGACAAAAAACACTATGTAGTTAGTGACGCCAATCGAACGAGGGGGGAAACCACGAAAAAGGTTCCATTTTCGCATCACTTATTTTTTGTAGCAGCTCAAAAATCTTTTTATTGAGGAAATCTTCTCCTCCAGTTTTGCATTTAATTAATTCATATGAAAAAGGATTGTGCATTCATTAAAGTTTTTTTTTGTTGTTGTCTATTCTCTACCTTCTTACTTGAGCTAAGCAGAACATGCTACTTAAATGGCAAACAGGTGACCGGCTGCATTACCTTCCATGAGTGAAATCAATGATAATCTCTCCTATATGACCGCTGTCATATAGGATTTCACCAAGGCATTTTTCATTGAGGAGTGAATTTCCTACTGGGTATATGCATACATATAACTTTATAATTTAGGTGCAATATGGATACATAAGATTCATATGATTTTTAGATATATATATGTATATATAAATGTATGAGGGCCTACATTGTATTTAGTATTCAGTGACGTACGCAAAAATTCGTAAATAGGGAATAATAATAAGGTAGACAAAAATCGAAAATACACATAATTAAATGTTTTTATAATGCTTGGTCGTTATAGTTTGAGGGAAAACAAAGATGCAGTTTGAATTCGTTGATAAATAAGAATATATCATAAAAAAAAATTCAAAAATCTTGTAAAAAAAAATTTTTATTTACATATTTTTTAAAAATGGAAAAACTTTTTTTTTTTGAAAATTTTCGTATGCAGTTTTATTAACAATTTTAGGGAACACTTGTAGAAAAAAAATTATTTTAATCGGTTTATCCAATATTGAGAAAGTCGAAAATATGAAAAGTGGTTCTATGGGAAGTACCGTTAATAAGTACGCAAAAAAAATATTTTTATACTTGAAAGGTACCTGTACTAATTTAAGAACACACACATTTTTTTATAAAAATTCCTGTAGCCGTTTTCGAGAAATACATTTTTTTCTTAACTATTCAAGATAATGTGAAAAAACCACCAAATACGAAGTTTCGAAAAAATCTATTGAGTCGTTTTCGAAATTTTGAGTTTAAAAAAAAAAATTAATTTCCAAAAAAAAAATTTTCAAAAATGTTGGTACTTATAAATGTTGGTCTTTAAAATTTCTAGGAGCTTCTTTGTGAAAAATTTCAAAAAAATCAAATTAAACGTTTCCGAGAAAATCGAAAACCAAAAAAAAAATGGTTTCACTAAAGGTACCAAACATAACATTTTTTTTTCAAAAAAAAATTATCAAAATTCCCTTTATTAATGAACTGAATTTTTTTTATAAAATTCGTTGGAGCCGTTTTTGAGAAAAATAAGATTTTTGTTTTTGGCCAAAAAAAAAATGTATGGGAGCTACTGTTATTTGTCGTCTTAAAAGAAATGAAAAAAAACGTGTGGACATATTACCGAAAAAACTAATATGTACCAAGTTTGAAGCAAATCTATCAAAGCGTTTAGACTCGAGGACAGACAGGCGAAATTGCGGAAGCCACTTTTTTGGTGTTCTCTATCATCGTTATGTCAACTTTGATTAAATTCTCGAGTTAGATTTTTTTTCCAAATGCAAAACTTGCCCTATAGTATCTACCTATGTATATCGCAAGTAAAAAGCACCAACAAACATCTTTTTAATTTTTTTTTAATTTAATAAACAATTTTTACTTTTTTTATAATTTACGTAAAATCTTACTACTTCGAATTAAAAACGTTAGAACCGTTTTCGATATAATTTCGATGGTAGAACAATTTGTATGGCAGGAACCATTAGCTTTGGAGCTAAAAAAACGATTGAAAACCCTATTTGAGACAATCACCTAAAACTAAATTTGAAGTAAATCGCTTTATCATTTAAGGCTGTAGATCGATCTACAGACAGACCCACGGAGTAGCGGCACCCACATTTTTGATGTTTTCTGTCATAGTTATATCAAATTTGATTAAAATCTCTAGTTAAAATTGTTTTCCAAATGCAAAACCTTCCCTATAGTACCTGCATACATACCCAGATTGTCAAAAGTGAGTAAACACCATCGCATTTACTCGCACAACATTTTTGTTATAAACATTAATTCATTACATTAGGATATGAAAACAAATGAAAAAAATCAACAAAAAATAAATACAAGTTAAAAAAATGTATTTATTAAAAACAGTTTTATTAAATTCGAACAAAAACATTAAGAAATTATGGTGTTTACTCACTTTTGATGGTCACTGTAAGTATATCGCAAGTAAAAAGGGAAAGTCTAATAATTCCGAATGGAACAAAATTTTGAGTTAAGTGCTTAAGTGTTTTATTTTTTCTGTATAAAAGCAGAGCTGTAAAGTTGTAAATTGCGTAGTTCAACATCTCAATTGGTTATATATGTATGAACTTGACATTTGTCAACTTGCAAATTTTTAGGGCGCGCTTTATGACACATAATATCGGAAAAGTCACTACGAAAATAAAAGGCCATTAATACCCCACCCATCTGACGCGTGATTGTGGTTTGGCCTTAAAGCATAACCATACATTAGTTTTCAATGTTTTGACACGAGTTCGTGCGTTTCAGTCGTGCAGCTAAAGTTTCTTATAAATAACAGACTTGTATGATGCACTTTCTGAACGAAAAGTTGTAGGTAATTTTTTCTTATCGAACGTTAATTTTACATCACAAAACCTTATGTTCTATAGTATGCATTATTTTATTCATTGGGGTGGCTTGTGGGCAGAAACTTTTTGGTCTGCGAAACCGCAATGAAATTCAAATTCCATCAATTTAATTTTATTCAAGTGGAAATGACTATGCTAATGTAAGTTGTTTCCTCTATCCTCTCCGAGTGGTGCTTGTGAAGAAAAACTCCCCTTTCAACCACTTGAAAACCTAAAACCACATACACATAATACCTACTATCTGTATGTCGGTATTTAATCAATTTGAAAATAATTTTCAATTAAATGAAATCTGATACCACTATAGAATCAGTCTACGTAGTTGTTGCTGAGAAAACAGATTCTCTTTGTTTCTATAATCGTATCTATGTTATTTCAAACTAAACGGAACAATTCTGTACTTCTTTTTATTTAGCGAAAAATCAATTTGCAGCCAATTGAATTTTTTATAAAAATAGCTGCAACTTTACAAAAAAAAAATTAAAAAAAAAAAAACTATAAGATACTCGCCATCAGCCGCCCATCGGTTGGTCGTAATTCGTTAACCGATGTTCTATCGTTACTCTGCCTCCTGCAACATTAAGCTCAATGAAAACAACAACAAAATGTCACCGACAAACAAGAAGAAGCATAACAAAAATATTTTCGTATCTCTCATGCAAAAGTTTTCTGACCCAAATTCTAAGGCTAAGAATAAATTACTTACGAGTATAGTACATATAGTAGATGCTTATGGTTGGATGGTTCGTTGAATCCACCTTTTTTTTTGAATTTCATCTACGACTCGCTTTGAATTTAAATTAAAAGAAAATGTAATAAAAAAATGCATACAAATTATATCTAATAAATAAAGAAACAAATAGGTACCAGGTGAGTTCAGATGGGTGTAGGAGGCGATGACAAAATTTTAAATTCTTTTATGAGATACGACAAATCAAAGCGTCTCGTCGATTAAAAAATAAAATATTTCTATTAAGATTTTTTTTTCTTTTTGAAATATTCCCAAAGAGGTTTAAAAATAAAATGCACGACTGCGAACAAAACGAACTTGCTCTTGTGGTTCAAGGTTAGAACGTGGATAATATCCTACTCACACCAAACCATAAACGAGATTTTACTCGTTTTCCCCAAAACGAATACTAAAAACTACTGGTTTTCCAATGCATTTTTCAAACGACTTGAAAACGAGTTGCAATTCAAAGATAAATTAAACGAGCAGATCTCCCGTCAAGGGAAATTAATAGGATTATGAATAGGCCTTCAGAAAAACCTGAACAGCTGAATGCTTGCTGTCAAAAAAATTAATTTCAAATCGTTCAAACAATTATGGCAGCGGTAAGGACAGATTTTCAAATACTTATTTGTAATAAATCCAATTGAAATATTTTGTGACCTATAGTCCAAAATGCGTTTCGCCCGGGCACGATAGTTGGGCTCATCAGTTAGATGCTATCGTACCTTTCTAAGACGCAATACTTTTGGTCGTCTACCGACTCTAATAGAATTTGCAGCATATATATACTGCAAATTATATTTTTCTAGGGGAATTTGGTTAAATTCAATTGGCTTTAATCCACACAGTCCACAAAAACAAAAATAATATGTAAATATTGTTTGCGTTTTCTTCGAATATAATTTGTAATAAATGTTCAATACATGAATTCTTTTTATTTACATGAAATGCAAAAGAAAAAAAACTAAAAAAAAATTGGGGAAGTGCGAACGAGGAGTTCTTGATCGAACTTTGGGCTGAATATTCTTATTAAAAGCTCACATTTGTCCACATGCTTCTATGCATTGCACAATTTTGAACTATTATTTTTCTTTTCTTTATAAGTTCAATTATTATTTTTTAATGAAGAAGACGATTCTTCCTGCTTGTAGAACTTCTGTCTCAAAAATAAAGTTGGTTAAATCCGCATATTTAGAGTTGCTCTCTTTTTATGCAGCATTATAAGATTTGATTGCTTAGCATTCATGTTGTATCAACGTTTTGACAGCTTTTTCAAAAACAACTGAAATGTCAAACAAAATTAAGTAAATTTTCGGTGTGAGCGCTCTACTCGTTTTGGTAAACGAGTTTGGTGTGAATATGCTATAAGCCTTGACGAGCAACAAAGCCTTCACACTTTCCGGTCCTGATGGAGTACCAGCTAAAGTCTTTAGGTTTGAAGAAGTGCACAATCTTCAAATCATCAAACAAATAACAGTGGAAGCACATTTAATGACTTGGCTAACGTACTGCATGAGCGTCTTAAGTCGTTCTGCAACATTTTACTCCCCAAATATCGGTGAGTCTTTCAGACCGCCAGATCGACTATAGACCAAATTTTGGCACTAACATAAATCCTGGAACAGATCAACGGAAATCACCATCTCTTCGTCGACTTCAGAGCTGCAAATGATAAAATTCATCATAAGGATTTCTATATAGAGATGGCCTAACTCGTCCAAAGGGTCCAGAGTATCTTCCCAACAAGAGGCTGTCCTCAGGCAGTTATTCAGGCCTATCGGTAATCTCCCAGGCAATTTCGTTTCCCACGGAATATTTTATTCCATCGAAATTTTTCCTTCGATCGTGAATTTCCCTCGAACAAAAAATCTTATGATGTGACAGCAATATTCCCTGGGAAAGCTTATTCCCATACCAATAAATTCTGAGGGAAACTTTTCAGCTTCATACACGTTCCCAATAGTTGAATTGGAGAAAATATTTCCAGGGAATTTCTTATTCACGATAACCCCCATTATCACTCTAACCTGTGTAGGCCTGTAGTGTAAGAATTGCTAGAAAGTCATACTTCTCATCTATGATTTTGATAAAAATTGTTGTGTGTACTAGTTTAGGTATGGTCTACATTTCGGCCGAAAAAGTTTTTAAAATGTTTTGTTATTAACGGTACCTGCAATACAACCATTTTGATTTTCGACTTTCTCATAAACTTTCTCAAGACTTTGTCCACGGATTTCGATCAAATTTGTAAAAATTTTCGAAATATATTTTTTTTTTAATTTTTGAAAACGGGCGGGCGATTTTTTCTGAAATCTTGTTATTATTAAATATTTAAAATGTTCATACCAATTTTTTTTTTTAGAAAAGTTAAAGAATTTTTATATATAACAAACTAAGTGAAAAACTTTAAAAAAATATTTAGCCGTTTTATTAAGGATCTTTTGCATATAATGTGATCGAACATAGGAGCAAGTACACGTGCGATCCAGTCGTGCATTTTATTTTTTTTTATCAAAATCGGTACAGCCGTGTTTCAGATAGGTACTTAAGATGGTAGGAAAAATTGTATGACTGGCACTGTTAAAACATTTTAATACTATGTTTTAATAAAATCGATTAAGCCGCTTAGGCTGTAGATCGTTGTACAGACAGACAGACAGACAGGATTGTAGGACTCATTTGTTTGGTGTTCTCTTTTCTCTACCATCCTAATGTCAAGTTTGATTAAAATCTCAAGTTTGATTAAAATTTGAAGTTCGATTTTTTACCTGTATCGCAGGTAAAAAAATTGGCGTAATTTCCAAAAATCATAAAGGTTTGAAACCGTTTCTTCATGTTAAAACTGTTTTTTTTTTTTCAATTTAAATTTTTTAAAGAAATTTGACAACACCAAGGACTATCGTTTAATATACACATAATTTGAAGTTTTTTCTCCATTCCTTGAAGTTGTGTGGTGTGTTCGTGTTCAAGGAAAAGTTTTCCCTTAATTAAACTCATACCACGCGATATTTCTTTGTTACTTATTGTAATTGTAAAAGTATATGCCAGCAAAAAAAAAGAAAAACAAAAACAGTACGAAATCCGATTAAAAATATGACGCATATATTATCTTACTTAAATTTCCAACTGTGTTCTGCAAAACTTATCATCTGAAATGTCACAATGGCATTAGGTAAAAGAAAAAGAAAAAAAAACAAAAGGATAAGAAATTCGTGTAAAAAACACACTTCCATTAACTTCATCCATATCACAATGAAAGTTCCTTGAAGTTTAAACTCATTTTCGCCGCCACCGCAGCCGCCGCCAACACAAAAGGACAAAGAATCCTCGTTTATTCTTTATCTGCATTCGCACATCGGGTCGAACAGTAAACCTAATTAAAATATTTATGGTATCCTGTTTAAGTGGTGTCTGGTAATGGTGCCTCACGGCCCCACCCATTCGCGTTTATGCACAAAAAAAAAGCTGAACGACATTGCACTTTCGTTGAAGATAATTAAAAAAATGTTAATAGTAACTAAAGGGTTTTCCAATAAGAGGTGTTATTTTGATATTCAAAGAAAAATGGCATTTTTGGAGATAAATGATCGGATGTTTATTTCATTATAAAGAGGAAGGTATGCCGTTAATAATATAACACAACATCAGCCAAATGGCCGCCAAGACCACGCTTACAGGACCATATCCTTTTCATGAAATTTTCCATAACCAAATCGCAAAGTGGCTGCCCTATGTCCTCGATAGCTTCACGAATTTCATCTTTGAGGTCTTGAATCGACGCTGGGCTGTTGGCGTAGACCTTATCTTTCACGTGCCCCCAAAGGAAGAAGTCGCAAGGTGTTAAATCACAAGATCTCGGTGGCCAATTGTGATCACCTCTTCGAGAGATAACACGGTCCGGAAACTTTTCCCGTAAAAGATCGATGGTTTCATTGCTTGTGTGGCACGTAGCGCCGTCTTGTTGAAAGTAAACGTTGTCCAGATCAATACCATCCAATTCAGGCCATAAAAAATCATTAATCATCTCTCGATAGCGCAATCCATTGACCGTAACTGTTGCTCCAGCCTCATTTTCGAAAAAGTAAGGTCCAATGACCCCGCGGGACCATAAACCGCACCAAACAGTCACGCGTTGAGGATGGAGAGGCTTTTCAACAATAACTCTTGGGTTTTCCGAGCCCCAGATGCGACAGTTTTGCTTGTTGACGTAGCCTCCGAGGTGGAAATGGGCCTCATCAGTCAAGATGATTTTTCGATGAAATTCCGGTTCATTTTTATGCATTTCAAGGACCCAATCAGCAAAGACACGACGTTGTTGATGATCAGCCGGCTTGAGTTCTTGTGTTAACTGAACTTTATAAGCATTAAGACCCAAGTCTTTATGCAAAATACGGTGTAATGACGTTTGTGGAATGCCTAATTCCAAAGAACGACGAGGAATGGACAAACCTGGGTTTTCTTCAACACTTTGGGCTACAACAGCAATATTCTCAGTTGTTCTGCGTTGTTGAAGCGTGTATCGTTCCATTTTTATTAATAGCGTAGTTTCTACTTGTCAAATGTCAAAAAATGACAGCTTCAAAAGTGACAGCTACCGAAATAGCGGGCTATTCAAAATAACACCTCTTATTGGAAAACCCGTTATATGCTGATGGTAACAGCCTTGTTGATTTGACAGTTTTTTTTTGTTGGTTTGTTTGTTTTGTTGACTAATTTATCAAAGGAACTTTTTGACAGTTCAGCCACTCCTGTCAAAAGTCCATTGCACTGATTGACAGCGTCCTAAAGATTTGTTTTTATATTTCTTCCTCTTCCGATGTCAATGAATTCCCTCCCAGATGGTTATTAATTAGAATGCTTTATAAATAAAATGTTAATTAAAAGTCTTGTTGTTTCTAAATTAAAAGCAGTATTTTGATATAAAAAGTTTTGTTTTTTCTTGAAATTTTGGACTTGTGCCAATTTAAAATAAAGCAGACGGAATCCTTAATGTAAATATACATAATTTTTTTTTATAGTTTTTAGTATAATATTCATGTTTAATTTGTTGTTTTTATTCTTTGTTTGTTTAGTTAAAATTTTAGAGAAAAAAAAATGCAACGATGTAAACAGCGCCTTAATTAATTTGTTTGCAATTTATATGCAAGCCATTTATGTATTTCTGTCGAAATTTATCTTAGTTTAATTCCAAATCATCTCTTTTAGGGATGCGAAATATAAATGAAAAGAAAAAGTTTTAATTTCGATTCGGCGTTGGCTTTGTGTTGTTGCCTTTGTGAAAACCCACACTATAAAAGGCATAATTTTATGGATCGACGTTGAAAGAAAGAACTTGGTGGAAATTGTGTGTGTGGGTTTTTTTTTTTGTTGCAGTTGTTCTGTGGGAGAGTTCAAGGCTGTTTGTATGTATTCAACTGAAATAAGAACAAGAGCAAAAATCGAATCGAAGGAAAAATTAAAAAAAAAACTAAGCATTTTCATGTCTTCTAATAATTAGATGAATGACGTCAATTGTCTTCAATGTGAGCAGATTGTTTTGATTGTTGTAGACGTATTTAAGGCATTGGAAGTTTTCCAAAACGCAAACACGGATTCTGTGGAATGCAAAATACTTCCTTATTCTATCGGAAAAAAGACGTATGACAATTTTTTGAAGGTGTGTCAGGATTCTCTTTGGATACATTTTATAATAGAGGGTGGCCCACGAATCGTGCTACAATAAGAAATTCAAATAACTTTTATTTTAATCGATGTATTTCATTAATTTTTTTTTTTTTGATTAAAAATTAAATTTTATTTTAAATAACTAATGGCTCATCCACGCATATGCAGCACTTGATCAGAAAATTGTTCAGTGCGGCCTGAAGGGTTGAAATTGGGATCGCCTCAATTATTGTCTTAATGGACTGCTTCAATACAGTCAAATTCCTGGGTTTCGTTTTGTACACTTCCTGCTTGACATAACCCCATAAAAAAAAGAGTGTGGCAGTCAGGTTAGGTGACCTTGGTGGCCAGCGGAAAGTGCAGTTTCTGCATATCAATTTGTTTGGGAATTTTCGTTGGAGCTCCGCCATAACTTGTGTGGCTATGTGTGCACTTGATCCATCTTGTTGAAACCAAATCCTGCTGAAAGGGATACGTCTTCGGCGAAGTTCTGGGTAAAAAAAACTCCTTCAACATCTTTAAATAACGGTCCCCATTGACAGTTTGTGTTACACCGTTTTCTTCAAAGAAGTATGGCCCGACAATACACATTGATGAAACTGCGTACCACACAATGACTCGTTCTGGGTGCAGTTCCGTCTCATGGAGCATTTCTGGATTAGATTCACTCCATATAAGGCAATTTTGCTTGTTAACATTGACGTTTAAGTCAAAATGGGCCTCACCAGACCAATGAACAAACAATTTATCAATTTAATTAATTAATAATTTTTCGCAAAAATCCTGAGGGTTTACCTTGCTTGTAATTTGGACTTTGTACGGAAACAAGCTTAAGTCATCATGAAGTATCCGTTGTAATGACCGTCTGCTAACTCCAATTTGGCCCGATAAGTTTCGAGTCGAAACACTTGGATTTGCCTGTATTGCCGATGCAACAGCCACGATTGTATCCTGAACTCGAACATTGGGATCTCGATGATACGGTCTTCGTTCGATGCTTCCAGATTCGGCAAACATGTTCACCAGCCTCATAATGGTCCATCTACTCGGGGGAGTACCACCAAACTCCAGCCTAAATTCCCTTTGGACGGAAATGACGGACTGCAAAGAATGGTATCGCTGCACTATCCAAATCCTTTTTTCAGTATCCCAAGCATTCATTTTGATAAATCTAAAAAATAAAAAATAAGCCGATTACTCACACTGAAAAAAAGTTATTACGTTTTATTTTTGTAGCACGATTCGTGGGTCACTCTGTACAATTTATTATTCCATTGAATTTCAGACATTGATATTGATGCTTAAATTCAAATGTGCGAATGAATCTGTAGATGATGTTTGTAATTTCCTTATTTTTTTAAGTTCCCTGAAATTCTTGTCAGCACCCCCCACTCAACCACCCGAACTGATATGGTCAATACAACAAAATCTTCTTCAGGAAATTAACTGGTGGAAAGGACGTAGACTCCATTACTTAATTATTGAAGGGATGAGAAATTGATCCCGTAGGGATTAACTTACTTACTTACTTATCTGGCTCCCGATCCATGGAGGGTCGCTGCCTGACATATTGCGGTCTTCCCTCGGTTGCGGTCCTTCGGTCGCTCCCTCCAGTCGTCGAGACCAAAAGCTCTTGCGTCTGTAACCGCCTGGTCCCTGTAGCGGAGGTTCGGTCTTCCTGGTCGTCTCGAACCTTGGGGCTGAATTTCGAAGATTTTCTTGGCTGGAGCGTTGTTGTCCATTCGTTCGATGTGGCCGAGCCAGTGTAGTCGACTCGCTTTGACTCTTTGGACTACATCCACATCTTGGTACAGCTCGTACAATTCTTCATTGAATCTTATCCTCCATTCGTCCTCTTCGCATATAGGACCAAATATCCTCCGAAGAATTTTTTTCTCGAAAGTGCCGCTTTTTTATCTATCGTCCAGCACTCGGCGCCGCCCGTAGAGTAGAACTGATAAAATTAGCGTTTTGTATAGCGTGCACTTTGTCTTTCGAGACAGGAGTTTTGAACCCATTTGTTTGGCCAATCCGAAGTAGCAGCGATTAGCTAGAGTAATAAGGTGTCGTTCGTGAAATTGATGTTTGTTCCGTGTTAGGTGAACTCCTTAGCTACCTCGAAATTACTGTGAATGCTTCAAGTACAGCTCGCTTGGAGCGGCCTATGATATCGATGTCGTCCGCATACCCAAGCAGTTGGGAAGACCTGTTGAAGATATTTCCTTCCAGGTTAACACCACTCTTGCGAACTATGGGTTCCAGGACTATGTTGAAGAAGTCACATGATAGCGCATCTCCTTGTCTGAACCCTGTACACGTCTGTAAAAGCTCGGATGAGCTGTGTCCGGTTAAGGGAAAGAATAAGAAAGCAAATGACTACAAAAATTAATAGCAGACGAAAAGGAAATGACATGTGCAATAATGGAACACCATCAGAAAAGGGAACCATATACTTTCAAAATTACACAAATCTAGTTACCCGCGAAATCACCTAAAAACTTTTCAACAAAACATCGCTCCGTCCGGTTATTAGAGCTTCACATCCGGTTATCGGAGATTTTCCTATGGAATTGCTTACGTAGTAAAAATAAAATATAAACTATATTGAGAACGGTCCTTTCGTTTGTTTGGTTGCTTCATTTGTTGATAAAAATAATCCCGCAATAAAATTATGTGTCCACGTGTGGGAGGTTTTCTATCTAAAATGAGCATGAAAAAGTGTCCGCGTCCGTTTGGAGGAATGTCCGCTTATAAGAAAATAATATGTATGAGAAATTCAAAGAAGAAGTTTGTTCCCGAAAATGTGTCCGTTTAAGGGAATTGTCCGCTTATTGGAGCTGTCCGCAAGAAGAGCTTTCACTGTAATTTATTATCTCCCAATGAAACAGACACTTATTACTACTACAGATGTGTCAGTGACAAAATTTCTGTCAGTTCCACATCGAACAAGAAATAGTTTGTTAAACTGCTTTTACAAAAAAAAAACATCCATGCGTGTTTGATCTCTTATATTTTTGTTTTGATTGGAAGCCAGTTTCATTCGGATCAACCCTATTTGCTAAATAAAGTAGAGCAATAATATTAGAACATGTCTTAAACTAATGAAAATGTTGAGGAGTGAAAGTAATTGTCTTTCCAGATTTTCTGGAAGCAACTACTTCTTACCTCGGGTTCCTCTTTCTTCCACTTTACGGACAGTGGTAGCTGATCTAAGTGGATTAACTCCTTCACTACGAAGTTTTGAACACATTTGGGGCACATTCCTTTAGTGAGACAATAATCAATCGTTGAGCATGCAATCAGGAGTTCTCCTTTATCATTTTTAGACTGGCCGTTAAGTAGGACAATTCCAATGGGTTGCCACATTTCTAAGAGTCTTTTTTTCCGTTCCCATTGAATTTTTTGTCAAGCGCAATGATGCTTGATTTCGCTGATCGATGAAAAACGATGCTTTCACCAGGCCGTTGACATTTTAATTTTAAATCTGCGCCTTCTTCTTTCACGCGCCGTAGACGGATAATCTTTATGCATAACAGAGCTTTTGCTTTTTGGACAGCAAGTTCACCACCGTTTCCTACCGGCAGGTGAATCGTTTGCTTTGCTAGATAGCCACTCTACTTGCCCTCTAAGTAAGATTAAGAAGCTTGCAATTGGTTGTAAGGTTAAATGCTTTTGGTGCAGTGAGTGCAATTGTATCCCAATCACTTCCAAGTCCGATTTGGTCAAGTTAACGTAGAAATAATAAAATACACGACTGGATCGCACGTGCTTGCTCCTATTTCCGATTACATTATATGCAAAATATTCATAATAGAAAAATATTTGTGTGTATTTTTAAAGTCGTTTTTTACTTAATTTTTTATATATAAAAATCCTTAATTGTTTTCTAAAAAAAAATTGGTATGAACATTTTAAATATTTAAAAATTTAAATTCAAAAACAAAATTTCAGAAAAGATCGAATTCGAAACATTGAATTTTCAAAACAAAAAAAAAATATTTTCTTTTTCAAAAATCCAAAGAACTATTTTTCGAAAATTTTGGAATGCAGTATTATTTAGAATTTGAAGGAGCTCCTGTATAGAAATTTTGATCGAAATCCGTTGTGCCGTTTATGAGAAAGTCGAAAATCAATAAAATGGTTGTATGGCAGGTACCGTTAATAACAAAATGTTTAATGCTGTAGAGAGTTGTACAGACAGACAGACAGGCATGACCCTGTTTTTGGTATTCTCTATCATCGTAATGTCAAGTTTGATTAAAATCTCGAGCTCGATTTTTTTTCCAAATACAAAACTTGCCGCTTCGGCGACCATTCTCATTTTTCGAGGTAAGTCCTTTTTCGGTGTCGTGTCCTTTTTTTTGTTTTTCTGAAGAGAGGACTCTTTTTACTAAATTGTCCTCTGTTTTATTTGAAATGTTTTTTCTACAGAGTAAAGTTATTTCTTCAGGACTAAGGCCCGTTTGCTGATACGAATCATAAATATTTATGTTCAACTTAAAACGCTTAATGGCTACTTTTTCCTCTGCGTAAACTGTTACATAAGTTCTTAAGTAGAACTTAAATGCTTAAGTTGTGTATCAGCAAACGGGCCTAAATTACTTAAACATAAAATGAAGACAGCACAGGTTTGAATATTTCAGTTCTGTCATCTGGATTTTGCTATTGTGAGTAATCAGCCAAGTCCATTTGTCAAACGTTCATGACATTCTTTTTGTGGAGATCTTAAGACTTTTTTTTTTTAAAGTCGGGATGACATCTTAAAAAAATACACTGCGAAGGAAAATACAAAAACTAACGATTTCTTTTAGTTGAGCTCAATTATTTATTATTTATTATTTTGTTTTGGTTTTGTTTTAAATATTTTTGTATTATTGTTTTTAAAACTGAACTGATGTATGTAATCTGAAGTACAAATATTTTTAATAAATATCTTTTGTACCTAAGCGTATTTAAGTTAAATAATTGTTGTCCTCTTTTTTGCATGTGAAAAAATGGTCACCGATGGCAAGTAAAAATGTCTGCAATAATTGCTTAAATAAGAATTACTTTGTGGAGTAAAAGTCTATTCAAATAAAATTGAACAAAGATTGCTAGGAGATTTAAAATGAAAATGGCGCCGAAGAGTGTTCAGTGCAAACACATTTCTGATTAAAACTGTGAGTGTTGCCATTTCATATGTTGCAACAACCAAAGGCCGAAATAAATTCAAAATAAATCGAATGTAAATATCGCATTAAGTTACTTTGCTGACGAAAATGTAATGGAAAACAATTCTGAGTACTCACCCTGTAATTTGACACTTAATTTTCCAAATGTCACCTTTTTAAAAATATTGGCGCAAAATTTTAGTCGATTAGGTAATATATTAAATCATTTTTAGTATGATTTTGCTAATTTTAAACCAGTTTAGTATCGTACTATTTTCTTGACATTTTACTAAAATTAAAATAACAAAATGGCTACTTTATTTGTTTAGTATCGTACTAAATCCATATGCCACTTTCACATTTACAAACGTCAAAAAGTTATGTTCGCTTACTTTTTTGCACTATTTTAGGCGTGGTTAGTTTTAGTTTATTAAGAAGATAGATATAGTATGGTGCTAGTTAAAAAGTGTTTAAAATTAGGAAAATATTATTAATGTGCTTTAGCAAACTGTTAAGTAGTACTGCATACTAAGCCCTTAACATCAGGTTTTTTTTTTTTTTTTTTTTTAAATTTTGCACGCGCTCAAGGGATTATGAATACCCTTTATATGTTTTTTTTAACACAGCGCAATGATGGGAAAGATGTGTGGCGCGATGTTCTGAAACTAGAGCTGGTTGTTGTCTCAGATTTATCTCCAGGGGTGGCGGCTGAACTAATGCAGAGAAAATTACCGTGTCTAATTTGTTTATGTCTCTTATAATTCACATTATTTTATTTATGTCTGTCATATTTATGGGTAAACTAGTTTACTCAATCACATGTTGTTAGTGTTATGCCTGAACAGCATGTAATGAGTAAAGCAGCAACTCATTTTATGACAATGTTGAGAATTGGTTTTTAATGGAATATAAGAAGACATAGACAACGGCCGGAATCGAACCTGCGACCAAGAAGTTGACAGGCGAGCACACAACTATCGCGCCACGGCCACCCCCGTTTAAAATTTTGCGCCATTGTTGCTTGAATTTAATGATGTTTTCGATTGATAAATTCATATTTCAATCTAAAAATTGATTTTTTTGTGGTGAATGGAATAAAATAGCAATTTTTTTTGACATTGTACTCGTATTAGTTTAATTTCGTGTCTGCGAAACTAGAGACAGTTCATTTAAAACTGCTTCCATTTTAGTATTCGGATTAATTTTCTTTAATATTTTGTTTAACTTTTCACAACCGAAACCACCGAAATTATACTAAAAGAAAATCTAATGCGGAACGGTGAATTTCCATAAATAATTTCACTTTGTTGAAAAGAAAAGATCTAAACGCAAAAGTTCACTTTCTTTAGTTGAAACTTGTTTTTTTTTTGCAAAATCAAAATGACAATGTCTTTTTTGTTTGTTTGTTTGTTTTCTTTAATTCTTTAACTTAAGATATTATAGTTGTGCCTTTATTTTCTGTTTTCTTTTTCCATTAACATCAAAAGTTCTTTTTTTTTGCTTTTTGATATTATAAACTGCTGTAGTAACAAAATTTAATGATTAACTTTGTCAGTGTGTATAGAGACACTTGGTCGCCTCGTATAAAATGTCCTTGCAAGGATTGTTGTTTTTCTCATCACTATATCGCTATTGATTTTGTTTTTTTTTTGTATTTCTTTCTTTTTGCCATGTTATGACAGCATAAATGAGTCATCCGTTGTTTTAATATTCAAACGAATAATAAAATAGTTCCTTCATGAATCATGACTTTCGTATATTGTTTTGTGTATATATATTTTTATGTTTGGCAAATTTTCATAATAATGACCACATGTGGACATTTTCTGGAAGCGGATTAAATTGAAAATTATTTCTTGTTTGCATGCTGTGTGACATTAAAAAAGCGAAACTGTTATGACAGTGACACTTTTAAAATATAAATTAGAACTAATTTGAAATGCTTATAGGGCATTGGGAACAAAATGGATTAATACAAATTCTTTTAGAAAATGGAAAATACGGAGAATTTTATTAAAAAGTTGCTGTAGGAGAGGAGAAGGCAGATTTAGTCTATCACATTAAGCTCCCCCATTGATGTTGAAAGTGTCGACATTTAATAAAGCGAATTTTGCTTGAAATTCGCCGGTTTTTGGGGTTGAAATTTCCGTTTTTTCGATAATAGATAATTGAAGCAATTTTTTAAACTAGGAAGAATATTCGTCCATGAAAACTTCGCTAGCAAATAATTCCTTAAATTTATTTGTACTCAAACAACACAATTTGTAATAATTTATTTATTCATTCTTCATCTATCGAGTTTGCTCTTACAGATTGCTTAGACCAATTTGCATTTGTATTTACATTATTTACAATTATTTGTTTTATAAATACATTTCTTTCAAGACTTAAACCTAATCTAGAATGTAGTTCATTAAATAATCTCATACATCTTGTGAAGGGTTCATTACATCCATAATTATATCTATGCGAGGGAATATAAAATAATTGTCTGGATCGTATTAAGAGGCACGGTAGTGCGCAGCCAAGTTCTGGCACTACACAATATTTACATGGACAAACTCAGGCGAGTACCAATAAAGTCAGAAACTTCAAACTCTCAGCATTTGCTAAGCTCACCAGGCTTAGGCAACTCACCCAATTTCAATTGCTTAGCTTTAGTGGTTCCCGAGATATAAGACTGCAAAAATCGCAAAAACCGTAACTCACTGATCATCAACATTATGGAGCACTTCCCGACATCGTAGAATCTCGTAATTTCACACAAAGACAGGCCTTGTGGTGTATACAAAGGAAAAAATTGAAATTTTAAGATTTTCCATTCAGGGGGCGTGGTACCCGCCCATTTTCAAAGAATTGATATACATTATTTGGAGCACTTCTGACCGTCATGGAATGATTAAATTTGGTACAGGGGTAGGGCTCAATGCACAAGCAAAGGCAAAATTTTATAATTTGGAATTTTACATTCAGGGGCATGGCATTCGCCCATTTGCATATAATTCATACCAATTGTAAGGAGCACAGTTTGCACGCAAAGGCAACAGTTTAATGTTTGAGATTTTTATGTTTAATGGCGTGTCACGCGCCCATTTGAATATAATTGATATCAATTATGAGGAGTACTTCTGATTTTCGTAGAATGATGAAATTTGGTACAGCGAAAAGGATTAAAGTGCAGACAAAGGCAAAATTTTAAAATTTGAGATTTTACATTCAGGGGCGGGGCACCCGCCCATTTGTATAGAATTGATATCAACTATGTAAAGAACTACTGTTTGTCGTAGAATGATAAATTTGGTAGAGCGATAGGATAGCGATAAGCACCTATTTTCACAGAATTAATATTAAATATTGAGAGCACTTAGGATTGGTGCAGGATTATGTTTGTTAGAGCAGACAGCTTTACAAAGAAAAAGTTGAAATTATGAAATTTTAATGCAGGTGTATGAAACACGCACTTCTTATTAATTATTACCGTTTCAATAGATCGCTTCACAAAAGGCATAAATTAAAAATTTACGTTGCCTTATGAGACATTCATTGGGCGTTTATTCCACCCACATTTTTTTTTTTTTAAATTTAACTATATGCCTGTAAGACCTAAGGTCTTTACAATGCAACCTGAATTGCACCGCACTAGTTTTTGGCATAGTGGATTTGAGAACCAGGTATTGACTGTCTCATTTTAATCCATGGGCGGCATCTAATTAAAATTGGAGGTATAGAAAAGAATGCGCCTAGCGGTGGGAGTTAGCAATCAAGCACTTTATCCACTGCGCCATTGCCACCCACAAACCTTTCCTGATAAAAAGAATCTTTGCCAAAAGTAGTGAAATCACACCAAAAACATAGATGTTAAAAAAGTAGCTAAGTTCTTCTATATACAAAAACCTTTGCGTAACATGTCAGCTGTGAAAAGTAGTGAGATCTAAAAGTACGCCAACTTCTAAGTTTATTAATGTCAAATATCAAATATTTTAAGTAGAGTAATATGGAAGAACCTCAAAATTATCAGAGAAATCTGGTATTTTATGATTACTGGCTTTAATTGTATTGGTTTACTTGGCAAGTTTTCATTTCAAAATTCAATAATTAGGTAATAAAAGAAAACTTGCCAAGTAACCAAACACAATTTAAGTCAGTAATCATAAAACGATTTTGATCTTAAGAGTGGAGTAAGGTCTAAATATCAAATCCGATAGAATCGAAATATGTAGTTTCACTTACTTACTTATTTACGATGGCGCTACAGTTCAGAGTGGACTTAAGCCTCAACCAACAAACCTTTTCTAGCCAGCTCGGTCCTTAGCTAGCTGACTCCTGTTTCGCACGCGAAGTTGGTTGAGGTCCCTTTCCTGAGCTTCGGTCTTCCTCTACTGCATCGTCCATCCGGGTTGGATTCGAAGATTTTCCGATCCAAAGCAAGCATTCATGTTCATTCGCTCTATACATGACCCATCTAAGTCGTTGTATTTTAACTCTTCTGTCTAAGCATCAGGTGTCACTGTACAGCCCATACAGTTCATTGTTGTATCTTCTCTTATATTCGCCGTTTATGTACACGGACCAATAATCAGCAGAAGAAACTTTCTTGCGAAGTAGCCTAGAGCATCCTCATCCACCTTTGGCAAAGTCCATGCCTCTAAGGCCCGTTTGCTGATACGAATCATAAATATTTATGTTCAACTTAAAACGATTAAGGGCTACTTTTTCCTCTGCATAAACTGTCACATCTTAAGTAGAACTTAAATACTTAAGTTGTGTATCAGCAAACGGGCCTAAACCATAATTCAGGACTGGGATAGTTAGTGTTTCATATAAAGGGAGACCTTAGTTGCAGATGAGTGGGCTCTGCTTCTCAATAGCTTTCTTAGCCCAAAGAAGCAGCGATTGACAAAAGTTATTTTTCGTTTGATTTCAGCACAGATATCGTTGCCTGTGTTCTTAGCGGAGCCTAGATAGACAAAGTCCCTACCTACATCAAAGTTATAGTCGATGTTGTGTGTCCTTTCTAGATGACAGCATATACTTTGTCTTGCTCTCATTTACTGCTAAACCCATCTTCGCCGCTTCCATGTCAGAAATCATAAAGCCGTCATTGACATTACGATGTGTTCTTCCCATTATCTCAATATCATCGGCTTATGCAAGTAGTTGAACGGACTTTTCAAAGCTAATGCTTCTGATGTTTGCTCGGGAATTCTGCCATATTCTTTCAAGTATTATAGTAAGAAAATCGCATGACAGCCTGTCGCCTTGCATAAACCCTTTTTTGACATAAAAGGCATCGGTGAGGTTTTTACCGACATTGATGGAACAGCGTGAATTTTCCATCGGTATCCTATTCAAACGGACGAGTTTTTCAGGGATGCCAACACTAAACATAGCTGTATATTGCTCGTCTCTATAAATCATATGCGACCCTTAACTTAAATTTGAAACTCCAAAATCTGGGATAATGTAAATATTTATTCGATGGTTGAATTTCCTGGCCTGAATCCACACTGATATGAACCTATCAGCTTGTTGACGAACGGCTTTAGGCGTTAACACAATAAATGTTAAAAAAAGAGCCAAGTTCTTCTGCACAAAAACATCACCAAAATGTAGTCAGTATTCATTAAATAATAAAATGTATCTCTTTATTTGTATTCTACTTTAAATATTTTGTATTAAAACTTCATTAAGTAAGAATTTGTCGTTCTTTTAAATCTCACTACTTTTCACGCCTGACTTACATAGAGATTTTTGTACAGAAAAACCACCATTTATGCTCCACATAAATTAAACCTTTTTCAGAAAGTGGGTGAAACCGTCTCCTAAATGAAAAACCTCAAATATTATATTTTTCTCTTTTTACGTACTTTAAGGCCTACCACTCCACCAAATTTCATCAATCTACGGTAATCGGGAGCTCTCTGTGTAGTTAATAACAATTCTGAGAAAGGAGCAGACCCAACGCTCCTGAATTGAAAACGTCTGATTTTCTATTTTGCCCTTGTGTGCAATTAAATCCCTACCACTCTACCAAATTTCATCGTTCTGCAGCAATCGAAAGTGATCCATTCAATTAATACCAATGCTTAGGAAGTGGGCCGGTACCACGCCCCCTGAATAGAAAACCTTAAATTTCCGATTTATTCATTTGCTTGCACTACAAAATGCTACGATTGTTGATTAACTGGGGTCAAAAATCCCCTGAGTTTGTTACTGTTAAAGGGTGTAGTGCCAGAACGTGGCTGGACACTACCCTTTGGTCATGTATGAAATTGAAATGTAGTTGTAGTTGGCGCAGTTCAGACAGTCTCCTTCTTGAAGATCGGGTAAATTATGCTTATATTCCATTCGTCCGGCGTGCATTCTTCCGACCATATCTTGCAGATAAGTTAGACTATAGGTATTTATTATTTATTTAATTCCGTAATCGATGGGCAAAAAAGTCCACAGTGGTCCAATGCTCTGTTTTTTAGTAAGTTTTTGTTTGTTTAATTGTCATGATTTAATACAGATTATATTTCCCTCGTTGCCCTTTAAAAAAAAACCCACGTGTTCGTTAAAAAATTCAAATACAATTGCTTGATAAGAAATTAATTCCCTCATATTTCGATCTTTACTTCGCTTGTCAAATATCAATTGATTGATAAACGAAAGAACAATAACAATTGATAAAATTTTGACATTTTCAGTGTCAATTGATACAACTATATTTTTATTGTGAATATTAAACCAACCGTACTGATTGTGAATTGATGTCTGATATGAACAAAGATAGTTAGTTCACAATAGATCACAAATCTGATCACTCAAAAAAATAAAACGAAGTTAGAGAATTTTTATAAACTTTTCTGTATAAAATCTCAAAAGAAATCTCATCTCTATAATAATAATGACATTCCATTCATTTCGGTTTAATAAACAAAATAAAAAGTTTTTTTTTTTAACTTCAAACACACAATTATTTAAAATTTAAAGCAAAAACAAAACTGACAGCTGGTTTCTGACAGTTGTCAGTTGTCAGTTGTAAAAGAATAAAAATTAAGATTAAATACTAAATTCTCGATTACGAGGTTTAATGTGAGTGTATGTGCAGGGGGGAATGTCAGACTCACATTTGTTTTACATTTTATGTTGCAAAGATGGCCGACATAATGTTGAATTCGATTTTGACATTTACTGTGCGTGCTACTGTTTTAAAATTCGCAATCAGATTTTCTCTTCTTTCCAGAAGAGAAGAACTGTCATTTGATACCAATCGAACACTTTCAGATCGCAAAGAAACGTGACCTACCTAATAAATAGTTGACTCACGCCTCATATCGTGATTCGTGACTTTCAAATTATTTTCTAACGCGTTAAACAAAAAACCAACTACCATAAACAATAACAATTATAACATGAATTTATTCATTATTCAACAAAATAATAACAAAACAAAGTCACAATCTGATGATCAAAAAAAAATCGTCCTTTTCCGTCAATTGAACAAAACAAAGAAACAAGGTAGAAATAATGAAAGAATCCTCTCATCTGACAATGCGTTGACATTTAATAAAGATAAAGCTTCCTATTTATCTAGCACAAGTGCCGTGCAGAAGTGAATGTATTATAATATAAAACTCTTCCTCAAGTGACCTACATAAAGAATGACACAGAGGCACATAGAAAAGCCTGTATTTTCAATCGGGATGTTGTACAGAATATATAAAGACCAACGAAAGGAAAAAAAGAAGCTTAATGTAATTTCCCAGCTGAGTGCGACATAAATGATAAAATGAATGCGCACCATGATGAATGCACAAAATGCACAGGTGTGTTCATCAAAAGGTAAGGTATTATAGTGTAGTGTGGATTGTAGAAGAATAAAGAATCTATGCCAAAGGTTGATGATTTTTATATAGAAAGCATATCTGTATTTACATGTTGTTATAACATTTTAGGTTTGTATCTGACTAACTAAATGTATACATAGACAAATTTCTACTGGGAAATATATAAACTGAAAGGCCAGAGATCATTCATCACACAATGACGTGTGAATAGTTACCCTGGTGTCATTTACATGAAGTATGCCATAAATGTCAATGATCCCTCTCTTTCTTTTTATTCGTTTTTTTTGTTTGTTGGTTATAAACGGCAGACAAACATGCTATATGAAAATTGGATCAAAGTTCCAGTCCAATCCCCATTTGTCATGTTAAACATTTTAATCCATTTTAATTTACTCATATAAAAGAAGAATTCTGCCTTTTGCTCTCGATGCACATATTAAGTACTCGTACTCAACTGGGTGGGTACTTAAATATTCTATATTAGGTTATTGTCGTCTGCTGGCTAACGTCAGACAGTGATGGAGACAATCTTCGCATTACTGTTGCGTGCTGTCATAAATGTCAATTTTTAACATTTAAGTTACTCAGGGAATTAAAAATGTATGTCAAAGGGAGATTGAGAAACTGAAATTTGTTTTATTTTGAACTCTAGGCTAGTCGAGGGATGCATTGAATAAATACGATGGCAACCAATTGATAAATAGAACAATTATGTCATCGAATTAAGAAATTTTAATTCGTGTTGACCGTTTTAACATGATATGAATCTTTAGGGCCTATTTGCATATTTATAGTATTTTAAAACATTTATGCGGGTTGTAATGTAATATAAGGTCTGATTCAGACTGTTTTTTGGGCATAAATTGGTAGTTTATCAAATTTTGAAGAGTGCGGATGAAATTCTCTCATAAAGAAATAAAGTCCGATAAAGTCTGGGGCACAATGTTCTGTCAATTTGTAAACGTCAACACAATATTTCTTTTTTTGTTTTATATTTTTGTTGTCTTAAGAGTGCCATTTTTATTCCCTTAAACTAATAATTGTGTAGTTTAAGACTTTTAAATTTATTTATTTGTTCAAAAAATCGTTTCCCGCATCAACCAAAAGACGTTTTTTCTTTTATGACAAACGTTAACCTGACATTTGTAATTTTTCTGGCCACAATTTGTTTCCATTCAAAAATTTAGTAGTCAAAAATTGTCAGGAAGGGGAAATATTATTTTAATCTCTCACGAGCGGTCTATTCTGCACAAAACTACAAAAATTGTAAGTGGGAGTGTAGAATACAACTGTATAGATCTGAGCATATCTTACGCACGTTTTGCGTAGTCCGTTACGTTATGATTGCTTTATATTGGGCATGAAAAGTTGTATAAACAGAACTGTTATGTACCGAACTGTTATAAATCAAAGATGGGGAGAATAATTTTCGAAAAAATGATCGTTGGATCGACTGGTCATTGTATTGCTTTACAATCTAGGACCTGAATTTATTACTAAGCTTATTTTCAAGATCGAGTTGGATTAGGTTTGTATTTTTTACCCATGTGTTTCGTCTCCTAGTAGTAGTACTTTATTTTGAGTTGAAGTGAAATAGTACAAGAAGATCTGCAGACAATTGTGATGTTTTCTAGTCTATAGCTGAAGTAATTCAGAAATGTAGCGGGTCCAAAACACAAATAGTTTGGGATGAAGTCATCGTCTTTTGTCGAAACGAAATCACAAACAGTTCATGATATAGTCGCCGGTTCGTGTCGAAAAAAAAACTGTGGAGTACCCTAGGCTCAAGGCTGCGAAGTGTAAACACCTTGTTATATAAGGTACGGTATATAGTACAATGTACATATATAAAACCTTTGTAATTAATATATATACCATATGTAATAATGAAAACCAATTTTTATAACTCATAATTTTTATTTACATCAATTTTTATAACAATGAAAATCATGCAGTTGTCAAATCAGAAACATCAAATTTCAACCTAAAAAAAAATTTTTATTTGTGTTTTCGTTTCTTCCTTTTCTCTACATTTCTAGACCTCTTATTCAATCTGTGAAAAAAAAAACGAAAGAAGAAACAAGCAATCGTGCAAGTCTGTTTTATTTGCCTGCGATTTTTAAGCGTTGATTCTCCTTTGTTCCCTTCTCGGTTCCAAGAACGCTTTTACACGAATGCGATTTTAAACAAAACTTAACTTTGTCCAAGTGAAATGAATTATATCTCCCCTTTCCTCACTGCACTAAAACAATAAGAAAAAGCAAAAAAAAAATAAAAAAACGATAACTGCAATTTTTGCAATCCTACCACGTGCAAAAAATCGCAGGCTCAAATTGTATGCTGTAATAACATTCACTACGTCGATTTTATAAAATGGTTGGTGAATTTGGTAAAGGTTGTTTCAAAATGTAAAAAAGTCCCCAAATTCACGAACCTTTTTAAAAATTTCCTTATCAAATTCGCCAACCATTTTAATAATGGAGGAAATAATGCTAAGTCCGTTAGCAAATTTCCCAACCATTTAAAAAAAAATGGCGTACGTAAGTTCCGTAACGTATTTTTTTTAGTTTTACTCCTGGCGAGAGCTTAGATGTTTACACATCAAAAGGCACAAACAGTTCGTGATAAAGTCTCTGTCTCGTGTCGAAACAAAACCCAGAGAGTTTTGAAATAGACTCCCCGTCTCGAGAAACAAAAGCACAAATAGTATAGGGGTCCATTTCGAATCGAAACAAAATTGATTTTGGGTTAGGGTCCCAGGTCTTTGTCGAAAAAAAAAGCACAAACAGTTTAGAAAAAGTAATAGTTTGAAAAAGAGAAAAGATTTTTGTGCTAGATTCTTCGGCTTGTGTTAAAACGAAAACACAAATAGTCTGGGATAAGGTCTGTCTCCAAATGCGAAACTACTATCTACTGCACCGCACACTAATCAGTGTATTCCTTGTACCACCAAACATCTTTCTGTACGCGCACATTATGGAAATATGAACACAGAAAATCCCCACTTTCATCTGATTTTCACATCTCTTTATCATGTTTGTTGCCAAAGACAATATGAGCCGTATGCTGGTTTACAAAAATACATTATTTGTCGGTGTCCGCATGCTTGGGTTGATATCTTTGCTTATTGGGGTGATGGGTTGGTGTATATGCTTAGCATAGTTGGCAGTTGCATTTGAATTCAAATAATAACGGCTGAAATGGTAGTGTGGATCTTCGTTGGGCACAATATTATTTTGGGGCGAAAGATGAAATCATAATTGTTTGTTGGATGAAACGTGTATGTTTTTACATACAACTAAATAAATATATACATAATGTCAAAATTTGTATTAACTGGTACATATGGACCAAATTGACATTTACGCTTGTGAATTGGCGTTCGGTATTTACGTAAATGTAAATATGTATGTCGGTCAGAATTAACCAGCGATTTATTCCTTCAATGATGTCTGATATTTATGTGCCAAACACGGTGTCAGGAAAATCTATATCTTTTGTTTGGTAGAAGCCTATACAGCATTTTCACTTGTGTGGTACTCGTAAATATGTATTTATGTGTGGCTTAAGCACATTGGCAATGAACCCAAATGCATTTGGGGTAGTTTGTCATAATCATAATTCTAAAAGCAAATGTCGACAAATCGATTTGGAGAAGAAAAAAAGTTCCACATACGCCCGAGTGAACCGCACACATACAGTATACATCAATTGACCGTGAAATGCCAAGCACATACATATATACATACATACAATAATATTCATCGGTGGCACAAGTACCAATAACCCGTTAAGTCCACAAAAATCCATAAATAACAGAAACCAAACAAAAACATAAATAAAAATAGCTAAAAAGATATATTTATTTTGCCGTTTGCATTTTGATGACTATTCACAAAACGGAACGAGGTATTTTCTCACGAAACGATTACTCATTTTGATCGACTTGTGAGAGTGAAAGGCTAATGACATCCATTGGTAAATGAGCCACGGCGGCCGGCGTGTTGACGACAACTCGACGATCGACCATGTCGCGGCTTAACGAAATGGCAAGTTGACAAGCCGGTTCAACTGACTTAACAACATTAGCGCATTTCTATTTCATTTAAAAAAAAAAGACATTTTTTTTTTCAAATCATAGATGATCCGTTAAAAAGTATTTTTATTGTGGAGCACGTTGATTATTTGGAATGTTGCAGCAATGCATTTTTTTTTTGCTTCTTCTATAATACATATAATCGGATGATGATGATGGACGAAAGTTAGATATTGAGAAATAAATTGCATGCTTTGATGAACAGCGACAGGTGTCGATGATGAATTTCTTTCAAGTCAGTGACATACTGTTTGGAATTTTTCATCACCGTCAAACTACATAGTCTACTTAAGTACTCGCATTTGATCAAATTATGGCTTGAGTTAAACGAGGATGAATTAAAAGTAAAGAGATTTTTTTTAATCGTTTTTTTTCGAAAGTTTTCCTTTTCAGTAAAAAAACCCTAATTACCTTTGTATTGACAAATTTTCTGAAAATATATATTTCGTGGATTGAAAATTCTTATAAATGAAATGTTTGTCTGATGGATCGTATAAACTTGCTCTTGTAGCTAACAACTTTAATGTAGCCAAACATTAATTCTGCTAGTAGGTAGGTAGTTTAGCTCTCATTAGACAGGCTTAAAGCCGATGTAAGTAGGCTTAAAGCCGATGTAAGTAGGCTTAATTATTAGGTATGGTACCCTACATTTATAGATAAGTGACGTAGGTATACCGCAAATATGTGTGTAGTTTAGTGACGACAAGAGGTACATTAGGTGTGTTTTATTGGGAATCTATCCATTGTATCGTAAGTAATTCCCAAAAAAACGCATCGACCGTAGCATGGACCGTAGCTTTTTTATTTTTGTAAAATTGGTACCCCTGCACAGCAGTCACAAGTATTAAATAGTCTTTTGCAAAATAAAATTAAGAAAATATCAAAGTTATGAACAATAATTAGCTTTTATTCATATAAAATAGAAAGTAGAAAAACGTACCAATATTTAATTTATGTTACAAACCTATTTCTTATTTTCATTTTTTCTGCAATTGCAGTTTTAATTTCGAACATTCATTTTGTACCAATAGAACGGAAATGATAAGTGAATGGCTTTGTTCATAGACTATGGTCAAGTCCCTTTTTACACACTCCAATTTTTGTATTGCTTTAAAAATGGTCTATGCATTTCACACGAGGAAACAAAAGTGCCGGTGATTTAATTGTTTCCTTTTAATGTTTCTTGGTTTGGAACGCACACTACAACGTAGTTTAAATTGTTCACTCCCCTTATATTTCATGCTTTTATTTATTTTCTGAGCTTATCGATAGCTAGAGTTTTATTTTTCAAGTCATTTACAGATTTATTTTCTGAGTATGTTTTGCTTTCAATTCAATATTTACTCATCAGACTGCACTTAACATACGCGGAGTAAGTAACAAAAGTTAACATTTGGTTTGCCATTTCACCATTTTGGATCACAAAAATATATGCCCAGTCCATGTCGAGTTCAGTTTCCGCTTAGTGCGTTTAAGCTAGGCACGCACATGCAATTTTGCCGAAACGAAATAGTTTAATTACTAGTTGAACGATGATCGCGCACATAAGCAACTTAAAAATCAATCAATGAAATAAACAAACACACAAACATCAATTTGATTTAATGTGCGCGCAGTTACATTATAGTTCGATGTGATACAAACTGAAGAACTTATTTGGGGCGATCGTTCGATTTGTGCCAAAACACAAACTCTTAAGTTGCTCGAATCGCGGAGTGAATAGTTTTTGCATGTGCGCGCACTCTCATATAAGTCCAGGGTATTCACTTTAGCAACCAAACTGTTGCAGAACTGAAAGTTTCTTTTGTGCGCGCCTCTGGCCTTATAACTAATATAATTTTATACGAATAAATATTCTGCGTGCAGTGTCTTCTCAAATTGCTTTTTGTAGATCTAAATAAAAAGATGATTTTTTCATCAAACTCCGTTTATTTACATCTATCAATAAAAATTAAACACAAAACGAAAATTGGGCTTGGTTAGTCAAAAATAAAAGTAAAACGGAATTCATTCGATAAATATTGGTTTCTTTTTCAAAATAGATATCAAAATTTGTTAAAATTGATTAATTGACATTAGGGGTATGCAAAATAGCAGATATATGTGTAATTTTAGACGTACTTCAGAAAATAATTGAGCAAAGAATACAGTTTTTAATAGTGAAAGTCAAAAACTTTTCAAAAGAACAGCTTATAATTTATTAAAAAATGGGGTTATCTAAGATTTGAGAAATATTAACTGGCCAACTATTAAAAAAAAAAGAATCAAAAAGATCGATTTGTCTTACGAATGAAATTAATAATTATAACACTCCATGAACACTTCCATCGAGATTCAATTCAATTATCAATCGTACCAACAAAACTAACAAAATGAGAATCGAGACTCGACTGAATGTCAACCAACCATCCACCGTAACTTCTACTCTAGCTTTTTATCGACCGTAGTGAATTGTATGTAAAATACTACGACGGATAAACTTACGGTGGATAAATTTCCCAATAAAACACGGCTATTAATGCATATCATGTACAAAATGCGGTACCAATGTGGAAATAAATGGATGAAACCTGTGGTGCTTTTTTAGTTTAGAGCTAAGGTAGCGTCAGCGGGTCCAAGGTCTGACCGAAGAAAGCAATAAAAACTCGGTGTATGAAGAGTTCTGAACTCCGTTGAATTTTAAACTTTATTAGTTTTTTTAATTTTACATACTATAACACGTTATTTCATATATATTGGGTTATCCATTTTGCGGTTTCAAAAGTAAACGTAAATAAAACACATATCAGATATTTTTTTCATGATATTTCTATTTTATTATAAAGCTTGAACGTTGACATTATGTGTGAAACTCTACATCATTTAAATGACCACCACGCGAATTGTTGCAAGCATCGATTCTTTTGAGGTAATTTTCGACCACATTTTGACACATATTGGGCAGTATATCAGCCATAACTGGACGATTGTTGGTTTTCAAGTGCTCAAGATTTAAAGGTTATCTGCATAAACACGGTCTTTCGCGTAGCCCCACAAAAAAAGTCCAGCGGTGTCAAATCGCATGATCTTGGTGGCCAGTTGATATCGCCACGACGAGAAATTACGCGGCCAGGAAATGTCTCTTGCAATAAAGCCATATTCGTTCGAGTTGTGTGGCATGTGGCACCGTCTTGTTGAAACCACATATTCTCCAGCCGTATTCTTCAATAGCAGGCAAAAAAAAGTCGGTTATCATATGACCATAACGCTCCGAATTGACGGTGACAGTCGTTCCATCGTCGTTTTCGAAGAAGTAAGATCCAATCACACCTCCGGACCAAGGAGCGCCCCAAACAGTAACTTTTTGTGGATGTAATGGCTTATCTTCAATTACTTGAGGATTCTCAGAACCCCAAATACTACAATTTTGTTTACTAACATATCCACCGAGTGAGAAATGTGCTTCGTCGCTGAAGATAATTTTGTTGGAAAAATCGCCGTCCACCGCCTGTTGTTCAAGCACCCATTCGACGTATCTACGACGTTGTGAATGGTCAGCTGGCTTCAGTTGTTATGTGAGCTGGACTTTATATGGATGTAGGTATACATCCAAATGCGAAATACGCCATAATGTGCCGTAAGACAGTGCTAATTCCTGAGAACGACGAGGAATCGACACATTTGGGTCTTCGGCAACACTTTCACTTACAGCAGCGATATTTTCAGTGGCACGAGCAAAACGATGATGCACAGGCCTTACAATATCTGTAACCAATCCAGTTTCTTCAAACTTCTTCACAATTTTGCCAATTGCTGGCGTAGTTGGACGATTATGAAAACCATAATCTCCTCTTAAAGCACGATATGTGGCTGTGGCAGAATCGACTTTTTTGTAGTAGGTTTTAACAATTTTTATGCGTTGTGCGATTGTTAAGCGATCCATTTTCGTAAATGTCAGACTTTCAACTGAAAAAAAAAATTGGTTTAAGAACTTAGTTTGACAGATGTCGAATTCCAGCCCTATACTTTTGAAACCGCAAAATGGATAACCCTTAGTTAGCGTCTTACTCAGAATTTCCTGCCTACGATTTGATTGAACATAAGAGCAATTAGGTACGGTTGAGTTGTGCAGTATATTTGGGAAACTTCCTTCAGCTATAGAATTCCTAAAACACATTAGGGTATAATTGAAGGTTTTTACATAATTCACTTAAAGGTTTTTACATAATTCACTTAAAACATACAAAACACAATCTTTATTCAATTGCAAACTAAATTTGAAGCATTTCACTTTATAAAACTAATAAAAAGTGGATAAATCGTCATTTTTGACAGTTCAAAGTAATTTCGAAATTTTCGAAAATATTCGAAATTTAGAAAATGAAATTGTATTCGATTCCTTTCGAAATGCAGAACACTGGGATAAACGTTTAAATTTTGAGGTCCTATTTACTGAGCAACAAACATGGTTCGAAGCAAGTTTGTTAATTATGACCCACCCTGATATAAAATTGTGCATTTAATTTTGTATGCTACGATATATATATCTATGATTATCCTCAGTTTCTTCTAAAAACCTCTCACTTTTGTTGTACACGCCAAGAAGATCATAAATTAATTTCCATTTTAAGGTTAAATATATATTCATAGGTATGAATTAGATTGAGGTGTAAATGTGTCAAATTGATTTTAAACAACGGCAACATTTGAATCAAAATTGAAATATTTCTGGCAGATGTTCTAAATATGAATCACAATTTTCTTTTTCTATCAAATCTAAAATTGTACCCAAAATCTATTAAGATATACTAAACAAACAAAGCAACACAACAACAACTTCGTCTGTGTGACAACCTACACATTTTGCGCATCTATAATTTCCGGTGACTATGAAAATCAAATAAACAAAAAGTGAATCATATAATAGAATTTTTTATTTTGATTTTGTTTTTCTCTCCAAGTATAAATAAATAATTAGTTTAGAAGATGAGAATTCACAATTTTTGAGATCCGTCAATATTATTTCTTACAATTTGACAGAATTTTTTTCTGAGAAAATTGAAATAGATTGCTGAGTTTTCTAATTGCTAACTGAACTAGCCTAATGGGATTATTGCCAGATCTCATTTTTCTGAACACGCCCAGTAAATTTAAAATAAATTTATTTTTCCTTACAATTTCATGTCACATAATTTCATATTAATAAACGTGGCGCTAGTTGTTTTGTTGCTGTCATCGTAGCGCACAAGCCAAAAAAAAAGAAAAAAACTTGCCCCTTGTAAAAAGTGCTGCTATTAAAAGTCAAGCATTAGACTAGTTTTCTCTGAAGCTCGTTATAATTCCCACGGGACTATCTATCAAATTTTCTTTGCCTTACGTTATCAAATATAAATCTCAAAAGACTTTTATCTTTCTTAGGACTTTCAACAGGTGTGCACTGAACACTGAAGCTGCAGGTTAAATTTAAAACAAAAAAAGTACATACACCGTATAGCTACTTTTGGTTTTAATTCCAAGCTCTGAGGTTTTAGGTTTATCTTTAGTCTTAGTTGAACTTTTTTTTACCAAATGAACAGTGCGGAACGTTTCGTTTAACCAAAGTGCATTCGTTGCACGTGTTCGTGGAACTTAATAGCTTCACCAGACAAACAGTTCAGCTCTGTTGCTGCTATGCCGCTCGCGCCGCGCCATCATTGTGTCTACACCTGCAGGCAAATAGTAAATGCGATAACATATAGTAAATAGCGGTATTATTGATGTGTTCCCGTCGATGTTGTGTAGCAAAGTGATGGCATTTGCAATTCAACGTGCTATGCTGTTGCTGTGAGAACGTGATATGCTATTTTATTTATTTTAATTTTGTGTTGTTGTTTTGTAGTTGTTGTCCTTTACCCACAGACTTTACATTCCAAAAAATGTATGCCCCTTAAAACGGGCGTGGTTCCTTTGTGGATAAGTATGTGTCTACGTGCGACATTAGGAAAATCTCTTAAACATTAGTTAATTATGCTCCTGAAATACGTGACACGTGTAAACTCAGTTCGAAATGAATTCACTGTTATTAGTGTTTGGTGCTGGTATGGCATGGCGGCGCGCGTGTTTTGATTGGAAGCGGTGTTTCTATGTCAAGAGCAATTGATTCGCATGGTGAATCTCGATGAATAAATGATAAAATAAATTTTTTTGTTCAATTATGCCACATAGCTAGTGGCGCAGCGCGAACATCTGGATGTTAGATTTTTTTCTGTTTCAGTTTCTAGTTCAAAATATTCAAGCAGCAAACTCAAGAAATGATTTGTGGAGCAGCAAATTGAGGTCGAACAATTGAAATTCTACAGCCGTAGAATTGATTTCTATTTTTTTTTTAAAGTAAACTTTCAGTTTGAATATTTCGTTTTTGTTTTGCTATTGTGTTATATCAATTTCGAGACTAATTTAATCAAATTGACGGAAATGTTTCGAATTGTTAGCAGAAAATCGTTAAATTTTTGAAAATTATTCAATCGCCATTTGAATTGGTGTAAGAAGGATTGTAAGTGCAATAGTTAGCTTAGGTTTTGATGAGCTTATGGTTGGTCTTGTTACCGAAACACTTAGACCAATGTAGATCCATTTAAAAGGCCCTGAAGTTTTAATGGATATATGAAATATCAAACCATTTGAAATATTTGATAAAATTCATCAGGCTATTATTCGAAAAGCCCGAAAGCTCTTTTAAGCTATGAAAAAAAAAACTTTCCAAGAATTTCTTTCTCAAGTAGCAGAGAGTGGACAATGGCGAGGGATGTCATGTGTTCTATTGGGCCTCTTCGTCATCACATCCTTTGCATAGGTGATCGGTTCTAAGCTTCATTCTTTTTTACAGTAGCCCCAGTAGGTTGCGCTAGGTAATAATTCTTAGAATAAGATGCAGTGATTTATTGTTTAATTGGATTTTTTTTTTCAGTTTTGTTTATCGAAACTTGGTCATAGCTTCCTGGTTTTGCTGCAGGTATTAAGCAGTTCTATGTGCCCCTCGCGACAACAATAAACAAGCTGAATTTTGACTTTTCAGCTTGGCTATCAACACAAAAGATGTAGTGTAGTGGTATCGCCATCATTGATACTTATGTGGCAGCCTTGGCCATAACTAAGATCTTAGGTTGAATAATGCTGCCATCTAAAATAAATAATGCTGAAATCTAAAAGAGCAGGCTGGTTCCAAAATTTCTGAGAAGAAACACCAGTTTATAGATGGTTATCGTATAGACTCACCGATAATTGTATTGTATATTTTATTGTAGCACAAATTTATACATTTTTCTTACTTAAAACTATATTGCACAATTTACAGAGATTTAGTATAACTCTACTTTACTTCTGAAAACAATAACATTTTTAAAGCAATTATCACAGTTTGATGTAATGATGTATCGAAGGAAAAGCTACAAGAAAAACCTTCTTCAAATCGTCAGAGACATGTTTCCAAGATTGGAGAGAATGGGAGGCTAGTAGGCACCGAAAAGTACTTATCTCAAATATGATTTACAAGTGATGAAAAAAAAAATAAATAAATAAATAATAACTTATAAGATAACAATAATGTAGACAAACGGATAAAAAAAATAAATTAATTAATAAATAAATAAATAAATATTAACAAAATAATAACGCTAACGATAATATCATTGAAAATAAATATATACATAACAGGGAACAATGAAAAATAAATAATTTAGTAACAAAAGTAAATAATAAATAATTTATATGAAAAAAAAAAGATAAATAAGAAATAAATAATTAAATAACAAAGGACAGTAAGAAATAAATAAGTTTGTAACAAATGTATAAACTAATACAAAAATAAATAAATAAACAAAATAGATAAATAATAAATAAACAAATAAATATATATATATAAAATAAATAAATAACAAATATAAAGCTCTAACCATTTTTTTTAAATTTTTATGTTTAATGTTTTTTTTTTTTTTTTTTTTTTTTTTTTTTTTTTTTTTTTTTGATTTTTAAATAGCCAAATTTGAGATTAAGTAGTTTGCGGATAGGGTACATAATGCGTTATATCGCTCAAATAAATTTGTAATTCTAAATGAAACTTTTTCGATGTTGGCCAATACGTGAAGGTCTTCCGTTGAATAGTGCCATGGTAGATTTAGCATCATTTTAAGTATTTTATTTTGGGTTCTTTGTAATCGCAGAATATGGTTGTTGGCACATTTACCCCAAACAGGTGATCCATAGAACATAATGCTTTGAAAAATAACTTTAAATATTATAAGCTTGTTTTCTGTACTGAGCTTTGATTTTCGGTTTATAAATGGATATAGAATTTTTATAGCCAAGTTGATCTTGTTAATTGTTTCTTCTATATGAAGTCCAAAAGTAAGTGTTTTGTCTAAGTGAACCCCTAAATACTTAGCTCTAGATTTCCACTCTGTAGGTATGCCATTAACTTGAAGCATGTTATTGGGTAAGAAACAAGCTTTTCTTTTTCTTGTGAAAAAGACAGCTTGAGTTTTCCTAGCATTTATTTTAATTTTCCAATCTTTAAAATACCTTTCCACAGCGTTAAGCGCAGATTGCAAATTGATTTCAATGTTAAAACCAACTGAATCTGATGAATACAAGCATGTATCATCCGCAAAAATAGCTGATTTGCAATTTGTAAATCTCGGGAAATCATATGTGTATATAATATATAAAATGGGACCAAGAACTGATCCCTGAGGTACACCAGCAGGGATTTCATAAAGATTGGAGAAGCAATTATTGACTGAAACTTTAAAAAACCTTTCAGACAAAAAGGAAGTAATGATTTTAATAATATAAAGTGGAAAATTAAGAACTAATAGTTTATGTATCAGGCCGCTATGCCATACCGTATCAAATGCCTTCTCGACATCTAATAGGACCATACCTGTGCTTTTCCCTAATGCAAGATCACTTTTAATATCATTTGTTATCCGATTTACTTGATGCACTGTACTATGACAACTTCTAAACCCAAATTGTTCAGCTGGAAGAATATCATGCGTGTTTACATGCTTAAGAATTTTATTTTTTATAAGTTTCTCAAAACATTTACTCAGAGAACTAAGTAAACTTATGGGTCTATAACTGGAAGTTGTAGAAGGATCCTTCCCAGGTTTTTGAATAGGGATTATTTTTGCTGTTTTCCATTGCTTTGGGAAATAAGCAGCTTTAAAACAAGCAGTAAAAAGAACTTGTAAAAATTTCACTCCTGTTTTGGGAAGATTTTTTAAGATTATATTCTTCATACCATCGAATCCTGGGCTCTTGGAAATCTTTAGACTACTTAGTATATCTTTAACATCCTGCACTGTAATTATATCGTTATCAACATGAATTTGTTGAGAACCTACAAATGCCATCGATTGTTCTACAGTCGTTTCAATATGGCCACTGTTCATTATGCTGTTGCCTAATAAATGATTTTTAGAAAATTCCTGTGCTAACGCATTCGCTTTTTCTATGCTTGTCAACAGTACAGAATTTCCATCTTTTAAAGCCGGAATTTGACTGTTCCTTTTCTTTACTATTTTTACTAGGTTCCAAAATGGTTTACTAGCTTTATCTAACGTTTGAAGCTTTGAATTCCATGATTTATTTTTGTGTTCTTGGATAAAGACTTTAATCAAACAATTAAGAACTTTAGTTTCTGTTATATAAAATTCATCCCTGGTTCTCATCCACAAGGACCTATATCTATTCCTCTTTTTAATAAGTTGGACAATGTTGACTGGAAGTGTATTTGTGTTTTCATTAAAACGCATTTTTTTTGGAACAGATTGCGCTACGCTTTCGAATGCAACAGATGTGAATCTTTCAACGGCTTCATTTATTTGATCACTGTTAACTTCGTTAGGATCTATTATCGGTAAATTTAATAATTTATTACGCATCTTCTTTTTGAACCTATTCCACTTAGCATTTTTAAAGTCAAAAATCATGTTTTCATTTTGCCGAGGTTCATGATTAACACTACACATAACCGGAAGATGGTTAGAACTTAAATCATTTATTACTAAAGGTTGGCTAAAAAGTTCTGCCATATTTGTTAAAAATAAATCAATGGTTGAAGGATTCATTCTACCGTTGGGTGGTATACAAGTGGGGTGAGGAGGGTACAAAATATTAAATGAGTGCCTAGTATTCAAATCATACAATATATTACCCCAAGCGTTTGCTCTTATACATCCCCAATTTCTGTGCCTACAGTTGAGATCTCCACCAATCAAAAAAGTTTCATTTAAAGATACTAACTTACGTATGTCATTTCTTAAGTCATATCTTTTCCTTACTGAGGTATTACCCCCCGGGAAGTAAACAGAAAAAATTTTAATTGAATGTCCATTGACAAATGGAATTTCAATACCAATGTTCTCTATTACCTTTGTATCAACAATCGGTAATAATCTATGCTGAATTATTCTCACCGATATGTTTTTTGATTATTCGTCTATTTCTCCAGAGCAAGCTGTACATAGCCTGTGCCGATATTATTGCCCACATATTTCTGGCCTACCGTAGAGCACTGTAAGCTGCTGATGGTATACATATAGGTCAAGGGATTTAAAGTTAAGAACAGCTTTCAGCCCCGCATGCTGTGGTTAGTCCTCGTTGCCCTATAGAGATTCCTCTGCAGACTGCTCTTTGTACTTTTGATAAAATTTTCAGGATGGTAGTTTTCTAATAATGGGGCATAGGAGCTTATGTAAGGCGGAGTAGTATTTCATCTTCCTTTACTGCACTGTCTATCCGAGTTGGATTCGAAAACTTTCGCGGCCATACCTCCACATCACCCAGTCATTTCATTAGTTTAAGACCTTATTTTTTGAAGTGGTCATTGTCATTGTTTCAACCCGTGTACATAGTTCGCTGTTATATTTCCTCCTCTATACTACCTATATGCTACGATAATATAAATCATCGGACGAACTTTTGACGAACTACCTAATTCATTCTCATCAACTCTTGTCAAGGTCCGTGCTTCTGCACCATAACTAAATAAGTCAGAACTGGGATGATAAGCGTCTTGTAAAGGGCCACTTTAGTTGCTCGAAATACGCTTTTGCTAATCAACAATAACCTTCTTAGGCCTTTGAAATACTGTGCCTCTAGTGACAAAAATGATTTTAAAGAAGTCACATGACAGCCTTCCTAAAATATTTTTTCACATCAAAATATTGGTGAGATTTTTGGCGAATCTGGTGGAGCAGTGTGAGTTCTGCATGATCATCCTGCTCAAATGCACGAGTTTGGCAGGAATGTCAAAACTAGATATTACCCTATATACGAGAAGCATCTCTATAGATACTGTCATAAGCGGCCTAAAAATCGATAAAAAGGTTATTTTTTTGGTTTTTTTCAGGATCTGCCGGAGGAGGACTTTTCTGGAAGTCCTGAGTTTTTTTTTTCCAAAATCTGTAAAAGTGTGAATATTTGAACGACGGGCCTAAAACCACACTGATCTGATCGTTGACAAAACGTTTTAAGCGACCAAACAATACTGATGATAGAATCTTATATGCGACGTTGAAGAGACTTATACCTCTGTAGTTGGCTCAGTTTAGAGTGTCTCCTTTCTTGTGGAAACTCAAGAATCGACCGCTTTCTCTTTTTCCTCCTGAGAAGTCAGCATTCCTCCATTCTTTTTGACCGTTTTGGTTTGCATCATTGATGGATAGGTCTCGTAGTTTGCCGCTGCGCCAAGCGGAATTCTCCATCTAACCAGGGGTTGCCCAAAACAACAGTGGCGGAACTTCTGATGGCATATTGACAGTGTTTCCACTGCCCCTCCGCATTTAATGCTGAAGGATAAAGAGATATGTGGTCAGCAATAGTCCTGGCGATCTCTGGCGATTTTAGCTTTGATATCAAAACTTTTCACAGGATTCGCTCGGCGTTGTGGCGTAATGGAAATCCGAATACGGACTTTAAGGTATTGGAACGTTCAGGCATCCAAGATACTGGAAGCATGTCTGGTAGCTTTCGTATGCATGATCAATATGGTTAACGGTTTGTTGATGCGAAGGCTGCCAGGTCCCTTTGTGTATGTTAATGTGAGTGATTGCTATGATGACGTTTAGCCCAGAGCGGCCTGAGTCCGTTACCAGAAGTGTTGTCGTGCAGGTTGTGCTCTCCGACTATCGAACTAAATGTGCCCTCCTTTCCGATTTGTGCGTTGAAGTCGCCAAGATTAATCTTGACGTCGTACTTGGGGCACATATCATACGTCCTCTTGAGGAGATCGTAGAATGCCTTTCTGATTGAGTCATCTTTTTCTTCCGTGGGGGCATGGGCACAGGTCAACGTGACGTTCTTGAATTCTGCTTTGATGCGAATTGTGGCCAGGCGCTCTCTAACATTCAGAAAGTCCAAGACTTCTTGCCCAAGTCTTTCCCAACAAAAACCAAAACCTTACTAGCGGTACTCCCCGAAGTAGATATCACACGATTTCTTCGGATCTCCTGGTTTTTACATCTGCCTTTAGTATATCCAAGTTCTGCAGTAGTTGTTCGGCTCCACGTGGCCTATTTTCGGGTCTGTAGATTCTACGTACAAAACCGAAATTCATTGTCCTTGTTTCGTTTGGTTGGGTCGTCAACATTAGAATCACCCATATCCGAAGTTTGTGGTTGTTTCGGAACCATTAAAAACATGTAAATACAAAATAAAATTTCGTTAAATTCAATTGGCAAAGTCAATAAGGTGTTTTTTATTTCTTAAAGAACTTTATTTCATTAAAAGTTTTCTGTGATAGGGAAGTTACCGAGGCACAACCCCTAACCTGTAGGACCAGAACCTTATTATAACTCCAAGGGTGGGGAGCAAAATGGGCCGCTCCTTATATATATTAGCCTATATAAGGTGTTCACCAAGTAGTTCATCCTAACTAGAACTGGAGATGCCACCATTGATTCTATGTAGAGAATTCTTCCGCTACCATCTTTACCTTGGTGGGAACTCTCTCTTGTTCCAGGGTAATTAGTAGTGGTATCCTACTCCACTTCAACCTGTCGACCCCTATGACAAAATTCCTTCGAAATTCGCTACAGAACCCAATAACATTTTAGTATTTTCTTAACAAAATCCATCGCGATGATATTTGAATTTTGACAGTTGAAAAGTTTGAAGTGACACTTCTTTTAGATGACCACCATGTAAATCAAAAGTCAGCTAAAGAAATTCTTATAAAATTCATGTAAATAAACAAGCCATCACTGTTCTTTTGAATTTCACTTCTAAATTCATTTCTATTCATTTTTTGCATTTGTAATTATAAGTCTACACAATTCCCTCATTCATATTTTTCATTTGTTATAGATCTAGGTTATAACAGAAAAAGATATCATTTCAGTGATTTGAAATACTCGCCCTTCTGACCTCTTTCAGTGTTTTAACTTACATTCACAATAATCAGCATAACAAACAAATATTTATGATTTTACAAATTTCCATTTACATACATTTATATAGAAAATATTTTGTTCGTTTTATTTTCCAAATGACTGACTACTTTCCTTCGGTTGTTGTGCCATTTTTCGAATCCTTTTTGGTCCTTTCAATTTAATATACCAAATACAATGCTTTTTTTTTTAATTTTCTTGTTTTTATTATAATGGAATGGATGTTCTTAAAAATCGATTTTATGAGATGAGATGTTTTTAAAAAAGGGCAGTTATAGAATTTTGTATTTTTTGGACTTTATCCAAAAGTTTGTTTTTGTTTCAAATAAGGGATGATGACACACAGTCGGTAGTGTACAAAATAAAATTTCTACTTCCAAAAATGTAATAGCGTGTCGTTTGTGTTTGTTTTCTTTGGGGAATATTAAAATTTTTGAATATTTGCAGTGTATTAGAAAATATTTTTGTTTATTGTATTTTAAGTGGGCACGTGTGCAGGTAAAAATATGTATAAGTCTGGCACAAGTTCAACTAAAGGGAACCTATTGTTAAAATAACTTTTTAGTTTAAGGTAAATTTAGGTTTATTTTGATTTAAAATCTTACTGAAGCAATTATGCTTCTATTACATATTTATTAATCCGTTTATTGAGGAAGGTAGAGACCGCATATTTCTGTACCATTATGCTCGTTTCAGTTTTCATTTGCTGATTCTACTGCTGACCAGTAGAATAGGTTATTTCTGTAAACAGCAAAGATAAGCTTTTTTTTCTTCAAAAAAGCTTTGCTAAAAGCTATTTGTCAAGTGCATTTTTTGTCTGTCCTATTAATAAGAAAGATAAAAAAACAAAACTGGTTACGGCAAATGTCAATAAAATTGATAAAAATAAAGTGAAACAAATAAATATCTCCAAGAAAAATAGTCAGTATAGGGAAGATAGGACGTTTGCCTCTCACTCTGGTTGCATTGGCTTGCATAAATATGTCCCTCTTTAAAGCTCATACAGGGTTTCCAGAGTTAACATTATAAATCGTCACATATGAGAGAGAGAGAAGTGCGTCAAGGTTACCGTTTACTGATTTAACCCCCAAATTAAAGAACATATAAAAGTACCTTTTTAAATTAAACAAAGATAATTTTATTAAATTATTAATGAAACACTAATTAAGTCAAAAATATTTTGATTGGAATACATTAAGTTTATCTTTTTCCACACCACCCAGCGGTAAATATAAAAGGTGCGTTTTTTTTAAAGGGTATCTTCAGTAGGAACTAAAATCACTGAAAATCGCTCAAAGTCACGTCCCGAACTGCACTTTACTAAAATTTCGCACAAACAGCTTTTTTCCTAAAGGACACTACCGGGAAATATCGTACCTGCATGTTTCCATTGCAGAAAACATGATTACATAAACGCATTAGGCGGCAACACCTTTATTCCTTTATTTGAATTATTTGTTCTCAAAAGCTCGAAAAAAGCATGAATTCTGAAAGCTCCTTAAAAAACCATTGGAAAAGTAATAACTACTTGAGCCAACGTGGGAATAGTAACTATGTTTCAATAAGAGAGTTGAATGCTTCACGCAAATTACCGCACACTTGTGCGTAAGGTTTTTTTTTATATTTATAAGCAAGTCATTGGTGGATATAATTTTCTTAATGGGATTTTTTTCCAATTTACTATCGTGCAAAAGCATACTGCCGCTACTGATTGTGAAAAGCTTCACCGTAAGGTATGTACTTATAATTTTTCTTCGACAGAGTATAGTATTAAAGTTGCTTTCCCTTTAAGTGAATTTTTTACATCATAAATTATGTTTCATGTGATTTAGATTTGGGAACCTTTTAATTACTCTTCTAACATTTGAAAGAATTGCAGTACTTCCAGCTGAAAATTTTATTTTCGGTGCTGAAAGCCTGTAATTGTACCAGACCGATAAGTCTCCTTTTATGTTTTTATCTCAGGTTTGTTTGTTTTTTTTTAAGAAATTCCACATTACGTTCTGTTATATTCCAATTTTGTCGATTTTCCAATGGTGAAATAACTTACATAATTTAGGTATTGGAAAGTCGAGAGACGTACCACCTGAGGATGTAGATGTTAATACCCTGAATAAAACGTTTGTTTCTTTATCATCGACACTGCATCGAGAATATCTGAAACATTATCATTTACGGTTCAGTCAGTTGGTGCTGATATTGTGGAAAGTTTACTTTCTATTTAATTCAAATGCCGTTGGACTGGATACATATTGATCATCCTAAATTTGTGTATATGATTCTAACTATCTTGTTGCCGTATCTTACTTTTGTATTTAATACAATTTTAATTTTTGGAGTACATCCCGACCTGTGGAAAAAAGCTATGTATAAGATCATACCACTTCCAAAAATGGTGATGAATTTTGACCAGTCTCAGTTTTTTCTCCTTAACTTTGAGAAAATTGCAGAAACAAATTAATATTTATCTTATGTCGAAATCAATGATAGAGTCTATGTTAAAACTTTATACATCAACTTCATTTTTTATAATGTACCACGACGCTTATATATTGATATTTGACAAAAAGGAAGCCAGCAGTTAAACTAGGAGACAGCTTGTCTTATTTTCTGCTATGGGTGTTCCTCAGGGGTCTACACTTGGTCCTGTATTGTTTTCTATTTACATCAACGAACTTCCATCTTTGATTGATAACTGTCTTGTCATATGTACGCAGATGACGTTCAGCTGTACCTCGAATGCCTCCTTGGACTCATTGAGCATGGAGTTTTCAGTGTAAATGAAGACCTTGAACAAATTCTAAATTGGTCGCCCATTTAAATTGTCTTATCTTAAACCCAAAATATAATAATGACTATTTGTCAAGAAATAGTCTAAATCTTGATTATTTTCCGCCGATTGTGTTAAGCAAACCTCCTTTCGAATATGTTGAAACTGCTAAGAATCTCGGAGTGACTTAGCCGCTTCCTGATGACATGGGACAACCATATTAATGGACTTGTATGGACAGATTGCCTTATGAGTGACCCAGTATTTTAAGCCAGTAAAAACACGTTTACTTCTTTCCAAGACTTTAATAAGTTACGGATTTTGTTATACGGGTGCGAAATTTACAGCAACTGTAATTATGTAAGTAAATGTAAACTTAATGTCTACATAAATAGTACTGAATAGTAATAGTAAATAGCCTATCCGGTTTTCCTACACTATTACTCAGTATGGCATTGGAGAATTATCTTGAACTTCGGAGTTTGATCTTACTCTCTAAAATACTGCTTACACGCCAATAAGTTTTTCAATGTCGCATAGATCTCGTCAACTGACTTATCCTCGCAATTAATTTTTCACATCATAACGTCAGTTTTTTGTTAATTCAGTTCAACTTTTTAACTCGTTACCACGTTTTAAAAAATCATTTTTGAATGAATATGTAAATGAAATTGGATAAATTTAATTAATGATTTAATTCAAATTTTCTTATTTTTATTAATTTAACTTTAGCTTACCCTACATACACTTGTAAAATTAGCTTATACGAGCAAATTATCTTATAAGTCATTGTACCTTACAGTTATTTAGGAGTTACGAAATAAAATAAAAGTAAACAATTAATTTTGTTCCGTTGGAACGTCTCACTTTCTTTTTTAAAAAAGTTTTTTGAAGTACAATATCTTTAAAAATACACACACACGCAAAAAATGTACCGTTATGATAGTTATAGTTGCCTCTTTCTTGAAACTTTTGCTATAAAGATGGATAAAAAAATCTATTTGAGGGATGAACCTATTCTATTGAGCTGCAGTGTTTGCTTATGCGCACACATGATAACCTCTTCGATCATCTGGGACCGTAAGATGTGAAGAATGACCAATAAATGTTTGACCTTCTAGAAATAATACCCACATCCCATTCAATACTGAAAACACAGGGCAATTTTCGACTACAGAGCTCACAAATTTTGAGGTGTGTTCAGATATCGTTTTCCAGAGGTACTTATACCTATAAAAAACTATCCAATAAGAAATGTCAAATTTTGTCCGTAATGACGTGTCTAATTTTTTTGTCATTTTATTCGTCAATTTTCCTTCGGTCTTCGAAGACAACTGGACTGGTCTTATAGAGAAATAGTTGTGTTTCGATAACATTTTAAGAATTTTCTGATAACATTCACAAAAAAACCACAACGAAACTCACCACATAAAGGTGAATTCATTAAATTTTTTAATACTAAAATTTCACAATATAAATTAAAGCTTTTTTGGAAGGTAGGCTTACTAATCCTAAATAAAAAGGAAGCAACCATACTCTGTAATTAATCATCTATCTCTTTCCTTTATTCCTAACTCACCAAATGTTAGTTTAGTTCCGCGGGATCCTTAACTGGTTTCTGTATACAAGCACATCAGTACCCCACCGACTATTATAGTTCTGACTTTAAATTAAAAGTGTTTTTTTCCTCTATATGTTTAATATTATTATTAATAAGACATTGAGATATGTCATTAAGTTCAATGTAATTTAACGACTGCCTATGATGACAAAGAAGAGTGAATCTTAATCATTAATGCTGATGTGTCACATTTTTTGTCATTTTGTATCAATATCACGTAAATAACTATTTACCAATTCGTATATGGTCCTCAACCTAAGATTCAAATAAGGCGCCTTCTGATACTGCTAAACTCGTCGAATCATTACTTTCGCATTAATTGATAGTCGTCGCCGTCGTTGGTCAGGCCGCCACAAATCAACTGACACCCACAAACAAAAAAAAATGTCAAACAATTCGTATTTGGTATGCTGAATGCATGGTGTCGATATCAATTAACTCAGCCCATTAAATTACAACAGTAGTTTTTTTTTTTTTTTTTGTCATCTTTAATCGATGTCTATTTTTAATTCACCACTTTTCCACTGAGTGACATCTCTTCACCTCGGGGTGAGAACTCTCAATGTTATAATGATAGCCCAAGTCATTGACTGTCATTTTGTTGAAAACGGGGGAGGGGGAGTATTTAAATGCCCATTATGCAGTGATGTCCATTAATTAAATTAAATTATATTTTAAACTCTTGAAAATTACAATATAATCAACAAGAACCAGTCACATATAGTCCTGTTAATTCGAAAGGGGTATCGCTCTTAAAGTGAAATGTCAAGGAAGACATTAATCTTTGAACGCAACAAGATGACATACGCCAATTAATCTCTTTTCGTTCAAGACCACGAAAAGATGTCTTTATGAAATGTTTGCGGGACACTCATCTTATCATTTTTCTTTGTTTAAAGCGACAATGTTAAAAAAAACATTGCGGTTGACTTGATTAGGCTTACTGCAAAAAAAATGTTTGTTTAACTTAGTCGTTCTTGTTCAAATTTATATTAAAACTAGGGGACCAGGCTAAGTTCGTCTCGCCCCAATTTAACGTTTTAGAATCAACTGCAGAGCTATAATAAAACACAGATAGTTGAAATTTCAATGTGATTTATTTGGATGGAATATAAATAAGGAGAGAGTGTTTAACATAAACAATGTTTTTCGATTTGTTTTCCGGCGCAAAACTAAACAACAAAGTCCGTTTACCAAGCTATCGACAACGTTCTTTTTCTTCGCTGCTAGTATTGCCCGTTCACAAATCCAATCGAGAATGCCGGGGAACACTTTACTTTAGTGATGAGTTTCTCCTTCGACGTTGTTAACTTGCGTCGGAAATGATATCAATCCAATCAAGACATCAACAGAAATTTGGCCATTGCCAAGCTCCAGCAGTTGTCTTGAGAATTCAGCAGCCGATGGGTCGTTCTGCAATGCCACTTATATATGTGGTCAATTTCAACTTATTGACATGCCGGCACAAAGACGATTTAAATCCTCCATTGAGTTCATCGGCAGCAGTAGATTTCAGGATGACGGAGAACGTTTGACGAAAATCTCCGCTGAGCAATATCATATCCCCACCGAATCACCTTGTAAATCCTGCACTGTTAGGTCAACTGCCTCCAAAGCTCGCTTAAGCGCCATCTATTATTCAAAATTATAATTTTGCATACTCGCATCAACTTCGCTGTTGCCGAATTCTTAGTCATTGTCTACGTTATTGTTTTGTCAACCGTGAACAAATTCATCGCCAGTTTCAAAGCGGACTGTGCAGTTCGGCTGCCTTTAAACGGTGTGGTATCAATGCCATAGAATATATAAAGATAATTCATGGGTTTAAGTTTATCTGGAGTAATTTTGCAATGAAGATTCATTGTTAAACTAAACTTTTCTCATTTTTCTTTAAAGCTTTACCTACCGCCCCCCGATGTACATATGTCTAAAATGGGTTATCAAATTCATTGTATTCGAAAAAATATCACTTTGCTTTTAAGCATAATTCTTTTGACAAAACATTTTATGCTTACTAAAAAATATCTTAACAACAAAAAAAATAAAATTAGCACTTCTTAATAAAATATATATATCCACCCTTAAAGTATACGACTTTTTGAAGACTGTACCAAAATTCCACAAGTTCCTAAAGCATTTCTGTAGGAACTTCCTCCCGAAGAAGTCTTAATTTTTAAATCGACACTTTGAGGTGGCCAGCCAAGTATCTCTACTCCCATGTCAGGGAAAAAGTTAGTGATCATTCGGCGCTTGTGGCATTGAGCATTGTCCTGCTAAAAAACAAACGATTCCCAGATGGGTTTATCACCAGCTGGAAAACCATAAATTATTTAAGCCACTCATTGTTCCATCAATTGTTTCCCTAGTCACTTGACGATACACAACTCCAAAAAATAACTGAACCTTCGTGATTTATTTCTTGCAAAACAGGACCTTTTTTCTAACGTTTCTCTTTTGTCAATCGAAAAAATCTCTTTTATGGAATCCAAGGAATTCAAATGAACTCTCGCCAGTCCATGAAACTCTGTTCCAGAAGCTTAAAGGTTTGCGGAGATATTTCTTCGCAAATTCTATCCACTTTTCTTTGTTCCTTGAGCTTATATACGAGCCTTGGAAAGAGGACTTCCATTTCCAACTTCAGAGTCTGTGGTGTTAAAAAAGGGCTTTTGACAAATTTCAGCAGAAGCTTTTTGTCATTTTTGGTATAGTTTTTCTTTTTCTTTCCGTACGTCTCAAATTTTTCCCAGATTTTGTTTTTTTCAATATTTACTGTTTGGCTCGCTAAATTAAACTCCGTACCAATTTATTTCAACGTTTCACCGCTGTCATATCTTGCAACAATAGTTGCTCTAATTTCTGGGCTTAACTCGGCGATTTTTTGATACATATTTCATTAGAAGAGAAGTTTAAAATAATTAAAATCATTAAATTTTAACTTAAAAAAAATCTTACCAAATCTTCCCTAGACTTGTTCAAAATAATTATTCCTGAACAAAACGAGCACTGTTAACACGAATTGATATATACTCTCGACAGGCCCGAATCGAATTACTTATATCTTACTCTCACGACCTAAGAAAGCTTTATGCTTACCTTGATTATCATGCGGTAACTTCTTGACATTTACAGTTATCTATTTTCACGTAGAAGAGCTGATCGATGAATGTGATTATGTCTTAATACCATGTTCTCTTTTCTTTTTTGACAACGATTGAGTAAAGAGTGCCCAACTCTGCGAACTCCATATACTTCATGAATATTTCAAAACTGTCAAAATTGGACGAAAGATTACCTAGAATACCTAATACGCGGAACCGTACTGTAAATTCTCTCAGGTCTGTTCTTTTATTTTCCTGCCAAAAGAACTTTTTCTGTTGCGTCTGCGGTGAGAAAAAACAAAAGTAATTCATCATCGTTACTTGTGGCGCTATCAGCCTTTTTGTTTAAATTTTGGCAACTTGGCTGGACTTATGTATATCCTCACTAAATGAAGACGCCTTTATGCTAAGTTAAAAATAACACTTTCACAAAATTCGTTAAGGGAAAGTTTTGCAGATATACTCTTCAAAAAAAAAATTATCTTTGATGCAACCAAAGTGCGAATATGGACATGAGGTGAATCACACCAAAAAAAAAAGCATCACCAATAAAAAAAATGGCAGAAGTTCCTTCCAGACGCATTTAGAACTATTGTAAAAGGTCGTCGTCGTCGGCGTCGTCGGCGTCGTTCGTCGGCGAACATTAAGATATAGAAAAATTTTATTGATGGCTTCGAAGAAGAGTCTTCTTCTTCTTCTCTTTTTTTTTCTTGTTCTCTTATTTTTGTAGAAACTTAATATATTTCTTTGTTCAGTTTTATGAGCTGACTAGCCAGCTATAGTCAAATGAAAGATGAGAAGTTTTGCAATCAATGTGAAAAGTCTATCGACATTGAAAAGTGTTTTTCTTACTTTCCTTTATTGTGTTGGGTTAGGAACGGAAATGCCAATCTAATAAAAAACCGTCTACCGGTAAAATTAAATGCCAGACAAGGGGGTTGTTTTTTTGGTTTGGGAATTCAACAAAACTATTGGAAAAAATTCAAATTAAAGTTGTTGGTATTTTTAATAATAAATTGTAGCTGTATGTACCTCTTGTTAGACTTGCATGGGGCTAAGTGTTAGTTTAGTTGAGAAAATGTTGCTCTTTAGATCACTTGTTTAGTTTGAATTGTTGCCAATTTTACGCAATAGTATTTGTAGCAACAATAACGAATAGTTTTGAAGATATTTAGGTATTGATGATACAATTATTTGTAAATACATACATAGACTGCAAGATACCGTCAATTATTTAACTCATAGGTTAATACATGTCATTTGACAATTGATGAAAGACTTATTTTTGCGTCTTTGCACAAAATGACAAATGGAAATACTAGAACAGCGGTTGGCTTTGAACTGACAAGCACTATTTGTCAATAAAAGATAACGAATTCGAAAGACATCAAGTGGAAACATCTGAATTGACAAAACCAATTCCACTTGGTCTTTGGAAAACCAGACATATTTGTCCAATGTCTTCATCCTTTGCCAAATGAAATTGATGAAAATCATTGAGTAACACCGATACACTGATACGGATAACTGAAATAAAACAAGTAAAACATTACTAAAAATTTTTTTTTTAAATTCAACTATATGCCTGTAAGACCTAAGGTCTTTTAAATGCAACCTGAATTGCACGGCATTAGTTTAGCACAGTGGGTTTGAGAACCAGGTATTGCCTGTCTCATTTTAACCCATGGGCGGCATCCAATTAAAATTGGAGGTATAGAAAAGAATGCGCCTAGCGTGGGGATCGAACCCACACGTCTAAGTTAGCAATCAAGCACTTTATCCACTGCGCCATTGCCACCCACAAAAATGTTTTTTTTTTTTTTTTTCAATTGAACAGGGCCATTTACTTGACATTTCAGTTTGACTGATCTGTCACTTTGACAATTAAATATTATTTGAATTTTAAGAATTCATGAAAGCTCACAGTTATTGAGGGTTCTAGTGCGCTTTCTACTTTTAACATTAAAGTCGATTAAGCTTTTTACGATATTAAAGACAAAATATTTCTTTCCAATATAAACAACCGTAAACCAGCAAAATATATATTATTAAAAATGCTTTTTTTGGTTAATATCTGATTTCAGCTTAAGTTATTAGTAGTGTAGTAGTTCACTAGCAGATGGGAAAGCTTCAGGTGCAGATAGAATACCAGATGAGTTTTATAGATATGTGCGCAGATGAATTTATTTTAACTCTTACAAATGCATTTAACCAAATTTTCGAACAAGGAACTATACCACAACAGTTCAAAGATTCTTTAATTTTTTCAATATACAAAAAACGCAGCGTCGATAATCCTGAAAATTATAGAGGAATCTCATTTTTAAACTCATCTTACAAAATTTTTACGGCGGTATTACTGAAAAGGCTGAACTCGTAGATACATGCGAATAAGCTACCGAGCGAGTTCCAAGCGAGCTTCAAAACAGGATACTCTACCATAGATCACATCTTTGTACTTAGGAGTATTGCTGACTCATTCATGTCCAGAAACAAAAAACTATACGCTTTTTTTACCGAAATGCCCTGATGTATAAATTATTTAGATCCGGAATGTCATTAAAGTTCGGAAGAGTTCTCCAGAACTTATACATAGAGACCAGGTCAGCCGTCTGGAATGGTAAACATTTATCGGACTGGTTTCAGACGAAGGCAGGTGTGAGACAGGGGTGTACAGTCCAAGCTTATTTGCACTTTTCATTGATGATATCATAGAGGCATTACCAGGTGGTGTAAGTTACGCGGGTACTATGATTAAAGCCTTGCTTTTTGCAGACAATATCGTTATGCTGACATAGTCTCCGGAATCACTCCAGCTTATGATTAATAGGTTGGCTGAATACTGCTTGCGATGGAATTTAGTAGTTAACTTGAATAAGTCTAAAATAATGGTCTTCAGGATAGGAGGAGGAAGATCGGGAACAAATGAACAATGGTACTGCAACAATGAAAGAATAGAAGTGGTTAAGGAATATAAATACCTTGGAGTTTATTTTACCCAGAATCTAAAAATGGAAAGGCATCTCACGGAGAAACTGGCGAAAGCAAAAACCGCTATTAATGTAGCATGGAGAGAGTGTTTTAGTAACAAGTACATCGCCCACAGTAGCAAATATATAGTGTTTGAAGCAGTATCTCAATCAGTTATGTTCTACGCGGCTCAAGTGAAAAACTACTGAGATTTTTTATAAAAAGAACATTTCGCCGTCCTACAAGCACGGCGAACTATATGATAATGCTGTAAACAGGTTTACCACCACTATTCATGAAGACGCTAAAACTTCAAATAGACTACATAATAAAAATTTGCAATATGCCAAATGATCGTCTTCCAAATAAAGCGGCACTGCAAGCCGTGAGCTGTAATGCAGGATGGGCTAAATAATGGATCGATTTAGCGGAGGAGACTGAGGTTACTCTAAACATCAGCGACCAGAGTACGTGGAAATCGACAATGTACCAGATAATTACCAGTTAGGATGAAAACTTGAGACAGAGGTACAAAGAAGAAGCGTCAAACTCACTGTAAAGGATGATTTATAATAGGCTGAATCATGATCTTAATGAGAGAAACTAAACGGTGATTTTTTAAGAGCTTGGTTTTTGAAAATTCAAAAAAAAACACAGAAACTTGTAAAAAGTGAATGAAATTTTTATTTGGATCGATAAATCAATTTCTGCCATTTACTTTTTAAAAATAATTTCACTTAAATGTTGCCCGCGGCTACGCTTCAGGTGGTCCATTCTGAAGGTCCAATTTTGGCAAACTTTTTCACACATTTCGGCAGGAATCTCACCAATGACGCGTTCAATGTTGGCTTCCAAGGCAGCAATCGTGTTTGGCTTATCCCCATAGACAATAGACTTAACATAGCCCCACACTAACGGGGTCAAATCACATGATCTTGGTGGCCAATTGACTGCGCCAAAACGTGAGATCAACTGCTCACCAAATTCGCCTCTCAATTGATGCATGGTTTCGCGTGCAGTGTGGCATGTGGCACCGTCCTGTTGGAACCACATGTCGACCGAGTTCAATTCTTGCATTTTCGGCAAAAAAAAATCTGTTATCATCGAACGGTACCTTTCTCCATTGACCGTAACCCTGCGGCCTTCATCGTCCTTGAAGAAGTACGGCCCAATGATGCCGCCTGCCCATAAACCGCACCAAACAGTGCATTTTTCGGGATGCATTGGTAGCTGCTGAATTGCCTCTGGCTGCTCTTCACTCCAAATACGGCAATTCTGCTTATTCACGTATCCATTTAGCCAAAAATGAGCCTCGTCGCTGAAACGGACGTAGCTTGCGAAACACATTTTTCACAGAGCACGAATTTGGATAATAAATTTCAATAATTTGCAAACGTTGTTCAGGCGTAAGTCTATTCATGATGAAATGGCAAACAATACTGAATCGAAATGTCAAATGTTCGTGGAATTTGTCATGTGTGATCTGTCAAAAATATAAACGTCAAAAACCAAGTGGCAAAAAAATCATCCGTTACTTTCGGAATGACTATCGAAGAAATGTCAAACATGTTTCGTCTAAGAGGAGAATGTTACTTAAACTTTGTCCCCCATCGTGAAGATCTACCGTTACTTAGTGAGATGGGAGAACGTGAGGATGTTTTTCATTTTGTCGGAAGGTGTCCTGTTCTAAGGAAAACTAGAAGACACATTCTGGGTCCAGACTATTTATCAGAAAACGAAACTTTGGATCTACTCAACGAAATAGATGTATCGAATATGTTTTAATTCTGCAAAATCGCATTTAATTATCGAAATAGAATACTAGCTGAATAATTTTAGCTAAGAACTGTAACTTAATTGATTTAACTATATAAGTATTGAAAAGTTTTGTCAATCAGGCAGACGGCAATGCCATGCTTTATTGAATTTTATAATTATTGTAAAACTGTTAATAAAAATAAAAATCAATTAATGAAAAAAACAGTAGTGGTGCCGTCCATTTAGAAGAAGCGAAAAAAAACTTTTGGCATATTCACTGCATTTAAATATTAAAAGTCTTTGGTTGCTGACACTCTTTATTTGACAGTTGCAATGTGGCAGCCAAACATGTCATTGAATGCAGTGGTAGAACGTATTCGCAGTCTAGATATCGAGAAATTGCATATTCGTGTAACACAAATTTCACTGATGAAGACTGGCTGCTGAAAATTTGTTCATTACCATGAAACGTCAATTCGGAAAAGACCAACACAAATGGAAGTAGCTGTCATTAAAATGACAATGGAGGTTATCATTTAAAGGCTTACTTAAGTGACAGTTATAGCGATCAGGAAAAAAAATCAGGAAAAAAGAGTTCTAATGGATAATTTATGATATTTTCACTCGTTAAAATGACAAATAACTCAGAGAATTTTGTTTGCAAAAAATATTTGCAATAGAACAATTATTTTTTTGTTAAAAATATATTTAATTATTTTCCTGATGAAAATTCATTTTATCGTGCCAGCTGATTGCCATTTGACACAAAGTGGAATAAATCATTCCAATGATTTAAGGTTCCAATTTCGGTCGTTCCACTGACAGAATTGTGGACAAAAACTTTTTCGTGTGTGTTCCAATCAGGAAAATTTGATGGCAGTAGTGAGTCTTGACAGCTGACATAAATTTCATGTTTACTATAAACGACTATCAGGAAAAAATATTCACTTTCATTCTGTTTCAACTTTTCCTGATCGCTATAACTGGCCCCTTAGCCGCCAGTAATAGCTTTCATTGAAAATCATCATGTAAAGAAATCAGTGATTTTTTGTCAAGTCGGTTATAGCTATCATTGAGACTTAATTGTCATTGAAAAGATCTTTCATAGCCAAATGTAATTTTAAGGTTAGATTTGATCATTGAAAGAAAAACTGACGTGTGAAAACAGGAAAAAAGAAACACAAATTATTGGAACGATTGTGTTCCACTTTTGGGAACAAAATGTCAGCTGTTCATTGAAAACGCTTTCCTTCATTGAAAAATGAAAAGTGATTTCACAAGAAAGTGGTAGAGAATTGATAGACAAAGTTTTCAATGATGAGTTTCAATGAAAGCTATAACTCGCGCCTTACTTATGTAGGTGGCGTAACAGATTCGGTGCGAGACTGAGCCTCAACCAAACCAGCATCTTCCAATTACCTCATTCCTTACTTGTTGTTAAGGTTTTTTGGATTTTACCTGCAACAAGGTAGTGGTCCTAGTCAATGTTGGCCTTGATTGTGAAGAGTCCCCATAATATTTGTCAAGCTTTTGTTTGGTTTGCGTGATGGTTTTTCTTGCAAAGACTTATGTTTAATGACAACGCGAAATTCACATTTTTCCATTTTAACAAAAATGCTCGTAGGCTGCCACAATAAAAATAAATGTGTTCCCGTACTTTGTGCACAAAAATGTAAAGACTGTCATTTTGGCAATAGTGGGGGTAAAAATCTGTCAGAGAGCAACAAAGTTTCATAAAAGTACGAAAACACTTTTAACTACAATTTTAGCCGTTTTTTAAACGTCAAAATAAAATTGTATTTTTGAAAAGTGTTTATTAAAGATTTACGTGAAATTATTTTTTTAAAATTACCAATTCTAAATTCGAAGCCTGGGGAAATATTTTACGATCCCGTCAGAGCTCTCTTTTGTGAAAAGGTACTCGTACGAACATTTGGTGTACGGGAAATAGATGTTACTGTTTTTCGTAGATGCTCGCAGTTTTAAGGAGTACGGGAGCGCACCTTATATTTGACAGATCTGTCCGAAAATTTGGGTGCATTATTTTGAAAGATGATTCTTGACAAAAAAAAATATATTAATTTAAATTTGAATATGCAATTTGAACAATTGAATGTCGATTTTCTTGAAAAAGAAAAATTGATTCGCGACGGATCTGTAGCAATTTTTTCCCCATCGAATTCCATAGACGAAATTGATTTTTTTTTTTAGAATTGAATTCTCTCGAATCTCTTTTTCAAGACGGACTTGCACGGAATTTCACAGCCACGACAAATTTGACATTTCGAAAATGTCAATTCTTGTGATTATTTGCAAAACTTTTTGATGCAAGTTCCATTGTTTAATAAATTATAATTGATTCGAAAAGCTTTTAACGGTCTTTAGTCCACAAAATTTGCGTTTCGTCCGGGCAATCTCACTTGGACTCATCAGTTGGTTAGTGAGCGCTTTACCAATACGCAATTTTCGTTAAGTCCTGTTCAACTTACATGCATTTTTTGACAAAAAAGCAATGTGAACTATATCCAACAAAATTAAAATTTTAATCATTAAAATTGGAAGAATTTGTCCTTGGCCAGACATAGTTAATAAGAACGTGTTTTTTTTGATACAATTCTATATACTACTGAAATTACTCAGCCAAGTAGAAGGCTTAGCATTTTATTTAATTGGACTTGTTGAATTATTGATTCAAAATAGCTTTTAACGGCCTTTAGTCCATAAACTTGAACTTGAACTTAACGAAAATTGCGTATTGGTAAGGCGCTCACTAACCAACTGATGAGTCCAAGTGAGATTGCCCGGACGAAACGCAAATTTTTTGGACTAAAGGCCGTTAAAAGCTATTTTGAATCAATAATTCAACAAGTCCAATTAAATATAATGCTAAGTCTTCTACTTGGCTGAGTAATTTCAGTAGTATATACATAGAATTGTATTATAAAAAAAAACACTCTTATAAATTATAATTGTGAGAAAAAAAATATATAAATTGATATAATATTATGGGGTTTTCGTTTGGTAACAGAAATCAATTTATTTTTTATTTAGATCTGTCAAATAGTGATTTTACAAATTTTTGCCTTCGATTGGCCAAAAAAAAAATATTTATTTTTTGATTTTAAATCAATTTTGCAGATTTGTATTTTTCGTCAGCTTTATCCCTCTTTTACAAACACCACTATGTATCGTAATCGACAGCCATCAGTTTGACAAGACAGCTTCTACGGCTAGCTGGTTCACAGACATAAATATACACAAATACTATATAGCAAATAAAAATTAATCTAAAAACGTATTCGATTCGTTACGCAAAAATTCAATTAATAGATCAAAATATAAATGTTGGTTAATTTACATTTTGATCTATAAATTGATTTTGAAAAGTCAATTAATAAAGCAACGAACTGTGTTTTTGGGTTGTATGATATGAACACAAACATTTTGTATTTTGTGAGAGCCCTGGAATTGTTTCTCAAATTTCTTTAAAGTCAAAAAGAATTGAACTTTAGTAGCGATCCGTCTTCGTTGGAAGGAAACCTATATTCATTTTCAAGGACTTTTTGAACACCTGTATATATCTTTTTCTAATTAATTCATATTTGACAAATGTAGTAAATGGTCTAGGGCCAAAGGTGCGAATGTGAGGAGTACTGATAACACAATAGTCTTTTTAAAGGTTTATGTCAGAATACAAAAATCATAGACAGTAGTAGACTCTTCTGTTGCCTGCCTGATTCATCTTCCATTCTGTTGATTTTGTTGATGGATTATTTTATTTTTTTTAGCGCCTCTATGTTATCAATGTCATTATTGTCATTTCATCCCTATTCAAATATGTACATTGGCATTTGTAACCCACTCACATCATCCTACAGTTTTTTCTTAGAATGCCACATCCATCTATTTCATGTTTTAAGATTTTAAAATTTTCTCTTGAAATTCAAAGATATTGGATGTTTGAGTGCTGCCCTTGAAATTTTTTTTAAGGAATCACAATCTCTCATTCCTCATATAAAACATTTTTTTATGAAAATTCGTAGTTTTGACAGGGATTTAGCTGTCAACGGCAAACAAATAATTTGCATGTCCCTGTCAGCAAATCCAACAACAACAAAAAAAAAAAGACTTGCTCTTTCAATCCAAACACATTTTCTTTCATTTCAATTTCGAATAGGGTTAGGGTATCTGTCTGCTTCCGATATCACACCAAAAGAATTTCAATTGAAATAAGTCTTTATTTGAAAAAAAAAAAAGGGAAACCAGTCAATGCTTCACGAACAGAAGATTGGCGATGTCGTCCAATATAAATTTGAAAAAAAAATGAATTATTTATTAAAAGTTATTGGATGCGTGCATTGCACAACTTTATGTCTGTGTTCAATTATTATTATTTCTTTGTCCAAAAACGGAGTTAATTTAATTATTTTTTTATCCAAGACGATAAAATGGATTTGCTTACATTTTATTTTATACATTTCAATGCACATGATGCACACAAAGCTTGCGCACCAAATAAGCGTAGATACTTATGCATAGATATTATATACGAAAGTAGGTATGCGTACGCAATTTAATGAGACGGTAACTGATTGCACAGGTTAAAATAAAAAATCCATACACAATATTGTTGCTTGGTTTTGTAATGTTTCTGGTCTGATTGCGAATTAAGCTCACGCATTGAGGGGCCTAATAGAAGAAGTCATGTACTTTTAATTCGATTATGGTTATGGTTTATGGCTTATGAATACCAATTATTTATTAATTACTTTTAGTTAATTAATCAAAATATTTGATTAACAAAAAATGAGAAGGTATAATACAATATTTAAAATGTTTGATAACATTATTATCAATTTCGCATTTTTATTGAGCATTACTTAGTTGCTTAGTGCTTATTGTCCAGCATTCAGCACCGTAAAGCAACTCTGGCAGTAAGTTTTTTGTAGAGCGTGTACTTATGGCGTTTTTATTTGGCAATCCTGAATCCTTCTCCGATCAGGGATCGCAACTGAACACTTTTTTTTCGATTCTGAGGATTCTGAATTTTAATATGATTGTATGTGTGAAAACAATTATTGTGTACGTAGAAATATTCAAATTCAAAAAAAAAAATGTTTGTTGCACAATTGTGATACAAAAAATGACAACAGTCGAGTTTGACGTTCTAGTATATGAATGTGTGAGTGGTTATGGTTCCGATTCTGATTTGAAATCCACACCCAAAATTATCTTCTGTTCAGAATCAGAACTGCCGTTTTTTCCCAAGTGAACACTTTCAAGATAGTCCGGAAGGCTTCCGGATTGCCAAATAAAAACGGCATTAGTCTTTCGCGAGAGCAGTTTTGAGCTCATTTTATTCGCCAAACCGAAGTAGCAGGCGCTAGCTAGGGTAATTCTTCGTCAAATTTCTACTAATATGTCATTCGTGGTGTTAATATTCACTTTAATGTATATAAGCTCCTTAACTGTCTCGAAATTGCTGAAGATGGACAGATGCTTGCTCGTTTGTGGTTGTTTGGCCCACGGCATTTTCGAAAAAAAAAATGACCGGATGATGCAACCACAGTAAATGCGTGATGGTCCTTGCGGACTATACGCTGATATCCACAGAGATGGTAATGGGCCTTGTTGCGCATGATAAATTCCGATGAAAAGTTGTCTTCCTCTTAGTCGAGATTAATGATGGTGTGAACGTATGTTGCACGCGATAGGTGGTCAACAGCTAACAGCTTTAGCACTGTCGGTATAGTGTAAAGGGAACATCTTCAAGTCTTTCACCAAAATTCTCTGTAATGACCACTGATTAATTGTTCAATTGCTTGGCGCGTCTTGTGGTCGATAGTGCGGATCCTCTGCCACAGCTACGATATTTTCAGCAGAGTTCCTGCTCCGGACTGATCTGTTTGATAATTTAAAGAGGAAAAAATGTGAATTTAAAACACACAAATATATAAAAAAAAAACGGTGGTGGTGACGTTTAAATATTGGCAGAAAATTGTGCTCAAGGTTTTCCAGACTTTATTTCTTAATGAGAGAATTTCATCCCCACTCTTCTAAATTTTGTAAGCTGCCACTTCTCTCATTAAGATTTAAGTCCGAAAAAGTCTTAAACAGCTTGACCACAATTTTCTGCCAATTTTTAAACGTCAACAAAACATTTCTTTTTTTATATTTTTGTTTGTTTCACATTTTTTTTCTATTGAAAATAATAATTTTTTATTTACTTATGTACTTACTTACTTAGGTCCTCGGACTTGTTATGTCCGTTAGGTTCCCCTTGCGGGCCTCCACTACTCCTACGAGCCATCGTGTACGGTTTCTGGAGATGTACTTCAGTTTTCTCCAACTCTTACCCAGTTGTACTGATTCCTCTTCGACCGTCCTTCGCCAAGTACTTCTAGGTCGACCCACGCGTCTATCTCGCTGCGTGAGGGGGCCTGACTCGCAATGCACTCTGGACCTTTTCGAAGCGTATGTCCAATCTACGGCCACTTTCATATTCGTATTATAGAGTCGATGGGTTCCTGACCTGTCCTCGCATGAAGTTTATCATTGGAGATATGGTTTGGCCAGAAAATCCTCAAGAAATTTCGCAGACATCTATTCACGAACGTTTGCAGCTTTTTTGTGACAGCGGGTGATACTTTCCAAGTGCTGCACCCATACAGAAGCACGGACTCAACATTGGATTGGAACAGTCGTAGCTTGGTCTTAAGGATTATAGAGTCGTTTCTCCATATTTTGGACAGCATTCCGAATGCAGCCTTTCCTTTCCCGATTCGACTTGTTATATCTTGTTCGGTCCCGCCATCAGTAGAGACAATACTCCCAAGATATTGAAAACTCCGTACCATCTCTACTGGTTGTCCAGAAATATCTCTTTGGATAGATTTTGTATGTCAGTGCTTCTAAATTAATTTATTTGTTCAACAAACCTTTTCCCACAACAACCACGAGAAGTTTTTTTTTCCTTTATGATAAACGTCAACCTGACAATTGTAAATTTTTTTATTCAAACGTTTTTGGGCAGAAATTGGCAAGAAATTGTCAGGAAGGGGAAATATTTTACTCTCTCAAAAGCCCTCTCTTTTGTCCAAAACTACAAAATTTGTAAGTGTGTTCCCCTTCCCATATTTTGCGCACAGAAATATGAAAACTGTCATTTTTGCAACAGTGGGGGTAACCATCTCTCAGAGAGCGACAAAGTTTCACATAAGTACGGGAACGCATTGAACAAAAATTGTATGTCAAATCTTAAACAACCAAACATTCGATTTTTTTCTGAACACAATCGAATTATTTCTAAACAAAATCTGTCAAAACAGATCTTGCGTTTAAGCAAGATTTCATAGACTTTACACGCACACTATTTTTTGCAAGTTCCTTACAACAAACAATAAAATCGATCTGAAATCAATTTGAAATGGTCGTTTAGAATATAAAATTTGCAGCCTGGGGAAAATTTCACGCTCTCATGAGTGCTCTCTTTTGTGGAAAACTACGTGAACAGGATTTGACTGTTTTTCGTACAGGAATTGGCAGAAATTGGTGCCATTTTGCAGAGTATGGATCTGAACAGGATTTGACTGTTTTTCGTACAGGAATTGGCAGAAATTGGTGCCATTTTGCAGAGTATGGATCCGAGCTATTCATAGGTGCAAGAATTGGGGTAAAAATCTCTCACATAACAACAAATTTTCACAAAATTACTGGAACGCTTTGAATAACAATTTTAGCCATTTTTTAAACGTCAAAATAAATGTATTTTTGAAAAAGTTTAATAAAGATTTACGTGGAATTATTTCTTCTATTTTGGCCTGGGGAAAATTTTAACCTCTCATGAGCACTCTCTTTTGTGAAAAACTACGAAAATTTGGAGTATGTGAAGAGAATTTGACTGTTTTTTTTGTAGAAATCGTAGATTTTCGCAGTTTTATGAACTACGGAACACCTTGTAAGTCTGAAACAGAAATTATCAGAAATTGGTGCTAATATGTGCCATTTGACATAGTGTGGATCAGACGTATTCATGTCTTGTTATTTTGTATTTGATTTATTCTTTAGAATTGTCAAAAAATTTCTGAATTTTTCATTTTTATTTCTATAAAATATTTTCATTCTTTCTTTCGTTTCTTCTTCTTTTTCAGAATGAGTCGATCTTCAAATCAACGCCAACAGCAACAGCTGCTGGCTCAGCAACAACAACAAATGGCTGGTAACGATGCTGCAGCGGCGGCTGCAGAAATGTTCGATTTGTTCTGTTTGGCAACAACAATGCGTCAAGTGTTGGGTCTGCATCGGAATATATGCGACACAATAGGCCTGAGGCCAGCTCCTCTCAACGAATTCTACCCGAAATTAAAAGCAAAAATTCGTTCTTGGAAGGCACAAGCACTATGGAAGAAATTCGACGCCCGCGCATCGCACAGAGCCTATTCCAAGGGCAATGCATGCACTGGTACGAGAGTCCTAGTCATTGGAGCAGGCCCCTGCGGATTACGAACAGCTATTGAAGCACAACTACTAGGTGCTAAGGTGGTTGTCGTTGAGAAACGCGATCGGATATCACGTAACAATGTCCTACATTTGTGGCCTTTCGTTATTACAGATCTTCGAAATCTCGGAGCAAAGAAATTCTATGGAAAGTTCTGTGCTGGTTCAATTGATCACATTTCCATAAGACAGATACAGTGTATCTTATTGAAAGTGGCCCTTCTGTTGGGCGTTGAAGTTCATGAGGGTGTTTCATTTGAAGGCACCATTGAACCCAGTGAAGGATGTGGCTGGCGAGCCGCTATTAGTCCCGAAGATCATGCTGTTTCACATTATGAATTCGATGTACTAATCGGAGCCGATGGCAAGCGCAACACTCTAGAAGCCTTTAAGCGCAAGGAATTCCGTGGCAAGCTGGCTATTGCCATCACAGCGAATTTCATCAATAAAAAGACCGAAGCCGAAGCAAAAGCGGAGGAAATCAGTGGTGTTGCGTTTATATTTAATCAAGCATTCTTCAAGGAACTCTATCATACGACTGGAATAGATTTAGAGAATATAGTTTACTACAAAGACGAAACACATTATTTTGTGATGACTGCCAAAAAACACAGTCTCATAGATAAGGGTGTCATAATGCAGGTATGTTGGCACATGATATTCGGAGAAAATATAAACCTAACCCTTCTTTTTATTCATTGATTTTCAGGACTTTGCGGATCCAGCTGAACTTCTGGCGTCGCAAAATGTAAATACAGACAAACTTCTGGACTATGCCCGGGAGGCAGCAGAATTCTCAACCAAATACCAAATGCCAAATCTGGAATTTGCCGTAAACCATTACGGCAAACCAGACGTTGCAATGTTCGATTTTACCTCAATGTTTGCAGCAGAATCATCAAGTCGGGTGATTGTTCGTAAAAATTATCGTCTTCTGCAGTGTCTAGTCGGTGATAGTCTTTTAGAGCCATTTTGGCCAACAGGTTCAGGTTGTGCGAGAGGTTTTCTCTCTAGCATGGATGCGGCCTATGCAATAAAACTGTGGAATAATCCTAAAAATAGTATACTTGGTGTTTTGGCTCAAAGGGAGAGTATTTACAGGTAAGCTTACCAATTAATTTTCTATTACCAATACTAACTTATAGCTTACCATATTTTCTAGACTTCTAGCTCAAACAACACCTGAAAACCTTCAACGTGATATAGGTTCCTATACAGTTGATCCAGCGACACGGTATCCTAATCTAAATCGGACTTCGGTTAATATGTATCAAGTTAAGCATCTCATCGATACCGATGATAAAAATATTTTGGAGCACACTTTTATGGATACAAATGCTTTACAAACATCACAAGCAGATACACCGGTCCGAAGAAAGAGGCGCACTGGCGATACATTGCCATTGAGTGCAGTTCTTCTCAGATGGATAAAAGCTCAGTTGCATTCGTATGACTTTGTTCAGAATTTAAACGAAGTGTCTGATTGTTTTACACATGGAAAGGTCCTTTGTGCCTTAATCAATAGGTTTGTCCATTCCCTGAATCGTTCTATTCTTTTAAACAATTTATCTCATTTCAGGTATCGTCCTGATCTAGTCGATTTTAATTCAGTTAAAGAACTACCAGCAGCCGAATGCAATGAGTTGGCTTTTAAAATTCTCGATAAAGAACTAAAAATCTCGAAAGTAATGAGTGGAAAAGATTCAATTGGTTTGGATAAAATTGATTCGAAGATTTGGCTTAATTATTTGGAACAAATTTGCGAAGTATTCCGTGGTGAGATTCCACATGTTAAACATCCGAAACTTGATGTTTCTGAATTGAGAGAGAAAAACAGAAACAATGTTCCTGATTTCTCGAGACTTCTTCAAATGTCACCAAGGAAAGCGAAATCTCCAATGCAAGATGTTGCTGACTTACCACACGTTACACAAAGACGTTCCGTACTCGACGAGGAAAAAGTCAAACGCCAGAGGAAGCATGAACCAGGCCAAGGTAAACTTTTAATATTTTTTTCTTCCTCAATACTGACTAATATTGCTTGCTCTTTCCAGCTCAATTGGATACACCAAGGCGGGCAAAAAAGCGAAGAAGTGCCGAAAAAACAACAAACATTGTAAGTATCGTAATAATTGAGAAAAAAAACTACCTTCATTGTCTGTCCGTTTTTGGATCTTACTATCTTTTGCCCCATTGCACCAATACATTATCTTTCAAACTAAAACAAAAACAAAAAAAATAAACCTAGGAGGAACGACAACAACGCCTTAAAGAAATCGAAGAGAATCGTCAAGACCGACAGAGTAAACGTCGCATGCAGCGATTCCAACAGACTCAAAATTTCTACAAAAGTCTTCATATGTTACAAGTGAACACCCTCTTACGAGAAAGCGATGAATCTAGTCCATTCGAGGACTATTCGATATACATGTACCGGCAGCAGGCGCCCATATTCAACGATCGTGTCAAAGAGCTCGAACGAAAGCTTCTTTATCCTGTAAGGATTTGTGCCAAGCAAAATATTGTGTCTGTGTGTGTTGTGGTGTTTTTGTCTTCTCCTTATTTTGAATTCCAATAAGAAATATGCTGACGCTGAATGCAAATGAATGCTACTTTTCAAAAAATTCTCCCCATTTAACCAAAACTAATTAACCCTGTTTTTTGTTGTTGTTTTTTTTTTTCAACTAACCCTCGACGTTTATAACTGCTACCATTTGTTGGAGTTACTTTTTAAAGTTATTTTAAGTTTCTTTTTGATTTAATTTTATTTTGTTCATATTTTTATTTATCTTACTTTTTTGTTGTGAATAAGGATCGTGAAAGAGGAATATCATCGGCCATGCCTCGCGGTACTGACGAACAATTTAGCGATCGTATCAAATCGATGGAACAACAAATAACATCGCGTAATGCATATGGCACAGAAAAGAAGCCCAAAGATCTAATGCGGGCAATTGGAAAGATTGATTCGAATGACTGGAATGTGCGCGAAATTGAAAAGAAAATCGAACAATCAAAGAAGACCGAAATTGGATTAAAGGGACGCGAAAAAGTACCCAAGTGGAGTAAAGAACAATTTGTTGCTAGACAATCAAAAATGTCTAAGCCCACTCGACAGGATTCCAGTGAAGAGAAATTCAAAGAAATCGATCAAACTTTGAAAAATCTCGATAAACAATTAAAGGAAGGTTCTGTGTTGGAAGTTGGTGAACGAGGCAAAAATAAAGTTGCTTCGATTGCCGGGCAATTTGTTAAGAAAGAAGATACGTCCGAAGAGAAAATGCCACCAACACAACCTATTGCTAAATCTGTGAGTAGTGTTAACGTGTGTGGTTTTATTTGTTATTATTTTTTGTTTATATTCTATTTAAGTTTACTAAATTCAAATCAAATTTATTGTATCCTTTTGAGAAAGTGTGACAACCTTTAAAACGTTGTGCATGAAGTTTAAATGTATACTCTTAACACATTACTCTATCCTAAGACTGAAATCCTCAATCCGTTGTTACTGTAAGCACTCATCTTCTTTCCACTCTTGTTCAGTACCACTTCCCTCTAGCTCTGGTCTCCAAGTTTGGTCATAAAAATATTGCAATTGATGCTAAAAAATGCTCTTTTTTTGAACCATCTTGTCAATTATATTAAATAACTCCTGGATATCCAGGAGCGACGGTATCATCTCTAGAAACTTATGGCCTAGTATTAAATAAAACAAAACCCAGTATATTTGATAACTTAGTAAAAAGGACATCAGCTCATTGATAGCTTTACTAACAGGGCATTGTGCGGTAGTTACAATGCCCGCTATATTAGGTGTATTGGCACCCGATTTCAGTAGGTGCTGTCAAGATGTTGATGATATAAAAACAAATAAACACCTGCGACTGCCCAAATCAACAAACTTTCTAAATACTTCATCTGCAGAACCAAAAGTAATTACCAATTTTTTGCGAATATAAAGACCGTGTAGGTCAAATGCTTCGAATCTTATATTGTTTAAATGTAGTTCACAATAGTATTTAACTATTAAAATTTTATCATAATTTGTCTATTCGAATTAATGTTGCATCGTCAAAACAACTGCTATGGTTCATGATAAGATCCATTTGCTTCTCCTGGCCCCGATAGCATTCTTGCAATATTCCTAAGCAAATGTTCTCAGGCATTTGTCAGCCTCTTAGGACTATTCACATAAGAGCGAGCAGCGACCGACGAATAAACGATTAAATTCCATTTAAAACAATTTACCAACCCAAATTCTTGACAAATTCTAAGCAAAATTGTAGAAATATAATTTATATATATAAATTTTCTTTTTATCGTCAAACATTCTTTACATTCTTCAATAAAAATTTAAAAATGAATGTATCTAAATGTCTGTATATTCATTTTTTTTGTAAGCACTAACCCACTCAACCTTAAACCTACTTCCGTCGTAATGAAACTGTTTCTATTAACTCGTTCATAATTGATCTTGGTATAATCTGTGATAGTAAGCTCAATTTCGTTCACACATTGACCGAATAACTCGCAAAGCCAACTCCTTCCTTGTAAAACGCTGGTCCAAATAGTTTTGTTACCAAATTTCATTATGTTACGTAAAACCCCTTACCGATTACGATAGTCAAGTTTGGTCACCATAAATATGATTATTGTGCTTGATATTTCAAAAGCATTTGATAGAGCTTGGCATCAAGCTGTCTTATCGAAAATGCGTGTATTTGGTATCGATGAAGCTCTTATTCGTTGGATTAGAAATTACCTTTCGGACTGTTCAATACAAGTCGTATTGGAGGGCTTCAAGGCTGATATTAAAAAAATATTATGTTGGTGTACCACAGGGCTCTGATTTGTTTCCAACAGTTTCTAATCCACTAAATTGTTTTGGTGATGACAGTACTCGCAGCTTTTCATATTAGTTTACAGAATCTAGATTCATTTTCTTGTTCTTCGGATGTGGACCTACAACAGCAGCCTATGATAAGCTCATTAAATTCTGATCTCGATGTCCAGTGAGGTATAAAAAACCTTGTAGAATTTAATGCTTCCAATACTCAATGCTGTCTTTTATCGTTAAAGCGGGACCCTCCCCCAATGCCATGATTCATGAGCGGCGTTTGCATCGAGGAAACCGAACAACTTTCAATCACTGACCAACTTTTGTGGACTGACCAAATATTCGATGCCGCCAAAAAGCTACAAAATGTTTGAATGACAAGAAATATTTCTGCCTTCTGATCTGGCTGTAATCTCTGAAGTCTAAATTTGTCCAAAAATTGAGTAAAACTGTTATATATGGCCATGTGCTCTCATAACCCACTAAAATCTCTTGGATAGATTCCAACAAAGAGCTTTATAAATAATAGGTGATAATAACTGACACAATTGCATCTTTGAAAATCTTCCAATGTCCCCTAAAACTTCTCAGGCGTAATACTCGTGCTTCTAGAAATGCGTATTAATTTATCCTTGAGCCCTACTTCTGACCTACTGTCAAGTATAGAGATTCCTTTTTAACCGAACTTCAGAAATGTGGAACACACAATCACATTCCAGGGATGGACTTTATTTACATGAGGTATGATCGTCAGCCGACCGTTGGCGAAGTTATTTGGTTCAAGCTATATTGTTTTTCCCTCCCATAGTCATAACCTCTTGAGTGCGCGTACGGTATTAAACTCCAGTATGTCCTCCATTAAAAAAATTCTTTATTAACTGAGTTAAATCAGCTTACTCCGCTTATTCGAAAGCCAACTCGGCAGGTCAATTCGTCAACAACTTTCTTTGTTTTATGAACAGTTTTCGTTCAAAAAAACTTTAATCTAAAGGAACTAGGTATCCCTCATTCTGGAATCCAATGGAACAGTGTTATGTGCTTTTTCATTGCAAAAACAATTTATTTATTTTGTATACAAATCTGCCAAAACACGGATTTCATCCTTCCATTGGGCAACACAAATTATTTTTTTTTTTGATTCTGAATCAACTGCGCATTGGCGCAGTAGATATAGTGCTTGACTGCTACCTTAGACGTGTGGGTTCGATCCTCATTCTAGACAGCAGTCTTTTCTATACCTCTAATTTTAATTGAATGCCCCATGTGGGTTAAAATGTGATAGTAATACCTAATTCTCAAATCCACTGTGCCAACAAAAAAAATCTTTCCTATCTTTCTATTCCTTCTAACTAGTGCCATGCAATTCAGATTGCATTTAAAAGAAATTAGGTCTTACAGGCATATAGTTAAAATTTAAAAAAATAAAAAAAAATCACAGATCGGTATTTTTCGGTGAATCTACCCCTCATTTTACTGGCATCGCTTAACCCTAGTACAATTGGAAGCAATCAGCTTGACAACTATCAGTTTCACAGAAACGAATATACGCCAATACTATAGAAAAAGAAAATTTAATTCAAATCACATCCCATTCGCCACGTAAACTATATCAAATTCCCCATCAAATTCTGAAGTTACCAATGAAAAAACCATTAGTGATTCTTGAGTGGAATCTGATTTCAAATCAAGAAGAGAATTTCTCTTCTCAGAATTGTAAGAATAGGTTTTAGAATGGTTTTAAAAAATTTCAGGACGGTTCGAAATGCTTCTGGATGTCCAATGGAAAACCACATTTATTGGAGGAGCTAAAAATGCTTCGAAAATTTGACCCTTTTATTATTATTTATTTTTATATTTTAATTTTGTACAAAATATCGAAGTGATTCCAATTGAAAGAATGTACTTTTTTAATCCAACAACATTTTCGTGTTCTCAACGTTTTCAAGCTTCATAAAAATGCTTCACTACAATTCGTGATTGTTATAAACTTTTTATTAAATAAATTTGTTTTTTCTTTCTTTGTTTTTTTATTTAGAACTCCAAAGTAGCACTTGCATTTAAAAAGCAAGCAGCTTCAGAAAAGTGCCATTTCTGTAAACAAACTGTATACCTTATGGAAAAGATCTCTACGGAAGGTCTTATTCTGCATCGGTCATGTCTGAAATGTCATCATTGTCACACAAATCTACGACCAGGTGGTTATGCGTTTGATCGGGATGATCCTGAAGGTCGGTTCTATTGCACACAACATTTTAGATTGCCTGCCAAAGCTATTCGACCGGTTGTACGAAAGCCTGGCCAAAGAGTAAGTTTGAGAAATAAAAAGTTGGTTTCATATTTTAATTACATTTTTTTTTTTTTAGAAATCTACTGCTCACGGATCTCACGCTCCTAGCGGTTTGGATTCAAAGACACCGGAAAAACCACGAGGTATCACCGAAAGTGTTGTTCAATTGGATCTACTCGATCGTGGTCAGACCCCAGAGAGAATTGAATTCGAAAACACAGATGCCATGTCCGATGGAGAACCCTCCGAGGAGCATATAATCGATGAAAACGAATGGTCAGGTCGTAACTTCCTACAACCTAGTGCTGACTCGGAGTCGGATCTTTCTTCAAGCTCTGATGAGTCAGACGATGATTCCGAGTCGGATATCTTTGAAGAAGCCAACGGTTCGCCAATTGCTCAGCAAACACTTCAATTGGCCACCGATTGGATTGGCAAACAACACTATTCGAATGGAAATAGTGACGACAGTGATGACTCTTTCTATGATTCTAGTGAGGGATTAGCTGGTAAGTTAAAAAAAAAAAGTTTAAATGTTAAAAATGTCAATTACGATTATTTGCTTGTTTTTTTTTTAGATGATGGCAAAGACGACACCGAAGGCGAAGAAATTAAAAAGGCTCGTGAAATGCGTCGAGAAGAAGTGCGTCTGTTGCCACTGCCAACCAATTTGCCAACAGATACAGAAACTGAGGTAACACTTTTTAATATTTTTGCACTGCCAAGCTTATATTCGGGCCGATTTTAGAAAACCAACTTCATAACAAACAAAAATATATTTTTGTATCCAAAATTTAAAAATCTTAATGAAAACCGTATTTTTGTTCCATTTTAATTTTGAATACCACTTGAATTCTACTACAGAATCAAGAACAGGTGGCAGTGGTGCCGCCGCAAGATGACGTTAGTGTGCAAAAGAATAACGATATAAGTGACAGTGAGATTTTTAAACACGATTCGGATAAGCTTTCAATAACATCTCAAACTCCACCTCCAACAAAGACAGATATTGAAAAAATAGAACAAAACTCAGATCGTAAGCTTAGCGCAGATGTCGATGCGATTAGCGAGAAACTTTATAGGTTAAACAATTTGATGAAATTGAACAAAGACATTGAGAGCATGGCAAAGGATAATCTAGTCAAGAGTGATATTTTAAAGAAACTTTCACTCAAAGAGAAATGGCTGCTCGACAATGGTTCGAGTGAGGGAAATAACATTCCAGCCTTGGGGTTTCCTGGAGAAAAAGTAAATAATAAGGTTAAAGAAAAACCAGAGGCTACAAACATCGATGATACGAAACCCGAGATTTCTGAAGCCGATAAGAAAGAAGAAGACCCAAATCTTACCGTCACTGGGAATTCAGTTGACAAAGTTTCTGCGAGTGTTACAAATGGCGATGACGACCCTGGCGATGGCTTGAATATTAATCTTTCTACCTCCTCTAATTTGATTGACGAAATCAATACAACAAAACCGGATCAAGTTTCAGGGCAGGAAGAGGCGAAAAAGGATCAGACTCAAAAGATCGAAGCAGACAAAATGGAAATTGAAGGTATTCTTGATATTGTAAAAATGATGGACATCTCATACATAGAACAATCTAAAGCGCCCTTACCTAAGCTCGTGGAAAGTCCCAAAACTAAGAAAAAGGACGCTGGACAAATGATCTATGATGCGGAGCATAAAAAAGTCAGTAATTTGAGTGATGCTTTGCATCAAATCGAAGTAAGAAGCTTTGCTGGTACTATGGATACAATTAAGGCTCAAATGGTTATGCCCACTGTTAGTCAGCAAGCAACATTAGACATATCGAAGTATTTTCCAAATGCTAAGCAGGAGAAACAATCATCGGCAACCCTGAATAAAACTCAGAAAACACTAAAAGACGTTGATTTAACGAAGTATTTTCCTCAATCTCCAGTTCCGCAGAGAAAAGCAGTCATAAATATCGCAGCCGGTGGGGATAAATTGAAGAAATCTCAAACTGCTGCAACAACTAATATCAGTGAACCACCACCAAAAGCTCCTCCAAGAAGACAAAAATCAATAGCTGCCCCGAGTTCTGATAAAACATTTAGCATGTATGAACACCAACTAGATGGTGCTATGGACATACAAAAGGCACCTGTTGTAAAGGCAGTTCCGAAAAAGGGTGGAATTAAAATTATAAAGAAGATTGTGCCTAAAGGAACCAAGACACCAAAGAAAACAGCTACAGCAACAACGGTAATTGCGAAGAACAAAATTCAAGACGAAGCCGATAAAATTCTCGATGAGATTCTTCAAAGTGGACAAGAGGTGCGATCACCAAGTATTGAATATCAGAAACTATTTACTGAGGAAAAATCTCCAAGTGAAGATATATCGGAAAAGATTGAGAAAATTCTTGAAGAAACAGGCATCGACCTGGGTCTGCCACCACATCCAAGAAAGAAACTACTTAAAACAAAAAGTCTGGGCGAGGAAGAGTTCAAGAAAACTCAAGAGAAAACTCTTTCCAGAGAAGACGGAGATCGTCCTATGGGTGTTCAAAAAATCTTACAACGTTTTGAATCGATGAGCTCAATTAAGTCCAATGACACTTTAAGATTAAGTAAAACTAACTTGAGCAGTACTTGCAGCAGTCTTAATAGATCCAAGGAATCTCTCCCCTCAAGTAACTTAAACAAATCGAAAGAGTCTCTTCAATCGAGCGGTTCGTTAAAAAGCATTTCGGATTCAATGAGTGATTTAGAAAAGACGATGGAATACTTGAAATCCGAATGGAGGACAGAAGCCACAAATTTTCTTCAAAAGAAACGCAATACGTTTTATGCAATTCGTGACGAAAAGAAAGCCGAAGCTGAAGCAGAGGCCAAAAAGAAAATCCAACCAGAAGCTCAATGGAAACATACAAAATACTCAAAGTTCTTCGGTGTCAAAGAGAAAACTCCCGAAAAGAGAAAATCACCCGCGAAGGGTGGAGTTGGTGGAAAGAGAAAATCACCAGCTAAAATATTAAAGAAGTCTCCTCGTGAAGAAATACTGAAACATAGGAAAAAAGTGGAATCGGTGAGTAGTAGAACGGCTTCGTTCGAGGAGAAAATCAAAGCTGAAGAAGATAGAGTCAAAGCAACTGCAGTGCCCAAACCTAGTGGAAGTCAGATTGATTTAACAAATGGAATAGAAAACAAAAGCATCAGAAGAACCTCAGTGGATATTGTTGGAGCTAATGAAAATGCTCCATCAAAAATTCCAATCATTCAAGGCCGTAAAGATTGTGAGAAAAATCTAGAACTTAACAAAAATCTAATGGATACCACTCAAAAAATATTGAGTCGAAGAGGTTCAAATTCCAGTGGACTGGCTGATGTCCTTAAACCCCCTGTTTTTAAGGGTTTGAGAGGACAACAAGAAAATAAAAATAAGTCTGAGAATAATACAAATGATGTGAAGAATTTAGGTAAAAGAGGCTCCCAAGAAAATCTGAAAACCATACTAAATTTGATTCGTAATGGTTCTCAGTCCAATTTAAATGTTGAACTTCAGCAAAATAATGTCTCAAATCAATCCCAGAATAACATTGTAAAACCAGCAAGCCGAAAAAGTTCATTAGTAGATGAAGAGTCAAAGCTTTCTTCGAAAGATGACGCTGAACCAGTCATCGGAAGATTATCCGAAGTTAAGGGTATTGAAAGAATTGACTCTGTCAAATCACCTGATCCAGAACAAAATTCAGAAATTGGCCAAGTAAATATGAAATCCGAACAAAGGGAAGAGTCTTATAAGGATATACTGAGAGATCTACCTAGCAAGGAGGAATCTTCAAGAAGCACCAGTAACAGGGAGTCTCCTTCGAAGCTCCTAACTGAAGTTAATTCAGAAGCAGTCGAAAATTTGTCTTCAAGTCGAAAAAATAGTTCCCAAGGTGAAATTTTGATAGAGAATACATCAATTCAAACTGAAACAATTACAACACCTCCAAAATATCCAAGTGGGCACGAATCTCAGAGTCAAACATTTGCAGAGAAAGAAGCCTCTAGTCGACGAAGTTCAAAGAGCGAGGTTATAGATGAAAACTCAAAGAGCCCCCTAATACAAAGCCGAAGGGCTTCAGAAAATGAAACTTCTACGCAACACTTTTTCACTGAAAACACTAAACATACGCCTTCAGAGCAGCCGTTAAGCCGAAAAGCTTATGCAGAAAAAGAAGATAGTAAGCAGTCATCTGAAACTGCAGATGACGTTGATGAAATTTTCAATAAGATCATAACAGAACTAAGTAAAGATGAAGAAGAGGCATTCAATGCTGCCCAAAGGCTAAGTTTGATAGCCATAGCAGCTGCTGAAGAAGAACAGCAACCGAAACAAGAACAAGCGGCTGATGAATCGGAATATATTGCCCAGATTCCCGAGAGTCCAAAGCGAAGCCGAGCTGAATCTGAGGATAGCATCGAAGAACTTTTTAGTCATTTTACCAACGATATGTTAGTTGATGTTGAATTCGACTCAAACGATGAAGTAGTGGCAATAACTCCTAGAGCAGTGCTAGTGAATGAAGATGAAGATGATCAAACGGAAGAAGAACACCCAATTACAATTGAAGAAGCAAAACTTAAATTTGAACCGATATTTCCACGTCAGGCCAAACTAATAGCCAAAAGCTCATCATCCTCTCTGAGTGTAAGTCCAGATAGATCGGAGGATAAAACAAAAAAGATTGTCCAAAAGCTAGATCCATCGAATATGCCTCCTTCTGTTCAGGATATGATGAAAATTATGATTTCTCGGGAAGATAGTGAACCAAGGTTTCCAGTGGCATTCCCTAGACGTGTATTTTATGATTCGGCAAGTGAAAGCTCGAGTTCATCAAAATCCAGGACGCAAACCCCCGATCCTTCAGCGAAATCTAAGGAATCAGCTACGAAAGAGAAAAATCTGGATGTAGTGTATGAGCTTGCGTGGCCAAAGAATAAACGAACACCCAGTCCCATTCCAGAGAGTGCTCGACCTCCAATCAAACCCCCAGCTATCAGTCGCGAAAACTCTGAACAACCTATACCACGAAGAGGTTCTGGATATTCCATTGAAGAATCGCCATTGATGTCGACTGATTCTAACAACAAGGTGATAATGGAAAAAGAGGGTTCTCAAGAAAGTCAAATATCTACTCAAATGGGTTCTGCAAAATTACTTCCCTCACCTCGTCGAATCTCAAGAGCTTTTTCAGATGATGATGATGATGATGAAGCATCTGTGAATAGAGATGTACAATCAATGTCGAGAAGGAGCTCAAAAACTTCTCTTAAAGATAACGAAGAAATATATTTAGTTGGATCTCCTGCTTCACTTCCTACACCTAGAAGAGGGTCTAGAGCTTCAATTGACTCATTTAAAAATCTGATTGAACGGCCTTCTTCAAGACGAAACTCAGACTTATTGGCTGCTTCACCACAAACTGATTCGATTTCAACCTCAGAACCGGAACAAATTGATAAAAAGTTAGAAGTTTTATCAGAAGCACAAGGGCAAACTTCACATTCGCCTTCTGAAGAATTTGTAAATAGAAATGAAGTAATTCCAACGCCTTCAGATCCCTCACGAGAATGCTCTCGTTCGTCTTCCCATCAAACAACAATTCGAAAAGACTCAAGCACTTCAAATGAATTGGATTTGCCAACAAAAAGCTTCACCGAAACCACAACAAAGTCTCCCCAACGAAATAATTCCTACTCAGACGTATGGGCAACAAAAGACTCAGTTTCTCCGACTGAAAGGTTGAAAGGGTCTGAAGACTCCGTTGAGACTGCAGTAAATACAACATCACGAAAAGACTCGGATTCTTCAATAATATCTCCATTTTCTTTTGGAACTTCAAGTATTGAAGTTCCAAGAGAACCCTCCCCACCGCTGCAACCTCTTCGAACTGAAATGCAACAATCGTCAAAAGAAGGATCCGAATCATGTTGTAAAGTCGATGAAATGGTCAATATTAGAACTGAAATGCAACAATCATCAAGGGAAGGATCTAAAACATCTACAAAGTCTCCTCCTAAAGCAGCTGAAGTGGCCAACTTTCGAACTGAAATACCACAATCATCAAATGAAGTATCCAAAACATCTACGAAATCCCCTCCTAAAGCCGAGGGAATGGTTAACATTGTTGATTTGTTAAATGACCCTAGTCCCTATAAAAATGAACCTGAAAGTGTACCAAAATCTGACTTATCAAAAGCCAATGTACCATCATATCCCGAGTCCCCTCAATCGGCTCGTGCTAGATTCTTTGCTCAAAATGATTCTGTGGACAGTTCTCCAAGAGATTCCAGAGAGAGAATCATCCAAACCAATGAACCATCCAAAGAATACAGAGATCTATTGCGAACGAAACTTGAATCTCCAACGCCACGAAAGCCAAGCCAATCCAGAGAGCAGTCATTAGAATGGGACATGGAGCAACTTCCTAAAAGCCCAATGCCCATCAGGCGAAGATACATGCCTATGCAACAAAACGATAGCGAAAAAGAAGAATCTCCCAAACGCACTAATATTCCAGAATCCTCACAATATTCTGGTAAAAATGCTCCAGACATTAGAATTCCCACTAAACGTCTCGAGGAATGGGAAATCATTGAACAGCTTGAGCGGGAAAGGAGACATGCTCTAATTGCACGAGATCAAAATTATTCCCACAAAGTTCAAGAAGGATCTTCAAAAATTGAACCCTCTCGGATTGCACCCAAGCAAGAACAACCAACATTAAATCGACTTGAGTCAATAGATGAGCCTCATACCTCCAAATTAATGGAATACATTAAGCAAGAAACATTAAAAGATTCTTCGAGGCCCACATCTCGACCGGGAACCCCGCAACTTTCAAAACGAATCGCTAACAACGATTTAGAGAAGCATCTGGTGGAAGTTTTGAAACCCCAAGAACAACAGAGATCACCAAGTCCTCTTCAAAGAAAACCACAATTTCAGAAAACTGAGTCAGTTGAAGCTACATACGAAGACTTTGCTAGATTCACACGTAGATCTACAGAAAAAGAAGCAGAACCTGAAGATGTCTACGAGTACCCCACAGCATCCACTTTACATCATCGCCTATCTAACTATCGTCACACATCACAAGATTCAGCTTCGGGTACCTATAGTCCGACAAGTAGCCTCTCAAGATCGATAGAGCATATAGCTCCATCACGTCCTCATCGCAATAAAAACCGAGTCGATAGAGACACAAAGTACCTAATGGATCGCAGCAAGCATCTGCATAATATGAAGCGTGACTTCATGGAAGAGAAAATCGCCGGAAACAATCCATATCTCAAAAAAGTGATCGAAGCCCAAAAGGTGTCGCGACACTCAGACGAAGATGAGGATATAGAAGTTGATTACACTCTTGAGAGCTATCGCCCCAAAAATCATACAACACCGAAATTTCCCACGTCCAGCAGCTTAGGTGCTCGCAGGCGTCACGAACCCCGCTACCCTGACTATTCCTCATCGACTGACTACACCGCCCGTCGGCCATATAACCCGCATTTTTCTACCACATATACCACCAACTCAGCAGGATCTCGCAATTTTGTCGATTACTTCAAACGTAGTCCACCGCATTATAAAGGCCGCGAATCCAGCAAGGACTCTTGCGTAATATCCTAGAAATAAAAGTCTCTTACAAAATCTCTCTTCAAATGTCTATTAAAAAATATCTCGTCTTTCTTTTGCTACACAAAAATACCGTTAATCGAACAAGTTTCGTTGGCTACGTTCCCTTGCTAAAATGATGCGAACAATTGGGTACGATCTCCAAAGGTAACAAAATGCATCCCGACTGAGAAGCTATCAAATAAAATGTTGCTGATTGATTTATACCTTTGTGTGGATTTTTTTTTTTGTTAATTTTGCGCTAAATTTTTCGAATATGTTTCGTTTGCTGTTTGCTAAAACCAAATGCAATAACTTCAACAAAAATCAAAAATAATTTACATATTTTGCTCGGTTTTTTTTTTACTAAATCATAACATAATAATATTTTTATTTCATAAACAAATGTCATTTATATCATTTTGTTTACAAAAACAACCCAATTCATTGTTTTTTTTTTAATGTGTTGTGCCTTTTTGGGATCGTACCTAAAAGGATTTAATTGTTTTACATTAAAATCTACTAAAACATTGAACAAAAATAACTTATTTGTGTCGCTGCATGCAAGTGGCTACTTAATTTTGATTAATTTTAAACATACATGAATAAATAACTCATGTACATATATTTGCTTTAAGTGAGAAAATAATTAATACCATAAGAAATTACAGTTTTTTTTCTGTTCAAAGGTTGTTTAACTTGCCACAGCCTATGTTGAATAATTACTTCAAAGAATAAACACAGCTTAGACTGCGTTTACACGAGAGCGATTGTTCGTACTTGTTTTTTGTTTTGGACTCCTTTTGGGTTGCAACAAAGATTATTTTAAACACTGCGATATATGTAATATACTGCTTTTACACCAAAGTGATTTTTAATCCACATTTCCGTTTTGGACTCTTTTCAGTTGCAAAGATACTTTTAAACACTGCGATATTTAAAAGATGTTAACTTTCTTCAAACATATATCCGCACTCTTTACTCCACTTAATATAGAAAAGTTCATTCGTACTATAACGAAAAATTTATAAAGAAGAAAAGAAAAATTGCGATAACTCTGCAATTTTTCAACCTGAGCAATTTTGTCTTCCCTGGCCACCACATACGTCCCTTTCTCCGTGCTTAAAAATCGCAAGCTCAAATTGCATAATGTAAAATCAGTAATAGATGTTAAATTTCCTCAAACATATCTCTGGTCACTTTACTCTAAAGTACTATGCACATGAGAGCGACCAACGAATTAATGAATATTCGTCCATTCTAACATTTCCTTCACATGGCTTTAATTTTATTCGTCACGAATATAATTTGAAAGTCTGATTTTGAGGTTAGACGCGCGCGAACAAATTATTCGTTGTAGGGTGGATGGTATGTGGAACGCGAATAGAGTTTGACTTTTCGTAACAATCAGATGCAATTCGCGACTACCAATATTGTTTTCTCTAATTTATCTTTTTTTGGCCATTAAAATGTAATTTTTAAATTATATTTCTAAAATTTTCGCACATGTTCTGTATTTCACTTTTTGTGAATTTGAGCAACGAAAGTGAATTTAGATGTTCTGTATTCCATATTTTAGATGTTCTGTATTCCACATAAAATAAAGTTTGTAAATAGCCCATTCCGAATATGAACCGTTTTTATACAAATTGTGTGTAACATGTGATTTTGACAGTTCGAAAATGAATTCGAAGTGAATTGGAAGGAGTTGAATCCACTCGAAATGCAGAACACGTTATTTCATTTTAAGTGGAATTGAAATTCGTTTTGAATTCGCTTTCACTCGGAATGCAGAGCATGAATGTTTTTTTAGAATTTGTAAAAAATTTAGGTTGGTAAATTGTTTTAAATGGAATTTATTCGTTTATTTGTCGGTTGTTGGTCGCTCTCATGTGAATAGTCCTTAAGTAATTTAGAAAAGTTCAATCGTAGCATTACGAACATCACAAATAAGAAACGTCCCTCTCCGTCATGCTTAAAAATCGGAAGTAAATGTGTGTTAGTAATTTTTGTCTCCTGTACTTGAATAGGTGTGAAACAATTTCTTTGAGAAAAGAACACACAATTAACCAAAAATGTAAATTCACCAACACTTAAACCAAGTCACTGCTGAAATCTTTGGCGAATAATCTGACATTTCATTTCACTCACTTACTCCCTAACGTCTTCTAAACGTTCAATTCAATTTTCAATAAAAAGTGACTCATCTTACTCACTCACTGCGTTTTCGAATTGGCTGCTTCACAGATAACGTGTACACATATAGGCAAATTTATTCACCCATTTTTTGAGTGCGTTAATAAATTTGTACTTGCTATTACTTGCGATATATATACATATGTAATGACTTTATTGCAAGTTATGAATTCGTGAAAAAAAATCGAACTCGAGATTTTGATCAAACTTGACATATTTACATTATTTGTTTTTGCCAAAAAGAAAAATCTTATTTTTAAAAAGGCTCCAACGATTTTTATAAAAAAAATCAGTTAATTAATGAAGGGAAAATGGTATTTTTCTTTGGAAAAAATAATTGTTTTTGGTACATCTAATTTTACCCATTTTTTCTAAAGTTTCAATACTAATGTAAATACCCATACAAATGTTAAAAACCCGTTACGAAAAAAAAATTCTCAAAAACGGCTCCAATAATTTTGATACAAAAATGTGTGTGTTCTTAGAAGTGTTAATAAAACTCCATATACTCAAATTTTCAAAAAAAAAATGGTTTTTCGATTTTTAAAAAATAAATAATATTTTTTTTGAAAAATCGATTTTTCAAAAACCAGTCACTGATTTTTTTTGAAACTAAAATTTTATATAATGCAATCGAACTTCGATAACACGAACCATCACTTGCCCCCAAAAATTATTCGAGTTATCAAGGAAAACACAAAATCAATATTAAGTACGTATTATTTATTTGCGAATAAAGAACAGTTGTTGTAATTATTTAAAATATTCTGTTATATTTGACTGATGAGTGGATTGCCGGAATGCTATACTTAATAGCCACTTTCTTTCTTTACACACTCTCCGCTTCTTTTATTAAATTTAATTAATGGCGCAAAATTTTAGTCGATTTAGTAATGTGTTAAATCATTTTTAGTATGATACTAGGCTAAAAAGAGGATTTTGCTAATTTTAATGCAGTTTAATATCGTACTATCTTCTGAACATTTTACCAAAGTTAAAATCACAAAATTTATACTTTATTTTTTTAGTATCGTAATAAATCGAAATGATACTTTGACATTTACAAACGTCAAAAAGTTATGTTCGCTTATTGTTTTGCACTGTAGTTGTAGTTTATTAATAGTGAGTTTCATTAAAATTTCAAAGAACTCCTCTCAAAATGGAGATTTGATCTTTTAAATGAAACTCTGTGTCCAAATTTAATTGTAGTATTGGCCGCGTTCGGTGGCATACCTAAGGCAATCCGGATTGCTTTGTGTTGTTGTAACGCCTAAGGAAAAACCAGCTGATGAACTAAACATATGTTGTCAAACACAAATCTCCAGCTACCCAAAAATTATTATTAATTTGAAGAACAGTTGATTCAAAACTTCAGATTTGTATGCAATACAACTGACTTAACACAGAAAGCTACCTGGATCGTTCGAAAACAAACCCGCTACTGAGGTATCTTGGCTAGCCTATCGGCATTGCACCGAACGCGGCCAATGCTGAATGGCTGACATACACATTTCTGAAAAAAAACACCTTCATCATCAGATGATTAGGAAGATGAAGACAAAGCAATAAAAACCTAAACTAAATTTATAAAATTTAAATTATTAACTTCTTCGTCTAATATTTTTTTATTTTTTAGTTTAATTTTTTAGTAGGGATTGGCACAATTTCACAATAAATTAATAACAAAATAGTTTCCATTTGATGTTTGACAGAAAAAACGTTTTACATGTATGCGTGCATTCAGATCAAATCTGCCTACCCACCAAAGATGAGATCTTTCGTGTTGAGATCTGATCTAGATTTGCTCTTTTTGTTGAAATGAAACTCTCAAAATTCAAAAAGATGAAATCTTTTGTCGGAAAGATCAGATATTTTCTTAAATGAAACTCGCTATAAAAAAATAGATTTAGTACGGTGTTAGTTAAAAAGTGTTTAAAATTAGGAAAATATTAGTAAAGTGCTTTAGTATTAGCAAACTGTTAAGTAGTATCATACTAAAAACACAATACATTATGAATTGAACTTGTAAAAACCCAATCCAGGATTCGAGAAAAAATATAAAAAATCGACTTATCGAAGCTGACGCCAAATAATATCTTCAAGTTATCGAGACATTCGAGTTATAGAAATTCGAGTTATCAAACAAAAATTACATGTAAACTTCAGGCTTTGCGCTGAACCAATTTCATTAGAGTTATCAAATATTAGAGTTATCGAAGTTCGACTGTAGGTTCGTTCGTTGAACTTTATCTAGGGTCGACCCAGGTTTTTTTGATAACCCCAAGAGTTGTCAAAAAAACCTGGGGTTTTCGATTCTCAAAAGACACCCGAGGGTCATTAAATTTATGTTGGAGGAAAGCAAGTTATGTCATTTAATAATTGAAACTTAAAATATGTTAAATTTAAGTTCTTAGTAGATTTTTTGTGACCTTAAGCACAATCCACAACTGCAAAGCTTTCCATTTTTCATGTCTGTGTCTAAAAGTTAATTTGAGTATTGTTTTATTTCCATTTTAAAAATAACAATTTACATACAAAACGAGAATTCACAACAAAACAAATGCTTCAGATTAGGGATGATGGATTAGTCCATCTATGTTATTGAAACATCGATATTAAGGCAAAAAATCGATGATTCAATATCGATGTTGAAGGAAGAATAAGGGAAAACCCTTCAATACATCGATGTTTTCGATTCGATAACTATTAACATCGATGATGAGTAATCGATATTCTCCTCAATATCGCCCATTCCTACCTCAGATCTCATGTGACTTTGATGTTTATTCATTTACCTCAAATTGCCCCTGCTTAAAACCTAGTCCTACTTCAGGGCGAGTTGAGGGCGACCCTAGGTTTCAAAAAACACAGAATTTGTTTGTCAGGGTGACTTTAGGTTTTTCAAAAAACGCTTTAGGTTGACCCTAGGTCGACTTCAGGGCTCAACGAACAAACCTTGTATATTAATAATTACTTCAAAATTTTTTCAATGTCTGAATTTTTTTTATTTTCAAACATAGAAATCTTTATTTATTTCTTGTCTTCTGAGAAAATCACATAATTAAAATGTCAAAATCGTCGGGTTGATTTGTTTTCCGTAGTTTCGATGTATTATTAAATTTAAACTACCTAACAGGGCTCCATACAATTCAGAATCAAGCAAATTTTGTCCGTGTGTTCTATTGGGTGAACGTATTCCGGATTGCCAATCGAAAAGACTATTGTTCAATAGGTATCTCGAATCGGAGAGTTTTTCTGGACTACCAATCGAAAAACACATTAGCATTTGATTTTTTTTCTTAAATGTAGATTAAAATTGAATATTAATTGCTGCAACTCCAGTGGAGTATATTCTTTAAATGTCAGATGTATTGCTCTACCCGTTTGACAGCAGTTTTCTTTCTCTCTGATAACATTTCATCCTTACTTCTCAAAAATTCATTTCAAAACCACAAATCTTATATAAAACTCGCCACTTATAGTTCGCACCACATCATCGTAGGTCTAAAAATGTTCAACTTTGTGGACTTAATTTAAAATATTGCTTCAATAATAGCACGTTCACCACCGAACTACATAGCTTTGCAAAAATATCCATAAAAGTCAATGATGCTTACCTAAAGTCCGTTTCTTTTTCTAACCACAGTCAGAGCCCAATGTGAATTTAACAAAGAGTCTATGGTGTTCACACGAAGAGATTTTCTATAACTTATGAAAAATACTCTCATTGCTTTGAAAATCTCGGCCACTAAGCCATGGTCTACTCTTTTTTTTAAACTAATCGAATATGAAAATGTTGTATTCTCAAATTTACGTCATCTAAAAAAATGGCTTCTTCAAACAATTACATATTACGTTTAATAAATAATCCGGTGAAAAAGTTGGCATGTGTATATGTGTTCTATTTCTACTCCCTCATAACATCGAGAACAAAACAACTCTCCGAAAACCTTACCCGGAACAGCCAATCGAACGTTTTTTTGGAGTAACAGGATTAGAAAAAGAGTAACTCCGAACGACCAATCGAAAAATGGTTATTCTGATTAGGGGGGTTCACATGGAACAACATGCTCGACAGCATGGCTCGACGCGCCACCTCCAATGTTCGACCATTAAAAGGCAAAAATAACCGCTGGACCAACATGCTCGTCGGATTTCAAATTTTTTTCATAACTTGCTGGCTCGTCCAATGCTCGTCCAACCAACCAACTTGTGTAAACAGATGCTCGACAACTTCGTTTTCTTTTTTCGTGTTAGGTTTAGGTTTATTTTAAGTCTCATAAAAGATAGTTGCATTTGGCATCTAACGAAGTACGCACGTATTTGTACTTGCGGTTATGGTACTATAAAACAATATATGCGTTCGCAAAAAAATCTAACAATCAAACAAATAAAAGTAGGTCCCGCAATTCCGTCTGTCTGTCTGTCCTCGAGTCTACAGCCTAAACGGTTGGATGTATTTGCTTTAAACTTGGTACAATTGTTTTTTCATTTTTTCTAAGACAAAAAATAACGACATCTACCAAACAATTTTTGCTTGCCAAACAGGTACTCGTAAATCTTATTTTTCTCAAAAACGACTCGAACAGTTTTTATAAAAAAATCAGTTCATTAATGAAGAGAAAGGGTAACCTTTTGATATTTTTTTTTGGAAAAGAAATGTTACTTCTGGTATTTAGGTAGGCACCTCTAGTAAAACCATTTTTTTTTGTTTTCGATTTTCTGGGACACGATTAATTTGATTTTTTTGAAATTTTTTACGCAGTAAGTCCTAGAAAGTTTTTCAAATTTATTTTTGAAAATCAAAATTTGAAAACGACTCTATAGAATTTTTCGAAGCTTCGTATTTGGTAGTTTTTCAACATATCTTGAATACTATAAAACAACAATTTCCTAAAACAAAAAACAACGGTACCTCCCATACCAGTGTAAATTTCGTTCATAATTAACGCCGCCAGAAAAATGTTCGCCATTTTGCGTCCGTTCGCTTCGAAAATTTAAAAACACTGATGTTCGACAACATCAGTATCCATGTGAACGCAAAGTTGGTTTAGGTTCGTCGAGCCATGCTGTCGAGCACGTTGGCCCATGTGAACCCCCCTATTCAGAAAAGAAGAGAAATTATCTTCTGAATTTGAAATTAGAATCAAAACAAGAATCACTCACACATTCATAAACTTAAACGTCAAACTCAACAGTTGACATTTGTTGTATCCCAATTGGACAATAAAACGTTTTAACTTTAACAATCATACCAAACTTCAGAATCGTCAGAATCAAACAAACGTGTTTAGTTGGGATCCCGGATCAGAGAGACATTCCGGATTGCCAAATAAAAACGCCCCGTTTAATATTGTATATTTTTAATGTCGAATTTAAAAAAATTGATTTCAGATCCATTTTTTCTTGGGTTATAATGTGACATGGAAGATTTCACTGCGAATCCTCCAGCTCTAATCAATGTTGATACAAATTTAAAACTAATTAATTAATATATATTACATTCAAAAATATATTTGAAATAGAAAATATTAAATAAGAATTCTGGCTTCTTAACCTTAAGTATAAAAAAAATATCCCAATGTTGCTAGTTTCCTATCTGCGTTGCTGAGTGTCAATTTCGTTTGCACTAATTCTTAAAAGTCCATAATTTATATTTGAATACACCATAAACCAAAATAATCCTTTTTTCTCTGTTTTCAGGTTCAAAGTGATTCTGAATCCTCATCAGCTGATGATGTTGAACTTAATTCTGCAACAGAAATATCCACCGATTCTGAATTTGATCATGACGAAATTATCCGCGAAGCACCCAAAATATTCATCGACGATACACATCTGCGCAAACCCACAAAAGTTCAGGTAAACATTTGGTTTTTTAAATATCAACTCTAAATGTTAATATTATTTCTATTATAAAGATTAAGCAAACGGTAATAGCTCCCAGCACGGGTCAACCAAAATATCATATAAACAATCGCATGACACATACACAAGAACAACAAATAAAACGCGAACCACAATTTAAGCCTCTAGTCCAAGTTGATCCATCACTTTTAAGCTCAAATCGAATGCCATTACAAAATCCTCGTCCCGGCGATTATCTGCTCAATAAAACTGCCAGCACTGAGGGTATAGCGTCGAAAAAGAGTCTGGAACTCAAAAAACGTTATCTCCTCGGTGAACAGGGTAATGGAAATAAAATCCAAAAGTCTGGTTCAACTTCCATATTGGATTCCAAAATTCGAAGTTTCCATTCGAATATATCAGAATGCCAAAAACTTCTAAATGCGGGTAGTATGAAGCCAATTCTCGATCGTACCAAGACGAATGAGAATCAAGTTGTTGTTGATAAGAAAATTGAAATAACAATCAAGAAGACTGCCATAGATGAAAAGGAAAACGTTTTTGTTAATAGCAAGAATGAACTCAACAAGGGAATGGAATACTCGGAGACTGTGAACACAACTCTTGTAGAGTCACTGAATAAAAACAAACCGTCCCCAATTATCGAGACGATTGATTTAATTTCTCCTGAGAAAATAGTTCCTATCATCGATCTAACCGCAGTTGAGATACCTTCGAAAATGGTAGAATCAAACATGGAATTCATCAAAAATCTGCAATTTAATACCGAAGATTGTAGCTCAAAAGATAATAGTTTAGTGCCTGATAATAAAATCATTGATCTCACCCTCGATTCGCCTGTTAAGAGTGACAAGACTGTCATTGAAGAGGTTATTGAAAAGCCTGATGTATCAAAGGATGTCAAGGAAGCTATTCCAGATATCATTACACACATCGAAGATGTGAACCTGGAAATGAAGGCTTTGCTTGATCAGGAGACGGAGAAAAAAGATTCACCTGAAAAAACGGAATATGACATCCAAGAGACAAGCATTCAAGTACCAAATATTCCGTGGGCTATCAAAAAACGCACCGAAGATTCTGATAGCCTTTCAAGCTCATCGTCGTCATCAAGTGTGGAAGACATACAGCATTTCATTCTTGACTCTACAACTAGTCCTGATACTCAAACTGGTCAGATTGTGCCCCGATTAGAGGTCCACGATAGCTCTGGAACTCTTATGCAAATCGACAGTCTCATGATCATCGATGGCAAGTACATTGGCGATCCAGAAGATCTCAAAAACATGGAGATTCCGCCAGGCATGATCATTCCTGAAATACCAACGCAATCCCCATCACCAGAGGAACCAATTACAGAAATGATAAAAGTAGATTCTCCGCCTCCTCCTCAAAAGCCCGAGCTGAAATTCGATACAAAAAATGAAAATAAAATCGATACTTTGAAAAATATTCCTTTGATTCTTGAAAAATCCGAAGAACACACACATGAAGTTGTCAAACCAGATAGTCTCAGTATTCAAATGCAAGAAATGAAAGGAGATTCTGACAATGACAAGACACCCACAGGCGAAGGAATCACGCGAGGTTCAGATTCAGATGCAGAATGTACTAATCAAGGCCTAACTGAAACGGAACTTTCTGATTGGACTGCCGATGATGCGATATCGGAGAATTTTATTGATCTTGAATTTGTTCTTAATTCGAACAAAGGGACAATAAAGCGGAATAAGAAATCCAAGAAGAAGGCACCACTGCAATCATCTTTATCAATAACTCATGAGCCTGATACACAACCAGAGCCGGAACATTGTGGAATACTAAAAAATCTTGATATTGAAGAGATTGAATTCATGGACACTGGATCCGAAGGAAGTTGTGCCGAAGCCTATTCAGCTACAAACACAGCACTTCTTCGAAACCGAGGATATGTGGAGTACACTGGATCACCTAGAAGCTATCGTCACAATCGGGTTCCAACCGAATATGAACTCAAGACACCAGTGAACGAATGTCCAACGCTACCCAGCACAGTGTTGCTGTCACAAAAGCCGCAATCGCAACAAAAAACGACGACGACGCCGCCGAAACAAAGTTCTCCGTCCCAAACACAGCCTACTTCACAAAGTCTATCACAATCACTCACAGACAGCACAAATGACATCGATGAAGATAGTCTTTGTATTTTGTCCAATTCAAATGGTGCTACGGCGAATAACACCGCAACTATAACCACAACGACTGAGGAGAGTGAAGCTTTGACGGTCGTTACAAGTCCCATGGACTCATCATCGCCGAAAACTCAAGAGAATTTCCAGTTGACCGGTAGTAGTTCAGAGCCAATTGGAAAAACAACTTCACCGAGTAGCAATACAACAGCAACGCCAGTCACAAGTTCGTCAAGTAAGGGACCAACAAGAAAGTCGTCGCATGAAGATTTGATAGCACATAGCAATTCAAAGAGAAAGGAGTCAGAGGAAATGAGCTATGAGGAGTATGTTCGTAAATTACAGCAAAAGATCACACAAATAAGTAATGCACGCGACTCGATCGATGTGCGAAAACAAGGTCGGCGAAAGAGCTCTAAAGGCGAGGGAAGTGAAGCTAATTCTGTGATAGAGAGTGCAAGCGCTAAGGGCTTAAGTGTATTTGATGGTGGTTTCTCGGCAACTGTGCAACCGAAGGTTGTACTATCGGCGATTAATGTGTCAACAAATGCATCGCAGGACGTACATAAGGTCCCTGTCATACCGACACTATCAAGTAAGTTAGAAGAGCTAACCAAAGAGCGAACGAAGCAAAAGGATTTGATACATGACCTCGTAATGGATAAACTCCAGTGCAAGAAGCAGCTTAACGCTGAAAAGCGACTTAATCGCAGCCGCAATCGAAGCATTTTTGGAAATAACCTTACTAGCAGTAGTCTTAGTCCAACACCAAAGATGACGTCCGCAAATACGTCCCCCTATCATGTGACTTCCTCATCTGGAGGCGATCATAGTGGTAGTAGTTGTAAAGAGAACAATCCTCTAACTGGACAGAAGAACAAAAGTTCCCCAAAGGAGACAAAAGATGTTGTTCAATTGTTCTCTGAAGCTCCCCCGCGGTCAGCCAAACAACGACCTTTTAGTGAGAACTTCGATCCTGACAGTATTGACGATCAAATGTGCAAGTTAAGTAAAACGCAATCTTTCACATACTCTAGTCGTGGTGTTAATTTTCCATTCAAAGCCGAGTCCAACGGCAGTCGCCATCATGTGTTAAGTACAGTTTATGCCTCACCAGTGGCGCCATCAAGGCTTAGTCGTAAGGATGACGCCATTGGAACCGCATCCAATGCAGACAAACTTCGCACTGAGGCCCGTGCCCGTGCAAGACTAAAGTCGAACCAAGATCTTGGACTAAGTCCAGAAGAAAAATTACAATTGCTCCGGAAACGCTATCACCTTGATCTCCAAGAAGCATCCGCAGAAGCTGCTCAATTGAAATCTGAAGAATTGCGAGCCCGTGATCGTAAAATGATCTCCTCCAAGAGTGTGAATGATATAGCAACAGCTCAACTAATGACCTTGCAGCCAGATGAAAATTCAAACACAACAACCGTCCGAAGTGAATTAGTAGCTGATTTCACATCCGACCCAAATCTCTCGCAGGTAAACAAGACCATGTTGTCGACGAATAAGGTAAATCGCCGCCAAAAAGATCCTGAACGCCGCAAAAGTATCATTCAGACGTTTTCGAGCTTCTTCCAAAAGGGCAATAAAAAAGATAAAGATATTGTTGGACCAGTTTCTGGTACAGAGAAATCAGGTACCAGCCATAGTAGTGCCGCCACTGTTAACAGCAACGGTGGAGGAGGGGATGGCATGTTCAGTCGCTTCCGAATTTCACCGAAATCTAAAGAGAAGTCTAAGGTAAGTAAAAATTTTTGCTTGCATTTCATAAATTAAACTATGTATTCAGCGCTTTAATTGTTAATTTTCTAATTTTTCGATCGTCTTTCTATTGTTAAATTTGTCATTTGTCTACTGACAAAATTGTTGGTACTTAATGTTGTCTAAGAAATATTTATAATAATGCTATAATGTTGAACAAAAAAAATTTAATAACTTTCTTGGTATAAGGTGATAAAAATATATATTTTTTTTTCTTCCGAAATTTTTTCATTTCACAGTCGTGCTTTGATGTGAGGAATATCGGGTTTGGTGTAAGATTAATATATCAAATATTTGTATTTGTTTTTAATAATCATGATTTTAGAATTGCCACTTCATACACTTTGAATGTGCTTAAGCTTAAATTTGCTTTAGTTTTGCGCTTGTAGTTTTAATAAATTAAAATTATTATATTGTAGCTTTTATGTAGAAATTAATGGGTTGTAGTTTCGTAGTTTCGTCTTTATGAATGGATATATGAATTAAACAAGTTGTCGACAATGGAGTTAGTGTAAAGAACCCTTTCAATTTCATCTTTAATATTAGGTCTATTTGTTTTATTTTAAACAAAATAAAATTAAGAGACTCGCAAAAGAAGGTATTGGGACGGGGAAGTGCATTGGTCTTAGGGAAAGAAATTCGATCTGCAAGTCCACGGTAACAGAATTACTTGATATCCCAAGAGATATCATAATAAAAAATTATAACTTTGTGAAAAACTTTCAAACGGAGTTAAGTAAAAATAAAGAGTGGGTAGACGAAGTGGTACACCGATGGTTCGAGAATAATAGAGGTTACTGGGGCAGACATTTTTGGGCCACGACCGCAACCAAAACATTGCCATTATGTCGGGCAGCAAAGCCGCACTCAAAGCACTAAACCCTTACACCATTAGCTCGAAATTAGTATCGGAGTGTGTGGAGAGACTAAACGAACTGGTTAAGATCAACAATGTAACACTCAATTAAGCACCAGGTTACGTTGGTATCCAATGCAATGAAGAGGCTGACTCCTTAGCATAAATTGGGGCAACAACACCCCAAGTAGATCCAGTTCCCTATTGTGGATCGGGAGCGAATGTAATTAAAAATAAAATCAAAACAGAAGAGGAGGCCATAACATATGGAAATAACTCCCAAAGCTGAGACAGACCAAACTACTACTTGTTAACGACAACCATGAAAGTTTTACAGCCTATATTAGCAGGAATAATCTAAGAATAATATCGTCACTGGCCGCTGCGAACTAAGAAAATACCTTAGTGTTCTTCTCCTGGTGAGCAGCCTTATTTGTAGATTCGGCAACATCGAAGTTTTATAACACTTATACATCTTTGACGTCACCAAATAGAAGACAGTGAATTATCCTCTCTAAAAATACTCCAAATACTAAGATTCCTCAAGGCAACAAAAATAGAGGAAGAGCTTTAAATGAGCAGTGCCATTTTGCCTCTGAATGAGGGCACAATAGATCTTAACGTCGCAGTGCAACTTAAAACCAACAACGGAAGAATTAATTTAACGTTATGTATTGAGGTCTTAAATAAGAAGTTATACATTTCCAGACATTAATTTTACATGCAATCGATTTATGATTTATTTATGCTACCAATTGAAAGGCAAAAAAGAACTGATTATGCCAATAAATGACTGTGAACTGGAATTCTGAGACTCATAAGGCCTAAATACACAACGAAAAGAACGTTAATTTTTTTTCTTTTCATTGAACATGCCTTCTTATGTATGTATGTATTAATAATTATTACTAGTCCTCTTCGATGGTCCCTTGCCAACGGCTTGAGTTGAAATATTTCATATAACCTATTCGAAGACATAATCACATGTCATGAACTCTCGAGCATGATTAAGGTAAAACAAACTTTCTTAAATATCTACTTTGAATTAGAATAAAAAAGTCTATGTATACTTAGAACTAAAGTATTTCTAAATAAATTTTTTAAATAATTTAAGTAGTTAATGAGTATATATATACTAAGGAAGTAATTTAAGCCATGTCCGTTAATAATAGTAGTATTCATACGACCACGCAAGGCTAGGACTCTGTTTCGGCCAGTAGGCATCAAAAGAAGAGAGCGAAGCCCTTTCATAAACACATATAAGTCTGTGACGATAAAATTTTACCGGGTTATCCATTTTGCGGTTTCAAAAGTAAGCGTAAATAAAACACATATAAGATATTGTTTTAATGATATTTCTTTTTTATTATAAAGCCTGAACGTTGACATTATGTGTGAAACTCTACATCATTTAAATGACCACCACGCGAATTGTTGCAAGCATCGATTCTTTTGAGGTAATTTTCGACCACTTTTTGACACATATTGGGCAGTATATCAGCCATAACTGGACGATTGTTGGTTTTCAAGTGCTCAAGATTTAAAGGTTATCTGCATAAACACGCCCTTTCGCGTAGCCCCACAAAAAAAATTCCAGCGGTGTCAAATCGCATGATCTTGGTGGCCAGTTGATATCGCCACGACGAGAAATTACGCGGCCAGGAAATGTCTCTTGCAATAAAGCCATATTCGTTCGATTTGTGTGGCATGTGGCACCGTCTTGTTGAAACCACATATTCTCCAAGTCGTGTTCTTCAAAAGCAGGCAAAAAAAGTCGGTTATCATATGACCATAACGCTCCGAATTGACGGTGACAGTCGATCCATCGTCATTTTCCAAGAAGTAAGGTCCAATCACACCTCCGGACCAAAGAGCGCCCTAAACAGTGACTTTTTGTGGATGTAATAGCCTCTCTTCCGAGTGAGAAATGTGCTTCGTAGCTGAAGAAAATTTTCTTCGAAAAATCGCCCTCCACCGCCTGTTGCATCCATTCGACGTATCTACGACGTTCTGAATGGTTAGCTGGCTTCAGTTGTTGTGTGAGCTGGACTTTATATGAATGTAGGTGTAGATCCAAATGCAAAATACGTCATAATGTGCCGTAAGACAGTCCTAATTCCTAAGAACGATGAGGAATCGACACATTCGGGTCTTCAGCAACACTTTCACTTACAGCAGCGATATTTTCAGTGGTACGAGCGAAACGATGATGCACAGGCCTTAAAATATCTGTAACCAATCCAGTCTCTTCAAATTTCTTCACAATTTGGCAATTGCTTGCGTAGTTGAACGATTATGAAAACCATAATCTCCTCTTAAAGCACGATATGTGGCTGTGGCAGAATCACCATTTTTGTAGTAGTTTTTAACAATTTTTATGCGTTGTGCGATAGTTAAGCGATCCATTTTCGTAAATGTCAGACTTTCAACTGAAAAAAAAAAATGGTTTAACAACTTAGTTTGACAGATGTCGAATTCCAGCCCTATACTTTTGAAACCGCAAAATGATAGAAACCCATTATTGATAAAAATTGACATCTTATTGCCGACTTCAGGAAGGACTTTTAAAAATTCAACAGGCTTCTAAACCGTAAAATGGGATTTTTTGGTTTCTCCAAGTTCATCTAAATTAAACAAGCTTTTAAACACCCTTATAAGCTAAATCTCCATTTTTGGCCGCGTTCACTCATTTATTAGATAAGTTATCTTGGATACTAAACCAAAATTATCCGAATACGGATAAGTTAGCTAAAAGCAGTCAAAAATCACAACAAAACGCATATCAAATGAAGTTTGCAGTCAGCTGTTCTATACATTTGGCGTTGTTATTCAAAAATTTTTAATTCGAGATTCTAATCGAACAAGTTACGAGTAATACTCGATTCTTGATTCTGAATTTTAATGAGAGTGAATGTGTAAGGCGGTAAAAAACAAAACAATGCCATGAAAATGTAGGCATTGGCGATGTTCATCGATGTTGGCAAAACATCGATGTTAGGCGAAAAAATTATCGATGTTGAAGCATGTGAAACACCGCAGCCTCGATGTTTAGATTCAAAACATCGACTTAAAATAAGCCGAAATCTTTTTTTTAATCGATTTTTGAACATCGATTTTTCAATATCGATCTTCGCTACACGTCAATGTTGTTCGAGTTTGACATTTAGTGTGTGAGTATTTGCGTTCTTCTGGCTTTGATTCTGACTTCAAATCCAGAAGGACATTTCTCTTCTATCCAGGAGAAGAACTGTCATTTCATACCAATCGAACAGTTTCAGAAGCCTTCCGGATGACCAATCGAAAAGGCCATAAGATAGGTTAGTATTCACTTATGTTCCTGAACGTCCAACATCGGATAGGTTAAATTTGTATGGGGTTGAGCATATGTTTTTATGTTTTTGACGTTTCTCATGGAGTACAAATATTATACCAAAGTTTTTCGGACGGTTTAAGATTTTCTTTTGGCAGTAGCTGCTTTGTCATCAGATGTGTTCTTACATAGGATTACAACAACACAAACCCAGATAGGTTCTATTTTTGAATTAGACCAATAACACAGGATAAGTTTCATTAGCTGTGCTTTAGTACCCTTTCCAAACGAGAGAATTATTATCTGATCGCGAGAATTGTCACGCACCAAAACTTCAAATTTTGCATTTCTTGGTATTTGTTTCAACTCATAATGCTTTCTCATTTTTTTTAAATACATTTTGCTTATGAGAAAGAAAAAAACTAATTAACTAATTTAGTCGTCCAGGGATGTGAAGAGAAAACAATCAAAATTTCCCTTTTATAGATTGGTGAAAGTAAGAGTATTTTTAATAAAAGTGATTATAGTATTTGTTTATGAAAGTGGCGAGATAATAGTTTAGTCATAAATAATTGTATTAGGTTATTTAAAATTAAAACTTGCTAGTAGTTTGATTGACACTTTTAACATAAATATTGATTGACCGCATATAATCTATAAGTACAGCTATATTTTATTTCTATCTGCAGCAGTTGTATAACTGAAAGTTTAAGATTAGATGTGAAACCCCCCTACTAACCATCTATAATTTAAAAAAAATAACTTGCTAATTATTTCAACATACATAATTTATAATATAAAATGTAACAGTAAATGTTAAAGCAATAGATTCTGCAAAACACTAAAATCACAGTATTTGTGTTAGTTATTTCAAAAAAACGTAAATGCTGACTTTAAATATTTTTTGCTAACTTTTATAAACTTGCATCAAGCTTTCACTTGAAAGCTCTCCTTAATCACACTATTTTTTTATGTTTTTTTGTTTTCTTAAATTTATTTCTTGCAGAAAAAGAGAAAGTGTGAATTAGTGTAAAAAAAAAATATAAAGAAAAAACACTTCCTTACTCCATAACACCCAATTATATAATAATAGTTTGTTAAAAATATAAAACCACAAAACAATTACACCGAAACTGCGCACATTTGAAAAAAATTTTGAAAGGAGACATTTTAAAGCACATCCTGTCGACAACTTTATGTAATTTTACTACATTTTTTTTATTTTAAATCTTTTCATTTATTAAGTTTATGTTTTTGCTATTTAAAACCTATATAGTATAATATGAATTTATATTGTTTGTTTAATATTTTAAATTAAAATTAAATTTAGTTGAATTTTTTAATTTAAGTATATTTGGCGAAGAATATTTTGGATTTGGTGTTTTTCGTTTCTTTGAGAATATTCTGGTTTTAATTTTCTTTCGGCTGGCATTCTGGAACTTTATTTATTAAGATTTGTTTGGCTGCATTTTCCCAAAAGCTTGAAATATATTTCTGCACGATTGACAGTAAAATTGTTTCTAAATTTAAAGAAAATAATATGGCTCTCTGGGTGATATCTGAAATAACAAATTTCATACATAACAATTATTAAAGAAAACATTTTACACTTATATTTCAAACTAATATAACCTTTGCTTTCTGCACCGCTAATATACAAACTTCAAAAACAAAAATACACCTACAATTTGCATATTTTTTGTATGCAAAACCACGAACACAATACAATCTATCTAATTTCATTGATAACCTAGTTGAGCCACTTAAAATTCAAAAACTTTTTTAAAAATAAATATTTCGCTATTTTTCTAAATTTTTTTTAAAATAAAAAAAATAATAAAAAACAAATAATTGGATTTTTCAAAAAGAAACTTGATATTAATTTAATAAAAATATATGTAAAATACACAAGGACAATGGATCATCGCCTACAACTCCTGTCGCTACTACACCTCAACACCAATATCGACACCATCACGATCAGCGAAGCAATTCACAAGACTGCATTGCCAAGCAAAAATATCAAAAAATATCATCGTACGCATCTAGCCCGCAGCTTTTCAAAAACACAGATGAACAAATACCGCCACCAATTCCGCCATTGCCATTAAATTATCAGAGATCCGATGGTTGGTTTGTTTATCATTGTTTTTTTTTTTTATTCTTATTATTTTATATATGTACTTCCATTATATATTTATTTTATGTTTTTTTTATCTAACAATATGTGAAATTGTGTTTTTTTTTTAAATTACATTTTTAAAATATGTAAATTTATATCGGCTTACTTTAATGATATTCTTTGTTTTTTTATTATTAAAAATATTTATCTAACAGACGAGAGCTATGCCACCGAATCTAGAGAACAGAAGAAGCAGCGTGCAATCACTAAGGCAACGCGTCAAGCTGAACTCAAGCGATTAAGAATCGCTCAAGAAATTCAGCGTGAACAGGAGGAAATCGAAGTTCAGTTGAAGGAGTTGGAAGCAAGAGGCGTACTTATTGAAAAAGCTTTAAGGGGAGAGGGACAAACTATTGATAAGTAAGTAAATCGTACTTTTGTTAAAACAATTAATATATTCCATTAAAATAATTATTATGGGTGGCAATTGCGCAGTGGATAAAGTGCTTGATTGTTAACTTAGACGTGTGGGTTCGATCCCCACGCTAGGCGCATTCTTTTCTATACCTCCAATTTTAATTGGATGCCGCCCATGGGTTAAAATGAGACAGTCAATACCTGGTCCTCAAATCCACTGTGCCAAACTAGTGCCGTGCAATTCAGGTTGCATTTAAAAGACCTTAGGTCTTACAGGCATATAGTTAAATTTAAAAAAAAAAAATAGACTTTGAAAAAATTCCCATCAAGCTGAATTTACTGAATACATCCAGTAATGCAATCATTATTTAATAGGGGCTAAATTTAATCTCAAAAATTAATTCAAATTATAAAACCCAAGTTGCTTGTTTTCTATCATTGAAGTAAGATTAGAAATTATGTCTATAGCATTTGATGAAAAAATTAAATGCTTGCATAAATTAACACTGTAGGTTAGGTTAGGTTTAAGTGGCTGTCAGCGTTGCAGCTCGTGATACCACATGCATCCAGATATATTCTCCCTATTCGTTGAACCATTTGGAGCTCATAATGAAGCGTAAGAGACTTTAGATGTCTATATTGTTTAGATCGCTGAGATGATCGAAGAAAAAGACTCCAAGATGGAGCTTACGTCTCTGAGATAGAGGTGGGCATGTTCACCCACGATTTGGAGAAGGAAAACACATTTTGCTCATGATGTTGTCGACGAATACCCACGAAGAAAAGTTATCTCTTTAAACAGCTCTAAAAACGAACATAGAGTGTTTTCAAATGCGCAGAAAATCTGCGCTAATATAATCCGATTTCTTTTCTGAACGTTTTTGAACGCATTTGCGTTGGAGAATATGTACAGTCAACACAAAGAACAATTTTCTTTATTGAATTTGCACTGTTGGAACATTAACAATCGATACTATATTTCTCTCATCAGTATCTTCAGCGGGGGCTCGAGTTCCTCGTTTCTTGTTGAGGAAAACGACAACTCATATACCGCTCCATTCTACAAAAATCAACACCTCAACACTTACAGAGGCTGAGCAGCTCAGATCTCATTTACTAAAAGTAAACCAAACGAAATATCACATTTAAATTTTCAAAATCTTTTAATTATACATTGACAAAAAAAAATTAAAAATAAATTGCATAGAACAACATATCTAAAAATTATCAATTAAAAGATCTCACTATTTAATTAAGAACCTTTTAGGTCCAACTAAATGAAAGATCAATTCAATTCTAAATAAAAAAAAACAAGAAAAATAAATGAATATAAAATAAATTAAAAAAAGAAACCAGTTCACAATCGAATGTCCTTTTCGATTGGTAATCTGAAAGAACTCTCCTATCCGGGATTCCAATCGAACAAGTAAACACTAGATTCTAGATTCTGAAAATGTATGTGAATGTATGTCTAATGTCGTTTTTATTTGGCAATCCGGAAGCCTTCCGGACTCTTCTGAAAGCGTTCACTTGGGAAAAAATGACAGTTCTAATTATGAAAAGAAGAGAATTTTACTTCTGGATTTGAAATCAGAATCAGAACCAGAAGCACTCACACATTCATATACCTGAACGTCAAACTCGACTGTTGTCATTTTTTGTATCATAATTGTGCAACAAACATTTTTTTTGAATTTGAATATTTTCACTTACACAATTATTTTCACATATACAATCTCATTAAAATTCAGAATCGTCAGAATCACACAAAAGTGTTCAGTTGGGATCCCGGATCGAAGAAGAATTCCGGATTGCCAAATAAAAACGCCATAAGACGGGCAATGTCAAACGCACATTTGTGATTATTTTATTTTGTAAACATGGCTGACACAAATATAGAAGACTTCAAAGTTATTTCTTATGAAAATGCGAAATTACAGTTATTGAAGGGAAAATTTGTCTTCGGAACAGATATCCATAATTTTAATTTTCTAAGATTGAAATTCAAACTACAAAATTTCAGACAAACCAAAAGAAAACAATAACATAAATAAATTATTGATTCAAAATAGCTTTTAACGGCCTTTAGTCCACAAAATTTGCGTTTCATCCCGGCAATCTCACTTGGACTCATCAGTTGGTTAGTGAGCGCCTGACCAATACGCAATTTTTGTTAAGTTCAGTTCAACTTACTTGCGTTTTTTTTTTGTATAATACAATTCTATATACTACTGAAATTACGAGTAGCTTATTTTGAATCAATAATTCAACAAGTCCAATTAAATATAATGCTAAGTCTTCTACTTGGCTGAGTAATTTCAGTAGTATATAGAATTGTATTATAAAAAAAAACACCTTCTCAATAAATTAACTTGAATTTGACATTTACTGGATGCGATTGTGTGCGTGCTTCTGGTTTTGATTCTGACTTCAAATCCAGAAGAAAATTTCTCTTCTATCCAGGAGAAGAACTGTCATTTGATACCAATCAAACAGTTTCAGAAGCATTCGAAAGACTTCGGAAGCCTTCCGGGTGACCAGTCGAAAATGCCATAAGCTTCTCACTCGAGAACAAAAAACAAAAACTAAGAACTAAAGGAAGAAAAAAAAACTATCAAAAATGTATGTAAACAAAACTATCGCAATACAAAACGCACTCTTAAATTCAGAATCTATAAGATACAAAATAAGCGCTTAAGCTACTATGAAAATGTAAGTTATTCTCATTATTAATTCATGTTCATGTACAATAGAGATGTAAAAGAAAAGGCACAATGACTGCGTCAAACTTAAACTCAAATTCCAAGTATAAAGAAAAAGGAAAACCATTTAATTCGCCTTCCAAAGAGAAGGCAGAAAAAGCGTTAGCATAATGTTAAATAATAGGGTTGTCCCCAAATAATTGTACAATTTTAAAGTGATAGAGACGCATTCATTTTGTCTCTATCTCATGTTATTTCTTGTTTAGGTTAAGTTTTCAGAGTAATGTTAACGTCATGTTGAGTGGACGCTATTTTAAAGAACAAGTGTAGATTAAAATCTAGTATTTAAAGTATTTTGATTATTATTACACAAATCTAAAAAATAAAAATCGATAACTGATTAGCCAGACCACTTCTAAATCGGAAAAACCTGAAGTCACCCTGATGAACAAAAAACTGTGTTTGTTTAAACCTCTGGTCGTTCTGAACTCGCCTGAAGTAGATCTAGGTTCTTAGCTAAGGCAAGTTGAGGTAAACGAATAAACATTCAGTCACATGAGATCTAAAGTAGCGGTGAGTGATATTTAGAAAATATCGATGTAACATGGAATACTCGTCATCGATGTTAATAATTATCGGACTGAAAAAATCGATGTTTTTAACAAATTTTTTTTTAATTATTTAATTCCTTCAAAATCGATATTGATGGGTCGATTTTTTGTTTTAACATCGATGTTTCGTTTTCATCAATAAGCATCGCTCATCCCTAACCTGAAGCATTTGCTGTTGCAGTTCTTTGTTGGGCAGACGGTTATGAAAACACCCATTACTTTTTTTTGAATGCTTGGCTAAAATCGTTAGTACTGTTTTATAGTGCTGTAATGCAATTACAACTAAAAAAAATAAAGTTGCGAAATACAAGAGAAGAAGTAGAGGTATGATTTTAAGCCCGGAAAGACAAAAACAAAGTGGTAGAATTGACAAACCTCTTCCTTTCGATTCGAGAGTGAATCATATTTTGTTACTACTGTTCCGCTCTAATGAGTCAGAGTTCGTTTTCTGGATATTACAGAAAATGATTCGGGATTTATTTTACAATCGATGCACAACAGATAATACACTCAAAATCATAATGCAGTTTTTTTTCTTCTGATATTAGAATCTTATTAGACTCACATTGGGGGACATTCCAGAACACTAATTTGTATAAATAAAGTTAATTTTTCACGTCATCTATGTCAAACTTGGAACTATAGTTGAATTTGCAAGTTTCTGAAACTGTTCGAAAATTTACAATTGTCAATTTGACGTTTGTCATAAAAGAAAAAAAAAGATTGTTGAAGAAATAAATTAATTTTATTCAATGTTTTTGAATGAACAACTACCACTTGAGTGTAATACAACCAAATTTTTTCTCTTATTATTTTTTCTGAAATTATAGCTATTTCACGACTTGCTAAGGTCGATAATCAGATTCCTTTGCTTTTCTAGTGACACTGGTCTACTTTTTCATTTTAATTGAAAACTTCTTATTTTTCTTCATTCGAGTATTGAACCATGACCAAGTTGCCTTAGTGCCTGAATTAATTTAAAAGAACTAAACTCCAAAAGTATTAGTTTGAAGAAAAAAACTGTGAATTTTAAAAATATAAAAAAAAAATCAAATGTTGTGTTGACGTCTAAAAATAATTAGCAGAATATTGTTTACAAGCCGTTCCACACTTTTTGAGACTTTATTTTTGTATGAGAGAATTTCATCCCCACTTATACAAATTTTATAATCTGCCAATTTCTCGAAAAAAAATCTGGATCAGACCTACCTATTAGCCGTGTTTTATTATCGCCAATAACCCACTTGGTTCACCCCGTGAAAATAAAACGATCTGGGTTATGTACTTAAATGTACCATCTGTTCGCCGAATTTAATACTAATATTTGCAAATCCAGATAGAAACCCGTATTAGCAGACTGCATAAAATATTTATATAAAGTTAAAAAATTGTATTTTTTTTTTTTTTTTTTTTTTTTATAACTTTGCACGCGCTAAAGGGATTATGAATACCCTTTATATGTTTTTTCTTAACACAGCGCGGCATCCGGTGGAAGAAGAGAAAGAAGGATAGGAAAGATGTGTGGCGCGATGTTCTGAGACAAGTGCTGGTTGATGTCTCAGAATTATCTCCAGGGATGGCGGCTGAACTAATGCAGAGAGAATTGCCGTGTCTTATTTATTTATGTCCCTTATAATTCGCATTATTTTATTTATTTCGTTGTCATATTTCATGGGTATGCTAGTTTACTCAATCACATGTTGTTAGTGTTATGCCTAAACAGCATGTAATGAGCAAAGCAGCAACTAACTAACAGCTGATAATTGTGAAACAAATGTCAATTGACTTGAAATATAGGGACAAATTCATTGGCTAGCTTTCTAATGCGCGCATCATTATAAAAAAATTGACTAGCTTTCTAGTATAAAATCCCTTTATTGTAATGAAAGTTTTCAGCTGGTCAATCAGATTCGTTCGTTGAACTTTACCTATGGTCGACCCAGGTTTTTTGACAACCCCAAGAGTTGTCAAAAAAACCTGTGGTATTCGGTTCTCAAAAAACACCCGAGGGCCATTAAATTTATGTTGCAGAAAAGCAAGTTATGTCATTTAATAATTAAAACTTAAATAATGTTAAATTTAAGTTCTTAGTACATTTTTTGTGACCCTATGCACAATCCTCAACTTCAAAGCTTTCCATTTTTCATGTCTGTGCCTGAAAATTAATTTGAGTATTGTTTTATTTTCATTTTAAAAATAACAATTTGCATACAAAACGAGAATTCACAACAAAACAAATGCTTCAGATTAGGTATGATGGATAAGTCCATCTACATATGTTATTATATTATATGAAATATCGATATTAAAACAAATAATCGATGATTCAATATCGATGTTGAAAGAAGAATAAGAAAAATCCCTTCAACACATCGATGTTTTCGATTCGATAACTATTAACATCGATGATGAGTACTCGATATTCTCCTCAATATCGCTCATTCCTACTTCAGATCTAATGTGACTTTGATGTTTATTCATTTAACTCAAGTTACCCCTGCTAAAAACCGAGTTGTACTTCAGGGCGAGTTGAGGGCAACCCTAGGTTTCAAAAAACACAGAATTTGTTTTTCAGGGTGACTTTAGGTTTTTCAAAAAACGCTTTACTAGAAACTTGCCTTACCTAAAAGCCAGCTACGTCTTCTGAACGTGGCCATTGTAAAAAGGTAAACCATAAATCAAACCTATACAGTTGTATTCAATATAATTCGCTAAAATACTTCCCGACGGTTGAATAGTGACGCAGTGAATAAGCACTTCTTTCTCGATTTGATGTTGCATAAAATCATGTATGGCCCTTTTCGATTGGCCTTCCGGAACACGTTCCCCCAATAAAACACCCGGAAACAATTTGACTGATTCTGAATTGTATGTATCACTGTATTTCTGAAAATTAAATTTAAAAAAATCACATTGACTAAAAAGAATTTCCAAAACATTTGATTTCAATTTAGATACACATTTTCTTGTATCAGTAATAATTATAAATTGCTTCTTTTACCTTATTTTACCAGAAAAGTACTTTAAATTCAATAAACACATCGAAATTACACAACAAAACAACCCGAAGATTTTGACATTTTAATTATGTGAGTGTATTAGTGATTCTGTTTTCGATTCTGAAATGAAATCCAGAATCGTTTTCTGTTCTGTTTAGAGTAACAACTGTCATTTTGTGGGGGTCAGAACAGTTCTGGACGGCCAATCGAAAAGGCCATTAATAAAACATTTTCTGATCAATTTTTGTGTCAAATAAAGTGCCAACAAAAGAAATCTATTACGTTCATTACATATCATAAAGCAACCCTGTATGTCAAAAAAAATCCAAACATTGTTGTAGCTTGTGAATTTGAAATATCCTTGAGCTTATAACTTTATGTATAGGCTCTAAAATGGATTTATGAATAATGATGTTTATCTCACTTGATAATTCGAAATGGAAAAAAAAACTTAAAGTAATCTAACTCTGCAAGAGAAATTGTACCGTACCGTTGTTTTAATAATATTTTTTTCCGTTTAAAAATTTTTTTTTTGAACATTTCCCCTTCCTGTAAAATAGATCCCCCGACATATACGCTTTGGCTTTTTGTCACACCTTATATGGAGCACCCTGTATAAATCTTTGAAACGGCTTTTAGAGAACAGCTCGTTTTATTTTCTAATTTTGTAAATATACATATAAGCAATACCTAATAAAAACAAATCAGGGCGGAATTTTTTCGAAGTTTGGCCGCTTTTTAGTTTATTTTTTTTTCTGGATGATGTAACCGTTTCACGGAACGGGCCGAATTAAATATTAAAAAATAATACCGATTATATTTTCTTTGTCTTTTTAGCTTGGAGGCATCGAACATGGGTGCTAATGACGAAAAATTACTAAAAGAACTTTTAGAAATCTGGCGAAACATAACTCAATTAAAGTAAGTCTATTTATTTTTTTTTTCATTTTAAATCAAAAATAAACCAATAAAATTATTTAATATAAATTAGGAAACGAGATGAAGAACTTGGCATCAGACAACAGGAACTACAATTGGAACATCGACACGCACAACTCAAAGAAGAACTGAATATTCGACTATCTGGAAGTAGTAAGTTCAAATTTAATCATTTACATATGTAATATATATTTACATTAAATTAAAAAATATATATATGAATAAGCATGTTAACCATTAACTAAAATGCATGAATTATAAAAAAAAATAGAACTGGAAAAAAGTTCAGCTGATGTGGCCGCCGAAGGGGCAATACTTAATGAAATGCTTGAGATTGTTGCCAAGCGGGCAGCCCTAAGACCGACTTCATCAGGCTCCTCTCCAGTGACCACAGGAGCAATTGGCACAATAGGGGGAAACGATGTAGTTCATGATGGTATTACATTCAGTGGTCGACAATCGAGCCAAATCGACGAATCAGATGTAAGTCAGGAAAGAAGCAACATGCTTTCATTTTCATTAATGACATGGGCAATGCTTTTTATGATATATATTTTGATAGTTTATAAAGCATGCAATTATATTTACTATTAAAAGCATATTTTTAATGTATTTTTTTGTATTTTAATTTTTACGTCTTAAAGTTATATCACTTCAGTATGTATTTAGTTTTTTTTTTATTGTTTTTTTTAATTGAACACAGTATTCTATTCTATATGAAAAAAAAAAATAAAATTTCACATTTTTGTTGTAAGCGCACAGTGATTTTATTAAATATGTATAAACATTTGACTTTTGTATTACCATATGAACATGAATGACATGAATTATATACAATAAATTCATTTTACACAATTTTTTTTATTGGCTCTTGCATGCATGCGTATACTATATACTTGGTTCTTATTGTAATTAAATATTTCGTTTCACTAAGTCGAGCTTTATTTTTTTTCAAACCAACTTAAACCACTTACGAGCTTAGAATTTCAAGCGTCCTTTTTACTTGCGATATGGGTACTATAGGACAAGTTTTGCATTTGGAAAAAAATCAAACTCGAGATTTTAATCAAAATAGACATTACGATGATAGAGAACTCTAAAAAAGTGGGTCCCGCAATTCCTTCTGTCTGTCTGTAGAACGATCTACAGCCTAAACGGCTGAACCGATTTTGTTCCAACTTGGTGCTTAGACGTTTTAGGTGATTGTCCAAAATAGATTTTTGAATCGTCGTTTTAGCCCCAAAAATAACGGTACTTGCCATAAAAAATTTTCTACCATCTTGATTATTTCGAAAACGGCTCTAACGATTTTGATAAAAATTGGTGTGTGTACTACTTTGGGCACGGTCTACATTTTGGCCAAAAACTTTTTTTTTAAATTTTTTGTTATGGACGGTACCCGTCATGCAACCATTTTATTTTCAACTATCTCATAAACGGCTCAACGGATGTCATTTCAAAATTTTCGAAAAATATTTTTTTTGAAAATTCAATATTTCAAAAACGGGTGACGACTTTTTCTGAAATTTTGTTTTTGAATTTATATTATTAAATATTTAAAATGTTCATACCAATTTTTTTTTTAGAAAAAAATTATGAATTTTTATATATACAAAATTAATTAGAAAACGACTTTAAATATACCGTATAGCCGTTTCTTTTAAGAATCCGTGGCATATAATGTGATTGAACATAGGAGCAAGTACGTGCGATCCAGTCGTGCATTTTATTTTTGTTCTTATTGTCACTATTATTTTGTTTTGTTTTGTTAACTTTATTATTGGAGGTTATCGTGAATTTAAAAAGTGCCCTGAAAATGTTTCTCCAATTTGAATCTTGGGAACGTGAATGATGCTTAAAAGTTTCCCTTGGTATCGGAAATAAGCTGTCATTTCATAGGATTTTGTTCGAGGGAAATTTATTACGTAGGAGATTTACAATCACAAGAAAAATTTCGACGGAATAAAATATTCCGTGGGAAATGAAATTCCCTGGGAGATTCCCGATAGAGCCCATTATGACGCAAAACAAAATAAATTCTTTAGACTTATTTAATAAGTTGTTGCCAAGATCTAGTTTGTCTGTGTGTTGAACTTATTATTATTTCGAACTCTAATGATATGCCTTTCGTTTAAAGACCAAATTCGATTTCTTTATGCTCCTCAAAATGATTTAGCTCCAAAACCTTCATTTCAAAAACTTTATACTTTCTTACACACTTTCAATCATCTTGTGTGTATGTTTCTTAGTTTAAATTTGATATAGGCTAAACAGGCCTGAATGCGCTGTGCTGTAAGATTAGCTTCCTATGTACCACCAAGTTTACATATTTTGCCAAGATGTGAATTTTAGTATTTATTATTTTCAAGGAGCACAACGTTGATTTGACAGACATTTTGCACAAATAGTGAAAGGAAGAAGTATTTTCCTAATTATAAATGAATCTCAACTTCATAAAGCGGCTATATTTCGATGACCTCGTTAAAAATCTGAAATCTTACAAAAACTGATAACAGGGTAATGGCTTTTTATTTGGCAATCCGCAATATCTCTTCGATCCGGGATCCCAAGTCAAGAGTTTTTTGTTTGCTTCTGACGGTTCTGAAGTTTTTTTTTTCAAGAAAATCACTTCGCTCAATATAAAAAATGACAACTGTCGAGGTTGACCTCATAACCGGCTATAATTACTTATATGAATGTGTGAATCCTTCTCATTTCGGTTCTCATTTCAAATCCAGAATCAAATTTCTCATTTTGCAAACCCCAAAATCTTTGAGATTTTAAATAATTTTCGAAAAAATTGGCTAAGTTCAGAAAACGTTGGCTACTCTATTCACTGACAGCTGTCAAAAAATTTGCTTCCAATTAATGGAACTTTTATGGCCTTTTCGATTGTCCGTCCAGAACTGTTCTGACCCCCACAAAATGATAGTTGTTACTCTAAACAGAACAGAAAACGATTCTGGATTTCATTTCAGAATAGAAAACAGAATCACTAATACACTCACAGAATTAAAATGTCAAAATCATCGGCATGATTTGTTTTATGTAATTTCGATGTGTTTATTGAATTTAAACTACTTTTCTTGTAAAATAACATAAAAAGAAGCAAGTTAATTATTATTGATACAAGAGAATGTGTATCTAAATTGATATCAAGTGTTTTAGAAATTTTTAAAATTTAATTTTCACAAATACAGTGATACATACAATTCAGAATCAGTCAAATTGTTTCCGGGTGTTTTATTGGGGGAACCTGTTCCGGACGGCCAATCGAAAAGGCCATTACTGAATCACCTACACATATTTGCAATATCAACAAAAGATTCATTTTGGAAGTAAAGTTTCAAGTTTGAAATGATGACATGTGAAAAATTAACTAGAGTTGTGAGTCAAGTTTGAGTTAAATCATTAGAGTTGTTCACATAGGTATGAAGTTAGTTATATTTAGGTTCGTTCGTTGGACTTTACTTTAACAATTGGCATCAAAAACGCGAATCCACATCTAATGAAACAACGATGTTAAAACCAAAAACAATCGATGTTGAATTGCTAAAGTTCGAAGACTGCGTTAGTAAAATCTCCAATAATTCGACTTTTGCTTAATATATTTTAATGTCGCAGTCTACTCCATTCAAATTGTCCACATTAGACATGTGGGGTGGCCGTGGTGCGATAGTTGTCTGTTCGCCTGTCAACCTCATGGTCACAGGTTTGATCCCTGACGTATTATATGTCCTCTTATTTTTCCATTAAAAACCAATTCTAAAAATAAATGCCATACAATGAGTTGCTGGTTTACTCATTACATGCTGTTTAGGCATAGAACTAACAACATGTGATTGAGTAAAACTAGTATACCCATAAAATATGACAAAGAGTACAAAAATTAATGCGAATTATAAGGGACATAGATAAATAAGACAAGGAAATGTCTCTGAGACAACAACCACCTACACCTTCTCTTCCTTAACCTCACGTCCGCGCTGTGTTGAAACATTTAAGGGGTAGTATAATCCCTTGAGCGTGTGTAGATTATAAACAAAAAAAACAATTTGTGTTTTTTTGTACATTTTGCGATCGCACAAAATATGACGCCTTAGTCGCAATTACTGCTTCAGTATTTCCAAAGCGTTATTCATTTTGTAGGACTTCTTGATTGAGTCGCTTGTCTTTTTAATAGTTTACCCAATACTGCCCCCCCCCCCCCCCCGTATAATTCAAAAATATCATTTTAATACCCCAATTTTTGTTTTCCAAAAATTCCCAATGTTTATCGTACTTTTTTTTAATTAACCGAACCAGCTTACTAGCACATTTTAAATCAAAAACTAATCTAATAATCCTGCACGTTAACACTCTACTTATCATTTTGTTTTTATTCTACTAGACTAGAGTTCCAACAAAGCATCCTAATAACAACAACACTAATCTGTCTAACTTTCCAAATAAATATGTATTTTTCTGTTGCATACTTTTAGTTTGTTTAACAAGACTTCTTTGACGAAATCAGTAGAAATAAAATTTAAAAAATTTCTTTTTTATTCCTTCAGATTTGAAACAGCTTTCCATGGAATATAATTGCGTATGAAATTTTTATGTCGATTCTACGTCTAATTAAATAATTATTATACTACATACAATATTAAATATATTAAAATATAAAAAAACTAACACATAATTTATATTTACAAGTAAAACAAAACAAACAAAAAAAACACGACGTAAATTTGCCAAAAACAAAAAAAAACTGCTGCTAAATTAGCTTATAATTTATAAACAAAGTACACTAAAAAATACGAAAAATATTTAATTTATTTTGCGATATTTCTTGTCTTTTATAACTAAAACCAAGCAATTACTTTAGCTTTTATTAATAAAAGTGAAAAGACGAAAAATTATAAAATCTTTTAGACTTAAACAATAAATGCCGTTTATACATACCTAACTAGTTGTATACAACATGAACAAAATAAGACAATTTTTGCTTAAGGACTATTTGAGAAAAAAAAAACAATTAATTAATCATATAAAAATACAAACAAAAATAAGGGTTTTATTTTAAATCCAAAAGAAATCTGCGATTTACATTATTTTTCATATATTTAATATTTACATTGTTAAATTTATTGAATTTTTTTTTTTTTAGTTTCATTTTAGTTTGAATATTTTTTTTTTATTTTATTTTTTTTTATTGAGTTATCATTTTATTTTAAGTTAACATAATGTTTATATATAGTTAAAATAAATGGACACTATTTTAAATATTATTATTATTATTTTCAATTAATAAAGTTTTGTTGCTCATATTAAGGTTTTTGAGTTTTTTTTTATTTACTATATTCAGTAATTAAATAATAATCGTTAACAAATAGACTACACAAGAGAGATAAACTTATTTAAAAAAAGTCCTCGTCGTTGCAAAGTGAAATAAAGAAAAATATTGAATGTGTAAGATAAAATCATATGTAAGGAACCCTTTGTATTGTGAGATATGAAAATGAATAAAATTTATATTTATATAAAATAATGAGAGTTTGTTTTTTTTATTGTGTAATGGAGGATTGTTTCATGTTTATGAAAATAATTTAAAAATAATACCATCAACATTGTACAACTTATTCACTTCACTTACATAATGGGTATGTTAAGTGGGAGAATATTTTTTTTATAATGATGCGCGCACCAAAAGGTGTTTGGCTATTACTTTGACTTAAAATGATCAAGCACAGTGCGACCGTTAGGAAAGTAGGGAAGGATGAAACAGGACATACAGATGCACATTGGTTTTAAATATCTGAATATCGAAATGGGAGGGGAAACTAGAACCGGGTAAAGTACATATTCCACATTCGTGTTGTACGGCTATAGAAGGAATCTCTGTATTTAGCAGTGGGTCCGAAGTTGTCCTCAATGGTAAACTGATGAGCATTCCTAGAAGGGCAAGTATTAAGAGGAGAGGAATGCACCTGGGTCTTTCGCTAGAATATTGGGTGTTTTCATCAACGCATAAAATCTGCGCTGGTACAATCGCACTTCTTTTCTCATGCATTATTAAACGTATACGCAGAATATGTGCAGTCAACACGAATGTCTGTTTTAATAAAAAAAAATTCACGCATTCGCGACCTTTCTGTAGCCAAAATATAATGGCTGCGCAATGTGCTCGATCCCGATGATATTTGGACGTTTATGAACAGTAGGACTGCAATTCAACTAGGATATTCCGACCGAAAATTCGACTTTATGAACAGGTCTTAGTTAGGCAGACGTTTATGAAAACACACATTGTTTATAAAAATAGCGATAAAATAATGAGAGAATAAACATTTCGACGGTGTTTTAGAGATGTAAATGTTTGCACTATAGTTCTATCCCCAATCATTCTTAGAGATCTATTTGAATTCTATCCAGATTCAAATGAGTTTTGGGAGCTCCTGCCCAAATGTGCGACTTATACTCCAGCTTTGGATGAATGAAAGTATTATAGATTACAGCAAGTTCAGAAGGGGAGAAGGGGAGAAGAATTCCTTACATCTTATAAGAATCCCAAACACTGCAGCATTTTTGGCGACATCGAATATATGTTCATTCATTAAAAGCTTTTCGGTTTCTGCAATGCAACTGTCGCTCATGGATAGCGGTGTGGGGTTTTGATTTAACGACAGAAGACAGCACTGAGTTTTAGAAGTTAAATTCTAAGTGTTTTTTTATTCCCCATTGCTGTCGAGATCAGAATTTAATGAGCTTATCATAAGCTGCCGTTGCAGTTCCACATCCGAAGGACAAGAAGGTGAATCTAAAAACGAATATACTCAGAGTACTATCGTCAGCAAAACAATTTAGTGGATTAGATGTTCCAGATAAAAGACCATTAATGAGAATGAGAAAATGTGATGAGCCAAAACTGAGCCCTTGGGCACATCAGCATATATTTTGTGAATTTGAGATTTGAAACCGCCCAATACGACTTGTATTGAGCGGTCCGAACGGTTATTTCTAATCCAACGAAGAAGAGATTCATCGATACCAAATGAACGCATTTTCGATAAGAGAGCTTGATGCCAAACTATATCAAATTCTTTTGAAATACCAATTGTAATAATCTTACTTTCTCCTTACTTTCTTATTACGAAAAAAACCATACTGCCGGTCATTAAGGAGCTTTCGTTCTTTCAGATATTTCTGAAGCTGATAATTAACCAGCGTGTCCATGACCTTAGAAAGAAGGGACGTAAGTTAAATTGTAAGGTAGTTTGAGGGTGAAGATTTTTTTTTCAGGGACAGGCTCGGCAAATGCTGTTTTCCATCCAATCGGAAAGAGACCTGTAGAACAGGACAGATGGACAACTTTACGCAGTGGTTTTGTCAGGTTTAAAAACACCTTCAGAACTATGGGAGGGATACTATCTGGCTCAGCGGATTGGTCCTTAAAGACTTTAGCAACTGCACGAGTCCGAACGAAAATTCATCCCATGAAATCATTTACGTTCTTAAGTACTGGAGGAGACTTTCTGGCAGCATTGAATTAACAGCGAACTGCGCTGCTATCAAATTGGCTTTTTCACGTGAGCTGACAAAAAGGATGTCATTAAAGACGACCGAGGACGAAGTTGATTTTCGGATGTTTTTTTTTTACAAATGACCAAAAATTTGTACTAATGATAAAATTAACTATTAGGTAAACTTGCTCTAATGATTCATGGCAAGTCTTTTTTTTGCATGGAACCAACTACTTTGCTACTACCACTTAAGGTGGTAAATTATTAACTTAAAGTCATGTAAGCTCTGAATAGTACATTTATTTAATAAATACAAAATCGAAAATGTTCAGTGTTAGGGCAAGTTCCAAAGGTTCCCATAATTATCGACACAATCATGACTCTATCCAGCAGATAAATTGCGATGCTTTTTTCCTGATGCTGAGGTAAGCTCGTCGTGTCCAGGGTTTATCCGAAGAAAGTAAAGTAAATCTCGGATATAGAAGCAAGAACTCGCCAATTACCAGTGTTTGAGACTCATTAAATAATTATTATTAAAGTTATAAAATTCAATATTCAATAACTAAGTTTTAAAAAAATGGAAAATTAATTTCCTAAACATTTGCCAAACTTTTCTAATTCAACCTATTTTAAATCGAAAATCACTCAACTTACCAGTTATCATCACTTGATTTAACTTAAAACAGTAATTTGTATTTTTCTTCCTCTCTTATACTTACTTATTTACTTAGATATTTTGTACATACAAAACTTGCAATGCTTCTTAACTTGTAATCTAATGGGCATCGATCTCTTTGCAGTTGGATCGTTGCCCAGGACACATCATTGTTAAGTATTATGTGTCATATTTTTTTTTCTTCTTCGCTTTCAATTCAAACGTTGTTGTGGTTTCGCTTATTCTCAACAACCAGTTATAATTATTTCTTTTTTTTAATTTTCATATTCTTAAAATAACCAACAAAGTATTTCATATAATCACAAAGCTAGTTTATTTGAGTTACAGGAGTAAGCTCAGCCCCAAGACGTTCACTTTGAAAAAGCGAACATTGTATAGTACGTTTTATTAATCTAAATTCCAGCCCAAGGTCAACCCAAGGGAAAATTACTTTGCCCTAAACTAACTCTGGAGGAGAAAGTAGGAAAATCGGCGGTTTATAGGAATCTAATTCCAGCCCATGGCTAATCCAAGGGAAAATCACTTTTTCTTGTCAAAAACTCCGCTTTAAATTGCATACCAGTGCACCATTTTAAGTTCCACGGCATTTATCAATGATCACCAAGTGTGCTACCACTGGGGATCAATGGGAATCTTATTCCTCAGCAATAACCAAAACCTAAATCAAGGCAGTGTGAATTGTAAGGATGTCGAACGTAAATGTTAGGGTGGTGTTAAGATCGTACGTTGTTGCTGGCGTGTGTTGCTGGTAGTGGCACTCCACTGTAGTCGCATGATTAGGCGCGGGTAGTGGTCGTACGATGCTGCTGTTGTTTTATGTATTGTGGTTATGTGGTGGTCGTGCGGACTTGCTGGATTTATTTGCTCAATGACTGGTGAGTTGCCTGGTTATATGGGATGGGGTACGTACATAAGTGTAACGTTACACGATTTTTTTTTTATGTCTCATCGTCAATGTCTCGTATAAATTATCTGGTGGATACATTTACCAGCCACTTATTGCTTGAACGAACGACAATGCTTTTTATTTATGCAATTTTAATACACGATAAACAGAAACTGGCTTTTATTATTATTTTTCAAACAAATCCATGTTGACACTTGTGACTGCATTCTACGCTGGTCAGCGAAGAAATGCTATGTTTTTATATAAATCAATTCTTATACAAATAAAAAATCCATTTCACATATTAAGCATTTTGTATGTTTATTTTCTACAATACACTATTTAAAATATTTTTTCTTAAATTAAAAAAAATGTTATCACTTTCATTAAAACAAGTACAATGTATGTTGTATATTTGTTTTAACGTTTAGATTTTTAAACAGATGCATTAGTAAGTTTACACCTCATAAGTTTAATTCTACAAAATGGAAAAAGTGTGCCGGTTGTGCTGATCGCAATAAAAAAAACACCTGTTTCTTTTTTTTTAAACTGACCAGAAATACAATGTACAGTAATCCTTGTATGGTTTGGAATTAATGTGTCTAAATTGGAATCTAGTTTTTTTAGTTAACTTTTTTCTTATTATTGTGATGATTGGGAACTCCATTTAATTTTCTATTATGTTCGTTTTCTGAAGGCATTTCTGGTTCAATCAATTCGACAGCACAACGTCTAGGAAACCATCCTCGTAAGGGACCTGTTCGTTTTATATTATCATCAAGTTCTTCTACTACGCGCTCCCCAAATAACCAATGCCTTCGGAAACGGGTAACTTTGATAATATCTCCAGGAAGTAGTTTAATTCTTGGTTCGTCAGTACACGGTGGGGACAAACATACTCGAAATCCTTGCGAAAAGAGAGGAACATAACTTCCAGTCGCTGGACGAATGGCCTTGAACGTTTTGGTCCTTGCTCGTTTCTCTTGCTTTTGGGATAATTGTTCTTTCTGAAAGTATTTATGTATTTTTATAAATATCTTTAAATTATTAAATACTTGTTTATTACCGTAAGAGTGTATTGATCACAGGATTCTAAAACAGGCCAATTGATTCCATCGCCTACTGGTTGACAAAGCAAATTAAGAACTTGTTTAATGTTTTCTTTTGCACCCAAATCATAAGGGTACACGAAATCATCCTCTGAATTCTGGTTTCTTCTGTAGAGTGCTTTTTCCACTATCCAGCTTTCAATGCCAGTTTGATTGGTTAGAATTGATTTTAACTTTAGAACAAAAGTAAATAGAATAGAGTGCATATTTTAATATTCAAATCACACTTACTTGGAAGTACAATAACATTCCTAAAGCAATTACAACTCCAATGGCCAAGCCCAAACTGAAGATGCACATTACAATGCTCACCAAGCCAAACTGAACGGTTGCTAGATGATGGAGTCCATGGGTTAAGTAATAATATCGATGGATACCACGATAAAATGAACCTATGAGCACAATTGAGGCATGGAAGCTGCCTAAGATCGAAAAGGCAAGGAAAAAAGTGAAATGAGCATGATTTGCCCAACCAACGCAATTGTTTATCCACGGACAGTGATGGTCCATTTTCATTACGCAACGATTACCTTTAAGAAGATCAAAGTTTAATTACATTGTTTGTGGGGCATTGTTTAGTATTCTTACACTTTTTGCAATGGTGAGCTCGGGGTGCTTTGAACCCTTCACATAATTTACAATATTGGAGGTGTTGTTCATCTTTTGGATTCTGAAAAGAGGTTTTTTATTTTGTAGAAATCAGTTTTTTTTTATTTAAATCAAAAGAATAGATTTAAAAAAGTCGATTTATGAGCCCCATCTCTCTATATTTGGCGTTTTTCTTTTTAAGCTCCGAGTAATGAACTCAGCTGTCAAGAAAAGATTTGTGTTTCTTTTTTAGCTCAGACACATTTAATCTCTCAACTTGTGTTTCTTTTTTAAATCAGAGCTAAATCGGGGCATGAACCATTAGCTCAGAATAAAATGACCGATCAAACGGAGCAAAGTGCTGGGCGCGGCTAACTTTACTTATAATTTTAACAATAATCACTAAAGTAAAACCAATTAAAAATAAAAATAAATTCGGAAAAGGAAAGCTTTGGATTTGCTGGTAAATAAGTTTTAATAAAAACAAATATAATAATATATGACAGTTCTGCGCTTAAGTTTATTTCAAAATTAAATAGGAGATATCTGACCATGCTCTACTCAGATCTAAATCAGTTTACTCAGGCTCTGCTCAGAGATCTGTTCGGAGATAAAAAGTAAAAGGCCAATGATAAGTTATTAATTTTATTTATTTAACAATATTCAAAATTTGCAAATAAATACCTTTTTCTTTTGTCGGCCATTACGAACAATAACTAGCCACAGGTTAATACAAGTAAAATTGAATCTTTTATTAACAATAAATATAAAATGTTTCCCGGCACAACAATTCGCTAACTTAATCAATCAGTAAATATTTTGATTCGTTAGTTTACACATACATGGGTTAGATTCACTGTTACAACTGGGACTCATTTGAGTCAAAAAGGACTTATTTTTTAAGGTTGGCTCAGGGACTCGTCTTTTTTCGATTTGATCTTTTTTTTTAAGAACCAGTCAATTTATAGTTTAAAGTGTTTAGGGGGTGGCCGTGACGCGATAGTTGTGTGATCGCCTGTCAACCTCATGGTCACAGGTTCGATCCCTGCCGTAGTCTATATCTTCTTATTTTTCCATTAAAAACCAATTCTAAAAATAAAATGTCATACAATGAGTTGGTTTACTCATTACATGCTGTTTAGGCATAGAACTAAAACCAAAACCATAACACTACTATCCTGACAGATAGTCAGGCTACTGTGAAACAATTGCTTCGGCAACAACATCTTCTAAACTGGTTCAGCAATGACGTGATGAGCTCGTTAGTCATGGGAGTCACTATTATAAGGGTTTCAGGTCACAGTGGCAGTGAGGGTAATGAAGGGTCTGACAAATTGGTCAGGATCCGCCCTTCTATCCCTAGGAACTACGAAGGGTAATATATGTATATTCAATTTTCCTCAGAGAATCAAATTGTAGGTGTCAAGCTCTAATATATCTAGAAAGATATGGCACACCTATAACAAATCGGGAACCGTTGAACTGATATGCAGATCCAGGAAAGACATAGCAAGGTACGTTGGGTTCGGCTAGCAGTTGATGTTCTTACCGCCACACTTAGATCAATGTAGATCCGTTGTGATACCCTATTGGAAGAAACCAATGCTAAAAACATAACATAAAAAATCTCATTAAAGGGGTTCAATTTCCGGCAAGCAGTAGCTTGAAATATAGGGAGGGCGCTTAAAAAAGGAAGGTGTGTTTTGTAAGTGTCGGTCGGCACATAGAAACCGGGTTGAGGGGTGGTTACAATACCACTGTCATTTGAGGGCGTTATCCTCTCCTTTACCCCCACTGGATAGATCATCCCTGCATCAGGCCCGGAGAAGCACGCAGCTCCTCAAACTTCTGGTGTGTTGGTTTTATGGATCAGTGGTTAGTCGACGGCCGACCCTTGCAAAAGAGTATTTTACCGGTTTTAAGGAGAGGTGGCAACCGTAACTCAATGACTCTCGTGTTTACCGCAGGAGCGGTAAAAGATGGTGAAGGGCTGGCTGCCCAAACTCTTTTGTTGCCACTCCTACAGGAAACACGTGCATCTTACAGTCGATAGTCGTTATCATTGCCTTATTGAGTGAATTACGTCCAAATGGTATATCCCCACCAAATGACAGGAATCTGACAAATGCGGAAATCGACAGATACTTAGAACAAATGGACGAAACAATTCAACGAACAATGAACAGAACAATACCGAAATACAAAGAACGCAACGCAACCGACATTTACCGTAACCCGACAATTGAGGCAATACACAGACAAAAAAGTGGACTACTGACAAGAATTAAACGATTGTACAGACGGTTTACTGACACACGAGATCTGGAGGTTAGGACACTGAAGTCGTCGATCAAAAACATCAACCAACTGATCAAACAAAGCTATAGGTTGTCTATTAATTTGTTTTGGGACAATAAATTTCGGGCCGTTAACTCTTGCGACCCGAGTATGTTCCCAAAAATTAATAAGATTTTCAGAAGGAAGGATCAAAACGATCTTCCGTGTCTTAAGCTCCAGAGAACGACAGAGAACAGACACGTACTTCTGACAGCAGGAGAAGGTGGAGGCTGTGGGGGCTGCTTTCCAGCAAGTGTACAAGGTGAATGCTAGCATTCGTCCGAATCATGACCTGGAGAGCAGAGCTCTGCTTCATCACACCTGGTTGCAGAACGATATAACCGAATGGCGATCTGACAACCTTGGTTTTACCGGGTTTAATGATGAAGATTTGGCAAACGCCATAATCGCCGACCGAAATGGGCCCAGTCCCCTGTTAATTTCGAAGAATGAGCTCCAGCTCATCTTCGATTCATTAAAGAAAAAGAAGTCAGCAAGAGTCGATGGTATATCCAACGTTGTACTACGACATTTGCCTCAAGAAGCAGTTGACATTTATACCACACTGTTTGACAACGCGCTGAATAATGCATATTATCCAGTGCGGTGGAAGACAGCTGTGGTGCACCCTCTCCCAAAAAAGGGAAAGGACAACTCCAATCCGGCGAATCTCCGGTCGATAAGTCTTCTTCCGAGTATCAGCAAAGTATTTGAAAAGGTTATTAATAGAGCCCTGTTCAAGTGGGCGGAGGACAACAAAATCATACGGGATAATCAGTTCGGTTTTAAGACAGGACATGACACAATTCATGCCGCGTCTAAACTCGTTTCTGATGTCCAATGGAACAAATCTAAAAAGCAGTGTACGGGTGCCTGTCTGGTTGATTTGCAGAAGGCCTTCGACACCGTATGGTTAGAAGGTCTCTATCTAAAGCTAACCAGACTAGGTATAAGTAAACCTCTATTGTATATGCTTTATGACATGCTAAATGGTAGAAAGTTTGTTGTCAAGAGTGGCAATGTAACTTCTACTGCAATTTTTAATATTAATAATGGTCTTCAGCAGGGAGCGGTTAACTCGCCGATTCTATTCAACATTTACACCAGCGATCTGATAGGTAGTCTAACTCAGGCAATTGCGTACGCCGACGATCTAATTGCGTACAGAACAGCTCATACAGTTGAGGTCATCAAAAGTCTCTTGCAGAGTGACTTCGACAAGATTCAGCGATATTGTGATGACTGGAAGTTGAAAATCAACTTCCAGAAATCAGAAACTATTTTGTTTAGGACTCCGTTGTCTAGCGCCTCAAGGGATACGAGAAAGAACTGGCGCAAGCTGGTGATGGCCATATGGACATCCACTGGCGAGTAAAAGTGTAGTGAAGTACCTTGGCATCTGGTTGGATCAGTACCTGTATTTCGACGGACATATAGGTGCTGCCTTGGCCAGGGCTAGGGGAGCCTTTGCCTTGACAAAATGACTGTTTTGTAGCAGCCGTCTTGACAGCAGGGTGAAGGTGATTTGTTACATGGCCCTCATCAGGCCGATGATTGCCTACGGATGCCCGGTGTGGTTCAACGTTGCCCCATCTCAAATGGAAAAGATTCGGGTGTTTGAGAGGCAATGTCTTAGACGTTGCCTTGGATTACACAGAACACCAGAGTCGGAGTACACAAGATATTATTCCAACCAGGTTCTATACAACGGAGCCAACATAAACAGAATAGATAATTTTTTGTTTAAGCTGATTCGGGGTCACATTGCAATAGCGATGCCCTCAACCAACGCCTTAATTTTTGGGTCTTATTACCCCAACAATGAATACCACGAGAGTGCCCGGTTAAGTGGCTACATCCCTCCCGAGACATTCCTCTATTTAGACAATCGAGGGCTGATACAGGATCGAATGGCGGTTCCGCTCATCTACCACGTCAGCCGGAAAACTGTAGATAGGCGACTCCTGTATGGTCGAGACGTCATCGCTCATCAGGCAACAGTCGGGGTGGCACCAAAAAAAAAATTCAAAATATGTATGTATGCGGGGGCATATGTGCATGTATCTACGTGTCTGTGCATGTATGTGCGTACGTATTGTATGTGCGTATGTTCATGTATTGTTGTGTGTCTGCATGCATATAAAAAATAAACAAAAAATTAAAAAAACGAAAAGAAATGCTGCTGTGGATGTTCTCGTTTTTAAGTAGTTTTAAGTGGTTTTGGGTATTATTAGGTATTTTAAGTAGTTTACGTTATTTTTAGTTAGTATAAGTTAGTTGTATCTAGTTTTAATTATTTTTAGTCTATCTTTAGGTTTAGTTTATAAGTAAAAAAGAAAAATATGATAAGATACCGAGTTTTTTGGCAATAAGTTTTCTTGGTTAAAAAAAATAAAATAATTAGAATTAATTAAAATAGTTTTTAGGTCGAAAGACATTAGTTCTAAGAGTTTTTGTTTGGTTTAGAGCGTCCGTAAAGGGCCAGTAAATTAGTTATAAGTTATTGATAATTAGGCTAGTTTTAAACATTTTTGTCTAGCTTTAAGATAGTTATAAGTTAATATTAAATAAAAATGAATTTAAAAAAAAATAAAAAAAAAATGTGATTGAGTAAAACTAGTATACCGATATAATATGACAAAGAATCAAAAAAAATTAATGCGAATTATAAGGGACGTAGATAAATAACACATGGAAATTTCTCCGCATTAGTTCAGCCGCCATCCCTGGAGATAAAATCTGAGACAACAACCACCTAGTCTCAGAACATCGCGCCACACATCTTTCCTATCATTCTTTCTTTTATTTCATTTTGCAGAAAATATACGCTTCTATTTCATTTCCTTCCTTAAAACATATAAAAGTTTTGAATGGATGTTTTAAAATTAAGATATACGTGTAAAGAGCATATTTTTGAGAAGATTTCTAACTTTATTATGAAATTGATAACGTTTCCTCAAATTTTTAGATCTCAGCTAATTAAAACAGAAAAAAGTTTAATATATTTAAATTAGAAACTGTTGAAGCAATTATGTTTGCAAAGGAGGTATGTGCCTCAAACGATAAAGTTTGGACTCCAGATTAAAAACTATGCTTTTGTTTGTTTGTTTTCTTACTTTTAACTTATCATTGAATTGTTCCTTTTTGTTTAATTTTTAAAAAATGTGTTCTGAAGACGGTTTTAAATTTTAAATCATAATATTCTTGTAAAGGTTCCGCCAAATAACTTTTTTTTTGAAAATGGGCGCAAAAAATCGAGTGTAGCTTCGGCTGTGTGGCACGTAGCGCCGCGCCGGCCGTCCTGTTGAAACCAAATATTGCCAATATCCTCCTCTTCAATTTTTGTGAACAGAAATTCGTTCAACATGGCCCGATAACGATCGCCATTGACTGTAACGGCCACTCTTTGCTCATTTTCGAATTATGCCGCTGTACCAAAATCCGCACCAAACAGTGACTCGTTTTGAGTGTATCGGCTTTTCAATGTATGCGTGCGGGTTTTCTGTGCCCCAAATGCGACAATATTGCTTGTTTACATACCCCCCAAGATCAAAATGAGCTTCATCTGAAAAGATGATTTTTTTGGCAAAATCGGCATCTTCTCTAAGTCGATCACAGGCCCACTTAGCGAGCGTTGTTCAAGCGTATGCACAGCCATATTCGTTCAGCGGAAGGATAAAACTAATTATCTGTCAAATCAGACATGAGTTACCATTCACGAAATAAGCACTAGTTGAAAAAAAAAAGTTAGATGGCGGACCCGTTATATTATCGAAAATACATCGTTTTTTTTGTGATATGTAACACATGTATGTGATTTATTTAAAGTCAGTTAATTTAATAGTATTTATTGTCCAGGCAAATAAGATATTCACTTTGAAAAAAATCCGACAGAGCTGAATTTTGGTAGAGTGCTTCATTTTTCCGCCCTAAACATTTTCTAAAAAATACCCTAAATTTAGAGCGTTTTTGAGTAATTTGGAAAGAAATGAATTTTGAATTTTTGTTTGCTCCGCTCCAAATTTTGGGTACTTTTTAGAAAATGCTTAGGACGTAAAAATGAAGCTGCCCACCAAAATTTAGCTTTGTCGGAATTTTTTCGAAGTAACATCGTTGTTTATCTAATTTTCCTGGAAAGTATTTATTTTAGTTATTAGAAAAGAGGTATTATATTATAAACTTAGAAGAGATTTTTTATTGGAACTGATTTATTTGCAAAATGACTCATTTTTTCAGTCTCTGGGACTCATTAAAAATTAAACCTGTGGTAACACTGGTGAGATTACGCGAAGATTCGCTATTTGTAATCCTCCGATAATCAAATTAGCTACAGTTTTGACATTTCAAGCGAGCTAAGTTTGAGCGAATCGCTATTCGTAATACGCAATTATCGAATTCGCAAGAGTTTAAGTTTGATTCGCTATTCATAATGAGGGCCTACATAACTCAAAAATAACAAATAAGACTTATTTTGTTCTAACTAATCACAAATACAGTTAAGTATAATTAAATTATAAGCAACACCACATTCAAATGGTATCGAGTGATTGGTAGAATTAAACATCGCTCAAAAACCTGATTTCAAGATTTGCAAAAATTCATGCAGGATTTTTTAAAGCTCTCTGACCTTCCATGTTGGTAATTGAATAATAGCCAGTCTTAAAGAGCTGCCTATAAACTACATGAAAACTTGTTGATTGCAAAACATGAATTAGAGGTACATACATGTTTGTATATATGTATACACACTTTGCTTCGATTTATAGTGTTCTGTATACCTTTTGTGCTTTTTTTTTGTTCAATTTTATAGGTTGTTGTTGTTTTTTTTTGTTTGAGTAATGTTTACTCCACCACTGAGCCATAAACAGCCGGTGATTGCAATTATTATTCAACAGATTTTTGCTAGATGATAAAGTCATTAGTTTCCGGAGCTTGATTCAAAACGGACATGGATACTGTCGAATTTTAGTAAACAGAGAAAACAATTAAGCATGCAAAGATTTGTGTGAGGTATTTATTTGATTAATTTGGTCAATATGCTGGAATTTAATAACGTTGCGTGTAGAGAATTGATAATCGAATTGAACTTGTTCGTACGCAATGTGTGTACTGAAAATAAATCAATGTTTTCACAATAACTGTAGTCATAGGTTAATATTTTGTATTATTATTTTTGATATTTCGAATAAATAAATAGTGAGACTATTTTGCTTTTTTACCCTACGGTATAGTATATTTCACACCCGATCCTACCAGTCCAGAATTGTTGACCTTACAGAAACCGAGACTCTTCAAGCTGCTAAAGTTTAAAGTAGAGATAGAGGTTATTTTTAGAACATACTTCGTTCGTAACCCGTAAAACATTTAATTTTCTATACGTTTTTGAATTTCGACCAATTTTTATGAGAATTCATTTGGAAATCTCTGCCATTGCAGTTCTCGCTGCCGAGACTCTTCTAGCTTTATTGGAATGTTGATCGGTATCAACCGGCTGACCAGTGCATCAATTTAAATATTTTGTTCAATAAAGCCATTCCTTCACAATTTTGGACGAGCGGTCTGGTTACGGAGAGAAACTTTCTGCTGGTAGACTTAACAACCTTGAAAGTGTCTAGTTGTACCTTCTAGTGGTGGCCGGTGTTATATGCAGATGTAAGTGAACTATGGCGCTGTAGGTAGGTTCAGACTGATTCACGGTTCTACCCGCACCGTGTACGGTGTTAAAATAGAACTTACCTAAGGATGCAGAGTTCTTTGTCTTGTACAGAAGATGAAGCTGCAAATGACGGACTGCTCATGCTAGGGCACTACCGGTCGTTCGGTAGTCTTAAGCCTAAAATCCGTTATTCGGTAATGCGGGATAAAAGGTGGCACACGGCACACCGGCTTGTCCAAGCCGTTTCCTGGGTATGAACACCTTTTGGGAGCATAGCAGTGGGTGAAGTTTACGTCCAAATACATGGACATCCACTGCAGGGTGCAGCAATGGCTAGATAGGCCAACACTCGACAAAGATGGGTTAAATCTGGAAGTCTAGTAAAATTATCTTGGACATTTTCATAATCACGGATAGAAGGGAAATTGTACCAACACAGCATAAGACCGTCAAAGTCGAGATTGGGTTTATGAAATAGTCACGGGGGAAATACTACGAAGTGTGTAGGCCCACCGAAGAACTTGGCAATAACGTGCAGGTTCCTTAGTGAACCTATTTTCATTTCTTTCCAATCTCTGCTTTCTCTGGCGAAGTTAATCCGTGCCTTTTAATTTTTTTACATTGAAGACTTTTGTTTTTCTTTTACCGCTGAGATGTAGCCAAGTATCCAAGTATATCGGCTAACGGGCTTGTTTATTGCTATAGAAACATCCTTTGGTTTTAAGCACTTGTTTTTTTTTTGGTATCATGAGACATACTTCCGATTCATTTAAACTGGAAAATCAAATTATGTGCTTAATATGGGAATTTTATATGGAAAAGTGATTATTTTATAAAGGGAAAGTACGAAGAAGAGGATGATCTAATTCCGCGCATCTTTGAATTACGATAGTCCCAATGGAAATGTATTTTAGATCAAAGCGCTACAATTCTTTATGCACCTGGCACTCGTGATGAATATCACCAAATCAGAAGAGCTGTTATTGCAAATTTTCCTAAAAAAATTTTCCGGGATTATTTGAGTTTCCGCGTTTCTGCATGGTCATAGGATAACTGTATTCGCATGTCGGCGAGATATACGGATTTTCGTTACGCTTCCAGTCATTCCATGGTCAACTCTACCTGACAAATTAATTGCGTGCTTAAAATTATATAAATTTGTGGCGGAATGTAAAGACCATACGATTGACAACTAACATGCGAGTGTTTTTGCAACAAAACTGGACTGCAGATGTATTTTCGAGGCAACTGTTGGAAATTAACAATGGCATAATCGCAGTTGACATCTTAACAGGGTTTATCACATTGCCCACAAATTTCTGCCGGCTGATGAATCCAAGAAAGGGATTATTAACTTCAAGAACCATATCTGACTGAGTGAAAGAGCTATATTGGCGGCGAAAAACAAAGATGTCGCAGATCTCAATTCGACCATTCAAAATTTCATACCAGAACAGTTATTTCAAATCGGTTGATACAGTTAGTAAGTCCCGATTTAGCACCTCATAAATAGGTTCAGTCATCTCATCATGATGTTGCGTAATATCTGTCAATCAACCTCGTAACGAGCTTATGAACAAGTTCATCGAGGCTACACGCCAAGATGATGTCAACAATCCCACTTGCACTTAGCCTAAGCGATGACTATAAAGAAATCTCAGGTCCAGTCGTTGGAAGTTTCCAGAACTAGTTTGGAGTTTCCATGTTTCGCTTATGGGAACCTCTAAATCGTTTTTTCTCAAGCCGGCAGCCATCTTTTTTGTTTATTTACGCGAGAGAAAACCCAAAACGAAAAACTTAGTTTAACAAAAAGTTTTGTATTAAGAGTTAACTTTCTGTTCAATGCAAAAGGCATTACATTTATTTGAATAACGAAAGAGTTTAATTTAATCATCAAACTGAATACAAACCGTAGGCTAGTTAAAAGATTGTATGGAGTACATAATCGCTTATGAAGAGTTGTTGGATCTAATGGCCTCCCCTTCTTTTTTGATTTTATTTCTGATCACATTTTCTCCTACTCCGCAGTATGGTTCAGGCCCCACTAAGGGAGTCGACGAACCTATTTTTGCTAAGGAGTCTGCCTCCTCATTGCCCTGGACACCTACGTGGCCAGGTACCCAATGAATTGTGACATTATTATTTTTGCCGAGTTCATTTAACCTTCGGGAATGGAAAATAATTGCGATTTTCATTCGACTGGTAACCCGACTTACTGGCCGACTGATCCATCGAAAATACCTGACCTTATTGATTTTTTTGTGGTCAAAGGAATACCCTCAAACAAAATTAGAATAACAGAAAGATTTGATCTTTTCTCAAATAGTTCTGCTGTTATTCTCACTATGAGCGAAAATCTTGTTAAAAATTAAAAACCACCCACGTTAACCAATGGGAAAACCAACTGGGAAGGTTTTAAGAAAGATATAGAGGATAACGTTGAATTAAGGCTATCACTACAAACGCTTCTCGAAATTGAAGACGCAGTAGATAACTTCGTCAATATCATACAACAAGCCGCATGAAACAACACCCAGTACCAAAGAGAAATGCCGCGGTTTAAAAACCTAAAATATCCGCAGGAAATAAAAGATTTAGTAAAAGAGAAACGAAAAGCACGTAATACAAGGTAAATTTAAATCGCTTGTGTAATTTACTAAAAAAGACGATAGAAGAATTCAAAAATTCTGAAGTTGGAAATTATCTTGAAAACTTGACAGCAGGAAAACAATCCAACTACTCACTGTGGAAAGCTGTCAAAGTAACGAAGAAACCAAAGTTCCCAGCGCCTCCGATTAAGAATGATCAAAATGAAAGGGCAAAAAGCGACAAGGAGAAAGCAAGAGTTTTCGCGGATTACTTGGAGAACACATTGAAACCTTTTGATGGGCAAGGACTCAACGAAAATTTAAATATACGTTCTAACTCAAGCGAAAATTACATCACAAGAAATGTTACCGTTGCCGAATTAAGTAGAGATATAAGAAAACTTAAGTATAAGAAAGCTAGATATAACTTAATTACGAAAAAAAGAAAAGATATAACTTAATTACGGCCGAAGTTCTCAAAATGCTTCCTCGCAAAGGTTTAATTAATCATCTTTATAAACGGTGATTTTTTAAGAGCTTGGTTTTTGAAAATTCAAAAAAACACAGAAACTTGTAAAAAGTGAATGAAATTTTTATTTGGATCGATAAATCAATTTCTGCCATTTACTTTTTAAAAATAATTTCACTTAAATGTTGCCCGCGGCTACGCTTCAGGTGGTGCATTCTGAAGGTCCAATTTTGGCAAACTTTTTCACACATTTCGGCCGGAATCTCACCAATGACGCGTTCAATGTTGGCTTCCAAGGCAGCAATCGTGTTTGGCTTGTCCCCATAGACAATAGACTTAACATAGCCCCACAAAAAATAGTCTAACGGGGTCAAATCACATGATCTTGGTGGCCAATTGACTGCGCCAAAACGTAAGATCAACTGCTCACCAAATTCGCCTCTCAATTGATGCATGGTTTCGCGTGCAGTGTGGCATGTGGCACCGTCCTGTTGGAACCACATGTCGACGGAGTTCAATTCTTGCATTTTCGGCAAAAAAAAAATCTGTTATCATCGAACGGTACCTTTCTCCATTGACCGTAACCCTGCGGCCTTCATCGTCCTTGAAGAAGTAAGGCCCAATGATGCCGCCTGCCCATAAACCGCACCAAACAGTGCATTTTTCGGGATGCATTGGTAGCTGCTGAATTGCCTCTGGCTGCTCTTCACTCCAAATACGGCAATTCTACTTATTCACGCATCCATTTAGCCAAAAATGAGCCTCGTCGCTGAAACGGACGTAGCTTGCGAAACACATTTTTCACAGAGCACGAATTTTGATAATAAATTTCAATAATTTGCAAACGTTTTTCAGGCGTAAGTCTATTCATGATGAAATGGCAAACAATACTGAATCGAAATGTCAAATGTTCGTGGAATTTTTCATGTGTGACCTGTCAAAAATATAAACGTCAAAAACCAAGTAGCAAAAAAATCACCCGTTATAATAAATGCCACTCTAAGGCTAAAGTACGTTCCGAGCCAATGGAAGGTTGCGAAAGTAATAATGGTTCTCAAACCAGGAAAACCATCACATGATAAGAAAACTTATAGACCCATTTCGCTTCTGCCCGTAATATCTAAGGTCTTTGAAAGAATATTACTTCTACGCCTGCAGCCAGTAATAGAAGAAAAGCGCCTAATACCTGAACATCAGTTCGGATTTAGGAGCAAGCATTCGACAATTGACCAAGTGCATAGGATCACTGACTGAAATGTTTTATGACTTTTAGTCCAAATGCGTTTCGCCCGGACACGATAGTTGGGCTCATCAGTTAGATGCTATCGTGTCGCTCTAAGACGCACTATTTTTCGGTCGATGACTACCAACTCTTAATAAAATTTTCAGCACATACATGCTGAAAATTATATTTTTCTAGGGGAATTTGGTCAAATTCATGCACCCAGAAATATATGTATGTTACGCCCGTGGTCTGGCTAGTGGTAAATAAATAGAAGAAGAAAACGCAAATAATACCTACATATTATTTTTGTTTTTGGTTTAGTGGACTGTCCATCAATCTTCCTAGACGTGTCGCAAGCTTTTGATAAGTTGTGGCACGATGTCTAAATTTTAAATTAAAACAAATTCTGCCTGAAGCACTTTTTACGCTTCTAAAAGCATATCTAAAGAATAGACTTTTTAGAGTAAGACATGGAAACGATTATTCGGATCTCAAAGATATAGTGACTGGGGTACCACAAGGAAGTGTCTTAGGTCCTGTTGTATCGTAAGGAAAAAGATAAAAACTATTGTTTTATATTTTATTTTATTGTTTAATTTTTACAAGCATTTATTCGCGTTTTAAAATTGGTGTCGCCTTTGTGTTGCCTTTGCGTCTCTACCTTTTTCTCTCTTTCTTTTTCATCGTTCGGTTTCCTTCTTTTTCCTTCTTCGTTTATTTCGCTGATAGTTGGCGATCGTGGTCAGGATTTGGGAAAGTTATGTTTCCTTACATATTTTAGATGTCATCAGTTTGTCGTCATTTATATTCCACCCCTCGTGAACTCCTAAAGGGATTCACTAAACTTCAAAGCGGCTAGCTTAATGGCAGGTCGACGGAGAATTCCTCTGGTAGTGCGCTCTTCCGCACTGCGAACTTGACCATCAGGAGCTTGAAAAACCTTCGTAATGACTCCCTTTTGCCATTGACTTCGTGACTGAGTATCGTCACAGATGATGACTAGTTGACCCTGTTGTAATGGCGCAACCTCGTCATTCCATTTTGAACGCAGTAGCAGATGAGGTAAATATTCTAAGGTCCATCTTTTCCATAATCTATCCTTTAGATTTTGTGCAACTCTCCACTGCTTTCGGAGACAAACTCGGTCTTCTCCTGTACCTGGCGTTTGCGTTGAGTTAAGACAGCCCAGAAGGAAGTGATTCGGCGTCAATGGTTCATCTTCATCCGAATTAAGCGGTAGTTCCGTTAAAGGCCGGCTGTTGATGATGTTTTCAGCTTCTATAAGGACACTCCGCAGTGTCTCCAACCTTGGCGCTTCTTCTTTCAGGACCTTATACAACAGGCGCTTGACACATTGAATAAGACGTTCCCAGCAACCACCAGCGCTCGGGTTCGCAGGGCAGTTGAAGACCCAGTCGATGTTTGCTGCCGCAACGTCTTTCTGAATACGGTCTAAATCAAATAGTCGATCCTCTTTTTGTAACTCTTTTTGGGCACCAATAAAATTGGTGCCATTATCACTGCGAATTTTAACAGGGGTTCCACGACGATTAACAAAATTCCTTAGACACATTAAAAAGGAATCTGTAGACAGGTTCTCCGAAACTTCTAAATGTACCGCACGCGTTGTCAAGCACGTGAACAGAGCTACCCAACGCTTCTCTCTTCGTCTTCCAATAGCAACATGGAATGGTCCACAGTAGTCGATACCACAATAACTAAATGGACGTACGTATGGAGTCAAGCGATCTGGTGGCAGCTGGCCCATTAGTGGTTCGATTGGCGTAGCTCTAGAGACGATGCATATAGGACATTTCTTCTTGATAGACTTTAAAACAGCGCGAGCGTATGGCAACCAGAATCTTTGCCGCATCTCGTTTATTGTTAAGCGATCGTTTTGATGGTGGTACTTAAGGTGAAAATGAAGCATAATAAGTCGTGATACCCGATGACCATATGGGATAATCATTGGCCGTCGTGCGGAAAAGGGAAGACAGTAGGCGGCATCAATTCTTCCCTTGATTCTTAGTAATCCTTCCTCGTCCAGGTAAGGTGTCAGTTTATAGATTTTACTTGATTTTTTAACTGACTTAATGGTACGCAAACTTGCAATCTCATCTACAAAAACTTCTTGCTGGACAGCTCTACAGATGAACTTTTCTGCGGCGGTACATTCGGAGGCTGTAAGTTCTCCTTTCTGGCGATCGGACACATATTCTTCTTTTATTCGAGCGTTACTAACAAATCGATGAATCCAGGCAACGACTCGGCGCAATCTTAAAAAAGATGAAAATTTGGCATAATTGACTAAACACTCATACTTATCTTTATTCGTCAACAATATGACTCGAGCTGGCAATTCTTCTGTTGTACAATATTCGGAGCCCAAATTATGTGCTTCCACTGGCCAAGTTTGTTCGTCAAGAAGTAGGAAATCCGGCCCTATGATCCACCTCGAAACAGGATCAAATGAAGGCATACGAGCACGAGTAGCATCATCCGCTGCATTTAATTCTGTCGGTAACCATCTCCATTGCGATGGTGTAGTACTGCTAAGTATTTCCGCTACTCTACAAGCTACAAATTGCTTGTATCTTCTGGTTGTTGAGCGAATCCAGAGCACGGCTGTCTTCGAATCGCTCCAAAATATGACACGATGGATGTGGAAATCATGGCAATTCCCTATCGATGTTGCAAGGCGGGATCCCAAAACTGCTGCTTGCAGCTCTAGGCGAGGAATTGTCATACACTTTTGTGGAGCACATCTCGTTTTGGCATCTACAAATGCTATATGGATTTCATTGCCCTTTTTGATTCGAAGATACCCGACGGCCGCGTAGGCGGATGCACTTGAATCAACAAATATGTGTAACTGAATCTCATCGGCAGTGGGCAATAAAGTTGAATAGCATCGTTTGACAGCAAATTTGTTTATCTCCTGGAACCCCTTCCACCAAACATTCCATTGGATATATAATTGCTGTGGCAAGCGATCATCCCAACCAAGTTGTTCTTTCCAAGTTGTTTGCATTAACAATTTGGCAAATATCATAAAATTTGCGAGAAATCCAAATGGGTCGAATATTGCCATAATTATTCCCATCATTTCTCTTTTTGTTGGCGGTCGATTCATTTCGAGAACATCTTTAGGAATTTTGTGAAATTTAAATTGGAACTCAAATGTATCATTGTTTGTATTCCAAAACATTCCCAAGATTTTATCTGTGCTGCTCTGACGTTCCATATTAACATTTTCAACAACATCCATATTGTCTGTGTTCAATCGTCTTTGAAGTTGTTTACTATTCGAAACAAATCTCCGCAATCGGAATCCGGCGGCATCATTAATTTTGACTGCTTCTAAGGTAACTTCTTCTGCTTCTGGTTCAGAGTCGAAGCTTGATACTAGGTCGTCGACGTAAGTTCTCTCGATGACGACCTTTACCCCTCGTGGCATGACTTCAGAGTGTTCAGTAGCGTTTAAATTTTTAACATATTCTGCACAACAAGGCGAGCATATGGCCCCGAAAATCATCGAAGTCATTGAATATATTTGAATTGTACCTTTGGGGTCCCCATTCCGCCACAAGAAGCGTTGTGAGTTCTGGTCGGCAGCTGTAATCTTTACCTGAGAGAACATCTCCTGAATATCACCTGCCACAGCGACAATTCCTTGACGAAATTTATGAATGATGACTAAAAGTGGTTGTGCGTGTTCTGGTCCTTTCAACATTTTCGAATTCAAAGATACGCCGGACGTCGTAGCAGCGGCATCGAATACTATGCGTATTTTGTTGGGTTTATTTGGATTGACTACCCCAAAGTGTGGAAGATACCAGGTAGTCGGGGTCTCGGCTTCAGCTTCTCCTTGCGAAAGGAGTTTTGCGTACCCCTTGCTGATGTATTTGGTCATTTCCGCTTTATAAGAAGCAGAATACGCTTGGTTTTTTGACATTTTAGATTCAATGTTTAGCAAGCGTTGCTTTGCCATAGCAAAACTTGATGAAGTTGGTAGTATTGAGTCGTCTTTGCGCCATAAAAGACCAGTTTCATAATGATGTCCAGTTCTTTTTGTGGTTTCGGAAAGAATCTTTCTTGATCGCATATCCTCATCGGATTCCAAAATAACGTCAGAGCTTTTTACACCAAAATTTTCTATGAGAAAATATTCTTCGACTAGCTTCTCAATTCTCTGGAGTGTATCAGAACGACGAACATGAAGAACCCTTGGCTGGGCATTAACAACATTGTTCACAGGTCCATATGCTACCCAACCTAATTTTGTTCCAACTGCGATGGGATTTTCTGGTCCATCCTCGACGATATCTTTATGAATGCCTAAGTAGCAATTATCTAAACCAATAAGTAGCACTGGCTTTGCATTCTTGAAATTGATTATTGGGACGTTCTTCAGGTGGTCATAATTCTCTTTGTTAAATGTTTGAATTGGTAAGTTTAGATTTGAAACTGTATGTACGTTACTTAAGATAAAGCTTTCGGCGTCGTTATTCTGCCCCTTAATGTAAAACGTTACCTTTTTGGATACCTCCGTTGTTGTCTTGTCACCATACCATTGGAGAGTAAGTGGGAGGCTTTGCCCTTTAAGTCCCAATGCAGTAGCGATGCTTTCTTCCAATAACGTAACAGACGATCCTTCATCAAACATGGCATGTGCAGTAACACTACCGAGTGGCCCCGATAATACTACAGGGATAATCTTGAACAACTGACTACACTGTGAATCCTGGCGGCAGTTTAACACTTGTTGAGTTTGTTGAGGTTCACTTGTTGCAGGTCTTGAATCTTGATGCAACGTCTGGTGGTGTAGCCGAGTACATCCATTGAGCCCACAAGGTTTCCTGCGTCGACAGCTGGTCAAATTATGTCCCTTCTCCAAGCATGAGAAACAAAGACGATGTTCTTTGACTCGATTCCATTTATCGTTGACATCGAGAGCTATAAAATGTTGGCATTCGCTTAATTTATGTTGTTGACTGCAGTGGATACACATGTTTTGCATCTGCTCAGGTTCGGTACTATGCAAAACTCTTCTTGCGAATTCGAATGATGTAGTTGTACGATTGTGGCTAGTATTGTTGTTTTGGCGAAGATGTGCCGGCGGCAGTGGCCTGACTGTAAGATTGTTAGTGGTTTTAATTGGCATTAGGCATATAACTCGAGCAAGTTCTTTAATCCACTCTGCAAATGTTTCTAAAGTTGGAAATGGTACAATAGTGACAGCATGTTTGGCCCATTCATACTGTTTAGACGGTGGCAATTTGTTAATCAGTTCACGCAGTAGGGTTGGATTTGCTAGTTGATGTGCACAGTTTGCGGATTTAAAGAAAGCAACCATATTCCGCACTCGGTTTGATAGAGGCAGGATATTTTCTAATTGCAATTCGTTGATGGCTGGAAATTGCTGCACCTTCATCAACTGCGCATCGACAAGTAAGTCTGGACGTCCAAAATTAAAATGAAGTTCCTCAATAATAAGGGGAACGTTCTCGGCGTAAAGGAGCATGGAGGAAACTGACTCTTTGGCGTTGCCCTTCAATGCCTTTTGCAAACGCATGACATTTTGACGATTACTATATCCGAATTCAAACGTAGTTTCCTGATAATTGGCAAAGAACAATGGCCATTCTTCAGGATCACCACTAAACGAAGGCAAGGGATATAGATTGGCGGCGGCATCGTCGACAAATGTTCCAACGCGTCTGGCTGTGGAAGCTGTTTGTTCGGGCATACCGAATGTTTGTTGAAGTGTATACGATGATGTCGTTTGATTAGACACAAAGGTTTTTGACGGCATTTGATTTTTTGTTTCAGAAGATAACCCATGGGACGTGTTGGCGTCTTTAAGCAATTGTCCGACAGGAGAAGACACAGCTGGCTGCTGCTGAGGTACTGGCAGATGCATACATGGCGAAGACGAAAATGGCGACTGTGATTTTTCGATTGGCAAACGATTAGCAGGGATAGACGACGGCTGCTGCGGCATAGGATTTTGAGATTCTATGTTTTGGTTGGCATTAATTTTCATTTGAAGTTCTTGCAGTTGGCTTTGGCTTCTGGATGTTTCATTACGCAATTCTTCGACAGAACTACGCAATGTATTTATCCCTGCAATAAGTGAATTAAACTGTTCGCTGGGAATGCATAATTGTACCTGATTTGTTTCGCTTTCGACCACAGTACTTTCTAGGTCATCTTCTGAGTTTTCAGATAATTTAGTTTCCATATTCTATTTGAGTAATTCGTAGATACTCGTATTAATAAAAATTCAACAAAATGGCGTCAGTGGCGTCTCTTTCGACGGCACAATCAAATTAGTTCGAGAAGCGAATTTTGTGAGGCAAGTTGAGGCGACAATTTTAAAAACTATGTTGTATCGTAAGGAAAAAGATAAAAACTATTGTTTTATATTTTATTTTATTGTTTAATTTTTACAAGCATTTATTCGCGTTTTAAAATTGGTGTCGCCTTTGTGTTGCCTTTGCGTCTCTACCTTTTTCTCTCTTTCTTTTTCATCGTTCGGTTTCCTTCTTTTTCCTTCTTCGTTTATTTCGCTGATAGTTGGCGATCGTGGTCAGGATTTGGGAAAGTTATGTTTCCTTACATATTTTAGATGTCATCAGTTTGTCGTCATTTATAGGTCCAATATTGTACCTATTATTTTCACGTGATATTCCTCAGAAGACACTATCGTAGCTACGTTTGCTGACGACACTGCAATACCAACAGTGGGCCAAACGATAAATGATGCTACGACTAAATTACAAAAAGCTCTGAATAATGTCAGTGAATGGACAAAAACATCCCTTAACGAAGTAAAATCAGTCCACATAGATTTTAAGTATACAAAAATAATAGATTACCGGTATTTGTTAATACGGTTCAAGTTCCATTTGCTAATGAAAAAAAATATCTCGGAATGACTCTAGATGCGAAATTAAAATGGAAACCGCATGTTAAAAAGAAATGCGAGGAGTTAAATAATAAACTTAGAGATATGTACTAGTTGCTCGGGAAACACTCTAAGCTCAGTATCGAAAACAAGCTAATTTTGTACAGACAGGTGCTTAAGCCTGTCTGGACTTACGGTATACAATTCTAGTTTAAATAGCTTACAAACATTTGAAAATAAACTCCTAAGATCGTTTGTAAGCGCACCTTGGTACATTATAAACCAAGATCTCCACAGAGATCTCGGGATTCCCACGGTTCGCGATGAAATAAAAAAATTTGCACGAAATCATAGAAAACGGCTATTACAACACTGCAATAGTACTATAATCGAAATTATCGATGAGACGAATTTAGTACGCCGCCTGCGAACGACCAAGCCTTCCGATCTGGTGCACTAAAAGAGAATCCGCTTTAAAATCGGGGTATAAATTGGAACTCTCACCGGATAGTTGCTTGCAACTCGTTAATTAAATTCGTTAAAAGTAAATTGCTAGATAAGTTTCAACTTAGTTGCAATCGGGTGGAGGAGGTGTTTTTTAGTGCAGTAAGAATTTCACACTCCTATGAGCATGCGTTTTTCGGTACTCATAGAGCCTTTTGAAGGTTTTACACCTACCCACGGGACAACAAAAAAGAAACAAAATTGGACCTTCCTACACATTCCCATACCAGTTTAGAACTGATGAAGTAGGAGCTTTTAGGAGTTTAGAACATGATGGCAATATTTTGTTTATTGTAAATTCCTTCTAGGTTACGATCTGCATATTTTCCTATAACTTGTACTTCAGCTTGGAAAATACTAGTAGACTTTCCCATCGGTATAGAAAGTTTGGTTCTTGGCCCAAAGATTCCTGCACCAGTTCCTCCCAACGTTATCGACCCATCAGTGTACCACTCGAAGGTGTTTGCTTTCACAGTGCAGTTAACCGTTTCCCCTACCAACTCTTTCTTGCTACTTAACTTCGTTTAAAAATTTTTCTCGAAGTTATATTTTTTAATCATACAATTTTCTGAATGTTGTCTCTTTCCCTGAGACCTATACATTTGGCAGTCCCAATTCACACTTTGGCAAATCTCATAATGGCTCCCTTTGCAGCACTTCCAATAACCTCGTGTAGAGAGATGAAGTATAACCTCCGTGGCTGATGTAGGGCAGGTTCTGGATATATGTTTCATTGAAAAGAACAGAGATCTTTGAAATTTGAGTGGGTTATTTTCTACAAATATATTACCATTTTTCCACACAAATGTTCGTCATTTTACCCTTGTAGTGTGAAGTACCTACAGAGGTTCTTTATTTAGGCACGTTTTCTGATACGATTCGTTACTATTTATGTTCAACTTAAAACGCGTATGGCCTCCTTTTTCCTCTGCGCAAACTGTCACATAAGTGCTTATGTATCTGCAAACGGGAATTAGCCATATAATTCGAATATGGAATTAATAACAGACTATATTTTTCCTTCCATTTTGATATTCAGAATTTCAAAACCACCATGCATCGGTATATACCTTTAAGCCCTTTTCTAAAACTCACACTATGCTGAATCATTTATTGCGCGCAAAATATATATAAAACAAAAATAATAAACGACGTTCAAATCCCATATTTCAGTTAGTCATGTAAGTGGAATTTTGTTGGGATTAGAGTAAAGATATAAAACCTAAACTCTTTTAATTTCTTTTTTATTGTGTAAATAAATAAATAAATATAATAAATTTTAACTTGCAGGTTATACTTTATCTAAATCTACCTAAAAATATACTTCAAAAATATTAGGTACTGCAAGTCTCTTTTGAACAACCTATTAGCACGCACGAACCCCCTCACTCATGCGAAATTATTAATTTCACGGGCAATAAGCCCAACAACCAGTCAACTAGTCACCAAAAGTGAGTAGGTTAACCGACCACCTCCCTCTGAACCCGACAACAGTCTTATGTTTACCATAAACGAATTACAAACAAACAAACAAATTAACAAAAGAACTCACCTTTGGTCGCCAACCCTTCGGGAGAAAACCAGGTCCATGGAGAGTTGCCATAGCATAATTAAATGTCGCTATAGACGACAACAGCAAGAATACCGTCTGATTCAGAAGGCCGCCAAGACTTCCATTTGGTGGCCACCACATTGAATTCATATATAATGTCATGAAAGTAATGCATTTTATTATGCCTGTTAAATAAAACAACAAACAAACATTAATTTAAACATAATAATTTGATGGAACATTGATAGAAAGAGAAAAGTGTTTCCGAATTATTTTGAAAGGAAAGGGCATAAGGACTTATTTATTTGGCACGCAATGCTTTCTATTCCCAGATATCTACCCTTGGCTGCTTAAACTGGGTTCGAGACGTGGGCGTAGGCCGTCTGTTACCTCATGTTACAATTATAATAAAGAAACAGATAGCCGACAAACTTAAATGATTGTATTGTCTATTTATGATTTGTAAATAAATAGAATAATTAATTGGTTGTTTGTTTATTAAATAAAATAAAATGATAAAGCACTTACTCAAGGCTATTATTGGACCCCAATGGAGAAATCGGCGGAATGCTTTAAGCTTTTCGTTAACACTTAAGGATTGCATTTAAGTTAGTATTTTTTATTTGGAATAAATTTTCTTTTTTAAAGCCGCATAAGGTCATTCAAAAATACACCAGAGACCTGATCATATTCACCTGCCACAAATAACTAGACAAAAGGGAACCCAATCAACTTTACCTTTGGAAAAACAGAAAGAAAAACTAAAATTACTTGACACCATATGTCAAATTAATAGCGAGACCAACTAGTACATTTTTCACATAACAACGAGTTGAAGTATTCAAGAACGTAGTGAATCAAAAGTGGCGTAGGGGTTCGGAAGTTCTTCAAAGGTAGACAATTAGGGTATGTATTAGGGTGGGCCACGCTTGTATGGAGAAAAAAAAAAGTTTGATTTCTCTACTGGCACAGTGATAAAATGGTGCCAAAGAATCAGTAAAACAATAGTATTAAGTTGGGCTGTCATCAGACTTTATCTTCTGCCTCAGGTTTAATGTTAAAGCTTACTTGAACCGATTAAAATGACCTTTTATGCCATACAAAATAAATTCATCATTATTTTTGAAATTTGTTTATATTTATTTAAGAAACAGTAATATTTAAAATAATACATAATTTGTAACTCAAAAATAATAGAGCAATTGATAAATAAAACTAAAACTAAAGCAAAAATAATAGAATAAATTCAAAACCTGGCATCTATTTAATTAGGGACAACATCCTTTTTGCTGTCGAATTTTGGCACAGATTTTCGGCTTTCCATCTGTGTTTTAATGAATCCTTGTCTGCTGAAGCTATCACACAAAGTAACTGAAGCTTCAGTCATAGCTTTTACTGCCCGTTCAACAGCTTGAGTGTGACAAGGAAGGCGCATCCAATTAAAATTTCCATCTCCTTTTTGTTCAACAATTATTCTGAGATTTTCTTCGGTTATGGATTTCAATATCGGTGGCTCAGTAATTTTGTCTTGCCAACTCAAAAGATTGTAATATGTTGAAGCATTGAAATTTACCTTCGGGAGTTGGAACAAGCCCAATTTTTTTGAAGTGGTTGATCTAGATTTTAAAATTCGACGAGCAGCTAATTCACGAATATGTGGCTGGGGATCTGTGATCATTGCAAGCAATAAGTTTTCCGGATGTGCGAAATAGCTGTTCTTTTGAATAACTGGGTCCATTACAGCTTTTAAATTTGTTGGCAGATATCTGGTTTGCTCGATGAGTTTGAACAAGTGTCTAGATCCATCTTTACAGCTGGGGTGAGTTTTTATAGAAAACCATACCGGAGCGTAAACCTTGACGATGTACGTTGCAAGGGTGATAAGATTTGCAGAAGCAGACTCTGTTGACACATAAAGCCGAAGAATTCTGTTGGCACGAGTTAGCCATCGTGTATGGGGCATTTTGCCTGGTGATTTGTTAACTAAATCACTAGGAATTATGCCGGATTCTGACACTCCAAATCTAACGCATGTTTTTGAAAGTAGAGCGAAATCAACTGAAATTTTAGAAGTGTTCGCTGATTCAGTCACTGGAGTCGCTAATCCAATTCGAAAATTTGGTTCCTCGCAATCCGTTTGGACACATCCGGATTCAAATGTGCTACTCAGCCTTTCCGTACATAGTTTATCTACTTTTTGTTGTTTTTTCTCTTCTCGTAACGATTTTCTTTTCAGCGCTTTTGTCATCTCTTTTGTTGTATCAACGTCTATACCACCTATCACCATTTGCCTAGCTGTTCGCTGGTCTATTATGAAATTGCGTTCCCTAACAGGTACTTTTTTGTTTTTAGAACAAGTACATTTAAGTAAGTTTTGGCATTTGCAAGCCGAAATATCAAATAAGACTCTGCTTCGTACACGAAACTCTTCCAACTTCCTTTCCGGTATTTTTGGGTGAGACTTAAGAAGGTTCTTCCACTTTAAATGATATGTTTGTAGCATTACCTTGATTCGTTTCGGTTCTGCTGTAGGAATAGAAGATTTCGCCCATACGTCTGCCAATTTTGCAACTGCCACAGCTTCTATTTCTTTATATGTTGGTTCTTTTTTAGTTTTCCTTTCATATTTAATTTTATGTCGGGTCCACTCATAAAACTGCATCACCTCTTCGTAGTTTGGCAATGTGTTTTCTTTTAATTCGCCAATATTACCAAATAAAGGGCACTTCCAACTATTTCGAGTGCGTTCCATTCTCTTGATGACGCAAAACAAATAAACTTTTTCTATAACTTAACACAGAATGAAATCAATAATAATCGGATGTATTAAGAGCTCAAAATTACCTTTTTTCTTAAATTCAAAAGCGAACAAACGGACTAACTAAAAGAAGTGATGAGTAGCGCTTTTAGTTGATACTTGAAAAGAATGAATATTTATTTAACTTTCTTCTTCTTCTACGTTTGAATTTAGAAAATTAAAATTAAATATGGCCGATGGGCGCGCGATTTGATATTTATTCAAATAAATAATAATTCCCAATAAGTACTTACAATAATTAATGTTTTTAATTTCTTTAAAACTTAAACAACAATCCGGATGCACTTAGGCTTGAAATAATAAAATGAAACTTTACGTATAATCTAACGGGACCCATCAGCACCTTTTAATCGCTGAGCCCTGTTAAAAATCCAAAAAATTGAAATTTGGCCCACCCTAGTATGTGTTTCAGAAAAACGAAATGTAATTATTATGTCGTTTTAAATGAATTACTTGCACTCAAAATCGAGAATTCCCCTTTTGAATAAGACATGCTTCTAACACATACTGCATATTTGTAAAATTTCATTAGTTAATTCACTATATTTAGATCACAACAGAAAAGAAGAAAGATAAACAAACAAATTTTTGCAAATTGTAGCAAAATAACATACGAATATTTGATCTTTTTATCATGTGCTAATTGTGAATGCAGATTAAATCTCCCCAAATAGAGATCTGCTTTTTTGTCTTCAGAAATGGCTCCTTTTTACAATAAAACATACAAAAAGAACAATTTTTTCTTCCGTGAAAATCGACATATTAGGGCCATTTGTACAAAAATATTTGATCAGCTATTTGAACTCACCAATTTCGGCACTGACATTCAAACGCACGCAGTTCCAAAAGGAATGTCAAAAAATCTTCAAATCGTTGAGCGGGAAGATTTCGATCACTAACTCCCTTCTTTCCGACAAATTAAAAGTTACCTCTGGTAACTCAGTTTCCTTGTGTGAAGTCGGTAATACTTATACCTTGAACCATTGTTGAACCTCAACGATAAAACGGTAGGTAAAATTGCTTAACCACGCATCAAATATTTGAACCAAAATAAAACGGAAAGGAGAAGCACCATATAGTAAACATATTTTCTTAACATACACCCAAAATAGGGCAAGCTACTAAGCCAACATAATAAGGTGATTTTAACTTATTAAATGTTTAGAGATAGTTTGGCGATTAAACCGTTTAAAATTATTATATTCTTTCTAACATAGTACATGCTATTATTAAATTGCTTTAGCATCATATTAAATCATCTTCAATTTTACGTCATATTTTACTTGGACGAAAAAAAAGATATATGGTTACTGCAACACCATTAAGTGATAGAATTGACATTTTCCATACCAATTATCGATCCGGGATCCCAACTGAACACTTTTGAGATTTTATGTGTGAAAATAATTGTGTACGTGAGAATACTCAAATTCAAAAAAATGTTTGTTGCACAATTATGATACAAAAAATGATAACAGGGGAGTTTGACGTTCAAGTATATGAATGTGTAAGTGCTTCTGAATTCTGATTTCAAATACAGAAGCAAAATTCTCTTCTTTTCAGAATTATAATTGTCATTTTTTCCCAAGTGAACGCTTTCAGAAGAGTCCGGAAGACTTCCGGAATGCCAAATAAAAACGACATTATAGGTATTTCGCTGTTGTAACACACAGTTGACTGAAAACCAGTTTTATTCATTTTCTTTTTTTTTGGAGTCGATAATTCTCCATGAATATATTTTGGCAACGTACTTGAGTTATTAAGTCTAGTACTCAGTTCAAGCAAATGCAAATTTTATTTCTACATATTTTTTCCCCATCAAAATTTTGAAGTTGTAGAGATAAACATACAATTTCAATGCGAACAGTAGTTTTATCACATAAATAAATGTTTCCACCTTAAGTCGTAATGTAAAACATCAGTTCCTCTAATAATACCAGAAACATCTTTTATATTTTACTTGTAACGGACCAAACCAAATGGAAACTACTTACTTGCTGGGAAAAATCTCGACTACGCAGTCAACATCGCCAAAGGAAAGAAAAAATACGAATATAAAACCTACATACTCGTAATAAAACATTTTTGTTAAACGTTTTCGTTTTATATATTTTTTTTAACTTTTGATTCAATAGTTCAACAGTTGGCTGCAAGTAGCGTATCTAAGAAAAGTTGAGTAGGGGAAAATAAGAACATTCACTGATGCTATTATTGTTATAGTGACTATTTTTAAAGAAATGATAGGCGTGTTTTTTTCTACGCTAAGAACGATGAGCAGGATTAACAATTTGCATGTTAAATCCAACAACAACTAATCCCCGGGAGTGCTTAGCTTAAACCCAGAGAATTCTCGGGGCTTAGCTATTGGAGAGGATAAAAACTGTGCTACCAAAAGCTTTTTCAATACGTTATCGATAAAATGTATAGAAACTTCAAAACTGACATTTTGACATGTCAGATAATTATCAATTTTGTTTGGTTTGGTTGAGCATTTGGTCTAAGTGTGTCAGTTGTTTTCCTGACGGCCATGTCAACCTAACCTACCTTTTAATATACATTCCGCAACACAACAACAAATCAATTTTAACATTTTACGCTTTTGTATTGCCTCTATGGTTTTTACCACATCGCCATGAGCACAAGCTTCTACAGCGATTTTCATTTTTGCTTTTATTTTTATTATTGGTATATTAAAACTTGACTGTGGAATTCTTATTAAATAAAAAAGCATTTCCTGAAGTTGATATTCGGTCAATTAACAAGAATTGAATGAACAACAAAACAAAGGTTTCACTGAGAAGATTGTTTTCGGCTGCGTTTTGTTGTACACGGGAGCAACCCAATACAGATTTTCTGCTACATCCTTGGCATACTTCAATCTTCTTGATCGTCGTCCGCTCTTGCTCAGACATATATTGCTAATGACATAGGAACTGAGCGTCCCGCCCGAATAAGCAACTCGTCCACTAATTTCATGTCACCAGTGACCGACGAATGGGGTAGTTTTCAAGAAGTTGAATTCTATGTACCACTGTATTTGTGAAAATTAAATTAAAAGAAAATCACATCGGCTAAAAACAATTTCCAAAATACTTGATTTCAATTTACTTGATTCACATTTAACTTGGTTCTTTTTATGTTATTTTAATAGACAAGTAGTTTAAATTCAATAAATATATCGAAGATTCACAAAACAAATCAACCCGATGATTTTTAGAAGAATGAGGATAGGCAAACAATGATGTTTATTTTTTTCTTGTATTATAGCTGTTCTTCAAATGTCATCTTGCAAATTAATAGTGCTACTAAGTTCGCTTGAGTGTTTTTATGCGTTTTCAATATACATTATACATAGGTACATTATGCTTTGTAAAATAAAATTATTAATTTGTCACGGTTCGATATAAATTGTTTACTGATTTATTACATTTCTCGATTTTTTCAGCTTTTTATATTTTTTAATTTAACTATATTCCTGTAAGACCTAAGGTCTTTTAAATGCAACCTGAATTGCACGGCACTAGTTTGGCACAGAAAATCTTATTGCTTTTTGCTTTAAACTCACTGATTTTCCCTTATTTATAATTTCCTTCTATACAAATTTTTGCAAACGCATAGTTGGATAATAAAACACCAAATAAATCTCAGAAATATTTTCATAATTTTATTTAAAGTACCTCCTCATTGTACCTTGTCATTCCCATTATAGCTACGCTACTGCCTTAGTTAGTTTTATTTAGTTTTAATTATTTTTAATCTATATTTAGGTTTATTTTATAAGTTAAAAAAAAAAAAAAAAAAAAAAAAAAAAAAAAAAAGATAAGATACCAAGTTTTTTTTTGTGAAAGTTTCCTTGGAAAATAAAATAAAATAAAATAATTAGATTTAATTAAAATAGTTTTTAGGTCGAAAGACATTAGTTCTAAGAGTTATTGTTTAGTTTAGAGCGCCCGTAAAGGGCCAGTAAATTAGTTGTTAGTTATTGATAATTAGGCTAGTTTTAAACATTTTTGTCTAGCTTTAAGATAGTTATAAGTTAATATGAAATAAAAATGAATTATAAAAAAAAAAAAAAAAAAACGCTACTGCCTAATACTGAAATCAGCTGTTGAATTGATTTCATTCTCGCAACTAATTTACCTACACACTTTTTCCAATCATTTTTTTGGTCATATGCCTACTTCCTAATATCTTTTATTATTGCAAAGGCTAGGGGATACGATATGAGTGATAAAAGGAGGCACATCATCATCAAACATCACAATTTGTCTAGCAAAACAATGAGTTGGACATTGTTTGCCTTGGAAAAATTAAGTGGAGATTTTTGTATGTACAGTTCGAAACAAAGATTTTTATTTTGCGTTGAAGTGAGTACAGGGTGGGGAAAAATTTGAGATAAAATTTGTTCTGGGAAAAAAAATGTATGAGAAATAATATTTTTCCCGAACTGAGTACTGGGCTTAACAATTTGTCTAGCAAAACAATGATTTGGACATTGTTTGTCTTGGAAAAATTAAGTGGAGATTTTTGTATGTACAGTTCGAAACAAAGATTTTTATTTTGCCTTGAAGTGAGTACTGGGTCGGGAAAAATTAGAGATAAAATTTGTTCTGGGAAAAAAATTCTATGAGAAATAATATTTTTCCCGATCTGAGTACTGGGCTTTAATTCACAAGACAACGAATTGGTTTTGATGTAAGCCAGCCATAAGAGTACTAAAGTACTTATAAGAATCTGCTACATTTGCATCTTTTTGTGGCATGTAAATAATTCTATTACAATATTAGGCACTATTCTTTTTTCATTTTTATTATTTGATGGAATTTTTGGTTTTCTGCGTTTTTTTTTAGTGCATAGCGTTAGGTAAAATAAAAATTAAAGTACAAAGATGTATTAAAATACCTTAAATAAAATTTAAGTGTTAACTTTTATTAAATTGCAATTTGTGCGATTTGCTAAAACTTTATTTTTAAATCGATTAAACATAAAAATTGCAGTCGTGTCTTGAGTTCATTTGATTTTTTGTGTCAATAAAAAGAAAGCAGCCTGTGTAGAACACTTTTAGGCATTTTTCCAAATAAAGATTTTCACTTGGCTTTACTATTTACTTTTCACACCAAAATCAGGGAACATACTAGGAGCAGAATACATTTTTTTTTTCAAAATGTGAGTAAAAGTTTTTAATTTGTTATTTGACGATATCCAATTTTTCTACATACGTAACCTTTTTTATCTAAATCATTATAGGGGTCGGGTTCGGGTACCGATCTCGTGCCTTAATGACGAAGATAAAGCTAAAATAACTTTCTCTCAAACAAAACCCCAACTAAACATTTAATTTTGAAAAAAACTAACAATGAAATGCAACAAGTTTGGGTTTTCTTATCAAAACCCAAATTTGTAGTATGAATCAATTAGCACTGACTCGCAATCATTCATAGAAGTGGAAATGCACCCTTTATATTACTTCACTTTTATTGCTTGCATTTAGGGATAAATGAGTATGAACTGAGCTACTTGTTGATGTTCTTAATTAGGAAAATGTCCAATTAGATATTTATTTTATAAAGTTTTCTTTTCCCCTGAAAAAAAGTTCTAGGTGTCCGCAATCAACTTGAAACCATATAGATACAACCTATATTTCGCCAGCACATAGCAAGTACCTACATAATGTACGTACGCCCTGACTTGCATTCTGTGAATAGGTGTCCGCTGCTAAAAATGTGTTTAGCTCGCCGAATTTTATGTATCAAATAGCTACTTGTATAAATTTCAGGGACGATTGACTTGAATTATTCTATAGATGACGTACGTGGATTGGAAAAATTGTTCCAATTTTTACTTGCGGTATATGTTCTGTAGGACAAGTTAAGCATTTGGGATAAAAAAACGAACTCGAGATTTTAATCAAACGTGACATTAGAATTATGAAGAATAACAAAGAAGTGGGTCCCACAATTACGTATGTCTGTCTGTAGAACGATCTATATCCTAAACGGCTGAAGTGATTTTCTACAAATTTACAAGCGTTTTAGGTGATTCTCTCAAATAACTTTCGTTCTTTTAGCCCCAAAAATAACGGTACTTGCCATTCCTAAAATTTTTTCCATTCCAACATCTTAATTATCTCGAAAACGACCCTAACGATTTTGATAAATTATTTCTTTGATATAATAAGCAGTGTACACGATTGGATTGTGTTTGGTATCTTTTTTGTAGTAAAGCTAGTATTAGACTGTCCTTGTAATGTGTCATTGCCGTGACACTCTGACCTCACTATGACGTAGTTGTCTCTCCTAAAAGTGTCAAGTCGTGTGATCGTCATTGTTTTGCATGTCATTGCCGTAACAAAAACAATGACAAGCACCGTGACACGTCACTTTTAGGTCATTGCAATGACAAATTGCCGTGACCGTGTGATAGCCCTTTCATTGTTGATGGGACACCTTGACACGTAGCCTGTCGCTGCAAGGACGGTGTCCCAACCGTGACACGGCAGGAATTTCTGCCATGTCATTATTTGTCACGGTAGGTACCTACCTACAAATGTATATTTAAATAGATTTTAACTATGTAAATTACATAAATGGAACCTAGGTGTGTAAATATGGACATATATAATGAAAGTGAAGTATTTAGGTGGGTAGGTAATTATATATATGTGAAGCTTGCACAAATGTTATATTATAGTTTGAAGGAAAAAAAGATGCCCTTTGAATTCAATTCTAGGGCAAATACCGTAAATTTTGTTCTGATTGATAGCTAGTACCAATTTTCTGAAATTTTGTATCAAAATCTTTAGAGCCGTTTTCCAAAAAAATAAGCTTTTCGTTAACAACCGAGACACAATGACTCGATTGAACAACGCCGTGTGATCGTCACTGCTTAAAATAATAAATGTCATTGCAGTTTAGGCTCACCTCCAATGATCAGCTGCTTGAGAGTTGTCACGTCGTGTTATAGTCATTGGCCTCGTTCGGTGCGCGGCAGATAGGCTATCCAAGATACCTTTGTAGCGGATTTATTTTCGAACGATTCAGGTAGCTTTCTTGTTATGTCAGTTCTATTGCATACACATCTGAAGTTTTGAATCAGCTGTTCCTCACATTTCCAAACGAATCTCAACGAATCCAATAATTTTTGGGTAGCTTGAGATTTGTGTTTGACAACATATGTTTAGTTCATCAGCCGTTTTTTCCTTAGGCGTTACAACAACACCAAGCAATCCGGATCGGTTAGGTTGCGCCACCGAACGAGGCCATTGTTTTGCATGTCATTGCCTTGACACAAATATCACCGTGACACACTTTGACGTTCATTGTATTTTGGGACAACAATGACAGACATGTGTCATTCGTGTGATAGTCATTGTAGCTAGCCATGACACGATTACCTTTGTCACGGCAATGACAGTGGTAGTACCTATTTTGTTGTGACGTCAGAGTGTCACGGCAATGACAAATTACAAGGACCGTCTAATACTAGCTTAAGAAGTGTAACAACTGTCCAACTTCAAAAGTGGGGGTAATTTTGCAAATATTAGGTTCGTTCGTTGAACTTTACCTATGCCGTTTTTCTTTTTTATCTCCGAGCAGATCATGAGTAAACCGAGTTAGATCTGAATAGAGCATGGTCAGATATCTCCGATTTTATTTTGAAATAAACTTAAGCGCAGAACTGTCATATATTATTATAATTCTTTTTATTAAAACTTATTTACCAGAAAATCCAAAGCTTTCGTTTTCCGAATTCATTTTTGTTTTTAATTGGTTTTACTGTAGTGATTATTGTTAAAATTATGAGTCAAATTTGAGGCGCCCAGCACTTTGCTCCATTTGATCGGGCATTTTATTCTGAGCTTATGGTTAACGCACCGATCTAGCTCTGATTTAAAAAAGAAACACGAGTTGAGAGTTTAAATGTGTCTGAGCTAAAAAAGAAACACAGATCTTTTCTTGACAGCTGAGTTCTTTACTCGGATTTAAAAAAGAAAAACGCCACTAGAGTCGACCCAGGTTGTCAACCCCAAGAGTTGTCAAAAAAACCTGGGGTTTTCGGTTCTTAAAAAACACCCAAGGTCCATTAAATGTATGTTGCAGAGAAGCAAGTTATGCCATTTAATAATTAAAACTTAAAATATGTTAAATTTAAGTTTTTAGTAGATTTTTGTGAACCTATGCACAATCCTCAACTTCAAAGATTTCCCTTTTTCATGTCTGTGTCTGAAAATTTGCATACAAAGCGAGAATTCAAAACAAAAATAAATGATTCAGATTAGGGATGATGAATAAGTCCATCTATGTTATTGAAATATCGATATTAAAACAAAAAATCGATTATTCAATATCGATGTTGAAAGAAGAATAACATGCGGTCTCCATTAGCGATGAATCTAGAGCATGCTTTCAGTATCGCAAATGGAGACCGAAATCGCAGCTTTATTTTCATAGCGTGCGATGGATAGCATGCTTTCATCGCATGCTGCTCATCGCTTGCTTTATCGCAAGCAGAAATCTCATTTTGTTATGGCGTTTCCAAATATCATTTGTTGTTGTTGTTTCTACCAACATCAGTTGCCTTCGACATTCTTCATTAACTTTAAAGGTATGCTATGAAATGCCCACCAAAGAAAATTTGTATGTCCCTCTGCACCTGCTTTCTGCTATTGCTATTGCGTTTGCTTTTTAATTCATCGCTAATGGAGACCGCGTGAAAGGAAAAACCCTTCAATACATCTATGTTTTCGATTCGATAACTATTAAAATCTATGATGAGTACTCGATATTCTCCTCAATATCGCCCATTCCTACTTCAGATCTCATGTGACTTTGACGTTTATTCATTTACCTCAAGTTGCCCCTGCTAAAAACCTAGTTCTACTTCAGGGCGAGTTAAGGGCGACCCTAGGTTTCAAAAAACACAGAATTTGTTTATCAGGGTGACTTTAGGTTTTTGAAAAAAAAAACGGTTTAGGTCGACCCTAGGGCGACTTCAGTGCTCAACGAACAAACCTTCTTCATGTGGTATCACAAGGGACCTATCTAAGGTCAGTGTGTCAGTTGTTTTCCTGACCGCCACTTCAACCTAACCTAACCTAACCAGGGTAAAGTTCAACAAACGAACCTTCTATTTGCATACAAAAATTGTACTTTGACCGAAAAACTTATCCATTCTCAAAAGTTACAATATATATTTTTTTTGTACGCTTAATAATCTTTTAAAAAGTCTTCTTTAAAAAATTATATATTGTACGTTATTCAGGACTACAAGAGCAACAAGAAGTAAAACCTTTACTAAATCACCCGAAAAAAAATCGTCTGCCGAAAAATTGCTTTTAAACAACAAAAAAACAATTCGAGCTGCGGAATTAGATGATGATGTAGAATTTATACTCACTGAAACCGAAGCTCCAACTGAACATTATGTCCTAACCGAGTTCAAAAATGATGACGAGGAACAAGAGAACGAGATTAACTTTGTACTAACGGATAATTTAAGTGTTGGCAATGAAGGACCTGTACCCGAATGCACCGAAGAAATTCAAATCGATGAAGAGATAGATGAGAATGAAATTGATGCAGATGATGTGGATGCAATGGTTGTAAGGACGCAAGAAATTGTCGAACATGTTTGCGGTAAATGTTTTAAATCATTTAGAACACTAAAGGTAAAATATTTTTAATTATATGTGCATATATTTAATTGTGTATATTTTTAATAATGCTAGGCTCTAAAGCGACACATTGCATTTTGTATTTTTTCTGCTGAATTGGTATCACGAAGGGAAGAGATGCTAAAGAACATTGATAAAATTGAAAAGGAATCTATGCACATGCATAAAAAGGATATTTGCTTTTGTTGCGGTGATAGCTATGACACATGCCATGTATGAATCATAAAATTGACTTTCAAAGTTTTTGTTTTTTTTTTTATATTATAACAAAATATTAATGGTTTTTTTTCCAGGGTGGTCATATTAATTGCTCCGATTGCCCTAAAACGTTTAAAACTCAATTAAGTCTTGAACGTCACATGTTTCTTATTCATTCAGAGAAAAATGATTTTCCTTGTACAATATGCAATGGTAAAATTCGAACTGAAGCATTATTAGACCTTCATATGGAACAGCATATAACACGAGGCAAACCGTTTGCTTGTAAAGTGTGTGGTAAAGACTTTACTCGACATTATCATTTAAAACGGCATTTGAATTCTTCGTCGTGTGGTGGCAAAAAAGCCGATACAATGGCATGTAATGTTTGCGGAAAAGAATTTGCTCGTTTGGATAATTTACGTACACATTTAAAATCACATTTGGGTCAAGGGGTATCAGCAAAGAAATCCGATTACATGTGTCCGTGTTGCAAGAAGTGCTTTTACAGTTTGTCAACACTGAAGTAAGTTTTAACTGTTTAATTCCATTCAAATCTACAATTCCAAATTGAATGAATTTTTTAGTTAACTGTTTGATGATAAATATTGCCTAATAAAATTTAAAGACTTCAAAATATGATTTATTCTTATTTTTTTTTTAGTATTCATATTCGGACCCACACTGGAGAACGGCCATTTGATTGTGATCTTTGTGATAAAAATTTCCCATCATTGGTTGCTTTGAAAAAGCACAGAAGATTTCACACAGGTGAAAAACCATACACTTGCTCGGTGGTAAGTTTCAAAATTGATTTGTTTTTTGGAGTATTTGAAAAAAAAAATAATATTTTTCAAAAATTTTAAATTGAAACAAATTATTTAAAACATATAACATTATGATACTTCTTGAATCGACGGTCAGCAGCAAGTTATGTTAACTGTGGCGACGTCTTTCTCTGGGATTCTGCTTCTGCTAAGACAGTTGATTTTCATGTTTGTTTTTGGTCTTCTTACCCGCCGTGCATACTGAGGATTCCATTCAAAGGACTGCTTTTCAATTTCATCGTTTGGGTTCCTCAGTGTGCGATGAAACCATTGACATTTACGATTTCTTATGTCTACGTTCAGCCCCTCTTGACTTGTCCTGCTGAATAAATTTCATAATGTGTTTAAGTGAATTGTTAGAGACATCGCCCAGTTCGCCAAAGAAGTAATCTCCTAGAGATTCTTTCCTAGCTCCCATACATTTTTTTAGGCCGAAAACCTACCCCTGCGTGAATGAAGTTCGAAAGAGAAAGAAAGAACGAAAATATGAAACAGTAATAAATCTATCTTAACGCGCACAGGTAGGATTTTCCTTGCGTGTTTTTAACGTTTCTCTTTCTACTTTTTCTTTTTTTTCGGATTTGCTTTATTTAATTTTCGCTGTAGATGAATGAACACCAATCCAAATGACTGACGAATTTAAATGGAAAAAAGAATTCAAAGAAAAAACTTCTAAGCTTATTTTAAATTACCAAATGAATCCCATTCTCTACAATCCTCGTCTTTGTCATCCGGAATAGATAAATAACTTTGCCTTCCGTTTTTCTTTTAAAAATTATTTTTTGTTCAATATCTGCACTGGGCAAAGAAGATAAAATGAAAGATAGCTGCCAAATAAGGCACGCGCTTTACCGAATAGAAGTTCCAAAGAAAATAACCAAGGCTTGCGCGTTACAGTCACGCGCTGTGTAATACCTGACTTATTTTTCTCAAAAACGGCTGCTACGATTTTATAAAAAAAAATCGTTAAATAATGAAGGGAAAGGTAGTTTTGGTAATTTTTTTTGTTGAAAAAAAATGCTTGTTTTTTGTACCTCTAGTAGTACCATTATTTTGGTTTTAGATTTTCTGGGAAATGGTTAATTTGATTTTTTTTGAAATTTCTTGCACAAAAGCTCAGAAGTAGTAATTCAAATTTTTTCAAAAAAAATTTTTTTTTTTAAACTCAAAATTTCGAAAACGACTCAATGGATTTGTGCGAAACTTCGTATTTGGTAGTTTTTTCAAAAAAAGAATAGTTAAAAAAAACTATTTGCCGAAAATGAAATACAACGGTAGCTCCCATACAAATGTTAAAAAAAAAACCGTTAAGAAAAAAATGTATTTCTCGAAAACGGTTATAAGAATTTTTGAAAAAAATGTGTGTTTTTAAATTAGTACAGTCCACATCCAAGTATACAAATATTTTTTTTTTTTGCGTACTCATTAACGGTATTTCCCATAGAACCACTTTTCATATTTTCGACTTTCTCAACATTGGATGAGCCGATTAAAATTATTTTTCTTATGAAAATGCTCCCTAAAATTGTTAATAAAACTGCATACTCAAATTTCCAAAAAAAAATCGATTTTTAAAAAATAAATAATTTTTTTTTTTTTTTTGAAAAATCGATTTTTCAAAAACCAGCCACTGATTTTTTTGAAATTTGAATTTAAATTGTATATTAATAATAATCTTCAAAATGGCGTTTAAAATGGCGTTTTTTTCTAAAAATGTTTTCAAAATTTTATACATACAAACTTGATTTTTTTTAAAAACCGCTACAACGATTTTTGAAATTTTTGTTTGATATATTTTTGTATATCCAGAAATTCAAATGTCATCTTTGTTTTCCCTCAAACTATAACCACTAAGCAATATAAAAACATTAACATAATTATGTGTATTATTCATTTATTTCTAACTTATTATAGGTATTTCCTTTTTACGAATTTATGCGTACGTTACTGAATACTATATACAATGTAGGCCCTCATACATTTATATATACATACATATGTGTCTTTAAAAATCACATTAATCTTATGTATGCATATTGCATCTAAATTACAAAGTTATATGCATATAACTACCTACCCACCTACATCCTTCATTTGCATTATTATGTACATGTTTACATACTTATGTTCCATCAATATGTCTATATATGTAGATATATTTTACTCTCCTAACTTACATAATTAAAATCCATCACCTAGATTTAAATATACATTTGTAGGTAATTAGGTACCTGAGTAACTATTTATTGAATCATCAGTTCGACAATTTATTATACTAAAAATTAAGGTAATCCTACATATGTACATCGGCCTTAAACATGCATAGGATAACTAGACTACCTACCTTCTAAACAACCTCAATGGTTAGCTACATTAAAGTTGTTAGCAACATGAGTAAGTTCGTACGATCCAGTCGTGCATTTTATTTCTGTCTATCTGTCGTTTGTGGTTTTGAGAAATTTTTTTTGGATTCTAAAATAATTTTATTGCTCCAGTGGCACAAATATCCCGGAAACGATTTGGCTCGGTTCAATTATGATGATCCGGTTTTGGCCAGTTCTTCTGCGATTTCATTCTCACTATGTCCTGGGACCCAGATTAGGATAACTAAGTTCGATTCGCTTAGCAATCTTAATTCGTTACGGCAGCGATCTACTAGTTTTGACTTTGTGACTATTAAGGAAATGGCTTTAATTACCTCCTGGCTGTCTATGAAAATATAAAAGTTTCTGTTGACCAGTTTACATGCGGAGAGGTGAGGCTTAGCAGCCTCACTTACTGAGCAATGATTTGGAAGTCTGTATGGTTTTGGTTAAGGGAGGATTTTTTGAGTAGATTCCTGACCCTACCTTCATTTTTGACTTAGATATGTCCGTAAAGACCGGAATATGATTTTTGTTGGTGACCCGGTTTTCCTTCCAGCACTCCCTTGATGGGATACTGTTAGCGCAAAATGGGGTTAAATCTATGTACGGTAAAATTTAGACTGTTTCAATTGTCGTTTTTGTAAAACTTATTATAGTGTGACCGTAATGTTCCATTTTCCATTTAATGACTTTGAATGACCAACAACTACTTGAGTGTGCTACCGCCAAGTTTTTTGTGAATTATTTTTGGCTGGAATTACAGCTATTTCACGACTTGCCCCAAGGTCGCTCATCAGATTCCTTTGCTCTAATGGTGCTGGTCTACTTTTTTATTTTTATTCTAAGGTGAAATAGTCTGGAATTCGATTTTCAGATCTCTACCACTCCGACACGGCATATTACAAAATTTTGTATAATCGGATTTGTATTTTTAAATTATCATTGTAAACAGTTAAAACAAAGTTCAGAAAATTGTTTGTTATAAGTTAGTTAAACTCGTCTAATTTGGTAGTGAATTAAAAATCCTATGAACTGTCAACAAATTTCGCTTTAAAGTTTATTTATAATTACTATCAAACTGAGGGAGACTTTCGGGTGTCATTCATGTTCCCATTGCTCGAAATCTATAAACATTCCCACCCAAATTTTGTATTCACCATAACCCCCAATTACATAACAAAAATTGTTGAATTATTTGGATAACGTTCTCAAATAATTTCTGTATTTTTTTCTTATGACTTATGGACTCCAAATTTAAGTTAAATGTCAATAATTTGATTTCTGATTTTAGTGCAACTCGAACTTTGCAGTCAAAGAAGTTCTTAACAGGCACATGAAACGCCACACCGGCGAAAAACCTCATGCCTGCGAAAAATGCGGCAAACGTTTTATACAAGCCACCCAATTAAAAAATCATCTACGAACGCATTTAAGGCCATACGAATGCTCAGAATGTGATGCAAAATTTAAAACACGAATTCAGTAAGTATACTTTAAAAATACAAAATAAATGTTTTAGGTGTTTATGTTTGCCTTTTTACCCAGATTGGAAAAACACTCCAAAGAACATTTATTTCCAAAAAGGAAACGTGATTCCAAGCTAAACTCCAAATCTAACAACCCAGAAGACACAGCTAAAAGTAGGCAACACAAAGAATACGCTTGTGCAGATTGTAATATGAACTTCCGGACTGTGTCGGCGTTTTTACGCCATGAGTTATCTAAGGAACATATGGGTATACTATTTATTTCTTAATTAATTGTTCACTAAATTTTGTATAATATAAATTACATATTTAGAAAACGCCAAAAAAAATTGCCAGATATGCGGTTTGGAACTGAAAAATACAAAGGCCCTACAATTTCATGTACTCAAATACCATGAAACAATGGATAATTCGTGAGTTGTAATATCTATTATGTTGTTTTTTATGTTTTCCAATTATTCAAAATTTTAGATTATCAAGTGATGTAGAAATGGTGAAAACTGAGACCGAAGCGGTCGTTATTCAAGAATACGTTTTTGAGTCAATTCCCGAAATAGAACTGCCTAAAACACAATCTGTTCAAAATTACACCATCATTGCAAAGAATAACGAAGTTTCTCCTGAATATGTGAAACCTCTTAAATCTATGACAAAAGCCGCACTTCGATCTGAACTCAGAAAATCTATGGCGGAATGTTTACGTGAATCGAATGTAAACAAATTTGAAGCAGGTGTAAACGAGGAAGAGATGCAGATTACTGAAAATGTTAGAAAACTACTTGATATGTTAGTTGACGCAGAGACACTAACTAAGTTCGGCTGGCCAGCGGATACTGTTGAAAAGGTAAGATAAATATATTTTATGAGAATATTTTCTCTTTCCACTGAATTAATGTTTATTTTTGAATGTAGGTTCTTTGTAAAGTTATTGAGAACTGTGGCTACAATATGACACAGATAATATTTCCCGATGACTATTGCACTAGAATGAGGGAGTATGTTAAGTTACTCTTTACTGTTGTCATTCAAAATGATACTATAAAAGAACTATTGAATAATTATCCAATCGACGAGGTAATTGAGTTTGTTCTTTCAAATGACAATGATGTTGATGATTAGAAATATAAATTTAATTAAAAACAAATATGAATTTTTTGTTTGTAAATAAGTATATATATGAATAAAATATATTTATGTATATCAATGTTCATAATAATGAGTTAAAGATTAAAAAAGATATAATGTATTTTACTTAACGTTTAAAATAAGTATTTTTTTTTTTGTAGCTAACTTTTATAAGAATTTTTATATTATGTGTAGGTTAAAGAAAAGGAAATATATATACATATAATTTACTCCATATTAAACTAACAAGTAGAAAATTTTGGTTTATCATTTATTTTTTGTAATGCTAATGCTAATCCATCGAACTTTTTGCAGTTGGCAGATCTGATATAATATATAAGATATCTGTAAGTAATTAAAAGCGACATTGGGTTTTTAAGCTTACTATTGCATAAAAATGTTTACCATTTATGCTAAGAGAAAACGAAGTCAGCATCCGCTATTTCGTTTTTGTAAGATTGGTCTGCGCTCACGTTGCCTTTTTTATATTATTGAAAGTTAAGTGTGGATGATATGTGGAATGCGAATATAATTGACTGTTCGTTAAGCTAGTATTAGACGGTCCTTGTAATTTGTCATTGCCGTGACACTCTGACGTCACAACGAAATAGGTCCTACCACCGTCATTGCCGTGACAAAGGTAATCGTGTCATGGCTAGCTACAATGACTATCACACGAATGACACATGTCCGTCATTGTTGTCCCAACATACAATGAACATCAAAGTGTGTCACGGTGATATTTGTGTCTCGGTGTCACGGCAATGACATGCACAACAATGACTATCACACGACGTAACAACTCTCAAACAGCTGATCATTGGAGGTGAGCCTTAACTGCAATGAAATTTATTATTTTTAGCAGTGACGATCACACGGCGTCGATCAATCGAGTCATTGTGTCTTAGTTGTTAAGCTTATAAAGCTTTTTTTTTTTTTAAAACAGCTCCAACGATTTTGATACAAAATTTCAGAGAATTGGTACTATCTATCAATCAGAACAAAATTTACGGTATTTGCCCTAGAATTCAAATTGCATCTTTTTTTCCTTCAAACTATAATATAACATTTGTGCAAACGTCACATATATGTATATAATTACCTACCCACCTAAATACTTCACTTTCATTATATATGTCCATATTTACATACCTAGGTTCCATTTATGTAATTTACATAATTAAAATCTATTTACATATACATTTGTAGGTAGGTACCTATGTATGTAACTATGCCCAACCGTGACAAATAATGACATGGCAGAAATTATTGCCGTGTCACGGTTGGGACACCGTCCTTGCAGCGGCAGGCTACGTGTCACGGTGTCCAATCAACAATGAAAGCGCTATCACACGGTCACGGCAATTTGTCATTGCAATAACCTAAAAGTGACGTGTCACGGTGCTTGTCATTGTTTTTGTCACGGCAATGACATGCAAAACAATGACGATCACACGCCGTGACACTTTTAGGATAGACAACTACGTCATAGTGGGGTCAGAGTGTCACGGCAATGACATTACAAGGACTGTCTAATACCAGCTTAACAATTAACAATCAGGTGCAATTTGAGATCACCAATATTGTTTTCTTAAATTTATCTTGTTTTGGCAATTAAAGATTAAATGGTTGTGTCTGAACTTTAATGTAAATAATTATATTTCAACATTTGTTTAGAAATTGTGAGGAATTTAGGTTGTTAAATTGGTTTAAATCGATTTGATTCCTTTCTTCGTCGGACGTCAATTTTTTAGCACATATAACAATCCTAGCATATAAGAGGTGTCCCTTAAAAAAAGAACAGTCGTGGAGCGCCCTGTTAGATGTGATAAGAGGTTTTATTTATAGGTGCGTTTCGTAGTTTTTCACAGAAGAAAGCGCTGATGAAAGATTCATATGTTTCCCCAGGCCAAGAAATTTCTTTGGACAAAATTATTAAGATTGCCATATGAAGTGAGATAAAACAATTCATAGGCTGTTGGTACATAGGAAGTACGGGAACGCACCTATTAATATAAAAAACAACCTTAAATTGAAAAGAACTTATAACAAAATTAAAATTTACGGGTATGGTTTGTTTCGTTTTTTTCATCTGGTTTTTGTATTATTTCGTTTTAGTCGTTTCGTATTTCGTCGATTCAGTATTTTAATCAAAATGTTTTTCAATTACTTTGTTTACATTTCTTTTGAAAAAAAAAAATCATTAGGTCTTTTACTTAGTTCGTTTCAATTTCATTCCGCCTTTTATTATTTAGAATTTCGATTATTTCGTTTTTTTGTTCAATTCGGTTTCGATTACTTCGCCAACGTGTGTTTCGTCTTTATTTTTTTTATGTAGACACCAAAGGCATTAAAATTCATGCGAACAGAGCATAAGGGGGCCATGCTGCCCCCCTGCAACCACCAATTAAAAGATTTAGGGTAGGGTCGAGTTTGGGTGTATGTAACGTTTTTTGTGTTACATTTATCAAAATACAAATCGGCCTAAGCAGGATTAACTGGGATTTTAAAAAGCGAGATTATAATAAACCAGAATTTTGAGTATTTTATTTAAATAAAATAATTCCTTCATTATACAAAAACACTTAAAAAAACATAAACAAAAAATAAATTTACATAAATTCTAATAAAGTTTTATATTAGACGCCAATGACAATAGATTCCAATAATAAACAAAATGCGAAATAAACCTTTGGTGAGATAACCTTGCCCTAAAGAACTCATTGCACTTTTAAAGCAAAACGAGTAAAAAAAACGAAACAACGGGTACCTACAATTTACATGTTTCATTTTGAATATCCTAAAGCTAAAGAAAATGGATTTTTTCCAGAGAAACATGATCAATTTTGCAGAAATTCATTTGCTATGCCTACTTTTTTCCTTGGAAATTGTTTCCTTTATCGAAATTTGTTTATGATTGAGTATTATCATACGGAAAGATTTTCTGTTCTTATGAATATCCTATACTCTCCTCAATTTATATTTTCGGTACATGGAAGATAGGATAATTTTCACCCTTACTATTTTTGATTTCAATAAGCTATCTCTATTTCTATAAAGCTTTTCTATTTTCCATGGTTGCCGTAGTGAGCATTATATATTGTCATATTTCTCTCACAAATGTCGGTAGGGTTAACAATTTGTTAATGTAGATTTCATGATCAGAAACATGTACTTACATACATCGTAAACTAAATCTAAAAAAAATTAAACTAAATCCAAATAAAAATAAATCTATCTTTCTCCACACCACCAAGAAGTAAGATATTAGGCGTTTTTTAAGAGTTCCCCATAAGGCCTAATCTTTTTTAAAGTGAAAATAAATCACAGAAAAAAAAACGAATAAATAAGGCATAATAAGGAACTTGTGTCCTTCGGAGAACTTGAAATGTAAATAAACACAGCACAAAAATAATAATATCACTCCGAATTGCACCGCACTATTTTAAATATTATATTTATATACACGAAACCTTCATTTTATTTCTATTTTCATGAACAAAAAAATCATTTGTTAATTTAAAGTTGCAATTAATTAATGAACCGAACTCCATTAAAAACTTGCTCAAATAGTAATTTTTTTCTTAAAAAAAATACCAAACAAATAATATATAGCTGCATTTTAACTGTTTTCCAAAAACAAAAGATGTAAGCAGAAAATCACACACTCTCAAAAGCTCTAAGAAAGCTTCGGTTCTGAAAGCTCCATAGCGAAAACCAAAGAAAAAGGTATTAGAATTTCCATCAACGGACCAATGGTTAATCAATGTGTTTATTTTTTTAATAAACACTATAAGCGAGAGTCTCCTCTCAGCCGGGGAGCTGACAGGTAATGGTGGGATGTATGTGGATTTATGGAATATATTAGTAGCAATTTCTTAAGTTGTGTGTCATGCAAACACCAGCCGGCACCAGTATGTTTGAAAAAGCTCTCCCATAAGGCTTGTACTGAAAATATAAATTGAACGCGCGGCAAATCCGGATCCCTGTGTGTTGAATAAGTAAAAAATTATTTGACTCACCATTTACAGTAGGTTTGAAAACTTCTTTAGATATTTCGAGAAAATCCTTTTTTTTCACTTTTAGGCAATCTTAAACGGAAATTCGTTAAGTTATTAAGGCTTCGGCCGAATATTCGGTTTCGCTTAGAAATCGAACTTCAGTGGGGCTCTAATAATGTGTTAAGTTTTTATTAAATCTACAATCATTAGCGTTGTTTATCAATGTTTGGTGGCTGGTGTAAATAAAATGATATTCAAACAATTGTACAGGAATTAAGTTATCAGCATTTTAAAATATATGTACTCTTGTAACCCTAATAGCTATACCCCAAAAAATCACCATACACGGCTTAATAAAATAAATTGTCCATTGGTGAGATAAATAAACAACTTTATTGTAAATAATTAACAAGTGATTTAATTTAATGAGAAGTTCTTGCCAATTGGCCATACTCATATCTAGCAAAGAAAATTAATCATAATAAATAAATAATTGGTTGTTAAATATATACTTCTTTTTGAAAGAAGACATAATCTGATTCCGAATCACAAATCAGCTCATTGAGTTGTTAATATTCGTTGGATTTTCTCAGAGTTTTGTAAAATTTTCGCCCTACAACTATCGATCATTTCACGATATTCCTTAATGTTTGCCTCAATCGAAACGAGTTGATTTTTCATTGGTTCTGTAACTGATTCAGTCAAACTGAAAATATGCTTATAAATATACTGTCAAAGGGAAATATAATACTTCTTAAGAATTAAGTTTACCTTCTTTCTCTTTTTAACTCAATCGAAGATTGGTTATAAGTATCCCTCCACATGGTCAATTCCAATTGCATTGCATCGATATCTTCTGGAATAAAATCCATAAGTTTTCCCAGTGGATTTACAGATTTTGTTAGATTTTGTATGACATCTCGCAAGCTGTTCATTTGACGGGCAGAACTTTGACGTGAATTCATATTAGAAATGTCGTTCTCCTGCAATTGTTTTTGATTTGTTTGAAGAATAAAATAACAAACAATACAAGCTTTATATAAATACCTTATTTTTCTTTTGCTCGGTGTCAGGAGAAGAACCTTGTACTAGTTCTTTTTGAGTTTTAAGAATCTGTTGAACTAAATGTCCCTGATGTAGATCATCTTCGGCAGCATTCTCGTCCTTGTTGATATTTTCCTGTAATTGATCATCTGTATTTGGATTCTCTATTATAACCAAATTCTCGCCATCGTCTTCTAGCTCTGAATTGAAAGTCTCTAACTTAACACTAATGCCTGATAATTTAATTTGATCATTTGGCTGAAGAACTATTTCAACATTTTTGTCTCTTCGGCGAGGAGCTCCTGGTCGCGCTGATGCTGGTCTAGCACTTGGTGGTCTCAGAGAAGTACGTGGTCTTGCAGGAATTTGTTCAGATTCTCTCGAATCTTCCCTTACAAATGTGGATTCTCTTTTCACATCCGAGTTTGTGTTCGAAACTGGGTTTGGTGGAGACCTTATAGAAGAACTGATTTGAACGTCTGCTTCAGGATGTTCCTCTTCAACTGTTTTGAGTGAATCGATGAGGTCTGCAGTTGCATCGTCAGGTTTTGACTTTCGAGTTTTTTCAGCACTTGATCTACGACTTCTACCGGAAGATCGTTTACTACCTGATGATCGTCCACTTTCATTGCCAAAATTATTATCCTCTGCCGCAGCGCTAAGAAGTATTTCCTCTGCTTTTTTATTGGCAATTTCATCGCTTTTGAATTCTGTCGTAGGAGAAGCAGTTTTCGGTGGAGTAATGACTTTTTGTTCAGCCCCTATCTTATTGGGTGCATTTTCCCCTTCGAGACTTCCACTTCGTTTTGTTAATTCATCATAGTTTTTATTGATGACATCAATCTTCTTGGTTTCTACCTGAGATTCGTGTTTAGTATCGGATTTAGCAGAAGCCTCAACAGGTGCTTTTATTGGCGAAATTTTTTTGGACGGTTCTTTGCTTGATGACTTGCTTTTCAGTTTTTTCGCATCCTTGCTGTCGATGATGTCAGTTACTTTTGATGGTTTTCTCGAAGATTTTTCTTTGACTTCTTTCGATTTCATCTTTTCCCTAACATCCGATTTCGCAATCTTCTTTGAGGTATCTGATTTCTTACTTGCAACTTTTGGTGATATTTCTACGGGTAGCTTATCTTTCATATCTTTTTCCTTGTGTTTTTTGCTAACACTCACTCCTTCATTATTTACCATTTCTACGGCAGTCTTCCAATCAAGTTTCTTATCAATAACAACACCCATAAATTGCAACAGTTCGTTCGTTTTTTCTGGCTCATGGCCGGCGACGATTTTTGATGTTCTTACCGTTAAAGGTTCATTTGTAATGATTTCTTAAATTAAATTTATTAAATGATTACCTTTTTTTAAAATAAAAATATTTGTTTAAACTTACTTATTGTATCGATCATCTTTTGTAAAAATTTCATCTTTCCTTCACGATCAGTTATGTTCTCGTAGTTCAATTCTTGGTCAGAGTACAGGCCTTGAAAATACCCCGTATCTCTGATTAGCTGCGAAATAATGTTTTTTTTTTATTTAAAAAAATGTCGGTAATTGTTAGAATATGAGAAAAACTTGGTCAAAATCATTAAAATATTTAACAGTTAGAAATAGCCGATCCTTAAAGAAAACTGCTTCGCTCCAACAGCATCCACTGCAAAATGGTTATTTTTCTTTTTTATGCAAAATACTATTTTGTTTATTACGTAATCACAATAATACGAAAAATGTAATAAAAATAAAATGCACAACTGGATCGCACGTACCTACTTGCTCTTATGTTCCATCGCATCGTTAAGAACAAGATTCTTAGTAAAAACGACTAAATATATTTCTAGTCTTTTCTTAATTGATTTTTTATATCATGGCAGCTTTAAGTATTTAATAATATATCTAAACTTGAAAACGTAAACAAATCATTAGTTTTCCAAATATTGAACTAAAAAAAAAAAAAAAACATTTTTTTACAAAAAATTCAAACAAATATTTTTCGAAAATTTCGGTATGCAATATTATTTAGAATTCGAAGGTCCTCCAGTATAAGAATGTTGATTAAAATACGTGGAGCCATTTATGACAAAATCGAGGGTCAAAAAAATGGTTGGATGGCAGGTACCCTTTATAACAAAATATGTACACAAAATTTGGACCAAAATGTAGAATATGCCTATAGTATAGAATCTATATAGATAGCATAGATTTTTTTTGTCAAAATCGTTAGAGCCGTTTTCGAGATAATTAAGATGGTAGAAAAATTGTATGGCAAGTACCCTTAGTTTTGGGGCTAAAAAAAAACGATTCAAAAATCTATTTGAGATAATCACCTAAACCGCTAAAATACAAAGTTTGGAGAAATTCGCTTAGAATTTGAGGAACTAATGTCGTTTTTATTTGGCAATTCCGGACTCTTCTGAAAGCGTTCACTTGGGAAAAAATGACAGTTCTAATTCTGAAAAAAAAAAGAATTTTGCTTCTGGATTTGAAATCAGAATCAGAACCAAAAGCACTCAAACATTCATATACTTGAAGTCAAACTCGACTGCTGTCATTTTTTGTAGTGCAAGAAACATTTTTTTTTGAATTTGAATATTTTCACGTACACAAATTATTTTCACAAAAAAACTAACATCAAGCATTATCGACAACCAAACATATTGACTTCCTTATATTCGAAGAAAACGCAAACAATATTTACATATTATTTTTGTTTTTGTGGACTGTGTGGATTAAAGCCAATTGAAATACTTTGTGACCTATAGTCCAAAATGCGTTTCGCCCGGGCACGATAGTTGGCATATTTCTAGGTGCATGAATTTAACCAAATTCCCCTAGAAAAACATAATTTGCAGTATATATATGCTGCAAAATCTATTAGAGTCGGTAGACATCGACCAAAAATATTGCGTCTTAGAAAAGTACGATAGCATCTAACTGATGAGCCCAACTATCGTGCCCGGGCGAAACGCATTTTGGACTATAGGTCACAAAATATTTTAATCATATTAACTTCCAGCAGCAGTGGCCACTACAGCAGAAGAAATTGATGAGTTGTTTTTATAAGAATTTAAGTATCTATAAAGTATTTGATTAAAGAGTGAATTGGTTTAATTATTGATCAAATAACTTCGCGATAAAAAGGATGAAATTATAATTGAAGAAAAACGCAAAGTAAAATAAAAATAAAAAGAAAAGAAAGTGAAAGAGATAAAAGAGATTTTAAATATCGAAAGTGTAATAAATCGATGACGATTTTTATCAAATCAATTAGATTTTTCTAACGATTGGCGCATGATGCCACCTGCGTACCTATTTTCAATCAAATAAATTTTTTGTTAATTAATATTTTCAATATTTTCAATTAATTATTTATGTATTTCTCGATCAAATGATATTATATAAATAAAAATTAAACACATATTTTGAAACACACATTTTATTATAAAAAAAAATAAAATGCACGACTGAATCGCATGCACTTACTCTTATGTTCGATCGTATCGTATGCAAAAGATTTCTATTAAAAATCTAAATATATTTTTAAAGTCATTTTTAACTAAATTTTGTATATGCATATACAAAATTTCATTAATTTTGTTCTAAAATAAATTGGTATGACAATATTAAATATTTAATAATATAAACTTAAAAACAAAAGATTAAATCTGTTGAATTAAAGAAAAAACAATTCAAAATTCTGAAATAAATACTTAAACTAATTTGAGCTCAAAAAAAAGTATACCATTTTATTACTTGGATAAATTTGAATTTATGAAAAAAAAATATAAAAATCTGTGGAGCGGTTTTAGAGAAAAAAAGTTTTTTTTTAAACTTTTTGAAAATATTTAAAAAAAAAATTCAAAAACGCCAATTCATAGGTATTCAGAAAATACAAATAAATATAATTTTTGAAAAAAATTTAATGAGCAGTTTTCGAATAATAAATTTGTTTCTGAAAAATGATTTTAAAAATACAAAAAAATATTAATTAAAAATATTGGTACGCGGTATAATTTGGGCAACCCAAACCTATATTTTTGTGAAATTTCGAAAGAATCAAGTTAAGCCATTTATGAGATAGTAGAAAGCAAAAAAAACGGTCCTATGGAAACTACCGTTTTTAGACATTTTTCAATTTTTTTTCAACTGTATGATCGGTCGTAGCTAAAAACCCACACTGATTTTTTTTTTATCAAAATCGTTAGAGCCGTTTCCAAAAAAAATAGGTTTGATCGTAGCGGTTATATGACATGTACCGTTATTTTTTGAGCTTAAAAAAAAATCCTCTGTACAATACCTAAAAAACTCTATATGCCAAGTTTGAAGCAATTTGGCCCACCCGTTTGGGCTGTAGGTGTGACAGACTGACAGACAGACAGACAGACATACACACGGACAGAATTTTTAGACCATCTTTTTTCGTCTTCGTTATCATCGTAATGTCATGTTTGATTGTTATCTCACAACTTTTTTTTCGACGAATGCATAACTTGCCTTATAGTACCTATAATCGCAAGTAAAAAATGGATATTTTTTGAAGGGTTAAAACCATGATGAGTAAGTTTTTGTTTATATAAATGGATGAGAGGATGGAGGAGAAAATGGGAGAATTTTGAATAAGGCGAAGAAGCCAAATATAGGGGTTGTTTTAGCGAGGAAGACAACCAGGTAGGGAGGGTAATGATGAAAATCTCGCCCATCAATGACACCTAGATGGAAAGTCTGGCATTTTGATTTGCCTTTTTGGAGCAATGAGGCCAAGAACCACCTGGAAATATTGTGCCAGCAAAAGGACCAACCGCCAAAAAAGGCTCGTTACAAAAGTATATGTTTTAATTTAATTCCATATTGCATTTGCTTGGCACTATGCACAATTCACAATTTCAAAGTTTTCTTTTTACATATGTATATGAAAATAGATTGGAAGCGTATAGGAATCTGCTTTTTAAAATCCTGTTTTTTTTTTCAAAAATCCCGAAAGATGTTCTTCTAAAATACTGTTTTTTTTTTTTTTAATCCATCTTATTCAAAATCCCGATTTATTATAATCTCGCTTTTCAAAATCCCGTTTAATCCCGCTAAATATTGGATACACCAAAACCCGACACACCCTAAATTATATATTAGTTGAAGGGGTGCAGCATGTCCCCATTACGCTTCGTCTTTTTGTACTTTGTGTTGATTCCAAAAGCGGGATGGTAAAAAAACGGAATAGTAAAAAACGATATTATAAAAAAGCGTCATTATAGTCAGGATTATAAAAAGCGGGATAAAAAAACGGGATTATAGAATGCGGAATATCGAAATCACACACAACCCAAATAAATTAGAGTATTCCTTAATATGGTTTTCCATTGGTAAAATAAATTAATTTATCTTACGTCTAGATCTGTCAAAGCACCGATTTTTCCCTTTTTTGCGTACCATCGGGCATAATAAATTATTTTATTTTTGAATCTAGATCATTTTTGCAGATCTAGATTTTTCGGCAGTTTTGTACTTTGTACTAATACCATTACAATTTGACATATACTTATGTGTTGCACTGGGCTAATTAAAACGATTCTCCAGCACCGAGATTCAGCTATTTCGGCGAGTGAAGTGAGATGACTCGCCAGTCACTACTGAAATCTCAGACGAGTAATCTGACATTTCATTTCACTCACTCACTCCCTCACTTTTACTAGCTCAATCGATTTTAATCAAAAGTGGCTCATCTCACTCTCACTGCGGTTTCGAATTAGCTGAATCTCGGCGCAGAAGTATCGTGTTATTCCCAACAAAAACACGATGCTATATATTTTTTTTAATTGTGCACGCACTACATGGATTTTGACTACCCTTAAATATGTTTGAGCACAGTGCGAGCGTTAGGAAAATAAGAAAGGATTTAAAAGGAGATACCGATGTACATTAGTTTTGAAGTTTAGAATATCAAAATGGGAGGGAAAAATCGAGCATCGTAAAGCATTCCACATTCGTGTTGTACGGCTAAAGAAAGAATCTCTGAACTTGACAATACGTCCGAAATTGGGCTCAAGGGTAATCTGATGAGCATTCCTAGAAGCGCGAGTATTACGGTTTAATAGTTTAAGGGGAGGAATGCAACTGGCTACTTCACTAGAACACTGTTTATAAAAATAGCGATAAAATAGCGAAATACTAAAACATTTCGACGATGTTCGAGAGATATAAATGTTTCTACTATTCTATCGCCAATCAATTCTTAGAGCTCTATTTTGAATTCTATCCAAACGATTCAAATCAGTTTTAGGAGCTCCTGTCCAAATGTGAGAGTTATACTCAAGTCTTGGTCGAATGAACCACATATAGATTACAGCCAGATCAGACGGGGAGAAGAATTTCTTGCATCTTCGAACAAAACCTAAAAACTTTGCAGCGTTTTTGGCGACATAGAATATGTGTTCATTCCACAAGAGGTGGTCTGTGACGCAAACACAAACCTGATCGGTTTCTCCGATGCAAGTGCCGCTCATGGATAGCGACATGGGGGGTTGGGTTCTGCTTTCACGACAGAAGTATTAAATTCTACCCGGGTTTTTATTCCCCATTGGACAATACTGTCGAGATCAGAATTTAATGAGTTTATCATACGCTGCCGTTGCAGTTCCACATCCGAAGAACAAGGAGGTGAATCTGAAAACGAATATGAAAAGCTGAGGGTACTATCGTCAGCAAAACAATTAAGGGGATTAGAAGTTCCAGATAACATATCAATAATAAAAATGAGAAATAGGGTCGGAGACAATGCGGAGCCCTGGGGCACACCAGCATTTATTTTGTGAATATCAGACTTGAAACCGTCCAATACAACTTGTATTGAACGGTCCGAAAGGTAATTTCTAATCCAACGAATAAGAGCTTCATCGATACCAAATGCACGCATTTTCGATAAGAGAGCTTGATGCCAATCTCTATCAAATGCTTTTGAAATATCAAGTGCAATAATCTTACTTTCGCCAAAACGATGTAAAGATTTGTGCCACTGTTCGGTGAGATATACCATCAGTTCACCAGTGGACCTATTGCTATGAAAGCCATACTGCCGGTCATTAAGGAGCTTTCGTTCTTCAAGATATTTCTTAAGTTGATAGCTAATCAGCGTTTCCATGACCTTGGAAAGAAGGGACGCAAGTGAAATTGGACGGTAATAAGAGGGTGCAGAAATGCTGTTTTCCATCCACTCGGAAAGAGACTTGTTGAATTGGACAGATGGAAAAACTTATGCAGTTGTTTTGCTAGCGTTGAAGAACACCTCTTCAGAAAGATGGGAGGGATACTATCAGGGCCAGCGGATTTATAAATATCAAGGTCTTTGAGGACTCTAACAACAGCACGAGTGCGAAAGAAGAATATAATCTTCCAAATTAATATCTTTTATTTTAAATGTTTCATTTCTTGAAAAATCAAATCTATCAAATATCAAATCTTGAGCAAAATAAACAAATTTAGACAACAAATACAATAACAAAATCAAATCTGAAGTCACGTTCCATTGGGCTCGAAAATAATCAAAATCTAGATTGAAGTATGGATACATCTGTTTCTTCGTAGTTTATCAATCTGGGAATTTCTTTATTTATGTTTGTGGCAAGGAAAAATAATTCCAATCCCAAAGTTTTATACGAACTTTATACGATTTTCGCAGGAGCATCTGTAAACAGGATGTCAAAAGCAAAACGACTTGGAATAGTGCTATTCACCCTACGGTCGGTGACGGATAGTAGAATGGGGTGTTAAAGCTGAAAGGAATCGAATGGGTGAATCGAAAACTCCTCCAGCCCACAAAATATAATTTACCATCCACCTTAAGAGAACAGAACATACAGAAATAGGTATGTACGCATGTTCCATAGATTTGTAAACTATTTATTATTCGCTAAATATCAGCTTTTGGAAACTTTAAATTTTATAAGATTAGCAGCTAAATTATGTAGTAGCTCTATTTATTTAATATTGACATACATATTTATGTATGAATATATCTACATTATTTTTTTTATTTACCGTATTAAAAACATCGTGCAAAAATCGAAAAGGAGGCTTCTTTAATAATTTTTCACTAAGTACTGGTTTCTTTACATATTTTCCTAAAGTATCTTGAGTTCGTTTTATAACCGTTACATCAATATCTGACATTATTAAATATTTAAATAAATAAATTTGAAAACTTAATTAAAAATATAATGTTCACTATGACACTTTTTAGTGTTTATTGAATTAATTTCTAAAAAAAATTACTTGATATGTACATTAGGCGGCTATGTTTGACAAACTTGAAGGCATAGCAACCGGATGATTCGACGCACAAGGTTTTGGAATTGCTGATGTTGCCTACGTTGTGTGGGTACTTTATTAGTTTATCAAAGTGGTATGCATAATTATAAGTAATATTTTAAGATATCCAACAATTTATTACCTATAATTTCAGTAGTTAGATAGAGAAAACCTATATTTTCAATGTTTTTTTTTTCAAATGTTCAGATTTATTATTTATTTATGTAGGTATTTATTATAACTTAATTTTTTTTATAAGAAGAGTGCATTGAGTTCGTCTAGATAAAAAACATGACTATTGAAGTCGATGTGGGCTTAAAAGTTTGGAGTGAAAAACTGTTAATTGTAAAAAAAAAAAGGAAAATGTTTTGTCAGCACTTAAGATTTTACATTTTGAGGAACTTATACCATGTGTTATTATCGGAAATAACCCATTTGGTTCACCTCGTGAAAATTAAACCCTCTGTTCACCGAATTTAAAAGCTGCGTTTTATTATCTACGGATCTGGGTCTAGGTTATTTTTTAACACTTATTACAAAAACAGCACGAGATCCAGGTTTCTATCTGCGTTTACAAATATTAGTATTAAATTCGGCAAACAGAGGGTACATATCAGTACATAACCCAGACTGTTAAATGGCGATAATAAAACAGGGCTAATACTAATATTTGCAAACCCAGATAGAAACCCCGATAGAAACCTGGATCTCGTGTTGTTTTTGTAATACGTGTTAAAAAATAACCCAGACCTAGACCCCTAGATAATAAAACGCAGCTAATAGTGTTTTAAAAATTTAAGCACACATTTGATGTTATTTCACTGTACAGGGTTGACATTGGGTATAAATGTCGGTACGATATCTAATGTCGTTTTTATTAGGCAATCCGGAAGCCTTCTGGACTCTTCTGAAAGTGTTAACTTGGGAAAAAATGACAGTTCTGATTCTGCATGATAAACAGATAATAAGGTATGCTCATTGTGTTTTGACAGCTTTGGTGTGACGTCATCGTCAACTGGTTCGGATATAAGATGAAAGAAAACAACCATTTCAATGCATTGTTTTTATTATTTTTCTATTCTTACAGTTAATTTTACCTGAAAATTTTTTGTTCAAATGCTTAATTCTAAAATACAGTCTGCACTTAAAAAATAGTTTTTTTACACTTATATCGAGAGTCACAGCTTCATCGTTTTTTAAATATTTTTCCAGGAACTTGCCTTCTGTGTATAGATGGTCCTTATTTTTTTTTTCAATTTAACTATATGGCTGTAAGACCTAAGGTCTTTTAAATGCAACCTGAATTGCACGGCACTAGTTTGGCACAGTGGATTTGAGAACCAGTATTGACTGTCTAATTTTAAAATAAAATATTATTTTAGGTAATTCAAAATGATTTCCAAGTATATCTTACTCTGTTTGGGTGCTATAATTTGTGTAATAAAAACAATCCTCCTGATTATGATCTCCACAAAATTCTTCCTCTTGTGGACTTTCGGGGACAAAGTTACTTGTCGAGGGTTTGTGACAACTATAGGTATTAAACATGGTTAAATATATAATATAGGACAGTTTATTTCAAATTATTACTTTTCGAAAGCAGCTAGACATTCATTAACGATACTTTTGTTTTCACTTACTTCTTGGCTTTTGTCTCTCGAAGATTGCTCAGGTTAATTTGGCAAATTTTTTGATGGTACTGATTCTTTCCTTAAAGCTCTCTTATTTTCAGGAACATTTAAAATTATATCTTTAAGTGCATAGTCGCTATCAACAAAATGTTCTGAGCAAACACGTCTCCTTTTTAAAGAATAATATTTGGTATTACCACAAGCACTAATCCACAATTTGCACATTTTAGCGTCTTTCGGGAGATAGTGAAATTTTAATTTTATTTCATTGTTTTTTCTGTCCGTTGAATTATTACACCCCAAAACAGCACACACACCCATTTTCAAATTTTAAAATTCACTTTTTAAACGCGAAAACAAATAAAATAAAAAAAACCAATTGATAAATTACAATTAATGACATCGCTTGTCAAACTATCAGAACACGATGACGTCACAGCACAAGCAAGATGGCGAAATGGGTGTATCTAATGAGCTTACCTTATTATCTGTTTATCGTGTGATTCTGAAAAGAAAAGATTTTTGCTTCTGGATTTGAAACCATAATCGGAACCAGAAGCACAAACTCGACTGTTGTCATTTTTTGTATCATAGTTGTACAACAAACGACTGCAACTACATTCATTAATATTGGCTAACAAGAAATTAATAAAAACCGAGCGATAAAAGTCGGTAATTTTTAAAAATCAATTGGAAATACAACAAAAAAGAAATCATATCTAAAAAATAATGTCACAATTTTTTTTATAATCTTACACGCGCTCAAGGGATTATGATTAACCTTTATATGGTTTTAACGCAGCGTGGACGTCATGTGAAAGAAGAGAAAGAGGGATGGAAAGGTTGTTGTCTCAGATTTATCTCCAGGGATGGTGGCTGAACTGGGGAGAAAACTACCGTGTCTGATTAATCTGTGTCTCTTAAAATTCGCATTATTTTATTTTATTTCTTTGTCATATTTATGGGTTTACTGGTTTAACTCAATCACATGTTGTTAGTGTTATGCCTGAACAGCATGTAATGAGTAAACCATCAACTCATTTTATGACAATTTTTTTTAGAATTGATTTTTAATGGAAAATGAGAACTCCTCAAAGAACTCCTCTCAAAATGGAGATTTGATCTTTTAAATGATACTGTGTCCAAATCCAAATTTAATTGTAGTATTGGCCGCGTTCGGTGGCATACCTAAAGCAATCCGGATTGCTTTGTGTTGTAACGTCTAAGGAAAAACCAGCTGATGAACTAAACATATGTTGTCAAACACAAATTTCAAGCTACCCAAGAATGGCCTCGTTCGGTGCGCGGCCGATATCCAAGATACGTTTATAGCGGATTTATTTTCGAACGATTCAGGTAGCTTTCTTGTTATGTCAGTTCTATTGCATACACATCTGAAGTTTTGAATCAGCTGTTCCTCACATTTCCAAACGAATCCAATAATTTTTGGGTAGCTTGAGATTTGTGTTTGACAACATATGTTTAGTTCATCAGCCGTCTTTTCCTTAGGCGTTACAACAACACCAAGCAATCCGGATCGGTTAGGTTGCGCCACCGAACGAGATTTCAGATTTGTATGCAATACAACTGACTTAACAGAGAAAGCTACCTGGATCGTTCGAAAACAACGGCATTGCACCGAAAGCGGCCAATGCTGAATGACTGACACACACATTTCTGAAAAAAAAAACGTCATCATCAGATGATGAGGAAGATGAAGTCAAGGCAATAAAAAGCTACACTAAATTTATAAAATTTAAATTATTAACTTCTTCGTCTATTATTTGTTTATTTTTTAGTTTAATTTTTTAGCAGGGATTGGCACAATTTCACAATAAATTAATAACAAAATAGTTTCCATTTGATGTTTGACAGAAAAGACGTTTCACATGTAAGCGTGCATTCAGATCAAATCTGCCTACCCACCAAAGATAAGATCTTTCGTGTTGAGATCTGATCTAGATTTGCTCTTTTTGTTGAAATGAAACTCTCAAAATTCAAAATTAGATCTTTTCTTAAATGAGACTCGCTATTAGACAACAGCAGGTATCGAACCTGCGACCACGAGGTTGACAGGCGAGCACACATCTATCGGGCCACGGCCACCCCCTAGAGATGTGCACTCATCTTATTTTCACCACACTTTCAGCCCTATTCTACTATTCATCGAGGGGAATTTTTATTGAATTTTCAATCATCACTATTCTGCTATTCATTCGAAGTGAATCTTGTATACATTGGTAAAGTCGATAATATTGTGCGGTATTCTGCTATTCACGTGAACCCAATAACTCCATACAATTCAAACCCGCATACCAATTGTAGCGGAAAACTGTGATGTAGTTGTTTATAAATACATCTTAAGCTTCAAATAACAAATTTTCTATTGAACCATTAAAAACAAACATCATACCACGTTTCATTAAGTTTGTCGTTCCTCCGTAGTTATCAATTTGGGAATTTCCTTTATATGTTTGTGAAGGTGAAAAAAAAGCCCGATACATGAATACATACACATTTTTATGCATACTTCAGACGATTTTCGCATGAGCATCTGTTATAAATGGTAATATGAACTTGGGATAGTGCAGTTCACCCGATGGATAGCAGAATACAAGGCAGTGTGAAAGGGAATCGAATGGGTGGATCGAATATACGATTCACGTGAATAGCAGTATAGGGCTGTTATCTCTTATGAAATGTCACCACATACAAAATGAATTATATTTGTTTTGCATTAATAGTTAGAACTACCTATATTAAGTTCAAAAATAAAAATTATTTTTTAAATTTCTTGTGAAGGTTTTTGTTCAAGTTGTAATTTATAAATTACATATTTATTTACAATTTTCAGTGTTCGGCTCTCACTTCGACTGCACCACTTAAAAGTATGCAATGTACAACAGTCTCTAATATTTAAGCGAATGAAATAAAATAAAAGAAATGCAATACGGACTGGGAACTATCGCAGTGTTTCTTTCGATTCTAAAAATCGAACGATCGCTTTCATTTAGAAATACCGCTAACGATATGAACGAATTAACCTGACCTGTTCTCTTTTTATTTCCCTATTGATTGTTGAAAGGGGTGGCAAAAAAATGACAATCAACTATCACCTTAGCTGATTCCACCCCAGGATAACACAAATATTGATTTAAGGAAGGCTATAATAGCGTTAAAGGCGTTGGCTCTCTGACGTGAAAACGACGCCAAAATCATACGTCTTGTGATTTTCAACGAAAAATGTTGTCAATGTGTTGAAAACGTTAACACTAAATTTTCAAATAAGGCACTGACTGTGTGGTGACAGTGAAAATTACATTTTTTTGGTGACGTCAGCTAGTCAACGCAATGGCCGATTACGTTGACCGTGTAATTCTAGCTTTTCTCGCTTAACTCTTATACAAACTAAGAGTTGCCGATGCCAAGGAATTTAATTTAATGTGTGATTTAAACACAGAATGCAAATTGTTATGCCTTTCTTTTGGTTTATGTGCGAAAAATATTTCGGGTTGGCTATTTAATCCTGCGCCAAATAATCCCGCGTAACTAAATCCCGCGTAACGAAATCCCGCGCCACAAAATCCCGTGCAACGAAATCCTGCCGATTTACTACATTTCTTGATACAAAGCGACGGCGCTGTATTAAATTTTCATTCGCCATACGATTTTGTTATTTTGGCCAATCAAATCAAGACTCCTTCTCTTTTGCATTTTTAGAAGACGGCTCATTTTTCAGATTTTCATATATATACAATTTTATTCAGCTCAAATTTTTACAGAGTGGTACATATTTACAAATAATTAATTCTTAAGTCTAATATTTATATCTGCGAGCACAGAAGGGGCTCTGCTTCGTTAAATTGTTGGTTTTTTATACACTTTATAATAAAGGTGTCTTAGGTCTAACATTTTTTTTATAAAAATAGAGTTTTTTTTGTCGGCATGAGCAAAGCTGACGGTCGTTGGTTGGTGTGGTTGAGATGGGGTTTGGAGGGCCTTAACTCCTGTTGCTTCTTAGCTGGCTTGGTCCTTTGGTGACTTCAGCCTGTTTTACTGCATTCCTGCAGCTACGTAGAAGTTCCCGAAGCTGTCATCTGACCATATTCCAAATTCTGGACCCATCATGGATAGCAAGTGGAGATACCGGTCTTCTGTGTCTGGGTCACCTGTAATTGAATTAATAAGAGGCCTGGGATGGGATGGTGTTTTTTGCAGCATCTTTTCGCTGAGGTTGTACATGTATTTGGCCATCGGGACAATTCCTGAGGCCTTGTATAGCTTAAAGTTACTGTAAAACTTAACAGAGTTTGGTTTGCGGAAAAGGGATGTGCAATGGCGAAGAACTTTTCACGTCGTCCTGAAAAGGATGGATTGAGATACGTAAAAGTAAAGTTGGTAAAAAAGTATTTTTTTTCCATAACTTTACAAAAAATATATTTCCTTAGTCCAACAATAATAACCAACAATTATTGATAATTCATAAAAAAACACTTCCCAAATGGAGGTCTAGGGCACCTTTTCATAAAAAGTTCTTTTCAGAATTTAAAATTTTCTTCAGAGATATAATTATTTAAAAGAAATCGAAAAAAAAGTTGGGAAAAAGTTTCTTTTCCAAAACTTAAAAAAAAATATTTTTCTAATAATACTTAAAATTTCAATAGTACCAAATAGTATTTTCCAAAAAGTATTGGAAATCCCGTCTAATAGTAGCGAAGAAACTCAATATATATCTTTACGTGTAATTCCACAAAATTCAATTTACATCGGCGGGATTTAATTACGCGGGAATAAGTTACGTTCCCAAATATTTCATAATTATTGAAACTAAAAATTAATACAACAAAAAATATTTTATTTTTTTCCATTTTACATACAACATACAATATATACCTTTCATTATGACTTAATAACAATTTAAAGCCGAAAAATCACGAAAGAAACTAAAGTAAGTATTTACACTTAAAATTAATTCTATTTAAATTTAAAGCTGGCAATTTTTGTAATATATGTATATGTAATATAAATATTCTCTCTTAACTAAGCAGTGAACTTTCTTCTTTTAGCAAAACACAACAACACACAAACAACGTAAAACATAAGATTTTATTTTATTGTACATACATATAAATGTTTAATATTACAAAAACTTTTTTTTATTATGAAATACGTTGCACAAAAAAATACAATTTAATATTTCTCTAAGGGTATGGATGGTTGAGATATATAGAAATAAAAACAAAAACAAAAAAAAAAGGAAACAGAAATAAAACGAATAAATAAAACACAAATTCTTTTTCTTTTAAAATAAATTCAATTCTTTAATACTTTTTTTCATTTATAATTTTTCTTAATTTCGCTATAAATTTTAAAGATGCTAATTTTTTTTCTTCTTAAAAATAAAAATATATTTAAAAACTTGTATAGTATTTCCTATGTATGTATGTTCTTTTTAAAATATATAACAAACTTAAGTAGAAAACAATTATTATAAAAACAAAATCAATAACAACCGAAAAATAATAGTTTTTTTTCAAGTAAAAAGACCAAAATGTTGGGATTAGAAATTATGTCGGCTCTCACATGGACAGTTAAGGTAAATGAATTTACAATATAATATAATAATTTTGTTTATTAAGAAAAAAAATAGTAGTTTTTTTCTAGTGATTGAGAAAGATGTGTAAAAGGAGTGTATCATTACTATTATTTATGTATATTTAGTTGGTTGTATAGTTGCTTTTTGTTTGTTTGTTTGTTTGTTTTATAACACAGTTTAGGAATTAATTGCAATTTAATTGTAAATAATTTGTAAAGTAATCGTAAGTAAATTTGATAGTGTTTGCCTTATGCTACAACTCAAAGAATTCATCTTGTTCCTTTTCGAGGCGCTGCAATGAATTTTGAACCCTTTTGCCTTGAGTTATATTAAGAAGCTGCGCTGTGTCGGAGGTGCTGCCTGAAGAACTGTGACGTGTATGACTTGTCTGGTTGTTTTGCTGATAGTGTTGTTTATATGAGCAGCTGGAATTGGGATTTTTTATTCGGCGTACTCCGCCGGTTGAAGAAATATCGTCATCACTCTGACTCGTTAACAGACTATAAGCAAAAAAAAAAAATGCAATTTATTAAATATGATTCATAAAATATATTTTTTAAATGTAACAAAGTAAATATTTTAAAAGCTTATCAGATCAAAAATATTTTATTGTCTATTTAAACCTTTGTATGTAACTAAGGAAATGTATGTAATAAGTTAATTACACTAACTGGAAAATGGTAACACTCGACTACAAAAGATTACAGACCGATAAGTCTCTACTCGTTTCATCTTAATATACTGGAGAGAATCCTTGATCTACGGAAACCATTAAATCTGCTCTGAAGAAGGTTGGAGTTAGCCATTGTGGGCTGGATATCTACCATGCTCAATAGTAAAATAATAAACTCACGACTTGGGGACACTAGGGAGGCACACCACAAGGAGGAGTTTTCTCACTTCCTCCGTTTCCTTGTGGTTATTCTTAAAAGGTTTAATAAAAAAAGGCATAAAAACTGTGGCCTACGCGGACGACATTGTAATTTGCATATCGTTTAAGTGTCTTACCACCATCAAGGATTTAATGGAATCTGCGCTTAAGAACTATTTTCTTGGACAGAGCAAAAGGGCATAGGGTTTAACACCGCTTAACTAGAAAAAGAAACTAGAGGACCTTACTCCTACCGAGCTCAATGAAATTCTTCTGGAACTTTCCAATGAAGCTGAATATCTTGGTGTAATCCTAGATTCTAAGCTAACGTGGAAACGGAACACAGAGGGAAGAATGAAAAGAGCACTTTGCGAATTCTACTCACGTAAGAAAAACTTTCGAGGCACAGTGGGGCATGCGACCACAAGTCATCCATTGGATGTAAACTGCAATCGTTCATTCCATACTTACCAACGGGTCGATCGTGTGGTGGAAGGCTGTAGTAAAAGATAGCTATCTCAAAAACAAAGTACAAAAACTAGCCTGTATGGGAATAACGGGTGCATGGAGGTCTTACGTAGGGTTGGAAATTATTCCCAATCTTCCAGGCCTGGACGAGCACATAAGGTGCAGCGCACCTAAAAATGCACTCGATTAAAAGAAGTGGGAAGCACAGTATCAATGGTCATGGATCTATCTGGCAAAGATACGACAAAACGGCCGAACTTCATATGATCACTGACTACATACCACCGAAAATAGATTTTAACAAAAATTTTACCATGTTAATGCCCGAAAGACATGAATCCAACTCACAACTAAGAGAACAGGGTATTGCCATCTATAATGGATAAAAAATGGAAGAAGGAACAGATGCGGAGTATTACGTGAAGATCTTAATTTTCAATATTCATAAATCATATAAGCTCCCAGATGAGTGTAGCGTATTTCAGGCTGAGATGTACGCTATTGAAAAAGCGGCCGAAATGATCCATAGGAGAAAACTGATCTAATCAAACATCACATTTTTTGTGGACAGCCAAGCAGCTATCAAAGCATTAACCAGTGAAACAATAAGATCCAAGGAAGTAGCAAAATGCCAAAGCCTATTGAATAATATTGGTAACACCAACCAAGTCAATCTCTGCTGGGTTCCTATACATTGTAATATAGAGGGAAACGATATAGCAGATGAAAGGCTAGGGTTCAGTATCATATAGTGATTGTAGTAGCATATTAATTGTGGGTGCCGGGACTATTGCCTTTCATCTGCTATATCGGGGTGCCGGGACTATTGCACCCATAATTAATATGCTATACTATCCCTATATGATACTGAACCCTTGCCTTTCATCTGCTATATCGTTCCCATCTGAGTTGGGTGCTCTCTGCCTTTTTAGCCGCAGTTTAGCGGATAATTTTTTGTCAGGTATGTGAGGATGGACAATTCCGGTGCACTTAAATCACGAACTGTATTCGATCTACCCCGAAGTAGATATTCTGACAAAAATTTAACTCAGTATACTCCGGCGGGCAGGTCACCTAGCTAGCAAGAGCGAAGAGGAACCGGCTCGGAAAGTTCTTTGTATCTCCTTTCATTATAGAAGACAGTGAGGTAGACAATGAGATATGGCGAAAACCACACTGGCTCGCAATCGGGATAAGCCGACAGAATTGCACAGGAGGCCAGGAAGGCTGATGATGAAGATGATGAAAAAGCCGTACATTTAGAGAATTGTTCTCATACAAATTTTGTTAAAAGAAGAACTATTTCCCTTTGGCTACAAAGAACTTAAGCATATAGATCCAAAATAATTCCAGTGTAATTAGATTCTTCACGAATTACTTATTTACAAGGATTCGTATTATTTAGCTTTTGTTGGACAACGTAAAATGCAATTGCAAAAAAGCCACTTGACGTTCATCAAAAAGCATTTTTGCAAGCAGGATGATTGCATATTTGACAATTGCAACTTCTGCATCATAAATGATGATCAAATGTCAGTTAAATTGACTCTGATTGAGAAAAGTAAAAACATTTAATCGAAATCAGTTTCAAAAAAGGTTTGGCTACTAAGATATTTGTAGTGTTTAAAAATCAATTTCACCTTTCAGTCGACATAACCTATTGGTCGTGATATACTCAAATATTAAACTTAAATGAATGTGAAATGCGGTTAAGCAAAGCAAAAAAAATGTTATTGATTTATTTGCAAAAAATCAAATAACAGAAATGTGCACCCATAATCATTACTTAGTCAATAAACCTAACTTCCTAACCACATCATTCATTGAAAGAGGATACGACTACAAAATATAAATACAAAATACGAGTAAACCTCCACCACCATACTCACTCTGTTCTGTTGCATTGTGACTTTTCTACATATTTCTTGGACTCGGCTATTGTAGAATCAATTTTACCAAGAAATTCATCGATGCATTTTCTATTCTCTTCCTCGGGACTCATTGTAACTGAATCCATGGATTTGCTGCAATTTTTGCTTGTGTGATTCTGTTGTGGTGAAGATTGTTCTGTGCTAGCTAGCATTTCGCTACCAGCAATCGAATATGGTCTTGCAGGTAGTGGTTGAGGTCGATCATCTTTCGGATAATAGGGTGATGACTTATCGACGGGTATTAGTAAATATTGTCGCAGAAATAAACTATCTGATGCAAAGAGACGATTAGCTCGACGTATTTGTTCCGTCTGAAAATAAAAAAAAAACAATAAAGAATACAGAAATGGGAATAAGGTTATAATTGTGATTTGTATACTACACTTCAAATAAATAGATACGCTTACTTTAATTAAATTTAATAGAGCCGGTTAATTGGGAAATAATTGAAAGCTATTTGGTTTTATAGATTTCATATTGCATGAACTCCTTCCATGATGCAAATTTTAAAGAGTATAAATATCTTGGGAGTTACAGTCAGTCCTAAGAAAGATTAAAAAAGTCAAAGAAAGCAATTAACCTCAACTGGTATCTTGAGCAAAAAGAATGCTGCCCCAATAACAAAGTAGAAAGTTTTTGAAGCTATCGCGTCGTTAGATCCATTATGAGGAGGTGAATAAATTGCTATTTTATAAAGGAAAATGTTTAGGCTTCCAGAATGTGCGCCGCATTTAGAAACTAGGCTGCCCCCACTATATATTTTTTCGGTTAGGATACATTTTATTTATATTTTAAGAACACTGTAAATGTCAGACCAGCAACTACCGAAAATTGAAGCTGGAAAACCAAGAAAATGTTCAGATTTTGAGAGGAAGCCCAACTCTAGGAACTAATCTTGAGAAGCTACTTAGGAGGAACGAAAAGTCACATAAAATTTTCTATTCTATTCTATGTATGCAATATGATTTTTTTATTGTTGTTTGCAATATTTACTTTAAAGTTTTATTTATGACTTATAGTTCAAAATGCGTTTCGCCCAGGCACGATAGTTGTCTTCAATCAATACAGTCCACAAGCACAAAAATAATATTCATACAAAAAGTATATACAATATGTTTTCTGATTTAAAAATTATATTTATTTATTTATATACTCATTGATTAAGGACGTTATAATTTGACTACAAGCGCAATATATTGATATCCAGTTATTTTTTGAGAATAAAGAAAATAAAATTCAGGGGCCCAGCACGTAACTTGATACAATCGACTTTTGTCAATACAATCGAGAATTGGAAGCACCTATTTTGGTTCAATCGGTTGAACCAAAACAATACTCGATTGTATCGACAAAACTCGATTGTATCAAGTTACTAGCTGACCCGGCGAACTCTGTTTTACCTTATATTCAATAAAATAGGCAGATGTCAAACGGACGTCATAACGAATGGTATAGACCAGTACAAACTACATCAGGGATGCCACCTCGAGGAAATTCTGGAAGTTCTAATACTATGAAACGAAATTGAAATTGTGGTGCCATCAGCTCACTATTAATAATCGTAGTATATTGTCTTATAATGTGTCGGGTTTAAATAATAAACTCATCTTTGCAGATTTTTTCAATTTTATTAAAAACTGTGATTTATTCTTTTTAATTGAAACTCATGTAACTAAAGAAAACCTTAGCAAATTTACAAAATATTTTAGTGCATATAAGTTAGTTTGGCAAGCAGCAATAAAAGTTAATATTAAAGGGCGAGCAAGTGGGGGCAGTGTCTTCGGGATCAAAACAGCGCTATTAAAAACTATAACTTTGAAGAACTTGAAGGAATCACGACTATGAAACTTTTACGTGAAATTAATATGTATATTATCCCGTGCTATATAAACTGCAACAACTGCAATGCAGATCACGAAAGTTTGAACAATGTTATGCATCACCTTGCAGGAAAAAGCGTTCTATTAATTGGGGATTTTATTGCAAGAATCAGCAATCTACAAATCATCACATCCTTAAGTATTAACAACACCATATTAAATCCAAATAACAGATCATCAAAAGACACTATACGTAACAAAAACGGCACACATTTCATGGAAACGCTACAGTTGTATGATTGCCAAGTGCTAAATGGATGCACGAACGGAGATAACGATGGGAACTTTACATTTTACGGTGGACAGGGCAACTCTGTCATTGACTATTGCGCAGCAAATAGCAATTGGGTCAATTTAATAACAAAATTTGAAGTACTGCACCAAAACTTTTCCGACCACATGCCCATTACTGTCGAGTAGTCGCCAGTAGGACCAGTCAAAATTCTAGTGAAGAAAAAAATCTGCAGAGACGTTTAAACAAAATTTAGACCACCATCTATCAACGTTAAATGTTGGCTATGATTCAACTGAAGTACATTCAAACCAACTTATACGTTGCATTAGAAATTCATCATCATCTACGGCTACTAATAGATTCCTAAAGTTCAAACAAAAGTGGTTCGACAACGAATGCATGAAAAGTCGTACAAAATATTTTTCTCTTTTTAATGCAATGCGGAATTCCAACTGTCAAGCTTTAAAAAATCGTATGTTGAAGCTAACTCTCGCTAAAAGGAAATGTGTTTACAAAAAAAGACTGCGTATGAAAATAACCAAGCATTCAAACTTGGTCAAACAAAAAGTTCTAAGGTATTCTGGAAGATTACGAGAGAAATAAATTAATAAAATTTCGCAATAGGCATAGGACTGACTGCTGAAGACATATCAGTACATTTCAAAAATGTACTTTATGGCAAATCGATACTGAACCCTACTTTGCGGAACCTATGGCAATAAATGAGAGATTGGACCAAGAAATCACAGTTTCAGAAATATATGCTGCTATTCACAGAGCGAAAAATGGAAAAGCCCCGGGTGAAGATGGAATCACATTGGAATTTTTTAAGAACGTGCATCCGAGCTTCATCGACAAGCTGAAGAGCATATACAATTGAAAAGCATTTGAAAACGAGGACATCCCTAGCTTTAAAAGGTCAGTGATCTTCTCAATCCACAAAAAAGGACGTCTAGACGTGGTTGATAACTATCGATGAATCTCGTTTATGAATGTTCTGGCGAAATTGTTTTGTGGAGTTCTCGCATGCAGATTGGAATTGTGGGTTGACGTCAACAATATCCTCACCGAATTTCAAACTGGTTTTAGAAAAAAAAATATTCAACAACCGATCACATTTTTACGATTACTTCGATTGTGAAAGCTTTTCAAGCAAGAAACAAAAAGGTTTACGCATTCTTTGTTGTTTTAAATCAGCTTTTGACCTGGTAAATCGGAATGCTATCTTTTATAAACTATCGCACATAGGTATTTCAACTAAATTTATCCACGTAATAAGAGAAATGTATATTGAATCACAAGCAGCTGTATGGGATGGGTCAGTTTACTCAAAATGGTTTCCAACGGACAATGGCGTCAAACAAGGATGACTCCTCAGCGCTCTTTTGTTTTTATTATTCATTAATGACATAGTGGATTACCTTCCTGGTGGAATTCGGATTTCCGGAACGTCAATAAATGTACTGCTATACGCCGATGATTTGGTTTTGCTATCAGAATCAGCCGAAGTACTACAATTGATGATAAATCGTCTATCAGAGTATTGCTGCAAATGGGATCTTTCGTATTAACACGAACAAATCTAAGATTATGATATTTTCGAGATCTTCTAGGAGCCAGAACCTTTATAATTGGTACTTCAATGGTAACTCTCTGGAAATAGTAAGCGAATATAGGTATTTAGGAGTGAAACTTAATACAAAGCTGGACTTCAACGAAAATTTAACAGAGAAAACTAACTCATGTCAAAGTATGCTGAATCTATCGTGGAGAAATGTCTTTTCAAATAGACGAATCCCACTCTCTGCAAAATACAAAATATTCGACGCTGTTGTGAAGACAACACTTTGCTATGCTGCTCAAGTGTGGGGTATGGATGAGTACGAAGTGATTGAAAAAATCCACAGAAATTTCTTTAAAAAAACTTTTTAACATGCCCCTGAAAACCCCTAGCTATGCGCTATACATAGAAACAGGCCTTCCTAAACTTTTCACCAGTACATTGATGACCCAAGCGTACTATATCGTAAAAGTTTTTGATCAATCAGATGAGCGGCTGTCCAAAAAAATGCTTCGATTCGAAATAAGAAAAAAGGATTGTTGGATGAGGAAATGGAAAAATATGGCAATCGGCTTTGATGAGGAATTATCGATGGATGGAAGAAACTTGGTTGATTTGAAGGAGCAGCTCTATCGCATTATGGGAAAATACGAAAACTCTGTGCGGGATGGTTTTAAAGCTAGAGCTCGCAAATTCATTAGTAGATTGCTGTACTCCCAACTCAATATGAACTTAAAGCAAGTAAATTACTTCCAAGACTCACCGAGCTACAACGAAATTTTATTAATTTTTAAAGCAAGATGGGAACTCTTAGGACTCAACGTTACACCTTACAATGGAAGTTTCAATCAGTTCTGTTCATTATGTAATCTGAAATCCAAAGAAGACTGCTTTCATTTCATATGCCCAATATTTGCATCCCAACGGTTATCGTATTGCGGAAAAAGATCGTTAACAATGGAAGAAACAATAAAGCTTTTGAAAGAAACTGACTGGAAAACTCTCGCATCATTCTTGAAAGATATTTCCAAGTATAGGATGTTGATAATATCAGAATTTGAATAGAAATACTTATTTATTATTATTATTTATTTATTTATTTATTTCTTTTTTGTTTTATGTAATGAAAAGAATCATTTATACACATACATTTATTCAAAATCGCTAACCGAGCTGACGGCAATACCATAGCTCTATATTCATTGAATTGTAAAGAAATGTATCAACATAACAAATCAATAAAATGAATACTTACTTACTGAATAAGCAGATTTTGGATGTTATTAAGTTCGGTTTTTTATTAGGAAATATAAATAAAAATCTAAGTATTTTAATGATTCTTTACATTTTTTGTTTTATTATAAGGCGCTAGAATAAACAACGCATATGGTCTTCCGACCCTTGAACATGCCACATATAATTGACCATGCGAAAAACATGAATAATCCAGATTCAAACCAAAAACATTCAAGGATTGGCCTTGTGATTTGTTAATTGTCATGGCGAATGCAAGACGAATCGGAAATTGTAGTCTTTTAAACTCAAACTGCATATTGGTTGGGATCACCGGGAACCTCGGAATGAGAACTTCCTTTTGCACCAAACGCGTACCGTTGCAAAGTTTTGGTTGATTTATATTTCGAAGCCTAATTATTACGGAGCCAACCTTTAGGCCTAAATGATATAATGCATTGTTCCAATGATCTCATTCTGAATTATGTAGTTTAGGTCATCTACATCTTAATTCTTAGCCGTTAAAATTGCTCGCTCACTCAACCATTCATTACATTTATAGTTAGCAATGATATTTTGGAATACTTTGTTGATAAGTTCGTGTTTTGATGAGACAAAGTTACAGAAATTATGAGGAAATGAAATCAATCCGCTCAATTTGTCGACAGGTACTCGAATATTGGCGATAGTCAGGAATTGCTCAGAGAAATCTTCAGCTGATGTAATGTATCATTAAGCAATGCAACTCTTATGTTTGTTGTCCGCTGAAGTTTCTTCATAGAGGAAGATGAGGCAAGCGTTTATTTCATTGACAGCCGTTGATCTTGGAATTACTGTCAGTGTTTGGCGAAAATCGCCAGACAGTAAAATCAGTGCTCCTCCAAAACATCTTGAGCCATTGCGTAGATCTTCCAATGATTGGTTAAGAGCTTCTAATGCACGTTTATGCGCTATTGTGCATTCATTCCACGTGATGATTTTCGATGCTGATAAAACTTTGGCCATTGCTGAGTTTTTTTGCAATATTACATCAATATTACATGTTGGTTCTTCAATAAATAGTTTGAATATCTAACTGCAATTTAAATGCTGAATGAGCCATATGGCATCCATCTAACAATGTGGCTGCTATTCCAGAAGAAGCAACTGCAACTGCAATGTTGGATCTCACACGAACAGTGGCTAAAACTACTGACATGAGGAATGTCTCACCAGTTCCACCAGGGACATCCAGGAAATATAAACCACCATTTTCATCATCAATAGCCTTCATTAATGTATCACAAACTTCCTTTTTTTGGGGTCAACAGGGGTACATTCGTTTGAACTGCTAAATATTATTCCTGGTGATCATATTCACAATCCCGTTCCAATTTTCAATTAAATGCGTCATTCATTTCACGATTTGGCGCTGGCATTCCTAACCTGACTAATAAACTACCGCACATGAGGTAACACATGTCTTCGATCAAGAGTAAAGCCTGATTATGTATTCGAAGGCTTCCGAATGCTTCTGAAACTGTTCGATTGGTATGAACTGATAGTTCTTCTCCTAGATAGAAGAGGAATTTCCTTCTGGATTTAAAGTCAGAATCAAAACCAGAAGCACACACTCAAATACTAAATGCCAAACGCGAATTCAATGTCAACAACAATGTTGTGTAGGGATAAGCGATATTGTAAAACATGGATGATAACATCGGAAATACAATATCGATATAAGAAAATCGATGGTTTTTTACATCGATGTTTTTTTTTTTGAAAAATAATAGCAAGTTAAAAAATCAATTAAAAATACAATTTTAAATTCAAAATACCTTCAGTATTTTGAAAATTGTAGCAATGTTTTTTATCGCAATTTTCTTTTCCCTTTTTGTGTGTATGAGCTACATATAATTGTACTTAGTGCCAATTGAACTCAGACAATTTCACATAAGTAGATGTGAAGCGTGGTTCCGCTGAAGTGCAGTACCGTCGAGTGCTGTTTAACCTTTATAAGCATGAGTTCACTGGCAAAAGATTCTAGCTTATTTTAAGTCGATATTTTGAATCTTAACATCGATGCTGTGATGTTTTACATACTTCAACATCGATATTTTTTTCGACTAACATTGATTTTTGCCAACAACAATGAACATCGCCCATTCCTATATTTTTATGTTATTGTTTTGTTTTTCCTACCTTACACATACACTCACATCCAATTTCAAAATCCAGAATGGAGTGTTAACTTGTTCGATAGGAATCCGGGATCGGAGAGTTCTTCCGGATTACCAATCGAAAAGGCCATAACAGTCCGTAGTGTCTCAAATGACGTTGGGCCACGCACATTTACCAGCATCAATCACAAATAGAAGCATTCACTGATTATTGATTTCTGAAAAAAAATTATAAATTATAAAATTTTCAACCAAACGACAAAAGTACGTTTAGCTTTCATTTGCGTTTTGTTATTCCATGTCAGATGCGTTTTTGTTATACCACGTTTTATAGTGACTTGTATTCTTTTTGACGTTTTATGTCTCGTGGTTCTTAGCTACCTCCCCACCAATTTTCAGCCAAATCGTTTCAGCGTTTTTGAGGTATTAAAAGTGTAACTAACACGACTTTCTTTTATATATATAGAAGATGTGCTGGGGCCCCAGGTCATACAAAAATTAGCTGTCAATAGGTCACCTAATTTTCAAATAAAATTCTTCATGAATGTAAACATACTTATATGTTCATATTACATACATATATGGAACAGAAATACAAAATGAATTAAAATGTACAATTCGAACAAGGAGAGCGATTTCTAACAATTTATTTGTGGGGGACTTTCATTATTACTTTTTAATGCTGTAAGTTGCATGTTGGTTGATAGCTTATGTATAAAAATATACTAAAGGTCATGGTGTCGTAGGGTGTGAGGTCGTAGTTGCGTGACAAACAGTTTTTGTTTTGATTTATTAAAATAAATGTTGCAGTTTACATTTTCAATTTTGTTTGAAAGATTTTTAAAAGTAAATAAGTACGAAGTATTAAAAATTAGTCGGTCGGAAGACTCACATCAAATAGTTTTAAAATCGACAATTTAGGCCGTGTGTGAATTGCGTTAAAATGTTGGTTAAATTTTCTACCTTGGTTAAATTTTGAAGTTTGGTTTGTGGTGGAATCAAATTTAGCTTTTTGCTGTGTGAATTGCGTTAAAAGGGATTTATTAAAACACTATTTTGGCTAAAATTCCTTCAAGATTGAAGAAATTTCCCTAAAACATTTTTTTTTGTTGTTCAAGTTAATTAATTTCTTTCCCAAAATCTGACTTAGAAGATATAAAGTTAATAATTTGGCACGAAAAAAAGTAACGAATTCTCAGTTTTACTAATATGTTTCGGTTTTACATCGTTAATTTAATATTTTAAAACAACAATTCCAAATCTTTTCAAAACAATTCCCATTATGGTTAGTTTGTTGATTTAGTATGTAAACACTAGTTTTCACAGCTGAAGAATTTGACAAGCTGACAAATCAATCTATTTGTATTCAATTTGCAAAATGAAATACAATGAGTATTTTAATTAATTATTTTATATTTGTTAAAATATCAACGGATTATAATATTTGTTTTTTTTCCTCTTGAGACCCTACAAAAACAAAAATAATAATGTAATTTAATTTTTCAATTGAATAAATTAAAACTTACATTTATTATATGGTTTCCCAGTAGATCTGGACTTTTTCGAGTTTATCTTTCTTTTCGGTTATCGCTTACAGTTTAAATTACTCTATCTGGAGAAACGTTACATTTTAACGCAAATTTAGCCTGCTCTACAGCTGCCTACATTTTAACCCATTTTATTCACCACGCTAGTGTCAATTTTTAACCAAGGTACAAAATTTAACCAACATTTTAACGCAATTCACACACGGCCTTAAGTTATAGCTTATAAAGGGTTTTATAATAAGTACGGGTCGATGTTGATAGTATGTAACAGCCATGTTGTTCTGGCACTGTCTGTCAAGTCTGTTTTTTATTATTCAGTCAGTTGATGAGAAATCACCATGGTAAAGTACATAATTGAGAAGAACATCCGAATGATTGATTAAACTGAGTACTCATTCTGTAAAACAAAAAAGAATGAACGATATCGTTTTTACGATTGGTATTCTTATCTTTCTTCATAGATGGGATAGAGGTAGCTATAGCTTAAACGATATCGTGCAATTATTTTCGTTTTACTGAATAAGTACTCTGTATTTTCATACAGCTATAACTGGCGCCTTACCCAGGAGGCCGATTCCAAAAAGAGTGGCGGATCGCATTGAAAACGATACCTTAGTTTCGACCACTTTCGCTTTGGGTAATTCTTAAAAGCGAACATGGGCGAATAGATCGTTCCAATTTTCCATTTAAATGTCAGCTATTTCCACGTCTTTTTCCTTTCCATTTCTTTTTGAAGTGATAACTTTTTATGGGAGGGTAAACTGATTCGTTACGTAACGCATAAAGCACTATCAAATAAAAGAATATTATCTTTTTCAGGAGTGAACCTAGAAATCTGAAATTTTCAGGAATGATAGAGTATATTGCGATGGATGTTTGGTAAACAAAAAATAGATTCCTAGAATGTCACAAACCGTAAGAAAACTGTAATATTGAGAAGATTGCATATATCAGTCAATTACTTTTGACTGGTTCCATAAATAGATTTGGGTTTTCTTTAATTAGACAATATGACAATTATTTTGATGTATTAAACATTACTACAGCTACTACTACAGCATTGTACAGCTAATAGTACAAGCTTGGCAATCTTAATTTCAAAACAGGAGAAAAACATTTATTGCCTGCTTAGTTCGACTCCTATCATCGATGTTCAGTGTATAAGAACAGTTATGTTTGAAAATTCATTAAAAATAAAAGATGTGGTGGCTGTTTTGAGCTTATATCGTCAGTTCTATTTGTCCAATCTTTAAGGTTAAGGTCTTAAAATTGAGGTAAGACTATATGCCGGTATAAAAATAACAGGAATGAGTCCTACAATATACATTTAAATATATCTTAGAGGGATTAAAAGAAGAAATTTAATCGATTTTTATTTGTTTTTTGACATTATAAATGCAAAAGTTGATAAAAAAATTCAATATTTTTAAAAACAGTGTTCCACAAAGTTATTGCAAATGTGTCAATTAAATTAAAGCAAATTAAGTTGTTGAAAGTCAAGACAGTATCTTATGTATATTGTATAGGCAAATATGTATGCATGTAAATGCTTAGATCTTTACACATGGAGTTGGTATATACAATATGATGGGCAGGTTTTCTAGCATATATGTATATACACATGTGTACATAATAATATGTAGGAAAGAGATTAAGACTTTTGGTGGCATCTAATCTGGCCACATCTTTTCTCTTATCTATGCACGTTATATCCAATTGTGCCATTGGCCATGCACACACGAGACTATTTCTTCCAGACTAAAACCAGTTTTGTGGGCAAGGGAAGCGAAGAGTGCAGTATCAAACGGACTAAAATTTCAACCCTTAATTTCGTGGATGAATGAAGACTAAAACTAACACATACTCAACAGTCTAAACAGTCAAATACGATAGAAATACTAACCCATATAAAAAGAGGTTCATGTATACAACCCTTCGCTCATCTGAAATCATCTCGTGTGTGCTTGGACTAAAGGCGAAAATCGGTTTTAGTCCAAAAATTGTTCATCCCGTGTGTGCAGGCCCTTTAAGATTAAATTGAGGGCAAGCTTTGCATTTGGAAAAAAAAATAGTTCTCGAGATTTTAATCAAACTACGATGATGGAGAACACCAACAAAGTGTTACCCGCAATTTTGTCTGTCTGCAGATGCAAATGGTCTACAGTCTAAACCACTGAAGAGATTTTCTTCAAAGTTGGTCTTTTAACCCCCAAAATAACGGTAATTGCCGTACAATTCTTTCTTCTATCTTAATTATATGAAACACGGCTTTAACCATTTTGATTTAAAAAAATCTGTGTTCCATTATAGGCATTTTCTACATTTTGGAAAAATGAATGAAAAAAGGTATGCAATGACCTTAGCTCCAACGGAAAATTAATTAGAAGTGGGTCAGGGTCTTCTCCGCTAATTTCTATATTTTATACTTTCAAATTAATTAATTAAAATATTTGTGTATTTAGGGCCCAGAGTTCACGTAAGACCTAAACGATTGTTCGATCAAGCGATCGTCATTTCGGCGATTGTCCTTTCTTTAATTATAAAAAAAAAAAGAAAATTGCGGAAACGATGATCGATCCATAGAACGATGGGTTTACGTGATATGGACCTACGTTTTCTAAATTTATTTCGGCTTTGTAAATACATCGATCAAATGTTAACGCTACGGCAGATCCTGGAAACTACTCACGAACTCCAAATCGATACCCACCACTCTTTATCGATTTTAAGGCCGCGTACGATAGTATTTATAGAGACGAGCTATACAGAGCCATGTCTGGTTTTGACATCCCCACAAAGCTCGTCCGACTGTATAGGATGACGATGTAGAACACTCGCTGCTTCGTCAAGGTTGGTACTCACCTTACAGAAGCTTTTGATGTCAAAAAAGGATTCCGACAAGGTGATGCGCTATCGTGCGATTTCTTCAAATTAACGCTTGAAAAAATTGTAAGAAATTTCCAAGTTAACTCTATTGCCAAAATTTTTTTCAAGTCTGTGCAATTGTTAGCATACGACATAGACATCATTGGCAGAACCCAGCGAGCTGTCACTGGTGCGTTTGCTAACATTGAAGCTGAAGCGGTTAAGATGGACTAACAACACCGGCAGATTGGACAAAACGTCACAATGGACAGGTGCAACTTTGAGATAGTTAGGGACTTTGTTTGCCTAGGATCTGTTATAACATCTAACACCACATCTCGTTAGAATTAAAGCGAAGAATAACTCTTGCCAATCGCTGTTCCTATGGGCTAGAGAGGCAATTGCGTAGTAAAGCTCTCTATCGCAGAACAAAGGACTCTTTATAAGACTCTGATCATCCCAGGCCTGCTCTATGGCGCGGAGACATGGACTCTATCGAAACCGGATGAAGATATCCTTAGTCGTTATGAGCGTAAGGTTGTTCGCAAGATTTTCGGCCTTATCTGCGTTAACGGGCTTTGGAGGAGAAGGTTTAACAACGAACTAAACGAGCTGTACAAGATAGCTAGGTCATGTAGAGCGTATGGACAACAATGCTCCGGCTCACAGGATCTTCGAATCCAACCAGAGGGAAGACGCATTCAAGGAAGATCTCGCCCAAGGTGGCGCGCTCAAGTGGAAGATGACCTCAACCAACTTGCGAGTGCGTAACTGGCAGCTAGCCAAAGACCGAGCTAGCTAGAGAAGCATGTTGGTTGAGGCCAAGGTTCGCCCCGAACTCTAGCGCCACCTAAGTAAGTAAATACATATATTTGAAAAAATTTAAAAAAAAACCACTTTAATCGAGATTTTAATAGCTCTGTGCGTTCTTTATTGAAGTTTTCTTCAAGCAAATGGATAATACTAAAAAAATAAAAGGACAAGGCTTCCATATTGCCATGGACCCATCGCCTTGATAAAGTTATGAGTGAAATGTGGAGTTTTATTCAATATTAAACTAAATTTTATTATAAATCACGCATCGCAATTTGCCACCCTAGGAGCAACCGCTTTCAGAACATTTAGAAAGTGCTTTTCTTTCACTAAAATGGTGAAAGAAAACAAATTCGCTTTTTGGAATACAAAAACTACAGCTATTACCGCTTTTAAAGATGAATTAGAAAGTCGACTGGCTCCAGTGGGTATCTTTTTGACGACTTAAAAATTGTTATTTTATACTTATAAATTAATTCTCATATGTGATCTGAAGCAAAGAAAATGGATCATAATTCAATACAAATAATTATTGGAAGTGTTGCCGCAATTAGAGATAATCCTGCCAATTAAGGAACTCGTTTTGTTGTACTCGCATCGTAGTAATCTTTTTTCCTCTAATCATTTTCTGTAGAAATAAAATTTAAAAAAATTTACTGCGAATGCAGTATGGTAATTTAAAAAAAAATATTTTTCAACAAATTTTTGTAATAAATTTGGATCGAAATCCGTTGAGCAGTTATGGAAAAAGTCGAAAATAAAAAAATAAAAAAACACGTCACGTAACCCTACACACTGGAGTACACGCGCCCTATTTTTTTACACCAATGCACGCGTGGCCTACTATGGTAGGCCATTTAAAAATGTTAATAATTTTTTATTTTGAAAACATATAAATGAAACAAATATTTTTACGTAATATTCATTTATTGCCTTAAACATTTAATAACCATAATTTATTAATTTTAGGTTGGAATATAAAAAAACAAAAAAATAATTATTTCAATACAAAAAAATAACAAAAATGGCAGTTCAAAGATCAATAGTTCATATTTTTTTTGTTAATTGTTATAAATAAGTAAGAAATCAATTTCCGTAGCATCGAAAGCACACTACAGCCTGGTGGTCGGCACAAATCCATTTGTGGCAAGTCTTGCACCATTTTTTATTGGATCTATTTTGGGCCCTGGAACATTCAGCGCATCTGCCAACTCAACTCGCCCCATCTTCGGATTTCCCTAAAAGCACCCTAATTCTAGTCCTTAGTTGCCTAGGAATTGTTTCAATTGATAGCCGGTTATTTAGTAACGGTTTTATCAGATTGTATGACAAGTCCTGCAAAAAATTACGCCTCACAATTTTTTCATGGCTCACGTTCGTTTGGTTGATAACAAGAGCGTTGATACCAGCAATATTCATCAAATCGAAAAATACTTTAAGTGGTCATCGGCGGCAGTTCCGTAAAACACTGTATTGCTTGCAAATTTTATCAACGACGTCCACACCACACTTCGTACGATTATAAAAAGTAATTATTTCAGGTTTTCATTCTTCATGAGTATCGGGATCAATGGCTACATCGTAATGCATTGTTGAAAGTAATGTGACCGACTTGTTTCTTTTTGGGACATATGAAACAAGTGTCGCGTTCTTTTGAAAGCCAAAAATTGAACTCTTGATTACTCTAGCTTTAGAAGCCTTAAATTCCTTAGGTATTGCAGGCCTATTAGATTTCATTGTACCCAGAACAGTGATTTTCTTCTTCAACAATTCCTTAGCCAGAGGTAGGTTCGTGAAATAATTATCCATTGTAACATTACAACCCAAACCTTAAAGTGACTCCAGAAGTCTATGGGCAACATCATTCACCCTGTTGGACTTTTGAAACGGACCTTCAGGCTGTGCTCCAACGTAGATTTCAAAGTTGTATTTCCGTTGTATACGGAAACTTTGTATCCACTACCATGAAGATTTTTATTCCGAATTTATCTGGTTTGTTCGGTATATACATGATAAATCCGCAAGGACCTCGAAAACCCACACGTTGTTCATCCAACGTCAAATAGTCACTGGGAACGAAATTATTGCGGCAATTGACAGTGAATAAATCTACAACTTTTCTTATAGGGGCCAATTTATCAAATTCTCGGCGTTGAGCTCTGTCAGTGACGTCATCAAATCTTATACTTCTCAAAAGAAATCGGAATCTATTTATTGACATCGCCGTGTACACAATTTCTAATCCCGTGCCTTGAGAGTTATCCCAAAAATTTTTTAGGTTCCGACGTCCATTTCGAGATACTCCAATAACATACAACAACCCCAGAAAAGCTCTCATTTCGATAGAATCGGTGGGTTTAGCGTCCCGGGCTCCTTGAAAGTTGTCTTTTATCTTATCAATATATATATTAGTGCAACTTACAAGAATATCCATAATGTCCTGTGTGAAAAATAATTCAAAACTCGACACCGAATCCTTGGCATTCCTAGGTGCTTCTCCTTTTGGGCCCGGTAGTCTTACACGAATGTTATGGGCTCAAATAGTAGGCCACGCGTGCACTCCAGTGTTTTAATAACATTTAATGTACATTTTTTTTGGACCAAAATGTAGGCTATACCTACAATAGTGCACAGAATTTTTTAAAAATCAAAATCGTTAGAGCCTTTTTCGAGATAATTAAGACTTCTTTTAAAAAATTGTATGGAAGTAGTCTTGATTTTTGGGGGTAAGCAAATATTTTTAATAAGGCATCTAGGGCATCACCTAAGTCACTTAAGTACCAAGTTTTAACAAATCGACCCACAGACAGACAGAAATACGCAATTGCGTGATCCAGAAAGTGGATCTATATTATCGTAATTTCGATTTTTTTTTTCAAAATGCAAAACTTGTCCTATAGTACCTAACTAGTCTGTATGTAGATTCAAAATTGCTTTTTACGGCCTTTAGTCCAAACATTTTCTGTTTCGCCCTGGCGATCTGGGACTGGGATTCATCAGTTGACTAGTTATGGCCTTACCAACAATTTTTGTTTATCAGTAAAATGATATAAAAAAAGTGCTTTAAAAAGCAAGTATGTGGGCATACAAGAATTGAATATAATTTTTGTTAAGTTGAGTTCATTTTACATGCATATGTACAGTGCCGGTAAAAAAAATAGCACCACTGGTGAAAGTTTCATTTTTACTTCTTTAAATGAGTGAATAGAAAAATATTTACAGCTTCTAATATTATTATGTCATTGCGTTAAAATAGTAACGGTTATCTTCTTACGAGGCCATAATGCGAAACTCCCATTTTTTGTGCGGTAAAAATAATAGCACTGATCACAGCTTTCGTTACAAGAAAAATATTTTTTCTTGTGCATATTTCAAGGTAAGGCTGCCAAGTGTTATTATTTGCTTATATTTAATTGTTATCTTCATTTAAAACACAAAAATTACAGTTTTTCAAAGAAAATTGGTCGTGGAAAGCATTGTACCAAAGAAAAACGGGAAATTATTAAAAAAAAATTATATCGCAAGGTAAAACGTATGGATAAGTTCGACGGTTTGTGGCTGTTCCAACAAAATGATTCGAAATGCAATAACATACACACCTAAAACCGAATCTAGTGGACAAAAACCTGTTATGACAACAACTCTCATCAGGCGCCTAGTCCGATAAAGCCATAAAAATCCCTTTAAGTCTGCAACTGAGCTCAAAAAAAAAAAGAGCTGAATATTACAGCTTGGGTGGGAACCGTTCGCCACAGATTGAAGGAACATAATTTAGCTGCTCTTAGTATAAGAAAAGTCCGTCTTTAAACTGCAAAACATGCTAAAAAGTGTTTAATATTTGCAAAACAGCATTTGAATATGCCAATAGAGAAATGGCGCAACGTTCTATGGACACATGAAAGTAAAATCGTATTGTTTGGCGATAAAGGATCTCGTTCCTACGTGAGAAGACCCCCGAAAGCGGAATATAATCCCAAATAAACAAATAAAGTATTTAAGCACGGAGGTTCAAGCATAATGTTGTGGGCTTGTTTTTCATACTAAGGAGTTGGACCCATATATTTGATTAAACCCATCATGGATCAACACATTGACGTTAATATACTCGAAAACGTCATGCTCCCTTATGCAGAGAATGATATGCCCCTTTTGTGGGTCTTCCAACAAGACAATGACCCCAAGCACACCAGTAAGAAGGCTAAAAAATGGTTTGGAGATCATTCAATTAATGTGATGGAGTGGCCAGCGCAATCGCCTGACCTAAATCCGATTGAAAATCTGTGGGCTGACGTGAAGAAAGCAGTCTCTGGAACCAAACCGACTAGTAACACATAACTATGGGCTGCAGTAAAGGTCTCCTGGGACAATATTCCGGTAGAAAGGGCCAACATTTGGTAAATTCAATGACCAGACGTTGTGAAGCATAAATAGCCAACAAAGGCTATTCAACAAAATACTAATTTAGCTGGACTACCCCTAAAGAATAAGATCATAGAAAAAGATTTTTTTATGTTTATGATGTTTTAGTTTTAAGTCGTATGATGAAGCAATGGTGCTATTTTTTTTACCGCTTAATTATTTGAGTTTTTCGAAAAAAAAATATTTTTTTAATAAGTTGATCAATTAAAGTTGGAATTATTTTTTAAATGCGAATTTTTGGACTTAATATAAGCTTGTCGCATATTCAAAGAGTCCCTCAAAATATTGGCTAAAACTTCATTTTTAAATGAAATCTGGTTATCGTAATGGTGCAATTTTATTTTAACGCAGCTGTATATATATCGCACTTAAAAATATGCCCTATGGGGAATATGGTTCAATGATCTCTGAGCTGAATGAATATTTTCTTTTTAGAGAATAGACTTTTATTAAGACAAGTATTTAGGGGGTTTTAATTGAAATCTACAATATTCTACCGCAAATAGTTTAATTTGGAGAGAAGAGTGTATAGTTTGTCCTTTAAATAAGTTAGATAAGATATTGGTTACTTGAATATAATTTTTCTCTTTATTTTAAATTATCTTGGTATTTTTTTTTAAATAATAAAGCAGTATAAATTCAAGTTACAGATTTAAAGGTATTTAACTTTCCATATACATACATACATATGGTATGAGTGTGTATACAGATTCATATTTTATTTAAATTTGTTCGAATCTACAATTCAAACACAATGATTTAAAATACACATTCAAAACCTATCGCTTCTCACTGCAGGTTAAGTTATTTAATCTTCTAAAGATTTTTCATACAAAAAATACGAAAAAAAATATACCTGTTTGCTAATCAAACAAATGTTATCTTCTCACACTGCATACCTCGTGACTTGCAGTCATTACTTACTTCCAACTTCACCTACAGCATCAGATAAAAAAAAAACATTTCAAGTTAAACTCCACATTGACTTATTTTTTTTGTCAGTTTTTAAACATACATTTGTTGTAATTGCCTCGCGAAGTTTAATTATTTTTCGGTTGACCTCATTTTAATCGATAAGTCGATCATTCCCCTCACAATAAAAGATTGGCAAATTGTAAAAGATACAAGTTGGTTGCTCGAGAAGAGGGACACACACATTAAGGTGTAGGTACAATTAAGTGGGTACCTTTAATCGTACAAGGAGCCTTATTACTATTTCGTTAGCTATAAATAGAATGCATATATCATAACACGAACTTCCCCTTGTTCACTCGATTCGCGCCAGCTCGACCATAAAAAAGAGGAAGAACAATTTTTAAAGCGGAACCGAGTATGTCTGAGATTGTGCATGAACAAAATAAAAAGAAAAAATAAATCAATCGTTTCCATGAATACACCTGATATGTTGATTTAATAGATGACGGTCAAGTCAACGAACAGACAGCATTATCGAATTGCTTTCACTTAATTTCTAATGCACTAGACAAGCCCTTAAGGTAATCTAATAATTTAACTTACCGTGCATCCATATTTGAGGGCAATTCCTTGGAGTGTATCAGTTTTCTCGATTTCATGCTTAATCAGAGTGTCGTTGTTTCTCATGTGATTACAGGTGCTCCCGTATTTTTTCAGAGATCGCGCTGACTCACGAATAGACTGTTTTTCGTTGAACATGTAATCCTCGTCCATGTCTTGTACGATCTCTGTGAACTGCAAGTAAACAAGAACATACATAGGAATTTCTATTTAAATATCATGATGTGGAAGAAAATATTTTAACTTCAATGTGATGTTCTTCTTAATTGCGTTTTGTGTTTAAATTGGTTTTGATTATTTTCAGAATAGTGTGATGTAAGCTGAAAATAGCTTACCTCAATCAAGTAAGTAGAACAAGATGTGCAAGTTGATTAATTAAGTAAAAACTTTAAGTGCAAGTAATTGCGATGACCAAATTCCTTGCCGTAATCAAAAGAACACCACAATAGGATGGAAAATAAAGTGTAGTGTACCACAATACGAGAACAACGTTGACAGTTTATACTTTAGTGACTTCACGTTTCACGAATAACGACTGCTGTGCTGCTGCCTGTTATTTTTTTTTACCTACCCAAAATAAAAATTTCCCTTCAGGTATCCATCATCCATGACAACTTGAAGTAAAATGTCAAACCAGAGGAAGTTCATTTTAAGTTCATTTCAAAATGAATACTCTATTGGGCATTGTTGCTACGGCACTGCCAGCAAGCAGTGAAAAATTATTTTAAGGGTAAACCAAACATAATTCTTTTGATTTGTGACTTTTAAGAGTTTGAAATTTGAGGTAGGAACAAGTATTTAATTTAATTAATTACTAAAATATTGCGATTAGCAAAACGAAATGGAGGTAGGTCTAATTTTTAGCCAGCATTATGAAAAATGTGTATTGTTCATTAACTATACAAGTATTCAGATTGATATGATACCAAGTTTTTGTTGTACACTTTTTGGGATGGGTAAAAAATATTAAACTCGCGTCGGGAAAGGTAGCCTGATCGAAAATTCGTGTTCATAAAATGTGTGTTTCTTTATTTATTCCGGATAAGGAGTAGAATGAATGGAATAGACGAAATGTTTATCCAGAATCAATGTACATAGATATTAATAGTACTATCATGACGACGAAATTCATCTAGCCTGCAATAAGTCCTACTACTCATCATAGGTTCCACTACCAAATCGGAGGTTAGGTAGTGTTGGTGTGTTATGAAAATGCGTATTAAGAGAAATAGTGTGATAATAAATTGATGGGAGAACTATATAAAAAAATTATTATAAGTTAGAGGAGAAGAGGAAAACAATTTATTTCATAGGTTTTTATGTTTTTTTTTATGAGGATTTTTTTGTTGAGTAGGAGCTGGTTGCGTGTGTGTGTTTTTTTTATTCTACGGGCAGATATAATGAAAATTGTTTGATGGCTGTAGGGAATATTTAAATATTCAGGTATACACTTGTGTGTAACTGTCACCACTCAATAAAATAAACTTTTTTGCCAAATGAACCAACATGATAATAATTTAACAGTTAAAATTTGAGATTCCTGTTAATCGATGTGCAAAAAAAAATTGTTCTTGTGACAATTTTTTTTTATTTTATATTAATATTTTTTTTTGATTTTGAAAAAAAAAATTTTTTTTGAAAATTCAGATTTGATAAGTAATAGCCGTGTTTTATTGGGAAATTTATCCACCGTAAGTTTATCCGTCGTAGCATTTTGCATACAATTCGCTACGGTCGATAAAAAGCTAAAGTAGAAGTTACGGTCGATGGCTGGTTGACGTTTTTTTGAGTCTCGAATTTGATTTTGTTAGCTTTGTTGGTACGATTGATAATTGGATTGAATCTCGATGGATGTGTTCATGGAGTGTTATAATTATTAATTTCATAAGACAAATCGATCTTTTTGATTCTTTTTTTTTTATAGTTGGCCAGTTTATATTTCTAACATTTAAGATAACTCCATTTTTAATAAATTATAAGCTGTTTTAACAAATTTTGATTTCCATTTTCAAAAAAAAAAATCAATATCTATTGAATGAATTCCGTTTTAATTTTATTTTTGACTAATGGGCCTATAACTGGCCATGTCACGAAAACGAATCAGGAAAAAAGTTCTAATGGATAATTTATGATAACTTCACGCGTTTTAAAATACAAATGTTACACTAATCGATGACGAATAACTCAGAAATTTTTTTCTGCAAAAAATATTTGCAATAGAACAATTATTTTTTATGAAAAATGTATTTAATAAAAACTCATTTTTCGTGCCAGCTGATTGCCATTTGACACAAAATGGAACATATCATTCCAATGATTTGGGTCCCAATTTCACTCGTTCCACTGACAGAATTGTGGACGAAAAACTTTTTCGTGTGTGTTTCAATCAGGAAAACTTGATGGCAGACTAGAAGTGAGACTTGCCAACTGACATAATTTTCCTGTTTGCTATAAACGACCATCAGGAAAAATGTTCACTTTCATATTGTTTCAACTTTTCCTTAAGCGTTTTCCTGATCGCTATAACTGGCTCCTAACTTAAGACCAATATTCGTTTTGTGTTCAATTTGTATTGATAGTTATAAAAAAACGGAGTTTTGTGCAAAAAATCATCTTTTTATTTATATATACAAAAAAGCAATTTGAGAAGACAAACCGCATTGGGTGGAACTGCACTATAGAGGAACTGCTCGACACTGCGCCGCAAAATATTTATTCGTATGAAATTCTATGAGCTATTAGGCTTAGGCGCGCACATTTGCAACTTTTAGTTTTGCAACAGTTTGGTTGCTAAGGTGAATACCAAGGACTTATATGAGAGTGCGCGCACATGCAAAAACTATTCAGTCCGCGATTCTAGCAACTTAAATCTTTGTGTTCTATCCCAAATCGAGCGATCGCCCCAAATAAGTTCTTCAGTTTGTATCACACCGAACTATATAATGAACGCGCGCACATTAAATCAAAATGTGCGTTGGTTTATCTCGTTGATTGAATTTAAGTTGCTTATGTACGCGATCATCGTTCAACTAGTATTAAACTATTTCGTTTCGGAAAAATTGCATGGAGCGCCTAGCCTAAACGAACTAAGCGGCAACTGAACTTCACAAAATGTGCTTTTTCTGCACTGTTTAATGGACGTTGGCCATGGACTGTATTCGCTTCACTACATGGACATGGACTGGGAGTACATTTTTGTCATCCCATTGTTTGTTTTTCTGGACATGTGCATGCAAATGGCAAACCAAATGTTAACTATTTGTTCCTTACTCCGCGTATGTTAAGTGCAGCCTGATGAGTGAATATTGAATTGAAAGCAAAACATACTCAGAAAATAAATTTATAAATTGACTTGAAAAATAAAATTCTAGCTATCGATCTACTCAGAAAATAAATAAAAGCATGAAATATAAAGGTGACATTTAATGGATTGAACAATTTAAACTACGCTGTAGTGTGTGTTCAAAACCAAGAAACATTTAAAGGAAACAAGCAAATCTCCGGCAATTTTGTTTCCTCGTGTGAAAGGCATAGACGTTTTTTAAAGCAATACAAAAGTTGTCCTGTGTAAAAAGAGGCTTGACCATAGTCTATGAACAAACCCATTCACTTATCATTTCCTTTCTATTGGTGCAAAATGAATGTTAGAATTTAAAATTGCAAATGCAGAAAAAATGAAAACAAGAAATAGGTTTGTACATAAATTAAATATTGGTACGTTTTTCTACTTTCTATTTTATATGAATAAAAGCTAATTATTGTCCATAATTTTGATATTTTCTTAATTTTACTTTGTAAAAGACTCTTTCATTACTTGTGACTGCTGTGCAGGGATACCATTTTTACAAAAACAAAAAAGCTGCGGTCCATGCTACGGTCGATGCGTTTTTTTGGGAATTAGTTACTGTACAATGGATAGATTCCCAATAAAACACACCTAATTTCATAAAAAATCGAGTTGACGAATTTTCAAATAATAATTGTTTATTAATAGGTATTATATAATTTTTTAAGTCGTTTTTACCTATTTTTTTTAAATGAGTATTCAACAATATATATATACATTTGAAAATATTATTTAAAAAAATCTTCAAAATCCAAAAAATAACAACAAATTTTTTTTTTGAAAATTCTTGGAGCCGTTTTTGAGAAATAAAATTGTTTCTTAACGGTTTTTAACATTTGTATGGGAGGTACCGTTGTTTTTTATTTTAGAAAAATAGTTTTTTTAACTATTCAAGATAATGTCAAAAAACTACTAAATACGAAGTTTCGAAAAAATCTATTAAGTCATTTTCGAAATTTTGAATTTAAAAAAAAAATGTATTTCCAAAAATTTTTTTTTTGAAAAATGTTGGTATACAATAGTGTTTAAGCTTTCTAGGAGCTTCTGTGTAAAAAATTAAAGAAAAAATCAGATCATCATCAAATCAAAATGGTTCTACTAGAGGTACCATAAAAACAATTTTTTCCAAAAGAAATTATTAAAAGGGTACCTTCAATAATGAACTCATTTCTTTTTATAAAAATCTTTGGAGCCGTTTTTGAGAAAAATAAGATTTTTGTTTTTGGCCAAAAAAATGTATAGAAGCTACTGTTATTTGTCGCCTTAAAAAAAATTAAAAAAACGGGTGGGCATATTACCGAAAAAACAATATGTACCAAGTTTGAAGCAAATCTATCAAAGCGTTTAGGCTGTAGAATCGAGGACAGACAGAAAGAGAGACGGAATTGCGGACCCATTTTTTCGTCTTCGCTATCATCGTAATGTCAAGTTTGATCAAAATCTCGAATTCAATTTTTTTCGAATCCATAACTTGTAATATAGTACCTACATTTATAACATCGCTAGTAAAAAAAAAATTAAAAAATACTGCCTTGGTATACCTACTTTATTTCCTAATAAAACTGTCTGGAGAAAAAGTTAAATTATTCTCAATAGATATTATATTTGAAAAAGAACAAAAAGTACCTATGTACATACATATTGTATGTAGGTGGGTATCTGGGTACACATGTACCTACCTAAACAAAACATATTGAAATATCTCAACATTGCTTTGCTATTTTCACATAGAAAAAGTCAAAAGTAGCAACGTTGCTACAATTCAAATTCCTAAAATTCACCAAATATCCAAAATTTGAAAGAACAATTTAAAATAAATTCTATAATAACCTATACATGCTTGTATATCCCTATATATTCTTACTTAAGATTCATGTAAACGGCAATAGCCTTGATATAATTTATTTATACCCACCATATTTTGAAGGTTACCATGGCAAAAACAGCTCACTCGGTTTTCTCCCTTACCCTCTATATTGTTGTCAGAACTAATAAGTTTCGACCGTCTCCCTTGTTTTTTTTCGTTTTTGCCTTTACCTTTTCTTCTTCCACATCAACAATTCAATATCAAGAAAAGAGAAACTAGCGCCCTCATCGACGGAACTACTAGCTAAAAAATTCTGTCTCATAGTAGTACTATAGGTTTCATATACAATGATGATACAAAGTTTTTGTTGTGCACTTTTTGGAATGGGTACAAAATTTTAAACTTGCGGCAGGGAACGTAGCTTGATCGAAAATTCGTAAGATTTGCGATGGGTAAAAAAAGTTAAACTCGCGTCAGGAAACGTAGCCTGATCGAAAATTCGTGTACATAAAAAGTGTGTTTCTTTATTTATTCCGGATAAGGAGTAGAATGGATGGAATAGATGAAATGTTTATCCAGAATGGAATGAATAAAGAAACAAAAGTACTATCCGGAATAGAAAAGAAAATGATGACTTCAATCAGCTGCTTGATAGTGATGTGATGATGATAAAAAAAACAGCTATGGGAAATAGTAAAAATTAAATATTATAGATTTATTAATTAGTGAAAACTCAAATTTAACATACATTAAATTTGGTTTAACGATGTCAAATGGTCGCAATATTAGCACAACGAAATATAAAACTACCTACTATTGATGCTGATAATAATTAAAGCTATTTGTGCAAAATTATTCCCCAACCATTCCAAAATATCAAAATTAATGTTAATGTTCTTGTTTTCACTTCTACCGGCACTCCCGGAGTGCAACTAGTTATTTTTTTTAATTAGTTAATTTTCTTGGTGAAATAAAAAATAAAATAATTAGAATTAATTAAAATAGTTTTTAGATCGAAAGACACTAGTTTTAAGAGAAATAGTTTAGTTTTGAGCTCACGTAAGGGACCAGTAAAAAAACGTTTAAGTGTTGAACGTTTTTGTCTAGCTTTAAGTAAGTTTTGAGTTAGGTAATAATAAATAAAAATGAATTAAAAAAAAAACTCATATTCAGTTAGGAAAAAATTGTCTAATTATAGGTGCGTTCTAGTACTTCCCAAAACTACGAATTTCTACGAAAAACAATCAAATCCTGCTCCCGAACACTCAATTTTTGTAGTTTTTTTAAAAGAAGAGATTACTATAAGAGAGTAAAATATTTCGACAACTGTCAACTTTAGTCCAAGAAATTTCCTTGGACAAAATTATGAGGAATGCCAAATGAAGGAAAACAAAAAAACAATATGTACAAGCTGTGAGTTGTAAAATTACAAAAGTTGAAAATAATCGAATTTATCGTCTGATCTGGCTTATTTGTTACTAAAAAAATTCAAGATTGGCAAATACTTCATTAAACATTTTCAAAGCTACACTTTTATTTTGAAGTTTAAAAAATGGCTAAAATTTTTTAACACACTTACTGAAGCGAAAGAAAGTTGGGTCAGAAATAGATAAGCTTTCAATGAAGTAAAAACACATGCATAGATCAGAATTTGTGATAAAACAGTCCACTTATACAAAAAAAAGGTACAAAAATACAAATTTTCCAGCTTATTTTTAAATAGTTTTTCCAACTAGAAAACCTGAAAAATTTAGAATTTGACATTTCTTCAATAGATAAAAATGAGCCTGATCTCATTCTGTAATCGGCGTGAATATCGTCATTGTTTTTCCCGGGTTTGGCTAATTAGATTTTTTTGTAAGAAAACAAGTTGTGCATGAGAAAACTATTAGTTTCTTCACGAAAACTATTCAAAGTTTTCATTATGACTGAACAATAATATATGTTTCGATTTTTTATGCTCATACTTTATAAAGTAAGTGGAAAAGTTATTCTGACTTCGAAGCAGATCCGGGCTTAGACACAGAGCCACTATGCATTTGGCATTAACCATTTAGGATATTTAGTCAATTGAATGCATCCTTATAGAATATATTATTATCAAAAAAACTTTAAATATTACTAAACATCATAATGCATTTTTTCAATAGGTTTAGACTCTATAATGAAATTTAGTTACGACTTAAATATTTTAGTTAAATGGACAATAATAGAACGGGCCCTAAATAATAGACCGATCATGGTAATGCCTTTACTTCAACTATAAATAATAAAGCAGATATCGAATTGACTCCAAAAAAAATGAGAATGTATGTATGGTTAATTATTTAGAATCCATTACGTTATTGTTAATTCTGCGTTCCTTCAAAGTATAAAGTCCGTTTACTTGTTGGAAAACAAAAGCGAACTTGTTTTATTTATTTACTATCAACTTCAATTTGTACATAATTTGAATCTAAATAAAATGATATGAAATGGTTCGCCAGTCTCATACAACTTTTGGCAGATTGAACACATCTAATAAACTTAACGTATACGAGAGGAGCCTTATACTACGTTTCCATCGAACTTTAATCTATTGTAGATTTATTAATCTCAAAAAGTGTTTCCACCGCTCGAAAAGTAGATTCATTTTGACAGCACTATTCAAAATGCATATATCGTTTCATTTTCTCTTATGATATAGGAGTGAGACAGGCAGCTTCATCTGTGTCAATCGAAGAGAACAATTCAGTTTCCCGATGATTGCGTTCATTTCGATATGGAAATGGGGTAGTTCGATTGAAGAATTAAATGAGATTAATTTTAAATCTTCATCTGAGAAGATTAAAATGTGTATGGTAAATCCTCAAGATTTGTAGGAGATTTGGCTAAATCTATTTAAAACTCGGTTTAGTGGTCAATGGAAACATAGTATTATGAGAGATGTATGGCATTGATTGATTTTTGAGTACCACTAATATTAAAAACTAATTGACATTTTAATTATTATTATTTTGTACTATGTACCTGTATTTATAAAATAAATACACATATATGCCATAAAACAAATATTTTATTCCGATAAAATTGACAACTTTTAAAATCAAAAGCCACCGACCAGTATTATTGTTTTCTTATCTGAGTTCTCCCTCAATAAATACATTCAACAGCAATGTCAAATTGTCTTAATAATTTTATCCTTGACGTGTATTATAAGCTTAGTATTTTTCTTTTAATTTTAAAAATATTTAAAACCATCCAGCTCTATTGTACTTTAGCGGTACAACTTTGAAGTTATCAAACGAAAGGTGATAAATTCTTCAAATGGACATTGCAATTTTATTTATCCAATAATTCTTATTTGTTTTTGTCAGTTTGACATTTATAAATTTTAAGAAAGATAATATAGTTTTCCAGTGTAATGGCGTTTTTAGTTGGTGATTCGGAATTGTTCTCCGATCCGGGATCCCTACTGAACACTTTTGTGTGATTCTGACGATTCTGAATTTTAATGAGGTGGTATGTGTGAAAATAATTCTGTACGTGAGAATATTCAAATTCAAAAAAAAAAATGTTTGTTGCACAATTATCATACAACAAATGACAACAGTCTAATTTGACGTTCAAGTATATGAATGTGTGAGTGCTTCTGGTTCTGATTCTGATTTCAAATCCAGAAGCAAAATTCTCTTCTTTTCAGAATTAGAACTGTAATTTTTTCCCAAGTGAACGTTTTCAGAAGAGTCCGGAAGGCTTCCGGATTGCCAAATAAAAACGACATAAATGATTTTGAGAAGAGTAATTCTCTTATTGATCTGAAATCAGAATCCACTCAAGAAATACTAAATCATCCATACACAAATGTCAAACTTCTGATTTTCCATCTGGTTCTTTATATATCTCGTCACCAGTTGATGAATTTATTATTAAAACCACACACCCACAAAAACAAAACATCTGAATTGAGTAGAAGCAATTGGAATTGTTCCATTGGGTTTCAGAATTAGTGAATACCAGAGTGAAGCCAATGGAAAATGACATTAGTATGTTTCAAAAATCAAAAATTTATGTTTTGATATATTCGTATCAAAAACGAATTTGATTCTTCTACCAATGGAAAACCACATTAGTATTCGCGCTTACTGAACTAAGTCTCTGCTATATGCGTCTTCAACTAATTAAAATTTATACATACTAAGTTCCGATAAAGTTAGTAAAATACCGTAAGATTAAAAAAAAAGTGTGATGTAATATCAACTCAACTCAACTGAGCTGTTCAGAATCTTATGACATTCTCTTCAAATAAATCAAAAAATCCTTTTTAACTAATTTGTAGTTTCTAAAATAATAATTATGGCAAATTAAAAACAAAAAAAATACGACCTTGAGTGCCATTGAGTTCGAAGTACAGAAATACATTACGCTGTTTAAACAACTGTCAAATTATTTATTGATTCCCAACCGATTTAAACTTATTAATGTCAAGTAAGTATATGTAGTACATAGATATAATAATAATAAGACGATTGACGATGCTGCATAATGTTTGATGTCATCAATTTGTTGATTGTTGATTGATGTGATGTCTAAAGTTAAGTTGTTTGAGAAGCGTCTTTTAAAGCCTACGATGACATATCAATTTATTTGACATGTGACCGAAAAATAAACGATTTGTCTTTTTAATAAGGTTTGTTGTAGAAATGTGCATTTTTAGAAATAAAGTGAAACAACAACTCAATAAGAGATTAGTACGTGACTACCAATCATTCACAATCACGTCATGTACATAATTATGTACTATTGAAGTATAATGAATTATTTTCTTTTTTTAATTTTTTTTAAGTTGCAAAAATAATTGCTTTACCAAGTTATTTTATAATTTATAAAAATAATTAATAAAAGAAACCAATTAATTTCGAACAGCTCTTATTTTCATTGTATAAAAAAATACAACAATGGAATTATTTGAATGGCTTAGACGTATTGTTAGGAAAATAAATTTTGCATCATTGTCGTAGTAGGAATATGATTTTTCAGAACAGTAACTCGGATCGAAAAAGGACCTTGTGATTTCCTGCGAATGTAGCCGTCCAACGTCGTATTTTCTCACAGTATTTTCCTGTTTTGGCCTTGGTCTGGATATCCGTAGCATAACCTTGGCTACAACGAGGTAGTGGTCCGAGTCAACGTTGGCTCCTCGGAACGTTTGGACATCCTTGATACTGAGGAGTGATTTCCGTCGATCGCAATGTGGTCAATCTGGTTGGTGGTTGATTGACCAGGAATTCGCCATGTCCCCTTGTATATATCGAGATTCGGGAACTGCGTACTAGCTACCACAACATTTCTCCCCTCAGAAATTCGATTAGCCTGAGTCCGTTATCGGAGGTGGTGTCTTGCAGGCTTTATTTTCCGATTGTACCACCAAAGACGTCTTCTCTTACTAGTTTGGCATTAAAATCACCGAAGATAAATTTAATGTCATAGCTAGGGCATTGCTCATCAGACATCTTGACCAGGAGCTCGTTGATGTCATCGCTCCTTGGCGTCGTCATCTTATTCCTGCGTGGGGGCATGCGCGCATATGAGACTGATGTTTGCGAGCTTAGCCTTGATGCGAATTGTCGTGAGGAGCTCGTTCACACAGTTGAAACTCAAGACTTCTTGCCTAAGTCTAGCTCTAACAACGAATCCACATCTAAAAAGGCGTTGTCCTTATGGTCGATAACAGTCACCGTAGTAGATACCGCAGCCTTTCAATAATTTTCGTTTTCCCGGCCCATCCCATCGTACTTCTTGGATAGCGGTGATGTATGCTTTGTAGCAAGCTAGGGTCTCCGCTAAATGTTCGGCTGCACGTGGTCTACATAGAGAGACAGAATATTTCACGTGCAAATCCCTTCTGATAGGCTCGTCCATGACTTCAGCCGAATTATACTGCCAGTCATTTCCGCAGAAAACTATAGTGTTGTTTTTGTCTTTTGTTCTACACTCGTGCTTATAAGCTTAGCAAGTCAAGTCCGGATGAACGAGACTAGTATCCAAAGGCTATTTTTTTGTTTTTTTTTTATATAATTTTGCACGCGCTCAAGTTATTATGAATAACCTTTATATATTTTTAACACAGCACTGGCATCCGGTGAAAGAAGAGAAAGAAGAATAGGAAAGGTGTGTGGCGCGAGGTTTTGGGACTTGAGCTGGTTATCTAAGATGTATCTCCAGGGGTGGCGGCTGAACTAATGCGGATAAAATTGCCGTGTCTTAATTATTCATGTCTCTTATAATTCACATTATTTTTGATTTATTTCGTTGTCATGGGTATACTAATTTACTCATTCACATGTTGTTAGTGTTATGCCTGAGCAACATGTAATGAGTAAACCAGCAACTCATTTTATGACAATTTTTAGAATTGGTTTTTAATGGAATATAAGAAGACATAGACAACGGCAAGAATCGAACCTATGACCACGAGGTTTTCAGGCGACACACAATTATTGCGCCACGGCCCATTTGTTAACACTTGGATGTAAAATAAGCACAATTGACGTGTAGTATTCGTTGCACATTGAACTACTTGACGTCACCATGTTGACGCCAATCAGTGACTACCCGCTTCCTTCAACGCCATATCATAACAAAAAAAATCGAACTGTCACTAATAACAATAAATTCTGAATTTACCAATAATAAACCGCATAGGAAAATCATAAACGTAAATATTTCAGATGTCAAAAAATTTAAAATGGTGAAACATTCCCCGTTTTATGACAGTTATGTACTTATGATATTTCCCTAGCTCACACTATAGTGCAGGGAACAGGGAACACAGTTACATATGAGTTTTAGTGAGTTTTCGATCCGATTATTAGAGTCAGTTGTACAAATTAATATTAAAAACAATTTGTTTGTATTTTCTTCAAATTCTTCAATTTATTTCCAAACCACACAATAATGCTTTAACTTCACTTTGAACATTATGCTTCTTTATAAACGGTGATTTTTTAAGAGCTTGGTTTTTGAAAATTCAAAAAAACAAAGAAACTTGTAAAAAGTGAATGAAATTTTTATTTGGATCGATAAATCAATTTCTGCCATTTACTTTTTAAAAATAATTTCACTTAAATGTTGCCCGCGGCTACGCTTCAGGTGGTCCATTCTGAAGGTCCAATTTTGGCAAACTTTTTCACACATTTCGGCCGAAATCTCACCAATGACGCGTTCAATGTTGGCTTCAAGGCAGCAATCGTGTTTGGCTTGTCCCCATAGACAATAGACTTAACATAGCCCCACAAAAAATAGTCTAACGGGGTCAAATCACATGATCTTGGTGGCCAATTGACTGCGCCAAAACGTGAGATCAACTGCTCACCAAATTCGCCTCTCAATTGATGCATGGTTTCGCGTGCAGTGTGGCATGTGGCACCGTCCTGTTGGAACCACATGTCGATCGAGTTCAATTCTTGCATATTCTCTTCGGTACGCACTCTACGGATACGATTTGGTGGATTAATGTCCAATAAAGTGAAACTGGTGCGAAATTTGGTCACAATGAGCTGAATAGCCTGCTCGGTGGGTCGATTATGACGACCATTAAACGGACGTAGCTTGCGAAACACATTTTTCACAGAGCACGAATTTTGATAATAAATTTCAATAATTTGCAAACGTTGTTCAGGCGTAAGTCTATTCATGATGAAATGGCAAACAATATTGAATCGAAATGTCAAATGTTCGTGGAATTTGTCATGTGTGATCTGTCAAAAATATAAACGTCAAAAACCAACTAGCAAAAAAATCACCCGGTATAAAGGTCTTATTGATTACATTACGTATCAATGGTTAATTTAGTTTTATTGCCAAGATTAGTAGGTATACCTTACATCAGTGAGTAACTAACATAACGTTGTCGCATTACTATTATTTCTTTTGACATAATATGTATGTATATCTACCTAAAGCAAAAATTTTTGTTTATACTCGTAGATTGTTAGTATTTAAGTGCTTTCCAATAAGTATAGTCTCAATTTACGAACAGAAATGTCAAGATAATGAATGAAAAGTGACAAATTAAGCTTTACCAAAAGTTAGTTAAGTCATATACACGTAGGTTGCTACAACATAAAAAATCAGATGTTTTGTCATAAATATGTAGGTATAGTTTATAATATAATCCAATATACAAACAAAAATAAAAAATTTGTATCGAAATTGTAAGGCATTTTTGTTGTGAAGGAAATCATATTTTGTTTTAAACACGGATAAAAAATCGACCTAAACAAACAGAAATTGATAAGAGGTCTTATCTACTAAAATTGCTTTGTTTTTATTTATGTACCTGCCCTTGAGTTGTGTCATTAATCGGGCATATTTATTGCTTAACCTTTTTTAATCTCGCAAATTCTGGACTTGATGATGGGGGACTGTATTATGTACGAGTATGTACTGATTTAAATCAACAAATTTTATTATTATTATTATTATTTTTGTTTTTTGTTATTTACATAATATCGACTTAAAGTGTTTGTTTAAACAAATAAATATCAGAGGTTATGAGGAGTGTAAGTAAAGTATATCCCTTTAATGCCTTCTGTATCTCATCAGGAATAAATGTACTTTTGCTAAATATGTCAATCATCAACAACATCGTTCTAATTTATTTTTACTAAGAATATCAAATTTTTTTAATATGTTTGCTCCTATTCTATTTCTTCAAAGACAAAAATTAATATTGAAATTTCCCATAGTAGATTATGAAGTTGGTTTTGAATGTTCTTATCAACCCATTAACGGTTGAAATTTTTTGCTATCTTATAGTTGCAACATATAACTTGACTATGTGTGTGTTTTTGAAATCAAAGTTATTGAATCATTGCGGCAATTTTATGACACATTATAATATAATCAATTTCCCTGAATCAATTAATATTGAGCGATAAATTGCAATAAATTACTTTTTTTAAGTTTGTAATCTTTAATATTTCAAGCAATGAATAATAGGTAGGTTATTTTTAGTTTTAATTTGAATCGGTTTTAAATTACTAGAACTAGTATTATCAATTACAAATGTCAATGCGTTTTTCGATCGATTGAATGGTTGACGATACAGTAACAATCTCACACACCCAATTTTAAAACAAAAATTCCAAAAGTTCAAAACTAACTTTTGTTCCATTCTTGTTATACCAAAAAACGTTCGATCGGCTGTTTCGAGAAATGTTTTCAGAGTATTTTTCTGTTCTTCATTTCATAAGGGAGTGCAAATAGAACACACATATATGTACACTAATGGGGGTTTCGTTTGATAACAAAAATCAATTTATTTTTGATTCAGATATGTCAAAAACTAATTTTAACAATTTTTGACTTCGATTGGCCAAAAAAATGTATTTACTTCTTGATTTTAAAGCAATTTTACAGATCTGGGTTTTTCGGCAGATCTATTCCCCTTTTACTAATACCACTATGCATCCATAATTGTCAGCAATCAGTTTCGACAAAACAGCTGAAGCCAATAGCTGGTTCACAGACAAAAATATATACCAATACTATAGCAAATAAAAATCAATCTGAAAACGTGTTCGATTTTTTACAAAAAAAAAAAACAATTTATAGATCAAAATATAAATTTACCAAATGAAAACCCCATAAGAATTTTTCGTCAGATTATTTGTCAAAAGTAATAATTGTCTAAATAAGCGAGTTTTCTTAATGAAGACGTTCTAGTGTGTGCCCGTATACTTAAATTTGTGAATTCGACGTTTTCATATTCGATTTCATAACAATCGAAACCGACATACAAATATTGCTCTTATATTTTGAATGCCATTTTTGATTGCCTGTTCGAAGTTACTCCTTTTTTACTCCTAATATGGAACATTCCAAGTAAAAAGAGTAAGAACTCCGTTTTGTCGTTCGGAAACATCTGAAAGCTTCCCGAATGTTTCTTAAATTGTTCTTATTTTTCCGAAGAAGTAAATATCGAGTTTGGATTTGAAGAAAGAATCAAAGCCAGAACCCGGCACTCATGTGCACTTTGTAAACGTCAAAATCGTGAGATGTCATTTTTCAAAGCTATATTGAAATTTTTATTTAAAACAAAAAAGTCATACGAAAAAGGATAAACAAGCATTTCATATCCTTCATCAGCGTCTTCTTCAAATGATAATGATGTATTTGTTGGCTTTTACTAAAGAGCAAATTCTGGAAGTTATTGAGAAGTATTCCAAAAAAACAGGTTCGTCTGGTACTGGTTAATAAAACGAAAAACATAGGTATAAATATTAATCCCTTATGAAATAAAAAAATAGCTCGAAACAGCCAATCGAACATTTTTGGATTAACAGGAGAGAAAAAAGAGTAACCCCGAGTAGCCAATCGAAAACGACACTATGAAGATAACTTCTAAGCTGAACGCCCAATTGAGTTTTTCGTTTTAGAGAATGTACCGTAAATTTAAACAAAAGTTGGACAAAGGAAATATCGTAATGTGTACACCCTCCAATTTTTTCAATTGTGGACAAATTACGTAATGTATGTATGTTCTGTAGAACTCGTTAAACTATTGATTAACCAATTTCATTTTTGTTGTTTTAAAGCATATAGTATTTCGTCGAGTTGCATAATGATTTCAGCTAATCGGCCCTATCACAGAATCCATCGTAATCGAAAATCTGCTACGAATCCCGAAAAATCTATCATAGAATCCATTCGTAGTAAATTCGTAGTGGAAAATCTGTTACGAATTTCGAAATTCTTAGAATTTCGTATCTCTGAATCAGAATGAAACGGAAATATTTTTGCTTTCACTACGACAAGTTATTCTTGTCGTAGTCAAGTGGAAAACGGTTATCTTACTAGAAATGTAGGTATTTTTAATGAATTTTTATGCAGACTGCGCCATGTCAATTTCGCAATCCTTACCAGAACCAAGCGCAGCAGCCAGCCGACAAACCAAGTTTATTGATGAGGAAAAGCTAACTCCATGAAACTTCTGTTGCAGCTCCCCTAAAACGTAGGTACTTCAACGCTAGTTCAATCAGAAATATCTTATAAAACTGAATAAGTTTCGATTTAATTATTATTTTTAAATTAGTTGATTCATATCTATAAGTATGAAGGTACAAGTTTTCATCCATATCAAATGGGTTGCATGCATCTCTCAGTTGTTTTCATTGGATTTTGAAAAATATTCTTCTGCAGACAAGCTTCGGCTTCGCAGATACTATTGTAAAACCATATTAAGAAAAATAAAAGCTAAATAAATAAAATAAAAAAATAAATAATTTTAAGCTTTTGCCATCGCCTTACAGCATCGTTATTTGCAGCTACAATTGCCGGTCTATATAAGGCGTTTTTCTTTTTTAGTTCAGAGCAGAGTCTGAGTTGCCAAGAAATTTGTTTGTGTTTCTTTTTAACTCAGAGCATTCAGAGCTCCAAATGAGTGTTTCTTTTTTCGTTCTGAACATGTGTAGATCGCACTCGATGTGCTCAAACAAAATTGACTGAGCATGTGAGTAATTTACTGAACCCAAAAAAAAAAATAATCAGATAGAATTGAGTTGGCGAAAGAAGATGATCGCTTGTTGATTTTCTGTATCTGGTGTGTATCTGTGTACAAAAAAGGGTAGTTTTGTATCATATGGCTTTTTATGGTTAAAATGAAAATGTATTCTGATTTGTGTGGTTCAAGTATGTTTAAAAAACATATCCGTGTTCAGAGGTCGTTCTGTTTGGAACACGCTTAGTGCATAATATATGTTCTCGAACTCTGTTCAGTGCTCTGCTCTGAAGGAAAAAAGAAAAACGCCTATGGAATCCATTTTATGTGTAAATAACAAAAATGAACACTAAAGTATATTCATCCCTATTGTGAGTTTTACCCGAAATATTTGTATATATTATATTAAATATTAACAATTGATATGAACTGAAATTTGTTTCTTTACAATTGGAGATGATTTGACGTAACACAGCTGATTTCGAAATTGAGAGTGATAGCATTCAATGAGGCAAAGATTTTTCAATTCTATTCGGATTCTCTGAATACACTTTTTCGGGGTTCGTAGCGTAACAATCCATTCGGAGATTTTTCACGATGGAATCTGTGATAGTTCTGAATGGCTTAGCGTCTCGTGTAAATTGAATTTGATACATATTATGTCGCAAAAGGTGGGCCGACCGCCTCGTATAGGTATTGCTTGTTCGACGAGAAATATCGTTGATGTGGCCCAGAATGTCTGAGAGGATTCAATTGGTACAACCACTAAAGAGGTTAAACGAGTTTTTTTTTGCAAATTGCTTCACTGGATCTTGGACGATCGAGAAATACACTTAAACATTATCAGCTTTATGCATGAAAGCATTTTTGAGACTGCGTAAAGTTACAATATGCATCTAAACAGTGAAATCATATTTATAAGAGTTATGTCACTTTTAATAGAAACAGTTTGAGGTATACGTTTGAAGGTTGAATTTCGAATTCACAGTCAACAAACATGTTGTGATTTTTTTTCTTTTTGATGAGCAGGGATGCTTAAAACAGATCGGAAAATGTATTTTAAATATGAATTTACACTCCCATAAATAGAGCTTTAATAAGTGCTTATTTTCTGTTTAACAATTGAAGTACTAAGATGTGCTTTAAAGAATTCTATTGGATACAATTGTATGTAAATTATCTCTTTCTCTTTTAGGCAAATTAAGGTCAAGTGTTAAGTCATCTTTCATTTACATCCAAGAACGCAAAATGAAAGAAGTCAAAGACATTTCTTTATTATACCCATTATTAACCAGTTTGCTAGATTTAAACATAAAAATAAAGTATCAAACTTTTAAAATTCATTTATTTTTATAGTATTACCTACTTTATATATGTATATATGTATAGTATGTACATAAATCGAAAAGATGAAAACTGATGTAAGATATTTTATCTTTTCAATAATGAAATATGTATCTTTTCACATACGTACATATTTAAAAATAAAACAAAAGCAAAGTTCGAAAAGTAACATCAAATTTAATTAGGCTTGTGTCATAGCACCGATAACTTATTCAGTCAGTCTTAGGAACAAAAACACAAACAAATTCAAGTTGTTGTATTCTTCTTAACTAATTAGTTATCTATTAACAGAGGTAATGTTTAACAAATTTTTGCCCGTGCAAGTAATTTTGGCATAAATATTTAATTCAGTTGACAAACACGATTGAAGAAATGAAAATGTTTATTCTTTTTTGCCATAGTCGCAACACTGCGAAAATAAAAAAAAAAATATCAAAGGTTTACGAAAGAATAAATTGTTGAAACCCAACAAACAAGTTTAACTGGTCAGATTTTGTATCTGGATTTCTTAATCATCATTTCTGTTTGTGTACATGGTGGCTTCACAAATAGAACTATAAATAAGTACATATGTATGTATGTTAGTATATGTGTGTAGTATATCCACATAGGTTAGTAATAAATTAATATTTTATCATTTTTCCTGATAGATATAAAAGCACAACGCGCATTGTGAAGTTGGAAGTTACATAATAAAAAAATTTATTTCTTTTTATTGAAGCTTCTTCGAAGTTAAATTAAATTAAAAGTCTTAATTAACTTATTGTGTTCAATGGAACTGAAGTAAATTAAATGATAAACAAATACATTTTTATAGGACATAAGTATTATTTTCATCAGTTCCAAATTTAATTTGTTTTCGTCGAAGAAAATACAAAACGACGGTCTGACACTCTGAATTATCTGATATGTTATTTTCTTGGTGTGAAGGCATATTGCCGACTCCTACGTACTGTATTTTGGTATTGCATTTATCCTTATTCTTTCATTTGGATTATCGAAAAGTGTCTTAACAAATACAACAATAACCAATCATTTAACTGGCTTTTCAACTCTAGTGTCGGCATTGTTTTTTTTTAATTCAATATAGATACCCTTAGGAATTGTAACAAAATTTGAGTACCTTTTCTCGTTGCTAAGGTTTTTGTACATCTTACTGAAACTTTCTTCTGATGATTTCAGTATGTCCGTGAACTTTGTTAAATTTACAAAAATCATCTTCAATTTATATAACCATTTTTATACAATATTTATTTCTCTTTAAGTTTAATTTCTTTTCATTAAGGGGCTTTTAAATAAGTTTTACATTCGTAAGGTGAAATCCAAAGTTTTATTCAACTAATCTAAGGGAGTTTTTTTTTACAGAAAACACAAATAAATACAAAAACCAATGATATAGTTATATCAATAAATAAAGTGCACGACTGGATCGCACGTATTTGTTCTAATGTTTCATCAGATAGTAATTACAAGTTTCTTAGTAGAAACGGCTGAATATATTATTAATGTAATTTATTTATTTAGTTTTTTATATACAATATTTGTTAAGTTAATATAAAATGTTGGTATTATAATTTTAAGTATTATATAAGAAATATTCAATTTTCAAAAAAAAAAAAGATTTATTTTTTAAAAATCCAAGAAAAAACATTTTTTTTTGAAAAATTGGTATGCAGTATTATTAAGAATTTAAACTGTAGATTTATTATATTACCTACAGACAGACAGACGGAATTGCAGGACCCACTTTTTTGGTGTTCTCTTTCATCGTAATGATTAAAATCTCGAGTTCGATTTGTTTTCCCTATAGAACCTACATACAGCTGCGGTAAAAAATAGCACAATTACGAGAACCAGATTTCATTTAAAAATGAAGTTTAAGTCAATATTTTGAGGGACATTTTGAATATGCGAAAAGCTTATATTAAGTAAAAAATTCACATTTAAAAAAGAATTCCAACTTTTATTCATCAACTTATTAAAAAAATTAGTTTTTTTCGCAAAACTCAAATAAATAAGCGTTAAAAAAAGCACCATTTGTTCATCACACAACTAAAAACTAAGACATCATAGAAATAAAAAATCATTTTCTATGATTTTATTCTTTAGGTGTAGTCCAGCAAAATTAGTATTTCGTTAAATAGTCTTTGTTGGCTATTACTGCTTCACAACGTCTGGCCATTGAATTAACCAAATGTTGGCACCTTTTTACCGAAATATTCTCTCAGAGGACCTTTACTGTAGCCAAGAGTTCTGTGTTACTAGTTGGTTTGGTTTCAGATACTGCTTTTTCACATCAGCCCACATATTTTCAATCGGACTTAGGTCAGGTGATTGCCCTGGCCACTCCACCACATTAATTAAATGATCTACAAACCATTTTTTAGCCTTCTTACTTTTTTCCACGCAAGCTGTAATATTCAGGTCTTTTTTTAAGCTAAGTTGTAGGCTTAAAGGGATTTATATAGCTTTCTCGGACTAGGTGCCTGATGAGAGTTGTCGTCATAATAAGTTTTCGTCCACGAGATTCGGTTTTAGGTGTGTATATTATTGCATTTCGAATCATTTTGTTGGAACAGCCAATAACCCGTCGAACTTCTCCACACGTTTACCTTCCGAGATCATTTTTTTAAGTAATTTCCCGTTTTTCTTTGGTTCAATGTTTTCACGACCCATTTTCTTTGAAAAACTGTAATTTTTATGTCTTAAATGAAGATACCAATTAAATATAAGCAAATTCTAACACTTGACAGTCTTACCTTGAAATATGCACAAGAAAAAATATTTTTTTGTAACGAAAACTGCGATCAGTGCTCTTATTTTAACCGCACAAAAAGTGGGATTTTCGCCATTATGGCCTCGCAAGAAAAGAAACGTTACCATTTCAACGCCAGAGATATACAATAGAGAGAGGTAATAGCTCAAGCAATAACATAATAATAATAGTAAAGGCTATAAATAATTTTCTATCACTCATTTAAAGATGTTAAAATGAAACTTTTACCAGTGGTGCTATTTTTTTTCCCGGCACTGAATATCGCAAGTAAAAACGAACATAAATTACGCATACGCCGTGTAGTCCTCAAGCTAAATTACTATAACTTATACTCTTAAAATAAATGTTAATTGAAATTGTTTGTTGGAATTTTAATAAAATATTGGTTTTAACATACATACAACTGTATTAATAAACAAAATAATTATTCCACGACTTTGATAAACCATAGAATAGAAGTTAATCAGCGAGTTAAAATTTTCTATTAATAAAAAGTGAAATAAGTACTGCTTATGAAAATGGACGACATTTTACCGGCGATTTTAAAAGAAAAAAGGAAACAGAACTTTACGGAATAAAATGCTAAATGCATTTTTAAAGTCGTTTTTCACTTATTTTGTTAAAATAAAAATTCTAAAATTATTTCTAAAAAAAATTGGTACGAACATTTTAAATATTGAATAATATAAATTAAAAAACAAAATTCCAGAAGAAGTTATCCACCCGTCTTAGAAATATTGAATTTTGAAAACAAAACTATTTTTTTTCTTAAATTCAAAAAAAAAACTATTTTTCGACAATTTTAAAATGCAGTATTATTTATAATTTGAAGGAGCTTCTGTATAAAAATTTCGATCGAAATCCGTTGAGGCCTTTATGAGAAAGTTTAGAAGCAATGAGCAGGTAAAGTAAATAACAAAAGATTAAAAAAAAAAATTTAAACAAAATGTAGACCATACCCAAAGTAGTACACACACGAATTTTTATTAAAAGCGTTAGAGCTGTTTTCGAGATAATATGGATGGTAAAAAATTTGTATGGTAAGTACTGGGCTAAAACAACGATTCAAAAATCTATTTTGGACAATAACCTTAAACGCCTAAGCATCAAGTTTGAACAAAATCGATTCAGCCGCTTAGGCTGTAGATCGTTCCACAGACAGACAGTCAGACATACAGAATTGCGGGACCCACATTTTTGGTGTTCTTTATCATCGTAATGTAAACTTTGATTAAAATCTCGAGTTCGATTTTTTTCCAAATGCAAAACTTGCCCTATAGTTACGGTGACCATCCGTCCCGAATTTCCCGGGACAGTCCCGTATTACGCTCGACTGTCCCGGGTAAATTTTAACAAATCCCGGGACGTACAAATGCCTCGTTCCTTATTTTTTTGTCCTGAGTTTGTCCCGGGTTTCTCTCATATTACCATATATTTATACTATTTGAATATCGTTAAGAAAATTAAATAATTTTATATACAATAACTTAAATATGTGTTTAATATTTTTATGTCAAAGTGCGAATCCGCCTTAACAAATGGTTTAGAGGGATTTACTATTAAAGCATGTTCACTGGACGCATTAATTTGTCACCTTCGTTGAGCTGTCAGATTTCTTTTCAAACTGTATCTTCACAAACCTCAAACTGTATCTTCACAAAAAAACACAATACATGAATTTGAAATATGAGTGTTTACTTGTACAAACAAATGGAATTCGTTTCTTTTAATTATTTACAATAAATTTAGAAATTTGTGAAATGCCTTCAAATAGATAATGTGAATTCAACGATGATCTTCAGAGACAATTTTTTCTTCATAAACAACAATGAAAAAGCAAATGCCGTTACATGTTTAAAATACGTTTTCTATAAGCAGTGGCGGAAGTTATGATATTGAACAGCACTAAAAGCTACAAAAAAAAAGAATCTGACTTTGATGCCACTTCAAGAGCATATTATTCACAGAGTCCCAACAAATTTGCATGTTTAAAGTTGCGCTAGCAATGCAATGCCTTAAATTAAAATTAAAATCTAGATTAGGAGAACAATTGATAATATTTTGTTTGCAAAGATATTGATCAATCAATAATTCAAAGTAAAATTAATTAACCTAAAGTAATGTAAACCAAATATTCATTAATTAAAGTTATTAATTAAAGTACCAAGTACCAAAAATTTTGTTGGTAATGTGATATTAATGTTTATGTTTCAAAGACTTGGTAAAAAAATGTTGAATCTTTAAAAAAAATGTAGTTTTTGCATTTGTGCTGCTTTTCTATTTTTTGTTTGTTTTGGAGAATTTTGTTTATTTTGTACCAAACAGGTTTATCAATTTTTAAATTTATGTCCCGGGTTTTGCCCAGAGAAATATGGTCACCCTACCTATAGTACCTATATTGCAAGTAAAAATTAGTGAACCGATTTTGTACTCTCCACACTCTTGGTTTGCCTCGTACCATTTCCATATCCTTTTATTTGTAATAGGCAAGATCCTTGTCAAATTTCCTTTGCATTCGCACTCAATTTGTTTTCAAAGCACATATAGCGAGTTTCATTCAAGAAAAGATCTGCTCTTTCTGACAAAAGATTTCATCTTTTTGAATTTTGAGAGTTTCATTCCAACAAAAAGAGCTAATCTAGATCAAATCTTCACACGAAAGATTCGATCTCTAATGGGTTGGCAGATTTGATCACATATACATGTAAAAAGTCTTTACTGTCAATAATCAAATGGAAAATATTTTGTTTAATTTGTTGTGAACTAGTGCCAATCACTGCTAAGAAATAAAGGACGAAGAAGATAATTATTTATGTTTTATAAATTCAGTGGAGTTTTTGATTGCTTCGTCTTTTGACTAATTACAACATTTTACGCGAGCCACATTTTACTTTTTTTTTGATGTTTTTGCTCATCCAAACCCATTTTGTTTGTTTTGATTTCTCTATCACCATATAACGGGTGATTTTTTTGCTACTTGGTTTTTGACGTTTATATTTTTGACAGATCACACATGACAAATTCCACGAGCATTTGACATTTCGATTCAGTATTGTTTGCCATTTCATCATGAATAGACTTACGCCTGAACAACGTTTGCAAATTATTGAAATTTACTATCAAAATTCGTGCTCTGTGAAAAATGTGTTTCGCAAGCTACGTCCGTTTTATGGTCGTCATAATCGACCCACCATTTTTGGCTAAATGGATACGTGAATAAGCAGAATTGCCGTATTTGGAGTGAAGAGCAGCCAGAGGCAATTCAGCAGCTACCAATGCATCCCGAAAAATGCACTGTTTGGTGCGGTTTATGGGCAGGCGGAATCATTGGGCCGTACTTCTTCAAGGACGATGAAGGCCGCAGGATTACGGTCAATGGAGAAAGGTACCGTTCGATGATAACAGATTTTTTTTTGCCGAAAATGCAAGAATTGAACTCGGTCGACATGTGGTTCCAACAGGACGGTGCCACATGCCACTGCACGCGAAACCATGCATCAATTGAGAGGCGAATTTGGTGAGCAGTTGATCTCACGTTTTGGCGCAGTCAATTGGCCACCAAGATCATGTGATTTGACCCCGTTAGACTATTTTTTTGTAGGGCTATGTTAAGTCTATTGTCTATGGGGACAAGCCAAACACGATTGCTGCCTTGGAAGCCAACATTGAACGCGTCATTGGTGAGATTCCGGCCGAAATGTGTGAAAAAGTTTGCCAAAATTGGACCTTCAGAATGGACCACCTGAAGCGTAGCCGCGGGCAACATTTAAGTGAAATTATTTTTAAAAAGTAAATGGCAGAAATTGATTTATCGATCCAAATACAAATTTCATTCACTTTTTACAAAATTCTGTGTTGTTTTGAATTTTCAAAAACCAAGCTCTTAAAAAATCAGCGTTTATATTATTTCTGTTGTCAAACTCCTTTTTTCTCTTTTTTCGCTTGCAGAGTGAGTACGAGTGGAGGAGAAACATTTTTTTGCTTCACCATTAATGCGTAGGGGATAAACGGGTCTTCTGGTTTTTATTTATTTGTCAGAGTAAGAGTAAGAGTAAATTTTTATTGACACCAATTTTCTTGTGATTGTACATTCTCTATCTGTTTTGCATTTAAAACTTAGAGCTACAAAAGTATGGCTTTACCATATCTGTTTGACATTTAATTTGACTTTATTTGTCAGAAAAAAAAAAATATATTTGATTACAGCTGACTATGATAACAGATTATAGAGCTCTGTTTGCTTCTTCATAATAGAATTTCATTTTCGAATTTTTGGGACAGGCTTTTATAAAAAATTGAACTCCTGGAAACCAATTATAAAAGATCTTTTTATGGTGAATATCGTTTATGATTCATAAGAGAAAGTTGATAGCAGAATAACAGATTTGGAAGAATAGGTAACGTTTTCATATTAAATTCGAAATTAATTCGGAAGATCCTGAGAAATGCTCGGTCTTTCAGGTACTTATGTATTCATTAACTAATACATTATACCTTCATTCTTTAACCACGCTATAGCCTTGAACAAGTTCGTGCGATTTGGTCGTGTGTTTAATTATTATTATTCATAAGAGCTTTGCGTCGGTCTCCGTCGACACGTTTTTCTTACTTTTTCATCAAAACATGATTGAACAATCATTTCTTATCAAAAAACATTATTATTTTTTGTACATATGTAAACTGTTTACGAAAAGAGTCATTAATTTAACGTCATAACCAAAAATTCCCACGTACCATATCCAATAACAAAATTGTGTATTTGTTTTCCCATGCGATATCAAAATTTGTTCCCAAAATTTGGTATTCGCTGATAGAGGTGTTTTTGACCCGATTTTATATCTCATGACAACCACACGTTATTATATCACTTAGCAGTAATAGATAGGCATTGTATATTAAATGTTATATTCAACTTACACGTATGTAATGCAAATAATCACAACAAAATGCTGAAAGTATTATAAATTGTTCATTGATACCAATTTGTTCATTAGTTAGTATACGTCCATTAAAATCAAGATATAACCATACTCGTAAACATAAAAAAGCTATGTACGAATTCCTATAATATTCTCGGAACAATGCAATTTGTTGAAATAACCTATTCACGGCCAATGAAATGATGGCGATGATGGCGTCTATCATTGTTAGCTCGTTAACGCTGCCGCTGACAACGACGGCGACGCGTTCGACTGTCGGTCGTTCGACTTTTGTATTTGAGCTTATTAACATATCATTATTACGAATTCGAGTGCAGGTGCAAAATAAATTAAATAAAAAAAAAAACATAATTATACTTACATTTACCATTATCACAATTATACCATTATAGTTATCGTGTATATGTGGGTTTTGTATTATTATTTTTTTTATATTTAAGGTGATGTGACAATTTTGCATTTGGAATTATTTAATAATTGAATTTAAATTTGCAGTAAAAAAAAAATGTTGCAGTTTTATTAAATTGCGAAAAAAAATAAAATGTATTATACTACGTTGGTTGCTTATATTTTATGGTAACGCTTCAAAGACTTTCTTGTTAAGACAAAAAAAAACAAAAAACCCTGAGACTTGAGAATGATTAATAGCTAGAATGGATTTTCTGCAAGACTTAGCTATTTTATTGTATAATTTTTTGTTCTTTGTTTATGGCAATAAATGAGAGATTTCTAGGGTTCTGTGTGCAAATTAATACCACGTGCTTAGGTCAAGATCGTGTTGAATAAAGTATATGAGTGGTGGGTATTTTTTTCCGGAGACCACGTTAATGATATAGGCTATCTTAGAATATCTATACAGCAAGAACCAGTTTTTCTTTAAGTTAGGGGGTTTTCAAATATTACTATTGAAATTATGGGATTTTGCGGAAATGCTGATTTTTATTCATCTATGTGTATGTAACAACTGGTACAGGAATGTACCTAAAGTAATTAATACAAGTAAAACTTGACTATATTGACAGCACTTCTCACTTATATGGTTAAACCATATAACTACTTTACTCTTTATTCATTGTGACTTGTGAAAAACAAAAGCTATAATATTTTAATTATGTACGTATTTTTATTTTTTTTTACTTATGATTTACACAAGTATTCATATAAGGGTACATATGTAAACGTACAAGTCTTGCATTTTAAAATAAAATTGATCTCGGGATTTTGATCAAACTTGACATTACGCTGAACACGAATTAGGTGTGTTCTGAAATTCCATCTGTCTGCCTGTATGTTTGTACCTCTCGACCTACAGCTTAAACAGCTGAAACAATTTTCTTCAAACTCGGCAGTTTAAGGCCTTTGTAGCTATGGATCTATCGAATTTCATATAAAAATGTTGCTTGTATTAAAAAAAAACTTAAACCAATCAGTTCCTAGACTCCCTAGTCACAGCAGTGTCTTCAAAGCTGATGTCTTATCTTAGCAGTGACAAATGCTACTAATGTCGTTTCTATTTGGCAATCCAGAAGTCCTCCGGGCTCTTCTGAAAGCGTTCACTTGGAAAAAAATGACAGTTCTAATTCTGAAAAGAAGAGAATTTTGCTTCTGGATTTGAAATCAGAATCAGAACCAGAGGCACTCACACATTCATATACTTGAACGTGAAACTCGACTGTTGTCATTTTTTGTATCAAATTGTGCAACAAACATTTTTTTTTGGAATTTGAATATTCTTAAGTACACGATTATTTTCGCACATACAATCTCATTAAAATTCAGAATTGTCAGAATCACACCATAGTGTTCAGTTGCGATAACGGATAGGAGAAGAATTTCGATTGGCCAAATAAAAACGCCATAACTATGTGTCAATGATGGCGCTACCAGATACTGATCACTTTTTTCATTGACAGCCAAGCAACAATAAAAGCCGAATAAAAGTCGAAGCTGTAACTTGCTGTCGTAAAAAGCTGAGGGTTCTTCGTACGTAGCATAACATTAGACACTGCTAGATCACGGGTCATAGTGATCTTTCGGCCAACGACACAGCTGAAGAGCTGGAGAGGAGGGTTCAACACTTGAACTTACCCAGATTTACAGTTATTTACATACTCCTTTATTGTAAATATAAATTTAAAATATAGTTTATACATAAGAATATAAAAACTTGGCTAGAAATAAAATTGCTTCCATATTCAAACAAAAACTTGACGATCATTCCGAGAAACAAAAACAAACATAAAAGAATTGAAAGTGGCAGTGGGCGGTATTTACTTTACCTAATTTTTGATTGTTTTTCTTGATCACAAGAATAAACTCAATCCCAATCATTCAAGTCATTTCCGAAAAATCTTGAAATGATAATTTTTTTTTTTTTTTTTTTTTTTTTCTTATTAAGGTTTCTACCGATTTCGATAAAAAATGTTTATACGGAAGGTCCTTCAAATTCTATGTAACGGTATGTTACACTGAACACCTAAGAACAAGCTGAAAAGATTGTCATTTCCCTAAATAGTATAATTAAATGGACAATAAGCTTCTGGAACAAGTTTTTTTTGGTCCGGTGGAAGATTTTTCTAGTTCAATAGATCACCTAGACAAAAAAATAGTGAATTCAGAAAGTATTACATTAAAGTTAGTTCCACTTTTGCTGACAATCTGTCATCGGGTGGTAATACGCTGAAAACCAGGTGTAAAAGTATTTTTACTTATTGAGAAATAGAAAGGAAAAGTAAGAATTGACTAAGACATTAAATAACGGTGGTATTTATAACGCAAAATTTAAAAAAAAAATCAACTTGAAAACAATTTTTTTTATTTACTAAAAACGATTAAATCAAACAGATTTAACAATTTTTCCATTTTAAGCCAGTTTTTCATTAATTCCTATAAGATGGCAACTGCCTCTAAAGAACATAAAATATTACCTCAATAGTAATTGTTAGAGTTTGACAATATAGTTCATTCGAGTGATTGATCAATTTAGTTCAAATCTTATTACCGAACTAGTTCGTTCAATTTAGTTCAGTTCACTGAAAATTCCTAATAAATCAACTTTTTCAAGAATAATTTAAAAATAATAACAAACAAGAAGTTAATTAATTTGATAGTGGAGATTTTAATTCTATGTTTTATTTAAAATAAAAAAACTCCCTTATCTAATTCACAGTTTATTGAAAACTACATAGTTTTGATTTCTGTATCACAATATTTCATTTTTCATGTTTCAGGGCCTTAAGTCCTAAGAACTAAATGTAATATTTTGTAATGTATAGGCTTACAAATACAAATACAATGTAGAAGTATATAATTAAAAACTCTTGCGTTAAATTGCAATATTTCATAAATACATTTTATATATTTGAATGCGAAAAGACCAGTTTCTTGACATTTTCTGGGCTGAGTAAAGTTCATCTGTCATTAATTATTTGGCCGGTTGCTGGGAACACGCGTTTGTATAAAACCGAAGTTGATTGAATGCGAAATCTTTAAGGATATACATATCTGTACATATGAGGATATGTCGTATGCTTTTTACTTGTGATATACATAGGTACTATAGGGCAAGTTTTGCATCTGGAAAAAAAACGAACTCGAGATTTTAATCAAAGTTGACATTCCGATGATGGAGAACACCAAAAACGTGGGTCCACAATTCCGTCTGTCTTTCTGTCTACCTGTCTGTCTGACTGTCTGTCTGTAGAACGATCTACAGCCTAAATGGCTGAACCGATTTTATTCAAACTTGGTGCTTAGGAGTTTTAGGTGATTGTCCAAAATAGATTTTGAATTGTTGTTTTAGCCCCAAAAATAACGGTACTTGCCATACAAATTTTTCTACCATCTTAATTATCTCGAAAACGGCTATAACAATTTTAATAAAAATTGGTGGTTGTACTACTCTAAGTATGGTCTACATTTTGGCCGAAAACTTTGTATATTAAATTTTGTTATTAACGGTACCTTCCATACAACCATTTTATTGATTTTCGATTTTCTCAACAACGGCTTAACGGATTTCGATCAAAATTTTTATACAGGAGCCTCTCCGCATTCTAAATAATACTGTATTTAAAAATTTTCGAAAAATAGTTTTTTGAGTTTTTGAAAGAAAAGTATTTTTTTTTTTGAAAATTCAATATTTCGAAAAAGAGTGGACGATTTTTTCTGAAATGTTGTTGTTAAATTTATATTATTAAATATTTAAAATGTTCATACCAATTTTTTTTTAGAAAAAATTTAAGAATTTTTATATATAAATAGCCAGTTGCATTCCTCCCCTTAAACTATTCAACCGTTACACTCGCGCTTCTAGGAAAGCCCATCAATTTACCCTTGAGCCCAACTTCGGACGTACTGTCAAGTATAGAGATTCTTTCTTTAGCCGCACAACACGAATGTGGAATGCTTTACCCGACCGAATTTTTCCCTCCCATTGCGATAATCAGGCATTTAAAACCAATGTACATCGGTATCTCCTGTCTAATCCTATCCCATTTTCCTAATCGCTCGCACTGTGTATTAACATTTTAAGGGTATTCATAACCCCTTGAGTGCGCGCATAGTTTAAAAAATAAAAATAAAAAATTAAGTGGAAAACGACTTTAAAAATACATTTAGCCGTTTCTATTAAAAATCTTTTCCATTTAATGTGATCGAACATAGGAGCAAGTACGTGCGATTCAGTCGAACATTTTATTTTCCCACCAGTCGAGTGGATCCATTTCGCGTTTTTAATATTCTTCATTTATATACTTTTTCTGTGGTTGTTAGGTAATTTCACGAACTGGAAAGATGAAATTTAACTAAACGTCATTGTGTTTGGCAAAGAAGACAATCATGACAACGACTAAACAAAAGAGATCAGCTCATTCATTTGTCTCTTATATATTTCAGTGGAATATAAAAAATAAGAGTTTGAATGTAGACACTAGAAATTATTTTCATCCAGAGAAAATAAAGTGAACTATAGTGAACTATTGAACTAGAAAACTTGAACTAAGTTCATTAGTTCACTTAACTGAACTAGTTCATTGAACTAGTTCGTTCACGAACTACCCGACCCTAGTAATCTTGAGGTTTAAAGAACATGCACTTTTAAATGCTTTATTTTTTTTTCAATAACAGTAAGCAGTTATCAAAAGATATAATTGAAATTTGTTATCAAAGGGCACGGTAGTACCCAGCCAAGTTCTGGCACTACATCCTTTTATAGAAGCATTTAAGGCGATTTTCGAAGCCCTCTATCTTCAGTACCAATGAAGTCATAAACTTCACACTCCGAATTTTTACTAAGCTTCCAAATATATAACCATGTTGAATTGGAGTTGTAGCGATAAAGGCTTGACTGACCACACCACCAAATCATCTGCATAGAGTAGCACTTTTATTTGATGGCCGGCAAAGCTGACACTACGGGAGAAATATCCGTTATACCATCGATATAATAATGCAAAAAGCAAAGGGTCTAGCACCTTTATGGAACGCCAGCAGATATGGTGAACAATTCCGATATTTTGGAACAATTTTTGTATAGGCACTCCTGGGTCTCTTTTAACATTTATGTTTTTCCTCTGATTGGTATAACAGAAATTATCATAATTCGGAATTGGTAAGACTAAAATGATTTTTCATAGAATTTTACACATTTGCAGACATTATAATTATTTTATTTCTGATGGGTAATCAGGATTAAAAACTGAACTGCAAAAAATTGTAAAAATTCAAGTTAGTCCTTACAATCAGGAAGCGGTTACTTTATATGAGTTGTCTAATTTTAGATGTCTAGAAATGAGATTATTTTTAATATTAATTTCATAAATTTGTTAAAGAAAATAACCTGTTTAATCTGAATTAATAATATCTTTCTTTGCAAAACGAAAATAAAGTTTGAAACGTCATCCGAGCGTAGCGTGGTGTGGTGTTCAAAATGAATGACTTTAAACCGGAAGTTGATTTATTAACATAAATTCGCAAATGAAATTAAATTCTTCTTCGATTAATTTTAAATAAACTTAAGTGTGACTCATTAAGTTATTCCGTTTTTAGAAGTCACATGGTTGGTACAAGCATGAATTAGGATCAATGATCTCTCAATATATGTATATATGTGTATATAAAACAAGGATCGGATGCCATGTAATTCTGTCACCTATTCGGGATAAAAAAATACTTATTAGGCTATCTTAACCGAAAATTGTAAAAACATACTCGAATAAGCATATATGTACTTAGACTCAACTATATTGTATGTTTGTAATAAGTATGTATATAATGTATTCCAATTAAATTAGCAAACAGTGAAATTAATTGTTTGGTTTATGACCTTAGACGCTTTGATATTTGTATTTAAAAATTAAATATTAAAATTTAGATATTTAATAAAAATAAAATGCACGACTCGATCGCACGAACTTGCTCTAATGTTCGATCACATCGTATACAAAAGGTTTCTATTAAAAATCTAAATATATTTTCAAAATCTTTTTTTTTTATTTTGTTATATAGGTACATAGATATGTATGTACAACATTTTTAAAATTTTTTTCAAAAAAAAAAACTTGGTAGACAATTTTAAATATTTAATAATATAAACTTAAGAACAAAATTTAAAAAAAAATCATCCAGCCCTTTTCGAAATATTGAATTTTCAAAACAAAATGAAATATTTGTTCAAAATTCCAAAAAAAAAAAAATCGGAAATTTTGGTAAGCAGTATTATTTATAATTTGAAGTACCTACTATATAAAAAGAAAGTTCAAAATTAAAAAAATGGTCGTATGGCAGGTACCGTTAATAACAAATTTTTGTTTTATTTTTTTGACCAAAATGTAGAGTATACCTAAAATAGGGCACACACTTTTTACTTGCGATTATAGGTACTACCAGGGTGTCTGGCGGGAAGGTATACTACTTTGTTTTGCCGCCATTTTGGTACACATTAGTCTTGACAGTTCATATTTGGCAGTCGTGATGTAGACATGTGGCAAATTTATTATGGAAGAATATTCGATAAACCAACGTGTGTTTTAATCGTTAAGTCATTTTATCAAAATCAATCATCGATTACTGTGACGATAAGAAAGTTACGTGAAATTTTTGGGAGAAACAAGATGCCAACAAAATGCACTATTTATCGTGTAGTTAATGATTTCGAAGAAAGAGGGTCTGTAGGTGATAGGCCCAAGCATGGACCACAACGTACTGCAAGATCGGCTAAAAACATTATTGTTGCTGAAGGAAGTGTTCAAAACAATCCATCAACGTCAATTCGACGCCGTGCTCAGGAGCTTGGTCTTCAAAGAACAACTTTAACCACAATTTTGCACAAGGATTTGCATTTGTCTCCATTTAAGATTCAGTTGACACAAAAGCTTCTTCCACAAGACCATTTACGCCGCCGTACATATGCCAAGGATGTTACAGTTAGCCCATGACAAACCCGATTTTCATGAAAAAATCATAATGAGTGACGAGGCACATTTTCATTTGAATGGATATGTGAATAAACAGAATAGTCGGTTCTGGGCAATGGAAACCCCTCAACTTATTCATCAGTCACCTTTGCATCCATTAAAAGTTAGTGTGGTGATTTTGGACCTTACTTCTTTGAAAAGGAAAACGGTGTAACGGTAATTGTGAATGGGGAGCGATATCGTGATATGATTGAAAACTTTTTAATGCCACAACTGCATGCTTTGGGCTTGATTAACATGTGGTATCAACAAGAAGGTGGCACATCGCATACAGCCAGGATTACAATGGAATTACTGCGAGACCTCTTTCCACAACAAGTTATTTCAAGAAATGGTAATGTTGATTGGCCTCCACGGTCGCCTGATTTGACTGCTCCGGACTTCTTTGTGTGAGAATGTAATGAAAAATGTGCTCAAAATGGCTCGCATTATTGAGACTAACAATATTATATTGTATTCTATACATAATTGCCAAAATTAAATAAAACATTTATGAATATAAGATCAATTCTCTTTCATTTAATCAAAAATTATAAACAAAACAAAGTAGTATACCTTTCCAGTGGACACCCTATATAAGTTATGCATTCGTAAAAAAAAAATCTAACGATTAAACATGTCATTACGATCATAGAGAAGCCTAAAAAAGTGATCGACAAAAAATGTCTGCCTGTCTGTCTGTCAGTCTATCCGTCTGTATGTATAACGAGCTACTTCCTAAACGGCTTTAGCGATTACCTTCATATTTGGTATGTGTGATTCTTTTGGCATTCCTAAGAAGGGAAATTGAAATTTTGTTTTTAGGCCAAAAAATAACGGTACCGTTAAGCAAAATCTTATTTTTCTCCAAAAACGGCTCCAACGATTTCGATAAAAATTTTTGAGAAATATTTTGTTGGCACTAGCTATCATTTGCTCTGAACCAAGATTACGGGAAAATCTATTAATGGTACCTTCTATATAACGGTTTTTTGATTTTTGGCTTTCTCGGTAACGGTACATTTGATTTTTTTCGAATTTAATATCTTAGAAAATCTAGCTGGCGAAACTAATTCTGCATATCAAAATTGTGAATACTTTTTTTTTATAATTAAAATTAATTTTAAATTTTATAATTAGATGTATATTAAAAATCTCTAAAAAACTGCATACCATGTTTTCAAGAAACTAAAAATAAAAACCTGATTTCATCAAAATCCATCCTACAATTTTCGATATAGTTTTTATAAAATGTTCATTGATCCATGCCATATAATGGCGTTCTTGGTTTTTTTCGAAAAACCGTTTAAAGTGATGGTTTTAGCACTTTAACGATTTTTACCCACATATTCACTTTCATTATATACAAATGTATCTACATATTTACACACCTATGTTCATTATATGTAGGTATGTACATATTACCCTCATAATTTACATAATTAAAATCCATTTAAATATACATTTGTAGGTACCTATGTAACCATTTCTTGAATCATGCATGCGACAATTCATTATACCTACTAAGAATCAAGGACATTTTACATACATTGACTTTAAACCTGCATAGGATAACTAGACTACCTGCCTGCTAACAACGTCAGTTGTTAGCTACACTAAAGTTGTTAGCTACAAGAGCAAGTTCGTACGATCCGGTCGTCCATTTTATTTTCATCAAAATCTTTAGAGCGGCTTTCGAGATAATTGAGAGTGTAGCAAAAATTGTATGGCAGGCACCGTTAGTTTTGAACCTAAAAAACTATTCCAAAATCTATTTTAGACAATCACCTAAGACGCTTAAATACCAAGTTTGAAGAAAATGGCTTCAGCCGCTTAGGCTGTGGAGCTATACAGACAGACGGAATTGTTGGTGTTCTCTATTACCGCAATTTCAAGTTTGATTAAAATCTCGAGTTCGATTTTTTTCCCAAATGCAAAACTTGCCCTATAGTACCTACATATGTACATATATCGCAAGTAAAAATTACACATAATTAGGAAATACCTAAACGTAATAGTAGTAGATTTTATTACAAATTTTGTAACTTTTAATTTGATCCACTTGTTTCGTTGCTTAGCGTTTTCTTTTCATCACTCTAAAATTCGATCTTAAAATTTTATTCTCCCAGCGCCAAACGAAAAAAGAAGCAGAATTAGTTTCCATATGGAATAGATAATTGCGCTTAGTTAAGTACATAATATGTATATACATAGGTTAGGTATGTAGGTTAAAAAAAAACAATTGAGAATGTATGTATGTATATTTCAAGGTGATCCTGAAGATAAATAACAAATTAAAATAAATCTTCTGCAAAAGTTTGTATCTCAAGTTAATAAAAGTAGACCCGTCTTTATTCAGATTATTTAAATTTTGTCTTTCATGAACATTTTGAAAAACATTTCGTTATACATATATGTATGTGTGTTTATATAAGGCTTAGAATAATTTTAAGTTTATTAAAAATGGAGCATACTAATTTCCATTTTAAGAATTCAAAAAGCTTTATATTGTCTGGTTTTTTTATGAAAAAAATTTAATCAAGAAAACCTGAAAATTATATCGGATTTCTTGGAATTAATAACTTCCGAGTTTCTCCTAAAATTCAATAGAAAATTAATGGAATGATTCATAGAAAAAAATTTCTAATCGGTATCGGTATGATCATTGAAAATAAATTTGAATTTTTAAATTTGAAATCTTTAAAGCAAAACAAATCATTTATAAGTTATTAATTGTGTGGGGTAACAATTCGTGAAGAACATTTATGGATTTTCCAAAAAGAATTTTATTGATCTTACAAGATTATTTACATGACAAAAGTTATTTAATTAGGGCAAACAAGCAGAATTTCCTATTTATATCTTGGGGATTTTATATTTACTAGGTTTTCCCCTCTGGATATTGACTTTGTTACATTTTTTTTTGTTGATTATTAGGTTGGCCCCTGAATTTTTAAAACAAACGCTTCATCCATGTGGCTTTTTCAATTACAATACCTTCATTAAAAACATACATACACACTTCGTTTCAATACATCACTAAGCCAGCAATAGCTCAAATTTATCCAATCCACATGGCTCTGATTTGGTTTTCATCGTTTGGCACAAAAATTGTATTGTCACTTCAACTGTATAAAATGTAATATTTAGTTCCTCGACGAAAAAAAAAAACAACATGTGTTTTTTTTATTTTTATGGGAGTAATTTTTGTGCAAAAAAAACATATTTCACGCTTACATTTTTTTATCGAACTGTGAACTAACCCGAAGAAAAAAATATATTCATCACGAATGCCACTGACATTGTTTTGTGCGAAAAAAAAAATCCTCGTTTTCACCACTGACTTTCTGAAAAACATTTTTTCTCGCCACAAATTTTTTTCCCGTTCAAAAGAACTGAACTACAAGACTTCTGTCGAATTCCTTACAACCAAACATTCAATTTTTAATTGCGATATACATACATACGTACATTATGTAGGTGCTTTAGGGCATGTTTTGCATTTGAAAAAAAAATGGAACTCGAGATTTTAATCAAATTTAACATTATGATGATAAAGAGCACTAAAAAGTGCGTCTCGCAATTCCGTCTGTCTGTGTAGACAGACATAAGTCAATCTATAGTCTAAACGGCTGAATCGATTTTCTGAAGAGTTGGTTGTAAAGCGATTTATGTGATTGTATCAAATATATTTTTGAATCGTTTTCCTAAACCCAAAAATAACGGAACCTACCTTGGATTTTTTTCTACTTTCTTTATTATTTCGAAAACTGGTCTAACCATTTTGATAAAAAAAATTTGTGCACTACTATGGGTATAGTCTACATTTTCTTACATAAGAGGTCCTTCGAACTCTTAATACTACTTCATGCCAAGATTTTCGAAAAATATTTTTTTTGGGATTTTTGGAAAAAAAATTGTTGAATAGATATTCAATATTTCGAGACATCTCGATACTTTATCTGAAACAATTCGAATGATTCACATTTATCATTCGAAAAATGTTTCATCTCTTGTACATGGGACTTCTCAATTTCTACGTCACTACTACTACTACTACTACTGCTATTTAAGCTTAATTCAAATGCAATACAAGAAGCTCGTTCAAGAGCCATGTGTGAGTGTCTAGTATTAGCTTGAATTGTATGTACGTGTACGTGTAGGTACGAATTGGAATTAAAGACTTTTTATGTATCTGTTTCCGTAGCATTCGAATGAATTAGTTAGCAATAGTGACAGTAATCACTCGGTTCTCAAATACAATTTGTTACATGTTGATTGACCACTCGAGATACAGGTAGGTAGTGTATCTGAGATGTTTTATTTTATGGAATGACCAATGAAAATGGAAGAATTGAATGATTTAATTTCATATAAATGATGAAATGAGATTGTATAGAGTTAGCTGTATACATGGACTATGGTGGATTTGAACATTTCGTATGCATTTCTATAGATATTTTTTTTCATTTTGTGAGCTTTCTAAATTCAAATGAAATATGAAACATGTAAAAAATTGAAGTAAACTACATATTCCAATTTTCGTACGTTTCATAATTCAAATGATCATTCGATTATTTTGATCACTCGAATATTAATAACTCGATTATTGAAATTATTCGATTATAACCTAAAGTACAGTGATTACTTATAGTTTGTGTCGTTTGTGCCCATTTTGTTTTTTGGACTAGTTATAGTGATGGGTCGATATCGATACCCAATAAAAACGTTTACATTCTCCAAAAGGACGTGACTAGAGAAAAGACAATTTATAACAGTGACACAGTTGTATAATAGTTTATCGCCATTGAAACTGTTAAATATTCACCGCACTTTGGGGGAGGATGAATTAAGATGTAACTAATGTCATTTTCAATTGGTTATGCGAAGGGATTCAGAATGATATGAAAGTGTTCGATGTTATCATATGACAGTTCTTCTCATGGAGAAAAGAGAACTTTGATTCTGGATTTGAAGTCATTTAAGTCCACTAAATATCAAACTTGAATTCAGCTTTGTGTTCGATCATGTTTAAAATAGAAAATAATCATAGGTGTAAGTTTGTTATACGTACCTCTTTACACATACACTAACACTAGGCTTCAGAATCTACAGAATATACTGAGTAAATCATAGAATTCTTTCGGTGCCCGGAAATTATGCCAGAGGAAATTGCACCAGAATTTGTATATGAAAAAAGCTAGAATTTTTTTCTGGCTCAAAATTGGTAAAAAGAGCAGAATTTTATTAGGAAAATAAGTCAGAAATATTGGAAATTATGGCAGGTATGTGTGGAAAAAGAGCCTGAAAGCAAAATGGAAATAAAGACAGAAAATTTGAACATGCTGGCTAATTTGCAAATAAAGGTTTGTTAAAAGTGCCACAAAATGTTTAAACTATTTTTAAGCAAGACGACGGGGGTGGGTCGGGCATTGCCACATGACACATTATGAAATCTTTATTCAAAACATAAAATAGATTTCAAATTTAAACAATACATTTTAAAAAACTCAGTTGCAACACCTTTGCTTGACACAATATAGGATTTTAGGTGGGCACAAGTTTGGGTATATGCAAATTTTTTGGAACTTTTTAAAAAGAAATCTTCAAATCAAAAAGAAACATTGCATATACCTAAAATTGTACTCACACCAAATCCTATATTGTGCCTAGCAGGGAGGCAGAATGCCCCCCCTTACACGTTGAGATTTGTACGCCGTGAACCTAATTGTCAAAAACACTTCACACAAGTACCAAGAAAAACCTAATATTGGGCCAAAAGTCTCAAATATTGTTTAGTTTTTGGGACTTATATCTCACCTCGATTACATTTGGACTTATGGCCCTGCGCCACGAAAAGAATGCCTAACACTAACTACAGGGTGGCGCACGAATCGTGCTACAAAAATAAAACGTAATAACTTTTTTTCAGTGTGAGTAAGGGGCTTATTTTTTTTTTTATTTTATAAGCTACTATTTATGTAGATTTATCAAAATGAATGCTTACGATCACAAATAAGCCATAATAAGATTGGAAACCTTCGTACGTTTCACCCCCAAAAAACCCATTTGTTTACATTGTTGTATTTGTAGCTTTGAAACTCTATCCATGAATAGATGGGAAATCGAAAAGCAAAACAAAAACAAATTACTAGGGCTGTGTTGTCTATGTGTCTATAGGAAGAGGAACAGAAAAGATTCTTGTGTGCGTTTTTATCAATGTGTCTATTGGAAGAGGAACAGAAAAGTTATTTGTGTGCGTGTTTCAGCTTGTAGGCAAATGTCAAATGAAAGCAGAGGCTTCTGGTCTTTAAGTTATTAGTTTATGCTTGGGATACTGAAAAATGGATTTGGATAGTGCAGCGATACCATTCTTTGCAGTCCGTCATTTCCGTCCAAAGGGAATTTAGGCTGGAGTTTGGCGGTACTCCCCCGAGTAGATGGACCATTATGAGGCTGGAAGCATCGAACGAAGACCGTATCATCGAGATCCCAATGTTCGGGTTCAGGATACAATCGTGGCTGTTGCATCGGCAATACAGGCAAATCCAAGTATTTCGACTCGAAACTTATCGCGCCAAATTGGAGTTAGCAGACCATCATTACAATGTATACTTCATGATGACTTTAACTTGTTTCCGTACAAAGTCCAAATTATAAGCAAGTTAAACCCTCAGGATTTGCCTGTTCACCTAGAATTTTGCCAAAAAATGATTGCAATGGCCGAAGAAGACAACATATTGATAAATTGTTTGTTCATGTCTGATGAGGTCCATTTTGACTTAAACGGCAATGTTAACAAGCAAACAGCAAAATTGCCGTATATGGAGTGAATCTAATCCAGAAATGCTCCATGAGACGGAACTGCACCCAGAACGAGTCACTGTGTGGTGCGCTGTTTCATCGAGGTGTATTGTCGGGCCATACTTCTTTGAAGAAAACGGTGTAACACAAACTGTCAATGGGGACCGTTATTAAAAGATGTTGAAGGAGTTTTTTTTACCCAGAACTTCGCCGAAGACGTATCCCTTTCATCAGGATTTGGTTTCAACAAGATGGAGCAAGTGAACACGTAGCCACACAAGTTATGGCGGAGCTCCAACGAAATTTTTCAAACAAATTGATATCCAGAAACTGCACTTAACGCTGGCCCCCAATGTCACCTGACCTGACTGCACCATTCTTTTTCTTTTTTCCTTTCAGGAATTTGACTGAATTGAAGTAGTCCATTAAGACAATAATTGAGACGATCCCAATTTCAACCCTTCAGGCCGCAATGAACAATTTTCTGATCAGGTGCCGCATATGCGTGGATGAGCGTGGAGGTCATTTGCGGTCTATCATCTTTAAAAATCATTAGTTATTTAAAATAAAATTTAATTTTTAATCCAATAAAAACAATTAATGAAATACATCGATTAAAATAAATCATGCGCCACCCGGTATGTATTATTTTTTTACAGCAATTCAAACAAAATACAATTTTCTGGCCCTTTTCGCAAAACAAAAAAGAATTTTTTTTCTTGCTTTTTTCCAATTTTACTAGCGTTTTTTCTATTTTAGGATATTGAAAAAACTCCAGAATTTTTTTTTTTTTTTGGAAAAAAATCAGAAATTTGGGAAAGATTATCAGAAAACTTTGGCTTTTTTCCAGGAAAAGGAGCCAGAATTTTGTATGAAGAAGTTTTTGAAGTTTTTTCCTGACGATTTATAGCAGTTTTATAACAATTGTTCAACCTTAAAAGTGTTGAGAGGCTGCTGAATCAAAAAAACTAATTTCAGGAAGTCGAATGCCCTTTTAACCCTACGGGGTCGAAATGAACTCTATTTTCCTGTCACACTCTCACACAGTTGGCATATCGCAAGTAACGTCCGTATAAATAATGTGGCGAGCAGTACGGAAATCTATTTCTTAAGTTAAAGTTTATTCCGTTGAAGACACAGCAAGCATTTCCTTTAATATCTGCTTTTATTTTCATACTAACAAACAGAGCATGGGCTGGATATTACATACAAACACTGGCTTCAAACTTTAAATTATAATTTAAATGGCAACTCTGTTTCTTCTTTTTAAAATACGAAAAGTTGCAATTAATTATAATTGCATAAGACTGCTTTAAGAAATAACGAAATCCGATGTTCGCCGTCATCATCATCGTTATGTCCTTAACTTGAGTTTCGAGTTGCTCTCAGTTAATTTCTTGAATTTATACAAAACCAGTTCATCTATGTTACTACTTTCTACTCTTAGTTTCGTTTTTCGCTCAAACTTTTAAAATATCAGCTGTGATTTTTTTTTCACAAAAAAAAAACATTTGGTGTTTTGTTTTCAATAACTCAAACAAAAACAAAATTTATAAATATGTATATTCACCAAAAATAAACGAAAAAAATACTTACTCAATCTAGTGGATTTTTTTAAACTTCATTAGGAAGCCTTTTGTGATTAACGCATTTAATACAATATTATATTTGTTTTAATAGTTCCAATGATCCCATGATTGTGCCGCTTATATTTATACAACAAATAAAATATTCACCTGACTCAATAATAAACAAGTCAAATATACCTTCAATCCTACACAAAAGAAGACTCAATATGTCTAATGTATAGTCATATGTTTATGATACTTTTAACATCATTCTGGAATGTCATTTTGAATTTAACAAAAAAATAACAAATTCACTTGCACCAATAAATAAAAATAAAATATTTTCAAATAAATTTGATCATTAGCAAGCAAAAAAAGCAAATGGAATCACGTCATGCATTTACAACTTTTAATTTGCACTCACTCGGGCACTATCAATCAGGTATTCCCAAGATACCTACATATATTGTACATATAAGTTTAATTTTTTTTTTATTCATTAGATACCCTGCAGGGTGCCACATATATTTTAAGTAAAATGGTGTATAACATAACAGGGGCCTTATTTCAACGGTGAACATTTTTTAAGAAAGATCGACACAACAATGATCCAACACAGTGATGTAATATGTAAGATGCTTAAAGACATTCTACAACTCTTTAATGGCGATTTCGTTTCAATAAATAGGATTCTCTACTAAAACCAATACTTTTTTACTTCGTAACGAACGATTACGGATCGAATCTCTTTTTTTGATTGTGTGTGTTGCTTGGCAGCTCTAATTAAAAACAAAAACAAATCTTCAATTCGTTGATGCATCATTATTTCATTTTTGTTTTCTGATTCCGGCCTTGGGGGAATTAATAAAATCAATTGTACTTTTTTAATATTTGTTTCAAAGAAGTTTTTAAAAATATTTTTATTTTTTAATAATATTAATTTATTTTTTCTGTACACTGCCACAAAATAATAACTTCATTGACAACACAACAATTGACAAACTTCAAAACAAATATTGCAGTGTGTGTAAGAATATGTGTACAAATCCGTTTTAAATCCATCTCGAAAAAGAGATTCAACACGGATCGGTTTTAATTTGAAACGAATCTGATTTTCAGCAAAAAAAAAATGATCGCGGATCGACTGCAGATCGATGTTTTTATTGAAACAAAATCGCCATAAATAAATGAGTTATAACTTATTAATTTTGAGTTAAGCTACATCAAGAAAAATCGCATTTGTCCTTCTGCCATTGTTAAAATCAAAAAATTAGGCTAATATTATAAGGTCCATATTTGCTCTAAATCAAACTTAATTGCCGTTTGATAGATATGACCAAAGTTCAGCTCATACGTGTTTAATAATTGTATAACTAAATACTTATGATGATAAATGTGTTTTTTTTACATATTATGTACCTATTAACATAATATGGTCCACACAATATGACAAATCAATCAACTGATTACGGCTTGTTTATATTTATTAGGCATGCGTAGAAATCCAGATAATATATTCTTTTGTTTTTTTTTTCTTTTGCCAAAGTCAAAGATATAATATATGATTGTATAGGTATGTTGCTAAAAACACAAAAGGCTTACTTGTGAATGCAATTTCCAGTCCTTGTAAGCTCTGACAATGTAATCCATGGTAGATAAAGGTTGATTTGTTTGATGTTTTGTTTGAAATTTTTTAAGCAGATCACTTCTCACTCAGATTTGTATAAAGTAGAGATCACACTATATAAAGCACTTTAAATTGATTTCCTTATGACAAAAATGAAGAAAACTTTGACACATTTAGACGAAAAACACATGTGCTCTATATCTATGAATCTACTCTCAATATAATTCCTTTTTTATATTTTTTCGCACTTTACCGCGATAAGTTACCACCGCGACTATACCAAATGTATTAACTTCAAAGTGCGCCTTGACTTGATTATGGTAAAATGAAAGCAGTCAATTGGGGGAAACGAACAGACGACAAAAAAGGGGGCAATAAAGTTAGATATCGAAAGAGGCAGTGAGAGAAAACTGAAAAGTAAAAATACAATTTTTTCCTCTATAAAGCCACAATGAAAAAACCCGGCAAGCAACAAGTCGACCAACTGGCTTCTACCTATGATTAATACCGACTGAGAGCAGTGTCACTTGTTGGCGTTTGTAGGGTTCCATTTTCATTTGACAGTAAGTGGTATATATACGTCTGAAGCTGTTCCAGAGCGAACAAAATGTAAAGCCAAACAAGCACACTCATAAGCTGCCAGAAAATGCTTGAGTTTCAGGCCAGCCGCACAGTAAAGTTCAACGTCAGCGCCCTCCTAGTGGCGTCGTCGTCGGCGTGGTCTTGTGTCTATCTCTAAGCCCTACCCCACACGCAGCCCCCTGAACAAACTCAGGGTTGTTTAACCGACACATTCGTGGTACAAAAACCAGATTGAGAAGACAAAGGCGTCTGGCTAGGCTAGCAATCTGGTGTACGTAACAACTTAACTCATATACTATAGATACAGATACTCGTACTGATTGTTTATTCTCTCCATCTAAAAGATAGAATATATTATAAATGAGAGACAACTTTGGTACAACCAATCGAGTTGTTTCGGAAGAAAAACTAATTCGCACACAGCTGTTCTGTAATAAGCAAACCAAGCAGCAAACGAATGTTTATGCAACGTTTGTCGCATTTTCGTCGTGGATTGCGGCAGTCTTGAGATTGATACTCTCTAGGCTGTTTTTTTGTTGTTGTTTTTTTTCCATAATTCGTAATTTATCATACATTTGATGGAAGATATATGTATATATTTCTACATGACAATTAAATATAGGGGGGGATTTCCTTATCTGGGTGATTTGTTTTCTATAATTAGAGTTTGGAAGTTCCACGATTTTGGAGTATAGTGCCGCTAAAGATAAGATATGTACGATGCACTTTAATTTTTTTTTATTTATTCCAAATTTCAAAGCAATATATCCGACCCGAAGCATATTAATTTTCTTAAAAGTTTTGCAAGCAAAAATTTGCTTATAATTTGTAGGTAGTTCCTTTGCATTTGCTTAATCTTGACTCAAATGTTTTAGTGTACATTCACTCTAATTAACACCATCAATGGAGAGATCGAAGAATCTTTCGCTTTAAATAACCTGAAGCAGCCTTATGCCTTATGCCACCTTATGTATTTCAAAGGGTCCATATGCGTGTGCAAGACGAGTGACTGGACGGAGTTCATAATTCAAATGATTTATTTCGACATACAAAAAAACGGCTAAAAAGAATTTGCAAAGCCTTTGATTTCAATTTGAACATACATTTTATTGCATCAATAATAGTTACCTTGCTCTTTTTATTGTTATTTTTATCAGAAGTTTAGAAAAGTAAGTTAATGGAATTATAAAGCCAATCCCATCAACTTAGCTTTCGGTTCCAACGCTCGTTTTTAATGACAGCCCTTTCGTCAGCTCTCGCGAAAAAGCCAATTTTCTTGCAGCGCAGTTCCAAGGTCATGGAAATTTTGATTAATTACCAGCTCAAGAAATATCTTAAACAACGAATGCTCCTTAATGAGCGGCAAAATAGCTTTAGTGGCAATAGGTCCACTGGTGATCTGATGGTATATCTCACCTAACAGTGGTAAAAAGTTTTACATCATTTTGAAGAAAGATTATTGCGCTTAATATCTGAAATTGGTGTATTTGGTTTCAAGTCTGAAATTTATAAAATAAAGACTGGTGCGCCCAGGGTTCCGTTCTGTCTCCGACTTAATTTCTCATTTTCATCAATGATCTCTTGTCTGAAACATCTAATCCAGTATATTGTTTTGCAGTACAGTATGAATGAATGAATATTACTATGGGGTTGTTGCACTGCGACCTTCAGATCTATTGTGCCCCCGTCAAGTGCTGGGTGAGGATAGCTCATTTTACAGCTCTTCCTCCAAATTTATTTACCTCATGAATTTGAGTATTTGAAGTATTTTTAGAGATGGTAAGTCACTCTCGTCCACCTGGTCCAAGCTGTTTTTTCCTTTGATGAACAAGTGCATCACAATTGCCCAGAATATGGTCCGGCGTTTCGTCACTTATATCACAGAACCTGCATGTGGCACTACTTATTAAGCCAAGGATGTTTAAATGTCTTTTTAATTTACAGTGTCCTGTAAGGAGACCCGTTATTATTCTGAGGTTGTTCCTGCTTAAGGTTATACAGTCTGTGAAACGTTGTTGGTTATAATTCCCAAGTAGTAGTTTGGACTGTCTCAGCTTGGGACGTTTTATCCAATTGTTGGATCTTATGGCCTCCTCTTCTTTTTTGATTTTATTTCTAATCACATTTTATCCTATTCCGCAATATGGTTTAGGCCCCACTAAGGGAGTCGACGCACCTATTTTTGCTAAGGAGTCTGCCTCCTCATTACCCTGGACACCTACGTGGCCAGGTACCCAAAGAAGTGTGACATTATTATTTTTGCCGAGTTCATTTAACCTGCCTACACATTCACATACCAGTTTAGAACTGATAGAGTAGGAGCTCAAAGCTTTGAGTGCGGCTTGGCTATCTGACATGATGGCAATATTTTGTTTATTGTAATTTCTTTCGAGGTCACGATCTGCACATTTTCCTATAGCTTGTACTTCAGCTTGGAAAATACTAGTAGACTGTCCCATCGGTATAGAAAATTTGGTTCTTGGCCCAAGTATTCCTGCACCAGTCCCTTCCGATGTTCTCGATCCATCAGTGTACCACTTGATGGTGTTTGCTTTCAGAGTGTAGTTAACAGTTTCCCCTACCCACTCTTTCTTGCTACTTAACTTCGTTTGAAAGTTTTTCTCGAAGTTATATTTTTTAATCGTACCATCTCTTGGAATGTCAATAAGGTCTGTTACTGAAGACTTCTGAAAGTTATCTCTTCCCCTGAGACCTATACATTTACCAGTCCCAGTTCCCTCTTTTGCAAATCTCATAATGGCTCCCTTTGAGCACTTCCAATAACCTCATGCAGAGGAGACAGATGAAGTTTAACCTCCATGGCTGATGTAGTGCAGGTTCTCATTGCTCCAGTTATGACTAAGCATGCGAGCCTTTGTACTTTCTCTAGGGATTTTCTAGTTGTTAATATTTTGGTTCGTTTGTGCCATGCGACCGCACCATAGGTAATGATGGGTCTTACCATCATGGTGTACATCCATCTAAGGATTCTCGGCTTGCTACCCCAAGATTTGCCCTCAAGTCTCTTGCATATCATTAGGGCCTTTCTGGCTTTCCCGACGGTTGATTCTACATGTTTGTTCCAGAGGAGCTTACTATCTAGTGTGATACCTAGGTATTTTACCTCCCTCTTAGTTTCTATTACTTCGCCAGCTACCCAGATAGGTTTCATGTGTGGTAGATGTCGTTTCTTGGTAAATGGTATAATCGTGATTTTTGTAGGGTTGATATTTAGTCCTACAGAAAGACACAATTTCCTTGTGATTGTTAATCCTCGTTGGATTATACCACATAAAGTTTCTTCAAACTTCCCTAGGGCTGTACTAACTATATCATCGGCAAAGCCAATACAGTGTATACATTGGGAGTTCAGATTTTCTAGCAGTTCATCCACTACAAGACTCCACAGCAAGTGTGATAATACCCGTCCCTCAGGACATCCTCTTGGGGTGCTTATGCTCTGAACCGTAGTTCCTGCTGTTGCCTCCGCTGTTCTACTGACTAACATTTCTCTACTCCATCTGGTTATCGTGATGGGTACACACTTCCTAACAAGAGCTTTGTTGACTGCATCATGGGAGATGTTGTCAAAAGCACCTTCTATATCTCGGAAGGCGGCTAATGCCGTTTCTTTGTATTTAAAGCTTTTTGTAAGGTATTAGTGAGAACGTATAGGGCAGTTTCTGTAGATCTACCCGCTCTATAGGCATCTTGTTGATGATTGAGAGTCCGTTTAACTAAAACTTCCGATCTTATGAAGTTGTCTATTATTTTCTCTAAAGTTTTCAGTATGAAGGATGTTAAACTTATTGGCCTCAAAGATGGGGTGTATCCTTTTTCCCAATTTTTGGAATAAAGATTACTTTAAATCTTTTCCACAGGCATGGTATGTACCCAAGAGCAATGCTACTTTTGAGTGAGAATACTAATAAGGTAGGGCATTAGATCTTCTTTGCACTTTTGCAAAAGGGGTGGGAAGATACCATCTACCCATGGTGACTTAAAGGGTTGAAAGATGCTAATCGCACACTCAATCATTTTTCCTGAGCATATGGTTGCTGCAGTCTTCCAGTCTTCTTTGTTTGGTTTGAGAGGTATTTTCTCTATTGAGTTTTCTACCATTGGTAGACTACCTGGAAAATGCGTGTTGAGTAGCAGAGTCGCCCTCTGCTCTTCATTTTCTGTGAAGCTCCCATCATTATAGCGAAGAGCTAATGATGTTACTATCTTCTCTGTTGCAAGCATTTTGTGTAGTCTTGCCGCAGCAGGGGTTGAGGAAATTCCCTTACAGAAAGACGTGAAACAGTTTCTTTTAGCTTTCCTTATTTCTTTGTTATAATTAGTCAGTTCTGTGGAGTAATTATCCAATTCCCTGGTTCGTTTGCAGTACAGTAACCTCAGTTTTACATATTCGATTTTAGATTCACAGCCATGTCCTTCGCATGTGGAACTTGAACGGCAGCGTATGATAAGTTAGTTAAATTCTGATCTCGACAGCATTGTGCAATGGGGAATAAAAAACCGCGTAGAATTTAATGCTTCAAAAACTCAATGATGTCTTCTGTAGTTAAAGCGGATCCCTTCCCCAATACCGTGGTAAATAAGCGGTGCTTGTATCGAGAAAACCGAACAACTTTCAACTTCTTGATATGTACATCACAGACCACCTCTTGTGGAATGACCACATATCTGCAAGGTATCTGGGTTTTCTTAGACGATATGCAAGAAATATTTTTCCCCATCTCATATGGTTGTAATCTAAAAAGCCTACATTCTTCCAAAGCTTGAGTACAACTGTCATATATAGGCAGGTGCTTCTATAATCTCTAACGTCTCTTGGATAGAATCCAAAAAGAGAGCTTTAAAAATGATAGGTGATAACACATAACGAAAACAATTGCACCTTTCGAACAACTTCGCAATGTTCCATGCCTTTCATGTTTTATCATTATTTTTATAGACAATGCTCTAATGAAAACCAGTTGCATTCCCCCTAAAACAATTCAACCGTAATACTCACGCTTCTAGGAAAGTTCATCTGTTTACCCTTCAGCCCTTCGGATGTTCTGTCAAGAATAACGATTCCTTCTTTAGCCACACCACACGAATGTGGAATGCTTTACCCGACCAGATTTTTTGCTTCAATTTTGATACTCAAACATTCAAAACTGCATCGGTATCTTCTATTAAAACCTAATCGCTCGCACTGTGTCAAAACATTTTAAGTGTAGTTATAACCCCTTGAATGCGCGTATAATATATATGTATATAAAAAAAACAACTGTTAATCAAAAAGGCCATTAAATAATCAATCCTGCTTTACTTCGTCATCTCGCTCTAATTATAAAGAGGGAGGGAGATAGATAAAAAATCGAAAAATCGGTTGAGCGAGGCCAATGGGGACACCATAGTTAATAAAATGCAATATGTCATTACAGTGAAATAGTAGTCTGTTATTTGACATTTATGAGTCAGGTTAAGTGACATGCGAGAAAATTTTTTTGTGGAACGAAATTTTTCGCTTGTCAGTTACTTTTTCCTGTCTGTAGTTTTGAACGGAAATTACGGAAAAGGCGTCAAGAACTTCACTTCGTTCAGCAAAAAAAACGTGAACCGAAAAACTCATAAAAAAAATAAATAGGTCCCACAATGATTTTAAGTTTTCTATTTTCGATGATTTTTGATGAATTTGAATGAATCTCTTCGCACTGATGTATAAACTAGGCTTTACAGACTTGTATAAAAACAATAATAATAATTTTCACAATTGTTAGGGGATACAATACTCAAACATATACATAACTATGGGGTATACAATAAAATGTACAAATCTAAATACATAAATATAATTACAAATTAAAATAAATATTTGAAAAAAAAATTGATTTAAATGAATTTCTTGTAAAATTTATTAAACATTAAACCTTGTACATATTGAATTTACTTCTTTAATAAAACGGGTTCATTGCGCTTATAGTTTGTTCGATTAAATGGTTCATGGTTTTAAAAAAATGTTAGGCCAATTTTTTAATAGATAGTTAAGCAGTCAGTTAGTACATATTCCACAGATAGAGCAAAAATCATTTTTCCACCGGAAAATACAGCGTAATTTCAAATTTCAGTCAGCTTACATGGTGTAAGCAAGATTTTTTTTAAACGCTTAAAACCCATTTAAAGCGTTTTTCAGCTTAAGATTGAATATTATCTCAATTTTGCATTTTATGAGTACATTTTTTCAAGACGCTTAAAAGCCACTTTAAGCGTTCACGTGACAAAGGCCATTCACCACGTCCGAAACGTCGTCCAAGTCCTGTTCCTACATACCATCACTCAATAAAATACCATAATCTATTTATATCTCTCTAAGAGCTGTTACCTCTTCGGAGTTCTAATAAGAACTGAAGAATCCCCTGCAATCACAACTGCTTAAATACTTTCCACCACCATGTGAAATCTAAAAAATAATTCCAAAAATAAAATAAAATATGCCCTAATAATTTTCATAGTATTAAGGGTAGTGCCTAATGTCGCTCCCAAATAAAAGTATTAAATAAATGTACTAGAAAATCGGCGGTGAAACGTGACACTGTGAACTGGTTTTCGATAAAATATAGAGTTCCCAAAAAAAACATGTGCGTCTCGGACGCCCGACAGAAGTGATAATTTAAGCTAATCTAGTGGGGGTGGCCGTGGTGCGATAGTTGTGTTATCGTTCGTCAATATCATTGTCACAGGTTCGATCCCTGCCGTAGTCTATGTCCTCTTATTTTCCCATTAAAAACCAATTCTAAAAATAAATGTCATACAATGAGTTGCTGGGTTGCTGTTTAGCCATAGAACTAACAACATGTGATTGAGTAAAACTAGTATACCGATAAAATATGACAACGAATTAAAAAATTAATGCGAATTATAAAAGACATAGATAAATAAGACACGGACATTTCTCCGCATTAGTTCAGCCGCCATCCCTGGAGATAAAAACTGAGACAACAACCACATACAGTCTCAGAACATCGCGCCACACGTCTTTCCTATCATTTTTCTCTTCCTTAACCTCACACCCGCGCTGTGTTGAAACATTTAAAGGGTAGTATAATCCCTTGAGCGCGTGTATATTATATAAAAAAAATCTAAGTTGAACTATTTAATATTTAAATTGTTTAACTTGAGAGAATCTTCAACAGTTCTTCGTTTATTTGATTAATTTCAAATGTTCTCCGTATGCGTGAGAAGAAAGGGAAGCTAGACAGACTGGTGCCGTAACGGGTTACGTAACGAAGCATAAGCTCCCATAAGAAGTTATCACTTTAAAAACATATCTAATAACATTTTTAGGATTCTTTCGATTCTTGTAGACGCGTTAGATAAATAAGGATTTCAAGCTGTACCTACAACAATACTAAACCACTGATCTTATAAAGAACTAAACAATGCATGTAACATAAATCACACCAAAAACATAAATGTTAAAAAAGTAGCAAAGTTCTTATATATACAAAGTCAGCCGTAAAAAGTAGTGAGATCCTAAAGTACGCCAAGTTCTAAGTTTATTAATATTAAATATCAAATATTATAAATAGAGTAATATGGAAGAACCTCAAAATTATCAGAGAAATCTGTTATTTAATGATTACTGGCTTTAATTGTGTTGGTTTACTTGGCAAGTTTTCATTTCAAAATTGAGTAATTAGGTAATAAAATAAAACTTGCCAAGTAAACCAACACAATTAAAGCCTCTGAACGTAAAATCCCAAATTTTAAAATGTTGCCTTTGCTTGCACTTTAAGCCCTACCGCTGTACCAAATTTCATCATTCTACGACAATCAGAAGTGCTGCTCATAATTGATATCATTTCTATTCAAATGGGCGGGTGAAACAACATTGAACGTCAAAATCTCAAATTTTAAACTGTTGCCTTTCCGTGCAAACTGCGCTCCTTATAATTGGTATGAGTTATATGAAAATGGGCGGCTACCACGCCCCTGAATGTAAAATTCCAAATTTTAAAATAGTGCCTTTGCTTGCGCTTTGAGCCCTACCCCTGTACCAAATTTCATCACTCTACGACAATCAGAAGTGCTCCAAATAATGTATATTAATTCTACGAAAATGGGCGGGTACCACGACCCCTGAATGGAAAATCTTAGATTTTCGATTTTTTGCTTTGTATATACCACAAGGCCTACGGTTGTGCTAAATTACTAGATTCTACGATATCGGGAAGTGCTCCATAATTTTGATGATCAGTGAGTGAGTCAGTCAGTTACGGTTTTTGCGAAGTTTGCAGTCTTATATCACGGGAACCACTAAAGCTAAAGAATTGAAATTGTGTGAGTTGCCTGAGCCTGGTGAGCTTAGCAAATGCTGAGAGTTTGAAGTTTCTGATTTTTTTGGTACTGAAGTTAGAGGGGGTCGAAAATCGCCTGAGTTTGTTCATGTGAATAGTGTGTAGTGTCAGAACTTAGGTGGGCACTACCGTGCCCTTTGATCAGTAAAACACATAAGTAAAAAAGCCAAATTCCTTACAACCAAACATTCAATTTTTTTCTGAATACATTCGAGTCGCGGGCCCTTAACCGAGGAAACGAGTTCATATAAAACAGATTGCTCATTTTTTCGAACTAGCTTCAACAAACGATGCTGTTTGGAAACAAGTCTTAGGCCCGTTTGCTGATACGCGTCATAAATAAATATTTATGTTCAACTTAAAACGCTTATGTGCTACTTTTTCATCTGCGTAAACTGTCACATAAGTCCTTAAGTAGAACTTAAATGCTTAAGTTGTGCATCAGCAAACGGGCCTTAGTGAGATATTTTTAGGGAACCGTTAATTGTATTTTGTTTGTGATAGGTGTGTTTGGTAACGTGAAAATTCGTATGAATTTGTACAAATTTTCACATTTTGCTGTCAAAAACCATAGGAAAATAAATAAGTTTGTTAGACTTGTGAATATTTCTAGTTACCTAACAGGCATATAATGTGTCACAAAAATAATACCGGTTACTTTATTTGACATAAGCTCATTATAATATACTGTAGGGTGTATGCAATGACATTAATAAATTACATACATTATCGTCTCACATCTATATGGCCATCACCTTCTTAGTCTCCTTACCTTGCAGCAGCTTGAATCAGCATTCAAGCATTAACTCAATAAGCTATAATTTCCATTGTTAACGCCTGAGAATTACTCACGCCAACAAAGATTTGACCTGCTTTGAGTCCAATGATATACTTACCTATAACTACTTGTGAAATACTGAAGCCCTGAACCTGGCAACAATAATTCAATGAACTTCATCTTTTCTTTACTACGGATTCTGCTTTTTTTGATTTTTTCAATTTCCCTCATTGAGTCATCCAAAAATACCCAAAGAAAGTAGTATGGACTTGGGCTGTGCAGTGCATCCCAGATTTAGATTCAACTACCTACACTATAAATCTGTGTGTTTTGCTTACACCAAAAATTGAGTGTGCTGATTAATAACGTGGCACGATTTTTTATATTATAAGAGGAACAATAAGTTAAGCCTACAGGTCATGTTCTGAATAATCTTGATTGGTTTTATTAAAAAAATATGAGTGACAAATTATTGTTCTCACTTTCGTATTTATTTATGTACACAAAAATCGCCTTAATCCATTGAATGCAAATAGAAGGTAATGCTCAGCAATACAGCGCTATTTGGCCCTTGATGATTTTATAATTTGATTGATTTGATTTTTTAATTGATTGTTCCTTTTTAAAAGAAATTTGTTTACAATCATATATAATAAGACGACAAACATGAATTTTGTGTTACATTTTTTCGGGTATATAATAAGGGCAGTAGCTTAAATAAATAAATAAAATGCATGTATGTTTGCGTAGCTGTTAAAGGGCCCAGTTGAAGATACAAAAGTGGTTCAAACTTCAAATCCTTTGAAAAAGATTTTATAATTTCCTGTCAGAGGTGCTGGCTATGATGTTCCTAACAATTTTTTAATTTCTGGCAAATCTGTATCAGACAAGAACAACACACCTTTGCTTTTCAAGTTTGGCCAGCAAAAATAATCTGGATTCAAAACCAAATCAATTTATTTTGTTCAATGGAAGGCAAAAAAAAGGGAAATCGGACAGATATAGATCCAAAATAAATTGATTTATTGCAGCAATGGAAACCACATAACAGTCCGACTCCACCAGCAATTCTCTCAGAATACTCATCTTGACATAAAATCTAGAATGTGGTAGCATTGTTTCTTGTTGTGTTGGGATATTAGCGAGCTTTCTCTTCGATTTTGTTTTGACATTAAATTTGACAGGTGAGTTTTGTTTTTTTGTTTTTCTTTTTTATGTGCGGATGACATGACATGTCATCTATTATTTTTTGTCTTTCATGTTGGTAACAATTCCTTTCCTTCTCTATTTGTACTTAAATTCAACGAATACATCATTTAAGTAACGTCACTTTATTATAGTGTATGTTTTCATATCTGTTTAATTAATTTAGATAAGGTCACTCGTATCATAATGAAAATCACGGAGGAGAAAGGGGTATAAATCTGCACTTTATAACCTGACCAATTATGTATACCCCCGCCACCACATACGTACCTCACCAACATCATGCTTCAAAATCTCAAGGCGAAATTTTGTGATTTAAAAGCAGTCAAAAGAAAAAAGAGATATTTTTGTCGCTCTCATCCCATGTTTTATTTCTATAATAGAATCTAATATATAATAATATATCATGATCGATTAAACGATCATAAGTCATCACACATTACAACATATTCAATTGTAATAACTCTAAATGTTGATATGTAAGAATGAGTCATGAATGATATGTATTACATATATTAAGAGAATAATTATTATATTCTTCTCTTCTTATATAATAGTCCTGATTATGCATGGTAAAATAAGCTTGAGTCAATAGACAGGATAGAGAATAAGTTAGTCTTAAGAATGTTGAAGTGGAACAAAGACTAAATTGTCGAACCGATTACTATTGTTTTCATTGTAATATATTAATGAGGAGTGAGTCCAATCTTAAACAGTAATGAGTATTGAAACAACGAAACCAAAAATCCGAATACCAAATAATTCTGTACAAAAAATAGGTGGAGAAATCTTCAAGCACTCTGCTTACTACTAGATACCCAGATCCACATTAAAAAAGGAAGCATGAGTTTTCTCGGTGTACACAGAAAATCTTGTACATACATTGCGATTCCACAAGCGGTAAATTCAATTTTGTTTTGACAAAAAATGTGTTGAAATTTATTCTTGAGCGTGAATAGATTGTGTACGTGAAAAATTATTTAAGCATGCGGAACTCGGTTTTGTCGTTTTTTTTAGATTTTTTGAGCAATTTGAGGCCGATTGATGATTTAATTTTATTTGGCAAATTGATACTTTTCTTATTTCAAGAATGAACGAAGAAAAATTCTTATTAAGTTAATTTTATCAAATCACTTTCCCCAGCAAATTCTTTTGAGTAATACATACAATTTGTTGAAATCATTTCCCCTAAAATTTTTCAAAAAAAAAATTTAATTCAAAAAATTTGCTCACCGAAATCTCAATAATACGAGAATTTTGCCTAGTCAAAAATGGCACTTTTAATTTACATTTTCTGCATGGGAAAGTAAATGAATTAGATATTAAGCTTAGTACGCAGTTCCGGAAAAAATTTCGCCCATACAATTTTTTTCCTAGGACAAATTTTGTCTTTGAAATTTTTCCTGGCAGTACGCTGCACTTTTAAAATGTATCCGCTGTACAAGAAATCTCTCCACATAATTTTTCCGGTAAAATAATGCTAATCGCATTGTTTTGCAGGAAAAATTTTGACAGCTCATAGTGATTGTGGCAGAATTATATTGTGCTATACATTATTTTAAAGTAAACATTTTTTTTTAATTTTCGCTACGGCCTGGCCGGGCCAAAAACAAAATTAAAGCCGAATCATTTCTTTACTGGTATCTTACTTTGTTTTTAATGAAAAAAAAAAAAAAAACATGAAAATCGAAGCAGAACACTGAAGGTTTTAAGATCGAGGAAAAAGATTACAATTATGTGCAGGTTAGGACTCCAAAATAAAAAGACATAATTATAAATATCTTACATTTTTAATTTTTAGTTAAAATGCTGGAAAAATGTTTGGCTCACAACCAACTAAAAAAAAGACATGAATCCATATCATGAAGTTTAGACCGTCTAGAGGGTCTAGAGCCATGATGTGATGCCGAATCCAATTCAAATTATGATCGAAAATCGAAGAATTACCCGCGATACATTTGTGAAAAAACTTGTGAAAACCCATTGTTTTGCATTAATTTAATCTGTTTAATAAATAGAGTGCAACTCAGCAAATTTTGTTTCCTTTTTTGAAATTCTTGATTGACAGTTCCTCTTATTTCTCCAACTTCAAAATTTTGCGCGGCTTTTGCCAAGTGATTGTAGAGATTAAAATTATAGAGATAAAATTTAGTTTTTCCCGATCTGCGTACTGGGCCTTATACTAAAATCTGTGATTAAAACGGCTTTTCTAAAAATAAAACAAAATTAATTTCGAATTCCTTACAATAAAACATTTTTTTTTCTGAACTTTTATCTGACAATTGTTGGTTTTTTTCATTTTCTCGCAATAAAAATTGTTTTTGTTTCTTTAAAAATGCAGCTATAAGTTAGCACTCATACATTCATAAAAACATTTATTTTTTCCTTCAAACTCAAACTTACAAAAAATAAAAAAATTGGGAGACATCGATTTAAAATGGTTATAGGAATTCGAAATAAAAATAAATCCTAACACAAACAATTTGAATCACCCGTTGATGTTAATATTAGGGAAATTATCATTGGGGCGTTAATTACTGTATAATGACATTTCATTCTCACTCGCCCTACAACCACAGCCAACTTCGGATCAATTTAATTTTACTATTTTTTGACAAATGACAACTTTGCGTGCATAGCATATGCCAGCCATATTGCATTTACCTGCATACGACTACGAGTACGATCATTCGTTCGTTATTTGCGTTCTCGTTTAGGCAGAAGTTCTCTCATAAACTTTGTTGAATTAAACCAAAAGCATATAATATTCAATTCAGTTATATTATACATTTAAAATCAATAGCCAAATATGTCTTATCAACTCTACAGAAACACTACTCTTGGCAATACACTCCAGGAAAGCCTCGACGAACTTATTCAGGTAAAAAACGACATCATTTTCGACTTGTTGCACTTGTTTGTTCTTTTAATATTATGTTTTTAATTAATTTAAATTTTCTACCCGCAGTTTGGACAAATTACGCCCGCATTAGCCTTCAAGGTGCTGCTGCAATTTGATAAATGCATTAACACTGCACTCAATACACGGGTAAAGGCTCGTGTCACATTTAAGGCCAACAAATTGAATACATATCGATTCTGTGACAACGTCTGGACACTAATGCTGAACGACGTTGAATTCCGAGAAGTCCACGAGTTCGCCAAGGTCGACAAAGTAAAAATAGTTGCCTGCGATGGAAAGAGTGAAATTGGTAACTAGATATTGGAGTATTCAACTCAATCGACTTAATTTATAAAAGTTCTACCATCTGTGAACGTATTTTTATTTATGTTTTTCTTTTTTTTTTTAATTTTGTTTCTCAATTTCTTATTTTATCCACTACATGGTCTATTGTATTGATAGTTTCTAGAGCGTACTTTTAGTACACATCTATAATTTAATGTTTAAGCGATGAAATATTAAAACACAAAATTGTATAACTTTTTCTATTAATAAATTGTTATGACATTTATATTTTGATTGTTTTCTTTAAAGGTGTCGATTAATTTTGTACAAGTAACAGATAGACAAACAAATAAACCTTCATTAACAAAATGTGTTTGTACATAAATTTAAGTTCCGGGCTCCTCGATTTGTATCTGATTCAAGAAACGTATTGATAGCATAAAACGCTTCAACAGATACAAGAAAATTTTTAGTCAAAGAATGAGATACTCGATCAGCATACATGTTTGAAAAAGATATACTCCGCCTTATCGAAAAAAATATATCCTGGAGACTGGACTAGTTAAGTAAACTAGGTACTGACATGCGATGAAAGGAAGAATCTAGCACATGGCTATTTTACTCAACTAATCGACCCTATCCCTGAGTCCACCGTAATCAAAAATCTGCTACGAATCCCGAAAAATATATCATAGAACTCATTCGTAGAAGTTTTTAATACTGAATCCGAATGAAACGGAATTTTATCTTTCTCTATGACAAGTTATCATGTTTAATTTTTAATTTCATTTCATTCAAATTCAAGCTTCAATACATTGAGCAGTTTTTTTTTTTTAAATTGAAAGAAAATGTAGACTGTGCCATGCCAACTTGGAATGCTTAATAGCACCAATCTGGTAGCCATATAGCTATTTTGTCTCAAGAATCTAAGCGCAGCAGCTAGCCGACATACTAAGTTTATTGATGAGGAAAATTTAACTTCTTTAAACTCTTTTTTTATAGCAAAGGCAAATTCAATGCTAGGTTTTCTTAAAAGAAATTGTTCGGAATTTTCTAATCCCTATGCCACAAAATCGTTTATACTTCCCTTGTCCGCCCACATTTGGAATATGCTTCAGTTATTTGGGATCCATTCTACAAAGTTTCAAAAAATCGTATTGAAAAAGTTCAAAAAGCATTTCCAAGGTTTTTAGTTAAGCAATTGAAATGGAATTTGCCAGAAATGCCAAGCTATCTTACCAGATGTGCTTTGATTGGATTATCTACTCTGGAAAATCGTCGGGTTGTTAATTGTGTAATGTTTGTTTATGATATATTGTCATACCATATAAAATGTCCTAATCTTTTAAATATCTATGTTCCAGGAAGAAACGTTTAAATTCCCTTGCATAGATATAATTATGGTTCTAATGAACCATTCACAAGATGTATGAAAGTATATAATGAATTAGATTTCAATCTAGACTCAAGTCTTGAAAGATATGTATTTAAATTACACTTAACTGAAAACTTTAATAAAAATACAAATTAAAATTATTTGAAATAGATTAAGTTAGATTTAAGCAATCTGTAAAAGGAAACTCGATAGATGATGAAATAAACTCCTGTTGCAGCTCCTCTAAATCGTATTAACCTTTGTTTATTGAGTCGGAAATTTGTAATAATCAGATCTATCACGAATTCCATCGTAATCGGAAACTTGTTACGAAACCCGAAAAAATCTATCTCAAAATCTATCGTAGTGGGAATTCTCATATAAATTGCCATTAAGAAACAAATTTTGCTATACCTTTTTTTGGGATTCGAAAAACTTTCCGATTACGATGGAACTTGTGATAGGGCTGAATGCTGATTAAATCGAATAATTAAATAAAAAGATATGTAGGTATTTGATTTTATTGTAACATAAACAACATTGTAAATGAAATAGATGAATAAATAAAAGGATTGAAACAAAACAATCCGTCCGTCCGTTTTTCAATTAACTCAGTTTGAGATGAAAAATGTATGCCATTTTCAATTAGTTTCATTAAACTATTTCCACAGTTTTGCCATCTTATATTTTAAAATTAATCTGAAATTAAAAAAAAAAAAACAATCCTCTCTTAAATTTCGATTTTTAACATCCCGGGTTTTGTCCTAGTATCAGATTTTTTATCTGGACAACAAAGAACAAACTAATAAAGAAATTATCGCAGTTCTGACGTTCTCTTCTCATCTCCTAAAACAGCCGAAGGGAAAATGTCTGACCGAGCAATCTGACTGAACAAAACAATTCAATTATAAACTCTGCCTCTTTAAGAAATTGACTGATTTTATTTTTAAAAAAGTAACTGTTGAATATACCAGTACATTTTGTGCAATTTTGCGGGAAATTAAATTAGTTTAATAGTAAAAATCAATAATTGTAGTTTTAAAAACGTCCTTTTCGTCCGTCGGAACGATTATTGTTATCTCGACTGCGAGAACTACGACGATCACGTGACCTGGAGCGACGTCTCCTTGGTGAACGAGACTTGGAACGGGATGCACGCCCACCACGACGACGTGAATAAAGATATCTGAAATATAAACTTGTATATATCAATCACCAAATTAAGTAAAGACAATCAATTTTACCTTCTAAGTTCCCTTGAAATTGGTTTAAGATGCATAAAGTTACAGAATCCCGAACGAGTACATTCACCCATTTCGTATTGACGGCAGCAGGCTTCTCGAAAGTCGGTAACAGGTGATAACTCAGAATATACTGGTCGACCACCGAACCAGCGATTGTTCATATCGGTTGCTGCCTTCTCTGCGTCCACTTCATTGCAGAATTTGATATATACATTGCCGACAAGGTGATCACCTAAATTGTCGCAAACATTCAGCTCTTCGATCTCTCCGTATTTGTCTTCACATTCAACGAATACGTCTTCGAAAAAATTATCATAATGCTCCTGCATTTCTTCATCAGATACATTAGCAACCACTGGAAAAAAATATTATATGTCCATCGTCCATGTTGGAATACAAAATTTGGTTTACTCACAATGACTACCATCAGCCGATTTAGCTGAGTTCTGTGGATTTACGTACAAATTCTGTAGGACAACAGTTTGGGAGAAGGTTGGTTTGTTATGAATGCGGGAGCATCTATCTCCGTGTCGGCATGCTCCTATTTTGAAGTAAAATGAACAATTGACCCTGAGTAAAATACAAATTATTGTTTATGAGATCAAGAAAGATTGATTGCAACTTGCTTATCCTTTTCCGTTCCAAAAATAGATGCCAAATATTCAGCCATGATATTTTCTTTTTAATTAATTATTTTATCCTAATTTTACTTGTGTTTGCTTTAAACAAGAATAAATAAATATAAAACTTATGCACAAAACATAGAAAATAGAAAATAGTTTACTTTTCTTTCGTTGACAATTAACAACTACTATGGCGACGTTTTTGTGTTGATGAGTATGTGCATGTGCAGTCCGTTAAAGCGCAATAATAAAAAAAATCATTCCCTGAAAAAATTAATAAATAGTGGAAGAATTCAGGAGAAATATACAATGACTGCTTTCACATTTTTGCTTTTCACTTTACGATTTTTAATTACGTGCTGGCCGGTGTAGACAAAGCGGATTTTTTTGCAAACCCCGGGGGAATCGGTTGAAAAAAACGACCAAGGCGGTTCGTGAAAACCTATTATTGGCAGCACTGTTACATTTGCAAGATGACAACACTGATCTCTATAATACACTGGATAGTGTATTCACACAAAAAAATTGACCCCAATCGAAATCTGTAATAATTGTAGTGGGTCCATGTCAGTATAACAGTATAACATTTTTGTTGTCGAAGTGACATTTCAAGATGGTTGCTATGCTTCAAACTAAACTTAATTAAAATTCTTTATTTTAATCAAGCAAGGGCATATTTTTGAAAAAAAAAATATGAAATATAAAAATCAATTATCAGCACATAAAGCAACAATGGTTATAAGTTTGACCACTGTAATGATGTAAGTACGTCTTTTTTTAATAAAACAAAAACATTAATGATATGTTTGATTGTTTCCAGTGTGTTTTCATCAATTTGGCTATATTGTTGGGTACAAAATGCATTGGATATACTATGTTGAGAAAATGATTAGCAAAACTTTAAGTTCAAGACATTGTATACTGAATGGATTAATTCTCCAGTAGATGCAATAAGAAGTGTTAAGAACAACTAACATAATTTAAGGACTGAAAAAGACAACATTTTTATTAAGGATGGTTTATGAATGGAGAAGCATTGTATATCTTAGATAAATTGAATTTACCTCCAGTCATTTCTATTTGTACAACTCTGCGTGTTCAACTGTTATTTCCATAGGCAAGAATGGAATTCTAGAGTATGAATTAAAATATGACTACAAATTTCTATTGAAATTTCTTAATACAAATTAAATTGGTGGTCTTTAAGGATGAAGTGCATCAGCAGAAAGAAGTTCCAATTACCAGGTCCTATTTGAAATATTATTTTTTTATTGGATTTTCATTTATAGCTCAATCAAGTGAATCTCCTTCTTGGTAATGCTCAATTGGCTCTGGGGCAAACCAAGTAGTGGGCAAAATTAATATCTGCAATCAATTTTCCATTGACTATCGCCAAGTTACAACGATTCTACTAAAATCTATATGCTTGAATTAAGCGAAATAAAATAAATAAATACTTATCACACACAACTAGTACCGTAAATACTGTGATCGGCGGCGGAGCGACATGGGTGCACGTCATCGTGCTCACTCCATTCAGATCATCAAGGTTGAAGCAAAACTCGCAGAGTCCTTGTCAATCAATTCCACAACTCCAAGATAAAGTTCCAATTGGTACAGAGTGTGCACCACAATGGCAACAGAGGAAGCTTTTCTCATTCAGAAAGCCCAGAACATGCTTCTTGTAGAAAGTTAGAGTGGAGTTTTGTTTTTTTATAAGAAATTTTTTAAGATCGCTGTAAACTGAATATAAAAAACAACTAGGAAAATAAAATCACGTTTTTATTTTAGCAAATCAATAAGAGTTTTCATTAGTACGTATATTATACATTTACGAGGGTAAATGGAAGCCGTATACTATTCAACAAATGAATTCTTTCCTTAATCTTTGGTAATGAAATACATACGTTCACAGATTTCTGCTGACTGTCATTTACAAGAGAAATTAAAAAAAAAAAAAACAGGAATATAAAATTTTAACAGAAATTTGAACTTTGATCAAATAAAAGACCACAACCCACAATCACTGTTACTAGAGCATTTTTAGGAAGGTTTAATAATGACGCGTCGCCGGAATGAAACGATTGTTCCAAAATTGAATTGGATACATCATACACTATCCAAGATTGGAAAAAAAAATTATTTTTTGATTCCACTGGACTACAGAATACATAATAAAAAGTGCTTCCTATCGAAACTGTTTTTGACAATGTTATAATAAAAATTGCCAATATAACAAAAATAAAATTGATATTTTCCCAGTAATATGCAATTTTGTATATACATACATATATGTATTTGTTTGCTGTATTTACCGTAGTGTTAATGCAAATTGTGCACTACTTACGAAACTTCGTATATAAAAAATTAATATATTGAGCTGTTTCTACTAAAATCTTTTGCTTAAGATGTGATCGAATATGACAGCCAGTTCAGTTTTTGTTGCTTTTAGGCATAGTTGCTTAGCAAGTTTTGCGTTTAATTTTTTTAAAAACAATTTGAAAACATACAATGCTTTTTTTGTATTTCCTTTAATGTACACAAAATAAAAAATAATATTAAACAAAAAATTAACCAAATTATAAATAAAACTACTCCTAAAGCGTCTCTTCGATATTGTCCACTGAAACAGCCTCATCCTTGTCGACAACCATTTCGCCAGACATCACTCTATCAAAATGCTCGTTTATTGTAATGTACTTTGTCATATTGCAGCCACACGGCATTGGATAATTGTACTTTTTCCGAACCTTGCCCTCTACTTCGAAATTATATTCGCGCACCTTTCTAGGTATCTACACGCCTCTTCTGGCAGCACAAAAATGAATTGTTTCCAATAACAGAATCTTCACGAGCTTCACCTGGAAACAGTACATCGAACCAAATGCAAAATCTTTTAAAGCGACCTAAGTATTCTATTGGCACTAAGGATTCAAATTTGATTTCTTCAATTTCATCAAGAGTTACTTCTTCAAGATTCATGAAATGAATAATCGTTCCCGTTGCCAAAACATCGTCTTTTCTTAGACCAAATATTTCTGTTTTTGAAGATTTTTGGCACGTAGTCTTTGTGAGAATTTCGTCATCTTTATTCCATCGACACAACATGCGGAACAATAAATAGTGTGACTTGCTTAAGAAACATAATGCCGCCTGGCTTATGGAAGTTGTCTCTAGCATACATTACCGAATCCAGCATACCTAAGTGCAGCACATAGAAGCCGATCCACTGCGAAACTATAATATCGACTTTGCCCACCGAAGCAGGAAAAATGAATTCTTCCATTTGGATCGGATCATCTTAACTACCGATGTGACTTCATTATTTCCTTTAGACTTCGAGAGCGATTTTAACTAAATCTAATGCTTCGGCGGCATAAACTAACTTGGCCCCAGCCTTGGCACAGAAAGCTGAGCTAATACAAAATGCAAGTGCCTGCACCGATGAGACGTCTACGAATGTACGAAGGAATTGTTTTTTGTTGTTAGAAATTGCTTTGGCGGAATCTATCTTTAAGCATGATATCATGGTTCTGAATGGAAAAAAAGTCGAAAAGAAATTAATAAATATAATGTATACTTACTTCAAGATCCTGGTACATAATAATAGTAAAAATACAAAATTATTCTCTGGCTTCTATGTTGAAAGTTCACAAGTCACAATAAAAATAAATTATTATAAATTAATTATCTATCTCGTTCTTTCTTAAAAAAAAAAAACGAGATAGGCAATTTCATTGGTGCTATTGTCAAATTCAATTGGAGTCAATAAAACTGTTATACTTTGTAGGGAATACACTATCCAGTGTATTATAGAGATCAGTGGATGACAACAGCTGTGTTCAAAAGAAGAAAAGAACCACCTACTTTGTATATGCATTCATTACGTTATATATACAAATATTTGTTGGTCCAAGTTGAACTCCTTTTTGATTTTGTATGTTTCATACACTGATCTCTATATTATGCTACGTTTTAACCTGAAGGTAATCCGGTTTAAATTGAGAAAATTAAATTAATCTTCTAGTGTTTTGACCAGAGAAGAAAAAGATTAGTTTGACATTTTCACTATGAATTTTTATTCAAAAGTCAATACAACAAGACAAAAACAAATTAATTGGGAAGAAGCAGAATAATTTCGGTGCAATGAACAAATTTAATTTCAATAAATAAAAAAAATTAAAATATTGATATCCTATTCATATATATTGATATTGACAACTTGCAGCAAATAGATATATTTACATAAATACTTTAATCGCCTTTGCACGGTTTTCGTTTTTATATATTTGGGAAAGAACAACTTCAAAGTATGTAGGATAGCTAAAACATTTTCCATTACAAATTCGAGGCACCGAACGCTTTGGTCTTTGTAGCTTTACTGCATTTTTTATTTTTATTCTTATTTATAAACAAAAACAGAATTTGAAGGCAACGACAAATTATACCCGACAAAAACAAATTAAATAATGTTGGACTTTTTTGAATGTCAATGGAGAAAATATGACATTAGAATAGGCGCGTTCTATTAAGTAAGGTTTGTTTCTTTTGAGAATCTTCTACTTCGAAGAAGATTTCAATGAGATTAATTTCTAATCTTCTTTTAAGGAGATTAAAATTTGTATGGGAAATCTTCAAGATTTAAAAGATTTCAAAGACGTTTTATGGTTAATCCACTTAAATCAGGATTAAGTGGTAGGTGAAAGCGTAGTATTAGAAGATTTCAAAGAGGATTTATGGTTAATCCACTTAAATCTGGATTAAGTGGTAGGTGAAAATTAACCATAAATGCTCTTTGAAATCTTCTGAAAACTGAAGATTTCCCATACAAATTTGAATCTCCTCAAAAGAAATAAATCTCATCGAAACCTCCTTCGAAGTAGAAGATTGTCAAAACAAACAAACCTTATTTCTTAGAACACTCCTATTCTAATGTCATTTCCTCCATTGTCACTGTCAACAAAAAAAACCTGTCCAACATTATTTAATTTGAAATTATACGATGCCTTCGAATTCTGTTTTATTTATATTTTTTATAAGAATATATAAGAATAAAAGATGCAATAAAGCTACAAAGACCAAAACGGTGCCTCGAATTTGTAATGGAAAATGTTTTAGCGACGAATTACAATCTCATAAACGAAGTGGATTTGTTGCTTTGTCTTCGAGTGTTTGTTTTTTTATTTCGGTTTACATGGAATCCATTAGCTGGAAGTGTTGGTCAGATAAAGCTGCAAATATTGTTCATTCACCAAGTTGGTTTTTCATTTTCCTTCTAGATTATCGACTTCGTGTCCTGTGCAGGTTTAATCCACCAATTTTGAGGGATAAAATATTTTAATAACAATATTTTTCAGTTATTACTCATTTTTATTTATTGAAATTAAATTTGTTCACTGCACCGAAATTATTATTCTTCTTTATAATTATTATATTGTTCTACTCTTGATATATTGACTTTTGAATGCCAATTCAGAGTGAAAACGTCAAACTAATCTTTTTTTCTCTGGTGAAAACACTTCAAGATTAATTTTTAATCTACTCAATTTAAACCGGATTATCTTTAGGTGAAAACGTAGTATTATATACCATATACAAAGATTTGTTGGTCCCAGTTGAACTTCTTTTTGTTTTTATGTGTTTGATATATTATTAAAAAATTGGTAAGCACAAGGAAATAAATTTATAATCTTTAATATAAATAGTGCAAATGACGTCTGCATTATCATGTTTAATGAGAATTTCCTGACTGAAACCGAATAAGTGCTTTTGTATTGAAATGTCCATTGCCAATCCATGCATTTTGAAAGGATGGCTAAATGTGTATTTTGGGATGCATCAAGGATGATGCTATGTTGAAACCTGTCTAGTCTCGATCGTAGAACCTATATATGCAAAGAAATTGAGCAAACCAGTAAGCAAGCATTTTAAAATAAGATGAACTAACCAGAAAATTTATACACGCTTACATTGTAAGCATTTTCTGATTACATTTTTTTGAAAAGAAAAAAGAAAAATTGTTAATTCATTAAAATAAATACAAACAAAAACAAATCCAGTAATATTGTTTTTATTGCGTTTGCTTTTCATAAAACCTATTACAAGACTGCTGGTTGTGATGAAGCTTATCTAAAAGACATACAAATAAGGCATAATATTATGATGCGTATTTTGGTTAGACGTCCACATTGAAACCTTAACGTACCAGAACTTCATGCTCCAATGTAACTTATTGGTCATGAGCTTGCCTGCAGATCTTGTACGAAAGTTTGCGCAAATTGTGCAGAGTTTGAAGTTCCAGGGCCGCGGTATCCTCAAGACCTTTCAGATCTATGTGCGCTTGTTCGCGGCGTTCGTTTTTGAGGAAGGCGCTCGAACGGGACACACGTAATACTTCGTCGTCGTCGGTGAAGGCGAAAAAGAAAATTTCATAAAATTCGCTTGCCAGCCACAGTTCGTTTTATCGAGACTGCTCGGTTAACTGACATATCAAAATGTCAGTTTTGAAGTTCCTATACATTTTATCGATGACTTAGTGAAAAAGAATTTTGCTAGCACAGTTTTTATCCTCTCCAATAGCTAAGCCCCGAGAATTCTCTGGGCTTAAGTTAAGCATCCCCGGGGATTATTGTTGTTGGATTTAAAATGCAAATTGTTAGTCCCACTCATCGTTTTTTTCGTCCAATTTCCCCGGGGCTAAGAAAAAAACACGCCTAGTGTTGTCTAAAGTAGGTCCCCTTTCACACAGAGATACCAGTTGCTGGAATTTTTTTGACGTTTTCCTTGTAGCTTCACAGGAAAAAACTGTCACCAAGAAACTGAGGAGGAAACTGGGAAGCACTAATAAGCCATAATAAGATTGGAAACCTTCGTACGTTTCACCCCCCAAAACCCATTTGGTTACATTGTTGTATTTGTAGCTTTGAAACTCTATCCATGAATAGATGGGAAATCGAAAAACAAAACAAAAACAAATTACTAGGGCTGTGTTGTCTATGTGTCTATACGAAGAGGAACAGAAAAGATTCTTGTGTGCGTTTTTATCAATGTGTCTATTGGAAGAGGAACAGAAAAGTTACTTGTGTGCGTGTTTCAGCTTGTAGGCAAATGTCAAATGAGAGCAGAGGTTTCGGGTCCTTATGTTATTAGTTTATGCTGGGAAGGTTATGTTGGGCTTATTGGAATGCAAAGCAAAAAGTCAAAAAAATCTCTTCTAATCGTTGACCGGGGAGATTTTTTTCATTCTCCTTACTTCTAGCCCTTATCGCGAACGAGCTCCCAATTGCCGGCAACACAGTTTTCTTGTGTGAAAGCAGAATAGGGTACACATTAACCAACTTGCCCGACATTCTTGTAGGATGTCGAACATGCGTGAAAAGTTTCGGTTATACATTTAACAGTTTTGTTGTCCGTCCGCCAAACAAAATTTTAATGTTCAATCCAAGATCTAGCTCAATAAACACATCTAAATATTATTTTTCTTATTCCATACTGACAAAGATTCAAAAATGAACTAACTAACAACAAAAAAAACTTGTTGAATGTTGTTTAATGAATGATTTGCATACACATCATTGATCAAGAAAGCTGCCTGACGGGCAATATCAAAAAATTTTGTGAGCAGTCATACATGCGTGTCATGCCATCATGCAAGTGTACACATTATCGATCGTGAGCAAAACTGTCACGACGCAGGATCGATAATGTCTACCATACCTAAAGAGATGTGCGCTGGCCTATAAGTACATATGGTATATGATGGTAGAACATTTCTATTGTGTAGCGGCTACACAAGTCCTTATGCACTGCATAAGTATGCACTATTCTAATGACAGTCTACATTTTGATTTAAATGTTTACATAAAACGTTATTAACGGTATCTGCCACAGAACTGTTTTTGATATCTCACTAACGACTCAACGGATTTCGATCAAAATTACGAAAAATATTTGTTTGGATATCTTGAAAAACAAATGTTTTTTTTTTTTTTGAAAATTCAACACTTCGAAAGCGGGTGGAATATTGTTTTTTAATTATATTTTTAAATTTATATGAAAATTTATTTAATTAAATACTTAAAATAGCCATACCATTTTTTTTTTAGAAAAAATTAAAGAAATTTTGTATAGGTATAAGAAATTAAGTAAGAAATGACTTAAAAATTTATGCATTTAACTTTTTCTTGTTCTTGCCATGTGAATGCGAACATAAGAACAAGTACGTGCGACGTTTTTGCTTCGGCAGAAACAAATTGGAAGGATTCAGAGAAGATTAGCATGGGCCCTGCCATAGAGAAAGTACAAGATAGGTAGTACTCAGACAATTGCGTACGCCGACGATCTTATTGCGTACAGAACAGCTTATACAGTTGAGGTTATCAAAAATCTTTTGCAGAGTGACTTCGACAAGATTCAGTGATATTGACTCCGCTGTCCTAAACAGAATATCAATATCACTGGTGATCGTAGGGCCACATGAACATTCCCTGGCGACTAAAAGTGTGGTAAAGTACCTTGGCATCTGGTTGGATCAGTACTTGTATTTCGACAGATTGTAAGTGCTGCTCTGGCCAGGGCTAGTGGAGCCTTTGCCCTGACAAAACGATTGTGATTTGCTACATGGAACTTGGCCCTCATCAGGACGATGATTGCCTATGGATGCCCCGTGTGGTTCAACGTTGCCACATCGCAAATGGTAAAGATTCGGATGTTTAAGAGTCAGTGACTTAGACATTGCCTTGGATTGCACAGAACACCCGAGTAGGAGTATGTTCAAACGATATTATTCCATTATTCTCAAAGTAAATCACGTTTACCCTTAATCTGGTCATTCCAGTTTTAGAATAAAAAAAAAATATATTATTATTGAAATCATATGAAATCCGACATAAAATCGTATATTAAATGATGTGAAAGTTGTCAAAAGAATAAAGCTTTAAAGAAGGCAACTGCTATGAAAAGGAAACATTAAATTTAAATATTGTAGGACCATTACCAAGAACAATTAATGGGCCCTTTCGGGAACATCCAAGGGAATTTCGTTTCCCACGGAATACTTTATTCCCTCGAAATTTTCCCTGCGAATGTGAATCTCCCACGATTTCATCTCAATCGTATGAAAAAAAATTCCCTGGAAAAGCTTATTCCCGATACCAATAAATTCCGAGGCAAGCTTTTAAGCATCATTTACGTTCCCAAGATTCCCCCAATGAAAATAGATTTATTTGCACACTTCCAGATGATCCGACTAATTTAGGCAAATATTTATGTACTTTAAAAATCATACCTATTTTGTTAGATAAAGTATTGCATACGAATATAGGTATTATTCATTTAAATTCTTTTTGTACCGTCGTGTTATTGACCTTATTCAAAGAGAAAACGAAAAATACCGTTAAGGAGAAATTTTACCATTTTGAACGTGGAATATGTTATTTGAAAACGTTCATAAAAAAATCGCAATTTTTAAGTTTCATTAAATTTGTTTTGTAACACAAAACTTTTAGTTTGATGATGGTTTATAAAATATTTTTGTTTCCTGCCTCGATGCACAGATTCAAATTTGATTGGCAACATGTTAATGCCTTAACATACCGCGAAATCACTCAACAAAACCAAAATGTTGCTTTAGAACTAGACACCAAAAGAAGTCCATACAGGGCTACAACCTAAAAAAAGAAAACTTATTTCCTTTGGGAAAAATTTGCAAGATTTTATTGAAAAAAACAATTCAAATGTACTGTAAATGGGATATAAGAAATATTTTTTGTAAAATATTATAATTGTAGTTTTAGTAGCGTCCTTTTCGTCCATCGGCACGATTATTGTTTTCTCGACTGCGAGAACTACGACGATCACGTGACCTGGAGCGACGTCTTCTTGGTGAACGAGACTTTGAACGGGATGCACGCCCACCACGACGACGTGAATAAAGATATCTAAAATAAAGACTTAAATAAAACATTCGTCAAATTGAATAGAGATAATTTATTTTACCTTCTAAGTTCCCTTGAAATTGGTTTAAGATGCATAAAGTTACAGAATCCAGATCGAGTACATTCACCCATTTCGTATTGGCGACAACAGGCTTCTCGAAAGTCGGTGACCGGTGACAACTCAGAATATACAGGTCGACCACCGAACCACCGATTGTTCATATCGGTTGCTGCCTTCTCTGCGTCCACTTCATTGCGAAACTTTATATACACATTACCAACAAGATGATCGCCTAGATTGTCGCAAACATTCAGCTCTTCGATCTCTCCATATTTGTCTTCACATTCAACGAATACGTCTTCGAAGAAATTATCATAATGCTCCTGCATTTCTTCATCAGATACATTTGCGACCACTTCAAATTAAAAAAAAAAAAAAAAAACTGAATTAAAAACATCAATTTATCAGCAATACGATTTGGTTTACTCACAATGGCTTCCGTCAGCCGATTTAGCAGAGTTCTGCGGATTTACATACAAATTTTGTAAGACCACAGTCTGGGAGAATGTTGGTTTGTTATGAATGCGGGAGCATCTATCACCATGTCGGCATGCTCCTATTTTGAAGTAAAATGAGCAATTAACCCTAAAAAATGTAAAGCATTATATATGATTGGGGATGAAAGGAAAAAACACTCAAAATCTTACTTGTCTTTTTCAGTTCCAAATATAGATGCTAAATATTCGGCCATATTTCAATATATTTTTATTTTTGAAGTTTCTTGGAATTATATCTTTTGGCCACTCACAAATTTTCCGCCGTCAAAAATTGTGCAGGGAAGCGAATTTTATTTCAACAGTTGACAGCAAAACAGAAAAGATTAATGATCGTCAGATTTCGGAAGGATGAACTACCCACCTAAAACGATTCTTGTGGGTTTTTTCGATGACGGAAGAATTCAGGGTTAAAAATTATTAGTTTAATGGAGCGCTTACATGCATGTATATGCAGTTTCATTAATGACGTTATTGGTCGCGTTCACTCATTTAATCAATTAGGGATATTAGCGATGCTATGCAACAAAAAGATGTAAAATTGCGAAATTTAATTTTTGTTTGTAAATCGTCAACGCAGCTTTTCTTTTTTATACGCATAAATGTAATTATAGCGTTGTGTTCAAACAAAATAAGTAATATTATTTGTATTTTATTGTTTTATACAAATAAATTAATAAGTCTAACTTTAACTCTTGTAAAATTTTATATATGAGATATGATTGTATGTTCGATAAAGACAACATTTTTCTTTTACTTTTGTACAAAAGTGTGTTGAATGTAGTTAAGCAATTATCTCTCATAGAACTATTTATTTTCCTTGTAGGTAGGTAAAAAATATTTTTAAAAAGATTAGATTTTTAAACTGAGTAGATATTTTAAAAACGACTAGGTCTAATTTTTTTTCTTAAAGTCATACATTATTTAACATCCTACAGACAATTTTCAAAAATAAACATTTCCATTATACCGATGTGTTTTTCATAAAAATGTTTAAAAGGAGTTTATAAAAAAAAATAATAAGAACCATGAAAATAAAAGAAAAAGAAAAACGTTATACTTCGTCTTATTTACTTAAAATTACTTTTATTTATTTTGCAACACATAGGTATTTATTTTAATAAGTTGCGTTCTGGATCTAATAATCCATCTTCGGGCTTTATGCTGACGAACTGTGGTGTTGATTGGCCAATGTGTATGTTGTCTTTTTGTAATTAAATTATTGTTATTGTTTTTTGGTTTATGAATTTGTCTCTTCTTATCTTGTATTGCTGGTTTAAATTTTTAATGGCAGTGTTGTATAGTGTGTTGTTTTCAAATGTTAATTTATACTTTGTCTGATTCTATTTTGTTTGCTTTGTATATTTCAAACTCTTCAAGAGCATCTAGTGTTGTCCCTTTTTTTTTAAAGGAATTTTAATTAAATAAAACAAAGTATAAAGATTTTCTTCAATTATTAATTTTTTAAAGTAAATTTAATAACTTTACTATTTGCCAGCTGGTTTTAACATAAAATTATACATCGGCGTACTTGCCTGTGAATGCCAATGTAATAACGAATTTCACATTCATAGTGAACGAGTCCATTTTAAACTTTTCTATACTTAGGTGAAAAACCTTTTATGTGCAAATTACGATCTTTCACTCTAACGATAACGAAATAAAAAGAGAAAGAATGAATTTTTATTTGATAACTTGGCTTGGGTTGATGGATTAGATAAACAAAAATTGTTGCTGCTTGTGCTTATGAGAGACGAAATCATGGATTTGGCGATGTGAACACCAATTTGGTGGGAGCATAGTACAAGTTAAGATTACTTAGATTGTTTAGGTAGCTGATAGGAACAGTTTGAGGGAAAAAAATATGTCATTTGAATTCTTGTGCAAATATAAATATGTATATATATACATACATGCATTTATGCAAACGTCCAGCAAAGCACAAGATTATCTCGTTTCATAAATACCCTTAATAACATTTTTGCCTTTAGAGAAATTATAAAGAGAACATGGTCTTATGCCCTAAGCAGATGTGCATCTTTTTCACATGTAGCGGAAATAAATTACATTGGTTCTTATGAGGTTTGGAACAATTCAAAGTCTGCATGCAGGTCTCGCTGCACGATGTCTCTGTTTCCAAATTGGCTATAAAGTTTCACTGCAGTCACAACAGGACAGAAAAAAAATCTAAATTAATAGGTATTTGGCCTTATTCATATTGACTTAAACAATTTTTTTTGATTTATGATTTAAAAATGGAAGAAAATCGATCGGTTACGGAAAATAAATTCTTATATGATAAGTTCTTGTTACAAGAATTTTTATGAGGGACATACAGAGAATACGAATAGGTTTTCTCAGTTAATTAACATCCATTTTCGGTGAATTTAAATTTCCTTAACATATAGAATTGTTAAAAAAAAACGACATCGGGATTTAAGAATTTCATTTTAAACTTATTGGGATCACTGGTGCATTCAATGACATTTAAAATTTAAAAACTGTATGTTAGTACCATAGACAAATAAGATAAAGACCCGAATCTCTAACGTTATTCGCATTTGCCTACAAGCTGAAACACGCATACAAATAACTTTTTCGTTCATCTTCCAATAGACACTTGATAAAAACGCACACAAGAATATTTTCTGTTCATCTTCCTATAGACACATGGATAACATCACTGCCCTAGAAATTTGTTTTTGTTCTGTTTTTCGATTTCACATCTTTTCATGGATAGAGTGCCAAAGGTACAAGTACAATAAAGTAAAGAAATGGGTTTTGGGGGATGAAACATACAAAAGCTTGCAATCTTATAGCCTTATTCTGGCAACCTCACTAAACCCTCAAAAGTCACAATAACCTCATAACTTGAGGTGAACTTATATTTGTGACTTTTTTGATATTCTAGTAAAAACCTCTCACAAATTGTGAGCATCATAAAAACTTGAAAATAATGATCTGCTTCTTGGCACATCACAACTCACCTACTTGACATATCTGTGAAATAAAACTATACAAAAAAAAAAACGAAAAAAGAACAAACATGGAATTAAATAGTTAATGGATATTAATAAACCGTTTGTCATTAAAGATACAACTTTTATCTATGGGCCTATATTTGCCGACTTTTAGTGAAGATTCATTTCGATTTCCACTAGAAAACTTGCCACGTAAAGGAGGAAAAGGATTTATTTCTTCAAGTGCAAACATTGTTCGAGAAAATTTATATCTTGTAGTGTACGAACAATCATGAAAAAGATCATGATTTAAATGAAACTAATGCAATGGGAAAAGGTAAATTTTTTTACCACGATTAGAAATCTCTATAAATTTTTAATTATTTCAGCTCTCCAAATGAACTGAAAATAAAATCTCACGATTTCAATGTACACAGAATTGTCTAAAATCGAATGTGTCATCTTTGCAGCAAGACTTTTCTCCGCAACACGGCACTAGATCGACCATAGAGAAACTATATTACATAGAGGCACGACATCGGTGGTTTGTTCTCTTTCACCGTATAAGCTAAATTGAGAGGATTTCCTCCGTTTCGACAAGCATGTGTTAGTTGCCCGTTCATTTTAAATGGGACAGACACCAACACAGTTGTAATAGATAAATATGAAGAGGAACAGATCGAAATAGTTCCGACATCGAATTAGTAAACCAACAGAGCAAAAATAGTTCATGCAACGAAGAAAGGTGGCGCGCGGCGTTGGAGTTAACGTGCTGATAATTTGAATGGGCATTTTAAGAAGAAAAGAAAGACGAAAGGGAACACTTATTTCCACTTAAAAGTAAATAACTAAATTTAAGAATTAAAGCAAAAAGTAAAGTATTATTAAATGACCAATCCCGAACTGTTTTGTTTTTCATTCAAAATATTTTACTCTGTGGGAAGATTTTCGTCGTAGTTTACGACAACAGTGTTGTCGAAACGGAGGAGTGCTCATTTGCACTTTTGGTAGATATGGTGAGCTAATATATTCAAAATGTAAATCCGTTAAATTGAAATCTAAAAAATTAATTGCTTTTTAGATAAATTCTATTTTTTAAAGGCATTTATCAAACAAAAAACATAGTAATAAAAGCCTTTTATTGGTTCTGGTTTACAAATTAAGCAATATTTATTAATTGTATGTTCAAAATGAAGAAAAGCCAATCAAAAAGTAGAAGCAATCCATAGCATATTAATGCGTACGTGCCTAAATTCCACCACAAGAAAACACCAGATTACTCAATTCGAGATGAGTATTTTGACAGATGACAAACCAATAAAAAAAGAAATTAAAATTTCAAAACAAATTTCGGAAGTGAGCGGGTTTCAATTTGTTTATTACGTATTTTACTATTTCTGTAATTTAATTATAATTTTTTATAATTTATTTTAGTTGTTTACATAACTTTTTTACCATTAAATTATTTTTTCCTATTATATTTCAGTCAACTTCGCTGCAGGCGGTTAAAAGGGCAGAGACAACATAGGAATTCTGTGAAAGGAGTCGCCCGCAAGTCAATAAATATTTTAACCCCGTCGCGTGAATCCTACCATTATCCTGTAATTATTTTCTCTATGAGATCGAAACCAATGCCCGAGTACATAAAACGCAACAAAATTTAATTAATTTGTGTTTTTCATAGTTGAATTTTACTTTTTTTAAATTTATAGTAACATGTATATTAATAAACTCTAAAAAACTGCATACTAAAATTTCGAAAAAAAAATGGCTTTGGCTCCTAAAGTTCTTCTTGAGAATCCCGGTCATCTGCTCAGTTCATCTACAAGTTATAACACAATTTTTAATTATTACTTGATTGAAACTAATTATATTCTTATCAAATAAATTATTATTGCAGATGTTTTTAAACAAATTTTAGGTAATTCATCACTTTTGTTGTTTGCAGATTATTTTGATATTGTTTGTTTTGACAAATCAGCTAGCCGCCAACACTAAAAAAAATTCACCTTCCTGTGGTGAGTTTTCTTGTGAGGTTTCTTATAAGGATCTAAACAGAATACGAAATTGTGACTGCCTCATAAGAAACCTCATAAAAAATTGTGACATGTGAGCATCACAATGGCAGAATGGGGCTGTTAGTATGGCTTATTTGTGGTTAGTACCATCATTACAGAACATCACTTTTGACACGTTTATATAAATTATCGATAACAAAAAATACTTTGGCACTGTTAATTTGCAAGATGACATTTAGAAAACAGCTGTAATGCAAGAAAAAAAAGAAATTCTTTTTAGTCGATGTTGCTCCCGTGTACAACAAAACGCAGCCGAAACAATTGTCTGCAAGGAACCTTCGTTATGTTGTTCATTAAATTCTTGTTTATTGAACGAATAACAACTTCAACAAATGCTTTTTTATTTAGTAACAATTTCACAGCCAAGTTTTAATATACTGGTAATAAAAATAAACGCAAAAATGAAAATAGCTGTAGAAGGTTAGTGCTCATGGTGCCCATGGCCATACAAAAAGCGGAAAATGTTAAAATTATTGATTTGTTGTTGTGTTGCACTGATTCTTAATCCACCAGGAATCTAGAAGATCTCGAGACCATGCATGTGCCCAAGAAATACATGGATATTGTGTACATCTTACAAGTAAGTTTCCTAGAAAACGAATTTTATTTATAGAAATTGAAAAGAAAAATTTCATTTTTCTCCGTACTACAGCGGTGAAAAAATAGCGCAAATTTTGACCATATTCATTCGTGGCAACCATTAAACATCTAACTATATGCAAGAACTACCCAAACATCTACTATTTGGGTTACGCTGGTGTAGTCAAGGTCGATGGAATCCGAATTCCTGGTCTATCCGGAATTTACAAAAGCCATGACTCCTTTAAAGATCACCATGAATTCCCACCGTACACCGAAGCTAACAAGAAAACTGTTTATTTATTCTTCATGTGCAACAGTTGGACTTTAGCTACTTAAAAACCTTGGACTTTATAAGATGTTAGAGGAAAAAGCTTCAAATGAAACATGTGCATCGAGTCATCAACTTTTGCATAGTACCTAATATCTATACCTAAATATTTACATACCTAAATTCCATCTATATATGTAGGTATATATTTCTCTCCTAACTTACATAATTAAAGTCCATAACCTAGATTTAAATATACTTTTGTAGGTACCTATGTAACTATTCCTTGAATTATTTTTATTATTTTGTATTATGATCTCCCTGAAGATTGTGTTTTATACCTACTTATGATAATGAAAATGAAGGATGTAGTTTGGTAGGTATTATAACTTTATAATTTAGGTTCAATATGCATACATAAGATATATGTGATTTTTAAAGATGAATATGTAAATATAAATGTATGGAAGTCTACATTGTATGTAGTTTTCAGTGACTTACGCAAAAATCCACAGTAAGGAAATAAATCGATAATACACATAAGGGGTATTCACGATCTGGTGTACCAAGTCTTGTACAAGTGTAAAATTTTATTTTTTTACAACAGACTGTGAACACACCTTTACTAATCTGTAGCAACACTGAAGCAAATGTCAAAATCTGTTTCACATTTGTTCTGAAGAAGGCTTAAGTTTGTGTTAAAAAAATCTTATATTATATATATAAATCTTGTATTTTTCTGTTACAATATGGTATCGAAAAGTGTAAAATTGTAAGATTTTGACATTCAGTATATTTTGTTGTTGTAGTGCAAAAGAATGCCACACTTTTACACTTTTACAATGATACAAGACCAGATACACCGGATCGTGAATACCCCTATAATAAAATGTTTTTATATATTGCTTAGTTCTTATAGTTTGTGGGAAATCAAATATGTCATTTGAATTTATAAAAAGTTATTAATTTTTAATAATATGTATAAGCAAAATGTTTTCTTTTTAGTTAAAAATAAATTACATAAAATGGGTTTTTGGGCTATTTAATTTTGGAATTGTGAATTTCTGATTTGTAAAGTAATATTGAAGATATGAATTTAAACCAAAAAGTAATACGAAAACGGATAACTGAACATTTCATCTTCTTTCCAGCATCTTTTCTCTGTCTATAGGGCGATAAACTGCCTAAACCGCTGAATCGATTTTCTTCAACTTCTTAGGTGATTGGCTCGTGTATTTTTTAAATCCCAATTGACGTTATCTGTCATACATTCCAACTTACAATTTAGCTTGCAGTAGGTACGATTTTGACAGTTTCGCAGGCTAATAGCTTGTATATAGCCATCTTATGCAAGCTATAGCAAGATAGCTTGTATATAGCCATCTAATACAAGCTAATAGCTTGTATAGGCGATCTTATGCAAGCTTTAGCACGTGTATTTGTTGGTAGCTTGTAGATTGTATGTTTTATATTGTTGTAAGTTAATTTTTACATCATGGAAATTCCACCATTAGTTTTGAATTAGTATTTTATATTAATCTTCAAATCGACTTAAATTCATTGTTAAGAAAAATAATTTCCAAGTGAGCACAAGATCGAAAAATGTAGATCAAAAACCGAAATCACTTGAAATAGAGAAATCGGATAATTTCCTTCAGCAAATTAACAACCACAAAAGTTAAAGCATGGTCTATTTGTAGATAGCTTGTATGTAGCCATCATATACAAGCTATAGATTGTATATAGCCATCTTATGCAAGCTATAGTAAGGTAGGTAGGTAGCTTATATATAGCTTGTATATAGCCATCTTATGCACGCTAAAGCACGTGTATTTGCAGAATGCTTATAATAAGTATAAAGCCATCTTATACATTTGTATGGTTTGTATATTGTAAATTAATTTTTATTTCATGGAAATTCCACAATTAGTTTTGAATAAGTATTTGATATCACATTTTTACTTGCGATTATAGGTACTGTAAGACAAGTTATGTATTGGTAAAAATACTTACTTCAAACTTAGTACATATTGTTTTTCGGTAATATGCCCACACGTTTTTTTACTTTTTTTTTTTTTTTTAAGGCGACAACTAACAGTATAGCTCCCATACATTTCTTTTTTGGCCAAGAAATCAGTTTATTAATGAAGGGAAAGGTACCTTTTGATAAGTTTTTTTTGTAAAAAAATTGTTATTTTTGGAACATCTAGTAGAACCATTTATTTTGGTTGTCGATTTTCTGGGAAACGGTTAATTTGAATTTTTTGAAATTTTTCACGCAGAAGCTCCCAGAAAGTTTATACACTATTGTAAATATTGGAAATTAATTTTTTTTGAAAACTAAAAATTTCAAAAACGGCTCAATAGATTTTTTCGAAACTTTGTATTTGGAAGTTTTGACATTATCCGGAATAGTTACAAAATTATTTTCTTAAAATAAGAAACAACGGTACCTCCCATACAAATTTTAAAAAAACCGATAAGAAAATATTTATTTCTCAAAAACGGCTCCAAGAATTATTTAAAAAAATGTGTGTCTTCTTAAATAAGTACAGTCCACTTTTAAGTATAAAGATATTTATTCGCGTACTTATTAACGGTACTTCCCATAGAACCACTTTAAATATTTTAGACTTTCTCACTATTAGATGGCCCGATTAAAATTAATTTTTTATGCAAACGCTGCCTAAAAGTGTTAATAAAACAGCAACTGCACAAAAAGTGTTTGGAATTTATAAAAATAAATATTTTTTTTTTGAAAAATCGATTTTTCGAAAACCAGTCACTGAATTTTTTTTAAATTTTAATTTTATATGCATATTAATATAGCCTTCAAAATGGCATCTCATTTTTTTTTCTAAAAATGTTTTTAAAATTATATACATAAGAAATTAATTTAAAAAAAAAACCGCTCCAACGATTTTTGAATTTTTTTTTGATATATTCTTATTTATCCAGAATCCAAATGGCATCTTTGTTTTTCCTCAACTATAACAACTAAGCAATCAAAAAAGTTTTTATTATGAGTATCATCCATTTATTTCTACCTAATTATATTTCATTTTACGAATTTTTGCGGACGTCACTGAATATATACATACATTATAGTACATAGTAGGCCCCCATACATTTATATATAAATACTTTTGTAAAGATCACATAAATATTATGTAAATTGCACCCAAATTATAAAGTTATATACATAAGCTACCACCCACCTACATCCTTCACTTTTATATTTTGTGTCTATATTTACATACCTAGGTTCCATCTATGTATATAGGTTCTTCTTCTTATTACCCTCCTACCTATAATTAAGTAAAATCCATAATTTAATCTAAATATACATTATTTGTAGGTAGCCACCTATGTAACTATTACTTTAATCATCCATTCGGAAATTCATTATACTACGAATCAAGGTAATCTTGCCTACATCGGACTTGAACCTGCATAGGATTGCTAGACTACCTACCTACTAAACAGCCTCAATGGTTAGCTACATTAAAGTTGTTAGCTGTAGGAGCAAGTTCGTATAATCCAGCCGTGCATTTTATTTTATTTAAATTCGATTTCCGTCTAAATTAAGCGGGGCGTAGCGACTTACAAATTGAATATTCGTGATGTTGGGAGTGACACCTTTATATCGATGTAAGAAATCCAAAGAATGGAATTTACCAATCGCCACCGCACAATGACATTAATTGGGTGAACGCAAAATAATTATTATAACGTGAAAGCACGCGATGTATCAACTCATCAAAATTTGGACATTCCACTCGTATATCATTAGGTGGCGTAATGGCAGAGTGCTCAGAAGTCGATCGAAAGGTCCTGAGTTCAAATACCGAAATAATCATGTAAGTAAATTGAAATTTTTAAAATTAAATTAAATTCTATACATTTCAGATAAGCAGGAAAAGCAGTTCCCTAAGTCCCAAATGTCGATCAAAATGCAGATATTAATAAAATTAAATATATAAGCAACCATTTTTTTAAACTATTCTCAGTGATCTTATACATGCTAATCGTTTCCATATAGCTTGCAGAAGCAGGCCTTATGTAAGCTATTTGTTTCCATATAGCCTGCAGATAAAGGCTATATACAAGCTATGTATTTCCATATAGCCTGCAGAGGCAGACGCAAGCTATTTGTTTCCATATGGCTTTTGTCATATGCAAGTAATAGCTTGCAGAATGTGCGCCAAAATGACTTGCATAATTCCTTCTGTGGTTAATATACAAACTAGGAAATAGCTTTTATATTGCCTACTACAAGCTCAAATGTTAGTTGGGAATTGTTTCTACCAAAATCAAAAATGATAAATCTTAATTATCTCGAAAACGATTCTTACGATTTTGAATTTAATGTAGCTAACCACTGACGCTGTTAGTAGGTAGGGAATCTAGTTATCATATGCAGGTTTAAAGGCGATGTAGGTAATATTTGGGTCTATTCGGCGAGATCTTTTATTCTGTTATTCTGTTATGAATTTTCATACAAAAGTTTAAGCTGTCAAAAAATCTTTTATGAATTATAATTTTGGTATTCTGCATGCTAAATCTGCTATGAAATCTGTTAAGAAATCTGCTAATGAGCTGTCAAAACTTCGAAATTCTCAACAAGTCTTTTACGAACTGTATTTTTGGTATTCAGCATGCCAAAATCTGTTATGGAATCTTTTATGAATCATAAAAGAATAAAAGACACATTTTTGTTACTTTTATCATAAAAGATTTCAATATATGAAGTAAAAACATTTATTTTGTTAATGAATTGTTCGTAAAAGGACATATATAACAAAATATATTAAAATACATAATAACAAGCACAAACATGTTAATAATTTCAAACTAATTATTTGAATACACGAAAGCACAGAACAAATTTGATGGATGAAACGTAAAAGAAAGTGTCGCTTATCTTGAAACGAACTCCGGGTTTTACACAAGTTTTTATATTGGATATAATAAATTCAGGAACTGTTATGGACAAATTTGCAAAGATTAAATATTATTTATCTACGCGAAACAAAACACGATAATTGCGCAGGTTAATATTTTCATTAGTCAGTGCCTACTGCCGAGAGTTTTTATTTACCTACTACAGCTGATAATTTGATAGCAGATTTTAGGTCTGTTCGTATAAATTTTTCTTTTTCGAAGTTACATAACAGACTTTTATAAAAGATCGAACTCCTGAATAACAATTATAAAATATCTTTTATGGTGAAGATTTGTTATGCATCATAACAGAAAATTCATAGCAGAATAACAGATGTGGCAGAATAGGCCTAATTGCCTTGGTTCTTAGTATAATGAATGGATGAATCATGAATCGATGATTCAAAAAATAGTTACATAGGTACCCATACCTACAAATGTATATTTAAATGGATTTTAATTATGTAAATTAGCAGGGTAATACATGTGTGAAAGTGAAGGATGTAGGTGGATAGCTAACTATATACATATAACCTTATATGACGGGTGCAATTTTCATAATATCCATGTGATTTTTAAGAATTATATAAATGTATGACCGGCTATATAGTACATATGTAGGTATTAATTGAAGTATGATTCTCGTTCAGCCTTAGCTGCCTGCAGATCAAATTTCATTTCTGGAACAAGCGCGCTACTCAGCGTTCTTCGATGATCCTTCGTGGGCACTTTCTTGCGTTCTGGTGTCTTCACTGAACGCTGCTGTGAAAATTCTGGTTGATCCTAAAAATTTTCAAATGCCAATTCAAATATTAGTTAATTAAGTTAGGCGAACAGATGGTACATTTAAGTACATAATCCAGATCATTTTATTTTCATTGGGTGAACCATATGGGTCACGAGCGATAATAAAACACGGCTAAAAACATGGACGAAAGTCCGAGATGCTCCAATTTGGATCCTGTGATGCGATAATCAGTGACTAACCAACTAGGTCTGGGAAATGCCAGAAAATCTGAAGGGCGTTGATAAAGACACTAATGCCACAGGTACCAAGTAAAGTTCCTCGCTTCATGGAGACTGCTCGGCGATTAGCTGAATATAAATATATTTCTTCGGTTGTCATTAAACAAAAAAAACGTATGTCTTGCATTGTGCAAACCAAAAAAATGATAATTGCCAAAATGCCAGTTTTGAAGTTTCTATACATTTTATCAATAACTTAGTGAAATAGTGCAAAACCAAAAAAATGATAATTGCCAAAATGCCAGTTTTGAAGTTTCTATACATTTTATCAATAACTAAGTGAAATAGGTTTTGGTAGCACAGTTCTTATCCTCTCCAATAGCTAGCCCCGAGAATTCTATGGGTTAATGCTAAGCACCCCTGAGGATTAGTTGTTGTTGGATTTAACATGCAAATTGTTAATCCCACTCATCGTTTTTTTAACAATTTTCCCGGGGCTTAGAAAAAAATACGCCTATAATTGGTGTCCGGCATTACTCATATTGAATTAAAAAATATATGTTTTGTTTTATGATTTAAAAAAAGAAGAAAATCTATATGATTTGGTTAATTTTGTTTACCCCAAAGACTGGTATTACACCACGACTTATGACGCCCGACTCTTCTTCGAATTCTTCTTTGAAATTTCGTATGCTGAGGAGTGAGCATACATACATGAGCTTAGAGTCAAGACTCAAATTTGACAGTTTTCTTTTATAATAATTGTCAAAAATATTTATGTGATCAGAAAAATTAATTTCAGGCTGAAGTAAATAAATACTAATTTGTATTTTATTATCTATTATTATTATCTATTATGTATCATTGATATCACCACAGATGAGTAGCACAAAGATGGGAAATTTCGGCATACATTTTGGTATGCCTAACAAGCTAACAGCCAATTTTATTTCACATTTATTTATGCTTTGTATATACATTCCTTGGGTTATATATACAAAGATATATGGTTACAAAAGTCAAATTTACAATACAATAATGTATACAAATGAGTTTTGGAGGGTGAAACGTATGAAAGTTTCCCATCTTGATATGGCTCATCTGTGAATATTACCCGCCCCGCAAGGATAAGAAATAAAGCGTATGCTTCAATAACAAATGAGTGTAAAGAGACACGTCAAATGTGCGTCGCCGAAATCTTATCCCGCGACTCACAGGGCAATTTTCTTCCGTCTCGATTTTTTCCTCTTTCGCACTCATTATGTTCGAAAAGAGTCGGGACTCATAAGTTGTTGTGTAAGACCAGTCAAAAGACTGTTCTAACCTATGTAAGATAGGTTAATGTTATGACATTTCTCATGGGATACAAGCGTATACAAAAGTTTTTCTAATAGCTTGAGATTTAGTTTTTGGTAGAAGCTATTTTGTCACCAGCTGTGGTTTTAGACGGGATTACAACAACACCAAACGGATAGCTATGTATCAATGTCTCAATGCGGACATAATTTTGGCAAAACTATGCATCATAAATGTAAAAGAGTATGTGTTTTTTTATTGAGTCTTTTATAAAATGGTTTTACAAAGGTGTATGTTTCTCGATTGCTTTAGCATATTATACTGCGGCTATTAAGTATTGCTGGCCTTGTCTGTAATGTAGTTGCTCGCATCATGGGCGTTGTAGTTTTGTATAGTTGAACTGCTTTTGCTCAGGAGCAGTGTATCAGTAACTTGTGACGTGGTGTCATCTAATGTTTATATAATTAAGTAGTTTAACTGCTCTTACACAGAGGCAATGCATCGGTAACTTGTGGCGTGGTGTCACCTAAAACTAAACTAAAAAAACTATATACATATATACAAACATTTATGCTTAACATTTCATTTTAAGATAGAGCGAGAACTCTGCATCGTTAATACGTGAACATATATACACTTAATATTTAAATGAGCGAGAGTGCATACGCATTATAAATTTTAAATAGGACATGTAATTATATGTGGATTAATTAGTTAAGCCCAGTACGCAGATCGAGAAAAATTAAATTTTATCTCTACAATTTTAATCTCTACAATTACTTGGCAAAAGCCGCGCAAAATTTTGAAGTTGGAGGAACTGTCAAGTATCTGTCAATCAAGAATTTCAAAAGAGGAAACAAAATTTGCTGATTTGCACTCTATTTATTAAACAATAGGTTTTCACAAGGTTTTTCTTCGATTTTCAATCATAACTTGAATTGGATTCGATATCACATCCTGACTCTAGGCGGTCTAAGCTTCATGATATGGATTCATATCTTTGTTTAGTTGGTTGTGAGCCAAATATTTCGCCAGCATTTTAACTAAAAATTAAAAATGTAAAATAGTTATAATTATGTCTTTTTATTTTGAGTCCTAACCTATAATGGTCATTTTCCTCGATCTTAAAACCTTCTGTGTCCAGTTGAAGCGTGAAGGATTCTGCTTCGATTTTCATATTGCTTATTTTTTCAATAAAAACAAAGTAAGATATCAGTAAAGAAATGATTCGGCGATAATTTCGTTTTTGGCCCGCCCGTAGCGAAAATTAAAAAATGCTAACTTTCAAATAATGTATAGCACAATATAATTCTGTCACTATGAGCTGTCAAAATTTTTCCTGCAAAACAATGCGACGAGCATTATTTTACCGGAAAAAATTATGTGGAAAGATTTCTTGTACAGCGGATACATTTTAAAAGTGCAACGGGTACAAACGTCACAAATTTGTGCGTGAACTGCGTACAGCCCGGAAAAATATCAAAGACAAAATTTGTCTTAGGATAAAATTTGTATGGAATAATACATTTATGTGTCCTTTGCGGTGTGGTATAGTTAGTACCCATTTTATCACTGTCCGTTTATAGCGGACTGAGCTGCGTGTGATTTTACAGGCCTGTACTGATGCATGCTATCCTGAGAATGCTTCAGTAATGGTACAGCATCTTCTGTTGCAGAAGATGTGTGGATGTGTATGATGAGCGAAACTTGGAACTGGATATTGAACGGAGTTGGTTGGCTTTTCGGTTAGTATTCCGATTAAAAAAAGTTTCAGCTCATTACTATTTAATATTATGTGGAATTGCACAACTTATAGGCCACGGTTTACTTTTTTTTTATTTTCAAGTTTATTTTAAAACACTGTTACTTATTTTTAATATATATATATTTGTTTTTATTATTGGAGGTGTGACGAGGCACACAACCGTCCGTGGCAATAGCCAATCTGATTTGTTCGGGCGCAGCGTTGTATGCAGCGATGCGTGCAGACATGCTATACATCTGTTTTAACCATAGGAGCTCACTTTTACTTTTTTTTTTATAATTTTTTTATAATAATTTTTTTTTAAGTCAATTTAATGAGCAGTTATTATTTTTAGTTGTGTGACACGTCCGTCCAGTCCATGGCGAAAGCCAGTAGCCAACTATGATTTCACAAATAAATTAAAGCCTTTCTATTCATATTCTTATATTTCGTGGTGTAAGCTGGGAACAAGAACTAAGGCTATGCTGAATGACTCCATTTTGCGTTAGTATATCACTAGAGTCTCTGCAATCGCTTTAAAGATACAATTTTGCTCCCTCGAATATCCCCTTATCTCTGTCGTTTGTTCTTTTTCCCTCTTACACCTTCATATCTTAGCCTCTTATCGGTAAATTTTCTTCTTATGCACTTCATCAAAAATCAAAAATTTTCTTCATTCGGTTGCGGAGTTCGAGCGAGAGAGTGGTATTTTATCGGAAAATTCAAAGCTAGAGCATAAAACAAAAAATATTTCTTTCAAAGGAATTTATTTTATTTTGGTTTTTTGTTCATCAAATAGTCGATTCAATTCAGTTTCATTTCATGGAAAAGTTCATTCTTACTATAAACAAGAAAACGACAAAAAGTTGAGAGTGTTTTATCATATCTCAAGTTATTCAACCTTAACACAAAATCTGGAAGTCTGCAAATTCTAAATTTGTAACATTCCAGTAAATGTAAAAATTAGTGAGAATCCAACCAATAAAAAAGAAAGGAGGAAGCCCAGAAAATTCTTAAAAAAAAAGTGCTTGTGTTATTTTGTTTTCTCATTCTTCAACCCCCTGCCAAGTCAATTGGAAAAAAGTATACATTGAAAAGTTTACTGAGATTCATTTTTTAAAATTGTTGCCAAAAAAAAAGTGCAACTCAAATTGTTTGTAGATGAAAAATAAATAAACGATTTTTCTTTGTTCTACAAAAAGAAAAAAATTCTAAAAAGAAAATTTGTTTGTTTTACATGGAAGTGCGTGGGCGTTAGTTATCTCTTTTACCCCCCCATCAGTGCAATAGGCCAAACTATAGGGTTGCTCCATTCTCTCTTACGCCAAAGCCGCGAAGCCAATTCATCGAGATCTGTTTTTTATTTGTTTGATTCCATTTTTTGTGTGCAATCAAAAAAAAATTGTTCTTTTTCGAATTTTGTGTTTTGATGTTATTTTTTTTTCTGAATAAATCAATTGCATTTATCAATTAAAGTCTGTGCAGATCAAGTGTAACTACCCAAAGCTGGATTATTTTAAATCAGAAGACATTGGATCTCTGCAGGAAAACAATTCCGGAGTGACCAACAAAATGGTCAAACGGTAAGTAAATTTGTTTTCGCTGCAAATGCAAATGCTAATGCAATGCACGAGCAGGATAGCAGGATCTGACGCCATTTTTAATTGAAAACCCCAAACAGGACGTTGATGGGATAAAAAAAAGCTTTGCATTGTTTACATCGCACATACATATATGTATTAGTTCCTGTTATTTTTGGTTTATTCTGTTCGTGGGTGGCCATTTGTTGGATTGTATGGTTTGGCTTGGTAGGAAGGGAGTTTAATATTTAATTTTAATGATCAGACTCCATCTGGTGGTGATTCACTTGACTTGCTTGTTGGTAGCTGTCTCGTTTTTTATGCAAGGATTTTTGCTGCATTCTGTTTTCACAGTGACTTCAAGGACTTTTGAATTGTTGTTGTTTGCTGGCCGGCTCCTCTGGATTTCATTTGGGATATGTATGACTTCATCTGAGCAAAATGTGTGTCTGTTGCTGAGGCATTGAGGGTGCTTTCTGTCGAAGTTTATTGTGGTGGCAAAAAAGTGTCACTATCTACTTAAACGGTACAATGATGATGGAGTTTGGATTTTAACTTTGGTAAAAAAGTCGATGTGAAATAAATATTGTGTATGTATGTATGTACCATCGCCATGTTCCTAATAAGAAAAGAACTGGTTTTTTTTTTGAGGACGCATTTCATCTTCAGAAAGGTGTTTTAGAAAAAAAGGTAAAAGTAGCATATACATACTTACATACCAAGATTATGTTCAGTCCATCACGATTTCAATTGTAATAGGAACCTTAACGATTCCCGAAAAAAACCATAGGGTATAGTCGCCTATTGCCGGCCCCTTCCAAATAAAAGCGTTGTAATTAACAAATCTAAGGACCTACTTGTCTGCTTAGAGCCTTATTACGATTTGACACCTATTCCATATAATATGTCAAAATTTTCATTAGATAGGTAGTTATTTACAGTAATTTCAAGAGTTATGATTTAATTAAATGCGCAACCCACCCGGAAAAATTATTTGCACTGGATAACTGTTGGAAACCCTTAGCGTAAACATTGCACCAGAATTTAGTGATTTTGAGGGAATTTTATTGGGTTAATGGTTTTATATGGTGTTTATATAGTAAATGAGTATATATTTCAATTAAAATTTGCTTTAAAATTAAAAAATATTTTGTAATTATGGTCGTTTTCAAGGGGCCGGAGATAGGGAACACAAACAATTGACGTTTCCTTAAATCGGCCGGAATATAGGCAACATTTAATTTTTTGAAAAAAATTACAGAAATATATAAATGAGTAATAACACGAACAATCGAACAAAAACTGCAATTAAAAATCAATAAAATCCAGTATTCGGCCGCCTTTTTTTAAGTAAAAACTAGGGGGCCGAATATTGGGTTGTGTGTCCTAAGTTTGGCCGCTTCATATAAAAAAAAATGGTTCAGGTCTAAGTCTGTGTGGCCGAATTCAGGTGCATATGTGGCCGGAAATAGGAGCATAGCGGGCGGACACTGGAGAATATGACTTTTTTGATAAAACCTAAATAAATAATTGTTCCATTTTAAAATTCACATTTTTTGTTTAGTTTCATCGGTTGAGAGATAAATAAAGAATAATTTGCTTCAAGAATGAGTGGAGAGGTTGATAGTTGCAGCTTCTGTGCCATATTTTTTAACGAAAAAATCCTTAAGGGGCCAGCCACTGGGGACTCTACCCTACATAGATACATACATACATACATCAAGTGGCCTAATACATGGATACCTAAAAATATGCCAATACGAATTGGTAACATTTTGTTTGGGATTCTTAAGATCTATATATGTAAATTTTATATATTCAACTGGGTTTATTATTAGACTACTTTCACGAAAAAAGGCTGCATTTTTAAACGTCGACAAAATGCGCATCATATGTACGTATATAATTGATACATTTTTTTAATCCTATGAATCCCTTTCCGTTGCGATGCCTTCGTGATGCTTTCAAATTGTGGATGATTTGCAATGTGCGTCGTTTGAATGGATACTTTGTACACACGAGTTTTTTATTAATCTTTTTGCTCTAAATATTACTAAAGTAACCACTTTTAACACTACTCAAAAATTTCGGTTCTTAAGGTTCTTGGTATATATGTACATACGGTGACCATCCGTCCCGTATTTCCCGGGACAGTCCCGTATTCCGCTCGACTGTCCCGGCAAAATTTTAAGAAAACCCGGGACGTACAACTGTCCCGTATTTAATTTTTTGTCCCGGGTTTGTCCGATATTACCATATATTTATATTATTTTAATAACGTTAAAAAAAATTAACAATTTTATTAACATACATTAATTTAATTAGGTAGTTGTTTAATATTTGTATGTTAAAGTGCGTATCCATCTTAAAAAATCGTTCAGGGGGATTAAAGAATTTGTTTAACTACCCTTCATCTGAGGTCCTTCTTTCTCCATTTTATTCAATCCGAGTCCTCAATTTTTCATGTGAGCATAATATTATTAGCAGAGTCGCAAAAAATTTGCATGTCTAAAGTGGCGCTAGCAAGAAAATGCCTTAAATTAAAATTGATTGAAAACAATTGATAATTTTGTTTGTAAACAAATTGATCAAAGAATAATTCAAAAAATGAATGGACCAAAAGTAATGTAAAGCAAATATTCAACAATTTTACAAAACTAGTTACGAATACTTAAATCATTGGGACGTGTCTTTTAAAGAATATGAAGTTTTTAGTTGGGTAATTCTTCGAAACATTCCTATTTCCTTTCTGACTGTCAAGTTAGCATTACCAGGGTTTATTTAAAAAAAAAACGAACGCGACAAATTTTTTTGTTTCGTCATTGGTTTACGACAATTAATGGCATACACATTTTTATTTTTTTACTTCATATACACCGTTTTTGAGGGGTGGTAATGCTAACTTGACTGTGAAGTTAGCATTACCAGGGGTTATTTTTTTAAAAAACAAGCGCGACCAATTTTTTTCTTCCACGACAAATTTACGACAATTAATCCAATAAGAATTTCTTTAAAATTTTGAAGTGGTAGTGCTAACTTGACACATTAATTTTTGTTACCATTAATGTGTAAGCGAAACAAACAAAATTTTAAATTAAAGAAGTAATACATATTTTTCTCTTTCACTCATTCAATGGGTTTAAACAAAGTGAGGCATTTTTTATATCAAATTATACATTTTTTGAATTATTTTAAATTGTCGAAATTTATAGAAAATAAGATGGTACAACATAATGTTTTTGTGCAATGTCATCACTGGTTTAAATTTCTATCAAGTGTTACCTAATTTAGTTGATTTGACTATTTTATAAATGAGAATAAAGGAGTTTGACAACAGAAAAAATATAGTTGTATGATAGTCTGGTACTCGTACCTACCTACCTTAAAAGCTAACTTGCATAAATATTAAATACCGAACATCCATCTTTACAAGCTTTCTAATATGTAATTACTTTTAATCTCAGAACCTGTGGAAAATATAATATAATTTTTTGACTAATTTCTCCAAAAATATTATACACTTAGGCTTAGGCTCATTTGAAGACAAATTAGTATTATCTTCATTTCACACAAAAGAAATTCACACAAATTAAAATATTAATATGATAGGTATACCGGCAATAAAAATTAAAGTAGGCACGATTTATAGGTATAACTATGAAATCTTAATAAAGTTTTTTTTAATAACGAATGTCGCCTTGTTAGGTATATTTATTATTTTTAACTTTAATTTATTTTTAAAGAAATGTCAAGTAATTTGATTAATATTTTAAATCTTGTTTTCTCTTAAATGAATTTTCGTGATTGCTATAAATTGGTCTCAGATTTAAGATTTTGTTAACATTACCTAAATAAAATATCGGAGTTTGTTATGTCAACTACCCTACAACTATTTCAAATCATCATCACAAGAACTCACTCCTATTATGTTCCAGAATCATCAGATACCTGTAAACGGTTATCCATATTTTATTTTTTTTAAATAAATCAGTTATTCACCTACTTAAATTTTCGACAATAGCTAGTACCTAACCTAACCTACTTTTATACCAAAACGGTCTAGAGGCCTTTTCTTAATATTATAGGCATTGCTATGAATGATTATCCGGAAAACAAAGAACATTTTTTTATGAATTATATACATGTGGACAATTTTTAATCTCTCTCTGTCCCATAATACTCGTTGGGCAAAATAAATTCTTTTTACGATATTATAAACATTTTTTTATGAAAGTATATTCCGGTCTGCAACCTGGACGATTTGGGTGGTGGCGTTCTCAGGAATTTTATGACGCTTTATTACCCTCGATGGGGAAATATATTCAATGATGATTTTGAATTCATTTATTTTGATTTGAAATTAATAGGTATGAATTATAAAGAAACGGATTAGTTTATGATCTGAGCCCATTCGAAAATTCATAAAAATTAAATGAAATTAAAACAAATTTCAAAATCGAATGCTGATGCCCAAAGGGCTTATAAAATACTAAACAGAGATTACTGGGTTCAAATAAAAATAGAATATCACGGCTTTCATTGGGGTTTGCCTACACACAATACAACATAACTGATATACTAAATTCCATTAATATTTATGATTATTTAAATTGTATGCGCTGTTGGTTTTTTAAGATTCTATCAACTTTTTCTTACCCAAATTCTTGGACACAAAATAAAATATTTCAATAGTAAACTTCTCCAAAATTCAAAATCGAAAACATCCTCAAATGTATTTTCTATCGTGTAATAAAATTATCAATAAACTTAATTTTTTTTTTGTGACCTTTAGTCCAAATTATGCGTTTGCCCAGGTACTACAGTTGGGCTCATCAATTAGATGCTACCGAGACAAATAAAACTTACAGCTTTCAAACACTGTGAATTATATTTTTCTAAAAGCAGAGTCCACAAAAAAAGAACAAAAGCAATACCTACGTATGCACGTGCGTTTGTATTGTTTTTTACATTTCTTCTTAAAATTATCAATAAACTTTATTTAACTTTTTTATACAAAAAAAAATGTGTATGTTGTTTGACAAAAGCTTAGTGCGAGCTTAAATATTAGGCATGTTTTTATTTTGGAAGCGCAAGAGAAATCGGCCAAAAAAAAGAAATGCAAGATGTTAACAACGAATACTCATTATCTATATTAATAATTATCCAATCAAAATGGGAGGGCAAAATATAGCCGGGTAAATCATTCGACATGTGTTGTACAGAAAGAATCACTAGGTATATTTGACATTAACAACTGGCTATTTCGTTAGAAAATTGTTTATACAAATAGTGATTAAATACTAAGACACATAATAACATTTCGACGGTGTTCTAGAGATGTAAATGTTTCTATTATATAAGAAGTTTTTTTAAATAATACAAATTCTATATGCTACCGAAATACATGAGCCAAGTAGAAGATTTAGCACTATAATATTTTGACTTGTTGAATTATTGATTCAAAATAGCTTTTAACGGCCTGTTTCTTTTATATCATTTGATGACTTGGAATGCCCAACAACAACTTGAGTGTGCTACCACCAAGTTTTTTCTCAATTATTCTCTTATAGTTATATCGCGTCTATCATTCTTAGAACGCTGTTTTGAATTCTATCTAAAAAAAATCAAATGCGTTTTGGGAGCTCCTGCCCAAACTCCAGCTTTGGACGTATAAAGGCCTTATAGATTACAACCAAATCAGAAGTGGAGAAGAAATTCTTGCATCTTCGAAGAAAACCCAAACACTGCAGCGGTTTTCGTGACATCGAATATGCATTCCATAAGATTTGGTCTGTGGTACACATAGCAAGGACTGAAAGCTGATTGTTTTCGTCTATGCAAGTGTAAAACGGGGTGGGGGATTTGGCTTTGCTTTAATGACAGAAGACAGCATTTAGTTTTTGTAGAAACTCAATTCTACGCGGTTTGCTATTTCTCATTGGACAATGCTGTCGAGATCAGAATTTAATGAGCTTATCATACGCTGCCGGTGCAGTTCCACATCCCAAGAACAAGGAGGTGAACTTGATAATCATGGATATGAATAGCTGAGAGTACTATCGTCAGCAAAACAATTTAGTGGATTTGAGTTTCCAGATAAGAGATCATTAATGAAAATGAGATAAAGGGTTGGAGACAATACGGAGCCCTGGGGCACACCAGCATTTATTTTGTGAATATCAGAATTGAAACTGTCCAATGAGAATTGTATTGATTGGTCCGAAAGGTGAGATACATAGCGGGTTTTCCAATAAGAGGTGTTATTTTGAATAGCCCGCTATTTCGGTAGCTGTCACTTTTGAAGCTGCCATTTTTTGACATTTGACAAGTAGAAACTACGCTATTAATAAAAATGGAACGATACACGCTTCAACAACGCATTGAAATTATTAAAATTCACTATAAAAATGGTGAAAATTTGGCAGAGACGGTTCGTAAAACTAAAACATTTTTGGGTCGTCGTGAAGCACCTTGTCGGACCGCAATACAGAAATTGGTGGACAAATTCGAGCTGTTGGGACAAGTTAGTGATGTGAAGAATAAAACCCGTGCACGTCGCTCAAGAACAACTGAGAATATTGCTGTTGTAGCCCAAAGTGTTGAAGAAAACCCAGGTTTGTCCATTCCTCGTCGTTCTTTGGAATTAGGCATTCCACAAACGTCATTACACCGTATATTGCATAAAGACTTGGGTCTTAAGGCTTATAAAGTTCAGTTAACACAAGAACTCAAGCCGGCTGATCATCAACAACGTCGTGTCTTTGCTGATTGGGTCCTTGAAATGCATAAAAATGAACCGGAATTTCATCGAAAAATCATCTTGACTGATGAGGCCCATTTCCACCTCGGAGGCTACGTCAACAAGCAAAACTGTCGCATCTGGGGCTCGGAAAACCCAAGAGTTATTGTTGAAAAGCCTCTCCATCCTCAACGCGTGACTGTTTGGTGCAGTTTATGGTCCCGCGGGGTCATTGGACCTTACTTTTTCGAAAATGAGGCTGGAGCAACAGTTACGGTCAATGGATTGCGCTATCGAGAGATGATTAATGATTTTTTATGGCCTGAATTGGATGGTATTGATCTGGACAACGTTTACTTTCAACAAGACGGCGCTACGTGCCACACAAGCAACGAAACCATCGATCTTTTACGGGAAAAGTTTCCGGACCGTGTTATCTCTCGAAGTGGTGATCACAATTGGCCACCGAGATCTTGTGATTTAACACCTTGCGACTTCTTCCTTTGGGGCCACGTGAAAGATAAGGTCTACGCCAACAGCCCAGCGTCGATTCAAGACCTCAAAGATGAAATTCGTGAGGCTATCGAGGACATAGGGCAGCCACTTTGCGATTTGGTTATGGAAAATTTCATGAAAAGGATATGGTCCTGTAAGCGTGGTCTTGGCGGCCATTTGGCTGATGTTGTGTTCCATTATTAACGGCATACCTTCCTCTTTATAATGAAATAAACATCCGATCATTTATCTCCAAAAATGTCATTTTTCTTTGAATATCAAAATAACACCTCTTATTGGAAAACCCTATACAACGGATCACCAATGGAACTATTGCTTCGGAGCCATATTGCCGGCCATTAATGAACTTTCATTCTTCAAAATATTTTTTAAGCTGATAATTTATTAGCGTTTCCATGACCTTGGAAAGAAGGGACTTTAGTGGAATTGGATGGTAGTTAGATATTGAAGAAGATTCGCCTTTTTAGGGACAGGCTAGACAAATGCTGTCTTCCATCCACTCGGAATGAGCCCAGTAGAGTAGGAAAGATGGAAAAGTTTACGCAGCGATTTTGCTAGCGTTGAAAAGCACCTCTTCAGAACGATGGGAGGGATACCATACCGGCCAGCAGATTTGGGTCTCTTAAGGACTCTAGCAACTGCACGTTTGCGAAAGAAGATTCGTCCCATGAAATCATTTAAGCTCTGAAGTACTGGAGTCATAATACTTTCTGGCAGCGTCGAACTAACAGGGAACTGCGCTGCAAGTAAATTAGTTTTTTTTCTCGAGAACAGAAAAAACAGGTGTCATTAAAGACTAGCGTTGGAATCGAAGAAGAAGTTGAATTTCAATTTTTTTTTTACAATTGATCAAACATTTTTACTACCCTTAGGACATTCGAGTGTTTTTTTGCCTTAATTATTGGACCGGTTTTCGTCAGTGGGGTTGGCTTTATAATTCCTGAAACTTACATACTTCCCTAACCCTAACAACCTTTTTACAGCTCCAAAGAAAACCATGCATTTTCTTTCGATTTGATAGACTTCTTTAACTGTGATGTGTTGGCATGAGAAATTTGCAGATATGACTCCCTCTCAGTGTATTTATCAGGGTTGGCTGTTTGACCTGCAACATCAGGGATTCGAATTGGTTCATCAACAAGCTAAGTCAGTTCATTTAACTCAGCAAAGACCTCAGCATACCTTCTGGTGTTGTTTGGCTCGAAAAGCGGAGCCAGCTAGAATTGTGTACATTGAAATCACCCGAAATAACGATTTTAGTGAGAGGATAATTGGGAACAATTCTTTGTGTGGAGTCGGACAGAGAATTCCATTCGAACTCTTTTAACCGTAATAATCTTCTGCTGGGCTAACATATGTAAAAAGAAAATGGATCTTAGTAATGATGACATATCCTTTGCAATGAAGAACACAAATGATATCTCTCATTTCCTGAGTCATTATCCAGCACATTGCCATATAAACAACAATTTCTTCATCGATTTAAAAGAATCGTTCTGTCAATAGCCTGTTGAGCTTCATAAATGCCTCTAAATTGCTCAATCATCAATATCCATAGAACTAATAGGTTGTACAATTAGGAGTTACAACACTTCGGGGTATCAGAATGGATCTATTTTGATCTACGAGGGTGGTCCGATAAGGACTCAACCCATAAAAGAAAAAAAATAAATTTTTTCTAAAAGTGATGAATTTTTTGCCGAATATGTTCTCCTTTTATCTCGAAACACTTGATCCAGCGATGCTCAAACTTCTTTGACTTATCCGAAAAATAGGTTTTCTCGAGGTCTGCAAATTAGGCCTCCGTGCCGGCGATGACCTAATTAGACTCGAATTTCTGCTCGGTGAGTGACTTTTTCAATTTTGTTAACAAAAAAAAGTCGCACACGGCCAAATCGAGCGATGGGACAGCAGTGCGTTCGAAGTGAAATTCGTCCAATTTGGCCGTGGCGACGTGCGTTGCGTCGGAGGTGTGAGCCGGTGTGTTGTCATGGTGAAAAGCACGTTTTTCTTCGCCAAATGTGGTAATTTTTTCTTCAATTCGGCGTCGAATCGACCCAAAGCGAATCGACGAATGCGATCGTTTTGCCCTCTATGTAGTCAATGCAGATTACACCTTGTTAATCCCAGAAAACGGAGGCCAAAACCTATCCGGCCGATTGGACAGTCTTCGGCTTCTTTGCACCACGTTCGCTGGTTGAAGTCCACTGTCTCGACTGTTCCTTGGTCTCTGGTGTATACCAGTGGATCCATGTTTCGTCGACAATCACGAAATGACGCAGAAACTGCTTCGGATTGTGGTTAAACAGCTTCAAACACTGCTCTGAAGTGTTCTCACGGTTGCGTTTTTTGTCCGGAATGAGCACATGCGGCACCAGCTTTCTCATGTTTAAAATTTAATGGAGGATATGACGGAGGCGGTCATTTGAGAACGGCGGTATGCCAGTACGAGATCGTGAATTTTTGACACGTTATCCTCCGTGGTAGCCATTTTCGGGACACCTTGGCGGGCGGGGCTCATAAAAACCGATATGCGACCACGTTGAAACTCGTTATAACAATTTTTGACGGACGCTATCAAATTAGAAGAGTCACCGTTCACATAATTCAAGTGCTCTTTGATTTCGCTGGGCGATGTCCCCTCCAGAATCAAAAATCGAATCACCGACCGATTTTGCTCTTTTTTCCATTTTTCTAAATTTCGCGGACAAGCTGGGCTTCCACACGTGGTCAAAACAAAACTACAATTCCTATTTGGCTGAAATTTTGACAGTAGCCGTTGAAGAGAATGTACTAACTAGACGATAGTAAATCTCTTGCGATACTGACACCATCGGGCGGTGAGGCTAATTACTTATCGGAACACCCTCGTAAGTGTGACCTTAACGAGAGCAACTGTCAGCCAATCTACCTAACCGAATCTAGTAGATCAAGGACCAAAAGAAATATATTGTCATGCTTAGGTGATAATTAAGTGCAAATTAAATAGCAAGCATTTAAAAATGCTATAGATACATGTTGCTTATTCTTTGGTCAGTTGCATGGACTAGAACTTAAAGATACGTGCTTTCAGCTAGACGGTACCACAAGCCACATAGCGGGAGTACCAGTCGACTTATTGAATGCGACCCCGAATCAGCTTAAACAAAAAATTATCTGTTCTGTTTATGTTGGCTCCGTTGTATAGAACCTGGTTGGAATAATATCGTTTGTACTCCGACTCTGGTTGTCTGTGTAATCCAAGGCAACGTATAAGACACTGAATCTCAAACACCCGAATCTTTTCCATTTGAGATGGGGCAACATTGAACCACACCGGGCATCCGTAGGCAATCATCGGCCTGGTGAGGGCCATGTAACAAATCACCTTCACCCTGCTGTCAATATTGCTGCTATAAAAGAGTCGTTTTGTCAGGGCAAAGGCTCCCTTAGCCCGGGCCCGAGCAGAACTAAAATGTCTGTCGAAATACAAGTACTGATCCTTTACTTGTACTACACTTTTTGCACACCATTTCTAATATCAGATGTCCGTGCGATGCTATACAGACTTTCTATCCCACGGGAATCTAATGACATCTATCCACCTACAAAATTTCATTAAAACCGTTCAGTTGTTGAGGCGTTAAAATGGAACAAAAACCCAAGTATATATTTTTTCATATTTAAGCGTTTCCCATAGGAACCGTTAGTTTTTTTCGGGATAAAAATGATCTATGTGATAATCCAGTACCACATTCATCTACCAATCAAATTTCATGCAAATCCATGTGCTTTTAGGGCCTTGTGAATAAAAGCTATGTTTGCTATTGAAAAATAGCTTTTATTCACAAAGCTATGAAAAATTTAAACAAACCTATCCCACCAGAACCATACATTTTTCCGGGATAAAAAGTAGTCTGTGTCCTATTACAAACAATAATATATCTCTGTACCGAATTTCATACAGATCCGTTCAGCCATTCCGGAGTTATTGAGCAAAAAACATCCATACATCCATCCATCCAAACTTTCACATTTATAATATTAGTAGGATTTCTCATTAACTCAAAAGTTAACAAATTATTACTACACATCATTCAACTTGTAAATTGCAGAGTGGCTAGATCATACAATTATCAATCCAGATGTGCCCAGTTCAAATCCCACACATTCGGGGTGGCCGTGGAGCGATGGTGGTGTGCTCGCCTGTCAACCCCGTGGTTGCAGGTTCGATTCCTGCCATCGTCTGTGTCGTCTTATATTCCATTAAAGGCCATTTCTAAAAATTGTCATAAAAATGAGTTGCTGGTTTGCTCATTACATGCTGTTCAGGCATAGTACTAACAACATGTGATTGATTAAACTAGCATACTACCTATAAATATGACATCGAAACAAATAAAATAATGCGAATTATAAGAGACATAAATAAATAAAACATGGTAATTCTCTCCGCATTAATTCAGCCGCCATCCCTGGAGATAAATCTGTGACAACAACCAATTCTAGTCTCAGAACATCGCGCCACACATCTTTCCTATCTTTCTTTTTCTTCTTTCACCGGATGCCCGCGCTGTGCTAAAAACATATAAAGGGTATTCATAATCCCTTGAGCGCGTGCAAAATTATATTAAAAAAAAAAAATTCGCCAAGTATTTTTATTTCATAATTTAAATTAAGAGGAAGGAATGTCCACCGTAACGCGTTACGTAACGCATCGGTTTACCCTCCCATAAAAAGTTATCACTTCAAAAATATTACTGAAATTTTCAAAAATACTGTACTCTGATTCAAGCTGTAAAGAGGTTGTTAGGGTTAGAGAAGTCAGTTTCCGGAATTATAAAGCCAACCCCACTGAGGAATACCGGAAAAAGTTTCAACAAGCTAGAAAGACTTGCAACGTTCACATTAGTAGAACCAAATTTTTGCATGACCAAAAATTAAGGCCAAAAATACTACAATGTCTCAAAGGTAGTAAGAATTTTTGGTCATTTGTAAAAACTATTCGGAATTCAACTTCTTCTTCGGTTCCAACGCTCGTCTCTAATGACACCCCTTTTGTCAGTTCTCGCGAAAAAGCCAATTTGCTTGCAGCGCAGTTCGCTGTTAATTCGACGCTATCAGAAAGTGTTATGACTCCTCCAGAACTTGAGAGCGTAAACGATTTTATGGGACGTGCAGTTGCTAGAGTCCTCAAAGATCTTGACATAAACAAATCCGCTGGCCCGGATAGTATCCCTCCCATCGTTCTGAAGAGGTGTTCTTCAACGCTGGCAAAACCACTGCGTAAGCTTTTCTATCTGTCCTACTCTACAGGTCTCTTTCCGAGTGGATGGAAAACAACATTTGTCCAGCCTGTCCCTAAAAAAGGCCCATCTTCTTCACCATCTAATTACCGTCCAATTGCACTTACGTCCCTTTTTTCCAAGGTCATGGAAACGCTTATTAATTATCAGCTGAAGAAATATCTTGAAGAACGAAAGCTCCTTAATGACAGGCAGTATGGCTTTCGTAGCAATAGGTCCACTGGTGATCTGATGGTATATCTCACCGAACAGTGGCACAAATCTTTACATCGTTTTGGATTGGACGGTTTCAAGTCTGATATTCAAAATAAATGCTGGTGTGCCCCAGGGCTCCGTATTGTCTCCGACCCTCTTTCTCATTTTTATTAATGATCTCTTATCTGGAACTTCTAATCCACTTAATTGTTTTGCTGACGATAGTACTCTCAGCTTTTCATATTTGTTTTTAGATGCACCTCCTTGTTTTTCGGATGTGCAACTGGAACGGCAGCGTATGATAAGCTCATTAAATTCTGATCTTGACAGCATTGTCCAATGGGGAATTAAAAACAGTGTAGAATTTAATGCTTCAAAAACTCAGTGCTGTCTTCTGTCGTTAAAGCAGAACCCACCCCCCATGCCGCTATCCATGAGCGGCACTAGCATTGAAGAAACAGATCAGCTTTTAGTCCTCGGCATGTGCATCACAGACCACCTCTTGTGGAATGAACACATATTTGATGTCGCCAAAAACGCTGCAAAGTGTTTGGGCTTTCTTCGAACGTGCAAGAAATTCTTCTCCTCGTCTGATCTGGCTGTAATCTATAAGGCCTTCATTCGTCCAAAGCTGGAGTATAACTCGCACATTTGGGCGGGAGCTCCCAAAACTCATTTGAATCTTTTGGATAGAATTCAAAATAGAGCTCTAAGAATGATTGGCGATAGAACTATAGTGGAAACATTTACATCTCTTGAACATCGTCGTAATGCTGCATGTATTTCGCTATTTTATCGCTATTTTTATAAAAAGTGTTCTAGCAAAGTAGCCAGATGCATTCCTCCCCCTAAACAATGCAACCGTAATACTCGCGCTTCTAGGAATGCTTATCAGTTTACCCTTGAGCCCAACTTCGGACGTACTGTCAAGTACAGAGATTCTTTCTTTAGCCGTACAACGCGAATGTGGAATACTTTACCCGGCTCTATTTTCCCCTCCCATTTTGATATTCAGAAATTCAAAACCAATGTGCATCGGTATCTCCTCTTGCATCCTTCCCTACTTTCCTAACGCTCGCACTGTGCTTGTTCATTTTAAGGGTAGTCAAAACCCCTTTAGTGCGCGCATCCGTTTAAAAAAAAAAACTCAATTGAGTACAATGGCAGGTAATGAGTTTTAAACCAATACATATATGCATTTTATTTTAAATATGCACCAAAATATTTTCGTGATTTTTCACACATTTGAAAAAAAATAAAGTTCTCGTTTATACATAAAATTAAATTAAAGTCCCACCACTTGAATCTTTCGTAATCAAAATACTTGAACTCTCTTCATGATAATTAGATCTTAGCTTAGCTTTTTTTGTTTAATCTTTGCTGCACTCGATACTGGAGTACTCCGCATTTCGGAATCAAACAATCAATGTAAACAAGATTGCTGTTGTTTTTTTATCAACCGCTGATAGTAATGTAGCAAAAAAAAAAGAAAAAGACTTGATAAGGCCGCGTCTGTGTTATCAGTTTATTTTTGCCGCGGCTGCGTCATTCGGGTTGTTTACACAAGACAGATTTTATTTTCGAAATCAACAGGAATGCATGCATATCTACATATGTTGTTGTCAGTTAAACTGGCTGGTATGGCGCAGCATTTTTGATGTCGTTCAATGACATTTTAGCCTTGTTATAATTTATTGCTTTCAATGTTGTAGTAATACTTATGGAGTATATTGTCAAAGCCATTATTTGACAATTAATGGAAGAAATGAGACTGGACTTATTCATTTAACTGAATAATCTAGTATCGTGTTAATTCGCATAAATTGCATACAAAGCAGATGTATACAATCTCCAAGGAACCAACTTGTCATACTTTTCATGATGATTGATAAAAGCTGCTGACAACATCACAACCGACGACGACTTTTTGGATGTTTTTTTTTGTAATTCTTCTGGGGAAATATTATGCTAGGCATTGGAATGCTAACTGTATGCACTGTCAGCAGTCATAAACTATAGTCACAACAATAAGCTAATTTAGGGCTAAATGAATTTCGGTTTGAATTTAAAAAAAAGGCTTCAATATGGAAGCTGGGGTGAGGGCGACCGACGACGGTGACGCGACGCACAGTGGGGCCATTTGTATGGGATCAAAAGTTTTGGCAGTCTCTCGTGATAAAAGTTTACCGACGTTGAACTTTCTCCCAATATCCTCTCTTCGCTGAAGCGCCAAGGATATCCGCATCCATACATTACTCTTTCCTACTCGCTCTATAATTTTTTTAAATGTCATATTTTAAAATTTTTGGCTATTTTATATATTTTTATTTTTCTCTTGTAAATGAACTACAAATATGGAAAGTTTCATAATTGTATGTTTTCAAATTAAACCACAGTAAACAGATTATTTTTGGGTAAAATAATATTGTCGAAATTCCTAAGTCCCTCAGAGCCACGACCAAAAATGAAATGAAGAAAACGAGTTTGAACTCTTTTCTCTGATTATTAATGAAAACAATAGGCTATCAAACACCGCAAAAAAATAAATAAAAAATATTGGAATTATTTCCCTGTTTGCCCCACTGTGCGGCGGTGCGCCACACGCAGACAAGAGTCATCAGTTCTATCTGTTGGCCTTAATTTGCTAAGAGGTGGCGAATGTGTCAAGTGTTTTGTTGATTTAATTCATCTTTGTTAAGTGGCAATGCACAAAGCAGTTATCATTCTATATTTATACGTAAATGCTCGATGCATTGCATGTGAAAGCTTTTAAGTGGTTAATCTGAATGTGTTGCTATTGTGATTTCATTTGCAGGGTAAATAAGATTTTGTGTTTTTTTTGTTTGTTCTCTTTAAAGAAGGTTACAAAGAAAGGTGGTTTATAATTAAAAAACCTTCTTGATTAGTGCAATGCCCTTTTTTGGAAAGTTCGATTTCTGCAAGAATTAAGATCTGTTTCAAGTTTGCTTATATTAGGAAGGTAACCCACCTGTTTTGTAGTCTCCACAATCAAAAGGAAATAAAATGTAAATTTTAAAATGTATGTGCAATTGTTGCTGACATTTCCAACATTTCGATCTTTGCATATTTGAAGAAAAATGAAGTTTGTCCTTTTCGATTGGTAATCCGGAAGAACACTTTGATTCGGGACTCCAATCGAACAAGTTAACACTAAACTTTTTGATTCTGAATTTTTATGTGATTGTATGTGTAAGGCAGGGGTATTCACGATCTGGTGCAACTGGTCTAGTATCATTGTAAAAATGCAAAAGTGCAACTTTTTTTTGCACCACAACAACAACTTACACTGACTAAGATTTTACAAAACTTGCACTTTTGCTATACCCTAACCCTATTGCAACAGAAAAATACAATGGTGCAAAATTTGCCTGGTGTCGTTGACAGTTTGGCAGCTGTGATTTTCTGTCAGAATTTTTTGTGTTCAAACTGATTTTGCATTTTTACTCCAGAGTTGCAATAAAATAGAAAAGGTGCGTTCACGATTTACAGAAAAAAATAAAATTTCGCAATTTTACACCTTTTTGGTGCATCGGATCGTGAATACCCCTATTGACATGAAAATGTAGGGATGGGTGACATGAAAATGTAGGGATGGGTGATGTTCATCGATCTAGGCAAAACATCGATGTTAGACGAATAAAATATTGATGTTTCAACATCGATGTTGAAGTTTGTGAAACATCGCAACATGGATGTTGAGATTCAAAACATCGACTTAAAATATGCTGAAATCTTTTGTCAATGACATCATGCTTATAAAGGTTAGACCGCACTCGGCGGAACTGTATTTCAGCGGAAATACGCTCCACAACCAGTTATGTGAAATTATATGAAATTCAATTGGCACTTGTGCGATAGCTCATACACACGAAAAGAGAAACGAAAATTGCGATAAAAAACATTGCTACAATTTTCAAAATAATGAAAGTATTTTGAATCTACAATAAATTGTATTTTTAATTGATTTTTGAACGTGTTATTATTTTTCAAAAAAAAAAAATGCATTAAAAAAACATCGCTATTTCTGATTCGATCATTTCTGACATCGATAATTTATATTCGATGTTAACCTCCAAGTTTGCCGATATAGCTCATCCCTACACGTCAGTTTTGTTGACATTGAATGCGAGTGTGGCATTGCTTCTGTTTTTTTTTTATTCTGACTTCAAATCCAGAAGAAAATTTCTTGTCTATCCATGAGTAGAGCTGTCACTTGATACCAATCGAACATCATGGCAATCCGGAATCCTCTCCGATCCAGGATCCCAACTAAACACTTTTTTGATTCTGAATTTTAATAATAATAGTTAAAATCAAAAATAATGATTGTTGCACAATTATCATACAAAAAATGACAACAGTCGAGTTTGACGTTCAAGTATTTGAATATGTGAGTGCTCCTCGTTTCGATTTTGATTTCAAATCCAAAAGCAAATTTCCCTTCTTTTCAGAATCACTCTTTCCCAAGTGAACACTTTCAAAAGAGTCCAGGAGACTTCCGGATTGCCAAATAAAAACGGGATAAGTTGCTTTATCGAGTAGCTTAAATTTCAATTTAAGTCGTATTTGGCAGGGAGCTCCCCAGCGAGAGTACCTGCAGGCACCGCAAACAAAAGCGAATACTTATTGCCTCAATTGATTGCAGAAAAGTTCTATTAAAATGACCGGTTAGGCTTTTCAACGACTTTAATAGTTGAAGACTTACTATGTAAATTGAACATTCATGACTCTTCTGAGAACTTTGTTCTGGTAAGACTGTAATATTTGCCTATTGCTTGGTTTAGTAAAGCCCCAGAATTGTATACCGTAAGTCAATAAGGGTTTGAGCACTTGCTTATATAGGGTGTCCGCCGGGAATGTATACTACTTTGTTTTGCCGCCATTTTGGTAAACATTAGTCTTGACAGTTCAAATTTGGCAGTCGTGAAGTAGACACGTGGCAAATTTTTTATGGAAAAATATTCGATAAACCAACGTTTTTTAATCGTTAAAACATTTTATCAAAATCAATCATCGATTACTGTGACGATTCGAAAGTTACGTCAAATTTTTGGGAGAAACAACGTGCCAACAAAACGCACTATTTATCATGTAGTGAATGATTTCTAAGAAAGAGGGTCTATAGGTGATAGGCCCAAGCATGGACCACAACGTACTGCAAGATCGAATGAAAACATTACTGCTGCTCAAGAAAGTGTTCAAAACAATCCATCAACCTGAATTCGACGCCGTGCTCAGGAGCTTGGTCTTCAACAAAGAACAACTTTGGCCACAATATGGCACAAGGATTTGCATTTGTTTCCATTTTAAATTCAGTTGACACAAGAGCTTCTTCCACAAGACCATTCACGCCGCCGTACATTTGCCAAGGATGTTACAGCTAGCCCATGACAACCCCGATTTTCATGAAAAAATCATAATGAGTGACGATGCACTTTTGAATGGATATGTGAATAAACAGAATAGTCGGTTGTGGTCAATGGAAAATCCCCAAATTATTCATCAGTCACCTTTGCATCCATTAAAAGTTAGTCTGGTGATTTTGGACCTTACTTCTTTGAAAAGGAAAACGGTGTAACGGTAATTGTGAATGGGGAGCGATATCGTGATATGATTGAAAACTTTTTAACGCCACAACTGTATGGCCTCCACGGTCGCCTGATTTGACTGCTTCGGATTTTTTGTGGGGATATATGAAAAGCAAGGCTTATGCAAACAAACCAGAAACGCTTGAGCAACTCAAACAAAATATTCGTGATGAAATTAATGAAATACCGCATGAAATGTGTGAGAATGTAATGAAAAATGTGCTCAAAAGGGCTCGCATTTGTGAGACTCACAGAGGCGGACATTTACCATTTACCATTTACATATTGTATTCCATACACAATTGCCGACATTAAATAAAACTTTTCATCAATATAAGATCCATTCTTTTTCATTTAATCAAAAATTATAAACAAACAAAGTAGTATACCTTCCCGGCGGACACCCTGTATAAAGTCAATTTGTTAAATATGTTTAGCTTGGAATGCTTTTCCATTAGCCAATTTAGTTCGCAAATATTGTTTTCGCGTTCCTGTCGTTTCTTTTTCACGTGAGTTTTGTATTTGAGCTTATTATCTTATGTCATTTCAAGATACTTTGCTTGAATTAGGATAAATGTGTAGATTGTTGATGTTTTCTGTAATGTAAAGGACAATACGCCATTTCTTAGTCCATACCGAAATATTGATTTTCCGTTGCCGTTTCTATTGTATCGGATATTGAAAGTATATAGGCGAGTTATCTGCAAATTATGCTGTTACGGTATCTTCTTCTTGGGGTATTACCCCAGTGAGTGTATAAAACAAACAAGATTGGACCAAAAACACTTTCTTGGGGAACTTACTTACTTAGGTAGCGCTACAGTTCGGGGCGAACCTGGGCCTCAACCAACATGCCTCCAAAGCTATCTTCTTATAAATGGTCCTTCCATATACTCCGCACCGACTGTGACTCTGTGCGTTTTTTTTTGCCTTGACACGTTCTTTTTACCTGTTGGTAAAACTTCCGCACGTTGTTCCTGGAGTAGCATCTCTCAATATCTTCAATCGCGCGCTTCTCATTCTCTCTTTTTTTTCTTCTGGAGAAGCCGGTGTTCTTCCCGTCTTTTCTGCTCGTAGGGCTCGCGAGCAGCTCTCGCCCTTCTTTGCAGTGCCGCTTTATATGCCATTTGTTTAGCTGCATGTGCCTGCCTGCATTCTTCATCAAACCAGATGTTTCGTGGTGGCGTTCTGGTGAAACCTAGCACATCAGTTGCGGCACGTCTGATGGTCTTCGGCACTTGATGCTGGCGGCAATGGATTTCTTGAGAGGGGTTACGGGATATTCGATTGGCATAGGTTCGGGCGGTCTCTTCCCATGCAGTTTTCCGACGTCAGGGTTATTCGCATTCTTACCTTGCCTGCAGCAAGGTAGTGATCCGAGTTGATGTTAGCTGCTCGGATGGTGCGAACATCCAGAATACTGGAGGCGTGCCTAGCATCGATCGCAATGTGATCAATCTGATTGACGGTTATTTGATCTGGATGCCGCCAAGTCCTTTTGTGTATATCGAGATGAGGAAACCGTGTGCTTGCAATGGTGACGTTACGTGCCGCCGCAAAGTCATTTAGCCTAAGTCCGTTTTCAGACGTTGTGTCGTGTAGGCTATGTTTTGCGACAATCCTACCAAAGATTTCCTCTTTACCTATTTTGGCGTTAAATCGCCTAGTACGATCTTAACGTCATATTTAGGGCACTGCTTATAGGTTTTGTCGAGGAGCTCATAGAAGTCATCCTTGTCTTCTGTGGCGGCGTGAGCGCATATTAGACTAATGTTGGCGAATTTAGCCTTGATTTCTTGAGGAACACCAGCATTTATTTCATGAAATTCCGAATATTCCCTGCTTTGCTTAACTCGAAATATCGTCTCTTCGATGTAGGATTCGAGGATGTCATATACTTGGGCCGGAAATACCTATCGTAGTGTATACTTCTTGGCTTGGGATACGTTTTTTTACAGGTTAGCGCCAAGAGTGAAATCGGCCTATAAGATTTCTTTGCGTTCTTGGATTTTCTCTGTCTGGGAACCATTATTACTTCTGCAAGTTACCATTGTAGTGGAATGTAAGAAAGAGGTTTGATTACTGCTTTTTTCGATAGTTCTTCATTACTTCAACTCATACACGGGAGCGGATTCTTAAGATTTTTTATTGTTATTATTTTATTGTTGGTATTTACAAAAAAAAAAACAAGCGCGACAGTTTTTTTTCTTTTACGACAATTGTTTTTCTTTTACGACACATTTACATGAGTGTCAAGTTAGCACTACCACTTTAAAATTTTAAAGAAAATCTTATTGGATTAATTATCGTAAATTTGTCGCGCTTGTTTTTTGTTTTAAATAACCCCCCTCAAAAACGGTGTGTATGAAGTCAACAAATCCAAAGGGGTATGCCATTAGTTGTGGTAAATTTGTCGTAATCAATGGCGAAAAGAAGTTTTGTTGACAGATACATGTGTATCAAAAAAGAATTGAATTTGAACAAAAAATAATTTTTATCTGGGAATTAGCCTTTTCCTGTAACTGCTGTAACTTTCACCTAACGAAGCAAATATCTTCAATAATTTAATGAAATCATAATAAATGTCTCTGCAAAAAATCCGCAGCAATCTTGATGTTACCCCTCTTTTCATATAGATGCATAGACGTTATACGTTGCTATTTTAATATTATTGCCTTCTTCAGATATTTATCACTTTGACGAGCAACCCGATGAAAATGATATTAGCCGTGTTTTATTGGGAAATTTATCCATCGTAAATTTATCCGTCGTAGCATTTAACATACAATTCGCTACGGTCGATAAAAAGCTAAAGCAGAATGCTACGGCGGATAGCTGGTTGACTTTTATTCGAGTCTCGATTTGATTTAGTTAGTTTTGTTGGAACGATTGATAGTTGAATTGAATCTCGATGGGTGTGTTCATGAAGTAGTTATAATTATTAATTTCCACTCGTAAGACAAATCGATCTTTTTGATTCTTTTTTTTTGTAGTTGGCCAGTTTATATTTCTTAAATCTTAGATAACTCTATTTTGTAATAAATATATAAGCTGTTCTTCTGAAAAGTTTCTCACTTTTACTATTAAAAAATGTAAGTTAAAGTTTTTTGCATTCTTTGCTCAATTATTTTCTGGGGCACGTCTAAAATTCCACTTATATCTGCAATTTTGTATTCCCCTAACGTCAATTGATCAATTTTAACAAATTTCGATTTCCAATTTGAAAAAAAAAATCAATCGCTATTGAATGAATTCTGTTTTACTTTTATTTTTGACTAACTAAGACTGTTCAATTTTTATTGGTAGTTATAAATAAAATGAGTTTTGTGGAAGAAAATCATCTTTGTATTTAGATCTACAAAAAAAAACAATTTTACAAGTTTGGGTGGGTGGAAATATTGATTTAAGGTAGAATCGCACTGGGTGGAACTGCACTACAGAGGAACTGCTCGACACTGCGCTGCAAAATATTTATTCGTATAAAATTCTATGAGCTATAACGCACTAAGTGTCAACAGAACTTCACAAAATATGCTATTTGTTCACTGTTTAATGGACGTTGGCCATGGACGGACTTCGATTCACTACATGGACTGGGCGTACATTTTTGTAATCCCATTGTTTTTTTTGTTGACATTTACATCGAAATGTGAAAATGTTAACTATTTGTTCCTTACTCCGCTTATGTTAAGTGAAGTCTGATGAGTGAATATTTAATTGAAAGCAAAACATACTCAGAAAATAAATTTGTAAGTTGACCTGAAAAATAAACCTCTAGGTATCGATCTACTCAGAAAATAAGTAAGAGCATGAAATATAAAGGGGAAATATACGGGTAGTGAACAATTTAAACTACGTGTAGTGTGCCTTCAAACCAAGAAACGTTGAAAGGAAATAAACAAATCTCCAGCAATATTGTTGTCTCGTGTGAAAGTCATAGACGATTTTTAAACCAATACAAAAATTGCCCTGTGTATAAAGGGAATGGACCATAGTCTATGAACAAACCCATTCACTTATCATTTCCTTTCTATTGATGCAAAATGAATGTTCGAATTTAAAATTGCAAATGGAGAAAAAAGGCAAGATATATTAATATTAGTAAGTTTTTCTACTTTCAATTTTATACAATTAAAAGTAAATTATTGGTCATAATTTTGTTATTTTCTTTTTTATTCCTTGCACAAAACTCTTTCATTGCTTGTGATAGTTGTGCAGGGGTACCATTCTAAAAAAAACTAAAAGAAAGGCTACGGTCGATGAGTTTTTTTGGGAATTACTTACTGTACAATGGATAGATTCCCAATAAAACAATGCTATTATAAACGGTGATTTTTTAAGAGCTTAGTTTTTGAAAATTCAAAAAAACACAGAAACTTGTAAAAAGTGAATGAAATTTTTATTTGGATCGATAAATCAATTTCTGCCATTTACTTCTTAAAAATAATTTCACTTAAATGTTGCCCGCGGTTACGCTTCAGGTGGTCCATTCTTAAGGTCCAATTTTGGCAAACTTTTTCACACATTTCGGCCGGAATCTCACCAATGACGCGTTCAATGTTGGCTTCCAAGGCAGCAATCGTGTTTGGCTTGTCCCCATAGACAATAGACTTAACATAGCCCCACAAAAAATAGTCTAACTGGGTCAAATCACATGATCTTGGTGGCCAATTGACTGCGCCAAAACGTGAGATCAACTGCTCACCAAATTCGCCTCTCAATTGATGCATGGTTTCGCGTGCAGTGTGGTATGTGGCACCGTCCTGTTGGAACCACATGTCGACCGAGTTCAATTCTTGCATTTTCGGCAAAAAAAAATCTGTTATCATCGAACGGTACCTTTCTCCATTGACCGTAACCCTGCGGCCTTCATCGTCCTTGAAGAAGTACGGCCCAATGATGCCGCCTGTCCATAAACCGCACCAAACAGTGCATTTTTCGTGATGCATTGGTAGCTGCTGAATTGCCTCTGGCTGCTCTTCACTCCAAATACGGCAATTCTGCTTATTCACGTATCCATTTAGCCAAAAATGAGCCTCGTCGCTGAAGACAATTTTGCGATAAAAACACATTTTTCACAGAGCACGAATTTTGATAATAAATTTCAATAATTTGCAAACGTTGTTCAGGCGTAAGTCTATTCATGATGAAATGGCAAACAATACTGAATCGAAATGTCAAATGTTCCTGGAATTTGTCATGTGTGATCTGTCAAAAATATAAACGTAAAAAACAAAGTAGCAAAAAAATCACCCGTTATGTATATGTAAGTTTATACCTGCATAATGATTATTTTTGTTCAATCCTAAGTAAAATTGAGAACGTAAAACATCACTCAGCGAATTTAAAATTCTTGGAATGTGTTGGTGGGCAAAAGCAGTGACAAAATGAGTGGTATGGCTGACCAAAGAAAAACGACATAAAATTGCCATGTTTCTCATGGCCAGTCACTTGCAGCCAAATTTATTTATTAATTAATAGAGTTGTATTTTGTCATCAGTCTCCATTCTAAATGCACCCTTTTACTAAAAACAAAATTGTTCGTATCCTTTCGTATAGCAAAGCAAAAGGTTTTGAAAATAAAAAATATATACATACATACATATACATAACATACATAAATACATAGTAGAAAATGAAGGTAAGGTAGTCATTTTATTTACTGTAAAAAGAAATAAAATGAGAAAACCTCTTCCATGACATGTGCAGTGCAGTGCATCGTCGATAACGAATATCCAGCACTCACACACAGCAGCAGCTGCATAAAAAAATTTGTAATAAATTACGAAAACCAAACTCCCAGGAAAGGAAATTACATCCATTTCATGAGCTAGGTACTTCGTGTACCCCGCGCACCGCCCGCCGCCGCCATCACCATTGTCGTTATGACACTGCCACTGACAGACAGTATACACACCCCCTCACCCACTTTGTAACAACATCTGCACTCCACTCCCTATCACGGTTTTTCTTCGCTAGGCACTTTATTTCACATCACTCCATTCACTCAATTGCATGTTGAATTGTGATTAAAGTTATACATAATTCAAACCGAATCAACGGTCACAAGAGTTTCCAACATGACATCATATTAAATATGCAAAACAGAAAAAAAAAATTAAAAACGAAATATGTACATATTTTTTTTTTCAAATATACCATATCCGAAAACTCCCAACCTCTTCTTTGCAACACCTCATTTTAGAGACCCACAAAATTAAAAAAAAAAAAATCAACATAGAATTATATTTTTAAAAGATACGCAGCCGTCGGTGTCGGTCGCGTAGTCGTCCAATATCGCACACGGGTATTTAATGCGGCGCGGCGTCCTTGCCATAGTCAGCGTAATAAAATTGCAGACTCATCATAACTCGCCAGCCGGTTGTCATTGTACACAGTTCACAGCAGACATATCACGAATAAACAACAACAACCAAACATCATTGATCAGCGTCAGCAATATGCCAGTTCGCCGTCTGTTGGTGGGTCATTGCTGATTGCTCAGCAGCCGGTTGTTCACTTTACATACAGTACATATGGTTTAATGTCTCCTCAAATTACTGGGAATTAACGTGAACTCAAAATATGCTGAATCCGTCATCTGTTTTATGTGTCAACATTTTTATTCATGTGCTAATCCCATTGGAGGGTCTTATTTGACATGAACCAGAATTCGTCATCTCTGTTGCAATTCAGTATTCAACTGCTATGTAATAGTTGGGAAGTTGAGATTTAATTTCGGATAATAATTATTCTTGGAATTCGAGCTTTTGATTATTTTGCACAATTTAATTGTTTAATTATAATTATTTGTGACTTCAGTGGGAATTTGTTTGAACCTGTGAGTGGTGCCATTATATAGAAAACAGCATCAAGGTGATATTTATACCACACTGTTTAATAGCGCGCTGAATAATGCATATTATCCATTGCGGTGGAAGACAGCTGTGGTGCACCCTCTCCCAAAAAAGGGAAAAGACAACTCCAATCCGGCGAATCTCCGGTCGATAAGTCTTCTTCCGAGTATCAGCAAAGTATTTGAAAAGATTATTAATAGAGCCCTGTTCAAATGGGCGGAGGACAAAAATATCATCCCGGATAATCAGTTCGGTTTTAAGGCGGGACATGACACAATTCATGCCGCGTCTAAACTAGTTTCTGATATCCAATGGAACAAAACTAAAAGCAGTGTACGGGTGCCTGTCTGGTGGATTTGGAGAAGGCCTTCGACACCGTATGGTTAGATGGCCTCTATCTAAAGCTTAGCAGACTGGGTATAAGTAAATCTCTGTTGTACATGCTTTATGACATGCTAAATGGTAGAAAGTTTGTTGTCAAAAGTGGCAATGTAACTTCTACCGCAATCTTAAATATTAATAATGGTCTTCAGCAGGGCGTGGTTAACTCGCCGATTCTATTCAGCATTTACACCAGCGATCTGATAGGTAGTCTAACTCAGGCAATTGCGTACGGCGACGATCTAATTGCGTACAGAACAGCTAATACAGTTGAGGTCATCAAAATTCTTCTGCAGAGTGACTTCGACAAGATTCAGCGATATTGTGATGACTGGAAGTTGAAGATCAACTTCCAGAAATCAGAAACTATTTTGTTTAGGACTCCGTTGTCTAGCGCCTCAAGGTATACGAAAAAGAACTGGCGCAAGCTGGTGATCGTAGGGCCACATGGATATCCACTGGCGAGTAAAAGTGTAGTAAAGTACCTTGGCATCTGGTTGGATCAGTACCTGTATTTCGACAGACATATAGGTGCTGCCCTGGCCAAGGCTATGGGAGCCTTTGCCTTGGAAAAACGACTGTTTTATAGCAGCCGTGTTGACAGCAGGGTGAAGGTGATTTATTACATGGCCCTCATCAGGCCTATGATTGCCTACGGATGTCCGGTGTGGTTCAACGTTGCCCCATCTCAAATGGAAAAGATTCGGGTGTTTGAGAGGCAATGTCTTAGACGTTGCCTTGGAATACACAGAACACCAGAGTCGGAGTACACAAGATATTATTCCAACCAGGTTCTATACAACGGAGCCAACATAAACAGAATAGATAATTTTTTGTTTAAGCTGATTCGGGGTCACACTGCAAGAGCGATGTCCTCAACCAACAGCTTAATTTTTGGGGCTTACTACCCCAATAATGAATATTTTGAGAGTGCGCGGTTAAGTGGCTACATCCCTCCCGAGGCATTCCTCTTTTTAGACAGTCGAGGGCTGATACAGGATGGAATGGCGGTTCCGCTCATCTACCACGTTAGCCGGAAAACTGTAGATAGGCGACTCCTGTATGGTCGAGACGTCATCGCTCAAGGTGGAGAAGAGCGCCTTCGGTTCAGTAGGACTGTGTCCGATCGGGACCGAAGGGATAGGGCGAAACAAGAGAACCAGTTCTGGTGGCTCTCTGAACAGCATTATGATACATAAATTCGATTAGGATGGTATGTCTTGGCCGACTTATGTAGATTTAGGTAAATTAGGTATAAGGAACAGTCGGGGTGGCACAAAAAAAATAAAAAATATGTATGTTTGCGGGGCATTTATGCATGCAGCTGCGTGCCTGTGTGTGTATGTACATACGAATATGTATGTACGTATGTACTTGGCTGTGTGGGTTGCATGTCTCTGTGTGTCTGCATGCGTATACAAAATATACAAAAAAAAAAAATATAAAAATAACCGAAAAAAGCTGCTGTGGCTGTTCTAGTTTTTAAGTAGATGTAAGTTGCTTAAGTTATTTTTAGTTAGTATAAGTTAGTGGTATCTAGTTTTTAATTATTTTTAGTATAACTTTAAGTAGTTTGTAAGTTAAAATAAAATGTAAAAATGATAAGTTTTTTTTTCCAAAGAGTTTTCTTGGTGAAAATAAAATAATAAGCATGGATTCATATAGTTTTTAGGTCGAAAGACATTAGTATTAAGAGATATAGTTTAGTTTAGAGCGCCCGTAAAGGGCCAGTAAATTAGTTGTAAGTTATTGATAATTAGGCTAGTTTTAAACATTTTTGTCTAGCTTTAAGATAGTTATAAGTTAAGATTAAATAAAAATGAAAAATAAAAAAAATAAAAAAAAAAACAGCATCAAGGCGAAGAAAAAAAGCCAGTTAACATTAGGCATTATTCTTTTTTAGCTCTGAGTAGTGCACACACTAAGCGGAGCTCGAACATGTCAAGTACGTTCTGAGTAGAGTTTGATCAGAGCTCTCGGATTTATTTGTGAAACACACTGGATCACTAAAAGGGCAAACGTTCTAGAATTTGACAATCTGTCAAATGTAGGAATTGTTGCGGAGTTTTCATTTAAGGAGCCTAATCAAAAATAGGGCCAATGTTTGGTCCACTTAATACCTTTAGTAAAAATGAAAACAAAAAAAATATAATTTGTTACTAAATAAATAATAAATATTTATAACCTACAGAGGAAGAACAACCGGCGTCAATCTGCATTTTTATTTGTTTGTTTTCCTCTCTCTCTGTCATATCACACAAAAATAAACTGAAGTTAGCCACGCTCAGGTTTTTGCTCCGTCTGCTCGGTCATTTTATTCTTAGGTAATAGAGTGCGATCGCAGCTAGCTGTAATTGAAAAAAGAAACACAACTTGAGCGCTCTGATGTGTCTGAGCTAAAAAAGAAACATAAATGTTTTTTGACAGCTCAGTTCCCTGCTCTGAGATTACAAAGAATAACGCATATTACTGATGTCTTTCAACGAAGACGGATAGCTACTAAAATTCAATTCTTTTTGAGTTGAAAGAAATTCGAAAAACGCAATCTCTTTTTTGAATGTGTGTATAAAACAATTGCAGGGCTCTTTCAAAATACAAAATTTTTGTGTTCATACTACCTTAAAACACAATTCGTTGCGTTATAACATTAATCAATTTATATAATTTTTTTCTCACAATTATAATTTATTAACCAATTGAACTTGCATCAAATCGTTGTGCAAATAATCACAAGAATTGACATATCCGCAATGTCAAGTTTTTGGTGTGTGTAAAAATCCGAATCATTTTTTATGTTGTAAGGAAATCGACATTAGAGATTTCGCCCCGTCGAATATTTCTCACAAAATGGGCCGGTTCGAGCTGACGGAACAGCTGATTCAAACCTGCAGCTTTATATGCGCAATGTTGCTTGATTGTTCACAAAAATAGCAGCTACTAAGGTAGCTTGTCTGGCTTAGCGGTTTCGTACATGAATGAGAGCAATATCAAGAGAAAGACCACAGATGAGTAATATCAAGATTCGAATCCTCAGCTGTCAAATGGGTTTGGCTCCAAGTTGCTAACGCACACAAAATCGTAAAGTTGTTCCGGTAACGAAGACAGCTATCCCATGTGCCTGTAGCCATTTTTCGGTTAAAATGGGTGTGTATGTTCGAAAAGTTTGAAAACGGAATAAACTTCCTTTTAAGTGCCAACCTCACCTTAAATGTATGTCATTTCAATTTAGAATTGCATGGAATATAAATAAATTTAATTTAGTTTTAATTTTGGTGGGGCAAACTCCAATTTATTTGGCTTAATACAAGCTATTTTCTTAATCTAACTTAAAATCTAAGAAACTTAATAGCTGAGACCTAAATTAACTGGTTGGAGGGCTCAGGAGACGAAGCTTTAGGCAGGTAGTACTGATATTAAAGTCAAAACAAGAAGTGTTAGAATTGACACTCCTGAGCATTCGGGAGATGGGTTCATTGGAGCCATAAGAGGTTCTATGTTTGGGAAGATAGAAGAGGCAGGGATTACGAGTGTTACGAGGATTAGTATTTAGAAGGATGGGTTCAATAAGGACTACGCAGTCAATGGCACCTGAAAAGATTCGGTGAATGAAGAGAATGTCAAATATTTCTCTTCGATCTTTCAGCGTATTCAGGTTGAGAAGTTTGATTCGGTCTTGAAAAGGGGGTAATATTAAAAGATTACTCCAATTAAGACATCGAAGAGCAAATAGAACGAAACGGCGTTGAATGCTCTCAATTCTGGCAATGTGCACTTGTTGGTAAGGCGACCAGACTTGACAAGCGTATTCAAGAAGCGGACGAACAAATGATATGTAAAGGGACCGGGTAACGTAGGGGTCTGCAAATTCCTTGGACCATCGTTTCACGATGTGATTCTCAAGTGCTGAATTAGCCTTGAGAATTATATGGTCGATATGTTGAAAAAATTCAGCTCATTGTCGCAAATAATCCCAAGGTCACGGATCACCTGAACGGGGGAAATGGTTTTATTGTGTAGAGGATAGAGACGGGGAGGATATTTGATGCGTTTACATGAGAAGGTGATTGATTGGCACTTGAAAAATTGTCGAGATCCTGTTGTAAGTGGGAAGAGTTTTCAGAAGAAGAAATTACTTTGGAAAACTTAGTATCGTCTGCGTAGAGTGAGAGTGAGGAATGTTTTACTATCATTTCAGTGTCGTTGGTACTTAGAATGAAGAGGAGAGGGCCTAAATGGCTGCCTTGGGGAACACCGGATGTAGCTAAAAAAATGGCTTGATAAGACGGATCTGAACTGAACGCTGTAAAAACGGTTTTCTAAATAAGAAGAAATCCATCTAAACAGAATCGGTTCAAAGCGGAGGGTGGAAAGTTTAAAAAGAATAAGTTTGTGGGAGATTTTATCGAAAGCTTTACTAAAATCTGTTGAAATAACATCGACCTCTTTTCCATTCTCCAAGGCTGAGAGGGAAAATGAAATAAAGTCAATGAGGTTTGTTGTTGTTGACCTGCCTTTGAGGAACCCGTGTTGTCTAGGGGAAATGAGAGATCTGCAATGAAAACTTAAGTTTTCATACAAAATGCTTTCGAATATTTTGGGTATATGCGATAGTTTATCAATGGGACGATAGTTTTTCAAGTCACACTTAGGACATTTTTTGTGAATAGGGGTTATAAAGGCCGTTTTCCATACGTTAGGGAAATCTCCTTAGGATATGGACAAACTAAAGATTTTTGAGAGGGGAAAAGACATAGTGGAGGAGCATTTCTTTAGAAAAATGGCAGGGATACCTTCGGGGCCATGAGTACGAGTATACTCATCATTTAAATGATTTAACTTTTCTTCTGAATAGTTGGTTGGAGATCGAGTACGAAAGAAGATTGCCCGCAATTTGTTGCTTTTATTTCTTAGAGTACGGAGCCTGTGATTATACCAAGGTGGATAAGTCGAAGAAGCTTTTAGTCTAGTAAGGGGAACATATAGGGATATAGCATAATGTATTTCTCTATAGAATGCGGATGTGGCATCTTCTACAGTTAGATTTTCAAAATTAAAATGAGTTCTATTCAGCGGTGTTGAAGACTGGTGAAAAAATGAGCGAAGGAGGGGAGGGTTGTGGTCAGTAACAGGTGGTTAGTAACAGTATACAATAAATTGAATTTATGTTTTTTAAACTAAAATACATATCAAATATGTTTTGTAATTGACTAAATGATACAATACAACTTTGTGTTTGTGAAAAATCTTGAAAAACAGTGTTGGTTTTAATCTAAAAAATTTAATCCTTTCATCTTTAATAAATTAAGCTTAATTTTTTTTTTCAAACGCTTTAAAATTAATAATGAAATGCAAATGAGGTACCATTTAAATACACCCGGTATCTAAAAGGGTTATTTAAAACTGTCAGTTTTTTGTGGTATTCCCACTTCATCATCAATTTTTCGTACACTGGCAAGATTTGAAATTTCTCTAACGTCATTTTATTTTTGTTAAAAGAGTTTGACCCCGGCAGAATTTTGAAGACTTCGAAGGTACAACATCAGATTATAAAGAATGCACAGAGTATTTTTGCAAAAGCCCGCAGATTAAATTCTGAACGCTTTAAAATATAAAATACAGAATTTGAATACATGTTTCATGCATAAATTTAACAAAAAAAAATCCACAATTAACAAATTTTCGAAACATTGAATTTTTAAACAAAAATGTTGATGGAAATCCGTTGCGTCGTTAATGATAAAGTCTAAAATACAAAAAACCGGTTCTACCTATGGCAGATATACCGTTAAAAACATTTTAATTTAAAAAAAAATAAACTTTAATGTAGACTACTCATATAACGGGTCCGCCATCTAACGTTTTTTTTTTCAACTAGTGCTTATTTCTTGAATGGTAACACTTAGCTCATGTCTGATTTGACAGATAATTAGTTTTATCCTTCCGCTGAACGAATATGGTTGTGTATACGCTAGAACAACGCTGGGAAATATTGCGACATTACTTTGAAAATCATGGTAATGTTGCAGAATGTGTTCGAAAATTGCGTACGGATTTTGGAAGAAGAGAAGCACCGTCAGCTCCGTATGTTCGTTATCTTGTGAAAAAAGTGAAAGAAACTGGCATCCTCATCGATAAACCAAAGCGTGAAAAGCCAAAAACAGTTCCTTCACCCGAGAATATTGCTGCTGTGACAGAAAGTGTGCGTGAAGCGCCATCAACATCAATTCACCGTCGTTCTCAACAATTGAACATTTCGGAGACATCATTGAGACGAATTTTGCATAAAGACCTTGGTATGACGCCATACAAAGTCCAATTGGTTCAGGAATTGGAGCTAACTGACCATCCAATGCGTTTTCGCTTCGCTAAGTGGGCCTGCGATCGACTTAGAGAAGATGCCGATTTTGCCAAAAAAAATCATCTTTTCAGATGAAGCTCATTTTGATCTTGGCGGGTATGTAAACAAGCAAAATTGTCGCATTTGGGGCACAGAAAACCCGCACGCATACATTGAAAAGCCGATACACCCAAAACGAGTCACTGTTTGGTGCGGATTTTAGTCCAGAGGCATAATTCAAAAATGAGCAAGGAGTGGCCGTTACAGTCAATGGCGATTGTTATCGGGCCATGTTGAACGAATTTCTGTTCACAAAAATTGAGGAGGAGGATATTGGCAATATTTGGTTTCAACAGGACGGCGCTACGTGCCACACAGCCGAAGCTACACTCTATGTTTTGCGCCCATTTTCAAAAAAAAAAGTTATTTGGCGGACCCATTATTAGACCACTGAATTTTTTTTATCAAAATAGTTAGAGTTGTTTTTATGAAAATTAAGGTTTACCATTTTTGATACAAAAATTGAATGGCACGTATCGTTATTTTTGTGACTGAAATAAAGATTAGAAAAAAGATTTGAACCAATCACCTAAAACGTTTAAGTACAAAGTTTGAAGATAGTCGTTTCAACCATTTAGGCTGCAGAGTGTTATACTGGCAAACAGACAAGCGCATTTGTTGGACTTAATTTTTTCGTGTTCTCTATCATCGTTATGTCAAGTTTGATTAACATTTCGAAATCGTTTTTTCCATCTTATACAAAATACGAAAAAATAATAATAATAGTGATAAAGCATGAAATTTTTTTTACTAGTCGAGACATTCTTCAGTATCCTCGTATTTGAACAAAATTTCTTGACAGACAAGACATAGCTACTTCCACAATAAGGTAAAACTTGAACAGAACTTATAATAATCATGCGCGCCCGCTCAAATTCAGATTTAATCAATATATTTTATAAGCAAAACACAAATTTTTAATTTGTATGCATTTTTAATTGAAATCAAGTTTTGTCGTTTTAACTGTAATAAGCCAATTTCAAATCATTTGTACCTGCCATCCAAAGTCATGGTATAAAATGCGTCATGCCATCATCTAACAAGGTATAATAAAATTATAACTCATAGCCAAAAATTCACTTAACTTCCAAATATGAACGAATCTAATTCACGATTTTTTAATGCTTGCTCAACCGTTAATTAGCTGGTTTATTGACCTCATAAAAAAATTATACTAACAATACATAGACATATTTTAACTGGAATTATTATTCCAAGAGAACGAACATTTTGTGTGCTGAATGAATTTTTCGTCTAGGTGCTCTTTCAATTAGGAAACCTTTTTGTTTTTATGTGTTTCCTAACACATATAGCCGAAAGGAAAATATAATATTTTTTTTCTATTAATTGCACGAAACATTTTTTTCTTTCTTTATGAAAACTTCCGTATTTTTTTATGAAAGTAATGTTATAATGTGAATGTTCCATAATTGTTTCAAATTGTGTCAAATGTCAATGTGTCTTGACATTTATGTTGTAAATGATGTTGTTTGAACAATGAATGTATCAAAGAAAACAAGATTACGCCACTTCTATTTTTTCGCTTTGTCGTTGTAATTTTTGACACCTTGTTTGACGTAATATTTTTTTTTTCTATAACTGCACGCGCTCAAGGGATTATGAATGCCCTTTATATGTTTGGAAGAAGAGAAAGAAGGATAGGAAATATGTGTGGCTCGATATTCTGAGACTAGAGCTAGTTGTTGTCTCAAATTGGGATGGCGGCTGAACTAATGCGGAGAGAATTACCGTAGCTAATTTATCTATGTCCCTTATAATTCGCATTAATTTTTTTATTCTTTGTCATATCTTATCGGTATACTAGTTTTACTCAATCACATGTTGTTAGTTCTATGCCTAAACAGCATACAATGAGTAAACCAGCAACTCATTGTATGACATTTATTTTTAGAATTGGTTTTTAATGGAAAAATAAGAAGGCATAGACTACGGCAGGGATCGAACCTGTGACCATAAGGTTGACAGGCGAACACACAACTATCGCGCCACGGCCATCCCCAAAATTATTGAAGAAATCACCAATTTGGAGGCAGATTTTTTGCAATGGACAATTCAAAATTGAAGTTAAACCAGCACCAATGTGGATGTTAGTGTTGCTAATTTGCTTAAGTTAGTTTTTTTCGTTTTACGAACTAACTAGTTATTTGACAGTATTTCCTAATTGGAAGAAGAAGAAGACGAAAAACAAAACAAACTGTTGTTTTTTTTGTGGACTGTGTATTGCTATGTTATAGATGTTTTGTTTATAGGTATCCAATCCATTACTGAATAGCGGTTCAGTATCAGTATTCAACTTAAATAATTATTTGAAAAAACCCTGTGACTAAAAAAAAAAACTTTTTTTCCCGAGTGTTAATTCAAATGTTTACTTTATAACTTTAAGCTAAATAAGCTAACAATTCATAATGGATTCATTAACAGAACAGGGTGGCCCACGAATCGTGCTACAGTAAGAAATTTAAATAACTTTTATTTTAATCGATGTATTTCATTAATTTTTTCTTATTGGATTAAAAATTAAATTTTATTTTAAATAACTAATGGTTTTTAAAGATGATAGACCGCAAATGACCTCCACGCTCATCCACACATATGCGTGATCAGAAAATTGTTCATTGCGGCCTGAAGGGTTGAAATTGGGATCGCCTCAATTTTTGTCTTGATTGACTTCTTGAATTCAGTCAAATTCCTGGTTTTCGGTTTGTACACTTCCTGCTTGACATAACCCCATAAAAAAAATATGGTGCAGTCAGGTCAGGTGACCTTGGTATCCAGCGGAAAGTGCAGTTTCTGGATATCAATTTGTTTAGGAATTTTCGTTGGAGCTCCGTCATAACGTGTGTGGCTACGGTGCACTTGCTCCATCTTGTTGAACCCAAATCCTGCTGAAAGGGATACGTCTTCGGCGAAGTTCTGGGTAAAAAACTCCTTCAACATCTTTAAATAACGGTCCCCATTGACAGTTTGTGTTACACCGTTTTCTTCAAAGAAGTATGGTCCGACAGTAAACCTTGATGAAACTGCGCACCACACAGTGACTCGTTCTGGGTTGTGCAGTTCCATCTTATGGTAGCATTTCGGGATTAGATTCACTCCATATACGGCAATTTTGCTTGTTAACATTGCCCTTTAAGTCAAATTGGGCCTCGCCACAGACCTGAACAAACAATTTATCAATGTATTGTCTTCTTCGGCCATTGCAATCATTTTTCGGCAAAACTCCAGGCGAACAGGCACGCCCTGAGGGTTTAACTTGCATGTAATTTGGACTTTGTACGGAAACAAGTTTGTAATGACCGTCTGCTAACTCTAATTTGGCCCGATAAGTTTCGAGTCGAAACACAGCCACGATTGTATCCTGAACCCGAACATTGGGATCTCGATGATACGGTTTTCGTTCGATGCCTCCAGATTCGACAAACTTGTTCACCAGCCTCATAATGGTCCATTCACTCGGGGGAGTACCGCCAAATTCCAGCCTAATTTCCCTTTGGACGGAAATGACGGACTGCAAAGAATGGTATCGCTGCACTATCCAAATCTTTTTTTCAGTATCCCAAGCATTGATTTTGATAAATCTAAATAGTAGCCTATAAAATAAAAAAAAAATAAGCCGATTACTCACACTGAAAAAAAGTTATTACGTTGTAGAACGATTCGTGGGCCACCCTGTATTTACTTTAAGCAAATATTTTGTAACTATTGAGGACTGCCTTCCGGATTTCTTAACCATACAGAAAAAAAAACATAAAATCTCCTCAACATCAGAGTACCTATGAGTATGTGCAAGATATTTACGGTACATGATGTCTTTAAACAAACAAGTTTCGACACAATTTTCTCATAAAGTTATTCCTCTTTCTAAAACATCTGTTCAAAATGTCAAATGAACTCGTTCAGTACGAGAACGAAAATCTTATTTTTTTTTGTTTCCGAAAAGTACATATAATCCAAATGCAATCTTTGCTTCAAATACTTCAATGGAGCTTATTACTATCAGTTGTTGTCTGTTTTGTTTATCAGTTATTATTTTTGTTTAGTTATTTTTTGTTTTTTAATTTGTTTTCAAGTTTCATTTATGGTAAACAAAGAAATTAAAACTGTTAACGTAAACAACGAACGGCATTATAATAATTCGCATTATTAATTTGCGATGATGGGAAAATTAAAACATTGAAATACATTTATACAATCTAGAGGCGTTATGCATTGCATTTTCAAGGTTTAATATTTTATAGCTTTGTTGTAAAGTTTAACGATTTTTTCTTTCATATATCAATGTTAACTTTTACGTATTTTACATATAGATCTTGATGGTTACTGTTACCATTCGAAGCGACCATTTATAATAAATTAAGTTAGGCCGTTGCTATGAAATTTGTTTATATACTGTGATTTAATGTGTTATAGTAAATATTATGAAAAAAGGAAAAAGTATCTGGCAAACCAATTGTCAGATTACAAACTATCCGTGTCATTGGGTGATATGCATAAAAGATAGTAAATGCTTTTACTTGAGAATTTCTAAGTAATTACTTTTTTTTGATATGCATAAAAATGCAGTAAATGCTGAAAATAAAGTATTTACTTGAGGCCACAGTACTTACTTTTTTCGGATGAACTTTTTCAGTAAATACTTTATTCCGTATGCATAAAAAGTAGCAAGTACTTTTTTTCTGTAGGAATTACTTCTTTTTTTCAAAGTCAAAGGATAGCAACATGAAAATTTAAAAGTACATACTTTTTTTGATTTAAACACATAACTATGTAGCTTCGAAACCATACAAACTTGCAGTCTTTAACTCTATTCTCAAAGGATTCACGTCGCTGATATAAATTAAAATTAAGTTACTGTTGACTGTACTGAAATGGCGGAATTTGAACGCGTTAGTTCACAAAAAGTCTATAAAAGTCGAAGATCGGGTTCAGAATCAAATTTTAAACAACTCTATAGTTTTGAGAGGGAAAACGTAGATTGGTTGAGTGAATACTTCATTGGTAAGTCATAGCAAAATCGTAATTTGTAGTTTTAAAACTTGACACACCCTTACTATTTGAAGCCTTTTGTTAGTTCGCGGTAATGTTGTAAAACTTTCTTTTTTACTTATACGCCTGTTAACTTAAAAATATAATCTATAATTTTACAAGAAGCAAACACTTATGAAAACTGTTATATATGTATGTTGCGATACTATACCAATAGGCTGCCGTTAGTTAAAGGAGTTAGTGGTTTTTAGTTACTGGCGAAGTTTTAAAACTTGCCCTTAGTCGCCAAGTTTATATAGAGTCTTCTGTTGAACAAATGGTTCATATATATAATACTTTTTAAGGAGCTCAAACTGAAACAAGAGGAGGGGCAATCACTCATCAAGAAAAGATGCGAATTTTTTTACGATACGTTGGAGATCCTAGATTTCAAGTTGGCGTTGGTGAAGATATAGGCGTTCATCAGAGTACTGTATCCAGAACAGTTAATTTTGTTGCAAAATTAATAAAAGACAAAGCTTCTCATTGGATAAAATTTCCATCGAGCTATGAAGAACAGCTGGGAGCAAAGAATGATTGGTTAAGCAAAGACATGTTCCCATTATGCATAGGAGCCTTGGACTGTACTCACGTGGAAATATTACAACCTAGATTTCATTCGGAAGAATACATTAACCGAAAAGGATATGCTTCCATCAATATCCAGGCAACTTGTAATTCAATGGAATATTTTACAAGTGTTGATTGCCGATGGCCGGGCTCAGTTCACGATTCCAGAATTTGGAGAAACTCCACTAACATTGTTTTACTGGGAGACGAAGGATATGGGATCACTCCTTGGCTAATGACACCCTTTAAAAATCCAACGAGTAACCAAGAAAGAGCTTTCAACAAACTGCATTCAAAAGAAAGGGTCATAATTGAAAGATGTTTTGACCAAGTGAAGAAAAGACTTCCAATCTTACAAAATTGCATACGCCTTCACATAGAAAACGTTCCAAATATAATTGTCGCTTGTTTCGTTTTGCACAATATTGGACAATACTTGAGAGATGACAACAATTTCGATTTACTATCAGAAAGCAGAGAAAATGGGAACACCGTTGATGATGAACACGTAATGGCCAGTGTACTTGAAACCCGAAGATCTGGTCAAATCAAAAGATTGGAGTTAGCAGAATATATTTTGAACTTGAATGCTTACAAATTTATTGTGCATTAATATGTATGCACATATATATTTATATCTTTAAAAAATACAAAATAAATAAATAAATTATAATGAAATGAAATTCTACGATGTGTCATAAATAAAATTAAAAAATTCTGTGCAGATTAAACAAACATAAACAGAAATTCCAAAAACTATTGTCTTTCAATAAAACTGAAAGTAATGCGTTAAATATTTTATAAATTGAAATAAGTAGATCCACTGTCAGTAACTATATTAGTAGTTGAACTATTGAAGGATTGTGAGTTGTCTGCTTCTTTTCCCATGTTGATCTACATTTCCATTTCTTTTTGTTGCATCCTTAAAAGCTTTAACTGCTCGAGCAAAACCAAGCGTTGAAGCTCTCAATTTGTGAGATTTTTTGTCTCATCTGTCTCATCAAACTTCAATCTCCTCTGCTTTGTTACTCGGGAATCTTGTGAGAGATCTTCTGTTTGATCTGGAAAATCTGCTGTTGAACGAACTTCTCTCTCAGTTTCTTCTTGATTGGTATTATCTGCTCCCACAGATAAACCACCTACATAGGCATGTATGTATGTATACGAAAATTTAGTAGTAAAATTAAAGCATATGAATGTATTATACATCGATATAAAATAATGCTTACCAGGAATGCAAGTGATAGAGGGATTTTCATCAGCGCTCAAAAGATCTTTGAATATTATTTCCCATTCTTTAAGCTTAATGGGCTTATTCCCCGTTTTCTTTAGGGCCGTCTTTTTGTTTACATCCGACTTAAAGTTATTGACCCTTTTACTTGGTCTTCGCTGAGTTCAACACCAGTTTCAGATTTATATTCATTTTTGAATATTTTCATAGCCTCTGACTTCGCTTTTTTTACTGCCGGTTGCTGCGACTTATTCATAAGAACACTATGTACTTTTAAAATACGCACAAAAACTAGGTGCATTTGACTTATTGACAAACCTTCGTTCTTCATTGTTGCTCAGTCGACTTTCAATAAATTAATGATTGATAAAATTTCATGAACAGATGTTTACAAAACAATAAGAAGGGCAACAGTAATTTAATATAAGGATTAAACGGTTAATCTGGCAGAAAAACTATTTGTTTACTAACCCGATAAAAAAAAGAGTATTTACTATCAATTTCCGACGAATTCTAGTATTTACTTGGATGAATTTAGTATTTGCCAGTTAGTAAGTACTAAACTTTATGCATATGGAATGAAGTAAATACTTTAAATTTAACCATTTGCTTTAAGTTATAGTATTTACTATTATCTTTTACTTGTAGTAAATATTTCCGTTTTATGCATATCACTCATTGGGTGATATGAATAAAGCAAAGCAAATGCTTTTACTGGAGAATTTCTAAGTATAAACTAAACTAAACTATTTTTGGAATGCGGAAAATGCTCGGAATAAAGTACATATTTGCTTTCGACCATAGTTTTTACTTTTTTGAAAGAACTTTATGAGTTAATACTTCATTCCGTATGCATATAACCTAGCAAGTACTATTTTTCTGTAGTAAATACTTAGTTTTTTTCAAAGTTGTTAAATAGCAAGTTGAAAATTTTATAGCACATACTTTTTTTGATTTAAGCCCTAAATTAGTTAGGTTGCAAGGCAATTAATATCAGTCTTATATCGTATTTAGAATAAATTAGATCATAGTGCTTATTTAAGTTTTCTTACAGCTAAAATAAGCCGGAAATTGTACGTATTAATTCTCAAAGAGTGTGTGTAAAGACCTAAGGTCGGATTCTGAGTTTAATCTTAGGTAATTACCTACAAAGTTTTGAGAGGAAAAATGTAGATTTGTTAAGTGAATATTTTATTGGTAAACTAAATCAATAATTTTACCATTAAAAGTATTAGTAGATAATATTGAAAGAGGCTCGAAATTTAGCACACTTAAATACTAATAACTATACGATTAGTCATCAAGAAAGATAAAGATATTTTTACGCTACGTTGGGGACCATGGATTTCGAGTTGGCATTGGTGAAGATATATTAGCGAACATTAGAGTTGTGTTTTCAGAACAGTTAATTTTGTCGCGAAATTAATAAAAGACAAAGGCGCAAAATTCTAAACGATTTAGTAAAATGTTAAAACCACTTTAATAATTTACTAAGCTAAAAAGGTGATTGAGCTAATTTTAAACGATTTTAACATTTTACTAAAGTTAAAATCACGGAATGGCTGCTTTAACTTTTAGCAATTTGTTAAATTCATTATGGAAACTGATAGTATATCAGTCTTGCAAGCGGGGTGCCCAGGTTCGAGTCCTGCTTATGCACAATTGTTTTTTGTTGTTTTCTTGTAAATAATGAAGTAAAAATGATGAAAATAGAAATAACTAATACCTTTTTAGAGAACATTTTGGGTTTTCATCAACATATAATTAATTTACAACGCATAACAACAATAAATGTGTTCATCAAAATTCAAGCCCTACAAATGCCCAGCTTTCTGATTAATTAGCAATTTACTAGTTTAGAAAAGGTTTAAAAATTTTGAAATAGTAATTCAATCAATAAGCAGTTAGGAAATTGCTAACTAGTAAAATGTTAAGCCCTTAACAATGGGTTGTTTAAAATTTTGCGCCTTCATTGGATAAAATTTCCATCAAAATATGAAGAACAGAAAAGAGCAAAACATGTTTGGATTATAAAATACAGCTTCCCAAAGCCTTGGACTGCAGTCACGTTGAAATATTGAAACCACGTCGCCGATTTCATTCCGAAGAATACATTAACCGAAAAGGATATGCCTCCATCAATATCCAAGCAACATGTGATACAAAGGAATATTTGACAAGAATTCGGAGAAACAGTTTTTTGGAACCCATAATCAACTAACATTGTATTACTAGGAGACGAAGGACATGGAATTACATCTTTTTTTTTTTATAATCTACACGCGCTTAAGGGATTATGAATGCCTTTTAAATGTTTCAACACAGCGCGGGCATGAGGGTGAGGTTAAGGAAGAGAAATAATGATAGGAAAGATGTGTGGCGCGATATTCGGAGACTGTAGTGGTTGTTGTCTCAGATTTTAACTCCAGTGTCTTATTTATCGATGTCCCTTATAATTCGCATTATTTTTTTTATTCTTTGTCATATTTTATCGGTATACTAGTTTTACTCAATCACATGTTGTTAGTTCTATGCCTAAACAGCATGTAATGAGTAAACCAGCAACTCATTGTATGACATTTATTTTTAGAATTGGTTTTTAATGGAAAAATAAGAAGACATAGACTACGGCAGGGATCGAACCTGTGACCATGAGGTTGACAGGCGAAGACAAACAAAATGTCCAAAAAGTGTTTTACATATTTTATATGTTATTTTTACGTGACATGCCATAAAACCATCTTTTTTTCGACTTTCTCATAACGGATCGAATCAAAATACAGTCGAACTTCGATAAGTCGAACTTCGATAAGTCGAACTTCGATAACTCGAATATTTGATACCTGCAATGAAATTGGATGGCAATAGCGCGAAGCCTGAAGCTTACATGTAATTTTTGTTTGATAACTCGAACTTCTTAAACTAAAATGTATCGATAACTCGAATGTCTCGATAACTCGAAGATATTATTTGGCGTCACCCTCGATAAGTCGATCTTTTTAGGGAAATTATCAAATTCTGTGGATTTTTACAAGTTCATTTCATAATGCATTGCGTTTCTGGGCACTGTGTTTGTATGTTCTATAACCTTGTATACATATGTCTGAGTTGAAAATTGTGGAGTTAAAGCTGTTACGTTCCGGTGTTAGAACACACATTATTAGGTTGATATACTAATGGATTATAATACGAATTCTGTCTTATTTTAAAATAAAAAAAAAACGAAATAAAAAGTGTAAGGAAACTGACGTAGATATTAACAGTGCAGTGTGAAGTTTTTATTAAAAGTAAGGCTAACGTGGATATGTCGTTAAACGAACATTAAAAACATCGTTTGAAGATAAATTTAAATTAATAAAAGAGGTGTCAAGAAAGAAGAATTTGGCTATTAAATATAGCATTCCGGCAAATCGATTCGTCAGTCAAGCTTAACAGAATATTTTAAATAATCACAACAACTGTACTTTTTGTATTCGCAAATAAATATTACGTAATTTATATTAATTTCCTGTTTTACTTGATAACTCGAAGTTTTTTTTGGCAAGTTATGGTTCGAGTTATCGAAGTTCGACTGTATTTATATAGGAGCTACCAAAATTTTAGAAAAATATTTTTTTTGATTTAAAAAATATATATATTTTTTTTTTAAATTCAATATTTCGAAAGGGGCGGAGTTATTTTTTGAAATTCTGTTTTTAAATTTATATTGTTAAATACATAAAATTATCATATTATACATTTTTTTTTACAAACAAAACTTTTAAAAATGTTTATATAAAAACTTAAGTGAAAACGAACTTAAAAATATATAGGGTCGGCCAAATAACTTTTTTTTTGAAAATGGGCGCAAAACATCGAGTGTAGCTTCGGCTGTGTGGCACGTAGCGCCGTCCTGTTGAAACCAAATATTGCCAATATCCTCCTCTTCAATTTTTGTGAACAAAAATTCATTCAACATGGCCCTGTAACGGCCACTCCTTGCTCATTTTCGAATTATGCCTCTGGACCAAAATCCGCACAAAACAGTGACGGTCTGCGATCCTCATATTTGTTCCGTTTTAATAAAGCTTTTTGTAAAGTTGTTTTTTTTTTTTAGAAGACCTATTCTATTGAGCGGGAGTGTATTTTTTTAGTATTATACCAATTTAGCTTAAACTAAACTTTCCAAAAATGAAAATATTAACAGTAAATAAATCTTCTTAAATTTAAATCACTTTCAAAATAAATAACCTTCTAACAATTTAGAAATATCTTATTTGATTTTCGTCGTCTTTGAAATTCAACACCCACGAAACAGTTGACTTTTACTATGTTTGAAATTTTTCTTTGTGCTCCCACGAAAGTTGCCACAATTCGTTATTGACAGTAGGTACTATAACAAAACTTGTATTTCATGACAACTTTAAAAAATATATATATACTTAACGGTTCTCGTTATTTTCTTTATTATTATTATTAACATGATTAATGAAAGAAATGTTAACAAGCAAAAACGTTCACTTGTTAGTAATGTTTTTGTGGACGACTCCTACAAATAAGCTTACGTAAACCAGGGATGTTATATATTAATTAATAATTATCAATTTAAAAAAAAGTAAATGTGGAGTTGCTTGGAAAAAAATTTCTAAAAACTTAAAAAAATAGGTAAAATGTGCATTTTAAAAAAATTGTATCTTAAAACAAAACCAAAATGTTAAAAAAATATCAAACTTGCTCCTAGATACTAGTGCTTGCCATATGTCATCTGTTCAAAATATAACAATATCAATTCTTAACAGACAATTAACATTTGACTTTGACTTTTTTATGTTTTGTTCCTTAATTTAAAATTTTAAATAAACTCGTTTAAATAACCATATTAAAAATAAAATGCATGAGTTGATCGTACAACCTTGCTTCTATGTTCGATCACATCATACGCACAAGATTCCTAGTAGAAACGGCTAAATATACTTGTAAAGTCGTTTTTTAATTAATTTATATACCTACATATATACAAATATACAAAATTTCTTTAATTAAAAAAAATGGTATATCAATTTTAAGTTCTTAATAAAATAAACTTAAAAACATAATTTAAAAAAAAATCTTCCATACGTTGTTGAAATATTGAATTTTCAATCAAAAATAATTTTCGAAAATTTAATTTCGAACATTAGGAGCGATTCAGTCATGCATTTTATTTACTTAAAAGTGTACTGCACTAATCTAAGGACACATAATCTTTCAAAATTTTTGGAGCTGTGTTTGAGATTTCTTTTCTTTTTTTTAAACATTTTTGTATGGGAGGTAATGTTGTTTTTTGCTTTAGGAAAATAGTTTTTCTTAAGTATTCAAGATATTGTCAAAAACTACTAAATACAAAGATTCAAGAAAATTGATTGAGTCGTTTTCGAAATACAGTGGACGCTCTAATAAGCAGACACTCATGGTCACCGAATTTTTGTCCGGCTATGATAACTGTCCGGTTAAGGGAAAGAATAACAAATGAAATGACTGCAAAAATGAATATCAGAAGGAAAAGAAATATCATCAGAAAATGGAACCATACACTTCCAAAATTACATCAGCTTAGTTACCCGGAAAGTCCCCTAATAATTTTTCAACAAAACATCTCTCTGTCCGGTTATTAAAGCTTCGCGTCCGGTTATCTGATATTTTCTATGGGTTTTCTTACGTAATAAAAGTAAAAGAGAAACTATACTGAAAACGGTCCTTTCGTTGTTTGATTTGTTGATCACAGATAATCCCTAAATAAAATTATGTGTCTGCTTATGGGAGATTTTCTATCTGAAATGAACATGAAAAAGTGTCCGCGTTTGTTTATAAGAGTTCCCGTTTATAGGAAAGTAATTTGTACGAGAAATTCAAAAAAGAAGTTTGTTGCCAAAAATATGTCCGCTTATTGGAGCTGTCCGCAAGTAGAGCTTTCACTGTATTAAGTTAAAAAAAATCTTTGTGGGAACATTTTAATCTACAAGACTGTAACTTCTTAGGGACTCAATACATTTTTTTTTTAAATTATCAAATGAACCGTTTCCAGAAACAAAAAAACTAGAGGTACCAAAAATAAGCATTCTTTCCAACAAAACTATATTACCAAAAAATAATAAATTACACGACTGGTTCGGACGCATTTTCTATAAATATATTTTCAAAGTCGTTATTTACTAAATTTTGTATATACCTACAAAATTTCCTTAATTTTTTTCTAAAAAAAATTTGGTTTGACAATTTCATGTATTTAATAATAAAAGCTTACAAATTCAATTCGAAAAAAATCGCCATCCGTTTTCGAAATATTAAATTTTAAAAAATACATATTTTTGTTTTAATCCAAAAAGAAATTTTGCGAACATTTTAGCATGCAGTATTGTTTAGAATTTGAAGGTCCTCTTACATAACACACATTTTTTTTTTATAAAAATCGTTAGAGCTGTTTTTGAGATAGTAAAATGGTAGACAAAATTGTATGGCAAGTACCGATATTTTTGGGGCTAGAAAAACAATTCAAAAATCTATTTGAGACAATCACCTAAAAAGCTCAAGTACCATCAAGTGTAAAGAACATCGCTTCAGCCGTTTAGGCTGTAGAGCGTTGCACAGACAGAGAGACAAAATTGAAGGACCCACTTTTGTTGGTGTTCTCTATAATCGTAATGGCAAGGTTGATCAAAATCTCAGGTTCGATTTAAAAATCAAATACAAAACTTGCCATAAACGCAAGTAAAAAATACAAAATATAACAACGCTGATATTTCTTGAGGAATTTACGGTCGCGACACGTAGTGCACTTGGAGAATTATTATAAAAAAAGTTGCACTTCGATCATATCATTTAGTCAATCATTCAATCATGGCTGGGATTAAATATTATGTTATATTTTTTTTTTCAATATAATGATGGGTATGACTACTTTAAGTTGATTGTTCGTCGGAGCACAGATACTTAATTTGTATTGATTTTTTTTTTGTGATCGATGTTCTTCATTTTTTTTTCTCTTGATCGATTCTTCTGTAAGATGTTCGTTCGGGTGAAAGTCTTGGCTGTTTAAGTGGCCTTGAAAAGAAAGTTCGAATATATACGAAAATGATGGAAACAACAGGGAGAAAAAAAGCACTTCGTTTCTCGATTAATTCTTCAATTACTTTTTGTTATGATTAAAATAATAATAGACTTGTTAAAAATAAGTTTAACGGTAATTGTTGCAATTATTTGCCGTAGGAGTTTTCATCTTAAAAAAAAAATTATATTAAAATGATGCTGAACATTTTGCAGTGCTTTTTCGTTCAAGTATAAGACCGCACCTAGGAATGTATTCTCTGTCTATACTATCTAATATCTGTTAAGTGCTGGAATTGACTGGAGTAAAAGCTACTCACATTGCTCATTCTAGCGAAGCAATTAGCTGTCTTAAATTCAGTATGAGTGCTGCTTTATTTCCGTTTCTCAAAAAAAAAAATTGTTTTCGCTGCATTCATTAAGCCATAGATTAGATCAGTCGATTGAATTGATGGCTTTGAATGTTGACGGCAACCAAAGAACCATACTTGGTGGTCGCTTCGCCTGAATTGTGCAGTTAGTTGGGGCATGTCTGACATTCATCTATCAATTTATACATACATATACTCGTACCTATGTATGTAAGCTAGTAGCCGGTAGAGATTGAAAATTAATTATTTTACAAAAAGAGAGATACATATAAACAAATGCCCATAGGTAGATGTTTTTTTTTTTAAAGATATGAAAGTGAAATTAATTAATCGCAAATATTCCTACAACGCATGATAATAAAATTTAAATTAAAAAACAGTATATTGAAATTCTTTGATAAAAATGAAACTTAGCTTCTGAAAAAAAAAATCATAAAATCAAAGTGTGGGACACAACCTCAATTTTGTTCTGTTTGTTTTATATTGGTGTGGGCTTGATTTGTTTTTATTGACTAATTTGAGAAATAGTTACTTCACTGGTATTTAATCGTGTATTAGTTTCATTTGCACTCGGTCTCTCACCATATGATATGCTTACACCAAAGTTTTTTTTGGTTCAGATTAAATATATCTACGTCGTGTTTTCAGTCCACCACGTAAAAAGATTAACAAGTAGATAGCAGCCGTGTTTTTTTTGGGAAATATGTATATCCGCACACCACAACAGGACTTCCAAAAGAAAAAAGGAAATCCACAATAGCCTTATTTTTATATTTTAAATTGCTATTACCGACCATGTGCCAAATAATTCAAATAATTAAATTCAAAAAATAAAAAGAATTGATTTGCTTTTATTTCTTCAAACTAAAAGCAAATAAGAAAATTAAAACTTGAATTAAAAAAATAGAAATAAAATAAAATAAAATGCACGACTGGATCGCACGAATTGCTCTTGTAGCTAACAACTTTTATGTAGCTATTTATGCTTTTATGTAACCATTGAGGTTTGGTTAGTTAGGTGTAGTTATCCTATGCAGGCGTTAAGCCTTTTAAGATTACCTCGATTCTTAGTTTAATGGATTGTCGAATTAATGATTAAATGAATAGTTACATATGTAGGTACCTACCTACAAATGTATATTTAAATCTAAGTTATGGATATTAATTATGTAAGTTAGGAGAGTAAAATGTATCTACATATATATACAAATTGATGAAACCTAAGCTTGGCTTATCGCTATTTTTATGGACAATTTTCAATGCCAGTTGGATTCCTTCTTTTGCCGCACCACACGAATGTGGAATGCCTTTTCCGACCGAATCACCCTATAACTCCCTTCACTTCCAGGAATGAGGACCTCATTCACTATTCAATAGAAAAGGATATGGAACAGCACCTTGCGGCGATCCTCTACTGAAAGATCTTCTAGTGGAATACTACTTTAAAATCTAATTAAATGTCGGCTTAACTGTCAGTGAACACGATGTCTTGATGTTTTTTTTATTGAAAAAAAAGTTCGGTATTAATAAAGTTTAACATTTGTCCTTCAAGGTGTTCGAATTCGCTCAGTCTTTTTATCTAAAAACTTTATTCTCTCTGAATTTTATACTAAAACGATGTGAGCGTTCCAGTTGACGGACAACTGCATATTTGAGATTTTATCTTAGTGAAAAAAAAACTAGAAAATAAGGTTCGGAATAGACAGTTGAACTTTATTCTTGTAAATCATATCTTTGAGTTATCGTTGGCGGGAATATAGTATAAAATCAACATGTGGAGCAAATTAAGTTTTGAATCAAATTTACTATTTGTATTGTGTGAATGCACATTGATTGAGGCAATCATTCTTCCAACAAACCAATTCATATTTAAAATGAAATTGTTCATTAGACCAATGAATTTTTCGCTAATTAAACGAAATATTTGTAAAGAATTTAATAATTTTAAAAATAATGTAGATATTTTTCTGTGTCTTATATGAATGAATAAAATGTGATCTTTTATGAAAATATTTGATTAATAATAAATCTAAAATATTAATTTTTTCTCTTGTTTCAGGTAAGTTCACTAATTTTGAACAAAAAACTAAATGATCTAAGTTAAAAATTGTAAGTATGTACATATGGAGTAGATTATATAATTAACTGTTTGTATTGTCTTAAAATAAAGTCAAATAAAACATTTTGAAGAAAATCAAAAAAGAAAAAAACAAGAACAACCAAGAACTTTCTTTGTAATTACGAATCATGCAGACTTTTCTATTTGACATTTTAAGCTTATTCCTTCTTCAACCCAAAGAAGAAGGTGGTTTAACGAAGGCATAAAGTATTAAAATTTGGCAGCAATTTACAGAATAAATTCATAGAATAAAACAGGAAATAGAGTTCATACTTGGAACGGGCAATTATAATACATTTGTAGTTCATCAGCATACTTCTGGATAGAGATTTTTTTTACTACGTGCTGATGACATAATGTTTCTTCTCTTGTTTGTTCTTTCTTTCTATGTCTCTATCTGTTGTATTAATTTTTAAAGCTGACGCACTTGTTGTCAGTGCTTCAGTGTTTTCTACTTCAATAGATTCATCCACGGAGTAGTATAATATGTAATGAAATGTAATGTAAAAGAGGACCTAAAATGGAACCTTTTGGAACTCCGCGTTAAGTTGAAAAAGAAATTGTACAATCTTTTGTTCAATTGAACTTCCTGCATTCGATTGATTAAGAGCCACTTTCTTCACTCTTTGTTAACTTGCGCAAACTCTCAAGTTGGCTAAATGTAGAGTTGACACAAACTTAATAGTTGAGTGATAAGTTGAAATTTGTTTTTCTCCACTATTTTAAATCTCAACTCTAGAGTTGAAATTTAAAAGTTAGCCAACTTGTGTTTTTTTAAATTTCCCTGGGAAATTTTTGACAGATAAGTATGTTTCAACTTTAGATTTGAATTTATTCTGTGAGACTTGAATTTATTATGTGCGATGATTTCGACAAACCATATAATTTTGGGACCGACGGATTCGTGTTTGTTTCCAAAATTCTTTGCAGATGTTATGTCGCGAATTATATTAGGTGACGGATCGGTCGAGTACGTAACAAACGTACAAAAATTGCTTGAAAAATGTACGTGATGAGAATATCATATCTTATATGCATTCGGTAAAACCTATGGTGCTTTTCGGGCTGTCGTTGTTACTGTGCTGTTTTTTTTTTAAGTTAACTTTATTGAAAACTGTATTTTACCTGTACTTTTTTATTGGAATTTAATTTTCTGCAATTTAGATATTTTTGCTTCGGCGGTTTTAGTAAAGTATTAATCTCTTTATTTAATTTGATTCAATCGATGAAACAAGAAAAAATTGCTTAATGAGTGCTACAATGTATAATTTATTATTGACTGATATCAGGAAATTTGGCTATATCATAAAATTCTCTTGTTGCTTGTAACCGTTCTTTTCGTGTTTTGTACATTGACACCTGCTTCACAATACGATGCACTTTTTAAATACTTACGGCAATAAAATCAGCAATGTCCAACTGAATTGACCCGAATGCATAATGCCTCAACACAATCAATAAATGGGTAATTGGTCGTAATTCGCGCGATCTACATATCAAGATTTTTCACTGCTTATCTTGTTTCAGTGTAAAGCAAACTACCCTTTATCAATTCCAAGATCAAAATTGTCGTTCGCTTTGAAATATGAAATCGTGAATAGAATCTTGGTCATCGCATATTTTAAGTCCGACCCGTACCTCGAATAATATCATGTTTATTGTACATCGATTTATCTAATTTTAGTTCACAAAAAAACTTTATTTCTGTTATTAAAGTTGTTATAACAACAAATTAATAAATGATAAACATAATATAAACAATATTAAAATAAGAAATATAAAGTATTAAAATATTTACCAAAAAAATATAAAAACAAGGCAGGATAGCTTGTGGCTCCCCCTTTGTTTTGTATGGTTGCAAGTCGCTTGGGTATGCTGCGGACCAGATTTTCCAAAATATTTTTTTTTTTTTTTATAATTTTGCACGCGCTCAAGGGATTATGAATACCCTTTATATGTTTTTAACACAGCGCGGCATCCGGTGAAAGAAGAGAAAGAAGGATAGAAAGATGTGTGGCGCGACGTATTGAGACGGTGGTTGTTGTCTCAGATTTTATCTCCAGGGATGGCGGCTGAACTAATGCGGAGAAAATTACCGTCTTATATATTTATGTCTCCTATAATTCGCATTATTTTATTTTATTTGGTTGTCATATTTATGAGTATTTTACTCAATCACATGTTGTTAGTGTTATGCCTGAACAGCATGTAATGAGTAAACCAGCAACTTATTTTATGACAATTTTAAAAATTGGTTTTTAATGGAATATAAGAGGACATAGACAACGGCAGGAATCGAACCTGCAACCACGAGGTTCACAGGCGAGCACACAACTATCGCGCCACGGCCAACCCCGTTTGATGGAATTCTCTCCCATTCATGCTTGAGACTTACCCAAAAAGATGATAAGTTTTGGCGCTCATCTAAGGGAATCCTGGCGCTGAATATGACCTAAAATACTCTATTGGATTCAGATCTGGGGATTCAGGCGGCTATTCTAAAACTTCAACATTGTTTTGCGCAAAAAACTGCTTTCCCACTTTGCTCGTATGTTTCGGGTCAATTTTATATAATTTAGACGCCGAAGAAGCCAAGTTTTCTCTCATAATGTTTACATAATGAGGACGTGTCATTTTGGTATCAATTTTGACAATCTTAACAACCCCACTAAAAAAAAAACACCCCAAGACTATAAGAGACCTTCCACCATGCTTAACCGTTTTTTGGGTGCACCTTTGGTCAAGCCTTTCAGAGGGTTTACACCAAACTCTTTTTCTAGATTTTGAGTTTTTTAACTTAAACTTAGACTCATCGGACCAAATAATGCTTCCCCAAAAGGTTTGCGGCTTTGCCAAATACTTCCTAGCGAAATCAAGTCGTTTTCTAATATTTATCTGGCGAAGCAATGGTCTTTTCTTAGCTAAATAGTTTCTTAAACCGCTTTCATTTAGCCGCCTTTGAACTGTCATTGGTGTTATGGGAAGTTGCAGGTCTGCTTTGATAATTCTAGCTGAAGATAATGAATTTTTTCGGGCCTCAATTTTGATTCTTCGGTCATCGGCTGCTTACGTTTTTCTCTTCCTTCCACACCGTCTTCTAAACCTGGAAGCAGATCCTCGTTCAATAACGGTTAAAGTCCATATTAACTTAACTCTAAATACGATAACAACAGTTATTCAGCTCTTAGTGAGAAGTTAAACTGTTGAAGTAGTTTTTGGCAAACGACAGACTCGTCGACCATAAATCGAGGAGTATTACAAAATGTATTCTACGTTTATCTAAAACTTGAAGCATTTCCTAATAAATATTTAGTCTCTTATACCCAAATAAATAAACATGGACTGGGTAAGATTTAGGACTTAATCTTTGGACTAATTGGAAAATGCTATTAATAAAGCATAATATCTGCTATTTTACATTTACGAACTTATAGAGAGTTTCATTTAAGAAAAGATCTGATCTTTCTGACAAAAGATTTCATCTTTTTGAATTTTGAGAGTTTCATTTCAACAAAAAGAGCAAATCTAGATCCGATCCCAACACGAAAGATCTCATCTTTGGTGGGTAAGCAGATTTGATCTGAATGCACGCATACATGTAAATCGTTTTTTCTGTCAAACATCAAATGGAAACTATTTTGTTATTAATTTATTGTGAAATTGTGCCAATCCCTGCTAAAAAATTTAACTAAAAAATTTACAAATAATAGACGAATAAGTTAATAATTTAAATTTTATAAATTTATTGGAGTTTTTTATTGCTTTGTCTTCATCTTCCTCATCATCTGATGATGAAGATGTTTTTTTTTTTCAGAAATGTGTGTGTCAGTCATTCAGCATTGGCCGCGTTCGGTGCAATGTCTATAGGCTAGCCAAGATACCTCAGTAGGGGGTTTGTTTTCAAACGATCCAGGTAGCTTTCTGTGTTAAGTCAGTTGTATTGCATTCAAATCTGAAGTTTTGAATCAGCTGTTCCTCAAATTAATAATAATTTTTGGGTAGCTTGAGATTTGTGTTTGACAAAATATGTTTAGTTCATCAGCTGGTTTTTCCTTAGGCGTACAACAACACAAAGCAATCCGGATTGCCTTAGGTATGCCACCGAACGCGGCCAATACTTCGATTAAATTTGGACACAGAGTTTCATTTAAAAGATCAAATCTCCATTTTGAGAGGAGTTCTTTGAAATTTAAATGAAACTCGCCATTAGTCCTTCGCTAAACCATTGAAAACGGCCGGCGTCTGCTTAGTGAAGGACTAAGAATTGACATTAAGAACACAATTTACAGGGACGTAGAATAAAAGGAGATTGAGCTGATCCGTATTGTAATAGTTTTTGTTCGATTTTCTTACATTTTTTATTCATTGAAAATGTTAGTCCGCAGACTAACTTTTAATCTACGGTAGTAAAGGCATGGACTAGCGGTGGAATAGGGCAGTTAATTCCCCACTATTATGAAAAACTTATAACTTCTCACTGACTCTAGTCTTAAAAGGGATAAATATATGTATATTTACCAAAAGATTTTACATATGTACATATAAAGGGTCCGCCATCTAACTTTTTTTTTCAACTAGTGCTTATTTCGTGAATGGTAACATTTATCTCATGTCTGATTTGACAGATAATTAGTTTTATCCTTCCGCTGAATGAATATGGTTGTGTATACGCTTGAACAACGCTGGGAAATATTGCGACATTACTTTGAAAATCATGGTAATGTTGCAGAATGTGTGCGAAAATTGCGTACGGATTTTGGAAGAAGAGAAGCGCCGTCAGCTCCGTATGTTCGTTATCTTGTGAAAAAAGTGAAAGAAACTGGCATCCTCATCGATAAACCAAAGCGTGAAAAGCCAAAAACAGTTCGTTCACCCGAGAATATTGCTGCTGTGGACGAAAGTGTGCGTGAAGCGCCATCAACATCAATTCACCGTCGTTCTCAACAATTGAACATTTCGGAGACATCATTGAGACGAATTTTGCATAAAGACCTTTGTATGACGCCATACAAAGTCCAATTGGTTCAAGAGTTGAAGCTAACTGACCATCCAATGCGTTTTCGCTTCGCTAAGTGGGCCTGCGATCGACTTAGAGAAGATGCCGATTTTGCAAAACAAAATCATCTTTTCAGATGAAGCTCATTTTGATCTTGGCGGGTATGTAAACAAGCAAAATTGTCGCATTTGGAGCACAGAAAACCCGCACGCATACATTGAAAAGCCGATACACCCAAAACGAGTCACTGTTTGGTGCGGATTTTCGTCCAGAGGCATAATTGGGCCATTTTTCTTCGAAAATGAGCAAGGAGTGGCCGTTACAGTCAATGGCGATCGTTATCGGGCCATGTTGAACGAATTTTTGTTCACAAAAATTGAAGAGGAGGATATTGGCAATATTTGGTTTCAACAGGACGGCGCTACGTGCCACACAGCCGAAGCTGCACTCGATGTTTTGCGCCCTGTTTTTGAAGATCGCATTATCAGCCGCAGAGCTGATGTCGTTTGGCCACCTCGGAGCTGCGATTTGACACCGTTGGACTATTATTTGTGGGGTGCCGTAAAAGATAAGTGTTACGCGGACAAGCCAGAGACAATTGACGCTTTAAAGGACAATATTCGTGAAGCCATTGGTGAAATACAGCTGCACACAATCGATAATGTGCTTAAAAATTGGACCGATCGTGTAGGCTACTGCATGGCCAGCCGAGGCAGCCATTTGAATGAAATTATTTTCCATTATTAACCGGAAGGATTGTACTTTCAAATAAAAAAACAAATTTGAGAAAATATTCAGTAGTTTTTTTTATAGCATTTTCAAAAAAAAAATTATTAGTCGGACCCTTTATTTTTATTGAGCTATAATAATATATTTTATTTTGCATATATTATAGGGAAGATGGAATGCTACTGTCTGACTTCATAATACACCAGCACCATCTTTTTCTTAAATCAACTATGTATCGTCGACGAAGATTTTGTTTTTTCATTATATAATAACTCACAGAAAGTTGTAACGATCTAAGCATCTTTTTGGTGAAAGTATTTGTATAGACTTCATCACTTCAAAAGCCAATGCGTGCATTGCGTGCTTTGTTTGATTCTCGACTCCATTTCCAGCGCACGAACTTTTGTGTGAAACTTTTAATTAACTCTTTTTCAATTGTTTTGCTGAAGAATAAACATTTATCTTAATATTTTTATTTATATCCAAGTCGTTAAAGTAGAACACTAATGGCAGCTCATTAAATTTAGATCTTCTAGGCAAAGCTTATGCTGGAAACCAGATTCGACGGAAATAAGATTCTTTCAATAGTTCGTTTACACGAGAAAACATAGGAAAATTGTAATGGTGCATTTTGATACTATTTTTTATTTATTTTTTTTTTAATTACTTTACAATTGGTCTGGGATAGAAAGTCTATTTGTAAATTTTTTAAGTATATATCTAATGGGTTATCCATTTTGCGGTTTCTAAAGTAAACGTATATAAAACACATATAAAATATTTTTTTTTTCATTATATTTTTTTTTTATTATAAAGTTTGAACGTTGACATTATGTGTGAAACACTACATTATTTAAATGAAAACCACGCGAATTGTTGTAAGCATCGATTCTTTTGAGGTAATTTTCGACCACTTTTTGACACATATTGGGCGATATCTAAGCCATAACTTGAATGTTGGTTTTGAAATGCTTAAGAGATAAAGGTGTATCTGCATAAACACGGTCTTTCGCGTAGCCCCACAAAAAAAAGTCCAGTGGTGTCAAATCGCATGATCTTGGTGGCAAGTTGCCACGACGAGAAATTACGCGGCCAGGAAATGTCTCTTGCAATAAAGCCATATTCGCTCGAGTTGTGTGGCATGTGGCACCGTCTTGTTGAAACCACATATTCTCCAAGTCGTGTTCTTCAATAGCAGGCAAAAAAAAGTCGATTATCATATGAACATAACGCTCCCAATTGACGGTGACAGTCGTTCCATTGTCGTTTTCGAAGAATTAAGGTCCAATCACAACTCCGGACCAAAGAGCGCCCACACAGTGACTACTTGTGGATGTAATGGTTTCTCTTCAATTATTTGAGGATTCTCAGAATCCCAAATACGACAATTTTGTTTATTAACATACCCACCGATTCAGAAATGTGCTTCGTCGCGGAAGAAAATTTTGTTCGAAAGATCGCCGTCCACCGCCTGTTGTTCAAGCACCCATTTGACGTATCTACGACGTTGTGAATGGTCAGCTGGCTTCAGTTGTTGTGTGAGCTGGACTTTATATGGATGTAGGTTCAGATCCAAATGCAAAATACGCCATAATGTGCCGTAAGACAGTCCTAATTCCTGAGAACGACGAGGAATCGACACATTCGGGTCTTCGGCAACACTTTCACTTACAGCAGCGATATTTTCAGTGGTACGAGCGAAACAATGATGCACAGGCCTTACAATATCTGTAACCAATCCAGTCTGTTCAAATTTCTTCACAATTTTGCCAATTGCTTGCGTAGTTGAACGATCATGTAAACCATAATCTCCACTTAAAGCACGATATGTGGCTGTGGCAGAATCACCATTTTTGTAGTAGGTTTTAACAATTTGTATGCGTTGTGCAATAGTTAAGCTATCCATTTTCGTAAAGGTCAGACTTTCAACTGAAAAAAAAATTCGTTTAACAACTTAGTTTGACACATGTCGAATTCCAACCCTATACTTTTGAAACCGCAAAATGGATAACCCCTAATAAAATATCAAAATTATATTAGACTAGTCACTGCAACCGTTTTATCTGAACAAAAAAATGAAGTGATGGTAACACCGTTTGCACACGGGTAATATTTTAAGTCTTATTCCGTACTTTCTGCACAAAAACATACAAAACGTCAAATTTCAAAGAGATGTAATGAAATTCTCTCAAAGAGTATACACACAGCACAAAAGTACGGAAAGGCCTTATACCTACAAAAATTAATGGTTAATAGATGATTTCCAATGTCTATCAACGCGAACATTCAAACATACCAATTTATGTAAAGTGTTTACAATGACGCGTTGCGTACTAATATTACGATTTGGCATTTATTAGTAAGTACACAAACCAACGTAACATAAGCGACAGTAACGTTCAAGTTAAAACGAAAAAAAAAAGAAACTTTTGCCCGTGTTTTGACAATCGAGCATTTCAGTGTTTTGTTCCTAGCATTTATCCCACACTCAAATTTTTTACATCCCACCCACAACCAAACACTTGATTTTTTTCTCAACATAATAGAATTATTTCTAAACAAAATCTGTCAAAACAGGTCTTGCGTTTTTAGTAGGATTTCATAGCATTGGGCCACGAGATGAATTCTTCCGCAAGAGTAATGAATTTGTCGGAGTGGGAAGTGAAGTGTGCAGAACGAAACGGAATGAAACTTCCGCCAAGCTTTGAGTGGAAGAACGAGGTGGAACACTAATGCACACACAACTTTCTGCCTTTGAGAGTCAGGACAGATATACTAACACAAAAGAAGTAGGTGCATGTATACATTTTTTCCACCAGAATACTTCATCTCGTGTGCGCTGGCCCATTGATATATTAGATATGGGCTGCTAGTCGATCGTCACTTCGATTCGCCACTCGGCGCAAAGTAGTCAACTTCAAAATTTTTTAAAGATTTTGCCGCTTGGGTTCAATTTTTTACTTTCGATTATAGGAACTATAAGGCAAGTTATGCATTCGTCGAAAAAAAAAAAGTTTTGAGGTAACAATCAAACATGACATTACGTACAATGATAGCGAAGACGAAAAAAGATGGTCTAAAAATTCTGTCCGTCTGTATGTCTGTCTGTCTGTCAGTCTGTCTGTATGTATGTATAGACACTTACAGTCGGAACGGGTGGGCCGAATTGCTTCAAACTTGGTACATAGATTTTTTTAGGTATGTACAGAGGGGAAATTCAATTTTTTTTTAGCTCAAAAAATAACGGTACCTGCAATATAACCGTTACGTTAAAGCCTATTTTGCTCGGAAACGGCTCTAACGATTTTGATTTAAAAAAGTCAGTGCATCTTTTTAGGTACGACCGATATGTTTGAAAAAAAAAATTAAAAATGTCTAAAAACGGTACTTTCCGTAGGACCGTTTTTTTGCTTTCGACTATCTCATAAATGGTTTAACCGATTCTTTCGAAATTTCACACATATGTAGGTTTAGGTAGCCTAATTTATACTGCGTACCAATATTTTTAATTAATATTTGTTTGTATTTTTAAAAGCATTTAAAAAAAATTATATTTTGAAAACTGCTCAATAATTTTTTTTCAAAAATTGCTATATGTATTTGCAGAATACCTATAAATTGGGGTTTTTGAATTTTTTTTCGAAAAATGTTTTCAAAAAGTTATAAAAAAAAACTCTTTCAAACCGCTGCTCAACAGATTTTTAAAATTTTTTTCTCATAAAATCAAATTTATCCAAGAAATAAAATGGCGTACTTTTTTTGGGCTCAAATTAGTTTAAGTATTTATTTCAGAATTTTGAATTATTTTTTCTTTGATTAAGCCGATTTAATCATTTGTTTTAAAGTTTATATTATTAAATATTTAAGATTTTCAGATCTTTTTTTTTTAAATTTAACTATGCCTGTAAGACCTAAGGTCTTTTAAATGTAACCTGAATTGCACGGCACTAGTTTGGCACAGTGGATTTGAGAACCAGGTACTGACTGTCTCATTTTAACCCATGGGCGGCATCCAATTAAAATTGGATGTATAGAAAAGAATGTGCACAGCGTGGAGATGGAACCCACACGTCTAAGTTAGCAATCAAGCACTTTATCCACTGCGCCATTGCCACCCCATTATTTGCCACCCCATATTTTGAAAAAAAGAAAATTTACATATATAAAAAATTAAGTAAAAAACGACTTTAAAAATATATTTAGGTTTTTAATAGACATGTTTGCATACGATGTGATCGAACATAAGAGCAAGGTCGTTCGATCCAGTCGTACGTTTTATAAATTTTATTTGTTTATATCAAGACTTTTCTAATCGTTTTCAAGTAATAGCTGTGTTTTCTATTGTGTTTATTCCATTAATTGAAATAACTGCTAGAGTTCTATGTTAGGCCACGGGTTTGTACAGGTTTGTACAGGTTTGTAATATCAATATAATAATACAAATTCTTTCAAAACATGGACTCATGACCAAACGTCATTTACATAAAAAAAACAAAACTTCAGATCTCAAAAGTACCACATTTTCCGCTGGGAGTTGGGTGGCGCTCGTTTCATCCTAGCTGAGGAGAGATTCAACGTGAAGTTGGCTTGGAATTGGCATCTATTTAGTATGTCAATGTTCCATAGACAACACGCACACTATTTTTTTCAAGTTTCTTACAACAAAAAAAAAAATAGATCTCAAATCGATTTCCAATGGTTGTTTGGAATTTGACATTTATTTATCTTGTTTGTGTATGCTTAAGGTCATCTGTCATGTCGATTATTGGAAATCTACCTTGATTGACATACGATTTTAATGTCTGTTATTTTAGCTGCACTATACCTTTCAAATTTTTAGAGAACACATATAGGATTAACTGTCGCCACTTAACTGTCATGTAAGCTTATCAGGGTAGATGGACAATTCAGATAAAACTCGGTAAAACTATTGTGAAAAGAGAAAACAGTTTTCTAGCCAACGCAAACTTAATGAGTTACCCCTAGTTTCACAGTGGAAATTCAAACTTCTCCTTTGGCTTAAAGTTCATTTTAATAATTTATTCGATTGTACAGTTTCGTTTAAACCTTTGAACTCGGTTAATTCTTTAGTTAAAGTTAAATGCCTGCATTCTGCCATTTAAACCTCAGTTCAGCGTTAAAAGGCACTTATCCAACGAATGTTTCAGTTTGGCAATTGCCATTTTGAACATTTTTATAAAATTCATTTATGCAGGTGTATTTGCAACTAAGCGAAATATTTATCCTATTTACAAATGTTCGTATATGGTCTTCAACACATTTGATGATCGGTAATATGCGTTCTAAATATAATTTGTTGTTGTTGTACCTATCAGTAGTCAATAACATTCTTCACTAAACTAAGAAAGTATGCTATGAAATGCCCACCTAAGAAAATTTGACTGTTCTTCTGCTATCTGCTATTGCTATTGTGATTGCTATACATTTATCGCCAATGGGGAACGCATGTAATGGGGGCAGTGTTTGTAAGTTACGCGAGTTTTACACATTTTAATAAGTTACGCGTTACTAACGTAACTAATGTAACAATTGTAACGAATTTAGGTTTTTGATATTTCTTCACGGAAATATTCACATCAGCATATAATTGGAAGCAAAAACAAAAAGTCACTGCAGATTGGAGGTGTTGTTCAAAATTTGCCAGAAAAAAATGCAAAACACTACCTTGCAACGATTAAAAGCACATATGTTAATTTAGGTCCACAAATATGTAATTTCATTTAAATAGTTACTTATGGTATATAGGGACACTTTCCAAGATGCTTAAAATAAGTTAGGAAAGGAATTATAATGGAGTTAATCGGCAGTTATATTGAAGAAAACGCAAACATAATACTTATATTATTTTCATGTTTTGTTTTTATGGACTGTGTGGATTAATTCTGTCAAGACACTGTTGGGAGTGTCAAAACAAATATTTAGTTGTTAAATCCAAGTTATGAATTGATAAATAATTGCCAACATTCACTGCTTCACTAGCTGACGCTGTCAAGATATGATTAGAATTAAAGGTTCCAAAACAGTTTGGAAATCAAGTTCCGTTTTGATAACTGGTTTAATATATATATGCACTAGCATCTTACTACATATTTGCGTTAGTTCTATGCAAAAGACAAATTTAATAACAATTTATATTTTTGAAATTAATAGCTTTCTTTTAAAAAATTTAAATTCGCATTGGCTTAATGAATGGGATCAGTTTAAAAATCCAAAGATGTCATATTTAAAACATTATACGAAAAATGTTACGACCCCAATTTTGTTTTGAAAGACAGTCGATTTTTATGTTTCCAATCTTTCGAAACTTGCTCTGAAATTTGCAAAAATCCCACTTCATCCGCCGAAATTGAACGAACCTTTTCAAAATGGTCGTTAATTCATACGCCTTTGAGAAATCAGTTGTTCTTCGGACACTCAAAAAAATGTAAATAAAAAAATGTGGGTAACTTATTCAGGGTAACTTACGTTACCAACACTGAATGGGGGCCAACCTTGGGATTAAAATCGTTTGCAATGGACTCCCATTCCGCGGATTTTTATTTCCAATGGAATCGATCAGTTTTGATTGCGATATAGGTATTAGGATAGGGCAAGTTTTGCATTTGGAAAAAAATCGATCTCGAGATTTTAGCAAAGTTGACATAGAGAATACCAAAAAATTGGGTCCCCCAATTCCGTCTGTCTGTCTGTCCCCGAGTCTGCAGCCTTAACGGTTCGGTGGATTTGCTTCAAACTTGGTACATATTGTTTTTTCGGTAATATGCCCACACGTTTTTTTTCATTTTTTTAAGACGGCAAATAACAGTAGCTCAAATTTTTTTGCCAAAAACAAAAATCTTATTTTTCTCAAAAACGGATTCAACGATTTTTATATAAAACAATCAGTTCATTAATGAAGAGAAAGGGTACCTTTTGATAATTTTTTTTGGAAAAAAATTGTTATTTTTGGTACCTCTAGCAGAACCATTTTTTTGGTTTTCGATTTTCTCGGAAACCGTTAATCTGATTTTTTTTGAAAATTTTTACGAAGAATCTCCTAGAAAGTTTAAACACTATTGTATACCAAAATTAAAAAAAAAAAATTTTGGAAATAAATTTTTTTTGAAAACCCAAAATTTCGAAAACGACTCAATAGATTTTTTGGAAACTTCGTATTTGCAATATAAGAACATTTAATTATGTGTTTTATCCATTTATTTCTACATTATTATTATTCCCTTTTTACGATTTTTTGCGTAGGTCACTGAATACTAAATACAGTATAGGTCCTCATGCATTTATATATACATATGTGTCTTTAAAAATCACATGAATCTTGTGTAATGTATATTGCATCTAAATTATCAAGTTGTATGTATGTATATAGCTACCTACCCACCTACATCCTCCATTTTCATTATTATATGTACATGTTAACATACTTAGGTTCTATTAATATGTATATATATGTAGATACATTTTACCCTCCCAACTTACATAATTAAAATCCATAACTTAGACTTAAACATACGTTTGAAGGAAGCTACCTACTCGTATGTAACTATTCCTTGAATAATCCATTCGACAATTCATTATACTAAGAATCAAGTTAATCATACCTACATATGCTTTAAACCTGCCTAGGATAACTACACCTAACTAGTGGATTTTATTTTTGTTTACAATTGTGTGACAGTTTTTCATAACCAAATGCATAAGCAAACCTATTTCCGGTGATGAAAAGTTGTTGATTCTTTTTCTTGTTCACAATATATTGATTTAATTTTCATTTTTATTTTAATTTTTTTATACGTTACTTTTAAACAAAACAAATTTTCCCCGAATGTCCCAACACCAAATATTTGTTGCTATTTCACTCTGTGCTTCATAGAAAATACAAGGAAAAGTTGCATTACGTCAAATGACGTAGCAACAACGTACAATGCTGCCAGCTTTTGCTCATACAGTTTAGTTCAACTACGTTCAATCGAACTGAACGAGTTGAACTTTAAATTTAAACCCAAGTCAGGTTCAGATTAACTTAAGCTTAAACTTCCACTGGAAATTAGGCATATGCTTCTCATTTTCATGACGAAACACTTAAAACCGTCATGTCTTTTGTACTTAGCTAAAATTGCATTCATTAAATAATTCTTTTCAATTGATTTCTAGTGTTAATGAATAAAACATTTTACAAATTAGACAGATCTCTTAAAAACCAATGTGACTGAATTCACTCGAAATTCCAAAAACCTAATGGGTTTATTGGACCGATCCAAATAAGAGTGAGTTTTTTTTTGTGTGAAACAAACCCCATTCAAACCGGATGTTGACGCACCAAAATAAGTATATTATTTGAAAGCATTTTTGGATGGAAGACAATTAATAAAATAAAGAGAAGACTGGGAGAAAAGCAAACGAAAAAAAAAAAACAAAACAAACCAAAACAAAAACACCTTGTTTATTAACATAATCTAGAAAGAAAAAAATCGAATTTAATTTCAATATTCTCCGCCTAGGTAAGCCGTGTCGGCGCGCCGCGTCGCGTCGGCCATGTCGTCGTTGTGGCCATCAATTAAATTTTTCGGTTTTGTCTGTTGACGTAGAACCAACTATAAACAAAAAAAGATACCCCTTCCATTTAGCAGCAAATATTTTTTTCAAGAAATGATCACACAATGTATGCACCGTGGTCGTTGTTGTTTTCTTGTCTTCCGCCCGCCATGGCCATCAACCAAAAAAATATCCCAGCAACCAGGAGCAGGTGTATTTTTAAATTTTGCTTTTCTTCGCAAATAAATATACCTATATATATATATAAAGGTTAAGAAAAAAAATTCAATAAATGCAAGCATCAGAAACAGGTCGGAGGAACAGACGAAGAAGATGGCTGAGTGCATTTTAAATTTCAACAACTGAATTTTTCGAGAGAATACACAAGCCAGATCCAAAGATAGATACAATGATACAAGTCGTGTAGATAGGTTTGGCTTAACCATGGTAAATATTCATCTCATGACAGTGATGGTTTGTGAGGAAAAAGTTCACACACAGGTAGATGGCACTCTCTGAAATGGTTATTACCTATGGAACGGAATAGTTCGAAATTGTGAGAATAGCCAGCGAGAATGTTGGGAGGAAACACAGACGAGACAACAGAAATTGGGTGCTCTGCAATAGTGATGACGATGATGATATGACTGTTGCTGCAATGTGTCCTTTTTTATGGGACAACTGCCAGCAGAATGCAGAGTGAATTTGCAATTTTCAAGTAACATTAACCTACTTCTGTGCACTTTTTTTTAAAAAGTCTATTCTAAAAAGAAAAAAAAATAAACCTAAGGAAAGCTAACATTTTTATGTAGTTTTTGTTAAAGTTTCTATTAAATTTATACTGAAATAAGTAAAATCATACAAATGTGGGTTCATTCATTTTATGATTCTGAAAGGGATTTACATTATACTATCAAATAAGTTTTATGTTATTTGAATCTTGTCATTATGAATGTAATATAACGTCATTCAAATGTTATCCTAGCAAGTTCTGGCAGTATTCGATTATGTGAAGGCAATTTCAATTATTTTTCTACACATATCTAGCAATAATTTGACATACAGTCGTCACCCATGTTCTGTTTATTTCGACAGAAATCGAATTGATTTCTCTTTTTATTTTTACGTGAAATGAAAGTCCTTGTTCTACAATTGCTTCGATTTCGAAAACTTTGAAATTAACATGAAAACTTCGAACTGTCAACACTGCAGGGTCATCCATTTTTATTTGCGATTATAGGTACTATAAGGCAAGTTATGTATTCGTAAAAAAAAATGTGTTCTAACAATTAAACTTGACATTACTATCATAGGGAACACGAAAAAGTGGGCCCCGCAATTCCCTCTGTCTGTCTGTCTGTCTGTAGAACGATCTACAGCCTAAACGGCCGAACCGATTTGGTTCAAACTTAGTACTTAGGCGTTTTAGGTGATTGTCCAAAATAGATTTTTGAATTGTTGTTTTAGGCCCAAAAATAACGGTACTTGCCAAACAAATTTGTCTGCCATCTTAATTATCTCAAAAACAGCTCTAACGATTTCGATAAAAATTGGTGTGTGTACTACTTTGGTTATGGTCTACATTTCGGCCAAAAAAGTTTTTAAAATATTTTGTTATTAACAGTACCTGCCATACAACCATTTTATTGATTTTCGACTTTCTCATAAACGGCTCAACGGATTTCGATAAAAAATTTATACAGGAGCTCCTTCCAATTCTAAATAGTATTGCATTTCAAATTTACGAAAAATATTTTTTTTTGGATTTTTGAAAAAAAAAATATTTTTTTTTTTTTTGAAATACAATATTTCGAAAACGGGTGGACAAGTTTTTCTGAAATTTTGTTTTTGTTTTTATATTATTAAATACTTAAAATGTTCACACCAATTTTTTTTTAGAAAAACTTTAAGAATTTTTAAATATAAAAAATTAATTGAAGAACTTTAAAAATATATTTAGCCGTTTTATTAAGAATCTTTTGCATTACATTGCATGCAATGTAATCGAACATAGGAGCAAGTACGTGCGATCCAGTCGTGCATTTTATTTATTTTGTCGCTAAAGTGAAATTACTACTGCTTATGAACGTGGAGACAATATTATTGGCGATTTTAAGCGATTTAAAATGCACGACTGGAATCGTACGAACTTGCTCTTGTAGCTAACAACTTTTGTGTAGCTAACCACTGACGCTGTTAGTAGGCATAGGTAGTCTAGTTACCCTATGCCGGTTTAAAGCCGTTGTAGGTAAGAATACCTTGATTCTTAATATTATAATGAGTTGTGGAATACATGATTCAAGGAATGGTTACATAGACACCTACCTACAAATGTATATTAAAATGGATTTGAATTATGTTAATTAGGAGGGTAACATGTACCTAACTACATATAGTGAACCTAGGTATGTAAATATGTACAAACATATGTATATAATGAAAGTGAATGGTGTATAGGTGGGTAAAAATCGTTTTTTTCAACTTATAAAAACTGCCAAAACCATCACTTTAATCAGTTTCTCGAAAAAAAACGAAGAACGCCATTAGATGCCACCGATCAATGAGAATTTTATAAAAAAAGTATCTCGAAAATTGTAGGACGGATTTTGATGAAATCCTGTTTTTTATTTTTAGTTTTTTGAAAACAATTGTTTTTTGAAATTTTGGTATGCATTTTTTTAGAGATTATTAATATACATGTGATTATAAAATTTAAAATCATTTTTTTTTTATTAGTTTTAAAAATATTGATTTTTGAAAATAAAAGTTAATTAATTTTTATTAGAAAAAAAAAGTTATTCAAAATCTTGATATGCACAATTATTTTGGCTACTTAGATCTTCTCAGATATAAAATTTCAAAGAAATCCAGTGTACCGTTACCGAGATATCCAAAAATTGAAAAAACAAAACGTTATATGAAAGATACCGTTATAAGACTTTCCCCGTAAACTTGGTTCATTTTAGATGATAGCTATTTCCAACAAAAAAATCTCAAAAAATTTTATCAGTATTGTTGGAGCCGTTTTCGAGTAAAATAAGATTTTCCTAAACGGTTATAAGGCAGGTACCGTTATTCTTAGCACTAAAAATAAAAATTTCAATTTCCCCTCTGAGGAATGCCAAAAGAATCACACATACCAAATTTAAAGATAATCGCTCAAGCCGCTTAGGCCGTAGCACGTTATACATACAGACAGACAGACATTTTTGCCGATCACTTTTTTATACTTCTCTATTATCGTAATGTCAAGTTTGATTGTTAGAATTTTTTAACGAATGCATAACTTGCCTTATAGTAACTATAATCGCAAGTAAAAAGAGAGTACGAATCTAAAGAAATAATTAAAAGAAAAGTCATGAATTACTCAACCAATACAGGGTGGCCCACGAATCGTGCTACAATAAGAAATTTAAATAACTTTTATTTTAATCGATATATTTCATTATTTTGTTTTTTTTTATTGGATTAAAAATTAAATTTTATTTTAAATAATTAATGGTTTTTAAAAATGATAGACCGCAAATGACCTCCACGCTCATCCACGCATATGCGGCACCTGATCAGAAAATTGTTCATTGTGGCCTGAAGGGTTGAAATTGGGGTCGCCTCAATTATTGTCTTAATGGACTGCTTCAATTCAGTCAAATTCCTGGGTGTCGTTTTGTACACTTCCTGCTTGACATAACCCCATAAAAAAAGCATGGTTAAGTCAGCTGACCTTGCGGGCCAGCGGAAAGTGCAGTTTCTGGATATCAATTTTTTTGATGACTTTTCGTTTTAGCTCCGCCATAACCTGTGTGGCTACGTGTGCACTTGCTCCATCTTGTTGAAACCAAATACTGCTGAAAGGGATACGTCTTCGGCAAAGTTCTGGGTAAAAAATCTCCTTCAACATCTTTAAATAACGGTCCCCATTGACAGTTTGTGTTACACCTTTTTTTTCAAAGAAGTATGGCCCGACTCGTGACTCGTTCTGGGTGGTTCCGTCTTATGGAGCATTTCTGGATTAGATTCACTCCATATACGGCAATTTGGCTTGTTAACATTGCCGTTTAAGTCAAAATGGGCCTCATCAGACAGGAACAAACAATTTATCAATGTGTTGTCTTCTTCGGCCATTGCAATCATTTTCGGCAAAATTCCAGGCGAACAGGCACATCCTGAGGGTTTAACTTGCTAATTTGGACTTTGTACGGAAACAAGTTTGTAATGACCGTCTGCTAACTCTAATTTGGCCCGATAAGTTTCGAGTCGAAACACTTGGATTTGCCTGTATTGCCGATGCAACAGCCACGATTGTATCCTGAACCAGAACATTGAGTTCTCGATGATACGGTCGTCGTTCGATGCTTCCAGATTCGGCAAACATGTTCACCAGCCTCATAATGGTGCATCTACTCGGGGGATTACCGCCAAACTCCAGCCTAAATTCCCTTTGGACGGAAATGACGGACTGCAAAGAATGGTATCGCTGCACTATCCAAATTCTTTTTTCAGTATCCCAAGCATTTATTTTGATAAATCTAAATAGTAGCCTATAAAATAAAAAAAAATAAGCCGATTACTCACACTGAAAAAAAAGTTATTACGTTTTATTTTTGTAGCACGATTCGTGGGCCACCCTGTATTAAAATCGCTATGATGTCTAAAATTAATTCTTAATTTTAGATATTTTAAGTCTTCACGGTAATTTTAAGAGTGAACAAGCATGCATTTTTATAAAATTTGAACCAAGCCATACACATCTAGCTGTAATTCCACAAGTAATTCACAGAATATAAACAAATTGTCTTGAATGCGCTCAGAAAATGGAATGAACCGAAATGCGGAACATCCATTTTCATTTTCGAAGTTCTATAATTCACAATATAATGCTTTTTCACCTACCACTTAATCCAGATTTAAGTAGATTAACCATAAATCAGCTTTGAAATCTTCTGAAATCTTGAAGATTTCCTATACAAATTTTAACCTCCTCACAGGAGGATTAAAAATTAATCTCAATGAAATTTTCTTCGAAATAGAAGATTGTCAAAACAAACAAAGCTCATTTCGTGGAACGGCCTTATCAAATGTCATTTTCTCCATTGACAATCAACAAAAAAAACCTGTCAAACATTATTTTAATGATGCCGGTTATCAAGACTGCCTAGGAATTAATTTTGTGTAAGTATTAATAAAATAAAATTAAAATTGTGTACTTAATTTAATTTAAAACATAGCAAATGGGTGACATATGGAATGAAATACACTTCCTCGCAAAAAATATAAGTATGTATGTCCCTCATCCGTCAAGCCATTAACTGTAAAAAAAATGTCCTACCCAAAATTACAGGTTCAGAAATTTGTTTGTAATATTTCATTGCTGACTAGCAAACCGAACCAACTACAAAATTATTCAAAAACAACACATGAAAAGTATTCACCAATTTTCTTCAAACCGAGCTGGCCAACTCGGTTTGCATAAATTTCAACTCGGTTTGAAAAAATGTTCGGTTTGATACATCACTAGATAAGACTGGCTTCCACATAGCAACATGCGTCGATACAAAAAGAGGTAAATTAATATGGGCGATGTCAAATGATTTTTATATATAAAATCCCTTTTATGTAGGCTTCCAACTCGTTTATGTTGCTGCTATGCAGCGTTACATAATGTAATGGATAACATTTTTGCGTTTAGGGAAATTATAAAAAGAACATAGTCTTATGTACTCGTTATGAAGCGTTAATGAATAAGGCTGTATATCTTTGACATAGAACCCCAAATGAAAAGAACCTAATGATGTTAAATCACCTGATCTTGGCCACCCAGTGGTAGTCTCTATTTCGTGAAATCACTCAGCTCGCAAAGTTTGTCACATAATATAGACATTTTATGAAGTCTATATAATTAATAACGGTCAAGTTTTGTTCTAATTGAAAGAGATCCTAATCTTAATTTTGAGAATTAAACAAAATTATGCGAAATATAATTGCTTAATTTAACTGTATGCCCGTAAGACCTAAGGTCTTTTAAATGCAACCTGAATTGCACGACACTAGTTTGACACATTGGATTTGAGAACCATGTATTGACTGTCTTATTTTAACCCATGGGTGGCATCCAATTAAAATTGAAGGTATAGAAAAGAATGCGCCTAGCGTGGGGATCGAACCCACACGTCTAAGTTAACAATCAAACCCTTTATCCACTGCGCCATTGCTACCGATATTATATATTTTTTAATTAAAAACTTAAAAAATTATTATTATTTTTTAAAATCGTATATTAAATAAAATTCTTGAAAAGTATTTAAATAAAATGCAATGTGTATGTGGGTTAAGAAATTTACGTTCGTGAAGAATTTTTAAGCACCTGTAATTACGGCATATAAATTTATAATAATAATAATTGTGCAGTTAACTGCACTTGAGGCATGTTTTAAATAATTAATTTAAAAAAAACAGTACAGCGGTTGTTTGGTAGAGCAAAATTATATTGTTTTGGCACAAAATTCCAAACTCTTTTTTTAAGTATCATTGACGGCACGTGTATGTGGTTCCCAATCCACTGCAATTCAAAAAACAAAAAAAAATGCGGAATATAATCAGATGGCATTCAGGATATTTGTATTGGAACTTTGTTGTGTGGTGTGTTGTGGCGTGTCCCAAAAGACAAAAAAAAAATATTTGCATGACGATAAAAACAGCGTATATGCATGCATCCCTGATTTGCATGCATAAGAGCAGTTGTCACGTCACGAATGGTTTGTTTTGTTTGGGATTTGTCATTAATACAGTGCAGCTCAATTGCTTAGGTACACTGAAAACCAGGAACTAATATAATGTAAATGCTTAAAAAAAATTAATAAGTTTTCTATATGAATTGTCGATTTTGTCGGATAACCTTATTTTTAGAACAAAATTTCTAATATTTGTCAAAACTATACATATCATGGTGATAAAATTTCAAAGGATCTATTGAACAAAAATGACACCGAGACACACATTCTATGGAACGATATTGTTCTTACTATAGCTATTCTTATCATTCTCCACAGATAGAGACATCTATCGTCAAAATGATATCGTTCGATAATTTTCGTTTTACAGAATGATTACTCTGAAAATCGGCTTGACAAATATACATATCTCTCCAAATCTAGTAACTATATCATTATAATAAAAACACCAGTCAGTTGCAGAAAATATTGTACCAAACTTTTCTGAACAATCAAAGACAAAGTTATTATGTTTTTTTTGAGCATTGAAAATTCGATCCTTTACGGTACTGATGTTGATGAATTTGACCGATGTCATGGGTTATGTTGGGTTTGATGGCCGCTGTAATTTATGGGTTATTCGCATAAACGAGGTCAAATTGCACGATCTCAGTTGCCAGTTCACTTTATTCTCACGTTAGATGGACATGCCCTAAAATCGCTTTTATTTTAACATTCGTCGAAAAATCTGCTTCATCGCTTATGGCGAGCGTAAAATAGACAAAGCGCGCGAAACGTTTCCCGAACAAAACACACTTTTGATGTAACAATTTTATGACAGATTTGTCTTCAACAACATGGCCGCCATCAACTGTCAAAGTTCTTAAGTCCATATTGGAAGACCTTTTATTTCACATTAGGAGCGTTTTTTTTTTTTGAAAATTAAATAATATGCACGCACTTGCTCTTATCTTCGATCACATCGTATGTAAAAGATTCTTAATAGAAAAGGCTAAATATATTTTTAAAGTCGTTTTTTTGCTTAATTTTTTATATACAAAATGTCTTAAATATTTTCTCAAAGAAATGTTGGCACTGTTATGGCCTTGGTATAAAAAAAGCCAATCGTATTTTCTTATTTATTAATACAAATTATAAATACTTCTTATTTATTTGGTTATTTTTATAGGAATCAATTTTATATAATTATGTTTGACAAATTTTATTTATAATTTTCAAAGAGATATAAACTTTTATTAAAGCAAAGTAAAACGTAGTTTAAAAGAATGTAAATTTATAGTAGATAGCTACATGATATATTCTTACAACTCGGCCATCCTGACCATTTTGATCGACTCGATCAAGAAATTAATTTTAGAATTTTAACAGTCAATTACTAAAGTATAGAAGAAAAATTTGTAAAATATGGAACTAATATTTAAAATATGAAAATTACGCCGATAATGTGTTCGGAATATCAGAATTTTGAACAGATGAATGGGAATCAGTTCGGAATTTTCAGAAAGTTCGAAATATTCTATATTTTCGGAATATTCAGAATTTCCGAAAATTTCAATGTTTTCAAGAGGCTGAACCAAAACTTCAGATTCTCTTCTTTTATAACTGTCTTGAAGCTGTGTTACTATTCTAGGAGACGGAGCTGTATCGATCAACGACACTTGTTAGTTAATTCTTCGGAATTATCCACACATTATACGGCGAAATGACTTAAAGCGCAAGACGTCATCACTTACCACCAAATCACAAACACGTTCAAAATTTACCATTCGCTTGCGGGCATCATAATTTTCAGCTTCAGCAAACGAAATTATGGAATGTCGAATATCTTCGAAATTTGGATTAGGAAGAAAATTCGGATTTGAATTAAGTTCCTGTTGCAATTGTTTTAAACGGCGACTTTTTTCCAAAATTCTTAACTGAACATCTATGTATATTAGCTTCTGCTTCCACTAAATGTTCAAGTCCATTAGTAGATGCATTTTCGAGTTCGGTTTGTGGGACTTGATCATTCTGCATTCCTTGCTGATTGATTAAATTTATACATATTCTTACATTACATATATCAATTTTAGGTATTTAATAATATAAATTGGAAAACATAATTTAAAAAACAAAACTCGTCCACTCTTTTCGAAATGCAGAATTTTCAAAAAAATTAATATTTTTTTCAAAAAATTGCAAAAAATATATTTTTAATTTTATTAAAAATGATGATGGAATTCCGTTGACCCGTTAATGAGATGAATTTAAAAAAAAAAATGATTGAACAAAATGTTATAGTCTACATATAATAGTTGACTGATATTTTTAAAATCAAAATCGATAGAGCCCTTTTCGAGATAATTGAGATTTACCATTTTTGCACAAACAAATTGTATGACAAGGACCGTTATTTTTGGAGTTAAAAAAAAAGATTTTAATAAAGAATCGATCCAATCAGCTAAAATGTTTAATTACTAAGTTTGAAGAAAATCGCTTCAGCGGCTTAGGCCGTCGACCTACAGACAGTCAGACTGTTTTGCTGTTCTATTTTATTGCAAAATCAAGTTTGATCAAAATTTTAAGTTAAATTTTTTTTCCCAATTTCACAACTTGTCTTAATACCTATGTATGTATATCGCAAGTAAAAAACTACATCATGAATTATCGACGCCATCACCAGACAAAAATGTTCGATTTCATAAAAAAAAAACTATCGATATCCAACAGGTAATTCTCACCGATAACACATTTTTTTCCGGGAAAACAAAAGTTAAGCCACCAAAATTCGCTTGGTTTAGCTAAACACTTAGGAAATTACATATACATATATCTGCATTTAAAAGAATGCTAATATTTTACACTAGAAGATTTTGTGAATGGATGAAAATATCGATATTTTTACGGCTGCGGAAGAAGATATCGATCACCGCTTCGGTTTAAAGCTCTAATAAGAACTTATTAAAACATAAAATAAATAGTTTTTTTTTTAATACATACATATTATCAAGAGCACCACACTGTACAAAATATAAATATGAACACCTATACTTTTTTCCCGCATAGAAACAAAAAAGCGTGGTACTATAGGTAGTGTGCATTTTAGCCAACATTCAGAATTTGTTTATCGATTTTTCGATTCACCCTGCTTATAAATAAATAAAACGTTTTAGCTGCATGCTGGGGATGGGGCAACATGCGTGTCTGCTCTACCATGGTATACTCAGCAACAATAACACCAGAACAGTGTGTTAGTTCTTATAGCCTACGAGTAGATGTCAGTGTATATTACAGTATAACAATTGCAGGAGAATTATTCTATCGATTTTATTCAGTTTTTGCCTGGTAGTTTTTGCATTTAAGAGAATTTTATAAATTGGTTTTTGTTTTCAGTTCATAGGCTAAATTATTATACATATATCATGACTTATAAAGGTACATAAAATTTTATTGGAAAAAGTAGGTTTTGTGGGGGTAACCTTGAACGCATGAATTATTATTTAGATTTTTTTTTTCCAACAGCACAAACAGACACAAGCACATTGTAACACAGGTCGATAGATTGTGGAGAGAAAAGTGTTTATTTTTCAAATAGAAGGAGCAAGTGTTACAACAGAATCAATTCGTTACTATGGTGAAATTTTAATAATGTAGGGCAAGTAATTTTGAAGAAATACAAACTTTATGCAAATGAAGTGAGGTGTACGAAAAAAAACAACACTTCCAGATTGCCTTCCGCTAAGGTCAAGACTTTTAAAGGCCAATAAGCGAGTTTTGATGGAAGAACATGTGACAATCGTTGCTTCGAAGAAAAGAATTTCCCTCAGCGCTGTGCATTCGATGGCATTCTCAGTAATGTCTTACCGAAATTCAAACTAATTACCGAAGCCTTATCGTAGCTGAATTGTTATTTGGGAATATGCTTTAAGAGTTCGAGCGTAAGAATATGCTCTGAACGCCCTCTACACAGCGAAATATAAACTACCTTTAACAGAAAAGAAGCAATTACTTTACACTTTTCAAGGAGATTGAGGGTGAAGATGGCGAAATAAATGGTGCGAAAATTATTTAAAAAAAAAATAAAACTTTTGGTAGGTTTCCACTTGTCTTTGAATTGACACAGTTCGACAGTTTCTTCCGAATTGACGTTTATTTTTAATAAACACATTTTGACAGCTGTCAGTCCGCTTAAATGAAATTTGTGTTAAGAGCGAAACAGAAAATAAAAAGCTGAATTATTTAGAATTTTTATTATACACAAATTTAAAGCAGCAGGAAGAAGGTAAACAATGTTATATTTCTGGACCGCGAATCATGTGGTTTCTTCGCATAGCAATTTAAAATGAAACCAAAATTCTTTTAGAGCGAAAATGCGCATGACAAAAACATCAAATTTATTTTAGAAATAACAAGTGAAACCCTTCATAATAAAAAAAACAAACCTTTAGGACTTAGACCAGCTGAAAGATTAGAGGCGACATTTCGCTATTTAGCGACGACAGTAAGAATATGCAAATGATGGCAGATGCATGTCGTCTTTCACCAACACCTATATATATTCCGGATCGCTCTATACTACGAGTATATTAAAAGGATATCGTTTGATTTAATGCACTACTTTAAATTATGATTTTTTTAGTTCTCAGGAACATTATTACTATTTAAAAATCGCTTTCAATTTGAATTTATAAGCTGTCAAAAAACTTTATTTTCCATAAATTATATGCGCATTGGAATAAAATAATCTATTCTTACATTATCTCGGAACATCTCGATATTTCATCTGAAATCATTCGAATGAATTGCATTCATTAATCGAATCATTTTCATTCATGAATTAAAATATTTTGTTTAATTATATTTTAAATCAATTTAACCAAATGTCAAGTATTTAATTTATTTCTTTATTTAGCAAAATAAAGATTATTTACTTAAAACCTAAATGTTCAAATACATTCCTTTTTGCATGTGAGTAGTTAACATTATTCATTTTCGAGACCTTTCTATATTCAAAAGAAATACGGAACGTGTGCATATTAAAAAAAATTAGTAAACTATTCCAATATTCTTACTTTCTTACTTACTTATCTGGGTCCCGATCCATGGAGGATCGCTGCCTGACATATTGCGGTTTTCTATCGGTTGCGCTCTTGCGCCTGTAACCGCCTGGTCCATGTAGGGGAGGTTCGGTCTTCCTGATCGTCTCGAACCTTGGGCTAGGATTCGAAGATTTTCTTGGCTGGAGCGTTACTGTCCATTCGGTCAATGTGGCCGAGCCAGTGAATACGACGCGCTTTGGCTCTTATGACTTCATCCACATCTTGGTACAGCTCGTACAATTCTATACTGAATCTTCCCTCCATTCGCCCAGTGCCCAGTATCAATTCCGCTTTTTTACTTATCGTCCAGCACTCGGCGCCGCCGTAGAGTAGAACTGGTAAAATTAGCGTTTTGTATAGCGTGCAGTTTGTCTCTCGAGAAAGGAGTTTTGAACTCATTTGTTTGGCCAAACCGAAGTGTCAGCGGTTCGCTAGGCAATTTTTCGTCGGATTTCCACTAAGGTGTCGTTCGTGGAATTGACGTTTGTTCCGAGGTAGGTGAACTCCTTGCCTACCTCAAAATTACTGCTACCAACAGTGACGTTTTTTTTTTTTTTTTTCATTTTTATTTAATCTTAACTTATAACTATCTTAAAGCTAGACAAAAATGTTTAAAACTAGCCTAATTATCAATAACTTACAACTAATTTACTGGCCCTTTACGGGGCCGTCAACAGTGACGTTTTGTCCTAGGCGATGGACAGATGAGGGTTTGTTTGTTGATAGCATATACTTTGTTTTGTCCTCATTCACTTCAACACCAACGCATTTCGGCTGTTCATCAATAGCTGCGAATGCTTCAAGTACAGCTCGCTTGGAGCTGCCGATGATATCGAGGTCGTCCGCATAACCAAGCAGTTCTGAAGACCTGTTGAAGATAGTGCCTTCCAGGTTAACACCACTCTTGCGTACTATCTGCTCCAGGACTATGTTTAAGAAGTCACATGATAACGCATCTCCTTGTCTGAATCCAGTACACGCCCATTTGCAAGTTGCATCGCGTATTTTGTAACGTTATGCGGCCTACATCGCCAATAGAAGCTCTTGGCGACTTATGCTATCATATGCGGTTTTGAAATTCGTTTTTCTTTTCCAGGATTTGCCTCGATTTGGTCTATCGTTGATCTGCCTGGCCTGAAGCCAAACTAGTATGTGCAGATGATAGTGTTGCAGAAAGGTCTTACACGCTTACATAATACCTTGGATACGATCTTGTTTGCACCATTAAGCAGGGATATGCCTCTGTAGTTTTTGCGGGACATAGGATCGCCTTTGGTCATATGGAGCTATTTGAACAGTCGTCGGGCATGCTTTCCTCCTCCCACACTTTGTTGATGAGCTGGTCCATGCACCCTACAAGGACATCTCTTCCATACTTGAAGAGTTCCGCAGGTAGGCCATTCAAGCCGGCTGATTTGTTGTTCTTATGCTTGTGGATGGCTTTCTTAACCTCTTCAGTACTGGGCGCTGGGACTGGATCTTCATTGACTGGTCTCATTCTTCTTTGTTCTATTGTTCCTTCCTCAACATAATGTCCGTTAAGCACTTGTTGGAAATTCTGCTTAAACACGTAAACAATTCCCTGTGCTTCGGTGACTCGAGATTCCTCGAGATACCTGAGCTGAGAGGCTGCGGAAGCTCTTTTTTCTTCGCAGGGTTTGTTTGTCTTTCCTTCTCTTTTCGCGGTACTCCTCTCTTGCTGCTCTAGTTTTGCGTTGCAGCATTTGCATTCGTGCATTTTCCGTCTCTTGCTTCAGTATTAGTACCACGCATTCACCATCATATCACGGGTTTTTTTCCTGGGTGGTTGGTAGCTTATGGTGGTCTTGGCTGTTTCCTTAATGATGTCGCGATACTGGTTCTACTGGTTGTGGACGCTTTTGCCAGGAGGTAGGGCAGATAGTTTCCGGTCAATTGCTCACTGTAGTCTCTGGCTTTCTCAGATCTGCTAAGGCAAGAGATGTTGAATTTCTTCCTTTGGGCGGTCTTGGTTTTCTTTTCGTTTGACAGTCGGGCTCTGAAATTTGTCACACCAAGAAAATGTCAGAGACCACTTTTGCACCTCGGAAGGGTCGCACGTCCAAGACGTTCGATGCGTGCCTTGCGCCAATTAGCACGTGTTCGATTTGGTTGGCTGTTCGACCATCTGGAGATCAACAGGTTGTTGTGTGTATCCTGCGCCTGGGGAACCTAGTGCTACTTATCACCTTATTACGAGCTGCAGCTGTTGTCGTCTCGTGGCTTACACTTCATAATTCGAATAATTATTTGATTTTTTTGATCACTCGAATACTAATATCTCGATTATTGAAATCATTCGATTATGCCCATCACGAAACAAAATGTTTGTTTGAACTTTTTAGAACAAAGTGACATTTCTTTTCCCAATTCAACTATATTCACTTTTCTCTCAAATTCATTGTCTGTCATTGAAAATGATATTTTTGTCAGTTCAAAGCTACATCGATCGATGGGAATACATCGATCGATAGGAATACATCGATCGATGGGAATACATCGATCGATGGGAATACATCGACTTAAATAAATCAAAAATATTTTCCAGACAGGATAGGAGATGAATGAATGACTTGCTTCCACTCTGAACCACCATTTTTCCAGCCACACGTTATTGATAAAACCTAGTAGCAATTCAAAAAATAACTTTTGGAAAGTTCAGTGTTAAATCAAATATCAAAAAAACATCTGATAAGACATTTCAACCAAAAGATATTTGTACTTATCATTCTGATGGAAACAAAGATGCTCAAACGCTGGGCAATAAATTTGCTTTAAAAAAAATTAGCAGTGACAGAGCCAAACGTAAAAAATTTCAAACAAAAAACACACTTAGGCCCAATTTTTCAATAGTCAGTTAGCCAGTCAGTTAGTACATATTCTCCAGATAGAGAAAAAATCAGTTTTTCAGCAGTCAGATACAACTTAACCTAGGCATAAAGTTATCTGCTCATTTTAGAACGGAATAATGTGTTATCTGAGGAATAAAATTAATAGTTATTTTCGATGTCAAAAACACTTTGAAATAAAATGCACGACTGGATCGCACGTACTTGCTCCTATGTTCGAACACATTATATGCAAAAGATTCTTAATAGAAACGGCTAAATGTATTTTTAAAGTCGTTTTTCACTTATTTTTTTTTAAATATAAAAATTACTAAATTTTTTCTAAAAAAAATTGGTATAAAAATTTTAAATATTTAATAATATAAATTTGAAAACAAAATTTCAGAAAAAATCGCCCACCCGTTTTCAAAATATTGAATTTTCAAAAAAAAAAAAAAAATCGAAAATTTTGAAATGCAGTATTATTTAGAATTTAACGACGATCCGGTATAAAAATTTTGATCGAAATCGGTTGAGCCGTTTATGAGAAAGTCGAAAATCAATAAAATGGTTGTATGGCAGGTACCGTCAATAACAAAATGTTTTAATTTTTTGTTCGGCCAAAATATAGACCATACTCAAGGCAGTACTCACACCAAATTTTATCAAAATCTTTTTCGAGAAAATTAAGATGGTAGACAAATTTGTATGGCAAGTGCCGTTACTTTTGGGGCTAAAACAACGATTCAAAAATCTATTTTGGACAATCACCTAAAACGCCTCACCACAAAGTTTGAACAAAATCGGTTCAGCCGCTTAGGCTGTAAATCGTTCTACAGACAGACAGACAGATGCAATTGCCGGAACCACTTTTTTGGTGTTCTCTATCATCGTAATGTCAACTTTGATTAAAATCTCGACTTCGATTTTTTTTCCAAATGAAAAACTTGCCCTATAGTACCTATATCGCAAGTAAAAATATTGCTTTGAAATAAACGTTAAACAAAAATTAATTTCTATGGAAAGTTCGATACCCGATATAAAAGTGACGTTCAAATTAAATTATTTTATAGATTGTTTTTCCTTGATTGAAAAATTCGTTGTAGTTAACCGGTTGTTTAACAGTCAAGTAAGTTTATTCCTCTGGCAACTAAATGGTTGTTTATCTGGAGATTGAAAAATCGGCTCTTATTGTACTTTCAACCAACAAAGTCTAATCTATATCTTCTTTAATTGAATTTGTCAGAAATTGTCACATATTCAGCACAGAATGCATTCACCTAATAATATTTTAGCAATAGAACAGCAAATTAAATCCCTCATTTCGAAAAAGTAAAGCTTCCTAACCAACAAAAAAAAAAATATCGATTAGTATAGAGCATATATGTAGATAATTCCAATTTATACAAAAATAATCATCATTTTATCGAAACCAATTACGAATAATTGTTATTCCATAGATAAAATCCCTTAAGCATATTATAACAAACAAACAATTACGAAAACTTTTCCTCCGAAAATTACTAATGAAGCTGATGTGATGGTTAACTTCTTAATTTCTAAACAACGTATAAACCTGAATTTTACGTTGATTCAATTTCATAAAAAAAAATCAAATTCAAAACTTCCAAACCCTAAGGCACTTTGCCAGGTCAACAAATTGTCATATAGAGGGAAAGATTTCGTATTCAGCACTTTATTGAGGATAATTCTCTTCTTGTGAAAAGATTTTTCAAGGACTTTGTCTGGAGATATTCATAAAACGAAATGGAAAAAAAGAGGTTGTCGTACGCGCATGCCAAACTTATTGATTTATCAACATACATTATATACTATTTACCTACTCAGTACTACTCATGTGTATATTAAATCAAACTCTTAGACAAATGTACTTAGGCAAAAAATAATTCCTCGTAGCTATATAGATATAATTTTCAAAGTTATAAAAGGCTGAAGAGGTTTTTCTACACCATAGCCCTAATCCTTTTACTACTACTCTTCAGTTGGGTGTTATCGATTTAAATAATGTGAATTTAAAGAATAATACTGAAGAAGAAGCCTATTAAGTGTCAATAGAGGGTATGTTTAAGTCTAAGTCTGACATGTGAAATGTCATTTACAGCGAAAGTGAGTATGTGCAATTCAAGGACTGAACGACACAAATCCAATTTGATATTAATGATTTGCGTTTAATTTGTCGCCTCTGTCAATGTCTGCTACTGATTAAAAAAATCATTAAAAAAAAAGAGAAAAGGTTAATAAACTAACTAGCCAACTTGAAATGGGATTTGCAAGTATTTATTAATGGTAATTAAGTTTTGAACGTGATAAATGTATTTTTTAGGTCTGTTCAATCAGAAACCAGACGTAAGAACACAAACTGCAAAACTATAATCGCCACCCATTCGTGAGTTAAAATAAACAAAACTTTGATTGCAAAACTTTTCCATTTTGTAGAATTCCTAGAAGTAAAACTTATTGCATATTTATTTATTTTTATATGAATTAACATTTTAATTCCATAATTTCTTTGATTGGATTTAATTAAAATTTTGAATTCGAAAAATAATGATTATGTTCGAAATATGATTGATGTTTCTATCGCTAAAATTTTATTTAGAAAGCGAATTGATGCATCGTCGTAAATTTACCAATATTATGGTGTAAAATGATAAATTTACGCAAACGTAACTTGAACGACCTTTAAGTAATTTGTGATTGAATCAGCTGTTTGTTAAACGTCAAACATTAAATGTCATTTTTCATTTGACACATTAGGGGTGTTCAGATTTACTAGGTCCATTCGTGTTTTAGTTCTTGTTTCGAAGATAGTTTCTTCTATTTAGAACATTCATTGAAAATAAAAACGGCAACACAAAAATAATATATTTTATTGGAAACGAACGTAATGTTTAACTTGGATTATAGATTTATAGGGTAAGCTTAGCAATCTAATTAATAATAATCGTACTCGAGATTTTAATAAGTTTTACGATAATAGGCATTGAAATTCGGAGTCTCTGTACTTCGACCTTTAGCTTATAGACTATTCACATGACAGCAACCAACGAATTAACGAATATTCGTCCATTTTGACATTTTTTTTCGAACGGCTTTCTTGAAGTAAAACTTCTTTTGCGGCGTTGGGGCAAACATTTTCCATGGATCTGTCAGTGACATTTCAAACCGTCAGGTTTTCTGTCAAAAACAAATAGATTTTTTTTTGCAAAAGAACCACAAAGATTAGCCGGCACAACATTTAAAAACATATTTTCATTAAAAAACACCAACAAACATCACTTTTTACCATTATTTTTTGGACGTGACTAGAGAAATGAGAAATGCCATGCAAATTTATAACAGTTGTTCGCAATTTAAAGTGCCTAATATTCCCCGCGCGTTCCGGAGCCACATAAACTGTACTTCTATAAACAGAACTGTGATACATTGACTTGTCTGGAGTCACAACAATTTTGCTTATTTAAATCCATAAACACTTTATTTTAAATTTAGTTAACAATTTACTCACAATCTTACTTCTTAAAATTAAACAATAAATATTCCTACAGTAAAAAAAAAATACAAAATAAAGAAAACTGTCATGTTGACAAACGTGGACCAGCATTGCCATATACGAGGAATCCTAAGTCAGCTGATAAATCTAAAATAGCATTGCCATGCATTTGGAAGAATTCTTTCTTCTTGAACACAATTAATGCGATAAGAAAACGAGACGCGAGTGTGGCGAGATCTCGTCATTTTTGTTAATTTCATTTCGTCACGTTACGTTGCGTTAAATTATATATTAAATATTATTTTCTTAAATCTCGTCATAAAAAGTTTCGTCCCATTGAATTGGGAATGCTATTATTGTCAATTATATAAAGATTTTATAACTACTAAATTGTGGCAGTTAATTACCGCAGGATCTCGTCTCATTTTCTTGCGAATTTTGAGTAATAAATAGGAATCTGTAAAATCTTTTCCATGTTGTTTTATAAAACCTCCCAACGAGTTCGCCTTTGGAACCAAATAATAAAAGAGAGTGAATAGCATAATTGAATATCAAGCTGGGAGATTTTCTGGCTAAAGATATCGCGTTCACTTTTTAATGTTTAATTTTAGGCACTTGATGCAAAAACAGCTGACAGAGATTCAAAGTCAGCTTCAATAAGTTGACAATCATCCAAACTAGAAAGTTTTCAAAACTGTTTTAGATCAGCAGTATATAAAAGGCATTCCAATATTTAACAACCGGGATAATATCATTAATGAAAATATTAAAAGGAGTGGACCCAAGTGGCTTCCCTTGGGGGACACCAGATATAAACTGAAATTGCTTTGAACATGTATTTCCAATTTTGTTCGTGTCTTACAAATTAAAACAAGTTAAATATGAGGATAACCAGCGCAGGAATTAAGAATGAACACCAAGTTTATCCAGGTTTTGCAGTGATTTGTACCTTAGACACAGAATAAAGAGCTTTACTGAAGTCTCTGACATTAATATTCAGTTGTAAGAAAATCAAACTCATTTTTGACAATACTTTCAAACACCTTGGGAATTGGAGGTTTATCTCCAAAAATACTGGTACTTTTCAAATAACCATTATGAAAGAGGTTATTTATGTCGGGAATCAGCTGTAGCGGTCTTAATTAAAAAAAATTGTGTGATGAATTTCTGAATGTATCAATATCGTTCTAATTCACAAATTTTATCGCCATATAAATCTACATTTGCATTGGCCGAGTTTTTGAGTAAGATGTTTCCAGAAATTCCTCACAGAACTATTTACGATTTTAATTTTTTTTCGTTGTCCTTATTTTTAGTTGTCAAAGTGATTTCTTTTCACTTTGTCAAAGTTCACGTTTTTTTTAAATCTCCAGCATATAAAATCACCAATCAACCAAGTGGAAACAAAACTTAAGATAATGATATATACAATTAATTTCTGAACACGTCCCATTCTAAAAGTCACAAGGACGTTTGGATAATTTTTACCATAACAACGCAATTTGCTAAAATTTAGTAAAAATCGTTGCATAAAAAAACGTATGTAAAAACAAATTCACTTAGAGTGTGCATCCAATAAGATACAATTCCAAACGTTGCGTGGGTCAGGTTGAATTCCATTCGTATGTTCTTAGCGCTTTGTTTTCTTTATAGTGTGGAGCACAATATTTTTTTGTTTTTCAAAATTTCGTTGGGAATAATGACTTTGGTTCGACACGAATTTCGTCGGCACTCAAACATGCCATAAAATTAGAGTGTTCCCACTTGAATTGGTGAATACACTTCGTTAACAAAGCACACTATTAAAAAGAAGATATGAGGGTTGTTGCCTCTGCGAATGACATGATGAACTTTATGTGAGATCCCAGTCGGTCTGGGCGGAGTAATGCAAGTGAACTCAACATGGGTTCTTGCTGCTCGGTAAACCACGAGTAAGTATACCAAACACATTGGTCGCCTTGAAAAAAGTTTTAAACGAAGAATTAAGATTAACAGAGCGATGTTTAAAAAGGATGTAAATGCTAAAGATTATGTCAAAAAAAAAGAACAAACTACAGATTCATGGTGCTTCTTAATGCGACATTGCAACAATAACAAAAAAATTGAGGTCCGTCAAAACGAAGGAAAGATATCCCGCAGGAGTTACCAAAGAAGTCGAATTCCAGAGTTGGTGTACACCAAGGCAGCGTCTTGAGGTCTTTGCTTTAATTGTAGTTTTTGATATTCTCTTGGAGATATTGTAGGCGTTTTTCTTTTTTAGTTCAGAGCAGAGTTTGAGTTGTCAAAAAATTTGTTTGTGTTTCTTTTTAACTCAGAGCATAGAGAGCTCCAAATGTGTGTTTCTTTTTTCGTTCTGAACATGTGTAGATCGAACTCGACGTGCTCGAAAATAATTGACTGAGCATGTGAGTAAATTGCTGAAGCACCAAATGCCATGTGTGGCAAGAAGGAAAATGTGAAGGAAAAAATAATTAGAAACCACATAAGTTTGCGAAAGAAGTTGATCGCTTGTTGATTTTCTGTATCTGGTGTGTATCAGTGTACAAAAAGGGTAAGTTTTGTGTTATACGAGTATTGTATTTTATGGTTAAAAATGAAAATGTATTCTGATTGGTGTGGTTCAAGTGTGTTTAAAAAACATATCAGTGTTCAGAGCTCTCTCTGTTTGGAACAAGTTCAGTGCATAATCTATGTGTTCAAACTCTGTTCAGTGCTCTGCTCTGAACGAAAAAAAAAATGCCTAATGATGGCCTCAGAAGTGAATTAGTTATGCGTCTTTAGGCTCATGTTGAAAAGACTAAGTGAAACATTCATCAGATGATTCAAACTTTTTTTGTCTACCCTTTCCTTTTTACTTGCGATTATAGGTGCTATAAAGCAAGTTATGTATTCGTCCAAAAATAAAGTTTTGAGAAACAATCAAACATGGCAAAGAGGGTCTAAAAATTCTGTCCGTCTGTATGTCTGTCTGTCAGTCTGTGTATGTATGTACAGACACCTACAGCCCAAACGGGTGGGCCGAATTGCTTCAAACTTGGTTCATTGATTTTTTTTATAGAATTGTACAGAGGGGAAATTGATTTTTTTTAGCTCAAAAAATAACGGTACCTGCCATATAACCGTTAAGTTAAAGCCTATTTCTCTCGGAAACGGCTCTAACGATTTTGATTTACAAAAATCAGTGCAGATTTTTAGATACGACCAAAAATTAAAAAAAAAATTTAAAAATGTCCAAAAACGGTACTTTACATAGGACCGTTTTAGTTTTGCTTTCGACTATCTCTCGAAATGTCCACATATATAGGTGTAGGTAGCCCAATTTGTAATGCGTACCAATATTTTTAGTTAATATTTGTTTGTATTTGCATTTTTAAAACAAATTTAAATATATTTTGAAAACTGTTAATTGAATTTTTTTTCAAAAATTATAGTTATATGCATTTGCTGATTACATATGAATTGGCGTTTTTGAATTTTTTTTGAAAAATGTTTTCAAAAAGTTTAAAAAAAAAACTTTCTCAAAAACCCCTCCACAAATTTTTAAAATGTTTGTCTCATAAATTCAAATTTATCCAAGAAATAAAATGGCATACTTTTTTTTAGCTCAAATAAGTATTTTGGTGTTACTGGAAACAAAAATAAATCGAAAAGCCATTTTAGTCCACAAGTAATGAAATCATTTTTTCCTCTTTACAACCACTAACTCAGATTCTACCTCTACCTGTTCCTGAAGTAGAGGGTCCTTTTTCATTTGAATGTGTCGATGAAAGAATGGTAACGAATGATAAATACTGTAAAGTCGAATGCCATGGGTTCTGATAGTATTTCACCAAAATTTGTCAAACTAATTTTACCATTTGCGCTTCGACCCCTTACTCATATTTTAAATAATTGTCTTTACAGTAGCGATTTTCCTGAACAATGGAAGTCCTTAACTGTGATTCCTATCCCAAAAAGAAATAACCATTCTGATCCATCAGTCTTTAGACCTATAAGTTTATTACCTTTTTTGGAAAAATTTATGAACGGCTGATGGCAAATCAAATGCTCGAGTTTCTTCGGACAAGCAACAAGCTCACTAAATGACAGTCGGGTTTTCGCACTAATCATAGTTGTGAGTTCGCTGTTATTAAAGTCATGTCAGATTTCCGTAGTGCTATTGACGAAGATCAGTTAGGAATCATGGTTCTTTTGGATTTTTCAAAGGCTTTTGACTGAATTGTCCATGAAATTCTACTATTTAAATTAAGACAAAAGTTTAATTTTTCAAAAAGAGCTCTTACACTTTTGAAAAATTATCTTCATCATAGGACTCAACAAATTAATACTGAAAAGGGAAGTTCAAGTCCATATATTGTTCATACAGGTGTCCCACAAGGATCTGTTCTGGGTCCTCTCTAGTTTTCATTATTTGTAAACGATCTTCCTGATGTTGTTCAAAATTGTCACATGCATACGCAGACGATGTTCTTGTATATATCTTTCGAGATTTAGGATTAATTGAAGACGGTGTGTTTCGAGTTAATGAAGATCTATCTAGTATACAAAAATGGGCTGATTCCAAACAACTTAGTCTTAATCCGTCAAAAACGTTGAGTATGGTATGCTCAAGAAGAATTATCAATCTCAGTAGTTTGCCAAAAATTGTTTTAAACCGACAAGAAATTAGCTATGTCAAAAAAGTTAACTATTTGGGTTTTCAAATAAACGATTCTTTGAGCTGTTGTGATGCAATTTTGGAATCTTTATGGCGCATTTATTCTGGACTCCGTTCTTTGAGATCTTCATCTAATATTTTGAATCCTGTAATGAAGGCGCATCTTATAAAAACTCTTATCCTACCTTTTTTCACGTTCAACTGTTCAGTTTATCCTGTGCATGATTATGAGTGTAAACGTAGGGTAAATGTTGCTTTTAACGACTGCTTGCGCTTTATTCACAACATCCCGCGATATAATAGTGTATCACATTTGCAATCGTCGTTATTAGGCCTAGGAATAGACAATTACCTTATATATCGTAATCTTGTTAACCTTCACAGCATTATTTATAATAGATCACCAGTGTATTTGGAAGAAATGCTTCAATTTGCCCAGTCTCAAAGAGGCTTGCGTTTAATTTTGCCGCGTTTTGCGCATGCCGTTGGGGAGCGCTCTTTCTTTGTCGCTGCAATTCGACTGTGGAATAGTCTCCCAAATGAATTGCAGATAATCACCTCTTCGGCCATTTTCAAGAAGATTTTTTCCTATTATAAAAACTAACTAATAAATAGAAGAAAACTTAAATAATACCTATATATTATTTTTGTTTTTGGTTTAGTGGAATGTGTGGATTTAAGTCAAATTGAAATATTTTATGACCTTTAGTCCAAAATGAATTTGACCAAATTCCCCTAGAAAGATATAATTTACAGTATGTATGTGCTGCAAATTTTATTAGAGTCGGTAGTCATCGACCAAAAAATAGTGCGTCTTAGAAGGACACGATAGGATCTAACTGATGAGCCCAACTATCGTGTCCGGGCGAAACGCATTTTGGACTAAAATATTTCAATAAAACTAACTAATCAAATTTCGCCATTTCCAATATTAATACCTTTTTCTGCTTAAATTTATTATTTTACCTACATTAATTTTCTTTGTAATAATAACTTTGATTAAATAATCTGTTATACAGGGTGCGCCAGAGAAACTTACTTATTTGAAAGTAGTCTTGAAAATGACATCGGATAAATGGCGACCCCCATTGCGCATACACTGATGAAGTCAATTTTTGAAATTCGTCTCCACTCTTTGCAGCATATCAATCGGTATGTTGGCAATGGCGTCGCGGGCAACAAAATCGCGTTCAGTTAATTCTTGCACAACAGCCAATTTATAGAGATGAAATTGTAGGTCTTCATGGAGAATTCGTCGAACAGTGGTGTCAGAAATTCCCATAGCAGCTGCGTGTTTGCGAGCCGAACGCCGGGGAGAACGCACAACTGACTGCCTCACTCTTTCGATATTTTCCGGAGTTCTGATGGTCCGTTGAAGTACATTTCTGGGTTTAGCGACACTTCCACACTCCAGAAATGAGTTAACCCACGACAGAATCGAATTACGGCCAGGAACGAGTCTTTGAGGAGGAATTTCAAAGCGAGCGCGGAAGGCACGTTGCGTAGCAACAAGTGAGCGACCGTTAGAAAAGAAGCTCTCGACTGCGAAGGCCCGCTGCTCTCTAGACCAGAGCATGATGGCATCTGACTGGAGGGAGAAACAAACTTGGGAACTTCCCCCTCCAGATGCGCCCCCTCTCGCCCCTCTAACCGCAGAAATCACCACGCGGGAATTTTTTCAAATAAGTAAGTTTCTCTGGCGCACGCTGTATATGCAATTTGTTTTTGTCAATAATTATACTTGGTAAGCAAACATTCATACTTTTAAAAGATTTTTTATCTTGTTGTATTATGTTAGTTTTTATTCAATAAATACAAATATTTATTTTAGAATTTTTAATTACTAAGCTGATTTAATATTTTTTTTTAAGTTTATATTATAATAAATAAGATTGTCATACTAATTTTGGTTAGAAAAAAAAATTTAAGTAATTTTATGAAAAAAAAATAAGTAAAAAACGACTTTAAAAATATATTTAGATTTTTAATACAAATCTTTTGCATATGATGTGATCGAACATAAGAGCAAGTCCGTGCGATCCAATCGTGCATTTTTTTTTCTACGCCAACTCCTTTATTTCTATAGAGAATTTTATTTTAGTTCATAGAGTTGGTGTAACTCTATTGCGCTGTCAATTTAAAAACAAAAATTACAAAACAACATATTTAAATCCTTATCTATACGCGCGTTATAAATAAAACAACAAAAATCCAAGGAATTGTAAATTTATTTAGATTTAATTTCTCATGAAGTGCGACTTAACCAGAAACACCTTGCGCAACAATTTATTTAATCAAGTCAAATATTTAAACGTCGCAGCTTAATTACAAGCTTTTGCAATCACGCTAGCCAAGAAGTTTCCGCATTTCATTCCAAAAAAAAAAAAAAAAATAAATAAATTAATTTTAAACTTTAGTAGTTTCTGCTGATGTGTTCTAATGGAGAGGCATTAACTGATTTACTTGTGTGCGCTTGTAGGCACACACCAAGCTATTTCAAGCGCATTGCGCGTGTTTATTATTAAACAAACCAATTCGCGTACACTCACTCTGTCTTGTTTTAAACACCACCGGTCGATGCGCGCCATTTTGACGCCGGCCGCCACTCACTGGTAAATTTCTTACTATGCCGTAAGCGGCAGCCAACTGCTGCATCTTGACTGCAAATGGTGCACAACTAAGAAACGCAATTATTCAATTTATTCGCGCCTGTCGCAATCGTTTTTGGGTTGGAATGCCCAATATGGCAAAGAATTAGGTGAGATGGTTAAGAATTTTTCTTTCAAATCGCAAATAAAGTTTACAAATCGTTTTTTTTTCCAAATTATTTATCAATTCAGAATATTTACAGTGGAGCACAAAAATCTGCATACATATACACACACAAAGTTTAAAGCACTGTATCCGTAGCGCATTTCCTTTTATAAAAATACTGACAAAATCTGTAAGTAACAGGTCTGCAAAATAATGTGCGTCTACAATTACCTAGAATACAAGTAACGTACGTTTTTGTTGTTCTCTTATTTATTTGTTTTCTGTCGTTCTCCTGAACAATCATCATGCCGCACAATACACATATTACAAGCCTACCGTGCGCATGTTGTCAAAATTCGGTTGTCATATGACACAAATAGAGATGGGTCAATATTTCAGTAAGAAGTATTCAGTAACAGCTGTCACCTGTCAAATGTTTTTGAAATAACATTTAGAATGTCTAAATTTTTCCTTTGATCGAATATAAATGTTAAAGTGATAAATAATTAATTGTAAAATTCGAGTGGAAAGTACCAAGCTTATTAAAATTGTTATTTTACTGGTTTCATTATTGTTATTTCGGTAACAGGTTCTTATAACTGTTATTTAAAATTAGCAGAAACTAGCAGTTTGCCCATGCCCATGCATATCCCAACGCCTATACACATGTCAGGTGTAACACAATGGTCTTTGAGTTTTAACAGACACCTGAGCTTGAGCGAACATAGCATACCTTATAATATGTGTATTGTGAAAATGGTGAGCGTAGTAAAGTCACAATTTAAGAAGGGGGGAGAGGATCCAATGTGCGAAAACGAACATAGTAGCAATTCAATGCATCGAAAAGTTACTTAAGAAAAATTTTAAATGGTCTTAAATTAGGTGAGTTCTCTTTGATGTTCAAGTTAATATGTCGACTTATGTACAAATTTATGTGCAAACGAATTAGCCGCCTTTGGTATTTAAACAAATTTATAGGCATTTTTTTATCTCCGAGTAGAGCCTGAGCGAACCGAGTTAGCTTTGAACGGAGCATGACTTAATTTTGAAAGCGCTGAACTATCATCAATTACATATTTGCTGACAAGCTGTAGGGATCGATATTGATAAAACATCCGTGTTAAGATCGATATCAACAATCAAAGATCCGTAATCGATGCTTATAACTATCGAATCGAAAACATCGATGTTTTTAAAGTAAATATTTATTTACGTTTAGTTTTAATGAAGAAATCATTTGGTCGTGCTTATTATTACATAATTTTGACAAAAAGAAAATCTCTTTACATTATTGAGTTCGATAAACACAGATGCATATAGGCCACATTTTCCACCAGCAAATGCATATTTTCTAAGCCTTGAAAAACGAATGGTTTCAATATTATAAATATCGATATTCTTTATTCGTTTTTCTTGAAGTTTTAATTTTCTGTCACAATGTATCGATATTGCGAAATGATGAAGAGCAATCCATAAATTACGTGTAAACTGTGCCTTTCTGAACAGAAATACGAGATATGATAATTTTATTGCTTGAATATCTATGATAAAATATCTTACTAATTAATGAATTTATTGGAATCAATATATAATATTTTTAAAATTAAAATAAAATCGGTTTGAAAATTTTTTTAATCCGTTTTTCTTTTTACATAGATATTTTGTTTTAATCGATTAACATTGCCCATCCCTAACAAGCTGTCAAAAGCGCGTTTTTCTTTTGTGGATTGCCAAAATTATGAGTTAAGTGGGAGTGATGTTTGTTTGATCGGACATTTTGTTCTTAGGAATGGAGCATGTTCCGATTTAGCTCTGGTTGAAATAAGAAAACATAATTTGAGCGATTCGATGTGTCTGAGCTAAAAAAAAAACAAATAGTACTTTTTTTGACAGCTCAGTTCTGAGCTCTGCAAGATAAACGCCTAAAGCCTTTTGTAATCCGAAGCGGTGGCGGTAGCGATCGCGATAGCATTGGTCTTTCGATATAAAACCTGCCCATATCAATGCGATTTTGGAAGTTGTCAACCAAAAAAAAACTGTTATAAGGAAATTGAAGGAAAAGAAAAAAGTCTTAAAGAATGACACGACAGAATATGTATCCATCTTAAGTGTTTTTTGTGTATGAGCCTGGTTACACGAGCGTAAAAAAGAATCAGTTTTGTGGATACACACCGAAAACAAATTGAGTGACCATGCCTTCAGCGACAAAACAAAAATGAAAATATGTCGCAAACGGGAACGTTTTAGAATGAAATAACGCAATACTCATATCTTAAAATGAGGAAAATGATGAAACTTGGCCGTTTTTTTCATCCCTTTCTTTCATTCAAAAGTCATCCGCTCTCTTTCTTAAGTTGATTACTTTTTACGCTGGTGTAACCAGGTTCTATGGCAATGACTTTATTTCGGCATTTAAGAATGACAGCGAACCAAGTGTAATTATTATTTTTTTAATCATGTCACTGACAGTTCCACATTGGATTTGATTGTGTCCACAATAAAGGTGCACAGCCTTTTAGCATTAGATTTAATTTTTTGGGGTCAGCTGATAAAAATACATATTCTGTGAAATTATAAAACATTATTTTAATCGAACATAGAAATATAAATAGACTGAAATCAGACTCTTAAAAAGGACTTTAATTGTAGAATTTCTTATTTTAAAAACTGACGGTTAAAACATGAGTAATTGAAGAGACTATTAACTCATTTGCTAGTGAAACGTTTGATAGTGAAACTTAAAAAAGTTTGCATGTAAAAGTTAAAAAAAAAAAACGTTGTCCAACTCTTGCAGTTCAGAATGCAGCTCCCTCTGCAGCTACATTTCTCCGTTCGTTTTATTGAATTTGTGTGTATAATCAATATTTTGACATCTATTTCAGCTGCGGCTTCAGTTGTAGCTACGTTTCATTGTGGTCAGCCAGTAAAGGAATATAACTTCAAGAAAGTGTGCTTGCTTCGTTCTTATTTGCATTCGTAAAAAAAAAATTCTAACAATCAAACACGACATTAAGATCATAGAGAAGTCTAAGAAAGTGATCGGCAAAAAATGTCTGTCTGTCCGTCTGTATATATACCGAGCTATAGCCTAAACGGCTTGAGCGATTACCTTCAAATTTGAAATTGAAATTTTATTTTTAGGCCTTAAAATAACGGTACCTGCTATATGACCGTTTAGGAAAATCTTATTTTTCTCGAAAACGGCTCCAACGGTAAAAATTTGAGATTTTTTTTGTTGGCAAATAGCTATCATTTAATCTGAACCAAGTTTACGGGAAAAGTCTAAGAACGGTACCTTTCATATAAGGTTTTTTTAATTTTTGGCTTTCTCAGTAACGGTACATTGGATTTCTTTCAAATTTTATATCTGAGAAGATGTATGTAAGTAGCCAAACTACTCCTGCATATCAAAATTTTCAATAACTTTTTTTTCTAATAAAAATTAATTTTTAAATCTTTTTTTTTTTAAACCAATATTTTTAATAATAAGCAAAACAAATAATTTTAAAATTTTATAATCATATGTACATATATACAGTGCGCCCTCGGCAAGAGCAACCCTCGATTAAAGCAACGCCCAAATTTTCACCATTAGTGACTCACTAATTGCAACTTTTAACAAAATTGTGACGCAGTAATCGCAACTTCGCAACTATGATTTCTTTTTTTTTATTTATTCTGGGCTTCTTTTTCTGGAATTTGGTAAAACTTTAACTGGCAGTTATGTCGCAGCTTCTTTTCTTTGAATTTTGTACTTTTCTTGATAATAGGTGCATTGTATTTGGGATGTAGCTTTTTAGTTTTATGCAATTTTTTTCGTTTTCGGGTCGGTAACTAAACTAACACGAAAAAGAAAAGCTTGCTATCTTCCCAGCAGTCAGCTTCAAATAAATGGTAACGCAATAGAATGGGAGCAATCCGTAAAGTATCTCGGGGTTCATCTTGATACAAAACTTACATTTGGCCAACATATTCAAAGCACGTTAAAGAAAATAAGTATTGCAATCAAGATGCTTTACCCTTTTATCAATAGAAAATCTTCTCTCACAAATGACAATAAGATTATAATTTATAAAGTAATTTTCCAAGCAATACTATTATATGGGTGCCCAATATGGGGCAATGCAGCAACATGCAATATAAAGAAGTTGCAGGTATCACAAAACAAAGTTTTAAAAATGATGTTAAATCTGCCCTGGCATAATTCAACCCTTGATCTCCACAGAAGGGCGAATGTTGAATTGGTTCTTGAAAGGATTCGAAAACTAACAATTAATTTTAATAATAGCTGTGATAGTTCTGAGAATTCTCTCATAAACCAGCTTAATCCTTAATCTGTGATATTTCTGTGTAAATTTTTATTGCGTTTGCTTTCATTATGAAATATATATTATTTATTTATTTACTAATTTATTTATTCATTATTATTTATTTATTTGTTTATTTCTTTATTTATTTCTTTATTTATTTATCTATTTATTTATCTATTTATTTATTTATTTATTTATTTTATTATTTATTTATTTAGTTATTAATTTATTTATTAAACTATTTATTTATTCACTTATTCATTTATTTGTATAAAACTTTTTGTTTTCGTTAATTGATTTTCGTTAATTTATAGTTTGAATTATAATACTATATTTATTTATTTTTTTTTTTTTTTGTTTAAATGAAGGTTTTTTTTTCGTATTTTCCTTCGATAATATATTTTTTCATTATTTATATTTACTAATTTTATTATATACAAGAAAATGTTTCAGTAGAAAGATATTGTATCAAATCTCTGATTTGTAAAATGTGCGGTCACAGACTTTTTTTTGAAAACATTATTACGAAATAAAGATAAGATAAATGTAAGTTTTATTTAAGAAGCCATGGCCATAAAATTTTTCCCATTTTACGTAATTTTTTTTAAAACATTCTAACAGAAAATATATTGATTTCGTTATGATATTCTTTTGAAATTAGGTAAATATAATAAATTTCTTTTAATTTTCAAGTCAAATTTGAATGCATGGATCAAATTTTTTGTGACTCGGTTATTGCAACAAACTCAATTAACGCCACCGCTCGAATTTCTATTAGTTGCTTTTACCGAGGGTGCACTGTATTGATAAACTCTATAAAACTGCATACCAAAATTCCAAAAAACAATTGTTTTCAAAAAACTAAAAATAAAAAACAAGATTTCATCAAAATCCGTCCAACAATTTTCGAAATACTGTTTTATAAAATTTTCATTGATCCGTGGCATCTAATGACGTTCTTCGATTTTTCGAAAAAGTGATTAAAATGATGGTTTTGGCAGTTAAAATAAGTTTAAAAAAACGATTTTTTCCCGCCTACTTTCATTATATATAATGTATGTACTTGTAAATATTTAGATTATTACCGTCCTAATTTACATAATTAAAATCCATTTAACTATTCCTTGGATCATGCATTCGGCAACTCATTATACTAAGAATCAAGGTAATATTACCTACATGGCCTTTAAATCTGCATAGGATAACTATATAGGCTAGCTACCTACCAACAGCGTCAGTGAGTAACACAAAAGTTGTTAGCTACAAGAGCAAGTTCGTACGATCCAGTCGTGTATTTTATCTTTTTTTTGCAATTGTTTTAATTTTATTTTAAACGCAAAACTTTATATGAAAAGAATAAGTGTGTTGTTACTTCTGACAGTTACTGTATTTATTTGTTTGATTTTCGATTTGGATGAGTGTTTAGTTTGTAAACATTACGAACAAGTTTAAATTACGCGAAACGATTGTAAAGAACTTCGATCGTCGGCGGCAGCAACTATGCTATGCAATACCTTGTGGGAGCACCATAAGAGAGTACGTCATATCATATTGTTACTTAGCCAATATGTGGGTCAATATTTTTTTTTTTCATTTTTAATTTTGTTAGTCGTATATTTGTGCTTTCATTTTATTAATGGAATTAGTGGGAGTCTTTGTTCTTTAAGTAGGTAATGTAATGTTCGTTCGTGCTGAGACTTTTAAAGATTGTATATGGTACTACCTACTCCAAATGGCTTTCCTTGTTGATTTTATCAAGCGTAATTAGTTAACTGCAATTTAATTGAAATACTTAAGAAAAAAATTCAAATGGTGAGCATTCGTTTAAAAAAGTAGAGTTGTTGTTTTTTTTTTTTTGTTTAAATTGAGTCTTTATTTATGGGTATACACTACACAATGTATGTCAAGGGTAAACTTTCGATTGATTTCAATTTTCAACTCGCAATAGACTAAATAAAAAAGGTCTAGAATAAACACTGTAGGTTGGGTGAGTGATGGGATAGGGTTATTTATTTTGTATTTCCTATAAGCATACAGTTTTGTTTCGCCAAACAGACATGCTGTGGAACTGAGTTTAGTCTTTGATGTGTAACCGACCGTCACAAGGTATTCCGGCCTTGGAAGCCGATATTCAGAGCGTTGTCGATGAGAAAAGCATTAGACTTAAAAGTATTCGACGCCTGGTGTGTAGAAGCCCTGGCATATGTGCATACATACATTATTTACATATTCACCCTCGCTTAGTTTCGTTCAGTTGTGCTCTTTACGTCAGCAAAATTCTGTCAACATAAGCCATGTTTTTTTGGGAAATCTGTCCGCAACAAAACAGGGTTTCCCAAGAAAAAAAAACGGATCCGCAGCTGACTGATTTTTATATTTTAATTTGGCAATTCCTGATTATCTGTCAAATAATGAAATGAATAAAATCAACACATTGTATCTTCAGAATAAAGGCAAAAATGAAAATTAAAACTTGAAATAAAGAATCGAAATAAAATCTTAAATGGAAATAAAATTAATAAATAACAAAATTTTCAGTTTTCCATGGCTGTGTTGTCCTTTATGTTGATTTTAAAATAATTGTACGTGTTTGAAGTTTTTTTTTGTCGCAATCCAATCAGATGTTGTGCGAGTAGAGGGGTATGTTCGTAGACTGCTTACTTGCAAAAATGTTAGCGTTCATTATTTAAGTATTGAATATTTTATGAACTTCGTTTATATGCGGTTCAAGGATCGAGTTGGAGTATAGAGAAATTAATTAAGAATGATTTACCTATATAAAATATGGATAGAAAGCTTTTTTAGCTACGTCTTTTATAAATGGATTTAGTTAGTTTAAATATATAAAATAATAATATCACTTTAGTATTTGTTTTTTATAGTTTCGAAAAGTTAACATCGAAAAAGATGACATAAAACCATCAAGAAAACTACAAAATAGATATCACTAATATATCTACTTGTAGTGAGAAGTCGTGTTTTGGTGCATAAACTTAACAAATAAAAACTGAAAAAAAACTATAAGGCTCAATTTCATATTCAATTCCCGACACAAAATATCTGCGCAAACTTACATTTCACTCAAGTCGGTTTGTGCAAAACACGATACAAGTAAACTGCACAGATCTCAGTTTTAGAAAGTTTTCATTCAGTAAGCATGTGTTCAAAATTAGCTCTCTACCAGGGTTACCTTTGGGACTCCTTTGCGTCATTTTGGCTCCTTTTTAAGGTCTGGACCCCAGGACGCGACTTTTGTAAAATAGTCGAAAATTGACTTCTTTTACAAATTCAGGACTCTTAACAATTTAAATAATTTTGTTAATACTAAATCTTCGATAAAAACTTCTGAATTTGCTCGGATTCTTCTCTGAATTCAACTCTTTGTGGACTCATTCAAATCTTTGTCTACATTTTATAATGCTTGACATTCAACTGCATGTGCCTTGTCTGTATACGAGTGCATTAATTCCTTTCTTATAACAGATTACAGTACACACGATACATTTCTTCAATCTTGCCAATCCATGTTTTCTACCCTAAATGTTTTAGAATATGAGCAGCTAGAAGATTGGTTTCCTGGCCCAATTTTAGTTCAGATCTATAGGTAAAATATTCCCAACAATTAATATTTTTAGATTTTTAGTTATTAACTGACTTTGTTAATTTGTTTTACACATTATAAAGAATACTGAATTGTTTATTTATTTAAATAAAATAAAATGGTGGGTGGCCGTGGCGCGATAGTTGTGTGCTCGCCTGCCAACCTCGTGGTTGCAGGTTCGATTCCTGCCGTTGTCTATGTCTTCTTATATTCCATTAAAAACCAATTCTAAAAATTGTCATAATATAAGTTGCTGCTTTGCTCATTACATGCTGTTTAGGCATAACACTAACACCATGTGATTGAGTAAACTAGCATACCCATAAAATATGGCAACGAAAGAAATAAATTAATGCGAATTATAAGGGACATAAATAAATAAGACACGGTAATTCTCTCCGCATTAGTTCAGCCGCCATCCCTGGAGATAATTCTGAGACAACAACCAGCTCTAGTCTCAGAACATCGCGCCACACACAGCTTTCCTATCCTTCTTTCTCTTCTTCCACCGGATGCCCGCGCTGTGTTAAGAAAAACATATAAATGGTATTCATAATCCCTTGAGCGCGTGCAAAGTTATAAAAAAAAAAAAAAAAAATGAATTGTTTAAAGTTGTAACGTTTATTTATACTGAAAAAATATTGTTTTGTTATGTTTATAAAATACATAGGAATATATTTGTTGATAGAATGTGTTTTATTATAGTTTTAAGGAACTCCATTTTTTTTAGCCAGGACTTCCTTTTTGGTCTTTTTCAGAGGTAACCCTGCTCTCTAGAGCCGGCTGTTATTTATAAAGTTCGAGGAACTCGCTTCCGAACTTTTGTTTATCAGCCATTATAAAAAACAAACAATGTGTACTGCGTAAATACAATTTTTCAACTGAGCGGTTGCACAGTTTTTGACATTTACGACACAAATAACTGCACAAATTTAAGACTTGAGCAAAAATATTAAAATTGTTTGATTTTTACACAGTTAACTGCACAAATCACACAAACAATCCCATTCACATTGAATTGCCGGCCTTACTAATTCCAAAGTTGACAATTTTAATATGAAATTAATGATAAAAATATTTAAAAAATCACAACAATCGTTGTATTGAAAAAGAGCTTGGGCATATCGAATGTTCGTTTCTACACGCCGCAGTGGGAACAGAGTTGCCCTGTACATAGATTAGCTACAATTAGACGGTCAACTTGACTTTGAATTCAAAATGACGTGAAATTCTGGTTTGGCTCGAATTTTAGGATCAACTTGATTATCTACGACATCCGTCAATAAAATTTGACATTTTCTGTTTGCCTAAAAACTTTTCCGGAGAAAAAATTAAATCTGAAAATTTCCTTTATAGGCTTTTCACACCAAACCCAAAACCGGGTTTTCAGTTAAAAGTTTACGAAAACTCGAAAACCGTTCACACTGAACATTTACAAGTTTTCGTTTGACATTTCAATTATTTTGGCACCACAAACAACAACAGATACGTTTGGAATTGAAATTGAAACTACCCCGGACAGTCGTTTTTTGTTTTCGTTTTTCCTGGCAGCAACCCATCAGCTATTTATGTGACGATTAATTGAGCACTGAATGTTTCACAAGGTATGTTTGCTTAGTTCATTTTGCAAATCCAACATGTTTTCGACAGGTTTTATTTAAAACTTGTAGTTTATCAAAACGAGTGGCTTATCAAAAATGTATGGGAAAACTTGTGTTTTCGCTTTAGGTTTTCAGCCAAAACCGATAATTTCGCGAAAACCGTGTTTTGGATTTGGTGGAAAAGGCTATTAGATTTCTTAGAGGGTTTTTAATCCATGAATTGCACACTTAATGCCCTTCACGTTGTATGTGCTCTTTCGGTAACATGCACTTATGGGCTGCTGATGCGTGTTTTTTTATTACAAAATAAAATGCGAGCAGCTGACTGTAAACTTTATTTGATATGAATTTTGTTTTATTTTTGATTTTTTTAGCTAATCTATCCGAATCGTTCACAATTAATATATTCGAATAATTAAGTATTTGAGATAACCTATGAAATAAATTAGTGAACGTGTCCATTGATAGAAAAAAGAACTCTACGAACAAAGCCTTCGACATTCATGAAAGTCATCCAGTAGTAACATCGAAACAACTATGATTTCATTCGATACTGGAATAAATATCACAATTCTATCCGCGTTTTACGTTTGCTTTTATCGGCAGCAAGATCTTGTATTTGTAATGTGTGCAAATTTGGTTTGGCTGCGGATAGTTTTTGCCAATAAAATCACGCCTATAGTAAGTAAGATCGAAGCGAAGGAAGTGACATCAGACAAGCTAATGTATAACAGTTCTGTTTATGAAATTACTTCGTGTGAATATTTTATACTTTTATTTGCGGAAAACGTTTATAACAGTTATAAATTCTTATTTCTTTAATTCCGTCTGCTTAGAAAAATTAAATGGTGTATATAAAAATTTATCATTCCAGACAAGCAAATTCATTAGAGTTTATAACAGATACATATGTATATGGTGCAACCCAGGGCGTACCTAAGAACGACAAGCTGTTATAAATTTACATTTCTCTCTTCCAAATAAAATTCTTAATTCTGAATATGTTTCACATTATAGAAATTACAGTTTATAAATTATAACAGTTCTGTCGGGATATAGGTCTATATACATTCTTGTCTCTACTCGAGCTCAGAGAACAACAAATGCAACTGTGAAACCGTTATTTAAGTTCCACTCTCACTCCCACATCAACTAAAATCTTTCTACTGCAGCAAATTCCAGTAAATCCAAATTCTCATCTCCCTTCTCTTCATCAGATGATTATAAAGCTAACCACGATAGTGTTGTTGTGTAAGTTGTCGATGTTGATGAAAGCAACAATGTTGCAAACACTAATAACAATGTACTTTCTGCTGCTGAGGTTGTTGAAAGCTATGATGTTGCTGATGATGGTGATGATGACAAGGATGTTGGTGAGGAAAATGTTGACATTTATGCTGCGTTTGGATGTGAAAAAAATTTTATTGTTGCTGATCGTTATGAAATTGTTGATGTTTCTTTTCTCAATGAAAACTATGATGATACAAATGTTAACCCTGAAGCTGTAGTTAGCAATAATGTTGGATGTACTAAGAACTTAATGACACATATCATAAGCAGTGATGTTTCTCGGCCTAAAGTTGCCCAAAAGTTTAAACTGTCAGCAGCAAATTCTTTTGATGCTGGTTTTTAAGCATCTTTCTGTCCAATTGGGGTTCAATTTAGTTTTTGAACAATCAGAAAGACGAATTATGCCAAAAACAATGCCAAACGGAAGAATAGTCAATGATCTTCCCCTTTCTCAGTTTGGAAATTATTTTTCAATATATTATCATATTGCGAGTGACATGAGAACCAAATCTCACGATTTTTTTTACTGTTGCTGTGGACTGTGCGATAATATCGCATTAACTGAAATGTGAAGAAGTTCAGTTGAAAACTACAGACCAATTGCAAAACTGCAAAAAGTTTTCGAAGCTGGAGTAAAAAACAAACTAATAAATAATAAGAATTCAATACACCAAGTTTTCTTAAGACGAAGATCAACAACTACTTTATCATTTTTTTTTCAAATTATCATCTAACTTATATGGAAATGCGTTCACAAGTCGATATTTTTTCACCGATTTTTCAAAGGCCCTCTACCGCGTTCATGTTGTTCTCTTAAAAAATATCGAGATTGTAGGCTTTCACTCTAAAGTCATGTGGTTAAAAAGTTATTTAGAAGAAAGGAAACAAATGGTGAAAATTGAGAATGCGCTATACAAAGATATACAAAATTTTTCAGGTGTTCCTCAAGGTAGTCACCTCGAACCACTCCTTTTTGTTATTTTTATTAGGAACTTACTATTGCAACTTTCTTTTTTCTAAATGCCTTCTTTTTACTTGCAATTATAGGTACATACTATAAGACAAGTTATGCATTCGTCGAAAAAAAAAGTTTTGAGATAACAATCAAACTTGACATCACAATGATAGCGAAGACGAAAATTCTGTCCGTCTATATGTATGTCAGTCTGTCTGCATGTATAGACACCTACAGCCTACCAAACTTTTTATATAGAGTTTTTAGGTATTCTACAGAGGGGAAATTGAAATTTTTTTAAGCTCAAAAAATAACGTTACCTGCCATATAACCGTTACGTTAAAGCCAATTTTTCTCGGAAACGGTCCTAACGATTTTGATTGAAAAGCATTGCAGGTTTTTAGGTACGACCGATCATTTGATTGAAAAAAAAAATTAAGAATGTCTAAAAGCGGTACTTTCCATAGGAGGTTTTTTTCTTATTTCGACTATCTCATAAATGGATTGACCGATTCTTTCAAAATTTCACAAATAAATAGGTTTAGGTTGCCCAATTTATACTGCGTACCAATATTTTTAATTAATATTTTTTTGTATTTTAAAAGCATTTTTAAGAAAAAAAAATTACAAAATTTATATTTTGAAAATTGCTCATTAAATTTTTTAAAAATATTATAGTTATATGTTTTTGCTGAGTCCTATGAATTGGCCTTTTTGATTTTTTTTTAAATATTTTTTCAAAAAGTTTTAAAAAAAAACCTTTTTTTCTCAAAAACCGCTTCACAGATTTTTAAATTTTTTTTCTCATAAATTCAAATTTATCTAAGAAATAAAATGGCGTACTTTTTTGAGCTTAAATTATTTCAGAATTTTTGTATGTATAGGTACAATAAAAAATTAAGTAAAAAACGATCGAACATAAGAGCAAGTTCGTGCGATCCAGTCGTGCATTTTATTTCTGCTGATTTGAAAATGTTTAGCTCCATAAATTCAATACACAATGGAAATAATGTTCAAATTGATTTAAATAATTTAATTAAGTGGTGTTAAATTAATGGGCTGTATTTTAACAATAAAAAGTGTGAGGTCACAATTCCTTGTATTACAATTATAAGCTCAAAAACGACCATTTAGAAATACCTGATGGGAAAAAGGATCTATGACTAATCTTCGATTTTAAAATGAATTGTTCGAATCACATAGCTCGAAAGCAAACTTTATGTTAGGGTTTGTCATTCGTAACTCAAAAAAAATTTGAAGACCCCTATACACTAAAAACCTTTTATTCAAGCCTTGTTAGACCACATCTGTCATAATATTTTATACATATATGACAAGTATTAATAAACTCGTGTATCGATCACACTAATATGAATCTTTTTAGCCATATTTCTATGCACAGTTTGCCATATTTATAATGCTAGTGCAATACCGCCTTTAGTTTGTAGTCTAAATAGAGCAGTGTGTAACTTTTAAGAAGAAATAAATAAATAAATAAAATTGCTGTGAAAGTTGAAAGTAGTAGTTAAGTCTAGAATTTCATCGGAGTTAGAATTAACCCAATTAGATACTAATTGTTTTCAACGAATACCATATAAGCCTCGCCAAAGTCATATGTTGAGTCATTTCGTTCATAAGCAAATTAAATGCACTTGGTGCCCTCTTTTTGCCATCATCATCGGTCGGTCTTCGTGTGAAGGGGTCTTAACCTCGCAAAACAACACACTTTGAGAATGCATATTTTATTTTTTTGATTCAAAATTGCCAGTCGTATTCGTGTGGTTTTTACCATATACGCATCTCTTTTGAGTATGTATATTTATTTCTTGCAGGCATTTTTTTTTTCAAGTAAAAGCAGATCATTAGGACTGACAAAGGCAATCTGATGCATGACGAAGATGAACCTCTAGTGCAGAAGGATGTTTGTGGGGAAATAAACATAAAACACTTGGTTTTCTTCTCTTATACCATAGAGGAAGAGAAAATCTGATAAAAAGATGTGTATTATAGAAATGCAAACATGGGCTCATGAAGGGGGAGAGTGTAATGTACCTATTTGGATTCTGGCAAGATTCTGTTTCATGTAATCTATCCATGGAAAAATCGACTGTTGTGTATTGCTGCGGGTTGTATTGCATAATTGCGGAAACCTCAAGTGCGCGCTACTTTCCGTCACAACACAGCCATTGCCGTGGCATGTACCATGGCAACAACAACAACAAACCAATTGAAATAAGGTTCCTTTTCTTCATCTTCTAAATACACATACATACATACATACTTAAATATGTAACTATACGTTCTTGGGCAAATTTTCTTATGGAAGACTGTTTATTTCATCTGCGATGGTTTAACCACAAAAACTTATCCGTCACCGTCGCTTGGCGTTTCCCGTCTTTCGTTTCTTAAGCTTGAAGAGTAGTGTGTATATTATTCAGAACGTGTTTTTGTTGTTGTTATTTTTGTTTGATTATATTGTGCTTTGCAAAATTATATGCCACCCAACATGTTATTGGAAGGAAGTGCACATGAATTTCAATAGAATCACAACCATACTGGAATTTGATAACGGAGGGTTGACCACAGTCTAAGTCTGGCATGGAAAAAGGATATGAAACTGACACTCCAGCATAATTGTTCCGTGTGAGCCGAAGTTTTTGGTATTCGAGATGCAAGTTATATGGAAAATTATGTCGTTTTCTGACGAAAAAGTAAATCACACATGCCCTACTATACTATTGGAAAAATAACAAAAAAGATTTTAATTGAGGCAATTTGTAAGTTTCAAGAAATATAAAGCTTTATATTTTCAACAAGCGTACAATGAGCCTAAACTTTCTTAGTTATGTTATGAAATTCCCTACATTATCTGGCTTTTCGTTAACTCAGCCTTTATTTCAATTCGTTAAATCCTAACGTGAACAATGTGTTTATAAATAAATACTTAAAACTACTTAACACTAAATTTCCAAGCTATTGTAAAACAATGTTTTGAATTTTTAAAATTGCCATTTGGTGAAACCGCTATAAAATAAAATTTGTTAAATATTTCAACTAATTGATTGAGAGGGCTATGAGCACCATAGTTCGATCTACTAAAAATTTGATTCAGTGGTCTTTGAAGTCGTATGCTTGAGCGACTAAAACTAAAGTTAAGACGATAAAGAACCGATGGTGATGATACTGCTCCATTTATTATTGCTGCGATAAAACAAAATTGTAAATATTTTCTATGATTTGCCAAGGAAGGAAGGTTAATTAAAGCAAGTCTTTGAGAATAAGGGGTCAGAGGGTTTCAACGGAACCAAGGAAGAAAACGGAGACAAAAGCGCAAGAACCTCCTGAATTGTTTCAATTCTCATTATATGCACAGAATAATAAGGTGCCCACACTACACAGGCATACTCAATAATTGGTCTCACAAATGAAACAAAAAGTAGTTTGAGAACATGAGGGTCACGGAAATCGCGGCCAAATCTGTTAATGAAACCAAGGATTCTATTTGCTTTTCTAACTAATATGGTCAGTAAATGTAAGTTCCGAATCTCAAACAATAAAACAACTCCCAAGTCAGAAAAAACAGATACTCTAATTAAAGAACAAGAATCAAACATATAATCAAAAACAATTGGAACTTCCTTGCGTGTAAAACGAATGGGCTTTATGTTGGTAGGTAGAAATCACGGTCACGAGCAACCTAGACCGGTGACCCAATTAACGCTGGATCGCGCCGGTTTGGTACAATAACCCTGTGATTGTAAAAGATTGTTTATTTGGCGTGAAAAGAGAGGTCCTCGCAAACAATATTCCAAACTACGAGTATGTTCTTTTTCTTATTTTGTTTCCGGGATCAGAAGGATCATCCATTGAAATGTTTGGGTGCGACAGCCTGGCGATCCTTTACATACTAAACTCAGCATGACGTGAGGTCGCCGAGTAGATTGTCGCCCCCTCCCATGGGCTCAGATGTGTTTTTCTGTTAAAGAAGAATGGATTGGTTTGTGGTTTTGCTATAAATGTTTTGTTTTGTATGGCAATTAATTTGCATCGCACTGCACCGTTGGTTCAGCCTAGAGCCCACACTGTGCCAGACTCTGCCCTGTGCCAGAATTTGTCCTGTGCAGAACACGGTTTCGACTTTGAGACGTCCTGAAGCCACTTTGTCTCGTTAAGAAGGAAGATTAAATATTTAATCTTCAATTCGGACATTGTAAAGAGATTTTCCTAGTGACTGATGTCTTTTTCTGGCCAGAGCGGGACATTTGCAGAGGATGTGAGTAACAGTTTCTTTTTCTTACCGATCCTCACAACTCCGGTAGTGAGTCTTATGAGGGATGTCCATACAATGACCAGTACATATGGCAACGTACCTGCCATTGAAATGAAATCGAAGATTGTTAACTGCTGTCACGAAGAGCTCAGTGTTCTTGGCACACAACACTATGTAAGGCTCTGTTGGGTTCCTGCTCACAGTGGTGTTCCAGGCAACGAAAGCGCAGACTAACTGGCAAGAATTGGTTCAACACTTGACCTAGTTCCCACTCTGCAATCTCAAACAGGAAATCCAAGGTAAATCTTCAACAAACAGGAGATGGAACTGACTCGATACCTGTGTAATAACTAGAAAATTATGTGCCAATTTTTAATAAACAGTGAACTGATGAAATTATGAAACTGAACAAAAATTCCCTCTCTCTTCTCGTGAGCATAACCACTGGTCACAACCTGTTGGGCTATCACAAGAAAAATATGAAACTAAGTGGATGATCTATGCATAGGCTGTGGTGACGAGGAGTACATGAAGACACTCCTCACTTCCTTTGTAACTACCCTGCGCTATATCATCTGAGAAGCAGACTCCTCGGGAGACACTTCTTCAACGATTTAGAGGAACTTTTTAACATTCCTAGCAAGAATCTACTAAAATTCATTAACGCTATAAAATGGCTTCCTAATCCACATAGCAGGTCGAATTTGTCTCTTTAACCAAGGCGAAATAATATACAATGGTATAGGACGACAATGATAATGACTATCGACTTTAAAAGACGCACGTGTTTCCTGTAGGAGTCGCAACAAAAGGAGTTTGGGCAGTCAGCCCTTCACCATCTCACTGATGTAAACACGAGAGTCATTGAGTTATGGTTGCCTCCGCTCCTTAAGACCGGTAAAATACTCTTGTGCAAGGGTCGGCTGTCTCGACTAACCACTGATCCATCAAACCCACATACTAGAAGTTTGGGGAGCGGCGCGCTCCCCCGGACCTGATGGATGGATGATCTATCCAGTGGGGGTAAAGGAGAGGATAACGCCCTCAAATGACAGTGGTATTGTAACCACCCCTCAACCCGGTTTCTATGTGCCGACCGACACTTACAAAACACACCTTCCTTTTTTAAGCGACCTCCCGATATTTCAAGCTACTGCTTGCCGGAAATTGAACTCCTTTAATGAGATTTTTTATGTTATGTTTTAGCACGGGTTTCTTCCAATAGGGTATCACAACGGATCTACATTAATCTAAGTGTGTCGGTAACAACATCAACTGCTAGCCGAACCTAACGTACCTGGCTATGTCTTTCCTGGATCTGCATATCAGTTCAACGGTTCCCGATTTGTTATACGTTTGCCATATCTTTCTAGATATATTGGAGCTTGACACCTACAATTTGATTCTTTGAGGAAAATTGAATACACATCTATTACCCTTCATAGTTCCTAGGGAATGAAAGGCGGATCCTGACCAATTTGTCAGACCGTTCATTACCCTCACTGCCACTGTGACCTGAAACCCAGATAATATTGACTCCCATAGAAACATTCACACTAACGAGCTCATCACGGCATTGCTGAACCAGTTTAGAGGATGTTGTTGCCAAAGCAATTGTTTCACAGTAGCCTGACTATCTGTCAGGATAGTAGTGTTATGGTTTTGGTTTGGGTCTTGCTTGAGTATAAGGCATCCGTTGTGTAAGAATGTAAATCCCTTGTGTTGCCAAACTTTGGCTATTCCTCGAATCTTCCTGAGTTTATTAATGTCATAGGCTTTGTTATGTGCCACTTTTATAAATTTGGCATAATCTCGTTAATCTTTTGTTTCATTTGACAATAAACACAAGAAGAAATTGGTATATCCACTCCTTAACTCATACACACGTAGTATTCAGGGTATTTTTGTTTTTAACAGTTCATTAAATTGTGGAAGTATTCTAATGTATGTATCACACACAAGCACATATTCATAAGTAGGTTTCAGTGACGTTTATTCATAGGTGCGCAGGTGTTCACCGCACACCCTACCAAAATCATCAGTATTTTGCATGTGTTACCAAAATCCCTAAATGTTCTCATTTTTTATTTGTACTCCAACTACAAGTACAAATACAAACATACTCATAAGCGACGTTCACGAACAAGTGTATATAAAGGAGGCTTTACATGTATCTTCATCTTCTTATGCATCGACATCTGCAAAAAAAGAGGAAACAAAATAAAAAAATCATACTTGTGCGATAGAGAGCGAAGACCAAAATAGATATCATCTATATGAATCTGAAGATTGCAAATTATAGTGAAGATGAACATGTTCATCTTCATTACAGCATTTTTATCTGCACCATAATTTGTTCCGTTCAGGCAACAAATTTTCAATTTTTTTTTTACCATTTCACCTCAGTTTGCTTAAAAACAGCGAAGATAGCGAACATTTTCTTCTCAAGACTACATACGTGAATGCTAAGAACATGTGATAGTGAAATGTGTCAAGAAAGTTATAGCAGAGTTCGAGTAAGTTATTAGTGTGTACCCTGTCTTACTTTTATCTTTGTTTCATATTATGGTCCCGCTCTACTTTTCTTCAAGTCAGCAGATGCAGATCCATGTAAAGCCTCCTTAAAGCAACGTCGAATGTCGAACAAAGTACATGCTCTTGAATTAAAAGAAACTTTTTCGAAAACATTTAAACTAAATTGACTGATCTTCAAAATAGCCACATCGAATGAATCTATCGAACGTTCCTTTTCTGACCTTAAACACGTTAAATCGTATGATAGAAAAAAATGCAGGAACAAAGATTATCGCACCTTGCAATTATGTCCATAGAAAAATCACTTAAAGGAAATCAAAGTAAAAAACAGTTTCTATGATGAAGTTTTGTAAGTTTGAAGAAATCCCGACGAATTGAACTTTTATTGAAGTATTTCCTTTCTAAATTATAGTTTCCTTACAAAGAAAAACACAAAAATGTATAAAAACAAAAACTCAATAAAATAATACAAAAAACACAAAAAAAAAATCAAACAAAGAAAAAAAACAACGTCCACGTCGCAATCCCGAATCCTATCTAAGAATAGACAAAATTTGAAGGAGAAGTTAGTGAACGCCTTGCTTGAAGCACCAACGCACGTCACTGGTATGTTTATATAGTTGAAAAGTTTCTTATGAAACGTATGTATTTTTTGAACAGGCTATTCTTTGGTTGAACGGCGAATTCTTAGAGTTAAAATTATCCAATAAATTTATTAAAAACTTACAAGTTGATAGATGTATTAATGCTAACTCGCAGTTACTTTGCATTTATTAATAAAAGAGTAATCAATTCAGTAAAATCAAAATAAATAAGGTTTAGAGCCTGTTTCAAAATTTGCAACTAAATTTCTGATTACTTATCCGACACATACATATATGGCGCAGGCCAACACCATATTATAATCATGTGTGTCAAGTTAGCACTACCACTTCAAAATTTTAAAGAAATTCTTATTGGATTAATTGTCGTAAATTTGTCGTAAAATTTGTCGTGAAACAAAAAAATTTGTTGCGCTTGTTTTTTCAAAAATAACCCCTGGTAATGCTAACTTGACAGTCAAGTTAGCATTACCACCCCTCAAAAACGGTGTATATGAAGTCAAAAAATAAAAATGGGTATGCCTTTAATTGTCGTAAATTTGTCGTAAACCAATGGCATTACCAGGGGTTATTTTTAAAAAAACGAACGCGACAAATTTTTTTGTTTCGCCATTGGTTTACGACAAATTTACGACAATTAAAGGCATACCCATTTTTATTTTTTGACTTCATATACACCGTTTTTGAGGGGGGTAATGCTAACTTGACTGTCAAGTTAGCATTACCAGGGGTTATTTTTTTAAAAAAACAAGCGCGACAATTTTTTTTGTTTCACGACAAATTTACGACAATTAATCCAATAAGAATTTCTTTAAAATTTTGAAGTGGTAGTGCTAACTTGACACACATATTATAATCGCAGAAAGAGGTCGCTAGCATCGAGATTAAGGTAGATTTAGCATACAAATTCTGCACAATTCAAACTAACCTATTTCGATATCGAATTGAAAACATTCATTGGTGAAAATTTTTGCGCTTCATTTAATAAAGACGAAGCCGTCTGTATCTAAGAGAAAATAAACAAAATTTACTTGTGTAAACATTTTCATCAATTATTTTACTTCTGATGTAAACAGCCCTTTTTGCATTTTAGGTATTGCTTTCATTTGCACACAAATAAACACAAATAATGCGTGCGAAGTAATTAAATCATTAATTTTTAAATATGACTCTTTTCCCAAACAATGTTTCTATTGATCTGTTTATAGATTTGATTCTTTATTTAGTGTAAATGCGTTATAACACTAGCATATAAATATGGAAAACTGTCCATATTTATATGACAACATATATATGAGGACATTTTTATGACAATGATTTTGAGTCATATACAGTGCCGGTAAAAAAAATAGCACCACTGACTGGTACAAATTTCATTTTAACTTCTTTAAATGAGTGGTGGAAAAATATTTACAACCTCTACTATTATTATGCTATTGCTTGAACTATCACCTCTCTCTATTGTATATCTCTAGCGTTGAAATGGTAACGGTTCTTTTCTTTCGATAGCATAATGGCGAAAATCCCGCTTTTTGTGCGGTAAAAATAATAGCACTGATCGCAGTTTTCGTTACAAAAAAATATTTTATATGTTAGAATTTGCTTATATTTAATTGGTACCTTCATTTAAAACACAAAAAATACAGTTTTTCAAAGAAAATAGGTCGTGGAAAGCATTGTACCAAAGAAAAACGGGAAATTATTTAAAAAAATAATCTCGGAAGGTAAACGTATGGAGAAGTTCGACGGTTTGTTAGCTGTTCCAACAAAATGATTCGAAATGCAATAATATACATACCTAAAACCGAATCTCGTGGACGAAAACCTGTTATGACGACAACTCTCATCAGGCGCGTAGTCCGAGAAAGCCATAAAAATCCCTTTAAGCCTACAACTAAGCTAAAAAAAAAGAGCTGCATATTACAGCTTGGGGAGGAACCATTCGCCACAGATTGAAGGAACATAATTTAACTGCTTATAGTCCAAGCAAAGTCCCTCTTTTACCTTCAAAACATGCTAAAAAGCGTTTAATATTTGCAAGACAGCTTTTGAATTTGCCAATAGAGAAATGGCACAACGTTCTATGGACAGATGAAAGTAAAATCGTATTGTTTGGATTAAAGGATCTTGTTCCTACTTGAGATAACCTCCGAAAGCGGAATACAATCCCCAAATACACAAATAAAGTATTTAAGCATGGAGGTTCAAGCATAATGTTGTGGGTTTGTTTTTCCTACTATGGAGTTGGACCCATATATTGGATTAAACCCATCATGGATCAACACGTTGACGTTAATATACTCGAAAACATCATGCTCCCTTATGCAGAGGAAGATATGTCCATTTTGTGGATCTTCCAACAGGACAATGACCCCAAGTACAACAGTAAGAAGGCTAAAAAATGGTTTGGAGAGATTCAATTAATGTGGTGGAGTGGCCAGCGCAATCACCCACCTAAATCCGATTGAAAATCTGTGGGCTGATGTGAAAAAAGCAGTGTCTGAAACCAAACCGACTAGTAACACAGAACTCTTGGCTGCAGTAAAGTCTCCAGAAAAAAAGTTAATTTTTTTAATAAGTTGATGAATAAAAGTTGGAATTCTTTTTTAAATGTGAATTTTTCGACTTAATATAAGATTTTCGCATATTAAAAATGTCCCTCAAAATATTGACTTAAATTTCATTTTTAAATGAAATCTAGTTCTCGTAATGGTGCTATTTTTTTTACCGCAGCTGTATATGACTTAGTGTAATATCAAATTATAAGAGTCATATTTGTAAGTTTCATGTCATATAGTCATATAAAAATCCCTTATTTTTATATGTTTCATACTTGCCATACAAAGTAATAATATTTTGACTTTTGCATATGAACGATTTCTTCAATAATGTATTTTAATTTCATATTGTCGATTACTCGTAAATTACATGTCTTTCGCGATGATTGCGATTGTCAATAGAAAACTCACATTTTATGTTAAACAACCTCTAATTGATAAGAGTTTTGGCCATTGAGAATGATTCAGATCGTTGCGAATTAAAAGAAAATCAATAACTACCAATAAATAGATGTGTAGTTCTTTAATAAATTGAGGTTGTAAAGCAAATTTCAGTATTTTTCAATGATCCAATTGATAACTGACAATCGCATATCGTATAATAAGGCCCTTTCTGGTGAGTACCTATCTTAGAATTATTTAATAAAATGCACGACTGGATCGCACGAACTTGCTCTTATGTTCGATCGTATGCAAAAGATTTCTACTAAAATTCTAAATATATTTTTAAAGTCATTTTTAAATCAATTTTGTATATACGTATACAAATTTTTTTAAATTTTGTTCCAAAATAAATTGGTATGATAATATTAAATATTTTACGAAAAAAAAAAATTTAAATCTGTGGGTGCGGTTTTTGAGAAAAAAAGTTTTATTTTAAAAACTTTTTGAAAATATTAAAAAAAAATTTAAAAACGCCAATTCATAGGTATTCAGAAAATACATATAAATATAATTTTTGTAAAAAAATTAATGAGCAGTTTTCGAAATATAAATTTTTTTCGACGAATGCAAAACTTGCCTTATAGTACCTATAATCGCAAGTAAAAAAATGGAAAACCAAGATCTTGTTAAGTGCATCTGCTGGTGTCGTGATATGCTTTCGATCTATCGATCTCAATCATTAAGTAAATATTCTATACTCTGTCCCAGAGAAATAGGCAGTGTGGGCAAGATAGGACGTTTGCCTCTCATTCTCGCTACAGTGGATTGCATAAATCTGTCGATCAATAAAGTTCTCACAGGGTTTTCGTAGTTTGTATTTTGAATGGACCCAAATATGAAAGCTCTCAAATCAGAAACACATCAACAGAAACCCAAGGAAAAAAACGAACAAGTTAAGAAATGGACACGGGTAACTCTGAAAGCACATTCATATTTAACGGTGTTAAATAGCAACAGCAGCCACAGGCCACAGCAAGAGCAATTCGGTCCACCTCCACATTCAGATGTGCGCTGAGTAGGACGTTGTGTCTGCGTCAGATGCAATGAAATTTTCTTTTATTATTTTATAAATTAGGGGCAGGCAAACACTTTTTATGGAGAGTTTCTTTCAATTTAGTATGGTGCCAAAATATGACACGCTTCTGATTTTGAAAAAGCTTTCCCATTAGACGTGTACTGCCTATTTTTCTGGGACAGAGTATAGCGTTGAGAAAGCAGAGAAACCATTTAAGAAAAACATTGAAGAGCTTTAGGCATCTACAATGTTGAACTTTTAAAGATATGTCTCAGGATTCAGGAAAGATTGCGGCTGAGAGATTAGAAGCAAATAGGGGAGAGGTTTAAAACTATCAAAAGCCCTAAAGCGTTTTTTTTTTTGAAAAATCTGAACTCCACCTTAGTGAGCGAATTCTGTATTTTTTGAGACCTGTGGTCGCCATAAACTGGCGCTGAAGAAGATCTAGGATTTTTATGTTGCGACTTGAGGTAACTAATAAGATATTAAAGTCACATGAGAAGAATGAAAAATTTGTTTTTTTGTGGATTCGCGTTCTGTGCACTTTTTAAAATTGAAATCAAAAGATTACGCAAATTTAATTTATCAAATACCAAGAGCAAATAGAAAGCTTTGGAGTTGTGGATTGTGCATTGGGCTAAAGCACATTCACTAAGGAATTGCATTTAAATAGTTTAAGTTGTAATTATTTTATATGACAGCATTAGTCATATAATATATGCTAATGTAATACCGCCTTAAGATCCCAGGGCGGCAGACATACGTCATTTTATCATAAGCCGTGTTTTATTATCGCCAATAACACATGGTTCACCCCGTGAAAATAAAACGATCTGGGTTATGTACTGAAATGTACCCTCTGTTCGCCGAATTTAATTCTAATATTTGCAAACCCAGATAGAAACCCCGATAAAAACCTGGCTCTCATGTTGTTTTTGTAATAAGTGTTCAAAAATAACCTAGACCCAGACCCGTATATAATAAAACGCAGCTATAGGTAGGTATGTAGAAAGAACGATAGAAATAGTAGATAAGAACGAATGGACACTCCGAATGAAAAAAAATCGTCAAGATAAAATGACGTATGTCTGTCGACCCTGGGATTGTTTGTTTGACACTTGTCAAATACCTACTGTGGGGCGTTTCGTCTGGCAGACACATTTAAGATGACATCTTGAAGATTACATCTTAAAGGTGTCTGCCAGACTAAAAACGCCTCACTGTAGGTGTTTGACAAGCCAATTGAATGAATTTGTGACCTTTAGTCCAAAATGCGTTTCGCCTAGGTACTACAGCCGGGCTCATCAGTTAGATGTTGTAGTACCTTTCTAAGACGCATTATTTTTTGATCGATGTTTACCGACTTTAATAATAACAAATACAACATCTAACTGATGAGCCCGGCTGTAGTAAATAGGCGAAACGCATTTTGGACTAAAGGTCACAAATTCATTCAATTGGCTTTAAATCCACACAGTCCACTAAAACAAAAACAAAAATAATATAAACATATTGTTTGCGTTTTCTTCAATTAAGGTGTTTGACAAGTTTCAAACAAAGTTTGAGACACCATGTAAAAAATACATACAGTAATACCCGGATAAGTGCCTCTCGCTTAAGTGCCTAACCCGCCTAAGTACCTTTATTTTTTTAGAACCAACATTCTGAGGATTTTTTCATATAAAACTTACCTTAAAAGTACCTTCCGCTTAACTACCTTTCCCGCTTAATTGCCTTTTATTTTGTATACTTTTATTGAAATTTACCTGACAAAAATTCTTTTAAGTACACATTTGAAATTAGGTGATAAAATACAACAGTTTGTTTTCCTTTAGCGCTTCCTTTTGTTTTATGCTTCAAAATTCATAAATAAAGAAGTAATAATTTTAATATATTATATTATATGGACCAACGGCCTTTTAAATCTATTTTGAGTCAATAATTCAACACGTCCGATTAAATATGATACAAAACATGTTCCTAATTAACTATGTCTGACCGAGGACAAAATCTTCCAATTTTAATGATTAAAATTTTTAATCTTGTTGGATATAGTTCACATTGGTTTTTTGTCAAAAAATCCGTATAAGAATAAGTTGAACCGAACTTAACAAAAAGTGCATATTGGTAGGGCCCTGACTAGAAAACTGATGAATCGAAGTGTGATCGCCTGGACGAAACACAAATTTTATGGACTAAAGGCCGTTAAAAGCTATTTTGAATTAAAGGTTTTTTTTAACCAAAAATGTTTGTTTTAATTTGTGTGTACGTAAATATGAGATAAGTAGCTATTTGCACTTAAGCAGGGTTTTTATAACTGCCTAACACGCATAAGTGCATATTAAAGTAGGGCATTTTGCGTGAGCCACTTATCCAGGTCTTACTGTATTTATAAAATAATGTTTCGCCTGCGAAAAATAAAAGGAACGAGTGGGAACTGGAAAATTATAACATCAAACATCTCTTCGTAACAAATGTCAAAGCAGGGTTGGCCGTGGCGCGATAGTTGTGTGTTCGTCTGTCAACCTCATGGTCACAGGTTCTATCACTGCCGTAGTCTATGTCTTCTTATTTTTCCATTACAAAACAATTCTAAAAATAAATGTCATACAATGAGTTGCTGGGTTAATCATTTAACTTACTGCTGTTTAGGCATAGAACTAACAACATGTGATTGAGTAAAACTTCTATACCGATAAAATATGACAAAGAATAAAAAAATTAATGCGAATTATAAGGGACATAGATAAATAAGACACGGAAATTTCTCCGCATTAGTACAGCCGCCACCCCTGGAGATAAAATCTGAGACAACAACCACCTACAGTCTCCGAATATCGCGCCACACATCTTTCCTATCATTCTTTCTCTTCCTTAACATCACCAACACTCCCGCGCTGTGTTGAAACATTTAAAGGGTATTGATAATCCCTTGAGCGCGTGTAGATTATAAAAAAAAAAAAACATCTGTCATCTTATGCATATTACAGTACAATATATAGGTTTGTTCGCTGAGCCCTGAAGTCGACCTACAACATTTTTTTTTGAAAAACCTGAAGTCGGTGAACAAATTCTGTGTTTCTTGAAATCTAGGGTTGCCCTGAAGTAGATCTAGGGTTTTAGTTGGGGCGGGTTAAATTTAACGAATTAACTGTCAAAGTCACATGAGATCTGAAATAGGGATAAGCGATATTGCGAAAAAATTGATGTAACATCGAATACCCATTTATCGATGTTAATATTTATCGAATCGGAAACATCGATTTTCTTTAATTCCTTTCTTCAACATCGATATTAAAGCATCGATTTTTTTGGTTTTAATATCATCATCTCATCCCTAATCTGAAGCATTTGTTTTGTTGTCAATTTTCGTTTTGTATGCAATTTGTTATTTTTAAAAGCGAAATTAAAAGAATACTCAATACATACTTTAAGTTTTAATTATTAGATGGCATGTGTAACTTGCTTTTCAAAAACATAAGCGTTCATGTCTCTGGGGTGTTCTTTGAGAACTGAAAAACATTGTGTAAAATTGACCGAACTTTGCAAACAATTTGCACAAACCCAAAAATTATTATTTGCAAAAACATATTGCAAGTAATTTTATACGTGTTACGTAACGTGTATTACGTTTACGTGTGATGAATGATATTTGTAAATTTTTGCTCCATTTATCTCTGTACGAAGCATAAGAGAAATTTTCTCATGTGTAGTCGGGGTGTAAGAAAAAAGTAAACGTCACTTGTATTTTGAAAGGTATTGCCAAAATTAATCTCAATAATGTCTCTTTATAGAGAGAAAACATTGCAGATTTATTTAATCAGAACATCAGTCTTTTAATTTAGATTTCGTTCTTCATTATTTTAATTTCTTTAATAAACGTCACTATTGTGTAGTGGGCATAATGACAACGCACTGTTGCAGATTACAATAATTTCAGAAAACCTTTTCGTTAATCTCATCAGCTGTTATTTTGTAAATATTTATGTATTTACTCATGTTTTATAGTGTACCTAAAGGCAAACGATGACTTCACTTCATGTAAAATTAAAAACAAAATATAAAAAAGAAATAAATAGATACATACATATATCACCAACTGTCATCCCGGTTATTTTGTCGACGGTCCAGCTACCCATGTCACTGGCATGTCAAAGCCAGTAAATAAATACCACAGCATACATTTATTAACCTCTGTTCCCTGACTAATAACGACTTTTGTGTTGTTCATTAAAGGTGAAAGGTGAGTTTGTCGATCCTCGCTTGTTTTACAAAATGTATATATGTGTGATATGAAACATATATAGAAAATCGATATGTATTGATTATATTGAAATTAGTAGTGATATATTTGCGATAACAATAACGAGATATATTCACGTTTAGAAAAGTTTCCCTTCAACGCTAGGTATATTCTGAATGACAAATACACTCTGCATCACATCAATTAGGTTATTTTTTATTGACTTTGTAAAAGTTTACCATAATTTTTAAATAATTTGATTCGAACTTGCTCTCTGCATTTCATAATTAAGTTTCATACTACCCCATTCCTAGATTCTCGTTAAAAAGATAAATGTATAGGAGTTACCGTCAGTAACATATTTTTGTGGTTAATAAAAATCGTGTTTTCACCACAGATGTTTTTCTTTAGGAAAACGTTTTTTTCTCACCAATCATTTTTGGTACTTGCGAACTATGGGACATGTTTTGTATTTGGAAAAAAAATATCGAGATTTTAATCAAACTTGCTATTACGAATATTGAGAACACCAAAAAAGTGGGTCCTGCAATTCCGTCTAACTGTCTGTCTGTAGAATGATCTGTAGCCTAAACGGCTGACGCGATTTTTTTCAAACTTGGTTCTTAAGCGTTTAAGGTGATTGTTTCAAATTGATTTTTTTTTAATTTAACTATATGCCTGTAAGACCCAAGGTCTTTTAAATGCAACCTGAATTGCACGGCACTAGTTTGGCACAGTGGATTCGAGAACCAGGTATTGACTGTCTCATTTAAATCCATGGGCGGCATCCAATTAAAATTGGAGGTATAGAAAAGAATGCGCCTAGCGTGGGGATCGAACCCACACGTCCTAGTTAGCAATCAAGCACTTTATCCACTGCGCCATTGCCACCCTGATTTTTGAATCGTTTCTTTTAACCCCAAAAATAACGGTACTATTGTTTTACCGAATTGTGATTTTGGCCAGATACCGGATATTCGGGCCGCAGCTAGGCCTAATGAAAAATATAATAGTTTGGTGGGCTGATATTCAGATCAGACCGGTACAAGTTAAACCAACTTAAACATGTTTTTTTCCTTCTCCTCCACTTCCACAAGATGTTCTTACTTTTTACATTGCAAATGTATGGCGCATTTGTTGTAATTAATGTTCTGTCATTCCATATACTGGATGAAGATTGAGATTGCTAGATGAGAAAAGAAGTTCATTAATTTCTGGATTTTTAAAAAATATTGCTAGTAGTAAGGTTGTTGACATTGTACACGAAAACAAACGTAATCGTTTATTATTTATTTAAAAAGATCTTGAATTTATTTTTGAATCGAAACTTTATTAACCACATCGAGTTTCTCGTTAATAAAGCAAACTCCATATTAGGTTTTGATTTAAATGATCCTTATACATTAAAATCCCTTTGCATTGCTTATGTTGGGTCGATTGTTTATTTTGACAAGAAATGTTATGCTTAATTTAATTAATTAAAAAAAAACAATTTAAACTTTTAATATTTAATGTTTAAATACACAACCCCTGAAGAAGTTGGGAAAATCCAACGAAACGTAGGGTAACAATATTAAGTAAAGTTATTTTATTTGCATACAGAAGAAATGACCAAAATAGCCTGAAAAACCTTTGAACGTCAAGTCATAAAAATAATTGGTCGAGTTAATAAGTTAAATTAACAAACTATTTTATATGTACTAATGTTAATAATTATTATATATTGTAATGGGTTATTAATTTTGCGGTTTCAAAAGTAAACATAAATAAAACACATAAAATATTTTTTTTCATGATATTTATTTTTTACTATAAAGATTGAACGTTGACATTATGTGTGAAATACTACACCATTTAAATGACCACCACGCGAATTGTTGCAAGCATCAATTCTTTTGAGGTAATTTCCGACCACTTTTTGATACATATTGGGCGGTATCTCAGCCATAACTTGACGAATGTTGGGTTCGCGGAGTGAAATCGCATGATCCTGGTGGCCAGTTGATATCGCCACCACGAGAAATTACGCGGCCAGGAAATGTCTCTTGCATCAAAGCCATATTCCCTCGAGTTGTGTGGCATGTGGCTCTGTCTTGTTGAAACCACTTATTCTCCAAGTCGTATTCTTCAACAGCAGCAAAAAAAAGTCGGTTATTATATGACCATAACGCTCCGAATTGACGGTGACAGTCGTTCCATCGTCGTTTTCGAAGAAGTAACGTCCAATCACACCTCCGGACCAAAGAGCGCCCAAATCAAACAGTGACTTTTTGTGGATGTAATGGCCGCTCTTCAATTACTTAAGGATTCTCAGCCCCTAATACGACAATTTTGCTTATTAACATACCCATCGAGTGAGAAATGTGCTTCGACGCTGAAGAAAATTTTGTTCGAAAAATCGACGTCCACCACCTGTTGTTCAAGCACCCATTCGACGTATCTACGACGTTGTGAATGGTCAGCTGGCTTCAGTTGTTGTGTGAGCTGGACTTCGGCAACACTTTCACTTACAGCTGCGATATTTTCAGTGGTACGAGCGAAACGATGATGCACAGGCCTTACAATATCTGTAACCAATCCAGTCTGTTCAAATTTCTTCACAATTTTGCCAATTGCTTGCGTAGTTGGACGATTATGGAAACCATAATCTCCTCTTAAAGCACGATATGTGGCTGTGGCAGAATCACCATTTTTGTAGTAGGTTTTAACAATTTTTATGTGTTGTGCGATAGTTAAGCGATCCATTTTCGTAAATATCAGACTTTCAACTAAAAAAAAAATTGCTTTAACAACTTGTTTGACAGATGTTGAATTCCAGCCCTATACTTTTTAAACCGCAAAATGGACAACCCTTTTTTTATTTTCTGTTTTAAATCCATTATTAATTAGTCTAATGACATTATTATTATAAACTCTAATTGAGGAAAGTACATAAAATAAAAATATAAATAAATAAAAGTACCCATGAATTCAGTAAATCTAATTTTCATTCACCAGTATGTGGCTGTAGAAAACGTACAATATTAAATTGCTCTTTATTATATGAAATAAAGTCAATGGTGGCAGTTGATAAAGTGCTTCATTGATAACTTAAACGTGTGGGTTCGATCCCCACTCTAGGCGCATTCTTTTCTATACCTCCAATTTTATTTGGATGCCGCCCATGGGTTAAAATGAGACAGTCAATACCTGGTTCTCAAATCCACTGTGCCTACAAAAAATTGTTCATATCATTCTCTTTCTTTAAACTACTAGTGCCGTGCAATTCAGGTTGCATTTAAAAGACCTAAGGTCTTACAGGCATATAGTTAAATTAAAAAAAAAAATCAATCAATCAATCAAAATCAATACTGAAGAAACGACTATCCGGTATTCGGCCAGATACAAAAAGATTATTCGGTTCCGACCGGATACTAAAAAATGAGCCGGATAGGCCGGATACCGAATAACCTACCGGATATCCGTCACATCTGTAATCTTGATTATCTCGAAAAAGGCTATAACGATTTTGATAAAATTAGAATGTGCACTCCTTTCGGTAGGGTCTACATTTTATTCACATTTTTGTACATATTTTGTTATTAACGGTACCTGCCATATAAGTCAAAAATCAAGACTTTCTCATAAACGAATCCGCAGATTTCGATCAAAACTTTTATATAGGAGTTCCTTCAAGTCATGTATTTTATTTCTTTCAAACGAACTGTATATTAACCCCATGAGTATTTTTTAGAATCTCAAAAATACAAGAGGACCTACTCAACCAACACGGAGTGTTTATTTTCATTTCTGCAATGCAATAAAAAAGAAATATCGTGGTGCAGCAAAAATAAAATACAAAAAAAAGCGAAAAAATATTCGATCCGAACCGAACGTGTTCCCAACAAATTGGGTTGGAGGTGGTTGGGTGGCAGATAGAAGAAATACATATTTTTCGGGTTAACCGAAATTCAATAGCGATTTATGTGTCAGCAAAGGATTTATTTGTTTTTCACTTTAACTATCGTACACAGAAATTCATATTCGTGCTTTGCTGTACTATGCTTATGTAACCATATAGTACACAGTACTTCAAATTTCCTTTTACTTTTCCAGGCTGTGTTGAAAAGTATACGAACAATTTGTATGTTTTATTTTTTTTTTTGGTAAAGAAAACGAGAAAATAGCAATCAATTTTCTTTTACATAAATAAATATAGAAACCTATCAGTCAGCCATGACAAATAATGTGATTTTGATTGAAGGATATTTTGAGTTTAACCTTATAAGTGTCTATGTGCGAAAGCCTGTTAACGTTTAAGAACCCAGCAAATTTTTGTATTATTCTCAAAATATTTGCACAGTTTAAGTGGTTTTGAGTTTAAGTCCTTTATCAACTGCTAAAGAGGGTAAGGTCAATTACGAAAACTGTGCTTCGATGGTAAAGAAGGTTCAAAAAAGGAATGGGTACGACTTTTTTTAGTACATGCTTTTCACTGACAAACATAAATAAAATCTACTGATACTGACACTATCTGCTATATGTTTAAAAACTGGAAAAAGGTCGATGTTTGAAGTTGAATTTTGACCATGGATAATTGTTCATTAAATTGCGATAAAACAAGCAGTTCAAATATATTTCTTATCATTCTAATTACGTAAGTTCTTAACGTGCTCCCAACCCGTAAATGTGTCGCTACCTGAGGGAAGACATTCCTCTATCCAGCACGCTGCTTCCAGCCATCCAAACCGAACGCTATGGCATCACCAATAGCAATGTCTCTAGACTGGACGTTCGATATTCCTTGTCATATCGAACCTAGTACCAGGTTCGAAGAATCTCTTTGGCTTGAGCATTGTGCCCATTGTTCGATGTCGCCTAATCAGTATTGTCGACGTGTTCTAACTTCGCAAACAGTTCGAAATATATATCGACGAAATTTTGTTTGGCAAGAGTCTGATATTAGCTCTCCTTTTATGCTTATTGCCCATGAACAGCATTATCTGACCCCGGAATTTGACTCTTAAGGGTCAGATTACGTACCTAGTTCTCAGCAAGCTGATGGTTTTGTCATAGAACAATATCGTAGGAGAGAGAGAAAGAGAGAGAGAGAAAAAACTCTATAACAGACATTACAAACTGAAACTACAACGAGGGATATACGAGAAGGCGTGTGGTCAGTCTTAGGCTAGGCGCACACATGCAATTTTTCCGAAACCAAATAGTTTAATCTCTAGTCGAACGATGATCGCGCACATAAGCAACTTAAATATCAATCAACGAGATAAACCAACACACAGACAATATTTTTATTTAATTTGCGCGCAGTTACATATGTGGACTTTGGAGAATTTTTAAAAAATGATTCTCATCGGCTTATTATCTTTTTATCTTTTTAATTTTGTAAATAAATACACCGCTGAAAAAGACGGCAACCACCGTCGAAACGTTGGGAAAATAAAATGAAAATTGCTTTCATTTAATAATTATAACGACCAATAAAGCCCATGAGAATCATTTTTTAAAAATTCTCCAAAGTCCACATAAAAACCAACCAACTTCGAAAATAGCAATTACATATAGTTTGGTGGTGATACAAACTGAAGAACTTATTTGGGGCGATGTCGTAGATACGTCGAATGGGTGCTTGAACTACAGGCGGTGGACGTCGATTTTTCGAACAAAATTTTCTTCAGCGACGAAGCACATTTCTCACTCGGTTGGTATGTTAATAAACAAAATTGTCGTATTTGGGGCTGAGAATCCTCAAGTAATTGAAGAGCGGCCATTACATCCACAAAAAGTCACTGTTTGATTTGGGCGCTCTTTGGTCCGGAGGTGTGATTGGACCTTACTTCTTCGAAAACGACGATGGAACGACTGTCACCGTCAATTCGGAGTTTTATGGTCATATGATAACCGACTTTTTTTTCCCTGCTATTTATTGAAGAATACGGCTTGGATAATATGTGTTTTCAACAAGACGGTGCCACACAACTCGAGCGAATATGGCTTTATTGCACGAGACATTTTCTGGCCGCGTAATTTCTTGTCGTTGCAATATCAGCTGGCCACCAAGATCATGCGATTTGACACGGCTGGACTTTTTTTTGTGGGGCTACGCTAAAGACCGTGTTTATGCAGATAAACCTTTAACTCTTGAGCACTTGAAAACCAACAGTCGTCAAGTTATGGCTGAGATACCGCCCAATATGTGTGAAAAACAGGTCGAAAATTACCTCAAAAGAATCGATGCTTGCAACAATTCGCGTGGTGCTCATTTAAATGATGTAGTGTTTCACACATAATTTAAACGTCCAAACTTTATAATAAAAAAGAAATATCATTAAAAAAAACATTTTATGTGTTTTATTTACGTTTAGTTTTGAAACCGCAAAATGGATAACCCTTTACTTTTGAAAAACTTGAAATATTAGATAGGAGTGAGCAGTATGTTGCAAAGAGACAAAACATTTTTTTTTACTTTTGTACAAAAGTGTGTTGAATGTAGTGAAGGCTTAGTGCGCTCCATCTTGTAACTTGAATTCTTTTTAATGATTTACCTGAAGTTGCCACTTTGCCAGTAAGACTTCCCAACGGTTTGTGGGCATGTCAAAAAATGAATAAATGAAAATAATGTTGCAACCGTGTGCAGGCTTATGATTTATTAGATTCAAGTTGCTGGTTTGATAGTTGTTGAAAGTGACAATTTTAAGGGGAAAGCTGGGCAGTCGTACCGTAAAACAAAAACAAACAGAATATGCATAAAACTAATGTTAATATATTCGAAAATTGCCGCCCCCTAAAAAGAGCCGCCCGGGGCATGTGTCCACCCCGTCCGGTTACCCGCCCACCCCTACGCTACGCCACTGCCTGGTCTCTAAAATGCGTTTAAGAATATTGTTAAAGGATTTTGATACTGACCCGAAATATCAAACAATACCAAGAAAGTGTAATAGTAGGAAAAAGAGTTGTATTAGTGTTTTAAATCAAACGATACCATAGTTCCATCTTCACTTACCTGTGAAGAAACCAGGTATTTGTTAAAAAATGTAGTTCTTCAGTAAAAAAAAAAATTTCACATTATTTTGGCTTGCTTGTATCAAGCTCAGGCAACCCTTAAAATATTATAGCTTGAAATATCAGTTTGAATATGATAAGTTTATTTTCTTTAATAAACTTAGACCAAGATATTCAGTATTTGCTTTTCAATTTACCATAAAGCCTTAGAAACATTAAAATATTACTTTATTGTATTTAAAGTTTATATTATTATTAAACCCCTAAATTTGTAATAAGAATTTATAAAGAACTTTAATATATTTTTAAAGTCGTTTCTTACTTAATTTTATAAAAAATTAAAGAATTTTTGTTTATTTAAAAATTAAATGATAAACGACTTTAAAATAAATTAAGCTGTTTCTACTAAGAATCTTGTACATACGAAGTGATCGAACATTAGAGAAAAGTTGTGCGATCCAGTCGTACATTTTATTATTTTTAGTTTTTATTTATTTTTATTGTATATAAATACCAAATTTAAGTTTAGGCAAAATTTTAATAAGAATTTTTTTTTACTTTTTACAGGTACGTAAAAATACCAGGACAGCTATTGGGGTAATTATAAACTTTTTTGTTTTATGTATTTTAAATTAAGTTTGCTTTTTTTTATTTTTTTTATCTAACTCTAAATTACACACGCAGAAAAATAGTCATTTAAAATTAGGTACGTGAAACTTGTGTAATTGGGGCATCGCTTTTGGTTGTTTATTTTTATTGGGTGATTCTTTAAAATGGGAAATAACACAAAAAATTCAAATATATCGTGAAATCTTTATTATTAATCTAAAGGCCCATTCTTAACATTCACTTTTTAAATATATACCCTTTTGGTGGCAACTATTAGCCTTAGCTCGTCCATTCAGAGGTTCCAATTTTTCGATGACGCATTGGAGTATATTCGTCGGTATCTCTCGAAGTACACAGGTAATGTTGGTCTCTAATACTTCAATCGTAGCTGGCTTGTCCACAAACACCTTAGACTTTAATTAGTCCCAAAGGAAAAAGTCTAACGGTGTGATATCGCAAATTCTTGCTGACCAAATCACTGGTCCGCAGCGAATCACTGGTGTTCAGCGAATCATTCTCTCATATTTTCCATTTTTTCACTGGCGTGGCAAGTAGCTCCGCTCCGCCTTGTTGGAACCAAATGTTTGCGAGATCTCGGGCTTCAATTTCAGGGAAAAAATAGTCTGTTATCATGGCGCGATAACGAGGTCCATTTACAATAACGTTGAACCTCATTTTCGAAGAAATACGGAATAATGATTCTACCAAACGAAACTAGGCGATTGTTTTGAGTGGATGTAACGGTATCTCTTGAAACTCTTTCGGTTGTTCTTCGGCCCATATGCGGCAATTTTTTCTTATTAACTTATCCATTGCGCCAGAAATGGGCCGATCGCTGAACAAAATGTTGGTCGAAATCAGTGGATCTTCAGCAAGTCTATCAAGAGCCCATTTACTGAAACGAAGACGTAACGATTCGGGTGGAAGTCCATCCATGAAATATCAATGAATACTGAATAAATAAAATGCACGACTGGATAGCACGAACTTGCTGGGGTTGCGCGATAGTTGTGTGTTCGCCTGTCAACCTCATGGTCACAGGTTCGATTCCTGCCGTAGTCTGTCTTCTTATTTTTCCATTAAAAAAAAACCAATTCTAAAAATAAATGTCATACAATGAGTTGCTGGTTTACTTATAACATGCTGTTTAGGCATAGAACTAACAACATGTGATTGAGTAAAACTAGTATACCGATAAAATATGACAAAGAATAAAAAAATTAATGCGAATTATAAGGCACATCTATAAATAAGACACGGAAATTTCTCCGCATTAGTTCAGCCGCCATCCGTGGAGATAAAATCTGAGACAACAACCACCTACAGTCTCCGAATATCGCGCCACACATCTTTCCTATCATTCTTTCTCTTCCTTAACCTTCCTTGAGAAAAAAGCTTTTTTTTTAACTTTTTGAAAATATTAAAAAAAAAAATTAAAAACGCCAATTCATAGGTATTCAGAAAATACATATAAATATAATTTTTCAAAAAAAAATTTAATGAGCATTTTTTGAAATATAAATTTTTAAAATTTAAAAAAAAATACAAAAAAAATATTAATTAAAAATATTGGTAAGCAGTATAAATTGGGCAACCTAAACCTATTTATTTGTGAAATTTTAAAAGAGTCGGTCAATCCATTTATGAGATAGTCGAAATAAAAAAACCGTCCTATGGAAAGTACCGTTTTTAGACATTTTTATATATTTTTTTTTCAACCATATGATCGGTCGTAGTTAAAAAGCCGCACTGATTTTTTTTATCAAAATCGTTATAGCCGTTTCGGAGAAAAATAGGTTTGAACGTAACGGTTATATAGCAGGTACCGTTATTTTTTGAACTCAAAAATAAATTTCAATTTCCCCTCTGTACAATACCTAAAAAATTCTATATACCAAGTTTGAAGCAATTCGGCCCACCCGTTTGGGCGTGTTTTAGGTGTCTATACATACATACGGACAAACTGACAGACTGACAGACAGACATACAGACGGACAGAATTTTTAGACCATCTTTTTTCGTCTTCGCTATCATCGTAATGTCATGTTTTTCGACGAATACATAACTTGCCTTATAGTACAGTATAGTATAGTATTGGAATCAGTGTGTTATTTTTCAACTCATTTTTAATGTTGCCACGTTTCTCAATTGTTTCTTAAGAGCTTGAGAACTTTAAATAATAATATAAGACAGAAATATTGTTGGAATGAATTTTCTATTATTATTATCTGGTAGATAATTTAATGGCATTTATTTTTTAATTTGATTTCTGGCATGTGTACACCGCGGCTACGAGTTACATAGTCCAATCAATGGTGCCTTGAATATTGGCTTCCAAAGCTTCAAGAGTTGGTGGTTTGTCGGCGAAAACATAAAGACTTAAAATTGCCCCCCAAAAAGTAGTCGAGAAGCATTAAGTCGCACAAACGATGGGACCAGTTAACAGGACTACTTCTGGAAATAAAGCTCTCACCAAATTGATTTTGCAATAAATTTATGGCTAAGCGCGCTGTATGGTTAGGTTAGGTTAGGTTGAAGTGGCCGTCAGGAAAACAGCTGACACACTTAGACCTTAGATAGGTCCATTGTGATACCACATGAAGAGAAAATTGCTCTTTACTCAAACCAATTGGAGCCTCTAATTAAGCGATGTAGCCGGTGAATCTCTATGTGTCTAAAATCACTGGTGACGTCGAAAAAGTATTCCCCAGGCGTAATCTACATCCTTTTGAGAGAGCAGGACATAAGCAAAGAAGATGGGAGAAGTCTCCTCTTCTTCCTCATCCATACAGCTTCTGCAAAAATCATTGGAGAAAACTCTTTTGGCGTGTCTGCTAATTAAACAGTGTCCAGTTACAACACCTATTACGGAGCCAAGATGTTTCCTGCTCAAGGAGAGTAGACCTTTTGGACGTCTTGGGTCTATTACTGGCAAGATTTGTCTGGTCGCCAGGCAAGTAGTGGTGTTTGACCATCTAAATTTTATTTGTCTTATGGAGTTTTGATGTAACATGAGTTTGCATGTAGCGATAGGCATACCGATTTCTTCCGTTTTAGGTAGAATAGGTATTTGGCTTCCATTTCTGGCGAGTTCATCGGCTTTGCAATTTCCCAAAATATCTCTATGTCCCGACACCCAAATCAGGTGAATGTTAAACTGTTCTGCAATCTCCCTGCGAGATGATCGACAGTTGCGGGCAGTTATTGTGGAAACTGCGCCAAGTGATATGAGTGCTGGTTGACTGTCAGAGAATATACGGATATCCGATGTGGATATCACGTTTTCCCTTAGCCAGGATAACACCTCTTTAATCGCCAGAATTTCCGCTTGGAACACTCTACAATGATCAGGGAGACGGAAAAAGAGACTAAGATTTAGCCTGTCGGAGTACACAACACCATCCAATCCCTCTTCGGTTTCCGAGCCGTCCGTATAAAAGTGGGCTGTCTCATCTTTTAAGAACCTCTCATCCTCCCAATGTGATCTTTGTGGGATGGTATCTTGGAAGTTCTTGTCGAAGATCAGCTGGTGTGTGGTATAGTCGGATCGTCCTTGTTTTGTTCCGACCTTGTTCAGAATATTAGAATGGCCTATTTCTAGTCCATTGAGAGATGGCTTTGAGATGAATAGCTGTACTCGCGGTCACTTGTTCGTTAAAAATGTCGAGGGGTGAAAGGTTAAGTAGTATGTCAAGGGCAGCCGAGGGTGTAGAGCATAGTGCTCCACTGATACATAAACTGGCTGACCTTTGGACCTTATTTAATTTGTCACAATATGTGACTTTGTACAATTCAGTCCACCATACTGCTACCCCATATGTACTCGTACAACCAATGGGTAATCTGTGGGGATAAGCCCCATTTATTCCCAATGGCTTTTTTGCAAGAGAAGAGTACAACTGTTGCTTTTCTTACTCTTTGTTGTATACTAGTTTTCCAGCTTAGCTTTTTATCTAGTATGAGACCTAGATATTTGGCTTCATGTGAGAAAGTCAGTGGCGTACCATTTATTGATGGCGGTATAATTTGGGGAAATTTATATTTCCCTGTTAAGAGGACAAGTTCTGCCTTGGACGGCTTTATATCCAGACTACACTTGGTTGCCCAAATTTTTAGTCGATTGAGAGCATTTTGCATTAAGTCTGTTAGAGTTGGAGCGTGCTTTCCTGATACAGCAATGGCAACATCATCAGCATACGCTATTACCATATCCCTCTGCTTCCAAGTCTATCAGCATTTCGTTTGCCACTGTGTTCCATAGAAGTGGGGATAACACACCATCTTGTGGAGTCCCTCTGCTGCCTAACATGGGACTAATCAGCTCTGTCAGTGAGTCAGACACCTTAAGGTTTCTCAGCGCTGCGATTATTGCCACCTTACTAAAGGAATCCTACCAGAGTGTACTCTTTATGGTGCAATGAATATTCTATGTTTAGCACAAGCGCGTGTAAGGCGGTTTCAAACGATCTTCCCTTAAAATATGCGTGTTGAGCAGTAGAAACGAGATAGGGGTTTATTGTACTACGTAGATGAATATCGATCAGTCTTTCTAGAGTTTTTAAAAGGAACGAAAATAAACTGATCGGTCTGTATGGCAAGTTATGCCGTCTTGTTGGAACCAAATATCGTGAATGTTTGACTAATTAATTTTTGGAAACAAAAATTCAATTAGCATTGCTCGATAGCGCTGGCCATTCCCCGTAACGGCAGCTCTTTGCTCATTTCGAAAGAAATAAGGACTGACGATGCCGCCAGCGTGTAAACCGCACCAACCAGTCAAATTTAATGGATGTAATGGTGATTCGTTAATGGCCGTGTCAGAATCCCGCTTTTTTAAATCCCATTTAATCCTGCTTAGCCCGTTTTGTTTTTTTTTTTAATGTTACACAAAAGTCTTTGCATACGCACAAGATCAACTCCACCCCAAATCATATATTGGGCCAAGAAGGCCCTTACGCGCCATCGTTTTTGAACCTTGTGTTGATTCCAAAAGCGGGAATTTAATAAACGGAATTGTAAAAAACGGGATTTTATGAAATGGGATAAGAAAAAGCTGGTTTGCGGGGTTATAAAAAGCGGGATGAAAAAACCGGGATTTAAAAAAAAACGAGATTATAAAAAGCTGATATCGTACTCAACATACGGGAACTTAAGAAACGGGATAATAAAAAGCGGGATTATAAGTGCGGAATTTTAAAAATCAGGATTATAAAAAGCGGGATATCGAACCCAACCCGTTAATGGCTTGAGGATTGTCTTTCACTCCATATATTGCAATTTTGCTTATTGACGAAGCCATTTAACCAGAAATGAGCTTCATTATGTTGACCGTAAAATGGACAAAGTGCTCTATGAACTTCGCGAACAGATTTATTTTGTTCAAAGTAAATTTCCCCAATTTGGAAGCTTTGTTCCGGTGTTAAACGATACATCATGAATTGCCAAACCTTTCTGAGCAGAAATGTCAACACAGGTTAATATTTTCAACTGTCAAACCATAGATAAAAAACCATCGAAACTTCTCATACAGCTAAAAAAAACACCCTATACAAGAAGACAAAACAACACTTAATAATAATAATGTACATCATTTTTGATTTTGTTGTGTTCCTCAAAGCCCTAAAGCATTCAGAAAAATTGTTCGTCGAGAACGCTAAAAAAATACAAAATATAATAATTATTTCGTTAAATAAACTATGTATGTGTGATGTCGAATTTGGTAAATAAAATCCCTAAAATTGATATAGGCAAGTTAAGTGAAATTTTAGGTTATTATTTTCGCGGATGATATTCATATTACATAAAGTTTAAATTTTTCGGAACTTACCGAGTTAAATGTTTGAAATATTTTCAATTTCTTTTTCCCGACGTTTCGGAGAAGTTTCAACCTTCGTGGTCACGGGATGAGACTGGCGATTGATGGATGTTGTTTTAGTTATTGTTTTTTAGCTCTCGCTCGCAAACAGTACCGGTGCGTAGATGTTGTTGCACTTGGATTGCTTGTGGGTGGTGTACTCGTTCTAGGTTGTTGTTGCGTTGAGTCGATATATTCTTGTACACATGCAAAGCTTACGATATCGGCTACAGGTTTTTTGATTGGCTTTACTTTTTTTTTACTTATGAGACGAAAAAAAAAAGTTCGACAAATTGTAAACGACAATAAATCTGCTTTACAAAATCAGAATTTAATTCCGTCATGCCCGCAAGCACCAAGAATATACGGCCTTCCTAAGGTACATAAAGATAATGTACCTTTAAGACCCATCGTCAGCCAAATAGATTCACCAACATATTTGTTGGCTAAAGAATTAACCTGTAAGCTTAAGCCACTAATTGAAAACTCAAACTCGATGGTAAAAAACTCTGAACATTTCGTGTCTATGATCCAGGACTTCTACATTAAACCGGATGAAATAATGATTAGTTTTGATGTTACTTCCTTATTTACCAATGTTCCAATCGAAGAAACCCTGAATGTTATAAAATCGAAATTGTCTCATTCTCAAAAACAACTCTAAGTTAATAGAGTTAATTGACATATGCCTTACATCAGGATATTTCTTATAAAGTGGTAAATATTACTTACAAATTGATGGTGTTGCTATGGACTCACCTATTGCACCAATAATTGCAGACGTTTGGATGCAACACTTTGAGGAATTGGCATTGGAAACATCATTAATAAAACCAACTATTTGGAAATGGTACGTAGATGACACCTTCTGCGTACTCAAGAAGGATCAGGTAGAAAGTTTTCTGGTACATCTTAATTCCCTCCACGAAAGAGTCAAATTTACAATGGAAAGAGAACAAGAAAACTCTTTAGCTTTCCTGGACGTTAAAGTCATAAGAAAGCAGGATGGTTCGATCGGCCACACAGTGTTCCGAAAAGAAACTCATACGGACAGATATTTACATGCTACATCGCACTATCACCCAGCCAACTTAACATCGGTTGTATCTGCTCTTGTGAACCGTGCTCACAAAATTTGTTACCCCGAACACCTTAAACAAGCTACAAACAAAGAACATTGATACCCAAACCCAGCTCACAGAAACTTTCGCTACCTCCAGCATTGGAAAAAAGAGCCTTTTTGCCCTATATCAAAGGCATAACGGATGGAATTGGGCGAATCTTACGAAAATATGATATAAAAACCATCTTTAAACCGCCAACCAAGGTTCGCCAATTTTTAAGATCGCCTAAGGACAAAATTCCACTTCAAAATCCTGGTGTGTACTCTGTTCCTTGCAGTTGTGGGTCTTCTTATATTGGTGAAACGAAACGAGGTATAAAAACGCGATTAAACCAACATATTAAAGCTATCCAAAATAACGCTGTCACAAAATCGGCAATATGTGAACATTTGGCCTACAACGAAGATCATTTTATCCGTTTTGATCAAGCCAGATCAGTAGCAAATGAAAGATTTTATGTACCAAGAATTGTCAGAGAAGCAATTGAAATTAAGAAACATACAAATTTCAATAGAGATTCTAGCTTTAAATTATCGCCAACGTGGGATCCTCTCATAAGTAAAACAAAAGTAAAGCCAATCAAAAAACCTGTAGCCGATATCGTAAGCTTTGCATGTGTACAAGAATACATCGACTCAATGCAACAACAACCTAGAACGAGTACACCACCCACAAGCAATCCAAGTGCAACAACATCCATCAATCGCCAGTCTCATGCCGTGACCACGAAGTTTGAAACTTCTTCGAAACGTCGTCGGGAAAAAGAAATTTGAAAATATTTCTAACATTTAACGCGGTAAGTTCCGAAAAATTTAAACTTTAAAGTGAAGTCTAGTAAATTTCCAAATTGCTCTCGATTTTGCATTAAACCCCAAAAACCAATTTGATGCATATAACTAATATCTGCTCAATAACATCAGAGCAATATGAAGGGCATTTTGTGCAAAGCCTATTATTATACTCGCATTTCGTGTCAATATGGTATTGGTGGGACTAATACTCGTACCTCTGTGTATCTCTCGGGAACAGAGATTGCAGCTAATTTAATGAAAATTTTCAATTAAATTATAATATAATCTAAAACATGTGGTGTGGGATCAATAAATTGATAGACACAAACATGGCTGCATGTTGTTGATGATATTTCCCGGACTTTTAAACTCATTTAACTGACAGACAGATCCATTGCAATCGGTCTCGGGCCCCTCTGTCCGTCAGTATAGTTGCTCTCATTGTTGGCGAGATAGAATTTATTGCTCTAAGTTGTTGAAGCATACATTTACGAGACTGGATATGTGTATCAAGGTTGAAATTTTGAGAATGATGCATGTGAGGTTGGCGGCTGATTTTGATGCCATATCATTAACTTAAAATTGTGAATTAGAGAAGCGATAAATTTGTTTTATATTTTACATGATATATACAGTGGCTCACAATGAAAATGGCCCACCTAATAAAAAAATCTTTTTCGTGGAGCAATTGTATGAAATGAAGCAAAATAAAAAGAAAAAGTATATATTTTCAATAAAGCATTTTATTCTTGTTTCAAAAACAGCGAAAAACTTAAAAACTAAATAACAAAACAAATAATTCAAAGTAAATAACAAAAACTTAAATAAATTCATCTCACAGTGAAAATGGCCCAACAATATTTTTAATAATAAAAAGTTGGTTAAAAACATGTTGAATTTGTTTAATATTTTGTAGGGAATCCTTTTTGTCTAATTACTGATTTTAGACGATTTGGAATGGATTCGACAAGTTTTTTTGGTATAGTCGGAGCTTATTTTGTTCCATTCCTCCAGTAAAACTCTCTTTAAATCATTTTGATTAGAAATTTCATGTTTCCAAATTTCAATTTCTAGTTTTTGCCATAAATTCTCAATTATATTTAAATCTGGAGATTGTGGGGGGTTTTGATCACCCTTGGACAAGTTTCGAGCAGCCATTCCTTAACAATTTTAGCCGAGTGCTTGGGGTCATTGTCTTGGTAGAAATGAAAAGTATTTTCAATTCCAAGTTTTTGAGCACTATTTTGCAAATTATTTTTCAAAATATCTAAGTATTGATATTTATCTATAATACCTTCAATAAAATGTAAATTACTAACCCCAGAAGCTGAGCATGCACCCCAAACCATTACATGGCCAACACCATGCTTAACAGTGGGACGCAAATGCTTTGGATTCATCTCTTCATTCGGTTTTCTCCAAACGTTTACTCTACCATCTGACCCGAAAAGATTGTACTTACTTTCATCCGTAAATAAAACATCTTTCCAGAACGTAAAATCCTTCATTGCGTAGTTGTGGGCGAACTCCAAACGAACCTTCTTATTTTTCTTACTGATGAGTGGCTTCTTCCTTGACACTCTACCATTAAATCCAGCTCTGCGTAGAACTTTCCGAATTGTTTCTGCATTGCAATTGATGTTAACATGTTTCTCCACCATATCTCTCAGTTTTGGCGCACTCAGCTTTGGATTTGCCTTGATTTTGTTAACTATCCAACGTTCATCGCGCTCAGAAAACAGCTTCTTGAGGTTTTTTTCGGCTGATTAATGATTCTCTTCTCCTTTTGGAACCTTTTTATGACATTTCTAACTGTTTCACGGGCTCTTTTAATAATTTTAGCAATTTCCCTTTGACTTTTTCCACTTTTATAATGTTCAATTATTAATTTGCGAATCTCTATTGAAGTGCGAGGGCCCATTTTGCCAAAAATTTAATTTACGATTAAATAACACGTGTGTCCAAACCAAATGACGTGGCATTCTAATGTGGAACATTAAACTAAAAGAGAAAAAAAAAAACGGAAATTAAAAAGAACCGTTATTTGAGAAGCTTCTGCTACATGGGCCATTTTCACTGCGAGGTAAAATTCTTTCTCTTTTCTTTTACTTGTTATCATTTTGTTGTTTTTGTATTTGAATCATTATATTTTTTTTGTTTTACAACAGAAATATGATAAGCTATTGGCAATCTGCTCTTTGACTTAATATTTTGCTTAATTTCATACAATTGTTCCACAAAAAAAATATTTTTACTAGATGGGTCATTTTCATTGTGAGCCACTGTATGTATGGTGCAATGAGCATATAATTGGAGTGTGGTTGCTATGATTTGAGGTTATTGTTTTTGGTTGAAGAGTTTCTATTATTTCTATTTATGTTGAAGGTAAATGATAAATGCTTAGCAATACATTCGAAATGCTGGATTAGAGCCGGAATATATAAGTAAGCTATCGTTTAACGTTAAAATTACAAGCTAGTTATTTTTCTTGTTCAATGAATATATATTTTTTGGTGTATTGATGTACTGCGACCTTAACTGTAGACCTGTGTTGGGGTCGTTTTTGACCAACGTTTTTTTTTTTACTTCAGATATTTTAAAAACTTACTTATTACTATTTTAAGTTTTTTTTTTCATTACTTTAATTTTTAACATTTTCTAAAACTAAAATGGCTTTGCTTTTTTGAATTTGTCCGTTTTTTATTAATTGAGTCGTTTTCGACCTGTGGTCTATTTCACCAACTTACAAATTGTAGATTACAAGCACTTTTTTAATAAATTTGTTAAAAAAACGATTTTTTCTGCACAAAATCTGTGTATTACAAAAATACATTTGTTGCTTACCAAGGGAAATTTGTAGAAATGTCATTATTTTAGTTTCACCAACAGTTAATTTTCCTTGTTGGGTACAAGTACAAATTTGTTAAAATTTATAGTTTTTTTGTAAGTTTGTGTTTCACGAAATCAAAAAATTTTACAAATTTGTTCAGATACTGAAAATTCCTTGCAGAAGAAAGATCGTGTATCGATTAAAGTACAATTTGTAATTTGCGAACAAAATTTCATTTTAAACCTTTAAATGACCTTACGTCGAAACAAAATGACCTTAGAACAAACCAAATTTATAGACTGCGAAATAACTATGAAATTTCAAATTATTTTGTTTTAAACGAAAAGTTTCGGTTAAAACGTACTAAGGCAGAGGAAATCAATTGCACGACTGGATCGCACGTACTTGCTCATATGTTCGATCAAATTATATGCAAAAGATTCTTAAAAGCAACGGCTAAACGTATTTTTAAAGTCGTTTTTCATTTAATTTTTTATATATAAAAATTCTTAAATTTTTTATAAAAAAAATCAGTATGAACATTTTAAATATTTAATAATATAAATTCAAAAGCAAAATTTCAGAAAAAATCGTCCAGTCGTTTTCGAAATATTGAATATTGAATTTTTCAAAAATTTTGAAATGCAGTATTATTTAGAATTCGAAGCAAATCCAGTATAAGAGTGATTGAAATCCATTCAATCGTTTATGAGAAAGTTAAAAATCAATAAAATGGTTGTATGACAGGTACCGTTAATAACAAAATATTTTTGGTCAAAATGTAGACCATACTCAAGGTAGTACACACACCAATTCTTTCAAAATCGTTAGAGACGTTTTCGAGATAATTAAGATGGTAGAAAAATTCGTATGGCAAGTACCGTTATTTTTGGGTCTAAAACAACGATTCAAAAATCTATTTTTGACAATCACCTAAAACACCTACATAAGTACCAAGTTTGAACAAAATCGGCTCAGCTGTTTAGGCTGTGGATCATTTTACAGACAGACAGACAGAGGGAATTGCTAGGGCTGGCAACGAGACCGAGACTAGTCTAACAATTAGATTCTCTTAAGAATTAAACCAAAAGAATATTAGTAAAGCTTTGGACTCCAAAAATAGAAGATATTTGAAAATAGCTAAATAGTGAAAAATTGAGTGAAATACTCACGTGAATCGAAAGATACTATCGGATCGGATAGCCGAATAGGGCTGATAGTTTATTGCCTACCTGCCAAGCCATGAACTGTCAAATTCATTGAAGGATTGCTCCGATTAAAATGGATTAAGAAAATTCAAATTTTATCTTGGAAATACGGCTCTTCAAAGTTGTCTGATAACGTTACTTCACAGCCTATTTTGTACGTTACTACACACCTTTGAAAACTAAATTCGCAGAGCGCTTTCATACGCAACTAATAATTTTAAGTTGAATTACTTAAAATTATAGTTTTCGATTTACACAAGTAAAACTTACTCGTTTCAAGTGAACTTTATGGCCTTATGCTTCATGGACCTACGTACTGCAGAACAAAATTTCTAGTTTATGATTTGTTTAGCATAAGCAACGTACTAGGATATATCATTATTGGATTCATTCATAATTGACAAGCACAATACAGTTGGAAAAGACATGCAGATGTCAAGTTTGACCGAATTCTTGAGATCCATATTGTACGTTGATTTTCACCAAGTTTCCCAAACTTGGGTTTTTTTTCTCTTGGTTTTGACAGCAAAATGTGAAAATTTGTACCAATTCGTACGATTTTTCACGCTACCAAACACTAAAATCGGAGCAATCCTTCAATGGATTTTGACAGCTCATACCTTCACATATAGTCAACGAACTATATTTTGACGTTTTGATAATATTTTTTTCAAATTTCAGCCAAACGGCCTTAAGTCACCTTTTTCCAAAGCCAAAAATAAAATCGGAAAAATTTCGAATTTTTTGAGCTAAAATTTGAATTTTGTACAGGATTTTTAATCCATCTAAATCGGAGCGATGCTTCAATGGATTTTGACAGTTCATAACTTGACAGGTAGGCAGCTTAATATATCTTTGAGGAATATTTTGTTTTCCAAATGTCACCTAAAAGGTCTAAAATCAACTTTTTAGGGAGCAATAAATTAGATCGAAAAATGTCTATTTTTTTGAGTTAAAATTTGAATTCTGTAGAGGTTTTTTTAATTCATTTAAATCGGAGACACCCTTAAATGGTTTTTGTCAGGTCGTAGCTTGACAAAACCGGTTAATTTATTTTTAAAAAAATCGAGCATTGTATATAGGTACTCAATTTTTTTCAATATTTTATTTGTTTTTGCTATGAAATATATTAACTTACACAATTCTTCTAAAATGTTATTTCCACTTAACTCAAAAGACAAAACAGACTCACGAGTTTGTTTCATACATTTTCCCGCATTTATCTTACCGACGAACTGCTGAGATACCAAAACCATACTCTATATTTGCAATCCGAACAATGAGTCTTATCTTTATCTTACATCTTTTTACTACCAAAAAACACGAAAGAAACCAAGACTAAGGATGATACCAAGACCGAGACCGAGAAGAGACCGCACATTAAAATTTTCTCGAGAAAAAGGCGAGACTAAGGCCGAGACGAGACTTGGTTAGGCGAGACCTGGACAGAAACCGAGACGAGACTGAAATTTTTCGATTTTGACGAGACCGGGACGAGACTAATAAAAGTCTCGCCTGGTCTCGCCTCGTTGCCAGCCCTAAACAAAAGTTAACTTTGTCCAAATAAGAGGAATAATAATTTCCGCTTTCCTTACTCCACTTAAACAAAGGGTAGTTTCCTGAGCAATTAAAAAAATCACAAAGAGGAAGAAACATTAACATCAATTTTCCCTATCTCAGCACGTGCTTAAAAATCGCAAGCTTTAATTACAAGGTGTAATAGCAGTCTAATCGGGGCCCATGTTCTGTAACTCAGCCGATAACTTTTCCCACATAACGCCTCTGAAAAAATGGGTTTACTGTAAGTTGATGCGATACCTTAAATTTTTAATTTGTTTGACTGGGATTTTCCAATGGAAGACGATAAATTGAAAAAGTTATTTTGGCATCTGCACCATAAACCAAACATTTGTTTTTGTTTATCGATAATTTTTATCGATTCGAAAGTTACAGAACATGGGTCCGGGTTCGGTCTTAAGTTAATGGGTTGTGCATTTACTTCGTATATTTTTTTAAATGGTTGGTGAATTTGGTAAGGGATGTTCTAAAAAATTGTAAAAAATTCCTTCCCAAATTCACGAACCTTTTTTTTAAAAAAATCCCTTATTAAATTCTCCAACCATTTTAAAAATGAAGGAAGTGAATGCTAAATCCGTTATCAAATTCCCCAACCAGTTTCAACAAAATGGCGTAAAGTAATTTTCAATTATTCCTTTTACCTTCCCTTGCTTAGATGTTTACACATGAAAAATTATGCCAATCTTCGATGAGAGTTGAGTTTATTTTTCGTTCTTCAAGCTATTTCTAAAGCTGGTGATTAATCATGGTTTTCATTGCTGTTCCATTCACTTTCACTTGGAAAGAGTCCAGTAAAGTAGAACAGTTGGGAAAGCTTACGCAGTGGTTTTTTCAACACCATTTCAGAACAATCTGGATTTGCGGAGTGGTTGCAACAGTTTTTAACGAGGCTCTAGGAAAATGCTAAATTTTAATAGTGGTACCTAACAGTTTTTCGTACGCACTCTTATTTCAATATGCAGGATCTCTTCTCCCTGTTACTTCCTTTTCTCTATATTTCTACACCCCTCACTCAATCTGTGAAGAAGACTAAATAAGAAACTACACTCTTTTACACTTCTGCTATTTTTAAGCGTTAGGGTTCCAAAAATGCTATCACACGAATGCGATTTTTAACAAAAGTTAACTTTGTCCAAGTAAGAGGAATAATAATTTCCGCTTTCCTTACTCCACTTAAACAAAGGGTAGTTTCCTCAGCAATAAGAAAAATCACAAAGAAGAAGAAACATTAACATCAATTTTCCCTATCTCAGCAGTCTAATCGGATTCGGTCTTAAGTTAATGGGTTGTGCATTTACTTCGTATATTTTTTTTAAATGGTTGGTGAATTTGGTTTTTAAAAATTGTAAAAAATTCACGAACCTTTTTAAAAAAATCCCTTATTAAATTCTCCAACCATTTTAGAAATGAAAGAAGTGAATGCTAAATCCGTTATCAAATTCCCCAACCAGTTTCAACAAAATGGCGTGCGTTAGTTCCGAACGTAATTTTCAATTTTACCTTTTACCTTCCCTTGCTAAGATGCTTACACATCAAAAATTATGCCAATCTTCGATGACATTTACAAGTAGATCAGTTCATTTTTCGTCTTCAAGCTATTTCTAAAGCTGGTGATTAATCAGGGTTTTCATGACCTTTTAACGAAGTGACGTAAGTGCAATTGGATTGCTGTTCCATTCACTTTCACTCGAAAAGAGTTCAGTAGAGTAGAACAGATGGGAAAGCTTACGCAGTGGTTTTTCCAACACCATTTCAGAACGATCTGGATTTGCGGAGTGGTTGCAACAGTTTTTAACGAAGCTCTAGGAATATGCTAAATTTTAATAGTGCTACCTAACAGTTTTTCGTACGCACTCTTATTTCAATACGCAGGATCTTCTCTCCCTGTTTCTAGATCAGTTGTCAAAGTCGTATTGGTGCTTCGAATTGGTGCTATTGTCCCAATGTCTGTTTTCTCGTTTCTTAAACTTGTTGTTTCTTAAATTACTTTCAAGTACGAATTGTGCATAAATGTTGTATCTACTCAACACCAAATACAGTTGAGCTAACTTAGTAAATATTTGCAAAATATCCAAGACATTTCAAAAGACCATGAGAAATTAAATCTATTGTTGAAATTACCCTGAAATAAAAACACCAACAAAAAGATACTATGTATTATTTCCCAAGTAGGTACACCATCACCTGCAAAATAGCCAAAAAACAAAACAGTTAAAACAAAACTCATCAGCAAGTAAAGGCTTTCCATTTTAGGGGCAAGGGCTATTTTGCTATAATGTGTCTTGGGAAGAAAAACAAAAATACCACAAACTATAACCCCGCGTCTGTTAAGAGTCATATAGTATAAACATACGTAGGTATGCACTATAACTAATCTTCAGACAGACATGCGATACTTCTTAGAAGCTTTGAATTACATTGTGAGCAACAAAACCAGATGACGACGACGACGCGACCGACCGACATATTTTACTATATATACAAGTAGTACGATTGCAACACCAATGACAGCGACGACAATGAATGACTTCATGATGAATATAATAGTTAAGCTTATGGGTTGACAGCTTAACTCTGGTTTGTTTTTTGTTTGTTTCTTGTTTATATCTAGCTGAGCAAAACTAAAACTAAATTGATCAAAATGTGCAATTGTTCATAGTTTGTCGCACTATTCGTAATACATATACGTTTGTGATTGTGATGACAGCAGAAACTTCTTTTTTAAGCTTGAAACAAACAAAACCAAAATGTAAAGGACAACAACTGTTGGTGTTACACAGACTATAATTGCTTCGTTCGTTGAACTTTAACCAGGGTTGACCCAGATTTTATTGATAAAATGTGTTATTTTTTTCGATTCTGATAAAACACCCAAGGACTGTTAATATTGTTTTTGACATTTAAAGTCATAAGCAAAAAGTACTGTTTCATTTACACTTTTAATATGTTTTAAATAATTTAGTTCGACAACTGGTTAAAAACAATTTTGCACAATATTTTATCGGAAGTTTATTCGTCAAATTGAATTACTTAACAACCGAATTTTTTCACCGAGATGAGTTCGCGGGCTTATCACCGATATTACCTTACAAACTGTCAAATTGTTACAATTGCATTAGGTGCGTTCCTTTGAGTTTCGTACTGCTAAGTACTTGTGACTGCAATCAACTACTTTTACTCTGTGATGATATTAGTTCATCAGAGTAGTTACGAACTGTATCTCCGACAGACGGCGACACCATCAATAACACAATTTTATAAAGTTGTCTTACACACTTTCCCAAAATTGTTTCCTGTTTCGGATTTCATATACTGCAAAGCCTTTCCTTCATTATTAGTCCTATTTTTCATAACCTTTGCCTACAAAATATAATATTTAGTGAGAAAAAAAAATATTTGTTTAAAATAATACCATTTTATTCACCAAATCAAATCCAGACAACAAAACTGACATTTCACATTGAGGTTAGATTTTAATATCTCGTAAAATGAATGTGTTCAGTCAATATCTACTAAGAAACACTTACAGTAAGTAATTAACAGGTCCAATGGAAATCAGCTATTACAGCATAGAATGAACAAAATTCAATATGAAGAATGGGTGAATGCTGTTTCAGAAATCGCCAAACCAAACAAATTCAAATGGAGTCCAGAAAAATAAGATATTCACTTCGAAAAAATTCAAACAAAGCTGAATTTTGGTAGAGAGCTTAATTTTTACGTCCTAAAAATTTCCTAAAAAGTACCCTAAATTTGGAGCGGAGCAAAAAATTTTAGAGGGGGGAAGGATTACAATTCAATTTTTTCGGAAATACTGAAACTTTGTTTGGAAAAAAATGTTGTAGGTCACATTGTAGCTCATATCATTCTTCAGCAAAAAGATTGCAACACTTTTTGTCGTACAATTGATAGCTTTGGAGAAAAATGGTCCAAACATTGAGGCTTAGTACGCTTATTGAAAAAATATAATAAAATAATGTTTTTCAGTAGGTAATTTTTTTTGTTGTTTTTATTTATGTTTGGAAAAACATATTCTTTAAAAAAAAGAACAAGTTTTAAGTGTGGTACCGTAAGGGAAATTCGGCTATCTTAGCAATCCTAATTTATTTTATTTTGTTTAATAACTCCCAAAACCTTTACTTTTTCTCAAAATGACCTGAGACAGTACAAAATAACATATTTACCCTCTACTGGACGCACATAGATCCAAAAAAAAAGTTAATTTTTTTCTTTGATATTGTTGTGAGACTAAAACAAAAGAAAATTGTTTAAACAAATTTTATTAAAAGTTTATAATATTTTCCAGCAAAATTAACTTTGCCATAAATGGCCGGTTGTACTTACTTACTTAGGTAGCGCTACAGTTCGGGACGAACCTGGGCCTCAACCAATATACCTCCGCAGCTAGCTCGCTCTTTGGTTAGCTGCCTCCAGTTACTCACTCCAAGTTGGTTGAGGTCATCTTCCACTTGAGCGCGCCACCTCAGGCGAGGTCTTCCTTGACTGCGTCTTCTCTCTGAGTTGGAATCGAAGATCCTGCGAGCCGGAGCATTGTTATCCATACGCTCTACATGACCCTACTAACTTACTTGCTTAGGTGGCGCTACAGTTCGGGACGAACCTGGGCCTCAACCAACATGCCTCCCCAGCTAGCTCGGTCTTTGGCTAGTTGCCTCCAGTTACGCACTCCAAGTTGGTTGAGGTCATCTCCCACTTGAGCGCGCCACCTTATGCGAGGTCTTCCTTGACTGCGTCTTCTCTCTGGCTTGGAATCGAATATCCTGCGAGCCGGAGCATTGTTGTGCATACGGTCTACATGACTAAGCGACCTTAAACGTGATATACGTATTTTTTCTACCAGGTCAATGTCGCTGTACAGCTCGTGGTTGAACCTTCTCCTTCAAAGCCCGTTAACACAGATAGGGCCAAATTTTTGCGTAGAACCTTACGCTCGAAACGACTAAGGATATCTTCATCCGCTTTCGATAGAGCCCATGTCTCCGCGCCATAGAGCAGGACTGGGATGATCAGAGTCTTATAAAAAGTCTCCTTTGTTTTTCGAGAGAGGACTCTACTACTCAATTGCCTCCCTAGCCCATAGGAACAGCGATTGGCAAGAGTTATTCTTCGCTTTATTTCTAACGAGATGTTGTAAGATGTTACAGCGGATCCGAGGTAGACAAAGTCCCTAACTACCTCAAATTTGTACCTGTCTATTGTGACATTTTGTCCAATCCGCCGGTGTTGTGTGTCCCTTTTTGTGGACAGCAGGTACTTCGTTTTGTCTTCATTGACTGCTATTCCCATCTTAGCGGCTTCAGCTTCAATGTTAGCAACGCTTCAGTGACAGCTTGCTGGGTTCTGCCAATGATGTCTATGTCATCAGCGTATGCTAACAATTGCACGGACTTGAAAAAATTGTGCCAGTAGAGTTAACTTGGGAATTTCTTACAATTTGTTCAAGTATTAAGCGCATCACCTTGTCGGAATCCTTTCTTGACATCAAAAGCTTCTGTGAGGTCAGTACCAACCTTGACGTAGCAGCGAGAGTTCTCCATCGTCATCCTACACAGTCGGTTGAGTTTTGTGGGGATGCCAAAACCAGACATGGCTCTGTATAGCTCGTCTCTATAAATGCTATCGTATGCGGCCTTAAAATTGATAAAGAGATTGTGGGTATCGATTTGGAGTTCTTGTCTCCTTTTTTGTGGATCGGGCAAACGATGCTGAGGTTCCATTCATTAGGCATACTTTCTTCTGACCAGACTTTAGAGATGAGTTGGTGTATGCACTGTACCAGGTTATCTCCGGCTGCTTTAAAGAGTTCGGCGGGTAGTCCGTCGGGGCCAGCAGCTTTGTTGTTCTTTAGTTTGGATATTGCTATCTTCACTTAATTTTGTTCAGGGGGAAGGATGTTTTGTGTGTCATCATCCATGTTGAATGGTTCATTCTGCCTGACAGCGGGATTTTGGTCCTCATCGCCGTTTAACAGTCTGCAGAAATGGTGCTTCCATATACTCAGCACCGACTGTGACTCTACTACGAGGTTTCCATTCCTATCTCTACAGGCTTCTGTGCGGTTTTTTTTGCCTTGAGCCGTTCTTTTTACCTGTTGGTAAAACTTCCGCATGTTGTTCCTGGAGTAGCATCTCTCAATATCTTCGATCGCGCGGTTCTCATGCTCTCTCTTTTTCTTCTGGAGAAGCCGGTGTTCTTCCCGCCTTTTCTGCTCGTAGAGCTCGCGAGCAGCTCGTCCTTCTTTGCAGCGCTGCTTTATATGCCATTTGTTTGGCTGCATGTGCCTGCCTGCATTCTTCATCGAACCAGAGGTTTCGTGGTGGAGGTCTGGTGAAACCTTGCACATCAGTTGCGGCACGTCTGATGGCTTGTTGGCAGCGTTGCCACTGGTCTTTGGCACTTGATGCTGGCGGCAATGGATTTCTTGAGAGGTTACGGGATATTCGATCGGCATAGGTTCTGGCGGTCTCTTGCGATTGCAGTTTTCCGACGTCATACTTCCACACAGTATTATTCCGTTGTTGGGAAGTTCTGGTTATTCGCATTCTTACCATGGCTGCAACAAGGTAGTGATCCGAGTCGATGTTAGCTGCTCGGAAGGTGCGAACATCCAGAATACTGGAGGCGTGCCTTGCATCCATCGGAACGTGATCAATCTGTTTGACGGTTATTTGATCTGGATGCCGCCAAGACCCTTTGTGTATCTCGAGATGAGGAAACCGTGTGCTTGCAATGGTGACGTTACGTGCCGCTGCAAAGTCAATTAGCCTAAGTGCGTTTTCAGACGTTGTGTCGTGTAGGCCGGTTGTGCAGTTACACATTTTTCAAATAACAAAAATATTTCCTCCCTCCGCCTACATGGCATGGTCTCATAAGCAAAGGCTGTCTTAATTGACAGTTCAAATGGCGTCTAGAAGTTAGCGTGTCTTTAGATATGTCTTAATGAACGAGACTTGTTTCCACAAATAAGCTATACTAAGATTGGAAACTTTCGTACCTTTCACTCCCCAAAGCCATTTTTGTACATTGCTGTATTTGTGCATTTGACACTCTATCCATAAATAGATGTGAAATCGAAAAACAAAACAAAAACAAATTACTAGAGTTCTGTTATCTATGTGTCTATAGGAAGAGGAACAGCAAAGATTCTTGTTTGCGTTTTTATCAATACCCAGTGGGAAATATTCAAAAAATCGCAATAGAAAAATTAGCTTTTTCCTCACGAAAAAGAAGTATCACCAATGAATTTTCTGGGGAATCCTATAATGAATCTAACATGGGCTTGGCCTAGAAGGTAAGTAGGTGCACCCATTCTCGATGAAGATTTTGTAATGAAAGCACCGGTTACATGGAATCATGAAATTCATGAGTTCATTTTCTTGGTGAAAAAAACTGATGCTTGAAATGTGATGATTTAGTAAAAGAAAAATATTATATGAAATCGCTGTGTTCTTGAAATCTGCGAGTTCATAAGTTCTTTTTATTTTTGGTTGAAAATACAGATTCTTGAGATATAACAACTTAGTCACAGAAAAAGATTACATGTCTGTCGGGTACTGTACCTACCTTTTTACAAACGTATACTATGTGCATCCAAAGTATTTTTAATAAAGCATTCATTCGTTTGTCAGTTGATTATATTCATATAGAATTATATTTTATTTTATTTTTCACAAAAAAAAAACACTTAGGACATTTTGTTGACGTCTGTTCTGTATGATCACAAAATATAAATGAAATCATTCTAGAACAAAGAAATCAGGCCCGAAAAAAAACTATAGGTAGATAACGGCGCGAACCGAACGAGGGAAAACCAAAAAAAAGGTTACATTTTCACATCTTTTATTTTTTGTAGCAGGTGAAAAATATTTTTATGGAGGAAATCTTCGCCTCCGATTTTGCATTTAAGTCATGCATATGAAAAAGGATTGTGCATTCATTAAAGTTTTTTCTTGTTGTCTATTCTCTTCCTTCTTACTTGAGCTAAACAGAACATGCTATTTAAATGGCAAACTGGTGACCGGCTGCATTACCTTTTATGAGTGAAATCAATGATAATCTCTCCTATATGACCGCTGTCATATAGGATTTCACTAAGGCATTTTTCATTGAGGAGTGAATTTCTTACTGGGTATGTCTATTGGAAGAGGGACCGAAAACTTACTTTTGTGCGTGTTTCAGCTTTAGGCAAATGCGAATGACGTCAGAAGTTTCGGGTCTGTATGTTATTACTTTATGTTTGTTCCTCTATATTACATTTTGCTTCTTCTGTCGATATTTTTAGTTTTTCATCATCAGAATCGTACTCGCTTTCATCGGCTTCAGGCACCTCCAGGTGTTCTCTACAGTCCATCCCTATATACGGCTCATCCTCCAATTCGAAAATTTCATCCTATCTCTGATATTCATCACCAGGATCAACACAAAATCTTTTTCCGTAGAAAGAATTTGACGAGATCATTGTTTTCTCAATGCAGAAAAGCGAAAATTTCGAATATTCATATTTCTGAGAATGCATAAGGAGCCATATATGAATGTTGCATAAAACGCCCAGTGTCTTGAAATCGACAATCTGTATTGAACAGTTAACACTTAAATTTTACTTACAAATATTAAATCTTACCGAAAAAAATATAACAACCTTTAAATTATTTTCCAGCTAATAATAAATAAACTTTTATTTCTATGTTTTTGCACTGCACTCCGACGGACGCACGATTTGTTCTTGAGTTATAGTGGTCCAAAATTCAAGTTTTCTTCAAAATTTATATATAGATATTATCATCATAGAGAAAACCAAAAAAGTGGTTACCGCAGTTCGTGTCTATCTGTGTGTCTGTCCTCTAGTCTACAGCCTAACCGGTTGGGTGGATTTGCTTCAAACTTTGTCCATACTGTTTTTTTTTTCGGTAAAATGCCCACATGTTTTTTAAATTTTTTTGAGACGAAAAATAACCAGTGCCATTCATTTTTTTATTGCCAAACATTTTTCTCAAAAAACGGCTAAAACGATTATTATAAAAAAAAAATCAGTTCAATAATGAAGGGAAAAGGTACATCTTGGTAATTTTTTTTGAAAAAATATGTTTTTGGTTAATGTTTTTTTTTTTTATTTTTTAAGCTTAAACACTAATGTAAATCAAAGCTTTCCAAACATTTTTTTTTTTTTTGAAATAAAAAAAAACAACTTTTGAATACTCAATACATATTTCGAAAACAACACAATAGATGTATTTCGTATTTAGTTACGAACTAAATACGAAATACATCTATTGTGTTAGTTCTTTAACATTATCTTGAATAGTTAAAAAAAAACTATTTTCCTAAAACTAAATACCATGGTACCTCCTATACAAATGTTAAAAAATCGTTAAGAAAAAAATGTATTTCTCAAAAACAGCTCCAAGAAGTTTGATTAAAAAAGGTGTGAGTTCCTAATTTAGTGCAGTCCACTTTTATGTAATTAAATATTTTATTTTGCGTACTTATTAACGGACTTTCTCACTACTGGATGAACCGATTCAAATTATTTTTTTACTTGCGATTGTAGGTACTATTTATATAAGGCAAGTTATGCATTCGTCGAAAAAAAAAGTTTTGAGATAACAATCAAACATGACATTATGACGATAGCGAAGATGAAAAAAGATTGTCTAAAAATTCTGTCCGTCTGTATGTCTGTATGTATGTATAGACACCTGCAGCCCAAACGGGTGGGCCGAATTGCTTCAAACTTGGTGTATAGAGTTTTTTAGGTATTGTACAGAGGGAAATTAAAAATTTTTTTTAGCTCAAAAAATAACGATACCTGCCATATAACCGTTACGTTCAAACCTATTTTTCTCGGAAACGGCTCTAACGATTTTGATTTAAAAAAAAATCAGTGCGGCTTTTTAGCTACGACCGATCATATGGTTGAAAAAAAAATTAGAAAAATGTCTAAAAATGGTACTTTCCATAGGACCGTTTTTTTTTTTGCTTCCGACTATCTCATAAACGGCTCAACCGATTCTTTAGAAATTTCACACATATATAGGTTTAGGTTGTCCAAATTATACCGCGTACCAATATTTTTAATTAGTATTTATTTTGTATTTTTAAAATCATTTAAAAAAAATATATTTCGAAAACTGCTCATTAATTTTTTTTCAAAAATTATATTTATATGTATTTATTGAATACCAATGACTTGGCGTTTTTGAATTTTTTTTTGAAAAATGTTTTCAAAAAGTTTTTAAAAGAAAACTTTTTCTCAAAAACCGCTCCACAGATGGCGTACTTTCTTTGAGCTTAAATTAGTTTAAGTATTTATTTCAGAATTTTGAATTATTTTTTCTTTGATTAAGCCGATTTAATATTTTGTTTTTAAGCTTATATTATAATATTTAAGACTGCCATACCAATTTTTTTTAGAAAAAAATTAAAGATATTTTGTATATACGAGTATAAAAAATTAAGTAAAAAACTGCTTTAAATATATATTTAGATTTTTAACAGAAATCTTTTGCATTCGATGTGATCGAACATAAGATCAAGTTCGTGCGATCCAGTCTTGCATTTTATTTTGTTTTTTTTATTTTAATAAAATAAATATTTTTTTTTTTTTTTTGAAAAATCGATTTTTCAGAAACCAGTCACTGAATTTTTTTTTTAAATTCAAATTTTATATGTATCTACATTAATAATAACTTCAAAATGGCGTTTACTTTTTTTTCTAAAAATCTTTTAAACATTTTTGAAAATAAAAATTTATTTTAAATAAAAACGTTCCAATGATTTTGCTGATATATTCTTATTTGACCAGGAATTCATATGGCATCTTTTTTTCCCTCTAACTGTAACAACTGAAATAATTTATTTTGAGTAACATCCATTTATTTTTTCCGTATTATATGTATCAATGTTTAGCTTCAAAAGTTGTTAGCTACAAGAGCAAGTTCCTGCAGTCGTGCAGAGAAAGCCATAGAAAGAAAGGACAATATTGTGGGTACACATTTTTGAAGTGATAACTTCTTATGGGAGGGTGAACAGCTACGTTACGTAACGCGTTACGGAGCCAGCAATATCTGGTTTCCCTTTTTCTCAGGCATACGGAGAACTTTTGAAATTAATCGAATTAACGAAGAACTCTTGAAGCTTTTCTCAAGTTAAACAACTTCAATATTAATCTTGTAACATGTAACTGCTTGTATTAAGTGTAACGAAGTTACAAATTCAACATAACCACAGCAGCTTCCCAATATACCCCACACACTACATACATTCATCAACCAGCCAACTGCTACTTCAGTTTGAATACATTAAATTCAAACTCATAACAGATGTACATAGGCTAGCGGACACTTGACCATACGATTTATGATGAAAACAAAACAATAATCACCCAATCAAACGTCACGCCATATAAATTACATGGGTTGAGTTTTTTTTTTGTTTACGATTCACACTTTCTGCTTACGGGGAATTTATTAAGAGAAGGTAACATCGGAGTGGAAAGTACGGACTTCTGCCTTGAGTGGTATTGTACCAATAAGGTGTACACAAGGGGAGTGCCTAGAAACAAACTGCTGAGTGCGTAGTGCACTAGTTAGGAGTTTCGTAATTGTTTGGCCTTGTGCCGTAAATGTTGTGCCTTGGTTTCGACCGGGGCCGGGGACTCTATCCCACCGAACTTTGTGTTTTTGGTTTCGACCAGGGCCGTGGACTCTATCCCACCGAACTTTGTGCCTTTTGTTTCTACCGTGGCCGGGGACTCTATCCCACCGAACTTTGTGCCGTTTGTTTCGACCGGGGCCGGGGACTCTATTCTACCGAACTTAGTGCCTTTGGTTTCGACCAGGGCCGGGGACTCTATCCCACCGAACTTTGTACCTTTGGTATCGACCGGGGCCGGGGACTCTATCCCAACCTATATTAGATCGCTAGTTTTTTTTTAAGGAAAACTATTATAAAGTATTTATGTTATATTTAAAAAATAAATAAAGATTGAGATTTAACGGGGTTCTGAACCTTTCGTGCACCGAGTTTTTATTGCTTTCTTCGGTCAATTCTTGGAACCGCTGACGCTACCTCAGCTCTAAACTAAAAAAGCATCACATAAGCTAAATTAAATTTAATAGTTCAACTTAGATTAGTTTAAGTTATCACTTCTGTCGGGCGTCCCAAGACACATATTATGCTTTTTTTTGAGAGTGTGTCATGTCGTGTTGAAAATGTAAACCCCCGCCGCAAAAGAAATTTTACTTCAAAAAAATGTCGAATAACAACAATCCTCACAAGCGCCTGTGACTTGTAATTCATTACAACCCAGCAAATATTTTAATTCAGAAATGAAAAATAATTAATTCATAAAAGTGAAGAAACCGACCGAAGAAGAATTCACCTTTTATGCAATTTGAATCCTTTTACCTGGGCTCTTAGACACCAATTTGAATCATTGCAATGATTCATTTATGATCTGAAAATTCGTCATTTAAATAAACGTATATAAGAGCTCCATATATTGATTTAAATGATTAATGCCTGAATCTTTTCTAAATCATAAAAATAATTCCAATAAAATTCAATTAAGTGAAGGATTTCTAAGTATACGTTCACTTCAATTAATCGTACAGGAATCATTTTTGCGATTCAGAAAAGGTTCAGGGATTAATCATTTAAAGGAATATACGTTCATTTAATTGCAGAATTTTCAAATCATGAATGAATCATTAAAATGATTCAAATCGGTGTCTAAGAGCCCAGGTAAAAGGATTTAAATTGCATCATAAGTAATTCATTATTTCTGATTCATTTATAATTGAATATTTCATCGGTGAGCCCCTGGAACATTTTTTGATTTGCCTCTTGTTTGGCTTTAATAGCTTCCAGGACTTCTTAATTGTTACACGATGCTATAATTAAAGAAATGATTTTCATATTTCTAAGAAAATTTAACACCATTTTTTACATACCTTTATGTTTTATCATTTGCTTTTTTATATATATTTTTTGTTAAGTAAGTAGGTACCCATTTACTATTAAAACACAGGCTGATGGTTATATACCTATCTAAACCGATATTTCGAAAAACTTTTCCGAACTGATAATCGACCATGCAACGAAACTTTTGTCATTACAATGACCCGTCATCATTACCCTTTGGTAAAAATAAAAATAAAAGAATGAACAAAAAAGGATCTCCATATGAAGGATCCAACAACAAAATCTGAGTGTTGTTTTTTTTTTGACACAAAATACATATCATATTTGTGTCTCTCTGGTAAGAATTTGTAGGATCTTTGTATATATTCATAATTCATTCAAAAAACTGAAGGTTTCCTGAATATTATTCTTCATTTTTGGTGATTAGAATCTGAACCTTCAGATAAATGTTTGCTGGGAAAGGGGATAATGGCGCTATACAACTAATGTATTTGTAAGTCTAGAACAGGAATTGGTGACAAGTTACAATTTTGGACAGGGTATAGACCACACTGATAGTCTCTTTTTGTGTATGTGAAGCCGACTTAAACAAACTCGATCCATTTAAAAAAAAATTATTTTAACACCCTAACTACATATTATGTACAAAATAATGTGTAAGTTTATCAGGACATAATTGCTTACAGGATGCGTGGCTATGTGTTCCGTAAAGACTCATTCAAAAGAACAATTTTTACTGTAGGTATTATTTGTATTTACGTTCCTGACTTTTTCGAAAGTAATCTAAGGATTAAATGGGAGCATTTGGTTTTTTTTTGGAGACAGGTAAATTAATACTTACCTTTTACTTGCCACACACAATACACCGATCGTTCTTACAAATGTACGTATAAGTACAACGGTTAAAACAAGTAAATGCCAACAAACAAACAATAGGTATTTAAAGAGAAAACATACAAATAATAATAATAGAACAACAGTCTGGTGGAACGCTGCCACAGCAGGTATTCACACAAAATAAAACCAAAGGATTTCCCTCATTATTATAAAATAATAATAAACAAACAAAAACCTCCTACTTTCGTATTTAGTTACCTACCCAACGTATGGATACACATATATATATATGCACATACGAGTAAATATTTAAACTCAGCAATTTTCAAATTAAAAAAAAAAGAAAGAAAACAATTTAAATGTTTTCATTTGCTATATGGTTGACATTTTGTGGTAAAACATTTTCTAAGACTTCTGGTGTCGAATGTTTTAATAATTTTTTTTTTTTGTTGTTATTTTTTTCATAATCCGTTCCGCACTCATAAGTTGTTCCTTCTTTTTTCTGTACGAAATGTCGTCGCGTCGCACAGTGGTGCAAACAGGGAAAAAATTCCACTTTTTTAAATTTATTTTTGCGGTGTTTGATAGGCTATTGTTTTCATTAATAAATCAGATAAAACAGTTCTAGTTCGTTTTCTTTATTTCATTTTTGTTTGTGGCTCTGAGGGACTTAGGAAGTTCGACAGTATTATTTTATCCAAAAATCATCTGTTTTTACTAATGAACAATTTGGGTTACTGTGGTTTTATTTGTAAGGATACAATTATGAAACTTTCCATATTTGTAGTTCATTTACAAAAGAAAAATAAGAAAATATAAAATAGCCCAAATTTTTAAAATATGACATTAAACAAAAATAATAGAGCGAGTAGGAAAAAGTAAGCACATAATGTGAACTTTTGTAAGCTTAAAAAAAAGCTCCGCTGAAATTGTAATTTTCTTAAAGTTTATACTATTGCCTAAGATTCCTATGAATTTGATTGACAACTACAGACAACTGCCGAACAAAGTAATACAAATAAGAGTTGAGGAGCGACTTTTCAAAAGGCTATAAAATCATTTTCTCCACATTCTCATGCTCAATTAAGGTGGTTGAAGTTAGTTTAAAACCAAACTGAACCCTTTAAATCGGACTTAGAAAACAAGCGAAAACGTGAAATTATATGGAAAATCACAATTTTGCTTTTTTTTTTTTTCAATTTTCTGTGAAATGACTATAAGTATTTAAATTCTCTTTTGAAAAGTCTTTTATCAATTATAAAAATTAAATTGCAGGCTGCATTGCCCTCTTACCGTTATATTAACATTGAAAGTTTTTAATGTCACAACAACCATTTGGTGGTCTATTACAAAGAAAGTATGAATTTGTAGTAGACTACCAAGTTGTATATCTGGTTGTTGTTATATTCAACATCATCAACATCAACAAACAAAATTGTTTACACCGGTGATTAGTATAGGTCAGTTAAAAATATCTTTGTTAATTTATATAATTATGATTCAGACTTTTTCTTAAAGAGTGTGAACATTAATCATTATGAAGACAATTCAAATAAAATATGCTGATCTGTGTGTGAAATTAAAATTAGATAGAGTTAAATTGATTTAAAATTAAGTGAAACTTAATTTTAAAGAAGTAATTAAAGATATCAGTACTTTAGTTGTAAATATTGTTATAGAATAAAATGATATATTAATCATAAAAATAAAATGAAATAGACTTAGTCCATTTTATTGCCGTTTTTCCCCATTTCCTTCTAAAAATAGTAACACGGGTTAAAACCTTTTTTTAGGAGTAGGTTGAAATTTTCACTGGTTGTTTTTTATAATATCCTCCACATGCCTGAAAATTTCATAAAAATCGTTCAAGTAGTTCAAATTTTATTGAACTAAAAACAAGTCTATACAAAAAAAATTAAAAAGCTTTGTTTTAAAACGAGAAAAAACTAAGAGGGGCAGTGGGCGGAAACTAATAGTGTAAATTTGTCTTATCATTGACTACCATTCCTAAAAATTTGTTAAAATCGTTGTAGTGCTTTAGTTTTTATTAAAACGTGCAAAAAGTAGGCGTGTCAGTGGGCGGAAATTGATAGACAAAATTTCTATTGCCATTGATTATCCCATACCAACGGCCCCACTGTGCGACGTCCGTTTGTCACCGTGCGTCGCGTCGTCGGTTGTCGTCATCGTCTTGGTTTACCTCACTCGCAAAGAATATCAACATAATTGCAAAACTTCGAAACCAGAGCATTAAGGCCTGGTTGGCATGGCACTATAACTTAGTACTTATTATATTAATTTGAGCAGCTAGAAAATAAAAAAAAATAAAATACCTACCAGAAGGAGAAACCCTCCTTTTGTGTTAGCAGCATAAGTGTCTGGTGTCGTCTATGACGGAAAAAGAGGGTCAAATACCTATGCCAAGTTTATACTGCGACTTGACACTGTGTGTGCGGTCACTTGAAGAATAATGTTTTTTCTTTAATTGTTGTGTTTTACCCTATTGTTCAATTTGTATGCTAATTTTTTGTTTGTTTTTATTTCTTGCAGCACCGACGGAACAGAATCACCCATTCTAGCTGAACCAGACGCAGATGGACATGACAAACCCCGAGTTGTATACGGGGAATTAGTTATTTTGGGGTAGGTATTGATACCCAACTTCGGGTTTGTTTACATTTTAGTTTTTTTTTTATTATTATTATTATTAAAAACATAAACCTTCTAGAAATAAATACGAATCCTAATAGTACCTTATGAACATTTTAATCGGGTTCAGGAATATAAAGCTTCAATTGTGCCATCAGTTTCGAAAGATTTATAACGGGTGATTTTTTTGCTACTTGGTTTTTGACGTTTATATTTTTGACAGATCACACATGACAAATTCCACGAACATTTGACATTTCGATTTAGTATTGTTTGCCATTTCATTATGAATAGACTAACGCCTGAGCAACGTTTGCAAATTATTGAAATTTATTATCAAAATTCGTGCTCTCTGAAAAATGTGTTTCGCAAGCTACGTCCGTTTTTTTTCCGCTCATTTTTGGCTAAATGGATACGTGAATAAGCAGAATTGCCGTATTTGGAGTGAAGAGCAGCCAGAGGCAATTCAGCAGCTACCAATGCATCCCGAAAAATGCACTGTTTGGTGCGGTTTATGGGCAGGCGGCATCATTGGGCCGTACTTCTTCAAAGACGATGAAGGCCGCAGGGTTACGGTCAATGGAGAAAAGTACCGTTCGATGATAACAGATTTTTTTTTGCCGAAAATGCAAGAATTGAACTCGGTCGACATGTGGTTCCAACAGGACGGTGCCACATGCCACACTGCACGCGAAACCATGCATCAATTGAGAGGCGAATTTGGTGAGCAGTTGATCTCACGTTTTGGCGCAGTCAATTGGCCACCAAGATCATGTGATTTGACCCCGTTAGACTATTTTTTGTAGGGATATGTTAAGTCTATTGTCTATGGGGACAAGCCAAACACGATTGCTGCCTTGGAAGCCAACATTGAACGCGTCATTGGTGAGATTCCGGCCGAAATGTGTGAAAAAATTTGCCAAAATTGGACCTTCAGAATGGACCACCTGAAGCGTAGCCGCGGGCAACATTTAAGTGAAATTATTTTTAAAAAGTAAATGGCAGAAATTGATTTATCGATCCAAATAAAAATTTCATTCACTTTTTACGAGTTTCTTTGTTTTTTGAATTTTCAAAAACCAAGCTCTTAAAAAATCACCGTTTATAAGTTGTGTTCAAAATAATAGTAGTTCTTACGATACCTTACTTAAGGGCCAGTTATAGCGATCGGAAAAACACATGATTAAAAGATGAAACAGTATGAAAGTGAATATATTTTCCTAATGGTCATTTATATCAAACTGGAAAATTATGTCGGTTGTCAAACCTCACTATCAGTCTGCCATCAAGTTTTCCTGATTGAAACACACGAACGAGTTTCTCGTCCATAATTCTTTTAGTGGACCGAGAGAAATTGGAACCCAAATCATTGGAATTGTTTCATTCTTTGTCAAATGGCAATCAGCTGTCACGAAAAATGAATTTTCATCAGGAAAATAAATAAATACATTTTTAAGAAAAAATTATTGTCTTTTTGCAAATATTTTTTGCACAAAAAATCGATTAATGTAGCATTTGTATATTGTAAAAAGCGTCAAAAGCGTCGTTTTCCTATTCGCTAGCTCTAGCTCCTTATTTATGCCAGTCGTCTCAACTCAACCAACTTCGCTCAACCTTTCATTCACCTCCATAGTTGGATGAGTGCAGGGACATAAGTCCCAATTTTGCTTTCTGGGACTTATGTCCCACATAGAAGAGACATAATAGCCAAATGACTCTTTAGAAAAACGTTAAATGGTGATATGGCCATATAACACTTTCACAATTTGTCGTATGGCCATATTGATGTCTTACAAAATTTGGGAGTTTTGTCCTATCAACACCAAACAAAAGTTGGGATTCATGTCCCACCGAGGTAGGATATATGTATATATGACCCAAATTAGTTTTTGGGACTGTGGATGTCTCACCATATTGGGACATAAGTCACAAAAAGCTAAATTCTGACTTATGTCCCGGGGACTTATGTCCATGCATCGCCCCATAGTTGACAAACTTTGTGATATTTTGAATAACCTTGATCAACGTATTCAATTGTTTAATAGCTTTGTACACATATGGCGTTTTTCTTTTTTAGCTCCGAGTAAAGAACACAGCTGTCAAGAAAAGATCTGTATTTCTTTTTTAGCTCAGACACATTTAATCTCTTAACTCGTGTTTCCTTTTTTAAATCAGAGCTAAATTGGGGCATGAACCATTAGCTCAGAATAAAATGACCGATCAAACGGAGCAAAGTGCTGGGCGCGGCTAACTTTACTCATAATTTTAACAATAATCACTAAAGTAAAACCAATTTAAAACAAAAATGAATTCGGAAAACGAAAGCTTTGGATTTGCTGGTAAATAAGTTTTAATAAAAAGAATAATAATAATATATGACATTTCTGCGCTGAAGTTTATTTCAAAATTAAATCGGAGATATCTAACCATGCTCTACTCAGATCTAAATCGGTTTACTCAGGCTCTGCTCAGAGATCTGCTCGGAGATAAAAAAGAAAAACGTCAATAGTTGACAAATTTTATTCAAATGTTGAATAATCTCCTCCACTAGTTGATAAACTTTTTTTTTTATAATCTACACGCGCTCAAGGGATTATGAATACCCTTTAAATGTTTCAACACAGCGCGGGCGTGAGGATGAGGTTAAGGAAGAAAAAGAATGATAGGAAAGATGTGTGGCGCGATATTCGGAGACTGTATGTGGTTGTTGTCTCAGATTTTATCTCCAGGGATGACGGCTGAACTAATGTAGAGAAATATTCAATATTTAAGAAAAAACTGTTGAGTACCCTGGACTCAGTATCACAACGGACCTATCTGGTATTATTTACTTCCCTCTACAATTCTACACACCTCACTGAATCTGTGAAAAAGACAAAAGACGAAACAACCAAAATGAGGAATCGTGTAGGCGTCTGCGATTTTTAACGTTGATTCTCTTTTGATCCCTTTTCGGTTCTAAGAATGCTCATTTTAAAAATAGTTACCTTTGTCCAAGTAAGAGGAATAATATCTCCGATTTCCTTACTCCACTTAAACGTAGAGTAGTTCGCTGATAAATAAGAAAAAAATCACAAAGCACGTGCTTAAAATTCTCAAACTCAAATTGCAAGTTACGAGTATAATAGCAGTCTAATCGGGTTCGGTTTTAAGTTAATGGCTTGTGCATTTACTTAGTACATTTTTTTAAAATGGTTGGTAAATTTGATGAGGGATGTTTGAAAAAATGGTAAATAATTCTCCCCAAATTCAAATAGCCTCAAAAATAACGGCACTCATCTTGATGTACTACAACCATTGTTGTGGAACGAGAGGGGCGACACCTATACAGGCATCGATTTCAAACCCTATTCCGCAATTTCGAAAAAAAATCGAACTCGATATTTTAATCAAACTTGACATTACGATGATAGAGAACACCAAAAAAGTGGGTCCCGCAATTCCGTCTTCTAACTTGGTAGTTAAGCATTTTAGGTTATTGTCTCAAATAGATTATTGAATCGTTTTCTTAGACCTAAAAACAACGGAACTTGCCTTACAAATTTTTCAATATAATTTTTGATTCTGTCAAATTCTAAACAATATTGAATACCAAAATTTTCGAACTTTATTTTTTCTTGATTCAATATTTTATATATATTTTGAAATCGGATAACGATTTTTCTTCGAAATTATATTTTTAAGCTTATATTATTAATTTCATAAAATTACTATAGTACCAAATTTTATTCAGAAAAAAATTGTATATATAAAAAATTCCGCTCAGCTTACGATAAGAATTTTGTGCTTACGTCCATAGCCAAATACCGCAAAGAAAACAAAACACAACTTTCACTAAATAACGTTGGGCTTAAATCTAATTCGCAAATTTACTTTCATGAATGCCTTACAATTAAAAATAATTCGTTGCAAAAAAGAATAGCATCTGTTTACACCGAGGTCTTGTTTATGTGAAACATCAGTTGTCAGATAAGAATGGAGAACTTGTCAATAATATCGAAACTATTGATGGAATTGCCAGTCGAACACACGTTTAATGTTTAATTGGAACATCTTTACTTCTCACTCCAGTACTTGTGAAACTTTTTTTTTCTTTCTTTTTTTTATAATAATTATTTTTCTTTAAAGTTTCTGTTTTACTATTACACCTTCTTAATTTTAATAATTATTCTTTTTCTCTTTTCTTTAAATTTATAAATACTCGATACTGTACTACATGATATCTCCTCTATTAACTACATAACTTTGTTTCTCTTTTCGTTAGTTTTTCGACATTAATACTTCTTAAACCAGGATGATTGAATTTAATAATGTGCTTTTGATTCGGGTGAAGCCCTGTCCTAGTTTTTTTTGTGTATTTTATAATTTTTTCTGCTTTTATATGATAGCCATGAATTATAATGATCATAGTGTGGTTTCTTCAGTTGGTGGTAGAGACGGAATTCTTCGTTCTATTATTCAAATTTTAAGCAAACAGCTTATTGGTCTACAGATTTGTCATTTAAACGCACAAAGTTTATATCCTAAAATTTATGAGTTTAGGGATGTGTGTGATCTATGGTTGACTTAGTATGTTTTAGTGAAACTTGGTTTTTCGATTCATTTGGTGATTCAATCTATAGGCTGAGTGGATATAGACTTTTCCGCGCTGACAGTCATGGGAGAAGAGGCGGTGGAGTTGCTATATATGTGCGTAATGGTATAACCTGTAAAATAAGAAAGTGACTGTGAGATGAATTACTTGTTTTTAGATATATCTAATGACAAAGGCAATCTTCTTATAGTCTATAGACCAAATAACTACATCGATCTAAATCCATGCTTACCATCTTAGAAGTGATTAGCCTTGGTCCATCTAAAATTATTGTTTGTGGTGACTTCAACAGTAACATTTGGAACATACTGCGCTAATTAAAAGTATGAGAATTTTTAACTTATTTTTGGTTAGCACGACGAATGCAACACATTTCCTTAGAGATTCTCAAACACTTCTCGATTTATTTTTTGTTAGTGATATTAGTTATGTTCAATTATATGACCAATTGTCAGTATCAGTACCTGTTATCCTGCCATTCATTACACATATTTTCAATACAATTCTAACGACACGAATTTTTCCCACTCATTGGAAACTAGCCAAGATTTTACCGATCCCAAAGGGGAGGGGAAGAGGGAATGAATTCAGTCCCATCTCGGTACTTCCATTTCTATCTAAGGCATTTGAGAGAGTAATGCAAAAACAGCTAAATAATTATCTTAGAGCTCAGAACATTCTCTCATCTAAGCAGTCAGGTTTTCGTAAGAACCATAGTTGCACAACAGCCATTCTAAATATTGTCGAAGATCTCAGGCTTGCCTTGGATGATGACTAAGTCACTTTTCTTGTGCTTCTTGACTTCTCGAAAGCATTTGACACTGTGGACCACGCCAAATTATGCCAGAAACTTTTAGACTATTATGGTATGTCATCTTCTTCCGTGAGTCTATTATCATCCTATCTTCGCGAAAGAAAACTAGCTTTTTATGTTGGTAACACCATTTCAAATATCCTTTCCACCACTCGAGGTGTTCCACAGGGTTCTATTTTGGGATCCCTTCTTTTCTCATTATACATTAATGAACTTCCTAATAAGATTACAAGATCCTTTATCCAAATGTATGCGGATGATGTGCAATTATACAAAAGCTGTTCTCTTGGACTCATTAAAAATTGTGTATAAGCAATTAACAAAGATCATGATGACATTTCGCGATGGTCAGTATGCAATGGTCTGTTCCTCAATCCTTTGAAATCAAAGTGTCTCATTATCAGTAGGAGAGCTTTAAGCCTTGACTACTTTCCCAGTTTATATTTGAACAATTTTCCTATATCCTATGTTTCAACTGCAAACAACCTTGGTATGTTTTTCAATAATACACTGACTTGGGATAATCATATAAACGCCATGGTGGAAAAAGTTCACGGTATGCTCCGCTTGGTATGGTATGCTATTAGCCAAAACGCTCGTTATACCCATACTCACATACGGATGTGAAGTTTTTTGTCACTGTGATGCAATAATCAAGAGAAGGCTTAACGTAGCATTCAACAATACCGCGCGTTATATTTTTGGCTTGCTTAGATTTGATCACATATTAAGCTTCTCAATCCAAATCTTTAATATCTCACTTGACCACCTTATACGCTTCCGAACACTTTTATTACTATTTAACATTATCCATACTTGGCAACCCTGTAGTCTATTCAATAGGATACAGTTCGGTTCTTCCAACAGGTCCCTAAACTTAATTCAACCGCCATACTCCTGCTTGACTTATCAGAGATAGTTTTTTTTATCAATGCCACCTGACTGTGGAACTCACTTCCTGACACTTGAGGAGAGTGAGGGGTGAAGCAGAGTTGCGAAATTATTTTCAAAATTAATCCTGCTGTTTGTTATTTTTAATTTTTGTATTTATAACTATTGTACATTATTTATTTTACTGTACATATCCTTTTATGTATGTATGTAATGACTTTTATTAAATACATTTTTTTCTTATGCATAATTTGTATAACAATTCATTTTATAACATGGCTTACGCCGTCTGCCAGAGTGACATCTTAAGTTAATAATAAATTAAAAAAAAAAATAGTAAAAACGTTTAAGCGTATTCTAAAATAATTCATCAACAATTGTTTTTCTATAATGTAAGACCCGAGTGATGTAGTTATAAAGGTCTGTCCATTCTTCGCCATTTAGTATGTTATGCATTTCGTTGTCTGTTAAATAGTTTTTAAAGTATATTTCCCTTCTAATTTCCACCAGGATGGGGCATCTACAGAGGAAGTGCAGCACGTCCTCTTTCTCTCTCATGTTGCATAGCCCACAAAGATTTGGGAGATCAGTTCTATTTGGAGTAAAATTAAGTGTAAGTATCTTTGCCCTTGTTTTGAAAACTGTTGTAATCAAAGCTGTTTGATTGGTGGGACTGAAATAATTATTGTTGTACAGGTTGTGGTTAAGCCTTGCGTAGATGAGTGTTTGACTTGAGTCTCTGGATTTAACTTCTAATTTCTCTCTCTTTTTTGCTTAGACTGCGCTTATGAGGTCGTACAGTTTATCTTTCCATGAGCCCAAATCGTCGACTTGAAGATCAAGTGATAAGTTGCAATAATTCGCTAAGCGTTTCCATTCTGCCATCCATGAGTTTTGTTTCCTTATTACCATCATACTAATTATCCTTTGTAATCTGTTGTCATTCAACATAAGCGTTTTTAGAACGTAGTCTACTTGCAACTTGAGTGTCGAGATAAACAGCGGAGAAAGTCCAGTTTCTAATAAAAGAATGTGTTTTGGCGTTGTGGTTGGTAGCTTAAAGGTCCTCTTCAAAAAATATCGCAGTAGTTGTTCAACTTGATCAAACTATTTATGGCCCCATATTTGCGCTGAATAGAACATAATTGCTTGAGCAGTTGCTTGAAACACTCTATACTTCACAGCTGGATCCACGTTCTTATAAACCATAACACTCCTCCAGGTTGCGTTTAAGGCATTTTTCGCTTTTGTTAGCTTTAAAGCAATATGTTTTCTCATATTTAAGTTTCTGGTAATAAGCATTCCCAAGTAATTGTATTCGTTAACGACCTCAATATCCTGAATTGATAAGTGCCATTTTTCGTTTCGACAATTTCTCCCCCCTGCTTGACGAAAGATCGTTACTTTTGACTTGGTAAGATTAATCTGCAACCTCCATCTCTCACAATAGTCAGCCAGCCTGTTCATCATCGATTGAAGTCCATGTGGTGTCTGTGCAAGTGCGACGATATCATCCGCAAACATAAGATGGGTTATTCTCACCGTGTCGATCACTTTTATCCCACCAGTACGAAAAATGTCTTCGATGTCATCTATATACAGAGCGAACAGCAAGGGGCTGAGGTTGCAACCCTGTCTGAGGCCGATTTCTACTTCAAAGTCTTGAGATAGTTCGCTTCCGTTGAAGATAGCTGAGGTTGTGTAGGTATACAGGCTTTCGATTACTTTCCCAAATTTCATATACATTCCTTTCTTATGTACAGGGTGCGCTAGAAAAACTTACTTATTTAAAAGGTCAATAAAAACAAAAGTACTTCAATTATTGTTTTAATTTTTTTTTATTTGAGAATACAATATCCCAATTTTTTTCATGCAGTCTTGAAAATGACATCGGATAAATGGCGACCCCCATTGCGCATACACTGATGAAGTCGATTTTTGAAATTCGTCTCCACTCTTTGCAGCATATCAATCGGTATGTTGGCAATGGCGTCGCGAATGTTGGTCTTGAGGTGTGCTATGGTCCTATGGTTCTTGCAACACAGCCAATTTATAGGGATGAAATTGAAGGGCTTTATGGAGAATTCTTCGAACAGTGGTGTCAGAAATTCCCATAGCAGCTGCGTGTTTGCGAGCCGAATGCCGGGGAGAACGCACAACTGACTGCCTCACTCTTTCGATATTTTCCGGAGTTCTGATGGTCCGTTGAAGTCCATTTCTGGGAACGAGTCTGTGAGGAGGAATTTCAAAGCGAGCGTGGAAAGCACGTTGCGTAGCAACAAGTGAGCGACCGTTAGAAAAGAAGCTCTCGACTGCGAAGGCCCGCTGCTCTCTAGACCAGAGCATGATGGCAACTGACTGAAGGGAGAAACAAACTTGGGAACTTCCCCCTCCAGATGCGCCCCCTCTCGCCCCTCTAACAGCCCAAATCACCGCGCGGGAATTTTTCAAATAAGTAAGTTTCTCTGGCGCACCCTGTAGTTTTAACATTAAAGCTCGGCGATCTATCGTGTCAAAGGCTGCCCCAAAATCTATAAAAATGCGTTTACTTTTTGTTTTTTATTCACACAAGTTTCCATAATATTGGTAAGGGCATTGATTTGGTCTACTGTTCAATAATAATTTTTTCTAAATCCTGCCTGGTTTTCGCTTAGAAGGTTGTTGTTTTGAACCCAGCTATATAATCGATTATATAGTACTTTTGTAAAAACTTTCATTGATACATTAAGAAGTGAAATTCCTCTGTAGCTTACGGGATCAGTGACATCCCCCTTCTTATGAATGGGTTTTAATATTGCCCTGTTGAAAAATTCCGGAACTGACCCTGATTCTAGGATACAGTTGAACGAAGCTGCAAGTTGTTCCATGAACTCAGGGTGCTAAACTTATAAAATTCTATTGAAATCCCATCCAAACCCGGTGCTCTGTTATTTTTCGACGCTTGTAATGCCAATTTTATCTCAGAAAATGTATATCGAGAGTCCAGTATTTCATTTTGATAAAATGGGGTGGCGAACTGGAATGAGCTAGTTTGGTGGTTTGTGGTCATTTCTTGAAAGTATTTCTTTAGATCTCTTAGCTCTATGGGAATTGTTAAATTTTTGGTGTACTTGTTGTTTAATCCTCTCACTAACTTCCAGAATTCCGACGCATTTCTGCAATCAGAGATACTGGCGCAAAATTTTAAACGATTTAGTAAGATGTTAAGCCACTTTTAGCAATTTACTAAGCTAAAAAGATGATTGAGCTAACTTTAAACGGTTTTAACATTTTACTAAAGTTAAAATCACGGAATGGCTACTTTAACTTTTAGCAATTTGCTAAATTCATTATGGAAACTGATAGTATATCAGCCTTGCACGCGGGGTGCCCAGGTTCGAGTCCTGCTGGTGCACAATTTTTTTTTTGTTGTTTTCTTGTAAATAATGAAGTAAAAATGATGAAAATAGAAATAACTAATACATTTTTAGAGCACAGGTTGGGTTTTCATCAACATATAATTAATTTACAACGCATAAAAACAATAATTGTGTTCATTAAAAATTCAAACACTACAAATGCTCAGCTTTCTGCTTAATTAGCAATTTACTAGTTTAGAAAAGGTTTAAAAATTTTGAAATAGTTATTCAATCAATAAGCACTTATGAAATTGCTAACTATTTAGTAAAATGTTAAGCCCTTAACAATGGGTTGTTTAAAATTTTGCGCCACTGTTTGCAATGTTTTCTGCATGTGTTTTTCGTTTAGATTTACCCAAGGCTTTGTATTCTTTGTTTGCTTGAATGTATTTTCGCCTAAGGAAATCGTTGTGTGGGTTCTTTCGTAAAATCTTTAACCAGACAAAAGACTTATTTCTTGCTTGGGTCAATTCCTCATCTTTTAACATTTGTTATTTTAATTGGAGATATATTGTGTTTAAATTTGGTTTGTTTTTTAAGGTGTATATAGGTAGTTATTTTGTTTAATAATTTCCCTTAAGGATAATATTATTATATAAAGATTGGACCTAAATTGTAGTCAAAAGTAGTTTTTTTCAATAAATAATTATAATTACCAGCTTTGCACTAACTTATAAGAAGTAGGTATATTCTTAAAGTGTAAGCATACTTTGGGTGATATGCATAAAAGTTAGTAAATGCTTTTACTTCAGAATTTCTAAGTAATTACTTTTTTTGATATGCATAAAAATGCAGTAAATGCTGAAAATAAAGTATTTACTTGAGGCAACAGTACTTACTTTTTTCGGATGAACTTTTTCAGTAAATACTTTATTCCGTGTGCATAAAAAGTAGCAAGTACTTTTTTTCTGTAGGAATTACTTCTTTTTTTTTAAAGTCAAAGGATAGCAACATGAAAATTTAAAAGTACATACTTTTTTTGATTTAAACACATAACTATGTAGCTTCGAAACCATAAAAACTTACAGTCTTAACTCTATTCTCAAAGGATTCACGTCGCTGATATAAATTAAAATTAAGTTACTGTTGACTGTACTGAAATGGCGGAATTTGTACGCGTTAGTTCAAAAAAAGTCTATAAAAGTCGAAGATCGGGTTCAGAATCAAATTTTAAACAACTCTATCGTTTTGAGAGGGAAAACGTAGATTGGTTGAGTGAATACTTCATTGGTAAGTCATTGCAAAATCGTAATTTATAGTTTTAAAACTTGACACACCCTTACTATTTGGAGCCTTTTGTTAGTTCGCGGAAATGGTGTAAAACTTTCTATTTTCTTATACGCCTGTTAACTTAAAAATATAATTTATAATTTTACAAGAAGCAAACACTTATGAAAACGAGCTATGAAGAACAGCTGGGAGCAAAAAATGATTGGCTAAGCAAATACAGGTTCCCATTATGCATAGGAGCCTTGGACTGTACTCACGTGGAAATATTACAAGATTTCATTCGGAAGAATACATTAACCGAAAAGGATATGCTTCCATCAATATCCAGGCAACTTGTAATTCAATGGAATATTTTACTTTTTTTTTTTACCCATGGCCGGGCTCAGTTCACGATTATAGAATTTGGAGAAACAGTGCTGTGGAACCCATTATGAGAAACTCCACTAACATTGTTTTACTGGGAGGCGAAGGATATGGGATCACACCTTGGCTAATGACACCCTTTAAAAACCCAACGAGTAACCAAGAAAGAGCTTTCAACAAACTGCGTTCAAAAGAAAGGGTCATAATTGTAAGATGTTTTAGCCAAGTGAAGAAAAGATTTCCAATCTTACAAAATTGCATACGCCTTCACATAGAAAACATTCCAAATATAATTGTCGCTTGTTTCGTTTTGCAAAATATTGGAAAATACTTGAGAGATGACAACAATTTCGATTTACTATCAGAAAGCAGAGAAAATGGGAACACCGTTGATGATGAACACGTAATGGCCAGTGTACTTGAAACCCGAAGATCTGGTCAAATCAAAAGATTGGAGTTAGCAGAACTTATTTTGAACTTGAATACTTAGAAATTTATTGTGCATTAATATGTATGTACATATGTATATATTTATATCTTTAAAAAATACAAAATAAATAAATAAATTATAATGAAATGAAATTCTACGATGTGTCATAAATAAATTTAAAAAATTCTGTGCAGATTAAACAAACATAAACAGAAATTCCAAAAACTATTGTCTTTCAATAAAACTGAAAGTAATGCGTAAAATATTTTATAAATTGAAATAAGTAGATCCACTGTCAGTAACTATATTAGTAGTTGAACTATTGAAGGATTGTGAGTTGTCTGTTTCTTTTCCCATGTTGATCTTCATTTTCATGATGAATTCTAGTATTTACTTGGATGAATTTAGTATATACTTGAAGTATTTGCCAGTTAGAAAGTACTACACTTTATGCATATGGAATGAAGTAAATACTTTAAATTTAACCATTTGCTTTAAGTTATAGTATTTACTATTATCTTTTACTTGTAGTAAATACTTCCGTTTTATGCATATCACAGTTTGTTATGAATAAACTAAATACTAAATAAATTTAATAAAAAACGACTTTAAAAATATATTAGCCGTTTCTACTAAGAACCCTGTGAATACAATGTGATCGAACATAAGAGCAAGTACGTGGGATCCAGTTGTGCATTTTTTGTTTGTTTTTAAATTCTGTTTTTTAAAATTATTTTTCATACGTAAAATTTTTAGAAAAAAAAATTAAGTAAAAAAACTCCAAATTCAATAATAGCCTTAACAATTGACCCAATTCTTCACTTTCTAGTTTCTACGCTATTACACAAAAATATCCTTTTAAATAATCATTTAAATCCAACCATTGGAAGAATTAAGCAGGTGAACCAATTTCAAAATAACACATTTAAAGGTCATTTCAAATGCATATATTATTTAGGTACGTGGTTTCCTTAAATAAATGATAGGATCTCATTCTATATCCAATCATAATTTTGCATCCCAATAGATGTTTATTTTTAATAAAAGCTAAATATACGTATTTTGTGCTTATACTTCTAAATTGAGATTTATTCTAAACAAAAAACAACAAATTTCATCGTCCGACAGTATAAAATGTACGAACGCTTTCTATGTAAGCAAATATGTATCTACGAGTATATAAGTATTTGTATACGTCTCCAGTTTCCTGTTTAACTACAAAGTTCCTCTGGCCCGTATTTTCCATGAGAATGCTTTTGTGAATGCATCATTTTTTTTTCAATTCGAGAATATCTAGACAGATTCATATGTATATACATATGTATTTTGTTTGTGTGTAAAATTTACAATGGTATATCGTTGCGTTATAAGAGAAAATCTTATCATATCAACTCATACACAACGAAACATGTTGATACTCTGTTGCTGACTCTGTAAAGTGAATAAACTTTGAGGTTTGGATCTCTATTTTTAAAAACATCCATCGCCACCAAAACGCTGCGAAGCGCCCTACAAATCAATTGCAAGCAGCTGCATTGATTGCTGTCAGTTTTTATTTTTTATTTTTTTTTTTGGTGGTGCCTATAAACTGTGTTTGTGCCCACAAGATTGAAATAGAATTGTCTGTCTATTAAATTTCGACATTCCCAAATAGATTTTCAGATGGCCTGTATAGTGTGGAAGGTAGTGTTGGCTCATGTTTACTTGGGATTATAGGAATTATAAGGCAGATTATGCATTCGTAAAAAAAAAAAATCTTACAATCAAACATGACATTACGATCATAGAAAAGTCTACAAAAGTTATCAACAAAAAATGCCTGTCTGTCAGTCTGTCCGTCCGTATGTATAACTATATATGTGTTCCGTTCACTGCAGCCTTCGCAGCAACACTTTAACTCTTCCTGGAGCATAGGGCAGCAACAAATTCCCTCCATCTATCTCGGTTCACGGCATGGTGCCTTAGCTGAGCCCACGAATGAAAGTTAAAGGACTGAGCTTCATTAAGTACAGTTGACCTCCATGTTGTTCTTGGTCTACCAACTCTCCTTACACCCTGAGGATTCCACCCGAAGGACTGCTTTGCTATGTTCTCGTTTGGTTTCCTCAGAATATGGTCAATCCATTGCCATTTTCGTTTTCTAATATCAAGATCTACCCTTCTCTGGTGAGTCCAATCCCACAGCTCAACATTTCTTATGATTTGTGGCCATCGAATCTTGAGAATGTATCGAAGACAGCGATTGATAAAAGCCTGTAGCCTGCTCGAGATGTCGGCGGAGCATTTCCAGGTTTCACAGGCGTACAAGAGGACGGATTTCACGTTGGAATCGAAGAGTTTTAGTTTTGTGCGTAGCGTTATTATGCTGGAGTTCCACACGCGAGAAAGCATTCCAAAAGCACTACGAGCTTTATTTAACTAGCTGCAGCCTAAACGTCTTAAGCGATTACCTTCAAATTTGGTATGTGTGATTCTTTTGGCATTCCTCAGAAGGAAAATTGATATTTCATTTTAGGCCTCAAAATATCGGTACCTGCCATACAAGCATTCCAACTATTTTGATAAAAAAATTTGAGAATTTTTTTGTTGGTACTAGCTCTCATTTGACACAAAACAAATTTTCGGGAAAAGTCTATTAACGGTACCTTTCATATAAAGTTGTTTTTTTTTTTAATTTTTGCCTAACGGTTCATTGGATTTCTGTCAAATTTTATATCTGAGAAGATCTAGGTAGCCAAACTAATTCCGCATATAAAAATTTTGAAAAACTTTTTTTTTTCTAACTAAAATTAATTTTTGAAATATTTTTTTTTTTAAATTAATATTTTGAAAACTAATTTAAAAAAATAATTTTAATTTTTATAATTACATGTAAATATATTAATAAACTCTAAAAAACTGCATACCAAAATTTCCCAAAGCTTTTGTTTTCAAAAAACTAAAAATAAAAACAGGATTTCATAAAAATCCGTCCAACAATTTTCGATATACTTTTTTATAAAATTTTCATTGATCCGTGGCATTTAATGGCGTTCTTGTTTTTATCGAAAAACCGATTAAAGTGATAGTCTTGGCACTATTTATTAGTTTAAAAAACCATTTTTTCCTATCTATACACCATTCACTTTCATTATATATGTACATGTATGTACATATTTACATACCTATGTTGCATAGGTACATATCTCCGTCCTAATTTACATAATTAAAATCCATTTAAATATACATTTGTAGGTAGGTACCTATGTAACCATTCCTTGAATCATGCACTCGACAATTCATTATACTAAAAATCAAGGTAATCTTACCTGCATTTGCTTTAAACCTGCTAGACTACATATACCTACTAACAGTCTCAGTGGTTAGCTACAATAAAATTGTTAGTTACAAGAGCAAGTTCGTACGATCCAGTCGTGCATTTAATTTTTGTTTGTATTAGTAGAAAAACCCTTGATTTGCATAATTTTTTTAAAATGAAATACGAGTACAAAATCTTTTGACTTCTGTCAATCGACTTATTTTATCTTATCTTATTAAGACATATAAAACTATTAAAGTCTTTTTTGAATTAATGGCGGAAGGCCATCTATATTATTTCTTAATTTAAATACTGAGGCCCACTTGCACGAAACGCTTTAAAAGCAATATGTAGATAATCACTTATTGAATTTGAAATAATTTATTAATTATTACTACTTATTTATTATTATATAATGCACTCATGCAATTGCCATAGTGTTCTTAAAGTTTCAAATATACTCAAATCTGTTGACCCAGATAGTATTGCTCACATCGTATTGAAGAGGTGTTCTTCAATGCTGAAGAAACACATTCTGTGTAAGCTTTTCCGTTTGCCTAAATCTACTGGCTTCTTTCCGAGTCGATGGAAACCAATCAATCAAATCAAAAAATATTGGTGTACCCCAAGGCTCCGTGTTGCCTCCGAAACTCTTTCGTATTTTCATTAAAGTTTTCTTATCTGGAAGTTCTAATCCACAAAATTGCTTAAATGAGTCTAATGCTCTCAACGTTTTCGTTTTCAGATTCAGATGCTTGTTATGATTAACTAAATAGCCAGTTTCAGTCCCCCTTAAACTACGAACATTCAACCATATCATCATCAACTTTAACCGAACTTCGGGCGTACTGCCAAATACAGGTTTTTTCAGCCATTCATCACGAATATGGATCGCTTTACCTATTTTCCCTTTCAATTTGATGTTTACACTTCCAGAATCAATGTACATCGGTATATCCTTTTAAATTACTTCCCTACAGTCCTAATACGTGCACAATTGATCATTTAAATGGTAATAAAACTCCCTTACATGCGCCCTTAATTTAAAAAAAAATAATGTAATCTATAACCGGTGAAAAGAACAATATTATTATTTGCAACTGAATATGCCAAACTATTAGCTTGATTAATATGGGTTCTCATATCTTTGGTGCTTGCACAAGAATACGAGTCTCACAGTAATCATTTTTTTCTATCCCTTTTTAGAAGAAGCAATTTTGAATTTGTTACAATCCAATGAACACTTTAGTTTTAATGACACTAACGAAGTGTCTATTTGAATTTGAATCAATCATAGGGCCGGGTGTTTATTAATTAATTAATTGGCTACAGTTTTGTATGAGACCAAATTATTATATTATTTATATTTAATATTACTGAAACTAAAAAACTGATAAATATCTAAAACTCGATTACATAATACCCATACACAACAAAAGATGGAGCCATTTTATTTGTCGTCTAATTTGATATTGACAGACAACTTGTTGTAATCGATAATACCGATTAGATTTTTTTCGAAACTTTGTATTTAGTGGTTTTTTGACATTATCTTGAATAATTAAAAAACTATTTTTCTAAAATAAAAAACAACGGTACGTCCGATACAAATGTTAAAAAACCGTTAACAAAAAAAATTATTTCTCGAAAACTGTTCCAAGTATTTTTATAAACAAATTTGTGTGTTCTTAAATTAGTACAGTTCACTTTCAAGTATAAAAATATTTCTTTTTGCGTACTTATTTCTTTTATTTTATTTTTTATTTTCTTTTTGCGTACTTATTAACGGTAGTTCCCAAAGAACCACTTCTCATATTTTCGACTTTATCAATATTGGATGAACCGATTAAAATAATTTTTTTTATACAAATGCTCCCTAAAATTGTTAAAAAAGACTGCATACTCAAAGTTTCAAAACAAATTTTTTCGATTTTTAAAAAATAAATAAAAATTTGTGTTTGAAAATCGATTTTTCAAAAAGCAGTCACAGAATTTTTTTTTTAAATTTGAATTTTATATGTATATTAATAATATCTTCAAAATGGCGTTTTAATTTTTTTTTCTAAATATGTTTTCAAAATTTTATACATAAAAAATAATTTATTAAAAAACCGCTCCATTCTTATTTATCGACGAATTCAAACTGCATCTCTGTTTTTCCTCAAACTATAACGACTAAGCAATACAAAAACATTTAAGTATGTGTATTATCCATTTATTTCTACTTTATTATTATTATTCCCTGTTTACTAAATACATACAATGTAGGCCCTCATGCATTTATGTATATATACATATATGTGTCTAAGAATCACATGAATCTTTTTTTTTTGTTTTTTTTTTGTGTATTCATTTTTATTTAATCTTAACTTATAACTATCTTAAAGCTAGACAAAAATGTTTAAAACTAGCCTAATTATCAATAACTTACAACTAATTTACTGGCCCTTTACGGGCGCTCTAAACTAAACTATATCTCTTAATACTAATGTCTTTCTAACTAAAAACTATTTTAATTAAATCTAATTATTTTATTTTTATTTAACCAAGAAAACTTTATACAAAAACTTAGTATCAGATCGTTTTAAATTTACCTAAAAACTACCTAAAGCTAGACTAAAAATAATTAAAACTAGATGCAACTAATACTAACTAAAAATAACTTAAACTACTTAAAATACCTAAAAATACCCAAAACCACTTAAAAACTAGAACAGCCACAGCAGAATTTTTCTCTTAAAATTTTTTTGTTTATATTTTGTATACGTATGCAGGCACACAACAACATGCCACCTACTCATGCATGTATATACGTACATACATATACGCACGCACATACATATACAGCCGCGCAGAGGCATGCACCTATGCCTCCGCATACATACATATTTTTTTATTTTTTTTGGTGCCACCCCGACTGTACCTAATTTCCCTAAATCTATGTAAGTCGGCGAAGACATACATTCTTATCGACTTAAGCTATCAAACTGCTGTTCAGAGAGCCACCAGAACCTCGTTCTCTTGTTTCGCCCTATCCCTTCGGTCCCGATCGCACACAGTCCTACTGAACCGAAGGCGCTCTTCTCCACCTTGAGCGATGACGTATGGACCATACAGGAGTCGCCTATCTACAGTTTTCCGGCTGACGTGGTAGATGAGTGGAACCGCCATTCCATCCTGTATTAGCCCTCGACTGTCTAAAAAGAGGAATGCCTCGGGAGGGATGTAGTCACTTAACCGCGCACTCTCAAAATATTCAAATTTGGGGTAGTAAGCCCCAAAAATTAAGCTGTTGGTTGAGGACATCGCTCTTGCAGTGTGACCCCGAATCAGCTTAAGCAAAAAATGATCTATTCTGTTTATGTTGGCTCCGTTGTATTGAACCTGGTTGGAATAATATCTTGTGTACTCCGACTCTGGTGTTCTGTGTAATCCAAGGCAACCTCTAAGACATTGCCTCTCAAACACCCGAATCTTTTCCATTTGAGATGTGGCAACGTTGAACCACACCGGGCATCCGTAGGCAATCATCGGCCTGATGAGGGCCATGTAACAAATCACCTTCACCCTGCTGTCAAGACGGCTGCTATAATACAGTCGTTTTGTCAAGGCAAAGGCTCCCCTAGTCCTGGCCAAGGCAGCACCTATATGTCTGTCGAAATACAGGTACTGATCCAACCAGATGTCAAGGTACTTTACTACACTTTTACTCGCCAGTGGATGTCCATGTGGCCCTACGATCACCAGCTTGCGCCAGTTCTTTCTCGTATCCCTCGAGGCGCTAGATAACGGAGTCCTAAACAAAATAGTTTCTGATTTCTGGAAGTTGATTTTCAACTTCCAGTCATCACAATATCGCTGAATCTTGTCGAAGTCACTACTCTTGACCACCAACTTTCTACCATTTAGCATGTCATAAAGCATATACAACAGAGATTTACTTATACCCAGTCTGGTAAGCCTTAGATAGAGGCCATCTAACCATACGGTGTCGAAGGCCTTCTCCAAATCCACCAGACAGGCACCCGTACACTGCTCTTTAGTTTTGTTCCATTGGATATCAGAAACCAGTTTAGACGCGGCATGAATTGTGTTATGTCCCGCCATGAATCTTATGTATACATAGTTATACATAGTGCACCTAAATTATAAAGCAATATGCGTATAGCTACCTATACCATCCTACATCCTTCATTTTCATTATTATATGTACATGTTTACATACTTAGGTTCCATCAATATGCCTGTATGTGTAGATACATTTTACTCTCCTAACTTACATAATTAAAATCTATAACTTAGATTTAAATATACATTTGCAGGTAGGTACCTATGTAACTATTTATTTAATCATTAATTCGACAATTCATTATACTAAGAATCAAGGTAATCTTACCTTCGTAGGCTTTACACCTGCATAGGATAACTACACCTAACTAACTAAACCTCAATGGTTACATAAAAGCATAAATAGCTGCATAAAATTTGTTAGCTACAAGAGCAAGTTCGTACGATCCAGTCGTGCATTTTATTTTTTTCTGATTTTGCTTTTAAAGTCTTTTAGTTGAACCCACCCACTACACGCAAAGTGTGCAAAAGAATTTTTCGTAAATTGTTCACCCTAGATATTTCGAAGAGAAAGTTACTTAGAAGCAAAGTCTCCTCGTATGAAAGGAAATGAATGGGTTGCTTATTATTGATCTCAATATCTCGAAAATTGTGTTCAAATACACAAGTGAAAGTTCATCGAACAATACAAATTAATCAGTCACACAAAGTCATTACTCATTATTATTTGTAGAAAAATAAATCGTAATCTTGCTGTCCATAAAGGGTATTGAGATACAATAATTTAACTGCGCGCATTGTTTTAAATTTAATTAAAAGTTCACCGACTCATACAAGCATTTATATGTGCAATTATCCATTGTTCATCCGTCCGTTCATCTAGCTCAACAAAAAAAAAATAATAGTTTCTCAAGAGTACTCGTCGGTAGGTATACCTACCTACATTTCTATTTGTCAAAGTTCAATTACTTAAGGCCGAAAAAAATGTTTTGTTGCACTTCCCTTCCTTTGTTCCATAACAACGTCAGACCCTGGTTAGTGATTTTTGTTCTCTTTCTTTTCGATTATTACATTTGATTGCCAACACAATTTTGTATCTCTAGCGGCAAATAGATGTCGTACATTCACACAATGAGCACCTTTTGTCCCTTTGTTTAGGTATGAGGTTATGTAAAAAAAAGCAACTCCTTTGTTGTTTTTTATCTTTTAACCTATTAGAGCCTAGCAAATACACGTGTTGACCTAGTTTGTGTGCCACTCTGATGTGGTGGCCACTGAGGGGAGACACTTCAATTGAACCGGATGTGGTTGCTTCAAAAGAAGTACATACTTCTCCAAAAGGGGTAATTGCATAATTTTCAAGCAAGTATAGTATAGATGGCGCCAGGATAGAGGTGCATGCGTGTTGGTCAAGCTAATAGAATAAATATGTTTTTCACATTTGTAGGAATTATGGCTATGGCTTTATGGTGTAACATTGTACCAACTACAAGTTATTTTTAGAAACATTATTATATTTGACCCCTTTGCAGTAAATATGGCATTGGTGACATTGACTGGTTCACTGGGCGGTAAGCAATTTTTATAAAATGCTGACTAAGCCTTACAAAAATTACCTGTGTATAAATATTGAATATGACATTGCGGCCATTTTGTTAAAGTAATAACACCTGCCAAATTTGTTCAGATTTATTCAGTAGTCTATATGACTGATGACAAATCACCATGGAAGTTTGGTTGGATTTAAAAATGATAGGGGTATTCACGATCTGGTGTGCCAAGTCTTGTAAAATTTTAAAATTCTATTTTTTTACAACAGACTGTGAACACACCTTTAATAATCTGTAGCAACACTGAAGCAAATGTCAAAATCGTACACTCTTTTATTTTTCTGTTACAATAGGGTTCGGGTATTGTAAAAGTGTAAAAGTGTAAGGCTTTGACATTCAGTATATTTTTTTTTTTTTTTTTTTTTTTTTTTTAAATTCATTTTTATTTCATATTAACTTATAACTATCTTAAAGCTAGACAAAAATGTTTAAAACTAGCCTAATTATCAATAACTTACAACTAATTTACTGGCCCTTTACGGGCGCTCTAAATTAAACAATAACTCTTACAACTAATGTCTTTCGACCTAAAAACTATTTTAATTAAATCTAAATTTTTTTTTTTTTATTTATTTTATATTTCAAGAAACTTTTATACAGAAAACTTGGTATCTGATCATTTTTTTTTTTTTTTTTTTTTTTTTTTTTTTTTTTTTTTTTTACCTATAAACTAAACTTAAATATATATTAAAAATAATTAAAACTAAATAAAACTAACTTATACTAACTAAAAATAACTTAAACTACTTAAAATACCTAATAATACTTATAACTACTTAAAAACTAGAACAGCCACAGCAGCATTTTTTTCGTTTTTTAATTTTTTTTTGTTTATTTTTTATATGCATGCAGACACACACTAGCATGCAACCCACCCACACATGTACATACGCACATACATATACGTACGCACACACATGTACAGACACGCAGATACATGCACGCATGCCCCCGCATACATACATATTTTTAGTTTTTTTTTTTGGTGCCACCCTGACTGTTACCTATACCTAATGCCCTAAATCTATGTAAGTCGGCCAAGATATATCATCTTCATCGACTTTAAATATCACGATGCTGTTCAGAGAGCCACCAGAACTGGTTCTCCTGTTTCGCCCTATCCCTCCGGTCCCGATCGGACACAGTCCTACTGAACCGAAGGCGCTCTTCTCCACCTTGAGCGATGACGTCTCGACTATACAGGAGTCGCCTATCCACAGTTTTCCGGCTGACGTGGTAGATGAGCGGAACCGCCCCTCCATCCTGTATCAGCCCTCGACTGTCTAAATAGAGGAATGCCTCAGGAGGGATGTAACCACTTAACCGCGCACTCTTAAAATATTCGTTATTGGGGTAATAAGCCCCAAAAATTAAGCTGTTAGTTGAGGACATCGCTCTTGCAACGTGACCCCGAATCAGCTTGAACAAAAAATTATCTATTCTGTTTATGTTGGCTCCGTTGTATAGAACCTGGTTGGAATAATATCTTGTGTACTCCGACTCTGGTGTTCTGTGTAATCCAAGGCAACGTCTAAGACATTGCCTCTCAAACACCCGAATCTTTTCCATTTGAGATGGGGCAACGTTGAACCACACCGGGCATCCGTAGGCAATCATCGGCCTGATGAGGGCCATGTAGCAAATCACCTTTACCCTGCTTTCAAGACGGCTGATATAAAACAGTCGTTTTTTCAAGGCAAAGGCTCCCCTAGCCCTGGCCAAATCAGCACCTATATGTCTGTCGAAATACAGGTACTGATCCAACCAGATGCCAAGGTACTTTACTACACTTTTACTCGCCAGTGGATGTCCATGTGGCCCTACGATCACCAGCTTGCGCCAGTTCTTTCTCGTATCCCTTGAGGCGGTAGACAACGGAGTCCTAAACAAAATAGTTTCTGATTTCTGGAAGTTGATTTTCAACTTCCAGTCATCACAATATTGCTGAATCTTGTCGAAGTCATTCTGCAAGAGACTTTTGATGACCTCAACTGTATTAGCTGTTCTGTACGCAATTAGATCGTCGGCGTACGCAATTGCCTGAGTTAGACTACCTATCAGATCGCTGGTGTAAATGCTGAATAGAATCGGCGAGTTAACCGCTCCCTGCTGAAGACCATTATTAATATTAAAAATTGCGGTAGAAGTTACATTGCCACTCTTGACAACAAACTTTCTACCATTTAGCATGTCATAAAGCATATACAATAGAGGTTTACTTATACCTAGTCTGGTTAGCTTTAGATAGAGACCTTCTAACCATACGGTGTCGAAGGCCTTCTCCAAATCAACCAGACAGGCACCCGTACACTGTTTTTTAGTTTTGTTCCATTGGATATCAGAAACAAGTTTAGACGCGGCATGGATTGTGTCATGTCCCGCCTTAAAACCGAACTGAATATCCGGGATGATATTTTTGTCCTCCGCCCATTTGAACAGGGCTCTATTAATAACCTTTTCAAATACTTTGCTGATACTCGGAAGAAGACTTATCGACCGGAGATTCGCCGGATTGGAGTTGTCCTTTCCCTTTTTTGGGAGAGGGTGCACCACAGCTGTCTTCCACCGCACTGGATAATATGCATTATTCAGCGCGTTGTTAAACAGTGTGGTATAAATGTCAACTGCTTCTTGAGGCAAATGTCGTAGTACAACGTTGGATATACCATCGAGTCCTGCAGACTTCTTTTTCTTTAATGAATCGAAGATGAGCTGGAGCTCATTCTTCGAAATTAACAGGGGGCTGGGCCCATTTCGGTCGGCGATTATGGCGTTTGCCAAATCTTCATCATTAAACCTGGTAAAACCAAGGTTCTCAGATCGCCATTCGGTTATATCGTTCCGGAGCCATAAGTGATGAAGTAGAGCTCTGTTCTCCAGGTCATGATTCGGGCGAATGCTAGCATTCACCTTGTACACTTGCTGGAAAGCAGCCCCCACAGCCTCCACTCTCTCCTGCGGATCTTCGATTATATAGAGGTCATCGTCCAATACGGCATCCTCTGGGTCTATGCCTGCTGTCAGAAGTACGTCTCTGTTCTCTGTCGTCTTCTGGAGCTTAAGACACGGAAGATCGTTTTGATCCTTTCTTCTAAAAATCTTATTAATTTTTGGGAACATACTTGGGTCGCTGGAGTTAACGGCACGAATTTTATTGTCCCAGAACGAATTAATAGCCAATCTATAATTTTCTTTGATCAATTGGTTGATGTTTTTGATGGACGACTTCAGTGTCCTAATCTCCAGGTCTCGTGTATCAGTAAACCGCCTGTACAAGCGTTTTAGTCTTGTCAGTAGTCCACTTTTTTGTCTGTGAAGTGCGTCAATTGTCGCGTTACGGTACATGTCAGTTGCGTTACGTTCTTTGTATTTCGGTATTGTTCTGTTCATTGTTCGTAGAATCGTTTCGTCAATTTGTTCTAAGTATCTGTCGATTTCAGTATTTGTTAGGTTCCTGTCATTTGGTGGGGATATACCATTTGAACGTAATTCACTCAATAAGGCATTGGAGAAACGTGGCCAGCGCACCTTACTGTAATTGTAAGTATGCACAGGCACATACTCCTCCAACTCCATAAGCTGGTTCGGAAGTTGTATTACGGCTGCGAGTCCGTCAGTATATTTTGTTGTTGTAGTGCAAAAAAAATGCTACACTTTTACAGTGATACAAGACCAGATATATCGGATCGTGAATACCCCTTATGTGAAAATTATATAATCTTGTTTCCGAAACTATTTCTTCGTTAAAGAACAACTAAATTATCTTTAGCTAGGAGGTCCATTTTAGGCGGATGTAAGGACAAGCAACATTGTCGGATTTAGGCGTCAGTTATAGCTTTCATTGAAAAGATCTTTCATAGCCAAACGTAATTTTGAGGTTAGATTTGATCATTAAAAAAAAAACTTACGTACATTTGAGAATAGGAAAAACAGGAAACATAAATCATTGGAACGAATGTGTTCCACTTTTGGGAACAAAATGTCAGCTGTTCATTGAAAACGTATTCCATCAATGAAAAATCAAAAGTTATTTTACAAGAAAGTGGTAGAGCAAATAAAATATTTTTTCGACAACACAAATTATATATATTTTTTTTATATATTTTGCGCGCACTAAAGGGATTTTGACTACCCTTAATATGATCGAGCACAGTGCGAGCGTGACGAAAATAGGGAAGGATTTGAAAGGAGCTACCGATGTCTATTAGTTTGGAAGCGTAGAATATGAAAATGGGAGGGAAAAATCGAACATGGTAAAGCATTCCACATTCGTGTTGTACGGCTAAAGAAAGAATCTCTGTACTTGACAGTACGTCCGAAATTGGGCTCAAGGGTAAACTGATGAGCATTCCTAGAAGCGCGAGTATTACGGTTGAATATTTCAAGGGGAGGAATGCAACTGGCTACTTCGCTAGAACACTGTTTATAAAAATACCGATAAAATAGCGAAATACATGAAACATGTTTGAGAGATGTAAATGTTTCTACTATAGTTCTATCGCCAATCATTCTTCGATCTCTATTTTGAATTCTATCCAAAAGATTCAAATGAGTTTTAGGAGATCCTGCCCAAATGTGAGAGTTATACTCAAGTTTTGGTCGGATGAAGGCCATATAGATTACAGCCGGATCAGTCGATGAGAAGAATTTCTTGCATCTTCGAAGAAAACCTAAGCACTTTGCAGCGTTTTTGGCGACATAGAATATGTGTTCATTCCACAAGAGGTGGTCTATGACGCACATACCTAGGACTGACAGCTGATCAGTTTCTTCGATGCAAGTGCCGATCATGGATAGCGGCATGGGGGGTGGGTTCTGCTTTAACGACAGATACCAGCACTGAGTTTTTGAAGCGTTAAATTCTACGCGGTTTTTTATTCCCCATTGGACAATGCTGTCGAGATCAGAATTTAATGAGCTTATCATACACTGCCGTGGAAGTTCCACATCCGAAGAACAAGGAGGTAAATCTGAAAACGAATATGGAAAGCTGAAAGTACTGTCGTCAGCAAAACAATTAAGTGGATTAGAAGTTCCAGATAAGAGTTCATTAATGAAAATGAGAAAAAGGGTCGGAGACAATACGGAGCCCTGGGGCACACCAGCATTTATTTTGTGAATATCAGACTTGAAACCGTCCAACACAACTTGCATTGAACGGTCCGAAATGTAATTTCTAATCCAACGAATAAATTCATCGATACCAAATGCACGCATTTGAGAGCTTGATGCCAAACACTATCAAATGCTTTTGAAATATCAAGTGCAATAATCTTACTTTCTCCAAAGCGATGTAAAGATTTGTGCCACTGTTCGGTGAGATATATCATCAGATCACCAGTGGACCTTTTGCTAGGAAAGCCATACTGCCGGTCATTGAGGAGCTTTCGTTCTTCAAGATATTTCTTGAGCTGATAGTTAATCAGCGTTTCCATGACCTTGGAAAGAAGGAACGTAAGTGCAATTGGACGGTAATTAGAGGGCGAAGAAGATTCTCCTTTTTAAGGAACAGGCTGGACAAATGCTGTTTTCCATCCACTCGGAAAGAGACCTGTAGAATAGGACAGTTGGAAAAGCTTACGCAGTGGTTTTGCAAGGTCTTTGAGGACTCTAGCAACTGCACGAGTGCGAAAGAAGATTCGTCCCATAAAATCGTTTACGCTCTCAAGTACTGGAGTAGTCTTAACACTTTCTGGCAGCGTCGAATTAACAGCGAACTGCGCTGCAATCAAATTGGCTTTTTCACGAGAACTGACAAAGGGGTGTCATTAGAGACGAGCGTTGGAACCGAAAACGAAGTTGCATTTCGAATGTTTTTTACAAATGACCAAAAATTCTTACTACCTTTGGGACATTGTAGTATTTTTTGACTTAATTTTTGGTAATGCAAAAATTTGGTTCTACGAATGTGAACGTAGCAAGTCTTTCTAGCTTGTTGAAACTTACTTCTCTAACCCTAATAACCTCTTTACAACTCGAATCAAACCATGCATTTTCTTTCGGTTTGATAGATTTAACCCTATTCGGGATGAAATTTCTCATTCCGAGGAGAATTAAATTTATAATCATATCTGCGCTGGAGTCGCCGCAAAGGAACTGTTAGCTGCTGATTCTTGTACGTATAGGTCAATGGGTTTTCAGTTTAGTATTGCTTCTAATCCCGCTGTTGGGGTACTCATACATCGCTCCAATAATACCTATACCAGCTATTCTTTGTACTTTTGTTAGGGTCTTTAGGTTCGTGGTTTTATCCAGCGCATTCCACCATACCAGATTACCGTATGAAAGTATTGGTCTAACGATTGCCGGATACATCCACATGATAATCTTAGGATTTGGGCCCCAGTTTTTACCAAATATCCTGTTGCATGAATAGAACGCGATCATTGCTTTTTAGCTCTTTCATTTATGTTTGGACTCCAGTTTAATTTCTTATCTAGGATCACACCGATCCGAGATAATAAGTGGGATCCCATCAATTGTGGGTACTGAAAAATCTGGTATTTTTCTTTAAGTTGTAAAGAGGACTAGCTCAGTCTTTGAGGAATTAACCTTTAGACCACATTTTAGGTTCCGGTTACAGACTTTGGTTAAAGCGTCTTAAAAGTGGCGATAGAACTCCAACGTGCGATGTTCCTCTTGACGCTGATACTTTTATTTGGGCCCCATCAAGTTCACTGAAGATATGCCTATTTCTTAACCCTTAATGACATTTTAATTTACAAAAAAAAATGATTGATCAAAATGTAGAATCTACCTTTAATAGTGCACTGAATTTTGCTTATAAAAATCGTTATAGCTCAAAATAATTGAGATTTACATTTTGCCCAAACAAATTCTATGACAGGTACAGTTATTTTAACGAAGAGAAGCTTAAGTACCAAGTTTGAAGGAAATCGCTTCAGCCCTTAGACTGTAGACAGATATACATGCAGGAATTGCGGGACACACTTTTTTGGTGTTCTCTATCATCATGATGTTAAATTTAATTAAAATCTCGAGTTCAATATTTTTCCAAATGCAAAACTTGCCCTATAGCATCCGTTTTTTTTTTTTAGATTTTCCAAAAAACACGGCTATTGACATAACGTTATCCAACTTCTTTCTTTGGGAATATTTTTAATCGCAGGTCTATGCGAATAAATCACAAATAATTGGCAGTCAAATTTTTGCGACAAAGTTATACAAAATTGGATCTAACGAAAAAAACAACAGCCAAAACGTTCAGTGCAATGTTGCCACTATGTCTCTTCTTTCTAGAGAATTTGATACTGATCAAACACTTTCAGAGACATTCAGAATCATTTCTGAAGACCAATCGAAAACGACATAATTCTCTATCGGAAACATGAATGACAAAGCACAATGACATATGATGCAATTTGTTAAAAAATATGACACATTTACATTATGACATTACTTTTGCCCCATCTTTCACAAAATATACATACTTCGAAGTTCGATTATATAAAATTAAATGTACTGTATTTTAATATAGATTGTGGAATGTATTATATTTCTCGGTACTTATTATTCCCGAACGTCTAGAAATTAATTTTTAAAGAAGTTACCAACATTCATATTCAGATTCATATTCAGTTACACATATGTAAGTGCGTTACGTTTGTTCATCGGCAGAGAAAAAATTTTCTTTCAAGATGAGGCAGGAGCATTTCTCCATCATTTAATATTATGTCATAATCTATAAATAAATTGTTCAGAGAACGCTTAACCTTTTGTTAAAAAATAAGGGCGTGAAGTTAGTCGGAAATTTGGTTTGACTGCTTCGACATCGATGACTATACAAAAATCTTAATTTGACAGCAATGCCAGATCTTCAATTTTGTTCATTTTATTTATAAATTTCAACTTGAAATTATTTTTTTTTAAATGTTCATATTCCTTTTAGATACAATGGATACCTGCCACAGGGAGATCGGGGTAGGAGACGTTCAAAATTCATACTATACAAACGCACAGAAGCCAATGGTGTTAAACGATCCAAACACTATATAGTCCAATCGCCACAAACGTCAAAAGCCATCCTGGATGCAAACCAACATTCGATATCATATACGTTATCACGAAATCAGGCTGTTATTGTAGAATATAAAGAAGACTCCGAAACGGATATGTTTCAGGTGAGTAAAAGTATTGGTTTTAATAACATTTCTCAATTTCAAAATAGAAATTCTTGCAATAGTTAATTTCGTATTGTTGGTATGTCAAAAATCAATTTGAATTTTTAAGGAAACATCGATGTTGAAGGAAGGCATTAAGGAAATTCGTTAAAAACATCGATGTTTCCGATTCAATAATTATCAACATCGATGATGAGTCTTCGATGTTAAAATCGATGTTTTCTTCTGTAATTTTCCATTGGTACAAGAATTGAATTCTTTTTTGATACAAATTTGTCAAAAAACGGATTTCTACAATAATTTTATTTTTGATTCTGAATCACGTTTGGAGATCCGTATTTTTCGGTGAATCTGCCTCTCTTTACTAACGCCACTGAACTATAGTACAACTGGAAGCATTCAGTTTGAGAACTATCAGTTTCACAGAAACGAATGTACGCCAATACCATAGCAAAAGAAAATTGAATTCAAATTCGCCACGAAAAATATCAAATTCCCATTCAAATTCTGAATTTACCAATGAAAAACCCCATTAATATCGTCCAGGTCTCATTTGACTAGTTCAGTACGACCCCAGGGGGTCAATTGCCAAAGTTTTGAAAATAAAACATCATTTCAGTTTTCACAGAGGCTTATCATTTTCCAACTTCACGCACACGCCTAATGCGATTCTAGTACTCATTGTGATAAAGTTTGTACTAAAAAGTACTAAATGATAAATTCTGTCATTTCTGATTAGATTTTTTTGTTGGGAAAGGTAAATATTTCATTTGAGTTTCTAAATTTGCTTAAGATTAATGTCCGGAATAATAATTCGTTTAATAAATTAATAAAAGACGTCGTACTGAACAATTGTGGGTTTTATATTATATTCAATAGTATCTCTGTTGTGAGTAAGATTTATTATTTTTTCATGTGGGGATATTGAGGCTTTCCCTTCGAGATGGGCAGAATCTATTCGAAGTTATAACTAGGAGCACTTTATTGAACTTTATATATTCCCAAAACATTTATGCATGGATTTAATACGTGAATTGAGAGCATTTTTGAGAAACACTCAACTTATAAGTGCGCTTCAAAGCCATTTAAATATGGTAAAGTGCTCTGCATTTTTTTGCACTGGGTAGTTTCCAACGATCTGTCGCGGGAATGAGCACCGTCGCGTCGGTCGGCTGTTGTGAATCTGTTGATTTAACAATTTCGCTATTTACTCGAATTAACACAAATATAACTTACTACCAAAATAAATTTGTGTATAAATATAATTGTTGCTTACTTGTCATGTGCCAAATCCTGTTTTTCTTCTTAATATTCGATTAGAAACATTTTCTTCAAAAAACAATTGACTGTGATAAAAAAATTATCATATGAAAAATGTTTGGCATTTAACTTCACTTTTTCACGAATCGAGAATCGAATTAGACGTGAAAGCGTGATAAAATTTATCACTTCACATCTTCACAGATCGTGAATTGACCCCCAGGTATCAAAAAACAGAATTTGTTCACAAGTGTGAGTTCAGGTTTTTCCAAAAAACCGCTTTATGGCTGATTTACAATGCCGCGTTCGGCGTCGCGTTGACAGTTTTATTTACATTGAGCCTTATGAGAAAGATCTGTCAAAGCGACGCCCAACGCGGCATTAGCTGCGTTTTATTACCTATACTGGTCTGGTTCGGGGTTATTTCTTAACACGTATTACAAAAACAACACGAGATCCAGGTTTCTATCGGGGTTTCTATCTGGGTTTGCAAATATTAGTATTAAATTCGGCGAACAGAGGGTACATTTAAGTACATAACCCAGATCGTTTTATTTTAACGGGGTGAACCATATGGGTTATTGGCGATAATAAAACACGGCTATTGTAAATCAGCCATTAGAGCGGCGCTTCTGACTTCAGGGCGTAACGAACAAACCTAATGAATTTAGGAACCATATTTACAACGCCATATAAAGTAACAAATCGTAACTATTAAACGTGTTTTTTTTTTGTAAGTTCAAAACGAATTGCGCGGAAATCCAAATCCGATATCGGGAATTAGCGACGCCATTACAGAAAAAATTGACATTTTCATACCAACTATCGATAACAAAGAGGTAATTCACGCCCGGAACACAGTTTCTTTTTTTCAATTTTCTTAGGCCTGTTATTAATATAAGAACAATAGCCAATTCGGAATATGAAATTGATTTTGACTCCTTGTAAATCTGTCTTCAACAGCAAAATATATTTCAAAATAGCTTTTAACGGCCTTTAGTCCAACAAAAATTGGACCATGGACCAAAAACTCACCATGTAAGATCGCCGGGACGAAACGCCAATCCTTGTTGGACTAAAGGCTGCTAAAAGCGATTTTGAATCACTAATTCAACAAGTCTAAATATTATAGTGCTAAGGCCCGTTTGCTGATACGAAACTTAACCGCTTAAGTAATGCATAAAGCTTTGTACCAAACAAAGCAATCTTAAAAACAACTTTTTGATAGGTATTTGGTTTTTTAGTGATCAACTCATTTAACATAAGAAATAAATAAAAATGGATTTTGAAATTCTGGATGCGCTTGACAATGACGTGAATATCTCTGAATTTCCTTCATTCATTCGTCAAATATACAAGTAAAATGAATATTTTTCTTCATTTGATGACCTCTCTTTTTACAAAAAAAAATTTGGGTAACAAAAGAATAATGAATAATAAATATATAACTGATTAAAGCTTCGATTATAAAAACCGCGTCCGACTGTGAGTACAGAGTGACCTTAAAATCCAAGAAGACGAAAGATTGGAGCAATTAAAATGGAACTATATCTTGCGATGTTTCTCGCTTGTTCTCTTGTGGTGCTTGTGCCAATTGGATTTTTTTTTTCAAACCTCGCTTTACGAAGGCATTTGTCATTAAACTTAACCCTAAGTCCCAAAAAAATATAATTATTATTAGATGAATGTGTCGACGGGAACGGCGACTACATTGTCGACATGAAACTGGTTGTATCGTACCGCCGAAGAAGAGTCAAAAGTCAATAGAAGAAGAAATTGACTCTAAATTCGAAGAAATTATGTTTGTCTCGTTATTGCCTACACCATCTACCTCGACTCAACTTCAAGGACAGTTGTCAATCCAGAAGCTCTACAAGTTACGGTTTCTCCAACTGTTCCGGAAGTATCTACGGACTGCTCCGCTACCAACACCGGTGGCCGTGACCAATTCGCGATTGCCAACAGACGACTACAAGAAGAATGCGGATGGAATAGTGAATTTGTGTACCGCGCAAATGTCGACATTTTTTTAAAATTTTGTAAACAAAAATACACAATTATAACACAATTTCACACTTTTAATTTAAATTTTGTATGCAATATTTTCAAATTTTGACATATCGCATAGTTCGAAGTGAATTTGGATGTACGAGGGACGTTCAATATATTCTCGGTGTCGATATGAAGGAAAATGCGAATTCAATTTAAATTGTTTTTATTTTTCAATATAATCTCCCCTAACATCAATGCATTTGTTACATACAAAAATAAATGTCCTCTTTCTCTGCAAAATACCCATTTATTGCCGACTTGAGTTCTTCATCATCCGAAAATCTTTTTCCACGAAGACATTTTTTCAAATCCGGAAACGGGAAATAATCACTATGGGCTATAGGTGGGTGTTGGATTTCTTCGAAACCACAATCTCGCGCAGCATCCTTGGAAACTCGCGCCGTGTGAACAGGAACCTTGTCATGAAGAAGCAACACACCCGCTGCGAGTTTACCCCGTCTTTTCTTTTTAATTTCCTCCCGCAAATTATGCAAAGTGGAAGCGTAGGATGTGGCGTTGATGGTTTCACCTTTTTTTTGTACTCAATGAGCAAGATTCCCTTTGAGTCCCAAAAAACTGTGGCCATGAGCTTCCCGGCAGACGGGGTGACTTTGAACTTCTTCGGGGGGTCTGTTCCTTTTTTATGCCACTGCATGGAATCTTGTTTGCTTTCAGGGTCATAGTGGTGAACCTATGTTTCGTCCCCAGTAACAATTCGATCCATAACACCGTCCGCGTTCTCACTACACATCTCCAAAAGCTCTCTACAGCATGCGATTCGCACTTTTTTCTGAGGCGCTGCTGTGAGCATTCGTGGCACCCAACTTGCATTGACCTTTGAAAGGTTAAGATGGCCATGAAGAATGGTGTGAATGGTACCAGTTGAAAGCTTGGTGATCTCTGCCATGGGGGCCGTGGCGCGATAGTTGTGTGTTCGCCTGTCAACCTCATGGTCACAGGTTCGATCCCTGCCGTATTATATGTCTTCTTATTTTTCCATTAAAAACCAATTCTAAAAATAAATGTCATACAATGAGTTGCTGATTTACTCATTACATGCTGTTTAGGCATAGAACTAACAACATGTGACTGAGTAAAACTATTATACCGATAAAATATGACAAAGAATAAAAAAATTAATGCGAATTATAGAGGACATCGATAAATACGACACGGAAATTTCTCCGCATTAGTTCAGCCGCCATCCCTGGAGATAAAATCTGAGACAACAACCACCTACAGTCTCCGAATATCGCGTCACACATCTTTCCTATCATTCTTTCTCTTCCTTAACCTCACCCTCACGCCCGCGCTGTGTTGAAACATTTAAAGGGTATTCATAATCCCTTGAGCGCGTGTAGATTATAAAAAAAAAAATAATTTTCACCTTTATTCGGGCATCCTCAAGAACAAGTTTTTCGACTTCTTTGATGCTTTCTCCCGTACAAGCAGTAGCCGGGGCGCCAGAGAGGGGGTCCACTTCAATGCTCTCTCTGCCTCTCTTGAACTCACTTGACCACTTTTGCACAGTTGATAATGAAGGTGCGGAACCCTGGTAAACAGCCACCACCTCCATGAATAGTTTTTTGTATTTTTCCTGGCTTAGTGAGAAATTTAATTGCTCAATTTTCACCATCATTGTCTCAGTTGCCATTATGATTCTGTTTAACTAGATATAAAACGCGAATTAATAATCACATTTATATGAAATTTTACATGAATGCACTAAAATTATAGTATTACTTGACAAATAAGTCAATTTATATATATAACCGCAGCTTCACCCCGATACCGAGAATATATTGAACGCCCTACTTTTCTAAGTTTCACATAGATTCGTATGTGCAACATAAAAAATTTATGTATAACTTCAAACTTATGTGGAACTTAGCTATTAACAGGATTTATCTTTGCTGACACGAATCATAAATATTTATGTTCAACTTAAAACGTTTAAGGGCTACTTTATCCTCTGCGTGAACTGTCACATAAGTTCTTAAGTAGAACTTAAATGCTTAAGTTGTGTATCAGCAAACGGGTCTAAGAGTGTTCTACTTGGCTGATATATTTCAGTAGTATATAGGATTTATATTATTAAAAAACCTTCTTATAACGGGTGATTTTTTTGCTACTTAGTTTTTGACGTTTATATTTTTGACAGATCACACATGACAAATTCCACGAACATTTGACATTTCGATTCAGTATTGCTGGCCATTTCATCATGAATAGACTTACGCCTGAACAACGTTTGCAAATTATTGAAATTTATTATCAAAATTCGTGCTCTGTGAAAATGTGTTTCGCAAGCTACGTCCGTTTTATTATGGTCGTCATAATCGACTCACCGAGCAGGCTATTCAGCTCATTGTGACCAAATTTCGCACCAGTTTCACTTTATTGGACATTAATCCACCAAATCGTATCCGTAGAGTGCGTACCGAAGAGAATATTGCTGCTGCATCCGCCAGTGTTGCTGAAGATCGCGATATGTCCATTCGGCGCCGATCGCAGCAATTGGGTTTGTTTTATTCGACCACCTGGAAGATTTTACGCAAAGATCTTGGTTTAAAGCCATACAAAATACAGCTGGTGCAAGAATCGAAGCCAGGCGACCTACCACAACTTAGAATTTTCGGTGAATGGGCCTTAGAAAAGTTGGATGAGGATCCGTTTTTTTATCGCAAAATTGTCTTCAGCGACGAGGCTCATTTTTGGCTAAATGGATACGGGAATAAGCAGAATTGCCGTATTTGGAGTGAAGAGCAGCCAGAGGCAATTCAGCAGCTACCAATGCATCCCGAAAAATGCACTGTTTGGTGCGGTTTATGGGCAGGCGGCATCATTGGGCCGTACTTCTTCAAGGACGATGAAGGCCGCAGGGTTACGGTCAATGGAAAAAGGTACCGTTCGATGATAACAGATTTTTTTTTGCCGAAAATGCAAGAATTGAACTCGGTCGACATGTGGTTCCAACAGGACGGTGCCACATGCCACACTGCACGCGAAACCATGCATCAATTGAGAGGCGAATTTGGTGAGCAGTTGATCTCACGTTTGGCGCAGTCAATTGGCCACCAAGATCATGTGATTTGACCCCGTTAGACTATTTTTTGTGGCGCTATGTTAAGTCTATTGTCTATGGGGACAAGCCAAACACGATTGCTGCCTTGGAAGCCAACATTGAACGCGTCATTGGTGAGATTCCGGCCGAAATGTGTGAAAAAATTTGCCAAAATTGGACCTTCAGAATGGACCACCTGAAGCGTAGCCGCGGGCAACATTTAAGTGAAATTATTTTTAAAAAGTAAATGGCAGAAATTGATTTATCGATCCAAATAAAAATTTCATTCACTTTTTACAAGTTTCTATGTTTTTTTGAATTTTCAAAAACCAAGCTCTTAAAAAATCACCGTTTACAATATATATTTATTACATATGTAAGAAGAACAAACAAAAATTTGAATATTTATTAATGCTTGGTTCAATTTGGGCAACTTGTTGCAGAGTTAAAGAACCTTGTATACCATCCAACAGCACAACTATAATATACAGCAATTAAATATACAGGGAATGCAGATATTGATTTTTCCATTCATTTCAAAATAAAATAAAATAAAACTTGAAGTTAATTCAACAAACAGCAATTTATTCATGCTTTTATCGATTGTCTCTTACTTATCAAAAAGTTTAATCCAGTCTCGATTTCTTAAGCACCCATTTAGAGGGTTTCTTTTTAAAGGACACCACGGTCACCGGGTTCTGATGGTGTAGAATGTTTAAATAATAAAAAACTAACTTTGAATTTCAGGCTTAGATGTTTTTTTGTGAGAAAAAAAAGGACTTTCATTTAATGTGAAGTAAATAATATGTATTTGTAGAACAGCTGAGATTTTTTCAACAAAACGTTAGGTAACGTACATAAGAACTCAAATTGTATTTATAGAACTGAGAACTGGGAACAAAGTTGTGCACAAACGATTTATGTAATGTCTTATGTTTGTATGAATGAGTAGGTACCTATACTTGTTATTAAAATCCACGTTTTCAGCTAACATTCTATAACTTTGAATTTATTATGCAACCACTCTAAAACACGTGCAGCGTAATTTCAAATTATATCAAGAAAAGGACTGAAGAATCGATATTTTTATGAATTTAAAATTTCTTCCAACGATGGTTTATTATTTCCTTCAGAACTTTTAATTATATTTTCAATTTTCATTTTGGAAATTGCTCTCGAAAGTGTTTTTGTTTTAAAACAAGCCCCATTTCTTTATGTCACTTTCCACTGTGGTCTTCTTACGTAATCAAATTCCAAAATTATTGCTCGAAAAAGATAAATTGAATTGTCCGTTTCCAGGCTTTTAGCTGCTTTTTTGGATCATTGGTCGGATAAATTTTTGCACATCATTTGAGACGATTTAGATAATTTTTTGTTAGTGTCTGAATATTATTAGTATTTCGATTTTTTTTTATAAGACTGACGATTCAAAACGATTTCATTGGTAATTTAAATTATATTGGTCAAGTTAGAATACAAATTTGATGAATGGGGTTTTCGTTTGGTAAATTTATATTTTGATCTATAAATTGATTTTTTTGTAACGATTCGAATACGTTTTCAGATTGATTTTTATTTGCTATAGTATTGGGGTATATTTTGTCTGTGAACCAGCTATCGTTATCAGCTGTCTTGTCCAACTGATGGCTGTCGATTATAATGCATAGTGGTGTTACTAAAAGGGGGGTAGATCTGCCGAAAAATCCAGATCTGCAAATTGATTTAAAATCAAAAAATAAATCAATTTATTTGGCCAATCGAAGGCAAAAATTGTCAAAATCAGTTTTTTGACAGATCTAAATCAAAAATAAATTGATTTTTGTTGCCAAACGATAACCACATAAGACAACTAGTGAAATTTTTGAAACATCATCCAAACATTAACCATGACTTTTGTAAAATTTTACAAATTTCTTACCATTCGACCATAAGTTCAAAGGCAATTGCTTAATAGTTGGCCAATCGGAGACTTAAAGTATTTTAAAACGCTTTGCTACCACATCCAACTGATTCAATATGATTCTTGTGTCGGGATACCATCAGCTTTGTTTACTTACATCACGGAAATCCCCTCGAATCAAAGAATTTACTTATTTTAATTAATTCGATTATAACTAACATTTTGGAATTTCTAACAGTTTTGTTTTAAAAAAAATAATGTTTATGTTGTCAGCCATTCGAATGTGTGTATTTAATTGGTAAGAATGTAGGAAACCTACTGTTTCCTGTCGAAACGAATTGAAACACTGAGCTGCACTTTTCATGACAAGAAATACTCTTAGAAGATTTGTCACTTCCTCCTAAGAGGCAAGGCATGTGTACAAATTATTCTGTTTTTTTAGAATACACACTCGTAGGCTGGGATTCGATCCCCGGACCTTTTGTGTGACAGTCCAAACCACTTAAAGTTACACTACGCGCTAAAATTGTTATAACTGTTGTAAATTGACATTTCACTTTTCGTCCTACTCTCCTTAATTTCTTAAATAATCATATTCTGGCTTTTGAGAGGCTTAGTTCTTTTTTGAATATCCCACAAATAAGATGCTAACAGGTCTGTTTTTTTTTTGCAGTAAGTAGTGTAACAACTGTCTAACTTCAAAAGTGGGTGATTTGTATGGACGTGACTCGGTTAATGTCAACTGTGTAACAGAAAAGTAGAGTTTATGCGGTCCCGTAGGGTTAAAAGATCATTCGACTTGCCGAAATTAGTTGTTTAGCTTCAGCAGCACCTCAACCGCGCGAAGCTCCGGAAATATTTAACACTTTTAAGGGCGAACAACTGTTATAAATTGGCATTTTGTAAATCCTGCAACAAAGTAAAAAACGTCAATTGGCCACAATTGTGTGTAAAACGTCAATGATGTGGTTATCCTCCCGAAACAAAGCAGAAAGTAGTGATGGGCATAATTGAAAAATCGTTCGAGACATACCAAATCCAAAATAAAAAATATGGAAAAAAAGGAAAAAAACTTCACTCAACACAAAGTACAATGCACAGGACAAAAATATTCTATAAAATAAAAAGAATAAATAATTAACTTCATTTCTTTCTAATGTATCCATCACAATGTGTAACACAAGTAAATAGCCAAAAAAAAAACTTGACAGCTTGTTCTTCTTACAGTAACTTGTTTATGTGAATTCCAAACAACCAAACATTGGATTTTTTTCTGAACATAATCGTATTATTTCTAAACAAAATCGACTGACAAAATCGATGTCAAAACAGATTTTGCGCGTTTAGCAAGATTTCATATGGTGTTTTCGATTGGTAAATTCAGATTTCAATCTAAAAATTTTTTTCGTGGCGAATGGAATGCAATAGCAATACTTAGTGTGGAACTAGTAACAGTTCATTTAAAACTGTTTCCATTATTGTATTTGAATTAATTTTCTTTAATATATTGTATAAAACCACATTTTTCAAGCTGGCAGCGAAAAATTGTATTTGGATTGGTGCAAGGAGGGGTTTGCAAAAATGATCTAGATTCAAAAATAAATCAATCTATTATGCCCAAATGGTACACAAAAAAGGGGAAAATCGGTGTTTTGACAGATCTAGATGTAAAATAAATAATTTCATTTACCAATGGAAAACCACAATAGACTTTACACTCACACTTTTTTTGCAAGTTCCTTACAACAAAAAAACTCGCTCTCAAATGGTTGTTCGTCAACCAACACAACTTTTCAATGTAAAGGAAGTTTTTCTGCTCTCCTTGTAGTAGTTTTTTTGAGTTAACAAACATCATTTTTTGTGAATATGTATTTGTAAAAATTGTTACTCCTTGAACCTGCACAAATCTTTAAAAGTAAAAAAAAAAAAAACTGATTGACCGACCAATTTCTAATAGCGAGTTTCATTCAAGAAAAGATTGGATCTTTTTGAATTTTCTGAGTTTCATTCCAACAAAAAGATCAGATCTAGATCAAATCTTAACACGAAATATCTGATCTCTGGTGGATTGGCAGATTTGTTCTCAATGTACACATACATGAAAGTCTTTTCTGTTAAGGATCAAATGGAAAATATTTTGTTATTAATTTGTTGTGAACTTGTGAACTAGTGTTAATTTTTTTTTTAAGTGAACAAATAATGGTCCAAGGTGTTAATAATTTAGATTTTATAAATTTAGTGGAGTTTTTGATGGCTTCGTCTTCCTCTTCATCTAATGATGAAGATATGTTTTTTTTCAGAAATGTGTGTCAGTCATTCATCAATACTACGATTAAATCTGGAAAAAAGTTTAATTGAAAAGATCAAATCTCGATTTCGAAAGTTCTTTGAAATTTGAATGAAACGCGCTATAAAACTCAGATCTCCTCTCATGAAAATATATACTCACCTTTTACACACCCTGAGTGTGTTTCTTTATTCATTCCGGATAAGGAATAGAATGGATGGAAAAGACGAAATGTTTATCTAGAATATCCAGAATGGAATGAATAAAGAAACAAAAATCTCTCCGGAATAGAAAAGAAAAAAGATGAAACCAGTCAGCTCTTTTAAAGTGTTGTGGTGATGACAAGAAAACAGATATCTATGGAAAATAGTAAAAATAAATTATTATTAACTTATTAATTCATGAAAAGTTACATTTAATTGTTATTTATATATTTATTTCAATAATAAAAATATAAACAATGTTTGGTCATCCATTTTGTGTACTTACTTGGTTTTCGTCTTTGGCTGCTGTCATTTGTTTTGCTTTCATATGAAATGGTTATTCCGAGAATATTCTTTTCATTCCGCGTTTAACATGGAATAAAAAGAATGCATTCCAAACATTCCGGAATGAATAAAGAAACAACAAAATAGTTTATCCGGAATATTCCATGGAATAAAGAAACGCAAAACTGGTATTCCGAATATTCTAGACATACCAGAATGAATAAAGAAACACACTACCTATGTATCTGCATATATATGGTTGTTTTTTTTAATATCCGACAAATGAGTTATTACACACTTACACACTCTTATTTTACATCTCCCTCTGCATGCCAACCATGGCGTACAAGCTTTTTCTCTGCAAACCCATCGATTCGTTCCATTCCAAATATTCCAAAGCTTTATCTATACTATTATCGGCACTATTTTTACTGTACACTATTTTTTTTTTCATACAAAATTTTGCTGGGCTGCCTTTATATTTACCAATAAAAATCGGTTAATTATATTACGAAACTAAACTTTGGTTGCTAGGCGGTTATTTTTTATTTCATTTGTTAATCGCTGGAAATGAAATTTACCGGTCCTTTAGGCGCCAGTTATAGCTTTCATTGAAACTCATCATTGAAAACTTTGACTATCAATTCTGAGGCACCTAAACAAATAAAACTGATGTTGTTTTGGTAACAAAATGAAGGTATAAAAGGTTTATAATATTTTTTGTCAAAAAAATATTTTATTTGTTCTACCACTTTCTTGTAAATTTACTTTTGATTTTTCAATGATCATTGAATGATCATTGAAAATGCTTTTCATCATTGAAAAATCAAAAGTGAATTTACAAGAAATTGGTAGGGCAAACAAAATATTTTGTTGACAAAAAATAATATATATCTTATTGCCTTCATTTTGGTACCAAAACGACATCAGTTTTATGTGTTTAAGTGTATCAGAATTGATAGTCAAAATTTTCAATGATGAGTTTCAATGAAAGCTATAACTGGCCCCTTAATCATTTATTTTAAATTTATTTTTTTAACATTTTTGTTAAGAAGCACGGCGATGCCTCTACTTTTTATATAAGTTTCAGATTTTTTGAAATTTTTAACAGCCAACTTGAGATTATTCTAATCTTAACTGTTTTTTTAACATTATTTTTTTTTTTTCAGGTTGGCCGTTCATCAGAATCCCCTATCGATTTTGTTGTTATGGATACCCTGCCCGGCGATAAAAAAGATGCTAAAGTGATGCAAAGTACAATTTCCCGTTTTGCATGCAGGATTCTTGTCAACAGAAGTGAAGCATCAAAAGCGCGAATATTTGCAGCCGGCTTTGACTCTAGTAGGAATATATTCTTGGGCGTAAGTATATATTTTTTTTTAGTTTCTGCAGAAAAGTCCTACTATAATTCTATCTACCTACCCCCTGTCTTTTTTTACAATACAACTTGCTTTAACAACAGGCCTTAAATTACCTGTTATTAAAGGAGATGCATCCAAATGTAAGGCTTAAATACAAATAATCCCCTAACAAATTATGTACCACTCTATACCAGACTTCCTTTTAAAGTTTGTCTTTCCTCAAAATAGAGCAAAAATAATCCTTCTATAAATCACACATTCCACAATTTGCATGCTAGTGTGTGTATTAAATCGGCTGCATTTTAGAACGGCAATTACTTTTGCTGAACATTTTGTGTGTGTGTTAATCGCATAACCCCAACACCAGCAGAAAATACGTCATCGAAATGCTTCCTTTTAACCTATTTGCAGTAACCATCTGACAATGCAATGCGGGTTTGACAGACATATAAATATGAGAAAACGTTGAGTCATCGTTGTGTCCTACTCATTATAGTAGAAACCAAATCCATTAACAAAACCCGCCTATTTTAAAGGACATACATTTCATGAGTCTAATAATTTTGTATTTTTTTGTCTTATTTAAAGGAAAAGGCAACCAAATGGCAGGACAACGTTGAAATTGATGGCCTCACAACAAACGGTGTCCTCATAATGCATCCGAAAGGTCAGTTTTGTGGTGGCAATGGTAAATGCGGCCTATGGCGAGAATGTTCAGTTGGCGGTGATGTATTCAGCCTAAGAGAATCTAGGTCTGCCCAACAAAAAGGACAGCCGGTAAGGATTATATCAATTTAATTATAAAATCAAACAGAAATAACAAAAAGTTTTTGCTTTTGCTTTATTTAGATCTACGAAGAATCAAATGTCCTGCAAGATGGTACACTTATCGATTTATGTGGCGCAACACTACTTTGGAGGTCAGCCGATGGTCTACAGCATTCACCGGTAAACTAAGAATACCTAATATACATTATATACATATATGTTCTATTTGACCTATTTGTTTATATTTTGTTTGTTTAAATTTTTGTTTGCAGACAAAGCGTGATCTTGAGAAGCTAATCGATGAAATCAATGCCGGACGGCCACAGTGTCCAGTTGGTTTAAACACTTTAGTTATTCCCAGAAAAGTAAATTTAGGAGAGCAGTGTAACCAGCCTTATGTTTATTTAAATTGTGGCCATGTCCAAGGTATAAGCATATGAGATATGAATTTAAAAGATTTTTGTTATACCTATTCCTTTCAATTATTTTTAGGACAACACGAATGGGGCCAAGATAAATCAACTGGAGCAAGGAGGTGTCCCATGTGTTTAGAATTAGGACCTGTAGTTACGTTATGTATGGGATTAGAACCTGCATTTTATGTGGATTCTGGACCACCAACATATGCGTTTAATCCATGTGGTCACATGGCTACAGAAAAAACAGTCAAGTAAGTTGTTTCTTAGATTAAATTTCTTGTCACATACAACATCAAAAGGGAACGTTTTGAAAATTGGATCTTTTTTTAATTGTAAGCACAGATGTTGTCATCAAAGTTATCTTGAGTTATATTATATGTTGTTTTATATGGTGTTTGTTGTTGTAATCCCGTTTAAGAAAACAGCTGATGACAAAACAGCTGCTGCCAAAAATAAATCTCACACTATCCGAAAAACTTTGGTATACTTTTGTATCCTATGAGAATTACCAACCCATACAAATTAACCTATCTGATTTTGGATATGGACTTTTCGATTGGCCGTCCAGAGCTGTTCTGACCCCCACTAAATGTCAGTTGTTACTCTAAACAGAACATAAAACGATTCTGGATCTTAATTCAGAATCGAAAAAAGAATTACTAATGCACTCACATATTAATTAAAATGTCAAAATCATCGGGTTGATTTGTGTTGTGTAATTTCGATGAGTTTATTGAATTTAGACTACTTTTCTTGTAAAAAAAACATAAAAAGAAGCAATTTAATTATTACTGATAAAAGAAAATGTGTATCTAAATTCAAATTAAGTGTTTCGGAAATTCTTTTGAGCCGATGTGATTATTTTTTATCTTGGTCTTCTTGGTCCGGAGCTAAACTTTCTTTAGATAAATGCAAGACCCTACATATTTGTCGAAAGACATCATGTAGTAAAAATCATATTTCTTTAAATGATACAAATATTACTAACGTTAATAATTTGAGTATATTAGGCTTAACATTCAATAAAAATTATTACTGGAAAACTCACTGTTTGGAGTTAAAAAAGAGCCTAACTAAAAGAACTAACATCATTAATTTCTTAGCTAGCAAAAAATGCAATGTTCACGTTAATACACTATGTAACATAGCAAAATCTTTAGTCTTAAGTTAACTTGACTATGGGCTTCTTATATATGGCAACTCACCGAAATCAACTCTCAACATCATCAAACCAACCTACCATCAGAGTGCTCGAAGAAGCCTCAACGCATTCCCAACAAGCACTATTAAAAACATGCTGCCTGAAGCTGGTCTTCCTACTCTAGAAGAACGGATCGCATCTACAAGAACAAGACTCTATGTAAAACTGTCCTGCTCGAATGGGTCCATTGTCGATAAATATGTTGCAATAGCTTTGAAACGAATACCTTCAGGTATATCAATATCTTTAAATGCGGCGAGCGAATTTGGAATTACCACTAAAAAAAATCCGAAATTATATTCCTAAATCTCCCCCATGGTCTCTAAAAGCAAATTCCTTTGTAATGCAGTTGGCAAATTGCAACAAAAATAACACAACAAGCAAAATATTTCGCCAAGTTTTCGTTAATGATTCATATGTACTCAAAGAGGACGGTTGGAACTTTGTTTTCTCTGATGGATCTAAGACTGCACAAAATACATCATTTGCATCAGTTCTGGAGAATGGATCCTTAATATGCGTAGGTCTTCTTGACAACAAAGTTTCCATCTTTACTGCAGAAGCTTTTGCTATTCTGAAGACAATAAGAAATTGCACAACAACAACTGGAAGATATGTTATTGCGTCAGACAGCTTATCGATGATAAAAGCAGTAAAAAACCATAACCACAAAACAGAGATTGTTTCCGAAATCCGGGATTGTATAATCAACAACCCCAATAAACTAAAACTAATGTGGGTTCCCAGCCATACGGGTATTAAGGGTAATGAGCCAGCTGATCAAGCTGCTGTTCAAGCCCACCGAACACCAATTCATAATTTTATCGCAGATACATGGTCGATCTTCTTCATGATATCAATAAAAAAACAAAAATTACAAAATCTTTCGGAATGGATTAATTACCACCATCGTTACTCTAGAATCAACCAGGAAAAAGCAAAACCTAGTTTTCCAACAACAACTTCGAACTCAATGTATACATGCTTCATCAGATTGCGACTTGGTCATACTATTACCACCCACCAATACCTATTCCTCAAAGAAAGCCCACCTATATGCCCAATTTGCAACTCTAAACTCGATATCAACCACATTTTGAACTTTAACACCTGTCCAACCACAGCATCTCATCAACCACAATCATCATCCATTAGTGAAGCCTTAAAAAATCCAACTCACAAGAATATAATTAAAGTTTACAACTTTGTAAAAAAACATAAAATAGATATCTAGTTTTCCTTTTTATTGAACACTCATATTGTATAATAACATAGTGACTCATTAGCATATGTTAATTTATCATCTTTTTTTTTTCTTTTTTCCTTTTTATATTAAGAATCCTTCGTACGAATTATATGTTAATTATTTATCATTTAGCTTAGAGCCGAACGCCATACTAGCTTATGCTCCTTTTCTCATATTAGCATTGTAATTTTAATCACATGTTAATAAATTATAATAATAATACGAGTACTAATATTTTTAATCTAAATTTCACAAACACAGTGATACATACAATTCAGAATCAGTCAAATTGTTTCCGGGTGTTTTATTGGAGGAACGTGTTCCGGACGGCCAATCGAAAAAGCCATTAAATGAGTTCTAACCTATGATAAGCTATTACAGACATTGGCCTCATTCAATAAACGAACTAAAGCTATCCGCATAGTTTTGTGTTGTTGTATTCCCATGTAAAAACACAGCTGATGACAAAGCAACTGCTGACAAAAAAATATATTTACAAATACAACAACACCAACCTATCCGGATAGCTAATAGTTCTGTTATTGAATGAGGCCATTTGAATGCACCAATACCTAAAATGTTCGAATAACTAGCTATCCGACGACAAATGTAGATATATGGCGATTTTATTTGGCAATCCGGAATTCTTCTCCAATCCGGGATCCCAACTGAACACTTTTGTGTGATTCTGACGATTCTGAATTTTAATGAGATTGTATGTGTGAAAATAATTGCGTATGGGGAAATATTCAAATTCAAAAAAAAAAATTGTTGTTTCACAATTATGATACAAAAATGACAACAGTCGAGTTTGACGTTCAAGTATATGAATATGTGAGTGCTCCTGTTTCTGATTCTGATTTCAAATTCAGAAGCAAAATTCTCTTATTTTCAGAATTAGAACTGTCATTTTTACTTGCGATTATAGGTACTATAAGACAAGTTATGTATTCGTCGAAAAAAAAATTTTGAGATAACAATCAAACATGACATTACGATGATACCGAAGACGAAAAAAGATGGTCTAAAAATTCTGTCCGTCTGTATGTCTGTCAGTCTGTCTGTATGTATGTATAGCAACCTACAGCCCAAATGGGTGGGCCGAATTGCTTCAAACTTGGTCTATGGAGTTTTTTAGGTATTGTTCAGAGGGGAAATTGAAATTTTTTTTTTAGCTCAAAAAATAACGGTACCTGCCATATAACCATTACGTTAAAGTCTATTTTTCTCGGAAACGGCTCTAACGATTTTGATTTAAAAAAATCAGTGCAGCATTTTAGGTACGTTCGATCATATGGTTGAAAAAAAAAAATTTTTAAATGTCTAAAAACGGTACTTTCCATAGGACCGTTTTTTATTTCGACTATCTAAGAAATGACTGATTATTTCGAAATTTCACACATATATAGGCTTAGATTGCCCAATTTATACTGCGTCCCAATATTTTTTTGTATTTTTAAAAGCATTTTTAAGAAAAAAATTTAAAAAATTTATATTTGAAAACCGCTCATTAAATTTATTTCAAAAATTATATTTATAATGTTGGCGTTTTTGATTTTTTTTAAAGTTAAAAAAAAAACTTTTTTTCTCAATTCAAATTTATCCAAGAAATAAAATGGCGTATTTTTTTTGAGCTCAAATTAGTTTAAGTATTTTTTTCAGAATTTTGAATTATTTTTTCTTTGATTAATTTGATTTAATTTTTCTTTTTTAAGTTTATATTTTAGATTGTCATACCAATTTTTTTTAGAAGAAAAATTAAAGAAACTCTGTGTATAAACAATAAAGTAAAAAAATGACTTTAAAAATATATTTAGATTTTAAATAGAAATCTTTTGCATACGATGTGATCGAACATAAGAGCAAGTTTATGCGATCCAGTCGTACATTTTATTTCCCAAGTGAACGCTTTCAGAAGTGTCCGGAAGGCTTCGGGATTGCCAAATAAAACCGGCAATAGAACAGCTGACTGCAAACTGCATTTAATCTGAGTTTAGATTTGATTGGATTTCTTGCTGCTTTCAGCTAACCTATCCGAATCGTTCACGAATATATTCGGATAGTTTAGTATCCAAGATAACTTATCTAATAAATGAGTGAGTTGTCGTGGTTATTTATGCAATTTTCGATTTGCAATTTGGATCACAATGTCTACTACCCTATTTAAATGAACAAACTCAGGCGATTTTCGACACCTCTCTAACTTCAATACCAATAAAGTCAGAAACTTCAAACTCTCAGCGTTTGCTAAGCTCACCAGGCTTAGGCAACTCACACAATTTCAATTCTTTACCTTTAGTGGTTCCGGAGATATAAGACTGCAAAAATCGCAAAAACCGTAACTGACTCACTCACTGATCATCAAAATTATCGAGCACTTCCCGACATCGTAGAATCTTGTAATTTCGCACAACGGTAGGCCTTGTGGTGTATGCAAAGGAAAAAATCGAGAATTTAAGATTTTCCATTCAGCGGGCGTGGTACGCGCCCATTTTCATAGAATTAATATACATTATTTGCGCAAGCAAAAGCAACATTTTAGAATTTGGGATTTTAAATATGTATAATTCATACCAATTATAAGGAGCACAGCTGATTGTTGTAGAACGATGAAATTTGGTAGAGCGATAGGATAGCGATAAACACCCAATTTCACAGAATTAATATTAAATATATTGAGAGCACTTCCGATTGGTGCAGGATTATGTTTATTAGAGCAGTCAGCTTTACAAAAAAAAAGTTGAAATTATGAAATTTTTCATGCCGGGGCGTTTCATTCACGCACTTCTTATCAATTATTAACGTTTCAATTGATCACTTCACAAAAGACATACATTAAAAACTTACGTTACCTTATGAGGCATTCATTGGGCGTTTATTCCACCCACCTTTCTTGATAAAAAGAACCTTTGCAAAAACTAGTGAAATCGCACCAAAAACATAAATGTTAAAAAAGTAGCCAAGTTCTTCTATATAAAAAAAACTTTCCGTAACAAGTCAGCCGTGAAAAGTAGTGAGATCTAAAAGTTCGCCAAGTTCTAAGTTTATTAATGTCAAATATCAAATATTTTAAGTAGAGTAATATGGAAGAACATCAAAATTATCAGAGACATCTGGTGTTTTATGATTACTGGCTTTAATTGTGTTGGTTTACTTGGCAAGTTTTCATTTCAAAATTGAATAATCTTACTAATCTTACTATTTTTATAAATGTGAAAGTTTGGATGGATGGATGTATGGATGCTTGTTGCTCAGTAACTCCGGAACGGCTGAACGGATCTGGATGAAATTAGATTATTGTCTGGAATATGCTACTTTTTATCCCGGAAAAATGTATGGTTCCCGTGGGATAGGTGTGTTTTAATTTTTCATAGAGCTCATTCTACAAATAGCCAACATAGCTTTTATTCACTAGGCGCATAGAAGCACACGGATTTGCATGAAATTTGATTGGTAGGTGGATGGGGTACTGGATTCTCACATAGGTAATTTTTATCCCGAAAAAATTAACGGTTCCTATGGGAGAGACTTAAATATAAAAAAATTTATACATATACTCGGGTGTTTGTTCCGCTTTCACGCCTTAACGACTGAACCGTTTTTAATTGTAGGTGTATAGATATCATTATATTCCCGTGGGATAGAAAGTCCGTATACCATCGCACGGGCATCTGCTATTAAAAATGGTGTGAAAAAATGTATTGTAATTCATCAATTGAGAACGAATGGACCGATTTGGCTCGAACTCGTTTTTAGTTGTTCGTAAAATCCAGTAGAAGGTTTTTGCGAAAGAAAATTTTGGGTAAACCCAAATTTTCTTTCTTTAAAATAGAAATTTTAAAAATCGAAAATTGATTTTTTGTATTTAATTGTGTATGCTCCGGAATGGCTTTTCGAATGAAAAAATAGAAAACTCGAAAAATTCTAGAAAAACGCGAACATTTTTTCTCGATGATATATAGATAAATTTAAAGAATAATCTTACTTTTTGAATCAAATATTAAATCTTCGCTTTGTTCGCGAACATGACCATACACGACGAACATCGAAGCCAACGAACACGACAAAATCTTAATTTTTGGCCAACAACAAGCGGCTCGCGAACCAGCCCACATACAAGAACACAAGAAACACAGCGAGCGCGAGCATGCTAGTCGAGCATGTTCGTCATTTGAGCCTACATTAAACGACTGAAGGGTTTTGAATTAAATTTTGTAGGTGGATAGATGATTTCATTAGATTCCCGTGGGTCCGTAGCATCGACGGGTATCTTTTAGTTATATAATAAAAGAAAACTTGCCAAGTAACCAAATACAAGTTAAGTCAGTAATTATAAAATACCAGATTTCTCTGATAATTTTGAGGTTGTTCCATATTACTCTACTTAAAATATTTGATATTTGACATTAATAAACTTAGAACTTGGCATACTTTTAGATCTCACTACTTTTCACGGCTGACTTGTTATGCAAAGGTTTTTGTATATAGAAGAACTTGGCTACTTTTTTAACATTTATGTTTTTTATCAATTGAAAATTAGTCATAAAGAATAGGATCACTTCTTATATTTTTCAATTCGTTATTCCGTAATCTCACAATACCTAGGTATCAATCACAAATTTTTTACAAAACAATATTTTAGCAGACAACTCTTGGCGCTTATTTGCAAAAACTCCGAATTATTGTTTAATTTATTAACAAAATTAGTCAAGGAAAAATAAGTTTTTTAAATATAAAATATTGAATACAACGAAAAAAGAAACAGATCATTCATTTAAAATTGTTTGGTTACAGACAGTTTTTGTTGGTACATGCAACGTTGTTATCGCAATCGCCATCGCTTCGGTTTGCGCGAGGCTTTACTCTTCCATAGAGAAATCTCTGATTATGCCAACGTGAGTTTTGACAGCCATCTACTCATGAGATTTTTCTTTAATTGGTGAATACAGGGTTTGTTCGTTGAGTCCTGAAGTTAGTCACCCTAGGGTCCTAAAGCGTTTTCTTAAAAACCTGAATTCACCTTGTGAAGAAATTCTGTGTTTTTTGAAACAAAGTGTCGCTCTGAACTCGCCCTGAAGTAAATCTAGGTATTTAGCTGGGGCAAGTTGATGTAAATGAACAAACTTTCAAAGTAACATGAGACCTGAAGTAGGGATGACGACATAAGCATAAATGACCCTCATGTGTTTTTTGAGAACCGAAACCCCCAAGAGTTTTTAAAAAGATAGACCCGAAAGAATTTACTAAAAAAGATTTGCAAAACTGAAATCGAGCAGAGCAGAATTTTAGTTTCAAAATTTTATAAACATGTATATTTTGTCGAAAGCTTTTGATTGCTATTTTGTAAAACCAAATATAAAAGTTATGTTGTCGTTAACTTCTTTTTTTAATTGATGTAGCAAAATAACAATTTTTGCCTAGGGCGGCAAAATTCCAGATCGGCACCGTGCAAGGGTAAGAAGTAGTGTTGGCGAACCCTGTCAAGGCGCCTGAAAAAGGCTTGTTAATGACGGGCCTTGATGCTAGTTTTCCATTTCCTTTCAAGTACACCCACATCACTTTGTATTAAGAAGTAAAGGAAATGCAACCTGAAACTAATATGGTCACCCCATTACATAAGACATCTTCTGTGGTAATCTTTAACCGTAGTATTTTCAGTTCTAATGTGGAATGCTTTACCCATGTCTAAAATTTTGAGTTCGAATTCGAAATAGTGTTTCATATCATAATTCTTTAAACAATAGATGTATTTAAACGATCATTTATTAATTGGATTTTTTTTTTGTTAATAAAAGCTATGTTGGCTATTTGTAGAATGAGCAGATACATATGTTATATGTGCTGTTTGAAAAATTAAAACAAATCTATCCCAAGAGAACCATACATTTTATCGGGATAAAAAGTAGCCTATGTGCTATTCCAGGCTATAATCAATCTGTGACAAATTTCATCCAGATCCGTTCAGTCGTTCTATCGTGAAAGTGGAACAAACACTTATCCATCTATCTAAACTTTCATATCTTTATAGTATTAGTTGATATATATGTACAATTTATTAAACTCAAAGTTGTACAGAATTATATTTACAAAAAATTAATATACTCGTATTATTTGTATACCTGAGCACACAAGGTTAATTGGAGGCTTATAAATTTTGCAAACATTGTTTTTATGTCTTTGTTTTTCGCGGTGATAGTCTTGCCTAGATATCTGTCTTTCCGGAATAGGGTGTACTTTTCAAAGTAAAGCTGATGCCTTGAGACTAGTTTATTTTCAAAAAGCAAAACGGCGTCGGGTTATTTGATATTACATTTTTTTATTTTACTAATTAATATCATTCATAGATCTTAAGTACAAACTGAGGTAATAACAAAAATAACAATTGTATTTTATTGTGGTAATTGTTTTATATAGTTTTAAATTAGGTAATAATTTTCTTTTTCTTTTTTCATTTTAGATACTGGGCAAACGTAGATATACCGCATGGAACAAATGGCTTTCAAGCAGTATGTCCATTCTGCGCGACGCCCCTCGATGGTTCACCTGGTTACATTAAATTAATTTTCCAGGATAACTTAGACTAAATTAAAATTAATTACCTACTAAATGATGTATCTAAAATAAAAGAAAATTTATTTAACTTTATTTTAAGAAAAAAAAAATGAAGTTAAAGTTTTTCGAGAAAAAAATCTGCTAAAAAAAAAATTTAATTAATTTTTTTTGTTATTTTCTCAATGCGACAGCAAAACAAAAATCAAATACATAGTCACATTTTTTTGAAAATAGAATTTACCTCGAACCATCTGCAAATTCATACGAAACACCACTAGCTTTAAGTTTTCTTCTGATTTCGTAGTCAATCAGTTAGTAAAACGAAATTTATAAGAGGACAAACAAAAAAATAGAAAACAAAATAAAAATCAATAAAACAGTGGAAAAGAAATATATTATTTTTTATACAACAAAGCTAAAAGCAAAGCTTCAATATGAAAAAAAAAAATCAATTCCATTTTCACTTTTTGTTTATTCATTTAACATTTTGATAAAGAGTGCAAAATTTAATTTAATTTTAAAAGAAATATATATATGTATATTGACTACCCTTTGTTGCCTTTTTGCATTTTGTGCTTATATCGAAGATATTTTAATTTTATATTTTGTTGTTGTTCATCTTATTCATTTATCTTGCTCTAAAAATGTAGTTATTTAAATTCTTTTGAATTCGATATGATTAAGAATTAATTGTTTAATTAAAATAATTTTCATTCGTTTTCAAATGGAACACATAAAGCACGTCATATACATACATACATTGATATATCGGGCGATAAATTATAATTAATGTGTAATAAAATACAAACAAATAAAAAATCGTTATAGTTATTATTCTATTGATTATATTATTCGTACCTATTAATTATTATTTAGCAGCTGCGCGTTTGGCTATAGAAGAAAATGTTTTAGTAAATAAGCCATAAATATAATATTAAGTTAATTAAAAACAAAACCAGAACACAATTGAACCCATATAATTCATAATAAATTGTAGATTAAATAATATAAATAAAAATAATTGTAATTGTAATTGATAGAAATAAAACAAATTATGTAATAAGGAGTGGATTTATATAAAAAAACAAAAATATTGTGCATGTGTAAACGCGATGTAACTTTTCATTTCGAAAATTGACATCATAGCAAACAACAGGAATGAGAAATAAACGATAAATTAAAACAAAAATATTCTTTGTATTGATTTCTTATATATATATATCTACAGATGTGTATATATATGTAAATGTATACAAAACAAAAGTAAAAAAAAATACAAGTAAACAAACGTGAATTAATGTTTTATGAAATTATTTGAATGTAACCAAGAATACAAACAAAACAAAAAAAATCATTTAAACGCATTTAATATATAAGATAAAATCAATGTGGTCTGTTTTTATTTCTACAATTTCGGTGCAGTTTTGTGTCTATTTATTTCTATGTACATATATAAATCAAATAATAATTTGTATATAAATTAATTAATTATTCAGTCCTATCACAGATTCCAACGTAACAATTCTCCGAACGGATTGTTACGCTACGAATCCCGAAAAATTGTGTTCAAAGAATCCGAATGGAATCAAAAAAGCATTCTGCCCTATCGAGGTAATCGTCGGAGCGGAATTCTCTCCGATTTACTACGAATCGGAGACATTTTGTTTCGAGGTAATTCTCCGATCGGCTGATCGGAAATTCTGTCCGATGAAATTCAACGCATGCCATTTGTATGCGATGAAGTACTTTTAATGGTTTTATTTATGACAAATTCTCGTTGCGGAAAGTGTTTTCTTTTTAAAGAAATTGTTTATTTAAATGTAAATAATGAAGAAATAAACCTTATGTACGTTAATTTGTGGGCTTTTTGTTTTTAGGCAGAACGAATAAACAAGTTCACAGCAATATGAGCTGATGATAAATCTGCCCAGCGAATATCCCGATATTGCATATCTAAAATTGCACAAGAAGGACACCAAACGTTGTGGCTGTGTTTTATGGCCTTTTCGATTGGCCGTCCAGAACTGTTCCGACCCCCACAAAATGACAGTTGTTACTCTAAACAGAACAGAAAACGATTATGGATTTCATTTCAGAATCGAAAACAGAATCACTAATATACTTAAACAATTAAAATGTCAAAATAATCGGATTGATTTGTTGTGTAATTTCGTTGTGTTTATTGAATTTAAACTCATTTTCTGGTGAAATAACATAAAAAGAAGCAATAATTATTATTGATACAAGAAAATGTGTATCTAAATTGAAATCAAGTGTTTTGGAAATTCTTTTTAGTCGATGTGATTTTCTTTTAGTTTAGTTTTCACAAATACAGTGATACATATAATTCAGAATCAGTCAAATTGTTTACGGCTGTTTTAAGGAGGCTTTACATGCATCTTCATCTTCATCTGCATTGACATCTGCAAAAAAAGAGGAAACAAAATAAAAAATTCATACTTGTGCGATAGAGAGCGAAAACCAAAATGGAGATCATCTTCATGTATGAAGATTATAGGAAGTACGAACCTGAAGATTGCAGATTATAGTGAAGATGAACATGTTCATCTTCATTATAGCATTTTCATCTGCACCATAATTTGTTCCGTTCAGATAACGAAATTTCAAGTTTTTTTTTACCATTTCACCTCAGTTTGCTTAAAAACAACGAAAAAAGCGAAAATTTTCTTCTCAAAACTACATACCTGAACGCTAAGAACATGTGATTGTGAGATGTGTCAAGAAAGTTATAGCAGAGTTCAAGTAAGTTATTAGTGTGTACCCTGTCTTACTTTTATGTTAGTTTTATATTATTGGCCCGCTCTACTTTTCTTCAAGTCTGCAGATGCAGATCCATGTAAAGCCGCCTTTATTGGGGGAACGTGTTCCGGACGGCCAATCGAAAAGGCCATTAGTTTTGAATACATCATATATTTTTTAAAGGCTTGAAGTGACACCATCAGACCGATAATTTGTTTTGTATACCTATGTGTTGAATCTGCTCCAAAACAAAAGCAAGCGCATTTTTATTTAGGCGAAAGTTTTTCTTCAATCTTGAAGGGAATTATAGAATTAGAGCTGCGTCAGGTAGTCAGCGTATATTGTTTTCGTTCTTGCAATGTTCTTTTATTTTTTAAATAAATAATATTGAATTTCAAAAGTTTTTTTTTTCAAATTATTCTTTTGTGGAAATGGAAACAAAACATGTGTTCGGAAATAGGGAGGGGACTTTATTCGATAGTTTTGATTTTAAAATCGGGAAAAAAATCTTTCTATAAACAATAAATTACACTCTCGCCAATTTTTCATGGTTTAAAACGATTATAATGTTTATTTAATAAGAAACTATCGAAAATATATCGCATTTTCGATATATCAGCTAAGTTTCTCATATCTGCCTGAAGTTTATATCCATCGCAATGTGTCGTGGTATTTCTTTAAAATTTCTTCCGATGACAGCTACTTCGAACTAAAATTGAATTTCCGACGAAGATGCGTTGCGGAGAAAACTCCGCTCCGACGGTTACACCGATAGGGCAGATTGCCTCTCAATTTCGAAATCAGCTGTGTTACGTCAAATCACCTTCAACTATATATAAAGACACAAATTTCAGTTCTTATCAATTGTTAATATAGTGTAACGCGACGGCAAAAGCTTAAAATCCAAAGAAAACCACTGAGAGATAATGCAATCCATTTGATACGGGTTTTCATCCAAACGTTATGCGTATATATATGAATCAACAAATTTAAAAATAATTAAATCTTTCGATTTCCCACTGAATAAAAAGGAGGAGCTGAAGTTAGATTGTCATCATCAATAAACTTTGTTTGTCGGCTGGCTGCTGCGCTGAGATTTTATTGAGAGCACCAACTTGGTGCTGATTCTTAAGTTGGCATGGTGCAGTTTACATTTTCTTTCAATGAAAAGTGATCAATGCACTGGAGAGAAGATTTGAATTTGAATTAAAAAAATCATTAAAAATACTTACATTTTTACTAAGCCAACCGTTTTCACCTGAATTAAGAATAACCTGTCTTATAGAAAGATAAAATATTTCCGTTTCATTCGGATTCAGTGATACAAAATTCTACGAATTTTCAAATTCGTAGCAGAGTTTCTACTATGAATGGAATCTCTGATAGATTTTTCGGGATTCGTAGCAGATTTTCAATTACGATGAATTCTGTGATAGGGCCGATTATTTGTTTTACTTCGTTTGTCGGATAGACAATGCAATACAGAAAGTGGGCCCAAGCGAGTTAACTGTCAGAACGGAACATTGTTCGTGGTCAAGGTTGGTTAAGCTGTTCACTTAAATCGTCTCAAAATGCAGAATCATCTGCTGGTGATATTTGGGTATAATTCCGTGCTATGTCGGCCTTATCTTATAAATAGTTAAGATTGATGCGCGCTCGTTTTTTAATTCGGCCAAGAGACATTACTACATTTAAAACAAAATTATGCAAAAAACTTTTATTACTTACATTTGTTATCCCACAAGTAAACAAATTCTGCCATAAAATTTTAATAATTTGTTTACTATTTATAAAACTTTGCATACACCCAACTGAACCCTTGCCCTTACCCTTGTCTGAACTATTGACCTATTTCATATTAAAAAACAAATATAGAAAGGGCAATTGCAACTACTATGATCGTTCGATCGAACAATCGTTTTACTCTTATTTGATATGGGCCTAGGATTGCTAAATTTACTACAGCTGTCGAAGAGGCATTTTGTAAATATATTTCAAGAAATAAAAATTGAGTTCAGGTGAACCATCATTTAACCTTGTGCTCACAGAATGAATCCATAAAACGGCGGAAGACAATCGAATCGATTTTAGGAATACGAACATACAAAAGCTGCCGCGCTCTATGAAATTGACCTGCAGGATACATTTTTATCAACTAAAAAATTATCCTTTCACCAATCTAGTGTCAAACATTTATCCTCGGGTAATTTCCACTTGACCCATTCCCTTAAAGTGTGCTAAGTGCATCTGAAAAGTATACAATATACATTAGAAGCTCTAAAACATAAGCGGATGAAATAAAATAAACGAAATGCGACATAGGGTGCTTAATTAGAAATATGAAACGAACGACAGAAAAAACGAAACCCAGAGAAGCGATAGTCATTGCATAGAGCGATTATGATAAACGAAAATGGAATCAAGAAAATGTTGAAGACGAAATTGAAAAATGATTTTTTTTTTCAAACGCAACTTACTTAAATTTGAATATTGTAACGACAGCTGAAATGGCACTCGTAAATAAAAAATACGTTGTGTGTCTGGCTGAGTGTTTAAAGGTTGGCGGATCTGGAAATGTAATAAATTTGTTTGAAAACTTTGATAGATTTGTTTATAAATAAATCTTTAAGCTTCAAATAATAAATGCAAAGGTAGAGCAAAAATTGATCGAATGGAAATTGATCGAACTCACAGTTCAAGTATGTAAATAGCAGAATAGGACAGTAATTCATTCGAATGATGAATGCTACAGAAAAAGGCCTATAAGCAGTTCTCAATTGCTATTCGAACTTGCACATAGACGTACGTATAAAATCCACACTAGACTAAACTCACACATCACAATACTTGCCTTTTGCTCTTGCTTCTTGACATTGCATTACGCTTAAGTATTAGTAGTAGAAGACCCATATATGAAAGATGAGACATCATTGGGAGGAAAATGATTCGATTTATGAAAGGAAATCATTCGAATGATTTAAGATGAAATATGGATCGAGATAATGTAACGATCGATTATTTAGTTCGAATGCACACATCTTTAACTTTAACACATACCTTCTCAGAACATCTCTGAAAGACTGTCGATGATGTCAGTAAGCTCAATAAATCCCACAAGGGCAAAAACCGAGTAAATTTTATAAATATCGGGTTAGATTTTCGACCAAATAGCTAATATAGCAATAGATCGGTAAAATATTCCCTTAATGTGCCAAAATAAGTCGTTAAAAATGAATTCGCTTATCGCTTACTGTGGAGCGTTCGATTCGGTATTTATGTCGACCGTAATTAACGTTATCAGGTTTACCTGGAAAATTTTCTCCAATTCGAATGTTGGGAACGTGAATGGGGACGTTCGCTCAGTTATTCTCAGCAATCTGGAATAGCTTTCTGTTGTTGTAATGCGTACAAAAGCACATCTGATGAAAAATCAGCTGGTCTCATGAAAGCTATCTTGAGTTATCCCAAAAAAATTTGAATAACTAGCTATCCGAGAACAAATATATAGAACAGCTGACTTTAAAATTCATTTGGTTTTGTTCTGATTTTTTGACAGCTTTCTGCTAACCTAATCTGATTCATAAGAGTCGGTAATCATCGACCGGAAAACATTGCGTCTTAGAAGGGTATCGTGCCTGGCGAAACGCCTTTTGGGCTACAGGTCATTAAAATCTTCAATTTGGCTTTAACCCATACAGTCCACAAAAACAAAAATTATATTAAATTATTATTTGCGTTTTCGTTAAAACTAATCTGATTCATCCACAGATATACTCCGATAGCTTGGTATCCGAGATAACATATCTAATAAATGAGTGAACCCCCGCAATATTGCTGAAAAGTTTCCTTTGGAATTTTTTGGATCGGGAATAAGCTTTCCAAGGAAATTTTGCTGTCATTTCGTAAGATTTTTTGTTCGAGGGAAATTTATTCCGTGGGAGATTCACGCTCGCAGGAAAAATTTCGAGGGAATAAAATATTCTGTGCAAAACGAAATTCCCTTGGAGATCAATTTCAATCGTTCGTAAAATTTCCGAACCGTCATTTTCGAGTTAGTTGTCCGGAGTTAAACTTTTTTAACTTATGGATTTGAATTTTCTGAGCCTTTTTCTCTATCATAAGGGAGTAAATGTGTAACACACATTATAAATTTTAAAGATTTTAGACGTATTCAAAAGCAAAAAATTTAATTTTTTTCATTCAAGTCGTTTTTTTAGATGACGAAATTCAAGTTTGTATACGTAAATTTGTCAATATATTTTTATATTCGGTTGGAATAAAAAATAAGTAAGCTCTCTGAAAATCCAATCGAAAATGAAATTAGATGCAATAACTTTGGAACATATGGTGCTTTCATAAATGCATTGTTGCTTCGGTTGATCAGTTGCGATCATATTAACGTCAGAAAAACTATTTGCGCATGCATTTTAATTGCATTTATGAATACTTTCTCTGATTTGCTTCATTTTTCTGTGGACCAGAAACAATTCTGATGTGTATTTTTAGTTTTGAGTTCAACTTTGAATTTTCTAGCGGAAATTTGGACTGATGTGAACAGTAATGTCGTTTTTATTTGGCAATCCGGAAGCCTTCCGTACTCTTCTGAAAGCGTTCACTTGGGAAAAAATGACAGTTCTAATTCTGAAAGTAGAGAATTTTGCTTCTGGATTTGAAATCAGAATCAGAACCAGAAGCACTCACACATTCATATACTTGAACGTCAAACTCGACTGTTGTCATTTGTTGTATTATAATTATGCAACAAACATTTTTTTTGGAATTCGAATATTCTCACGTACAGAATTATTTTCACACATACCACCTCATTAAAATTCAGAATCGTCAGAATCACACAAAGGTTCAGTTGGGATCCCGGATCGGAGAACAATTCCGGATTACCAACTAAAAACACCATAAGGGAAGGTACACCACCGTTTACACCATACTCCCTTTCTTTAAGAAAAATTCGGAATACGTGTGAAATTTTATATTTGCGCTGCAAATATTTGCGTTTTACATTTATGAAACTCTGACATTCATCATTTGCATTTATGAATGCTATGCATTCGTCAGACTTTCGCAACCATGCATTTATGAAAGCACCCATAGTCCGCATCAATTTTCCCTGCGCGGTCATATGACTACACTTTGTCTGAAGATTTGTTCGAAATGCTAATTGAAAAATATAACTCAATAGAAGTCTCCATTTCGAACAAATCATCTTTGATTAAACATTTAAAACAAGCAGTTTTTTTTTTAATGGAATAACGATTTATTTCTTGAACAAACAATTAAGATATACGGTATAACATTTTCCGCTGCATACGATGTTGAATTTCCTCTCTGCGAATCATGGTATTGATGACTTTCATTATAGCCCGTTCATCGTACTTCTGGCGCACGAAATCCTAAATAAAATAAAATGTGATTGTTATTCATTAAAACTGCAATTTTGTTGATTAATTTATTTACCTGAACAATACTCAATTGAGAAACTTGAGTTCCAATAGCGAATCGCTTCCTCAGCTGTTTTTCAATTCGATTTAGAATTTCCTGGTCTTCATCTGTAGTAAATCCTTCAGCCCCTGATAAACTTCCAGTCATAGCAGCGTCAAGTGTAGAAACTTGAAATAATCTCAATGCTTCATTGACATGTGCATCCGATACAAAAGGCTGCAGCTGCATTTTAGCCAAAGATTCAGAAATCCTAATAATAGCCTCCAATTGACGAACTGTAATGGGAATGCTCATGCGTTTGTCAGCTGACTTCTCCTGTGCTCCAGCTCCACTTCTCATTAGAACATAACGGCTTTTTAGTTTCTCTCCAGCGGCTTCACTAAGGCGTGGGCCACAATGGGTGCGACAATAATGAATGTATTTCTTGAATACTGACAAGGGAACTTCTCCCTCCACCTCGGAATTGACTTTATTTGAGGACAGATGAATATTTATGATGTGTTTGGCCATGGTTATATCTCGATCTTCGTCGTGGATGTCTTTGACAATGAAGATCATATCGAAACGTGACAAAATAGTAGGCATGAAATCAATGTTCTCCTCGCCTTTGGTGTCGTCCCAACGCCCAAATATGGAGTTAGCGGCCGCTAATACTGAACAACGTGAGTTTAATGTGGTTGTTATACCCGCCTTGGCTAATGAAATTGTCTGTTGTTCCATGGCCTCGTGAATTGCGACGCGGTCATCCTCCCTCATTTTGTCAAATTCATCGATGCAGACGACACCACCATCAGCGAGTACCATTGCTCCGCCCTCCATAACAAAATTCCGCTACAAATTAGAATTGTTAAATTTAATAATTATGAAAATTTGGGAATTAATTTACCGTTGCAGGATCTCTCATCACCGAAGCAGTCAAACCAGCGGCACTTGAACCTTTACCTGAAGTATAAACACCTATGGGAGAGACTTTTTCGACGAATTTTAATAATTGCGATTTAGCTGTACCAGGATCGCCCAGGAGCAAGATGTTTATGTCACCTCTTCGATTAAGACCGTCTGGTAGGCGTTTACGAGCTCCTCCAAAGAGCAGACATGTAATGGCTTTTTTAATATCCACAGATCCGAAAATACTCGGAGCCAAAGACTTTGACAGACGCTCGTAGATATCAACGTGGGCAGCCATTCGCCTAAACTGGTCCACTTCGTCGGATGTAATGTTACTATACCTAGATATTGCGCCAACACCCTGCGTGTCGACGGTAATCCCTACCACACGCATGTAAGGAGATCGTACTCCAATTACAGCCTTCTCTCTTCCATCTTGCCTGCTCGGCTTACCGACTTTTCTAATTGAATAGATTCCCTGAATAAGGACTCTGTTGCCAGGGACCACCCTTTCACATAGAGAACGGTCACAAAACAATTGCAAATGTCGTGGAATTTCTCCTTGTGGAACAAAATCGGGCAACTCTTGCAGTTTCAAGATTTGGAAGTCAACGCATTTGCATTTGTCAGGCATTATGAAAAACGGATCCAAGGGGCACTTCGGCCTACCGGCCTGTTCAGTGTTGCATTTTCTTGGCATTGCGTATCCTTCCAAGCCAGGGTTGACTTTTAAGTTTGGAATTACGTTGCCACATGATCGGCACTGAATAGACATGCTTGTGGCTTTCGCTTTAATTCCTGATGCAGAGATAATTATTCCAGCGATTTTGATCAATCTGGAAACACAGTCAGATTTAAGTTCTCTTATATTAGTAGGATTTGCTGTGGACGAAAGCAGAACCTGGATATCATGTACGTGTTCTTCATGTTCAGGTCGTGGAGCAGTTATCTCATCTGCAACTTCTCTGGCTGCTTCTTCAAATATTTGAAGATGTTCTGTGGGTTGCTTATAGAGTTTGTCAGCCAATGTTTCATCGAATCCAGCCAAATCATCAATTTCAACCTCGATGAAGTAACGACCATTGAGGTAATTTCTCTTCAGTGTATCTCTGTACAATGATTGGAATGTAAAATATAAAACAAAGTAAACTAATATGAGCACCTCACCTATATTTGTAGAAAAAATTGTCCTCGTTAAATGTACGAATGAAATCCTTGTATTTTTTCTTCAGCGATTGCAGATTAATTTGATTCCCATCCTGAGGCTCACCACCGAAATTGTCAGAGAAAAAGACACCAGCTTCATCGAAACCTTCCATTTTTCACAAGAGTATAGTAGAAACTTAACAAAATATTTTAATCTTAAAAGCGATAAATTATGTGTATTTTTAACATTAATAATTTAATTACTGTGTTGAGAAACAAATTTAGTTTTTAATCTTGCGAATAGTTGCGATAATTCCCGCCAAAATAATGCATTTTTGACAGCCTTCATGAAAAATATCGAATGTTATCGATTAACTGAAGATATCTTTAAACAGAGTGGTGATTTCGATTGTAGCTTGTTTGCTCTTGCTGTTTAATTCATTACGATTACATCATACGCTCTCTGAGCATGCATCAAAGAAAACAAGATTACGACACTTCTTTGTTTTTGTTATATTATTGACGTCATATGTGAAAAATCCATTAATCCACAAACAACCACAATTGCAGATTTCTTTCACATATGACGTCAATAAAATAAGAAAAACAAAGAAGTGCGTAATCTTGTTTTCTTTGTTGTTGTTTTATTGAGTGACAACCTGTGGGAAAATTTTTAATTAGGTCCTTGTATATGAAACCTATAGTACTACTACGAGACTGAATTTTTTAGCTAGTAGTTCCGTCGATGAGGGCGCTAGTTGATCTTTTCTTGATATTGAATTGTTGATGTGGAAGAAGTAAATGTAGAGGCAAATACGAAAAAAAGCAAGGGAGACCGTTGAAACTTATTAGTTCTGACAACAATATAGAGGGTAAGGGAGAAAACCGAATAAGCTGTTTTTGTCATGGCAACCTTCAAACTATGGTGGGCATAAATAAATTATATCAAGGCTATTGGCGTATACATGAATTTGAAGTAAGAATGTATATGGATATACATGCATGTATAGGTTATTATATAATTTATTTTAAATTTTTCTTTCAAATTTTAGATATTTGGTGGATTTTAGGATTTACTACTACTACTACTATTACTACTACTACTTTTCACCTTTGCTATGCGAAAATAGCAAAGCAATGTTGAGATATTTCAATATGTTTTGTTTAGGTGGGTACATGTGTACCCATATACCCATCTACATACAATATGTATGTGCATAGGTACTTTTTGTTCTTTTTCAAATATAATATCTATTGAGAATAATTTAATTTTTTTCCAGACATTATTAGGAAATAAAGTAGGTATACCTAGGTAGTATTTTTTTTATTTTTTTTTTTGACGAGCGATATTATAAATGTAGGTACTATATTACAAGTTATGGATTCGAAAAAAATCGAAATCGAGATTTTGATCAAACTTGACATCACGATGATAGCGAAGGCGAAAAAATGGGTTCGCAATTCCGTCTCTCTGTCTGTCTGTCCCCGAGTTTATAGCCTAAACATTTTTTCATAAACATGTCCCCAGTTTTTTTTCAGGTTTTTTAAGACGAAAAATGACAGTACCTACCTACATGCCATACTTTCTTTTTGACCAAGAAGGTAAATATTATTTTTCTCAAACAATTTTTTTTTCTAACAATCAAACATGACATTACGATCATAGAGAACACAAAAAAGTGGGTCCCCTAATTCCGTCTGTCTGTCTCTCCTCGAGTCTAAAGCCTAAACGGTTTGATAGATTTGCTTCAAACTTGGTACATATTGTTTTTACGGTAATATGCCCACACGTTTTTTTAATTTTTCTTTAAGACTACAAATAACAGTAGCTCCAATACATTTTTTTTTGCCAAAAACAAAAATCTTAGTTTTCTCAAAAACGGCTCCAACGATTTTTATAAAAAAAAATTAGTTCATTAATGAAGGGAAAGGGTACCTTTTAATCATTTTTTTGGAAAAAATTGTTTTTTTGGTACATCTAGTAGAACCATTTTTTTGGTTTTCGATTTTCTCGGAAACGGTTAATCTGATTTTAAAATTTATACCAAAATTGTATACCAAAATTTTTCAAAACAAATTATTTTGGAAATTATTTTTTTTTTGAAAATTCAAAATTTCGAAAAAAAAACTTAATAAATTTTTTCGAAACTTCGTATTTAGTAGTTTTTAGACATTATCTTGAATAGTTCTAAAATAAAAAACAACGGTACTTCCCATACAAATGTTAAAAACCGTTAAGAAAAAAATTTATTTCTCAGAAACGGCTCCAAGAATTTTCCAAAAACAAATTTGTTATTAAATTTTATTTTATTTTTTGGATTTTGAAAAAAAAACAATATTTTGCAAATAATTATTAAATGTTTTGAAGATTTTTTTAAATAATAATAATAATTTTCAAATGTATATATATATTGTTGAATACTCATTTAAAAAAAAAATAAGTAAAAACGAATTGAAAAAATATATAATACCTATTAATAAACAATTCTTATTTGAAAATTCGTCAACTCGATTTTATACGAAAATACTTATCAAATCTGAATTTTCAAAAAAAAGTATTTTTTTTTCAAAATCAAAAAAAAAATATTAAAATAAAATAAAAAAAATTTTGTCACAACAATTTTTTGCACAACGATTAACAGAAATCTCAAATTTTTAACTGTTAAATTATTATCATGTTTGTTCATTTGGTAAAAAAGTATATTTTATTGAGTAGTGACCGTTGCACACAAGTGCATACCTGAATATTTAAATATTCCCTACAGCTATCAAACAATTTTCATTCTATCTGCCCGTAGAATAAAAAACACACAACCAGCTCCTACCCAACAAAAAAATTTCTCTTCATTTGGTAGTGGAACTCATGATGAGTAGTAGAACTTATTGCAGGCTGGATGAATTTCGTCCTCATGATATTACTATTAATATCTATATACAATAGGGGTATTCACGATCCGGTGTATCTGGTCTTGTATCATTGTAAAAGTGTAAAAGTGTAGCATTTTTTTGCACTACAACAACAAAATATACTGAATGTCAAAATCTAGCACTTTTACACTTTTACAATACCCGAACCCTATTAGAGGTGTTCACGATCTGGTGTACCAAGTCTTGTAAAATTGTAAAATTTTATTTTTTACAACAGACTGTGAACACACCTTTTCAAATTTGTAGCAACACTGAAGCAAATGTCAAAATCGGTTTCACATTTGTTCTGAAGAAGGCTTAAGTTTGTGTTAAAATAATCTTACACCATTGTATTTTTCTGTTACAATAGGGATCGGGTATTGTAAAAGTGTAAAAGTGTAAGATTTTGACATTCTGTATATTTTGTTGTTGTATTGCAACAAAATGCTACACTTTTACACTTTTACAATGATACAAGACCAGATACACCGGATCGTGAATACCCCTAATAGGGTTGGGGTATTGTTCTTCTTCTTGATCTTACACATTTACACTTTTAAAATACCCCAACCCTATTGTAACAGAAAAATACAAGGGTTTAAGATTTTTTTAACGCAAACTTTAGCCTTCTTCAGAACAAATGTGAAGCAGATTTTGACATTTGCTTCAGTGTTGCTACAGATTAGTAAAGGTGTGTTCACAGTCTGTTGTAGAAAAATAAAATGTTACACTTTTACAAGACTTGGTACACCAGATCGTGAATACCCCTAATGATTAGGTTTTAATTTGACGGGTAGATGACTTTTTAGTATTGTAATTTGGAACAGTTCGGTGTGAGTTTGATCTTTTATTTTTTCTTACCTTGAACCTGTTGCAATTCAATCTAATATTTTTACTAAGCACACAAACATTGCCGGGAAGAAACGCAAATTTTGTGGACTAAAGGCCGTTAAAAGCTATTTTGAATCAATAATTCAACAAGTCCAATTAAATATAATGCTAAGTCTTCTACTTGGCTGAGTAATTTCAGTAGTAAATAGAATTGTATTATAAAAAAAACACCTTCTTATTAACTATGTCTGGCCAAGAGCAAAATCCTCCAATTTTAATGATTAAAATTTTAATCTTGTTGGATATAGTTCACATTGCTTTTTTGTCAAAAAATGCATGTAAGTTGAACTGAACTTAACAAAAATTGCGCTCACTTACCAACCGATGAGTCCAAGTGAGATTGACGGGACGAAACGCAAATTTTGTGGACTAAAGGCCGTTAAAAGCTATTTTATGCACACAAACTTCAGCGTCCTGCGTTACAGCAAGATACGAATTTGACTGTGTATGAACTCAACTGGCTATAGCCAGTACTGGCTCGTGTGGGTTGGGATTTTCCTTTCCTTACAAAAGCTTTAGTTGTAACATGATCTGTTATGAAAAAATATAACTTTGGCATTCAATCTGGGTCAAAATTCCACAAGGGTAAGTTTTCTCTGTGTACACAGAAAATCGTGGACTACATACATATTTGCCATTCCGCAATGTTGCGATTCATTTTTTTTGTATACACAGATAGGCAAATCTATTCACGTATATTTTGAATATAAAAAATATTTGTTCAAAAGTTCTACCTGTGAAAAAATCTATCAGGTATTCAGCATGCCAATTGATCTGAAAAAATACGTGAAAATTAACTGGATCATAAACTTTTGATGCAATAATGAAATATTCTCATAACCTCGTTTAAAATTAGCAAAATCCTTTGTTTAGCTTAGTATCAAACTAAACTGCTTTAACATAGTTCTAGTATGTTTAAAATTATGGACCATTAGTATAGATAGAAATAGTTTAGCTTAGAGCGCCCGTAAAATGTTAGAAAGTTGGTTGTATTGATAACTAGGCTAGTTTTAAACATTTTTGCCTAGCCTTAAGGTAGTTATAAGTAAATAATAAATAAAAATGAATTTAAAAAAAACAAAAGATTATAGTGTACATTTTTTTATAAAAATAGTGTATATTTTATTCCCACGAAATTTTTCTTGCACTCGTGCATCTCCCACGGAATATTTTAATTGTAATAGTAATTTTTATTACGGCAGACGGCATATTTGCCATGCTTTGTAATTATCTCTTATATACCTATATATAATTGTAAATTGCGAAGGAAACTTTTGAGCATCATTCACGTTTTTATTATTTTTTTATTATTTATTTTTATTTAATCTTAACTTATAACTATCTTAAAGCTAGACAAAAATGTTTAAAACTAGCCTAATTATCAATAACTTACAACTAATTTACTGGCCCTTTAAGGGCGCTCTAAGCTAAACTATATCTCTTAATACGAATGTCTTTCGGCCTAAAAACTATATGAATCCACGCTTATTATTTTATTTTTTATTTTCACCAAGAAAACTTTTTTGAAAAAAAAACTATCATATCATATTTTTTTTTTTATAATCTACACGCGCTCAAGGGATTATGAATACCCTTTAAATGTTTCAACACAGCGCGGGCGTGAGGGTGAGGTTAAGGAAGAGAAAGACTGATAGTATCATATCATTTTTACATCTTATTTTAACTTACAAACTACTTAAAGCTAGACTAAAAATAATTAAAAACTAGATACCACTAACTTATACTAACTAAAAATAACTTAAGCTACTTACATCTACTTAAAATCTAGAACAGCCACAGCAGCTTTTTTCGGTTATTTTTATATATTTTTTCTTGTATATTTTGTATACGCATGCAGGCACAGAGAGACATGCAACCCACACAGCCAAGTACATACTTACATACATATTCGTATGTACAGACATACACAGGCACGCAGCTGCATGCACAAATGCCCCCGCAAACATACATATTTTTTAATTTTTTTTGTGCCACCCCGACTGTTCCTTATACCTAATTTACCTAAATCTACGTAAGTCGGCCAAGACATACCATCCTAATCGACTTAATGTATCATAATGCTGTTCAGAGAGCCACCAGAACTCGTTCTCTTGTTTCGCCCTATCCCTTCGGTCCCAATCGCACACAGTCCTACTGAACCGAAGGCGCTCTTCTCCACCTTGAGCGATGACGTCTCGACCATACAGGAGTCGCCTATCTACAGTTTTACGGTTTACGTGGTAGATAAGCGGAACCGCCATTCTATCCTGTATTAGCCCTCGACTGTCTAAATAGAGGAATGCCTCGGGAGGGATGTAACCACATAACCGCGCACTCTCAAATCTCAAAATATTCGTTATTGGGGTAATAAGTCCCAAAAATTAAGCTTTAGTTGAGGACATCGCTCTTGCAACGTGACCCCGAATCAGCTTAAACAAAAAATTATCTATTCTGTTTATGTTGGCTCCGTTGTATAGAACCTGGTTGGAATAATATCGTTTGTACTCCGACTCTGGTGTTCTGTGTAATCCAAGGCAGCGTCTAAGACATTGCCTCTCAAACACCCGAATCTTTTCCATTTGAGATGGGGCAACGTTGAACCACACCGGGCATCCGTAGGCAATCATCGGCCTGATGAGGGCCATGTAGCAAATCACCTTTACCCTGCTTTCAAGACGGCTGATATAAAACAGTCGTTTTTTCAAGGCAAAGGCTCCCCTAGCCCTGGCCAAATCAGCACCTATATGTCTGTCGAAATACAGGTACTGATCCAACCAGATGCCAAGGTACTTTACTACACTTTTACTCGCCAGTGGATGTCCATGTGGCCCTACGATCACCAGCTTGCGCCAGTTCTTTCTCGTATCCCTTGAGGCGGTAGACAACGGAGTCCTAAACAAAATAGTTTCTGATTTCTGGAAGTTGATTTTCAACTTCCAGTCATCACAATATTGCTGAATCTTGTCGAAGTCATTCTGCAAGAGACTTTTGATGACCTCAACTGTATTAGCTGTTCTGTACGCAATTAGATCGTCGGCGTACGCAATTGCCTGAGTTAGACTACCTATCAGATCGCTGGTGTAAATGCTGAATAGAATCGGCGAGTTAACCGCTCCCTGCTGAAGACCATTATTAATATTAAAAATTGCGGTAGAAGTTACATTGCCACTCTTGACAACAAACTTTCTACCATTTAGCATGTCATAAAGCATATACAATAGAGGTTTACTTATACCTAGTCTGGTTAGCTTTAGATAGAGACCTTCTAACCATACGGTGTCGAAGGCCTTCTCCAAATCAACCAGACAGGCACCCGTACACTGCTTTTCAGTTTTGTTCCATTGGATATCAGAAACTAGTTTAGACGCGGCATGAATTGTGTCATGTCCCGCCTTAAAACCGAACTGATTATCCGGGATGATATTTTTGTCCTCCGCCCATTTGAACAGGGCTCTATTAATAACCTTTTCCAATACTTTGCTGATACTTGGGAGAAGACTTATCGACCGGAGATTCGCCGGATTGGAGTTCTCCTTTCCCTTTTTTCGAGAGAGGGTGCACCACAGCTGTCTTCCACCGCACTGGATAATATGCATTATTCAGCGCATTGTTAAACAGTGTGGTATAAATGTCAACTGCTTCTTGAGGCAAATATCGTAGTACAACGTTGGATATACCATCGCCTCCTGCTGACTTCTTTTTCTTTAATGAATCGAAGATGAGCTGGAGCTCATTTTTCGAAATTAACAAGGGACTGGGCCCATTTCGGTCGGCGATTATGGCGTTTGCCAAATCTTCATCATTAAACCCGGTAAAACCAAGGTTCTCAGATCGCCATTCGGTTATATCGTTCCGGAGCCACAAGTGATGAAGCAGAGCTCTGTTCTCCAGGTCATGATTCGGGCGAATCCTAGCATTCACCTTGTACACTTGCTGGAAAGCAGCCCCCACAGCCTCCACTCTCTCCTGCGGATCTTCGACTATATAGAGGTCATCGTCCAATACGGCATCCTCTGGGTCTATGCCTGCTGTCAGAAGTACGTCTCTGTTCTCTGTCGTCCTCTGGAGCTTAAGACACGGCAGATCGTTTTGATCCTTTCTTCTAAAAATCTTATTAATTTTTGGGAACATACTTTGGTCGCTAGAGTTAACGGCACGAATTTTATTGTCCCAGAACAAATTAATAGCCAACCTATAATTTTCTTTGATCAATTGGTTGATGTTTTTGATGGACGACTTCAGTGTCCTAATCTCCAGATCTCGTGTATCAGTAAACCGTCTGTACAAGCGTTTTAGTCTTGTTAGAAGTCCACTTTTTTGTCTGTGAAGTGCGTCAATTGTCGCGTTACGGTACATGTCAGTTGCGTTACGTTCTTTGTATTTCGGTATTGTTCTGTTCATTGTTCGTAGAATCGTTTCATCAATTTGTTCTAAGTATCTGTCGATTTCAGTATTTGTTAGGTTCCTGTCATTTGGTGGGGATATACCATTTGACCGTAAATCGCTCAATAAGGCGTTGGAGAAGCGTGGCCAGCGCACCTTACTGTAATTGTAAGTATGCACAGGCACATACTCCTCCAACTCCATAAGCTCGTTCGGAAGTTGTATAACGGCGGCGAATCCGCAGTGGTCACTGTCGTACTCGATCGTTCGTAAACAATTTCTTGGTCGTTGACCCACAGTGTCAGTAATTGTTAGTCTTGCGTTTTTCAGCAATAGATCCAGATAGGCACCGCTTCTTGGAAACGATGGCCTCTCTGAGGCTAAGAGATCGGGGCGGTACTCAAGGTTGTATCGACCCATCCAATTATACAAATGGTTACCTCGAGGATTTTGTATTTGATTTCCCCAATCTATGTGTTTGGCGTTTAAATCACCGGCTAATATGTAAAAGTTTTCTTCCGAGCTCAATATTACGCATTCAAAAAGCTGTTCAAGCTCTGTTATATACTGGGTGGGCTGAGGTCTTTCCGGTGCATAGGCAGCGATCACATACATTCGCTTCCCCTGTTGGAGATGAATGCATATGATGCATGCCTCTAACGTCCGAAATTTTCGCACATCACTATTATATATTACCTTATGACTAATGCCTTTACGTATAAAGATTGCGACGCCTCCTCCTTGAGTGGAGTTGGGTCGGTCTCTTCTTACGATATTGTAATTGTTGTTATCAATTTATGCTTCTGGTTAAGCTTAGTTTCGCTAGCCAGAAACACATCTGGACTTATGTCTTTAAGCAATTGGAATAAATTCGCTCTACGTTCGGTCCTAATCAGTGAATTTACATTCACAGCTAGGATCTTAAAGGGCCTCTCCGGCAGCGCGCTCTTAACTCTAAGTTGCGTTAAGCTCGGCAAAACAGAGTAGAAATAATCCACCCTAGTCGCCTGCTCCCTGATCTGGTTTTGGGGCCAGTCAACTGGCCCTGGATGGCCAGCAGAATGCCCATAATATCCGCCTGAACCGCTGGCGCCTTAGGCACGGGGGCCTGTTGGGCGACCTTTGGTGTAGGCTGTACCGTGCTTCCCATTCCTGACGCCATTTGGGCGTAAGAAATTTGGGGGTTGACGGGCGTTGTTGTAGGAGGGCGCACTGTTGGACGCTTTTCTACCACTGTTTGCTTTGCTATGCTTTATTGTTCTTTATAAGCTGAAACTTCGGGCATCCCCGATAATTAGCGGGGTGTCCGCCGCCTCGGCAGAGTACACATTTAAGCTGGGTCCTATCTTCGACCTGTTCCCTTCCTAACTTGCATTCATCTGCATTGTGGTTCTCTCCACACTTAACGCAGAGTGAATGCATTTCGTAGTTTGCTGCGGCGTGGCCGAACCTTTGGCAGCGCATGCATTGAAGCATGTCGCCGCGCCTTTTTAATTTGTCCCAAGTTACAACCTGGTAGTTGAGGACGGAGATACTCCTCAAACTATCCAGTTTGCTGCTGGGTGAAAGTTGAACGAGGAAGAAGGGAAGACTCCGCTTCTCCCGCCTAGCTCTAACTGTAGCGAACGGCTTGACCCCGATAAAGTCGAGATCGTCATTCGCTTTTTGGCGGAGTTCATTTAAGAGCACCTGTGGTTCCGTGTAGGAATCTATGCCCTTCAAAAGGACCGTTTGAAATTTTTCAGTTTTAGGGGTGAAACTAAAGAATTCGGTAGTAGTTTCTTTCAGCAACTCTTTAATTTTTTTGTGCTGTTCCAGTGTGAAGCACTGGATAGCATGCCTATCGTTATTTAATCTTTTAATAGTAAAATTTTGACCTATGGTCAACTTACATAGATTTATGGTATCCTGTAACTCCATTTTATAAGTATTAATGGGTGGCACCTTTTCTTTTTTCATAATCGGCGGCTGTGGCTGCTGCTGCTGAGACTTTTCTGCGGCTGTTGATTCTGCTGCTTTTGAATCTGCTGCTGCTGTTTTTCTTGCGGTTGTTTCTGGGCTTGTGTCTGCTGCTGTTGTTTTTGCCGTTGTTGTTTTGGCTGCTGCTGTGGCTGTTGTTTTTGTAATTGTTCTTTTTGCTGTTGTTGTTTTTGTTCCTCGAATTCTTTTAGTTGTTTCGTTCGGCGCGCTTCTTGGTTGGCCTTAACTTTGCTTTTCAACTTTTGGATTTCTGCCTCCAATGCTTCAATTCAAGCGACCATTCTTTGTTCCTCGTCCTCCTCAGATGACGCCTCTGATGTGGAGAGGTTCACGAAGGCAGTACTATCGCCCGTCGTGAAGTGACCTTCTCCTTCCTCAGACATATATTTAATACCCTCTTCGGGTGAAGTGTCTAGCTGGGTTTGTCTTGCTGCATCTGACGTCTCGTCTATATCGGACGTATTCACCCCAGCTGGCAGCTTTGCTGAGGTGGCCGTGGATCTCCTCTTTACCAAATTTGGTGCGCACTTGATCCTCTTTCTGCGCTTTTGGTTAGCATCGGATGATGTTGCCGTTGTTGTTATTGCTGTTGATGTTGTTGCTGCAGAATCACTGCTTGTAATTGGAACATCTTTCGATGTTCCCTCAGCTGATGCCATCGCTGGCCTCATTGGCCCTAGAACACCTTTCGATGCCCCGGTGCTTAAGCTCCTCCTCCTTTGCTCGTTTTCCCAACCAATAAAGTTTTCCACTTCACGGTTGTGAAAAAAGCTTGCAAAGTTCTGATGCCCGGCTGGGAATCGACCTCACACCCGAAATTTAATTTGCAAAAAACTGGGAAGCCGAAAACGTGTTAACACCTCCACAGTACGAGATCGACTGCATCATTCGCGTTCCTTACGTTCGAATGAAGGAAACATTTCCAGGCCGCTGATTAGGGAATCTTAAGCCAATCGTTTTTAATTCGATCTCAATTTCGACTTCGCTTCGTTTTGATCAACAAACGAATTCGAAGCGAGTCGTAAATTATACTTCCAAGATTTCCAGACATCTGACTTCCAGTGAATATTTATTTTGTAATCAAAATCAGTTTTGTGGGAGGTTCATTAATGTGAGGAAGCAGAAGAACCCTCAAAATCAAACATGAATTAAAAAAGAAATTATTAAGAAGTGCTTCTTCACCCTTTGATCTTCCTTGCTTTGACTGAGTGTTTTTGTGTAAGGGGTTTATTGTTTGTTAAATTTGCTATATTTTATAAAAACTAAAGTTCAATAAGTTGTTTCGCCTTTCAAAAGAAGCATTTGTATGCCTGTTTGGTAACTAGAAATTTTCACTAAGTTTACGAAACTTGGATTTTTTATCCTATGGGTTTTGAATTTTCACGTTACCAAACTGAACTTATATTTGTCTTCGACGAAATAAAATACAAATATAGAACACATGACAACAATGTCATACCACCAATTATAAAATTAACCGCAACATCGAGATTCCTTGTTGTGTTTTGTTTGTGTTCTGGTTGCCCTGCGTTGTCCTCATAAGTTCTATGAGCGCAGAAAATTGTTGCTGTATGGTGTGTTGCTGCCTTGGGCTCTCTTATTATAAAAAAATGATTGTTCATTTATTCAGTTCGTTCTTTTAAAAAAATAATAATTAAACCGGCAAAATAAAAAAAACCGGCAAAATTTCACTTCGGACGTGTGGATAAACCAAACCGCCAAAAAAAACCTATCGGAAATTCACGCGCTAATGTAGTTTCTACTTGTCAAATGTCAAAAAATGACAGGTTCAAAAGTGACAGCTACCGAAATAGCGGGCTATTCAAAATAACACCTCTTATTGGAAAACCCCTTACAACAAGCAGAACGAATTGAACAAGGAACCATAAGTTTAAGAGATCATTGAAATCCATTAGAACTACCACAGCCACTGTACGTAAAAATATTTATTGATAAAAACAAATTGTTTAAATATCTTTTTCTTCTACAGATTACATCACTATTATAGAGTAAACAAGCCATTATTTAAACATTTGCTATGCTATCTAATTTCATGTCTCAAACCAAGAAAGCAATAGCCATACCAATTTTTAGAATATGGGAAAAAAACCATGGGGAAAAAAGTTTCCGATAACCCTGAATGTTATACAATACGTAACATACCAGCCCTATTCCACTTTTCGATCCGATCGAATCTTTCGATTCACGGGAAAACTTTTTCCTTTTTATTTTCAAATATCTTCTATCTTTTGAGTCCAAAGCTTTACTAATATTTTTTTTGTTTAATTCTTAAGAGAATCTAATTGTTTAAAATTTATTTTTGATCGAACTTTATATACTTTTTGGGACAATTCGTTTATTCCGTAGGATAGGAGAATACAAATATTCAAGTGAACGTTTAATAGGGCTGATAAATTTTCTTCTTGACTGGTCCCTGGCGGTTGTTTTAACCGAGGCAGACTTATCAATGAGATTTCAGAATTCTCAAAGAAAAAATACATTTTATAAAAATTGTTGTTGTGTTACGAACTACAGTTTATTTGTTATTAAATGTTTTTTCTCCCATTCATTGATATATATAAAATATCTAATACAAAGCATAATTTTCTTAGCTAACATTCATTACCACCCAGATGTCTCTCCCATTAAATGTTTTCTTTTTTTTTTATAAATTACTACATTTCAAAATTAAAAATTATATATCTATGGATTTATTTTTTTTTTATTTCTTGAGATAATAAGATCCTTTATAAATGTAGGAAACAAACAATATAGCTTTACATGGTTTGTCACAATACTATTGGAACATATACAAATATTTCTAATTAAAAAATGAAGTCTTGTTTGATAAATGGATAATGTAATTTAGATGTATTTAGTTATTTAACGACACGATGGAAATAGCCAGCGGTTGGTTGTGTTTATTTATTTATTTTCAGTTTGTTCTTTTTTGTTTTTTTGTAAACAATAAAAATAATTTGTCAATACATATACATATATTATAACCGCTAGATATATTTTAGTTTCGCTGTAGACTGTAATTTAATTTATTTTTCTTTTCTTTTATATTATTTCGTGTTGGTACATTTTTAGCGCATTCGGTATGTATTGTTTTCATGCACATCTGAAAGTTCGCCCTTGAAATTAACATCGATCGTAAAATCTAAATCACGGTTATTTCTTTCGTTCGGCTTCATTTTGAAAGTTCCGTGGATCTCTTCGCCCTTCTTAACAGTCAAGTAATCATCGAGGTAGAAAACGGTTTGTTTCCAATGTGTGTATGTTGCTTCGGGGGATGTACTGAACCCCAGGCGTTTGTGGGATTTTGTAAACTCAATGTTGAAGTATGTCACCAATGCTTGCACAAAATCATTGCGTTTAATAATTAAATTAAAGGGTGAAGAAAACTCAAGATCTGTTTTCTTTACTGTGTATAAATCAACTTCTTTGACCATATACGATGTCGATACTACTTGTTTGGGATCCACTACATCCACAAGTGGTTCCGTGACTGCCACTTTTCGAATACAACTCATATCGAAACCGTATACATCATCCCACCAGTTGATCTTTTCATCTTTATACTGACGATCTTCGATAGCGGTAATGTAAAGTGTACCACGGTCTGGGAACATCATACCGTCAGATTTAAGCCATTTGTCACGCGCGTACAGAACTGTGTCCAACATTGACTCATAAAACAGACAATAACTGAAAGAAAAAAAAGAAATAAAAGAAAATTAACTACTTGAAGGGGTATGTTCAAACAAAGAACGATTTACATAGATGCTTGTCAAATTTTCACAACATTTTAAATTGTGACTAGCTAATGCCGTTTTCTATTTTTTACTTGCGATGAGGCAAGTTATGGATTAAACATGACATTACGAGCATAGAGAACACCAAAAATGTGGGTCCCCCAATTCCGTCTGTCTGTCCTTGAGTCTACAGCCTAAGCGGTTGGATAAATTTGCTTCAAACTTGTTAGATATTGTTTTTCGGTAATATGCCCACGTTTTTTTCATTTTTTTTAAGACGACAAAAAACGGCTCCAACGATTTTTATAAAAAAAAAAAATAAGTGCATTAGTAAAGGGAAAACGAACATTTTGGTCATTTTTTTTTCGCAAAAAATTGTTGGGAAACGGTTAATTAAATTTTTTTGCGCAAAAGCTCCTAAAAAGCTTAAACACTATTGTAAGCCAAAATTTTTCAAAAAAAATTGGAAATGAAAAAAAAAACTTTTTTTTCTTGAAAACTCAAAATTTCGAAAACGACTAAATGGATTTTGTCGAAACTTCGTATTTGGTAGTTTTTTTTGACATTATCTTAAAAAGCTAAAAAAAACTATATTCCTAAAATAAAAAACAACGGTACCTCCCATACAAAAGTTAAAAAAACCGTAAACTTATTTCTCTTATTTCTCGAAAACGGCTCCAAGAATTTTTATAAAAAAATGTGTGTGTTCTTATATTAGTACACTCCACTTTCAAGTATAAAAATAATTTTTTTTTCGTACTTATTAACTACTACTTCCCAAAGAACTACGTTTCATATTTTCGACTTTTTCAACATTGCAATGAACCGATTAAAATATTTTTTTTATACAAATGCCCCCTAAGGTTGTTAACACAAATAAGCCATAATAAGATTGGAAACCTTCGTACGTTTCACCCCCCAAAACCCATTTGTTTACATTGTTGTATTTGTAGCTTTGAAACTCTATCCATGAATAGATGGGAAATCGAAAATCAAAACAAAAATAAATTACTAGGGATGTGTTGTCTATGGGTATATAGGAAGAGGAACAGAAAAGATTCTTGTGTGCGTTTTTATCAATGTGTCTATTGGAAGAGGAACAGAAAAGTTACTTGTGTGCGTGTTTCAGCTTGTAGGCAAATGTTAAATGAAAGCAGAGGTTTCGGGTCTTTATATTTTTAGTTTATGGTTGTAAATAAAACTGCATACCAAAATGTTCAAACAAAGTTTTTTCGATTTTTAAAAAATAAATAATTTTTTTTTTTTTGAAAAATCGATTTTATACGAATTTTATACATAAAAAATAAATTATTTTTTTAATCCGCTCCAACGATTTTTGATTTTTTTTTATATATTCTTATTTATCCATGAATTCAAAGGAAGCTTTGTTTTCCCTCAAACTATAACGACTAAGCAATATAAAAACATTTAATTATGTGTATTATCCATTATTCCCTTTTTACTAATTTTTGCGTACGTCACTGAATATTAAATACAATGTAGGCCCTCATACATTTATATATACATATGACGTGTCTTTAAAAATCACATAAATCTTATGTATGCACATTGCACCTTAATTACAAAGTTATATGCATATAGCTACCTACCCACCTACATCCTTCATTTGCATTATTATACATATGTACAAGTTTACATAATTAGGTTCAATCTATATGTATGTACATACATTTTACTCTCCCAACTTACATAATTAAAATCCATAAATAGATTTAAATATACATTTGTAGGTAGGTACCTATGTAACTCTAAGAATCAAGGTAATCTTAACTACATAGGCTTTAAACCTGCATAGGAGAACTACACCTAACTAACCAAACTTCAATTGTTAGCTACATTAAAGTTGTTAGCTACAAGGGCAGTCACGATCCAGTCATGCATTTTATTTTATCCAGGATCAAAATCACACATATGAATTTTTAGAAGGATTTACACCCACAAAAGTACACACACATAAGTAAAGTTACATTTGCTTAAAAGTAAATTTTTTGTTTAAACATAGAACGCTGCGGATACGAAACGAACATTTTCGGTGGTCTCCACTAGAAGAGCGAAATGCTTAAGAAAACATGAACGAACAAATTTTCAAGAAGAAAAAACAAACCATTCACAAAAAATCACAAATAAATAAGCTTTGATGAAACAAACAACAAAATACGACTAAAAACTCAAATGTAATTTTCCGCACACAATTAATTGGTCTGGGTAATAAATTGTCTGCGAAAAGTGAGTGGAGACTTTTTAAATTTCGTCATGGAACAGCAGAACTGCAGAACGAAAATTTTCGTTTCGTTCTATCATTTTTGCATGTGATTTTTCGTTTCGCATTAGGCGTGTACTAGGCTTTATGCATAATGATAAAAAAAAAATACACACACAATAGAAAAAAAAGATTTTGCGTTCTTTTTTCCTATAGACAAATAGAAAACTACATAATTAAAAGAAAACTTGGCATTACAAGTGATCCCACCAAATTTTAGTCAGAAATCATTAAGTAATTACTTTTTAAATGATTTTATTTCAAGTAATTTACAAAAGTTTGTTTACATACGAGTATCATTATGCAATATGACAGGGCTTCAATGACAACTCTATTCGGACCAAGGAGAAATTTCGATTCTAACCAACCTCTTGAAAGATCAAGAGGTTGGCTTACTTCTTTGCATTAAAAAGACGAGGAAAACACCGCTTCACCCATAATCGGTTGGGATGGTTGAACGATTTAATAGGACCCTCAAAGAACATCTTTCCAAGATTATGGGCAACCGTCAACGATCGACATATTTTTATTTTTTTTTTAATTTAACTATATGCACGGCACTAGTTTGGCAGAAGGGATTTGAGAACCAGGTATTGACTGTCTCATTTTTAACACATGGGCGGCATCCAATTAAAATTGGAGGTATATAAAAGAATGCGCCTTAGCGTGGGGATCGAACCCACGCGTTTAAGTTAGCAATCAAGCACTTTATCAACTGCTCCATTGCCACCCATTATTCTTGATGGCCTATAGAAGTGCAGTGCATAATTCAACAGACAACCGACAAATGAGTCTCATACAACGGAGGAATATGTAGATGCCGTCAGAGAACGCCTTGAAGCATTGAAGCATCCTCAGGGATCGCATACAACAGTAGTCGGTACGCTGCACAACCCGCTAAATAACGGACTGAAATACACAGTTCTTGGATGTGAGAACAAAGAATTAACGGATATTGTATAAAAATGCAGCAATCTCTTTCAAATCAACAGTGAATTTTTGTATATCTAAATTGTGAACGAATATCAAAAGAAATTAATTCTTACACCTTTAATATTTATCAAAAGCTACATATTCATTATGTCTAATTCAAAGTATATAGTGCGTATGCACTCTCGCTCTTTTAAAAGTAAAGTACGAGTATGTACATATATATATATAGGTCTGATCCAGACTTTTTTTGGGCAGAAATTGGCAGACAATCAAAAATTGAAGAGTGGGGATAAAATTCTCTCATTCAGAAATAAAGTCTGGAACAGCTTGAGCACAATTTTCTGCCAATTTTTAAACGTCAACACATTTTTTTTTTTTTTATTTCTTTATATGATGTAAATTCACATTTTTTCTCTTCAAACTAATTATTTTCTGTTTTAGTGTTTCTAAATTAATTTATTTGTTCAACAAATATTTTTCCACACCAACTACGAACCGTTTTTTTTTCGTTTATGACAAACGTCAGTCTGACAATTGTAAATTTTCTTTTCAGGAATTGGCAAGAAATTGTCAGGAAGGGGAAATATTTTTCTCTCTCAAGAGCGCTCTCTTCTGCCAAAAACTACCAAATTTGTAAGTCTGGAACAGGTTTTGGCAGAAATTGGTGTCAAATTGTGCCAATTGGCATGGTGTGGATCAGACCTTATGTTTCTATAAGATTGTTCAGTGACGAAAAAGTTAGAACAGAACAGGACAGAACAGAACAGATTCGTGAGAAACTTCAGAACAAGATAGAACAACTTAGAACAGTCAGTCATCTGACAGATATTCAAAAAAAAAATTGTTGTTTACCTACAATTCAAGTTCTTTTATTTTTGCAGATACATTCTTACAAATAATCTGAAATGGAGTTGAATTTATTTTTTAAAAAATATTCTTCATGAAATTGGGATGATTCCGACACAGAAAATAATTTATCAACTAAATCTAACACCGTAATGTTTTTTTTTTAACAACAATTGGTTTTGACAGTTCTCACAAATCTGTTTCAACCTGTTCTAGCTAAAAAGCAAGTGAAGAAAATCCTGTTCTAAAGTGTTCCAAACTGTTCCAAACAGACTCATTGAACACCAAACCAGAACAGTTTCGAACAGAAAATTTCTCATTGAACAGCAAAGGGTACTTTTCTGTTCTAAAGTGTTCTAATCTGTTCCGAACAGCCTCATTGAACACAGATTATATGTTAAATAACCCTCCAAATATTCAATGTTAGAAACTAGAAAGAGCTAGATATAAGATCTCATGTATTAATGTAAAATTTCATTTCAAGTCTCAATAAAATACAATACAATACGAATTTCTGAAAATTAATTGTAAGATTACACGATGGTCAGTCAGCTAGAGTACAAACGATTGTAGGATTTCATACAATAAGTTGTCATACAATGATCTTACAATTAATTGTAACACAAATTTTCTGACATTTTATTGTACATAAGTTTACACAGTTGTAAGACATTGTAAGCATTTTGTCACTGACAGATCTGACATTATTGTAAGGTCTACTAGTCGTGTACACTAAGCTTTAGGTATAGGGGTTTGAAATTTACCTGTCGCTAGGAGATCTGTATCGACATAAGCTATTACTATGTCTTCACTATGCTTAAGTTTAGTAAACATACTATTCATTTCAAGAAGGCATCAAAGAGGCCATAAGACTCCCCCTTTAGATGTTCCCCTTGACGCTGATACGTTTATCTAGATTACTGAAGATCTTTCTGTTACTTAACAAGCCCATGATCTAGTTTATTATTGCACTATCTACTTTTTGATTTTTAAGTTCAAGTTTCACTGCGCTGCTTTGTACATTATTGAATGCTAGAGTATATTCCTTTTCAATGTTTTTGTCTATTGTACTGACAACGTAGTGAAAAGCTGTACACTTTTACCCTTCGTATACTCTACTGGAGAAATGCTGGAAAAGAAAGCTTGCTAGGTATGTAAATGTTTAATAGTTTTTAAAATGTCTTTAGAACAGAGGAAGCAAGACTTAAGGGTATGTAGTCTTTAGGTATTGAGCCTTAGCTAAATAACACCATTTTTTTATAATCAGCCCTATCACAAATTCCATCGTAATAATTCCCCGCACGGACAGTTACGCCCCGATCTACGACAAACAGCTTTCACAAAATCCGAGTGGAATATTATTATTTTCGAAATCAGCGGTGTATGCCAAAATGAAAGGATAAATAGCAATACCGTGCTATTTTCAATTTTAATTAAGCTTACACACATGATTATGTGAACATTTAAAACAATCTTGTAGTCCAAGGTTGCCTTTTACAATTTCCCAGAAATTTTCAATTTCCTCTTTTGCCCGTTTCTTACAGCCTTGGGAGGCCATGTCGCCTATCTCGCTCATTAGAGACTTTCATATTGAAATTTAAAATCAAATATTATTCATAAAACCATAGAATTTGTAAAAATACTTACATTATTCTTTAAAATAACTGTTAACGACGAATTACTTTCAGTGTCCGACACAAATAGTTTGTCGTAGAAAAAGTCTATTTCATTTCATTCCATTCGAATTTAGTGATACCAATTTCTACGAACTTCGAAAATTGTAAGCGAATTTTTCACACCGATGGAATTTGTGATAGATTTACCGGGAAAGGTAGCATATTTCTGACTAGGATGGAATTTTTGATAGGGCTGAATAATTTTAACTACATATGTATATGACTGTAAGACTTGAGGTCTTTTAAATGCAACTTGAATATCACGGCACTAGTTAGAAGGAATAGAAAGATAGGAAAGAATTTACGGCTATTTAGAAAAAAAAAAAAATTATTGTGAGGGTTAACGTGTTCTTCACATTTTTGAAGTATCAGGAGATTGATGCCATCAAGTCTCGGGGAGAGGAGTTAATAAGAAGTTCTATCTTTCGTTATATTAACAGGAGGTATTGCATGCTCGGAATAGTATACGTTTTCTGACTTGTTCACAGCACATCATGGAAAATGGGCGTTTTTGAGACTCCCCGTCCAATGTTAGGTTCTTTTTTTAAAATGTTCATTGCAAAGAATTTTCCTAAGTCTGGCTGATTCGTTAAGGCATGTGTACGATTTGCACGGTGTGTTTCAGCTAACTGGCTTGGTTTGTAAATATCCCAGTCCCTTTCATTCATGTATGTTTTGTCCACCAGAGTGGTTTGTTTTTTCCCATCCCATTCCTGCAAATTGAAATGGAAAAACTTCCGCGAAAGCCCTGTTCATAATTCTTGAAAATAATTTTAATTTTCCTTACAGTCCATATATAATGCGATTTGAATTTTTGTAAAATTTTACAGTTTTGTCAACGATGGATGTTTGGATTGGAGTACAGCTCGAGCTAACAATTTTCAGAAATAAGGAGTTTTTTTCCCAAAACTAAAATAACATCGAACTGAAAAAACTGTGCATAACTAATGTCGATTTCGTTTCAACAAAAACATCGACTTGCCGTCGATCCGCCGTCAATTTTTTTCTGAAAATCAAATTCGTTTCAAATTAAAACCAATATTTTTCTGGAAAAACAGATCCGTATTGAATCTCTTTTTGGAGACGGATTCAAAACGGATTTGTGCACAGATTCGTACACACACTACAATATTTGTTTTGACGTTTCTCAATTGTTGTGTTGTGAATTAATTTTTATTTTGTGGCAGTGTACAGAAAAAGTAAATTAATATATTAAAAAATAAAAAAAATTGTTAAAAACTTCTTGGAAACAAATATTAAAAAAGTGCAAGTGGGTTTAGGAACTCCCCCGCGTCGGAATCGGGAAATTAAAACGAAATAATGATGTTTGAACGAATTGAAGATTTGTTTTTTTTTAGAGCTGCCAAGCAACACACACAGTCCCAAAAAGAGATTCCGTCCGTAATCGTTCTTTTCAAAGCCAAAAAGTATTGGTTTTAGTAGCGAATCCTAATTATTGAAACGAAATCGACATAACTTCTTATGATTTTATCAAGTGTGAGGCATAATCCATTTATAAAGTTAGTAGATATCCCTAAATTGTCAACATATTGATTTCTCCTACATTTTTTTTCTAATTAGAACAAAAAGCATTTACCATCAATTAATTTATAGTATATATGATTTTGACTTACCCCATCCACTCGGAGATAATGATGTCAACTTTTTCAATCCCGTTGGGCAGCTCTATTTCTTCGATCTTTCCCTTGACGACTTTGACTACATCTGTAAGATTATTGTCAATCACAACTTGGCGGGCGTACTCAACAATATTCGAGCAATCAACGGCAATGACTTTGGCTGCTCCAGCTTTTGCGGCAAACATTGACAGAATGCCAGTTCCACAGCCAACATCGAGCACCACCTGCGCAACGCGTGTAATTCGAGGTTGGAATCGATTAAACAAAAAAAAATAATTGTCACGAGGATTCTTACCTTTCCGCGGAACAAATGCTTGTTGTGGTACATTGCATTGCGATAGGTTATGGTTCGTACCTCATCCTTGAGCATCTCCTCGTGAATGCCAAAATGAGCATACGAATCGAAGTAGTAATCTCGGGACGTCATTTCGTCTGCACTAGCTGTAGTCGTTGTGACATTGATCTTCTTCACCGGCGTGGTATTATTTTCCATTGCAATATCTTCAGACTGAAATAAGAACGTACCGAGTTTCAGAATCAGTTCTTATAAGAAAAGCTATAATTCGTCTAAACGGATTCGCGAAATAGACGCCGGCAAATGCAATTGGCAGGAATAACTTTGATTTTGTATTCAAAATACATAAAAGGGTGTTTGTTGGCTAAGCATATTGGTTTTTTACTTGCAACAAAAATTATTTTGCGTCACTTCATCTCCATTTAGTTATAATTAATAACTTTAAAAAAAAATGACGCTTCTACCACAATTCACGAGGCGAGGCATACAGTTGTGTAAACTTACCATTTTTATTTCGGGTGAAGTGCCTTGTTTCTGATAAGTTTTCAGTTTAGTTTTTTAGAAAAATACTTTCCTAAGAAATAGGTAAGCAAATTTGGATAAATAGGCCTGAACTTGAGAATTTAATAAGAAAAGAAATATGTACTTTCGCAAAAAAAAAATAAAAAATCTCTGGGGATTTTGCAAATGAAATATATTTTAACCGCACACGCACGATGACGGTCTTCTTGCTTGGTTGATCCTCAGAAAGAGAGGGACATAAAACACACGCACACTTTGACACTATCAAATATGGCGGTTTTTGTTGGCGAGCCTTGGTTATTGTACTAGTTTTCTTAAGACATGATTACATTTGATTTAATTACGCCGATACCACAAAAACATAGAGATAATAATTACTGTTAGTTTCTCTATGACAAAAAGGTAAATAAAATTAATTATAAGTGTCTACTTGTCGTTTTTTTTTGTTTAATTAAAGTCAATTTTCCAGTTAAATTTTAATAAAAGTTTTATGAAATTTTGTTAAAATTGAAGATCTAACGAACCAACCCGATTAAAACTATTAAAATGCTTTGACTGAAGGTATTATGCCGGACTTATACGAGTGACAAATTGCCATTATTTCTTCCATTTTATTGACGGTTGGCTACTGGCTTTCGCCACGGATGGTTGTGCGCCTCGTCACTCCTCCAATTAAAAATATTAAAAAAAAAAAAAAATAATAAGTAACAGTGATTTAAAATAAACTTGAAAAACCAAAAAAAAAAAAAAAAAAAAACAAAAAAAGTAATCCGTGTCATATAAGTTGTGCAAGTTCACGTAACATTTAATAGTGATGAGCCGAAACTTATCAATCGGAACAATAACCGAAAAGCCAACCGAATCCGTTCAATACCCAGTTCCAAGTTTCGCTCATCATACCCATCCACACATCTTCTGCAATAGAAGATGCTGTACCATTACTGAAGCATCCTCAGGATAGCTTACATCAGGTCAGGCCAGTAAAATAACACGCAGCTCAGTCCGCTATTAACGTGCCGTAACATACAGTACTTGGAAACGTGTACTAACTATACCACATCGCAAAGGACAGAGTTAGAATCGGACCTGGATACAGTTATTAAGGCAACATTTCAAAAATGCAACAATTTCTTCAAGCAACGGCGAATTCATTATTCACAGTCTATTTGTGCATAATTATAAAAAGTTAATTAACCTTCATAACTAATTAATCGACATAAAATCTAATCACATATCCTATTTAAAGTATATAGTGCGTATGCACTCTCGCTCATTTATATGTTAAGTGTATATACGTTCATGTGTTAACGATGTAGAGTTCTCGCTCTATCTTAAAATGAAATGTTAAGCATAAATGTTTGTATATATGTATATATTTGTTCTAGGTTAGCTTTAGGTGGCATTACGCCACAAGTTTTATTATATGTATATACTTATTTTAGGTTAGTTTTAGGTGGCAACACGCCACAAGTTACCGATGCACTGCCTATGTGTAAGAGCAGTACCACTACTTAATTTAGATGACAACACGTCACATGTAACTGATATACTGCTCATGAGCAAAGCAGTTCAACTATACAAAATTACAGCGACCAAGTGGTGAACAACTACATAACAGACAAAGCAGGCAAAACTTAATAGCCGCAGTATAATATTCTAAAGCAAACGAGAAACAAACACCTTTGTAAAACCATTTTATAAGACTCAATAAAGAAATCAATCAATCAAAACCATTTTATTGACATTACTGACAAAATCCTGTAAGTGGTTTTAAAATTTGTCATTGTTTTCGTCATTAAGAAAATGGCAGGGAAGACTGACATTAAATATTGCCATTATAAAGGAGTCATGTAAATCCACAATGATGCCATTTTGAAAATTATGGCACACCGCGAGGAAGAATCTTTAATGGCAGAAAATATGGCATCAAAATAATCTCCAAACAACAAAATTGATGAATTACCTAAAATTTGTCTAAAAACGTGTGCAATAATAATTTATTTGATAAAGCCTAGTACTCAGTTCGAGCAAACGTACATTTTATCTCTACATATTTTTTCCCAAGCAAAATTTTGAAGTTGTAGAGATAAACATACAATTTCAATGCAAGCAGTAGCGTATCTAAGAAATGTTAAGTAGGGAAAAATAAGAACAGTCACTGATGCTATTATTGTTATAGACTGTTTTTTAAAGAAATAATGTAAATTGTTTAACTTGCTTTATTCTAAATTTCATGTTGAGTAACCTTTGCGTTTAAGAAAAAAAAGAAGATTTATAATGTAGATAGGTATCTTAAATAACTAAAAAATATATCTATTTTCAAGTAGGTACATATTTACAATGAAAATAACACAAGTTCGCTTTAGTGTTTCTATGCGTTTTCAATATACATTATACATAGGTACATTATGTAATGTAAATTAAATATACCTCATTGATTTTTCTTAATTTATTTATCCATTCTATTCAAATTTATACAAACACATACTTGGATAAGAAAACACCACATAATTCTAAGAAATATTTCATAAATTTATTCAAAGTACGTGCTCATTGTACCTACTCTTTCTCATTATAGCTACGCTACTGCCTAAATGAAATCAGCTGATGAATAGATTTAATTCTTGCAACTAATTTACCTACACACTTCTTTCATTCATTTTTTCTGTTCATATACCTACTTCCTATTGCAAAGGCTGGGGGTACGATATGAGGTGATAAAATGCACGATTTACATCAAACAGCACAATTTGTCTAGCAAAATAATGATTCGAAAATTGTTTGTCTTGGAAAAATTAAGTGGAAATTTTTGTATGTACAGTTCGAAACAAAGATTTTTATTTTGCGTTGAAGTCACTGATCTCTATAATACACTGGATAGTGTATTCCCACTGATCTCTATAATACACTGGATAGTGTATTCCCTACAAAGTATAACAGTTTTTTTGACTCCATTTGAATTTGACAGTAGCACCATTGCAATTGCCTATCTCGTTTTTTTATAAAAAGATGGAATGAGATAGATTGCACTCCTTTTCAAAAAAAAAAAATTGAAAAACAATTTATTTTTATTGTCAGTTTCAATCAAGATAATAAGAACTACAACAATTCAGAAAAGGAAGACGGAACCTGGACAATCGGATCTCGCAAGAGATTATATCAATGAAGGCGAGGGAGGAATTGATATTGAAACTGCAAAGAAGTCCTTCGTGAAGAGGATAAATTCGATAAGAACGTTTCAAGGAAATTGTCAAAGCTAAGCACAAAGTTTAAAAGAAAAAATCAAAAAGCAAGAATTTCGAAGACGAAGATGAAGTCGACGACTTTGGTAGTGATGAACACGATCAACATGATGTCGATTTCTCATGTTTGCCGAATACAGATAAGATTTAGAAGAAGACGACAAAGAAGATGAACCACGTCACAAGAACGTGAAAGATATTGCAGAAAAATTATTATTAAATATGGAAGCTGAAATTATTGCAATGTAATTGTTGGGAAAATAAAACAAGTTCAAGTGCTTTTACAAATGGAAGTCAATATTGTGCGTTTCTCTGTCTTTTTTCGTCTTAAAATTCTAGGTTATTTACAATACATATTAAAAATCTGGTAACAGAACGTTTCAAGGAAATGTGTTTTCTTGTTGGTGGAGTTGAATGATTATGGTTGTTTTTTTCGATTTTCTGGTCGATTTTTATCCAATCTCAATGGTTTATGAGAACTTCAACGAGTTGACCCTCACCGCCAGCCTAAGATAAATTTGCCGTTATCAGTGATACAAGGTGCGGCTTAAGAAGCCGCTTTTGGCAATATTAAGCTAGCACCGAAACCACTTTCAATTCAATATTTAATATTTAATACACACTAGAAACAATTAAATATATCATTATTATGGCTTTTTTATTAAGAAAAATTCGTACTTACATTTGTTGAAAATAGATGTGTAATTTAAATTTTATATTTTTTTGAAGAAGGTGCCCTTGGTATGGTTGATTGAACAAATTTAATTTCAAGCATAAGCAATCATCTTGAAATGTAACTTTGGCAACAAAAATGTTATACTGTTATACTGACATGGACCCTCTACAATTATTACAGTTTTCTATTGGGGTCGATTTTTTTGTGTGAATACACTATCCAGTGTATTATAGAGATCAGTGTTTATTCCCTACAAAGTATAACCGTTTTGTTGACCCCAATTGAATTTGACAGTAGCACCAATGTAATTGCCTATCTCGTTTTTATATGAAAAGAAAAAAAGAGACAGATTCCACTGTCTTTAAAAAATTGACATCGGCATTTTATTTTCATATTTTATTGTGAGTTTCTACTTTCAAGATACAATATACGTATTAATTTATTCTCTAATTAAGATTTTAATCGATTTGTAAGTAAATTTTCGAGTTATATAAGAAAATATTCTATTTCTCCTCAAACAACTAATCTTTTAAAAGCATCGTAAAGAAATTAGTTCGTGGCTCTGTGGATGGTTTCTTAATTGGACACAAAATTCGCCGATTACCTTACACGCCGTCGAGAAGAGTATCCTGGCATTCCTAAGAAACCTTACCGTGAAATCCATGTAAATATTGGCGCTGCATTTGTAGGATCTGATAGGGTATGGACAATCGAGATGAACAGGGATTCGAAAGAAGTTCCCTTGGACATGCTTCATATTGTTTAGGTGCTGAAGTTGCCCTTGATGAATTCGGATTTATTGGCCCAAAGTCGACCAGTATGCGCTATGGATATTCGAAACTTGGGCCGCAGCACTAGGCCGCAATTTTCCAATAATCATTTTGTGATACTCTTAGGACATTCAATGAGTGGATACATATCATATAGTTATGCCTTATCGTATCCTGATAGAGTTAAGCACCTTGTATTAACCGAAATTTGAGCTGACAAACCTGAAGTATTCAATAGGCATATAAATTTATCATGTTAAGCAACCCGAAAAAAACAAGCACAAAGCTTCAAACAGCCATAAAAGATTCGTGAGTCGACGGAGTCAGATGAAGAAAAATGCGTCACAACCGAACAGAGCAGACACAAATGAAGGAAGTAGAGGCATTCGTGCATCTTAACTCAACTCTTAGCACCGTACTGGGTCGTTCGGAGGAAATCGATGCAGCTATCGCAACAGCATTTTGTCTGTGATTAATTATGCGGTTCAATGAAACTACTGTATATGATTATCGGTGTTCCTCCCCAAGTACCTGTACTAGGCGGTTGGTTCTATGAATTCCACTTTTGTGTTGGTTTCTGCAAAGAAATAAATGTTTTGAGTACAGGAAAGTCCAGCATAATGGCTTCATAGTGTAAATTAATCTGAGCCAAATTGTTGAAGACACAATCAAACATATCACTATTATGGTAATGTGGAGTACAACTTCTAATAAGACCTGGTAATTGGAACTCCTTTCAAGGGGAAGAATATTTTGAAAGCTTCCAAGTCACCACATTGTATATTAGGCATATTGTCTTTGTTTACAAGAAATTCTTACGTCTAGTATTATTTGTAAGGAAGGAATATTTACCTGTTTTATTGAATCTCCTGGAGAATTAATCCATTCAGTAAACAATGGCGTGAACTATTAGACCACTTCCAATTCTTTTCTTAATAGAACATAGGCTATTGGTAGGATTTCGATTGGAATTCCTTTTTTGGACAGTTCTCCGAGTATTTTGGAATTTTTTTGTATAATCGGCGATTATTAGCAGATTATCGGAACACGATGCGACAATCTTCTCTTGTAGCATACACCCACCGCTACAAATTTTATATTTTTTTCTTTCTGAAGAAGGTGCCCTTGATATGCTTGATTCAACATTTTAAATTTAATTTCAATCATAAACAAACATCTTGAAATGTCACTTTGGCAACAAAAATGTTATACTGTTATACTGACATGGACCCATTACAATTATTACAGTATTCTATTGGGGTCGATTTTTTTAAGTGAATACACTATCCAGTGTAATATAGAGATCAGTGGTTGAAGTGAGTACTGATCGGGAAAAATTAGAGATAAAATTTGTTCTGGGAAAAAAATTGTATGAGAAATAATATTTTTCCCGAACTGAGTACTGGGCTTTACGTAGCAAGTTTTCTTGTGGAAATCGAAACGATTCGATTGTCGATCTTCACTAAAAGTCGACAAATATAGGCCGATAGATAAAAGTTGTATCTTGAATGACAAACGTATCATTCATATCCCTTAACTATCTTAGAATTCTGCTGCTCTACAACCAAAGTGATTTATTAAAAATCAATTAATACAGTTTTATTAATTCTTACTTCTTACATTTATAGATGTAACTTTTCTTCCAATAGATATTTATCAAAATCAAATTCAATTCCATGCTTGATGTTATTTCAAGTAGGTGAGTTGTGATGTGCCAAGAAGCAGATCATTATTTTTAAATTTTTATGATGCTCACAAGTTGTGAGATTCTTACCAGAAAACCAAAAAAGTCACAAGTCACAAATATGAGTTCATCTCAAGTTATGAGGTTATTGTGACTTGTGCGGGCTTAGTGAGGTTGCCACAATAAGGCTATTAATTCAATCAAAATTTGGCAAATATGAATTGTGTCATTATTTGCCTTAAAGCGTAGTACTAAAATATTTTGAAATTAATTTAATTTACATAATGAAAAGGTAGTATTCAGCACCTTCCTCGGTATCTGGTATTTACTTACAATCTCACTGCATTATCATTCTGGGTACACAGACACACCTTATATTCAATGACTATTTGAAGAGTAAATAAGGCAACTATAATACTTATTATATTCTACATTTATATGATATAAATAGTTTTACTCCGAAGAATATACCACAAAGAAAAAGAAATCATTAGTTCATTGAAGAAATTGATTTTTAATATATCAATTACCAATTTCATAAGCAAACACTAACAGCCCGATTCTCCCCAACATCACTGACACATCACAAGACACAAAGCAGATGTGTAATGTATTTGCGATTTTTTCGGATTCTATCCCAAAGTCACAACTTGTGACAGTCATATAAAAACAATCGAAATTGTGATCTACTTCAGAGCAGGTCACAACTCACAAATAGTTTGAGCTTCAACATTTCGATGCGGCATTCGTTATAATATTTTGTTAAACAATTTCTTTTATATTCCAACATAAAATAAACACAAATATGAAACTTTAATTTGCATTTTAAAACTTCAGCAGCGAATACCAGAGAGAAGGAACAAGAGGTCAGAACATCCTTTATAAACTCCTTATCAGTAAGCACACAATAGTGTGGTTATTTGTAGGTGTTCTGTTCATTCTATACCATATTCCAGATCAAATATAAAATCTTTTACATTTTGTTGTTTGAAAATGAATGAAACGGATTCTCTTTTGTAGTTGTTTATTTATTTAAACAAAAATAAATACATTTATACATATTTGCTTATCTTCATTATTACAACTATAATAAACAAACCGCATCAATTTCAATTTTTATTTTGTTTCTAATATTCAGCTGTTCCAATAATGTAACCACGCAATTCACCTTTAGATGTGGTAAGTTTCGTTGTGAGTTTTCTTGTGACGATTGGGGGAGAATTCGATAAATGTTATCGAGTCACAATAATCCTATAGGTGTGTTTTATTGGGAATATATCCATTGTACCGTAAGTAATTCCCAAAAAAACGCATCGACCGACGGTAGCATGGACTGTGGCTTTTATATATTTTGTAAAATTGGTACCCCTGCACAACAGTCACAAGTTATGAAATTGTCTTTTGCAAAGTAAAATTAAGAAAATATCAAAGTTATGAACAATAATTAGCTTTTATTCATATAAAATAGAAAGTAGAAAAACGTACCAATATTTAATTTATGTTACAAACCTATTTCTTGTTTTCGTTTTTTCTGCAATTGCAGTTTAAAATTCGAACATTCATTTTGCACCAATAGAACGGAAATGATAAGTGAATGGCTTTGTTCATAGACTATGGTCAAGTCCCTTTTTACACAGTCCAATTTTTGTATTGCTTTAAAAATGGTCTATGCATTTCACACGAGGAAACAAAAGTGCCGGTGATTTTCTGAGCTTATCGATAGCTAGAGTTTTATTTTTCAAGTCAATTTACAAATTTATTTTCTGAGTATGTTTTGCTGTCAATTCAATATTTACTGCACTTAACTTATGCGGCGTAAGTAACAAAGAGTTAACATTTGGTTTGCCATTTCACCATTTTGGATCAAAAAAATGTATGCCCAGTCCATGTCCATGTAATGAATCGAATACCGCCCATGGCCAATGTCCATTAAACAGTGAAGAAAAAACACACTTTGTGAGTTCAGTTTCCGCTTAGTGCGTAAAGGCTACGCGCGCACATGCAATTTTTCCGAAACGAAATAGATTAACACTAGTTGAACGATGATCGCGCACATAAGCAACTTAAAAATCAATCAACTAGATAAACGAACACACAAACATCATTTTGATTTAATGTGCGCGCAGTTACATTATAGCTCGATGTGATACAACCTGAAGAACTTATTTGGGGGGATCGTTCGATTTGTGCCAAAACACAAACTCTTAAGTTGCTCGAATCGCGGATTGAATAGTTTTTCCATGTGCGCGCACTCTCATATAAGTCCAGGGTATTCACTTTTCAACAAACTGTTGAAAACTGAAATTGCATATGTGCGCGCCCCTGGCCTTATAGCTCATAGAATTTTATACGAATAAATATTTTGCGGCGCAGTGTCAAGCAATTCCTCTATAGTGCAGTTCCACCCAATGCGGTTTGTCTTCTCTAGTTGCTTTTTTGTAGATCTAAATAAAAAGATGATTTTTTTCGCCGGGCTTGGTTAGTCAAAAATAAAAGTAAAACGGAATTCATTCGATAACTATTGGTTTCTTTTTCAAAATGGATATCAAAATTTGTTAAAATTGATTAATTGACATTAGGGGAATGCAAAATTCCAGATATAGGTGCAATTTTAGACGTACTTCAGAAAATAAATGAGCAAAGAATACAGTTTTTAATAGTAAAAGTCAGAAACCTTTCAGAAGAGCAGCTTATAATATATTAAAAAATGGAGTTATCTATGATTTGAGAAATATAAACTGGCCAGCTATTAAAAAAACGAATCAAAAAGATCGATTTGTCTTACGAATGAAATTAATAACTATAACACTCCATGAACACATCCATCGAGATTCAATTCAATTATCAATCGTACCAACAAAACTAACAAAATCAGAATCGAGACTCGACTGAGCGTCAACCAGCCATCCACCGTAGCTTCTACTTTAGCTTTTCATCGACCGTAGCGAATTGTATGTAAAATGCTACGACGGATAAACTTACGGCGGATAAATTTCCCAATAAAACACTGCTATAATAGCGAATAGTCACAAGAGGGAAAATCAGGCTGTAAGGCATCCTTTCTGTTGACAACCCTGGAAATACGAAACCTCTGACACCCTGATGATGAACAATCATGCCAACATCAAGATTGAAACTACAAGATAGACCCCTTTCACATAAGGAAACTGAGTTGCCGGCAACTGGGAGTTTGTAGGTGAGAAGGGCAAGAAGTAAGGGCAATGAAAAAAATCTCCCCAGTCAACGATTTGAAGAGATTTTTTTGACGTAATGCTTTGAAAATTTCTTAGGTTTCCATTTTGACTTCTGTTTCTGATAGATGTCAAACATATTTTTTTTAAAGAGAAATTGTTTCTTACAATTATATTATTACATTAACCAAACCAAGTGAGCTACTTAAATAAATTCATTGTGAATGATAATTTCAAGTTTAAATTCTTGTAGGCAGGGCATTTAATTCAATCCATCACGAGTTGGTACACGTTTCATACATACAATTATGCGCCTAGACATGGAAAATCGACAGCAAAAACGCTCGGACCAACTAAGCTCTCAGCCTGTGGCTTCATCATCACATTTGGTTTATAATGACGTTCCTGTACTAGCATGCAGCAGCAGGCAGCACCACATGTATCAGTCATATCATCCTGTCATTGGTTTATGTGTCCGACTGTACCAATAAAGCTTCGGTGCATTCCAATAAGCCAAATATTATCTTCCCATCATAACTATCATGTGTTGGGTCCAAGATTTCGATGGAAAGAGAAACGCACAACAAATCTGCACACAAATCAATTTTTTCCTGGTTCATTGTTTTTCCGTGACCATTTAATATACTAATTTAGCAAACAACCACAATAAAAAAAAAACAACATGTACTCGTACCTATATAATCGCACCAGGTTTCTTTATTTTTAATTTATTTTTCTAAAAATAAGCTGCGGTTAATTTATAACTCAAAATTGTGTAGAATTTTCCAGCCGCAAAGCAAATTGTTTGTTTACAAAAAGCGAATGTCAAATCAAAAGCAATTCAAAAAACGAGCAACTCAGTTTCCTCATCAATTTCTTTGTCCGATAGCTACAAGGTAATTAAGGGAAAACGTCAAAAAATCTCCAGCAACTGGTTTCCCTGTGTGAAAGGGGACATAGTTAGAGGGACAACGCATTCTTTTTCCAGTTGGCGAAACTTCTGGGCTTTTAACATCGTCAGTAATAAAACGTGTTTTTACTCTCATATTGTATTTAATTAATTAATGGTTTTTTGTAATAAACGATATATTAGATAAGTTTTACTAAATTCCGTATTATGATTGTGTACATAAGATCACAACAATTTTGGCGACGAGGATATTGGTTTGCGTAAATATTATTCTTTTTTTTTCTCTCGTATCATATTGAGAAAAAACAATGGCGACCACAAACGAACAAAAGATTCCAGAATTACTAGATCTGCAATCCAAGTTGTTGAAAGCAGTATTGACCAACAAGGAGAGTATTAGTTCGCATTCTGCCAGACTCGAACTGCTCATTGAATCTTTAGGAAATAGTATTTCTGAATTTTCCTATGACCCAAAGCATTCACTCACGTTCGAGGCATGGTTTTCTCGCCATGAAGATGTTTTTAGCGTTGATGGAAAAGATTTCGACGATCCATCAAAAAGTACGATTGCTAATGCGGTAGCTCAATACGATAGCACATGAGAAGTACGCATCTTACATTTTGCCAAAGAACACGCGAGATGTAAATTTCAAAGACACGGTCGAAAACCTCAAAGAAATATTTGGAGCTGCTGAGAGTTTATTCAATTCACGATATATGGTAGATGTTTACAGACAGTTAAAAGTCCAGCGGATGATTTTACCACCTACGCAGCTCGTGTCAACAAGAGCTGTGCGGATTTTAAGCTAAGCGCACTGAGTTCAGACCAGTTCAAATGTCTAGTATTTGTGACAGGACTGCAGTCATCATCCGACGCAGACATCCGGACAAAACTGTTGCCTAAACTGGATGAAGACATGAATTCCGATCTGAGCAAGTTGGTGTCGGGTGTCCAGAAATGGTTCAGCCTTAAAAAGGATGCAGCAGTCATCGAACAAAGGTCTTCATCGGCAACGTCAGTCAACGCCATCAAGAAACAGCAACGAAAACCCAAACATCAACCTCAACAGCCAGCACAGCAGCATAAAGAACAAAACAGTTTGCCAAAATCTCCTTGTTGGAGTTGCGGTGAAATGAATTTCTCACGAGATTGTGGTTACAAAAACCACGAATGCACAAAATGCAATCGTGTTGGCCACAAAGAGGTTTACTGCTGCTTTTTTTCGTCAAAGAAAGCTGGCAGAAACAATAACATGCGTCGAGTTAAGCGAAGGAAGTTTGTGGAGGTAAACATCCGCCCCAGCGAACAGATTTCAAGTCAGTATGTCCGACTTCAAGTTGATACCGGTTCAGACATCACCATGATCGATATCACTACATGGGAGAAGTTGGGACGACCAGGCACTACACTTGAAAACAGTCAAGCCAAAAGTGCATCATTGGACTCTATAAAAATTATCGCTGAATTTGCTTGTGAAATTCAGCTAAATCGGAAGTAAGATCTTGTAATTTATTTGTAAATAAAATTAAAGATTTGAACATTCTAGGGACAGATCTATGCGAAATTTTTCAATTATGGGACAAACCTATCAACGAAGTACGCATCAGTCGAATCATTCAGCCGACAGCCGCCGATCGCCATGCAGCCATAGCCAGCATTAAGCCGCGGTATGCTAAACTATTCCAGTCAGATGACTCATCGGTTTGTTCCAAAATGGAAGTTGAGCTACATCTTAAACCAGATGCTGTTCCAGTTTTCCGAGCTAGACGAGATGTGGCATATGCTGTTCTTCCTCAAATAGAGCGTGAGCTTCAACGCCTACAGGACCGAGGCTGGATCAATCCAGTTGATTTTTCGGACTGGGCAGCACCGATTGTGGTAGTCAAAAAGTCTTCAGGAGAGGTACGTCTATGTGGAGATTATTCATCTGGGTTAAATGATCAACTAGAATCGCATGAATACCCCATTCCAACTCCGGAGGCCATTTTCGCAAAAATTGGAGACAGCGAAATTTTCGCTCATATATATTTAGCTGATGCATATCTCCAAGTGAAAGTCACACCCAAATCAGCCAAACTGCTAACCATCAATACCCGCAAAGGATTACTTAGGCCAAATAGGCTAGCTCCTGGTACAAAACATGGAGCTTTCCAACAAATTGAAGATGCTGTCCTTGCAGGTATTTAAGGCGCTGCAGCTCATATTGACGATTTCATCATCGGAGGGAAAGATTTTGAGCATCATTTGAAGATTTTAAACCAGGTACTTCAACGCCTCTTGGAATTTTATTTTCGAGTGAAAATCGAAAAGTGCCCGTTTTTCGTACTCAACTCAAATACCTTGGGCATATTTTGGATAAGAATGGTTTGAAGCCAGATCCGGACAAAATAGAGCGTATAACTGAACTGAGCTCATTTCTAGGTGCTGTAAATTATTATGGCAAATTTGTAAAGCAAATGCGTGAGATTCGAGCACATTTGGACAATTTACTCCGAGACAACATCGATTTCAAATGGTCTAAGGATTGTCAGCAATCATTCGACAAGTTTAAATGCATTCTCTCATCGGAACTTTTACTCACCCATTACAACCCGAAGTTGCCGATAAAAGTCGCAGCAGATGCCTCAAATGTTGGGGTTGGTGCGTACAACGCTCACTTCCCGATGGCTCTGAAAAAGTCATCATGCATGCGGCAAGGTCTCTCGCCCAATCGGAGACAAGGTACAGTCAAATTGAGAAGGAGGCGGCGGCAATTATATTTGCTGTAAAGAAATTTCACCGAATGATTATTGGGCGAAAATTCACGTTAATGACTGACCACTAAAAGCTATTTTCGGAAATAAAAAAGGAATACCTACTCATACTGCAAATCGCTTGCAGAGGTGAGCACTCACACACATGATGTATGATTTTGATATCCAATACATTTTCACCAAAGAGTTCGGATTTGTTGATTTACTCTCTCGGTTGATGGACACCAGAGCAGATTTGGATGAAGAAGTCGTCATTGCAAATATGAAATTTGAGAAAGATCTCACAACACATTTGCTCAACGTAATTGAAGTGCTTCCTGTAAATTTCGAAATGGTCAAAAGTGCGACAAGGAAAAGTAAATTGTTACAGTCAGTCATCAGTACCATGAAAGCTGGATAGAAAACCAGAAATCCGCCGGAACTAGTTCCATTTTATTCCAGAAGAGACGCACTAGTTGTTATTGAAGGATGTCTCATGTTCAACGACCAGATCGTTATTCCAGCTTGTTTACAAAATCGAATTTTTAGACAGTTGCATCGGGGTCACCCTTGTATCAAGCGAATTAAGACCATCCCTAGAAGTCATGTCGACTGGCCAAAAATAGGCGAGGATGTCACTTCTTATGGACACCAGTGTCATTCATGCGCCAGCGCAGCGAAATCACCGATAAAAACAACGCTTCAATCATGGCCTGTGACAACATCACCGATGGAGCGTATATCGATATCGCTGGTCCAATAGATGGTTTTTACTATTTCATTATAGTAGACTCATTTTCCAAATGGCTTGATGTGTTCCAGATTTCTAGCATAACTTCTTCAGTCATCATTAACAAGCTAGATGAATTCTTTTCTCGTTATGGAAATTGGTATCCAGCATCTTCGGACAGCACCTTTTCATCCACAGTCCAACGGACAAGCTGAGCGCTTCGTAGACACGCTGAAGCGAAAGCTTAAAAAGCTTAAAAACGAAGGAACAAGCCTAAATAACTTGGAAACATTTTTGCAAACTTACCGTTCCACTCCAAATCGAAATGTAGTTGATTTCAAATCGCCAGCCGAAGCATTCATCGGGAGGAAAATTAAAACTTCTTTGGATCTGTTAAAACCTAAAAAACAAATTTCAACAACACCCAATGAGAAACAAAACCATCAATTTGATAAGCACCATAGCGCTAGGAACAGGCAGTTAATTCCAGGTGATTTGGTCTACGCTAAGATCTACCGAAACAATAAGGAACATTGAGTACCAGGAACAATCATTGAACGCAAAGGCTCCGTAAACTACAACATCTTGGTCATTGATGAAAACAAAACACGACTCATTCGTTCGCATACAAATCAAATTAAATTTAGATATGCTGATATTCCACAAAAACAAAAGTCGTCAAATGCATTCGATGACCTACTTGATTTATTTTCACACAGCCAGCCGGAGCGTGAAGTATCTCAAGAAATTCCAAACGCAGTTCCTGATTATGGTGTAGCCCGTAATGGCTCGATTTCTGAAGATTCAGATATTCACGGATGCCCATCAAGAAGCACCACACCAGAACCAGTAAGAACAAGATCATCAGGCAGAAGCGTTCGAGCCCCTGGGTGGATGAAGGACTATGATCTCTCTTAAGCAAGGGAGGTGTTGACATCCCTGGAAATACGAAACCTCTGACACCCCTGATGATGAACAATCATGCCAACATCAAGATTGAAACTACAAGATAGTTAGAGGGACAACGCATTCTTTTTCCGGTTGGAGAAACTTCTGGGCTTTTGACATCGTCAGTTATAAAACGTGTTCTTACTCTCATATTGTATTTAATTAATTAATGTTTATTGTGTAATAAACGATATATTAGATAAGTCTTACTAAATTCCGTATTCTGATTGTGTACATAAGATCACAACACTTTCAAATTGTATTAGACCCTTAAATCTGGACGGCGAATTACTATAGGTCTCATCCACACTCTGCCAATTGGCACAAATTGCCACCAATTTCTGCAAAATCCTGTTCCAGACTTGCAAATTTGGTAGTTTTGGGCAGAAGAGAGCGCTCTTGAGAGAGAATAAAATATTTCCCCTTTCTGACAATTTCTTGCCAATTTCTGGCCAAAAAAATTTTGTAGGCAGCAATTTGTGGGCAGAAAATTTACAATAGTCAGCTTGACGCTTGTTATAAATAAAGAAAACACATAAATAAATTAATTTAGAACAAATTAAATCTAAAATAATTAATTAAAGAGGGAAAATGTGAATTTTACACAAACAAAACTTAAAAAAAAAAATGTGTTGCGTTTAAAAATTGGAAGAAAAGTGTGCTCAAGCTGTTCCAGACTTTTTCGGATTACATTTTTTATTGAGAGAAATTCATCCCCACTCTTCAAAATTTTATAAGCTGCCAATTTCTCCCCAAAAAATGTCTGGATCAGACCTTATGTGTTCGATATTTTTTTGTATCTCCAAAAATTGAAAATTAAAATATTACAGAACAAAAATGTCGGCAGCACTTGCATTTATACTGCAGCTGTTGACATTTTAATCACATTTTGTAAATTTTATGTTGATATTATGAACTACAAATTATGATCTTACCCTAAACTGTACCTTATAACTAAGTTCTGTATGTTTAGGTTACTATAACATGAACATACCTATTTTATATTTCTTCTTCTCTTCTTGGTTTTTGCGCATCACGCATACTTTTATAATCTTGCTCTATTAAAACTTTTTCTATAATTATGATTAATTAAAGTATATTCATTTCTTAAACATTTGTTTCATTTTGATATAGACGAGATATTCCGAGGATAATAATATCCCATCATTTATCATTTTAATGAACCAAAAATCAGCATTTAGTTTAAAAGGGTATTTTGAAACATGTTTAATTTATAAATTGTTTAATTGGTGAAATAAATATCCTATTTTAATAACTATTTAAAAGTCGTTAGTGAAATTGAGTTATTACTAAATTCAAAACACAATTCAAATTAAATAAAAAAATTAGTATGATCTTGCCTTCAAGTTTAAATCTGCTACAACTGTGAAATTTAACTCCAAATTTGACATTTCTTCAGAACTGACAACCTGCTGAAACAAAAAATATTCAAAAAAAACAGTTTCAAAAGAAAAACATAAATTATTAATTTAAAAAGGCCAATTGGCTTGGGTAAACAATTTAATAAAAACAAATAAAAGGATTTAAAGTGTTAACATACATAAAAATAAATAATTAAATGGATTGAAAAATAAATGCTAAATATGGAACCCATCAAAAAAAGAAGAAATTCGGTAAGTTAAACCAAAAAATAATGCGCCCTCAAATCGAATCGAAATTAACTCGTAAGTCTATAGTGTACTTAAGTTTCTTTAATGTTAATATTATGGTCTTGTTGTGTGAACAAATATGTGCAAATACTATTTATTTAAACTTAGAAATACATAGCCTTGTAGATCAAATTACAAAAGATATTATTTTAATTATAGCCAGATCAATTCAAAGTCGGCAATTCTTTTTTCTAAGTTCCTATTCCTACCTTGTATACATGTAATAAAAGAAATAATTTGTATTGAATTGAAAAATCTCAATAAAGTAAATAGTAAAACAAATCTCAAGTGTACGTCTCCAAGTTTTTTCTTCAATGTTCGTATCGGTTTAGAAAACAATCGACTGCTTTCTTTTATGGCTTCGGAATTGTTGCTACCGTTTTCAGATGTGCCGGTTAGATCTCGTAGGGATGTTGACAACCCACATTTCTTGACTCAGTGGGAATATTTCATTCGTTCATTTAAGGACTAAAACCTATTTCTTCATAAGTAAAGAAATCTGGTACCGAAAGTCAATCGATTTACAAGCATTCGAATTCCTCTATGGATCTTGTGCCCAAGCATCAGGCTTTGAGTATCGAACGAGGAACTTGGTCGGTTTATTTGGAAAATCCGTTGAGAGGAAATATATGGCTTCTGTTTCGCGAATGAAATGCTGTGTTATGCTTCCTACCATACCTATGAAAGCAAACCGACGTATTTTGAGCTCATAGTCCTTTCCACTTTCATTGTCCAACTTATATTATCTTAACGATGGTTTTTTGCCTCAAGCAAGGCGCAATTACAATGATTGTGTTCTATGTCTCCAAACGTATCGACGATTTTTTCAACGTTGAATCTACTTTAAGTTAAATTAAGAAGGTAGGACCTCCTATAGCAATTCTAGATGCCCCACAAATACCCATAAAAATATCTTACATTTCAATCAAAGATTTCCCCGAAATGAAAACAATACGAAAAAAAAAACAATTTTTGAACTCCAAATTGTGCAAATTCGGAAAGTCTTACTTTGTAAGCAACTTTAAGTTGCTAAAGGTGTTAATTTGGCTTAATTTTTACATCAAGGAACCTAAAGAATTACTCCTTTCAAGTAATTCAATCTACCATAAAATTTTGTTTCTCATATTTCATAATGACTAAGCTAAGGTAATGATAAAAAGGGATCTATAATATACAAACAAATAATTTTAAAAAAATGTTTGTTTTTCAGATTTTAAAAAAGAAATCATCCGAGGAAGACACAACAACTGAAATAAAGGCTCGACGAATAAGTTTTAGTGGAAAGAAATCTATTAGGTGAGCTTAATTCGAAAATTATTTTTAAAAAAATGATTCAATCAAGTTTTATTTTAGAGAATTCATTGCGGGGGAGGAAGCAGAAACAATTTGGGGGACTTCTTACGAGGAATCAGCCGATGATTTGAAGGTAAGCCTATCTGAAAGCGGCTTAGTCAATGTCCACGCTAAGCGAATACAATTGCGGAGTAGACATATTGTTTGTGATCCGCAAAAACAACAAAAACAACCAAAACAACAAAAACATCGCACTTCGTTAAAGAAAAAAGTTCATATTGCTGAAAATGACAAAGAAAATTTGTGTGTTAAATCGAATCCACCACCGCCCGTGGAGACTGCTGAGGAAGTGACGCCTCTCCTTCCTGCGGTTAAAATTGAACAACCTCTATTGAAATCTCCAATAAAATCAGAGCTTGCTGTGGCGAAAAATGAGCAAAACGTCTCAAAAATTCAAAAAGCTATGCCACCGAAAAAGCTTGTTGTTGACAGTTCTAGCTTGTGTTCGAGTACTTTTGATTTTATTAATTTTTCTGCTCAAATAAATAAAACAATTACCATTGAGCAGAGCTTGGATGTTTCACTGAATGAATCTGAACTTCAAATGTTTAAATTTCGGGCTCCTGTAACGTCTACAGAAATTAGTCCGAATGTTTTGTGCCGGAGCATTCTGATGTCTGAGGATGATGTGAATATAGTGAAAATGGTTCGAAAGCAGCAGAAAGAGGGAAAAGATATAATGAAGGAACAAATAACGGATGAGGAATTTAACTTAATCGAGACAAAGAAACGTGATACAGGCGTACCAGAAATTTCAAAAACAAATATTGAAGAGTCAAACATAAAGAGTCAAACGGACGACATGACATCTGTAATTGATGGAAACGGATCAAAAAGAAAATCAGAAAGGAAACCACCTTGTAAGTATTATTTTGCTTAAAATTTTTAAAATACAATTGCTTTTTTTTCCGTTATAATGAAACTGATTTTTGTTTTTTTTTTGTTTGCTTAGCAGTTAGTAAGTTTAGTTTAGTTTATTTATAGACAAAACTGACACCTTTTGAATGGTTGGATTCCATTTTTTTTTTAATTTTACGTTCTTTTCGTTCTTTGGGAAAATTCACTTACTTCGTCATTTCATTGGAGGAGTTTTTTTTTTATTGGATATTTAACTATATGCCTGTAAGACCTAAGATCTTTTAAATGCAATCTGAATTGCACGGCACTAGTTAGCACTGTGGATTTGAGAACCAAGTATTGACTGTCTCATTTTAACCCATGGGTGGCATCCAATAAAAATTGGAGGTATAGAAAAGAATGCGCCTAGCGTGGGGATCGAACCCACACGTCCTAGTTAGCAATCAAGCACTTTATCCACTGCGCCATTGCTAGTTGGGTATGCACTTTTAACACTGCATATTTCCGAAAAGCCCCAGCTTCGAAAATTCGGAATGTCCATTCGTTCTCATCTATTTTGGTATCTATTCACAGAAAAAAATCAGCTATGATAAAATGACGTACATATGTCTGCCGGCCATGGGATCTTGGTCTATAACTTATTTTAAAAAAAAGTATTGAACAAATATTGCAAGTGCAGGAATCCAAAAGATATTATTTATTTTCTGGAAAGAAAACAGTGTGATTTTAATTATTTCAAAGAAAAATGTCTTAGATATAATATCTGTTAGAATGTGAATACTTTAGAAAGCATGTACCACATAACTGGGGTTTGTTGGCACACTCTGGACTGAATGCTGTTTTCCTGTTCATCATCCTTCCTTCCATCCTTCGATGTTATGCTTCCTGGATGTTGGACACAGAAGAAGAAGTTAATCCTTTTCTCTGAACGTCCCACTTTATTTGGCCTTTTTGTAAACCAGAAATGCGTTTACAACCGCTGTACTTCTCAGTGTAGTTGCATAGGAAGTCATTTGATTAGAGAGATCAATGCTCTACTTGCCTTTGTTATGTATGTTGGCATAGATGTTAATTTATTTATAAACAATGAACCAATTGAGCAATTGAAACAGTTAAAATACCTTGGTATTTTGATTTCTATGCTATTATATATGTGTCCACAAAGTCACAAGGATAAATTGCAACTACAAAAAAATAAGGCTATGCGGTCAATTTTAAGATGTAATAAATAGACACACTAAATAAGATCAATGTTGAATACGCTTAAATGATTAAATATAGATCAAGGACCTTATATGTTGTGTATGATATTTGTTTATATATTTAAAAATAATAGGTCTGTTTCTTTACTTTTTGGGAAAAGGCTTGGGAAAAGTTTGGGCTCAAGCTTCTTCATGGTTGTTGCAGTTTTTAACCAGAAACACAAAAAGTAAAGAAGGACGTTTAGGTTGTTTCTGGGTAATTGCTACATTTAACAACAGAAATTAGATGTGGTGGACTCAACATGTATGAATATGTTTTCACGAAATACAGTTAAATTTGCATGTACATACTTATAATTTTGAGCTCTAGCAAAAAAACCATGACATACATTTATTATTATATTATCTTCAATCGTTTGGTTTTCTTCTTCTTAAAATTGTAAAAAAGAGTTTTAATTACACAACTTCTTAAATTCAAATTGAAATTATTCGATCAGCTGATTTCTTGTTTGACAAGTAAGAAAGGGCAGTATCTAAAATATTTGGGTAGATTCTTACTGGAGGGGAAATGAAAAAAAATGAAGGAAAGTCAAAAGCTCTGGCATTTTCGAGCCAGAAAAAAAGTAAAGAAACACGTTTTTGGTAAATTTGGGATCAAGCGGGAAATGTAAGAATTAATCAAGAACTTCAGCACAATCTAAGAAATAATAATGATCTCAGAATCGAAAGGGTTAGAACGTTGAGGTCAAAGAACCATTTATTATATGGGTTTCCATGATTTTAACAGCCTGCCAAGAGAAATTAAAATCTTAAACAAAAACTTATTCAAAATAAAACTTATTGCTTCTGTCAAAAATTATTATACATAATTTATAAAAAATCAAAAGATGTGTTATATGACTAGGATAAATTATTTAGAAAATGTTTCTGTGTAGTTAAAATTTAACTTCTAAAATTGTAAAGCAAATGGCGTATTTTAAAGCTAAACAAAGATCATTCATACATTGTTATATTCTATGATAAAAAGAGGTATTTTTGGGAAGGGTCTCAAACTCCCAACCATATGATTTTCATGTCCAGAAGAGGTTTAAGTTTGCCAAGCCAATCTCCCACTGCTATGGCGGTATGTCAGCAAAATTGACAAAGTTTAGGAGAATCACAAGCTTGCAGGAATCACAAAGTTATGAATATTTTTTTTCGACCAGTAATATTTCAGAAATTATGCTATTACAATAAAATAATTTTGTAAAGGGTCCGCCAAATAACTTTTTTTTTTGAAAATGCTACAAAAAAAAAACTACTGAATAATTTCTCAAATTTCTTCTTTTATTTGAAAGTACAATCCTTCGGTTAATAATGGAAAATAATTTCATTCAAATGGCTGCCTCGGCTGGCCATGCAGTAGCCTACACGATCGGTCCAATTTTTAAGCACATTATCGATTGTGTGCAGCTGTATTTCACCAATGGCTCCAAGAATATTGTCCTTTAAAGCGTCAATTGTCTCTGGCTTGGCGGCGTAACACTTATATTTTACGGCACCCCACAAATAATAGTCCAACGGTGTCAAATCGCAGCTCTGAGGTGGCCAAACGACATCAGCTCTGCGGTTGATAATGCGTTCTTCAAAAACAGGGCGCAAAACATCGAGTGTAGCTTCGGCTGTGTGGCACGTAGCGCCGTCCTGTTGAAACCAAATATTACCAATATCCTCCTCTTTAATTTTTGTGAACAAAAATTCGTTCAGCATGGCCCGATAACGATCGCCTTTGACTGTAACGGCCACTCCTTTTCGAAGAAAAATGGCCTAATCATGCCTCTGGACCAAAATCCGCACCAAACAGTGACTCGTTTTGGGTGTATCGGCTTTTCAAAGTATGCGTGCGGGTTTTCTGTGCCCCAAATGCGACAATTTTGCTTGTTTACATACCCGCCAAGATCAAAATGAGCTTCATCTGAAAAGATGATTTTTTTGGCAAAATAGGCATCTTCTCTAAGTCGATCGCAGACCCACTTAGCGAAGCGAAAACGCATTGGATGGTCAGTTGGCTTCAACTCCTGAACCAATTGGACTTTGTATGGCGTCATACCAAGGTCTTTATGCAAAATTCGTCTCAATGATGTCTCCTAAATGTTCAATTGTTGAGAACTACGGCGAATTGATGTTGATGGCGCTTCACGCACACTCTATTCTCGGGTGAACGAACTGTTTTTGGCTTTTCACGCTTTGGTTTATCGATGAGGATGCCAGTTTATTTCACTTTTTTCACAAGATAACGAACATACGCAGCTGACGGTGCTTCTCTTCTTCCAAAATCTGTACGCAATTTTCGCACACATTCTGCAACATGATTTTCAAAGTAATGTCGCAATATTTCCCAGCGTTGTTCAAGCGTATACACAACAATATTCAGCGGAAGGATAAAACTAATTATCTGTCAAATCAGACATGAGCTAAGTGTTACCATTCACGAAATAAGCACTAGTTGAAAAAAAAAAACGTTAGATGGGGACCCTTTATTATCTCGCGCTTGTTTGTGGAAACCCAATTCCTTTTTGTTGAGGCACGAGTAATTGGAACCGATGTATCTGCTGTTGTGCGTACCTTTAAGCTCCAACCCATTAAATTAAATCTTTTAGAAATCTGGATTTTCCAGTAAAAGGAAAATATTTTTAGCAGGATGGAATCTCCTTTTTTAGGGCATTTACGAAATGTATTATTATTATATCTTGTTAAACTTAGAAATGTGTATCCTTTCTATTGCAACCAAGTGTATTTTTTCTGTTTGATACTAGATGCATAAGATGACTTAAGTCCTTAGTAGCAACAATTTTTTTGAATTCTGTTTGGTATTAAAGGCATAATAATTAAATACAAAGGACTTAAGTCAACTTACACCTTTTATACCAAACAAATCTGAAAACTTCCTGCCTTACACCCTTGTACCGAAATATTTCTGTAGGGCATATGAGTAACAATAGACTAACGCCGATAGGACCAAACGATATAGACAAAAAATATGAGTTTTAAGTCCAATAAATATCCAAAAACCGACCTTTCTAGCGAGCACAAGAGAAATATTGCATTGAATTTCAATTGGTCGTAATGCATGTATTTTTGCAGATGTGCGACTATCCGGAATCAGTGTAATAAGGCGCCAAAAACTCAAAATTATATAAACTGCAGTAAGAAAAATAGCACATTTTCTCAATAGAAAATGACACCTTTCAAATTGCGCACATCCTAAGTCAACGTACAACGACATTCGAAAAGCCATTCCAGAACAATTGCAAACAAAATTCCATATAAAAAATTAATTTTCGACTTTTCCAATTTCCCGATTCCAATTTTTCTGGAGGTGTTTATTTTCTTTCCTAAAAACCAGGCAATTACGAACAAGTGAAAAAAAAATTGAGCCAAATCGAACCCAGGCGTTCTTATTCATGTACACACAGTGGCTCCCAACTAAAAGGATGCACTAATTTTTTTTGCTGATAAACTGGAGGAACACTAGCAAAAAGAATAAAAAACAAATGTCATCTTATCAACAGGGCTTATTAAAACGGTGGATCAATAAAAAAAAACTCATATTTTTAGCATTCAAAAATGAATTAATTAATTTTTTTCCATCAAAAATCAAGTTCACAACTTAAATGATGCAAAGTGTTAAATCAAATAAAAATACCATTTCAACAGCAAAACAAAAATTTAATAGGGTTGCTAATATTTTGTAGGGTATCCTTTTTATTTTAGCATCGCTTCCGGTCTGCTGGACATTGATTCAACGAGCTTTCAGGTGTATTCCGAAGAAATAAGGCCCTATTGTTCCAAAAGAGCCCTTTTTAGGTCTGCCTATGATCTTGTGTCATGTTTCCGAATTTTTCGCTCAAGTTTGGACCACAAGTTCCCAATTGCATTGAGGTCTGGCGACTGTGCAGGTGGTTGCATGACATGGGGACAGATCCAAATCAGCCACGATTGCACTATTCCTGATTTGTGCTTAGGATCGTTTGCTTGATAAAGTCGAAAGGTGTCTTTGATATTTAGCTTTTCAGCTCTTTGTTTCAAATTTCCTTTCAAAATACCCAAGTACATATGTTTGTCCATGTTACCTTCGATAAAAACCAAGTATCCTACGCCAGCAGTAGAAAAACACAAACTGCCCCAAACCATAACGTGACCTCCACCATATTTGACAGTGCCACGCAAATTCTTGGGCTGGAGCTCAGTCAATCCATCGGCAATCCCTTTCTGAAAATATTTTATTTGGAGCTTTCCTTCCCTTACTAAGGATTCCATTTTCACGCACATAACGCTCAATAATGAAAGTTGAATTATTAAAGAGCTTATTTTTACCATTTCTGATATTTTTCTTTGGCTTTTTTCATCTTTAAAATGTTGAATTACCAATTCGCGGGCTTCAATGTTGGTGTGGCGTTCCATATCTAGAATAATTCGGCCAATTTATTTCCAAAGAAAAGGCGAACTGAATAATTATTGTTTACTCTTGTTTACTCATAATTTTACCGTTATGGCGACAAAAAAAAAAGGGAAATTGGTTTTTAACTACTTTTTATGTACTAAAAACAGAAATTTGAAAAAAAAAATACCTTGTCTGACCCAAAATGTTTAAATGGCTTGGCACACAAACAGTATTGTAACCAACATTTTTCTAGAACTTTTTGTTTAAAATTAAAAAAAAAAAGTATAAATAATATTGCATATTCAAATTTTCAAAAGTTAAATGCTTTCGATTTTAGAAAACAAAGACATTTTTTTGAAAAATCGATATTTTTTCTAGAAATATTTTTAAAATTTTATTCAAAAAAATATTCATATTTGTCCAAAAATTCAAATGGCATCTTTTTTTCATCAAACTTTATATAAATGTGAATAAAAATTTCCCAGGAATTTGTTCTCTCATTCGAGCGTTGGGAAAGTGTTTCCCTCGGAAATTATTGGTGTCGGGATTCAGCTTTCCCATGAAGTTTTGCTCTCATTTCATATAATTTATTGTTAGGAAGAAATTTATTCCTTGGGTTATTCACGATAGCAGGAAAAAACTCGAGGGAATAAACCAAATTATCTGGCAGATTCCCGATAAGGCCCATAATATGTTTCATCCATTTATTTCCACATTGATACCTAATTATGTTTCATTCTTACACATGATATGTAAAAATAAACCTAAGTTAACTAAACAACTACATACACTTATTTTTGGATGCAAAGTTTTCCGATTGTGTTCTTGAAACCGAAAAATTGAGTAAAAGTTCTGGTTTTAACAACGATGGTATTTTTGGATGTAGTGCGACATACAGTGTACGAGTATGTATGCATTTAAAATTATGAACAAATAAATTTGCATTGCATTAATTCTAATTCTCAATTGAAACGAAAAAGAGTGCTCAAAATAAAACATTAGTAAAAAATAACAACTCTTCTTTATCTTTCCAGCAATTGTTTTGGACTCTACTTTAAATGAAATGAACTCTCCAATGCCTAAGAAAGCAATGCACACTTTACAGTGTAGTTCAATAAACCTCACAAGTAATGCAATTGGTAATTCTGCTCACAAGAAATTAAATGATAGACCGACCATGTATGAACCTGTTGAAGTTGATGAATCATTTTCCTGCCAAAAACCGAGTGGAGTACCAACTATTCATTTTGATTCACTTGTAGTCGAAGAATCCGCTGTCGGTATGCATTCGCACTTTGGAACAAATGCCTTAAGTCATACTATTTTCGATAGTAAAACAACCAATGAAAGTTCAAGTTTTCCAAATACAACTGCTTCTTGTTTAACAGATCGACCGAAAAATCCTCTTCAAATATTCAACCAACAAACAACGAATTTAAATGAAAATATTGAAAAAGTGCAAAACCAGAAACATTCATCCAACAAACCCGTTTCACCCCAAGCTAAGAAAAAAGAGGGTCGAAGAACCATTTTAATGAATGATGATCTTGATTTATGTGAAATTGATGATTCGCAAAATGTTCCGCCGCAGATAACTTCACAAGACACCATCAAAACAAATCACCGATCTAATAATTTTAATCAAGATCTAGGTGTAAATGAAAGTCAGGGTATTAGTGATCAGTTAGTCACACAAAGAGCGAATCGTCAAACAATTCACATTAACCAGGACCTCGATTTAACTAAAATTACTACACAAGTTATTCCAGAAAGACCTAATCGTCAAACAATTCATTTTAATGAAGAAATTGAAATATCTAAAATCAATTATCAGGAAGAGCTTTCAAGGCATATTTCTCCACGTGACTCAACCAAAACTAATCGACAATCTAATTATTTGGATTGCGATCTAATCGTTGATGAATGTCAGGAAAACGGTGCTCAGTTAGTCCCACAAAAGGTGAATCGTCCAACAATTCACATTAACCAGGACATCGATTTATCTGAAATTACTACAGAAGTTATTCAAAAAAGACCTAATCGTCAAACAATTAATTTCAATGAAGAAATTGATGTATCTGGAAATTATTATCAGGAAGAGATTTCCAGGCAAATTCCTTCAGGACACTCCACCAAAACTAATCGACGAACCAAACATTTTAACCAAGATCTAGACGTTGATGAGAGTCAAGAAATTGGTGCTCATATTGTTCCACAAAAGCCTAATAGTCAAACAATTTACATTGATCAGGACCTTGATTTATCTGAGAAAGAATGTTTGGAAAAGCGTTCCAGGCAAACTTCTCCTTCACGTGACTCAACCAAAACTAATCGACAAACGAATCATTTGAATCCCAAGCTATTCGTGGATGAACGTCAGGAAATCGGTGCTCAGTTAGTCCCACAAAGGCCGAATCGTCAAACAATTCACATTAACCAGGACCTCGATTTATCTAAAATTACTACACAAGTTATTCCAGAAAGACCTAATCGTCAAACAATTAATTTCAATGAAGAAATTGATGTATCTAAAAACGATTATCAGGAAGAGCTTTCCAGGCAAATTCCTTCACGATACTCCACCAAAACTAATCGACGAACCAAACATTTTAATCAAGATCTAGACGTTGATGAGAGTCAGGAAATTGGTGCTCAGCTTGTTCCACAAAAGCCGAATCGTCAAACAATTCACATTAACCAGGACCTCGATTTATCTAAAATTACTACACAAGTTATTCCACAAAGACCTAATCAGCAAACAATTCATTTCAATGAAGAAATTGATGTATCTGGAAATGATTATCAGGAAGAGATTTCCAGGCAAATTCCTTCACGATACTCCACAAAAACTAATCGACGAACCAAACATTTTAATCAAGATCTAGACGTTGATGAGAGTCAGGAAATTTGTGCTCAGCTTGTTCCACAAATGTCGAATCGTCAAGCAATTCACATTTATCAGGACCTTGATTTATCTGAGAAAGAATGTTTGCAAAAGCTTTCCAGTCATACTTCTCCTTCACGTGACTCAACCAAAACTAATCGACAAACGAATCATTTCAATCCCGAACTATTCATAGATAGTAAGACAGTCAATGAATGTTCAAGTTTTCCGAATACAATTGCTTCTTGCTTAGCAGATCGACCTAACAAAGATCCTCTTCAAATATTCAACCAACAAACCACGAACTTAAATACAAATATTAAAAAAGTGCTAAACCAGCAACATTCATCTAACAAACCAGTTTTACTACAAGCTAAGAAAAAAGAAGGCCGAAGAACCATTTTAATGAATGATGATCTTGATTTATGTGAAATTGATGATCCCCAAAATGTTCCGCCACAGATAACTTCACAAGATACCATCAAAACTAATCAGCGATCTAATAATTTTAACCAAGATCTAGGTGTAAAAGAAAGTCAGAGTATTGGCGCTCAGTTAGTCCCACAAAGGGTGAATCGTCAAACAATTCACATTAACCAGGACCTCGATTTATCTAAAATTACTACACAAGTTATTCCACAAAGACCTAGTCGGCAAACAATTCATTTCAATGAAGAAATTGATGTATCTGGAAATGATTATCAGGAAGAGATTTCCAGGCAAATTCCTTCACGACACTCCACCAAAACTAATCGACGAACCAAACATTTTAATCAAGATCTAGACGTTGATGAGAGTCAAGAAATTGGTGCTCATATTGTTCCACAAAAGCCTAATAGTCAAACAATTTACATTGATCAGGACCTTGATTTATCTGAGAAAGAATGTTTGGAAAAGCGTTCCAGGCATACTTCTCCTTCAAGTGACTCAACCAAAACTAATCGACAAACGAATCATTTGAATCCCAAGCTATTCGTGGATGAACGTCAGGAAATCGGTGCTCAGTTAGTCCCACAAAGGCCGAATCGTCAAACAATTCACATTAACCAGGACCTCGATTTATCTAAAATTACTACACAAGTTATTCCAGAAAGACCTAATCGTCAAACAATTAATTTCAATGAAGAAATTGATGTATCTAAAAACGATTATCAGGAAGAGCTTTCCAGGCAAATTCCTTCACGATACTCCACCAAAACTAATCGACGAACCAAACATTTTAATCAAGATCTAGACGTTGATGAGAGTCAGGAAATTGGTGCTCAGCTTGTTCCACAAAAGCCGAATCGTCAAACAATTCACATTAACCAGGACCTCGATTTATCTAAAATTACTACACAAGTTATTCCACAAAGACCTAATCAGCAAACAATTCATTTCAATGAAGAAATTGATGTATCTGGAAATGATTATCAGGAAGAGATTTCCAGGCAAATTCCTTCACGATACTCCACCAAAACTAATCGACGAACCAAACATTTTAATCAAGATCTAGACGTTGATGAGAGTCAGGAAATTTGTGCTCAGCTTGTTCCACAAATGTCGAATCGTCAAGCAATTCACATTTATCAGGACCTTGATTTATCTGAGAAAGAATGTTTGCAAAAGCTTTCCAGTCATACTTCTCCTTCACGTGACTCAACCAAAACTAATCGACAAACGAATCATTTCAATCCCGAACTATTCATAGATAGTAAGACAGTCAATGAATGTTCAAGTTTTCCGAATACAATTGCTTCTTGCTTAGCAGATCGACCTAACAAAGATCCTCTTCAAATATTCAACCAACAAACCACGAACTTAAATACAAATATTAAAAAAGTGCTAAACCAGCAACATTCATCTAACAAACCAGTTTCACTACAAGCTAAGAAAAAAGAAGGTCGAAGAACCATTTTAATGAATGAAGATCTTGATTTATGTGAAATTTATGATCCCCAAAATGTTCCGCCACAGATAACTTCACAAGATACCATCAAAACTAATCAGCGATCTAATAATTTTAACCAAGATCTAGGTGTAAATGAAAGTCAGAGTATTGGCGCTCAGTTAGTCCCACAAAGGGTGAATCGTCAAACAATTCACATTAACCAGGACTTCGATTTATCTAAAATTACTACACAAGTTATTCCAGAAAGACCTAATCGTCAAACAATTAATTTCAATGAAGAAATTGATGTATCTAAAAACGATTATCAGGAAGAGCTTTCCAGTCAAATTCCTTCACGATACTCCACCAAAACTAATCGACGAACCACACATTCTAATCAAGATTTAGACGTTGATGAAAGTCAGAAAATTGGTACTCAGCTTGCTGCGCAAATGTCGAATTGTCAAACAATTCACATTGATCAGGACCTTGATTTATCTGAGAAAGACTGTTTGCAAAAGCTTTCCAGGCATACTTCTCCACGTAAATCAACCAAAACTAATCGACAAACGAATCATTTGAATCCCGAGCTATTCGTGGATGCACGTCAGCAAATCGGTGCTCCGTTAGTCCCACAAAGGCCGAATCGTCACACAATTCACATTAACCAGGACCTCGATTTATCTGAAATTACTACACAAGTTATTCCACAAAGACCTAATCGTCAAACAATTAATTTCAATGAAGAAATTGATGTATCTAAAAACGATTATCAAGAAGAGCTTTCCAGTCAAATTCCTTCACGATACTCCACCAAAACTAATCGACGAACCACACATTTTAATCAAGATTTAGACGTTGATGAAAGTCAGGAAATTGGTACTCAGCTTGCTGCGCAAATGTCGAATGGTCAAACAATTCACATTGATCAGGACCTTGATTTATCTAAGAAAGACTGTTTGCAAAAGCTTTCCAGGCATACTTCTCCACGTGACTCAACCAAAACTAATCGACAAACGAATCATTTGAATCCCGAGCTATTCGTGGATGCCCGTCAGGAAATCGATGCTCCGTTAGTCCCACAAAGGCCGAATCGTCAAACAATTCACATTAACCAGGACCTCGATTTATCTGAAATTACTACACAAGTTATTCCACAAAGACCTAATCGTCAAACAATTAATTTCAATGAAGAAATTGATGTATCTAAAAACGATTATCAAGAAGAGCTTTCCAGTCAAATTCCTTCACGATACTCCACCAAAACTAATCGACGAACCACACATTTTAATCAAGATTTAGACGTTGATGAAAGTCAGGAAATTGGTACTCAGCTTGCTGCGCAAATGTCGAATGGTCAAACAATTCACATTGATCAGGACCTTGATTTATCTGAGAAAGATTGTTTGCAAAAGCTTTCCAGGCGTTCTTCTCCACGTGACTCAACCAAAACTAATCGACAAACAAATCATTTGAATCCCGAGCTATTCGTGGATGAATATCAGGAAATCGGTGCTCAGTTAGTCATACAAGTTCTAAATCGTCAAACAATTAATTTCAACCAAGAAATTGATTTATCTGAAAACGATGATCAGCTAATTTCATCCAACAAACCAGCTTCACTGCAAGCTGAGAAAAAAGAGGGTCGACGAACCATTTTAATGAATGATGATCTTGATTTATGTGAAATTGATGATTCGCAAAATGTTCCGCCGCAGATAACTTCACAATACACCATCAAAACAAATCACCGATCTAATAATTTTAATCAAGATCTAGGTGTAAATGAAAGTCAGGGTATTAGTGATCAGTTAGTCCCACAAAGGGCGAATCGTCAAACAATTCACATTAACCAGGACCTCGATTTAACTAAAATTACTACACAAGTTATTCCAGAAAGACCTAATCATCAAACATTTCATTTTAATGAAGAAATTGAAGTATCTAAAAACTATTATCAGGATGAGCTTTCAAGGCCTATTTCTCCACGTGACTCAACCAAAACTAATGGACAAACTAATTATTTGAATCGCGATCTAGTCGTTGATGAATGTCAGGAAATCGGTGCTCAAAGAATTCATTTTCACCAAGAAAATGATTTATCAAAAAAAGATGATCAGCAACTTTCACCTAACAAACCGGTTTCGCCCCAAGCTAAGAAAAAAGAGTGTCGGAAAACCATTATAATCAATGATGATCTTGATTTATGTGATATGGATGATTTGCAAAATGTTCCGCCGCAGATAACTTCACAAGACACCATTAAAACTAATCAACGAGATAATAATTTCAATCAAAACCTAGGCGTAAATGAAAGTCAGGGAATCGGTGCTCAGTTAGTCTCACAAAGGTTGAACAGTCAAACAATTCATTTTAACCAAGAAATTGATTTATCTGAAAACGATGATCAGATACATTCATCCAACCAACCAGTATCACTCCAAGCTAAGAAAAAACAGGGTCGAACAACCACTTTATTGAATAATAAACTTGATTTATGTGAAAACGATGATTTGCAAAATGTTCCACAGCAAATAACTTCACCAGACACCAAAACTAATCAGCAATCTAATAATTGTAATCAATATCTAAGTGTAAATGAAAATCAGGATATTATCAGGAATGGTGCACAGTTAGTCCCACAAAGGGCGAATCGTCAAGCAATTCACATTACCCAGGACCTCGATTTATCTGAAATTACTACACAGGTTATTCCACAAAAACCTAATCGGCAAACAATTCATTTCAATGAGGAAATTGATGTATCTAAAAACGATTATCAGGAAGAGCTTTCCAGGCAAATTCCTTCACGATACTCCACCAAACCTAATCGACAAACCAAACATTTTAATCAAGATCTAGACGTTGATGAAAGTAGTCATGAAATTGGTGCTCAGCTTGTTCCACAAAGGCCGAATTGTCAAACAATTCACATTTATCAGGACCTTGAATTATTTGAGAAAGACTGTTTGCAAAAGCTTTCCAGGTATAATTCTCCACGTGACTCAACCAAAACTAATCGGCAAACCAATAATTTGAATCCTGAGCTGTTCGTGGATGAGCGTCAGAAAATCGGTGCTCAGTTAGTCCCACACAGGGTGAATCGTGAAACAATTCACATTAACCAGGACCTCGAATTATCTAAAATTACTACACAAGTTATTCCAGAAAGATCTAATGGGCAAACAATTCATTTCAAAGAAGAAATTGATGTATCTGAAAACGGTTATCAGGAAGAGCTTTCCAGCCAGATTCCTTCACGATATTCCACCAAAACTAATCGACGTACTAATCATTTGAATCAAGATCTAGACGTTGATGAACGCCAAGAAATGCGTGTACAAATTATACCACCTGATATCCCAACAAGTCACTTTGATCAAGAGGGTAATGATCATCAACATTATCATGATAAAAAACATTTAACCACTCATCAACGCCAAGAACTTGACATGAGTATATCACCAGGAGAACAAACCATTGCTCCAAAAAAAGTTCAAAATGTTAAGCAGAGGTCTCAGGACATTGCACGCCAAACAATTTATTTCCAACAAGACCTTGAAATAGAAGATCAAGATAAAACAATTAAACAAAAATTGAGACCAGATCACAAAGGAACCAAACTCCCTTTCCATCAAGAAATTGAGTTCGAAGATCAAGATGTAAGCCGGAAAATACACTTCGATGATGAAACCAAAAAGAACACAGAAGAAAATACTTGTAATTCAAATTTAGATAGAAAACTGGGCAATTTCAATAACAAGCCAGAGTTCAAAAACACACGTGATTGCCAAACTATCAATTTCACCAACAAGAACAATAGTTTGGAAGAAAGTTTCCATGTAGCTCAGGATGCCAACACTATGAATCGATCTGTATCAAAAAGAAATAGTTTAGAGAAAGATGAAAAAGGAATATCTGCAAAGCTTATAAGTAAACCAAGACGTGTTGCAATCTGTGATCCTCACCTCCTGGACATGGATGAATCAATGTCTTCAAAATGCACAGCACGTAAGTCCAGTTTTAGCAGAACTTTAAATTTTGATGAAGTTCATCAAAATTCAAAATCTGTTGCCAAACCAAAAGTAACCTGGCAATCATCATTAAAAGATGATGAATCTCCAATATATAATCCCAGCTTAAGAGCAAAATGTCCCATGACACCTGAAGTCGATAGATCACTTGCTGAATATCTTAAAGTTGAAGCAGCAACGGAAGATCAAGAAGATGAAATATTTTATGATGCCGAAGATGGCACAGAGAATGAGAAACATAATAAACGTCAAACTTGCCATGTACCGGTAAATATTTTGGAGGAGTCTGGTATGCAACCACTTCCATCGCTCCCACTGACACGGCAAACTACATTTTCTCTAAAAGAAATGACAAATGATTCAATTGACCACGGGATATCGAAATTGGCAGCTACGGAGACAAACAATGAAAAAAATGCATCGCACAACTGCATGCAAAAACAAACTTTATACAGTTCCTTTAAAAACCTTTTCCCGAAATCCGTTAAATCAATAGATACAATGGAAGTAATCCTAACGCATGATACAACTAATAATAAACAAAATCTTATAGATGCCCGACCAGGTTTAAGCTTTGTTGGCAATAGATCCATAACAAATCTAAGAAATCGTCAAACACTACACTTCAATGAATCTCTTAACATCGTTGATGTTTCGACGCCATGGAAGCCCAGTTCCTCCGTTCAAAACCTTAAGGAACTACTTCTTGAAAATACACGATTGTTTTCACAATCAAACCTATTGAAACCGAACGCTTTTGAGAAAAAGAGATCCACAATGTTCTTTGGGGAAAATGACGACTCTATGGAGGTGAGCTGCATTGATAGTAGTCCGACAGATCCAGAAAGTACTCCAACTAAAAATAAAATATCGCGAATTCCACAATTGATTGGCAGTGCCAAGAAGCTTGACTCTTTAAAAAAGAGTATGGAATTCATTCAACAAAAATTACCAAACATCGCTTGTCATGTAAGAAACGAGGATACATACAAGGACATCGATGAAACTGAAAAAGACCAGGAATACCCAAAAGAACTACAAGTGCTGGAAGAATCAATAGATTCTATTGAAATGTGTCGAAAACCTCAAACAGTAGAATCACCGCAAAAAGTATTCAAAAATTTGCAAGAGTCCTTTGATACAATCGATATTCCAAGAAAAGTTGTAAGGAAAACAGCCGAAGAATCTCCACGAAAGGATGCAATTGAATTAGAGAAACCCTACAACGCCGATGAAAGTCCCCCAAGAGCATTCAGTGTAGTCCCCACAGAATTACAAGAATCATTCGATACTGTTGATATACCTAGACGTGTGACAACTTTCCATCGAAACGATACTTTGTACAATTACCCTATTGAAAGAGAAACGACAATAAATGCATCTCAGAAGTCCTTATTTCAATTTGAAGATCCACCCATAACAATTTCTGATGTATCGACATTTTTCAGTCAAAACCTCCTGCCAAATGCAAGACATACTACAAAAACTAATTCGCCCAATACCACAAAAGCATTATGCAAAATGGATGTCGATAAAATTCAAGCGCTTTCTAGATCTCCTGATTCTGAGGACACAGTGCATAATTTAGCCCAATTTAATAAACGTTATGTAGACTTAACATGCGATAGTATCACCCTATCCGATTCTGGCAACAACATTGAAAAGACACATTTAAGCTTAGTAAATACATTTGAGGATGAATCAGAAATGCTGCATGTCTCAACGGAAAATCAAAGACCAGTTGAAATTTCTTCTCCTGCAGCTGTACAGCCACAAAAACTAAATTCATCTGTTTGTAAGAAGTGCAAATGCAAACGACTGAGCTTAACACAAAATGACACGACCATTGGGAGTTTTATGTTGGAACCATTACCAGTGTATAAACTAGACTTGAGTGAACTAGAACAACTTGCAAAGAAACCGAATATCTCGGATGTTGGAAAAGCTTGGCTACAAAAAATCAGAGAGAGCGATAGCTTTAATATTTCAGATGGCTGTCAAAGTATGGCAATGGATGATGAGGATTCCGAGTCAATAGAAAATTTTGTAAAGAAACTAGCCGATAAGAGATTAGAGTATGTTACCTAATTTTTTAATAATGTTATTATATTATATATGTAATATATTTACAGGAATGCACAATATAGAGAGCAAAAGCGTAAAGAAACTCGAATCGAAAATAGTTTTGTCTACAAAGTGCGGAGAAAAATGCAGAGGTACATTTAACTTATTCAACAATGTGTAATTTTTTATTTTTTTTCCAAATTTCTGCAAGTTAAAAGTTTGTTCCTTTACATACAATCATGATTTATTATCACTTCCTTGCTTAAACAAATTAAAAAAATATTAAAAGCAAATATTATACACGACTGGAGTATCTGAAACCACCACTATAAAAAAATAAACCCCAAAAAACTCATCCCAGTATACCCAACACACGTACCCAAACACAAAGTATCTAATTTTGTACGTCTAAGCCTTGGACATACCTCAGCCACCCACGAGCACTTCTCAAGAAAAACACTCCACCAATTTGTTCAACCTGTAAAACAAGATTGGACCTAACCCATATAATAGAGCATTGCCCTGTGATACAACCCATACTCAAGAAAATATTATATAACAAATCAATTTATGAAGTTCTCCAAAACCCTAGTTCTGCAAACATTGAAAACATATCAGATTTTATCTCCAAATCTAACATATAGCCATAGTCCCTGCAGCTAGGCTCATTAATCCTAATTATCATGTAATTTTAATTGCGTGTTAATAAATAATAATAATAATAACATAACTTCCTTATGTTGATCTGGTCGTATTAGAGTTGCTTTTCCAGGAAGTCCAAATATAATAATAAAATAAGCTTTTTAAGAAACAAAATAAGATGTTTATTTAACAAGGAAAGTTGATCGAAATTAATTAATTAAATTACAAATATCAAACTTGATATTAAATGATATTAGGAATAATGTTTTTAGATTTAAAAACAAAAGTGTTTTTGCAATAAAGTATATATATGTATATTTATGTATATTGTACTAACACCCCTTCTTAATAAACACTTCTTTATTAATTTATAAATCTTTTTAAGTTAGACCAGCCAAAGTTCTGAATCTGTTAACTGATGCTGAATACTTTACTCTTCAAATATGTCATCAGGTTCTTGCTAGTAAATTCTCCACCGCGGTCAGTTCGTAAAATTTGTATTGTTTTGCCAAAATAGTTTTCAGCTTGATTTATAAATTCAACTATTTTGTCCATTGTTTATTTCTTAAAAGACAAGAGTCAATTTACTAGCAAGAACCTGATGACATATTTGAAGAGTAAAGGTATTCAGCATCAGTTAACAGCGCCTTATACTCCCCAACAGAATGGTCTCGCTGAGCGAAAGAACCGGATTTTAATGGAAATGACACGATGTGTGCTAATACAATCTGGATTGGAAAGAAAATTATGGGGGGGGGGGGGGGGGGGCTTTTAATACCGCTAATTACTTAACAAATCGATTACCATCAAAAGCTACAGTGAAAACACAATTTGAATCATAGTTTTCAAGACCACCTGCAATGAAAAACATACGAACTTTTGGTTGTGTGGCATATCATTATGCGTGTAAGAAACTTCGACATAAGCTGGAAGATATATCAAAGAAGTATGTCCTTGTTGGATTCTGTGACGAATCGAAGGCATTTCGAAGATTGTTAGACACAAAAACAGCACAGATAATCATATAGAGAGATGTCAAGTTTAATGAAGATATGAATGCCAATAACAAAAAATTCCCGGATATGACAAAAAGTGATGATGTTGATGATGACTTTATCACATTAATATCACTAACAACCAATCAATAAAAGAAAGCTCAAAAACAATTAAAAAAACGATAAAGAACCTGAAGACGTTGAAGATATTGGAGGCGTTGAAAACATTGAAGATACTGTAAACGTCACTTCTGAAGAAGACTTTCAAGATTGTGAAAATGCTATACAAACTATTAGCGACGAAAACAAAAGGACATCTTCAAGAGAAAACAAAGGTATACCTCCGAAGAAATACGGCTATAAAACAACTTGCCCAAATGAGCCTACAACGAATAAAGAAACATTGGAAAGTACTGACAATGTGGAATGGATTTGTGCTATGGAAGAAGAACTGCAGGCTATGTATGCAAATAATACTTGAGATTTTGTGGAATTACCATAGGACAGGAAGGCTATAAACTGTAAATGGGTATTCAAGATCAAGACTTTGGCTGATGAATCAAAAAGGTACAAGGCAAGACTTGTTGCGAAAGGGTTTTCGCAAAAATATGGTCAGGACTACGACCAGGTCTTTGCATCGGTAGTGAAGCAGACGACATTGCGAACTCTTTTGGCGATTGCATCAATAGAAGGGATGATTGTACAGCACATAGACGTAAAAACTGCATTCTTGAATGGCGATCTGGAAGATAAAATTTATCTTAAATAATTAACAGGATTTATACAACATGGAAAAGAAAATTTGGTATGTAAATTAAATAAAAGTATATATGGTCTGAAGCAATCAGCAAGATGTTGGAAAAAGAAAAACGGCATGTATTATATGCATCAAGAAAAGTATATAAAGAAAATAGTTGATACATTCAATATGTCAAATGCGAAGACTTCTAAAATACCATTAGATACTGGATATTTCAAAAGTTCAACACCAGAAGACAAACCTTTAGACGATAATGAACTTTATCGAAAAGCTATTGGTTCTCTTCTATATCTTTCGGGAAATACAAGACCAGACATAGCAGCATCTGTTTTAATTCTAAGCAGAAAAGTATCTTGTCCTACACAGGGATATTGGAACGAAGTCAAGAGAATTTTAGGATACCTAAAAGGAACTCAACAGATACAGCTTTGTGTTGGATGTACAAAAGAACAAATGAAGCTTGTTGGATATGCAGATGCAGATTGGGCTGCAGAATAAATGGACGGAAATCTACAAGTGGGTACTTATTTAAACTAGGTGAAGCTACACTCGGTTATGCGAGTAGAAAGCAAGGACTCATTGCACTTTCATCGACTGAAGCGGAACTTGTTGCCTTAGCCGAAGCAATCCAAGAGCTCATATGGCTTAGATTATTATTTCAAGACCTTCTAATTAATATATAGGGTCCGCCAAATACCTTTTTTGAAAATGGGCGCAAAACATCGAGTGTAGCTTCGGCTGTGTGGCACGTAGCGCCGTCCTGTTGAAACCAAATATTGCCTGAAAAGATGATTTTTTTTGGCAAAATCTACATCTTCTCTAAGTCGATCGCAGGCCCACTTAGCGAGCGTTGTTCAAGCATATACACAACCATATTCGTTCAGTGGAAGGATAAATCTAATTATCTGTCAAATCAGACATGAGCTAAGTGTTACCATTCACGAAATAAGCACTAGTTGGAAAAAAAAATCGATGGCGGACCCGTTACAAGACGTTACAATGTTTGAGCATAATCAAAGTTGCTTAGCGCTATTGGACTCAGAGAAGATAAATTCTCGAACAAAACATATCGATGTTAAATATTACTTCCTTCGTGATACGAAACAGTCAAAAGAAGTTAAATACATTTATTGTCCTACGGAAGAAGTGATTGCAGACATTCTAACGAAACCTTTGCAGAACATCAAGCAATCAAGATTCAGAACTTTGGCTGGTCTAACTTAAAATAATTTATGATTTAATAAATAAGTGTTTATTATTAAGAAAGGGTGTTAGTATATATATGTATATTCATGTATGTATACTAACAGGTCGTTGTTTAATTTGTTCAGAAAACCGTAAAGCTACTACGATTAGACATTTAACTAAAATCTGAACTATTTAGTGCTGTGGCTTCCCCTTATCCTGATGAAAACACCTCTGTCATTAAAAACATATGGTAACCCTGGTCCAAACTATAAAGAAGGTGCAAATTTAAGCTCTTGATTTTTGATAAAATTACAAATATTTAAAAGAAAGTATAGTGAAAGTGATTAATTTTAAAGTGCACAAGAAGTCTCCTTTAATCCAAAAAACACAAAAAACCCAACAGAGTAAGTCATAGACAATAAGAAAAACTAAGACAAAAATTTAACCCTGCAAACAAAGGAAATCAAGCATCTAGGACAAATACGCAAAACACATACATACTAATATAATATATACATATATGCTTAAGCGAAAGGTAGGTGAAACTTCACCCGAGACCCATAATCCAAACAAAAAAAATCCTTGTACAATGGGTGTAGGCGAAATGTCAGTGGAAGAATTAGAGCAATTGTTTGATCGAAAAACAGCCAACCTCGCAACTATGGGCGATCTTGTAGATTTGCAAAACAACATCGCAGAACAAAAGGCCCAAATAGATGCGCTGCAAAGCCAATTGATGGCTACCCAAGTTCAACTGCACCAAACACAAGAAGCTCTTCACAAAACACAACTTAGATGTTGTACGTGGGAAAGAGAGGTAGAATTTCTGGCTAAAAAGGCATGTGAAAATAATATCATCGTGCATGTACCTACAATCTCGAATGCTGATCCAATTATACGTGCCAAAGAAATATGCGCTGACTTGCTAGAAACCAATGCAAATAAAAATGATCTAATTAAAGATGCAAGAAGGTTGGGACGTGCAAACGAGAGAGGTGCAAATATACTGGTACAGGTAAACAACACTGAAGATGTAACAACAATAATGGCCAAAGCCCGCACATTACGACACATTGGAATTGCAATTCGTAGAGATTTACCCAGGTCAGTACGAGAACGTCGGAGGAGAATATTTATTCTGAAGAAGAACCTACTATCGAAAAACCGAAACTTAAACATTCTACTTAAAGGTGAACATATTCAAGTCGAAGACAAAACATTTTTTTATGATGAAAATGATAAGCTTATTTGGAAAGATGGAGATGGCGATGGAGAAGAAATTATCAATCAGCTGTTATTGACAGTGGCAAAAACACAAAAGAGAAGAAATTCTCCAACGATGGCAGGGACACCTACATCCTCAACCAGAAATAATCCCGTATCCAGGACACAAACCCAACCTTTAGTACATTCCTAAAAGTATTGCCGTCTGCCCTAGTAAAAAAGTAGTTAAATCAAATAATAATTTAAATTTCAGTATTTTATCATATAATGTAGCTGGATTGAAAAATAAAAGTAAATATTTAGATTTTGTTGAATATGTTAAAAAACATGAAATATTTTTTTTATATGAAACTTTCCTAGTAGAAAATTATGAAAATTTTGAAAATAGTTTTAATGAATTTGAATTGTTATGGAGTGCTGCAATCCGAACACATACAGTAGGAAGAGCAAGTGGGGGGACGGTTCTTGGGATAAGTAGAGAATTTTCGTCCAAAACAAATTGCTGCTTTATAAGGAGAGAAAATAGAGACTATGTGAAAATAGATATCAAGGGAGAACCTATGGAGATTTATCCAATCTACATAAACTGTTGCAACTGGCAAATGGAATACAACGAGTTAATTGATTGCTTACTCACTACAGGTTGCAAAAATATGCTTCTGGTAGGTGACCTTAACGCTAGAGTTGGAAACGAACAAGTTGCACCTATAATGAGAGGAGAATGTGAGTCTTTTTGCAATGTTATTAGAGTGTCTAAAGATGAAACTATCGATGCCAAAGGCAAACAACTTATTGAAGCATGTGACTCTTTTAACTTATGTCTTTTAAACGGTAGAACATCCAGCGATAGTAATGGTGAATTTACGTTTGTCAATGGAAATGGATGCTCCGTAATTGATTATGCGTTTATAAATGGAAATTGGCACCAGTTGATAAAGGACATGGAAGTAGCAACTCAAATTTTCTCAGATCACCTGCCTATATCTATTAAATGTGGAACAGAAACAAACTATCCTCTTATGAAAAATCTCTCGCTACTACCAAAACTTATTTGGAAAGATAACTGGGTCTATGAGTATCATCGCCATCTAGATGAATACGTCAGAATGCTGGAAATTGAGTGGGACTATGCTTTCTTATACCCTAGCTTTCTGACGAGCATAATTAAGCATATAACTGCATCAAATACGACTACAAGCAACAACAAACTAGTTAGAAAGCAACCTTGGTTTGATGAAGAATGCTCCAAAGCTAGGAAAAAATCGCTTGAATTTCTCAACTTGTTTAGAGAACTGAACACAGAAACATCGAAACAAATGTATATTGAAGCGAATTTTAACTACAAATCAATTTGCGAATCTAAAAAAAACATATATTTTAATGGAATGGCTCGTGAAATAGCCGAGGTTTCTAGTAGCAAGGATTTTTGGACCATTGCCAGAAAACTCAACGGAAACACATTCAGAGTTGGCACCCGAGTTGAAATTGGCACTCTAAAGAACCATTTCCGAACAATGCTAAATCCTGAGGGACCGCAAGTTACATATATGTATGCAGTACCACAAGTGTTCGATGAAATTTTGGACACACCATTCAGCATCGAAGAGCTTTTTGATGTGTTGCGAAAAGCAAAACAAAATAAAGCACCAGGTGAAGATCGAATCCCCTATGAGTTCTTCCAAAATGCTACAGTCAATTTTCTTGAAAAAGTACTTAAATCCTTAAATTATATATACAAAGAAGCAAAGGTACCAGAGGAGTTCCAGAAGTCAATAATCTTCCCAATATTCAAGAAAGGTGATCCTAATAATGCGGCGAACTATAGAGGAATATCTTTTATGAACACTATAGCAAAAATTTTTACTGGCTTATTGAACGCACGCCTAACAAAATGGGTCAAAGAAAATAGAAAGTTAAGCCAGTTTCAGGCGGGATTTAGGGAAGGCTATTCTACTGTAGACCAGATATTTAATCTAACAAGTATAGCGCAAACCTACATTAATAAAGGAAAAAAATTATATGCTTTTTTCATCGACTTTCGTGCGGCATTTGATACGATCAACAGAAACTGTCTTTTCTACAAACTTTCCCAAATTGGTGTATCGACTAAGTTTCTAAATATCCTAATCAATCTATACAGTGCGAACAAATCGGCAATATGGAGTGGAAACCAGCTGTCAGACTGGTTCGGAATTGAAATAGGTGTAAGACAGGGGTGTTTGCTAAGTCCGCTAATTTTCTCACTGTTTTTGGATGATATCTCAGAGTGCCTGCCAGCAGGAGTCATGGTTGAAGGTATCAAAATCACCACATTGCTTTTTGCGGACGACCTGGTAATCTTATCAGAATCACATAGTTCTCTACAGCTTATGATAAACAAATTAGAAAATTACTGCAAGTGCAACTGTCTAGAAATCAACACAGCGAAGTCTAAAGTCATGGTATTCAGAAAAGGGAGAGGCCGATTAGCAGGATACGAAAAATGGAAATATGGTGGAGAGCATCTGGAAGTTGTTAAATCGTACAAGTACCTAGGAGTGACGATAAATCACGACCTTTCCTTCAAAAAACATTTTGAAATGAAACTTGCTGATTCGAAGAAAGCCATTAATACAACTTGGAAAAATCTAATGTCTAACTCTAGGGTTGGATTACCATCCAAAATAAAAATTTTCAAAGCTGTTATGCGCTCCATAATGTGCTATGGCGGGCAAGTTTGGGGTGGCAAATACTACGAAGATGTAGAAAAGCTGTTGCGTTTCTTTTTGAAAAAACTCTTACGGCTACCATCAACCACTCCTAATTATATGCTGCTACTTGAAAGTGGAATGTCACCTCTTTATGTTTTCACACTACAACTTAGCATGAACTATGTGACCAAAGTTCTTAACGAGGAAGACGATTCACGACTTACGAAGGTCCTCGTCAAGAAGGCACTTAGAACGAATACAATGTTCTACAAGGACTGGACAAATACCGCAGCCAAATACAACATTCTGCTGGACCTAACAGAAAATAATATCCCAGAATGGAAAGACAGAACCCAAGAATTCGTTCTTGATGTGAAACAGGCAATGAAAATGGAAAGCATATCACAAGCTGAAAATTCATCACGTTTTTTGTATCGGCAACTCGAACATCAACAGATTAATTATTTGAATCTTGGCCTCAGTACTGCACAAATTTCTATGGTAATTCGAGTGAGAGGAGAACTAATCAAGTTAAATTATATGCCCCATCGCGAAGATAGTTCATCAATCTGTCACCTCTGCAACACAAGGGAAAACGAGGACGTGATGCACTTTCTTGGTTCCTGCCCCATCCTGAAAGAAATAAGGCGATACCATTATGGAGTCAATCTGATGAATATTGAAGATGTAAAACGTATCCTCAACGGCAGTGAAAATTGGGGAAAACTTGCTTCATATTGCTACACAGCTCTCAAATATAGAACAAATATTATTAATGAAAATTTCTAAAATAAATAACAAATCTACATTTTCATATTTAAATATTTGTAAATATACCTTTAAAATTTAAATTTTGTATAACTTTGTATAACTGTTAAATTTGTTATCATTTCTCGGCAGACGGCTAAGCCATGCTTAAATGTACTTAGTCTTAAACAAATACAATTGTAAATCTTATAAATGAATTAATAAAGTACCAAATAATAAAAAAAAAAATAAAAAAATAAAAACATATCGTGTTATGCTATTTTTGCTTGCGATATAGGTACAGCAGCTATGGCAAGTTTTGCAATTAAAAAAAAAGGAACTCGCGATTTTAATCAAAATTGACATTACGATGATAGAGAGCACACAAAAAGCGGGTCCCCCAATTCCGTCTGTCTGTATATCCATCTACAGCCTAAACGGGTAAAGCGATTTTCTTCAAACTTTCAAACTTTGTACTTAAGCGTTTTAGGTGAGTCTGTAAAATAGATTTTAGAATCGCTTTTTGCATCCCCAAAAATAAAGGTACTTGCCATACGATTTATTCTACCATCTTAATTATCTCGAAAGCGGCTCTAGCGGTTTTGATTTAAAAAAGCGTGTACACTATTTTAGGTATAGTCTAAATTTTGGTCCCAATTTTGTTTACATATTTTGTTTTAACGGTACCTGCAATACGTTAATTTTTTTGATTTTCGACTTTCTCATAAAGGGCTCTACGGATTTCGATACAAATTTTTATATAGGAGGTGCTTCGCGGCTGGCTCGAATGAATTCCAGCCGAGAGGCCTAATTTTCGACCACTTTTTGCAGCAATTGGGGGCGTATGTCAGTAATAACGCACCGAATATTCTTTTCCAAGGCGTCAATCGTCTCATAATACTCACACAACCGCACATAAAATAGACCAGGGGTGTTAAATCGCACGATCTTGCAGACCAAGATAATTCTCTCACCAAAAGTTTCCTTCAATAAATTGATTGTTTCGTTGGCTGTATGGCATGTAGCGCCGTTCTGTTGTAACCAAAGGTCACATCAACATGGCTTATAGCGTTCCCCATTGACTGTAACATTATGGCTTCATTTTTGAAGAAATATGTATCAATTATTCCCTCTGCCCATAAAGCACACCAAACCGTGGCTTTTTAAGGATGTAACGGGGCGCGTCTCAACCATGGCTTGTGGATTATAATCACTCCAAATACGACAATTTTGCTTATTAACGTACCCATTTAACCAAAAGTGAGCTTCATCGCAGAACAAAATTTTCTTGTGATGCATCGCACTAACCGAACCATTATTTTAGTAATAAATTTGCACGATTTGCAAACGTTGCTTAGGAGTAAGTCTATTCTTTAGGCCGCATCTCCATTAGAAATATTTATTTCGGCCATTATTGCAGACACTACTACTTAAATTTATATGTCTTTTCTATTTGGGCAAAAATAAATGGTGAAACTTTATTGTTCTCCGATGAGCTCTAAGCACTTCAGCTACTTTAGAATTTGTATAACCGGTTTTTTTTAATGAAATATTTTAATTAAACATAAAAATAAGTAAACTATGAACAAGATTCAATATATTGTGAGAAATTTGTGCAGAATAAATGTGGAATGTCATGAAACGTCAAATATTCGTGATGAAATTAATGAAATGCCGCGTGAAATGTTTGAGAATGTAATGAAAAATGTGCTCAAAAGAGCTGGCATGTGTGAGACTAACAGAGGCGGACATTTACCTGATATTGTATTCCATACATAAATGCCGACATTAAATAAAACATTTATCAATATTAAGATCCATTCTCTTTCGTTTAATCGAAAATTATAAACAAACAAAGTAGTATACCTTCCCGGTGGACACCCTGTATAATAGTAAAGATATGTATACATTTCAATGCGCCTGCCTGTCGACTTTACATAATTTGTATTCAATGAGGCTGTTCGGAACAGATTAGAACACTTTAGAACAGAAAAGTACAGGATTTTGCTGTTTAATGAGAAATTTTCTGTTCTAAACTGTTCTGGTATGGTGTTCAATGATTCAGTTTGGAAAAGTTTCGAACACTTTAGAACAGGATTTTCTGCACTTGCTATTTAGGTTAGAACAAATTTGCGAGAACTGTCAAAACCAATTGTTGTTAAAAAAAAATATTTCGGTGTTAGATTTGGTTGGTAAATCATTTTCCGTGTCGGAAACATCTCAATTTCATGAAAAAAATAAATAAATTCAACTTCATTTCAGATTATTTTTAAAAACTTCTATGCAAAAATAAATGAACTTGAATTGTAGTTAAACAACAATTTTGTTTGTATTCTCTGTCAGATGACTGACTATTCTAAGTTGTTCTATCTTGTTCTGAAGTTTCTCACGAATCTCTTCTGTACTGTTCTGTTCTATTCTGTTCTAACTTTTTCGTCACTGAACAATCTTATAATCACGAGAAAAACAAATTTTAACTCCTCTTTGTGTCAAAATGTTATTTCGCTTAGGATACTTTAAGTCACCACTCGCCACGAAGGCGCTAATTTCAATTATTCTGGGACAATAGTACCGAGTCTGGCCGATTCGCTGGTTTCAAGGATTTAACTCCTTTTGTGTGACACGTTGCTACTATTAGGTTATTTGTGTATACGTTATCTGTACACAAATTGAATCTCACGCTTGCGGAACCGAAAATATGTACACGTGTATACGATGTACTTGTAAGTTAATTAGTCAGTATGACATTTTAATCAGTTTGAGAATTTCTGAAATGAACGATATACGAAATGATAACGATTGAGTTAAGTGAAGCAAATATTCAGGATAGGTTATGTTGAAGTGGCTGTCAGCGTTGCAGCTGACACACTTGGTCCACAGTTGGCCCCTTATGATATCACATGAATCCAGAGATAATCTCCCTATTCGTCAACCCATTTGGAGCTCCTAATGAAGCGGAAGAGACTGTAGATGCCTATACAAATCCCAAGAATATCCCTGTGCCCTGGCACCCAACATAAATGAATATTGAACTGCTGCGTCATCTCCATAAGAGATGAACGGTAGTTGAGAGCAGTTTGGAGTTTGTAGAGGCCTATTCTAGAGGCTTAATAGCCGCTTGACTATCTGCGAAGATACGGATATTAGTAGTTGATATCACTTTTCTTTGAGCCAGGAAGGACTTCTCTAATTGTCACAATTTCCGCTTGAATACGCTACAATAGTTAAGAAAACGGAGAGAGATACTCAATTTTAGTCTGTTTGAGTACACACCCGCACCAATCCCATCATCATTTTTGACCAATTAGTATAAAAATGGATAACATCATCTTTCAAGAAGTTAAGTCCTCCCAGGTATGGTGTAATCAATGTGTTTGTCGCAGTTGAGCAATATCAATTTATTAAAAAGATATACAGTAAAATTAACTGTTTTCGACATCTCCTTGATGATTACAAAAGTAAATGTGTATTGATTGTTAATACTGATGAGTTTATGAAGTAAAGAGAAGTTTTAACTAATTTATAAAAGAAGATTGAATTAGGAGTCAATTTTGCTTACAGTCGATTAACTGATGTGATTTTTTTTTTGTGTAATATTAGAATAGCCTCAACGGACTTTTTTTCAGTTAAACTGCAAACTATTTGCTTTATTTTGTGAGAAAAATAGTTTGTATTATTTTAGTATTTTGTACAGCGATACCTTAAATAATCAAAGATTTCAACAGATCAAATGAACTGTTGCTCAGTGTCTGCTTGATAACTTCAATAAGCTCTTAATTTGCGTACTGCTTCCCACCTTGATAAACCTTGCCTGTTAGTAGTTAGTGTAGTGTGGACAGGTGTAAGAAAAACAATGCGTGATGCTTTCCAAATGTTACGAAATATTGATAGTGCTTTTGGCTAATTAATTTTGTTCCCCAAAAACAAATTACTGAAATTAAATTAATCTAACAGTCCATTTAATTAATATTAACGAGCTATTATTTTTGTTTTTCTGTAGCAAACCCAACTGGATTATTAGCGATCTTCTTATTTACAACAATGTAATTCTGCTAACACACACTCGCATACGGACATTTGCAATAATTATTAATTTTACGCCAAAAGATCCACGAGGAGTCGAAGTGATCTTTAATGACATTAATTTCAAACCAAATAAGTTCCACAGTAAGTAGTTAGGTTCAAAGTCAAAACGTGACCTCTATCACCGAAATGTTTTCATTTTTAGCTCGCCAATGGAAACCATTTGAATATGCATTGCATTATCAGCTTCTGGTCGAGTTGCCATTTGATCTTAAGCAAATCTGCCCCACCAGCGAAAATTTCTTTGATTTCCTCGAGCATGTGGAGAAAGTTACGGAAGATGTTCTTAGAACTGGCAAGGAAATGCTTTCTATCATACTATCATCTCCTGCTTCGTTGATAAGGTAAATTTCAATTCAAAATATTTTTTTAACAGTAATTAAATTATTTTTTTTGTCTTCAAATTTAGAGAACCATCTGGAAGACTTTACATCAGAAAATACGTTCGAACTAAAACTCCACAGAATGATGTAAAAAACACCGAAATTAATATTGAAGTTCGAAATATAAAAAAGTTATCATACGAATCGATAGCGATGCCTCCGCTGTATGAATTCGATGAAAATATTCAATTGCTGCCATTGGGTAACGACTTTTTGAGGAGTTTCCTTAATGATTCTTTAAGATTTATCAAGACATGATAATATATTTTCAAATATTTTTTTGTGTGTATAAATTATTATAATATTTTGTTAACACATTATTCACATAATTATAGTTTTTAGTTATTATTTGAATTTTACATTTTAATATTGTCATTGTGCTTGTGAAAAGAAGATTACACGAATCTTCTATGTATTGGAAAACTCACTTTTTTATTAGTTCATAGTTTCACTGATAGAGATTTGACACCCAAGCATTATGGTGGAATGCATTGCACAAACGCACACATTGTGACAAATAATGATGAACTAGGCAAATGATTATGGATGCAATATTTTATCATAATCGGCTATTAAAATAGGTTTAGCTATTCCAATCTTCGGATACTTAAGTTCGCTTGTTAGCTTTTTAGCTTTAGCTTCATACTTTTCGACAATTGGAATCCAATATTCTGACAAAAATTGAATCTTAAAACTTTCTATGTCTGTTTTAGTATTTAAATTTTCTTTAACGGCGGTCGAAGAAATACGATTAAATGTATCCATTAAACAATTAGATTCCACGACAAGTTCGTTTAGAGCATGAAACAGATCCGTATTTAAGGAAACTTCTTTAATGTCTGCATGAGGAGCTTTTTGTTTGCCGACAATTGGTTTCAATTTCATATTTGAAAGTCGGTCTTCTATTTCGGTGTTGGAAAAGTTACTCCATGGTATTGCCTTAGTTGTGTAAGGCTTCCATTGAGGCTCATCATCCACTGGATACTCAAAGTGCCAGCTTGACAAAGTCGGCTTAAGTAGAGAACCAGTCGATTTGGAGACTTTCTTAAAGTGCTCAATTAAAGAAGTCTTGTCTCCGCAGCCGGATATTGAGTCGTCAGACATTTCATCGGAACTTTTTGAACTTCGGCAAAGTTGTTCGTTGATTTTTCGTATTTCACATATCTGATTGCAAAGTTTTTGTTCAGTTGGTGAAAGAAAGGAATCTATATTTTGTGGGTCATTAGACAGATATGCTTCTATAAATCGGGTTGTCAATCGCGGTAATAGAGTTTGTGTTGCAGTATCGGTACCAATTATAGCTTCCGTCATTTGTGATGCAGAATGAGTAAGAATAACTAGAAAATAAAAACAATACAATTTAAACAGATGTTTCCAAAAGATACTACTCACATTCGCCGGGTCCTTCTTTTTTTAGTGTTATTGATCCATCGGTTAGAATGCTTACATCATGCTTAGGAATAAGATCATTTTGAACTGGAATTGCGATCGTATTGCTTGGTTTGTAAATAGGCAAATCAACTTGAATTGCGATGGACAATTTGGATAATCGAAGACGTCTGCAATTATTTTAAAATCAAGAATTTGGTTGATAATTAAATCAATCATCTTTGCATTTGCAAAGATCTTATTGAAAAAAAGGTGGCTGAATTTTTTTATTTATGTTATAATTGGGCACAGAAATTGGTTTGATTTTTCTAAAAAAAAAAACATAAAAAAGATGGTACGTAAAACATACGAAAGCGAGTGGCGACCACGAAATTGAATAAATTCATTAAATTAAATAATTGCCCACTAATGTTATGCATTTTAATTCCCGTTAAGTAACGGTTATCACGGTAAATGTTTTGTTCACGTGGGTAGTTCTATCTTAAATTTAACAGTTACACAAGCAATGGGTTCTATCGGGAATCTCCAGGCAATATATCATCCACCGACATATTATTTTGCGACCGCGAATCTCCTTCGAAATAAATTTCCCTCGAACAAAAATCGTATGAAATGACAGCTAAATTTTCTCGTTTATTCCAGATACCAGTAGGTTTAGAGGGAAACATTTTATTGTATTTAAGGTTTAATTGGTACAAGTCTAGCTAAAATTACACGGTCAACGTAATCGCCCCACGAGTTGAGTCTCTGCGTAAAAATTACCCCGGCTGTCAAAATGTATATCAGCACAGATCTCCATAAGCTGTGCTGAACTATTTCCTGGTCACAGAATTTGACAGCATTATAGAGCAAACTGTATGCTCTCACAGAGCTTTCTGTGGCCTCAAGTAGTTTGCTTCCGGGTTGGTTGGTATTGTATACATGTTTCTCAGGCAACTAAGAGCAAAGTACCTGCGTTGTTCAAGGTAATACACTTTGTGTGTCGTGTGCGGTATTTTTGACTTCTAGGTTGGTTGGTACACATTTGAAAAATTTGAGGAATAAAATATTCCATAAGAAAAAAGTTCATTGGGAGATTCCCGATAGGGCCCATTATAACAATTCTTCCAACATACGTGACAAGTGACAATAAAAAAAAATTACAATCAAATGCGTAAAAATTTGAAGCGTATGTGCACTAAGGTAGCACTGTATCAAATAAGAGTCCAATTACATGCAAAGAATAAAATTTCGGCAAGAAAACCGCAACTAAAAACCAATAAAATAGTATAAAATATGTAGTTAAAATTGAAGATTATTATTAATTAGTATTATTTGTTTTCATTTTTTCCATTAAGGAACAATGCGAATAAATTTAAACAAATCAAACGCATGCATACCTTGAGGCGTCCAATAACTTCGCTCGGAGCAGTGCATTTTTATCAGCTTTTGGAAGTGTTGAAACGCTCACAGATTTCCAAGGAGGCCTTTTCTTATCGCCTTCATCCTTCATACGCTTCCAGCTTTTAACAACTCTACATATAAAATACAAAAATACAAAATTTGAAAAAAAAGTATGAATACGCCACAGTGAACACATGTAAATATTTGTTAAAAATTAGTGTAATTTTATACTTCTTCCATTTGAGCTTGTAAAGATTATTTTCACTTTCTTTACGTAAATCTTTAGTAGGTGCTTCCATGCCATTAATTATGATTGTATGTTCTAAAACAAAATTATATGTTGTCTACCAGATAAGTTTCAAACTGATTGTTGTAATGCAAATAAAATTGTGTAAGACTTCGATTCTTTTTACGTGTCAATTAGTGAATTAATATTCAACTATAATCTTTATTAGCATTCCATTTTGATTGTCTTTCAACACGACATATGATATCGTTCTTTAAACCTACATATGTACATACGTACCTGTTATTGCTTCCTGGAGAATTATCATCAACACTTTGTGTCTCACTTGTTTCTGATGAAGTTGCGCTATTATTGGAACTCGGTGAATTAATTTTACTCATTCTAGGTTAAAATTATTAAATATCCTTTTACTACAGCAGTACTAATCTACTTTTTCTTCTCTGAATATAAATTATGTTCAAAAGTAAGTGGTGTGAGAATCGATAATAACAGAGGTATCCAAGGAGTTTTTCGTATAAAATAGTTAAAGGTCATTACAATTATCTTACGCTATGGTGTTGATTACGAGCATTTATTGATGATTAAACTCTAACATTAAAACAAACTTTAATCGCATTAAACTATTTCACAAAAAACAGGTGTTGGTTATTTGTGGTGGGAATTTTTAGTCCACTTCTCTGTTGCTAGTTAAGTTTAGAAAACCTATTTCTATTTGTGGATATTATAGTTGACAAGAACGAATTTAAATATTAAAAAAAAATTTGTACTTTTGGCTTTCATTTCCCTCACATAAACAAAGTTTTTTTTGTCAAATAGAATGTGTGATAGTTAAATCAATCAACATTTCTACTATTTAAGTTTTTTTTTTCAATAAATTCAAAATGGATTCAAGATGTTTTATGTTTGATTTGGTCATTTTAAATGTTTGGATTGATGATTTCGACTACGAAAACAATACACTTTCTATAGAAGCATGCTTCAATGATACTGAATTTACTATCGAATCGAATCCGGAAAGACCCAATGAATTTAAACAAGGACGAACTTGTGAATTTAATGCTTATCCCGAAGAATTGGGCCTTGAATTATTAGATCACCCACTTAAACTCAAAATTTTAGCTAATGGAGAGGAAATTAAAGGTGATCATCTCCTTCTGTTATCCGAATATATAAACACATGTTATATTCATCGTCTTTCACAGGTGAAGCTGAATTAATTTGGCCTAAAGAAATGTTGGAAAAACTTGAAAGACAAAATTTTGTTCAGTATAGTAATTTCGATGGGTGTGATCTTATACTAGATCATGTTGTTACCGGGAAAATAAACATTCAATATCGGTTGCGAGCCAAATGTGAGCTTTCTGAGTCTGATGAAAATGAGATTGAGAAACGATGTGATATTCAAAACGAACTGAAGAGAATTGTTGATCCAAATGAACTTTTCTTTTTGATACAAGATGATTCGGATATGTGTGATCCGTTGAATGATGGTCTTAAAAGAAAGAATGAAACCGATCCGACTGCTCTAGATCTTTCGAAATTTAAGAACTTTCATGGGAAGGTTTTGAAAGATCCAAAACTTATTGATCAATTTTATAGACCGGACTGTTGTCATACTAAGGTACATATGTTTTTGAATTTTTTATATTTAACGAAAATAATAATCTTAATCAGAGTCAGAATTAACTCCCAAATAACCTAACTCCCACTAGCCAAAATGAATAACATCCACCAAATTAATTTTTCGAGTAGGTACATATACCTAGGTAACAATTAATAACAACATTTTGCCGGTTGTCCACTACTTGCACAAAAAGCTCAACCAACTTCGTTCAATTTTTCTTTCAACTTCATCGTTGGGTGCAGTTTCCGAAACTGAATAGTTTAACCACTAGTTGATGGCAGCGCACATTAACAACTTAACAATCAATCAAAGAGATAAACCAACACAATATTTATTCAGTTTTTCGTTTCTTTTTTGCTTGTGATTATACGTACTATAAGGCAAGTTGTGCATTAGTAAACAAAATAAAATGCACGCCTGGATCAAACAAATTTGCTCTTGTAGCTAACAACTTTAGTGTTACTCACTGACGCTGTTGGTAGGTAGCTAGTCTATTATAGTTATCCTATGCAGATTTAAAGCCCATGTAGGTAATATTACCTTGATTCTTAGTATAATGAATTGTCGAATGCATGATTCAAGGAATAGTTAAATAGGTACCCTACAAATGTATATTTACATGGTTTTTAATTATGTAAATTAGGAGGTTAATAATGTAAATATGTATAAGTACATACATGTATATAATGAAAGTGAATGGTGTATAGGTGGGAAAAAATCGTTTTTTAAACTTATTTAAACTGCCAAAACCATCAATTAAATCGGTTTTTTGAAATAACGAAGAACGCCATTAGATGCCACTGATCAATGAACATTTTATAAAAAAGTATCTCGAAAATTGTAGGACGGGTTTTGATGCAATCCTGTTTTTTTATTTTTCGTTTTTTTTTAAACAAAATTCTTTTGAAATTTTGGAAATTAATGTTCATGTGAATATAAAATTTAAAATTATTTTTTTTGATTAGTTTTAAAATTATTGATTTTTCAAAAAAAAATTTAATAAATTATTTTAATTTAAAAAAAAAAAGTTATTCAAAATTTTGAATAACAAAAATAATTTAGCTACTTAGATCTTCTCAGATATAAAATTTGGCAGAAATCCAATGTATCGTTACCGACAAAGCCAAAAATTAAAAAAAACCGTTATATGAAAGGTACCGTTAATAGACTTTTCCTGTAAACTTGGTTCATATCAAAGGATAGCTATTACCAACAAAAAAATTCTCAAATTTTTTTATCAAAATCATTGGAGCCGTTTTAGAGAAAAATAAGATTTTCCTTCAAGATCATATGGCAGGTACCGTTATTTTTAGGCCTAAAAATAAAATTTCAATTTACTCTCTGAGGAATGCCAAAATAATCACACATACCAAATTTGAAGGTAATCGCTTAAGCCGTTTAGGCTGTAGCTCGTTATACATATATACGGACAGACTGACATTTTTTGGCGATCCCTTTTTTAGGCTTCTCTATGATCGTAATGTCATGTTTGATTGTTAGATTTTTTTTTTATAGTACCTATAATCGCAAGTAAAAATCAATCAAAATATGTTTGAATTAAGCATGATTTTCTCTCAAAGTTAAAAAAATTGCTGCCACATTAATAATATTAGAAAACGGACTACAAAAAAAAGGAAAGACCTAAAGAAACCAGTACGAACTTGCAAGTTGATGTCAACACGATAGTTCAACTCACACGCACACAAATTTTGTCGCATCCAAAGCAACGCACAACAAATATTTTCACGTCTACCTCAACCAACATCAGACAAAATTAAAAAAAAGTTGATCAACAAGTTGAACAACTAAAGTGCAACACGTTCGGCCATATAGAGGTAACCGTTCGGAAAATTTTCGGAACTCAGTTTGCTTCCGAAGCATACAATCGCTTTTGTTTTGCTGATATGTAAAATCAGTGAATTGATCTCATCGGCAATATCATGCCCAAAAATTGCGATATTTCAAAAATATCTCGTGTTGAATCCTTCACGTTGTTTTTTTTTTTGTTTTTGTTTAAATATGGCTGCGGAATTACTCTAGAAATAAACTATTAATATATCACTTACATTTTGGGAATGGACGCCATTTCTAACCAGATTCCGCAACAATTTTTCATCGGAGAAATTCGGAAAATATGCCACGCACCGCTGCAAAGAATTTTTTATTGAACGCACTTCATCTCATCGCTAATGGGGTTTTCGTTTGGTAAATTTAAGTTGATCTATAAATTGATTTTTTTCGTAACGAATCGAATACGTTTTCAGATTGATTTTTATTTGCTATAGTATTTGTGTCTGTGAACCAGCTAGAGGTATCAACTGTTTTGTCAGACTGATGGCTGTCAATTATGATGTATAGTGGTGTTAGTAAAAGAGGGGTAGATCTGCCGAAAAATCCAGATCTGAAAAATTGATTTAAAATCAAATAATAAATCAATTTGGCCAATCGAAGGCAAAAATTGTCAAAATCAGTTTTTTTGACAGATCTAAATCAAAAATAAATTGATTTTTGTTACCAAGCGAAAACCCCATAAGATGTGAGTCACGTTTCATTGGAAGATTTGTCCAATGTGTCACTCGGAACGGATACCGATTTCGAACAAATCGGAGAAAATTTTTCTCCGAACGGATACCTCGATAGGGCCGATTATTTAGAAAATGTTGCTCAACACGTTGAACTTACATTTTCAACCGGAAACACTTGTACACTAGCCGTGTACTTGTTGAATAATTCGTTGAGCAATGATCTCCAGCCGGATTAAACTCGTTAGTTAAATGAAATTTAGGAAACTTGAAAGTTGTGCGTCGATAGAGGCCTACTTCCATTACTCAGAAAAATTCTCACATCTGCAGTCAAACAGTATGATACCAGTTTTCTGAACTGGCTAAATAATGGTTACGATAGTAACTTTTTGCCGATCGTAGGTATACTCTGAACCGATGCGACGTTAGGGCTGAATATTATCAAAACTGATCCGTTATGAATATAATTAAGAATAAAATCTCATTGTTTTACAGAAATTTTCAGCTTATAATAGCAAGCCCACATTTTCATGTGTAAATTCTAAGCCCAGCTTACAAAAACCTGTGAAAAAGTCTGATAAATGCTTGGCATCAAAATCTAGCAGTTAGTATTTCAGAAAGTAAGGTTAATTTTCAAATCCAATACTCCAAAAATTCTTTACAGTTGAATGGGCATGCAAAGCATCTCGACATATACAAGAATGTCCTCATAGTAATAAATTTTCAGATGAAACAACAGGTAAGAACCGCTCAAGGTTTAACTTCATCAAGTACAAAAATGTAAATAACTAGATACCTCTGTTAACAGAGACTTGTTCATGTAGCTCTTCAGAACTAAGTACGGAACTCGACTCAGAAGGCTGCAATATGAATGAACAAAATATGTATAAGTATCCTGCTCAATCACCACCTGTTCTTAAGGAAACAGTTTACATACGTCCTAGGTAAAGTTTTAAAAAATTAACAACGAAAAGAATTAATTATTACATAATTTTAAGGTTGTGCCCTATTTGCAAGAGTGATGTATCATGGCTGCCGAAAATGGCTCCTTGTACAAAATGTGGCCACAAGCCTCTCCCTTATACTTTACAAAAAAATTATAATGAAAATCTAACAGCTGATCAGATCCTAGCAGATTGGGCTGTCGATAGTCCAATGCTAAAAGTGAATGGCGAAAAACCCGGCTCTAAACGGACAAATCGTTGCATTTGTAAGAATGGCAAAGTTTGTGCCTATTGTAGAATTCGTAAAATTTGCAAAGACGTTCTGAAAACAAAAAAAAGCAGTCGACCAAATGCCAAACGCTCGACAGATAGTGACACATTCCTTAAAGATCAGTCAGTTAGTAGAATGTGTAAGTACACTAGTGAAAATGATTCCCGAACGCATTTGGCCAAAGTCTTTTCGGAACTTCAAGATCTTTATAACCTTAAACCTGTTGCTCTAAAGCACGAATTAGATTTGAATAAGAAGTGCGAAAAATCCTTTGCTGTTTCGAGAACCTCAAAATGTAAGAGATCCCCCACCACCAATATTGAGAAGAAAAAAGAGAATTCGACAAAAAATGTCCTTATCAAAGCAAAGAGAAAATTATGCAAAAAGAAATTGTAAGTAACTTACAGTCAGCCTTATCACGAGTTCCATCGTAATCGGAAAGTTCTACGAATCACGAAAAAGTTAACACTGAATCCGTTCGTAATGGCAATTTGTAGAGAATTTCCACTACGATGGATTCTGTGATAGATTTTTACCGGATTCGTAACAAATTTCCGATTACGATGGAATGCATGATAGGGCTGAGTAACTTATAGCGTTCCTTCACTAACACATCTTTTTTTTTGTTAATGTGCATATACATAGGTACAACTATAAGTCCGTTAGAAATTATCCTGGTACATTGATTGGGCATGCTGCGTGTGTATCTTCTGGGAAAGTAGTACCTGGCAACATGGGATGGTTGTGGACCGCTAACACAGTTGGTATGCGTAGAGGCTGGAAACCTGGTGCTATTCGGAAGCCCATAAAAGAAATCATGAAATATTTCCTCAAGGACTACCCCGTCGATAGCTTGAATGTCTCAAAATTTGGAAAGAAAAAAATATCTAAGAGAATATCTGAAGAGCTTATACAGAAACCAACACTGCACATTTGTAAAAAGAACGGAACCTACATTATAACCATGCGTCCCATTAAAGATGCTACCCTACTCAAGAACTGTGCTGATCCATATGTGCCCATGAAACCCATACAGTTCAGGATCGTACAAAATCCTAAAAAAGCATGCGCGAAACAGATTAAAAATATTCTGAAAGAGAAATTTGACAAGTGTTCTTGTCATAGGCCGATTTCGGAGTGTTTCTGTCGAACGTTCTTGGACAAAAAACGCCTTGAATTTGAATTGAATAAAGCCTGTCGCCTTAAAGGTATTCCAAATCTGAAGGACTCCCTTATTCTATCGGATACATCTGAGTCAGAAACGGAATTTGATTTTGGTGTGACTCCACCGGCAGGTGTAATAAAGCCCCAATTGAAAAACAAGCCGGATTTAGAATGCCGTGAAACTCAATACAATGAAGACGATTGGATTATAAAACCCACGTTTCCAAAGCCATTAAACAAATATATGAAACCGTTTGATGCGACGGGAGGAAGAACTATTCCCCCAGCTCGAGCTTGCCCACCCGTCGCTTGTGTAATACGTCGTGAAAACACACGTAAGCTTCCTGTTAGTGGTATTGTTGGCGGGTGGGGTGGTGTTGGTGGTAATAAAGGTGCAGGTCGACAAACTGGAGGTGGACCCACAAATACAAAACAATTATTTTGTAATCTCTCTCGGAGAGGTAAAGCAGATACATGTTGTTCATACCAAGCACCTTGCATGCCTATTTGCTAGATTGGCGTAATTTTGTAATGTACAATATGAAAAACGAATCTAATAAAAATGAACAAAAATGTCAAAGGAATTATTTTAATAAATCTTATTTGACTGTATCTTATGTACGGTATGGATGATAATTTCAGTTTCACAGAATGTACTGTACTTTGCAATTAATGTCGTTTACGATTGGTCGTCCGGAAGACTTCTGAATGTTTCTGAAAGTGTTCATTTTGTATCAAACGACGGAAAGAAGAGGAATTCAATTCCGGATTCGAAGGCAGGAGCCAGATTCTTTAATAAACGAAACGAAAGCGACCGTTCATTTTTTTAAAAACGATAGAACTTGTGTTTAAGGGAAGGTTCTCTATCGCATTTCGTTTATTTATTGCATTCGCTTAGGTTTTAGTCTTTGTATATTGCATACTTTAAGGTGTTACTTGTTGCATACTTTGAATAATGTAACGAATTGGGTTAGGGATGAGTTAAACTGGGATGGGGGTCAATTCCCGATCTGTGAAGCTGTGAAGTGATAAATTTTATCACGCTTTCACGTCTAATTCGATTCTCGATTCGTGAAAAAGTGAAGCCAAACATTTTTCATATGATAATTTTTTTATCACAGTCATTTGTTTTGTGAAGAAAATGTTTCTAATCGAATATTAAGAAAACAAAACAGGATTTGGCACATGACAAGTAAGCAACAATTATATTTATACACAAATTTATTTTGGTTATAAGTTATATTTGTGTTTATTCGAGTAAATAACGAAATTGATAAATCAACAGGGGGTCAATTCCCGATCTGTGAAGATGTGAAGTGATAAATTTTATCACGCTTTCACGTCTAATTTGATTCTCGATTCGTGAAAAAGTGAAGTTAAATGCCAAACATTTTTCATATGATAATTTTTTTTATCACAGTCAATTGTTTTGTGAAGAAAATGTTTCTAATCGAATATTAAGAAGATAAACAGGATTTGGCATATGACAAGTAAGCAACAATTATATTTATACACAAATTTATTTTGGTAGTAAGTTATATTTGTGTTAATTCGAGTAAATAACGAAATTGTTAAATCAACAGATTCACGACAGCCGACGCGACGGTGCTCATTCCCGCGACAGATTGTTGGAAACTACCCATTGCAAAAAAATGCAGAGCACTTTACCATATTTAAATGGCTTTGAAGCGCACTTATAAGTTGAGTGTTTTTCAAGAATGCTCTCAGTTCACGTATTAAATCCATGCATAAATGTTTTGGGAATCTATAAAGTTCAATAAAGTCCTCCTAGTTGTAACATCGAATAGATTCTGCCCATCTCGAAGGGAAAGCCTCAATATCCTCACATGAAAAAATAATAAATCTTACTCAAAACAGAGATACGAGTACTATTGAATATAATATAAAAGCCACAATTGTTCAGTACGACGTCTTTTATTAATTTATTAAACGAATTATTATTCAGGACATTATTCTTAAGCAAATTTAGAAACTGAAATGAAATATTTACCTTTCCCAACAAAAAATCTAATCAGAAATGACAGAATTTATCATTTAGTACTTTTTAGTACAAACTTTATCACAATGAGTTCTAGAATCGCATTCGGCGTGTGTGTGAAGTTGGAAAATGATAAACCTCTGTGAAAACTGAAATGATATTTTTTTTATCACTTCATAATTTCACAGATCGGGAATTGACCCCCAGATTGACAACAGCCGACGCGACGGTGCTCATTCCCGCGACAGATCGTTGGAAACTACCCATTGCAAAAAAATGCAGAGCACTTTACCATATTAAAATGGCTTTGAAGCGCACTTATAAGTTGAGTGTTTTTCAATAATGCTCTCAATTCACGTATTAAATCCATGCATTAATGTTTTGGGAATCTATAAAGTTCAATAAAGTGCTCCTAGTTGTAACTTCGAATAGATTCTGCGCATCTCGAAGGGAAAGCCTCAATATCCTCACATGAAAAAATAATAAATCTTACTCAAAACAGAGATACTATTGAATATAATATAAAACATACAATTGTTAAGTACGACGTCCTTTATTAATTTATTAAACGAATTATTATTCCGGACATTATTCTTAAGCAAATTTAGAAACTGAAATGAAATATATACCTTTCCCAACAAAAAATCTAATCAGAAATGAGAGAATTTATCATTTAGTACTTTTTAGTACAAATTTTATCACAATGAGTTCTAGAATCGCATTAGGCGTGTGCGTGAAGTTGGAAAATGATAAACCTCTGTGAAAACTGAAATGATATTTTTTTTATCACTTCATAATTTCACAGATCGGGAATTGACCCCCTGAAATGATATTTTTTTTATCACTTCATAATTTCACAGATCGGGAATTGACCCCATGGTGAATAGCTGAACACTGGAAAATGTCGAAAGCAAGTGTAAATAAATATGAAATTTATAATGCAAAATTATGTACAACTTGAACAAAAACTTTCACAATAAATTTAGAAAATAATTAAGTTTCATTTTCGAACTTAATATAGTTGCTTTAATACAAAACAAAACAATCATTATTTATTTTATATGTGGTGGCATTTCATAAGATGTAATAAGTGTGGTGCAAATACAAGGTGTGTGAAGAGCGCCCATCTCTAAGTTCCTTGTGGTAGACGTCTTAGGTTATTGTGATGTTTTTTTTTGAGGTGATAAATTCCGGCCAATCTGTCTGGCTTTCCTTTCTCTCACACATATACGGAATATTTTTGAAATTAATCAAATTAGCTTGAAGCTTTTCTCAAGTTAAGCAATTTCAATATTAAATAGTTCAACTGATTAGTTTAAGTTATCTCTTCTGTCGAGACGCACATATTTTTTTTTTATGGATTTACTATTAAATCTTCTTATATATAAGGAACAATCGAAATTATGTTTGTGCGCTATCTTCTTTTTTTCGGCTTAATCGATTTGAATGAAATTCTTAGGAGATCTTAGGACATGTTTGGAGAGTGCATATAAGCAATCTGTTTGCCGTCCGATGTCTAGAACCGATGTTTTGACCAAAAATGTAACTACATGTTTGTTATTGTTTTATTAATATAAATAATGTGTTTTGTTTTGTATACACACACTTTCATTTTGGTTTCTCTTTGTTGGCGCGTGTATGCACAGAACTAAAGCATTTGATTCCCATTAAATGGATTTCGATATTTTATTTTGTCGGTTGTATAGAATGTTCCATGGATTTTTTGGACGACTTAAAGGTGGAAAATTCGTTGTAAAGCTTGGAAAATTTCGGTTAATTGTGAAATTTATTGTAATAGCAGACGTTTTGCGTGCAAACGCTGTACTGATACCCATAATTTTAACTCTCTAAAGATTGAAATTGAAACCACAAAACTTCAGATAAACCAAAACAAAACAATGACATGAATAAATTAATTTGAATTTGATATTTAGTGGGTGTGAGTGTGTGCGTGCTCTGGTATGGATTCTGACTTCAAATCCAGAAGGAAATTTCTCATTTGATACCAATCGAACAGTTTCAGAAGCATATGGAAGACTTCGGAAGCCTTCCAGACGACCAATCGAAAAGGCCATTAGGCTGTGCGCGATTTGACAGGTGTCCTTTTCATATTATAATTTTCTGTTCAGCAAATATATATATTTATTTTTCATGCTGCAATTCATTCGAGTTTTACGTATTATTATACTGATTCCAACCTAACCTTGGATGACGTACACGTCTTGGAATAATTAACCAGAATGTCCGCGTACGTGCAGAAGAAATGAATGAAGACGTGCCCATATTGCACAGTTTCAAACTGCACCACAAATTCGACAAAAAGTTAGAAAAAGAAAAGTGGTAAATGTAGACTTCAATCGCGCTGCTTTGGAATACCACTCCGCAATCGCATTTACTTTCTCGATGCTCCCGGTGGGACATGCAAGACGTTCGTCATATAGTTGATTCTAGCAACAATTCGGCCAAGATCTCTTTTGTTGCCGGTTGCATCCTATGGCGTATATGGCATTGTTATTACACTGTTTGAAGGTGGTCGAACTGCACATTCCGCTTTGAAGCTGGTGATGAATTTTCTCACGGTTGACAAGCCAATGACCAAGAATTCGGCGGCAGCGAAATAGATGCGATAATGCAAAATCATAATTTGTGATGAATGCACGATAGCGAGAATGAAGGATTTACAAGGTGATTCGAGATGATTTGGTGGGGATATGATATTGCTAAGCTGAGATTTTCGTCAAACGTTTCCTGCCATCCCGAAACCTACTGCTGCCTATGAATTTAATGCATGCTTGAAATCGTCGTCTTTGTGCCGGTATGTCAGGAAGTTGAAATTGACCACAAATATGAGAGTGATATTGCAGAACAACCCACCGGCTGCTGAAATCTCAAGACAATGTTTGCAATGGCCAAATTTCTGTTGATGTCTCGACTGGATTGATATCATTCCCGGCAAATTTTTGCGAGTTAACAACGTCGAAGGAGAAACTCATCACCAAAGTAAGGTGTTCTCCGGCCTTGCAAAAAATAATAAAAATCTCGATTGGATTTGTGAACGGGTAATACTAGCAGCGAAGAAAAAGGACGTCGTTGATAGCTTGGTAAACTTTGTTGTTTGTTTTTGCGCCGAAAAGCATTGTTTATCATATCACTATCTCCTTATTTTTATTCCATTCAAATATATCACATTCAAATTTGAACTATCTGTGTTTTAGTAGTTCTGCAGTTCATTTAAATGCGTTAAATTGGGGCGAGACGAAGTTCGCCTGGTCCGCTGGTAGATAACAAAAATTAAGGTTTTTATTAATTTATCACTCGGTTTTTATTAATTTCATGTCATATTCAATATTAATGAATTTTGTTTGTACTATGTTCCCAGCAAAGCGAAAACTGAGATTTTGATGAAAAACCATGTAGTTATTTAATAGTCCAATTTGAATTAAAATATCCAAATTGAATCAAGGAACAAAACAGAATAATAGTTTAATAATATTTTCAGATTCATATAAATATCAATAACTACTTATGTAAATATTTAATATAAGGACAAAGAGTTTTATTAGCAAGTAGTGATTATGTGTTCTTCAATTTTCAACAGATTTCAACAGGACGCTTTCGAGATTTCAAATTGGTGTTCACACCGCCTAATCCACGATATCGTATCTCAGAAGCACAAGCAACATAACCATTTTTGTTTATCTAGCCAAGGGCCAGATTCTGTAATAACCGAAACGAAAGCGACCGTTCGTTTTTTTTAAAAACGACAGAACTGGTTCAAAAGAGAAGGTTTTCTATCGCATTTCATTTATTTTATTGCATTCGATTAGGTTTTAGAGTTGTATATTGCATACTTTTGAGGTGTTAATTATTGTATTCTTTTAATAATTATGTAATTAATTGGGTTATGGATGAGCTATATTGGGATGGTGAATAGCCGAATACTGAAAGTGGTTGAAATGTTTCAATAAATATGTAATTTATAATGAACAACTTTCACAACTAATTAAGAAAACAATTAACTTATTTCTTCTTATAGTTGTATTAATACAAAACGAAACAATCATTATTTATTTTATATGTAGTGGCATTTCATGAGAGGTAAAGTGTGGTAAAAAAAACTTCAAACAGTCGATATACCTTACCTACTTTCAACCTAAAAATATTACTGTGAGTAGAGTTGTTGATGTAGACAAATTGTACCATCGTATTCTGCCAATTATGTCACGACATGAACCGTTGGACAATACGATAAAGGTGGTGGAATGTTCTCAACCTTTTATATTTCCTTATATCTGGTCAATTTGGTCAATATTAACGGCACTGTTGTTATTTCTGTAGATAAGGTAAATTTGTTTGTGGAACAATTCGCAGAAAACTTATGATCCGTAAACGATAAATAAATTTGTCTGTATAATGCACAAATCTATTATCTATAGTTGCATTCTTATCTATTCTTTTCTTAAGAAAACTTTCCGAATGAATGGAAAAAATATTTTTTCAACCAATTCTAAAAAAAATATTTGTCTAACACTATACAACTACCGACCAAAGACATTTCTTTCCTCTTTCCTTAGGGGGAGAAGGGAAGACTTTACACGCAGCCTATGAAAAAAATCGATCTGAAATCAATTTGAAATAGTTGTTTGGAATTCGACATAAGTTTAATGGAGTTTAATTTTGGTAATTTCAGATTTTGATCGGAAATTTGACTTTTTTCGGTGCGAATGGTATACGATTTCAGATTGATTTTTTATCACGGTATTGGTGTATATTCGTGTCTTTTGAACCAGTAAAGGCAAGGCGCGCACATGCAACAGTTTGGTTGCTAAAGTGAATACCATGGACTTATATGAAAGTGCACGCACATGCAAAAACTATTCACTCCGCGATTCGAACAACCTTAGAGTTTGTGTTTTGGCACAAATCGAACGATCGCCATAAGTAAGTTCTTCAGTTTGTATCACACCGAACTATATGTAACTGCGCGCACATTAAATTAAAATATTGTCTGTGTGTTGGTTTATCTCGTTGATTGATTTTTAAGTTCCTTATGTGCGCGATCATCGTTCAACTAGTGTTTAAACTATTTCGTTTCGGAAAAATTGCATGTGCGCGCCTAGCCTTATGCACTGTGGCTGCGCTTGCAATATTTCAGACAATGGCAATGGCAATTAAAATATTGGGTGGGCCGCATGGGCATTTCATTGCTGGGAATTAGAATTTCAATAACCCTTTTATTTTGTTCAGTCAGTATATTGTTTCAAAAATCCGCGTTCTGACAGATCTGAAGGGGAAAAAAATGTATTTTTGTTACTAAAAGAAAACACATTGGCCTCGTTCGGTGCGAGGCCGATAGGCTATCCAAGATAACTTTGTAGCGGATTTATTTTCAAACGATTCAGGTAGCTTTCTCGTTATGTCAGTTGTATTGTATACACATCTGAAGTTTTGAATCAGCTGTTCCTCTCATTTCCAAACGAATCTCAACGAATACAATAATTTTTGGGTAGCTTGAGATTTGTTTTTGACAACATATGTTTAGTTCATCAGCTGTTTTTTCCTTAGGAGTTACAACAATACCAAGCAATCTGGATCGGTTACGTTGTGCCACCGAACGAGGCCATTAGCTTGTGTCGCAGTCGGAACATATGACTGGATTGTTTTTTTGTGGGGAGGTGCTGATGAGTGGTAGAGGTGTGTCCGATTTGTAGCCGAGCCGAACTAATAGCAGATATACATGTACATGTAAATCCCTCACTGTGATCCAAATCTGTAATTTTGATCACGGATTAAAAAACAATCAATAATTTTGGTAGAAAAGAACGCAAAAACTTGCCTGGCACCAAAAAATCTCCGAGTCCCAGTTTCACAGTGGGAGCTTAAACTTAAGATCAACTAAACCTTAAACTAAGTTTAAACTTTTGGTTTAGTTCGTCCGGTTTCACAGTGAAATCAGATCTTCAGATCAGTTGAACTTCGTTTAACTATATTTTTTGAAACAATTGGCAGCATTTTTCTTGGCTTGTCCTTCCTTTCTCTCTCTGACATAAAACAAACACGCGAAACAAGGAGAATAATAAATAAAATAAAATTCAAAATCACTATTACAACTCCATAACATTTGAATACACAATTTTGTTCAGTTCATAATATTTTCTGAAAAAAAAAAACAATACAAACGCTGAACTGAAATTTAAATGGCAGAATAATCTCGGTTAACTTAAACTACAAATTGAACTCTGTTCAAGGTTTAAACGACACTGCGAAACCGAATAAATGGTTGATCTGAAGTTTAAACCAAAAGTGAAGTATAGTCCACTTCAACACAGGGAAACCCGTTGCTAGAGATTTTTTTTGTCGTTTTCCTTTAATTGCCTTGTACCTTTCACACGAAGAAACTGGCACCAAGAAACTGAGGAGAAAACTGGGAAGATATTTTCGGGCTAATTGGAATGCAAAGCAAAACGTCAAAAAAAACTTCAAATCGTTGACCGTGAAGATTTTTTCATATCACTTACTTCTTGCCCCTCTTCGCCAACAAACTCCCAGTTGCCGGCAACTCAGTTTTTTTGTGTGAAAGGGGACTTAATTTTGCACTGTAATACTCATAGAGAAACTAATTATTTTCTCTATGGTAATACTGGGTGTTAGTGATCGATTATTTTAGTTGAAAAAGACAAAGTAACGGAAAATGTATATTTCGCTCATGCAGAACTCTGTAATCTTACTATCCATTCATCTACTACATTCATAATATCATTTTGACAGCAATAACTCGCCGATATGTCAAGTTGATTTTAATGGAAAATTGAAATAACCTGTGTTTTAAAAGAAATTCTTAAATTATTAAATAAAAATGCGTTTTACAAACAAATTATGTGCACAACATTTAGGATGGATGTTCAAAAAACATTGGTTAATTCAAGGTAAACGTGTTGCTCGTGATACTGGAGCAGAAGCAGAACTAGCAAAGTTTGGAATCGCTGTAAAAAATCCCAATGATGTTCTCAGAGAACAAAATCCAAAACGAAAGTTGGTCAATTTATTTGACAAAATGAATAAATATTTTAAGTATTGTGTATTTTTCAGACATGAAATGTTAGTTTTCGCCGAGCCACGAGTTACTGCACTAGTTGAAGATTCAACCCATCCTAATTGGCATGTAAATCCATGTCACATCTACGGCGATTCTAATGTACTGCTCGAAGGTGTTGCACAATCACAAGTTCTAACCAAAACAATTGAGATTAATGGTTTTCCAAAAAACATCGAAGAAACTATCAACAAAATGCAACTAAACAGTCACATCCACAAGAATGTACAGAGTTCAATAATGGCATCGCATGTTTTCGATGCCCAGCAAGTGAAACTACCAAAAATTAAGATTCCCGAACGCCCTGCTTTTAATTTACCAAGGGTGTATGGAATTTCGCATAGTAGAAGAAGGTAAAATGACTATTCAAATAAATTTGATTTGAATTAATGTTTTTCTAAAATTTTATGACCACTCGCTAGGCGCCTCTTGTTACACAAACTGATCTTCGAGTGCGAGAAACTTTCTGGCAATTCCGTGACATCTCGAAGGCAAATCTTTGACAATGCGAACTTCAATGTTAACCTCACCAAAGATGGAGATTTACTGCAATTTGAGCTTTCTGCTGATACCCTTATGACGGCGACAAAACCAATAGAAGCAGTCAAGGGAAAGTACGATGCTGAATTACCAGACTTGTATCCCATCAAACACACCATCACCATCCCAAAGAAAAATGTTTACACCACGAAAAACAGCTATCGTCCGTTTGTCTTCAATTCCAGCAGCGATTCCATTGTACTAATGTTTTCTTATTTTGTTTAGCGCTCCGAAGTGCCCTCACATGCAGCCATCCTCACACAATCTTCGTCCATTTCGACAAGGAAGATGTTAAGAACTTGCACGGAACTCCAGTTACGACAACACAGTTTCAAGCAAGAAATCTACTTAAAGCATTTACTGTGGCAGCTGCTCGAGCTAAGCAGCTCTATGGGGTAAGTAAACTTTGTTCTTAAATCTAATAAGGCTAAAAATTGATAATATATTTTTATAAAGGATTCTGTAGATCAACTTCCAAAGCCAATTGTTGTTCAAAGCATCCAAACCGACGGACAAACTTTCCACTTTGGAGTCTTTCAGCTAAACACCTTGCAATTGAATGGAAATGATGGCACAAAGAACTACTGGTTCCATTTGCCGAATATTAATTTGTTCTCCGAATGCGGATACAAGGTGGGTCGACCAATTCTCGAGGGTTACAATAAGGATTGTTTTCAGTATTTGAAAGCTTTTTATAGTAATTGTTAGATGTTTGTTAATAATTTAATTAAATTAAAAAATAAAAGAATTAAAGTGAACAGAAAAATAGTTTTACTGCAGTTTTAACTACTTTCTAGGGAAGTGTATACCAATGTACATTTTGGTTTTTTTTGAGTTGGACAAGTTTTGACGTCTTTGTATGTTTTTAATTTGTTTAAATAAAAGCGATATCTCGAATTTCCAAAGGAAATTATCTTAGAATAAAAATTAGAACTGTTATTGATAAATTGTCATAAATTGGAGTTTCTCTAGTTTCGTCCATAGTATATATGTATAAAGAAACGCTATTAGAGTCGTCTGTTTAAAGAAAATCGATCCAACCGTTTAGACTGTTGCGGTTGAGGTACAAACATACAGAAAGATGGAGAAAAACAGAAAGATGCCCAGCCAGACTGGCAGAATTACAGGAATTAATGGGTGTAATAGGTAATATAAATGATGCTCAAAAGTTTCTCTCGGAAATTATTTGTAGCGGGAATAAACTTTCCCAGGCAATTTTGCTCTCACTTGATAACTTTTTTTGTTCGAGGGAAATTTATTCCGTGGGAAATTCACGTTCGCACGAAAAATTTCGAGGGAATCGAATATTCCGTGGGAAATGAATTTCCCTGGGAGATTCCCAAAAGTGCTTGACTTGTGCCGATTTCGTTTCAATAGAAACATCGATCTTCTGTCGATCCGCCAATAATTTTTTTTTCTGAAAATCAGGTTTCAAAATAAAACCAATTTTTTTCTCGAAAAACAGATCCGTATTGAATCTCTTTTTTTTAAGAGACAGATTCTCCCAAAGACTACAATATTTGATTTGAATTTTCTCATACGTTGTGTTTTTGTTTCAGATCAAACGAATCTACCGAATTAGAAAAAAATTGGAATTTAATTTTGATTTCTCTGTAAATGTTTTGGTTGTAGCGGATGATGTGTGACCAAGCGAAACTCTATTTGGTGCTGATGTCTTTTCGACGACTAGATTTTATAGTTTATTTTTCATTTGGCCTTTGTATATGAAACCTATAGCATGTTACTAATAACGTAAAGACCGGAAACATCTGCTTTCATTTGACATTTGCCTACAAGCTGAAACACGCACACAAGTAACTTTTCTGTTCCTCTTCCAATAGACACATTGATAGAAACGCACACAAGAATCTTTTCTGTTCCTCTTCCTATAGACACAGAGACAACACAGCCCTAGTAATTTGTTTTTGTTTTGCTTTTCGATTTCCCATCTATTCATGGATAGAGTTTCACAGCTACAAATACAACAATGTAAGCAAATGGGTTTTGGGGGGTGAAACGTACGAAGGTTTCCAATCTTTATTTTGGCTTATTTGTGCCTATAGTACTACTACGAGACTGAATTTTTTAGCTGGTAGTTCCGTCGTTGAGGGCGCTAGTTTCTCTTTTCTTGATAGTGAATTGTTGATGTGGAAGAAGTAAATATAGTGGCAAATACGAAAAAGAGCAAGGGAGACGATCGAAACTTACTAGTTCTGACAACAATATAGTGGGTAAGGGAGAAAACCGAATAATATATGGTGGGTATAAATAAATTAAATCAAGGCTATTGCCGTATACATGAATTTGAAGTAAGAATGTATATGGATATACATACATGTATAGGTTATTATAGAATTTATTTTAATTTTTTTTTTCAAATTTTAGATATTTGGTGGATTTTATGATTTTGAATTGTAGCAACGTTGCTACTTTTCACTTTTTCTATGCGAAAATAACAAAGCAATGTTGAGATATTTCAATAAGTTTTGTTTAGGTAGGTACATGTGTACCCAGATACCCACCTACATACAATATGTATGTACATAGGTACTTTTTGTTCTTTTTCAAATATAATATCTATTGAGAATAATTTAATTTTTTCTCCAGACAGTTTTATTAGGAAATAAAGTAGGTATACCTAGGCAGTATTTTTTAAATTTTTTTTTGACTAGCGATGTTATAAATGTAGGTACTATATTACAAGTTATGGATTCGAAAAAAATCGAACTCGATATTTTGGTCAAACTTGACATTACGATGATAGCGAAGACAAAAAAATGGGTCCGCAATTCCGTCTCTCTGTCTGACTGTCCTCGAGCTTGCAGCCTAAACGTTTTTTTATCAGATTTGTTAAGACGTATCTACCTAGGTACCTGCCAAAATTTCTTTTTGACCAAAACGGTAAATATTATTTTTCTCAAAAAATGTTTTTTCTAACAATCAAACATGACATTACAATCATAGAACACCAAAAACTGGGTGCCCTAATTCCGTCTGTCTGTCATTATGTCTGTCTGTCCTCGAGTCTACAGCCTAAACGCTTTGGTAGATTGTGTCTTCAATCTTGGTACATATTGTTTTTTCGGTAATATGCCCACACGGTTTTTCATTTTTTTTAAGATGACGAATAACAGTAGCTCCCATAAATTTTTTTTGGCCAAAAACAAAAATCTTATTTTTCTCAAAAACGGCTCCAACGATTTTAATAAATAAAAATGAGTTCATTAATGAAGGGAAAGGGTACCTTTTAATAATTTTTTTTTGAAAAAAAAAATGTTTTTTTGGTACCTCTAGTAGAACTATTTTTTTTGGTTTTCGATTTTCTCGGAAACGGTTAATCTGATTTTTTTTAATTTTTTACGCAGAAGCTCCTAGAAAGCTTAAACACTATTGAATACCAAATTTTTTCAAAACAAATTATTTTGGAACATTTTTTTTTTTGAAAATTCAAAATTTCGAAAACGAATTAATAGATTTTTTCGAAACTTCGTATTTAGTAGTTTTTAGACATTATCTTGAATAGTTAAAAAAACTATTTTTCTAAAATATAAAACAACGGTAACTCCATACAAATGTTAAAAACCGTTAAGAAAAAAATGTATTTCTCAAAAACGGCTCCAAGAATTTTCAAAAAAAAATTTGTTATTAAATTTTATTTTATTTTTTGGATTTTGAAAAAAAAAACAACATTTTGCAAATAAATATTATATGTTTTGAAGATTTTTTTAAATAATATTTTCAAATGTATATATATATTTTTGAATACTCATTTAAAAAAAAAATAAGTAAAAAACGACTTGAAAAAATATATAATACCTATTAATAAACAATTCTTATTTGAAAAGTCGTCAACTCGATTTTTGACGAAATTACTTATCAAATCTGAATTTTCAAAAAAATTATTTTTTTTTTTCAAAATCCAAAAAAAATATTAATATAAAATAAAAAAATGTTGTCACAAGAACAATTTTTTTTTGCAAAGATTAACAGAAATCTCAAATTTTAACTGTTAAATTATTATCATGTTTGTTCATTTGGTAAAAATGTATATTTTATTGAGTAGTGCCCGTTGCACACAAGTGTATACCTGAATATTTAAATATTCCCTACAGCCATCAAGCAATTTTCATTCTATCTGCCCGTAGAATAAAAAAAAACACACACAACCAGCTCCTACTCAACAAAAAAATTCTCATAAAAAAATAAAAAAAAACCTATGAAATAAATCGTTTTCCTTTTCTCCTCTAACTTATAATAAATTTTTTATATAGTTCTCTCATCAATTTATTATCACACTATTTCTCTTACGCATTTTCGTAACACACCAACACTACCTAACCTCCGATTTGGTAGTGGAACCCATGATGAGTAGTAGAACTTATTGCAGGCTGGATGAATTTCTTCGTCATGATAGTACTATTAATATCTATATACAATGATTTGGCATTTTTGATGTATAAACGGATAATCTCACGGCAGAAGTAAAATTGAAAATTACCTTACGAAAGTAATGAACACCATTTAGTCTAAAATGGTTAGGGAATTTGTGAATGGATTTAGCATTCACTTCCTTTATTTTTTAAAATGGTTGGGGAATTTGATAAGAATTTTTTTAAAAAAGGTTCGTGAATTTGGGAGGGACATTACCAACCATTTTAAAAAAATGAACGAAGTAAATGCACGAACCATTAAGGTAAGACCGAACCCAATAAAACAATTATACCTTGCACTTTGAGCCTACGATTTTTAAGCAAGTGCTGAGCTAACAAGGATAGCACATGTGATGAAACCGCAGTTGGATGATGTTGCCAAAGGAATTTAATTTGAAGTGAGCCAACGATAAATAGAAAATTCGAAGAAATCAATGGTTTATTTATTGGTAATTTCAGATTTTGTTCGAAAATTTCTCGTACTTTGTGCACAAAAATGTGGAGACTGTCATTTTTGGAAGAGTGGATGTAAAAATCTCTCACAGCGCAACAAAGTTTCACAAAAGTACAATTTTTGCCACTTTTTAAACGTCAACATAAAAGTGTATTTTTGAAAATGTTTGTTACAAATTTACGTGAAATTATTTCTTAAAATATCCAATTTGATATCACAAATTTCAATTTATTGCATGAATAAGCCCGACCAGACTATATATTCAATTATTTTCAACTTTTGTAACGATACACTTGGCAACTGACAGCTTATGTATTGTTTTTTTCCTTCATTTGACAGTGTTCATAATTTTGTTCAAAAAAATTTCTTGGACTAAGATTAGCAGCCTCGGGAAATATTTTACTCTCTCACGAGTGATCTCTTCTGTGAAAAACTAAGAAAATTTGAATTACGGGATTTGACTCTTTTTCGTAGAAATTCGTAGATTTTCGCAGATTTAGCTAGTACGGGAACGCACCTATGGTATTGGTGCATATTCGTGTCTGTGGAACCAGTAACGGTATAGGATGGCAAATAACACGAAAATTGTGTCTTCATTCAAGTTTTTTTTCTTTTGTAATACGAACCGATTTCAAGTTTTAAATAAAATGCAGGACTGGATCGTACGAACTTGCTCTTGTAATTAACAACTTTAATGTAGCTAACCACTGGCGCTGTTAGTAGGTAGGTATCCTAGTTATCCTATGCAGGATTAGAACCGATGTAGGTAATATTATTGTGATTCTTAGTATAATCTTTGTATATGAAACCTATAGTACTACTACGAGACTGAATTTTTTAGCTAGTAGTTCCGACGATGAGGGCGCTAGTTTCTCTATTCTTGATATTGAATTGTTTATATGGAAGAAGTAAATGTAGAGGCAAATACGAAAAAAAGCAAGGGAGACGGTCAAAACTTATTAGTTCTGACAACAATATAGAGGGTAAGGGAGAAAACCGATTAAGCTGTTTTTGCCATGGCAACCTTCAAAATATGGTAGGTATAAATAAATTATATCAAGGCTATTGGCGTATACATGAATTTGAAGTAAGAATGTATATGGATATACATGCATGTATAAGATATTATAGAATTTATTTTAAATTTTTTTTTCAAATTTTAGATATTTGGTGGATTTTAGGATTTTGAATTGTAGCAACGTTGCTACTTTTCACTTTTTCTATGCAAAAATAGCAAAGCAATGTTGAGATATTTCAATATGTTTTGCTTAGGTAGGTACATGTGTACCCAGATACCCACCTACATACAATATGTACATATGTAGGTACTTTTTGTTATTTTTCAAATATAATATGTATTGAGAATAATTTAATTTTTTCTCCAGGCAGTTTTATTAGGAAATAAAGTAGGTATACCTAGGCAGTATTTTTTAAATTTTTTTTTTGACTAGCGATATTATAAATGTAGGCACTAAATATATTACAAGTTATGGATTCGAAAAAAATCGAACTCGAGATTTTGATCAAACTTGACATTACGATGAAAGCGAAGACGAAAAAATGGGTTCGCAATTCCGTCTCTCTGTCTGTCTGTCTTCGAGTTTACAACCTAAACGTGTTTTTTCATAAACATGTTACAAGCTTTTTTCAGCTTTTTTAAGACGAAAGATGACAGTACCTACCTAGGTACCTGCCAAACTTTCTTTTTGACCAAAAAGGTAAATATTATTTTCCTCAAAAATTTTTTTTTTTTAAAATTAAACATGACATTACGATCAGAGGGAACACCAAAAAAGTGGGTCCCCTAATTCCGTCTGTCTGTCTGTCCTCGAGTCTACAGCCTAAACGCTTTGATAGATTGTCTTCAAACTTGGTACATATTGTTTTTTTCGGTAATATGCCCACACGTTTTTTTAATTTTTTTCTAAGACGACAAATAACAGTAGCTCCCATACATTTTTTTTGGCCAAAAATAGAAATCTTATTTTTCTCAGAAACGGCTCCAACGATTTTTATAAAAAAAAATTAGTTCATTAATGAAGGGAAAGGGTACCTTTTAATAATTTTTTTTTTGGAAAAAATTGTTTTTTTGGTACCTCTAGTAGAACCATGTTTTTGGTTTTCGATTTTCTCGGAAACAGTTAATCTGATTTTTTTTTTAATTTTTTACGCAGAAGCTCCTAGAAAGTTTAAACTCTATTGTATACCAACATTTTTCAAAACAAATTATTTTGGAAATTATTTTTTTTTTGAAAATTCAAAATTTCGAAAACGACTAATAGATTTTTTCGAAACTTCGTATTTAGTAGTTTTTTGACATTATCTTGAATAGTTAAAAAAAACTATTTTTCTAAAATAAAAAAACAACGGTAGCTCTAGTACAAATGTTAAAAACCGTTAAGAAAAAAATGTATTTCTCAAAAACGGCTCCAAGAATTTTCAAAAAAAAATTGTTGCTATTTTTTGGATTTTGAAAAAAACAATATTTTGGAAAATTAAATATGTTGAAGATTTTTTAAATAATATTTTCAAATGTATATATATATTATTGAATACTCATTTAAAAAAAATAAGTAAAAAACGACTTAAAAAAATATATAATACCTATTAATAAACAATTCTTATTCGAAAATTCGTCAAATTGATTTTTTTTACGAAATTACGTATCAAATCTGAATTTTCAGAACAATTTTTTTTTCAAAATCCAAAAAATTATTAATATAAAATAAAAAAAAATTTTGTCACAAGAAAATTTTTTTTTTTGCACAACGATTAACAGAAATCTCAAATTGTAACTGTTAAATTATTATCATGTTTGATCATTTGGTAAAAAAAATTATTTTATAATGTAATTACCGTTGCACACAACTGTATACCTCAATATTTAAATATTTCCTACAGCCATCAAACAATTTTCATTCTATCTGCCCGTAGAAAAAAAACACACACACACAACTAGCTCCCACTGAACAAAAAAATCCTAATAAAAAACCAAAAAAACCTAAGAAATAAATTGTTTTCCTTTCCTCCTCTAACTTATAACAAATTTTTTATATATTTCTCTCATCAATTTATTATCACACTTTTTCCCTTCATAGGCATTTTCTTGACACACCAACACCACCTAACCTCCGATTTGGTAGTGGAACTCATGATGAGTAGTAGAACTTATTCCAGGCTGGATGAATTTCGTCGTCATGATAGTACTATTAATATCTATATACAATGGTATAATGAATTTTTAAATGGATGATTCAAGGAATAGTTACATAGGAACCTACCTACAAATGTATCTATATTTAAATCTAGGTTTTGGATTTTAATTATGTAAGTTAGGAGATATATAAATACATATGTACCTACAAACATGGATGGAACATAGGTATGTAAATATGTACTTATTATAATGAATATGAAGGATGTATGTCGGTATGTAGCTATGTATTTAGTATTCATTGACGTACGCAAAAATTCATTAAAAGGGAAGAATAATAAAGGTAGAAATTAATGGATAATACACATAATTAAATGTTTTTATATTGCTTAGTCATTCTAGTTTGAGGGAAATAAAGATGCCATTTGAATTCATAGAGAAATAAGAACATATCAAAAAAAAACAAAAATCGTTTTTTTAATTAATTATTTTTTTATGCATAAAATTTTGAAAACATTTTTAGAAAAAAAAATTGAAACGCCATTTTGAAGAATATCTTCAAAATATCAATATCCATATAAAATTCAAATTTAAAAGAATTTCTGTAACTGGTTTTTGAAAAATCGATTTTTCGATTTTTTGAAAATCGAAAAACTTTTTTTTTTTGAAAATTTGAGTACGCAGTTTTATTAACAATTTTAGGGAGCATTTGTGTAAAAAAAATAATTTTAATCGGTTCATCCAATATTGAGAAAGTCGAAAATATGAAAAGTGGTTCTATGGGAAGTACCATGAATAAGTACGTAAAAAGAAATATTTGTATACTCAAAAGTGATCTGTACTAATTTAAGAACACACAAATTTTTTTATAAAAATTCTTGGAGCCGTTTTCAAGAAATACATTTTTTTCTTAACGGTTTCTTAACATTTGTATATTTTAGAAAAATAGTTTTTTTATATATTCAAGATTTATGTCAAAAAACCACTAAATACGAAGTTTCGAAAAAATCTATTGAGTCGTTTTGAAATTTAGAATTTTCAAAAAAAAAAAAAATAATTAATTCCAAAAAATATTTTGTTTGAGAAATGTTGGTATACAATAGTGTTTAAACTTTCTAGTGGCTTCTGCGTAAAAAATTCCAAAAAAAATCGGGTTAAGCGTTTCCGGGAAAATCGAAAACCAAAAAAATGGTTCTACTATTTCTACCAAAAATAACATTTTTTTTCCAAAAAAAAAAAAATTATCAAAAGGTACCCTTTCTATTCGGTAATGAACTAATATTTTTATATAAAAATCGTTGGAGCCGTTTTTGAGAAAAATAAGATTTTTGTTTTTGGCCAAAAAAATGTATGGAAGCTACTGTTATTTGTCGTCTTAAAAAAATGAAAAAAACGTGTGAGTATATTACCGAAAAAAACAATAGCTGTGTTTTATTATCGCCAATAACCCATATGGTTCACCCCGTAAAAATAAAACGATCTGGGTTATGTACTGAAATGTACCCTCTGTTCGCCGAATTTAATACTAATATTTGCAGACCAAGATAGAAACCCCGATAGAAACCTGGATCTCGTGTTGTTTTTGTAATACGTGTAAAAAATAACCTAGACGCAACTAATATGTACTAAGTTTGAGGCAAATCCACCGAACCGCTTAGGCTGCAGACTCGAGGACAGACGGAATTGGGGGACCCACTTTTTTGGTGTTCTCTATGATCGTAATGTCATGTTTGATTGTTAGAATACAAAAAATTTTTAGGAATACATAACTTGCCTTATAGTACCTATAATCGCAAGTAAAAATGAATGCCGAAATTAATTTGGAGGATTACACAATTGTTATTACACAATTGCTGTTATATTTTTTTAAGATTTAAGTATGTTTTCACAACTTTATTTCACTATTCACATAATTACTGAAAACAAAATCTTGTCAAAATGTTGGCTGCCAATTGTTCTGGTGGTGTAATGGTATTAGTAAGAGAGGGGTAAATCTGCCGTAAAATCCAGAAAAAAATATTTTTTTTTGCAAATTGGAAGGCTTGGTAGGGTAAAAATCAATTTTCGTTACCAAACGAAATTGCGCTGGATCTATAAACAGTCTAGGACCTCCAGAAAGTGACTCGGCTAAGTAGCAAAGTGAAACATACATATTATAATACATGCTTTCCAAAATTTTTAAGTTGTACACTGCAAAAACTATGTTTGGTCTGATTTAAAGTGCATGGAGAAGAAGAAGCTGACTCAAACCAAAGTTGGGGTATCAGCAACGGGTGAAGACTCAAACAGGCAACATCGACTGACTGAAACCATTGCATATAAAACCTACTATTTTAAGAACATGTGTAAGCTAGTATACATACATACATAATGGTGGTAAAGGGTTATTCATTTTGCGGTTTCAAAAGTTTAGGGCGGGAATTCGAGATCTGTCAAATTAAATTGTTAAACCAATTTTTTTTTAAGTTGAAAGTCTGACATTTACGAAAATGGATCGCTTAACTATCGCACAACGCATAAAAAATGTTAAAGCCTACTGCAAAAATGGTGATTCTGCCACAGCCACATATCGTGCTTTAAGAGGAGATTATGGCTTACATAATCGTTCAACTACGCAAGCAAGGCAGAATTGTGAAGAAATTTGAAGAGAATGGATTGGTTACAGATATTGTAAGGCCTGTGCATCATCGTTTCGCTCGTACCACTGAAAATATCGCTGCTGTAAGTGAAAGTGTTGCCGAAGACCCGAATGTGTCGATTCCTCGTCGTTCTCAGGAATTAGGACTGTCTTACGGCACATTAGGGCGTATTTTGCATTTGGATCTACACCTACATCCATATAAGGTCCAGCTCACACAACAAATGAAGACAGCTGAAAATTCACAACGTCGTAGATACGTCGAATGGGTGGTTGAACAACAGGCGGTGGACGGCGATTTTTCGAACAAAATTTTCTGCAGCCACGAAGCACATTTCTCACTCGGTGGGTATGTTAATAAGCAAAATTGTCGTATTTGGTGTTCTGAGAATCCTCAAGTAATTGAAGAGGAGCCATTACATCCACAAAAAGTCACTGTTTGGTGCGCTCTTTGGTCAGGAGGTGTGATTGGACCTTACTTCTTCGAAAACGACGATGGAACGACTGTCACCGTCAATTCGGAGCGTTATGGTCATATGATAACCGACTTTTTTTTACCTGCTATTAAAGAATACGACTTGGAGAATATGTGGTTTCAACAAGACGGTGCCACATGCCACACAGCTCGAGCGAATATGGCTTTATTGCAAGAGACATTTCCTGGCCGCGTAATTTCTCGTCGTGGCGATATCAACCGCTTTGACACCGCTGGCCTTTTTTTTGTGGGGCTATGCGAGAGACCGTGTCTATGCAGATAAACCTTTAACTCTTGAGCACTTGAAAACCAACATTCGACAAGTTATAGCTGTCAAAAAGTGGTCGAAAATTACCTCAAAAGAATCGATGCTTGCAACAATTCGCGTGGTGGTCATTTAAATGATTTAGTGTTTCACACATAATGTCAACGTTCAAACTTTATAATAAGAAAGAAATATCATGAAACAAATATTTTATATGTGTCTTACTTACGTTTACTTTTGAAACCGCAAAATGGCTAACCCTTTATTTTTGTACTAGCTAGTGGCGATATGGGGAATTTGAATGTCTATTGATTTAGCATAATTGCGATTCTGCATGCTTATTTGCGATTTTATAGCTGCTTACCTGCTTATTTTTGTTTACCACTAAAAAGGGCTTAGAATCAAATTAACGAAATCAGTTACGAAATTGAAATAACTTTATTATGGTTCGAAAACTTTCCTACCCCTAAAAACCTCATCGGTAATGTCGGCACTTTTTTTTTCTCTAAAATTGAGATGTAAAAAAAAATTCATTACAAATCAAAATATAGTCTAGTCGCGCATTTAATTACAAGCAAATCATTAAGTTATTCGGCTCAATTATTTGAGTTTGAAAAAACTTTCTAACGGAAGCTCAAGAAAAGTGCTACATTATTTAAATTCTACAAGCCACAGACAAATTGTTAGTATGCAAATTCCATTTTTGCTTTACCATCTTACATCACGAGTTTTATTTAGAAAGGTAATCATAGCGCTTAAAGTCAACGTAAATGCTGCTTAACCTAAGTACTTTTCTCTTCTTTGTAATGATTGTATTCATAAACCACTTAATTTAAAAAGAAGAAATGGTTCACCGATCATATTTGTGCTCAGATGAATAAAAAGATTGCGAAAAAATTAAGTGATGATGTCTTCAATCATCACATGCAGGTTTAGTTAAAAAAAAAAACATGTACCATATTCATACATAATAAATAAGCAATTAACATTTGTGTATTTGTGAACTTATCTTATTCGGTTGTATGGCGTTTTTATTTGGCAATCCGGAATCCCTCCCAATCCGGGATCCGGGAATTTTAATGTGTTTGTATGTGTGAAAATTGTGTACGTGGAAATATTTAAACTTAAAAAAAATTTTTGTTGCACAATTATGTTACAAAAAATCACAATACAGTCGAGTTTGACGTTCAAGTATATGATTATGTGAGTGCTTTTGGTTTCTATTCTGATTTCAAATCCAGGAGCAAAATTATCTTCTTTTCAGAATCAGAACTGTCATTTTTTCCCAAGTGAATGCTTTCAGAACAATCCAAGGCTTCCGGATTGCCAAATAAAATCAACATTAGTAAATTATTGAAAGATAGACAATAAAAACTGCACAACTTGTTTAGTCACTAAACATACCACTCTAGATAGATTCGTGTTGTTCAAATCTCTTGTGGAAATATAAGCTCTGTTTTATCTTTTTTTCTTGTAGTAAAATGTGTAACAACTGTCATAAGCTTTTAAGCGTGGGCGAAATTTTGTAATGTCGAATTCCAAACAACCAAACATTCGATTTTTTTTCTGAACACAATCGAATTATTTCTAAACAAAATCTGTCAAAGCAGAATTTCATAGATAGTTCGTTTCCTAACAACAAACAAAAAAATCGATCTGAAATGGATTTGAAATGGTTGTTTGGAATTCGACATAAGTCTTGCAACAAGGTAAACAAATGCAAATGGACCACATTTGTGTGTAAAACGTCATTCTACAAAAAGACAGATATTTTGGATGAGCATAATTACTCATCATACCTAAAATAAACTAAAAAAATAAAAAGATAAAGAGAAAAACTATATGCAACACAAAGAGCAGTTCTTAAAGCAAATATAGATATTTTATTAAATAAAATGAGAAAACAAACGATAATTACATTTACGAAATATTAACATTTTCCACTTCTCGATTATTTATGTTTTTCCTATTGCATTTTTTTATATTCCTGCTTGTCTTTGGTTTTCAATATGAAGGCTTCACTAACCAGAGAAAACTTGACAGCTTGGTGTTTTGACAGTTTTTACAGTTACCCACAGAAATTCGTGTAGTAAGAACTCACAACTTTTTCAATTTGGGGGAAGTTTTTACCCTCAATTTTGACAGTCTTTGTAGTAATATTTTTGAGTAAACAAACTGCATTTTGTGAAAATTGTACATATGGTTACGAATTCGTACGAGTTCACGAGATAACAAACAGACCTACGGTTAAGAGGTAACCCAACAATAGCCCAAAGTGAGTTCAGAAATATCCAGATACCTACATACGTACCTCATTTCAACTGTTTATAGCCGATCATGTTAAATCTTGTAAAATTAGAGGATATTCAAATAATTTTTTTATTTCTGAAAACACCACCACCCATTCTCTCTACGGTTTTTGAACCATCCTTAAGGAAGTGGGTTGAATCATCTTTTAATAACCTCTCATACTTGGGAAACAGATCTTAGTGGGATTGTAATTTGGAAGTCGTAATGTGAATATATTCAGGATATTAGAATGACCTACCGATTTGCTGGTCCATTATGAGAGATGGCTTTGAGACGAATAGCTGAACTCGCGGCAAATTGGTTGCAGAAAATATCGTGGGTTGTAAGGTTAAATATTTATTAGAATTTTTTTTAGAATAGATTTTTATTGGATTACATATTAATTTAACCTAAGAGTAAATACATATTTACACACCAAAAAATTATTTTGACATGGCATATGCCGTCAGCCAGATTGACAATTAAAAGGTTAAAGTTAAGTAGTATGTTTAGGGCAGCTGACGCTGTGGAACAGACAGCTCTACTGATATATAATTTAATTGTCTGACTTTATGGTAATATATTTGATTAAGATAATTTCATTCAAAATTTCGCATTTTCGATTCCTACTTTCCGTTTTATATTCAATAAATATGTATATTTCATACTAGTTTCGTTACTCAAATTTGCGTTCATAGAATTTGACCATATCATCAAATCAAACTTGGAACTTTCCCTTAAACATTTACCTTTATTATCCTTGAAAAAAAGTAACCAGAATATTTACATAAAAAATAATAAGAAAATTATTTTATTTGTTAAGTTCAAAGATTTCTTACAATTTTCGACATTATTTACATCTCAAAGTTTTCCAGTCACTCTTTCCAACAAAAGTTCCAATTAATTGGATGTCAAGTTTTTGACAGCTTGTCAATGGGAAACTAGAAAATTGCCTTATTGCGAGTTTCATTCAAGAAAAGATCTGCTCTTTCTGAAAAAAGATTTCAACTTTTTGAATTTTGAGAGTTTCATTCCAACAAAAAGAGCAAATCAGAACTCAACACGAAAGATCTGATCTTTGGTGTGTAGGCAGATGTGATCTGAATGCACGCATATGCGTAAAACGTTTTTTCTGTCAAACATCAAATGGAAACTATTTTGTTATTAATTTATTGTGAAATTGTGCCAGTTCTTGCTAAAAAATTAAACTAAAAAATAAACAAATAATAGACGAAGAAGTTAATAATTTAAATTTTATAAATTTTGTGGTTTTTTATTGCTTTGTCTTCATCTTCCTCATCATCTGAGGATGAAGATATGTTTTTTTTCAGAAATGTGTGTGTCAGTCATTCAGCATTGGACGCGTTCGGTGCAATGCTGATAGGCTAGCCAAGATACCTTGGTAGCGGGTTTGTTTTCGAACGATTTGCATACAAATCTGAAGTTTTGAATCAGCAGTTATCAAATTAATAATAATTGTTTAGTAGCTAGAGATTTGTGCTTGACAACATATGCTTAGTTCATCCTCAGGCATTACAACAACGCAAAGCAATCCGGATTGCCTTAGGTATGAAACCGAACGCGGCCAATACTACAATTAAATTTGGACACAAAGTTTCATTGAAAAGATCAAATCTCAATTTTGAGAGGAGATCTATGAAATTTGAATAAAACCCGCTATTACTTTTAAGTCGCCTATGTGTTCTCAATGAGGTCAAACACTTTATTGCGAATCTATTACGCTCTAGTGAGAATATGAAGTTCATACTTTTTCCCTAAATTATTCCTAGCAAATCTATACTCCTATTACATTTTGCTGTAACGAACATACCTAATGTTTTTTTTTCTTTTTAAAAGTGGCGCCCAATGCAGATATGCAAGAATTTTCAAATAAAAACAAAAGCCAAAAATGGTCGCAAACTAAAAATATAAGATAAGATACACAGGCCCTAAGTTCAAGTCCAGTTAGTAGGCTAAGGCTGTGTAGTACGCATTACTACTCATGGTAATGCCTGAAACTAATTCCGTACAATTTTTGACACTCATCTTATTTACTAGACTGTTTAAGTACCATTAGAAGTGACTGATGATCGAATAAGGCTTCATGAATTAACTATAGTTCCATCGTAGCAAATATAAAGACTCCTAATGAACCATTTCACTTCGAGGGAGAAGTTTACGTATTTGAATCTGACTTTTCAATTGCACTTTAATACTACGTAAAACAACCATAATAATCTAAAACAGATACCGTAATTATAAACAGATTATTATGTCTTCCAATTATTATAAGAGTGTTACATCTCCATTGAATGACTTTGCTTAAAGACCAATTCATTTACTTAATACATTTTCTTCATACGTATGCAGCCAACTGTAACTATCGTTTTGTTTTGAGTGAATCTTGACGAAGACATAATGTTGAGTCCCCTATATATTTTTAATTTTTTTGAGAAGCGAACTCATTCAACAGAGCGAAACTTTTTAACACTTCTACAATTGGCTTACCCACCACCCGCAAAAAAATTCTTCACTTTGTAACAATAACATTTTAGACAAATCTTGCCTTAAATAATGAACTAATATTAAAAAGGGTTTCAGATATTTTTGCAACTCGAATAAAGCAGGATGTATCGGGAGACTAGTGTTCCTTATTTTTTAGTGTCAGTTTTACTGGTGATATTTTTTTTTGATTTTGTGATAAGTGACCCCTATGCAAATTCGACTGAAATCAGTTCTAGTGAAAAAAGTTTCCGAAAAGTCCATCGGCATCGCCACAGAAAACCAATCATCCTACCCGCAGAGGCTCCTTTAGATGGTGAAAATCTTGATGCGAGGATACCAAAATTATTTTCATTTCAAGCCTTGGATGAGGATCTAACGGTATGTGTTTAGTTTGTCAATTTGAAGTTGAATTTTTATTAAGAGAAAGCATGTGATGGTTTTTTTTTTAAGATTGACTTAGAGTTTGCAGTACCATTTATTCATGTTCCAGTCAAAAAGAGCATGCAGAAAACTCGCCAAGCAGTTAAAGTAATAAATTAAGGTTATATACAATAAGTGATTTCTTAAAAGTTAACAATTCCATAAATTACAGAGCTTGGTTAATTTGAATACACCAGCACTTGTGATAGCAGGATTATTGGCCGCTGGAAGTGCGGTTTTTGGATTACTGTTTCATACTTACGTTGGAAAAACAACAACTGGTGTAAGAAGAAATTCAAGGATAACTGATAGTATTAGCAGTGTACTTGATCCTTTCAAATTGATACAAAGAAATTCAGAAGGAGACAAATTTGGTAAGATTATGATATTAACAAACACAATACTTTGGATTTAATTAAAGAAAAAATTACTAAAGTTTGGTAAATTATTTAGATTTGAAAGTTAAACCCTTAAAATAAGTACCTACTCTAAAATGTGTGATATAAACCCATATTGATTTGCCTGTACTGTATTGTGTTATTGTTAACCCCGAAACTGGTTCTATTGAAAAGATTAACCAGTAAGATCTAGATTTTTAGTCCTATCATAAAATCCATATCGTAATCGGAAACTTTTACGAATTAAAGAAGTTATCGCAAAATCGTTTCGCAATGGTGATTTGTATACGATTTTCCGCAATGATACATTCAGTGATAGCTTTTTCTTGGATTCATAATCACCCTTATTACATGACATGACAATTATCAGCTTTAGTGCCGAGCCACTTTCTTGGCATATTAGAGTCATTAGGCGTGTTTTTTTTCTAAGCCCCGGGGAAATTGGTCGGAAAAAACGATGAGTAGGATTAACAATTTGCATACTAAATCCAACAACAACTAATCCCCGGGGGTGCTTAGCTTAAACCCAGAGAATTCTCGGAGCTTAGCTATTGGAGAGAATAAGAACTGTGCTACCAAAAACTTTTTCATATCAATAAAATGTATAGAAACTTCAAAACTGACATTTATTATTATTTAATTTTTTATTTATTTAATTAATTTAATTTATTTAATTTAGTTATTTAAATGTCATCTTGCACACTAATAGTGCTGCCTAGTTTTCACTAAGCGTCTTGGTCGTTTTTTACTTGAAAACTACCCCATTCGTCCGTCACTGGTGACATGATATTAGTGGACGAGTTGCTTATTCGGCACAGGACGCTCAGTTCCTATGTCATTAGGAATATAGGTCTGAGCAAGAGCGGACGACGATTAGGAAGATTGAAGTATGTCTAGGATGTAGCAGAGAATCTGTATTGGGTTGCTCCCACGTACAAAAAAACGCAGCCGAAAACAATTTTCTCAGAGATTCAATTCTTGTTAATTGAACGAATATCCTTCAGGAAATACTTTTTTATTTAATAATAATTTCATAGTCAAGTTTTAATATACATATAATAAAAATAAACGCAAAAATGAAAATCGCTGTAGAAGGCTGTGCTCTTGGCGAGGTGGAAAAAATCTACGACACCATAGAGGCAATACAAAAGCGGAAAATGTTAAAATTGATTTGGTGTTGTGTTGCGGAATGTGTATTAAAAGGTAAGTTAGGTTAGGTTGACATGGTCGTCAGGAAAGCAACTGATACACTTAGACCAAAAGCTCAACCAAACCAAACAAAATTGATAATTATTTGACATGTCAAAATGTCAGTTTTGAAGTTTCTATACATTTTATCGATAACTTAGTGAAAAAGATTTTGGTAGCACAGTTTTTATCCTCTCCAATAGCTAAGCCCCGAGAATTCTCTGGGTTTAAGCTAAGCACCCCCGGGGATTAGTTGTTGTTGGATTTAGTATGCAAATTGTTAATCCTACTCATCGTTTTTTTCGTCCAATTTCCCCGGGGCTTAAAAAATAAACACTGAGGATATGGAAAAATTATTTCTGCAAATTGTATAACGGCGATGTCGAACCGAATCCCGCTATTGTGCAGACTGTACCATTCAACCTGGACGACGTAGGCCAACAATACCGTCCACCCGATCTCGACGAAGTAAAGATAGCTATATCTAAACTTAAGTCCAACAAAGCTGCTGGAGCTGATGGTCTTGCGGCCGAGTTGTTCAAAGCGGCTGGCGATGAACTGGTAAGGAGTATGCACCAGCTCATCTGCAAAATATGGTCGGAGGAAAGCATGCCCGATGAATGGAACCTCAGCATTGCTTGCCCGATCCTCAAGAAAGGCGATCCTTTGGCCTGCACCAACTACAGAGGCATCAGTCTTCTTTATACCGCCTACAAGATCTTCTCTGCCGTACTTTGTGAGCGCCTAAAGCCTTTCGTCAACAACCTGATAAGTCCTTATCAGTGTGGCTTTAGGCCAGGGAAGTCCACTATCGACCAAATATTCTCACTACGGCAGATCTTGGAAAAAACCCAGGAATTTCAAATCGATACTCACCACCTTTTTATCGATTTCAAGGCCGCGTATGACAGCATCTACAGAGACGAGCTATATAGAGCCATGTCTAGTTTTGGCATCCCTACCAAACTCGTTCGTTTATGCAGGATGACGATGGAGAATGCACGCTTCTCCGTCAAGATCGGCAAAGACCTCACAGACACCTTTGATGTCAAAAAAGGTTTTAGATAAGGCGACGTGCTGTCATGCGATTTCTTTAACATCATTCTTGAAAGAATAGTGCAAAACTCTCACGTCAACACTAGAGGCACAATCTTTCAAAAGTCCGTCCAATTACTCGCTTACGCTTGAGTATTGAGAAGGAAGCCAAGAAGATGGGTTTAACAGTGAACGGGAGCAAAACAAAATATATGCTGTCAACAAGAAAGGACACCCAGCACCGGCGTCTCGGACAGAACGTCACTATAGACAGCTATAATTTTGAAGTGGTCAGAGACTTTGTATACCTAGGATCCGCTATAAACTCAGCGAATGATACCAGTGCTGAGATCAAACGCAGAATTACTCTTGCCAACCGCTGTTTCTTTGGACTAAGAAGGCAATTGAGAAGCAAAGCCCTCTCTCGAGCAACTAAGCTGTCCATATATAAAACGCTCATCATCCCAGTCCTGATGTATGGTGCAGAGACATGGACAATGTTAACGGTGGATCAGAACGCGTTAGGTTGTTTCGAGAAGAAAATTCTCCGGGTGATTTTTGGTCCCGTCTGCATAGATGGGGAATGGAGAAGAGGATACAACAACGAACTATACGGGCTGTACAGCGATAACGACCTAGTCACAAAATTGAAAAGCCAACGACTGAGATGGCTGGGTCACCTAGAGCGAATGGACACCAATGCTCCGGCCCGGAAAGTCTTCGAATCCTGCCCCGTGGGACAGCGCAGTAGAGGTGGACAGCGTAAAAGGTGGCGCACGCAAGTGGAAGAGGATCTCAACCAACTTGGAGTGCGAAACTGGAGACAGATAGCTGGAAACCGAGCCGATTGGAAGAAGCTTGTTGGTTGAGGCCCTGGTCCACCCCGGACTGTAGCGCCACCTTAAGTAAAAAATAAACACGCCTATTGCGTTACTTAAACGCCATTCGTTTTGGATCAACATGCGTTCCACATAAACAGCTGACATTGGCAAATATTTATTTACAATTTGTTGTTTTTTCAAATTCAATTTCATGATTCATAATTTTGCTGTTCCTATATACATTTCATTGTTGTTTGTTGATGCTTTCGTTCTCGTTTCGTTCCAACACTTTGCAACACTTTGTAAGCCTATTCCTACTCCATCGTTGAAATAGTTGTAAACGAGATGGATTTCATTTTCGAAGTCTAAGCTCCACGACATGTTTTATCGGCTCAAGATTGTTTGGCAGAAATTGCGTTTTAGCTGTCGTATGGTAAAGTGAAACACACACTACAATCACAGAATGAGTGACGTTTCACTCTAAACAAAATTTAAGTTCCACACAAATTCATGGTCTTTTCAATTGGTCCTCCTCAAGGTTTCCGAATGCTTCTGAAAGTGTTCCATTTCTTCTCCAATTCTTCTCCTGATGGATAGAAGAGAAATTTCCTTCTGGATTAAAAGTCAGATTCAAAACCAAAAGCCCGAAAACAGCCCACCCACAAAATGTGGTGCCGTGAAATAACGCCAAATTCCACAAAACCGAGTTTTCGAATATGAAGTAATTTTACAATGACAAAGAGAAATAATGCGATTATTGCTTGTGAAATAAAGCCGAATCCAGACAGGAGATACATGTTACCCGAAAATTTTTGAATACATTCCAAAAACGGGAATTGAATAATTTAGCGGTAAGAAACGGAATTTCAAGAAACGTTATAATAAAAGGGGATATCGAACCCAACCCATCTGAAACGTTGTGCATTAAGTAATTAACATAGGTTACCGTATTTAGGTCGAAAGACATTAGTATTAAGTTTAGTTTAGAGCGCCCGTAAAGGGCCAGTAAATTAGTTGTAAGTTATTGATAAATTAGGATAGTTTTAAACATTTTTGTCTAGCTTTAAGATAGTTACAAGTTAATTAGTTGTTGTTAGTTGAATAATAAAAAAAAAATAGGTTACCGTATAGTTAATTCAAAATTAATTACATGACTAGAGCCGAGTTTTCAATCTCCAGTTAAAGAGGCAGTAAGTTGCCAGAGTAATAAACTTACTTGACTGTTAAACAACCGGACAAAAATATCGATTTTTTAATCAAGAAAAAAAATCTACTATGTAATAATTTAATTTGAACGTCACTTTTATTTTGAATATCGAACTTTTCATAGAAATTAATATTTGATTAACGTTTATTTCAAAGCAATAATTTTTCAAAATGTTTTTGACATCGAAAATAGCTATATATTTTATTCCTCAGAATAACTCCTTATTCCGTTCTAAAATGAGCAATAACTTTATTCCACAGATAAAGATTTATTAAATGTAGGTTTTTTCTTTGATCCCTGAAGTCCGCCTAGGGATGCCCTAAAGCGTTTACTATATCGTACCCTTCTAAGACGCAATATTATTTGGTTGGTGATTACCGACTCTTATAAAATTTACCGCATTTACACACTGCAAATTAATTTTTTTAGAGGAATTTGGTTAAATTCGTGCACCTAACGAAACGCATTTTGGACTACAGGTCATACACATCTTTAATTTGGCTTTAATTCACACAGTCCACAAGAACAAAAAAATATAATATTTAGGTATTGTTTTTGTTTTCTTCAATATTACTAAAGCGTTTACAAAAAACAAACATGAACTCAAACTGGTGATCAAATTCAGTGTTTTTTGAAATTTGGAGTTCTGCTGAAGAAGACTTAGTTTTTTTCTGTGGCGAGTTTAGGTACCGAGAATAATAAATTGTCAAAGTCGGTCCAAAGCTAATTCACTCAGGTATTAAATTTAATCATATTTTGTGAATGTCTTGTGAACCGAAAAACCCAGGTTCTAATTACTGTTGGGATTTTAAAGAAACCCTGATTCAACCCTGGCTAAAGTTTAGCGAACGAACTTAGTGATGGTGCACAAAACGTTGACGATCACTCTAATGATGCACGTCCGTCAATATTGTCTGGAAATAAATTGAATTGCCCTTTTTATTCGTCAATGTGAATACGCTTAAGCTTGACTTGACATTTTTACTGAAGGTTAGGTTAGGTTAAGTTAGGTTGAAGTAACTGCCTGCGAAAAGTACACAGACACACTAAAACCATAATTTGGTCCATTGTAATACCACAATACATACCAAAGTCTGTGTTTATTAGATCCTTTGGATCATTGTAAAAGAAGTCTCCCAGATAGAGCCTGCATCCTTGCGAAAGGGTGGGACGTGTGTAGAGATAGGTAATAAGGAATTGATTCTTTCTCTCTTCGACGATAGGACTTCTGAAAAATCGCTTGTTAATACCCCATGCCACTTTGCCTGTTTGCCTATAAGACGATGTCTAGTAATGACATCAATTAGGGAGCTGATGTGAGATATCAAGCACTTAGAGTGCTTCGGGTACACCGATATCTACCCTGTTTGGGTGAATAGGTAGTGTTGTTCCATTTGAATATTGAACTATGCTGTGCTATCTCATGCATACCATTAGAGATGATCGACAATTCGACAATTTCGGGCTGTTATAGAGTTTGTAGAAATAGATTCTCATAGAGATATCATAGCAGTTTGGTTATCTGAAACGATAGGGATATATATCAAGAGTCGATATCACGTGTTCTTTAAGGCAAGAAGAAACCTCCTTCATCGCCAAAAATTTCGCCTAAAACACGCTACAATGCTAATGGACAGAAAGGGGAATGGAGAGACCCACATATTTTGCTTCATTGGAGAATGTAAGTGGACTTCTTTTAATGGAAGGAGGATCTATCTCTGACCGAACAAAAGTAATTGTAATTTTTTACTTTGGCAGTAACTGAAGTTTTGTTTCAGAATATATATATAGACTTGAGTTTGTGATTTGTCATACAAAGAAATTAACTCTATTGACTTGCCATCAATCTAATAGGAATACGTCAATGTTAACATTCCGTGCCGAAATTCTTGCTTTGAATGGCTCTGTCAAACTTTTGTTTATTATTTAATTGTTGATGACAAATCATTTCGGAGAGTAACACGATTAAGAAGCACGTCGAAATGATAAAAGTTTAGAGTCAACTTTAATTTTTATACAGATAGGGATGTGGTGTATTTTTGGATGAATGACTTTGAGAACAAACAAAATTACCAATTATGGGACGATGTCAGTCCATTCAAATTTCACCAGTTAGGCATATATATAAAATAAGTTTATTTCAAAACTAAACGAAAATTCGTGTCAACGCAGATGTGAAAGTTCTTGTCAACGTATTGCCAACATTTTTGTTGACAATCACATAATGTGATACGATTAGGGTAGAATTTGAGGTAATTTTTGGTCAGGCGGTATGATTGGAATTTACTTTTTGAAAATGAAGACGGAATTTTAGTGACTGACCGGCATTCAGTCCACTAGAAACAAGATAACGAAGATCGCTTGCTTTCAACTGAATTGCATGGAACTGGTACTAGACGAAATGTGACTTCTGAAGGAAGGGTCACTCACAGTAAGGAATTGCAGAAGAAATCATCTAAAAAAATTCTAAAATGCCAATAAGCCACCAATATCACGCTATTAAACACCATGGGTCTTTTAAAATTTTGGACTTATGCGAATAAGGTACAAACAATTCCTGAACTCAAGACGGAGTTCAAAAGACACATCTTTGTCAAAAAGTCATTGAGCATTTCATTAGACAACGGAATATTGACCACGGGATCTATTTGCCAGATATCTTATTCCATACTTAATCGGAATAGTGTCTACTTAACATTTCAATAAAATATCACAACTGACTCAAAATTAAGTGTTTTGGTAAATGTGGCAAATGAGCTTCCAATATTTGTATGGAAAAACTTTACAAAAAAAATGGTAAACTTTTCCGCATAATTTTGTGTCTGAAAGTGTACCATCTGGGTTTGGTAAATGTGAAAAACTTTTGACGTTTAATTTTGACGCCTTATGTGTCTTGGTATAACTATCTCTCTTCCTCTTATTATTTTTGGCAGACATTTTAAATGAGAGTAATAACATTTTGTTATTAGTCAAGTTAAAGTACAGGAAGAAAAAATAATCATTTACCGCATTTGCTCAAGTTGATTTTTATAAGTACGGTCATGAAATGTGCGTGGTAAACTTTTCCATTCTACGATGTGGGAAAGCTTACGCGGTTTCATGAATGCGCTTATTAATATTTTATTATACATGCCACGTTATAAAACAACTTTTTGGTTTTGACAGTTCTCACAAATCTGTTCTAACCTGTTCTACCTGTTTTCCAAACTGTTCGAATCTGACTCATTGAACTTCAAACCAGAACAGTTTGGAACAGAAAATTTCTCATTGAACACCAAAATCCTGTACTTTTTGTTCTAAAGTGTTCTAATCTGTTCCGAACAGCCTCATTGAACACACATAATTAGATATTTCGGATTCGAAACTTTTAATAATTATATAACATAACAAGGGATGTTTTTCCACCTCCCGCACTAGCAACAGGTTAATCTGTTGTTCGCTCATATTCACGAACTAGAAACTGAAATCACTAGGCAAACCGACATAAATAATCAACAGACGACTGGTTACAGATATTTTTTTGTGATCGGAAACGAGTCTTTAACCAGTAGCGTCGAGTGCGTCGTCCCATTTGATTACACATGTTATGTTTCAAAGCAAACTAGTAGTTGCCAACTCGAATCGGTGATCAGTTTTTTTTTCGAGTTGTTTCGCGTGCATTGGGATTTGTGTTACATTACAGAAACTAACGCAAGCCATTTTGTTTAAACTCATTGAAGCATCCACTTCCTTTATTTTTTAAATGGTTGGGGAATTTGATAAGGGATTTTTTTTCAGAATGTTCGGGAATTTGGAAGGGGCTTTTAACCTTTTGAAACATCCGTTACCAAATTCACCAACCATTTAAAAAAAAAAATTAACGAAGTAAATACACGAACCATTATAACTAAAGAAGGAACCCGATTAGATTGCTATTACACCTTTTATTTTTAGGCTACGAATTTAAAGCACGTGCTGAGATTGAAAACCATTGCATTGTTCAGAGAAGTCCCCACGTTTAAGTGGAGATATATTAATCTTACTTGGACAAAATTCAGTTTTGTTAAGAATCGCATTCGTGTAAAAGCATTCTTGGAACCGAAAGCAAACTTACACGATTCCGTTTTTAGTTGTTTCGTCTTTAGCCCTTTTCACTGATTGAGTGAGGAGTGTGGAATGAAGTAACGAAAACACAATAATGAAAAATTCTAGACTTTTCAGGTTGAACTTCGACGTTTCTGATTTGCCAACTAAATCCTTCTTGTTGTTAGAAAAATTGTTCTAAAAAGTTATTGGGTTATAAAAATTGCTTTTCATTATTAAATATGCTAACAAAAGTAAACACTTTTCTATATACCGTACTTTATACAACAAGATGCTTACACATAGCAGCTTTCAGTGTACCCACCTTTTTCTATTTCTCTGTTTGAAAGAGATTCGGTAGATATGTACACCCTGACGTATACGTACTATTTCTTATATGCGATTATATGTACTATAAGGCAAGTTATGGATTCGTGCAAAAAAAAAATTCTAACAATCAAACATGACATTACGATCATAGAGAACACCAAAAAGTGGGTCCCCCAATTCCGTCTGTCTGTCTGCTTGTCTGTCTGTCTGTCCGCGAGTCTGCAGCCCTAAACGGGTGGATGGATTTGGTATATATTGTTTGTTCGGTAATATGCCCACACGTTTTTTTCAATATTTTTAAATCGACAAATAACAGTAGCTCCTATACATTTTTTTCTAGCCAAAAATAAAAAACTTATTTTTCTCGAAAACGGCTCCAACGATTTTTATTAAAACAAAATCAGTACATTAATAAAGCAAAAGGAAACATTTCAGTAATTTTTGTTTTGGAAAAAATTGTTACTTTTGGTACCTCTAGTAGTACCATTTTTTTGGTTTTCGATTTTCTGGAAAACGGTTGATTTGATTTTTGGAAAATTTTTGCGCAGAAGCTCCTGAAAAGTTTAATCACTATAATAAGCCAATTTTTTTTTTGGAAATTAAAAAAAAATAAAAATGTTGAAAACTCAAAATTTCGAATTAATGGATTTTTGCGAAACGTCGTATTTGGTAGTTTTTTGATATTATCTTGAACATTTAACTATATTCCTAAGATAAAAAACAACGGTAGCTCCCATACAAATGTTAAAAAAAAACGCTAAGAAAAAAATTTTTTTCTCCAAAACGGCTGCAAGAATTCTTATAAAAAAATTTGTGTGTTCTTAAATTAGTACAGTCCTTTTTGGAGTATAAAAATATTTTTTTTTGCTTACTTATTAACGGTACTTCCCATAGAACCACTTTTCATATTTTCGACTTTCTCAACATTGGGTGAACCGATTAAAATAATTGTTTTTGTATAAATGGCGCCTTAAATTGTTAATAAAACTGCAGGCGAAAACTTTCAAAAAAAGTTTTTCGATTTTTAAAAAAATAATTTTTGAAAAATCGATTTTTCAAAAACCAGTCACTGAATTTCTTAAAATTTTAATTTTATATGTATATTAATAATATCTCCAAAATGGCGTTTAAATTTTTGTTTCTAAAATTGTTTTGAAAAATTTATACATAAAAAATTACTTTTTTAAAAAACCGCTCCAACGATTTTTGAAATTTTGTTGATATATTCCTATTTGTCCAAGAAATCAAGGTGCATCTTTGTTTTCCCTCAAACTATGACTACTAAGCAATATAAAAACATTTAAGTATGTGTATTATCCATTTATTTGTACATATTCAGTTTTTGTATGATTACATACTTGCTTTTAAAGCACTTTTTTGTATCATTTAATGACTTTGAATGCCCAACAACAACTTGAGTGTGCTACCACCAAGTTTTTTCTGAATTATTTTTTGGCTGGAATTATAGCTATTTCGGTCGATTATCAGATTCCTTTTGTCTGGTAGTTGCTGGTCTACATTTTCATTTTAATTGAAAAACTTCTTGTGCCTTCATCGTGTATTGAACCATGACCAGCCCCTTAGTAGCCAACGCACTTCGCATCACGCCACCGAGCCCACATGAGCAGATCCAACCCAATACAGGTTTTTTCTGTTTATCAATTGCATTATACGTACTAAGAATTATATGTACTAAGAATCAAGGTAACTAACCTATATAGGGCTTAAACCGGCATAGGATAATTACACCTAACTAACTTCACCTCAATGGTTATAGCTACATTAAAGTTGTTAGCTACAAGAGCAAGTTCGTACGATCCAAGCGTGCATTTTAATTAATTATTTTTAAAAAAGTTGTGTTATTACATGTTCTCTTTATTTTATCAAATTTGATGTAACAACAAATCATATTGTTACATTTAGGTATTTTGCATTTTGCTAAGAAAATGTACGAAAACAGTCAACAATGCATCGAATAACGATTAGATACAAAATTTCGAGAAAATTCAAAATAAAACGAAGGATGAACCAAAATTAATTGATTCCAACTGAAACTTTTAAGATGCAACATCATGAGCCCTTAGAGTTTAGTAATTTTTCCATATTGCTACCAATTTTCGATTAATAAATTATTATTATTGATTGAAGCATTAGAAGATTTAAATTAGTTAAAGTATTCTGACTTAACCATTCTTCATCTCCTCTGTACATGCCCGGCACTGTCTAATAGACGAAGACTTCTTCTGGGTAACTTCTTCTTCAGTGACATTAATGAACTAGCACATTTAGGTCCGTTTGCTGATACGAAACTTAAAAGTTTATGTTCCACATAAACGCTGAAGTAATACATAGAGGACCAAACTCAACCCTAAATATAAATGTCGTTTATAGTTTATAGTGTCGTAGTTTATGTCTTAGTAACACTAGCACATAAGATATTTAAGTATGACTTAAGGGATTGAATCACTCTTAAAAATAATGTTTAGATATTTGGTTGTTTAGTTACCAACGCATTTAACATACATATAAGATAAATAAAAATTTATTTTGAATTTCTGGATGATTCACGTCAACGTCAAATCCTTGAAATTCCTGAAGTTGGAATTCCTCATCCAGTATATGAGGGAAATTAATATTTTTCTTCATTTTATGACCTCTCTTTTTACAAAAGATTTCGGTTAATAAAAGAACAGTGAATAATAAGTAACTGATTAAAACTTCATTATAAAACCGCGCTATACGAATAGCGCGTTCGAATCTCAACACAGAGATAACTTTAAAATCTAAAAGGAAAGAAAAAAGAATGCGAACGTGGAACTATACTTTGCAACGTTTCTCGCTTATTCTCTTGTGATTGGGTGCAGCTTGTGCTTGTGCTTTTGCAAATTGCTAATTTTTGTCAAAGAAGTTGTCGACCACGCCACGGCGACTACATTGCCGCCATGACTCTGGTATGATGAGGAAACTGCCGATGATGGTGAAGACAATTCCACGGATGTCGCTAACGCTACACTCAAATTATAAATATGGTAGCTTTGAAGTTGCTGGCAGCAGCAGTAGCACCGGCAGTAGCAGCAACAAGCACAAATTTCCGAGTTACTGCAGCTGCCAGATACCAACGCTCTCTTCGGCTTTGATGAGGAAACTGGTAAACCTTATCGAGCGTTAAATTGTCAACAAATTTCCGAAGTACGCCGCCGGTAGCCGTCACCAATAACTCGCAATCGACATCTGCCAGAAACGCGCAAGCGTGAGTTGATGTACCGCACAAATGCCGACATTTTTTAATTTTATAAACAAAAATATTAAATAAAAACGCAATTTCACCGTTTCAATTTTAAATTTGCTTTCAATATTTTCAAATTTTGACATATCGCTTAGTTCAAAGTGAACTTAGATGTATTTTATATCTGTTACTTTGTTAACTTTCACATAGATTTTTACGTGCAAGGTGCACATAAAAATAAATTTATGTATAACTTAAAATAAGTTATGTTTTATGATTCGAATCAGCGAACGGGCCTTAGACATTAATTTTCTCCTCCGCTTCATAAAAAGCTCAAATTGGTTTTAAGCTCTTTTGGGGTAAAAAACCCAACTCCTGTTGTAACACAATTGTCCTTTCTTTTTGGAAAGTGTGTTAGTTATTTTTAACAGCTAACGGCCACTGAAACCTAACCTCAAGTATTCTGAGGAATTTGTAAATAAACCTATTAAGAAAAAATCAAATCACTTTTAATTTTTTTAATCCTAGAAACAGCATTTGGCAATATCGTTCAAATAGTGGAAGATCAATTTAACAAAAACGATGTCGATATCACAGCGTGCATACAGAAATCCATTTGCTTGTATGTTAAAAATTCAGCAGAACATGTCCGCACTGGACGTGCAACAGGAACGAATAAAATAGTCGATGGTTTGGTTAGGTAAGTTTTCAAATTCATGCATTTATTAAATGCACGTTATTTAATTTCTTCTCATTTTTAGTTCTGACTGGCTTTTACAATATTTGGAAGGCAGTGCAGTAAGAGATGCTATAGATTCAGGAAGTGGAAATACAAATTGTGGTCATAAGTATCCAACGTGTCAATGGTCCCATCCGGAGAAACATATTATGAATTTAATGTTTGGCTTTATAAAAAATATCCCTGCTGTTAAGGACATTTGGCCTTAAATCAAAAAAAAAAAACCATGGTTTTATTTTAGTGTAAGATAATGACTTATTTATTTTGTAACACAACATTTTTTTACTTTTATATGATAATAATTTAAATAAAAAAAATAAAATATTTCTTTGTGTATTATTTATCCAAATCTATTCTGATTGGCGTGTTTTTTTTAAATTTAACTATATGTCTGCAAGACCTAATTTCTTTTAAATGTAGCTTGAACTGCACGGCACTAGTTTGGCATAGTGGATTTGAGAACCAGGTATTGACTGTCTCATTTTAACCCATGGGCGGCATCGAATTAAAAGTGGAGGTATAGAAAAGAATGCGCCTAGCGTCGGGATCGAACTCACACGTCCTAGTTAGCAATCAAGCACTTTATCCACTGCGCCATTGCCACCCGCCTACTGCCACTCCCACTTTTATCATTTCTTTGTTTCTTGGGGACGGCTATAACGATTTGGACAAACATTTCGGAATTTGTTTTTATGGGCTAGAAAAAAATTTCAAAAACATTTAAAGTAAGATCAATCCACTGAAACGCCACTTATATAATTGTTGGGTTCATCGGAGTAAACGACTCAAACGATTTTAAAGAATTTTTATTTTGCTTACTTTAAGCAAGAAGAAATTTGGCTAAACAAATGACATTGTGAATGAGCGAATATATCCATAAGAAAAACTTTTATTTCCATACAAACTATTCATAAGAAAGATATAATTTAGCCAGGTACATACCTATTTTATTCCACAATAAGAGTCAATTCCCTTATTCCAATGCCCTTAATTAGTGTGTAAGCAATTAGTTCTTGTTGAATTAATTGTTTAGACTCGACGTCTTTTGTTCGTCCAATTCATATCTTCCTGGGAAATAAATTTGCTAAAAATAAAAGCTTTGGTTTATTTGAGGATTTGAGAAAGTGTAATTAAAAAATTGAATACCTGTGGACCGAGCTTTAAGCGGGATTTTTCGAATTTCGAGTTTGACATGAAAATGTTATGTTTTCCCAGTTGCTGTATTCTAATGATAGACATTTTATTTTAAATTTTATTAAAACATATTTAAAAGTAGGTTAGAAAAATTTAAAATTATGTTATTGAGTTAGAACAGAAATCAATTTCTTTTTAATAGACTTTATTTTGCAGCTTTTCAATGCAGTGCTATTTCAAAAACGCATCTACGCTCTATCCCAAGGTATCCCCTTTTAGTACAAAAAGCCGACAAGCTATTCTGGGAATACTGAATGTATAACAAAACTAATAGTATGAGGGTTAATCTTTATAACAGAAATAATATAATTTTTCGAAACTCTAAAATTGTGTATAATCGTTTTAATTCTTAGAAAAAGAAAACCAAATTAATAAATAACACATTTACCTTCTCGTTAATTGAGATAGTCAGAATAGGCTAGTGGCGGATTAACCTGCTGGGAGCCCTGAGGCATGCCCAGTGATAACCGCACCCTCTTTTTAATACTATCCTATGATCGTAATTGGAATGAGCTAATATCGAAGTATAAGCGACACGATTGTCTTTTTGGGGTGAGAAATTTAAATGCCCCCATGATCCCCCTCTGGATCCGCGCTGGCATATTACATGGTGCTTTATTTATTTGTTGTTGAAAAGACAAATTATTATAGGTTTTTGGTAGTATATTAAAAATGGCATTGATATATACCTGTTCTTATACAAAATCCAAGACCTTTTTGAGTGAAACTTAAATTTTGTGTGAGAGTAGATAAGTAATTTTAGTATGTCTCCAAAGTAAAAGTATATGAAAGAAATTTCGGAACAATTGCCCTCCATTTAAAGAGACAAATTATTTTGTTATATAAATTTTAAGTATTTATTATTTTAAATTAAACGATAAGAATTTAACATTTTTACCCATTTCAGTAAAGAAAATTTTTTATTCACCAACATATTACATTCTGGAACAAAAACTCACTTTTCTTTCACTATAAAGTCCTTTATAATCACTTTTTTCACTAAATAAAAAAATTGTTTGAGTATCACCCCTGAGTGTAGCCCGTGAGCGCACAAAAGGGATTTTGACTACCATTAATATGTTCAAGCAGAGTGCGAGCGTTAGGAAAATAGGGAAGCATTTATCTTTGAATGACTCGACGAGATCGTCTAAAATGCAGTTTTTTTGCAATCTTAAGTCCCCATAGGTAAGTGCCAAAAACTTGTCCGACGATCTTTAAAATCTAGCTATGATGGCTTCTTTCCGATCATTTTGAACTGGTAACTACTAAGTAACAACTGCGAACAGCACGATAAACATAAAGTCATGCTGACTGTTGATATCTGAATCGGTACGCTTTATTTCATTTTATTTATTTTATTGTAGATTAAGGTTCAAAAATTCTTACATTTAACTATTATTCTTAAGAGTCTTAGAACTTTTCAGGTTTAATTTATGTTTATATAATAAAGAAAATTACGTGAGGTTTCCATAACATTAAATTAGGGGCATTTTCTTCAAATTAAAACCCTTATGTAAAATTAATCGTATCGCCTTATGAGCGAGAACAACACGACGATTTTGGCTTATTCTTATTTAGCGACCACGTATTTCGAATGCGTTACGCGTATTGCGTAATAATGCAACTTGCAATTTATAACAAGGAACAAGTAGGAGATAATTTCTTATCGGGCGATTTGTTATTACGTCCTTTCGAACCGTTCGCGCAAACAGACTTTTCTAGAATAGGCGGAAAATCAGGCCAGAGATTTAAATTTCGTATTTTCGGATACCAAAAATGATGAATACCCCATTTGAATGGCATCAGGTAATCTTTATTTTGCTTAATTTTTTTAGATTAAAATAAAATAACATACAAAATTTGCCGCCCCCTACAAGTTGCCGTCAAGGCTCAAGGCTTTGTCCAACCTCAATAATATTTATATTTTAAGAAAACCTTTAAAATCAGAAGCGTCTACTCAGAACCGTAAAATAAACATTTCTCGGCAACCACTTGCTACGGCCCTAAATAATAAGTACTTTTTATAAATTTAAATGTAAAATATTATCGATTAAAAATAGCAAAAAAATCTATCTACATACAAAATTACATTTCCAAAGATTCTAAGAAATAATAAAATAAGGCGTGGGAGTTAGTGGATTTAACTTAATCTAATTTTTATTTTTTTCTCGATCATTAGAATAAACTAAAAATATTTAATCCAAATCGATAGATCCGTTTCCAAGAAACCAAGGAGTGTGCAAATTTTACTAAATTAAACCTTTCAATTTTTTTCATCGATATCAAAAAAAATAAAATTCTTTAAAATCGTTCGAGTCGTTTCCGATGAACACAACAATTAGATAAGTATTCGTTTCAGTGGATTGATTTTACTTAAATATTTTTTTCTAGCCCATAAAAACCAAATCGTTATAGCCATTACCAAGAAACAAAGAAATGATTAAAGTGGGGGTGGCATTGGGCGGACTTTACTAAAACCAACTTCTTAATTGTTTTCCGGTCATAAAAATAAATTTCATTAAAATCATTTGAGTCGTTTTCGAAAAACTAGGAAACTATAAAAGTGACGGGTGGGGAATGCCACCATGGTCTAGCGGTGGACTAAGAATTGACATTTAAGAATAAAATTTACAAGGGACATAGAATAAAAAGAGGTAGAGTTGATACTTATTGTAGTAGATTTTGTTCGATTTTTTATTAATAGGAAATTTTAGTCCATTGTCTAACTCTTATTCCATGGTTTGGAAGTTCATGAACTAAAGGTATACTAGGCGTTTTTTTATTAATAGGGCTGCTATAATTTAGGTTGAATGATATACGTTTTATTAGCAATGAAAGACATTCTCTTTCAATCGTGGATGTGGTACCCTGAAGTGTTGTAACTTTTAGTTATATAACCTGTTAGTTCTATTGATAATCATTATCGAGACATTTAGAGGCTTTTATGAAGTTCAGCATGCTTTTGCCTGAAAGATTCGAGAGCTCTTCTAAATCATTGAAGAATTAACTGCCCAGGTATTTGTCTGTTATTGTATGTTAATCTGCTTTCAAAAGAAAATGGCACTATTATTTTAATTATAAGCAACGCTCTTTCGGTGTTATATACTACTCGTTTCAGTTTCAACGGAACACACAAAACAGCTTTGTTATTAGCAATCTACTACATATTGAAGTAGTGACAGTTCGTGTTATCTATTCTTTTGTTACATTTTGTCATGGAAATATTAATATTGATTTTTTTTGTTGGTTTTAAGATTCGAAAGTTATTTATGAATTTTTCGTCCCGAATAAAATAATAAATTAAAAGTATGAAAGCAAATTGAAATGAAAATTCTTTCAACATTATCACACCTCTCTGGTGTTGTCGAATACCCAAATTAATAAACATGGACTAGGGAAGGTTTAGGACTTATTCCGTGGATTAAGTGCGAAATGCTATCAATAAAACAGAAATTCTGCTATTTGATGTTTACCAACTAAGCACATCGAAGACGGTGATCTAGTGGAGGACTAAGAATTGGCATTTAATAACAAAATTTACAGAGACATAGAATAAAAAGTTATAGAGTTGATACATGAAATTTTGTTTTTCATGGTCTATATCTTATTCCATGATTTTGTTAGTCCTTGGACTAAAGGGGGCCTAAGCGTTTTTTATTAAAAGGGCTGTAAGTGTTTAACTACAAGGGGCATATACTCGCATATCATGAATGAAAGAATACAAGATTAGGACACTTCTATTTTTTGCTTTGTTGTTGTAATTTCTTGACAACTCATTTGACGTCATCTGTGAAAACTATTATGGGAACAAACCAAGATAACCAAAAAAAGTTTTAAAATTAGTTTTAGAAATTATATTTTTTAAAAATGTGTACTGTTTCTGGTTATAACACTTTTAGTTGTTGAAATTAACACTTCAAAGTAATATCTTAGGAATTATTCAATCATATAAGGCAATACAAGGGTCCTACTAGTTGTCGGAAATTGTTTTGAAATCTATTTTAAGTGGTATTTTATTGAAAATCCGCTGTCCGCGTATTTGACTCTTCGCTACATAATTTCCAATTAATCCTGTTCTTTTCAGTTAATAAGTGCTTTACTAAACAATGAGAAAGTTGAAATTTTGCGAATTCGAACAACTTTATTGTAAAATCAAATTCCTTAGTTGCCCCAGATTTTGTTCATTTATGCCGCTTAATTAAGGTCCCACCTTCCACATTTGAGGACACAACGAGGGTGTTATTTTGGAAGCAACAAAAATATGAGCATTGAAGATACCCAGATTTGGAAACGCCATTGACCGGTTATAACACATTGCTTTTGCTTATACAAACAAATAATCTGAAATTCTAACGGACTGAATTATAAATGACCATCGAGAATACATAAGAGAATCATTTTATGCAACTTTTATAATAATTGAGAATATAACTGTATTATTATTATCGTTTCAAACTAAAACTTATTTTATTTCATTGATATAACTTTGAGTCACTGTACTTAACGAATAATATAGTACATGAAATTATTGCACTCATACCTTATTTAAAATACTTTCGTAAAATCTAACTGTAAAATATAACACAAAATAACTCATTGCTTTCGATCATAATAATTTTAAATTCATTCTTCGTCAGACCTTCGCCAAATAAACATCATTTTCCTTTACGCAAAACAAAATTGTTATTAGTCTTACCTTTTTAAGCAACAAGTATAGGTGTTAAGACACGTGCAGACCTTCTGGGCTCTAGTGGCTGAACATATTTTTTTCGTGGACATATTGAAGACGCGAAAGCAGTCTCTTATGGACCGGCCATCCTAAAAGATTATACCTAAATACAACATTGAACCTGAGTGGGGAATCCTCTCCACTACAATTGGCAAAGATGTGAAAATAAAAAAAAACATTTTCCATTTACTTAATGCACAATAATCTTCACAAATTTTTGTTTTGCTTAATTTAAGTTAAATCTTCTATATCCATTTAGCACTCCGACTTTCTCGATTCTTGATTTTTTCGCAATTAATTTAAAGGCAAAATTAAAATTTAATTCAACAATATTCAATTATTTAAACAAATAATATGTTTATATTATTCGCGCACGAAAAATCCATTAATCTACATCGGACAAACAAAACAATTTCTTTTGCTCAGATTTTTTTTCACAGATGACGTCAGCAAAATAAAACGAAAAAAGAAATGTCGTAACCTTGTTTTCTTTGATTCATGCTCGCATATACTATCATGTGAAGATGGAAAGTTCTAGATTACTATTTTCATGTGATTATTTATGAGTAACATAGAAATGAAAACGACTAATCTCATTTTCGATTGGATTTTGGGAGTGTTTTGCTCTTTATTTATTCCAATCTCACATTCACAAATGTATGCATACTCACTTGAACGTAGTCATCAAGAAAATGGCTTCTTCAAACAATTATTACTTCTAACAATAATCCTTATGAAATCGAGAAAAAAAAACGCTCTAAAACCATTATTAGGGAACAACCATTCGAACATTTTTGGAGTAAAATAAAGTTAAAAACAGTAGCTTCCAACAACCAACCCAACACGACATAAGATTACAAATTACAAATTAAATTACTTTAAGCACGAGTATAAGAAAAAAAAATTTTATTTCCGCAACAATTTTGCTTCAGTCAGTTTGATCTTATAGCCAGTTTCATTCAAGAAAAGATCTGCTTTTTCCGACAAAAGACTTCATCTTTTTGAATTTTGAGAGTTTCATTCGAAAAAAAGAGCAAATATAGATCAATTCTTAACACGAAAGATCGGATCTCTGATGGGTTGGCAGATTTGATCTGAGTGCACACATACATGTAAAAAGTCTTTTCTGTCAAGGGTCAAATGGAAAATATTTTGTAATTGATTTATTGTGAACTTGTCAACTAGTGCCAATCCTTTCTAAAAAAATAAAGAAGTAATTAACGAAGAAGGTTATAATTTTTATTTTATAATTCAGTGGAATTTTTGATTGTTTCGTCTTCGTCTTCCTTCTCATCTGATGATGAAGATGTTTTTTTTCAGAAATGTGTGTCAGTCATTAACCAATACTACAATTAAATCTGGAAAAAAGTTTAATTGAAAAGATCAAATCTCGATTTTGAGATGAGATCTTTGAAATGTGAATGAAACTCGCTATTAGTCATTTGTGTCACTTTTAACTCTGACAAATTCTTATAAAGTTCCCTCTCACTGTTACGATTATACTTTTGTACACACACGAGGATGTCATAAACTAAAAAAAAGCAAAAGGAGAAGTCACTTTTAATGCTCTTAAGTCCAAGAAAGAATTTGGCTAATTTTTTTTATGTAGTTGACACGTGACAAAATAAAGTGCAATTTTTGTTTTTTGTGTAATTGTTGCTAACAAAATAATAATTTTCCAAAAAATAATAATATCAAAAAATTATCCAAAAGTAGAACACATTAATATCAATTTATAATAATTTGAGCGGTAAGTTTTATTTAATTAGTTTCAGACTTCAGGATGAAACCGCTGACACTTGAGTTAAAGGAATTGCTTGTTTTGGACCGTAAACATGGGTTAACATTCCCGAAACTGGCAGAGAAATATGGATTGTCAATTTTTGGGGTAAGAAAAATTTGCCTTAACTTCGTTGAACGAGGAACAGTTGCCAGTTTCAGAAGCTCTTGTGGAAGGAAGATAAAAGCCACAGCAGTTGATGACCGCAGAATTAAAATTGAAGCTCCATAAAACCTGGCTGAAGAGCCAGAAATATTAAGGAAGATCTCCAGTTAAATATTACATATGTGACGGTGCAAAGGCGACTCCATGAATGCGGCTTACAAATTTTTTTTGCTAAAAAAAGCCATTGCTTCGGCCGATTAATATTCGAAAACTTCTAGCTTATGCAAGAAAGTTTTTGGCAAAGCCGGAAGCATTTTGGGAAAGCATCATTTGGTTAAATGAGTCTAAATTTGAATTAAAAAACTCAAAAGCCAGAAAGCGAGTTTGGTGCAAACCATCTGAAATACTCAGCCAAGGTGCATTCAGAAAACCTTAAACACGGAGGTGGTTCGGTGATGGTCTTGGGTTGTTTTTCTTCAGTTCCGTTGGGAAAATCGTCAAAATCGACACCAAAATGATGGGTTACGTATTGATATATAAGAGAAAACTTAGCTTCTTCTGCTTGCAGAATGGCTTTGGAAAATTATGTTTCCAACAAGATAACGACCCAAAGCACAGTAGCTAAGCAGGTTTTTGCCCAAAATAATATTGTCGTACTAGAATGGCCACCTCAATCTCCAGACCTCAACCCAATTGAACACCTTTGGCCCATTTTAGATGAAAGGACTTCATTTAATGAGCGTCGCAATTTACCATCTTTTTGGGAAAGCCTTAAAACCGAATGGGACAGAATTCCAGTGGGCATCTTAAAAAACTTGGTCTGCAGCATTCGCAAAAGTCTTGCTGCAGTTATTCAAAACACAGGAGGACCCACAAACTATTAAGTTTTTTCCATTTGTAAGCTTTTTTGAAATTGTGATATTTTTTTTTGAATTTACACTTTAATTTTTCTTCTCAAATTGTTTGAATGTTGTGATATATTTTCATTTACTACCTTAATTTTGTGTAATACTTTTCGTAACTACCTATTAGGTCATAGATAGGCTTAACATTAAAAATTAATGAGTTGTTTTATAAAAAAATAAATTAAAACATTGCATAATAAAAAAATATTATTCTAAATTCGATTTTGCACTTTATTTTGTCCGACAGAGTGTATGTATGAAATATAATATCGTTTAAATCGTTCATTTTCAAATCCAAACATTTTATTTTTTAGAATAGTCTCTGTTAAGCTGGATACACCTTATCAAACATTTCTCTAATATTTTTGATGGTCCTCCAAATTATAATACTTCTAGAGCTCATCAAAATGAGTGTTTGTTTCAGCAGCTTTTCATTCGACCCAAATCTCTTACCTCCCTATTTTCATGTTTTGAAACAAGGAATATTCACAGGTGGCTAAATCTAGGGAACATGCTGGAATAAGGTGAAGTTCGTAGCCTAAATCACTCAATTTTATTATTGCAAAAATGCGTGAGTTAGAGAAAATGAGCACCAGTGCATTGTCTTATAATAATAATATAATTATTTTAAATGCGCCCTAGATTGCACGGCACTAGTTGGAAGGAATAGAAAGATAGGAAAGATTTTGTTTTGGCACAGTAGATTTAAGAATTAGGTATTTACTATCTCATTTTAACCAACGGGCGGCACCTAATTAAAATTGGAGGGATAGAAAAGAAAAAGATTGCTGCCTAGCATGTGGGTCGAATCCACTCATCTAAGTTAGCAATCAAATACTATATCCGCTTGGCTTGGTAAAAAAGAACTTTTTTTCTGCGCCAAATACGTCATTTTTTGCTTCAAATCGGCTTGATATCAATCTGGTAGCTCTGCGTAATATGCACCGTTGATCGTTTTGTGCATCCCAAAAAACTGTCGCCATGAGCTTGTTTGCTGACAAGCCCACCTTCGCCTTTTTCGACTTTGATTCTCCAGGAGGTACATTATGTTTCACTGTTCCTTGGCTTTTGTTGTGCTCATGTGTATCCAGGCTTCATCCACGGTTACGAAACGACGCACGCAAAGAACTCAGTCGAATTTTTCTGAAATATAGCTAAACACACCTTTGAAATTGTCAAACGAATGCTTTTGTTGTAGGATGTGAGTAAATGAAGAACCCAAACAATAAATGATCATTTATTGTTTAAACGCAGCGTCAAGTGCCTTGTAAATACATATATTACACGAAATTGTTTGCTGTACCACATTGGCAGTGATGAAAATTTTGAAACATCAATTTTCAGAAATCAAATTTTTTGTGATCAACAATTTAAATTCCTAAAACGTCATATCATGTTTTCAAATAAATGATGTCTTCAAATAAACTTTCTGTGAAAATAAAGGGTGTGTTCAAAAGCGCAGACAATTTACGCTTGTACAATGTTAATTTCATATACAAGTATGTATATACATGTTTCATAACATGCTTAATGTTAATATAATAAAAAAAATGTTTGATGATTAACGGTAATTTTACTTTATTGTTAACCCAATAAAATAATTAAACAATAAATGTCACAAAATAATTAAAAAAAATTGTTGAATGACACATCCCTCATTTCAAAACACCCTCAATCAAATTAAAAAAAAAAAACAAGAAAGTTCGTCTTCAATTAATTTTTAGGTGTTTTTGGCAAAAGCGTTGTTACAACATTCATAGCTGTTTTACTGTCCACCGGGCATGATGAGTAGATCAGCTCGCATTCCTTTCCGTTGATCTTTCTACCATTTTCAAGGGCTTCCTTAATGGCAGTGCCATCCAATAGGTAATCCACCAATGAGTTTCTAGAAATAAATTGAAGACGTGTTAATGCTTATTAATAGTAGGCATTCAAATAAAAAAAAAACAACATCTATTTTTATAAAGTTCTAATGAGTGGTACAAAACTTGGCGCGCTGCGCGATAAGAAAGAAGGCAGCAAACAAATTTGCCCCAATCAGTCGATCCGAAGGAAAACCAAAATAGTATCATGATCAATTAATCGGAAATGTGCCGTTAGTGCAAAACTTTGGTATTTTTATTGCTGAATAAATTCACTGGTAAACAAAAGGTGATTCTGAGTCTGTGGCTATTTTTGGTCTTATCGAACACAGGAAATGACCGATCATTTAAACGATTTACCAACACAAGTCCCGGAGTTTATTTGACAAAAAGAAGAAAAAGGAAAAAAAATGACGAACTTACTCTGACAATGTGTGAATTATATGATCGATTTGATCATCGGATCCGGCTTTCATGTTAGTTTCTGTTGACCGAACGTAGGAACAAACAGCTCGTTGCATGCAGCTTGTAGAATCGATGTTGTTTTGGCCGAGAATGTCATCAATCTTATTCATCAAGTTGGCAAGACTAGAAAGATCGCCCTCAGCATCACCTAGAAGAAATTTTTCATCATAAATTGATATTAAGATTGATGAAATTGTTTCTACTTCTTGCATAGCTTCCGTAACCTCCATGGAATGCCGATATTATTTTTGGAATTATAAGAATAGCTCCGATGCCAACCAAAGTACCAAGGACAACACCGCCAAGATCAAGTTTAATTGGATTGTAGGCAGAAATACCAGTGCCAGAATACCCCTAAGAAACATTAGATATGTATGATTAAGAAAATACGAATTAAAAACAAAATAAATGCTCCTACATTAAGGTGGCCATATCCAGTTGTATAGCCTAGTCTTTCGAGTCTTTCCTTACTGGCTGAATTTTCGGCTAATGAATCATTTTTTGGCTCCTTAAAGTACTGTCTACGCCACTGAGTGTTGTCGTTGTAAGAGCTATGTTAAAAACGTCGAAATAATAAATAAGACAATTCGAAAATTAAAATAAGTTTTTAAAATTCAACTATATTTTATGTTTAAAATAATAAAACACTTTCAGTAATATTCAATAGAATTCACTAGGACACTCTCAACGGTTGAATAGCTTTGTAAGGAATAAGCATTTATAAAAGTTCTATTCAATGTTGCATAGATTCATTTTACATATATAAAACGTTCTTTGACGACACATTTTATGTAAAATTTCTTAAAACCATTTGAAATCGAATTCTTCAAAATGTTTGTCTTTGTGGTAAGGAATTTTAGAAAAGATTGATGTATTTTTTTATTAATTTTTGAGTTCTATTTGATAGCTACAATTTTTAGGAAACAAAAACAACCCTTATTGCGAGAAATGTAATATATGAATTTGACATATTATATAAGAGAAACGTCATAACTTTTTTGTGATTTCTTGTCGATTGTGTTCAGATAAAAATCGAATGTAGGGTTGTAAAAATTCAACATTAGTTAAAATGCTCTTATGTCAAATAAAGTACCAAAAAGATAAATCTTTTACGTTTAGATATCCTGCAGCAATGCTATTTGTCAAAAAGGAACTTAAACATTTAATGCCTGATGATTCAATCACTTAGAAAATATGGCACAAAAATCTAAAGCAATAAGATTCCAGCTGCGAATTTTAGATTTTTGTACTAAGTTTAGTAATTATTTGTTTATAACAATTATGACATATCTACTTGTAATACATATAATATAACAATTTCAATATTTAATATAATGTCAAAATGACAATTTTGCAGTTGTCCTGACTTCTTAATTCATTTATATAGCTTTAAACGGTTATTTACAACGTTACATAACTTTTATGAATAATATTTCCCCGGTTAGAGAAATTGTAACTTCCAGTTTCTAGGCTGCGTTTATGAATAAGGATGGTAAGGCATAGGAATCTCGTTGTGTGTACTTAAAATAAACTACACGCTACATATACAGGGTATCTGCCGGAAGGTATACTACTTTGTTTTGCCGCCATTTTGGTAAACATTAGTCTTGACAGTTCATATTTGGCAGTCATGAAGTAGACACGTGGCAAATTTATTATAGAAAAAAAATTCGATAAACCAACGCAAGATCGGCTGAAAACATTACTGCTGCTTAAATAAGTGTTCAAAACAATCCATCAAACTCAGTTCGACGCCGTGCTCAGAAGCTTGGTCTTCAAAGAACCACATTGGCTTCTGGGCAATGGAAACCCCTCAAATTATTCATCAGTCACCTTTGCATCTATTAAAAGTTACGGTCTGGTGTGGAATTTGGGGAGCGATGTCGTGATATGATTGAAAACTTTTTAACGCCAAAAATGCATGGTTTGGGCTCGATTAACATGTGGTATCAACAAGACGGTGCCACATCGCATACAGCCAGGATTACCTCGTCCACAACAAGTTATTACAAGAAATGGTGATGTTGATTGGCCTCCACTTTTTGTGGGGATATCTGAAAAGAAAGGTTTATACAAACAAACCAGAAATGCTTGAGCAACTCAAACAAAATATTCACGATGAAATTAAAGAAATACCGCGTGAAATGTGTGAGAATGTAATGAAAAATGGGCTCAAAAGGGCTTGCATTTGTGAGACTAACAGAGGCGGACATTTACCTGATATTGTATTCCATACATAATTGCCGACATTAAATACAACATTTATCAATATAAGATCCATTCTCTTTCATTTAATCAAAAATTATAAACAAACGAAGTAGTATACCTTCATGGCGGACACTCTGTACATATATAATTATAAAATGGTTAAATGAATCACACAGTTTGCCCTAAGGTTATACAAGTTAACGCAAAAGTTGTAACCTAACCGAAAGATGTGTTACATTTTTCAAAATAGGCAAATGTCAATCAGCGTTGCCGGAAACAAAATTTTGTAAGTGCAAATTCTGGCAACAGAAAGTGCCATTTTAAGCCACTTGGTGCCAACAACAAAAGGAAAACAAAATTCCGAACATTTCATATGTAATTTTTAGTTATATTTATTGCAGCTCAAAACTTAAGGAATAATAAGAATAAATAACCACATAATTAATAAAAAATAAATTAATAGATAAAATAAAAGAACCTCATTAAGCGAAACATACAAAAAATAAATAAAAGCATCAACTAACAATATGTGTGTTCAATGAGTCAGTTTGAAACACTTTAGAACATGATTTTCTACACTTACTTTTTAGTTAGAACAGGTTAGAAAAGATTTGTGAGAACTGTCAAAACCATTTGATGTTGTAAAAAAAAAACATTTTGATGTTAGATTTAGTCGATTATCCGCGTCGGAATCATTTCAATTTCATGAAAAATATTTTTTTTTAAATAAATCCAACTCCATTTAAATTTATTTTTAAGAATGTTTCTGCAAAAATAAACGAACTAGAATTGTAGATAAGCAGCAATAATTTTTATTATAATCTCTGACAGATGACTGACTGTTCTAATTAAATTCATATATTTAAAGACTTCAATTGATTAACCTCCCATCTCATTCTGGTCAAGAGAGTACTTGCAGTTCTGCTTCATAACTGGATTAATGAATAGATCTATATTTTATGTCCATCGTTTCTCGTTCGAATAGGTTTCAATATGAGTCAGACTAGCTTAAGAAGGAATTTACCACTTCGAACTATTTTTAGCAGATCAAACTATGGCGCTAATAAATCTCTTAATCAGTTAATCAAAAAATTCAATAAATTCTCTATTCTCATTGGTTCAGCAAATGATAATTTTAAATCTGAAAGCTTTAGATGTAATTTTTTTGCTTTGAATAGTTGATATTTTGTTATAATTATAATTAATTAAATTTAGGTTTAAGTAATTTTTTGTAATTTTAACGTTAGCATTCAACGTATTAAATAAATAATAATAATAATTTGTTCCTTCTCACGAATCTGTTCTGTTCTGTTCTATTCTATTCTGTTCTAACTTTTTCGTCACTGAACAATCTTAATATAATTTTTTAGGTGATATGAATCCCTGGCAAGTTTTAGCCTTTATCATTTCATTAAACGACAAAAGTGATTTTATTACTTTATAAGAAAGTCGATTTTTACTATGGGTTTTAATGTTATTTAAGCGTGAAACAACTCTTTCAGCTTATGCACTACCTAATCTGATCATGAACTTGGATATATTTGAAAACATTTGCTGATTTCTAGAGTGCCATTTGAAGCGTTTGAGTGCTAGAGTGCCATTTAAATTAAAAAGTGCCAAAAGTGCACGATCGTGCCACTTCGGCAACGTTGATGTCAATTCTACTTTGACATTTGTAAATAGAATTAGGCCGACTACATTTGCGCCATCTTGAAGTTTCGTAAAAAATTGATTGAAATGGCTTCTGTATATGAAATGTTTTTCAAAATTATTTTTCTTTTTTGGATTTTTGAAGAAAAAAGACAATTTTGTTTTGAAAATTCAATATTTCGATAACGGGTGAATGAATTTTTTTGTAAGTTATGTTTTTAAAGACTTAAAATTGTCATTCCATAATTTTCTTAAAAGTAGAAATTGTGTATATAAAAGGGGTATGGTTTGTTTCGTTTTTTTTTTCATCTCCTGTTTGTATTATTTTGTTTTAGTTGTTTCGCATTTCGTTTATTCAGTATTTTAATCAAAATGTTTTTTAATTACTTTGTGTTTACCCCTGCGTGAATGAAGTGCGAAAGAGAAAGAAACAATGAAAAGATGAAACAGTAATAAATCTACATATCTGAACAAACGCGGGTAGAATTTTCCTTGCTTGTTCTTGACGTTTCTCTTTCTACTCTTTCTTTCTTTTTCGGACTTACTTCATTTAATTTTCGCTGTAGATAAATGAACACTAATCCAAATGGCTGACGTAAATTCGTGGTACAATGGAGCAAAGAAAGAACTTCTAAACTTATTTTAAATTACTAAATAAATCCCATTCTCTACAATCCTTGTCTTATCATCCCGAATACCTATATAAATTACTTTGTCTTAGATTTTTCTTTTAAAAATTATTTTTTGTTCAATATCTGCACTGGACAAAGAAGTAAAATGAAAGATAGCTGTCAAATAAACGCGCAGTACTGAAAATGAGAAATGGCTTCGTGTGATAACACGCACGCTACCGAATAGAACTTCAAAAGAAAATAACCAAGTCTTGCACGTTACAGTCACCCGCTGTGTAATATCTGACTTTTTTATACATTTGTTTTAACAAAAAATCATTGGTTATTTTACTTAGTTCGGTTAAAGTTAATTCCGCCTTTTATTATTTAGTTTTTCGATTATTTCAACCAATGCCAACGTGTGTTTCGTCTTTATTTTTTTTTGTTGATGTAAGGATTAAAGTTAACGTGAACAGTGCGTAAGGGGGGGGGGGGGACATGCTGCCCCTCTGCAACCCCCTCTGCTTGGACAATTATAGACTTTGGGGTAGGGTCGAGTTTGGGTATATGCAAGGTTTTTTGTATAACATTTATCAAAATACAAATCGGACTCAGCAGGTTAACCGGGATTTTAAAAATTGAGATTATAATAAACCGGGATAAAATAATTCTAAAAAAAAAAATAATTAAATTTGCATACATTCTAAGAAAGTTTTATATTAGACGCGCATAACAATAGATTCTAATAACAAACAAAATGCGAAATTAATCTTTGGCGAGGTAACCTTGACCAAAATAACTCTGCCCTTTTAACGGAAATGCAAAACGAATAAAAAGGGAAAGAAAGAAATGCGAAATGATCGTAGGGCAAAATGGTTGAAAAACTAAGTAATACAAACGAAGTAAACAGAAATCGATGTAGGAAAGGGGGAAACAACGAAATGCGAAGTGAAAAAAACCAAACAACAACAGGCATCCATATAAAATGTTAAGTAAGATCGACTTCAAAATTATGTTTAGCCGTTTCTATTTAGAATCTTAAGCATGAAAGCAAGTATGTACGTGCGACCCAGTTGTGCAATTTATATATTTAAGTTCTTCTCGTGAAACCTTTTGTCAATTTTGCTCCAATTTTGTAAGTAGTTCTGTGCTTTGAGTTTTAAAATTAATATTTAAATTAAATATTACTGAATATCAATTTAAAAAATTAAAATAAATATTTTTGTTTACTATATTTTCAATTTTACATAAATTTATGTAATTTGAAAAGTTGTTTTATCAATGGCAATCATTTAGAATAATAAATTCGGAGATCTTCTTATTTTTCTCATTTTTTTTGTTCAGACTGAAAAGTCAATAATAAATTAGTCCTGTCATAAAAAAAAACCCACAACATTTCGAATATCTTCTATTCTAATATCAACATTTGGAAGACGAAACGTAAATTGTTATAAAATAAGATTTATGGTTGTTTTTTTTTGTTTTTGTTTGCTAGAATAGAAACAAATCGAAGGAATTAATTTTTTTTTTCATTGAATGTTCAATACCTTCCGTATTCTATATGTTCAGTATATATATAGATTTATGTCTGTATATAATGTATATATATGTACTATATTTCTGTGTAAGTTATAATTAAGAAATATTTATTTCTTGACAATGGGAAATTTTAGTTAAGGTAGTCCAATTATTTATAATTTTATGGATGATTGCGTACATATGTCATATGTATGTACATAAATGTTTGACGTTGATTTATTTGAATTGGCGAAAAAAATGAAACTTTTATTTTCGTATATAATTTAGATTCTACACTAAGATTTATTTTAAAAAAATATTTTCATTTTCGATAAAAAATGAAAAAAAAATTAAATTATGAATAATGTTCAATTCAATTCATTTAACTGCTATATTTATTTTTTTTTCAAAAGATATCAATATTGTGAAGAAATTTTCTAATATAAGACCACTTCAGGAAAATAAAACTTTAGAGATAGATGTCAGAAATGCTTCGTTTTTCGGTGCCATGAAATAAAGTCCAATGCAATAAAGTCCAAAACCAAATTTTGTTTTGTGCAATAATGTCCAAAACGATTTTGAACTTTATTACACTCTTAAGAGTGCAAAAAAGTCGAAATACAAAATGACATAAAATCCAAACAGACAAAATATTAAGAATAGGCTTGGCTTAAATTGAAAGTAAAAAAAAAGTGTCTATTTACCGTTTTTAATTCAGTTAAGTAATAAACAAAAGCGTTAATTGAAGACCATTAGGCTAGTCATTGGAAAAAAAATCTAATAGAAATACCGGCAAGCAGACGTTTAAGAAAAAGGACATAAGTCCCAAAAACAAATTTGGGACTTATGTCTCACTTTTAGGTTTTTTTGTTGGCGCTTGTGAAAAGTGGTTTGCTCGTCGCCTTAGGTGGGGCATGCCCCCCTGCTTGCCCGAATATAGGATTTGCGGTGGGTACAAGTTTGGGTATATGCAATTTTTTTGGATTTGTAGATTTCTTTTAAAAAGTTCCAAAAAAAAAATTTGCATATACCCAAACTTGTACCCACCCCAAATTCTATATTGGGTCAAGCAGGGGGTTGCAGGGGGGCATGCCCCACCTTACGCGCCGATCTTTTTAAAATGTATTGCTTTTATTTGACATCTATTTTAGATTTATTCTATTGTTTAATATCAATAGAAAGATAAATTAAAATATTTCATTTATAAAAATACGTCTTTTGCTTTAGTTTTCTTCACAAATAGGCGAATGCAATAAAGTCAAATGGCTTTATTGCACTTTTACTAGCGCAATAAAGTCCAAAATCGTTTTGGATATTATTGCACTATTTATAGTGCATTTCAGTCCAAAATTTGGTTTTGGAATTTATTGCATCGGACTTTATTTCATGTCACCTCGTTTTTCTGTTAATTTCAATCTTTTGGTTCGCTTTCTTTCCTTAAAACGGTGAAGAATTTGAGAACTTATTATTATGAACTGATCAGAAAATATTTACATGAATATTTATATTCAAAGGAATATTTTAGAACGAATTCAAAACTGTTTAATACTCTGATTCTACTAAGTGTAACGGAATAATCAGTACCTAACTAATAAAAACATACTAAAGGGTGCCCCAACTATAATGCACGATGCTAGTTGTGAGTCACAAGTTAAACGTCAAATTTGTTTTCCCAGCTTAATTTGACATTTCTTTGTTTCAGTGTTTGACAAATTCAACCATGGAAAGGTACACAATTGAGCAGCACGTAAAGAGTGTTCAAGCCTTTCACGAAAATGCGCGTTCAAATCAAAATGCATTTCGTGCACTTCGTGATTTTTTTGGTCAGCATAATCGACCAAACATGTCCACAATCGGGAGAATTGTGCACAAATTTCAGCAAACCGGGGCTGTAGGAAATGTGAAAACACGTGTGCATGCTCGTCCAGTACGTTCTGTGAAAAACATTGCTGTTGTTCGCTATAGTGAGGCTAGTGTGGCTGGTCTGTATTTAAAAAAAAATTGAACGTCAATAAGCCAATAATAATTCATGAGCTAAAGGATGAGATAATTCGGCACATTAACGAAATTGAACCTCAATTATGTCTCAGAGTCATTGAAAATATGGACCATCGGATAGAGGTATGGCACCGAAGCCGTGGCGAGCCCGATACTTTCTTTCATACATAATTATCATAGTTCCTTCTATCATAATATAAAAATAGTAAGATAATTCTCTGAGATCGTTAAAGTACAGAGTTTAATGTCGGTCGTCCATTACGTGCGCAACAAGCTCAACCAACTTCATTCAACTCCATCGTTGGATGAACAAATTTACAACCTCTTACACAAACTTGCGTTTTTCACGTTGAGCAATGAAGCTAGAGGTAAAATTGAAAAAAACCGTGTTGGGAGCTTCGCACAAATAGTTGACAAATTTAGTGAAATGTTGAATAATCTCGTACACCTAGTTGATTAACTCGTTCATTTGTTGGAGAACTCCGTACATCTAGTTCATCACCGCGTTCAATTGTTGAATAGCTTCGTACATATAGTTGACAAACTTACCCAAAAGTTGAATAACCTCGTACGCTAGTTGATAAGCTTGTTCGATTTTGACAAAAAATAAGTTTTTCAAGTTTGATAAACTGCGTTTTTGATATGGTTGTTCAACAAGTTGATGGACCTTCGTACACCTAGCCAAGACGCACTCGTTGAGGAACACGTTCAACGCACTATATATCTAAAGCTACTCAGTTACTGATGACATAATTTTGACTTGTAAACATTTTTAATGTCAGTGCCCCACACATCTTTATTGAAAAATATTGAAATTAAACTTTGTCTAAATTATATACAAAATTTAACCGTCTCTTCTTCCAAGTTTTATTATTTCTAATAGAATATAAAATTTTCAGAAAGGAACAAACAAGTCGTCCTTTATTTGTTTCCAAGAAAAGTATATATTTCCTTTACTAAACCTGGTATTTTAAATGAACATATTTTGACTTGTGTTGCAGAACTTGTCTAGGTTATCACGGCAAAATGCATCATCGATTTTCTACATTTGTTTCTTTTACTATACTGGGAAATAGAAGTGCAAACTCTTTTTATTTTGGAGAAAGAAAGCGGAGAAAGCACAATATCAGCGAAAGTGGATGAGTGTTTCACTTAACAGAAAACGATTCCGGAAAGTACGAGTGATAGTAGTTGGTAAACGAACTCTAAAATTCACTCATTTTGAGAATGGGGTCGAGTGCCCAACATATCTAATTTATGTTTGTGAAATGTTATTCGAAAGTCGCAAATTGCAGAATTTTCGCTTCGAAGTTTTGGAGAAATCATAAGAAATATAGAGAAGAAATTTATTTTTGTGTTCAGATATTTTTGTGGAAAAAGAGATTAATTTTCTGTGAAAAATTATGTTTATTTCTATATATTATTTATATTTCAGTAACTAGTTTTTGAAAAATCAATTTTTCAAAAAGCTAAATTTATATATTTTTTTAAAAATCGAAAAACCATTTTTTTGAAAATGTGAGCATGTAGTCTTATTAACACTTCTTGGGAGCATTTGAATATAAAAATAATTTTAATATTTTCAACCAATAGTGAGATAATCGAATATATTAAAAGTGGTTCTATGGGAAATATAAAATATTGTTTTACTAGAAAGTGGACTGCATCAATCGAAGAACACACATATATTTTTATCAACTAAATTCTTGCGTTTTTGAATAATACATTTTTTCTTATCGGGTTTTTTAACATTTGTATGGAAGGTATCGTTGATTTTTTTTTAGGAAAATAGTTTTTTTAACTATTCAAGATAATGTCAAAAAAATACCAAATACGAAGTTTCGAAAAAATGAATTGAGTCGTTTTTTTTTAAATATTGAGTGATTTTGGTTTACATTAGTGTTTAAGCTTCCTAGAAGCTTCAGCATATAAGCTGTGAAAAAATCAAATGAATCGTTTTTCAGAAAATAAAAAAAACAAATAAAAGGTTCTACTAGAAATAGAGGTACCAAAAATAACCATTTTTCAAAAAAAAAAAAACAAATTACAAAAAAGTCCGTTTTCCTTCATTAATGTACTGATGTTTTTGAAGTAAATTTTCTTTTGCAGCGTTGAGGGCAAAAAATGTCTATGGAGCTGTCAAACCGACCGACATCTGACGTGACCCGACATATGCCATGTTTGTTCGTTTTGTGGATTTCATAGATGATTGCAGATATGTATGTATCTGCATTGTGTGTTTTCGCTGAGTTTTTTTTTTTTTGGTATGTGTTGTGGATTCTTATTCTGTAGGTACCTACATGAATTGTGTGTATTCAACAAGAAATCCTTTTTTTTTCTTGCTTTGTTTTTTTTTTCATTCATTTTTTTTGTAGGTTCATTGTGGATTCTCATAGATTAATGTAATAGGTAAACGCAATGTGTGTATTCGACGAGGATTTTTTTGTTGGTTCGTTCTGTTGATAAGATTAGACTGGTGCGCATTGTGTGTATTTGACGTCTATTTTTGTTTGTTTATTTTGCTGATGTTCATACATTATTGTAGTAGTATTAATGTGTGTAATGCTTAAGATGATGGTCTTTTTGCCAGTGCTTCAGTGTATCTACTTTGTAGATTTATATATACGGAGTAGTATAATGTATGTAATGTAAAATTGCTGAACCATGAATTAAAGTTCGAACGACGCGGCGTTGACGTTTGTACAATTGGAATATTGGGTCGTTATGAGGGATGTATTTATACTAGTACGGGGCTGGTATCAAAAAACATCAATTACAGTGAGTAAATATAATTTACAGTGAGTAATCGCTGTAAGTTTTATTAAAGTCGGTAATCATCGATCAAAAAATAATGCGTCTTAGAAAGGTACTACAGCATCTAACTGATGAGCCCAGCTGTAGTACCTGGGCGAAACGCATTTTGGACTAAAGGTCACAAATTCATTCAATTGGCTTTAAATCCACACAGTCCACTAAAACAAAAACAAAAATAATATAAACATATCGTTTGCGTTTTCTTCAATTAAAAAATATCAACTTCGTTGTTCTTTGAAAGGCTTCCATAAAATAGAAATATATATGTGTTGTAGCTGACTTAGATTTACGAAAGAAAAAATTGATTCAAATTAGGGAAGTGTTACTTCTGGCGCGTGTACATACATAAGTACTATCGAACTCGAGATTTTAATCAAAGTTGACATTACGATGATAGAGAACAACAAAAAAGTGGGTCCGGCAATTCCGTGTGTCTGTCTGTAGAGCGATCTACAGCCTAAACGCCTGAACCAATTTTGTTCAAATTTGGTATTTAGGCGTTTTAAGTGATTGTCCAAAATACGTTTTTGAATCTTTGTTTTAGCCCCAAAATTAACGGTACTTACCATACAAATTTTTCTACCATCTTAATTATCTCAAAAACGGCTGCAACGATTTTGATAAAAATTGGCCCGTGTACTACCTTGAGTATGGTCTACATTTTGGTCAAACCGTTTTTAAAAATATTTTATTATTAACGGTACTTGCCATACAACCATTTTATTGATTTTTGACTTTCTCATAAACGGCTCAATGGATTGCGATCAAAATTTTTATATAGGATCTTCTTCGAATTATCAATAATACTGCATTTCAAAATTTTCGAAAAATAGTTTTTTTGGATGTTTGAAAAAAATGATGTATTTTTTTTTATGATAATTCAATATTTCGAAAACGGGTGGAGGATTTTTTCTGAAATTTTGTTTTTAAATTTATATTATTAAATATTTAAAATGGTCATACCAATTTCTTTTAGAAAAAATTTAAGTTTTTTAAATATAAAAAATTAAGTGAAAAACGACTTTATAAAAATACTTTTAGCCGTTTCCATTAAGAATCTTTTACATATAATGTGATCGAACATAGGAGCAAGTACGTACGATCCAGTCGTGCATTTTATTTTTTAAATCGTTGGAGCCGTTTTCGTCCTAAAAAATATGAAAAAATGTGTTTGCCGAAAAACAATATGTACCCAGAATAAAAACAAATCCATCCAACCGCTTAAGCTGTAGACTCTAGGATAGACAAATAAATAGACGGAATTGCTGGACCCACTTTTTTGGTGTTCTCCATCATCGTAGTGACAAGTTAGATTAAAATCTCGATTTGGATTTTTTTTAACGAATCTATAACTTGCAATATAGCAATGGTAAAAATAATGATATTGTGTTCTAATCTGTGTTTGTAATTGATTGTTTCAATAAAGATCCCCTGAGGAAGACAGCAATCCCTGTCAAAACGCCAAGAAAATTTTCAATTTAAAATTGAATTACTTTGTTTTGTTGCCTAACAAGTGACCAAATAGCCGAAGAAGAACTTAATACTTCACAATAATTATAATATTATAACTTGGTCAAAGTTTTTAAACTTGAAGTTTAAAACTTTTTTTTTTAACTAAAACTTGTCTTTTAACTTTGTTACATAATTCATTATAATTGATTCGATTTCGAAAAATTATTTTTCTAAAAAAAAATTCACATCTCAATTTTTGAAATTATAAATGCATGCATATAAATAAATGTATAAATATTTATTGAAGAAATTACTTTGTTTTGTAACTCAAGACAATTTTTGAAGTTATGCATGCCTTGTATGCTTTAAACTGTTTTCTTATTTTAAGCATATGCAAATTATTAATAATGTAAATCAAATTAAAAAAAAAATTTCGAACTATAAAAAATTGTTTGGGAAATAATTTATACAAATTGGATAAAAATCCTCAATAAATTTCTTGGGAGAAAAAAATTAATTGGTAAAATTTACCAAATCAATCCAAGATCATTAACAGAAATTACTTAAGGACGTTCAGTTTCTCGCAAATGTCGCGTAAATTTATCATTTTACACAAATGGTAAACAAACGGCATTGGATATATATAAATAAATATATTAACAAAATTTAACATTAAGAGAAAATCTTAAAAATATACACATTTTTGAATGAAACGGAGTTAAGTTTTCTTGATAACATAAGCACTTTTGGTATGAACGTAAATGTTAGAAAAGTGCGCACAAAAGTATCGGCATATACACTATTTTAACTGAACTTTATATATGTTCGAACTATTAAAACAATCGGTCATCGAGTTGATTCTCAGACGTCACTAAAATATTTACTTTCACTCTGTCACTAGACCTGTTAAAGCATTGATCGAAAAGTTAGTGTCAAAGCAGTTGTTACTGTTCTTGTCAACACATTGACCAAATTTTTCATTAACATTTTTTACATCATTTTTACGTCAGAGAGTCAACGCGTTGACCGTGTAGTTCTAGATTCATAAGTCAGAAAACAAATTCGAACACTGCTTCACTATTAATCAGTCTTTTTTTTAACTAAAATTTTTCACTTAATTTTTAAAATTTTGAAGCACATAACTTCAATATTTATTTTTTTTAAACAAAACTCACTTCGGACTTTCGTATTTAGCTCCAGCATAACTCAGTCCAAACATTGCCAACATCACTACTGCCACGTAAGTAATCCTTTTTGTATCCATTTTTTGTTATAAAATCCTTTTCGAATTAGATATCCTTAAAATTTGTAACTCTCTTATCAGTTCGCAATCAAGCTAAGAGTATATCGACAAATCCTATTACCACTTTCGACTGACGGCTGTAATAGACGAAACGTTAGTTTTATAGTCTCAAATTGTCTGCATTGTCAGGTCACAGTACCGTGGTTTATTTTGTCTTCCATAAAGTGATTATTTAAGTAAATTACTGGTAAATCTACAAACTGCACGCAATTACTTAACGTGTCGTGTACTCGTAGATATATAGCACAGGATTCCTGTCGTCATTGTGAAAACTTACTCATACGCGTATACTATGTATTTCTTTGACATAGGTAAGAGATGGTACTAAGGAGCGCGCTTTTGGGAACCAAGCATGTGTAACCCCTCGCCAGAAATATTATAAACTACTTCTAATACATACATGTGGAAATGGAAGCAAAATTATGTACTTTCAAAATATAACGATTATTGTGACGGATGACAAAAATTTAAGTTTACTTACAAAAATCAGCCAGGCGAGTAATTTACTGGCTTGCGCTGCGCTGGCTTGGTTGTTGGAAATTATTTTCATTTTTTTTTCTTTTTGTAAAATAGTTACGCGCATTTTCCGTGGTTTTGTATATTTTTCTGCAAGCTTGTGTTATCGAAATTAAAAGTGACAAATTTACTTTCAATTTAACTTTTTCTTGTAGCACTTCATTTTCGTGTTTTCTTTGAAGATTATGATTTCGAACATCATTATTTTGCTTATAATATGTTGCAAGCTTAATTCTTAGGTTGGATTGAGTTTAAATTATGTAATTTACAACATAATATTTACTGGTGGTATGTATGTATTTGTGTTTGAATTACGTGTTTAATTGGCATTAATAGTTGCTGAAATTGCTGATCAAGGATAAGAAGATTAAATGGTTTTAATACCTTATTTACAGATGCAGTAATGCAAGAAGTTCGTTGCGTATTTTAAACTTAAGGTTATAGGTACAAAATAGATACAGGGTGTCCGCAAAGAGGTCTCGCAGTAATTACATTGTTATCCTGGGTGTATGCGATTCAAGCCCAAAACATGCAGTTGCGGCGATAAAAAGATTTCAATCATATCACGATTACGCTTCCCATTCACAGTTACCGTTATGCCTTTTTCATTTTCAAAGAAGTAAGGTCCTATGATTCCTCCTAACCAAATTCCACACCAGATTGTAACTTTTAATAGATGCAAAGGTGATTGATGAATAATTTGAGGGTTTTCCATTGCCCAGAACCCACTATTCTCCTTATTCACATATCCATTCAAATGAAAATGTGCCTCGTCACTCATTGTGATTTTTTCATGCAAATTGGGGTTGTCATGGCTAGCTGTAACATTGGCATATGAACGGCGCCGTAAATGATCTTGTGGAAGAAGCTCTTGCGTCAACTGAATCTTAAATGGAAACAAATGCAAATCCTTGTGCAAAATTGTGGCCAAAATTGTCGAATTGAGGTTTATTTTTATTTTTTTATAATCTACACGCGCTCAAGGGATATACTACACTTTAAATGTTTCAACACACCGCGGGCGTGAGGTTTAGGAAGAGAAAGAATGATAGGAAAGATGTTTGGCGCGATGTATTGGGACGGTGGTTGTTGTCTCAGATTTTATGTCCAGGAATGGCGGCTGAACTAATGCGGAGAAATTTCCGTGTCTCATTTATCTATGTCCCTTATAATTCGCATTATTTTTTTTATTTGTTGTTATATTCATCGTTATACTAGTCTTACTCAATCACATGTTGTTAGTGCTATGCCTAAACAGCATGTAATGAATAAACCAGCAATTCATTGTATGACATTTTATTTTAGAATTGATTTTTAATGGAAAAGTAATAGGACATAGACTACGGCAGGGATCGAACCTGTGACCATGAGGTTGACAGGCGAACACACAACTATCGCGTCACGACCAATTGTTTTGAACACGTTGTTTTCAGCTGATCTTGCAGCACGTTGTTGTCCATGCTTGGGCCTATCAGCTACAGACCCTCTTTCTTCGAAATCATTCACTTAGACGATAAATAGTGCGTTCTGTTAGCACGTTGTTCCTCCCAAAAATTCAACGTAACTTTCTCATCGTCACAGTAATCAACGATTGATTTTGATAAAATGTTTTAAAGATTAAAACACGTTGGTTTATCGAATATTTTTCCAAAATAAATTTGCCACGTGTCTACTTCATGACTGCCAAATATGGACTGTCAAGACTAATGTTTACAAAATGGCGGCAAAACAAAGTAGTATACCTTCCCGGCGGACACCCTTTACAAACATTACTAGGAAATTCGTAGAAAATACATACAATAATACACATACGTCCTAATATTTTTAATAGGTTACCTTGGTCAGATTTAAGTTTTTTTTTTTTTTTACAAAATTCAATATGTTAAAAAACAGCTATCGCATATAAAATGGACTAGAATTTCAGTTCTATTGTAGCAGATTTATACATTTTCTCGTGTTACGTTATATTACGTATGTTTAGATAAGTACGATGTATGAATGGGAAATCGATTATAGATAAGAATTTAAGTGATGGTGCTTCAATATATTTTAAATATTTAAGCAATCTTAACTAAATAACCTCTAAGAGATATTTTAAGAAAATCTAATAGATATGGCTGCAAGTGTTTTGCAAATCCAAAGATTACTATTCTTTTTGTTATGCGGTTGCATTTGTTATATGTACTTGTCTTTTATATTTGTGTTAAAACTTTCTAACTTAATATTTAAAAGTAGTGAACCGATGTTGTAGTCGAGATTAACAAAATCTACTAAAAAGAGACACTTCCTTTATTGACTACAAAATTAGAAAACTATACAATAAAAACACGAAATTTAAATTTTCAAACGTAACGTATTTTTATTTGCAAATTTTAAAAATCGAATGTATTTTGAACTGACATGCAGGCTTGACACTAAAACAAAATAACTAGAAAAAACAAAGCAAGCAAATATATGGGTATACAGTATACAAGTGCAAATAATTGGATTAAACATTAACGTTACAATTATGATTTAAGTTAACGAGAATAAGGGAGGCAGAATGTTCCCATTGTCACTATTCATTATATTCTTAGCTTTGATATTTTTACAGTTCGGATGATACATATACAGTCCAATTGTAATAAAACAATGCTTAGTCCACCGCTAGTCCATGACTTTACTAAGCCATAGAATAAAACGTATGGCCTTTTCGATTGGTCGTCCGGAAGGCTTCCGAATGCTTCTGAAACTGTTCGATTGGTATGAAATGACAGTTCTTCCCCTGGATAGAAGAGAAATTTCCTTCTGGATTTGAAGTCAGAATCAAAACCAGAAGCACGTACACACTCAAATAATAAATTCAAACGCGAAGCAACAACAATGTTGTGTAGGGATGTGCGATATTGTAAAACATGGATGTTTACATCGAAAATACAGTATCGATATCAGAATATCGATGTTTTTTAACATCGATGTTTTTTTTTTTGAAAAATAATAGCAAGTTCAAGAATCAGTTAAAAATAGATTTATAAGTTCAAAATACAATTTGAAAACTGTAGCAATGTTTTTTATCGCAATTTTATTTTCCTTTTCGTGTGTATGAGCTACATTAATTTCCACTTAGTGCCAATTGAACTGATACAATTTCACATAAATAGATATTGTAATACTTTTTTCCGTATAGAAATAAAAATTTACATAAACGTTTAGAATATAATATATTTTATTGCAATAACTTTCCGGTCTAGTCTACACAACGATATGTGGTTTTACATTGGTAAATGGAGAGTTTGATGGGGAATTTGATTTTTTTCGTGGCGAATGGAATGTTATTTGGATTTAATTTTTTTTGTGAAGGTGTTGGCTTATATTCGCGTCCGAAAAACTGGTAGCTGTATAAATAAATGCTTTCAATTGTACTTGTGTTTAGTAGTGTTAGTAAAAGTGGGGTAGATTCGCCAAAAAATACGGATCTGCGAATTTGATTCAGAATCAAAAAAATATTAATTTTTGTGGCCCAATGGAAGGATTTAACTGTCAAAATCCATGTTTTGATAGATTCGTATCATATGGAAAACCACATAACTCATAACTTTCGTTTTTAAATTTCAAATTTCATTTTTCTAAAACAATGTTACCAAATATAAATTTCTTAATGTTGGTAATCAGTGGGTCTGAGATTTACTTAACAGATGTGAAACGTAGTTCCGCTGAAGTGCAGTTCCGAGTGCGGTCTAACCTTTATAAGCATGAGTTCAATGGCAAAAGATTTCAGCTTATTTTAGGTCGATATTTTAAATCTTAACATCGATGCTGTGATGTTTTACATGCTTCAACATCGATGTTGAAACATCGATATTTTTTCGACTAACATTGATTTTGGCCAACAACAATGAGCATCGCCCATCCCTACATTTTCATGTCATTTTTTTTGTTTATTTCCCACCTTACATATCCACTCACATTATTTCAAAATACAGAATGGAGTGTTAACTTGTTTGATTGGAATCCCGGATCGGAGAGTTCTTCCGGATTACCAATCGAAAAGGTCATTAGTCTGCGGGCTAAAATTGTCAATTAATTATAAATTGAAAATACACGAATAAAATCTACTACAATAAGTATCAACTCTATCTCTTTTTATTTAATGTGCCTGCAAATTTTGTTCTAATGTCAATTCTTAGTCCTTCACTAAGCCATCGTCTTTGGTGGTCTAGCGAAGGACTAATTTTGTAAATGTTAAATAGCACAAACTCTGTTTTATTAATAGCATTTCGCACTTAGTCCACAGAATAAAGTCCTGACCATTCTCAAGTCCATGTTTATTAATTTGGGTGATAAAGGGTAATCTAAGTCTAGACCAATGAAATAATTTGCTTGTAACAACTTTATGACAAATATGTGCTATTTCTGCTAGGCCGTAAATGTTTAAAATGTTTCACACAGCACTGTATGTACCATATAAACACACAAACACTCTTTTTATTAGACAATTATTAATTCTAATTGAATAAGTAATCCAAATATAAAAAAGGCTAAATCACGCATTGTAATTAATTGATAAAGTTAAAAGGATTTATGTATTGTACAAATTAATTATTACAACACTGTGACTCGAAAAGGAACTATACGTAGAAGCCTGTATGAAATATGTATATCAAAATAAGTCTTTCAAATATTTATTTATTTACATACATAAAGTATGTATTGAAGAGTATTTTTAAATATATATATACATACATTTGAACCAACAACAATTTCCCGAACAAAATGTCAGGGTCATTTAGTGTAAATAGTCCACCAACAACGTTAGTTTAACTTTTGGTAGGTATTTTTAAAATTGTAGTTTTAAGTAAATGTATGTAAATTTTCAGTGAGAATAATGGAAAGAATTCGTCAGACACCTCCACTTGCAATGGTGCTGCTGTTCATTTGTGTCCGTTTCAATTAACACCGCCTATAAATCAATATACGTATTGCATATTAAAACGAATTTGTCGACAAATTTTAAAAGAAATCCTTCCCGAAGAACGAAAACAAATCGATTCGATTGAAGATGACTTGAAAATAATACAAACTGAAGAAATTATAAATTGCAAGTATTCAAATAAGTCTTAAATTTAATTAACCTCTTAACTTACACATGGACATAATTACATCTCTAGTTTAATTCTATACGGTTCATTTTAGTCGATTTAGTGATATGTTAACTCATTTTTAGTATAATACTAGTTTAAAAAGAGGATTTTGCTAATTTTAAATGAGTTAGTATCGTACTATCTTCTTAAAATTTTACTAAAGTTAAAATTACCAAATGATGGCAACTTTATCTTTAAAGTATCGTTCTAAATTCATCTATGATATGTTCGCTTAGTTTTTTTCCATTCTTTTGGGCGTGTTCAGCTGTAGTTTATCCAAAAATTAGGTTTAGTATTGTACTAATTAAAAAGTGTGGATAATTAAGAATATTTTAGTAAAATGCTTTAATATTGACAAATTGTTAAGTAGTATCATGCTAATAACTTAATATCATGCTGTTTAAAATGTTGCGCCATTTATTAAAGCATAATCACATGCAATTTCCGTTGATATAAGCTCTAATTTTGGAGAACACTTTTTTCGCCGCCTATATTACCTTTTTGCTACTGATAGACTGCTTTCAAACAAGGAAAATGAGTTGCCGGCAATTCCCCTTACTTTTTGCCCTTCTCACCACCAAACCTCCCATTTGCCGGCAACGGCAACTCAGTTTGCTTGTGTGAAATCAGTAATAGTTTTTTCCCTATTCACACAAAGCAATTTCACCTTGCGATTTCTGAACAAGATGGACTTATATATGGTCACCAAAATTGCTGTGGGTGAAAAATTACAGAGTTATCACCTTTTTGTCTCTGAGATGTTCGTAATGTTTTGAGTGATCTTTTCTAAATCTTAAAGACATATTATGTTTGAACAAAGTTAACAAATATATTAAAAATAGCATAGTTAAAAATCATCTTTGCAACCGAAAATAACCAAAATAGAAAAAAGGATTAAAAAACGCGTTATATAATATATTTCAGTTTAGTTCAACATCAAAAGGACTCAAAACTATTCAAAGAAATTAAAAATCAAATAATTTAAATAAACTTAGAACTGTCCATAAAACTTAAATGACAATTTTTTGCTGTTAAATATGGCGGCTGTACTTTGTCTGCATTGTATTGTATTGGTGTATATGTACTATGGAGGGTTCACTCATTTATTGTGAACAATCCGGAACAACTTTCTGTTGTTGAAACGCATGCAAAATGATGAAAAAGCTATGTTGAGTTATCCTAACAATTTTGGAATAAATATCTATTCGCGAACAAATATATAGAACAGCTAACTGCAAACTTCATTTGGTATGAGTTTTGTTCTGGTTTTTAACAGCTTTCAGCTTATCTTTCTGATTCGTTCATAAATATACTCCGATTGGTTGGTATCTGAGATTATATATATAATAAATGAGTGAACGCCCCCTATGAGTTCGGAATCACGATGCTATAGCCGTGTTTTATTGGGAAATTTATCCACTGTTAGTTTATCCGTCGTAGCATTTTACATGCAATTCGCTACGGTCGCTAAAAACCTAAAGTAGAAGTTACGGTGGATGGCTGGTTGTCGTGTATTCGAGTCTCGAATTTGATTTTGTTAGTTTTTTGGTACCATTGATAATTAGATTGAATCTCGATGGATGTGTTCATGGAGGGTTATAATTATTAATTTGATTCGTAAAACAAATCGATCTTTTTGATTCTTTTTTTTCTCTTTTTTGTAGCTGGCCAGTTTATATTTCTAAGATCTTAGATAACTCCATTTTTTTTTAATAAATTATAAGCTGTTCTTCTGAAAAGTTTCTGACTTTTACTATTAAGAACTGTATTCTTTGCTCAATTATTTTCTGGAGTAAAATTCCACTTATATCTAATTTTGCATACCCCTAATGTGAATTAATCAATTTTAACAAATTTCGATTTCCATTTTGAAAAAAAAAATCAATATTTATTGAATGAATTCCGTTTTAGTGTTATTTTTGACTAACTTAAGACCAATATTCGTTGTGTTCCATTTTTATTGATAGCTATAAATAAACGGAGTTTGGTGAAAAAATCATATTTTTATTTAGATCTATAAAAAATCAATTTGAGAAGCCAAACCGCATTGTGTGGAACTGCACTATAGAGGAACTGCTCGACTCTGCGCCGCAAAATATTTATTCGTAATTAATTCTATGAGCTATAAGGCTAGGCGCGCACATATGCAACTTTTAGTTTGGCAACAGTTTGGTTGCTAAAGTGAATACCATGGACTTATATGAGAGTGCGTGCACATGCAAAAACTATTCACTCCGCGATTCGAGCAACTTAAAAGTTTGTGTTTTGGCACAAATCGAACGATCGCCCCAAATAAGTTCTTCATTTTTTATCACACTGAAATAAATATAATGTAACTGAGCGCAAATTAAATAAAAATATGTTATGTGTGCTGGTTTATCTTGTTGATTGATTTGAAGTTGCTTATGTGCGCGATCATCGTTCAACTAGTGATTAAACTATTTCGCTTAGGAAAAATTGCATGTTCCGCTTAGCCTAAATGCACTAAGCGGCAACTGAACTTCACAAAATGAGCTTTTTCTTCACTGTTTAATGGACATGGACTGGGCGTATATTTTTGTGATCCCATTGTTTTTTTCTGGATATGTGCATGGAAATGGCAAACCAAATGTTAACTATTTGGTCCTTACTACGCGTATGTTAAGTGCATTCTGATGAGTAAATATTCAATTGAGATCAAAACATACTCAGAAAATAAATTTGAAAATTGGCTTGAAAAATAAAACTCTAGCTGTAATGTAATCAGAAAATAAATAAAAGCATGAAATATAAAGGGGAATTGTAAGGGGAGTGAACAATTAAACTACGTTGTAGTGTCCGTTCAAAACCAAGAAACATTAAAAGGAAACAAGCAAATGTCCGGCAATTTTGTTTCTTCATGTGAAAGGCATAGACGATTATTAAAGCAATACAAAAATTGCCCTGTGTAAAAAGGGACTTGACCATAGTCCATGAACCAACCCATTCAATTATCATTTTCTTTCTATTGGTGCAAAATGAATGTTCGAATTTAAAATTGCAAATGCAGAAAAAATGAAAACAGGAAATAGGTTTGTAACATAAATTAAAAATTAGTACGTTTTTCTACTTTCTATTTTATATGAATAAAATCTAATTATTGTTCATAATTTTTATATTTTCTTACTTTAACTGTGCAAGACTTTCAATACTTGTGATAGCTGTGCAGGGGTACCATTTTTACAAAAATAAAAAAGCTACGGTCCATGTTACGGTCGATGCGTTTGTTTGAGAATTATTTACGGTACAATGGATAGAATCTCAATAAAACACACCTTATATTAAAGTCTATGATTGTAGAAGTATATCCACACTTTTTTTCTTCACATTTTCATTTGATGCGTTCAGCAATTTACTCACATGCTCAGTCAATTATGTTCGAGTACGTCGAGTGCGATCTACACATGTTAAGATCGAAAAAAGAAACACACATTTGGAGCTCTGCATGCTTTGAGTTAAAAAGTAACAATCAATTTTTTTGACAACTCAGACTCTGCTCTGAACTAAAAAAGAAAATCGCCTATAATACGAGAAAATTGCACACCATTTGCATTTTGAATCTAGTATATTAATTTGTTTGATGAAATAAACTGAACAAGACTAGAAAAGTGACAGTTTGTGCAAAAAGCCACTAAAATTTTGTCTGATAACTAGAGAGACGACATCTCAAGATCTATTTAACTGAACTCCAAATGGAGTGATCAAAGACCCCTTTCACACAAGGAAACTGAGTTGCCGGCAACTGGGAGTTTGTAGGTGAGAAGGGCAAGAAGTAAGGGGAATGAAAAAAATCTCCCCGGTCAACGATTTGAAGAGATTTTTTTGACGTTATGCTTTGAAATTTTCTTAGGTTTCCATTTTGACTTCTGTCTCTGATAGATGTCAAACATATTTTTTTTAAAGAGAAATTGTTTCCTACAATTATATTATTACATTAACCAAACCAAGTGAGCTACTTAAATAAATTCATTGTGAAAGAAAATTTCAAGTTTTAATTCTTGTAGGCAAGGCATTTAATTCAATCCATCACGACAACAAAAACGCACGGACCAACTAAGCTCTCAGCTTGTGGCTTCATCATCACATTTGGTTTATAATGATGTTGCTGTATTAGCGAGCAGCAGCAGCAGCAGGCAGCACCACAGGTATCAGTCATATCATCCTGTCAGTGGCTTATGTGTCCAACTGTACCAATAAAGCTTCGGTGCATTCCAATAAGTCCAATATAATCTTCCCATCATCACTATCATCTGTTGGGCCCAAGATTTGGATGGCAAGAGAAACGCACAACAAATCAATTTTCTCCTGGTTCATTGTTTTTCCGTGACCTTTTAATATATTAATTTAGCAAACCATTATTAACAACCACAATAAAAAAAACAACATTTACCTACATCATCGCACCAGGTTTCTTTATTTTGAATTAATTTTTCTAAAAATAAGCTGCAGTTAATTTATAACTCAAAATTGTGTAGAATTTTACAGCCGCGAAACAAATTGTTTGTTTACAAAAAGCGAATGTCAAATCAAAAGCAATTCAAAAAACGAGCAACTCAGTTTCCTCATCAATATCTTCGTGTGAAAGCTACAAGGCAATTAAAGGAAAACGTCAAAAAAATCTCCAGCAACTGGTTACCCTGTGTGAAAGGGGACAAATCAAGAGACGAAAAACGTATAATACGTTTAAATGAAGAATTGAATCGGTATTGAATCAAGATTTATGTCTTTGTATACTTGGACCGGATTAAGATCGGACTACTCTATCCGACCACACTAAACGAGCTACTACTCTATCCGACCACACTAAACGAGCTGGACTTAATTGAAAATATATAATTCTACCTGAATCAAGTAATTGAAGAATCGAATTCACATCTAATTCTTGGTGTGTGTGTTACAATAATAGGTGTGTTTTGTGTTCAGATGGTTTCCATTTTCTTTGGATTTTGTCTGTTTGATGTTCTTTTTGTTTATTTTATAAAAACAAACTATATTTGTGTAAAGTCAGGCTGACACATCCATTCTATTTTACTTCATGCTTTCGATCACAAATAAGCCATAATAAAGATTGGAAACCTTCGTACGTTTCACCCCCCAAAACCCATTTGTTTACATTGTTGTATTTGTAGCTTTGACACTCTATCCATGAATAGATGGGAAATCGAAAAGCAAAACAAAAACAAATTACTTGGGCTGTGTTGTCTATGTGTCTATAGGAAGAGGAACAGAAAAGATTCTTGTGTGCGTTTTTATCAATGTGTCTATAGGAAGAGGAACAGAAAAGTTACTTGTGTGCGTGTTTCAGCTTGTAGGCAAATGTCAAATGAAAGCAGAGGTTTCCGGTCTTTAAATTATTAGTTTATGCTTTCGATCGCCCGAAGCAATATACCTGAATCGAAAGCCCAGTTCGGATTCGATTCGATTCCCCAACCCACTCATATAATAGGTTGAAAATTCGTCTCTAGTCCAACTCGAGTTATCGATCCTGCTTGTAAATTATGTAGGCACAAATATGGACTAATCATATTTCACACAATGCTACTAAATTCTGGAGATTTGTTGATGTTTTCTTTTCATTGCTTTTAAAAATCTCTAGTGCTTTCATATGAAAAAAAAAGTTAGCTGCTTGTCTGAAATCTTCAGCCTATCTATATAATCGTGGTGATGAAAATTAAATTAATTCTCATTTAACTGATATAGGTATAATAATTTGTGTATTTTAATTTTTTGACCATCAAAAATTTTAATCGATTTTATTAATGGACATTGGACATGTCTCGATACATGCCAACATTGTGACAGTAAAGCAGAGTTTATGCGGCCCCGTACGGATAAAAGGGCATTCGACTTACGGAAATGAATTGTTGGATTTAACAGTCCCTCAACCGCGCTCGGTGAATACTTATTAGTCTAAAGGGCAACAATTGTTATTATGAACAACTATTATAACTGTTATAAATTTCATTTTCCCGTCCTTTATTAATACCCAAAATACAGCACATTTCGAATTGAGAAACTTCAAAATCGAAATAGACGAACATGTAAAGACAAAACGTCCAAGTCCCCTTGCTCATGGGGAAACTAGTTGGAGATTTTGTTGACTTTTTTAAAATGTTTTTTGAATTGAGTGAACACTACACGTCACTGATCTCTATAATACACTGGATAGTGTATTCACACAAAAAATCGACCCCAATAGAAAACTGTAATAATTGTAGAGGGTCCATGTCAGTATAACATTTTTGTTGCCAAAGTTAAATTTCAAGATGGTTGCTTATGCTTGAAATTAAATTGGTTTAATCAACCATACCAAGGGCATCTTCTTCAAAAAAATATAAAATTTAAATTACACATCTCTTTTTCAACAAATGTAAGTACGAATTTTTCTTAACAAAAAAGCCATACTAATGATATATTTGATTGTTTCTAGTGTGTATTAAATATTAAATATTGAATTGAAAGTGGTTTCGGTGCTAGCTTAATATTGCCAAAAGCGGCTTCTTAAGCCGTACCTTGTATCACTGATAACGGCAAATTTATCTTAGGATGGCGGTGAGGGTCAACTCGTTGAAGTTCTCATAAACCATTGAGATTGGATAAAAATCGACCAGAAAATCGAAAAAAACAGCATAATCATTCAACTCCACCAACAAGAAAACACATTTCCTTGAAACGTTCTGTTACCAGATTTTTAATATGTATTGTAAATAGAATTTTAAGACGAAAAAAGACGGAGAAACCCACAATATTGGCTTCCATTTGTAAAAGAACTTGAACTTGTTTTATTTTCCCAACAATTACATTGCAATAATTTCAGCTTCCATATTTAATGATAATTTTCTGCAATATCTTTCACGTTCTTGTTCATCTTCTTTGTCGTCTTCTTCTAAATCTTATCTGTATTCGGCAAACATGACAAATCGACATCATGTTGATCGTGTTCATCACTACCAAGGTCGTCGACTTCATCTTCGTCTTCGAAATTCTTGCTTTTTGATTTTTTCTTTTCAACTTTGTGCTTAGTTTTGAAAATTTCATTGAAACGTTCTTATCGAATTTATCCTCTTCACGAAGGACTTCTTTGCAGTTTCAATATCAATTCGTCCCTCGTCTTGTTTGATATAATCTCTTGCGAGATCCAATTGTCCACGTCTTCCGTGTCCGTCTTCCGTCTTTCCTTTTCTGAATTTTTTGTAGTTCTTATTACGAGTATCTTGATTGAAACTGACAATAAAAATAAATTGTTTTTCAATTTTTTTTTTTGAAAAGGAGTGCAATCTATCTCTTTCTCTCTTTTTATAAAAAAACGAAATAGGCAATTGCAATGGTGCTACTGTCAAATTCAAATGGAGTCAAGAAAACTGTTATACTTTGTAGGGAATACTCTATCCAGTGTATTATAGAGATCAGTGCTACACGTAGGTTAAAAGGGAACGTCAAAAAAACTTTTCAAATTGCTGACCGGTATAATTTTGTTCTCTGTCCTTATTTCGTACCCTTCTCTCCTATAAACTAAAGGTTGCTCATTTTCCTCGTGTGAAAGGAAACTTGTAAATAGCAGTTAAATTTGGCAGACGTTATAACGTTTTAGAAATGCAGGTTAATTCGATTTATAATACTAGGCGTGTTTTTCTTTGCCTTTATAATGGTTGAGAAAAACGCCATCAACCATTTCCTAATGTATAACAACAGCACAAGGTATGGTATTCCGTGTTTCCGTTTTCTTCTAGGTTCAAGCATGTGCAAAAAATCGGAGGCCTTTGTATCTGGATGTGTCAAAAATCAGAGTGCATGTGCCAAAAATCAGAAACTTTTGTGTGGTATGTGACAGCCGAGTTTTGACAACATGCGCGAGATCATACCTTGTAATATGTGTACTGTGATGCATTTATGTAATTCTGTTATAAGATCTGCTTAATTCTAGGCAACGATGTTTTTTTTTTAGACACATTTTTTTTATAATTGTGGACGCACCAAAGGGGCTTTGACTACCCTTAATGTGGTCAAGTATAGTGTCAGCGTTAGGAAAATAGGGAAGGATTAAAAAGGAGATATCGATGTACATTAGTCTTGAAGTTCAGGGAATCAAAATGGGAAGGGGAAAATAGAGCTTGGTAAATCATTCCACATTCGTTTTGTCCGACTAAAGAAAGAATCTCTGTAATTAACAAAACGTCCGAAGTTAGGCTCAAGTGTAATCTGATAAGAATTCCTTGAAGCATATTGTTTATAAAAATTGCGACAACATAATGAAAGGGACTTTTCTTTGCGACAGAGTTTGAGAGATGAATTTTCTTCTATAATAATTGTAACACCTATCATATGTTGGTTGACCATTTAGGAGCTTAAGACAATTGGAAGATTAAGCTCTGCTTTAAAAAATTGTTCAAACGAATTCCATATGATTTTCAAATTTAATTCAATTTTTTTCTGCTTTTAAATTTTAGATAAAAATACATGTCCAAATAGCCAGAAAAATTATTCCTCATCTACTGAAAGTCCAGTGATAACAAAAAATCGTCACAAACTATCTAAGAACTCTATGAAGATTGTTCCAAAATTTAATAAAATGACACAAACTAAGAATGAATTAATAAGTGATGATAATTACAACACCAATATGAAAATTGTTAAACTAGTGAAAAGGGATTGTATAAAGAAAAACAGGACCATCGCTGAGCAACTATATAGAAATGGTTTGCCTATAATATTAAATTTACGTTTACAAGTTAGAAATGCTGGAATGGTGCTTGAAGGATTCGAAAAAGCTTAAAAAATCTTCAGATTCCTCTTTGAATCAGGGAAAATAAACAAATCTAAGGAATTAATTGGAAACATATTATATCACACAAAAACGTAATCCAGGCCATATCAATATAGTCAACTTGGATTTAATAGCTACATAATGAAAGAAATATTGTGCGGTAAGGAAGAATTATTATATATTTTATGTTTATTATAATATTTAATATCAGTTTCACTGAATTCTTATATAATATTTCAATCTCATAAAAAAGTTTTCTGACAAGACATGTACCTTGACCTTCTATTGTATTATACTTAACTCTAGTTAATAAAATCTATTTTCGCAATTTTAATTATATTTTTATTTTTGTTTGAATATAATATTTTTTTTTTTAATTTTATTATTATTGTTTTGAGGGGCGTCCGTGGGCGATTAACCAACGACTAGTCGAAAACATTTTTCTCAACCAGCCAAAAACAAAAGTTGTAGGCCAAACATTTAACATGAATGTTTTATTTATTTCCAAAATTTCAATGTCTAAAATGAATAATTTTTAATAATCAAATTGGATAGAATGTTAATATGTGTGTGTGACGGTCCAAGGTTTGTCATTTACCCTGACTTTGTAGCTTTCAACAGATAAATGAAAAAAATTTTCGTCGACTCTCGACTCGACTAATCACTATCCTTGAAAATTAATGACACTCACTAGGTGTGAAGGTTGTTTACTCTTTTTTCATTTTGATTTTACGCACCGCACCACCATTATTAACAATTTATTCACGTTTTTGTTTTTATTGGGCTGCGGAGTAAGACTACTTTGAATATTTTCTTTAAGGAATTGATATTCTTTTTTGTCGCTTTAAATACAAAAATGATAATAAAATAAACTTCCGAGGGAAACAATATCCGGTCATGTGGATTTTAATTAAGGTTGAATATAAAAAAACAGCTTTGACGATCTGAAATGATCTGTAATTAGAAATTTGACATTTTATTAAAGAAAAGAAAATTTAAAAAAATTAAATTCATCTAGGTATACCAAATTTTTATATTTAAATATATTTTTAAATTAGATAAAACATAAATAATAATGATGTGTCACATTGAAATATGTTTGCAAATCTAAAAAGGGCAGTGACATTCGAAGGTGAATGAAATTTAATTTCTATCGGATGTGTTCGTTCGTATTATATTTTTAATGTAAATTTGAAATATATGAAGAAGTGTACTAAGTATTTAACAATTCTAAATATAAATTGACAGTAAAAATAAAATTTATAAATGTCAAAGTGTTATAATATAGTTAGTTCTATACTAAAACATAAAAAAAGATAATTGACGATATTTTTAAATGTTAAATAACAGGGTGTTTTTTATACCAGTACTAAATTTTACTTTAAACAAAAAAGAAGGAATTTCATTGCAGCTATATTAATTTGATTTTATATTTAGTTTAGTTTATTTTTTACTTATTTGTAACAATTATAAGAATAAAGATTTAACAGATTTAAATATAAATATAACAAAATCAATTATAATATAAGTTAACAGAGAGAAAAAAAAATAAAAAGCAAGTTTATGATTTAATTATATTATATTTAATTTTCCAATTCATGATAAGAAGAAGCTACAGTCTGTTACCTAAAGACAAGAATCGAAAGTACCGAGAAATCAAACTTAAAGATAATGATTTAACATAAATATTTTATAAAAAAAAAACATTGTGGGGTAAACACTTCAAGAGAATCAAAATAAATATATAAAAAATTAATAGAAAATTTTTGTAAGGGAAATGAAGAGTAAATTCGAAGTTAGATAAGAATCCTGATAATATTATAGATTTCCTTGAGATCAAAATGAAAGAGCCATTTTTTAATGTTTTTGATGAATAAATGAGTAGAGCGAATGCTACGTACGTCAGAGGGTAAAGCGTTAAAAAGTCTAGGTGCTGTTGAAGTAAAAAAGCTTAAAAAATGATTAGTATTGTAAACTGGAATGAAGGCAAGGTTACTACTAACGGGTGATTTTTTTACTACTTGGTTTTTGACGTTTATATTTTTGACAGATCACACATGACAAATTCCACGAACATTTGATATTTTGATTCAATATTGTTTGCCATTTCATCATGAATAGACTTACGCCTGAACAACGTTTGCAAATTATTGAAATTTATTATCAAAATTCGTGCTGTTTGAAAAATGTGTTTCGCAAGCTACGTCCGTTTTATGGTCGTCATAATCGACCCACCGAGCAGGCTATTCAGCTCATTGTGACCAAATTTCTCACCAGTTTCACTTTATTGAACATTCATCCACCAAATCGTATCCGTAGAGTGCGTACCGAAGAGAATATTGCTGCTGCATCCGCCAGTGTTGCTGAAGATCGCGATATGTCCATTCGGCGCCGATCGCAGCAATTGGGTTTGTGTTATTCGACCACCTGGAAGATTTTACGCAAAGATCTTGGTTTAAAGCCATACAAAATACAGCTGGTGCAAGAATTGAAGCCAGGCGACCTACCACAACGTAGAATTTTCGGTGAATGGGCCTTAGAAAAGTTGGATGAGGATCCGTTTTTTTTATCGCAAAATTGTCTTCAGCGACGAGGCTCATTTTTGGCTAAATGGATACGTGAATAAGCAGAATTGGAGTGAAGAGCAGCCAGAGGCAATTCAGCAGCTACCAATGCATCCCGAAAAATGCACTGTTTGGTGCGGTTTATGGGCAGGCGGCATCATTGGGCCGTACTTCTTCAACGACGATGAAGGCCGCAGGGTTACGGTCAATGGAGAAAGGTACCGTTCGATGATAACAGATTTTTTTTTGCCGAAAATGCAAGAATTGAACTCGGTCGACATGTGGTTCCAACAGGATGGTGCCACATGCTACACTGCACGCGAAACCATGCATCAATTGAGAGGCGAATTTGGTGAGCAGTTGATCTCACGTTTTGGCGCAGTCAATTGGCCACCAAGATCATGTGATTTGACCCCGTTAGACTATTTTTTGTGGGGCTATGTTAAGTCTATTGTCTATGGGGACAAGCCAAACACGATTGCTGCCTTGGAAGCCAACATTGAACGCGTCATTGGTGAGATTCCGGCCGAAATGTGTGAAAAAGTTTGCCAAAATTGGACCTTCAGAATGGACCACCTGAAGCGTAGCCGCGGGCAACATTTAAGTGAAATTATTTTTAAAAAGTAAATGGCAGAAATTGATTCAGCGATCCAAATAAAAATTTTGTTCACTTTTTACAAGTTTCTGTGTTTTTTTGAATTTCCAAAAACCAAGCTCTTAAAAAATCACCGTTTATTACCGCGCAATGAGTGAGTTGGTAAATTGTGATTTAAAAGATAGCCACATCTCAAAAAATATATTTTTAAAACTTTATAGAAATATAGATGTTTCAGAGGCAAAATACGAGAGCGGACAAACAATGGAAAGCTTATGTTCATATTTCCTTTTTTCCATATGGTCCTTAAAATATTCTTTTGTGTTACTAGAAGAGGCTGTAATAGGTTTTTGCAGCAATCACCCCAACAAATTAAACCCTATTGTAATTTTGATTGAACTAAACCATAATAAAAAGTTTCCATAAGTTTTCTACAACAAAGTTTTTTTAAATGAAACATAATATAATTGGTTGAAGCTAAATATTTCTTTAATGCTTTAGTGTGAACTTTCCAGTCCATTTTGTTGTCAATATGTATTCCAAGATATATATATTCAGTAACTGTTTCAATATAGAAACAGTTTGGTGTACAATTATTAACTAAAACAGTATCTAAAACTTCTACGGAAGTACAACATGAGTTACTAATAAGTGGGATTTTTTTGCAGTCATAACTATTGTGAATAAGAAGAGGAAGATTTATGTCTACTATCAGAGGTTTAAAAAACATAATTCTAGTTTTCTCACTAATGACGAGTTTATGAATGCCCAACCAATGTCTAAATAACTCTAAGTCATGATTAATATCAGAAACCATATCAAGTAAACTGGGGCTAGAATAAACACAAGCTAAATCATCAGCAAATCCCACTAATTTACCTTTTAAATTCAGACTGAATATACTGTTAATATATATAAGAAATAAAAGTGGACATAAGACGGAACCTTGTGGACCACCTATATTAATATTTTTTACTTCACTGAATTTATCACCTATTTTGACCATTTGTTTTCTGCTTTTAAGGTAAGAACAAAACCAATTTAACATAAAGTCTCTGAAACCGGCTTTTTCTAATTTTCTAAATAATATGTCATCGTCCACTGTATCAATGCTCTTATGGTTCAAACTATCATAAACTAAGCTACAGTGAGCTAAGGGTGCATCTCCTGTGGAGTTTCCAGCTCTGAAGCCGAACTGTCTATCGTTGAAAAAAGAAATACTATCTAAATAGTTCACAACTCTAGATTTAACAACTTTTTCAAAAATTTTCGAAAAAAAAACACATTAGAGACACAAAAAACCGTTAGATGTAGATGAATAGGAACTATCCAGATTTTGAATAACTCTAAAAATTTCAATAGAGGAAATAGGTTCGAAAAAGAAAAGAAACTGCAAGGCTGAACATTATCTTGCATTAACAATTGTATCTTTAGCTATTTTAAAAAATTAATCATTAAAGGTTTTAGCCATGTCAGCATGATCAAAAATGTTTTGAGATTGGTGAGTCAAAAAAGGAGGAATATCAGAATATTTATGTCTGCCAAATAAATCATTAACTATGCCCTATTCCTTTCTTAGATCACCTTTCGCTTTATGAAACTTATCCATATACAAATTTTCTTTACAAATTTATATATCAAGTCTTATTTCTTCACATAAATTATGATATTTTTCGCGGTAAACAATGTTATTCGGATGCTTCTTAAGCTTAATTCTTAGTTTATTTTTGTCATTTATTTTATTTAATTGCTTGATTTTTTTAAATTTAACTTTTTTGCTCACAAGAACTTCTGAATTCTGCTCAACATGATATTTTAATAGAAACATAAAATTATCAAAAGCGACGCAAAAATCAGGAATACTAAACAAACATGACCAGTTTTCTAAAAGAAGAACAGAATTTAGTTGTGCAAAATTTGTTTTTATATTCGACCTATTCATAATCTGATTCCTAAACTGAATTTGAATCGATAGAATTCTGTCGGTTTTTAGACACAGCTTTCAACCGATTGACAAAATTATAACATACTCGTATAACTTTTAAAGAGCGTTTACATATTTATGCATGAATTTAAAATATGCATGAATTGATTTTGCGAATTCACCCGTCTTCTATTGACTTTTGTTTTTGTTTCACTGCCACATTTTTCTGGGTATTTTATAAAATCGTTTGCTAACAATGCAGCGAGAGTTTTCACACAGGAAAATTAATATAATCAAAACAAATATACATATAGGGTCTTTAATTAAAATTATTTCCATTTATTTTTTGTAAAGTGGTGATATTTTCAGTCATTAGTATATAATATTCAAACTCTGCAGTTAATAACGAAATTGAATATCTGCAAACCGACTACCTCGGATATGTTTGAAATGTTGATTCTTGCAGATTTTTCAAGACGTTTCACAAATTGCATGTGAATAATAACTGCTTAGTTCTTACTAACCAAACATGATGAACAGCTTAGTGTCGAGGTTGTGAGAAAAAAAATCCTTTCAGTCTTAAATTAAACTTCTTGTTTAAAGACCCTACAATATTCCAACTAATTATTATTTATTTCATACTTTAAATATTTCGTCGTTATTTAAGAATTGTAAAATTCTGTAAATTTTTTGGCAACAAATAAAGACTGTCGCCATGTTGCATCATTTTTTTAAATGTATCTTTTCAAAATAATAAAAATTCTTTTCATTATATTCAATTTTTGTATGCTCACATATACTTGCTTTTTAAAGCAATTTTTGTATCATTTTAATGAGTTTGAATGACCAATAACAACTTGAGTGTGCTAACACCAAGTTTTTCTGATATTATTTTTGGATGGAATTATAGCTATTTCACGACTTGCCAAGGTCGATCATCAAGTTCTTTGCTTTAGTGGTGTTGGTCTACTTTTTCATTTTAATCGAAAAACTTGTTGTGCGTTTATCGTGTATTGAACCATGACCATGTATGGCCTCTAACCTTTAATCTCAAACGTCTAATCTCCAACCTCTAACATCGAACCTCAAACATCGAATCATAAATATTTAACGTCAAAACACTAATGTCAAACATCTAACGTCAAACATATAATGTCAAATATCTAACTTCAAATATCGAACCTGCAACATCGAACCTAAAACTACGAATCTCAAATACCAAAACTCCAACGTCGAACCTCTAACATTTTATTTTGTCTAATATCAGAGGTAAATACTTATGGCCTTTTCTATTGGTAATCCGGAAGAACTCAACGATCCGCGATTCCAATCGAAGAAGATAAGACTCCATTCTGGATTTTGAAATTGAATGTGAGAAAAAACAAAACAATGACATCAAAATGTAGGAATGGGCGATATTCATCCATGTTTGGCAAAACATCGATGCTAGGTGAAAAAAATATCGATTTTGAATCATGTGAAGCATCGTAGCATCCATGTTAAGATTCAAAATATCGACTTAAAATAAGCTGAAATCTTTTGTCAATGAACTCATCCTTACAAAGGTTAGACCGCACTCGTCGGAACTGCACTTAAGCAGAACTACGCTTCACAACTTTTTATGTGAAATTGTATTAAGTTCAATTTGAAAATTGCGATAAAAAACATTGCCACAATTTTCAAAACACTGAAGGTATTTTTAATTTGTAATATATATTCTATTTTTAATTGATTTTTGAACGTGCTATTATTTTTCAAAAAAAAAATCGATATTCTGATATCGATATATTGTATTTTCGATGTTAACATCCATGTTTTATAATATCGTTCAGCCCTATACAACATTGTTGTTGACATTGAATTCGCATTGGAAATTTAGTATTTAAGTGTGAGCGTGCTTCTGGTTTTGATTCTGACTTCAAATCCAGAAGGAAATTTCTCTTCTATCGAGAAGAAGAACTGTCATTTCATACCAATCAAACAGTTTCAGAATTATTCGGAAGACTTCAGAAGCCTTCCAGAAGACCAATCGAAAAGTCCATTAAATTAAAGTGGGTACACTTTTGCTTAAGAGCACTTTACACTAAGCGAAATTTGACCTGTCATGTCAGTTATATTTATTCTCAGTATGATTTCTCAAATTAGCTGTCATTCATTTTCAAGTTATACCGATTTTTATGTTTTATGGTTGTTATAAATACAACACATCTACGATGTGTTTCCCTCTACCCTGGAGAAATATTAATTTAACTATGTATTACATATTGGCACTTCATTAATTTTCCGTCGCCGATGTCCAACAAATAAAAAGCATTACAGTGAGGAATAATATTTCACATACACCCCAGTGGACGCTCTATTTTGAAGAAAACTGAGATTCGTGCATGTGTTGTAAATTATTATAAAATACTAAAAATAAATCTCAAACCAAACAAAATAATATGATTAAGAAAATTTTGAAAGAAATTGCTTTGAAAATTATTTATTACATAAACAAGCTTCCAACAATTTGCAATTTGCATACATTTCATAATAAAATTAATAACTATCTCCTTTGATATGCTCGTACTATTATTTCTATATGTATCTAATAAATGATTGTTTTTTGTTTTGATAAAAATTCAACATGTGTTTTATTAGTGTTTGGCAAATTTCGGACTAATTGGATCCAAGCCAATTCAAATCAATGGCCTTACAAAATACGCCCATTAGTATCTTTAGTTTAATTTTCATTTTTTGTTTAATTGTAGGTACATTTTTGTTAACACATAACTATTTTTATTTTCAATTTTTGAAAACAATATGAATAAAATATACATCTATAGATATACATATTTACATGTGTATATGTATGAACATCGTACTTGTATTATAATTTTCAGGGTTGAATGTTCAGATTTTTATAATCGCACTTTCCCAAAAATTGAGCTGATTTGTAGGTAGGTGGTAGGTAAGAATGGCGCTTGTACTGAAGTGCGATGTGTCATTTTGATATTCTAACTGTCGATTCCTTTGCATATTGAAGGTTCTAATATGGGGACAGATGCACAGTTTTAATGTGGGCCTATTTGTATGGTAAACTTGGGGAGTTGTTGGGCAGCTTAAATGCGGCCATGATTAAACCTTAGATTCATTTATCAACACGAAACAGTTGCGTCTGTTCTGCGGATCATGGACTCTTTACACATGCCTTGTGAACTAAACTTCTTTCCATTAGATACACTGTTTTCTACTGACCATAGATTATATGATCATTTCGAGTATTTGGTTGTTATATTGATTGCAGAGAGTTAGAGGTGAGAGATCTCTTAAGGTTTTTCTCAAGTACCTGAAATGTCAGATTTTATGACAGGTTCAACCATTAAATTCACGTAGGTTCGGTGAATAAAGGAGTCAAGTCGCCATCTTCCCCTAAATTTTATCTGACCCACCACTTCATCTGTGTTGTTTGTTTAAGATTATGGGTTTGTATTATTCTGGTATTACGAACGGATACGTTCGACACTCTCTTGGTTAAATTGACATGATTTAAAGCTGAAACAGTACCCACAGATTTACTGCCTGGTTTTAATAAACAGTGTGCTTGACTGCTAACTTAAACGCATGCGTTCGAGCCCCACTCTAGACAGCATTCTTTGCTTTACCTCCAGCTGTAATTTGCTGCCCCATGAGTTATAATGCTTGTCCCCTGTGAGCAAATGATTGCTCTAAGGCCCGTTTACTTTTTTTTTTTTTATATATTTTGCGCGCACTAAAGGGATTTTGACTACCCTTAATATGATCGAATACAGTGCGAGCGTTAGGAAAATAGGGAAGGATTTGAAAGGAGATACCGATGTAACGGGTGATTTTTTTGCTACTTGGTTTTTGACGTTTATATTTTTGACAGATCACACATGACAAATTCCACGAACATTTGACATTTCGATTCAGTGTTGTTTGCCATTTCATCATGAATAGACTTACGCCTGAACAACGTTTGCAAATTATTGAAATTTATTATCAAAATTCGTGCTCTGTGAAAAATGTGTTTCGCAAGCTACTTCCGTTTTTTTTCCGCTCATTTTTGGCTAAATGGATACGTGAATAAGCAGAATTGCCGTATTTGGAGTGAAGAGCAGCCAGAGGCAATTCAGCAGCTACCAATGCATCCCGAAAAATGCACTGTTTGGTGCGGTTTATGGGCAGGCGGCATCATTGGGCCGTACTTCTTCAAGGACGATGAAGGCCGCAGGGTTACGGTCAATGGAGAAAAGTACCGTTCGATGATAACAGATTTTATTTTGCCGAAAATGCAAGAATTGAACTCGGTCGAAATGTGGTTCCAACAGGACGGTGCCACATGCCACACTGCACGCGAAACCATGCATCAATTGAGAGGCGAATTTGGTGAGCAGTTGATCTCACGTTTTGGCGCAGTCAATTGGCCACCAAGATCATGTGATTTGACCCCGTTAGACTATTTTTTGTAGGGCTATGTTAAGTCTATTGTCTATGGGGACAAGCCAAACACGATTGCTGCCTTGGAAGGCAACATTGAACGCGTCATTGGTGAGATTCCGGCCGAAATGTGTGAAAAAGTTTGCCAAAATTGGACCTTCAGAATGGACCACCTGAAGCGTAGCCGCGGGCAACATTTAAGTGAAATTATTTTTAAAAAGTAAATGGCAGAAATTGATTTATCGATCCAAATCAAAATTTCTTTCACTTTTTACAAGTTTCTGTGTTTTTTTGAATTTTCAAAAACCAAGCTCTTAAAAAATCACCGTTTACATTAGTTTTGAAGCTTAGAATATCAAAATGGGAGGGAGAAATGGAACATGGTAAAGCATTCCACATTCGTGTTGTACGGCTAAAGAAAGAATCTCTGTACTTGACATGTACGTCCGAAATTGGGCTCAAGGGTAAGCTGATGAGCATTCCTAGAAGCGCGAGTATTACGGTTGAATATTTCAAGGGGAGGAATGCAACTGGCTACTTCGCTAGAACACTGTTTATAAAAATACCGATAAAATAGCGAAATACATGAAACATTTCGACGATGTTTGAGAGATGTAAATGTTTCTAATATAGTTCTATCGCCAATCATTCTTAGATCTCTATTTTGAATTCTATCCAAAAGATTCAAATGAGTTTTAGGAGATCCTGCCCAAATGTGAGAGTTATACTCAAGTTTTGGTCGGATGAAGGCCATATAGATTACAGCCGGATCAGTCGATGAGAAGAATTTCTTGCATCTTCGAAGAAAACCTAAGCACTTTGCAGCGTTTTTGGCGACATAGAATATGTGTTCATTCCACAAGAGGTGGTCAGTGATGCACATACCTAGGACTGAAAGCTGATCGGTTTCTTCGATGCAATTGCCGCTCATGGATAGCGGCATGGGGGTGGGTTCTGCTTTAACGACAGAAGACAGCACTTAGTTTTTGAAGCATTAAATTCTACGCGGTTTTTTATTCCCCATTGGACAATGCTGTCGAGATCAGAATTTAATTAGCTTATTATACTGCCGTTGCAGTTCCAGATCCGAAGAACAAGGAGGTGAATCTGAAAACGAATGTGAAAAGCTGAGAGTACTATCGTCAGCAAAACAATTAAGTGGATTAGAAGTTCCAGATAAGAGATCAATAATGAAAATGAGAAAAAGGGTCGGAGACAATACGGAGCCCTGGGGCACACCACCATTTATTTTGTGGATATCAGACTTGAAACCATCCAATATACTGATACGAATTATAAATATTTATGTTCAACTTAAAACGCTTAAGGGCTACTTTTTCCTCTGCGTAAACTGTCACATACATTTTTAAGTGGAACTTAAATGCTTAAGTTATGTATCAGCAAACCGCGTGCTTAACAAATATTGAATTAACCACAGAATTCAGATTTTGTAATGTCACTTAGTAACTTAACTTTTTTCTATCAACCACTATTTAATTGATGGTTTTATAATTACTTGGCTTCTCAGAAACGGCTTTTACGACTTTGATGAACATTTTATAATTTCGGATACGAACAAGAACAAATTTTAAAAAATATTTTAGGTGAGATTCAACTACTGCCACGCCCACATTACTTATTAGCTATCTTAGCTCATTTTTCTTAATTATTCAAACGAAATTACATAGTTTAAGTTTCTATGTTTTCTCGGAAAAAATTCTAAGGAATTGGATCAAAATTTTTAATATTTTTATATGCAAGAACAATATTCAAGAAATATTTTGAGATGAGATCTTTACACAGCTAAGTCTATTTATCTTATCCATGAATGTATAAGTGTTTCGGAAATGACAAGCGATTTTATTGACATTTTCAGAGTTTAGTTTTATGAAACAGAAAACACAAAGATATTGGTTTTAGTAATTTCCGCCATCTGCCATGCCTGATTACCTTATTTCTTAGTTTTTTTTTTGGAAACAACTAAAATGATTTTAATAAAATTGTCTGAGCTTATTTTTATGAACGAGAAAAAAATTATAAAGTTCGATAAAATTTGAAACGCTATTAACTATGATTTCTTGGTTTTTCGGAAATGGATTGAACGATTTTGAAGACAATTTCATGGTCTGTTCTTATGATCGATTAACCCCTAAACTGCCAACCTTGCCTAGAATCCAAGACAATTGGGCGTGATATTGGTCGGTGGTTACTTAATTGAAAACTGGCAAGGGTGGCAGTTTAGGGGTTTATCACCAATCCCCCATTTAAAGTGGTTTATTTATGCTGAGAGAAATCTGGTGGTGGAAATGCATCGCCGAACTTGGGGGTACAAATTTATTTCATTCTCATTTATTGTCTGTTTAGTTACTTTTCTTTTTATCACATGAATTTCGACAGTAAATTAACTAAACAGAATAGTTGCCAATCTTAAATCTGTTTTTTTTATTAAAACATTTTGTGTTTTTATAGGAAATTCAACGTTTTTTTCATAACTTGTATTAAATTTGGTTAAAACTTAATATATTTGATGATAAATTTAAATATTTTATTTATCACTTATCACGATACATATTATTTTTCGTGAATCATAATTAATTGGTAATGACATAATAAATGACTAAGAATACAAAAAAACAACATTTTGTATTTTATTGAAGCTAAAAAGATTTAATCGCTTTGTAATTCTTTTATTTGTTAATTAATTAAATAAATAAATAAGACTGTTCTTTTTCCAGATAGCCTAAGGAGCCAAAAAGTTTTCCTTCACAACGCAGCAGTTTGATGAACTATGGTTTTGAATTCTTAAAATGTTTGGAAACTACGCACACCATCATAAGCAGGAAATAAATAATTTTGTTATTAATTTCTAAGGCTGCAGTAAGTTTGACTCATCGTCAAAAAAAACCTAATACAATCCAAACAAATACAAAAAAAAATTAATGCGGCATGTAATTAAGCAAAGAGGCAAATACTCTGCTTAAATTAGATTTTCAAAATTTCTCAACAATTTATCATTTTGTCTATAAGTTTATAAAAAAAATAATCACACTCATACTCTTCGACTATCTGCATCATTCCCTTCCCGCAAAACAAAAATATCAATGAAATCGCTCACATATTAGCAAATTCACAAAACTCAAAAAAAAAAAAACAAAACAAAAATACTTGTTGTCTCATGGCAATTTAAACTTCTTCTATACTTCACACCGCTGCGCGCGAAAATTTTACTTTCCCTTCAAATGTGTGTGTGTATTCCAAAAATAATTCAGCAATGAAGTGAACATTTTTTTTTTCAAAAAAAAAAATTCAAAATAACCCGAAAATCCTGACCAGAACTCAGAAGATCTCGAACGGGCGTTAAGTGAAGACACGACGACGAGTAGAACAAACCAAAAATTAAATTAAATTTATTAAATAAGTGAAATTTTTTTAATTTCTAATTTAACAAAACTCAATACAAAAAAACAAAAAACTCTCGAACGAAAATGGTTTATGAAACTGATTTCTACACCACACGTAGGTCCTACTCTACAAGGCCCGTGGTTTCGTCGTATTCCGTATCATCGGTAAGCGATATAAAATAAAATTTAAATTTAAACACAAAATAGTAAATTGAACTAAAAAAAATAGCAGTAGTGTAGTGTGGTTCCCCGAAATTTTTAGTGTGATTATAAAAATATTTGCAATACGATTAAAAAAAAGTGAAAAGGACTTTCAAGTGTGATTTTTTTTTTAAATTGGAAAAAAAAATTAAATATAAAATAAATTAAATCACCATCATGGATAAATTAATTTTAAATAAAATCGCTTAAAGTGAAAATTGCAAATATTTTTTATGTCATTTGTAGACATTTTTATTTTCTTATTAAAAAAATTATTTAATGCTTGTGTCCACCTTGCTGTGATAAAAAAAATCCGCCGAATTAAGGACATTTCAATAAAATGAAACTTCGAAAATCAATCGAATTGAATGGAATTGAAACACGTTTGAAACATTGAGTATTTATTTTTTTTTTGTTGTCGTCTCGAATCATTAGTCTTGTATCCAAGTGATCCTCAGAAACTGTCGTCCTTTTTTTATTTTCTATGAATATCGCATTTTATGTGTTACACATTGGAGTATTAAAAATATATTTTGGTTAAAACATTTTATAACAAATTTAAACAAAAAAACAAATAATCATTTTCAATTTGTTAAAAAAATGTTATGTTATTTTTTGATTTTTGATGTAAGACGTTTATTGTTGTCATCTTTTTGTTGTTAATTGTCAAACAAACAATTTTTTTTTAACACTTCCTTTAAATTAAGAAGAAATATATTTTAAAATGTATAAGGATAAGAACTACTATAAGGAGGTATAATATAAGTTTTATGAAAATTCATCATGCATGTTTCTATTAATATCATCATCGAGTTTTTTTCGCTTTGAGTTTTCAATTTCCAAATACGTATACACTCATAAAAACAATTTTTCAAATAAATACACAAAAATAGATATAATAAACCTGCAAAAAAAATTGAAAATAATATTATTCCTTATAATAGAATAAGAAACATACTTATTTGTTTTATTTTTATATTTCTGCATGACGGTAATAAAAATCTCCCATCATTAATATTTTTGTCTGAATGCCAAACGATTTCAAGGCAAATTCAAATGCAATGAGAATAATTTTTATATATAGCAATTTTGCTTATATTTTATTGAGACAGTTATATAATGCACACTGTGATTGTTGCTATCGGTGCATTGCATATTTATATATATATATATATATATATACTTGCATGCTTAAATATGTATATATATATATAACCAACAAAAAATGAAAGTTAGTTTTGAATTTATATTTTAAAAATTATTATAAGGCTGTTTCAATTTTTTCTAAAAGTCATTGCCAGCTTAAAATGATTTTTTTTTAAATATTTATAAACACCTTTGAAAGTTTAAGATTAAACATAATACGCAAAAGATTTATAATGGTCGAATTTCATTAATTTATTTTTGTACATTGTACACACAAATGCTATTCTCGCATAAACACATTAATTGTAAAACATATACAAAACTGTCAGAATCAGAAATTTCCCAAACTGTCAATCACACGTTAAATCATTCTGACATGCAGATACATAAACATTATCAAAAATAAATTATAACAATTTGAATTTAAGGGTGTGAAAATATTTATAAATTATGGAATGCCTATGTAGTTTTTTTTGTTTAAAATCATTTCTAAGGGAAAAGTGGTAGATTTTGGCATCCGATGGCAACACTTCCCGGTGATCAGTTTTATAATTATATTTCATTAGTTTCGATGACAATACCGTCGATCATAATTTGTTCAAAGTATTTTATTTTTACGTCTTTTCTGCTTTAGACTGGCAGATAGTGAGAAAATTCGTATGTCATTTATTTAAAGTGTTCTAAAGTCCAGTTAAACAGATATCCTACATTTTTTTAAATTAAAAATTACAACGTTACTTAAAAATTTCTTGGAATTTAGTAGGTGTAGTTGCAGTAGACTTGATTAATTGTTTTTTTTTTTACTTTTTGTATTATGAAGCGATCAGTGCAATTCTATTAGCAAATTTTAGGTTCCACTGTAGTCAGTAAAAAATATGTATGCCATCAATTCAGAATTTAATGTTGTTTACGTTTTCGTTTTACCACTAGTAGTACTCCGTTTTTACTCCAATCGCTCTGAGAGCTTTTGATTAGATGTTCCGAGAAATATTTTCGTTATCTTTTTGACATACATTCAAATGCGATCCTAGTTATGTTAAATGGCGATATTTCAATCTGAAATAAATGTGAATTGCACAAAGAAAATCAATTTTTAAAAAAATTCTTTCCAATAATTTACAAGAAATCAATTTCAAATAATTTAAATTTACATTAGTTTTAAAGAATATATACATACATTTAAATTGAGAATTTTCAAGTTCGAAGTGGCAGCTGTCATATCGTTTGACATTTGAAAGTACATTTAATACAAGTTTTCATGGTTGATTTTCTTGTCAACACAACAATCCAGAAATAACATTTTATGTGTAATTGTATAGTGTCACAAAATTGACAACAACGTCGTAAAAAATAAATTAACTTCTGAGTTCGTTTTGACATTTAGTTTTTTGTTCTCATTGCTATTTTCTTTTCTCGTCTACAATTTTGAGGTAATAAGGTAACTTAATCGTCTCTATCTGATTGAAAATCAGCTTTAATAAATTAAATAACTTGTTTTCTTTTGTATAAAAAGTGACAGTTCGGTCAATCCTAGTTAGGTGCCACAATTTAACGACAAATTGTAGAATTTTTTTTGAGGGCGATAACTGAGAATTTCTCCGAAAAACTGTGAAATCCCGTTACAGTACAGCACATTTTCGTAATTTTCCACAGAAGAAAGTGCTCACGAAGATAAAATATTATGTCCAGTCTGCAAATTGTATTGAAATTGTACAGAAATTTCTTTGTACAAATTTATAAAAACTGACAAATGTAGTTGTCAGTTTTCAGACTTGTCGTCTAAAAAGAGAGTCTATGCATTTGTTTTGCATAAAGTACGGGGACACAGTTAATTTTATTGCTTCTGATTAATTTGTTAAAACAAAAATCACAAAATTAAGTGAAGTGCTTCTTGTATCAATTCTGAAATCAAATATCAAAGTCAGAGTCAGTTTTATTTCTTTTCGGAATAAGCATGTTCATATTATAGTGTTCAAAACTAGTACCTACAGTTTATAGGATTCTGAGAACTCAGAAAATATCACCCGTCAATCTCTATCTCTTTTTTAATAACTGATCAATAGCCTCAGCTCTTGATCTACTTTTTTTTGCTACGTCAATTAAACTTATCTTGAACACTCATAGTTTTGACCGATAGAGTAATGGAACAGAACGTCAAACTCGACTGTTGTCATTTTTTGTATCAATCAACGTTTTTTTTTTTAATTGGAATATTTCCATGTACAGAATTATTTTCCCACACACAATCTCAATAAAATTCAGAATCGTCAGAATCACACAAGGGTGTTCAGTTGGGATCCCGGGTTGCCAAAAAAAACCGCCATAAGTGGATATAACCTATCGTAGATAGGCTTCACTACCGACATTTGAATGTACCCATTTTCTCTTTTGATGTAGAAGTGAAACAGGCAGCTTCACAATTGGCAACCGAAGTGACAAATTCACATTCTCAGTGAATATGTTCATTTCGATATGGGAATAGTTCAGTTCGATTTGTTCATCTAATGGCCCTATGAAAATTTAAATGATATTTATTTTAAATCTTTATCTGAGATTTAAATTTGTAAGGTTAATCCTAAAATGTATAAATCTCAGTTTAGTTGTTAGTGAAAACGTCTAGGAGTTGAATTTTTCTGGAGTGTATTACGTAAGTCATACACTGTATTACGTACGTCATCCCATTTTCGCTTGTATTTGTTTATATAAAAGACGATCTGTTTGAAAAATATTGTTCGTTAAATTCTGTATTGTAAACAACATCGCAAATCATTGGGATGTTTTATTTCTGCTGACGCATATCTTAATAAGTATTTTGAAAACATATGTATATTAAAAAAATTGTCTTTCAAAACCGCAATAAACAAATTATATACCTTTCATACTGAACATCCCGCTAGAATGTATTTAATTAGACGACCACCTCATCATATCTCCAATCTAATTTAAGAATCCCAGCCGTTTTATATATACAAAAACAAAATAGTATATGTATGTACATATATCTTTGGACATTCCACATTGAGCGAAATTTTAAACAAACCTCAATATACATACATTCGAAAAAGTATTGCTTAAAAATCATATAGAAGAGTTTTTTTTTTTGGTAATTCTAGATGCGCGCGCATTCGAAAACCAAAAATATCTTAGTAAATTTTTGTTTGTTCTTCCATGATTTCATGGGTGAGAACAAATTTTCATAATTAAAAGCGATTAATGATGCGAGGTGTATTGTTTTTGGTGGGTAGGTAAAAATAAAAAAAAAAAATTCTGATAAAATATTAATTTTCATTTTGAATTATTATTTTTTTTTAACTGTTTGTTAGAGCTTTATGTCTTTTCTGATTAAACACAAATTAAAATAAAATAAAATTATGTTCCATTGAGTTAAGGAAAACAAAAAGAAATAATGTTGAATCTGTCACAAAACAAAATACTATTTTTAAGTGAACATATAATGATAAGGATTTTAAAGAAAAATCTATGCAACTTTTGCAAGTCTTTTTTTCAAAATACTCGTATCTTATATTATGAGTGAATATAATGTATTTGAGAATTGAAAGCTGTAACAACCTTAGCCATTTATAATATTAACAACCACACTGCAATTTTGTTTATGCTTACACTTGGTTTTCTTTAATTTAATACAACTTACTCTAAACGATCGTTAAAAAAGCACACCTGTAAATAAGCAAGAAATCAAAGAACACATCCATTTTGTACATATATAGCTAAGCCAAAGATCTTCTCCTGTAAATATTTAAACCAAACAAAAAAGATCGATCTGTAAATACTGGCCTCATTCGAAAAACCCATGCACTCGCAACATTCCTGCATTCATTTTGGTTGGTTGAAATTGTAAATATTTGCACTTATAAAAAAGAAAACAGAAAATAACTTACACAAAAACCTCTCGCAAATGTTTTGGAATTTGCAGAAAAAGGAGATTCCATGGGAGAAGGTACCTTTTGTACCGCGCCCAACACTTATCTCAGATCCGGTGACAGCATTCGGCAAGCCACGTCAGCACAAAACCCTATCACGACCATCGATTCTTGACCCAATCAACAGAGCTGCCATCAAACCAAGTGCTAAAGTATTGAACGAACCGATTAAGCCATACATTTCGGCTAGAGATCAAACCAGGGAAAGAGTTTATAAAGAGGTTCGCCGATACATAGACAATGTTGAAGCTGGTGGCAATCAAGCTGCACGCACATCAAAAGACAGCATGGACTTACTCCTTCCGCATTTGCATGGAGTTTCGAGAGCACAAAAATCAACTTATAGAAATACTTACAACATCGGCGACGGCTTTTCAAAATATAACTATTAAACCTAACGACACACACAAAAATACAAAAATGTATCTTTATAAATTTATGTATCTTCCGACCGCGACTCCGAAACCTTACCTTTAATAACTTTTATCATTATTCATAATTTTTTTTTAAATTTGTTTGTCATTATCTTCATCATGCAAATGTAACATACCATTTTGAATGTTAAAATTGTTTATTCTATCTACTTATTCTTGATGTATTGTATTTTATTGTATTGTAATGTTTTATAATTATTGTCATCATTGTTCAAACATGTTTCAATTTCCTGGCATTAAAAAAAAACAACAAAATTTAATGAAATTAAAGTTTTTAAGCCGTTCTTTTTGAATACAAGGCTAGGTATGCAGCAAGTTGGCTTTGTTATAAAAAAAATATTATTCCTTTGCTTTGTTTAATAAAAAAAGAATTTTCGTTTTTGAAAACTCGCAGACCCCACGTTATGACTTAGTCACAGAAAGGCCAGGAGCTCACCGTTCCCACAACTCATCCGACTACTCATACAAATACAAGTCGGAAGTAAAGAGCTCCTCAAACGATCCCCATTCCTACAGGCCAGATAGGTCTTCATACTCATCAACTGTTGAAAGGTCAGCACGCAGCGGTCCAGGCGGTTACAACTACAACACTGAGAGAACTAGCACAACTGGTTCTGGACCAGGTGGCTACAGCTATTCATCAACAACATCGGGACGTTTGCCAGGTGGCACCTCATACCGTCACTTCTCATATCGTGTTTAATTTGATTAAACTGCGAGTTAATTAAATTTATTATACAATATCAATCGAACGAACAATAATTTGTAATCATTCAACAACTAACAACGACAACTAATTTAAAGCTAAAAACAAAAATATGTTTTTTATATTAATATTTTATATAGAAATCGTAGTGTACAAAAACAAAATTCTTGAGAAGATGGTTTTTTGCTAAAAGCCCCTTTTTTGTATTAAAATCAAGCCATGCAAAATAGACTCGTAGTATACTTATATTTTATTTAAATAACCATTCAATTTTTTATTATATAGAAATGTAGAATATTGAAAATGCTTTAAAAAAGTTAAAAAAGTACTACCATAACATTTTTGTGATACAAAATGAAACCCAATAAAATTAAAAATTTTGTTTGGTAAAAGTGATTATGTTTTATTTCAAAAAGGATAGATTTACTAAGGGTTGTAAAATGCGATATTCATGGACTCAATTAGCCGTTTGGGTATTAAACTGGGCTTTCTTTTTTTTAAGAAATGGAAATTTTTATTTTTGTTTAAAAAAAATAAATTTTTGAAAGGTTTTACATCTGTTAAGGGTAGGTATAAAGTATAAGGTTATCCATTTTGTGGTTGGAAAAGCTCAGATTTCTATTTAAACAATATTGGTTGGATCTAGCCATTAGAAATATATAATAACATTAGCAAATATCATTCAATGGAGTTCTTACAGGATTCGACTTTGACAAGGTAATTTTAGAGGATTAATTAAAACATATCGGTTCATAACTTTTCGTTTTCAAAGCATCAAGAGTTTTCAGGTTGCGTGGAAAAAAAAAGCAGATCGTCTGCATACACAGTTCCACATAAAACAAATCAAACAATGGCTAGAAATCACACGCTCTTTGTGGCCAGTTCAGAATGACAAATAGCAATTGCACTGACAGTTATACCCCGGTTAAGTGAGTGGATTAGGGAATTGAATCGAATCCGAATTGAGATTTCGATTCAGGTATATGGCCTCGCGAGTTCGAAAGATCGATTTAAAATGGAATCGAAGTGACAGTCTGACCTTACACATAATATAATATATTTTTATAAAATAAACAATAAAAACATGCAAAAGAAAAAAACCCAGAGAAAACGGAAACCGTCTGAACACAAAAACAAAACACTATTATTGCACACACACACTAAGAATCTGATGTGAATTCGATTCTTCAATTCCATGATTCATGTATATCTACATATATATTTTCAATTCTATACAGTAATCCGATTTTAATCCGATTCAAGTATACAATGACCTAAATCCTTGGTTTTATATGAGCAATTTTCTTTCTGTCGCACATCTACTTTTATACGTAGAAATGTTCAGTACAATTGATATTTTCTGCATTTTATTTCAAATAAAAGCACTTTTGTTTACTCCTGTTAGCACATGAGAGTCTCTCTTACAAACTTTAAACAAACGAGTCAAGAACAACGAGTTGCAATACAAAATTGCTGCGTGTAAAACAGATTATGTTTTTGATATGGGTTTCGTTCTGTTATGTAAGTTGTATTGCATACACATCTGCAGTTTTGAATCAGCTGTTCCTCACATTTCCAAACGAATCTCAACGAATCCAATAATTTTTGGGTAGCTTGAGATTTTCGTTTGACAACATATGTTTAGTTCATCAGCTGTTCTTTTCCTTAGGCGTTACAACAACACAAATTAATTCGGATTGGTTTGGTTGTGCCACCTAACGAGGCCATGTTCATCGAAAAGCAACAAATATCAATTAGCAAAAAATATACCTAAGCATCAAACTGAACCCTACTTTTTTATTAGAGGGATAAAATAGCCGTGTTTTATTATCGCCAATAACCCATATGGTCCACCCCGTAAAACTAAAACGATCTGTGTTATGTACTGATATGTACCCACCATTCGCCGAATTTAATACTAATATTTGCAAGACCAGATAGGAACCTGGATCTGGTGTTGTTTTTGTATTACGTGTTAAAAAATAACCGAGATCCAGACCCGTAGATAATGGGGGCGTTCGGTAGCGCACAGCTTTGCTGTGCAATATGTTCGTTGTTGTTGTAATGCGTGTTAAATATCTGCAAATTCACAGCCGACGACCAAAACGAACAAAACATATGATTTCCAAATCAAAGATAAGCTAGCGCTAAATTTCTTGTATACTTAGGAATCGTAGTGCAAATCAGCTGTCTTTTCAATTGTTATTTTTGAACTTTAATTACGTACCTAATACATCATCTTCTTCTTCTGAATCGGTTGAAACATTTTTGGTTCTTACTTCCTGATTCATTTTAAATTTATATTTTATCCAACAAATGTATGTTTCATTCACTTTTAGCCTAGGCGTAATCGTAAGCAATTAGTTTTTTTTTTTCTGTTTCGACTTTTGACAGAAATTGGGTTTTATACGTTCACTAACGCACAATATATTTTTCAGCAATGTATCCGAAAGCTCTGCGACACCGAACGCCCCCAATAAAACGCAGCTAATACTATAACAGAGCAAAAAAAATATGTTCGATAGTTTAAATCATTCACTTAAGTCGTTAATGATATGAATGTTCGTAGTTACTCTTTTACCACTCCTGTTACTGTAAAAATGTTCGATTGGCTTCTCCAAGGTTTGCGGAGTGTGTTTTTCTGATAGCGACTTTTAAGTGTGTAAGTATGCGTAAATTTGTGAACACCACATTTTCATTTTCGATTGGAATCAAAAAAGAGTGAGAACACTCCGAAAACGCAATCGAACATGACATTACTTACATTACATTGTTTAAAATCGTTCAAAAGCTTCATCACTATCAACGAGAGATGACACACAAACTGACGTTTTGGATTAACCGTTGTGTTATTTGCTTAATAACTGATTCTTTCACAAGTTTCAGGTTTTGTTAGTTAATAAAATCTATCTTTTAACAAGATAAATGTGCTGTTTTATTAAAAAAAATAGGCCTGTCTCGAGACATAGCAAGTGTTTGACAGAGAAGTAAAGTTTATACGGTCCCTTATGGTTAAAAGGGCATTCGACTTGAGGAAATTAGTTGTTTCCTTTAGCAGCACTTCAGCAATTTTAAGGGCGAACAAGTAGTGTTATAAAACTATTATAACTCTTATAAGTTGGCATTTCTCTAGACTCGTCCCAAAAACATATGAAACGAAAACTATTTTAAATGAACAAATTCTCAAAAAAAAATATAATAAGCAAAGTACCAACCTAATTTGATGCAAAAAAATATTGTAACGAAAATATTAGAATCTTGTTCCTCATAATAGTTATGTTTCGTAACGCGAAAATCCGCATGAATTTGTATAAATTTTTAAATTTTCGCATTTTGCTGTGAAAACGCATACAAAAAAAAAGTTTGGGAGACTATGAAAATTTCTAGTTACCAAACAGGCAATAATGTTATGTCTTTTCAACATTAGGCCGTGTGTGAATTGCGTTAAAATGTTGGTTAAATTTTCTACCTTGGTTAAATTTTGAAGTTTGGTTTGTGGTGGGATCAAATTTAACTTTTTGCTGTGTGAATTGCGTTAAAAGGGATTTATTAAAACACTATTTTGGCTAAAATTCCTTCAAGATTGAAGAAATTTCCCTAAAACATTTTTTTTTTGTTGTTCAAGTTAATTAATTTCTTTCCCAAAATCTGACTTAGAAGATATAAAGTTAATAATTTGGCACGAAAAAAGTAACGAATTCTCAGTTTTACTAATATGTTTCGGTTTTACATCGTTAATTTAATATTTTAAAACAACAATTCCAAATCTTTTCAAAACAATTCCCATTATGGTTAGTTTGTTGATTTAGTATGTAAGCACTAGTTTTCACAGCTGAAGAATTTGACAAGCTGACAAATAAATCTATTTGTATTCAATTTGCAAAATGAAATACAATAAGTATTTTAATTAATTATTTTATATTTGTTAAAATATCAACGGAATATAATATTTGTTTTTTTCCTCTTGAGACCCTACACAAACAAAAATAATAATGTAATTTAATTTTTCAATTGAATAAATTAAAACTTACATTTATTATATGGTTTCCCAGTAGATCTGGACTTTTTTGAGTTCATCTTTCTTTTCGGTTATCGCTTACAGTTTCAAATTACTCTATCTTGAGAAACGTTAAATTTTAACGCAAATTTAGCCTGCTCTACAGCTGCCTACATTTTAATCCATTTTAATTACCACGCTAGTGTCAAATTTTAACCAAGTTACAAAATTTAACCAACATTTTAACGCAATTCACACACGGCCTTAATTTAAAAACAAAGAAGTAGAATATTTACTGGTAAAATGTCTGTCACTACCTTCAGGCAATCCGGTAATTGGGGGTTCAAATTACGAAAAAATCCGTCCGTACTATTAACTTAAAATAGGTTATTATTGCCGTTTTCCATTGGATGCCTGAGAGCGTATAATGTTTCCATTGGCATAAAAAATGAGTTTCTGGGGATTTTGGGAGATAAACTTGCTCCTAACGCTCGCACCTTACTTGATAATTTTAAGGGTAGTCAAAACCCTGTTAGTGCGCCCATCAATATGAAAAAAATTAAGTTTATGATGTTAGACTGCTTTTACTTTTTAGAGCGAATTAGTGCTGAATTGGAGATGAATCTATAGTCATAGATAGAATAGCTGTCAAAAAATGTACATTAATTTGATGGCAACTGTGAATATGTTTGAAAGTCATTCAATACATGTAACCTTGATTCGGCTATGCACCTGTTTTTAAGTTTAAAGCTGTTGTAACAAACTGGCTGGTGAATTTGTACATTCACAAAAACAATATGAAAATAAAAAGAAAACTTTGAAATTAAAAATCATACTCAATTACTTGCACAAATAAGCCATAATAAAATGGGAAACTTTCGTACGTTTCACCCCCCAAAACCCATTTGTTTGCATTGTTGTATTTGTAGCTTTGAAACCCTATCCATGAATAGATGGGAAATCGAAAAACAAATTACTAGGGCTGCGTTGTCTATGTATCTATAGGAAGAGGAACAGAAAAGATTCTTGTGTGCGTGTTTTTATCAATGTGTCTATTGGAAGAGGAACAGAAAAGTTACTTGTGTGCGCGTTTCAGCTTGTAGGCAAATGTCAAATGAAAGCAGAGGTTTCGGGTCTTTACGTTATTAGTTTATGATTACTTGATTAAATTATTTGAGTGTATATCTGACCAATTCAAAGTCGTTAATCATATGAAAACTGCAATTGAACGTACAAAAAATATATCATCTTAAAGTCTCAAAAAATTTAAACATTCATCCAAAAGTTGAAAGTTGGCTTATTCCTGTAACGGCTTCAATTTTTTAAGAGCAATAATGCTCGGAATGTATGTTAAAGTTGCCATAGTCATTTTTTACTAAAGTAATAAAGTATGGGATGAACCTAAGAAAATTTTAAAATTCGTCTGCTAACTGCATTCTGTGGTTGATATTGCAATTGCGATGAATTTTTCGCCAATGAAGACGGTTCTTAAGTTGAAGGGTAATCGCAGGCTGGTTGAAAACCTTCAAATTTTTTTGATATTTTCATCTGTAACGTCAAAAACCCTTAGAAAGAGAAGTCTGTAGCTATTAAATTGGGCCAAATCGAACAGATGAGTGGACTGTTCAAAGTATCTATTGTCACACTATCCTCCTTCCTTCAACTCCAATTCAACAAATTGCAATAATGAAATATAGATGATAATAATTCTGTATCCCTTACAAGCCACAGAATCTGCTACCTGTTTCCCACGGCGCGGCGCGTCTTCGAAAAATGAGACCTGTGCCTAGTGACACATCGATCTGCGGCCTCCAGTCACTGGTGATAGTTTTCATCGCAACGAGATCTACAAGGTCTTCTTAGTCCGATGCCTTTTTCTGAAATGTGTTATTTTAGTCTATCTGCTGCGAGTATATAAAAAAAACGACCTAGTGTTTTGTTAGTTGGCGTAGGACGGCCAGCCGGGAAAACTGAATTATTTATTATTTCGTACAAAAATAGCCACGAGTATACTTATCGATTTTGATGACTGAGGAGTATAGTGTTTCCTGAATTGTCGACGTGTGTTCTGCATAAGTTTACTTCACAAAATATATTAAGGGTATTCATGCAACGAGATAATTTTCCGTTTTGCAGAAAGATATATCTTTCCGCTGGACGTTTACATGAACGCCCCCTTAAAAATACTTGCGTAAGTATAGGAAACAATCAGGTGTTCATTGAAATAACTGATGATGTTTATTTCTACTCTTTCTACATCAAATTCGTGAGATAATTTTATCTGATTTGAAGAATATTTCTCTCGTACAAACTTTGACACTTCATTTCTGCGTAGATAAAATTATCTGGTTTCTGAGGTTTATCTGGGTTTTCCGGCGTTGAATGAATACTCTTATTAAATCGAAACTGGCAGTTGCCACCTATTGCAAATAGCATTTTTCGGTAGGGCATTTGGAGACCATCCGATAGTTATTGTTGTTTCTTTAAGTAATGTTCATTATTAGAGCCTTGGTTTTCAAGTCATGATTATGCTCATCTCAAATTTTAAAATGTTTCGAAAAATAATAAATACTCAATATCCATTTAAATTAGTTTAGATTTTTCTAGATCATTTTATTTTGAAATTTTATAAACTATGAGCATGAGGATTAGTCTCACGAGTATTACTGCTCTTTTAACTGTGGAGAATTAACTGTAAAGGAATTATTTGGTCAGGGTGGATACACACTTTATGTACGTCAATACATAGGAACATAGAAAAAAAAAACAAAATGGCTAAGAGAATTATTTTTTTAAAATTTCAGTACCCCGTTTCAAGGACTGTTACCGGCTCTTCACGTGTAAGTACCCTAAATTATCAATTCATTAACATTTATCGGCCATCCCTCATAAGTCACTTCATTTCTTCCATGTCTATCTAATACTTTATATTCTTTGCGTAACTAACTATTTCTCATTTCAATCTCTTGTTGCCGTTTGCTTAGCGTTTATAGCCTTCTCAAATTTATGCATTTGCTTGCGAACCAATCTCGGAGCTAGCCAATTTTCATTCATCAACACAACAACTTTTTTTGCAATTCAAAGTAAAACTAAAAGAAAAAACATCTTCATTTACATCATCATCACAATCAGAGCATCATACTTGAATCAACAACATTTCGACTTTTACAAAACACACAAACATCAATTTATAAAATATTCTATAAACAAATCCAACACACAGGTATACAGCGCCAGCTATCCGATTTATTCTTACTCGCCCCGTATTACTACTAAGCGAGTAATTACTTCGCCCATCCGTACAATCTATTCGACCCCCATTGTGCGAACTCGGGTTATTACGTCACCAATTCGTACCACCACCCGAGTCTATTCATCACCCGTCCGTACCACTGTGTATTCATCACCTGTGCACACGGAGTACATTGCACCGTACACTTCGTCGTACTCTTCTTCGTACTCATCGGTGTTGCCGTACAGCTCGTTATCACTGTACTCGCCTTCAATTCGTACAAGAGTGATTGAGTCTCCCGTACGTGTGATTAGATCGTCGCGTTTAATTCGCTCTTCACTGAGTCCAGAGCGTATTATAACATCACCAATCCGTACTCTCCCATCCATCCTTAACAAGGAACTCGACCGTATTGCCCACAGAACCAGGCCTGGATATGGCTACCACGCACTTACCAATTACCTCAATTCCGAGCCTTTTATTGTGAGTTACTAAAGCTTGTAGATTTTGTATTTTTTTGTTTGAAAATCAAACCGAATCAATAGTAATAATAATAAGTTACCGATATTACAAAGAACTGAAAGAAGGGAGCAACCTTTTCGAAAGCATATCTCAAATCTCTGCCAAGACAATTTGTTCAATAAGTTAGCACTTCCAAATTAAAAACATTTGTATGGATATTCGGAAACATAATAGTATTTTTTAGGAGTGTTCTAATCTAACTCGTGTCATTTGACAAAACACGACCTTCTGTCGTGTGACAGAAGGTAGTTTTCGCCAGATTAATCGAATTTTTTTTCAGTTTGCCTTCATCAAAAATAATCGGTTCCATACATATTTTTGGCTGACAAATTTTGATAAATGGAAAAATGCGACATTTTTACAAAACTCGGTATCATATGGACACTTGTGTTATAAATTTACGGTACTTTTAAATTTGAATATTTTACAATTAAAAACTATCGACGCCTATATCAAATAAAAAGGCACTTGTTACAAATTAAGTATATGAAATTTTATCTTTAGAGCGTGCGTTTTATTCCGAAATCACAGTTTTGAGTTTCAAGACACTTAAAGATTCTTTACATACTCGTATGATATACATTATGTATATATGTAGGTACTATAGGAAAAGTTTTGGATTTGAAAAGAATAATTTGCACTAGAGGTTTTGATCAAATCGGAAACTCCGTCTGTCGGTCTACCTATAGTTCGATTTACGGCCTAAGCAGCTAAAGCCGCTTTCTTCAAACCTGGGACTTAAACATTTGTTTACAACCACAAATTACGGTAACTGCCATACAACTATAATAAAAAAAAAACTTAAATATCTCGAAAACGGCTTTAACAATTTTGAAAAAAAACGTCTACATTTTGGCCGATAAAAATTTAGTATAACATATTATTAACGGTACCAGACAAGGAACCGATTTTTGTATTTTAGAATATTTCTCAGAGAGCCAGTCACTCTTCTAAACGAATACTGCATATTAAAATTTTCCAAAAATAAAACTGTTGAGTACCCTGGACTCAAGGCTGCGATGTGTAAATTGTAAATATCTTTTCTGTAAAGTAGGTACAATATGTATATAGAGAAATGTACATATATTTCAATATATACTGAGAAACAATTTATATAGGTAACTCAATCATGTTTACTTACATACATTCTTCTAACAACGTGAAGCATGCAGTTGGCAAACCAGAAACGTCAAAGTTCAACCAGAAACAATCTTGAAATGTTCATTTGTGTTTTCCCCCTCAGTCAATCTATGTAAAAAACGAAACATAAAAAAGTTGGAATAGAGTAGGTCTGCTTTCACACGCCTGCTAAGGGTTGGTTCTCTTTTGTTCCCCTTTCGGTTCCAAGATTGCAATTTTTAACAAAAGTTAACTTTGTCCAAGTGACAGGAATAATATCTCCGCTTTCCTTACTCCACTTAAACGTTGGGTATATCGCTGAACAATTAAAAAAAAAAACACAAAAAATCGCAGGCTCAAATTGTAAGGTGTAAAAGCAGTTTAATCGGGTTCGGTTGGACCTTATTGGTTCGTACATACAATTTGTTATTTTTTATGGCTGGTCAATTTGGTAATGGATGTTTTTAAATATAAAGAAGTCCCTCCCAAGTACACTAACGTTTTCAAAAAGTCACCTATCAAATTCTTCAACCATTTTAAAAAGTTAAGGAATTGAATGCTAAGTTGCTAAGCCCCAACCATTTTAAACAAAATGCCGGTCGTGACTGCCGTAATGTAATTTTCAATTTTACCCCTGCCGAGAGCTTAGAAGTTTAAACTTCTAAAGAGTGGAAACTGATTCCGTAAGTATTAATTGTTAAGCTTTTCCCGTAAATTCCTCGCAGATTTGGTGAAAGGGCTAGAGAATTGCGTTCTATTTTGACCAAATATTATTTAATTTAAGGATTTATGTTGGTAGATGACCGTTTGTGATCCATAGTTGGGTTGAATTTCCGTTTTTGGTGTCATAATTTGGCCAACTGTCACTGTCCTATTCTTTAGATTTTAAAAATAGCTTATTAATTCTTAGCAGATAAGTTCCTGTTCAAGATACTGAGAGTGCTCCAATGTCTGATGGGATATTGTTGTATTCAAAGGTACTCAATTGTCATTACTATTTCCTTTTAAGCTCAATTTTTTACAAAACCATGCGTAACTGCGCCTTTTTTCTAATTGCCTACAAAGTAGTGGTTGGCCGTGGCGCGAAAGTTGTGTACTCGCCAGTCAACCTTGTGGTCGCAGGTTCGATTCCTGCCGTTGTCTATGTCGTCTTATTTTCCATTAAAAACTAATTCTAAAAATTGTCATAAAATGAGTTGCTGTTTACTGATTACATATACTGTTCAGGCATAACACTAACAACATGTGATTGAGAAAGCTAGTATACCCATAAATATGACAAAGATAAAAATAAAATAATGCGAATTATAAGAAACATAAACAAATTAGACACGGCAATTTTCTCCGCATTAGTTCAGCCACCATCCCTGGAGCTAAATCTGAGACAACAACCACCTCGCTTTCATCTTTCCTATCCCTCTTTCTCTTCTTTCACATGACCCCCGCGCTGTGTTAAAAACATATAAAAGGGTAATCATAATCCCTTGAGCGCGTGTAAGATTATATAAATAAAAAACACATTGTTGAAAGAGTATTCGCGATAACATACTTTTAAAAAAAGCAACTGCACTATTCTCTTATGAACATGTCTTTTCGCAAAATTAAAAAGGAGCGACGTTTCCCAAAATTGAAAAAAATAATTTTTGAAGTGAATTCTTTACTCCGAATTTTATTTTGTATACTTGTCAAAGTCGTACAAAATATAATTTTACCTCATCTACTAGGCTTTTCACACCAAACTCAAAACCGGGTTTTCAGCTTAAAGCTTACGAAAACTCGAAAACCGTTCACACTGAAAATTTACAGGTTTTCGTTTGACATTTCAATTATATTGGCACCACAGACAACGACAAATACGTTGTGAATTGAAATTGGAATTACCTCAGACAGCTGTTTTTTTCGTTTTTCCTGGCAGCTAATTATGTGACGATTAATTGAGCACTGAATGTTTCACAAGGTGTGTTTGTTTAGTTCATCTTGCAAATTCAAAACGAGTGGTTTATCAACAATGTATGGGAAAACTTGTGTTTTCGCTTTAGGTTTTCAGCCAAAACCGATAATTTAACGAAAACCGTGTTTTGGGTTTGGTGTGGAAAGGCTATAACCCGCCAAAAATAAATAAATTGCAAATAAAATAAACAGAAGTTATTCCCACAAGAAGTTTTGAAAACAACATCAGTAAGTAGGTACAAAAATTACAAGATTAGAGAAAAGTCAGGACCAGGAGGTCTGGAAAAAACAAAGTTTCGAAAGTATAGGTGCGTTTTTTTTGCAATCCCCGGGGGAATTGGTTGAAAAAACGACCAAGGCGCTTAGTGAAATACTTGGTAGCACTCTTAATTTGCAGGATGACATTTGAAGAGCAGCTGTAATGCAAGAAAAAAACAAACATCACTGTTTGCCTCATCCTCATCTTTCTAAAAATCATCGGGTTGATTTGTTTTGTGTAATTTCGATATATTTATTGAATTTAAACTACTTTCCTTTATTATTATATATACAAGAAAATGTGAATCAAGTAATTTGAAAATTGAAATCAGAATTTTGGAAATTGTTTTTAGCCGATGTGATTTTCTTTTAATTTTAATTTTCCCAAAACAGTGTACATAGAATTCAACTACTTGAAAACTACCCCATTCGTCGGTCACTGGTGACATGATATTAGTGAACGAGTTGCTTATTCGGGACGGGACGCTCAGTTCCTATGTCATTAGGAATATAGGTCTGAGCAAGAGCGGACGACGATTAGGAAGATTGAAGTATGTCTAGGATGTAGCAGAGAATCTGTATTGGGTTGCTCACGTGTACAAAAAAACGCAGCCGAAAACAATTTTCTCAGAAAAACCTTTGTTTTCTAGTTCATTCAATTCTTGTTAATTGAACGAATATCCTTCAGGAAATACTTTTTTATTTACTAATAATTTCACGGGCAAGTTTTAATATACATATAATAAAAATAAACGCAAAAATCGCTGTAGAAGGTTGTGCTCATGGCGAGGTGGAAAAAATCTACGACACCATAGTGGCAATACAAAAGCTGAAAATGTAACAATTGATTTGGTGTTGTGTTGCGGAATGTATATTAAAAGGTAGGTTAGGTTAGGTTGACATGGTCGTCAGGACAACAACTGATACACTTAGACCAAAAGCTCAACCAAACCAAACAAAATTTATAATTATTTGACATGTCAAAATGTCAGTTTTGAAGTTTCTATACATTTTATCGATAACTTAGTGAAAAAGATTTTGGTAGCACAGTTTTTATCCTCTCTAATAGCTAAGCCCCGAGAATTCTCTGGGTTTAAGCTAAACACCCCCGAGGATTAGTTGTTGTTGGATTTAGTACGCAAATTGTTAATCCTACTCATCGTTTTTTTCATCCAATTTCCCCGGGGCTTAGAAAAAAACACGCCATATGTTAAAATTTAAAAGGCTTTTTGTTGTCTTTTGATTTTTACAAACGTCGACAAGTTATGTTCGATTAGTTCGATGTACGCTCTTAGGCGCAGGGCTCAATAATGTATATGAATCATTTACTCTGCTGGTTGTAGGTTCGCTTGTGAAAAGCAAAAATATTGTGAGTGCTTATGCAAGATTAATTTGAATGTACTTAGATACAATTAAAGGTAATACAAATACTAAATTGTCATGTTTTATTTATATTCTATTTTGATAGCAGATCTTTCCCGAAAACGACTTTTGTTTTGCATGATGAATGTTTTATATGTGTTCAGATCTTATGTACCGAGTAATGATACTCGTGTTCAACTGTAGGAAAAAGTTTTTAAGCTGCCTTTAATTTAACAAATTGTTAATTATGTAGTTAGTTTTTAATTCCGTGGCAAAAATGTATCTTCATTATAGTTGTGAATTATAAGACTTTTGCGAAGTTCGCACTGGATTCGCATTGAAGTGTTTGATGCCACATTCTTTTTGTCCCATTGAATTTGCACTGTTTTTCATAATGTTTATTCGGTGCCAGCAACCAGTACTGAGAAATAAGGCTATACAAAAATTGAAACAGCCGCTAAGATTAAAAAATGCTACACTAAACGATAACAAATAACTCAGAGAATCTTTGTTTGCAAAAAATATTTGCAATAGAACAATTATAACTATTATAATTATAGTACTGCACAGTGGAAATGTAGTTTTTCTTCGGCTTTTTTGGTCGCTGTAATTTTCGCAATGAAACAATCGTTGTACGATTCCACGCCATCAACGAGAAGAAAGTCACCAAAATACTAAGTGATAACGGCTATCCCTTCAACATAATGCGTAGTCTTCTTTCAAAACAAAAAATGCAAATTCCACCGAAAAATAATGCTGAAGAACCGACAAACACATTCACACAAAAAGTGCGTATTGGTAAGGCGCTCACTAGCCAACTGATGAGTTCAAGTGAGATCGCCGGGACGAAACGCAAATTTTGTGGACTAAAGGTCGTTAAAAGCTATTTTGAATCAATAATTCAACACGTCCGATTAAATATAATGCAAAGTCTTCTCCTTAGCTGGATAATTTCAGTAGTATATATAATTGTATTATAAAAAAAACACCTTAAGATGGCTATATACAAGCTACCTACAAATGGTACGTGCTTTAGCATGCATAAGATGGCTATATACAAGCTATGAATTCTATTAGATGGTTATATACAAGCTATTAATATTTGCGCTCTAACTAGCAAATGTGATAGGCCTGTAGAAGGCCATATACAAGTTGTTATATCAATAAAATTGTTTAATTTGCATAAGGAAGTCATATGCAAGCTATATAGAAGCTATTGCCTGCGAAATTCTCAAAATCGGATTCAACAAGCTAAATTGTTAGTAGGGAAGTGCGATTAGTAAATTCGCCTATTAGTTATGAACTTAAAAACATAAAAAGGCATCTGGTGAAGTTGAGAAAGTTTTGTTTATATTTTTAATTTTTTTTTTTTTGGAAGGAAAGACTTCCAAAAAGCTTTCACAACTTAAAACCAACAAAAAAAATTAATAGTGATTCACTGGCAAAAGTAATCGTATACCTTAAGAATAGAAAAGACAAGCTGGCAACTATGTAAATTTGTATTTCAATAGTATTAGCGAAGCTATTTTGTAACTAGTGAGTAAAGTACTCACGAGTAATTTGCCACGCCCAAGGGAACAGGACTAGTAAAATTTAATTCCTTGGAAGACAATTCGTATGGTAAAACCTTCAAAATGTTCTTAAGTAATTATCTAAATTTAAATTTGACTGCTAAAAAGTAGGGTTACACTATTTCAATGATCTGGAACGGATTAAATAAAAATTGGAATAACGCGGGATAAGGGGTTCATTTAAAAATTCTCCTTAAAATTAGTATTTATTAAACAGATACATCGAATCTTTGACCACTCTTTCGCAAGCTTAAACCACATTCCTATATAGGAATCAAGCTTCTAAGAGGCAGTTGATCCTTTCTTTCAGTTTATACAAATTTAAAATCTCGGTAACTTAAGAAAAAAACAGTTCAATCCAGTACATTACCCATAGCAACCGGATAATCTTTAAACAAACATATCCTTCTTCCGCTCAATATTAGAATTTCGAATCGGAAACCAAGAGGATTCGTAACTCTACAAACAATCTCATGCGTGAGCTTCATACACCAGTTCCACGTCGTGCCCGCAGTGTCACTCCGTTTCCAGCGTAAGTAATTAATAATTATAACAAAAAGAAATTACTGATGAAACAAATACAAAATTATATAATAACAATCTACTTTACCCAAAGGTACTCATATGAGCCACACTCAAAACAAGCTCTTGATGCATACGTTGCAAGAATAACAAACCCAACACGCCACTTGGCCAAGGAGGTTCACAATATCACACAATACCCAGAGGCTCCACGCAAATATGTCGGTATGTATATATAAACAAAAACTTTGGTTTCAGACCCTCAGTCAAGGCTGATTTTTGTTTTTAAATTCGGTTTAAGCAAAAAGGAAATCAAATAATATTTTCTTAAATGCATTTTTCTTATCAAAATTATTATAAAAAAAAACGCAATAAAAAATGATAATGAGAATTGGTATATGAAATTGATCATTGATTTCCTTTTTAAACTTCACAACCTTAAACAAAAAAAAAACCTTTAAGGAAAAAGTCATCTAGCATCGGTAAGGATTCTAGGCAACAAGGCGTATAATACCAGGAATGCACTATACAATCCGGACAAGGTCCGAACTGATATTAACTTGTTGTCACAATATATTCAAAACAAACGCGGAAAAAGCGAAGCTTCTGACCGAGTTGTCGTAAGCAATGAAGGTAAGTGCTTTTTCGTGCTTGGATTTGTTCTTCTCTCTATTTTATTTTTCCATCTTTCTATTGATAACTTTTTCCGATTAATCTTAGCTTTGTTAAAGAAATTGTTGTTAGTTTATACGGTTAACGTTCTGTTGAAACATTAAAGACATATTTTGCATGAACAAACAGATCTTAAATAATGTCAAAAATACTCAGGCACAAAAAACTTGTCAAATCATGCTATACGATTAGACGGTAAACGTACTCAAATAGACACAAATAGTGGTGATATTTTTAGAATAAAAAAAACCCCAGCCATACGGCGAACATATGGTACATGGTGCGTTCAATCATGCGGCTTTTATTGTAGTGCATTTTTGACACGCACATATCGCGTACTGGTCACAAATAAGCCATAATAAAGATTGGAAACCTTCGTACGTTTCACCCCCCAATACCCATTTGTTTACATTGTTGTATTTGTAGCTTTGAAACTCTATCCATGAATAGATGGGAAATCGAAAAGCAAAACAAAAACAAATTACTAGGGCTGTGTTGTCTATGTGTCTATAGGAAGAGGAACAGAAAAGATTCTTGTGTGCGTTTTCATCAATGTGTCTATTGGAAGAGGAACAGAAATGTTACTTGTGTGCGTGTTTCAGCTTGTAGGCAAATGTCAAATGAAAGCAGAGGTTTCTGTTCTTTAAGTGATTAGTTTATGGTACTGGTCTTATTATTGATTTATCCATTGTCATCCATTTTCTTATCGCGATCGCCACCACAATCGCAAATCTTTGATCTACATTACACTAATACAATACAATAATACAATTTATCACTAAAAACCAATTTATAGATTGAAATATGAATTTACCAATCGAAAACAGCATAAGAGAAAAAAAAACTGTTGAGTACCTTGGACTCAAAGCTCTGGTGCGTAAACACTTTGTTGTGTAAAGTACGGTATAGAAAAATGTTAAAAAACTTTGTACTTTACTTTTTTCATATAGCTATACCATATTTAATATAGACGAACAATTTTAATAACTCAATAATTTTTATTTACATGCATTTTTCTCACTCTCTTTCATCAGAAATGTCGAAGTTCAACCAGGAAAAGTGTTGAAATTTTGATTTGTGTTTTCGTTGATTCCTTCCCTCTTAATTTCTTACAACCCTCCTTCAATTAAAAAGACGAAAGCGTAATTCTGCTTTCATATGCCTGTGATTTTTAAGCGTTGATTCTCTTTTGTTCGCTTTCTAACAATAAAATTTAACTTTATTTAAGTGAGAGAAAAAATATATCCGCTTTCCTTACTCCACTTGAATGTAGGGTAGTTCGCTGAACAATTAGAAAAAGCACAAAGAAGAAGAAAATACCGTAATTTTTTTCAAACTCAGCACTTTCTTAAACAATCGCAGGCGCAAATTGCAAAGTGTAGTCAAGCAGCATAATCGGCTACAGTTTTACATTAGTGTTACGTGCATTGACTTCGTATTTTTTAAAATATGGTTTGGTGAATTCGATAAGGGATGTCTTAAAAGGTGAAAAAGTCCTCCCAAATTCCCAAAAAATTACAAAATAAACTCTTATCAAATTCCCCAACCATTTGAAACAAAATGGCGCGTTACTTCCGTAACCCCTGCCGAGATCTTAGCTACTTACACATCAAAAATTAACCTTTCTTTATTTATTCCGGATAAGGAATAGAATGGAAAGACGAAATGTTTATCCAGAATGGAATTAATAAAGAAACAACTTCGTCTATTTTGACATTTCGTTCACATGGTTTTTTTTCCGCCACAAATGTAAGTTGTTAATATGATTTTGAAGTTAGTCGCGTGCGAAGAAATTTTTCTTTGGGGTGAGGATGATATGTGGAACGCGAATATAGTTTAATTGTTCGTAACAATAAGATGCAATTCGTGACGCCCAATATTGTTTTCTCAATTAAAAACAAAATTTTTTTTATCATAATATTAATATAAATTATATTTCGCCAATTTTGTTTAGAATTTGTGAAGAATTTAGGTTGATAAACTGTGTCAAATCGTATTTATCCGTTTATTCGTCATCGTCGTTGGTCGCTCCCATATGAATAGACCTTAAGCTTAGTATATTAGTCTCACTTGTCATTCGATAATGACAGTTTAATAATCTGCCCTATCGAGGTAATTGTCGGAGCGGAGTTTTCTCCACAACGCATCTTCGTCGGAAATTCAATTTCAGTTCGAAGTAGCTGTGTTCGGAAGAAAATTTAAAGAAGTACGACAAAGCATTGCGATGGATATAAACTTCAGGCAGAGATAAGCAGCTTAACTGATATATCGAAAATGCGATATACATAATATGTTCGATAGTTTTTTTTTTAAATTAAATAAACACTATAAACGTTTTAAACCATGATAAAAAGGCGAGAGAGTGTGATTTATAGTTAATAGACAGATTTTTTTTTCAGTTATAATGCGCTAGAGTTTTTAAGAAATGTAATTAGATGCTCCGATTTTAAAATCAAAACTGTCTAATAAAGTCCTATCCCTATTTCCAAACACATGTTTTGTTTCCGTTTGAACTGCCAACAAAGGAATAATTTGAAAAAAAAAATTTTGAAATACAATATTATTCATTTAGAAAATAAAAGAACATTGCAAGAACGAAAACAATATACGCTGACTACCTGACGCAGCTCTAATTCTATAATTCCCTTCAAGATTGAAGAAAAACTTTCGCCTAAATAAAAATGCGTTTGCTTTTGTTTTGGAGCAGATTCAACACTTAGGTATAAAAACAAATTATCGATCTGATGGTGTCACTCCAAACCTTTACAAAAATATATGATGTATTCAAAACTAAAACACAGCCACAACTTCTGGTGTCCTTCTTGTGTAATTTTAGATATGCAATATCGGCATATTCGCTGGGCAGATTTATCAGCCGCTCATATTGCTGTGAACTTGTTTATTCGTTCTGCCTAAAAACAAGAAGCCCACAAATTAACGTACATAAGGTTTATTTCTTCATTACTTACATTTTAATAAACAATTTCTTTAAGGAAAAACACTTTCAGCAAAGAGAACTTGTCGGAGGACTTTGAGAATATTTTGTTTGTATCTGTCATAAATAAAACCATTAAAAGTACTTCATCGCATACAAATGGCATGCGTTGAATTTCATCGGACAGAATTTCCGATCAGCAGATCAGAGAATTACCTCGAAGCAAATTGCGGGCGTTCACTCGCTTATTAGATATGTTATCTCGGATACCAAGCTATCGGGGTATATCTGTGTACGAATCAGATAGGTTAGCTGAAAGCTGTCAAGAAATCAAAGCAAAACGCATACCAACGAATTTTGCAGTCAGCTGGTTCTATACATTTGTTCTCGGATAGCTAGTTATTCCAATTTTGTTGGGATAACTCAAGATAGCTTTCATGAGAGCAGCTGTTTTTTCATCAGACGTGGTTTTGCACGCATTATAACAACAGAAAGTTATTCCAGATTGCTGAGAATAATTGAGTGAACGTCCCCAATGTCTCCGATTCGTAGTAAGTCGGAGAGAATTCCGCTCCGACGGTTACCTCGATAGGGCAAAATGACAATTTAAAATATTCCTCGTGCTTTAAAGTGAAACTTCTTGTTGGAAATCCCTATATTTTGATCTAGTACAATCAAGAATTCTTTATATTCGATTTGTATTTTTGAATAGTTTGTCTTATTTAAATTTTCTTTCTATATTTTTATTCCTTGGAATAACAAAATTTATCTGTTGAGTATTATTTCATTGTATACTTATGTTGTTTTTGATTATTAATTCAGAAGAACTCTCCGATGCGGAATCCCAATCGAATAAGTTATCACTAGATTCAGGATTCTGAAATTAAATGTGAATGTATACGTATGTGTACGGTGGAAAACTTTGAACGCACATTTGAAATTATTTTATTTTGTAAAGATGGCCGAAAAAACATAGAATTCAAGTTTGGCATTTAGTGGTCCATGCTGGATCGAATTTTCCTTCTTCCCAGGAGAAAAATTGTAATTTTAATACCAAACGAACACATTGAGAATCTTTCGGAAGACTTCCGGAAGACCAATCGAAAACGACATTAATTTAATAAAGAAACCTTTACAAATATTATTTTATCTATTTTCCTTAAAAAATGTTATGAGAGAGAATTTTTTGAAAGAAATAAAGTTCAGCACTATGATCGATTCTTTTTTGTTTCAATAGAACGTTTATCTCATACAAAAAAAAACTTTCCCCATAATTTCCCAATTTAATCAAACTCAAGTAGTTAAAATTGTAAATAACACTATGTAGTATATTAATCATACTCAAAGAACTCCTTCCTATTTCTTATTACTAACTTGTTTTTTATGTTTCGATTGATTTATTCTTTACAGTTGAAGGAGCTGTTGAAGCCTAAGAACAGCCAATTATGGATTTAGATATAAAACATTTTGCCATAAAATAAAACTTTACACAATTTTTCTTTTAATTTTCTTATTATTATTATTTTAATTTATCAAAGGAATCTAAAGCCTTTTTCAACAAATAATTTAAACAAAGACTTACACTTTGTGTTACACGAGTTAACAAATTTATTTCCTTTCACAAGTATCTAAAGTTTTCATTCATAATGTGTTTTGGTTTTATTTACCAATTTTTTTTCTTTTTTTGATATCATTGTCAAAATTAGATCATTTATTAAAGTAATTAATTTTTTTTTCTTATTTAGGAAAAAAATCTTATAATATCTGTCATGATAAAGATATGAACAAATATTTACTTCAATTTAATGTTGTTGTTAATTTTCTCCAAAAAACGAACGATCAGTCAGTCATTATAAAATGACATATTTTTTTGTTAGTTTTTGTTTTTGTAAGTAAATTATTTTATAATTTTTGTATAATATAAATGTATATAATTTTTTAAGTACAGCCAAGTAAATTGCGTTTTAATTCATCTGCGATGATATTTTTGGGATTTTTTAATTCAGAAGAATCAGTAATTTTTTTTTTTCAATTTTCTCTAAGGAAATGTCGCTGAGCTTAGTCATTCCGATTTCTCTCACAATACACTCATGTTGGTTGTATAAAAGTATATACATGATCGTATAATAATATAATAACATCATCATCGCCTTTTCATTCTTGGCGAAATAAAATGTTTAATGTTCATTATAATACTAATCAATTAGCGAATCTGTAATGGCCTTGACCCACTTTCGAAATAGGCAGAAACCTACCGACGTCAGTAACGCTAATTAATTACCACCCAATGTCAGAATTTGGCTATTCGCTAATTTAATAAATGTTTTTTTTTTTTGAAATTCCTGATGAAAAATCGCTTTTAATTTTTCGCGAATAAATTATATTAACATCGCAAATGTGATCGTCATTGGAGGTAAGATCTTTGAATTATATGTCGAAGCTCTTGCCATACGCTTAGCTAATGTCAGATAATAAAATTATTTATGTGTTGTCGTTAATCGCGGGGGCTTAAATTAAAAACAAGAGAGAGATTTGGCTTTGCAAAATACGAGTAGTTTATGTTTATTCAAATAAAAAAACAAAAAGGATTTATAGTGTTTTGCCTCGAAAATCGAGGCTAGTCGGCGAATCTGTTTCAGATGGTTTTAACAATAATAATAGATCAGAAATTAAAAAAAAAACATCTGTTGCTGATCCATCAAGACTCATTGAAATTGATGATCAGCATGTTCAAATAATTTTAAGAATGTTAAAAAGTAATTTACAATTTATTTTATAGTGTTTGGGCCAAAAAAACTATCCACTGTCCACCAAGCTGATCTGAGAATGACTTGTGTTATGTTGTTACGTGTATATAATTTCAATATTAAAAACATTTAAATTATGTTGTGCATGTACATATATGAATTTCTTCTGAACTTGACCCAAATAATTGAGCCACTTCGATGAAATCAAGTTCAAATTCTTATCCTTAGTAGCCCAGTTATAGCCGGTGTATTCTTGGTCCAGTAAAATGCACTTGTCTGTCTGCTGATTGGCTTCAAAAAGATTATTAATGAATACGGTATTGTGATATAGAGTCTCGAGGATAAAGATATGTTTCTGACTCATCGTTGTTTTACCTCAGATGAAAAACAAACTTATATTGTGTTGTTTTCCATTGGTAAAATAAATAAATATATTTTGGATCTAGATCTGTCAAAACAGATATTTTCCCCTTTTCCCAATCCAATGCATTGTGCAAAATAAATTGGTTTAAGATATCTTTTTACGGTGATCGACTAGTGAGGGCCTATGGCAGGTACTGTTAATAACATTTTATTAAAAAAAAAATCCAAAATGCAGGCTCATGTAATAGTGGACAGGGCCCTTATTTCGTATTACGAAACGAAAGGCAAATAGACGATACCCAAGAAAACGATAGTCTTGACCGATTATGATATACGATAGTAAATATTTGCCAGATAAAATAAAAAGATCTATTTTTTTAAACGCATCCATCTTCATTCCTTCAATACTACAACTATGCATAAATGTGTCACAAAACATTAAAATACGAGAGCCAAACGCAGTCGTAAGAGAAAACGAGTATCGTTGTGAAAAAACGACTATCGTAAAACGTTTTTGCAAATTAACAATATTGGGGGATTTTGAACGATAACCGCAATACGTAATAAAGGGCCCTGATTTAAAAAAAAATTAAAATCGTTAGATCCATTTTCGAGATAATTGCGATTTATCATTTTGGACCCAAACAAATGTTAGGGCTAAAAAAAAAGATTAGAAAAAATAATTGAGCTAATCAACTTAAATGCTTAAGTACCAAGTTTAAATAAAATCGCTTCAACTGCTTAGGCTATAAGTCGACCTACAGGCAGAGAGACAGAGGGACGTGTTGGACCCACTTTTTCGTGCTCTCTATCATCGTAATGTCAAGTTTGATTAAAATCTCGAGTTCGATTTTTTTTCCAAATACAAAACTTGTCCTATAGTATTTTCCTATTACGCAAGAAAAGCACATCTTTAAGTATTAGTGACGATGCTATCCAAATTAGTTTAATTTAATAGTTTTAAAATCCATTAGTCACTTTCAAAACTTGAGCGAAAATAAACAAATTTAGACAGGTTACCCTAATAGCAGTTTCACAGGTACGACATTACATAAGGACCTAGAATTTTATTCAAGATACCGATTTGAAAACAAAAAACAGCGTTTCAATTTTTAATTGAAAAATGTACGTGAAAGCCGATTGGTAATACAGCCAATTTATTTCTATTGTTGAACAATATGTTTATGAAAGCCCGATACCTCGGCAACTTTTCAATCTGAGCATTTATTGAACACAATATTGACTAATGTCGTTTTCTATTTGACAATACGGATTTTGATCCGGAATTGCGGAAATAACGCAAAAATTTCTTTTCAATTATATGTGTGCGTATGTATTCTGTAGAATAAACCAAACTGTTTGACGTTTCAGAAAATTTAGCCCTCTAAAAATCTGGATCTGTGAGTTTGGTCCCAGATCGAGAAAAAATTCGATCATTTTGGTCGAAAGGAGCGCGATAACTGGCCCGGGATTCAAAATCCAAGAGGGGTCGATTTTTTGGTTGAAACGAAAACGACATTATCCAAAAATAAATAATTTTGCTGATTTCGAAAAAATGTCATCTGAAATGTTCTAATTTTATTGACATTGATTAATGTGCGATTAGCAATAGTGCAATCATGGTTCAGCCTAGGTTCGGTTAACTCCTATGAATATTCGAATATTAGGCTTAACTCACCGGTCACCGCTGATTTAAGCCAAGTTAATCTGTTGAGCGAACAAATTGTGCGGTCTTTTAAAATAATGTTTTTCCTTATTGGACGCAAAAAGATCAATTAAAAAATTTATTTTTAAATCAACGAGAAATTACTTTTGTATTTTATTTTCTAAATAATTTTTTTAGACAATAAACAACAACATAAAGTATTGCATCAAAATCGAAATTGTTCAGAAAATTTTCAATTTTGTCCAGAAAAATTCATTATTAAGTGGGAATTCCAGAAAAAAACTGACAATTTGAATTAACCCGTTTTGAAACTGGGTGTATTTTTATTTTATTTTTTTAATCACATTTTTTTTCTCGTCCAACTAATAATTTTGTATTTTAGTGCTTTTAAATTGAATTATTTGTTCACTAATGGCGTTTTTGTTTGGCAATCCGGAATCTCTCTCCGATCCGAGATCCCAACTGAACACTTTTGTGTGATTCTGACGATACTGAATTTTAATGAGATTGTATGTGTGAAAGTAATTATACAGGTATGTATAAATATTCAAATTCGAAAAAAAATGTTTGTTGAAAAATGATGATACAAGAAATGACAGTAGTCGAGTTTGACGTTCAAGTATATGAATCACTCACACATTCATTGCTCCGATTCTGATTTCAAATCCAGAAGCAAAATTCTTTTCTTTTCAGAATTAGAAATGTAATTTATTCCCAAGTGAACACTTTCAGAAGAGTCCGGAAGGCTTCCGGATTGCCACATCAAAACGATATAAACCACAACACTCACGTAATTTTTTGCTTTTATGACAAACGTCAACATGACATTTGTAAATTTTCTGCCCACAATTTGATGCCTAAAAAATGTATTGGGCAGAAATTGTCAATGAATAAATTTTAAAACTACTAAATTTTTAAGTGTGGAATAGGAATTGGCAAAAATTAGTACGTTTGTTCGTTGAGCCCTGAAGTCGCCCTAGGGTTGACCTAAAGCGTTTTTTGAAAAACCTAAAGTCACCCTCATAAACAAATTCTGTGTTTCTTAAAACCTAGGGTCGCCCTCAACTCGCCTTCATTAGAACTAGGTTTTTAGCAGGGACAACTTGACATAAATGAATAAACGTCAAAGTCACATGAGATCTGAGGTAGGAATGGGGGATATTGAGGGGAATATCGAGTACTAATCATCGATGTTATTAGTTATCGAATCGAAAATATCGATATGTTGCTTTATTATTCCATCAACATCGATATTCAATCATCGATTTTTTGTTTTAATATCGATGTTTCAATAACATAGATGGACTTATCCATCATCCCTAATCTGAAGCATTTGTTTCGTTGTGAATTCTCGTTTTGTATGCAAATTGTTATTTTTAAAATGGAAATAAAACAATACTCAAATTAATTTTCAGACACAGACATAAAAAATGGAAAGCTTTGAAGTTGTGGATTGTGCATAGGGTCACACAAAATGTACTAAGAACTTAAATTTAACATATTTTAAGTTTTCATTATTAAATGACATAACTTGCTTTTCTGCAACATAAATTTAATGGCCCTCGCATGTTTTTTGAGAACCGAAAAAACCAGGTTGTTTTGACAACTCTTGGGGTTGTCAAAAAAACCTGGGTCGACCCTAGGTAGAGTTCAACGACCGAACCTAGTGCCAATTGGCAATTTCGGGCAGAGTTTGGAAAAGGGTTCGAACCTCAATTATACAATTTCGGACCAAATTTGAAAAAAAGGAGCAAATGCAAAAATTTCTGGATTAGACTTGAAACAAACAAAAAATCTTTACTTTTCAGCAAAATTGATTTAATAAACGTAAATTTTAGTATAATTCCCTATTACACGCATGAAAACATAATAATATGAAACACGAAAAAGATGAACTTAGAACCAAGAACAAAATTTAAAACGCAGTACAAGTATAGGAAAGAATGAAATGAAAAAAAAATAAATACAATTTCAAACATTCCAATCCAGGGTTGTTTGGTAGTTCAGGTAAACAAAATTTTCTGTGTGGAAAAAGTGAAGAATCTCGAATATAAAATTATTTTCTTCAGAAGTGGAGCAAATTTGCTCCAATCGGAGCAAACGATGGTGTGAAACTCAACATTGCCGACATTTGTCTTAACCTATCCGTTACTATTGAAAAAAAAACGTTTTTTTAAAAACATGTTTAGCGGGTATTACAGATGGAAAACTTCTTCATCTAATTTAATTATATCTAGATATTTTTTATTCACATTTTCCTTCTTGACACACATGACGTATCGTCTGCTCAGTAATTTACCTAGAATGCTCAGACAATTATGTTTATGTTCGAACATCTCGAACATGCCCAGAACAATTTTTTGACAACTCAGACTGCTCTGAATTAAAAAATAAAACGCCTTATGACAGTATCCTAATTCTCAGTACATAATTCATTAATACGTTTTAAAACCGACTTCGTTATGCATGAATTACCTAATAGTTCTTGACATTTTATTAAGCTCATTTACATTACTCTTGATAAATCAGAGTCAATTTTTTAACAAAAGAAAATGAAATTTTGCGTCATAATCTTTCTTGTATGTAATTATTTTTGTTTTTTGATTTCTTACAAGATTTTTTTATTTTCCACTTCACCTGACAAAATAACAATAATTGCATTTTATTTGCATAGTTTTATTTTTTTTTATTGAACAAATTAAACCCAATAAAAATAAAACTATACCCCACTACCTCTGACACCAACATTCAGAAGGCCGCATTGTAATGTCATCACAGCTGGGATTCAATCACTTTTATGTAAGTAAATAACACAAAAATACACCGTTAATTCACATAATATGTATTTTACCCTAGTATATTAGCAAAATAAAAAAAATCACACATTAAATTAAGCAACATTTATTGCACTTAAGTTATCATGCAGAATAAGATAGACACATCATATACATATCTCCCCAGCACGCATACAACGTTATTAAATTGAAACCTACACAACATAATATCATTACAGTTCCTGACCTAGACCCATTTAGGCCATCGCGTAAGTTCTCTGCTCCTAAGCCCTTGGAGGATCCAATTGATGATGAGACTAAGGAAAAACAGCGTCTTAGGCAAGAACGCCTTATGACTGTGAACGAAGAAGCTCCAATCGATGATGTTGCTATTCAAAAGAAGAAGGCCCAACGAAATGATGAAATGAAGCGTTTGGAATCAAAGTAAGTAAGCCATAAGTTTGTGTGTAGATATTAAGTTGTTTTTCTTTTACATAATGTAGAGCTTTAGAGGAAGACAAGAAGAGAAAAGCCGAGGCTGAGAGAAAGGCTAAGTTAGAAGCTGACAAGCTAGCTGAAGAACTCAAAAAGGCAGATGAAGAGGCTAGAAAGGCACGTGAGGCTCGCCTTGCTGAGCAAGCGCGTCTCGTCGAAGAGGCTGAACAAGCTCGGTTAGCTGAAGAAGCGAAGCTGGCTGAAGAAGCAAGACTTGCTGAAGAAGCACGTCTTGCCGAAGAAGCCCGTTTAGCTGAGGAAGCTAAACAAGCCGAAGCAGCTAAACTAGCCGAAGAAGCCCGCTTGGCTGAAGAAGCACGTTTAGCCGAAGAAGCTAAGCTCGCCGAAGAGGCTAAATTAGCTGAAGAAGCTCGCAGAGCAGAAGAACAACGCTTGGCTGAAGAACAAAAGACCCGTGAAGAAGAAATGAGCCGTTTGGCTGAATTAGAAAAAATTGCTGAAGAAGAGCGTGAAGCCGAGCTGGCCCGCCAAGCTGCTGAATTATCAGAAATAGCCCGTCAAGAAGCTGAAATTGCTGCCCAGGAATTGCAAGCCATGCAACAAAGTTCCACTGCCGAAGGTTCAGCTGATGAAGGATCAGCCGGGCACACTGCCGCTGATGAACCAAATGAAGAAGAATCTAAACCTGTTATTGAAGAACCTCAATCTCCAATGGAGGAGAAAGATGATGCAGAAGTTGCTGCTGAATCTGTTGTCAGCATTGACGAAGTCAAATCTGACATTGAAGAATAAACATCATATAGTGATGTTGTAGCTTCTTCTTCTTTGACTTTTTAAGTAAGACTTCGTTTTTTTTTTTAATAAGCTTAAAAAACCTATAAACATTATTTTAAGCTTTGACTTTCATTTTTGATTAACTTATAACAAAGACAAGAAATTAAGAAAAAAAAAACTATTTTTAAGAAATTTATTTATTTATTTATCAATTGGTATATCTGAAGTAGAATCAAGGTCCTTATATATAATTAACTGCTACGAAATTATACGTCTGCTTTTACATGCAGCTTAGCAAGGGTATATAAGGAATACTCTGTCTTTATTTTCAGTTGAGCATTTTGTCTGTCTTTTTTCAAATGCATTTGATGAATTTTTGTTCAGTATAATTTTTAATTTTAATCTATCGCTTGCCGAGCCCAACGATTTATTTTTTTTTGTTCTCGATAAGAAAACATTTATAAAATTTAGTAATTATTTTAAAAAATATACTCTTTTAATATTAAACACTTGAAATTAAATCAATTAGATCAATTCTTAATAAAGAACAAAACTAAAAAGGAGTTGATTTATTTTGTGTTGGCGTTAAAAACAAAGTTGGTTGGCTTATGTTGAATTATAAAATTTTTGATATACAGGGTGTCCCACAGTCACCGCTGCAGATGAAAACCATGGGTTCCTGAGGTCATTCTAAGTCGAAAAAACTAATGAGTTATTTTTTTCTTTTTGACTCCGTTTTGGAGTTATAATGGTTTTTATGATTTTGACTCTTTTCCTTAAACTGGCCTCATCTTTACTAAACGATGTCCGATTCAAAATGTATTACTCCTAAATTTTGGTCTATAATTTGTTTTTGTGCGAATAAAGGTTTTCCCACAAATTTCAATCAAACCCAATTTGTATTGTTTTTTAAGTTGTTTTCTAACTTTGATTTAATTTTATTAAAAAAAAAACACAATAATAAGAACTAATTTTGTTTGCTTATTATGAAAGCCCAGTTTATTTCCTTAAAACTACAAAGGTTTGTTGCAAACAAATTATCAAAATTCATAATTAACAAAAAAAAACAAACTTAGTTAAATTGAAAAACATTTGAATTAAAAAAAAAATTCTGCGGCGGTGACTGTGGGACACCCTGTACATACCTATAATTTATAAATTGAATTATAACAGTTGTGCAATGAAATTAAGATAGTCATTTCAATCACATTGAATGACTTAACATTGGCCGGGAGAGTATCGAAAGTATTCTTCTTAAGATCGTCGATTCTTCCGTTGGTCAGCGTTGGTATTGCATTGCAATATTCAATTACGTATCGATGGGGCAATTGCGAATTCAATTCGTTTCAAGTTCAAAGGTGTTTCTTTCAGGTCCAGCATATTGACATCAATGACTAAAAATATTACGGCAAATTTGTCCGAAAATCCACCAGGCTAGTTTCAGTTAGGACAAACTATCCAAAACTTCAGCTTTTCAAAGTTCAATTAGGGAAAAAATAAAGGGTTTCGATCTTAATTTATTTATTTGAACAGTTGGCACTAGTCGCCATAGTAGTTCTACTTCAGGCCTTTAGGGCGAGTTCAAGGCGACCACATGTTTCAAAACGCACAGAATTTGCCACAGCTGTGACAGACTGAAGTCAAAAGTAATTTTCACAAATAAGCCATAATAAAGATTGGAAACCTTCGTACGTTTCACCCCCCAAAACCCATTTGTTTACATTGTTGTATTTGTAGCTTTAAAACTCTATCCATGAATAGATGGGAAATCGGAAAGCAAAACAAAAACAAATTACTAGGGCAGTGTTGTCTATGTGTCTATAGGAAGAGGAACAGAAAAGATTCTTGTGTGCGTTTTTATCAATGTGTCTATTGGAAGAGGAACAGAAATGTTACTTGTGTGCGTGCTTCAGCTTGTAAGCAAATGTCAAATGAAAGCAGAGGTTTTTGGGCTTTAAGTTATTAGTTTATGGTAATTTTACTTGAGATGTAGGTACTATAGGGTAATGTCCTTTTCGATTGGTAATTCGGAAGAACTCTCCGATCCGGGATTCCAATCGAACAAGTAAACACTTGATTGTAGATTCTGAAAATTTATTTGAGTGTATGTGTAAGACGGGAAATGTTGTAACCATGGCTGACACAAATGTACCATGGCTGATGAAAATGTGAAATTAAAGTTATTGATGGGACAATTTGTCTTCGGAACAGATATCCATAATTTCAATTCTCGAAAGAGAAGAAATTGAAACTACAAAATTTCAAACAAACCAAAACAAAACAATGACGTGGTTAAATTAATTTGAATTTGAAATTTAGTGGGTGTGAGTGTATGCGTGCTTCTGGTTTTGATTCTGACTTCAAATCTAGAAGGAAATTTCTCTTCCATCCAGGAGAGGAACTGTCATTTGATACCAATCGAACAGTTTCAGAAGCATTTGGAAGACTTCGGAAGCCTTCCGAACGACCAATCGAAAAGGCCATAAGTTTTGCATTTGGAAACAAATCTAACTCCAAATTTAAATCCAACTTGACATTTCGATGATAGAGAACTCGAAAAAGTGGGTCTCGTAGTCGATCTCCTCAACCTTGGTAGTTAAGTTTCTAAAAGTTAAATCTTAATTATATCGAAAACGGCTCTGACAATTATAAACGACTCATAAAATTACTGTTTCCGTGAACAAGTGAGTAATAAAGTCCCATAATTCTATTTCGTATTACTCGAAAACTGATGGGGTAATTCGACTCCAAGTTTTGTATTAGGAAACTAAAGCCCAAAAACGATACCCGATATTAACGATACCGAAAAATAACCAAAACAACACAAGAACAAATAGCCTGGGCTATACTATAAACATGAAAGACAAATCGAAATCGATTGAATTAAAGAGAAAAACAGTTTTGAACTATAAACTGTTGGTTCGTTGTTGTTTTAAGAAAGTATATTTATTTTAAGCACGAAATAAAAATTATATGTGTTATAATTTATGCAATTCTGGGACTTCTGGGATATAAAAATAGGTTTTGTTCGTGGAACTTTACCCAGAGTCGACCGAGGTCGACTTTAAAGGTTTCTATTTTATATTTGTATGTCTGGTCTGAAATTTGAGTATCTATTCTTTTAATTTTCGTTTTAAAAATAACAAATTGCATACAAAACGAGAATTCACAACAAACAAAATGCTTCACACTAGGGATGAGCGATGTCCATCTATGTTAATGAAACATCGATGTTAAAACAAAAAGTCGATGATTCAATATCGATGTTGAAGGAAGAATTCCCTACAAACATCGATGTTATCGATGCGATACATATTCACATCGATTATGAGTATTTGATATTTTTATGAATATCGCTCATCCCTACTTCAGATCTCATGTGACTTTGACAGCTTACTAATTTACCTAAACTTGACCCAGCTAAAAACCAAGATCAACTTTAGGGCGAGTTCAGGGCGACTCTAGTTTTCAAAAAACATAGAATTTGTTCACCAGGGTGACATCAGGTTTTTTAAAAAACGCTTTAGGGCTTTCCCTAGAGAAACTTCAGGGCTCAACGAATAAACCTAAATTTTTCGGGTTCCCATCAGGGGTGGAATCGGCTAATGTTATAACTGATTGTTAATTTTTTGATTGTCGTTCTGACCATAGCTATCTCTATCATTATCTGTATGCAACGAAATAGGGGAAATCATCAAAACGACAGTCAATTGATTGCTCTTGTCTTACGGGATCAGGTTTTGGGTTCCGAGATTGAAATATCTACTAATACCGCTAATTTTTAAAAGTTAGTCAAACAATGATTCAGATAACCTCACACATTCTTTGCTTTTTCATACAATTAACTGTTTTTGACGCTTTTTTGATGTGTAGGTAATTATCGACTGATAAGGTAAGAGAGAGATCCTGAGATTTGAGAGCTTTTAACAAATTTCAAAAAAATCAAATAAACCGTTTTCAAGAAAATCGAAAATAAAAAAAATAAAAATGGTTTTACTAGAGGTATCAAAAATAGCAATTAAGAAAGCAAAAATTAAAACATTAATTCATAGATTTTTTAAATAAAAATCGTTGGAACCGTTTTGGAGAAAAACTAATTTTGTCGTCTTGGCTATTATCGTAATGTCAAGTTTGATCCAAATCTCGAGTTCGATATTTTCACGAATTAGAAACTTGACATTAGTACCTATGTATGTATATATTGCAAGTAAAAACTAAGATGGTTTTATATAAAATAGCTTACGTGTATTTAATTACTGGTGGGAAGAGATATAGAATGTTCACTTTGCAAGGTCGTTAAATTTCTGGCCGAAATATCTTAACTATAATTTCTAACACCAATCGATAGACAAATCCCTAAAAAATTACAGTCACTTACACACTTGTATTAAGGAACAAATTGCAAGTGAAAATAAAAATCAATGCAAAACTCTACCTACTTAGCTATCATGCAAATGTCAGCGTTTCGACGTTAGCATTTTGCTGATAAATATTTATAAATAATTGGAGGGATCTCTAATAAAATATATTATATTAATATAAATCGACTAACATGAAGCAAATAATCGATAACCAAAACGTTACCGTCCAGACGATGGTAATTTTTTATGTTATTTGAAGCAAGACCACCCTCGAATTGTTATTTTAGCAACTGCAAACAAAATTGAGTTATAATTCAATCTGCTTTAATAAATTAAAACTTCTCTGTACTTAAATAATTAATGTTAAATAATTAATTTTAAGACAATGTGCGATGCTAACAGCCCCATTGACATACAGGATGGCCCACGAATCGTGCTACAAATATAAAACGTTATAACTTTTTTTCAGTGTGAGTAATCGGCTAATTTTTTTTTTTATTTTAGAGGCTACTATTTAGATTTATCAAAATGAATGCTTTGGATATTGAAAAAAGGATTTGGATAGTGCAGCGATACCATTCTTTGCAGTTCGTCATTTCCGTCCAAAGGGAATTTAGGCTGGAGTTTGGCGGTACTCCTCCGAGTAGATGGACCATTATTAGGTTGGTGAACATGTTTGCCGAATCTGGAAGCATCGAACGAAGACCGTATTATCGAGATCCCAATGTTTTGGTTCAGAATACAATCGTGAATGTTGCATCGGCAATACAGGCAAATCCAAGTGTTTCGACTCGAAACTTATCGGGCCAAATTGAGTTAGCAGACGGTCATTACAACGGATACTGCATGATGACTTAAATTTGTTTCCGTACAAAGTGCAAATTATAAGCAAGTTAAACCCTCAGGATTTGCCTGTTCGCCTGGAATGTTGCCGAAAATAATTGCAATGGCCGAAGAAGACAACACAATGATAAATTGTTTGTTCATGTCTGATGAGGCCCATTTTGACTTAAGCGGCAATGTTAAGAAGCAAAATTGCAGTATATGAAGTGAATCTAATCCAGAAATGCTCCACGAGACGAACTGCACCCAGAACGATTCACTGTGCGGTGCGCAGGTTCATCAAGGTGTATTATCGGGCCATACTTCTTTGAAGAAAACGGTGTAACACAAACTGCCAATGGGGACCGATAATAAAATATGTTGAAGGAGTTGTTTTACCCAGAACTTCGCCGAAGACGTATCTCTTTCAGTAGGATTAGGTTTCAAAAAGATGGAGCAAGTGCACAAGTAGCTACAGAAGTTATGGTGGAGCTCCAACACGAAAGCAAATTGATATCCACAAATTGCACTTTCCGCTGGCCCTCAAGGTCACCTAACCGGACTGCACCAGATTTTTTATGGGGTTATGTCAAGCAGGAAGTGTACAGAATGAAAGTCAGGAATTAGACTGAATTGAAGCAGTCCATTAAGCCAACAATTGAGGCGATCCCAATTTCAACCCTTCAGGCAGCAATGAACAATTTTCTGATCAGGTGCCGCATATAGGTACGTGGAGGTCATTTGCGGTCTATCATCTTTAAAAACCATTAGTTATTTAAAATAAAATTTAGTTTTTAATCCAATAAAAAAAAATTAATGAAATACATCGATTAAAATAAAAGATATTTAAATTTCTTATTGTAGCGCGATTCGTCGGCCACCCTATATTAGATATGCACCGAGATCCAGCTAATTCGAAACCGCAGTGAGTGAGTGATATGAGTTACTTTTGAGTAAAAATCGATTCAGCTAGTAAAAGTGAGGGAGTGAATGAATTAAATGAAATATCCGATTACTCGACTGAGATTTCAGCAGTGACTTGGTGCATTTACGTTTTTGGTTAAGTATTTGTTCTTTTCTCAAAGAAATTGTATCACACCGGGTAAATTCCTAAACGCAAATCTTGCGCATAATATGCTAAGCAAACTGTCCCTAAACGCAAACAGAAAAATCTCTGCTAAGCACACTGTTCCAAAACGCAGTTCATTCTTTTTTCTTGCGCAAACTTCAATGCAATTGTGCAAGTTTTAAACTTGTGTTGCGTTGTTCACTTGCTTTTTAATTTTTATCGGGTTGTTTAGCATGAGACTTGCTTTGCAAATCTTGCGTTTAGGAATTTGGCCACCTATTCACGTACACGAAATAAAAATTACAAACACAACGAACTCTCCCAAAAGAATCCAACAAACTATAAAAAAAATATGGAAAAAATGATTTGCAATAATCTTGAAAATCACACTAATAACAATGTAGGACTTGTGCATTTGTACGTAATGTACAAAACATGTAGATGTAATTGTATAAATATGTGTATTTAATATAAATACTTTTTTTGATTTAATTTATTGAACATTTTCATGTTTTTATTTGTTTGCTTACATTTTCTTTGCTTATGTATGTAGCATTGTAGCTACCTACATTTTGTTGTTACTTCAAGACATTTAGGTCTTCGAAACTAAATTCCAACATAGGGTGATGACATGTGAGGTCGGCCACCTCAAGTAGTCGGCCACTTCGTTGTAAAGTGCAAGTTAATAGCAAATGTTTTCGTTTAACCTTCCGGAAAAAAATATTTTCCAAAAGTTCAAAATTTTTCTTCCATGGCACAAAATTTCATTTCATTGTAGCTGCTGGTTTTCTTGTAAAAAAATGCATGTTTGGCTCAAGTTTTCGCTTTCGTTTGAAATGTGCCTTTTCGATAGAAAAAAAATAGTGGAGGTGATTTGAAAAAACCTAAAATCGCCAAACTACTGAATGTAGATGAATTTTGTGATTGTTTTTCATTTATTTATAGCTTATATTTGTTGTTTTTGACTATAAAACTTAAAAAAATATTGTTTGTTAATAATTTACAAGGGAGACCGGCTTTAAGAGGCAATTTTTTTCAATTCTCCCGAGCTCAGCCCCCGGCCGACTACTGAAGACTACTTTATTTTTATTTTATTTAAAACTGAGTATGCAAAGCTAAAAGAAATTTCATTTTCTATTTATTTATACCAAAATAGTCAAAAAATATTCCATGGTTTCAGTCATAAACTAATAACATAAGGACCCGAAGGCTCTGCTTTCATTTGACATTTGCCTACAAGCTGAAACACGCACACAAGTAACTTTTCTGTTCCTCTTCCAATAGCCACATTGATAAAAACGCTCCCAAGAACCTTTTTTGTTCCTCTTCCTATAGACACATAGCCAACGCAGCCTTAGTAATTTGTTTTTGTTTTGTTTTTCGATTTCCCATCTATTCATGGATAGAGTTACAAAGCTACAAATACAACAATGTAAGCAAATGGGTTTTGGGGGTGAAACGTACGAAGGTTTCCGATCTTAGCTTATTTGTGGTTTCAGTAGTCGGCCGCCTGTTAACGTTAAGAGATATTGGGTGGCCGACTATAGAAGACACGTGTTCTTATGTCGGCCTCTTGGGTTTAGTATAAAGGCTAGGATTATATTATGTAAGTTTTACTTAGATAAGTTACAAATATAATTAATTTGGTAACAAATATTACTGTAAATAGATCTATAAGTGAGTTACATTAAAATTAACTAACTTCAGTACGTTGTTTTTACTCACGGAGATCTTGCAACGTACTCCACTAGCATTGACAAGTTTTTTGCTTTTCGTGAGAAGAATTCACTGCACTCGCCATTATTATACCTAATTGCTCTTGTAAGACACCTTTAAAAGAATTTCGCAATTCATAAATAAAACATGTTCAAATATCAAAAATGTACAATGTCTAAAAAAAGGATCATGGATACGTTATACAAATTTCTAAAATCTGCTTAATATGTAGTCATAAAGGACTTTAAAAATGGAAACAACGAAGAGCAAAAGAATATTTTATAACTACACGAAAGAGGCACTTCTTCATTAGTAACCAAAATTAGATAAACATTTTAAATTGAGTTCGGGTTTCCCAGAAGTAATCTACAAGACCGAAATAATAATAAAAATTGATTCTAATGTGCTACCAAGAAAATTCTTTTTAAATTGATCCATAATCTTTTGACAAATGTTAACTCTAACAAAAATCATCGGGTTTAGTAAAAACGGTGCAAACATTTTAAAAGACAAATTCAAAAACCCATTCTAAGATGAAAGACTTGCTACTGCGTATTCTTCAAACATCTTCGAAGTTATCAATACAAACAACAGTGAAGAAATATTTCCTGGAGCTAAAATAGTATTTAGGAGAAATAGATGCCTTAAAGACGTTTTGGGAGACGCTTCATGTATTTTGATACTGACAACGAAACAACGAAATGGTTTCAAAATCATGTATTGGCTTGGTTCCCAAATGATACAACAAATTGCTTAATGATTCATTAAGAAACCAAAAGAAGGCTAACTACTCTGTATTCAGTGCAAATGAAAGCATTTGGTACAACTAGTGTTCCTTCCAGCCTAGTCACTTTGTTAAAACTATGTCCGGCAAGTAAGTTTTAGGTCAGAAAGTGGCCAGATGCGATCGAAAACGGCTTTAATTAATATCAAACGGCCAGTGATTTTGACAGTAATAATTTCATTATTTTGTATACGCACCGCCCAAACACTGACCGCCCACATTACGTAGCTAGCTGATGTAGGCGCATTCAATAGATTGGAAACTAATTATAAAAATATTATGCTATACCATAGAAATGGTCACACATTTCAGAAACAAGAAAACATATTAAGAAAACCAAATTTTTCTCAAGTATAAATACAAATACATTTTATAAAGCAACGTTTAAAAACATTTGGCTGAAATGTGTAAATGTTTATTAGATGTAAAACAAATATATTTCTATTCCTTCTAATTAGTGCCGTGCAATTCACGGCAAAATACCTTAAGTCTTAAAGGTATGTAGTTAATATTATTATTATTATCATTAGTTTTCATTTTTATATAAATTAAATGTATTTTTTTTCCTATTAATTAACTTTTGTAAAAAAAGTCTATGTGTCTGTAACTAATATGAAATGGCGTTCTTAGACCAAATAAAATCTTACAATAACATTTTTTATTTACCTGAACTGTTTATATTAAATTTCAAAATAATTCCTGGATACCTACATCCTATACAATTGGAAATAGACACATATTTAGTATGAAAATATAAATTTTTATATTGCGGCCGACTACTGAAAACTCATGTGACCGACCTCTGGAGTTTAGGTGGCTGAGTTCATAAGAACCACACTTTCATTTCATTTTTTTGAAATAATTCGTTTTTTATGGCAAATTGACTGAAAAAAAAACAAGAATTTCGAAATTTAGACATTCCAAAAAATCAGATAAGCTAAATTTTATATCAAAAACTTGAACAACTGAATTTTAAGGGACAGTCAAATGTAAAAAAAAGTTAGGTGGCCGACCACTGGCTCCATCACCCCACTCCATTTCACTTAAATAGCTGAATCCATTTTTGGCGGAAAGTGAGATGAGTCGGCGAGTAAGGCAAGTCATCTCACTTCACTCGCCGAAATAGCTTAATCTCGGTGCATATCTAGTATATCAATGATCAGCCCTACTCTGCTACCCTATCCGATCCATCTTTCGATTCACGTGAATACTTCACTCAATTTTTCAACTATCTAATTGTTAAAATTTATTTTTAATCGAAATTGTATAAATTATAAAAAAAATTCTTCATGACACCCTATAATTACAGCCAGAGGAGGAAGGGAACTCATTAAAAAAACATTCTTAATTTTTTATTTTTTTAAATTTCAACTATATGCCTGTAAGACCTAAGGTCTCTTAAACGCAACCTGAATTGCACGGCACTAGTTTGGCACAGTGGATTAGAGAACCAGGTATTGGCTGTCTCATTTTAACCCATGGGCGGCATCCAATTAAAATTGGAGGTATAGAAAAGAATGCGCCTAGCGTGTGGATCGAACCCACACGCCCTAGTTAGCAATCAAGCACTCGCCATTGCCACCCATTCAATAATATAACAGTGCTAATAAAAAGCAATCACCTTGTATGATATCATACAAAAATGCTTACAAAACTGTTCTGACTAAAAAGCAAGTGTTATTTATACCATTTTCATACAAAACACATATCGACGGTTAACTATGTATACCTCCTATCATACATTTTTCGTGAAATTCACTTTTTGATGCAGTTTCGTTAAGAATTTCCATTAACAACGCTGAAGGCATTCATTATATCGCCAGCAGCTGTCATAACATTTTTATAGTCATTTTTTAATACCTCCTATTATCTTGGCGCCTAAAATATCTCCTATCATCATATTTGATTCAAACTTTACGCAGGCACAGGGACCCTCAAGAAGTTTTTGCTTCATATTTTATTTAATGTAAGTATTTGTTTAATGTTTTTCAGTTTTGATTACAAATTATTATTTTCGCTTTAGTATAGTCATAATTGTATGCTTTTATTACAAAAATAATATTATATAAACAATAAACATTTACTATGTAGTGCAAAGTAATGTCGGGAGGTATAATGTTTGGTATTACCTTTACTATAATATCTCCTATCAACGAATTTGTATTGACATTTTAATTTTTTTACTTTAGTCCTTATTTAAATTCTCTTTTAATTTATTAATTTAAAGTAAAATGTTCTCCCGAGCGAAGAAATGCCTCGATATGGCGCTGTCCCAAAGAGCTATAATTTATCCCAGAACTATCGAAATGACTATTGAGCCCGCTACCAGCATTTTTTCCAGTAGCAATGAAATGTCCATTGACCCGGCTTCCATACTTCCAAGCAAAAATGAAATTCTTGCTGAATCGTTTCTTGATGTGGGATCAGTCGTTGATATTCATGAACAGCAGATTATACAGCTGGAGTTTAAGGATACATCAGGAACTATAGAGCTTTTACTTGAAGAAACACCAGATACACCCATCGATACTCAAGTACCATAAAATGGGGACCACATTACTCTCGAAGCTTTATCTTGAGCCCAACAAAGCTTATTTGATTTCTATAAAGAGCATTGCAGTTCGAATAATGTTGATTCCCTCTCAATAAAAAAAATTAGAGAAGTCTTTGATGACATGAACATCGCACTCTATCAGCTTAAAAAGGATCAGTGTGAATTTTGCACGAAATTTCGACAAAAAACTACTTCTGCCGAGGAATATGAATACCACATTCGGGCAAAAGAACAAGCAAGGCTGGAATGGTAACGGATAAAAAAATTGTCAGAAAATGAAAAAGCTATCGTGCTCACCATGGACTTACAAGCAACGAAAGTAAGCCCCCAATTGAGTGTTAGCGCTGCTTATTACAAAATAAAGCTATCCTGCCACAATTTTACAATTTTCAACCTACAGATACATCAAGCTACATGCTTCTGGTTCACAGAAATCGATACTGATTTAGTGCATATTGTTTCATGTCTTGTATATGGGATTATTTGGAAAGATATTCTATTACTCCAACAAAAAATCCTATAATAATTTATTCAGGCGGTTGCACTTACCAAAACCGTAATGCAATTATTTCAAATGGGCTTTTACATTTTTCAAAAAAAATTGGTATTAAAATAACGCAGAAATATTTAACTGTCGATTTCGTTTCAATAAAAATATCGATCTGCCGTCGATCCGCCGTCAATTTTTTTCTGAAAATCAAATTCGTTTCAAATTAAAACCATTTTTTTCTCGAAAAAACAGACCCGTATTGAATCTCTTTTTGGAGACGGATTCAAAAAGGATTTGTACACAGATTCTTACACACTCTATAATATTTGTTTTGAAGTTTATCAATTGTTGTGTTGCCAATTAATTTTTATTTTGTTAGTGTACACAAAAAGTAAATTATTATTGTAAAAAAATAAAAATATTGTTAAAAACTATTTGGAAACAAATATTAAAAAAGTGCAAGTGGATTTAGGAATTTCCCCGCGGCGGTATCAACAAATAAAAATGAAATATTGATGTTTTAAAGAATTGAAGATTTGTTTTTTTAGAGCTACCAAGATTAGATCCGCAATCGTTCTTTTCAAAGCAAAAAAGTATTGCTTTTAGTAGCGAATCCTATTTATTGAAATGAAATCGACATAAGGGTCACACTCAAATGATGTGCGACTTAGTTAACAGCTGCATTGAAAGGAAATTAAAAAAAACATGACCATACATTTGCCATCAGATTACATTAAGATTTCTAAGGATGCCAGAAAAAAAAATCAGTATGAAGTCCTTTCCCTTAAATATACTTTCTTTAAGGAATTTACTGAAAACATTGTGTATCCATCTATTCGACCTGGTAAAAAGCAAGGTGCACCAGAAGTTACAGACATCAAATCAATCTTATATGACCAATGAAAAATCAAAGTAAAGCTTAATTTCGAAAACGATTGGCAGGATTTACCAATCCGCGTTAAAAACAATTTGAATGAAAACTTCGAGTTTAATCCCTTAAATTCAAGCTCGCTATTCCTAAGAAAAAATTTAATCATCTACAAGAACTAAAAGAACTCTTACCCGCAGACTGTAGACATTTTTATGAAAACTTGTCATTTAAATAATAAGGTACTCATTCAGTGAAAAATTGAAATGTTTGTGATATTTCTAATGAACTAATATTTTTATTATTTATTTTTGTTGTTAAAATAAATTTTATTTATTTTTTTTTTTTAAGTTTCTATGCAACAAAAGCAAAAATCAATAAATGAATTACTATTATCATCATAAAAAGTTCTTTTTTTTTTACATATGAATATCTCCTAAGTTCGTATTTGTTATTGAAATAGCAATTTATAGCATTTTCAAATATTTCACGTCAAAGAGATATAAAATTGATAATACATTGTCATATTTCATTATTATACGTTTGTGTTTTGAAAAAAATATTCAGTTTGTTGTCTCTCCTGTAAAATTTACAAAATGCGACATAGGAGGTATTCATTGTTAACCGTCGATATGTAGGTTCTTGTAATTTACAACGTAAAAACATTCGTTTTATTCCAAGAATGGTCGTTTCCGGGCAGCCACTTCAAACCTAACCTAACTTTCCAAGAATATATAGTATAACCGTTTACAATCTTCGAAGGAGTCAATTTATTACAAGGCCCCTTTCTTTCACAATTGTTATTCCTTTTGTCTTTTCAAAAACTTTTTCATTCTGCATAAATAACGGTCTACTCTCTAGCTATCACAATATTCTTAATAGCATTCGGAATCTCAGTTTCCCAATCCCAAATAATCATAGTCTATTTATGTCAGTCTGCTTTCACTTTCGCAAAAAATTGCAACAAACACTCCGAGATTGCGTAATCAATAGGTAACAACATTCAAGCAAAGTAAATTTAAATTTGCAATTGATAAACCACCCAGTGATTCATATGATGTTCTACGTGTCTTTTTGTTCATGCAGATGGTTTCTAATCTAAGAAAAAGCTTTAATAAATTCTATTTTATTGAACGAACTTTCGATCGCCATTTATTTTTTTACTTTTATAAACATTTTTAACATTAGGAATATTCATGTCACTTATGAATTTTGATCTTCAGTCTCAGTTTTGCATTTCGTTTCCAACGATACAACAACAACTAATCTACTTGGAAGCGATTACAAAAAGTGACATGAACACCCTATTCAACGACTGATGGAACAAAATACTTTTTTTTTTAACAAATATAAAATTTTGCTCTTAACTTTTTTCTTATAGAAATCTAAATTTACTTCTGCTACTCTAGGAAAGATGATAGATAACCTGAAAATCCTGATATCAATGATGAATTCCTGACGAAAAGCCTATTGCCTTGCATTTACGATTTGAACAAACTCGGGCTTCAGGGAGGCACCACCAACCAAAAAACCATCGATGTCTGGCTGGGAGGCGAGTTCCTTGGCATTGGCAGCAGTCACCGAACCACCATACTGGATTCGCAGGGAGTCAGATACAGCTTGAGATACATTTTCTACTAACCACTTGCGGAGAACAGAGTGAACAGCTTGTGCCTGGCAAAAGAAAATTTTCCATAATTTATATTACAAAAAAAAAGAGAAATGTGTATACCTGTTCTGGAGTGGCAGTTTTGCCAGTGCCAATGGCCCACACTGGCTCGTAGGCAACGACAACGTTGGTCCAGTCCTTGACGTACTTGCTCAGTACACTCATTTGTCTGAAGACAACTTCCTCGGTCTTGCCAGATTCACGTTCCTGCAGGGTTTCACCAATGCAAGCAATAACCTTCAACCCCTCGGCGAGGGCGTGAGCAACCTTCTCTCCAATTAGCTCGTCAGTTTCGCCGAAGATTTGACGACGCTCCGAATGGCCCAAGATGACCCAATCGGCGCCAACATCTTTCAACATTGCTGGGGCAAGTTCTCCAGTAAATGCACCCTTTGCAACTTTGTACGAATTTTGGCCAGCAACACCAATGGTGGCAGGGACTAGGCCACGCACGTAGGAGATGTACACAGCTGGGCAGCCGACTACAACCTCAGTGTTGGGATCTAGAGGACCGGCAACTAGAGTCTTGACGATTTCGGCGATTTCAGCCTTGTTACCGTTCATCTTCCAGTTACCACCGACACAGAATTTACGACCCATTTTGAATTAGCAGATGTGTATTTGGCTAAAAAAAAAAATTACAAGGTAAACGCTCTATTTAGTTCGAGTTCACACAATTTGAGTGGAAGAAAAAATAGTTTGATTAGTGAACAAACTGCAGTTGATAGTAAATAGGATTTTAAATCAAATTGGTTATCACAATTTTATTTAATTAATTATTAAGAGCAACGAAAAAAACACACCTTACGTTGATGAAATGCTGAAACAGAATAACCTTTCTTTGACCTTGTTCTCGCAGTTCGAGATTTTGACAGTTCGAATTGCGAAAAAAAAACTTATCAATAATACGTAGTTTGCAATGTGAATGGTAGATGGCGGAGTAATTAGGTTAATGTCTGTGATATGAGATTGGCGGATGCGATTGGACATTATATTTTAATTGGCAGTTGATTTTGAATTTCGCAGGAAATTTTATTTTATTGAAGAGGTAGAACTATAAATAAAGTCATTTACCTAGGAATGAATAAGTGATTTTAAAGTTAATGAATTGAATTTTATATTCACACTCTCACCTCAGTTCCCTAGTTTTCCCATATTACATTGAGTTTGTATGCATTCATCCGAGTTATGTTATATGAAAGATTCTTAAAAAATTAATCAACGCACTATTTTTGCACAACAAAATTCTCATGATTAAATGATTTGTTTTGTTTCTCCTACCTTACATACTAGGTGATTTTTGACCATGTGATGGGCACCTTTTTATGTAGATATAGATAGATATTAGAAAACCTTTAGACATTATGAAAATATATTTTTTTGAAGGTTAAATAAAATGACTGGAATATCAAGTCCTTCAGTTTATTCGCTTAGCTTATAGTCAGCAAAACTTTTATAGCATAGTGTAATAGACAATATCTTCACACTCATAATACACAAATTGAATGAACAATATTGTTTTTGAAAATTTAAATTTATTGTTCGCATGAGAACAACTGAATATGGTAGTTTAAAAATATATAATTTAAGGCAAAGTGAGTGGAGACTTTTAAAATTTCGTCATGGAACAGCGTACTGCAGAACGAAAAGCAGAACGAAAATTTTCGTTTATGATTTCGTTCTGTCATTTTTGTATAGGATTTTTCGTTTCGCATCAGCAGCGTACTAGGCTTTATAGATTTTAACATTTAACTACGAGCATCTATATGTTGATTTATTTTTTGTTAATTTGATTAACTTGTAAAAAATCTTGTATATCCAAAGTATTATTGTCCAAAAGAGTGTTCACATAGGCCTGGCGAATTTGCCTACTCTAAGTCCAGTGTCTGATAAGGGTTACTACGATATATATGAACAAAATAACTCTTCGATATCGCGGTGCTCCGATTAAGGTACACTACCGGCCAATACAATGTTCATCTGTTGTAATAGAAGTATTGATAAATCGAAAACAAATGAGTAAGACAAATTTGTTTCATAGTGTGCTTAACGTTTTATTGCTTGTTTACAGTTTTTTTTGTAATTCTTGTCAGGACCTATATAGTCGTCACGAACTATGAAATCCCCATATATTTTCAATAATATTTATATTAAAGTCTATGGTGCATGGAGGCATTTTATCTTTTATCCAGGTTGAAACTGTTCTAGCGGTGTGAATTGGGGCGTTATCCTGCTGGAAAACCTACTTGAAAGCTCTGAAAGTTTCAATGAAATTCCCTTCCAAGAATATCTACTTTTGTATGAATTTGTAGTCCTCGCAAGGGGGGGAAATCGAAACATATGAATCCTTCCTCAATGCTGTGTTCTTATGTCACTGCATCAAGAATCCATTAACAGGCCATGATAATAGTAGTTAAAACCATATCTGCCTTTTCGGGTTTTAATTTTTACTTGCGATTATACGTACTTATAAGGCAAATTATGTATTCGTAAAAAAATTTTTTTTCTAACAATCAAACATGACATTACATTCGACGTATCTACGACGTTGTGAATGGTCAGCTAGCTACAGTTGTTATGTGAGCTGGACTTTATATGGATGTAGGTGTAGATCCAAATGCAAAATACGCCATAATGTGCCGTAAGACAGTCCTAATTCCTGAGAACGACGAGGAATCGACACATTCGGGTCTTCGGCAACACTTTTACTTACAGCAGCAATATTTTTAATGGTACGAGCGAAACGATGATGCACAGGCCTTACAATATCTGTAACCAATCCAGTCTCTTCAAATTTCTTCACAAATTTGCCAATTGCTTGCGTAGTTGGACGATTATGTAAACCATAACTTCTCTTAATGAACGATATATGGCTTTGGCAGAATCACCATTTTTGTAGTAGGTTTTAACAATTTTTATGCGTTGTGCGATAGTTAAACGGTCCATTTTCGTAAATATCAGACTTTCAACTGAAAAAAAAATTGGTTTAACATCTTAGTTTGACAGATGTCGAATTCCAGCCCTATACTTTTGAAACCGCAAAATGGATAACCCAATATTTATATAAATCTCGTGTCACGTTGATGTGTTGAATGAACTCCGAAACTATCTAACTGATGTTCATGATTTTTTTTAAATGTTTATTTTGCTGGCGTTCCTAAGATAGGATAGTTTGTAATACTTAATACTTAAAAATAACGGTACTTGCCATACACATTTTTCTACCATACTGATTATTACGAAAACGGCTATAACGATTTTGATAAAAAAAGTGTGTGTACATCTTTAGGTATAGTCTATATTTTGGTCAAACATTTATTTACATATCATGTTATTAACGATACCTCCAATACAATTTTAGCAAAATTTTCGGAAAATATTTTTTTGGATATTTGAAAAAAAAATAATATTTTTTTTTAAAATTCAATATTTCGAAAACGTGTTAATGATTTTTTTTCAAATTTCGTTTTTAAGTTTAAAAATATTATTCAATGCTTAAGACTGTCACAACAATTTTGTTTAGAAAAAAATTAAAGAAATTTTGAATATAAGAAATTAAGTAAAAACCACTTTAAAAATATATTTAGATTCTTAAACAAATAATTTGCATACGATATGATGTAATAAGAGGAATTACGTGCGATTCAGGGGTGCATTTTATTTTATTTTATATATATGTACGATTCTCTGCGTCGTTATTGCTTAATTCATTTTAGTTAGTATATATTTTAATAAAAATGGTATGAAACTACATTTTTGAGTATGTATTGGTTTTTGGTCACTGTATAAGAATAACCAGAAATGTATTTTCAAAAGAAAATTCAGTTTTCATAGAACCAAAGAAAAATTGGTACATTTACGGTAATTGCGTGTACAGATTTCGTATCGTATAATTCACAGAAGAAAGCTTAATGATGGGCAACACTGATCAGCAGCCAGGTTGATTATTTTATTTCAAGTAAATCCAAGTTAGCTGCGCCAATGAAATTAACCGCTTAAATTTGAATGTGTAAGTACTCTTATTTGCTTCTATACAAAATAGTCATACTTTTGGTGATTGTGGACCGAATTTCATGAAACTTTGAAAATTACGATTTGAGACAGTAAGTTGTCATAAAAAATATCCTTATTACAGGGTGTCTGAAAAAATGACACAAGCAAACATTAACTATAATTTTATTTTTTCAATTATTCTACGGATATACTCTGCGGTTGTATAGTAGTGCTGTCGTTGCTGCTGACGTTGTTGGTGTTGATTGCACTAATTGCCTGTTAGTGAGTTTCATTTAAATTTCAAAGATCTGTTCTCACAATCGAGAATTTATCTTTTCAATGAAACTTCTTTCCGGATTTAATTTTAGATAGTATTGGTGAATGACTGACATACATTTTTCTGAAAAAAAACATATCTTCATCATCAGATGACGAGGACGACGAAGACGATGTAATCAAAACCTCCACTAAATTTGTAAAATCTAAATTATAAGCTTGACTGGTGTACAAGTGCACAGCAAATTAATAAAATATTTTCTATTTGACGTTCGACGGAAAAGACTCTCTACATAAATGTGTGCATTCATATAAAAGCTGCCAACCCATCAGAGATCAAATCTTTCACGTTGAGATTTGATCTAGATTTGCTCTTTTTGTTGCAACCAAAATTGTGGGTGGCAATGGCGCAGTGGATAAAGTGCTTGATTGCTAACTAGGGCGTGTGGTTTCAATCCAATGATCTCTATAATACACTGGATAGTGTATTCACACAAAAAAATCGACCCCAATAGAAAACTGTAATAATTGTAGAGGGGCCATGTCAATATAACAGTATAACATTTTTGTTGCCAAAGTTACATTTCAAGATGGTTGCTTATGCTTGAAATTAAATTTGTTTAATCAACCATACCAAGGGCACCTTTTTCAAAAAAATATAAAATTTAAATTACACATCTATTTTAAACAAATGTAAGTAGGAATTTTGCTTAGTAAAAAAGCCATACTAATGATATATATGATTGTTTCTAGTGTGTATTATATATTAAATATTGAATTGAAAGTGGTTTCGGTGTTAGCTTAATATTGCCAAAAGCGGCTTCTTAAGCCGTACCTTGTATCACTGATAGCGGCAAATTTATCTTAGGCTGGCGGTGAGGGTCAACTCGTTGAAGTTCTCATAAACCATTGAGATTGGATAAAAATCGACCAGACAATCGAAAAAAACAGCATAATCATTCAACTCCACCAACAAGAAAACACATTTCCTTGAAACGTTCTGTTACCAGATTTTTAATATGTATTGTAAATAACCTAGAATTTTAAGAAAAAAAAAGACAGAAGAACCCACAATATTTACTTCCATTTGTAAAAGAACTTGAACTTGTTTTATTTTCCCAACAATTACATTGCAATAATTTCAGCTTCCATATTTAATGATAATTTTTCTGCAATATCTTTCACGTTCTTGTAACGTGGTTCATCTTCTTTGTCGTCTTCTTCTAAATCTTATCTGTATTCAGCAAACATGACAAATCGACATCATGTTGATCGTGTTCATCACTACCAAAGTCGTCGACTTCATCTTCGTCTTCGAAATTCTTGCTTTTTGATTTTTTCTTTTCAACTTTGTGCTTAGCTTTGACAATTTCCTTGAAACGTTCTTATCGAATTTATCCTCTTCACGAAGGGATTCTTTGCAGTTTCAATATAAATTCCTCCCTCGTCTTGATTGATATAATATCTTGCGAGATCCAATTGTCCAGGTCTTCCGTATCCGTCTTCCGTCTTTGCTTTTCTGATTTTTTTGTAGTTCTTATTATGATTGAAACTGACAATAAAAATAAATTGTTTTTCAATTTTTTTTTTGAAAAGGAGTGCAATCTATCTCTTTCTCTCTTTCTATAAAAAAACGAGATAGGCAATTGCAATGGTGCTACTGTCGAATTCAAATGGAGTCAAAAAAACTGTTATACTTTGTAGGGAATACACTATCCAGTGTATTATAGAGATCAGTGGTTCGATCCCCACGCTAGGCGCATTCTTTTCTATACCTCCAATTTTAATTGGATGCCGCCCATGGGTTAAAGGGAGACAGTCAATACCTGGATCTCAAATCCACTGTGCCAAACTAGTTGCAATTCAGGTTGCATTTAAAAGACCTTAAGTCTTACAGACATATAGTTAAATTATAAAAAATCTCAGAATTTAAAAAAGATCAAATCTTTTCACATAGAGAGCAAATCTTTTCTTGAATAAAACTCGCTATTTGTATGTTCATATGTGAATATATCCAAGGAAATATTTTTTTACATGTTCTAAAAAATCTTAGTAGACACTGGGGTGTTACCTAAAATACATACTCATCATACAAGTATTTCAAATTGTATGTAATTGAGCTAAAATGATTTAAAAAAAAATAGATATTAAAACAACCAGGGTGTATATCAAGATTCAAGAGCCTACACAATTTACTTATTGTACTCCTGTTAACCTTAAAAAGAAAAACAATTAAAACACACAAAACACGATTTATGTACATACATGCGGTTGCCATAAATTAATCTATTCATTTCCCGGCACAGAATTATACTTTGAATAGAAAAAACGCTCATGATAAAGAAACAAACAAAAAAAAACATGAATATTCCATTAATTTAATTGACACTTCTCAAAGCACCATTAAAAACATATTCAGTTAGTGTTTGCTCTCGGTTGCACCGCGCTTCACTCTCTCGTCACGAAGCTTTCTCATTTACCTCCAAGATCAAGGAGCCTTCTTTCTACCTATATATCTCCCAAAAACCCACTTAATATACAATTATATTCCAACCCATATGTCCCGCGACGACGCATAAATTAACAACTTGAACATCTCTTCAAAGTCAATAATTAACTCAAAGGAGCCAACGCCGTGAAAAGGATCCAAGCAGCAGCAGCAGTTAAAGCATCCAATTACTTAAACATCCCAACAACAATCTCATCCTTCTATCGTCAGCTTAGTTAGAGCAAGCAGGTGTAATGCGGCTTGAAGTAAATCTTCATATCTTTTGGAAAACCAGCGGGTGGTTGATGTTGATGGTTTGTTTTGGTTTTTGTTGGACGAATACGACGATGTCGGAGACGCAAGCTAAAGGAGTTTACACACCTCTCCGCTCACACCAGTTTAAAGTTTCGAGTTGCTGAAAACTGAAAATTGAAGCGAAGCGAAAATAAAGTCTCTTTATATCAATTTCCTTGCAGACTTTGGCAAAATCCTTTATAGATACTTGAGGTCCCTTAAGAAACAATCTTCTTCGTTTTTCTTCACATTGGATAAGAGATTTTCTGATGTCTGTGCTGCCATCAAGAGAGAGTGCAAGCCAAATTTTTGTACGTATCGTACCGTCCACATAACAACCAACAAAGAATGCTGTTGTAACTCGCATATATATATTCGGAATTTTGATTTTATCCTCACTTTAGCAAAAGATCAAAATGAAGCCCCAAAGACTTCATCTTCATATCAATATATAGGTAATTTCTTGTTCCATCATCAACAGCTCTATTCCTCTTTGCTTGTTCTTGTTTACAGAAGTTGGAGCACGTATACAGGGTACAACACTTCAAGTTGTTTTTATGTATAAGTTTGTATTTGCAGGATATTCAGTTCCTAAAATTATTATTAACTCAAAAGAGTCTAGGAGTTGTGTTTTTTTTCTTTTTCAAAATTAAGACTAGAATAAAATTTCGCCAGCTGAAAATAACCTTTGATATTGAATGTCTGTTTTTAATATTTTTACACTTGACTATCAAATTCGTTTTGGAGCAACACGTTTAGCCTTACACACTCTGTTAAGTATCCGTTACGTGCTAATTAGGTTTAGTATTTCCCAAATAAATGGGACATTTTGAAAAAAAAATCGGGATTACATTTTTCACACTAGCTACAACTTAAGAACTGTATCTACTGTGGTTTTCCATTAGTACAAGAAATCAATTCAATTTTTACTTGCGATATAGGTCCTATAAGGCAAGTTTTGTATTTGGAAAAAATATCGAACTCAAGATTTTAATCCAACTTGACATTACGATGATAGAGAACACCAAGCAAGTGGGTCCCGGAATTCCGCCTGCCTGTCTGTCTGCGATTTTCTTCAAACTTGGTATTTGAGCGTTTTAGGTGATTGTCTGAAGGCGCGTTCATATTATGCCGAAAGATGCCGATCGGCCTTTGGTCCATGCCGAAAGCGAACCAAATTCAAACCGAACGAAATGGATCCGATGACATAAGCCCGAACAGAATTACAATGTGGACCGTCTTACTTTCTCATTGACAGCTCGTGTTTTAACATTTAAATTTACGGTTTTGATTTTCTGTCTGGTAGACATTGAGTGATCTTCCGTTTTAATCTGTAGTAGTGTTGGTTTAATATTTTGTTTCGGCACCGTTCACACTACAAAAGAAATGTCATACGGAACTGAACCAGAATGAGTGGCGCTGCACAGGACGATCGGCATCATTGGGCATAATATGGACTCGCCTTAAAATTGATTTTTGAATCGTTTGTTTGTGTCCAATACTAACGGTACCTCCCATACAATTTTTTCTAAAATCGCAATTATCTCGAAAACGGCTCTACCGACTTTGATAAAAAAAGTGTGTGCACTATTTTCGGTATACTCTATATTTTGGTCAAACATTTTTTTAAAATATTGTATATACTTACCTGCAAATATATGTACTTGCGATACAACCATTTTTTTGATTTTGAACGACTCGACGGATTTCGATCAAAATTTTTAGACAGGAAATTTCAAATTATAAATACTACTGCATACCAAAATTTTCAAAAAATATTTTTTTGGATTTGTGAAAAAAAATTCTTTTTTTGAAAACTCAATATTTTGAAAAGGGTTGGATGGTTTCTTTTGAAATTTAGTTTTTAAGTTTCTATTATTAAATATTTAAAACTGTCATATCAAGTTTTTTTAAGAAAAAAAAAAATAAAAAAATTGTATGTATAAAATTTTAAGTAAAAAACGACTTTGAAAATATACTTAGATTCTTATCAGAAATACATATCTTTTTTAGTGAATCTACCCCTCATATGCACTATTACAATTTCAGTTTCACAGACAGGAATATACGCAAATATCAAATAAAAAACGATCCAAATGACGTTCATTAAATTTCGCATCAAATTCTGAATTTACTAATGGAAATCCCCATAACTATGTACTCGTAAGTAAATCAATTTCCGCATTTTTGAAAGACAACTTCACTTGAAAACGGCTCTACGGATTTCTGTGTTGTACCTATATTTTTTTCTTTTGAAATTAAACGCAAAAGTCAGAAAAATGGATGACATTTTCGTAACAAAATCCCAATACTAAAATATCACATTCAGTTTGACAGTTCTGCTGCCACATTATCAAAGGCAATATACGTAATATTGATATTGAAGTAATTATTTACCCCCAGTTTCACAGTGCGAGTTTAAAATTAAGGTCAACTGAACCTTAAACTGAGTTTAAATTTTTGGTTTAATTCGCCCGGTTTCACAGTGAAATCTGATTTTCAGAGCAGGTGAACTTCGTTTAGTTATATTATATGAAAAACACAAAAAACACGCGAAACAACGAAAATTATAAATAAAATAATATTCAAAATCACTATAATAACTCGATAACATTTGAATACACAATTTTGTTTAGTTCATAATATTTTCTGAAAAAAAAAACAATACAAAAGATGAACTGAAATTTAAACGCCAGAATAATCTCGGTTTACTACGTTTCCAGCGAACTTTAATCACTTGTAGATTTATTAATCTCAAAAAGTGTTTTCACTGCTTAAAAAGTAAATTAATTTTGACAGCACTATTCAAAATACATATATCGTTTCATTTTCTCTTATGAAGCAGAAGTGAGACATGCAACTTCATCTGTGTCAACCGAAGAGAAAAATTAACTTTCCAGATGAATGTGTTCATTTCGATATGGAAATAGGGTAGTTCGATTGAAGATTTAAAAGAAATTTATTTTAAATGTTCATCTGAGAAGATTAAAATTTGTGTGGTAAATCCTCAAGGTTTGTAGGAGATTTATTCCATGTTCAAGAAGTATACTTTGTATTTATTTAGTTCAAAAATGTCAAATAAGAATTGAAATTTTCTTAAATTAAAAAAAAATTATAGCTTCTTCCAATAGGATAACATCTTTTTCACCACCTACTCGTAGTATTAACGACAAATACATACCCACAGATCTATATAATAAATTGGATTGTGTACTCATAGGAAAAAAGTTGACTCCATTTGAAAAATTGTTATAAAGTCGAGTTGTCTATTTTTGTGTAACAGTATAACTTTAGAACAATTATCAATTGACAATTTATAACTTTTTTGAGCGAACACAATAAAGACGCAGTTGTAACTGGAAATATGGCTGAAATAGCAGCTGCATTCGGTGTTCGGTATTGCTGGAGTTGGTCAACTTTTTCTTGGTACTTTTTTTGACATTTCACAATCGAATGAGTCAAGCTATTGATGAAGGCTGACATAAGTTTCAAGTGGAGTTCAATCTCTCTTCAATTTTTCATATTGTTTTTTAGCTGCATGAGCTCGGTGGATTTGTCTATTGTTTGACAGTTGAGAATTTCAACCTCTTTTGACATTTGTTCACTAAGGTTCATCATAAATCGTTTAACGCCAGAACAAAACTTCTCAATTGTGAAAATTTACTTTGAGAAAAAAAAACAAAAAAAAAATAAATCTGTTGGCAAAGTTCATAGAGCATTTCGTCCATTTTACGGTTAACAAATGCCTAAGGAGCAAGCAATTCGTGCAGTTATTGATCGTTTTCAACTAAACTTCCACGACATTTGGTCCCAATAAGATGGCGTAACTTGCCATACAGCGCGCCTAACTATACATTTATTGCAAAATCAATTTGGTAACAGCTTTATTTCCAGAAATGGTCTCGTTAACTGGCCCCTTGGTTCGCACGACTTAAATTCTCTCGTTCGTTCGATCGTTCGACGGCGCTCTACTGACAGATATATTGTAAGAAGTAGTCACAAATTGGCAGTGGCGGATCCATCTCAACCCCCACCCTGACCAAATCCTGGACCCGCCACTCCAACGATTTAAAAGTTAAAATTTTCATAAATTTTACCGAGCTAACTAAATAATTCTTATTGCGTTAACTGTGGGGCTATTTTATCTCAAACCAATCCTATGAAAATCGATTGCGCAACGACAGCAACAAATATTTGAAAAAAACTTTTTAATAATAAAAACAATAACGAGTACATGCTTTGATATTCAGCGTTGCCCTACGTCACTTGGTGACAAAAATGCATACAAAACAAATTCAGAAACAAAAACAAACGTGGAGTGAACTACCTCACCCGGTGACAATGTGTGCGAGAGAGATAGAATAATGAAATGCCGAATATGATACTAGTATTCTTTACGTTTACACCATGAAACTTAAACTTTTTTTTTGAACTAAAGCTACAATTTCAATTGTAGCCATTTGATACGATTCAGCCTTACTTTTGTGTCCAAGCAATGACAACTCGTAGCCGAAGGTCTAGAACCGAGAATTCAGAACGAAAAATAAAGAGAAACCCATATAGCCGATAACTCTAGGCGTAAATAATTGTTTGATTATACAAACACTCCTCGCCACTTTAATAGGACACCCCTAAGTTCTGTTTTTTGCCATTCATTGCTCCTAAATCAAGCATGTTCTACTCTGTTCAATCTATATTTTCAGTACAGGTCTTATGGGAGAGCTTTTTCAAACACACTTGTGCCTGTCGCTGAATTCATACAAATTATTTTTGCAATCTTGTTAAAACCAGCGTATATCCCACCATGAGTTACCTACTGCACATAGAAGTACACACTGCTGCAGTGCTGCTTGTGTTCCTTCTCCATGCACTCAACCCTCGTTGTGTTCTTTTAAAATAACATTATTGAATCAGAGTTACCACTGCTACGAGAAAGCCAAAGCTGCCCAAAGCTTGCTTAATCTATCGTGAAAGACTGTTTTCACAAACGAACGCATAATACTATCTGCTAAATATAAGATATTTAGTGCTGTTGTTGAATCTACACTCTGCTATACATCGCAAGTATGGGGAGTTTATGAGCACGATGTGATAGAAAAGGTCCATAGATTTTTTTTTGAAAAAGCTGTTTAACCTTCCACTGAATACACCAAACTATGCGTTATATTTGGAAACGGGTCTTACTTAACTTTACCCATTCACCCTTAAGTCTCAGGCAGACTACATCGGTAAGGTAATGTCCCTTCAAATGCACGTTTACCAAAAAAAATGGCACTTTACGAAATGAGGAACAAAGACTGGTGGGCGCTTAAGTGGGAAAGCTTAGGACAAGTTTTCCCACTTAAGCGCCAACAATCCAAAGGAGCAATTTTATCGCATCAATCAAGCACACGAAACCTTAGTAAGAATTGCGTTAATAGGAGATGCACGTAACTCAGAAAGCAGAATAATACAATATATTCACAACTCAAGCTTGTCTTAATGGAAGGAAGCTATTTCAACGATTCAATGAGTTACAAAGAGATATCATTAATATTTAAAGCCAGATGTGAGCTCCTAGCTCTCAATGGGTGTCCGTACAACTGAAGTTTTAATCAATTTTGCACTTTATGCAATTTGAAAGCCAAGGAAGACAGTTTTCATTTCATAAGTATATGTCCAATTTTTGTTACTCAACGTCTAACATATTTTGGGAAAAAAACGATGACAATGAAAGAAACAATATCAGCGCTGAAGGAAACTGACTGGAAAATACTGTACCGCTTTTTAAAAGACATTTATAAATACAGGATATTATTAATAACTGAATTCGAATAAAAACATTAATTATTAGTTTATTATACATATATAACAAAAATAAAAATATATGAACCGTAAACTGACCAACCGAGCTGACGGCAATGCCATAGCTTCTAAATTCATTATAATTATAAAATGTATCCATTATATAAACAATAAAATGAATTATTTACTTACTTACTTACACTGCTACGTTTGTGGTAATTAAGTATGCTTATTACTGCAACTTTGTAAGAGCTTTAAAACAGGACGAACTTATTGGTAACTCTATCAGTTAGAGTGAAAGGCAAACATCCTATCTTCCCTATACTGAAAATATAAATTCAACAGAGTAGCTATAGAGACTTAATTTTTTTAAATCAAAGTTCATAATTGTTGTGATTTAAAGTTACAAGAAAAGTTTAATGCTATTGATTTAAGTATTAATAAAAAATTATTTACTAAAACCGTCATAATGTGGCTTCAATCTCGAACATAATGGCTCAAGGACACAAAGCACTGGCTTTTCGTTTCAGAAATTCTCCTATAAGTCGATGAAACTCCATAAAAAGAAAACGAAATGAATATCTCTATCTTTACCCGACAACCAAGAAGACGTAAGATGATGAACCCCAAAGCAACACAAGAAAGATGGAGTGTTAGTTCTTGATGGCTCTTTAAAGTCAAGTTACATGCTTTTGTGCCCTTCCTACTGCCTTCATTCAGGGATCAAATCTGTTTTATTGAAAGAATAGATGTGCACATATCCACAACCCTGTTCAAAACCAAAGAAGCTTATGCTTGGCGAACACAACCTTATATTCCAAAACAATCCACAGCACCACCAGCATATTGAAGAATGTTGTTGATGCAGCAACTACATCCTTTCCTTTCATAGAAAATTAAAATCTTAGCATATATCTTTTAGTTAACTGGTATCAAGTACTCCCATGAACTATGTGTTCATGGGAATACACTTGCATGGCCAAATCTCCAAGTCTTGGCACTTGAGAACCGTATCCTTGTCTTTACACAATACTAACTGCAATACCAAATCCAAGATGAGAGTTGATCTTATATTTCGTTGATTGTTTGAGGGCTTAACAATGCTTGAATAATATTCATTGAGTGTTTCCTGTTGATTGTTAGAAGTTTAAAACTTTAAAATTAAATTATTTTAAATACAGCTTCATCATAACATTTCCTTTAATAATCCGAGTACTGAAGAGTAGCAAAAGCTTTTTGTTAATTTAAGTTTGATTCAAAATGAACGCGGACCTTCACTTACGGTCGGTGGCGCGACCAACATTATTGGTGTTTGCACCAATACCTAACTAAAATATTCCAAAATTATCATGAAAAGGATAATTGAGTGTACATGGCGAGGGTATTTGCAAACATTTGAATGCATCATTGATTGAGCAACCTAATGGAAGGGTTATGTGGTGACGATGTGTGACGGACAACACCAAACCTAAGTAGGCCGCATTGATGAAGTTTAACTGTTATGTGAACTGCATCATCTGTGAAAACATATAGGTAATAACAAATACATCTACATTACACAGCGGAATGGAAGCTTATTAGAAATTCGGGGCACATTTTAGCACAAAAAATATGCTTCGTTTGAAAAGTAGATTGCGTCAATAACCCAATCTGGTCTAATACTACGTTTCCACCGACCAGTAAACCGAGATTTAAGTAGATTTACCTAAATCTCCTACAAATCTTGAGGATTTACCATACAAATTTTAATCTTCTCAGATGAAGTTTCAAAATAAATCTCATTTAAATCTTCAATCGAACTACCCTATTTCCATATCGAAATGAACACATTCATCAGGAAATTGAATTTTTCTCTTCGGTTTACACAGATGAAGCTGCCTGTCTCACTTATATATCATAAGAGAAAATGAAAACATACATGCATTTTGAACAGTGCTGTCAAAATTAATCTACTTTTGGAGCGGTGGAAACACTTTTTGAGATTAGTAAATCTACAAGAGATTAAAGTTCGGTGGAAACGTAGTAGTTAGTGTGGCCTCCAACCATGCACGCTGCTCAATGAATGTTGCATATCTCACCGATACTTATGGCCTCAAAAACAAGTCTAGACAAGGTGATGGAATAATAGTACAAGACTCTGTAGAGATGGTTTTTTCCACCTGCATAGGTGTTCCACAAGACTCCTTCGTACGGCCATTATTTTTCTTAATGTATCTGAATATATACAAATCTTAAGTTGATTAAAACGTTATTACAGCTAACTTTAAAGATTGTTTTTATCTATTTCTTACGTCAGTAAAATACCGGCGACCGTGAGAAAACTGCTTCTATTTACATAGATAAAATAAACTGTAAACCAAGAGCGTATTCTTAGCTCGATAATGGATCGTTCGATTTTCACAATGTTGGTCTTGATGGAAACGTATTTTCCCAAGGAAATACATCTAGTACATTTGTTCGTTCGAAAACAGATGTCGCTGTGCATAGACTTTGACATTTGTTGATGATTTCAAAATCCGTTAGGTGGCGTAGTTGATCGACTTGTCATTTTGCAAAACCCATTTATTTATATTGTTGCATTTGTAATTTGATTCATGTAGATGAATAAAAGTGAATTCCAAACACAATTTAATGTGCTGAATGAACGGACATATTTACAGCTAAAGTCAATTTTAAGCAACCTTGTTTGCCAGCTGAGGTTCCATATCATGATATAATTTATTGGATAAAATAATATGTTGTTAAATTTTTTCACAATTTTCATATTATGTTCAAAGTATTTGTGAAGGATTATTTCAAATTTATCAATCATTCTAAAAAGTGAGGTTAATAAATTGGTTTTGATTTCGTTTCGGCGCAATTGGATTTGCGTAATTTAATTTGTGAACCAGTAGAAATTTTACTGACTTTTGTGAGTTAAACGGAGGAACCAACTGATATTATCAGTTTTTTGTTTGTTCAATTAATTGATTTAACCTATTCCCATATCAAAATGAATTCGTTTATCCGAAAAGTGATTTTTTCGTTTGACAGTAATAAAATTGCCAGTCTCACTTCTACATAATACGAAAAAATTAATTACCATTTACAATTTGAAGGTGCTGTCAAAATTAATCTATTTTGTAATATTTTGAAGCAGTGAATACTTTTTAAGATTTAGTAAATTTACAATAATTAACGTTCGGCGAAAACGTAATATTAAATGTGTGCAACTAATTACATTAACAGAAATTCAACAATGTAAAATCAATAGTGTTAGCAGCAATTTGGGTTTTTAGTTACGTCCTGTCTTTCTAAAACTACCACTTTCCGTCAAACAATTGTAATTTACATATTGAAGAAGTTCGTACAAAGAAAATAAAACGAGTAAAATTGTTGAAATGGTCAGTATTGACGGGCAAACAAATATACCATATTATTTGATGTTTGGTTGTGTCAAATGACTGTCAATATTTGCGATTTTATGATTTTGGATTTTGAATTTATTGAATGAGGTTGACATATTGCGCTAAGCATTTTTATAAGGAGGAAGTTTTACAAAAGTATGATCCATTATCAGTGCCCATTAATTGCCCATATTGTTCGGAGAGTTAATAATGTGCTTAAAAGAGAATTTTAGCATTTTTATTTATAATTAATTGATTAAGTCATCCAATTTAAGCACAAGTAATTATGGCCAACAAACCATTGATGTTATTTAAATGAATGCACTAACAATGCAGAAAATTGCAATTGCATACGCTTTATTACAATTTGTCAAGTAGATCTACATTGCTCCAATGTAAATTTGCTTAATGGACTAATAAAACACTCCTGTCCCACAAAATCCATTGTGACCCAATTGAATGATTAAAAAACCATTAATAGTTGACTTAATTCGAAAGTGGTATAACGCACCATTGAAAATACGATTTTCAATTCAAATAACAACAAATTGCTTTTATCGAAATACAGACGCAATAAAAGCGCCACTACAGCTTAAAACGTTTAATAGTTCTTCCATGGCAATTGTTTGCATAAAAAGTCATTGTTATTGCATCCAGCTACGCGAGTACATATACATAGGTATATATTAAAAAAAAATTGACTTTCATATTTTGCGACCTCAATAAAGCAATAAATTTTGCGCCCGCAGAGATCTTGTCGTAACTCTTCACAAATTAAAAAATACCTTGTTAACAATGCCAAAAACTCTCTTTTAATATCCGTTGAAAAATGATTTCAAAAAAATGCTGAAGTCCGTGCCTTTTAACAACGTCGTCCATTGTGATAAGTGTTTATTTAACCCACACCTATTTGGTCTCAAAAAAAATCCCTTGCAGCGATATTCTATATAACGCAACGTGGTAACCAAAGCAACTCTCTGTCAAATTTTCCTTCCAAAATGTTGTGTTAAGGTTCAATTGACAAAATAAAAAAAACACTACATAAAGTTTATGTAAATTTTGCGAACTGAAGCGACGAAATCCTCTTTTAATATACTAGCACAGGTGACAGTCCGTATGAGAATACCGGTGCCATACGTGAAATACCCATCTGCAACCCGATATGGAGTGGGTCGCAATGAAGGATTAATCATCAAAAATGGTGTGACCATGTAATAAGTTCTGAGTAGTTTGTTTTACGAGTAGAAAAATATGTTTTTGTTGTTAAAACTTATAAAGCACTTCAAATATATGTAACAACTTCCAAAGTCCACCATCTGAGACTTCTGGCTATTGCCGCCATATTGTCGAATGTTTTCGATTTCGATAAGTTCAATTTTAAATCGGAATTGGCATGGGAGTATAGGATCCGATTTTCAACGAAAGATTGTGTTCAGTTCTTGGGCTCAACGGGTTTGTCAATAAGCAAATTGTAGCATGTAGTGTTGATTTTTGTTTTTCGGTTAAATGATGACATAAATGATGCAGGCTTGAGTTTCCCACAGGATGGCGCCAGTTACCATACACCAGACTAATTAACTACTCAAATGAATTGAAAAAATAAAAAAAAATATATTTTGTTCAAAATCAGAGTTAGTATTGTTTTAAAAAACACCATTTTGCTCTCCTAATTTTAGTATCCAATTCAAAAAAGTGTTAAATCGGTGAATAATAAATTAATTGCCGACAAAATAAGAAGACCCTTTAAAACCCAAACAAAAAATAAAAACCCGAAAAAAATACTATTAGCACCAATATCACCAGACCGTGTCCACTTATGTAGGTATCAGTATGAATGAATAATATTTAAGGGTTATAAATAGGAACTTTTAGATCAATTCATCTAGCATGCCCATTTTAGAGCTGGGTATGAGGTTTTTTGTTCGATAGCTTTTCTTCCAGGTTGATTTCCTTGAAAAACTTCATTCAATATTAGTATATAATCCGAACTCTGATACATTTCTACTAAGGTCCAACTGAAGAAACAATCTAACCCTAATCGAACTTGATCTTGAAATCAATTAACCGATGACATATACGTATTACATCGTGTCGAAGTTTTGGGTCCATGTGGCATCTCACACACTTGAAATTTGATTCCACTTCCATTGCAAAGTATCGCTATTTACTAATTCAACATACAAACAACATTGTGACGAAGTAGAAAATAAGAATTTTTATATACGTATAGAATACTTACAAACTTTGACAATTGTGTGAATCTCCAAGACTGGCTTTTACACCGTTTTGATTAGGGGATTGAGAGTTCATATCGGATAGGATTTAGATTTTAATCGAGGTATAGGACCACATTGGATCGAGAGATCGGATTTAAATGGGATAAAAGTGTTGTCACATTGTAGTTTTGTTTTTAGTGTAATCGTGCCAAATTCATTTTCTTGTTTTCCTACCTATATATTTTCGAATAAAAGTATGAATTCATATTTAAAGCCTTGCGCAAGCCGACTGTTTTTATTATTACTGAATTTATAAAATAAGCTAGGGAAAAAACATAACCCGTAAGCAATGATCTCTTAAGTAGGGTAGGTACACATTATCGAACTTGCGTGACATTCCTGTTGGATATCATACATGCGTGAAAAGTTTTGGGTATACGTTTATCAGTTTTGTTGGCCATCCGCCAAACTAAATTTTTTCATTTTCAATATAAGATCTAGCTCAAAAAAACACATTAAAATATTGTTTTTCTTTTCCGTACTAACAAAGATTCAAAAATAAACTAACAGCAAAAATACTTGTTAAATGTTGTTTGATGAATGATTTGCATACACATCATCGATCAAGAACGGTGCCTGACATGAAAGTGTACACATTATCGATCGTGATCAAAACTGTTCGTCAAACCATTGCAAACAAATGAATTCAAAACAAAAGAAAAACATACCAGACGCACTGCACGCAATCTAAAATGAAACGCATACATACAAAGACACTGGAGTACCCAATTCTAGTCAGCAGCAATAAACCTAGTTTACAAAGCTGAATCGGATCGAGTAATCCTCTTTAAATTCGATCTAGGTCTTCACGTAATTGAATATTGATTCAATGTGGGTTCAATTCTTCTTGTAAGTGTGTTAAGATATACACCGAGATTCAGCTAATTCGAAACCGCAGTGAATGAGATGAGTCACTTTTTAGGCGTATTCTTTTCTATACCTCCAATATTAATTGGATGCCGCCCATGGGTTAATACCTGGTTCTCAAATCCACTGTGCCAAACGAATGCCGTGCAATCCAGGGTGCATTTAAAAGACCTTATGTCTTACAGGCATATAGTTAAATAAAAAAAAAGAAAGAAAACGATTACTCGCCTGAGATTTCAGCAGTGAGTGGCGAGTCATCTCACTCACTTCACTCGCCAAATAGCTAAATCTCGGTGATAATCTGGCTCTAGGTCCCGTTTCAGAGAGCAACGTGTACGAGAATTAAGTGTCCCGTCTGCCGCGCCGTCTATCCAATTCGTTTTTGTTTACAAATTAATTCCATTTAAAACCTACATATACAAAAATATAAATAATCCCTGCCATTAAGTTAAAAAAAAATACGAAAGCTCTTTAATGCCCGGCAGTATGGCAATAGGTCCACTTGTGATCTGATGGTAAAAACCCTACAGAATTTAATGCTTGAAAAACCCAATGCTGTCTATTGTCGTTAAAGCGAAACCCTCCCCTAATGCCGTTATTCATGAGCGGAGCTTGCATCGAGGAAACCGAACAACTTTCAGTTCTCGGTATGTGGATCACCGACAACGTTGTTTGGAATGACCACATATTTGATATCGCCAAAAACGCTGCAAAATGTAAGAAATATTCTGATCTGGCTGTAATTTATAAAGCCTACATTCGTCCAAAGCTTGAGTACAACTGTCATATATGGGCAGGTGCTCCCATAACTCACTTATGTCTTCTGGATAGAATCCAAAAAGAGCTTTAAAAATGATAGGTGATAGAACAATAACCGAAACAATCGCATCTCTTGAACACCGTCGCAATTTTTCATGCCTTTCACTGTTTAATCGTTATTTTTGTAGACAATGCTCTAATGAAATAGCCAGTTGCATTTCTCCCCTTATATATTATTTAACCGAAATATTCGCGCTTCAAGGAATGCCGATCAGTTTACCCTTGAGCCCAACTTCGGACGTACTGTCAAGTATAGGCATTCTTTCTTTAGCCACATCCCACGAATGTGGACCCGACCCTATTTTTCCCTCCCATTATGATATTCAAACATTTAAAACTAATGTGCATCGGTATCTCCTATCAAATCCTCTCCTATTTTCCTAATCACTCGCGAGGTGCTTAAACATTTTAAATGTATTCACAACCCCTTGAGTGCGTGCTAATATAAAAAAAAAACTAATTGCTGGAAATTTTTTTGACGTTTTAAGATCTCATGTATCTTTTACACGAGGAAACAAATTTGCGGGAGATTGTTTTCCATTTCCTTATAATGTTTTTTTTTTAGTTTGAACGTACACTACCAAATGAAGCACGAAAAAATCTTTAAAATCGTTGATCCGGGAGATTTTGTTCACTTCCCTTATTTCTTACCTTTCTTTCCAACAAACTCTAAAAGTTGCTGCCGACAGTTTCCTCGTACGAAAGCGGTCTAGTGCTTTTGCTAACGTTTTCAAACATCTGCAATGCCTGCTTTTACACCACAATGATTCTTAACCCTTGTCTCTGTTTTAGGTTCATAATAATTTACATAAATGTAAATGATGGAACATTTGTTGTTGCAGCTTAACCAATAAACCGCTAATGCATCACTTTCCCATGGGAACTTCAAAATATCCGAAGGCCATAGGAAATTGAATACATTGACCTTTCTATTGGAATAGAATAAGTTAAGTTTACGATATGGAAAGGAACTGAACAATGAATGTATCTGACAGTTGTAATCGTGGAGCCGTTAAACCTATTGCTTTTAAACAAAATTCTAAATACCCAGACATAAATTCATATTTCTTATTTAACTCGCGCATTTAGCAACCTCAAGTTTTTTTTTTCGGGGAAAAATTTAAGAGCTTTCAAAAGTATAAACTATTGGCAGAAGTAAAAATTATCGTTTTGTAATTGTTGAAAAATTAAATAATAAAAATCTAAAATTGTAATTTTTTTTATTTCCATTGCATAACAAAATTTATCAATTAATACATTTTTTTTTTTTTTACTTCTAGCTCTGAAGTGTTCGATATGTAAGACCGTGCAGCTATTTAGTTTGTCGACAGTTGATTGGAATGCATATTAGATATTTCCCCAGTGCGCCTAAATCGAGGAGCATCGAACAAACCTAATTTTTTAAATCCCGAGCGTGAACCATCTGATGTGTTTTTTCTTTTAGATTCTGTTATTACCTTAGGCATTCAAAATAGCATACAATTTAAATCATAATTTTGGTAATGTGAAAATTTTTTTTATCGTAATGCATAATGAATTTTACAGAGACAACTCCCAAGCGTTGATAAGATACGCAGTGATTTATTCGGGCTCTTTTTAACCATTTTACTTAAAACGCCGTTGTGTTTACAGCACAAAAAATGTAGCGTTTATTCAAGCTCTTAGCTTAAAATGCCTCTATTCACCATTATATAACTTTAATGAATATAATTTCCGCATATAGAGGCATTGTAACCTTTAAGCAATCTCTAAAATTTGTTTATGAATAAAGAAAATGGCTGTTGAAGTTTTGACAAAAAAAAAAATTACATACCAGTTGCTTGCTATTGAATTTGTTTTTCTTTTATTTTTTGGAACTTGTCAAAATGGGAATGATTGACATCACATGCTGGTCACAATAAAATCCAAACATTCAGTTAGCGTTGTTTGTATGAATACAATTTGTGTGTGTTTGTGTATATCAAAGCCAGACAATTGAAATTTATTCATTTCGAAAAGCAACGATAGCGTAGCTTACAGCAGCCTTCATCCTTCATACCTTTAAAATAACTATTGTGGGGTTTATCTACATGAAGCCTGCGAATATTGTACGCTATAGGATAGGAAGTGAGTAAAGGTAAAGCAAGCTTTTAGCAGCAGAGGACGAATTCAATGTTGCATTGTATCTATATATGAATGTTTATTCTTTTTATATATATTTTTTTTTAAAGAACACTTCCTAGTCTAGGTGTCGCTTCTGTGCCATGGCCTAAGCCCAACGAAGAGACGATGTCTCGTCATCATCATCGTCAGTCTAGTAACAATCATCGCATTCATAGATGAATTGTATTTGTTTGCCAACGCTTCACTACCTACATTTTGAATTCATTCGCTTACCCCCCATAAGCGCACACACACAACTAGACTTTCACGAATGGATGTTACAAAAAGGATATATTTATGCTCAATTGTACCTGTCCAGCTTCCCGTATAAAAGGATGTAACATTCGATAAGTTGGCGAGTTCGGCGGCGCCGGCAAGGGCTTATATATACTTCGACCCAACTTCAATGTTTCTTTTTTTTGTCAGAAATACTAAAATAAACTTTATTTAGCTCTGCATATGTTGAGGCCTTTAAAAAAAAATAGAAATAAGTCTGCAGGATAACTCAAAGCAATTTCTAACGTTGCCGATGTCGGCGTCGACGTCGTGGTCGTTGTCGTTGTCGTTGTCGTCGTCCTCATCGACTATGATGTCCCCAAACTGTTTCGATTTCATTATGAATAGATGACTTATTACGAATACCGAATCGATGGAATTGTGTGGATGGGTTGTCAATACTAGACCCGTCAGACTATAACCTATTTGGTTTCTCGTCGAATGGAAAAATAAATTTTTCATCTTAGGAAAAAAAAAGCAAGGGAAATTACCTTCTGTGATGTATAATAATGATAGAAATGAAAATCCTTTTAAAAGGACGCAGGATTCTGTTTTTATTTATTTTTTTTTTTTTGCTCTGATCAATAGAACCCCATAACAATATAGCTAAAATGTGCTTCATTGAAGTTTGGTCAATGATGTTATTTTGCATTTTGGTATTTATTTTTTTTTGTTAAGAATATCAAGAATATCCTTGAATAAAGAATAAGTAGGTACCTGCATTTATTATTTTCTCTGAAATACCTTTTAATTTTTTTTTGTTGAAGATTTATTTAAAAAAATATTCAAACAGATAAACTTAGTTGGAAATTGTAGTACATATTATTATATTCTCAATATTGGTTGAAGTATGTTTACTTTCTGAATTCTTAGAGAAGCAATTTCGGCAGACTAACTGAGGTTCAAGGATGATTCAAGAATGTATTTGACTGTTATCATAAAATTGAACCTTGAACTATTGTTGAACCCCAGTTTATCCTCCGAAAGCGGGAGTTGAAATTTATAAGCCATGGATAAAATATTTAGACAATGCTTGTACAACTAGCCCTAAGATAAACTTTAACTTTGATTGTATTTTATTTTTAAAAAAATCAAGAGTCATCAAAAGGTAATAATATTATTTTATAGTAAAAACAAATTGACATCCTTATCAATATTGATATTTTTAGTATTAGCTCAATTTTATAACCGAACATTATCAATTTTAGATTTCCGATGATGTATCGTTGTACCAAAATTGGATGAATGTATCATCATCGTCAGAAGGTGCATCAAGGCTGTCACTTTATCCATCAACAGGAGAGTGTTCCCACCAAGGTACTCTCCTAAAGACGGTAGCGGAGGAATTCTCTACGTAGAATCAACGGTGGTGTCTCCAGTTCCAGTTAGGATGAACACCCGAAGGTGAATAATCTAACTCAGCTGGTTACCGAGCCAACAAGAATACCTGACATTGCAGGTCACTACGCCAACACCCTAGACTTGTTTCTTACCTCTCTACCTGGTAAATATAATATTAGTGTGTTATCGCCTGTAGGCACATCGGACTATTGTGTCATATCCGCCAATTTCTCGTGCTCAAAGTTCTCAGTTAAAGAAAGCATTCTAAAGAGAACCGTATGGCAATACGAGAAAGCCAACTAGGACGTTCTGAATAATTTTGTTGGGATCTGGCCACTATGCTTCCTCGATAGTGACGTTAACTCCAGCGCTGATATGATTTCAAATATAATTCTTATGTGGATGAAAGCTTTTATACCGAATAGAACCAAAAGCACCAAACCAAAAAAAAAACTCATGGTTCGATTTGAGCTGTAAACAGGTTATCAGGTTGAGAGAGGTCAGTTTCCGATGTTACAAAGCCAACCCAACTGAGGAAAACCGGAATAAGTTCAAACAAGCTAGAGACACCTGTAACAGTCATATTCAGCGAACCAAATTTTTACATGAGCAAAAATTAAGGCTAAAAATACTACAATGTCCCAAAGGTAGTAAACATTTTTGGTCATTTGTAAAAAAACGTACGAAATTCCACCTCCTCGTCGGTTCCAACGCTCGTTTCCAATAACACTCCTGTGGTAAGGGCACAAGAAAAAGCAAACTTACTAACAGCTCAGTTTGCTGTTAATTCTACGCTTCCACAAAGTGTCATGACTCCTTCTGTACTTAAGAGCATTAACAGTTTCATGGGACGTATCTTCTATCGTGCTCGTAGAGTTGTTAGAGTTCTTAAAGATTTTGACATACACAAATCCGCTGGTCCAGGTAGTATCTCCCCTATTGCTCTGAAGAGGTGTTCTTCTACGCTGGCAAAGCCCCTGCGTAAGCTTTTCCATCTGTCCTATTCTACAGGTCTCTTTCCGAAGCGATGGAAAACAGCGTTTGTCCAGTCTGTCCCTAAAAAAGGCGAATCTTCTTCACCCTCTAACTACCGTCCAACTGCACTTACGTCCCTTCTTTCCAAGGTCATGCAAATGCTGATTAATTATTATCAGTCAAGAAAATATCTTAAAGAACAAAAGCTCCTTAATGACCGGCAGTATGGCTGTCGTAGCAATAGGTCCACTGGTGATCTGATGGTATATCTCCCCGAACAGTGGCACAAATCTTTACATCGTTTTGGAGAAAGTAAGATTATTGCCCTTGATATTTCAAAAGCATTTGATAGAGTTATGCACCAAGCTCTCTTATCAAAAATGCGTGCATATGGTAACGAAGAATCTCTTTTTCGTTGGATTATAAATTACCTTTCGTTGAATACAAGTTGTATTGGACGGTTTCAAGTCTGATATTCATAAAATAAATGCTGGTGTGCCCCAGGGCTCCGTTCTGTCTCCGACTCTCTTTCTCATTTTCATCAATGATCTCTTGTCTGAAACATCTAATCCAATATATTGTTTTGCTGATGTAAGTACCCTTAGCTTTTCATACTCGTTTTTAGATTCTCATCCATGTCCGTCGGATGTATGATTAGCTCATTAAATTCTGATCTAGATTGCAAAGTCCAATGGGGAATAAATCACCGTGTAGAATTTAATGCTTCAAAAACCCAATGTCTTTTGTCGTTAAAGCGGGACCCTTCCCCAATGCCGTTGTCTATTGGCGGCGCTTGCATCGAGTAAACCGAACAACTTTCAGTTCTAATTATGTGCATCACTGATCACCTTTTGTGGAATGAACACATATTCGACGTCGCCAAAAACGCTGCAAGATGTTTGGGTTTTCTGTGATGATGCAAGAAATATTTCTCCCATTCTGATCTGGCTGTGATCTATAATGCCTTCAATCATCCCAAGCTTGAGTAGAATTGTCATATTTTGGCAGGTGCTCCCATAAAGCAGTTAAGTCCCCTGGACAGAATCCAAAAAAGAGCTTTAAAAGTGGTAGGTGATGAAACAATAACTAAAACAATTGAGCTTCTCGAGGACAGTCGTAATGTTTCATGCCTTTCATTATTCTATCGGTATTATTATAGACAGTGTTCTAGTGAAATAGCCAGCTGCATTCCTCCCCTTAAACTATTCAACCGTAACACTCGCGCTGCTAGAAATGCTCATCAGTTTACCCTTGAGCCCAACTTCGGACGTACTGTCAAGTATCGAGATTCTTTCTTTAGCCGCACAACACGAATGTAGAATGCTTTACCCGACCGAATTTTTCCCTCCCATTGCGATAATCAGGCATTTAAAACCAATGTACATCGGTATCTCCTGTTCAATCCTATCCCATTTTCCTAACTGCTCGCACTATGTATAAGCATTTAAAGGGTATTCCTAACCCCTTGAGTGCGCGCATAATTAAAACAAAAAAAAAACTGTTTGGTGAACATCTTATATAGGCTACTACGACATATTCGTAGCTCAGGCCTAAAATGAGCGGTCTTTCTGGCTCCCCACCCTTGGAGTTATAATAAGGTTCTGGTCCATCAGGCTGAGAGTTGTTCGTCGAGGTAACTTTCCTACAATGGAAAACTTTTAACTTCTAAAACCAAAGGAACAAGTCAGCTAACAAGCAACAGGTGTTAAGGCCCTCCAAACCCAACACAACCACACCAACCAACGACCGTAAGCACTGCTCAAGCCGACAAGAAAATTTTAACTTATAAAAAAAAAACAAAAAAAATATGTTAGACATCTAAGACACCTTTTATTATAAAATGTATAAAAACTAACAATTTAACGAAACAGAGCCCATACTGTACTCGCAGATATGTAATGTTAGACTTAAGAATTAATTATTTGTAAATACCACCCTGTAAAAGCTTTGAGCTGAATAAAATTGTACATAATACAAACAAATAAAAAATTTTATTTGGAGTCATAGCGTATTGTAAACTGCAAATGTGAAACCATTTGAATCTGTAAGCATCTCGAAGATAACCACAGAAGGAACTTGATTCGAGAAAAGAATTTCTTGGTTCCTTATTTGATGTTGTTTTTTTTTTTTAAATATTTTCAATCTACGCTGTGTTTTTTGATTCATTGTGATAATCAACAACTATAGAACAATGTGCAGCGACGACATATCTTTTTAAGTCCCACATCTATCAAACAATGAAACAAATGTTAAGGGTAGTTAATGCTTTTTTAGTGTGCGGAAATTATAAAATAAAACAAAATAAACTGTAGAAAATAATCATCCTAATTAAATTTAAAAAATCCAAAACTAAAAGTTCTGTTTTTAACTTAATAAAGTGGTAACGTAACAATAAATTTACATTTAATTAAAACCTCAATTATTTTTTTACACGAAACTAATCCATAGTAACTTGCCCTAAAGCGTTGACAATTTTAATTTACCCAAAAACTGAATAAGCTTTACAAGTTCGAGTTGTATTTCCAGATATTTATGAAAAGCATTGTGCTGTCTGGGGTAGCACCCTTCTTCGTATCCCCCATCTTAGCTTCACAAAGGTATGTATTACCGTTTCACAAAAACGTAACCACGGATACAAAAATAATTGCATTGCAACTAACTTAAAAAAATATTTCTTTGTCTTATCCCTTTTGGTATAGGGAAACGTTCGACACAAAAAAGGTACACAAGCATATCCCTGTCGAAATATACTATGTAAGAGTGGAAACTTTACCGGAACCTTCCTCAGCTGTGTCAGATGATAGTGTCGCAGATATTTCTCCAATAAAACACCAAACCTAGCCCCTTTTCTCGATGCGATGGTATCATCGTTTTGATCTCTGTTTTCTTTCATTCAACGGAAAATTAATTGGTTTTCAGGAGAAAAAAATTTAACAATCGGTTTTCTGAGTAATTTTTGGGTCCTTTTTGGATTCTATTGTTCTATTTCCTATTCATATCCTTTTGCAATATATATATTTTATTGGAGAAGAACGAAAGGATAAGAGGACGACTATCAACAATCTACCGGGATTAGGAGATTCGAATAACTATGCCAAAAGGTCTCACAAATCCTTGAAAAGATATAGAAAGCTAGAGAGAGAGAGAGCGGAACCTTAAAGTTTTGTCTATAACTTAATACTGTTATCGTTGTTAGTCTTCTTTGTGTTTAGTTGTTTGCTTTCGGAATGCGAGAATAGAAAATATAATAAAACTTTTTCTTGTTTTCAAAAAAAAAATTGAACATCCTAAAGTATTGTAAATGGAATAACAAAACAACACCCACATACTCGCAGAATTTCTCCACAAAAAGTTAGGTTCTTCGATTTTGACAAGCCACCCAAAACAACCTGCTTCAAACTTGAGCAAAAGGGACAAGTCTAGGCTGGGGATGAGTTCTTTTATTCTCGCTTAGTAATTCTTTAACATGTCAATGTGCAGCACTTTGTTTGTTGTGTTTGGATGTGTCTGTTCTTCATTTTGGCTTCGCAACGAACCAAACACCATATTCAAAAGTTGTAAATTGATGAACTGGATCCGGATACAGTGTGATTATAAAGCCAGGTCAACATGTAATCCCAAAAGTCAAAAGTGAGGATGACATGGAAGTAGGAAGATTTATTTTAAGCCTTAGCTTGCTTTGGTAAAGTGATTTTCACATCACCGGGTTTCTTAAAATGTATGTGTGTAACTCAGGCAAAAATCGTTAAATCAAAAAATGACAGACTAAAGTAGGTTAGGGAGAATAAGCACAAGTGCAAGTATAAGTAAATAGATAAAGCGATTTGTATGAAAGCATCCAAAGAAGACAAATAATCTAAAATTGGAAATAAGGAAAACAACACTTAGTTAAACAAAGTAGTCTTATGCAAAAAAAAAAAATACACAAACGCATGCATAGTTACGTAGTGCATAAGTACATATATAGCCGTTATGCTAATCCTTATATATATTTCACATTTTTGTATCCTTTATACTTAGTTATAATGGGCTTCTATCAAAAAAGAGCATTCATGTAACCTCTTTGTGACGAATAAGAGAGTTTTGCAACAAACATATATACTACTGCTTCCAAAAATTTTTTACTCGGTGGACGGGACGATCGATACAAAACTTGGTTAGACAAAATATCGTCGTTTGCACGTGCGCTAAAAATATGCATTTACCCACCCTTAGAAAAAAAGGAAAGTGACCTGAGAGACGTCCAATGAATTCGCGATTAAAATTCCATTTTGTGCTCTAAGCTTATGTTGCGGCTATGCAACGTTACATAAGATAATGAATAACATTTTGGCGTTTAGAGATATTATAAAGACAAAATGATGCTATGAAATAAAGTCCAAAACCAAATTTTGGACTTTATTGCACTATAGATAGTGCAATATTGCCCAAAACGATTTTAGACTTGATTGCGCTAAAGTGCAATAAAGCCATTTGACTTTATTGCATTCGCCTATTTCTGAAGAAAATTAAAATATATATGAAATATTTGTATTTATCTTTCTATTGGTATTAAACAATAGAATAAATATAAAATAGATTTCAAATGTAAACAATAAATTTTAAAAAGCTCGGCGCGTATGGGGCCATGCTACCCCCTGTAACACCCCTGTGTGACCCAATGTATGATTTGGGGTGGGTATATTTTGGGTAGAGCTAGTTTTTGTTGGAACTTTTTAAAATGAAATCTACAAATCCAAAAAAAAGTCGCATATACCCAAACTTGTGCCAACCCAAATCATATATTGGGCAAAGTAGGGGGGTTGAAGGGGGCAGCATGCCCCCTTACGTGCCGAGCTTTTTGTACGCCGCGCCGTGAATCTAATTGCAAAAAAACAATTCACACAAGTAACACAAAAAACCTAATAGTGGGACATACGTCCCAAATTAGTTTTTGGGACCTATGTCCTTTTTCTCAAAACGTCTGCCTGCCGATGTTTTTTATGAGAGTTTTTCCAATGACTTACCTAATGATCTTTAACTAACGCTTTTGTTTACTATTCAATTCAATTAAAAACGGTAAATAGAGACATATTTTTTTACTTTCAACTTAAGACAAGCCTATTCTAAATATTTTGTCTATTTGTATGTTATTACACTTTGTATTTTGAAATTTTGGTTTTGGACTTTATTGCATTGGACCTTATTTCATGGCACCGAGAAAATAGCGTTATGTACTCGCTTTGATGCGTTAATGAATAAGGCTGTTAAACTTCTGTCAAGGGAATACCCGCTCGTTGTTTGAGATAAGAGATTTGTGGATCTACACCCTAGTGGATCACAACCTGCGCCCTGAGAATTTTACAAAAATATGCCAACTTATACAATTGCAGGGGCTTAAACAATAATTCCAGTTAAATGCTAGGATGGGATAGTCAAATACCTTACACAGAGCGCCATTTGCTTTAGAGAACATGGAGGTCTCCACTTCAGTTATTACCTGCCTCATGAAAAAAATAAATTATTGAATAATTATTCTCCAATAACTCAGCCTAATCGGGAATCTATACTTACTATAGTAAGTGTAGTCTTAAATTTCGGCCTAAAAAAATGTTTACATAAAATGTAAATACCGCTACCTGCCACATAACTAACATTTCATCTTCCATAAGGCTTCGGTAAGTCATTTAATCTAGGATAATGCCTTACCGAAAACTTATAGAAGCTGAAAAGTTAGTTCGACTTCTTATTAACCACTCTACCGATTTCCATAATGATTTTGATATAGTAGATCATGCTTAGATAAATTTTCAAACATATTTTTTTTAATTCGATAATTCATTATTTCAAAAATTTTAGAAACATTTTATCGAAATTTTGTTTATAAAAAATTTAATATTTTTCTTATCTTCTTATATATAAAGAACAATCCAAATTATGTTTGTGCGCTATCTTCTCTTCTTCGGCTCGATCGATTTGAATGAAATTTTCAGGAGATCTTATGTTGGAGATTGCATATAAGAAATCTGTTTTCTGTCCGATGTCTAGAACCGGAGTTATAACAAAAAATGCACTCACATGTTTGTTATTGTTTTATTAGTATAAATAATATGTTTTGTTTTGTTTTTTGGCTTCTCTTTGTTGCCGCGTGGGATTTGATTCCCATTAAATGGATTTTGATATTTTATTTTGTTGGTTGTCTAGAATGTTCCATGGATTTTTTGGACGACTTAAAGGTGAAAAATTCGTTGTGAAGCTTGGAAAATGTCGGTTAATTGTGAAATTCATTATGATAGAAGACGTTTTGCGTGCATTTTGGGTGGAGAAGTTTATGACATATAAATTAGATGACGCTTTTCTGCGATGAATGCCACAACGTGATAGATTGCGTTATACATTGACTTAGGCTGTGTGCCCTTTTAACATTATAATTTTCTATTCAGAAAATGTGCTATTTTTCTTGCTGAAATTGATTCGAGTTTTGGGTATTATTTCACTGATTCCGATCTAACCTTGGTCGACGTACACATCTTGCAATAAATAATCAGAATGTCCGTGATAATCAAATGCAAGAGGTAGACACGTGCAGAAGATATAAGTGGAGATGTGTCCATATTGCACAGCTTCAAACTGCACAATTCGACAAAGAGTTAAAGGAAGAAGAGTGGTAAATGTAGACTTATGTATATCGCACTGCTTTGGAATACGATTCCGCAATCGGATTTACTTTCTCGATGCTCCCGGTGGTGGGACATGCAAGACATTCGTCATTTAGTTGATTCTGGCAATAATTCGGTCAAGATCTCTTTCGTTGCCTGTTGCATCCTATGGCATATATGGCATTGCTGCCACACTGTTTGAAGGCACATTCCACTTTGAAGCTGGCGATGAATTTTTTCACTGTTGACAAGCCAATAACGTGCACAATGACCAAGAATTCGGCGACAGCTAAATTGATGCGAGAATGCAAAATCATAATTTGCGATGAATGCACGATGACGCATAAATGAGCTTTGGAGGCAGTTGATCGAACAATGAAGGATTTATAAGGTGGTTCGAGATGATTGGCGGGGATGTGATTTTGTTCAGTAGAGATTTTCGTCGAAGGATTTCCCATCCTGAAATCTACTGCTGCCAAAGAATTTAATGCATGCTCGAAATCGTCGTCTTTGTGGCGGCATGTCAAGAAGTTGAAAAAAAAACGACATCATCGATAGGTTGGTAAATGGCCTTTGTTATTTGTTTTTGCGCCGGAAAACAAATTAAAAAACATTGTTCATCATATCACTGTCTACTGATTTTACTATCTGTGTTTTATTATAGCTCAGCTCTGCAGTTCATTTAAAGATGATAAATTGGGGCGAGACGAAGTTCGCCTGGTACGCTAGTTGTACATAACTGACATATACGAAAATGGATTTTTTTTTTATAACTTTGCACGCGCTCAAGGGATTATGAATACCCTTTATATGTTTCTTCTTAACACAGCGCGGCATCCGGTGGAAGAAGAGAAAGAAGGATAGGAAAGATGTGTGGCGCGATGTTCTGAGACAAGTGCTGGTTGATGTCTCAGATTTATCTCCAGGGATGGCGGCTGAACTAATGCAGAGAGAATTACCGTGTCTTATTTATTCATGTCCTTATAATCCGCATTATTTTATTTATTTCGTTGTCATATTTTATGTATATACTAGTTTACTCAATCACATGTTGTTAGTGTAACGCCTAAACAGCATGTAAGAGCAAAGCAGCAACTTAATTTATGACAATTTTTAGAATTGTTTTTTAATGGAACATAAGAAGACATAGACAACGGCAGGAATCGAACCTGCAACTACGAGGTTGACAGGCGAGCACACAACTATCGCGCCACGGCCACCCCCAACTATCGCACAACGCATAAAAATTGTTAAGGCTTACTTCAAAAATGGTGATTCTGCCACAGCCACATACCGTGCTTAAAGAGGAGATTATGGTTTACATAATCGTCCAACTACGCATGCAATTGGCAAAATTGTGAAGAAATTTGAAGATACTGGATTGGTTACCGATATTGTAAGGCCTGTGCATTATCGTTTCGCTCCGAAAACCCGAATGTGTCGATTCCTCGTCGTTCACAGGAATTAATTAAATTATGGCGTATTTTGCATTTGGATCTACAGCTACATCCATATAAAGTCCAGCTCACACAACAACTGGAGCCAGCTGACCAATTACAACATCGTAGATACGTCGAATGGGTGCTTGAACAACAGGCGGTGGACGGCGTTTTTTCGAACAAAATTTTCTTCAGAGACGAATCGCATTTCTCACTCGGTGGGTATGTTTATAAACAAAATTGCCGTATTTGGGGTTCTGAGAATCCATTACGCCATTACATCCACAAAAAGTCAGTGTTTGGGGCGCTCTTTGGTCCGGAGGTGTGATTGGACCTTACTTCTTCGAAAACGACGATGGAACGACTGTCACCGTCAATTCGGAGCGTTAATCGTCATATGATAACCGACTTTTTTTGCCTGCTATTGAAGAATACGGCTTGGAGAATATGTGGTTTCAACAAGACGGTGCCACATGCCACACAACTCGATCGAATATGGCTTTATTGCAAGAGACATTTCCTGGCCGCGTAATTTCTCGTCGTGGTGATATCAACTGGCCACCAAGATCATGCGAGTTGACACCACTGGACTTTTTTTATGGGGCTACGCGAAAGACCGTGCTTATGGAGATAAACCTTTAACTCTTGAGCACTTGAAAACCAACTATAATCAAGTTATGGCTGAGATACCGCCCAATATGTGTCAAAAAGTGGTCGAAAATTACTCAAAAGAATCGATGCTTGCAACAATTCGCGTGGTGGTCATTTAAATGATGTAGTGTTTCACACATAATAGCAACGTTCAAACTTTATAATAAAAAAGAAATATCATGAAAAAAAATATCTTATATGTGTTTTATTTACTTTTACTTTTGAAACCGCAAAATGGATAACCCGTTATTTTTATTCTTTCATTTTAATAATAGCTATTTATAATTATTCTTCTTTCTTATAATTAAAAATAACTGAACTGTCGAAATTTACCAACCAATAAAATAAATATACAATAATTTTTTAAAATAATTGAAAGGGATGAACGATGATGTAGGGGATAAGATGAAGGAGATGATGGGGAAGTATGTGATTAAGGCTATGCTGCAGATTCATTTTGCTGATGCTGTGTTAGATCGGAGTGGTGCAGGGTGTGCATGTAACTGGTTGATGTTCATTTTATTGTTTTCTTTTCTGAGTAAAGGGGAATATAACGGAGAATGCAAACTTTATGTTTCGTTAATTTTTTGTTATCTATTCTTGTTTTTTTTTTATTTAGTTGCATAAGTTATTATGACGTCACAGTTTTACTTTTCTTTTGCAAGTTATTTATTTAAAACATCATTTTTTGGTAATTTTTTTTTTACGAATTTACTAATTGGTTTGAAAATTTGTTTATCGAGGAAATAGATTTGTGGTTTTGTAGAATTAATTATACATGAATGTTATATCAAACAAGGATCAAGCGTTACGATAAGATAGCGTGAAATGTCAAGGGGAACGTTATTTGTTCTTCTTTTTTTTGTGTTAATTTCGGACCACTTTTAATACGCGAGGAATGCACTGCACTACATAATTTAACATTAAAATAGGAAACCTCTGGTCGTATTTATATTTATGTCTCAAAACGAGGTGCCGAATAGAAGGAAAAACACGTGATTCTGGCGCACGAGTTACACAAATTTTTGGACTTCAGATCGCACTGCATAACATGGTACACAAAAAATATATAAAATCTTTAGCCTTTTTTCTATTTTTGCATAAAAAATTTAATTTTGAAAAAAATTAAAATCACGTGATTATGGCGCACGAGTTATAAAATTGTATTGTACCGCATATTTTGAACTAAAGGTCACAAAAGAAAAAAAACAAAATTAAAAGCAAAGTCCACAAAAAAGAAGAATAAAAGCAATACCTACGTATGCACATGCGTTTGTATTGTTTATACATTTCTTTTTAAAATTACCGTATACATTCAAATTATATATGTGTGTAAGTTTTAACATGAACCTGTCGCTCTCGATCTCGAACTTCATTGAACTTAAAAGGTTCTCTGGAAACTATTTTTTCGAAATGCGATTAATTAATGATCGAAGGAAAAACTCATTAGCGGCATTGCAAAAAAATATAAAAATCTAGATTGGATTTGTAAATGGGCAATACTAGCAGCAAAGAATAAGGTTATTGTCGATAGCTTGAATTTCATTATTCAAAGTTAAATCGCTGGAGAACTGCATCCGTACAAATTCGTTAACATCGTGAGCTCGTGACAGACGAGAATGAAGCGACCAACTAACCGATGGAAGTCTTGAACTTGCTTGATGTGCCAGGAATTCCAATGAATATCCTTATCCCACGAATGCTGATTATTCCAACTGATCTTCCATTCCAATTCAAGCGGACTCAGTTCCACTTTTGATTGGCTTTTGCGATGACAATCAATAAATCGCAAGACCAATCGTTGTAAGCCTGTGAAATAAATCTCGTGTTTCTCTGTACGTTGTCTGTTCGCGTGTTTTCAAACCATCTTTGTTGTTACATAGGTATATAACTCTCATCCCTACCAAACTCGTTCGTTTATGCAGGATGACGATGGAGAATGCACGCTGCAACGTCAAGATCGGCAAAGACCTCACAGACACCTTTGATGTCAAAAAAGATTTTAAGCAGGGCGACGAGCTGTCATGCGACTTCTTAAACAAAATTCTTGAAATAATAGTGCAAAACTCTCACGTCAACACTAGAGGCACAATCTTTCAAAAGTCCGTCCAATTACTCGCTTACGCTGACGACATTGACATAATCGGACGAACAAAGCGTGATGTCAATGGTGCTTTCGTGAGTATTGAGAAGGAAGCCAAGAAGATGGGTTTAAGAGTGAACGGAAGCAAAACAAAATATATGCTGTCAAAAAGAAAGAACACCTAGCACCGGCGTCTCGGACAGAACGTCACTATAGACAGTTATAATTATGAAGTGCTCAGAGACTTTGTATACCTAGGATCCGCTATAAACTCAGCGAATGATACCAGTGCTGAGATCAAACGCAGAATTACTATTGCCAATCGCTGTTTCTCTGGGCTAAGAAGGCAATTGAGAAGCAAAGACCTCTCTCGAGCAACTTAACTGTCCATATATAAAACGCTCATCATCCCAGTCCTGATGTATGGTGCAGAGACATGGACAATGTTAACGGTGGATGAGAACGCGTTAGGTTGTTTTGAGAGGAAAATTCTCCGGGTAATTTTTGGTCCCGTCTGCATAGATGGGGAATGGAGAAGACGATACAACAACGAACTATACGGGCTGTACAGCGATAACGACCTAGTCACAAAATTGAAAAGCCTACGACTGAGATGGCTGGGTCACCTAGAGCGAATGGACACCAATGCTCCGGCCCGGAAAGTCTTTGTATCCTGCCCCGTGGGACAGGTCAGTAGAGGTGGACAGCGTAAAAGGTGGCGCACGCAAGTGGAAGAGGATCTCAACCAACTTGGAGTGCGAAACTGGAGGCAGATAGCTAGAAACGACTGGAAGAAGCTTGTTGGTTGAGGCCCTGGTCCACCCCGGACTCTAGCGCCACCTTAAGTAAGTAAGTAAGTAAGGTATATCACTCTCCACCCTCCATTCAAATAAGTCACATTAAAATTTGAACTACCTGTGTTTTTTTATAGCTCTGGAGTATGAAGGCGTTAAAATGGGGCGAGACGAAGTTCGCTAGTAAAAATATATTTTTCAAAACCAAACATAATTGAACATTTACTTTCCTTCTTTAAATCTTACAATACGAAATTTCACGTCGATTTTAAACTAATAATTTCTTGTCCTTAATACTGTTCTTTGATAGCAAAATACGAGTACACTTGTATACTTACAAACATTTATTAGATACAGCTTTTGAAGAGCAATTGAAAAGACTTGAACCAGTCTATAGATTAGGTATTTTTGCCCAAAAACCGTTTTTTTCTTCTAGCACATAATCAATCCATTGTTCTTATATAGCAGTTTAATACACAAGCAAACAATAGCCATCTATAGATACAAGTTCTATTATACACTCTTAGTCATTCACAACTGCTTACATATACTCTTTAGATTGACTTTCAATTCCAGAATCAATATTATTGTAGCCCGGGGCTGATGTGAAATAGCTTGATGTGTGTGTGCAATATGTAGAAAATCACGCACATACGCATCAGAGCTATATTCTCGCAAACACAAACAAATGAAGGACATATAAGCCATGTAAGCTCTTTGAAATTCTCCATTAATTAGATTCCTCGTGCGATAAAACTCAAAGAACTATTTCTCGCATACTTTACTATACAAGCTCGTATGCATATGGGCTCTACTGATGACGATGAGCCGAACCAATGACAAACCACAAAAACTATACCAAAAAAGGATGCGAATGTGGCATGAAAGATCACTTCGCAGTGATGTTACTGGTGTGATGTGGAGACTGCGGAGAGTATGAGGACGGTTTGCGTTTTGCTTTACGACTTTTTGAAACATGTTAACTTTATACAGATACATGTAACTAATTGTTTTGAACTATGCTAACCAGAGTCATTAATTTTAACCTCTCACAGAATTTAGTTATGGTGGTGTGGTACAGGGAAAGGTCCTACAACAACCATACGAAACGGCATTGTACCTAGGTATTGGGAGTGTTTTGCCATCACTCTCTATCCCAAACCATCCCAAACGATTTATTTGAATATACTCGTAGTGCTAGAAATTTATTGCGGTGTGCCGATTCAAAGGTTGCCAAAAGGACTCACCATCCTCTGGCCTCTGCTTCCCTATGCTATATAAATTATATAATTCATCCTTTCGCCAGCCGATCCAGAGAGGACCTTCATTTGTGCCTGGTGCTGTTGTGGGAGTGAATGTAGGAGTGGGAGTAGGAGTTTATTCTTCAATGGTAGGTGTGTAGATATTTATAGAAATTGTTTTTTGGTGTGTAACTTGTTTTGTTTCATTTACGGAATTTATCTTTTAAATAAATACATATACGAGTATTTACCATCATAACGTTTTTACGCAAAGCAGGGATCTCCTTGTTTATATATGGACTATGGCTAAATTGCTTCATTATTCAATTTTAGGATATTAAAAGTCGACCCCAGCCGCCGCGGCTCGTAAAGGCAACCATCTAGACTCATATATAAAAATTGCTAGAACAAATTGGCTGTGTGCGCGATTTTCTGTTCTGTTAAGGACATGGAGCGGCGCGCTATTGTGTTATGTATAGATATAAATTCCTTGAATTAGTGCCTCTTCGGTTTCAATGGAGAATATTTAGAATTTGTGGGCTATATAACTAAAGTGATAATGTGAGCTTACAATATACCTCCATATATCCTTATTTGAATGGCAATACAATTGTATATACATTTATATAATGTATGTATATTTTTCGTCATTAATTTATGGAAGCTTTTAAGAGGAACTGTTGTTTTGTGGGAATTGGAAATAACATACAAATGCCCACATAATTTCATGTTAACCACAATGACCACAATCATTGTGATATCGGTCACATTAACATTTATTGAGGGTATCCCAACATTCACATTTATTTAGTTAAGTTTGTTTAGTTCCAAAACAATTTTGTGGTTATAATTTTGGTTGAAGGTTTATTTGAATATAGGTTAGGTATACTCAAATTAAATGAAAGTTGTATATCTTATAAGTTATGTGTGTTTGCAGATATTTGAATTGAAAATTTGATTTAATTGAAAATTGATCGAAAAATTAGAATTGGAAAAGTTTCTCTGTCTTAAGGACTAATGTTTTTACTAATAAATTAGTATTGAAAACAAAGTCAATGTTAAGCTTTGAAGAAAGTTTTCACTTTAAGGCAAGGCGCACACATGCAACTTTCAGTTTTGATACAGTTTGGTTGCTTTAATGACTACTATGGATTTTATATAAGAGTATGCAGAAATGCAAAAATTATTCAGTCGTCGATTCGAGCAACTTAAAAGTTTGTGTCCAACAATCGCCCTAAATCAGATCTTCAGTTTGCGTCACACCGAATTATATGTAAATGCGAGCACGTTAAACCAAATAATTGAACTTTTCTAATTGTGTGCAAGAGAGAAAGTCGTTGCAGGCAGCCAATAGTCCCCTTTCACCAAAAATTCAGAGAAAAGAGAACTGCCCAGTATTATTTGATTTCTCTTTCATCTATTGGTTGCGAAGATTGAACAGTTGCTCTAACTGAAAAAATGTCAGTATCTCCTATGTTATTAAACGTAGATGCGTCCACATCAGCGTTGCCCGGACCAAAATTATGTAAGTGCCAATTCTGACACCAAAAAGTGCCATTTTAGGCATTTATTCCAAAGATTTCATTATGTAATTTTTAGTTTTATTTATTGCACCTCAAAACTTAAGGAATAATAAGAATAAAAAAATGCGTTTTAATGAAAACACAAATACACTTCCAGTCAACATTGTCCAACTTATTAAAAAGAGGAATAGATATAGGTCCTTGTGGATGAGAACCAGGGATGAATTTTATATAACAGAAACTAAAGTTCTTAATTGTTTGATTAAAGTCTTTATCGAAGAACACAAAAATAAATCATGGAATTCAAAGCTTCACACGTTAGATAAAGCTAGTAAACCATTTTGGAACCTAGTAAAAATAGTAAAGAAAAGGAACAGTCAAATTCCGGCTTTAAAAGATGGAAATTCTGTACTGTTGACAAGCATAGAAAAAGCGAATGCGTTAGCACAAGAATTTTCTAAAAATCATCTATTAGGCAACAGCATAATGAACAGTGGCCATATTGAAACGACTGTAGAACAATCGATGGCATTTGTAGGTTCTCAACAAATTCATGTTGATAACGATATAATTACAGTGCAGGATGTTAAAGATATACTAAGTAGTCTAAAGACTTCTAAGAGCCCAGGATTCGATGGTATGAAGAATATAATCTTAAAAAATCTTCCCAAAACAGGAGTGAAATTTTTACAAGTTCTTTTTACTGCTTGTTTTAAAGCTGCTTATTTCCCAAAGCAATGGAAAACAGCAAAAATAATCCCTATTCAAAAACCTGGGAAGGATCCTTCTACAACTTCCAGTTATAGACCCATAAGTTTACTTAGTTCTCTGAGTAAATGTTTTGAGAAACTTATAAAAAATAAAATTCTTAAGCATGTAAACACGCATGATATTCTTCCAGCTGAACAATTTGGGTTTAGAAGTTGTCATAGTACAGTGCATCAAGTAAATCGGATAACAAATGATATTAAAAGTGATCTAGCATTAGGGAAAAGCACTGGTATGGTCCTATTAGATGTCGAGAAGGCATTTGATACGGTATGGCATAGCGGCCTGATACATAAACTATTAGTTCTTAATTTTCCACTTTATATTATTAAAATCATTACTTCCTTTTTGTCTGAAAGGTTTTTTAAAGTTTCAGTCAATAATTGCTTCTCCAATCTTTATGAAATCCCTGCTGGTGTACCTCAGGGATCAGTTCTTGGTCCCATTTTATATATTATATACACATATGATTTCCCGAGATTTATAAATTGCAAATCAGCTATTTTTGCGGGTGATACATGCTTGTTTTCATCAGATTCAGTTGGTTTTAACATTGAAATCAATTTGCAATCTGCGCTTAACGCTGTGGAAAGGTATTTTAAAGATTGGAAAATTAAAATAAATGCTAGGAAAACTCAAGCTGTCTTTTTCACAAGAAAAAGAAAAGCTTGTTTCTTACCCAATAACATGCTTCAAATTAATGGCATACCGACAGAGTGGAAATCTAGAGCTAAGTATTTAGGGGCTCACTTAGACAAAACACTTACTTTTGGACTTCATATAGAAGAAACAATTAACAAGATAAACTTGGCTATAAAAATTCTATATCCATTTATAAACCGAAAATCAAAGCTCAGTACAGAGAACAAGCTTATAATATTTAAAGTTATTTTTCAAAGCATTATGTTCTATGGATCACCTGTTTGGGGTAAATGTGCCAACAACCATATTCTGCGATTACAAAGAACCCAAAATAAAATACTTAAAATGATGCTAAATCTACCATGGCACTATTCAACGGAAGACCTTCACGTATTGGCCAACATCGAAAAAGTTTCATTTAGAATTACAAATTTATTTGAGCGATATAACGCATTATGTACCCTATCCGCAAACTACTTAATCTCAAATTTGGCTATTTAAAAAAATAAAAATAAAAAAAAAAAAAATAAATAAAATACAAAAAAAAAAACATTAAACATAAAAATTTAAAAAAAAATGGTTAGAGCTTTATATTTGTTATTTATTTATTTTATATATATATATTTATGTGTTTATTTATTATTTATTTATTTTGTTTATTTATTTATTTTTGTATTAGCTTATACATTTGTTACAAACTTATTTATTTCTTATTGTTCTTTGTTATTTAATTATTTATTTCTTATTTATCTTTTTTTTTTCATATAAATTGTTTATTATTTACTTTTGTTACTAAATTATTTATTTTTCATTGTTCCCTGTTATTTATATATTTATTTTCAATGATATTATCGTTAGCGTTATTATTTTGTTAATATTTATTTATTTATTTATTTATTTTTTTTATTCGTTTGTCTACATTATTGTTATCTTATAAGTTATTATTTATTTATTAATTTTTTTTTTATCACTTGTAAATCATATTTGAGATAAGTACTTTTCGGTGCCTACTAGCCTCCCATTCTCTCCAATCTTGTAAACATGTTTCTGACGATTTGAAGAAGGTTTTTCTTGTAGCTTTTCCTTCGATACATCATTACATCAAACTGTGATAATTGTTTTAAAGATGTTATTGTTTTCAGAAGTAAAGTAGAGTTATACTAAATCTCTGTAAATTGTGCAATATAGTTTTAAGTAAGAAAAAATGTATAAATTTGTGCTACAATAAAATATACAATACAAAATAAGAATAAATAAACACAAAATTAATTGAAGAAAACGCAAACAATATGTTTTTATTATTAAAATTAACAAAAATAAATTAATAGATAAAATAAAAGAACTTCATTAAACGAAACACAAAAAACTAATAAAAGAATCATCTAACAATATGAGTGTTTAATGAGGATGTTCGGAACAGATTAGAACACTTTAGAACAGAAAAGTACAGGATTTTGCTGTTCAATGAGAAATTTTCTGTTCTAGCCTGTTCTGGTTTAGTGTTCAATGAGTCAGTTTTGAACACTAGACAGGATTTTCTGCACTTGCTTTTTAGGTAGAACGGGTTAGAACAGATTTGTGAGAACTGTCGCAACCAATTGTTTGTTGTTAAAAACAAAAAAATTGGGTGTTAGATTTAGTTGATAAATCATTGTCCGTGTCGGAATCATCTCAATTTCATGAAAAATATTTATTTTAAATAAATTCAACTCCATTTCAATTTATTTGTAAGAATGTTTCTGCAAAAATAAACGAACATGAATTGTGGGTAAACAATAATAATTTTTTGTATAATCTCTGTCAGATGACTGACTGTTCTAATTACCTCCTTATACTTTAATACTTCAATCGATTAACCTCACATCTCTTTTTCGTCACAGAGAGTACTTGCAGTTTTGCTTCATAACTGGAGTAATGAATGGATCTATTTTATGTCCATCGTTCCTTGTTAGAATATGTTTCAATATAAGTTAGACTAGCTTAAGAAGGAATTTATGACTTCGAACTTTTTTTAGCAGATCAAATTATGGCGCTAATAGTCCACTTAATCAGTTAATCAAAATTTCAATACATTCACTATTCTCAGTGGTTTTGCAAATGATAATTTTAAATCTGGAAGCCTTAAATGTAATTTGTTTGCTCTGAGTAGTTAAAATTTTGTTATGATTATAATTAATTAAATTTAGATTTAAGTAAAGTGTTGTAATTTTGACGTTAGCATTTAGCGTATTAAGTAAATAAAAATAATTTGTTCTACCTTGTTCTGAAGTTTCTCACGAATCTGTTCTGTTCTATTCTGTTCTAACTTTTTCGTCACTGAAAAATCTTAATATACATTTTTAGGTGATATGAATTGCTGGCCAGCTTAGCCTTTATTATTTCAATAAACGACAAAAGTGGTTTAATTACTTTATAAGAAAGTCGATTTTTATTATGGGTTTTAATGTTATTTAAGCGTGAAACAACGCTTTCAGCTGATGCACTACCTGATGTGATCATGAACTTGGATATATTTGAAAACATCGTTGATTCCTAGATTGCTATTTGAAGCGTTTGAGTGCCAAAGTGCCATTTAAATTAAAAAGAGCCAAAAGTGCACGATCGTGTCACTTCGGCAACGATAGTCCACATGCAACTAAATAGTTTCTTGGCTATGTGTGTGGAAGTGTGACTTGCTAAGTAGTATAAAGCATAAAGCATAACATATATTCTTCTCATTTGTTAGTTTTGAGTTGACTAGTTGTTGTAATTAGTTTCGGCCTATGTAGTGTGTGGTTCTTCGATTAAATAAAAGAGAAAGAAAAACCGGAAAAAGATTGTCTGTGTGTTGGTTTATTTTGTTAATTGACTTTAAAGTTGCTTACGTGTGCGAGTTACATAACTCACCTGCAACTACCAGTCATTGGCTTTGATGTTGCCACAGTCAATTTCATCTAGTTCGGCATATCAGTTTCTTGCTCCATATTAATTTTGTGCAACTTACTTTCGTCTCATAATCATTTTTATATTTCGTCGTCATTCATATTTATTTTTCTGATCATCAATTTAATGACATAAAACATTGTAATCGATAGAATTAAGTTTGAGTTTGTTAATAAACGCAGCAGTGAGCTGTTCGAAGATAAAAAAATAGCTTTTTTCGATTTCGCGAAGCTATAAACCATAACTAGCGATTGTCGTTAAATTAGTGATTAAACTATTTAGTTTCGGAAAAATTCCATGTGCGCACCTTGTCTAAGATTTAATCAGCCCTATCACGTATTCCATCGTAATCGGAAATTTGTTACGAATCCCGTAAAAAACTATCACAGAATCCATCGTAGTGGAAATTCTCATACAAATTCAGCGATACCTTTTTTCGGGATTCGTAGAACTTTCCGATTACGATGGATCTCGTGATAAGGCTGAATATCTTTGCCAAACAAATTAACAAGGGAGTAAATGTTACATGTTTCAGATCATTTTAAAAACCAAGAAAAAAAAACAAGATGGCTCCTAATACTGAACCCTTATGGACCCCGAAAATATCGCAATAAATTAGATTTATTAACACCATCTTTCAAACATATTGGAAATACCAAATATTGGAAATAAAGTTATACCTATAATTGGACAAAAATGTAAGGTATTTTATTGTAATATTTTTTACAAATTAATGTAAATGTAAATACATCAATTTATATATAGGGCGGCCACACATTCTCAGATCGGAATTTTGACCCGATATATCTTCGATGTGTCTTTGCATTCCTCTTAATTGTATTTTTTCCAAACTTGCGTTTTCATTTCCAAATTTCAAAATTATTCAAGACGATACCTATTTAGTTATCGTCCAAGCGCTTTCGTTTTCACAATTATCGACTTACTTGAAGCAAATAAAGGCATCACTATAGTTCAGACGATATCGTCTGACGATAATCGAGTTGCGGAATGACCCCCCAGATACATTTATCGTTTTCAGCTATTATGCATTCATTTGCTTAGTTCAAAACAATCTAAGCAACAGGCAAATTACAAAAACAAACATTAAACTACTTCGGTAAGCCATTCCGAAATTTTTACATGCTATGTCGGCACACTATACCGGAACAATATTTATCGAAATACTGTGTCGATATAATTATCTCCTTTGTGACCATAAAACCTTATCGACACTATGTATCGGTACTGTTTTTCGCGGCGTGGTTCGGCAATTTCAGCTTACCAATTTTAACGCAACGACTTAATCTAATCGAGATATACGAAAATAATATTGAAGCTAACTGCTATTCAATTACTTAAGAGGATATTATGGCTTACATAATCGTCCAACTACGCAAGTAATTGGCAAAATTGTGAAGAAATTTGAAGAGATATTGTAAAGCCTGTGCATAATCGTTTCGCTCGTACCACTGAAAATATCGCTGCTGTAAGTGAAAGTATTGCCGAAGACCTGAATGTGTCGATTCCTCGTCGTTCTCAGGAATTAGGACTGTCTTACGGCACATTAGGGCGTATTTTGCATTTGGATCTACACCTACATCCATATAAAGCCCAGCTCACACAACAACTGAAGCCAGCTTACCATTCACAACATCGTAGAAACGTCGAATGGGTGCTTGAACAACAGGCGGTGGACGTCGATTTTTCGAACACAATTTTCTTCAGCGACGAAGCACATTTCTCACTCGGTGGGTATGTTAATAAACAAAATTGTCGTATTTGTGGTTCTGAGAATCCCCCAAGTAATTGAATAGAGGCCATTACATCTACAAAAAGTCAGTGTTTGGGGCGCTCTTTGGTCCGGGGTGTGATTGGACCTTACTTCTTCGAAAACGACGATGGAACGACTGTAACCGTCAATTCAGAGCGTTATGGTCATATGATAACCGACATTTTTTGCCTGCTATTGAAGAATACGACTTGGAGAATATGTGGTTTCAACAAGACGGTGCCACATGCCACCCAACTCAAGAGAATATGGCTTTATTGCTACAGACATTTCCTGGCCGCGTAATTTCTCGTCGTGGCGATATCAACTGGCCACCAAGGTCATGCGATTTGCCACCGCTGGACTTTTTTTGTGGGGCTACGCGAAAGACCGTGTTTATGCGGATATAGCTTTAACTCTTGAGCACTTGAAAACCAAGATTCGTCAAGTTATGGCTGAGATACCGCCCAATATGTGTCAAAAGTGGTTGAAAATTACCTCAAAGAATCGATGCCTGCAACAATTCGCGTGGTGGTCATTTAAATGATGTAGTGTTTCACACATAATGTCAACGTTCAAACTTTCTAATAAACAAGAAATATCATGAAAAAAAAATATTGTATGTGTTTTATTTACGTTTACTTTTGAAACCGCAAAATGGATAACCCATTATATTAATTTAACGTAACATGACGACATGAAATGATTTGTTATGTGTACCCTCGTCAAAATTTGACACTAATTTACGAATTGAGACGAGTCGTGAGTGTATCGCATCCATTCTGTTCAAGAATAAAGAATTCTTCCAAAAGCATGGCAATGCTATTTTAGTTTTGTCAGTGGACTTCGGATTCCTCGTATGAGGCAATGCTGGTCTAAATTATTTATTTCTCACCATGACAGTTTGACAAGTTTAAGCAAAATTCATTTTTTAAGTTTATACCATAGAAATGGGAAATAGTATTGCTTAAAATAAAGTGCTTATTGGTTTAAATAAAAAAAAATTGAAAAAGATGTTTTTTTGTGTTTTTTTTTGGAACAGACAGTTGTTTGTATTCTGGTGGTTGTTCTTCGTTTAGTCAAATTAACTACTTTCATGTTGTTCTTGAAAGAAAATACGTGTTTCACCGGTTAATCTTTGTGGTTCTTTGGCAAAATAAACATTCTTTTTCAATATACATTTTATTTTTACCGGTTTTTGACAGCAAATGTGTCAGTTTGACATGTCACTGACAGGTTTATAGAAAATGTGTACCCCCAAACGTCACAAAATAAATTTTACATACTTAAAATAAATATAAACCACATGATTCACAAACAATAACTTTCAAAGTATTATATTACAGATTCTTGTGTGATTTTATGGGATGCTTCTATTTAAATTACGATTACTTTTTCCTATTTTTTCTGCGACCAAACCTCAAAGTAGTCATTAGGGGCTTAATGTATTTTTTGTCTGCCAGCAACAACAAAACAAAAAAATTGAAATCAATATAAATTGTCTCGAGTTAAAACAAATAACTTCCACGCAAAGCATAAACATCCTTACCAAATATTGTGACACTCTCATTCATACTAGCTATGTGATGTATTTTTACAGTCAGTCGCGGTAGTCGGCAGGATTTTTATGAACCGATATAACTCATGCAAGGGTCGTAAAAGGGAACCATTATGAGTGGTTATTACGAAACGCACCCACTTGAATATGAATAAATCTTAGCCACGGATATTGTGAATGGGAATACTTTTGTCATATTAATGTTGTTACTTGTCATAATGGGTTGACAGTTATAGAGGGCGGCTCTCGAAGCGCACAAAAGCAAAACCAAGTCATGTGGAGACATTAAGAAATTATCTTTGCAAATAACAGCCACTAATTGTATTAACAGTGAATAAAAACATAGGTAATTTTATTATGTTGCTTTATGACAGCGGCATGCCGTGGAGAGGCCGGCCGGCGGCGGCGCGCGACGGGCTTAGAGGTAATGAATTTGCAGAAGAGTATTATGTCGAACATGAATATTTTTTTATGTTTGGGAAAAAGAATGTTTGTTTTTAGCAACCCCAGTTCAATGTGTGAAGGCTCCTTAAATTAAAATAGAAAAATGAGTTGAAGGTACAATGTGGCGTATGGGTAACGTTTTTTTCTTATATCAATTTCAAAATAAAATTACTAGACTGAATTTATTGTAGGAAAACATCAGCCTAATATGTGCACACGCCCCTACCGATGAAGCTGAGGAGTCTAACAAGGAGGAGTTTTACGACCTCCTGGACGGAGCCTACGGAGCCTGTCCGGAGTACAATGTCAAAGTCGTGCTAGGAGACTTCAATGCTAAGGTCGGGAAAGAAAATATCTTTGGGGGATTAGTTGGAAAGCACAGTCTCCACGAAACGACAACAGATAATAGCTTCCAATCGATTTTGCTGCAGCTCGTAATACATTGATAGGTTCTCCAGGCGAAGGATACACACAGCAACCTGGCGATATCCAGATGGTCCAATCGCCAACCAAATCGACCACGTGCTAACTGGCGAGGCACCTTCCGATGTGCAAACGTGGACTCCGACCACTTTCTTGATGTGACAAAGTTCAGATTCCCACTGTCAAATGAAAAGAAAACGAAGACCTCCCAAAGGAAGAAATTCAACATCGCCTGCCTTAGCACATCTGAGAAAGCCAGAGACTACAAGCAATTGACCGGAAAACTCTCTGCTACCCCCAGCCACAAGCGTCAACGACAAGTGGAATACTGGTTCCAGTATTAAGGAGACAGGTAAGACCACCATATGCTACCAACCACCCAGGAAAAAGAACCTGTGGTAAGATGATGAATGCGCGGTATTGAAGCAGGGGACGGAAAATGCACGAATGGCTGCATCGGAAAACAAGAGCATCAAGAGAGGAGTACCATAAAAAGAGAAGGAACGAGAAAAAACCCTGCGAAGAATGAAAAGAGCACCTGCAGCATCTCAGCTCAGGCATCTCGAGGAATCTAGCTCCGCCACCAACACCCGCCGGTTCTAAAAAAAAAAGCAACTGTCATCTGGGTATAGGACTGGCACGCAAGTTCTTCGAAACAGCGAAGGGAACCTAGTCACCGAAGCACTGGGAATGGTTGACGTGTTTAAGCAGCACTTCCAGCAACTGCTTAATGGTAACTATGAAGAGGAAGCTACAGGAGAACAAAGAAGCACAAAGAGACCAGTCAGTGATCCAGTCCCAGCGCCCAGTGCTGAAGAGGTTAAAAAAGCCATCCTCAAGCTTAAGAACAACAAATCCGCCGGCTCGGATGGCCTACCTGCGAAACTCAAGTATAGAGGAGATGTCCTGGTAGGGTGCATGCACCTGCTCATCAACCAAGTCGATATGCCCAATCTACAAAAAAGGCGATCCTATGCCCTGCAAAAACTACAGAGGCATATCCCTGCTTAATGTTGCCTACAAGATCCTGACCAACGTACTATGTGAGCGTCTAAAATCTTTCTGCAACACTATCGTCAACACATACCAGTGTGGCTTCAGCCCAGACAGATCAATGATAGACCAAATCTCCACATTGAGGCAAATCCTGGAAAAGACCAACGAATTTCAAGTCGAGACTCACCGTCTTTTCATCGACTTCAAAGCCGCATATGTCGCCAAGAGTTTCTATTGGCGATGTCGGAACTCGGGATCCCGAAAAAAACTGATCCAGCTATGCCGCATGACGTTACAAAATAGCCGTGCAACGTGGGAAACAGCTCATTCGCCCTTTTAAGGTCACCTGACCTGACTTTTTTTATGGGGTTATGTCAAGCAGGAAGTGTACAAAACGAAACCCAGGAATTTGACTAAATTGAATCAGTCCATTAAGACACTAATTGAGGCGATTCCAATTTCAACCCTTCAGGCCGCAATGAACAATTTTTTGATCAGGTGCCGCATATGCGTGGATGAGCGTAGAGGTCATTTGCGGTCTATCATCTTTAAAAACCATCAGTTGTTTAAAATAAAATTTAATTTTGAATCCAATAAAAAAAAATTAAAATCGATTAAAATAAAATTTATTTAAATTTCTTATTGTAGCACGATTCGTGTGCCACCCTGTAGAGGAGTTTTTTGATACATCGCGGATTATTAACATCATATGTACCATGCCAACAGAGAGGAGATAGAGTATGACAACAAAGAGATATTCTACAAGCTCTTGGACACGACTTACGAGCAGCTCTCTAGCTATGATATTAAAATTGTCGTAGGGTTGTTTAATGCTAAGCTAGGAAGAGAAGACTTTTTTTTGGTATAATCGGAAAGCACAGCCTACCACATCCGATAATGGATTAGGGCTAACCGGCTTCGATGCGGTGCGAAACATTTTCGTAGCTGGTATGCAGTTCACGTATCTTAACATTCATAAAGGAACATAAATTGATCTCTCGATCAATCAATCGTCAATTAGACTGATCATATTACGACCGATGCTCTTCCAGTATCATAGATGTCTAAAAGGTGAGAGGGGGAAATATTTAATCGGACCATTTCCAGGTTGTAGCTAAGGTATGGTTACGCGTAATCCTGAATTACACCAAGAGGTACAAAATACTGGAAGAACGTTTGACGTCGGGCGGCTACAAACGCAAGAGTTTCTTTCCCGATCGAATCTCTAATAATCTCTTACGAGGTCCTGAATCTCCAGCACCAGGTACAGTAACCATTGGACACATTGCCATATGACATCAGAGATGCCGCCTCTGTCGAACTGCGCTATACACGACCACCACCACAAAATCCGTGGTTTGACGATGAATGTCGGCAGGCGCATGCAACCAAAAAAGGCAGCGCTGCAAAGAATTACTAGAGCAGCTCGTGAGCTCTACGGGTAGAAGAGGAGATAGAAACACCGGCTGCACAGAAAAAAATGAAGCGCCAATGAAAGCCGCGCGTTCGAGGAAATTTAAAGATGTTAACTACTGCAGTTCTGAGGTTACTGAGGTTCAAAAATTTTACCAAAACTTAAAAAAGGACCCCACAAGCCTTCAAGGATAAACAGCTGTGCATCGTAGTAGAAACGCAGTCGATGTTAAGACACCACTTCTCCAGCCTGTATAACGGCATTGATTAACCGAACTGCGTTGTCAGGCAGAACGAATTGATTTGAATTCCAATAAGCCTGCTGGAGATGGCTTAGTCACAGAGCTCTTCCAAACAGCAGTCGATGATTTAGTTAGCAGTATGCACCAACTCATCTGCAAGATATGGTCAGAAGAAAGCATGCGCACCAAATAAAATCTTAGCATTATTGTTTGCTCGATCTTCAAGAAAAGAAACGCTCTGAACTACGCGCGCAAACTAAACAGGTATCAGTCTTCTTAATATTACATATAAGATCTTCTCGACTGTATTGTCCGAACTTTTGGTCCCGTGCTTCCCGAACTTCACAGTGGGTGAAGGAGGAGTTACAACAATGAGCTATATGGGCTGTAGAGTGACAGCAGCCTCGTCAGAACAGCTAAATTACAACGACTTAGATTGGTCACGTATTCAAGTATAGCGGATCAGGGGCGAAAGTAGGGCTTTTGGTGGTTTAAAATGGAAAAATCGATTTTTCCAAACATTGTCTTTTATTAACACTTTTAGGGAGCATATGCATAAAACAAATAATTCTAATCAGTTGATCTAATAGTGAGAAAGTCGAAAGAAAGTGGTTCTATCGGCAGTGCCGTTAATAAGTACGCAAAGTGAAATTTTTTTTTTTACTTAAAGTGGACTGCACTAATTTAAGAACACATATTTTTGTATCAAAATTCTTGGAACAGTTTTTAAGGAATACATTTTTTCGTAACGGTTTTTTTAATAATTTTATTATTGGAGGTACCGTTGTTTTTTATTTTAATAAAATATTTTAATTAACTATTCAAGATTATGTCAAAAGACTATCAAATACGAAGTTTCAAAAAAAATCCTGGTGTCGTCTTCGAAATTTTGATTTTCAAAAGAAATAAAATGCACGACTGGATCGTACAAACTTGCTCCTGTAGCTAACAACTTTAGTGTTACTCACTGACGCTGTTGGCAGGTAGCTAGTCTATTATAGTTATCCTATGCAGATTTAAAGCCCATGTAGGTAATACCTTGATTCTTAGTATAATGAATTGTCGAATGCATGATTCAGGGAATAGTTAAATAGGTACCTACAAATGTATATTTAAATGGATTTTAATTATATAAATTAGGAGGGTAATAATGTAAATATGTACAAGTACATACATGTATATAATGAAAGAAAAATGGTTTATAGGTGAGAAAAAATCGTTTCTTAAACTTATTTAAACTGCCAAAACCATCACTTTAATCAGTTTTTTTCGGAAAAACGAAGAACGCCATTAGATGCCACGGATCAATGAAAATTTTATGGAAAAGTATCTCGAAAATTGTAGGACGGGTTTTGATGAAATCCTGTTTTTGTTTTTTGAAAACAAAATTCTTTTGAAATTTTGGTATGCAATTTTTTAGAGACTATTAATGTTCATGTGAATATAAGATTTAAAATTAATTTTTTTATTAGTTTTAAAATTATTGATTTTTCAAAAAAAAAATTTAATAAATTATTTTAATTTAAAAAAAAAAAGTTATTTAAAATTTTGATATTGAAAAATAATTTAGCTACTTTGATCTTCGCAGATATAAAATTTGACAGAAATCCAATGTACCGTTACCAAGAAAGCCAAAAATTAAAAAAAAACCGTTATATGAAAGGTACCGTTAATAGACTTTCCTGTAAACTTGGTTCATATTAAATGATAGTTATTAACAACAACAAAATTCTTAAAATTTTTTATCGAAATCGTTTGTGCCGTTTTAGAGAAAAATAAGATTTTCCTTCCCCTCTGAAGAATGCCAAAATAATCACACATACATCAAAAAGTGATCGACAAAAAAATGTCTGTCTGTCAGTCAGTCTGTCCGTCTGTATGTATAACGAGCTACAGCCTAAACGGCTTAAGCGATTACCTTCAGATTTGGTATGTGTGATTAATTTGGCATTCCTCAGAGGTGAAATTGAAATTTTATTTTTAGGAATAAAAATAACGGTACCTGCTATAAGACCTTGTGGGAAAATCTTATTTTTCTCGAAAACGGCTCCAACGATTTGGATAAAAATCTTTGACAATTTTTTTGTTGGTAATGGCTATCATTTGATATGAACCAAGCTTACAGGCAAAGTCTATTAACGGTACGTTTCATATAACGGTTTTTTTTAATTTCTGGCTTTAAGTTACAATCAACTTCGCATGCGAAACTGGAAGCAGCTAGCTAACGACCGAGCTGGCTGGAGAAGCTTGTTGCATTGTAAGTTAGAGAGCAGACTCACAATGAATTTTAACATAAGTCTATTTAAAAATGGGCTTTAGGTCAATAAAACAAATTAAATCTTTGTCACTACGTTTCGTTCATGTCTATGAACATCACCAGGTGTCAATGAGTACTTGTTACATTTACATACATATATAGAAAATACAAAATTATTATAGAACAACAATAAATAAAATGAGCTGCAAAGCCAGACTCCATTGTACAACGTTAAATTGACTTGTAACAAGTATTCACTGACACCTGATGATGTTTATAGACATGAACGAAACGTCGTGACAAAGATTTAATTTGTTTTATTGACCTAAGACCCATTTTCAAATAGAAGTATAATCTATAAGGTCTCCACCATCAACACAGGTTAACATAAGGTTCAAATGAAGTTAGAGCTCTCTTCAATTCTTCAAAATGTAATAAATACTTCATTTTTAAACAGAAAAAAGTAGGTCCACACAGAATGCCAAACTCTTATTCGTATGGGTTAACGTTATGTAAATATCTGCACATATTCTATGCAGTGGCTTAAAGTAGCCCTAAGCGTCGAACAAGCTCGCCAAACTTGCTCGATTTCCCTATCCCTACACAGCGGACACAGTTTTGGCAAACATTCATTTCGTTCGTGTTAAATCTTCAAAGTGTTAACATGTGCGATAAAGAAGGTCAGGTGGTTGCGCTTATGGTATGTTTGTGCTGCCATTGTGCTTCATCCGCGATATTAACTCGGCGGCATTCATAGCAAAAATGAGGTTTGCTCTCCAACATGGCCCTACACGAGAAACACACAACGAACACGAGCAAGATAGACGGTCATGTGAGTCGTTTAGAGCTACCTTTAGGCTGTGCATTTACTATCAATCAGAGTTTAACATGTCGGGATTCATCCAGCGTAAGTTCCTACTTCCGTGGCTTGACTATACCTTTTAGATCTTCTGATACAATTTCGAAGAAGACAATAGATTGAACGCTTACCTTTATTTTCTTTGATATATTTTATAATAAAAAAATCCTTTATTTTTATAAGAAAAAAATACTAAATTTTTTTATAAAAGTATTTATTTTCGATTAAATTTAGCCAAAACTCGTACATATATACAAATTAGTTTTTTTGATTTTATAACATTTTTCGTTTCGATTTTATGTGCGACAAAAACAAATATAAAATACAAATAAATTAATAACATTTTGCCATTTAATAATTATTATTTTTTTTACACACATAATTTATTTATTATTTCTTACACTAAAAAATTCTTATAAGCATGTAAGTTAAAACTTACACGCCAAAGAAAGGAAGGTTCGAATATTTAATATTAATATCTTAGATTTAATTACATACATTTAGTTGTTCTCATTTTTTTTAAATTATACTTATAATTCTAACTTAAATTATCGCCATAGGTAATTAATAAATTCAAAAAAAAAAAAAATTCTTATCAATCGTTAACATTTAAAAATTACAACACCTAATAATTTTGTTATCACTTGACATTATAGTAAAACAAACACCTAATTTCATATAATGTATATATTATAGAAGTGAAACGTATGTGTGTGTGTAAGTTGAATCCCTAACCTATTTAATATCCAATTTTTTAATTTACATAATTCGTTATTTTGTTAAAAGTTATTCTTGCAGAAATATAAGAGAAAGCTAATTCGAGCTTTTCGTTGAGACTATATTATGGTATAAGAACATCAAAGTACTAAATTGCACTCATTGGGAGGAGGACAACTTCCATAATATCCCTTTTACGCAAGGAAATCAACTCCCCGTGGAATATACATAACAAGTATTCTAAAATTGTGGTATCCTAACACGAAACTATAGTTACATTAGTATCATATCCTTACCTACATTATATGTATGTATGTATGTCTTATTCTATAGGTAACTATGTATGAATATTTAGCTCTTGTTTCCTTGAATCCTGGGGTCCGGTCGATAGTAGAGATTAATAAAAAGAATAATTTCATGTGAATCGTTTAATGTGCTGAATACAAATTGCTATTGATTTGTTAAATATTTCATATAAGTATTCGATTATATTTACAAATTTATTTTTATTTCGTTTTTTTTTTACATATATGTATTTTCGAGACAAATATATTTGTTTTTTTTTTTTGGAATAAGGAGATAATGTTTATATTTTTTTTGGAACTACACAATAGAATCTAAGTAGGAAAATTATAAAGTATAATTTGAATAACTTACATTAAATTGAATAAGTCCGTTTTGATTTCTAGTAAGGCATATTTTTTTTATTAATCTTAAGTTTATTTCTTAATTAAGAATCTATTTTTTTTAAAATTAAATAATTCATATAGACATTATGACTTTAAGATAAATTAAATAGTAATTTTATAAAGCAATTTATAATACCAGAAATTCTGTTAAAACAAAAAACTTTAGTTAATGAGCACCTTAGGAAAATAATCAAAAAGTAAATATTACTGTAATAATTTAAGGTAGGTATGTTAAATATTTTTTTTAGCAATAAAACATTTAATTTTACACAAAAGCCAAATAGAAGGAATGATTAAACGTCAAATTAAATCCAATATATATTTTAAAAGCTTTAAATTAATATTGGTCTTACAATAATTGGGCATTTATCAAATGCTAACACTGAAAAGTTCAAGCGCATAGAGTATGCTCTGAATTTGTTCAGAATAGAAAGATACCCCAACACTCTTGATTTATTTTTTGAACGCTTCAACTCTTAGCTGCTATTAATTTTTTTGCGTGTTATTGTATAATTTATTAAAAGGAACAAATTCTGGCAACCTTTTCCGCCATTATTATTATTATATGGGTTTTTTTCATATTTCGCTCTTGAGGCTCTTGACATTTGGGCTGTTGTCAACTCAGAATGCTCAGTCGATCTTTATATATAGATATAAGCTCATCTAGCGCGGTCTTCAAAAAAAAAAAAGAAAAACACATGCGGAGCTCTGAGCGATCTGAACTAAAAAGAAAACAGAAACAACACCTATAATTGTACAAATCTAACTAACCTATTCTCACATCGAAATGAACACAGTCATCGCAACAATTAAACTTTCGCTTCGTTTGACACAGATGAAGCTGCCTGTCTCTCTTGCACCATTTGCATTTTCAATGGTGCTGTCAAAATTAATCTATGCATTTTAATTTTTTTAGATTAAGGTAATCTACATGAGATTTACAGCCGGTGAAAGTGTAATATTAATGATTATAGCTGGAGAAGAAGATACAATAATCATCTTCGTCGAATATGATGATGACATTGCCATCACCATCATTGGGAACATTTCAATGGCGAAAATTACTTAGCGATGATAATCAATTTATTTTGCCATTTACCAACCAAAAAAACGAAGAATTTTAGCGTCATTGCATAAAACTCGAAAACTGATTACCTTTGAACTGACAAGCACTGTTTGTCAATGAAAGACAAATGGAAATAGTTGACAAATGAAATGTCAGTTTATTTTTGATAAATCAAATAAATATTGTGTTCAACGTGTTCCATTTTTTGTTCAAGATTTAGCAGCTAATTAAATCCGAATTGAAAATGATTTTTAGTAGTGTTGCTAATTTGTCATCAAAGGGTGGAAGTACATAGGAGCTGTCAAGCTGTGGCGATTCAAAGCCAAGTATAAACCCAGGGTTAGATGACATGAATGTGAATATATTATACGAGTATATCGTATACGATGCAAGACTTAATAGTTGAGTTGAATTTTGGTTGGATTTTTGACCAATGTTTATAAGGAAATAATTTGAATAATCGAATCGGAATTGAGTTGAGAACGTGTAAATTAAAAAAAAAAGTTGTCATAATATATGTTTTGGGAGCATAAGTCCGAAGAACGATACAATGTTTAAGACGACAACGTGTTTTCGAATCGAATGGCAAACCAAAGCCTCAATTCAAGTTTCTTAACACAAATTTCGAGACAATTTCACGCACTTATCGGAGCACATTTAAACTCGATACAGGTTTACAAAGCGTTGAACTGGTTTTTCACTCTCGATTGAGATCAACATATAAGCAAGGTAATATGGTTTCAATAGGACAATGGGGGCATTCGGAAAACTATACAGAGCTATCCGAATAGATTTGTTATATTTTTAATCCCGCGGGAAAATAGAGTGTTCACAAAACAGCAGTTACCAAAATAATAAACCTCAATCTATCCGGAATTATAACCCACAACACAAATGTACACAACTTAGTGACAGACAGCTGTCATCTGGAAATTCGCAAACTTTAAATTTTTCAAGCGAACGAACCTGCACAAGTTGCTGAAACTATAGGGGTATTCACGATCCGGTGCAACAGGTCTAGTATCATTGTAAAAATGCAAAAGTGCTACTTTTTTGCACCACAACAACAACTTACAATGACTAAGATTTTACAACACTTTGGCTATACCCTAACCCTATTGCAACAGAAAAATACAATGGTGCAAAATTTGCTTGGTGTCGTTCACAGTTTGGCAGCTGTTATTTTCTGTCAGAAATGTTTTTGTTCAAACTGATTTGGCATTTTTACTCCAGAGTTGCAATAGAATACAAAAGGTGCGTTCACGATTTGCAGAAAAAAAGTAAAATCTCGCAATTTTACACTTTTTCGTTGCAACGGATCGTGAATACCCCTTATGTACTTAATAACATAAGCTAAATGACACACACAACACTGTGTTTGGTTTTGAGACTTTTTGAACGAATTGTGAATTTGTCTGAAATTTTGCCTTAAACACAAAAAATAAACATATTTGTTAAAAAAAGGTAAATGATAACATTCTTTATAAATTCGAAATGTTCATTTTTTTTAAATTAAAAGAACGTACACAAAATTGGTAAAATTAGAAGAATTTTTTGTGTTTGTCCTAGACTCATCCATGGCCGCAATGGGTCAATGTGCAGCTGGGAAATTTCTCGATGGGAACACGGCGACAAATTGTGTTTTTCTCAGAGTTAATATTGTTAATATTAATAAAAATACTTATGTATTCCAGTTCAAATAAACGGCTTTACTAAATCTCGGAATTAAGATTAATCCGTGAGTTAATTTTTTTAAATTAATTTAAAGGTCCCTTTCAAAAATTCCTGAAGAAAATCTAGTACAATAAGTATGAACACTCTTGTGTATTCTATTGTTTTGTAAATTGTTATCAAAAGTCAATTATTTCTTCCTTCCGTCGCTAAGTCACCTTCTGCGGTTGGTTAGAGAAGCGATAAGTTTCAAATGTCAAATAGCTGACATTTATTTAATTGTTTTTTTGTCACTAGTTGCGCAAACAAACTACAAACTAATCGTTTTTTTTTGTATTATAAAGAATACTTTCTCATAAAGTTGTACATTGAGATGTGTTGGGGTAAGGAATAACTCAAAGGAATAGCTGTAAAGAAACAAGGGCAGTCTTAGATCCCCGCTCAGATACTAAATTATTTGTAATTAGAGCCTCTTACTTTAAAAGTCCCTGGGATCATTTGATTGCAAGTCCGCCATTAGTAATTTTTTTTTTTTTCAAACGGATCAAACAATAAAAGTTGACTTCTAAATATTTAATTTTCATTCAACAGATTTATACCAAAATAATAGGCATGGCGTTGGGTAAGTTTCAATCCAAAAATTAAATTTTTTAAATCGTGCCTTTGCCATTAAACGAATATTCATGAATTTTTGGACTATCATAAGAGTTGGATGAATTTCTATAATTTTAATTTGAAAATATAATTTTAACAACAAAAATAAATAAAATATGTCAAAAACCTCTTTTCCTAACTGATAGCTGAACACTGTTTTGGTATTAGTTTCGAGAGATCAATATGTCGAAAATGAGTTTAAGGATCAAGTTCCATTGACATTTAACCATTCGTCCTTAGCAAATTTTAAGCTTTAAACAAACATTAAACAAATAAAATGTAATTTTTCTTTAAAATCGAATAGCCAGCTGAGTTATTTTTCAAATACAAGCAATAAATTATTTTATTTACATTATATTCACTTTTGTATACAAATTATTTATCACTTCTTTGTGGTTATTGTTTAAGTGTGTTATTTTTTAATATTAAAAAAAAGAAAAAAACAATATGCACTGCACTGTTATATAAAAAATGTCAGCTAATAAGAAATGACGGAAATTTACACACCAAAAAGGACGCCATTTTTTTTTTGTTATTTTGTCGTCTTCCGCTTACATGAACATAATAATTCCAAGCGGTCGTTTTCGCATCAAAATAATTTTTATACATAGATAATATTGTAGATTTGCATGAGTAAAGTTCATTCAAAAAGTTTGTTACTACCAAAAATGTTTATTAATTAAATTGCAAATTTTCTCTCAGCATCCTATGTGGCAGCCTTTTCTCATCCAATGAATGCAGAAGATTATCCTTGATGAAATTCATATCGTCTATCTTTGTGTTTGTCTATAATTCTGTACTCATCTCTCCGACTATTGCACTCTGTAGAAAGAGACAAAAATAAAAAACGGAGAAAAAGAAGAAGAGAAAAAAAAGTTATAATTCAATTTAAATGAAAATAAATTTAGTTTAACTGTAGCAAGGACACGCGTTGGCATGAGGATATGAAAATTTGTAGCAAATATGTACCTACATGAGTTACAAGAGTATAGAGTGATTGTGTGATTGAGGGAGTGTGATGTGCTGTGATGTGATGTTGGGTATGCACAGGACGAGGCAAGGATACTTTTTTGTATTTTCAAATTTGTATGCAGTCCTTGCCTCATCCAGCACACAAGCACGCTATATAAATTCATACTACTTAATTGAATGAAAACTAATTAATTATAAGCGGCAGCTAAAACCAAAATGTGATTTCATGTAACTCAAAGGGAATCGCTGAGCTTCACAATCTGGGAACAGGATTTAAAAAAAAAAATAATAATTGTAAAAACAAACAAAAATGGATGCCGCCACTAGGTCTTCTATAAAACCAGATATGTGTATACAAATAGACCTTATGCATTTAAATCATTAGATTTTTTTTTTTAATTTTAAGAGTGCGGCCAACTTGAATAATTCCGTTGCTGTTTTTCTTCCTTAAAGGATTTTTAAAGTGTGCTTGTTTTGTTATAAATGATTACATTTTATTTATTTTTTTTTGTGTTCCAAGTATTCCTTTGCCGAATTGGAAGTGCCAAACGAGGCGTTTTTTATTTAGTAAATCCCTTCACATTGTTCGAGGACACTCTTCGTTTTTGTTTTTTTTGTTTTGTTTTATGTGGATGTAAAACTCTTTCGTTTATTTGACTTTTATTGAAGAAGGATCATATTTTTTCCCTACTTACAATGAAGGAAAAAAAAACTGTTCTATTTAACATATGCTGAACGATACTTTGGTTTTTATATATATATTTTTTTTTGTGGATGACTGAATGTAATATGAAAAGTTAAATTCGAAATAAAATTTTATTATCGCATACTCTTGTATATATATGTACATATCTATGTAGTAGTAAGAGTGTTTGAGGCAAAGTAGCTGACAAAGGCTTATTAAGCTTTTATTTTACATCTTGTAATAGCTCGTTTGAATACTGTGCCATTCATGATATTAAAGAGCGTGTGGTGTTTGAGGAATGACTTTTGGCTTACATTACATTTTTAAGTGCCAAAACAGGCACTTTCTCATATTAATTTCGTTGGTAAAGTTCTTTATTTTTGTTTAGAAATCTTTGGTATTCTCTTAGCTTTAAATATTATTTTTAGATTTCGATTATGATACAGAGTACAGTCATTACATATTCCTAAATTCAAAGGATGTATTTGTTTAAAATTTAGCACAATTTTCTATATGTACTAAATGTGATGTGAACTAATTTTCATAAAATTCTATAGCAAACCAGTTTGAATGGAAATCAGATTTCCATAGAATTTTGCTTCAATTAAAAGTTCTATAGTTCATTGATATCATACGATTTACATCATGGACTCTCTCAGTATTCTTCCATGAGATCTTTGCCTTCGATATGTATAAAATATTTGATAGAGGTGAAGTTGGAAGAAATTTCAAAGAATCTATCATTTACCAACTGCATTAAAATACAAATGGAATTATTACATGGAAATCTCTTTTTTGAACTCTTCAACAAAATATTTGAAAGCTCCATTCGAGTTAAAAGATGAAGTCGATAAATTTATTACAGTTATGCAAAATAATGCATGGAACAACAATTCACATTAGGCGCTAGTTATAGATTTCATTGAATTTCATCATTGGAAACAAGCCAGTGAATGTTTTTGGCAAGTCGGTTATAGCTTTCATTCGAACTTGGTTGCCATTGAAAAGATCTTTCATAGCCAAATTAATTTTGAGGTTAGATTTGATCATTAAAAGAAAAACTGAGGAATGAGAACAGGATAAAAAGGAAACACAAATCATTGGAACGATTGTGTTCCACTTTTGGGAACAAAATGTCAGCTGTTCATTGAAAACGCTTTCATTCGTTGAAAAATCAAAAGAAAGTGGTAAAGAAAATAAAATATTTTTTTTGACAAGAAATATCATATACCTTATAACCTTCATTTTGGTACCAAAACGACATCAGTTTTATTTGTTTAAGTGCCTCAGAATTGATAGACATGTTTTCAATGATGAGTTTCAATGAAAGCTATAGCTGATGCCTAATAATTGAAAATCCGTAAAGTGAATAAGCAAAATTTTTCCGGAAATAATAGAAATATTCCTCGAAAAAAGGAGAGCGCGCAAGCAATGGCAACATTCCCGTGCAACCCATCACAAAACCCGAGACTCTCCAGTAAGGTCAGAGAAGCAATCCGTGGTTTTGAGATCCCTACTTATCTTGAGAGCCTGACTGTAGAGAAAAATACAAACTAATCTCTCTGGAAAGCTATAAAAGGCATTAAAATGCATCAAATGCATTCAGCACCAGCATTTCAAGTTCAAAAAAAGCGAAGTAGATTTCAAGAAAAGGGAAGAAGATTTCAAAATCATGAATTAGTAATATATTTAATTCCAACAGAATAGGGTTGTCTTCTAGGTCCCCTATTATTCTCGCTGTTCTTAGATGACATCACCAAATTCATACCAGCTGGAGTTTTGGTTGAATGAATAAGAGTCAAAGCACTGCATTCTGCAGACGATATAGTCTTATTAGCAGAATCAATTAGCTCGCTACAACTCATGATAAATAAGTTGGAGAAGTACTGCAAGTATAATTGCCTTCTCATAAACACAACAAAATCGAAAGTACTTGTAGTCAGGAAAGCAACAGGTCAGCTAGGAGAAAATGAAAAGTGGAAATATGGTGTAGTAAGCCTCGAAGTGGTCAAATCATACAAATATCTAGGTGTAACAATAAACACCATGAAATCTCTTTGAAAAAAACAGTTTAAACTGAAGCTGGCGGACTCAAAAAGAGCTATTAATTTAACTTGGAGAAACTTGATGTCGAATTCGAAGGTGAGAATTTCATCTAAACTAAAGGTGTTTGGAGCTGTGATGTGCTCAGTAATGTGCTAAGGTGCCCAAGTATAGGGAGGCAAATACTTCGATGACGTGGAAAAACTGTTTAAGCTATCATCGACCACTACAAAGTATCTCCCAGAAATTGAGAGTGTAATATCACCCCTTTTCATATTCACACTCAGATCGAATATGAAGTATTTAAGTAATGTTATCAATGAAGAAGACGGCAGACTAACCAAACTCCTTGTACAAAAGCACTGAGAACGAGAACCCTTTTTTACAAAGCCTGGGTAAATATATCTACGAGATACAACATCACTTTTGATCTGAGAAAAAATAATATTCTAGAGTAAAACCTAATAATGCAAAATTTTGTAAGAGACGTCGAACAGGCAATCAGACAGAGCCGAGAGTGTGGCGTGGCATGAACGGAGAGCTCGACAACACGTCTGATATACCGACAGCTAAACCACCAGCCGTTAAATTACTTGAACTCAGACCTTAGTACTTCCCAAATATCACTGATAATTCGAGTGAGAGGAGAACTCCTTAACCTGAATTATATGTCACACCGCGAAGATCTACCACCTCGCTCCAGTTTATGCAACACAGGAGAAAACGAAGGCGTTATGTATTTTCTTGGAATATGCCTTATATAAGAAGAAAGTTGATTCAAGTTTGATTTTTGTTTCAATTGAAGTGGATTAAAAGGGGATATCTAAAAGTGAAGTTGATATAAAGAATTTAAGAATTTAACAATAATAGCAAAGTGGTATCGTTGTTCAGCACTAATCAGGAAAATAATGGTGACTGGACTAAAACAGATAATGATGGAGCATATTTATTGAATACCTTGCGGAAACGCTTAAGTCTTTTGACAGACGGGAGTTAGAAAACGAACTTGATTACAGATTCAATCGCCAGCCGATAACTTTAATAAAATTATATGTAATTTTTGTGACCTTTTATCGTTAAAGATATATGTAACTTTTTGTGGGCTGTAGGTGGGACCTACAGCCCACAAAAAGTTACATATATCTTTAACGATAACTTTAATGTTCGAAATATCTCACTATCCGAGCTTTATTAGACAGCTAAAAATCTTAAGAACATTAGGGTACCTGGGTAGGATTTAATTAATGCTCGCTTTTGTACCTCATGAAAATGGTCTGAGAGCCTTCAAATGTTCAACCAATGGAAAGTCCCGGAAGTAATAATGATTCCAAAGACGGAAAATCCGCTGAACGAAGAGAAATCTGATTGAACAATTTCTCCCTTGCGGCCGAACTCCAAGGAATTTGAGAAAATCTGACTCAAAAGTCAGAAGAAAAGCGTATTATACCGCATCACCAGTTTGGTTTCCCGAAAATCCACTCAACAATTGAGGACCGTTTTCGCAATACTCAACAAGCGCCAAAAATCGAAAAATGAGGTATGGGTATCAAAATTTGTTGTATCTCAAGGCGCATCAACTGAACCAAAAAAATAGTCATAAAAGTCAACAAGTTCCATACAAAAACCTTTGAGATCTAAGAGGTTTCGCAAAACTCGACAAAGTGCTTAGAGTTTTCGCAAAAGTCAACAAAGATTAATTTGGTTAATAGGTGTTTTTCTACAAAGTTGACTGGTTAATTTCCAGTTAACGGTGTGCCTTTCTTCTGATTCGTGCGATTCACAAAACAGGAACACCAAGACTGCCTGATGTATTTTTTTTGGAAAAAGTACAATTTTTCAGACTTTTAAATATTCCTTCTGTGGACGATGAATTCTGCCATCTCGATATGTTCCAAAGGCGAATAATATGTCCGAAAAAAATGAAAGATGTAAAGAAAATTATGAAGGTTTTTCGTCATACCGGATGATGCCCATTCATTTTATCGCGATATCCCTTCTGGAGTCGCTGTTGACTCCGGAAAGTTGCTCAAGCGTTTCTGGGTTGTTTGCATAAACCTTGCTTTCCAGATAACCCCACAAAAAGAAGTCCGCAGCAGTCAAATCAGGCTACCGTGGATGCCAATCAACAACACCGTTTCTTGAGATAACTTGTTGTGGAAAGAGGTCTCCCAGTAATTCCATTGTAATCCTGGCTGTATGCGATGTGGCAACGTTTTGTTGATACCACATGTTAATCAAGCCCAAATCATGCAGTTGTGGCGTTAAAAAGTTTTCACGATATCGCTCCCTATTCACAGTTACCGTTACGCCGTTTTAATTTTCAAAGAAGTAAGGTCCAATGATTCCTCCTGACCAAATTGCACACCAGACTGTAACTTTTAAACAAATGCAAATCCTTGTGCAAAATTGTGGCCAAATTTATTCTTTGAATACCAAGCTCCTGAGCACGGCGTCGAATAGGGGTTGATGGATTGTTTTGAACACTTCCCTGAGCAGCAGTAATGTTTTCAGCCGATCTCGCAGTATGTTGTGGTCCATGCTTGGGCCTATCACCTACAGACCCTCTTTCTTAGAAATCATTCTTTACACGATAAATAGTGCGTTTTGTTGGCACGTTGTTTCTCCCAAAAATTTCACGTAACTTTCTCATCGTCACAGTAATCGATGATTCATTTTGATAAAATGTTTTAACGATTAAAACATGTTGGTTTATCAAACTTTTTCCATAATAAATTTTCCACGTGTCTACTTAACGATTGCCAAATATCAACTGTCAAGACTAATGTTTACAATAATGGCGGCAAAACAAAGTAGTATACCTTCCCGGCGGACAACTTGTATTCTGGGGACCCTGTGCCATCTATTGGAGCCATTCAATATCAATATTCAATTTCGGTGCGGTCTTTCAAGCACAAGTGACGCCGAATGCTCAAGTCGTCCAATTAAGGTCACCGCACCAGAAATAGTTCACAAATCCCATGGTTTTATAATGGAAGATCGGCAAGTGAAATTGCGCGAGATTGAAGAGACCACACAAGGCACAGTGATTTCGAGCTTATACAAATATTTGAACATGAAAAAGCTATCTGCAAGATGGTTGGCGAATTGCTCACAATCGATATCCAACAAATTTGTTTGACAACTTCCAAAGTGTGTTTGTGGAAAAAATCGTTCTTGCGCCAGCCGTTTTATAACCGTGCATGAAAACTGGATTCACTACAACACACCAGACAATGATGAACAGTCAAAAAATGGAATTCTTCTGGTGAATCGAAGCCGAAGAAAGTCAAGGTTTTTTTGTCCACAATTAAGGTCATGGTGAGAGTTCTTTGGGAGTGGTGTTGATTAGATCGATTACCTTGAAAATGGTTAAACGATCAGCGGCGCATTTTAGGCAGAATTACTGGATTGATTCTAAATCAATTTAAAGTCAAAAAGGCCGAATTTGGTGAAGAAATCGTATTATTTGGAGAATATCACCAAAGTTGGAGAAACGTTGGATGAAGACTATCGAGCTAAAAATATACTACGAGTCTGTTGAAAAATAAAACGTTTTCATGTCGGAGAGTGTTCCTTATTTCATTTTTCAAGGCCTTATTGTACCACTCTGAAGATGCGCTCTAAAGTTTTAGGCACGAAAGAAGTAAGAGTATTCCTTGGGGCATTCATACCCTCAGGATACAAATAACTATCACCAGCCACGTGTGGTGCATCAATTTGTCGCTATTTGGGGCCATATATTTAATTAATCTCGGCATCAAGTTGACCTGCCAATGTTATATTACTACGGTTCGTGTTATTTTTTCCTGAATCTCGTGCATGAGTAAAAAGGGTACAAGGGTATTTTTTTTTAAATTAAATAGTGTCAGGTTAACACTAAATGAAATCTGTTTAGTTAGAATTGATGAGGTTGTGTTAATCTTTGATGTCATAATTCTCAAGAAATTTTTGTTGCTAACTGTTTTTGTTCTCTTTGACTTATTCCTAAGTAAAATAAGCTTAGGTATTCTCAAACGGACCTTAGACCTAAAAATATATATATATAACGGGTGATTTTTTTGCTACTTGGTTTTTGACGTTTATATTTTTGACATATCACACATGACAAATTCCACGAACATTTGACATTTCGATTCAGTGTTGTTTGCCATTTCATCATGAATAGACTTACGCCTGAACAACGTTTGCAAATTATTGAAATTTATTATCAAAATTCGTGCTCTGTGAAAAATGTGTTTCGCAAGCTACGTCCGTTTTTTTTCCGCTCATTTTTGGTTAAATGGATACGTGAATAAGCAGAATTGCCGTATTTGGAGTGAAGAGCAACCAGAGGCAATTCAGCAGCTACCAATGCATCTCGAAAAATGCACTGTTTGGTGCGGTTTATAGGCAGGCGGCATCATTGGGCCGTACTTCTTCAAGGACGATGAAGGCCGCAGGGTTAAGGTCAATGGAGAAAGGTACCGTTCGATGATAACAGATTTTTTTTTGCCGAAAATGCAAGAATTGAACTCGGTCGACATGTGGTTCCAACAGGACGGTGCCACATGCCACACTGCACGCGAAACCATGCATCAATTGATAGGCGAATTTGGTGAGCAGTTGATCTCACGTTTTGGCGCAGTCAATTGGCCACCAAGATCATGTGATTTGACCCCGTTAGACTATTTTTTGTGGGGCTATGTTAAGTCTATTGTCTATGGGGACAAGCCAAACACGATTGCTGCCTTGGAAGCCAACATTGAACGCGTCATTGGTGAGATTCCGGCCGAAATGTGTGAAAAAGTTTGCCAAAATTGGACCTTCAGAATGGACCACCTGAAGCGTAGCCGAGGGCAACATTTAAGTGAAATTATTTTTAAAAAGTAAATGGCAGAAATTGATTTATCGATCCAAATAAAAATTTCATTTACTTTTTACAAGTTTCTGTGTTTTTTTGAATTTTCAAAAATCAAGCTCTTAAAAAATCACCGTTTATATGAATGGCAACTTGAATACAATGGTTTCCTCATCTTTGTAGTAGGAATTAAAGAAAGGTTCTAAAGTAGGACAATTCGTAAGTAATTATAAATTGTTTAAATTACTATACACAATCTACTCTGTCTTATAAAAAAAAGTTTCTGTTTATCTGCTATTTCCTTCTAAATCTCGATGCTACTCCCAGAACTTTAAAAATCCTATTCAAAAGCGATAGTTACTGCTACTGCAAAAATTTAGTTTCAAAATACCTTAAAACAAACATTAAGCAGACAAAGTAATCTATCTATTACTTAAAAGTGCTTTTTATAAATTTTGTTTTCCTCCTTGACATGGTTTCATAGTAACTTTATTTCAAAAGTACTTTTAACAAAGTTTTACGGTCAGCAAATAAACTCTTCAAACCACTAATTAGTAAACTTTTTGAAAAAAAAAAAAAAATAAAGACAAACTGAAATAGTGTCCTTTGAAAAAAAATGTATGCACCTTGTGTGCAAAAGTCAAATGTGGGGCAAGTAGTTGAACTTCGATGAATAATTTGTTATGTTTTTTTTTTAAACTACTCTTATATTTGAAATAATTAAAAAGCCCTTTTTAAGGGCCATCTTTTGTGGTATTATGTTACTACTTAGTTTTTTTTTAAGAAGGACTCTTTACAATTTCTTTTCTGTTTCTTTGAATTCGAATTGAAAATTCACAAATTAATATAAACTTTGTGAACTTGCCACAGAAAGTGTCATTTTTTCAACTTTTTTGTTTTCTTTGAAGAAAATTAACTTCATAACAAATTGACTTTTATAATTTACCAAAATAAAGAGATCCATTCATAATGTGTGTGTGTACGCACATAGTCGTAGCTTCTTAACTATTTTGCACGTTAATTTCTCCAAGAAGTTATAACGAAGAGTAAACTTTTTCAATTAATACTAATTCCACAAAAATGACATTCATGAAAAAATCTTCTTTTTTGTTTTTTAAAACTTATTTATTAAAGTAAAAGCCCTCTAAGCTGTTGGTCCGCAGTTTACGGAGACAGAATTTATTAAAAATTTACAGAAAAAATGACAGTTGCATCTGGGGCCAGATTTGCAGTGGGAGTTCAAGCTAGTGAGCGTTAGCATCACCCGATGCACACATTATTACATTTATAAAATAATGCCCGAAATACAGAAAAAAGAATGATGTTGCACGAAGATGAAATAAAAAATGTTGACAGAAAATGCACATGCGAATATGCTGCAATGCCAAACAAGAGCAGCAAGGGAAGTGTATCGAGGGGGTAGGAGACGAAGAAGAATCCGAAAAAACAGATCGAAACTGGAAAAACTGATTGGAGAAAAGGCGGAACCAGTCCGTCTTGAAGTGAATGTGGACAAAAGCAGGAAAAATGTGTGGCGCGATGTTCTGAGAATGGAGCTGGTTGTTGTCTCAGATGTATCTCCAGGGATGGCGGCTGAACTAATGCGGAGAGAATTACCGTGTCTTATTTATTTATGTCCTTTATAATTCGCATTATTTTATTTATTTCGTTGTCATATTTATGGGTATGCTAGTTTACTCAATCACATGTTGTTAGTGTTATGCCTAAACAGCATGTAATGAGCAAAGCAGCAACATATTTTATGACAATTTTTAGAATTGGTTTTTACTGGAATATAAGAAGACATAGACAACGGCAGGAATCGAACCTGCCACCACGAGGTTGACCGGCGAGCACACAACTATCGCGCCACGGCCACCCACATTTATCCTATCCTTCTTTCTCTTCTTTCACCGGATGCCCGCGCTGTGTTAAAAAAAAATATATAAAGGGTATTCATAATACCTTGAGCGCGTGCAAAATTATAAAAAAAAAACCTGAATGAAGATGTTCAAAAAATGTGGATGTAGCCCGAAAGGCCAAAACACGCCGACTGCATTTGTTCGGTAAGATCCAGTGAATGGATGGACAATAATGATCAATGCCAAGGCAATCTTCGAATCCCAACCCCCAGGTTCGAGACGACAAGGAAGGCCAAACCTCCGGGTTAAAGACCAAGTCGAAACAGCGTACCTGTGATCGTAGATGATGCAAGGCTGTCTTATCTCAGGCAGAGCGACCATCTATTGATCGGGAGCCGGATAAGAAAGCAAAATCGATGTGGGATATTAAGTAAATGTCAATTTTTGTTTGTTAAATGGCGATTTCCATAATGTCGCACTTCGATAAATTTTTCAAAATTGAATGTAATAGTTAATCCTTCACATTCGTGGTTGGGGCTAAAGAAGGAATCTCAGTTTTTGGGCTCAGGAGTTCCTTTGAGAAGGAATGTAAGTGATTTTTCCAATGCTAATAAGAATAACGATACAAAAATAAGGTGAATGACACATTGCGATAATGTTTCAGAGAATTCTGGCACTGGCTAGTATTTTTAAAGATCTGTTTTGAAGAGAAACCAACTACTTCAATTGTAATAGAGGAGCAGTTTTCCAAATATGATAGTTTTACTGAAGTTTTCAAATCTTATATATAAAGAACAATCCAAATAATGTTTGTGCGCTATCTTTTTTTTTTCGGCTCGATCGATTTGAATGAAATTTTTAGGAGATCTTAGGACATATTTGGAGAGTGCATATAAGAAATCTGTTTGCCGTCCGATGTCTAGAACCGGAGTTATGGCCCAAAATGTCACTCACATGTTTGTTATTGCTGTATTTGTATAAATAATTTGTTTTGTTTTGTATACACACTTCATTTTGGTTTCTCTTTGATGCCGCGTGTATACCCAACTAAAGCATTTGATTCCCATTAGATGGATTTTGATATTTTTGTCGGTTGTTTAGAATGTTCCATGGATTTTTTGGACGACTTAAACGTGGAAAATTCGTTGTGAAGCTTGGAAAATTTCAGTTAATTGTGAAATTCATTGTGTTGTGATAGAAGACGTTTTGCGTGTATTTTGGGTTGAGAAGTTTATGAGGTATATATAATATAACACTGTGTCACAACCCGATATATTGCGTTATACATTAACTAGCCTGTGCGCAATTTGACAGGTGTCCTTTTCACATTATAATTTTCTATTCAGAAAATGTGCTATTTTTCTTGCTGAAATTGATTCGAGTTTTGCGTATTATTACACTGATTCCAATCTAATCCTAGACGACGGATCTAACCGTCTTGCAATAATTAATCAGAATGTCCGTGAAAATCAAACCCAAGAGGTACGTGCAGAAGAAATAAATGGAGACGTGCCCATATTGCACAGCCTCAAATTGCACAATCACGACCACAAATTCGACAAAAAGTTATTAGAAGAAGAAAAGTGGTAACTGTAGACTTCAATCTCGCTGCTTTGGAATACGATTCCGCATTCGCATTTACTTTCTCGATTCTCCCGGTGCGGTGGGACATGCAAGACATTCGTCATTTAGTTGATTCTAGCAACAATTCGGCGAAGATCTCTTTCGTTGCCTGTTGCATCCTATGCATCTTTGGTATTGCTGCCAAACTGTTTGAAGGCGGTCAAACTGCACATTCCGTTTTGAAGCTGGCAATGAATGTTATCACGGTTGACAAGCCAATAACGTGCACAATGACCATGAATTCGGCGAAAGCGAAATTGATGCGAGAATGCAAAATCATAATTTGAGATGAATGCACGATGGCGCATAAACGAGCTTTGGAGGCAGCTAACCTAACAATGAAGGATTTACAAGGTGATTCGAGATGATTTGGTAGGGATATGATATTGCTCAGCGGAGATTTTCCTCAAACGCTTCCCGTCATACCGAAATCTACTGCTGCCTATGAATTTAATGCACGATTGAAATCGTCGTCTTTGTGCCGGCATGTCAAGATGTTGAAATTGACCACAAATATGAGAGTCGCATTGCAGAACGACCCATCGGCTGCTGAATTCTCAAGACAACTGCTGGCGGTTGGCAATGGCCAAATTTCTCTTAATATCTCGACTGGATTGAACGTCGAAGAAGAAACTCATCACCAAAGTAAAGTGTTCCCGGCATTGCAAAAAATTATGTATAAAAATCTCAATTGGATTTGTTTACGGGCAATACTAGCAGTGAGAAAAAGGACGTCGTCGATAGCTTGGTAAACGGTCTTTGTTGTTTATTTTTGCGGCGTTAAATTGGGGCGAGACGAAGTTCGCCTGGTCCGCTAGTTATTTATAGATTGAATTGTGCTCAACAGGAAGAACAATTTCTTGATTCGTCAAAAAAAAAAAACATTAAGAAAACATAGCAGTTTTTGGCGAATTCACTGCGAAGTCGTATACATTTTTTTCAATATAATTGCCATTTAATTAAATTCCACGCATTTCTGTATTCCCCATTTGACTATCAGAATTGTAATAAGCTCATCATCCGCTATAGTTCTAGAACTGAACATCAAAACCTAGGGGAACTTTAATCGATTAAAAAAGATAATTTACGAATAGTTTCGGAGACAAAATAGCACCCTGCGGCAAACCATCAGTATTAATTTTGTGAAATTCAGATACGGCTCTATACAATATTAAACTTCCAGATCCGTGAAGAATGAAAATTATTATCATATGAGTGCTGGAGTTAAGTTTATTTTTGCTTGCTCATAGTATCCAGTAAAAATTGTCGAAGAAATTTCTGAGGTCTTCCCATTTGGATTTTTCGTATTTGCAAAAGGGTTCCTTAGGAGTTATTTTTTTAACTAAATTATGTTGGTATGCGAACTAAGCTGTTTTGAAATTGTGCTCTGACGATAATTATTATGACGAAATGTATCGGGGTCAGAGATAAGAAACACGGTATTGGCGGTTTGACCTGGAACATAGGGGATTGGTGCTGGCTCGTCAACAAGCCGAGTAAAGATATGTTGAGCTCAAAAAAATCAAAAACTTTACTAGAATTGTGATTAAATCATAACACCAAATACTTTTCCTATTATAAAATGTCATTAGGTTTTTCTTGAATTCCCTTATTTATCCAAAAGCAGCTTGTGGCAGTCGAACTCTGATTTTTATTTCCAAATACTAAAATTTGAGATTATTTAGCTAAAATTCATAAAAATGTTCGTGAATTAACCGATACGTCAATGCTAAAAAAAATTCCTGACTAAACTTTGACAAAAAATTAAATCATTAGTGAGAGCGAGTTTCGATTTAAAGTATCTTGACTGTTACTGTTTATGCAAAGTTACAGGAATCCAACATAATTTTACCCACAGCATAGAGAGGGGAGAGAGTGAGAGCACCAGAGCGTCGGTCGAACTGAATACTTGCACGACGACAACTACGACTACGACACGATGCAGCACAACAGCAATCCTTTTTCTAATTATCTTCAATGGAAGGATTTTATTAGTGCCGCACAACCAAGACCTCCAGGGAGGATGGCAAATTAAATAGACTGAAGCAAAAAAGCGTGTTAATGCCCGCCCAATTGCTGCAATTAAAATAAAATTTTAAATTCGCACGTGAATCCTCCTCCTTTATTTGATGGGGGTCGGGTGGGTGTGAGATGGAATGGAATAAAATGGTTATTGAGGTTTTTTTCCTTGAACCTGGATAAGAGTACCTACAATACCAGAGTTTTGATACTCGACCGACCATACCTGGTGAGGAATTATGAACATGGTACAAATTGAATTTGTAGTCATTATGTTTGTCTGAAAATGCCAGAGGGTGGGTTCATTCTCACAGCATTAAATTGTCCCTTCTGCTCTTTAACGCAACGCAGTTCTCGTCCCTGCCTTTCGACACGGCCGCACCACCATCACCCACCGGCACCACAGAATGTGATTATCGTAACAAATGGACGAGGTTGCTTGTCGCGTTGTGTTGAAAAACAGCCGCACCATACCATCATTCTTATATGCGAGTGAAAAGTGAGTTCTTTGTTTACATTACCATATTATTGGGAAATATCGTCCTCGAAGGAAGAAAAAACATAACAAGCAGACGACACGAGTGTAGGTATAAGAGTATATGGAAAATAGTAGTAGAATGGGCCGGCAATTTATTCCTTGCTTCGGATTTTCGTCGGTCGGCATCGGTGCGACTGTGGTCCTTTCCTTCGTTAAATTGAAATAATTTCATTCCTAAATCTTTTCCTACATTCGCATCTATATTCGCTAAGATATTTATACTTATATACCTTGCTTGGCTTTGTCTCCGTGGAAGATGACTATTAGGCCGCCTTGAGCGCTGGGGATCTTTGCTGTATCACGCGTGAGAGAGCAAAATGGAAATGTAGGTTTGACTAGAGAAGGATTTACCACCGGTTAAAACACATCCATCCGTAGGAAATAATTCTCCACTAAACACTTAAAATTTATTTCTATCTCATTCAATTGGTTTTGTTATATTCGTACTACTTATATAGATTCTGAGGAGTTTCCTTTTACATTAGTGTGTGTGTGTTTTTTTTTTGTTTTTGTGGTTTTTGCAATTTTCGAAAGGCAAATGCTCAGCAATTTAGAAAATTCTATCCCGTTTATTTGTTGGTTTTGATTGTGGTGTGTTGTGTATAAGATAGGAAACAGGAAGTTCAAATCGAGGGAAATTGTTTCGTTTTCTTAATAAGAAACAAAAGCAAGTCACAAAAAAAAAAAGAAAAAACCCCAAAAGAAATCACATGGAGATTTATGCTTATGGTAATGTCACTATATATGTAGGTATATTGTATGAGTTGAAATTGCTTTTTATTGAGAAAATAAGGAAAGCATTGAAAAACAATAGAAAGTAAAAAAAATGCGTTGAAATAAATTTTCCTTTTTTTTCCTAGGTCGTTGGAGACTTTTTATTTTTTTAAGGAAATGAATTGAAATATTTTTGTGATTATTATTTCAATTACTTATTCTAATGTAATTATTTTCAAGTTTTAAAGCATAAAAGTAATTGCTTTGTACCTATTCATTTTACCAGTGAAGTTGTGGGCTTTTGAACGAGGAGGAATTCAAAATAGGTTTTACGAGCATTTGCCTTATTACCGCTGAACGGAACGTATTTGTCTTTGAGCACCTTTTGAATAAAACACTAGAATTTCCGGAGTAAAAAGCATTAGCATAGAAAAACAAAAGATGTATTCGGTAAGGTTGAAAATTGGATGGTATGCTTCTATATTATTAAGAGTGTCAAATATCAATTGATAATTGATAAATATTAATATTTAGCATTAATCAACTCATTGGAAACAGACTTCACTGAGAATGGTGCAGATAGGAAATACCAATGAACATCGGCTTTGAATGTATGAATAGGGATGGAATGGGAGGGAATAATTCGGCGGAGTAAGCCATTCGTTTAGTGCTGCTAAAGAAAGAATCTCTACACTTGACAGTACGTACGAAGTTGGACCTAAGGATAATCTGTTGAATATTCCTAGAAGCTTGAGTACGGTTGAATTTTATTCATCAACACTGTCTAAAAAAAATAGCGATAAAACGAAAAAGGCATGCACCATTCTGACGGTGTTTAAGAAATGGAATTGTGTCCGTTATTGTTCAATTGCTTAACATTTTTAAAGATCTAATTTTACTCAAGTGAGTTATGGAAGTACCTAATCAGATATTATAAAGTTTCATTAAAGCTTTGGTGAACAGCACAGAACAGAGTTTTTATGGAGGAGCACAGATCTGGAGAAAAGTGGATACAATGCACTGTCTGTAAACTGTCACGAAAAATGCACAGAAGGTGGAAAGTCATATGTTTGCCACAATTGCGACTCGGAATATTACGATTAATTTATTATTTTTTGTGAAAAATTATGTTTGAAGTAAGGTTTTCTTTCGGTCCATTTTAAAAGTTATTTTCGTTTAGTTTGTTTTGTTTGGTAAAGATATGGATTTTTATTTATTTAGGTTTAGAAATACGGTAGATTTTTAAGAATTTTCTAACATGAATTATTATTAAATAAAATTAAATATAACTTCTATGACTGCAATATGTGATAAGTATTGTCAAGCATTGCCATATTAATACTTAAAAATAAAAAACGAATGAATTTAAAACTAGTTTATGTTTATTATTTTCATGTGTTTCAACTTACCCCAGTCGCTATTTCAACCGCCCCTGGTATGGGTACGGTTGAAACAAAACCGATTTTATTTTTAATTGCATGTTTTACAAAAAAATAATTCACCGATCACTAAAAAGGCACACCCTAATTGTAGAAGGATACCCGCTTTTTCATTGAACATGTCATTTTCATCGCTCGGCTTACAGAAATCAATATAATGGACGATATTAGCGAAATTGTCTCAACCGTACCCAGTCTACCCTACTGTACGTGCATGGAATACGTTAAAATTGTTGAAATTTGATTTCCATTGAAAAAACAATAATTTGTCAACATCTAATCAAATATCCTCTAAAAAATATTATAAATGACGTTATCAATCTAATGTCTCGTAAGTGACGGCTCCTTACTTTGTCAATAGTCAACGAACACACCCGTCTGCTTATCATTGATTTTATGAACTTTAATTTAATATTGCCTAGTATTTGGGTTTACTTTCTATTTTCGTTGTATAGAAACTAGTTTTTGGTCATAATTATAATGTTCTCTACATTTTGTTTTCCACAAAACTCTTCTATTGCCAGATGCAGCTGTGCATAGCTTCCATATTACAAAACTTAGAACTAGGCGACTGCGGATGAGTTCTTTAAGTACTATGAATAGAATGCGCAGAAAAATACACGAAATATTATAGTCTGTAGCAAGCTTCAAATTAGCCATCCATTGCAAATTTTGTTGTATTGATTTGTAATGCTTCTTCTTAGGGTCTCCTTATTTTTCGCCTTAGTAGAATTGTTGTAATAAAAAAATCAAAATTTAAATTTTAAACTTAACAGGTATCCTGCTTCAATTTTGCTTAAAAAATTTGTTATTACTCATCCAATATGGTGTCCATAAAAAAAATATATAATATACAAATTATTTATGTGAAGCTTAGCGATGACCAAAGAGGTATTTTTTTAGATCTGTATTTAAATGTGCTAAAAAATAATTTGTACCAAAAAAGCGTTAAAATCCAATATTAAATGAGTTTTAGAAAAAAAATATAAATATTAAATTTGCATATGTATATTTACAAAATTATATTAAATATATTGTATATACGTCAAAAAAAAAATTAAATAAAATTAAAATAGGAATCCAACTTACCGTCGGCTACTTTGGATAATTGGTGTTAGTATTATCTCTAAGCTGGAGGATTTAATTTGTGTGTTAATATTATGATCAACAACACTAGTGAGGGCGGTGTTGGTGCTGGTATTGGTATTGGTGTTGCTATTATTATGATTGTGCTGCTGTTGGGAGGACATCTGATTTGGGGTGAATTCCATCAATCCCTCATTACTACAGGGGCTCTACCAAAAATATACATACACACAATACATAGCGTGTAAAGTACGTAATGAATATTTTTTTGTTTGCCGAATTTTGTTTGGTTTTATAGGTAATTTCTTTTAAAACTTACACAACATGCGGTGAGAAATACACATATTAAAACAAACACAAAAAATATATAAGGTAACAAAATTAAAAACATCGACATTTATTTATTTTATTTTTTTTGTTGATTACAAGCAGCAGGCAGTATTTATTTTATTTATTTATTTCTTTTATAAAACAAATAAAAACATACACAATCATGTAGCTAGTTTTAATAACACGCACATGCAAATCCCTAGGGCAGTGGAAAAGTAAAATGTTACCATAATATGAAATTCGATGCAAATCCATCCTTTGATAAAAAAAAACAAGATTTTTCATTTTACAAATGTTTACTTAGTGTAGACGGAACGAACGATGGAGTGTTTTCAGTCCCATACCTTAAACTAAATTAAAAAACAACAGAGAAACGTTAAGCCTTGTGTACCTACGAGTAAAATCATACAAAATTATACCATAGCTTTTTATTTGCCCAAAATGAATTGATATACAAATGTTGCACCCTTTTACATTACCGAAAGGATATTCCCCTATAATCATATGCTCACAAATTGGAGCTATCTTTAAACGAAGGTTTGAAGCTCGTTAAAATTTTATTTGACGAGAGTTCCATTGGCCCGTTTGCTGATACACAACTTAAGTATTTAAGTTCTACTTAAGAACTTATGTGACAGTTTACGCAGAGGAAAAAGTAGCCCTTAAGCGTTCTAAGTTGAACATAAATATTTATGATTCGTATCAGCAAACGGGCCTAACAGTCTTAAGTCCTCTAAACAGGGTAAGAAAAAACACGACTTAGCAGCGGTTTATATTTAAATCCTGAATTTAGTGCGAATTTACTAAATAATAAATGCTATTTCACATTTACCACCTAATTCCTTCGCTAAACCAACTTCTTTGACGGACAATTCACAGGAAAGCGACGAATGACCAAGGAATTAAAGAAAATTCGTCCATTTTGACGTTTTAAAATTGAACAATTATTCGTTGAAGTGTAAATGGTATGTGGATCGCAAATAGAGTTTAACAGTTCGCAGCAATCAGATAGGAATTCGACAATACTAATTTATTTTCTCATAAATCTAAATTTTGCAAATTAAAAATAAAAACAAATTTTAGTTACTAAACATTAATATAAGCTGTATGTTCAAACATGAACATGCAGTAATTATCTTTAGGTAACCCTGTGTGCGTAGTAAATAGAAGTAACATACACAAAACATACGGCTACCTGAAGTTAAATATCCGGCTTGAAGGACCAAATGATGAGTGACATTTGGGTGTAAGTGGATATTATTTTTCATGTGTGTTAGTACACAACCATGAATCAAAGAAAATAAGATTACGACACTTTTTTTTTGTTTTATTTATTGACGTCAGATTGCAAAAAAAATCTGGAAATTGTTGTTGTTTGTCCGATGTGGATTAATGGATTTTTTTTCACATATGACATCAATAAAATATAACAAAAAACGAAGTGTCGTAATCTTGTATTCTTTGATTCAATATACACAGCCATATTTACATGTTGCTTATATCTCTATTCTTATTATCTATGGTTTATTGAATGTTGCATGTGTAAGCTTACGATGTCCTGTGCTGTATTTATTTACTACGCAAAATTGGTTAACTTGAAGATAATTACTGAATGTTCAATATATTCATGTTTGAGGACTGTATTTCTGCAATTGTTTTTTTTTTTAAGAATAGATGGTTCTAAATTGTTTTAATTCACATTTGATCATTTATTTGTCGATTGTTGCTCGATTTCATGTGAATATGCCTTCAGAATCAACATTTGATAATAACTTATAGAACCATAGACCACACAAAAGATGGAGTTGAAATTTATTGTAGTAGATTTTCCCCATGGATTTTATAACTCTTTATTTGAAATAGATACTAGAAAATTTTGACTCTGTGGTGTAAATTTTTGAAATAGGTACATGTGAAAGAGCTTTAAATTCAATCATACATTTTTTGAGTTGAAAACATATTTTTCTTTTCGAATTTGACAGTTCCACAAACTGGAATTGAATTAATAAGTATGTTGACTAGATTTTTCAAGTTTTCAAAATGGTGGATTATAAAATTATGAGGAGAAGGGATGAAATGTTCTCAGTGACAACAAAAACTGTCTAGAAAGGCTGAAGCACTAGATTTGGTTAATTTCGGAACACTTTCTAATGTCAAGAAATATACTCAACTAGGGTTGACAGAGAATAATGACAAATCTTATTCAATATTTTCAAAAACATCACAAGCTAAGAAATAAATGTTAAGCTAAATTAATTTTATCTTTCATACACACTTCAAAGTGCAAATTTTCCATAATAAAGATATATGTACTTCAACTTGCCATTTGACTTCCAACCAGAAATACTTAGACAAAATTTCTCGGACTAAAACTGCAAATGTGGGGAAATATTTTTTTTTCTTTCATGACGGCTATGTTCTGGGTGAAATAGCAAGATTACTGTGCACTGAAACAGAAATAGATAAAACAGGCTGTTTTAAACTACTTAAAAATAGGCAAGGAATCCACCTAATAACTAGAAAGATGTTTTACTGAAGGGGCACAAACACAACATCAACATCAACAAAAACAGATAAGACCAAAAACACGCATAGTTTGAAGACATGAAACCTCAAAAGTATCTCTATTCAACGACATGATATGACATTGGGGGTAAAATGTACAAAATATTTCCAATTTTGTAATTAATATTATCTGGCTAAATGTTCGGTCAACCACAATCAACTTAGGTGAACTCAAACTAATGTCAAAATTTAACGAAAAGCTGTTAAAATCATTGTCCAAGCAGGGAATACCCACAATAGCTTCGGACAATTTACGTAATTATCTTAATGTAAGACCGACAGCGCTGTCGAATTTTAGTACGTAATGAGCCATTTCTGACATTTCTCAAATTTGATCGAAACTTAACGAAATTCAGCATTATAAGTATGTTTAACTATCATTCATGTATTATCTATGTTGTTCAGCTGATTTAAGCAAAAAATGCAATTATAGTTGGCTTTTAAAACTCAACTCTAGGCCCAGACAACGATACCAGCGGCAATATCAACCCAAAAAATAACTCATGCTAATCGTACATTCGTTGGATTGAGCTTATAGTTGAAAACGTTACCAAAATGTAAATGTGCGTATGAATAACAATTTTGCTTAATTTCTTTTTTTTTGTACTTAAATTCAATCGTTAAGATAATCACAACAATACGAATTTTTACTAAAACACCAAAGCCGAATCTTGTCGCCGAAACCACGAAAATCGATAAATTTTGTTGCCGAAGGGTTACCGCCGAACTAATTAAGAAATATCAAAAAGCAATATTTTTAAATACCTATGGCAAATTTTAATTTGAATTTGGTCATCGGAAATAGATATAATTATGTATGCATTCCCTTCAAAATAATTTGAATACCAAATATTACAAATGTCTGATGAACACTACATACATATTTTGTTATTAACATTTTCCGGTTACAATTTAAACCACATTTGTATAATCCTCAATAGTCGGAGTGCCTGATATGCCAATTTTTGGTCAAAAATACTCCTGCCACAAACAAATAAACCAATTCCAGATGCAGAATGCATGATGCTATGTATATATTTCCATGCAGGAAATAACTCAAAATACAATTATTGTCGCGTATATCGATAAAATTATGGATCAATTCTCTAACCCTAATTCACAAATCTAATAAATTCAAATGTATTTACCTTTCTGCTGCGTACTCAAACTAAATTTAATATAAAATCAATTTTTACGAACGGTCGAAAAATTGAAAAAAAAACAACAACAATTGTTTGTGGAATGGAAACTCAAAGTCATATGGGTATTTCAATATTAATTTACACAACACATTGTGTACATATAAGGGAAAGGACCCCCAATGTATAATTACAGATACAAACTAAATGCTCAATATTCACTAGTGTTCTTCAAATTTTTAATTAAAATATTTGATACTATTTCATGTTGAAAAACACTCTGATCGTGCATACATCTGTCAGTCATCATCAATTCTATTACAAAACGAATAAAATATTTTGTTTGTTGGGAAACAATTCAATGAGTTTTAATTAATCCAGATTTGCATACGAAAATGGTTCCATATATCAGAGCTGTAAGCTTTTAAGTTGTATAGTACCAATACCTTGTTAGTACTTCTAGTACATATAATGCAAATGAAATAAAAAAATTTGGATGTCAAGTTATTCAAGGAATCAAAGAATGTTTAGGAATTGATTCCAGATTATCGCTTGTTGATAATTGATAATCGATTATTGGTAATTGATTATTGATTATTGAATATTGATTATTGATTATTGATTATTGATTATTGATTATTGATTATTGATTATTGATTATTGATTATTGATTATTGATTATTGATTATTGATTATTGATTATTGATTATTGATTATTGATTATTGATTATTGATTATTGATTATTGATTATTGATTATTGATTATTGATTATTGATTATTGATTATTGATTATTGATTATTGATTATTGATTATTGATTATTGATTATTGATTATTGATTATTGATTATTGATTATTGATTATTGATTATTGATTATTGATTATTGATTATTGATTATTGATTATTGATTATTGATTATTGATTATTGATTATTGATTATTGATTATTGATTATTGATTATTGATTATTGATTATTGATTATTGATTATTGATTAGTGATTATTGATTATTGATTATTGATTATTGATTATTGATTATTGATTATTGATTATTGATTTTTGATTATTGATTATTGATTATTGATTATTGATTATTGATTATTGATTATTGATTATTGATTATTGATTATTGATTATTGATTATTGATTATTGATTATTGATTATTGATTATTGATTATTGATTATTGATTATTGATTATTGATTATTGATTATTGATTATTGATTATTGATTATTGATTATTGATTATTGATTATTGATTATTGATTAGTGATTATTGATTATTGATTATTGATTATTGATTATTGATTATTGATTATTGATTATTGATTATTGATTTTTGATTATTGATTATTGATTATTGATTATTGATTATTGATTATTTATTATTGATTTATAATTACTTGTTTTTGATTATCAGGGTATTATTGTATTATTAGTACGTACTGATTCATTCAATTTTGAATATACATATTTTTAGGTTTTTTGGGTACTAATATTCTTTAAGACTAAGTAAAACTCATTTACCGCGGTAAAAGTACTAATTCAGTAATTAAGTACTCTGTTCTATAGTAGTTAACAGCGCTGACATCAATTTAGATATTACTCATTTCCTTGGTTTATTTTTAAAAAAAGTAAAAACAACTATTCAAAAGTATTTAATTTAACTATGGCGAAACTATTTAAGTATGCGGTGTGTAATTGTACAAATGAAAATTGGTAACAAAAATATTGCACGTCGTTATATTATCAACTTGTAACATAGTGATAGGAACAGATTGTTAATAGATTAAAATATATACTCGTTGCGAAATTAAAAACAGACTTCAATAAATTTCTTACTTCCCTGAGGGCCAATTTTTCAATAGTCAGGTAGTACATATTCTCCAGCTAGAGTTAATATCAGTTTTCCAATTAAACTAGGAATAAAGTTATCTGCTCATTTTAGACCGAAATAAGGAGTTATCTGAGGAATAAAATAAATAGCTATTTTCGATGTCAAAAACTCTTTGAAAAATGATTGCTTTGAAATAAACGTTAAACAAAAATGAATTTCTAAGAAAAGTTCGATACTCGAAATAAAAGTGACGTTCAAATTAAAGTATTCTATAGATTGTTTTTTCTAGATTGAAAAGTTCGATTTTGTTATCCGATTGCCTAACAGTCAAGTAAGTTTATTCTTCAGGCAACTAACTGGATGTTTATCTGGAAATTGAAAAATCGGCTCTGAAGTTATTAGATATACAAGTTATGCATTTGAAAACAAAAAAAATGGAACTCGAGATTTTTTGACATTTCGCTTAAGAGATTTCCTTCAAACTTGCTAATTGATTCCGTAGAGGAAAAACTGAACTTGTTGCAAACCCATGAAAAACCAATACCTGTCATGCTACATTATTAAAAAGCTTAATTATTTTGAGAATAGGAGAATAGAACGCGACGAGACCAGGCGAGACTTTTGTTAGTCTCGTCTGGTGTCAGTCTTGGTTTCGTCTTTTTCCCGATAAAATTTTAATGTGCAATCTTGTCTCGGTCTCGGTATTGATCTCATCATTAGTCTTGGTTTCTTTCGTGTTTTTTTGGTATCAAAAAGATTTAAGATAAGATGCGGGTTCAGAATAAAAAGATAAAGTACGGTATCTCAGCAGTTTGTTGGTAAGAAAATGCGGGGTATGGATCAATCAATCCATTTAAATATGGGAGCCATCTCACAATTGATATGTAATGCAACATACAGTATTTTGAAATTTAGATATTTTTTTTCTAAAAGTCACCTAAAGGCTTAAAATCAACTTTTTCCGGAGTAAAAAATAAAATCGGAAAAATTTCGAGTTTTCTTTTCCATTTAAATTGGAGCCATCCCTCAATTAACTTTGACAGTTCAGTGCTTGACAAGTAGGTAACAAACTATATTTTACCGTTTCGAAAATGTTTTTTTTCCAAGTGTCCCATACAATAAAAGTCTTAAAGTGTCTTTTTCCGAAGGGGGAAACAAAGTTTGAAAAATTAGTGATTTCATTCCAAAGAAATGCATACATAAATCATTCACTGGATTTCCGCAGTGTGCCTATCTGAATATAACTATATATACATTATAACGCGTATAAAATATTTCGAAAAAAAACTGCTGAATATTATAAAAATTGAATATGAGCAGGTAGGTACGACAAAAAAAATAAATCAACAAATATTTCTTCTAGCTAAAATCGAAACCAAGCCACCGAGAATTTCGCTACCAAAAATACGGCCTCGTCGCCGGTGCTTTTAAAAAAGTTTCGTCACGTCGTCGACGAGACCGAGGGCGACACCGAGACGAGACTGAGAGCAGTATCGGGCTCGTTGCCAGCCCTACATGAGAATGATTGTAACGGTTTTGATAACAAATCTGTGTAATCTCTTGGTATGTTCTCCATTGTCATGGATTTTGTATGCATCAATTGTTTGATATTCAGTTCGGAAAGAGTACGACATTGAGAAGGTATTATGAAGGAATTAATTATTGTTTTCTTCTTCTCTTTTCTTTCCCGATTCTTTCTCATCTTCTTGCGTCTTATTAATTGAATTTAATGTATATAAGTTCGTTATATATTACATAAGCATGTTGACCTTAAAAGATTAATTTCATTATCAGCTCGATTCTCACCCTTGCGACGAATCACGGTCAACCTAATGGTCACAGGTCCGATTCCTGCCGTAGTCTATATGCTCTTATTTTTCCATTAAAAACCAATTCTAAAATAAATGTCATACGAGTTGGTGGCTTTCTACTCATTACATGGTGTTTAGGCGTAGAACTAACAACATGTGATTGAGTAAAACTAGTATACCGATAAATATGACAACGAATAAAAAAAATAATGCGAATTATAAGGGACATAGGCAAATAAGATACGGAAATTTCTCCGCATTAGTTCAGTCGCCAACCCTGGAGATAAGATCTGAGACAACAATGGCGTGGCAATGGAGCAGTGGATAAAGTGCTTGATTGCTAACTTAGACGTGTGGGTTCGATCCCCACGCTAGGCGCATTCTTTTCTATACCTCCAATTTTAATTGGATGCCGCCTATGGGTTAAAATGAGACAGTCAATACCTGTTTCTCAAATACACTGTGCCAAGCTAGTGCCGTGTATTTCAGGTTGCATTTAAAAGACCTTAGGTCTTACAGGCATATAGTTAAATTAAAAAAAAAAAAAAAAAAAAAAAAAAAAAAACAACCACCTCCAGTCTCAGAAAATCGAGCCACACATCTTTCCTATCCTTCTTTCTCTTCCTAACCTAAAAATCTAACGCCCGCGCTGTGTTGAAACATTTAAAGGGTAGTATAATCCCTTGAGCGCGTGTAGATTATAAAACAAAAAAAGCCCCTGTCACTATTCCTTGTGATGATTATTGTGACTCGATAACATTTATCGAATTCATTTATTGAATTGTGTAGTAGCATTATTGGAATTATTGCTTTAAGCAAATAAAAAACTATCAACGATAATCCGTTTTCAGTGTTTCATTCATTTTCAAACAAGAAATTGTTAAAGGGTTCAAAATTGATCTTTTACGGATAAAAGAAACACTCATATAAGAAAAACTCGCTTATAAGAAACGCAATAAGAAACACCGGGGCTTTTTGTTTATATTTCTTTCGAAACTAATCGTTTATAAGAAACTCGCATATAAGAAAAACACTGTTATAAGAAAGCCTTTCTTATACATCAAAATCAATTCTTAAAACAAAAAGTACGCTTATAAGAAATTTACTTTGGCAGACAAACCTGTCCCAAAAGCTTTTGAATAATCTTTGTGTTAAGACCTTCATTACAAATTCCCACTTTCCAAAGAAATGACAGCTGAAAATTGAAAATGCCGCGCATATTCTGACGACAGATGAGGGAAAATTTCGGCAGCTATTTGTGTTTGCCTACAAGTTATTACCTTTATGAAACTGATATTTTTGCATTTGTGTGTAGTTTCACTACTTCACATATTGTTGCTAGATTTCACATGGATAGATTTTTCATGGAGAGAAAGTTAAATTTTCAAATACAACAATGTAAACAAATGTTATTTTGACATTTGCGCTTGACTTCTTTTTGCTGGTGGTGTTTTGACGATATGTTTAAAGATTACTACCTGTAATACAAAATAGTTCCTGTACATTTATCTGTTGATATATATCAACCTTAATTGCATAGACTCACAATATTTTCTTAATTTTATTTATTTGAAGAAAGACTTATTTATTTTACTTTTTTTTGCTTGTTGAAGAAGAGTCAATTGTTGTTACTTTGTTACATTAAAGCTTTTTATCTTAAAAATATTAGTTATATAAGAAGTTTTTATATGAACATACAGTCATTATGCATACAAAAGTTATATGGCCTACTTCGTTTTCATGAAATTTTGTAGGTACACGTACAAAATATTTTCCGTTGGCCATAGTTTTTTTAAAGAAATTTTCTTTCTTATATCCATGTTTCTTATATTTATAAGAAATTTTCTGGATATAAGAAAAACTCGGATATAAGAAAGAAATTTCTTGGAATTTCAGACTTTCTCATATCCGTGTTGCACTGTGGAATGAACAGAATACCTACAGATCAGTGGCGGATCCAGGATTTGTCCAAGGAAGGGGGAGGGGGGGGGGGGGGGGGGGTCCAACGATTTAAAAGTTAAGATTTTAATAAATTTTACCGAACTAACTAAATACTTCTGATTACGTTGACTGTGGAGCTATTTTGTCTGAAGATAATCCTATGGAAAATCGATTGTGCAACAAATATTTGAAACAACTTTTTAATAATAATAATAATAAGGAATACATGGTATGATATTCAGCGATGCCCTACGTCACTTGGTGACAAAAATGCATTCAAAACAAATTCAGAAACAAACGTGGGGTGAACTACGTCAATCGGTGACAACATGTGCGCGAGAGATATAGGATAATGAAATGCGGAATATAATACCAGTATTCTTTATACCATGGAACTTAAACTTTTTTGTGTACTACAGCTACAACTTCAATTGTAGCCATTTGATACGATTCAGCTTCGCTTTTGTGCCCAAGCAATGACAAAAGCCGAAAGTCGAAAAGCAAGAAGTGAACGAAAGGTAAAGAGAAACACACATAGCCGAGAACTCTAGCCCAAATTAATAAACATGGACTAGAGAATGCTTAGGACTTATTCCGTGGACTACGTGCGAAATATTAGTAATAAAATACATTTCGTGGTATTTAACGTTTACCAAATTAGTCCTTCGCTAGACCATCGAAGACGGAGGTCTGTCGCTGGACTAAGAATTGACATTAAAGAATAAAATTTACAGGAACATAAAAAGAGGTAGAATTGATACTTATTGTAGTAGAATTTGTTCGATTTATTATTAATAGGAAATTTTAGTCCATGTTCTAACTCTTATTCCATCATTTTGTTAAGTCAATGGACTAAAGGTGGGCTAAGCGTTTTTTTATTAATATAGCTGTAGGCGTTTATAATTGTTTGCCTATACATACACTCCTCGCCACTTTAATAGGATACATTTTAGTTCTGTTTTTTGTCATTCATTGCTTCCAAACCAAGCATGCTATACTCTGTTCAACTTATATTTTCAGTACAGGTCTTATGGGAGAGCTTTTTCAAATACACTGGTGCCTGTAGCTGAAGATCCCACTGAAAATAACCAGTGAGTTGCATACAAATTATATTTGCAATTTTGTTAAAACCAGCGTATATCCAACCATGAACTACCTACTGCACAGCCAAGTACACACTGCTCCTTGTGTACCTCGTACTCGTTGTGTGCTTTTAAAATAAACTTATTGAATCAGAGTTACCATTGTTACGTTTGGGGTAATTTAGTATGCTTATTACTGCAACCCTGTAAGAGTTTTAAGACAGTACGAACTTATTGGCATCTCTATCAGTTAAAGTGAAAGGCAAATATCCTATCTTCCCTATACTGAAAATTTAAATTGAACAGAGTATAGAGACTTAACATTTTTTTAAATCAAAGTTCATTGATTGATTGATTATATATTTGACATGTCAACCATCCCCAAGCATTTTCAAGGTTGCTTAAATCCGGTGAGTAGGTCGGCCAACTTAATAGTTCCACATTTTGGCTCTCTATATACGTTTTAACTACCCGGTCTATATGTATTGGCACGTTATCATGTTGATAAGTCCACGGCACAGGTCCAAAAAGTGTATGAAAGTATCGAAAGGCCTCTTTTAATATTCCACTGTCAGTCAATGCATTCATTGTAGTGGACAAAAATTGAAGTTTGCAGGTGCCTTAATAGAAAATTGCCGCCCACACCATCAAACCTCCAACTCTGTTATGCAGCTGGTCCAAATAATGATTTTCTTGTGGAGGTCATGAAAAAAGTAGCTATAGCCATCGGGGCCTTCCAAATTAAATTTTTCGTCGGAAAAGACCATGCGATGCCACTCCGAAGTCCAGGTCACATATGCCCGACAAAAATTGAGGCGTTGCTTTTTTCGAACCGGGTTGTGGTGGTTTCTTCTTGATTTTAAGTCATTTTAAATGCTTAGCTTTTGAAATAACGCGTCGCATAGTTGTGAGGCTTGGGTTGATACCACACTTTCTCATTTTTGCTAAAGAGTCGTGAGAATTTGACGCTTTTCTTAATATAAGTCGTCTTTTAGCATTGGTAAGCACTCTGTGTGTGCGGTTTTTTCCATACTTTAAACTCATTGCTTAAAAATCTGTAAACATCTTTTTAGCTATTTTTGGCAATAGATAAGCCATCGTACCGTCCTTATAAGCTTTGATTTGTCATTTTTTGCATCAGACCCGAAACCCCCCCCCCCCCGTGGATCCGCCAGTGCTACAGATAATCACACTATTGTGTGCTTACTGATAAAGAGTTTATGTAGTATGCTCTGACTCTTTTTCCTTCCTTCTGGTAGTCGTTTTTGCTGAAGATTGAGTGAAGTTTTCATTTCAAATCAAAGTTTTATTACCGCTTACTTCATGTTGGAATACAAAGAAAATTGTTTCCCAAAATATTATATCGAATGCCGAATCGAAATGTCAAAACTTAAACTATTTCTGAGTTATGACCTGCTCTACAATAGATCACAATTTCGATTGTTTTTATGACTCTCACAAGTTGTAACTTTGGGGGAGAAGCCGAAAAAGTCACAAAATAAATTTCACCTCTTCTTGTGACTTGTGAGGTATCAGTGATGTTGGGGAGAATCGGGCTGTATGTCTTATATGCACAATGAATTTTATTAATTAATTTATTAATTTAAAAAAAATAACTGCTGTACATCAAGATTTACTTATAAATAGTACAGGATATAATACATTTTACTGATTAGGAATAATGCAAGAATGTAAATAATAAATATTAAACAATTTTAGCAAAATATTGATAATAATTTAATATATAAAAATCAATTTAATAAAATTAAAAAGCAAATCAAAGTCGCAAGAAGAAAGATAAGTAGACAAAAAAAATTAAAGTACAAAAAAATTATATCAGTTCAAATTTGAGAAATATTCAAAACAAAGTTGATGAAACTTTCTATGTTCGATTCCAGACCGCATGTGACTGGGAAGATTATTCCGCAGTCTAACAGCATAAACGAAAAATTGCCTCCGTGATGTCAAACAGGTAAACCTGGGGGAGCGCAACAAGGTAAAACGATTTGAGGAACAAAAATCAAGCTTGTTAAACAGATAGTTAGGAGTCTTGTTAGCAATTAATTTGAAGATATAGGAACAACACCGATACTTGAAAAAAGCTTCTAAGTTACAATTTAATAGTTGACGAGCCTGAGACGAAACGTGATCGTATCTTCGGAGGTTGAAGACAAACCTGGCAATGGCATTGAATGCTACCTTTAGCTTACGAAGCGATTGTGAATCAGGATCTGCAAATATCTCACATCCATATGATACTATTGGTATGATGATAGATTTAACCAGCTTCAATTTAACTTGAGTAGGCAGAATTGATCTACTAACAGATAGTCCTCGAAGTGAAGCATAAATTTTGGAGATAACAGAGTCTATATGGGTATCCCACGTTAGTCTATTGTTGAAAATTATACCTAGGTTTTTCGCATTTGTTACATATTCGATTTGGCAGGCGTTTAAGAAAAGGGAAGGAAAGTTTTGAGTCTGGGGTTTATTTTTACATATTGGGATTGCTTTCGTTTTTTCCGGATTAAGTTTGAGTTCATTCCGAGCAGACCAATCGAATATTGAGCCTAAATCAATGTTCATTTTCTCTATAGCATCTTCAGTCATACCAATAGGGAAGCTTATATATAACTGAACATCGTCCGCGTAGATATGAAACTGACAGTAAGATAAAACAGATGACAAATCATTAATAAACAAAGAGAACAGTAAGGGTCCAAGGATAGATCCTTGAGGAACACCGCCATTGACAGAAAGGAACGAAGACATTTTGCCGTTACACGACACGGCTTGCATGCGATTTGTCAAGTACGAATAAATAAGATTTTTAGTTGTGTCAGAGAAATTGAAATAAGTAGTCAGTTTATCACAGAGAAGATTAGAGTTAACACAGTCAAATGCTTTGGAAAAGTCAAGAAAAGTTATCACAGTTGTATAATTATAGTCTAAATTCTGTCTGATATCTTCAGAGACGTTTAAAAGGGCTGAAATGCAGCTGTGTCCAGATCTGAATCCTGATTGGAGTGGGTTAAGAAGATGTGTGTCTTCTATATATTTTTTTATCTGGTTACTTAATATAGATTCAAAAGCCTTGGATAAAAAAGGAAGGATAGCCATAGGTCTGTATTCTATTTTCTTTCCTCGTTTAGGGATAGGAATAATCTTAGATCTTTTCCAGGAAGTGGGATAGGTTGAGGTCATTATGATGGTGTTAAAAATGTGTGTTATGTGAGGAAGTATGAGAGGAAGAATGATTTTTAAAAAGTCTGGATGGATGTTGTCAAGTCCAGTCGATTTGGACTTAATAGAAAATATTGCTTTACCTACTTGATATACATTTACTGAACATACAGAAAAAGCATCGACTCTATCGTTCTCTGAGGCACTAGAACCAGTGGTGAATTGGCTTGGGGGATTAGATAACTTTCGATTCAACTCCTCTAAATCGATGTTATCGTCGGAAACAGAAGAATCTCCCCTTAATCCAATATTCTTGATTTCTTTCCAAAAATACTTGGAGGAACGATCCGAGTTGAACCTGTTATTATAAAAATTATATTTAGCTGATTTAATTAATTTTGTTACAAAGTTACGGGATGTTTTGTATTGTCGAAACATTTCTAGACAACGAAATCGTTTCCAACGACGGTATGAGACGTCTCTTGCTTTAATTGCATTAACGATCTCAAGAGAAAGCCAGGGACAATTACGCGATCTTTTGAGCCGAGTCTTAATGGGAACGTGTTTGTTAAAAAGATAAGTTATTGCTAAATTAAGGCATTCAATTTGATAATCAACGTTTGATGTTGTAAAAATTGAGTACAATTCAATGGATGAGCAATCACTAAATAAATATTCAACATTTATGTTACGAAAATCACGATACTCGTAGTATTGAGGAGATTTGCTCTCAAGATTTATATCGAGAGTTGCAAAAACCAGATCATGATATGAAAACACTGGTACGGATAACTGACTAGAACATTTAACAACACTAACATCACTAACAATGAAAACATTAAGCAGGGAGGGGACACAGTCTGGCTTAAAATGAGTCGGTTCAACATAATAATAAATAAAAATAAAAAAATGCAAATATCCTGCCCCGCTGTGACCCAAGAGCTACTATTGGCAACGTTGAAACAATTCTGGTTATGACTTTACAAATCGGCCAACATTTTCGGGATTTATTATAGATTGGCCAAATCGTTTTTGACAAAAATGTAGTTCCTTAAAAAAAACCTTATATTGCTCCCTGATATTTTATTTTAAAAAAATGTATCCTGGTAAAATAAGAAGGGACCGAATTAATCTATCGTTCTGCAATCATTGGTCCTGAAATAATAACACAATTGAATAAATGCGATATAAAAAAGTTAATAAAAGGGAGGGCACAAGCACCATTATTTACTTTCAATGCAAGACTTGATAAGCCCCAAAAGGAGTAAAGGTTACAAAATATTTCTAGGTATATCGCTGAACCCCGGACCCCACATTTTATTATGATTAACCCCAAAGACTTAACTGACAATTGCTTATTGCTATTTATGCTACACATTAACGTCTCCATAACAAGCCGAATAAACTTCCTTTAAATAAGTTTATTTGCCACACAGAACCAACAACCCACAGAAACTATACAAGCATGTATACTCATGTACAAGTATGCATGTGTGGTATCCAGGATGATATTCGGTAATCGAGGGAGGTGTGTGTATACGGGAGAAACATTTATAGTTCTGCTGGAATATCGTTTCGAAAATGCTTACAACAACAAGAATAGTTAGGCGTGTGTTGGCTGACAACACCGTCATAATTCCAAGGATTTTAGTTACATTATTTTATAGTTTCTATTCTGACATTCGAAGGAGGCTGTGTGAGCCATTTTTTCGGTTTTATTACGCTCTTGTTTTTTGATTAAGTTTATTTGCGAGCCATAATAAAAATAAAAATTTAACTCCCTTTCCCACACGCACACACAAACCTACATCAAGATACAGCCATCTTAAGATAGTTAAGTGAAATAAACAAGGACGAACAAAATATTTCCATTTTTGTTTTCGTTTAGAAAATTCAAGACTTTCGGGAAAATGTCTGAAATTGATAGAACAACATAAACCAAGAACTAAAGGCACCAACAACAAAAAAAACTTTTTTAATGACCAATACGATTATGGTCATTTCACTTTAATGGAAATGTTTGCAGGGATTCATCCAGGATCCATCCATACTATATTTACTTGACTATGGCAGGATTATGCTTACTAAGTGCCAATTCAAAAGAACGCAATGATTGTTTATTGGGGACTTTGTCGGCAAATTGTCCGCCACAAGTACGAAAATCGTACTTTCTTTCGTTTTCACTTGGCCATACCAATCAGTATATAGGGATGGTGGCAGATATCCTTTGTTTTGAAGGAAAAATATGCCAAATGAACAAAGTTCACTTAAATAAGGGACAATTTACATTATTTGGACAAGACAGTAAGTGGCAATATGTTAGAATGTTGTATATAGTCAATAGTTTAAGTTTGTTAGATTATTTGGCTAAGTGGAGTAATTGAGTAGAGGATTTTATTGACACACATCCTGAACACAAGGCGAAATAGAAACATAAAGATTAGAAGAATGAAATTACAACGAATTTTCGAGATTCGCTAATGAATTTATTGTTTTTTTTTCTTGATAGTTATTTCTGAGAAGAGATTTTGTTTTGAATTTCAATAAGGAGACAAGTAAAATTGGACAAAATGCTATGCACGACTAGATCCGAAAAATGTGGTCTGTGCCCTTGTCACCAATATGGCTTGGTAGCATTAAAACAGTACCTATTTTATTAATATATGAATATCCTTAAGAAGAAAAAAGATTACATACATAGGATTAGCAAATAAATATGAATAGTTTCTGGCTTATTTTTATTTATAAACCTATTATTCCAGCTTCGATAAGGCTTCGGTAAGTGATTTTCGATAAGCTCTTAACGAAACCTTATAGAAGCTGAAATGTTGGAGTTGAATAAAATGTTAAATGGTAAAATGATATTTTTTATAAATAAAAAATATGTACAATAATTTTATCAAAATGTGTAGAAAAATTATAAATAATTAGATTCTTTTAGCAATTCTTAAACAAAAATTGGGCCAGAGCTAGATGTAATATTATAGGAGCGTTCAAGGCAATTGGGTATTCTTTTTGAACGGAAATGAAGGTCTAAAGTTTTAATGTAAGTCCTATTACCAAATTCGCACTAAGATTTCGTTCCTATACAAATTTCTTTCCAATATTTATCCAAGCATCTTATTAAAGAGGTACGAACTATGCAGTTCTATCTTAAAAAAATAAAATTTCTGTTTCCCTATGTACCTTCACTATCTGGCAAGACTTAGGGCTAAAAATAAATGTCCAGCACATTAATTATCAATCTAATTTTTGACAGATTGTTTTTACTTGCGATTATAGGTACTATAAGGGAAGTTATGTATTCGTAAAAATAAAAGTTTTTTTCTAACAATCAAACATGACATAACGATCACAGAGAACACCAAAAAAGTGGGTAAGTCTGTCTGTCTACCTGTCCTCGAGTCTGCAGCCAAAACGGTTCGGTGGATTTGTTTTAAACTTGGAACATATTGTTTATTTTTCGGTAATATGTATTTGGCCAAAAAAAATCTTATTTTTCTAAAAAACGGCTCTAACGATTTTTATAAAAAAATCAGTTCATTAATGAAGCAAAAGGGTACCTTTGGATAATTTTTTTTTTGGAAAAAAATTGTTATTTTTGGTACCTCTAGTACAACCATTTTTTTTGGTTTTCGATTTTCTCGGAAACAGTTAATTTTATTTTTTTGAAATTTTTTATGCAGAAGCTCCTAGAAAGTTTAAACACTATTGTATACCAATTTTTTTCAAAAAATTGTTTTTTTTTTTGGAAATTATTTTTTTTTTGAAAACGACTCAATAGATTTTTTTCAAAATTTCGTATTTGGTGGTTTTTTTATATTATCTTGAATATTTAAAAAAAAAAAAAATTTTAAATAAAAAACAACGTCACCTCCCATACAAATGTTAAAAAACCGTTAAGAAAAAAATTTATTCCTCGAAAACGGCTCCAAGAATTTAAGAAAAAAATTGTATGTTCTTAAATTAGTACAGTTAACTTTCAAGTATAAAAATGTTTGTTTTGCGTACTTATTAACGGTACTTCCCATAAAACCACTTTTCATATTATCGATTTTCTCAATATTGGATGAACCGATTACAATAATTTTTTTTATAAAAATGCTCCCTAAAATTGTTAATAAAACTGTATACGAAAATTTTCAAAAAAAAACATTTTTCGATTTAAAAAAAACCAGTCACAGATTTTTTTTTGAAATTTGAATTTTTTATGTATATTAATAATATGTTCAAAATGGCGTTTCAATTTTTTTCTAAAAATGTTTTCAAAATTTTATACATAAATAATTAATTTATTAAAAAACCGCTCCAACGATTTTTGAAATTTTTTTTGATATATTCTTATTTAACCATGAATTCAAATTGCATCTTTGTTTTCCCCCAAACTATAACGACTAAGCAATATAAAAACATTTAATTATGTGTATTATCCATTTACTTCTTGCTTATTATTATTCCCTTCTTACGAATTTTTGCGTACGTAACTTAACAATAAAGACAATGTAGGTAGTATGAGGATACTAACGGGTGATTTTTTTGCTACTTGGTTTTTGACGTTTATATTTTTGACAGATCACACATGACAAATTCCACGAACATTTGACATTTCGATTCAGTATTGTTTGCCATTTCATCATGAATAGACTTACGCCTGAACAACGTTTGCAAATTATTGAAATTTATTATCAAAATTCGTGCTCTGTGAAAAATGTGTTTCGCAAGCTACGTCCGTTTTATGGTCGTCATAATCGACCCACCGAGCAGGCTATTCAGCTTATTGTGACCAAATTTCGCACCAGTTTTACTTTATTGGACATTAATCCACCAAATCGTATCCGTAGAGTGCGTACCGAAGAGAATATTGCTGCTGCATTCGCCAGTGTTGCTGAAGATCGCGATATGTCCATTCGGCGCCGATCGCAGCAATTGGGTTTGTGTTATTCGACCACCTGGAAGATTTTACGCAAAGATCTTGGTTTGCCAAAATTGGACCTTCAGAATGGACCACCTGAAGCGTAGCCGCGGGCAACATTTAAGTGAAATTGTTTTTAAAAAGTAAATGGCAGAAATTGATTTATCGATCCAAATAAAAATTTCATTCACTTTTTACAAGTTTCTGTGTTTTTTTGAATTTTCAAAAACCAAGCTCTTAAAAAATCACCTTTTATAATATACATTTGTAGGCAGGTACATATGTAACTATTCCTTGAACCATCCACTCGACAATTCATTATAATAAGAATCAAGGTAATCTTACCTACATAGGCTTTAAACCTGCATAGGATAACTACACCTAACTAACTAAACCTCAATGGTTAACTACATTAAAGTTGTTAGCTACAAGAGCAAGTTCGTGCGATCCAGTGATGCATTTTATTTATAAAAATTCTTGGAGCCGTTTTCAAGGAATATATTTTTTTCTTAACGGATTTTTGTTAACATTTGAATGGAAGGTACCGTTATTTTTTATTTTAAGAATATAGTTTATCTATCTTTTCAAGACAATGTCAAAAAACTACGAAATAAGAATTTTCGAAAAAATCCATAAGTCGTTTTCAAAATTTTGAGTTTTCCAAAAAAAAGTTTTTTTTTTAATTTCAAAAAAAAAATTGGTGTACGATAGTGGTTAGACTTTTTAGAAGCTTCTGCGCAAAAAATCTCAAAAAAATCAAATTAGCAGTTTCCCAGAAAATCAAAAACCAAAAAAATGGTACTACTAAAGGTACCAAAAATAACAATGTTTTTCCAAAAAAAAAATACCAGAATGTTCGTTTTCCCTTTACTAATTCACTTTTTTTTTTAAATAAAATCGTTGGAGCCGTTCTTGAGAAAATGAGATTTTTGTTTTTGGCCCAAAAAAAATGTACGGGAGCTACTGTTATTTGGCGTCTTAAGAAATATCACTTGGCAAAAAAATAATTCGAGTTATAAAGACTTCGAGTTATCAAGTAAAACAGAAAATTAATATAAATTACGTAACATTTATTAGCGAATAAAAAAGTACAGTTGTTCTGATTATTTAAAATATTCTGTTATAAATGACTGACGAATGGATTTGCCGGAATGCTATATTTAAAAGTCACATCCTTTTTTCTTGACCCACTATCAATTTAAATTTATCTGCAAACGATGTTCATTTAACGACATATCCACGTTAGCTTTACTTTTAATAAAAATTCACACTCCACTGTTAATATCTACGTCAGTTTCTTTTCACTCTTTATTTCGTCTTTTTTTAATGTTTTTAAAATAAGACTTTGAATTCGTATTATATAACATACGTATATCAACCTAATAATGTGTGTTCTAAAACCGGAACGTGACAGCTGTTACTCACACTCAACGGAATCACAATTTTCAACACACACATATGTATACAAGGTCATATAACATACAAAAACAGTGCCCACAAACGCAATGCATTTTGAAATGAACTTGTAAAAATCCACAGAATTTGATAATTTACCTAAAAAATTCGACTTATCAAAAGTGACGCCAATTAATATCTTCGAGTTATCGAGACATTCGAGTTATAGAAGTTGGAGTTATCAAACAAAAATTACATGTAAACTTCAGACTTCGCGCTATTGCCAACCAATTTCATTCGAGTTATCAAATATTCGAGTTATCGAAGTTCGACTTATTGAAGTTCGACTGTACCTATAATCGCAAGTAAAAAGAAAGTCATTTGAAATAGTTGATATGAATTGCTTATAACCATGCACATTATTTTGATTTTTACTTACAATCTTGTCCGATTAATTGTTAATATAAACAAAAAGCTTTTTTAAATAACCCCATGAATATATTACTTAATTAATTCTTCCATTCTTCAAAATCTTGAACAAAGAGGAATGAAAAAAATGTGAAATTAATGCAATGGCTTCAAAATGTTTAAATCCCAGTGTCTGTTATGTGTCAACACAAATGTCGAACACATAATTTGAACAATTAACACAAGAGCAATTAAATGAGTGTGACAAAAACACATGAACGTAACATTAACATACACATTTCGCACTCATTGTTCTCTCTCTTGAGTTTTTAATTAAAAATTTAACAAGATTTCCATGTACACTACCATACAGGGGATGCGTTAATTTGAAAATCACCAGAACCCTTGTTGGTAGGGAGTATTAAAGTCCTGACGCGATCTGCCTCCTCCTCCCTCCCTTTAAAGCTCGCCAATGGTATGAGATATAAAAACTCAAAAAAAAAAAAAAAATACATATCGAGAGAAAAACAAAATACAAACAATTTCAAAAAAAAACCAAAATAAAAAAAAAGTTAAAGTAGAAATGAAATTAATTCTTCCTCAAGCCATTACCCTAAAGGGTCACAATTTAATTATTTAGCAGATTATTTGCATGTCTATTAACCCGAAACCATTAGTACGGCTATATAGGCTTGATGTTGTATTTGTATTTGTTGGGGGGGACTGCTGTCTTTGCCCTGAGAGCTGCTGCTGATTCAATTTGATTTCCGCCAGCACTAACCAGTGTTTGAAATGGCAATTGTGCTAAGGAGACAATTGGAATTTTTCATCCTAAAACAAGCCGAAGACGACTACGAATACACTACGACCAAACGCTGCTGTTGGTTGGCTGTAAGGGCGTGCTTAGAGGATGATGTTCATCTTGGTCCTTGTCGCCCGGCATTATGGGCTATTTAGATTTAAAGAAAAGGGGGGAAGACAATACATGTAGAAGGACGAATCTTATCGTTTTCATTGTTGTTGTCGTTGTCGTAGACAATAAAGCAATAAATATGAGTTCTTCTTATTCTCTAGCGTGCGCCGCCGTGCCGTAAACATTGATTTCAATTCAAGAATTATTCGGCCTCGTCCCTCTTGTTGTTCGGTTCGGTATGGGTGGGCATCATTGTTTTCAAAGTTCGTAGATATGATATTAAAACGACCGAAAAGAGGACGATGAATGCGTATTTTGGTGCTCGCACTTCTTAATCCTGCCGTTTTAATCTTACATTCAGACTTTTAAGGGCCTCTATATCTGAAGATATCTCTGTTCATGTTATTTCTTCGATTTTGCTCGTAATTTTGTATGGCCATGTAATTCGACAATAATATTGATATACAGTTCTTGCTCCCCTTCGCCAATTTAATGCTATAAAATCATCGTCATGAAACTGCTGTTGCAGAGGTCATATTGTATATTTTTTGGTTTTCGTGTTTGGGCGAAAGGCAATTTTATGTAAGGAAACGACCGAGATTGCTTGCCTATGATTTGTTATTGATACTTCGGACGTTAAGGAGCCTATTGAGCATTGGATTTATTTAGTATTTTATGATTAAAAAAAAAACAACGAACAAACAAAACGTCATTCTAGAAAATAATGTATCAAATAAAGAGAAAAAACACAACAAAGAGAAGAGAGATGACAACGTATAAATTACTTTTTTTTTCAGGCATGTAAACATTGACGAACGTGTAATTTGGAAATGTCATTTTGATTTGATTAATTTTATTTATTGATACTAATTATTTCCTGACAATATCAGTCAAGAAATCAAACGAAGAATCTCTAATCGTTGTTTTTTTTGGGCTAAGAAGGTAAGCAGTAAATTCCCTATCACGAAGAACTAAGGAGACCTTATTCATCCCAGTCCTACTTTAAGTTCTGATGCATGGAAATTATAAAAGTGGTGTCGATACATCCTTGGTCGCTTTGAGAGCAACATTCTTCAAAATATATACGGTCCCGGGGTAGAAGATTCAACGAAAAATTATACGAGTTGTACGACAAACAAATGAGAACTCAGATAGTCAACTCAGTAATGGAAAACCTTGTCTAGGTTGATGCACACAAGTGGAAGAAGACCCCAACCAACTTGGATTGTGCAACTGGAACCAGTTCAATAAGGACCGAGTTAACTGGATGAGTCTTGCTGTTTAAGGCTTAGGTTCAGTAAGTAAGTAAAGTTCTGGTATACTGCGATTATCTTGGCATTTTCTCCAACACTTTAATTGATCACAAATCCTGATAAAGAGCAACAAATTGTAAGTTGCAACAGGCGTTTTTCTGTTTTAGTTCAAAGCAGAGTCTGAGTTGCCAAAAAATTTGTTTGTGTTTCTTTTTAACTTTTGAACATGTGTAGATCGCACTCGACGTGCTCGAACAAAATTGACTGACCATGTGAGTAAATTGCTGAACGCAGCAAATGCCATGTGTGCCGAGAAGGAAAATATGAAGAAAAAAATAATTAGATATATAGATTGGCGAAAGATGTTGATTTTTTGTATCTGGTGTGTATCAGTGTACAAAAAAGGGTAGGTATTGCTTTTTATGGTTAGAAATTGTAAAAGTGTGTTTAAAAAACATATCAGTGTTCAGAGCTCGCTCTGTTTGGAACAAGTTCAGTGCATAATCTATGTGTTCGAACTCTTTTAAGTGCTCTGCTCTGAACGAAAAAAGAAAAACGCCTAATGATAGCATTCATTATCGGGAGTTTTATAGAGTGATGGCCGAACTCGCTTTCCCGAGGCAACTGATCCTGCTATGTCGCTTGACACTAGGAAACATACGGTGCAATGTATAACTGCAGAAAAATTCATAAGAGGGTTTTGGTACCTATGACCCCAACAGCTGCAACTACGCACAGCTAAACATGAAACTTATAAACCGGCGCTGTATAGAAGGACCAGAATTGTTCTGGAGCACTAAGAGCAAAAGAGGAGAGATATACCGGATTCTTAAAAGATAAAAGACGGAGAAAGAAAATCGCGCGATCGAAGTTATAACGTTCGGAACTTTACAAAAGCCAAGTTCACAAATCCAAAACCGAAGCTAGCAATGAAACACTGTAATAGAATTATTACAGTCAGTGATGAGGGATTGGACAAATAATTTTTGCAGAATTCGTAACAGCAATATGAATTATGCGGCCATACGGATTGAACCATTTAACTGCTCCCAGAAATTACGCCAGAGGAAATTGCGTCATATTTTTTTTTTGGAAAAAACGCCCGAATTTTTTTATGGCTCAAAATTGGAAAAAAGAGTAGAATTTTATTTGGAAAATAAGCCAGAAATATTGGAAATTATCCAGATATGTGTGAAGAAAGAGCCTGAAAGCAAAATAGAAATTAAGCCAGAAAATGTGCAAATGTAAGCAGTAAATTTTAAAAAGCTCGGTGCGCAAAGGGGGCATGCTGCCCCCTGCAACCCACTGCCTAGCCCAATATAGGATTTGGGGTGGGTACAAGGTTTGGCATATGTACATTTTTTTCGGAACGTTTTAAATAGAAAAAAAAATCGCATATACTCAAACTTGTACACATTCCAAATCCTATATTGGGCCAAGCAGGGGGGTTGTCTATTACGCGCCGAGTTTTTTGATACGCCGAAAACCTAATTGAAAAAAACACTTCACACAAACCCGAGTTTTTGTTCTGAGCCTCAAGTAATAGACTCCTGAAGCTGTATCTATCTCTACGTTGCTGTCTCCAGTTTTGAATACCAAGTCTTCCTAAACTTGGTCACGCTACTGGAGATGAGGTATGCATCTGTTTCTCATTTCCTCTAGCTTAGTGTTGAATACCTAATGGGCTGGAGCGGCGATGTTCATTAATTCTACATGCCCTAGCCATCTCAGCCGTTGAATAGGTAGTTTTTTGACTAGAGGAAGCTGCTTATTCAGCCCAAAGAAACAGCGATTAGCAAGATCTATTCCAAGTTTGATTTTAGGGCTGATGCCATTTGCAGTGCCCAGATGGGCAAATTCACTGATCACCTCGAAGTCATATTCTTCTATAGTCAAGTTCTCACCAAGTTTGTGATGGGGATCGACTCTTTTTGATGACAGCATATAATTCGTATATTCTCCTCTGATGGGAAGACCCGCTTTGCTAGCTTCTGAATCGATGCTGTAAAAGGCGCCGGTAACTGCTTGTTTTAGTTCTTCCCATTATGTCGAAATCGATATTCCGTGAATTTTTGAAAAAAATATAGATAGTGCCAGTAATGTTAGCCTGGCTGTATAGTATGCCACTCTCTCAAGAGCAATATTGAAGCAGCAACATGAGAGGGCGTCGCCTTGTTGCAGTCCTCTGGTAGTTTCGAAGGATTGGGATGAATCTCTCCAATTCTAATAGAACAGCGACCATTCTCCAACGTCACCCTGATAAGGGGTATCAGTTTGGCAAGGATACCAAAACTTGACATGGCACGGGATAGCTTATACGCACTGAATTAACGATATTAAATTCTTGGGTCTTCTCCAGGATTTGGCGCAATGTGAATATTTGATCGATGGTGGATTTTCCAGGCCTGAAACCACACATATAAGAGCCAATAATTTCGTCAGTAAATGGCTTCACCGGGTTAAGATAATACGCTTCATAGGATTCTGTAGACGGTGTTTAAAAGACCAATGCGTCTGTAGTTGGTGCAGAGAAGGTAATCACCTTTCTCATGCATCGGACAGCTGGTGCTAGGTTGCTATGCTCCATCATCAGATCATCTCAAGCGAGCTTGAAAAGCCACCGTTACCACCTGCTTTTTTCGATTTTAAGTCGGGTGGGTGAAACTCCAGATCATCACTTGATGACTTGCCATTGACGGATCTACTTGTTAAAGGAATCTTGACCTTCATCGTCATTAAGCAGCTGGTTTAAGTGATTTCTCGAGATTCTTATTAACATTGACGGCATTTGCACTATAGTGTTGCCTTCCTTATCTTTTCAGGCTCCTGGACGGTTAGTGAATCCTGTTGTTTTCTTTCTTACTCTTCTGTAGAAGTTCTGAGCCTTGTTCCAATTAAAGTTCAATATTCACATTAAGGCAGATCTCCAAAAAAAAAGAACTTCGGATTGATACAACCTGTCGTGTGAATTTCTCGGCATTATTCTTTAAAGAATAGTGTAGAATTCTTCGCCAGATCCATTATAGAACATAGTATGATGTCAAAACCAAGAATATGCTGTCATCAAGATAGAACATGCAACACCAAAATCTTGGACAAAACCTCACTTTGAACAGCTTTAACCTTGAGGTAGTTAAGGAATATATCTCACTAGGTTCCGGTATAAACTCAAACAACGACACCAGTACTAAGATCAGATGAATTTTCAGGCCTAATGGCGTAGGAGCATAAAGATTGCCAAGGGTAGCTAAGAACGCTTTACACTGTTTTGGGGGAAAATTCTTCTGATGATTAATGGTACCTCTAAAGTGCAGGGATACTTAGTTAGAAGCGTAAGGTGAGATTGAATGAAATGCCTGGTATATGGTGGAGTGGATGGACGCCAATGCTCCAGTCAAGAAAGACGAATGTGAAAAGTGGAAATGTACCTCAACTAACGTCGTGTGCGAAACATCAGGAGTCAGCTGGCTAGAGACCAAGTCGGCTGGAGAAGTTCGTTAGGTGAGGCCCAACTTATAAATTAAAAAATCAACACAATTATTCAATATTTTTGTATATTAATAACTCTAAGTTTAAAATTATTGAATGAAAAATAAATGAATTTTCTATTTGTCAACCAAAAAAAATGCCAAACAACAATGACATTAGATGTCATTTGCAACAAATATGATACATTCAAATTATACTCTTGTCCTACAAAGGTGCGGTCCGAAGGGACAAAAAAGAGCACTATGAACACTAGCCAATTGTACAGCCCTCAACTTAATTCATTCAATTTGCTTAACCTTCATGAACTTGTCTAGACAATAATTACTTCTGCGTGACCACCTCTAAAATTTTCAAAGAACAATCAAAAACCATAACCTTTCATTTCAACAACAAAATACAAAAAAAAGCGACATCACAGATTCGCAAAAATCAGGATATTAAAGGGGATGCAACAATTTGTTAGGTCAAAAAAGTAATTACCCACCTAACAGGTATCAACAAAAAAAAAAAAGAAAGAAAGAAAATTGGTATCCTTCCAATTTCTAAAAAAAAGAGAACATGTCACAAAAAGTGTGCTTTCCTGATGCGTATGATTAATATCCTGTCATCCATACAACAAGCTACCTAGAAGGATGAAATATTTTCCACTACACTGATTCTGCGAAATATTCCCGGCGAAACTTTTTTTTTATTTCATTTAATAAAAAGTTACATAAAATCTATTCACGATTTTTCCTTGGAACCATTTTTCTTGTACATTAGACCGAAAGCTTTTGAAGTTCCCTTAATAAATTGATATTATTTTCACAAATTGTTTATTTTCCAAAAAAAGAATCGATTTATTTTAAATTTATGTTGAATTTGCAATTTTTAGAAATATCTGGTCTTTATAGTTTGTGGGGAAAAAAATCGATTTTAGATAAATTTCTATTATCCCACAGAAAGCTTATAACTCAATCTTCACCCCCATTACCTCTCATTTAATTCTACAAGAAGGTTTTCATTTCAATTAAATGAATTAATTAAAAATTCTTTTGTTGGAAATATCCTTTTTCAGCAGATATATTATTCTTCTATGTCTGCCAGTTAGTTATGGCACCCTGCCCACCCTCATGACGTCTTCCTAAAATGTTGAGTTCATTCTTAAAGTTATTGATACGCAATGCAAATAGAATGTGCTTTATATAATACTGCCAAAGAAAGCCAAAGGGGATGGTTGGTTGGCAAAGGACATGGACAGGAGACATTGTTGAACCCAACTGAGAGAAACAATTTTAGACTGAAATATTTTAGATTACCAAGCCGAATCGATTTAAACTAAAGGAACCCACACCAAAGGGGCAATTTCATTTTGAGAAATCAAACCTCAGACATAAAATTAAATAGATGACTTTGAAGGAAATGCTTAGACAGCTTTTTGTGGTATCCATCATCAACCCAATAAAGAGCTAAGAACAATTTGCAACTAGCACCACTGCCACTTTGGTGAATGAAAAAAAAAATTAGGAATCTACTTCTACAGTATGTGTGTCACGTGCTTTGTCTAGGCTTTTAAGGAAAACAAATTTTGTAGGCATTTATGAGAAAATATCTAGTTGCATCAATTTAAAAGCCAGGAAGCTTCATTTTTGTAGATATAAACTTTGAATGGGTCAACTTTTGATAAGAACTGATACTCTTTTGAAATCCTATGCGAAAAACTAAGATGTATTTTGCACATTGAAAAAAATAGAATAATTTTATAATTAACAAATTGATGTTTCGATAACGTCGCCATTAAAAAACAGAATAAATAAGAACCAAAAACGCTTTTTTACGTCTTAGTATTATTCATTGATTATAAACCCTTATCCATTTTGCGGTTTCAAAAGTATAGGGCTGGAATTCGACATCTGTCAAACTAAGTTGTGAAACCAATTTTTTTTTAGTTGAAAGGCCGACATTTACGAAAATGGATCGCTTAACTATCGCACAACGCATAAGAATTGTTGAAACCTACTACAAGAATGGTGATTCTGCCACAGCCATATAACGTGCTTTAAGGGGAGATTATGGTTTACATAATCGTCCAACTACGCAAGCAATTGGCAAAATTGTGAAGGAATTTGAAGAGGCTGGATTGGTGACAGATATTGTAAGGCCTGTCTGTGGCATCATTCGCTCGTACCACTGAAAATATCGCTGCAGTAAGTGAAAGTGTTTCCGAAGACCCGAATGTGTCGATTCCTCGTCGTTCTCAGGAATTAGGACTGTCTTACGGCACATTATGGCGTAGTTTGCATTGGGATCTACACCTACATCCATACAAAGTCCAGCTCACTCAACAACTGAAGCCAGCTGACCATTCACAACGTCGTAGATACGTCGAATAGGTTCTTGAACAACAGGCGTTGGACGTCGATTTTTTGAACAAAATTTTCTGCAGCGACGAAGCACATTTCTCATTCAGTGGGTATGTTAATAAGCAAAGTTGTCGTATTTGGGGTTCTGAAAATCCTCAAGTAATTGAAAAAAGGCATTACATCAACAAAAAGTCAGTGTTTGGGGCGCTCCTTGGTCCGGAGGTGTGATTGGACCTTACTTCTTCGAAAACGACGATGGAACGACTGTCACCGTCAATTCGGAGTGTTATGGTCATGTGAAACAATTTTTTCTTGCTTGCTATTGAAGAATACGACTTGGAGAATATGTGGTTTCAAGAAGACGGTGCCACATGCCACACAACTCAAGTGAATATGGCTCTATTGCAATATACTTTTCCTGGCCGCGTAATTTCTCGTCGTGGCGATATTAACTGGCCACCAAGATCATGCGATTTGACACATTTGGACTTTTTTTTGTGGGGCTACACGAAAGACCGTGTCTATGCAGATAAACCTTTAACTCTTGAGCACTTGAAAACCAACATTCGTCAAGTTATAGCTGTCAAAAAGTGGTCGATAATTACCTCAAAAGAATCAGTGCTTGCAACAATTTGCGTGTTGGTCATTTAAATGATGTAGTGTTTCACACATAATGTCAACGTTCAATCTTTATAATAAAAAAGAAATATCATGAAAAAAAATATTTTATATGGATTTTATTTACGTTTACTTTTTAAAACGCAAAATGGTAACCCATTATTATAATTGTGGCCTGATCCTTCGGTGGGAAACATTATAATTTTTCTGATACAGTAGATGCCGGAGATTAGAAAGTCTCATATAAGAAAAACACGCTTATAAGACAAATATTCCAAAACACCATGCAAATTCACATAAATCTACGTGTTCAATTTAGCTCATATAAGGAAAAAACCTGATATAGCAAACTTATTCTTATACAAACTCTCATTCAATACATAGAAAATTAAACGCGCTTATAAGAAATTTTCCTGTGTTAGCATCCAAAAAAGCTTTCCATAATGAAACGTATTTTATAATGGTCTATCATAATAACTTAATGTCAAATAACTTTATGGTTTTAAAACTTTTAAATCAAAACCATGACAGTTGAAAACAACGGGCAAAAAGGGACGCTTGGTGTGAATTTAACCCTCACCACTCCGAGTGAATTAAACCTCACTTGTACGAAGTGCTTATCATCTGTTTTTTCCTTTTGTTTTTCATTTTTGTATCGAGTCATAACATTCAATTTTTAATTTTTATATGTGTTATTTTCTAAATAATTGGCTTTTTTGTAAATCTTTATAATAATTTTTTTTTTGCAATTAAAGAAAAATATTTATAACGATCATCCTGGTGGATGGTGACTTATTGCATGCCATAAGTTATTGTAATTAAGATTAAAGTGGTCGTTTCAATGCAATTGAAAAACCTGCATTGGGTTGGATCTGATCATGTGGGCTCGGTGGCGTGATGCGTAGTGCGTTGGCTTCTAAGCAAAGCTTGGTCATTGTTCAATACACGATGAAGGCACAAGAAGTTTTTCAATTAAAATGAAAAAGTAGACCAGCACCACTAGAGCAAAGGAATCTGATGATCGACCTTGGCAAGTGGTGAAATAGCTATAATTCCAGCCAAAAATAATTGAGAAAAAACTTAGTGGTAGCACACTCAAGTTGTTGTTGCTCATTCAAAGTCATTAAAATTAAATTCAATGGCGCAAAATTTTAAACAACCCACTGTTAAGAGCTTAACATATTACTAGTTAGCAATTTCATAAGTGCTTATTGATTGAATAACAATTTCAAAATTTTTAAGCTTTTTCTAAACTAAACTAGTAAATTGCTAATTAAGCAGAAAGCTGAGCATTTGTAGGGTTTGAATTTTGATGAACACAATTATTGTTGTTATGCGTTGTAAATTAATTATATGTTGATGAAAACCCAACATGTGCTCTAAAAAGGTATTAGTTATTACTATTTTCATCAATTTCACTTCATTATTTACAAAAAAAAAAAAACAAAAAAAAATTGTGCACCAGCAGGACTCGAACTTGGGCTTCCCGCGTGCAAGGCTGATATACTCAGATTCTATAATGGATATAGCAAATTGCTAAAAGTTAAAGTAGCCATTCCATGATTTTAACTTTAGTAAAATGTTAAAATCGTTTAAAATCAGTTCAATCATCTTTTTGGCTTAGTAAATTGCTAAAAGTTGCTTTAACATTTTACTAAACCGTTTAAAATTTTGCGTCAATAAATCTAAATCTAAAAAAATCTAAAATCCAAATTATGCGCCACCCATATAGTTTTTAAAAAATTTCTGAACACAGCTTTTTTGAATTGCCAAAAAAATGACAGATTGAAGATGAGTCATCTTAAGAGAAGTTCAATGAATTTTATATTATGAATTAATACAAAGGGTAGATACATACAATTTATGTAAAAATATTTGTTTTAAAAACTGCTAACAAATGTCAAAGGACATTCTATTTCTTATATGCATGTTTATTTTTGATAAATAATTTTCTTTCGTAAATACATTTTCTTTGTAAAAGAAAACAGGGATATAAGACGGAAATTCTTTGGATTTTTTGACTTTCCTATATACGTTATCGACTGTACTACAAATTGAACGACTCTGTGAAATAAATAAATTCCAAGAAATCCCCAACTAAGTCGCACTTACTTTCTCTAAGCTTTCTAAAAAAAAAATGAATAACTTAGTATTTAATAATACAAAAATTAAAATCATAATTTCATTTGTTAATTTAAAAAGAAATATATTTTTTTTATATAAAATTTTGAAAACATTTTTTGGAAAAAACATGGATGGCTAATTTAAAGTAATTATTAATATGCTTGTTGAATATAAATTTCAAAAAAATTTACTAGCTTTTAAAAAATCTTTTTCTTTTTTTTTTAAATTTATTACCCAATATTATAGATGTATATAATTTTAAGGAACTTTTGCATTTGAAAAATTAATTTTAATCAGTTCATCCAATTATGAGAAAGTCGAAAATATGAACAGTATTTCTTTGGGAAAAACGCAAAATAAAATATTCTTTTTTTAAGTGCACTTAGGGACTTTGTATAAAATGTCTTGACGCCGTTTGAGAGAATTCTTAACGATTTTAACATTTATATTGTAGGAACCGTTGGTTTTCGCTTTATGAAAATGTTGTCTCGAAAACCATTGACTTTACTAAAAGAAAGTTGTATTTTTTTTAATAAAAAAAAGTTTTTAAACAATTTTGGCTTACAATTCCGTTTAAGATTATTAGGAGCTTCTCCATAAAAAATAAAATGCACGACTGGATCGCACGTACTTGCTCCTATGTTCGATCACATTATATGCAAAAGATTCTTAATAAAACTGCTAAATATAGTTTAAATTTTTCACTTAATTTTTATTATATATAAAAATTCTTAAAGTTTTTTAATAATATAAATACAAAAACAACATTTCAGACAAAATTGTCGACCCGTTTTCGAAATATTGAATTTTTCAAAAAAAAATATTTTTTTTTCAAAAATCCAAAAAAATATTTTCGAAAATTTTGAAATTCAATACTATTTAGAATTTGAAGGAGCTCCTCTGTAAAATTTTTTATCGAAATTCGTTGAACCGTTTTTGAGAAATTCGAAAATCAATAAACTGGTTGTATGGAAGGTACCATTAATAACGAAACATTTTAAAAACTTTTTTGGCCGAAATGTTGACTAATAGTACACACACCAACTTTTATCAAAATCGTTAGAGCCGTGTTTGAGATAATTAAGATGGTAGAAAAATTTGTATGGCAAGTAACGTTATTTTTATTTTAACAACGATTCAAAAACCTATTTTAGACAATCACCTAAAACGACTATGTACCAAGTTTGAACCAAATCGGTTCAGCCGCTTAGGCTGTAGATCGTTCTACAGACAGACAGAGACAGACAGACAGACATACAGATGGAATTGCGGGACCCACTTTTTTGGTGTTCTCTGTGATAGTAATGTCATGTTTGATTGTTAGAATTTTTTCTTTTTACGAATATATAACTTGCCTTATAGGTACTATATAATCGCAAGTAAAAATACGTATTCTGTGTCAAAATCAATAATCACTTATAGGGTCTTCCAATTAGAAGCTTCTTTTTAAATAATTTAAAATAAACACATTTTTATTTAAAAATGGTGCTACGAGTATGTTGGTAATAAAAATTCTGCGATTAATAGGAAATAGAATGTATATGTATTGTTGGCACCGCTTCGGTTCGGTGCCAAATCGCACGATTTAGCAGTCATTATTTCATCACTCGTTAAAGAAATTTTTTACGATTTGTTTTCTTCAAAAATAAAACATTCTCAACATTTTTTGTTTGTAAATATTTACTATTTCTTCATGATACGTTGTACGAGTGTATATTAATTTAAATGTTGACAATTTTCGCCTAAACTTAAAGTCAATCCTCTTGTTAGAAGACCCTATTAATTTTTATTTTAGCGAGTAGAGCATTATGAAAGTTTAATTAAAATTTCTATACCGAAATTAATAAACATGGACTAGGGAAGGTTTATGATTTATTCCTAGGACTAGTGCGAAATGCTATTAATAAAACAGAATTTCTGCTATTTGACGTTTACCAACTTAGTCCTTTGCTAGACCATCAAAGTCAGTGGTCTAGATAAAGACTAAGAATTAACATTTAAGAACAAAATTTAAAGGGACAATAAAAAGAGATAGAGTTGTTTCTAACTGTAGCAGTTTTTGTCGATTTTTTATTAATAGGAAATTTTAGTCCATGACCTAACTCTTATTCCATGGTTTTGTAAGTCCATGGACTAAAGATGGACTAAGCGAATTACATTAGTTGGTCTGCTAGTGCATATTGCTTGCACAATCCAACTGGTCAAAATTATCATTGAAATAAGATAAGAATAAATCTCAAGATGTAGCTGAAATACATATCAGTCATGCAACACATAAATTTAATCATATTGCTGATCTTTGTCACGATCATGCGATAAAAAAAAACATTTCATTGATAAACACAATAATAGTAATAAAATTAAATTCAAAATGAAAAAAAAAACATGCAACATTTAAGACTCATAAAACAACAACTTTAACAGGCAACATTTTCATGCAACACAAAAGACACAGTTCATTATTGTGTACAAAGCAGTGAACAACAACATTAGAAACAAATGTTGATGGTGTTGAATCTCTACTCACATTTTGTGTCTTAGTTTCCATTGCAGTTGCATTTTGTCGATAAGCCATCTGTTGGGAATTTTCGATATAAACAAGCGGTCCCACCGAGGGACCTGAATCCTTGGGACTCATTACCTTATTATCGAATTGGTAATAGACAACATCGGTTGTTTGTCGATTGCTGCGACGATTAGCCGGACTGAACTGATCATACATAACGGGACTAGCGAAATCGGATGTCTGAACACCAGAAATATGATAAGCCGCAGCTTGTTGCTGCGATGTAGATTGTTGCTGGAGTTTCTGACTTGTATGCCACGCATCACCCAAACGGCCACTGCCCAAACCAGAACCCGAATTGTATTCACTCCTGCCGCTGCTATGTACGTATGATAAGAAAAGATCAGATTTACCGCGATGCAGACCGTTATGCGGGTAGCCAGCGCCCGGATTGCTACCCGCCATCAATTTCTTCGATGGCCGCCGAGTTGGAACACCAATATCAGACTTGGCCGTACCGCGCGACACTCTAACACCACCACCAGGATAATAACCCGAAGCCGAGGACATGGGACGATTGTAGGGATCTAAGCAATAACTACCGCCTCCATCACCCGCATTTGGATTATTCAAGCTGAACTTGTAATGGTTATTTTCAAAAGTTGTGTAATTTAGTAAGCGATTGTTATTGGCAACTTGTTGTGCTGTCAATGATGTTGCAGCGGCAGATGTTGGTTTATTTGTTGCAATAGATTGCGGGCCTGTCACCTTTTTGACATTCGAGTTCGAAATTGAGTTCGAATTCGAATTGTTGTTATTGTTAGTTGGAAATGAACTGTTATTGTTAGTAGAGGATGAATTATGTATTGGGGCCGGGGATGTGTATTTATAGCTTTGTTGCTGGTTGTGTTGTGATGGTTGTTGTTGTTGTTGCTGTTGCTGGCGATTAGAAGAATACAATGAGGATTTCCTATTGTTACTCACAGATTGATGATGCATCATGTTGGGGAATACCGTTGAACCTTCCCGCGGTCTACCATGACTTCCCGATGAGGCACCTGAGGATTTGTTTGTTCCATAACGGGTACTATCACTCGATCTTAAAAGAAACCACAATTTGCATGATAAAAATTCTTAAAAATTCTCCCCAAAGTAGACAAACCTTTCGGAGGAATAGGCATAGTCCTGATCTGCTCCAAGACCTGAATCTGTATGTTCGTGCGAGACTCTTAGTGCTGAATTATCTAAAGGGCTCAAACTCGAGCCGGTCGGTGAAATAAAATCACCCATACTCATACTCGACATCATTCTGAAATCAACCAATCAGGGGTAAGTAAGATGGAAAACATATAACCGGGCGTTTAAATGCCCACCTAACTAATCCAGAATTGCGATCGCATTCCCTAGACGAGATCGTACTAGCCGAACGGATCGATCCACTTTTCGTTCCGGAACTATCGTTCGGATTCGAACTTTGAAAATACAAACTGACAATACATTTCAAATTCATCAAAACCTTATCAACTTATATGCCAAAGAGACACACTATCGAGCATCTTACCCTCTTATCCTGTCGACGCGATTCCGGTTGCTTTGTCCGCCACCGCTGGTATTGTTGCCGCTGCTATTGCTCTTGTGAATTTTCAAGTTGCCAGAGCCAGTACGTTTTGAATGGTTCGTCTCAACCACCGTGTATGGTATCTCACGCAGTTGGTCCTCGGTCATGCCGGCGGTATCGACTAGGTCAAACTGCAAATGCTTGGCCAGCTCACTTGACCAGATGCGATTTCTAGAATCTGATGGCGATCTAAGGACGAGGCAGGAATTCCATCAATTATATATAAAGGTCATCATCATTAGAGATCTTTCAACTTACTTGTTCTTTTTGTGACGACGCGACTTATGATGCGAATGCGTATCCGAATGACTGTCATTACTGTGCAAACTCCTAGCCACCATACTGCTCTTCGATACAGACGCCTGCTGGACGGAACTCTGACCCAAGCCATCGGCCTGCCGTCGCTGCACCTCCCGCCACTGACTAGTCGAATCGATTAGTTCACCAGCCGAACCGCTTGCCGACAGCCGATGACCCGAGTAGCTACGTCCCCGACTGCTGTCATTCTCAGAGCCAGAGTTGCGCCGATGCCGCGATCGCCGGTGCTTGCGGTGCGAATGATGAGATCGTCCCGATTTGCCAGATCCGCGCGATAATTCACTCTCATTATCTGAAGTGCGGCGGTGTCGGTGCTTGTGCCTTATAATTTGTTCATCAAATTATTAAGCATTTTGCGTTAATGTGGAAGAGAGAAATAATGAAAAGGGTATAGTGTTATGAATGTTGGTCATACAGGGTGTTTCAAAAATAAATTATAAATTTAAAAAAAATATTTTTTTTTATTTTTTTGATATAATTTTTGATGAATTTTTTCATGTAGAAACACACGCACACACGTTCATAGGTGTGAAACACTTTTATTAGTGATATCCCAGGCAAATTGTTTAATACCTTTTTTGGTGATAGATCAGACATCGAATGAAAAATCACAATTTTTTAGTAGTCAATAAAACGCAAGTGAGTTTAAAATTTTTTAAACAATTTAAAAAAAAAACACCCTGTTTCTATAACGACCACTCACGGTCCTCTATTAAGGATACAGGTAAACTCCATCAAGAATTCATATTTACTTACCTTCGTGTGGAATGCGAATCATTCGATGAATGACTCTCCACGGAGCTAGATCGATATCTGTGGCTGCTGCTGTGTGTAGGAACGTGCGTACTGTGACGCGTCGTCGAAGCTGAACGCACCGATCGCGGACTTGATGAATTGCCAAATAGATTACGTTGCTGTGACCGGGGCCAAGGTGCGCTGCGTGTACTTCGTGGCGAGTCAGGTGTTATTGTTGGGTTATTGTGATTATTATTATTATTACTATACGGACGGATGCCAAGGCTGGTTGGTATGCTGTAGGTTGATCGATATGGACTTTCGTATCTTTAAAAAAAAAAAGAATGTGAACAAAAAGATTTATTATAAAAAAAATACTACATTTTGATCGTCTTGTTAATAACTTAAGAGATTAATGACTGAATGTACGAGTACGTGTTGGATTTTGATCGACTTGGCATGGGTTTTTCTTGCTATAGGTTTTAGGAATTTAATGACTTACCATATTTTAAACATTTTTTCGTATTATTCAAAATGTCTGATGGCTTTTTGCACACTATTGTGATTTGTTTCCTTATTCAAAAAAATAAGCGCAGATTCATCTCAGGGACTGAAATTCGTATACTAATACTTTCAGCTTGTGGACTTATGATCCTGTGTAGTTTGGGACAAATTGAACTTTTCTGGTGAAATTTGTCTTGAAATTGCAGAAATTTCTAAATCTTCTAAGAAAAAAGTAACTTTTCTACAATTTGGGGGACCACATTTAGAGGATAATGATTACAACTTACCGAGGCAAAAAAAAAATAGACGAATATTTTAATCCAAGACTGAATAAACAAAATGTTCGAAAAACAGACTTTTAGACAAATGTGTCAGAGGAAAAATTTGATGCTTTTATTATTCGTCTAAGACCTCAAGCATCAAAGTGAAAACTTGGTGACCAAGATGAACTATCAAGGTCCAAGTGGTTAAGAAATATTTCAAAAATGCTTAAAAGCAAATTCTTAGAAGTGCATGACAGTAAAATTTTTTAAATGTTTTTTTGACTTCAGATGGGAAACAAATTAACTTCATCATAGAAATTAACAGGGTACTCATATTTTTACCTAGCTAATTTGAATCAAAATCAAATCGAATTACATAAATCAACGCGAAGTCTTTCAATTATTGACAGCACACACAACATAAAAAGTTTTGTTGATAAGGATAACAATAAGAAGAACAATAAGAAAATGAAATTATTTGCCAGAATTCCTGTAAAAATTTTAATTTGCTCTTGCTGTAGTTCATCCAAAATAATTATTTCCAACAACCAGAGATTGGTTTGAAATTAAACAGAAAGTAGGAAATCAAATCAAGAAAAGAAAGGAAATATTATTGGCATATATGGTTGCAATAAACCGCTAGAGTTTGTATTATCTTTGAGGCTGGTACGGATATTTCTATTTAATGTAAAGAACGGCCAAAATGAACATTTACAATAGATATTTTAATTAGTTCCCATATTGGAAAAAATTGGAGGCATCAAATTCTGCGTATAGACATTCGAAGAGCAAACACACCTAGAGTAATGGAAAACTGTCTTATATTGCCTTAAGTCCGAAAGTCTTCGAATTTTTTTCCAATGATTTTTCCCAGTACCGTACATTTAATAGTATAAGACTATCAACTTTGAAAAATGAAGTAACATTAAATAAATATCGTAAGCCTAAAACAATTAAAGAGTAAGACATTTTTTAGGAAAATTCATATGGAACCCTGGGATATTAACCGATCTTTTAAAATGACATTTTAGTAATTCAAAAATTGAAGAATTGAAAACTAAGGTATTTAGGATAATACGACCCTCCTGAAAGAATCCAATTATTAAATTGATGCAAGCTTGTTGGCATTTAGAGTGATTTAGATGCAGTTCAGTAATGTTTTGAAACCATGAAAAATTTTCTATGGGAAGAAAAGATTGGCAGACAGAAACAGAAGACAAAGTCCACATTTGTGATCCATATTTTGCGTCACTGATCTATACTATTTTAGATTCAGAAGAACCTATTCATCAAAATGTCAAATACTAGCATTTCAAGTGTACATAAGCTAAATAAAATTGTCAATGAATGTTTCTTTAACAAATAAAATAAATCTTTATGCAAAAGAATTAAGTATTATTAGAATTTATATTTCACAAAAGCTTCGTTGTAAGATTACAAAAATTGAAGGAGACATAACGTCATGGAAATTATCTTGGTATACATCTTGACTCCAAATTACCTTTCAACCACTTCTCCTGTATGGATGTCCCTATTGGAAAAATGTAGCCAAATGTCACATTTAAAAGCTGCAAATTGCTCAAAACAAACTCCTCAAAATTATGATCGCCCTTCCTTCGCATCACTCGACTTCGGATCTCCACGCGAGATCGAGGGTTAAATTGATTTCGGAACGAATTCTAAAACTAAATAGATCTCTTATGAATTGCCTTGATCTCGCTGAGAATATTCTCATAAGCCAACTGAACAATTAATCCTTACATGATTAAAAAACTGTGATGCACATATTTTTGTTTTATTTCTTAATTTCTTTTTCGTATACCATAGCATTGTTTTCTTGTTTATAAATTTTTTTACTTATTAATTTGAGTACTTATTTGTCTGTTTATTTATTTATTTATTTATATATTTTTGAGTTATTTATTTTCTTTTGTTTATTTATTTATCTATGTATTTATTTATTTGTTTTTATATTTATGTATTTATTTATTTATTTAGATATTTATTATCTTATTTGGTTAATATTCATCTATTTTTCTTTTCAGTTACTTATTTGTTCTGTTATTTTATTCATAATCTCTATGGCATGATCTGCTATCTATACCTATGCTTTTTTGTTAAAATTTATTTTTCATGTTGATTTCAATTCCGGGAAGAGTTCAAAATATTTATTTCGCTTTTTTGTTATCTCAATTTTCTTTTAATTATTTACGTAGCTATTAAAACCCCACGTTAATAAAGTTCATGGTTATTTTTGTTATTTAACATCTATTCCATACTCTAGCTAGTCATTAGAATTAAGTTATACCTAGTAACGGGTTATCCATTTTGCGGTTTCAAAAGTAAACGTAAATAAAACACATAAATATTTTTTTTCATGATATTTCTTTTTTATTATAAACTCAGAACGTTGACATTATGTGTGAAACACTATATGATTTAAATGACCACCACGCGAATTGTTGCAAGCATCGATTCTTTTCAGCTAATTTTCGACCACTTTCTGACACATATTGGGCGGTATCTCAGCCATAACTTGACGAATGCTGTTTTCAAGTGCTCAAGAGTTAAAGGTTTATCCGCATAAGCAAGGTCTTTCGCGTAGCTCCACAAAAAAAGTCCAGCGGTGTCAAATCGCATGCTCTTGGTGACCAGTTGATATCGCCACGACGATAATAAAACCATATTCGCTCGAGTTGTGTGGCATGTGACACCGTCTTGTTAAAATCACATATTCTCCAAGTCGTATTCTTCAATAGCAGGCAAAAAAAGTCGGTTATCATATGAACATAACGCTCCGAATTGACGGTGACAGTCGTTACATCATCGTTTTCGAAGAAGTAAAGTCCAATCACACCTCCGGACCAAAGAGCGCCCAAAACAAACAATTTCAATAGCCCCTTGCGTCTTATCATTATTATACTATCGAATACGAAGTTATAATTTTAAAACTTGTAAAAAATTAAAGTTAAGTATATATATCCATTTAAGCAAAAGTGAGCTTCATCGCTGAACAATATTTTCTCGTTTTGGTATATGTTATGTTATGTTCTGTTATGTTACCCTTAAAATAGAACCCTTCCTATACGTACAGTTTTAGAGAATTTAAGTGTCTTAACTTATCTCAATTGGAACAGGACATATGTATGTTATAGACGAAATATACTTTGTGTTCATTAACTCTACTTGATCACATAGAAATGATCAGTAAAACCTTGTTTGTTTTATATGTCAGCTAGAAATTATATAAAAAGAGAATCTGTACTTCTGAAGTTCATACGTTTTTGAACTGTGAAGGAAGCAAGCAAAGGGAAAGTTGGCACAGAATCTTAAAGCTGGCACAAAAATATATCATGTATATCAGATAAATTGGCAGCAACTGTTCTTTATAAATTCAGTTGATGACCAGATTAATTTCTTACAATATTTTATAAACATGCTGTTTAATTCTCATGTGTCGCTAAAACTAGTGCACGTTAGAAACAAAAAGAACTCATGGCTTACATCAGAAATAAATTCTATAATGAAACGAAGAAATGTTGCTTAGAAGCATTGGAAATGATTAAGACTTCCTGAGTTTTATAACACCTTCCGAATTCACCGCAACGATGTTTGTATTAAAATAAGGGAAGCCAAAAAAAATATTTTTCCAATCGTCTGAGTACAAATCTTCCCGCAAAAAAAAAACTTTGGAAAAATATCCGCGAGTTAGGCGCTGGTCGAGGTCGTGCTTATTGCACAGAGGATGATATTAATGTCAAAGTTTTAAATACCGGATTTGCGAAAGTTCAATCTTAGACAACTTAAGAACTATCGTTAAATAAACCTGATTGTTTAAATAGTGAAGACTGTTTTAATTTTCAGAGAATAGAGAAGGAAGATGTTGTAAGGGCTATCATAAGCATTATATCCAGGTTCGTAGGTCTTGATGAAATACACCCACTATTTATAAAAATAATCTTACCACATTCTCTTCCAATTCTTACTCATGTCTTCAACACGATTATCTTGGCCAGTACCTTTCCCGCAGCTTGGAAGTTCGCCAAGGTAATCCCAATTAAAAAAAAAAAAACAACTCGGTTGTTCAAAGCTAAACTGTGCTTTGAACAACCGAGTTGTGACCAATTTCCATTCTACCTTTCTTATCCAAAGTACTCGAAAAGCTCTTGTAAAAAGACGGCAACCACCGTCGAAACGTTGGGAAAGGAAATGAAATTGTTTCATTAAAAAACATTACGACCAAAATAGCCGAAAGAGATATATTTTAAATCTCGAACACCTATAATAATTCAACCAATTAGTCAATAACTTAACAATAAAATTACATCCGACATAATGGACCAGCGGAATAGTGGGTACCGCATTTTCTCGGGATGGTCACCGGATACATTACGCATTTTCTTAGCAAGATGCAGTGACACGGGGAAGTATAAAAACAATGCGTTTAGAAAACAAAAATGGATCTGTTCAGGAATTTTTTGAAAACTAGTCGAACTTGAAAAAAAAGAGTGCCTGTGCTTATGTGCATGAGATAAAAGTAAAGGAACTGACTCTAGGGACGCCAGCAGTGTGACAGTAGAACTTATGCAGATCCGTAGGGTTAGAAGGATGTAAGACTTCCGGAAATTAGTTGTTTGATTGAGCAGCTCCTCAACACTTTTAAGAGCGAACAACTCCTATAAAACTGTTATAAATTTGTTTGTCTCTAGTGACGTTCTTTGTATTATACAAGAAAATCAAACAAGTAGTTTTTAAATGACCGCGTTTTGTATACAACACTTACAAGAATTCGTTAGATTCTCTTTTGAATTTTTTGTAACTGGTATATATAAAACGCCAACATTTTAAAACTATTTACTTTATTTTGTTATGAGTTTTAAATTAAATATTGTGTTTTCAAGCCCTTTCCTAATTCAAACAAAATTTTCGTAAAAATTGCCGTTTCATTATTTTTTTGACCCACCCTATTTTGAAATAATTTTTTTCCTTTATGAATCTATGTGCGCTAAGCCATATTTCAGTTTCATGGAAATCGGTAAAAGAACAACAAAGTTGAATTTTTTTGACCCACCTTAATTTGAAACTATTTTGTTCTTTACCCCCAACAACAGCAACTGGCGAATCAGATGCAAGACTGTAAGTAATTAAGTACATACGGATATAAATACTAGACGAAGAGGTAAAAAACCTTACCCTACACCTGTCACATTGTCTCACTTCTGTCATGCATCAGATCGAATTAAATGAAGTTTCATGTTTAATTCGAAGTCAAAGTTAGAACTGGCTTAAGAAAAAACCCTATACCCTATGCATAATTAAGTTTAAAGAAACAATTTAAGCCATTTTAATCCAAAGTTTTAAATTAAATTCGCAGCCCAAAGGATTACGGAATTCAGTACTCAAACAATTTCCTAGTAAAAACGTGCTCTTAAGTGTTGCAAACTCATTCATTAATTATTCTTTTTGTCGAATAAATATTTTATTTACATTGAACTTAAAGCTTGTTAATACCTCTCAAGAGTTTTAAAAAACACATCTTATTACTAACTTTTACGTTAAGCCTAATTACAACATCTTTGAAAAAAAAAACACAAAAAAAAACCTAACAACACCCAGAAAACAAAACTCGTAAAATTTAAAACAAGCTCCACAGCTCTCTGGATAAACTCTATTTGCTTCGACTTTCTTTTGTTTACACACCCATAAACCATCTGAAAAGGAAACTTTCCTAATGAGCAACCAAACCCTTTAGCTTCTAACCAACCCCTTGATTGATGTGAAATGTAATCTAAGAACCTTGCAACACCACCATGCCATAAAGCCATAAAAAAAAAGAAAAACAGAAAATATATTGAAGAAAAAAAAAAACAACAAAAATATAAAAAGAACCGTTAAATAAATTGCTGGACTATTACTTACGTCTGCACGGGTTGCAGTATGGAAATGCTTTTAATTTCCTGAGTTTTCCCAACGTAAATTTCGCCGCCATTTTTTCCGCCAATCCCGTTTACACCACCAGTACTACCGCCACCGAGTCCACTCAGAAAGTCATCCATCACACGTCTCGGTTGCCGCTTCGATGGCATTCGTGTGAATGGGGGTGGTGCTCTGCCAATGGACAGCGCATCCTTGGCTGCTTGTTTTTCTGTTCGTCCACTATAAAGAAAAAAAAATCAAGGATGACTATATTATATCGAAAAAATAATACCTTATTATATTGAAACACATGCTTCTTGGCTAAAGAAGAGAGTGCATCACTAGCTTGTAAGAGCTCTGCAATGTATGTCTAGATCGAGACACGTAGAAACCCCAAGAGAACATAAAATGTTTAACCATGACGACAATCTAAACCAAAGTTACCCGAAGTCATTAGTTTTGAATAAAATATCGCATAGATAACACGACAGGATGCCCTGCTTTGGCAACCTTATTAAATTTTCGTTTTATGGGTGAGTTTTGGGAAGAGTATGGAGCAGACTGTAAGCATGGCCGCATTTTCAATGCAAGGATGCAAGGCTTATTTAAGGTTTGCCAAATTAATTTATAAGTTTATTGTTCAGAGATAAGCTTTTGAATTCTTGCAACATTAATATTTAGACTGGTTAATATGTAGAGTAGACCCTTGTTGATCACCTTTCAAAAGATTAGCACACAAATAACCATTTGCTGGCAAAAACTGACATTTTTAATTTTAGGTTGTCATGTGACGCATTTTTTTATAACGGTGAGTGCAGTAAAGAGGGTTTGACTACCCTTAATATGATCCAGCACAGTAAGAGCGTTAGAAAAGCAGGGAAGGATTTAAAAGGAGATACCAATGCACATTATGGTTTTGAATTTTTGAATATCAAAATGGCAGGGGAAAATAGACCTAAGCTTAATAAAATAAGTTATTTCAATGCAAGCCAGCTGCGCCTCATAGAATACTAAATGGGCGGGTGAAATCTGCTTTAACGACAAAAATAAATAATGGCTTAACGTGGGCGCCTGCGAGTTAACGCTTGTATATCACGGTGGGCCTACCCACACTGTCGGGGTCAAGAAAAGCGTTGATCAGCGCCCCAGGGCCAAAGAGTTATGCCCCAGTTTAACTTCGATGGAAGGTTAAGGCCTATTCATCTGCCCTTGCTAAGGGCGAGGCCTATCTAACACCTCTTCCCTCCAAGGCTCATAGATGTTAAACAGAGTCCTTGGAATTTTTTAATGTTCCCGCATGTTGGGGGCAACCACAGTCACCACGATGCGCCCACTATGGGGTCAACCTCTCAGACAGGCCGGCGTCAAGACGTCTGGTGGCTACTAGCGCCAGAAAAACACGAACATGACTCGGGGGCTCCTGTCTCCCGTGGTACCAGAATATATCTTCCGGTGGAGCTTCGCAACCGTTAAGGTCACTTCCGGATGAGTGCCTTAAAACTCGACAACCTCAGGTATGTGCACACGAACCATCTAACGGGGCAGTGGACAATGTCCGAGAGCACATACCTAACTGCCTAACCCTCATAAGCATAACGAAGACTACCTGAACAACTCACGAATTTGAACCTAGGCATATACTACCTAAGTCGTTCTACACCCACAAAATAGAGTCACTCCCAGAAGGACAGCACGAGCACATAACACATGCGCTCGTCCCTGCCGTGCGCCCACGAAAACAACGACAAAATGGCCAAACACTACAACAAGGACACACAGAGCTACTACCACTATGCCGCTGGTCAGTCCGCATGTAACTGCAGTCGCTATGCCCCCCTGATCGATGCACCTATTGGTGCATGATAGAGCCATCCCAGCAAACATGCGCAAGCACTCCGTACCCCACATGAGTAATTCTTAACATGGATTCAGTCCAAATGCCACTGGGTTAAGACTCAGGACAAAAGGCACCTTCACCATTGATGAGTAGTAGACGTAGAGTTAACAACCCGCTGATAGTGAGTGGGTCAGGATGTGACATTTAAGTCACTCTTCCGCCCAAACAATAACCAGCCAGATGTTCAAGGAGTTAGATCATAGAGATCCAAACCTGGCAGTGAGCCAGGCGCCCTTGAAAGAACATAACCCGCAGCTGACCCCAGACCCACACCAATGCTAAGCCATCAACCAAGACTCCATGTAAATAAGGAGTCGATTCCAGCTACGAAATAGTCCAATGGGTGAACCCCTGATAACACAATGATGTCTACAACGAGGACTAACAGGGTGCCATTATTGCCACCAGGTCCGAAAGACACGGTCAGCAAAGATGGCTAGATTATCAGCCAGCACCCACGAATGAGGCATCCGGCTGAAATCCCAAGCGTTCCCTCTCGAACCACATCCACCGCAGAGAGATACCTGAAGTAAGCATATCGCGGACACTAAACTAGCACATGCCTCCAGTCCTTACTCGGAGCTCCACACGAACAATCCGGAGAACCAGCCAAGGCCCTTTTGTGCAAAAATGCATTGAAGGAACCACGACAGAAAACAGCACTGTGTTTTTGAAGTATTAATTCTCATCTCATTCGACAATGCTATCAGGATCAGAATATAATGAGCTTATCATACGCTGCCGTTGCAGTTCCACGTCCGAAGGCCAAGGAGTTGAATCTAAAAACGAATATGAAAAGCTGTGAGTATGTACTGTCATCAGCAAAATAATTTAGTGCATAGTATTATGAGTTACAGCCAAGAGATCATCCATTAATATGAGAAAGAGATCCGGAGACAGAACGGATCCCTTGGGCACATCAGCTTCTATTTTGTGAATATTAGACATGAAACCTTCCAATACAACTTTTATTGACCAGTCATATGTGCCATGCAGTCTAAGTCACTACCAAGAAAGCATAGTTACCAGTATTATGCTCAGACACTACTTGGGTAATTCAGCCCAATTGCTATATTGAAAATTTTTGCAAGATTTTTCAACAAAAAAATTAGTTTTTAGAGCAATCTGTTCCGAAATAATGTACTTATAGAAATCTGAATTTTATCTAGAGCTCCTGGTATGTCTATGTATGTCCAAGACTTTTTTTTAAATATTTCTGATCGAAAGTATTATTTATCATTATTATCGAATTGGTGCAATATGTCGTATACACACTTTTTTGTTAAGTTTATTTTGAATAAATGAACTGTTAACTTTGGTATTTCAGTAGGTGCCGTGAAATAAGGTAGAATGCAATAAGGTCGAATCGGTTCTATTTCCCAAAAAAAAGAGAGGCGAATTTGTTTTTTTTTAGTCGAATCTATTTCGCTCGATGTTATTTCCATTTCAAAAAAGACAATTCTACATTATTACCAATTAAATACAAATTAAAATTCACCTATGAAAAGCTCATCAACATGCAGCATAAGTGATTTTGATGTACCAGAAAAAGACTACGTTAGCTGATTTCTTCAACCGCGATTTTGACTAATGACTTTTCAGTTGTCATTTTGGAACATTTGGTAATCACAAATTACAAAAAATAATATTGGTCATGGTTCCTTAAAAAATTTAAGAACATTTTTTCAGAAATACATAGTTCAATTGGGACCAACATTCTGAAAATCCAAAATACAGAACTTTGTTTCACGAAATTCTAAGAAAAATTACGAAATACATAATTTGTCAATGGAATTTTTAGGGCAACAGTACTTTAGGATTACGAGAATTTGCAATTCGGTATAATGGGTTTTTGGTCTTTCTGAGTTTTAGATTTCCAGATTGTTTCCGCCTTCATCGTAACGTCATGTCATTATAAATAATAAGTTTAAAATTGTTTAATATTATCTAAATTCCTTTGTTGATTATTAGACAAAGTTTTTCAGTGTGAAAATAAAGTTAAGCCGGAGTTGACTCACCAAATATGTTAGGTTTACCTTGGACTAACTGAAATTAAATGCACGACTGGATCGTACGAACTTGCTCTTGTATTTAAAAACAACTTTAATGTAGCTAAACATTGACGCTGTTAGTAGGTATATAGAGGTATTCAGTGACGTACGTAAAAATGAAATATAATTAGGTAGAAATAAATGGATGATACAAATAATAATATCTTTTTGTTAAAGTTTGAGGGAAAACAAAGATGCCATATGGATCCTTGGATCAATCAGAATATATCAAAAATAAAATTCAAAAATCGTTGGAGCGGTTTCTTAAAAAAATGATTTTTTATTTATAAATTTTTATTTTTATTTAAAAAAAAATGGTATGGAAATCTTAAATAATAATTAATATAAATTAAAAACCAAAATTTCAGAAAAAATTGTCCACCCATTTTTCAAAAATAATAAAAAACTATTTTTCGAAAATTTTGAAATTCAGTATTTAGAATTTGCAGGAGCTTCTGTATAAAACTTTTGATCGAAATACCTTGAGCCGTTTAGGAGAAATTCGAAAATCAATAAAATGGTTGTATGGCAGGTACCGTTAATAACAAAATATTTGAAAAACCAAAATTTGCCCAAAATGTAGACCATATCCAAAGTAGTGCACTCACAAAGTTTTATCAAAATCGTTAGAGCAGTTTTCAAGATAATAAAGATGGTAGAAAAATTTGTACGGTAAGTACCGTTATCTTTGGGACTAAATGGCGCAGTGAATAAAGTGCTTGATTGCTAACTAGGACGTGTGGGTTCGATCCCCACGCTAGGCGCATCATTCTTTTCTATACCTCCAATTTTAATTTGATGCCGCCCATGGGTTAAAATGAGACAGTCAATACCTGGTTCTCAAATCCACCGTGCCAAACTAGTGCCGTGCAATTCAGGTTGCATTTAAAAGACCTTAGGTCTTATAGGCATATAGTTAAATTAAAAAAAAAACAAAAAAAAACAACGGTTCCAAAATTTATTTTGGACAATCACCTAAAACGCCTAAGCACCAAGTTTGAACAAAATCGGTTCAACGGTTTAGGCTGTAGATCGTTCTACAGATAGACAGACAGACAGACAAACAGACAGACAGAAAGACAGACAGACGGAATTGCGGAACCCATTTTTTGGTGTTCTATATCATCGTAATGTTAACTTTGATTAAAATCTCGAGTTCGATTTTTTTTCCAAATGCCAAACTTTCCCTATAGTACCTACACATATCGCAAGTAATAATTTTAATCTGCTCATTCAATAGTGAGAAAGTCGAAAATATTAAAAGTGGTTCTATGTGAAGTGCAGTAAATAAGTACGCAAAAAAAAATATCTTTATGATTGAAAGTGGACTGTACTGTGAGAACACAAACGTTTTTTTATACAAATTTTTAGAGCCGTTTTAGAGAATTAATTATGTTTGTATGGTAGGTGCCAACCAACAAATACGAAGTTTTGAAAAAAATCCATTGAGTCGTTTTTGAAATTTTGAGTTTTCAAAAAAAGTTTTTTTTTTATTTAAAAAAAAATATTTTTTTGAAAAATTTTGGTTAGTGTTTAAACTTTCTAGTAGCGTCTGCATAAACAAACTGATAAACACCAAGAGAACTGTTTTGCAGCAAATCGAAAACCAAAAAAAAAACGTTATTACTATAGGTAGTTACCAAAAATAACTATTTTTTTTTCAAAACAAAAAATATACCAAAATGTTCCTTTTCACTTCATTAATGAAATGAGTTTTTTTTATAAAAATCGTTGTAGCCGTTTCTGAGAAAAAGAAGATTTAACAAAAAAAATGGTACCGTTATTTTGGGTCCTAAAAAAAAGACAAAAACGAGTGAAAAAAACAATATGTACCAACCTTGAAGCAAATCCATCCAACCTGTTTAGCCTGTAGACCCGAGGACTGCCAGACAGACAGACAGACGGAATTGGGGCACCAAGTTTTTCGGTATGTTTGATTGAAATTTTTTTTTTCGAATGTATAACTTGCCTTATAGTAACTATAATCGCAAGTAAAAATAGGTGGTTTTTTATCATGTAAATTTTTCAGGCCTTTCTGCATTAATTCCCTCTTATTATACTTGGTGAGTTTATTTGTGGAACATTTAATTTGCAAAACTAGCTTAATCTGGGGCCCCAGCACGTAACTTGAAACAATCGAGTTTTGTCGATACAATCGAGAATTGGAAGCACCTAAAGGGTCCGCCAAAAAAATTCTTTTTTTTTTTAAATGGGCGCAAAACATCTAGTGTAGCTTCGGCTGTGTGGCACGTAGCGCCGTCCTGTTGAAACCAAATATTGCCAATATCCTCCTCTTCAATTTTTGGGAAAAAAAATTCGTTCAACATGGCCCGATAACGATCGCCATTGACTGTAACGGCCACTCCTTGCTCATTTTCGAAATTTGCCTCTGGACCAAAATCCTCACCAAACAGTAACTCGTTTTGGGTGTATCGGCCTTTCAATGTATGCGTGCGGGTTTTCTGTGCCCCAAATGCGACAATTTTGCTTGTTACATACCCGCCAAGATCAAAATGAGCTTCATCTGAAAAGATGATTTTTTTGGCAAAATCGGCATCTTCTCTAAGTCGATCGCAGGCCCACTTAGCGAGCGTTGTTTAAGCGTATACACAACCATATTCGTTCAGCGGAAGGATAAAACTAATTATCTGCCAAATCAGACATGTGCTAAGTGTTACCATTCACGAAATAAGCACTAGTTGAAAAAAAAACGTTAGATGGCGGACCCGTTATTTTAGTTCAATCGAGTTTTCTCTAGCCATATAATCGAGGGCCCTCGATTGCACCAAAACAATTGTCGATTGTATCGACAAAAGTCGATTATATCAAGTTACGTCCTGGAGCCCCTGGCTTAACTCACCACTAGAAAAGTGATGGGACTTACTTCCAAAAAGTTAGTGGAGAAAATGTTTACATTTTTTAATATTTTTGGAATTTCCAAAGTTATGAGGATGAAAGAGAAAACGTTCAGTTATTGTTTTGTCTGATTTTTGTGACTAAAATTATTGTGACCATGATGACCATAATTTATATGGAACTCTGATGTTTTCCTGCATTTTAAGCTTGCATTCCAATTGAAATACAAGTAGTAAGTTTGATGGGTGACTACTAATCCAGAAAACACAAAATTTCGAAAAACCCATAATCCCGAAGTCGAAATCCTGAAAAATATAGATACTAAAAAATGTGGGATTTGTCTTAAGCAAGAACAATGTTCAACAGTTTTCTTTTTCCACAATGTTCCAAGAATGTTCAGGACTTCTGTAACGCTCTCTCAAATCTGATGCATGGGCTTATGGATGTTAAATGCATATATGCACAGATTATTGGGCAATCGGTTTTCGGAATTTTTTATTCAGGGATTTTGGTTTTTCTGGATGTTAAATTTTCTGGACTTTGGTTGTGTAGATTTAGGTTTTTGAAATTATAGCTTTTTTCGATTTAGAGTTTGAGGGACTGAGGGCTCATCTCATGTTTTGAACTTGCGGTGACCACTGAGGAGACACATTATTACTCAGAAGTTCTCGATCCTTAGGATGACACAGGATATGTACGTGGTTCGGCTTGCCTTATTTTCAATAATTATTTCCATATATTCTTGATAATTTTTGGTTTGTTTTTCAGTTTTGATTTTGTTTATTCCGAAATATTGTTCAAACTTCATCACATTGTTTCTATTTTGGCAAAGAGTTCCAATTCCCCTGGAGGCTTACTTTACTCCGTATCCTCGGCGGGACACTCACCCTGATACTCCTATACCAGCTGGTATGTTTAGATTCGATGGTAGGTAATACCACTTGCAGTTTATTTTTTAAAAAAGTATAGAGTATCGCTTCGTCTATCCCCTTCTACGCCAAGCTCCCTTTGAAACATAGTATCGAAGTTTATTTTTAAATAATTTTATCTCTTGGGAATGAAGTCAAGGAGAAACCTTGAAATGGAGTTTATTTCTTCCTTATTTTCTGTTCATTCTTTGGAAAATTTTATGATGGATCATTTAGCAGCTCATTTTATGACTATGTGTAATAGGGTGATGTAAAAAACATCTTCCAAAGTTATTCGAAACTAAACTCAATGCGCCTTGTTCGATTTTTCTCATTATTCCTTCCCTGGGGCATTCTGGTGCAACTAACAACAACGCAGCGGTGCAAATTTTTGCAAAGTGCAGCAGAACCATCTCACTTATGTGACAAACGGTGCAGGTATATCTTTAGAGCAATTATTCAGTAAAACAAAAAAAAACGAACAAAAACTAAAATAAAGAAACCCTGGCAACGACAATGCAGAGAACAAGGACATAACTTTAGGTGTGAAGGCATGAATAATTCATTTTTAATAACGCTCCCGAAGACAACGACAACAACATGACCGACGCGACGTGGATTGGACACAGACAAACAAAAACGCAGGACAGCATGTCCCCCACTGCGCCACCATCTCCACTATATAGGTTTGCTTTAGTCATCTTGGGAATGATATAGCGTTGCATGCATCGTATAGAGAGTCTTAACCTGTTACCCATGCTGAGGCTGAGGCCGGAGCCGACACACCAAATCGTCGTCGGTTTTTGTTGTTTGTGCGGAGAAGTCTGGGGTTGGGCTCAGGCACATAAAAGGTGGATCAAGAAAACTCCACGGAATAGAAAATTTGATTTGTGGCTGATGGGTTGCGGTGAATGCGAAACAGTTGCATTTGGAATGAATGAATGAAGCCGCTGCGCTGCTGTGTTGGTACGGCTGCTGCTGCGGGCAATGGTTTGCGTGCGCCTCTCAAAGCTGCTCCTTCACTATACTTGGGCACTTGCAGAGCTTCCATTCTTTCAATCCCGCATTCCAAGAGACTTCAAATTGAATTTGCATTCTGTGGCGCACACGGTGTTTGTCGGTGTATTGAGAAACCAATGGTATGACAAGGGTACCCAACACACCGCAGGCGATGACAACGACAACGGCAAGGACAACGGTCTGATGCCTTCGTGGTGCAAAGTCCTTCCTTCGGTTAGTATTGGTGGTAATAGGGAGAGCGAATTGCGAATTTGACGGTCATGATGGTTATGTTTAAAATTTCAAATGCAGAAAAGCGGAATTTTGTTTGTTAGAATTTTTGGTTGAATGCTTTGAATTCTGCTGAATTCCGAGCGATGCGAATTTGTTTGCAATGGAATGGTATTTGCTTGATTTTCAGAAATATCCTCCTGGCCATGGTCACAATAATATCATCGTGGGTTTATTGTTCATCAGGGTGACGTTATTGCGGGATAAAATCATACAGCTTCGTTCTCACTGCATCAAAAAGTGTGTTCTTGTGTCGAACGACGATTTCGGCATTAAGCAAGGCATGGTAGGTGGTTTACGAGTATGTATGAATAAATAGCTAAATGAAAATTGAATTGAACACAATTGTTTTCATAATTAATAGATGTAGGTTAACAGAAAAGAGAGGGAAGATGTTTAAACTCCATAGAAGTTCTAATCAGTGAAGGCATTTAAATTGAAATTGTAATAGATTCGCAGATTTCTGCTACTATTTTGCCGATTTTTTAATATTTTTTGAAAAACATACTTTTGCGTTCTATTGGAAAGAAATATTCATTTTGTTAATAATTTTTAATTAATTTTAGGAAGTTTTTAAAAAAAATAATTTAATTACCGATGAAAATTATTTAAGCATCACAGTAATTTTCCAATATCGCTCAGTTCTTATCAGGGGACGAATAATCGCATTGGTGAGTGGAAAGAAGACTATATTACCGATTTTTCTTATTTGCCATTACTGCTTGAGATGTAAGGTATCTAGTATCGAATTCAATTTGTGACATTTACTGGTCAGTGAAAGTGTGTTTTTTCGTACGATAGATGAAGGTAGATTGATTAAAAAACGTGTGAAAAACGTAAGTAATTTTGTTTTGTCCAAATATTTTTTTAACAAAATACAGTGAACATCCAGTATAACGAATTATATAATGCACAGTCATTCTTTAAAATCATCGTCTCTTTTTTTCTTTGCTTAATAATACTAGAATATAAAAAAACAAGTGATTTTTACAGTGAAATGTATGTATTTATTTATAAGAAAATAGAAATTAAATGGTAAGTTGTTGGTAAACTAATCAGTTACCTATAACAATTATACTTTATTTTTTTAATTAACTGAAGCACAATCGATCACTAGAAATACTTCGCGAAATGAAAGGCGTGAAAATAAAACCTAAAAAACCTAATAAACTAAAGCAGTTAATTTTCTTTTAAAATTACATCAATGCTTGTATAATTGATCATAAGAACCAGGAAATAACAACAAAAAAAATACATTCAACAACAGTTGCTGTTGTTACTAGAAGAAGTAAGGATACATACAAGAAATGACAATATCGCAGTTAACTGGCGCCTGCACAAATTTGCTAGATATTCGTTATAGAGAGCCGAAAATGTTTAAACCATTCGTTATTATAGAACCATTAATGGAAAAGAAAAATCCATTAGTTAGATTGGAAATTCGTTATATCGAGCATTCGTTAAACTGGACGTCCACTGTATTAACAAAATAAATATTTCAAGATCAATTTCCACACCCAAACAAATATTTTGCCGAATTTTATGACAAGAAATAATTTTTCTGAATTCAATTCGTTTATGAAAAATAAATCAAATGAATTGTACATTTCCAGAAACTATTTTCGGTACCTGTCATATAACCGTTACGTTCAAACCTATTGTTCTCGAAAACGGCTCTAACGATTTTGATAAAAAAAAATCCGTGCGACTTTTTAGCTACGACCGATCATATGGTTGCAAAAACAATTAGAAAAATGTCTAAAGGCGGTACTTTCCATAGGAAAGCTTTTTTTGCTTTCGACTATCTCATAAACGGCTCAACCGATTCTTTCGAAATTTCACACATATATAATTTAGGTTGTCCAAATTATACCGCGTACCAATATTTTTAATTAGTATTTTTTTTTTGTATTTTTAAAATCATTAAAAAAAATTTTTAATTTATATTTCGAAAACTGCTCATTAAATTTTTTTCAAAAATTAAATTTCTATGTATTTATTTAATACCTATGAATTGGCGTTTTTGAATTTTTTTTGAAAAATATTTTCAAAGAGGTTTTAAGAAAAAACTTTTTTTCTCAAAAACCGCTCAACAGATTTTAAAAATTTTTTTCTCATAAATTCAAATTTATCTAACAAATAATATGGTGTACTTTTTTTGAGCTTAAATTAGTTTAAGTATTTATTTCAGAATTTTGAATTATTTTTTCTTTGATTAAACCGATTTAATATTGTTTTTAAGTTTATATTATAATATTTAAGACTGTCATACCAATTTTTTTTAGAACAAACTTAAAGATATTTTGTATAAATAAAAAATGAAGTAAAAAACTGCTTTAAATATATATTTAGATTTTTAACAGAAATGTTTTGCATTCGATGTGATCGAACATAAGAGCAAGTTCGTGATATCCAGTCGTTCATTTAATTTTTAAATGAAATATTATTCGAATTGCAAGAAAATATGCTTTTATTTTGTTTATGAAGTGAGATGAGAAGAAGACATTTGTGGAAGTGAAAGGCTGATTTTGGAAAATAATGTTGCCACCGTGTACAGGTGTATGATTTATTAGATTTATGTTGCTAGGAGTTGTTGAAAGTGACAATTTTAAGACGGAATTCTGGCAGTGGTACCCTGAAAATTGTTCAAATTAATTCGCTGGACAGAAAAGAAACCAAATATAATATGCATACAAAACTTATGTTGATTATACAGGGTGGCCCACGAATCGTGCTTCAAAAACAAAACTTTTTTCAGTGTGAGTAATCGCCTTATTTTTGTTTTTATTTTATAGGCTACTATTTAGATTTATCAAAATGAATGCTTGGGATACTGAAAAAAGGATTTGGATAGTGCAGCGATACCATTCTTTGCAGTCCGTCATTTCCGTCCAAAGGGAATGTAGGCTGGAGTTAGGCGGTACTCCAGCGAGTAGATGAACCATTATGGGGCTGGTGGACATGTTTGCCGAATCTGGAAGCATCGAACGAAGACCATATCATCGAGATCTCAATGTTCGGTTTCAGGATACAATCGTGGCTGTTGCATCGAAAATACAGGCAAATCCAAGTGTTTCGACTCGAAACTTATCGGGCCAAATTGGAGTTAGCAGACGGTCCTTACGACCGATACTTCAGGGTGACTTAAACTTGTTTCTGTACACAGTCCAAATTACAAGCAAGTTAAACCTTCAGGATTTGCCTGTTAGCCTGGAATTTTGCCGAAAAATGATTGCAATGGCCGAAGAAGACAACACATTGATAAATTGTTGGTTCATGTCTGATGAGGCCCATTTTGAGTTAAAAGGCAATGTTAACAAGCAAAATTGCCGTATATGGAGTAAATCTAATCCAATCTAATTCTCCATGAGACGGAACTGCACCCAGAACGAGTCACTGTATGGTGCGCAGTTTCATCAAGGTGTATTGTCGGGCCAACTTCTTTAAAGAAAACGGTGTAACACAAACTATTAAATGGGACCGTTATTTAAAGATGTTGAAGGAGTTTTTTTACCCAGAACTTCGCCGAATATCCCTTTCAGCAGGATTTGGTTTCAACAAGATGGAGCAAGTACACACGTAGCCACAAAAGTTATGGCGGAGCTCCAATGAAAATTCCCAATCAAATTGATATCCAGAAACTGCACTTTCGTTGGACTCCAAGATCACCTGACCTGACTGCACCAAACTTTTTTATGGGGTTATGTCAAGCAGGAAATGTACAAAACGAAAGCCGGGAATTTGACTGAATTGAAGCAGTCCATTAAGACAATAATTGAGGCGATCCCAATTTCAACCCTTCAGGCCACAATGAACAATTTTCTGATCAGGTGCCGCATATGCGTGGATGAGCGTGGAGGTCATTTGCGGTCAATCATCTTTAAAAACCTTTAGTTATTTAAAATAAAATTTAATTTTTAAGCCAATAAAAAAATTAATGAAATACATCGATTAAAATAAAAGTTATTTAAATTTCTTATTGTAGCACGATTCGTGGGCCACCCTGTATTATCGAAAATTGCCCCCCAATAAAGTGCCGCCCGGAGCCTGTGCACCCCTGACCTTCTCCACGCTACACCACTGGTTGCTGGATATTTAAAAACAATATTATAAGAGGAAAAGGAAATAATTAAAAAGAGTTATTCTTAAAAAAGATGGTTTTCGTTATTTTTAATTTTCTTAAAAAATACAATTACATATTTATTTAACCAACTCAACTTGAGCTACACAAAGAAAGTTTGTTTCATTAAAAGATCTTCATCTATAACGCTCGATAAAATTCTTTCCATTATGACTTTGACACGCACATTCTAACAAAAATAATAAGAAATTCCAATATTTGAATCAAAATTGGATTTCGCTTTTATATCATTGAACATTCCACGTGTCAGTGTAATGATTTCATTTCGCCATCCACGTTACCAATTTAAAATAAGATGCAATATTCTTACTTTGTTACATTTGACGATGTATATTAATAACTGTGCAACCCTTACCTTTGATACCTGACAACTATCAGATGTATACTGAACCTTTATCAGCTATGTACCTACATTTGTATATATTTTTAGTGATGCCGACTTTGTGCCTTACCTATAGCGGAAACGTGATCCAAGTGTGAAGAGTTCCGATGATTGCGATGATGACTGAATTGGTGCAACCCTCACCAGGCGGAAGAATGCATGATGCTCAACGCAGCACCGCCAAAGGTGCTTGCAAGCTGACTTCCTTGGTGTCTCAAAGCCGTACGTGCTTAATTCATTCTGCGAAATGGAAAAGACAAAATTAAAAAAAAACAAAAACTATAAAAAAAACTGATGATGAAGAAGGTGAGGAAGGACTTTTTTTTATTATTTTGGGTTTATTGTCAGAATTCCTTGAGAGATTGCTGCATCCTTTCAACAACTTTTGACTGTGTAAGTGTGAATGAAGTTTAAGGAACAAATTGCTCAGGAATAAAATTTCTGAGCAATATGATATTCTTTTGTAAATCTTTGAGAGATAAATTTCACACCGAAATGATGATTAAATCGTTTTTGAAAGATGTGAAAAGTTTTCGAGTTAAAGGGAAATGTGGGTGGCCAGGGGGGGGGACAATATATAAGGAAAATCTTATTTATTGAGAGACAATCATTTTATTTAAAGGAAAATATTCTTCGATGCATATAGACAATTTGGAATTATAAATAATTGGGGACGGCAAGTTTTAATGTTCAAAATGCACACAAAATTGTTTTGTGGTTTTCAAGTAGATAAGACAACCAAAAAGCACTCAATTGAATGGATAAATGTTTATTTTGTTTTTCAATTCTTATTAGTTACTCTATAGTAGTCAGCTGTGAACTTTTATGGGTGACCTTCTAAATGTAGAAAGGGCTTACAATAACGTTTTTACTGAATCCATTCGAAAGTCACTCGTTGTGCTCGGTGTAGAGGACTACATTAGAATCAGCAATTTTCACAGACAGCTTTTTCTCAGTAAAATACGCGATAAGAGGGACACCTCAAGGTGGTGTTCTATCACCGCTTCTATGGCTTTTAGTCATGAATAAAATTCTTGTTAAGTTGGAAAGTTATTTCGTAAAGCAGGTTGCGTATGCTGATGGGAAAGCTTACTTGAGTGATTAGTGAAATAAACAGAGAGAGTTGAAGGAACTTACAGACTGGGCTACGAATTGTGGACTAGTAGTTAACCAAAGTAAAACTAAACTGATGCTCTTTACAACTGAGGGAAACATTTTCCTGCAAAATATCTAGGGCGTTTCTTGATCCTAATCTAAACTGGAAACTAAACATTGATGAACGGGTCAAGAAGGCCTGCATAGCTTTCTACTCCTGTAAAAAGACCTTTGGAAAAAATGCTCGATTGTGTGGTTGCTCGCACTTAACAAAACCTACGATATTAATAAACTCAAGAAGTTTCAAAGAACAGCCAGCGTTGGCACCACAGGTGTTTTGCGTTCTTGCCCAATGGATGCCCTTAATGTTTTTCTGAACCTATTACCTGTTGATCTACATACACATCAATCTTCTTGTATAATGCATTTCGATAAGGTTAAAAGAATTGAATTTATGGTTTGATAAGCTTGCTTCCAAATTAAATATTCTTGGCAATCACTCATTACTGCACTCCTACTTTGGACCTCAATAAGGATTCTTAGGTCAAATTTCCATCCACGAAAGATTGAGAGTAGGACGTAGTGATGAGAAGCTTCGACATAACTATCTTTACTGATGGCTAAAAGATGGATTGTAGAGTTGTATCGGAAATCTTTTTCGAATCACTAAGCGTCACAGTCGTTTTGGCTATCTAATTACGCTAGTGTCTTTCAAGCAGCTGTTAGCGCTCAGAGAAATATGCCAGATCCTAAACCAAGAACCAGGCCAAAGCCGTAACACTTCTATCTTGATTCCTGACAGATAATCAGGCTGCTGTGTAAGCTATTACTACGACAACATTCTCTAAGCTGGTTCAGCAATGCCATGATAAGCTCGGTGGTCTGAATATTGCACCGGGAGCCACTGTTATTTGTGTTCCAGGCACAGTAGTATTGATGGGAATAAACGGGATGACTAACAGGTTAGGATCAACCCTTCATAGTTTTCTATTGGAAAAATTGATATTTTTCTAGGAACTGTGATTGGTTAGGTTAGGTAGATGGACTACCAATTGATCCTAAGGAGTAATATTTACTCAATTTTCCCCAGAGAATAACAAATCTCGAAAAGCTGACCTGATATGCAGACCCAGGAAAGTCTTAGCCAGGGTCGAGTTAAAATTTACTGGCCAATGGCCAATAGCAGAATATTCGGCGAAAGTGGATACAGCTCACAATATTCACTGTCAGAGTTATGAGGATCGGCAGGAAAAAGAAACTGTAGATCACTTCATCTGGAAATATCCCAAGACTTTCTACAATGATATTAACGAACTTTTAGAATTGGAGATTAAGGAATTAATCTCCTTAACGATAAAAAGACGCTTTAGGACATCTTTTAGTTGTCCGGGCCCTCCTCGGGATCCTCAAATATGAAAACAGATGTGAATAGTTATTCGATGGAATTTTACGGTAACAGTCTGTGATTGAATGAACTATCCGTCCCAGTATCAGTCTACACAGGGCCGAGTATGACATAGTGTGGCCTGTTCCAGGGGTGGAGTGCGAATCAGCCCCCGAAAAGCCCGTTTTTTTCATAACGATACGCGCACTAAACGGTTTTGAATACCCTTAAAATGACCAAGCACAGTGCGACCGTTAGTAAAGTAGGGAAGGCTGTAAGAAGAGATACCGATTCACATAGGTTTTGGATTTCAGAAAATAAAAATGGGAGGAGAAAATAAAGCCGGGATAAGTATTCCACCATCACGTTGTATGGCCAAAGAAAGAATATCTGTTTTCAAGAGTACGGCCGAAGCTGGGCTCAAGGGTGAGCTAAGAGGTGTTCAGTGACGCACATACCCAGGACTGAAAGCCGATTAGTTTCTCCAGTTCAAGTGCTGTATATGGGTAGCGGCACGGGGGTAAATTTTGCTTTAAACAACAGAATTCAGCACTGAGTTCTTGAAGAATTAAATTCTACACGAGTTTTAATTTCCCATTATACAATGCTGTCGAGATCAGAATTTAATAAGCTTGTCAAACGCTGTGAGCATTATTGTCATAAAAATAATTTAGTGGATTAGAATTTCCAGATCACAGATCATTAATTACGACGAGAATTAGAAATGGAGGCAAAACAGAGCTCTGGATCGCACCAGTATCTATTTTCTTAATAAGACTTGTATTGAGCGATCCAACCACGAAGAAATTCATCGATACCAAATGCATGCATTTTCGATGAGAGAGCTTGATTCCAAACTCTATCAAATGCTTTAAAAATATAAAGCGCAATGCCAGTGTTGAAGAACACCTCTTCAGAAGGGTAGGAGGTTAGGTTTGTAACGAGTGTTTCTTTACGACGTGTGGATTTCAATTTGGCAATACTTTTTTCGGAGTTGGTCTTTTTGACAGCTGTCACTTGCTTTGTGCTCAGTTTTGCTTGCCATTTCATAATGAATAGACCTACTCCTGAATAACGTTTGCAAATCATGCAAATTTATTACCAAAATAATGGTTCGGTTCCAAAACGAGATGGCCACCTATCCGGATTCTTACAAGAAAATTTTGTGGAGCGATAAAGCTCACATTTGGTTAAATGGGTATGTTAATGAGCAAAATTGTCGTATGTGGAGTGATCATAATCCACAAGCCATTGTTGAGACACCGTCAAATCGTTAAAAAGTCAGTGTTTGTTGTGCTCAATGGACAGATGGAATCATTGGTCCATATATCTTCAAAAATGTAGCCGGCCATACCGTCAGTGGGGAACGCTATAGAGCCATATGAAGTGACTTTTTGTACCTGCATTGGAGGATGTTGATGTGGACGATCTTTGGTTCCAACAAATCGGCGCTCCATGAAATACAGCCAAAGAAACAATCAATGTATTGAGGGAAATTATTGGTGTGCGTATTATTTCGCGTCGTGGGCCTGTGGCGTTTTATTTCTTCTTGAAAACCACACGTCTAAAAAACATCCGTTATCTATAAAGAAATTTAAGGACTCTCCGGAATTTTTATTTTAAATGACGAAATTCAAACGAATTGGTATTCGAAATATCAGTAGGTCCAATACAATTTCCACTGATTTGCAAATTACCTAAATCCCATTAGTTAAACGCACGCAAATTTCACAATCAAATATTTGGAAAGAAAAATTAAACAAAATTCATAAAATCTCAATGCTTGCTTAATAAATTAAAAAAAAAAAACTGATGAAATTTGTCTGGTCTTCCCGAATTTTTCTCCACTATGTCGTTCGTTGCGCCAATACAACTCCATCAAGTCCAAAATTATGATCAACTCGTTCTCAAGTTATGAGATCAAACACGGAAGGCATTGTCTTATAATAAATACTAGCCGACCCAGCTCTTGAAATTCGAGTGTCAATTTATTTATTTAATTCATTATCTTTCAATAAAAGACAGAAAATTTATGATTTTTTTAAATTGTAGAATGCAATGAGAAGTACCTACTAAGCACTCAATCCTGGAGTCGAAAGGAAAACAGTTAATGGTAAACAAACTCGTAAGCCTATACACATTTTTGACACACTAACAATTTTTGTACAACAACAAATGTTCCTGGTTCTTACTCTTGCACCTTTCATTATTTCCATGCTAAACCAAAATACGTACATACAACAATACTAACACTTTATTGTACTCAACTATTCACCATCCTAGTACTGCCCAGCACTAACACAATTCAATAAATTAGTATGCAACGAACACTCAAGAGTATGCAATTTCTAATTCCTTTTATATATTTCATTAAATTATCCGATGCACAAACCATTTTCTTGAATTTTATTTCTACTATAATTTTTCAGTGTTCCATTATAGTGTGTTCAATTGTCCGGCGTTCAATTTGCTTGACAACCAAAATGTGCTGTATTTTTCCAAACAACAACAAAAGTTAAAATGGTTCTAACTTTTACTAAACTTAAACTGTATGCCACTATGGTGTACTTTTCCAGCAACAGATGTCGCTAGTGTAGGTGTGTATTGTTTTGCATTTTTATTTATTGTTTTAAACAAATTCTGTGTAGTATATTTAAATTCTGTTGGCATTCTCCAAATCTATGCAAAAAATGGTTTAGTTTAATATGCAATTTATGGCCCTTCGGTTTTTGAGGGCCGCGAAAAGTGTTCCACAAAAAACATGTTCGCCGTTTAATTATATGATGATGATGATACGCAGTACAATTTTATATGCTAGATAATTCTTCAAAGGCAATAAGCTATATTATTTTTATCCTGGAATAATTATCTAGGATCAAATATGCTTTGGCTTTTTTGTGTGTCAAAATTCGTGCTAATATGGACCATTTAGGGTGCAGGCTGGTAATCTCAGAAGATCCATAGAAAAGCCTTGTAATTTACTGAATCCCTGAAACGGGGGGAAAGAAAAAACTAATGCTTCTGTGAATCCTTTCAATATTTTTTAACACAGACACTTCTGCAAAAGAAATTCTTAATTCCTTAAAATATGAAGTCAATTATATTTGCCGAAATGAATCCACTGAAACTTTGCGTAAAATCCTCCACAAGTTACCTTCTTGTCTCAGATATAAACTCCCCTAAAACAATGATAGCATTTATACCTTAGTCTTTGTCAGAAATTAAAAAAAAAGATATTCCTTGAAGTGATGGGCATAGAACTACTCCGCCGTATAAAGTGCACCTCATCTTACTTGGCACTAAAAGTATTCGCTTGAAAAGTCTGAAGTCCCTCCACGAAAGAGTCTTAAAAGTCTCTAGAGCGAAAGAGTTGTCCTAAATAAACCGATTTTGGAAAGACACTCTAGGATTTACCGCATAACACAAACAGCAGCGTCTGTGGTTTATAAGCTCTTCCGTCCACAAATGTGTCCAAGGCTACAAACTGTATACTATACAATATAAAGTGATAATGCCTAATTAAATCTAAGTCAAGGCAGTTTCAAAAAAAAAAAAAAAAAAAACTCTGATAAACTACAAGTCCTAGCAAAAATTCCCAAAATAGAAACCAGTTAATGGAAGTTTAGCTCGTCTTCTTTCTTCGCCATTCACCCTACTCTACCTACTCCTGTTTCGCTTGGAAAACTTTGTAATTTGTCGCTAAAACAAACGAAAGTGTATCCTTAAGGAATTCTCCTGACGACAAAATATTAAAATAATCCAAACATCAGCCAACAGAACACAACAAAAGTGAAAGAAATTTGAAAGTACGAGAAAACGCAGAGCTAACTATAACAAAAAAAAATGGAAAGGATACTCCTCAAAACAAAATAAGATATATGTATGTACATTCAGTTATATAGTTGGGTATAATATAGAATAGATAGGAATAGATGGTTATGAACATGATGGGACATTTACATTTTTATCGCAGATTCTCAGCATAAAATATCGTCCTTTGTAGTAAACTTTAGCTATTCGAGGCCAATAGTAATGAGCCACTGTTGTCTTGTTCCTCAGGACGACTATGCCACTCGGTGTAAGTCCAAGAAAGTACTCAACGCTGTCTTCGCCCTGTGAATAAAATAATAAAAAATAAAAAAAGTTAGATATCATTCAAAATAAAAAGTATACAAAAAAATATATATGTATAATATTCAGGGAAAAACTTAAGGATGAGGAATAATATTCTGCTTGTCATTCTTTTCAAAGAAAAAAAAGTGAAAAGGAGAAACGATGATGTGGTGTTAATTTCGCCAACACCAAGTTATCAGCCATTTTTGGAGTTTCTGATAAGACAGTGTTTTGTTGAGGTGTTAGGTGCGGTCCCTGTCGATCGATATGAATTTTAAGTTTCATTCTGAAAACTTTGTTTATTTGGGGGATGATGCAGATGAATGTGCTGGTTTTATTCCACAGCGGGCATTTGGAATTAAATTTCAGTTAAGGAATTTAAGGTTGTAGATGAATATTTTGAATTCCGATACGTACAGGTACTGAAAAAAATCGACTTCGAGATTTTAATCAAACTTGACTTAATGGTGATGAAGAACACCAAAAAAGTGGGTCCCGAAATTATGTCTGTCTGTCTGTCTGAACAATCTACAGCCTAAACGGCTGAAGTGATTTATTTCAAACTGGGTACCTGCTTAAGCGTTTTAGATGATAGAGTTGATTCTCTTTTTAAATCTTTTTTTTTTTTAGTTTCAAAATTAACCATACAATTTTATGTACCAAAAATGATGACTTTGAATGCCCAACAACAACTTGAGTGCGCTACCACCAAGTTTTTTCTCAACTAATTTGGCTGGAATTATTATAGCTATTTCACGACTTGCCAAGGTCGATCATCAGACTCCTTTGCCCTAGTGGTGCTGGTCTACTTTTTCATTTTAATTGAAAAACTTCTTATGCCTTCATCGTGTATTGAACCAAGACCAGCCGCTTAGTAGCCAATGCACCGAGCCCACATGATCAGATCCAACCTAATGCAGGTTGGAGAGCAAAGGAGTCTGATGATCGACTTTAGCAAGTCGTGAAATAGCTATAATTTCAGCCAAATTAGTTGAGAAAAAACTTGGTGGTAGCACACTCAAGTTGTTGTTGGGCATTCAAAGTCATCAAATGCTACGAAAAATGGCTTTAAAAAGCAAGTATGTAATCATACAAAAACTGAATATGTACCAAAAATAGTTAATCTCAATTATCTCAAAAACGGTTCCAACGATTTTGATTAAAAAAAAGTGCATTATTATAGATAAATTCACGGATACAGGCGGGACTTCGAATTCTAAATAATACTGCAATTTTTTTTTTTGAAACTTCAATATGTATTTCGAAAACTGGTGGACGTTTTTTTTAAATTCTGTTCTTAGATTTATATTATTAAATAATTAGAACTATCATACTGATTTTGTATATAAAAATCTAGTAAATTACATGCATGCCTGCTCTTGTGTTTGTTCACTTCGCAAGCACAAGGTTCGTAGTAGAAACTGCAAAATCTATTTTTTTGCTTTTTACCTATTTTTTTTTAAATTTGGAAATATCTTAATTTTTTTTTCTAAAAAATGTTGGTATTGATTATTAACAATATAAATCTAAAAACAGAAAATACAAACAAATTATCCACCCGTTCTCGAAATATTGAATGTCAAAAAATTTGATCGAAATCCGTCTAGCCGTTTATGAGGAAATCGAAAATCAAAAAAAATGGTTGCATGGGAAGTACCGATAATAACAAAATATACATATGTACAAACGTTTTTGGACGAAAATGTTGACAATGCACAGATTTTTTTAAAATCAAAATCGTTGGAGCCGTTTTCGAGATAAGTAAGATGTTAGAAATAAAATGCTCGATTGGATCGCATGAACTTGATCTTTGTTCGATCACAACGTATGCAAAGGATTTCTATTAAAATTCAAAATATATATTTGAAGTCGTTTTTTAACATAATTTCGTATACATATATACAAAATTTCTTTAATTTTTTTATAAGAAAATTAATATGACAATCTTAAATATTATAATATAAAATTAAAAACAAAATATTAAATGGACTTAAACAAAGAAAAAATAATTCAAAATTTTGAAATAAATACTTAAACTAATTTGAGCTCAAAACAAAGTACGCCATTTTATTTCTTGAATAAATTTGAATTTATGAGAAGAAAATTTTAAAATCTGTAAAGCGGTTTCTAAGAAAAAAAAATTTTTTTAAACTTTTTGAAAACATTTTTCAAAAAAAATTCAGAAACGCCAATTAATAGATATTTGGAAAATACATATAACTATAATTTTTGAAAAAAAATTAATGAACAGTTCTTAAAATATAAATGTTTTAAATTTTTTTTTTAAATGCTTTTAAAAATACAAAAAAATATTGATTAAAAATATTGGTACGCAGTATAAATTGGGCAAACTAAACCTATTAATGTGTGAAAATTCGAAAGAATCGGTTAAGACATTTATCAGATAGTCGAAAGCATAAAAAAACGGTCATATAGAAAGTACCGTTTTTGGACACTTAAAAAATTTTTTTTCAACCATATGATCGGTCTTACCGAAAAAGCTGCACTGATTTTTTTAAATCAATATCGTTAGAGCCTTTTCCGAGAAAAATAGGTTTTAACTTAACGGTCATGTGGCAGGTACAGTTATTTTTAAAGCTCTTGCTGTAGGCTGTAGATTGTTGTGCAAATAGATGGAATTAGGAGACTCACTTTTTTGGGGTTCTGTATCATCGATTAAAATCTCGAGTTCGATTTTAATTTCCATTACATATATTTACATAGGTATTTATATCACAAATTAAAAAGACTAAAAATATATTAAATTGTTTCTTTTAAGAATCTTGTGCCCACGATGTGATCGAACATAAGAGAAAGTACGTAGGATCGAGTCGTGCATTTTATTTGCTTTTCAATTAAGTCAACTTTGTGGTTTTATTTTTTTAAATCTTGAAATGAATGATTGTGTATGTGTAATGGGTATATTGTGGGTAATTTCTTTGGTAGTATGTGTGAAATTCTGATATAGCACCTATATCAAAGGATGAATGATGTATTTTTAAAAAGGATTATGCGTAAAACAGATTACACCGGTACCACCAACATCAACAGCGTCGCGTCGGTCGGTAAGCCAAATTTCATTATAAACCACACTTCACCGATATAAAATATCAAGCAGATGGAAATGACGGTTCTCGTGGCAATCTGACATTGTAGTATTTTTTGCCTTAATTTTTGGTCATGCAAAAATTTGGTTCTACGAATGTGAACGTTGCAAGTCTTTCTAGCTTGTTGAAACTTTTTCCGGTATTCCTCAGTGGGGTTGGCTTTATAATTCCGGAAACTGACTTCTCTATCCCTAATAACCTCTTTACAGCTTGAATCAAACCATGCATTTTCTTTCGGTTTGATAGATTTCAGCCTATTCGGGATAAAATTTCTCATTCCGTAAAGGATTAAATTTGTTATCATATCTGCGCTGGAGTCTATGTCACTACCGAGGAAGCATAATGACCAGTTAAAGTTTCTGAGGAAATTATTGAGACCGTCCCAGTTGGCTTTCCCATATTGCCAAACGGTTCTCGTAGGTGGTTTTTCTTTAACTGAGTGTTGTTGGCATGAGAAATTTGCAGATACGACACAATGGTCTGATGTACCTAGAGGCGATAATACATTTAGCGTGTATTTATTAGGGTCAGAGGTAAGGAACAAGTCTAGAGTGTTTGCGGTTTGACCTGCAACGTCAGGTATTCGGGTTGGCTCGTCAACAATCTGAGTCAGTTGGTTTAACTCAGCAAAGACCTCAACATACCTTCCTTCGGGTGTTGTCTGGCTCGAAAAGCGGAGCCAACTAGAATTGTGTACATTGAAATCGCCCGCAATGACGATTTCAGTGTGAGGATAATGGGAAACAATTCTTTGAATGGAGTCGGACAAAGCATCAAATTCGTTAAAAGTTGAAACTCTATCCAAATTTGGGCTCCGATAAATAAAACATGTGTGTATGATGTGCTTATTTACCGTGAATTTTAACCACATGAAATTAAAATTTGTGTTTGAGCATAAGCCATATTGTGGTTGGAGTTGGTACGCTACATCATTTCTTACGTATACGGCGAGACCATGGTGGGAAAAGAATAATGGCACTAAGTTGTACCCAAACAGACGAAATTCCGATTGATCAGAATTTTCGCCTATCTGGGTCTCACTCAGTGCCAAGACAGCTGGCCTGTTTTTAACAGTGTGGACATACGCGGCACAAAAATTTTTCCTGACCCCGCGAATATTGGTATAATCGACTCTAAAACTACCAACCATTTTAACATTTAAAAACAAATAAAACACAAGTCAGACAATTAACTATAATGAATGTTTGATCTATATTCCAATTTGAACTTTTCAATAACAAATTGTCACTAGTGTTATGCCTTAGTGACAATTTATATTGATCCGCCCCTGGTTAAATAGAAAAAAACAAACAGTAATCCATCTGACGTTATACTAACCTAATCATTGCATGCACTGTGTGATAAGCTCCACACAGTACCTACAATGATCAAGCTAATACAACTGCGAGAAGTGACAAGGAAAAGGAAGACGTTATGCTTATTTGTGTTGTTTTATTTTTTGGTTATTATTATATTTGAACACTGAATTAATATTATGGGAAGGGCGCGTTGTTATAGATTATTTTTCTTACTGATCTTATTATTGTATTGTTATGGGCTTTTATTTTTTAATTTATATTGATTTTGGGGGTTTCGTTGGAATAAAACAAAAACAGGTAGCACAACACAAGATAGTTTTTTTCTTTTTTTTTTTCTTTCTATTTTTTCACTTATCGATCACTTTCGCGCATCGATGTGCAGCCGATGGTATGCTGATCGGTACTGTATATGTAAAGATTCTTAATGGAAACGGCTAAAAGAATTTTTAAAGTCGTTTTTCAATTATTGTTTTATATATAAAAAAATATGCATAAAAATTTTTCTAAAAAAAATTGGTATGAATATTTTAAATATTTAATAATATAAACTTTAAAACAAAATTTCAGAAAAAATTGGCCACCAGTTTTCAAAATATTGAATTTTCAAACAAAACAAATATTTTTCTTTTCAAAAATCCAAAAAAAACTATTTTTCGATAATTTTGAAGTGCAATATTATTAAGAATTTGAAGGAGATCCCGTATGTAAATTTTGATCGAAATCCGTTGAGCCGTTTATGAGAAAGTCGAAAATCAATAAAATGTTTGTATAGCAGGTACCGTTAATAACAAAATATTTTTAAAATTTTTTTGCCCAAAATATAGGCCATACCCAAGTTAGTACACACACCAATTTTTATCAATTCAGATGGTAGAACAATTTGTATGGCAAGTACCGTTATTTTTGGGGCTAAAGCAACGATTCCAAAATCTATTTTGGACAATCACCTAAAACGCCTAACACCAAGTTTGAACAAAATCGGCTCAGCCGTTTAGGCTGTAGATCGTTCTACAGGGAGATAGACAGACAGACGGAATTGCCGGACCAAATTTTTTGGTGTTCACTATCATCGTACTGTCAACTTTGATTAAAATCTCGAGTTCGATTTTTTTTCCAAATGCAAAATTTGGCCTACAGTACCTATGTACATATATCTCAAGTAAAACTATACCCAACATACCGTGTTTTGCACCAAAGTTGATTTTCTCTCTCGGAAACAAATTATTTTGTTCATCACCAATTTCATATTCTTTCAAAAGAACTGTTCTTTATAATAAAATGTAGATTTTTCGCAAATGAATTTCACCAATTTTCTATCAACCATGTAAACATCCAATTTTATCTGTCAAAAGTGACAGAATTAATCGTCTGCCAATTTCCTTTCAAAAAATTGGCTCACTTCTTGAAATCGTATGAATTCGTCTTTAAACAAACAATTTTTTCTTGTTTTCAAATAATTGGACGATTGTCGACTAATTGGATATGGGAAGATATCTTGCCAAAAACATCATCCAATTTCTAATTCGCAGACATTTATTTTTAATTGGAGGAGTATACTACAAAATTAATTTATTCGCTTTAGAAAAAAATCAATTGTTTTTTTAAAAGCGAAATAAATGAGTAGCTGTTAAAGTCACCGTCCGTCAAAATACCGCAGAAGAAGTCTCATAAAAAGAAGGTCGAAAATGATTGGACGCATGAACAAACTATGCAGTTCATTTAGGAGATCGAGACCGCGAAGTTTGTAGGAAGCAGGTTGTGTTGAGTATAAGCTACCTAAGGACACAGTTTGGCAAAACTTTGGGGACGCCATTGAGATGGCCGTCGACGAATGGAAAGCCAAATGGTCGAACCTCTGCACTACCTTCAATTCAACTATAACCTTGAGAAGATGCGAACAAAAAATCGGGAAAGGGGACGAGCGTCAATGTCTGGAATTCCTGGAAGTTCTTTTACACACTTTCACAAGTACTTCACTTTTAAACTTAAGTTTCATATTCTCTATAATCTGTCAAGATAATTGTCTTCCAGTTATTTGCTTTCCAAAGTATTCCAACCGTGTAAACAGATAATTTTTAATTGGAATACAAAAAACTGTCGGCAAAAATGTCAACCGATTTTCTAACAATAAATTGTCCAATTTTTGGATAAAATCAACCAACCGTATAAACGGACAATTTTCACTTGATAGAAAATTGGCAATATTGTCCGCTCATTGATTGCTATTGGAAGACTTTTGACAGCTCGGGCAATAATGGAAGATCGTCCAATCGTGTACACTTAGCTTCAGCTTTAAACTAAATTCCCGATTAACTCCAGAGACAGCACTGTAGCCTTGGATAGTTAAAAAAATTATTAACAAATAATAGAGACACAGTCCCCTATGACTAGAATAGGTTTATATATATATATTTTTTTTATTGTCAGATTAGATTTTAGAGGCGATTTTGAGAAAGCAAGTTTGATTCTCCTCTTATATCTATTTCAATAACCTGTGTATGTGTTAATGGTCAAATATTTGTTATGGACCTTAAATTTGTATATGCAAATGTGATTCAACAATAAAATTTCCAGTTTTGCTTATTATTAAACTGTGTTTTTTTTATAAACAAAATTATTTAATCCAACTGAAATTCAACAACAACAATTGTAGGAATACTGGAAATTTTGGTTCTATAAAAGGCTGATGCCTAGGATAATTCAACATTAGTACACAAGATGAAGTTTCTTTGCGTCGTCGTTGGTGCACTTGTTTTCCTGGCACTTCAATTAGCTAGTGCCACTTCACCACCTGACATACAATGTAATAAGCCTTGTCCCGCGGTATATAGGCCAGTTTGTGGAATTCTCGACGGAGAGAAGAAAACGTTCGATAACAGCTGTGTGATGGAGAGTCAGAACAGTTGCCTACCTGCAGAAAAACGTAAGTGAAATACTTTATATATATTTTCACAGACAATTTTTAAATAATAAATGTTTATTTTTCTAGGATACCAGCCTTGTGAATAAACTAATGCATTTTCTTTTCTTAAAAGAATTACATGTAATAAAGCAAATTTAAAGTCGAAGGTTTATTTTGTTTGAATATTATTGTAAAAATATGCATGTTATATAGGATTAGCGTTGACCAAAACTCTTTATAATATCTGCCACAAGCATATGTTTTACAAACCCTTAAAGAATTCTTTAAAGCAGTGTTGTTCCTCTACGTGTCGACTTTAATTGTCTACATTTCAACGTAAACAATCGGTCGACAATGTCAACAATGTAGACAATCACCCTTATTACGATAGGCATTTCGCTTAAATGACGAATGTCATTTTCAAATATTTGTATTACGTTTGGCGTTTTATAGTAGTTTTCCTCAGCGTAACGCCTTAATTCGAGTGGAACTTAAATGTTTCTGAGAAAAACGTCACTCATCGTTATTACAATATGCGATACGCCTTGTTTATACGCCAACTAAAACGTTTTTTTTTGTCGAATTTTTGTTTAAACGACTCGTCACGAAATTGACTAAAAATATAAGTTTTGTTGTTTTGTATATTCTTTTTTAAAACTTTTTATTAAATTTGGGTTTATTAATGGGTAAAAATTATAAATGCCGAACAAATGAAGCATCTCGTCGAGTTATTGGAACAAATTTTAAGAGAGGAGGAGTTAACACAAAATGTACAAAACAAAATGAAATTGGAATCATAGCACAACATTGAATTCTTTAACACCAAGTCTTAAAATTGACACACAATATCCTTCTTCCTTGTGACATTTTGTACTGCTATTTATTGAAGTAAAGAAAGGCTACCTTATTTAGCCTGAAGTATCTATGCATTATAAATCTGGAAAGAAGAGAATAATCTTAATTGAAAATATTAAGAATTTTATTTGTCCATCTAATTACTTCGTATCGGGCAAATCTCACAGATTTGATTTGGAATTTGGATCTTTAATTATGTATATCAATTTTTTGGTTTCTTGTTCGTATTTCTTGAGGAAATAAATGCAGCAACACTATTTATTTAGCGACTTTTATTAATTTAATCGGCAGAAATTGAATATGAATTTCAAAATTAATGACAGTTTCGAAAATTATTTTTTTCAAAATAAGCTGCTTATGTGGAACGTATTTCGACCGACAACGAGTGGCGTTTTAGTTTCGTAATACCGACACTAAAACGCCTAAAAAGTGACTCGACACAAAAAGTGAGAGCTGTCGTTCAAGATAAACGCCAATCGTAATAAGGGTGAATATGTCGACAATGTAAATAATACCCTTAACATCTTTAATCTCACAAATAAAACCATTCTAAAAAGTCTTTGGTAAAACGCAATCGTGGCTTTAATATTATCCATAGAAATATAAGCAATTATAAAATCTTCTATAAAAATAAAAGCTTAAAACGTATAGGTGCTATTAAGATGTCTGGCCGACTCATAAGCAAGGGATTTAAGTTGCTATGTTTAAGATATCTCTTGGTGAAAACCAATAATAAATACTCAACTCTTTGCAGAGGATGCAACAAAACTCTGCAAAATACTGCTGGAAACCGTCCTCGCGGGCATAGATAATGGAAAATGTCAGTATTATCTAAATATGGATTTCAAAGTTTTTAAGTAGATTTAAGTAGTTTTAGGTATTTATAGTTATCTTAAGTAGTTTAAGTTATTTTTAGTTAGTATAAGTTAGTTGTATCTAGATTTAATTATTTTTAGTCTAGTTTTAGGTAGTCTATAAGTAAAAATTAAAAAAAGCACATGTTACTAAGTTTTTTGTTAAAAAAGTTTTCTTGGTCAAATAAAAATAAAATAATTAGAATTAATTAAAATAGTTTTCAGGTCGAAAGACATTAGTATTAAGAAAGAGATATAGTTTAGTTTAGAGCGCCCATAAAGGGCCAGTAAATTAGTTGTAAGTTATCGATAATTAGGCTAGTTTTAAACATTTTTGTCTAGCTTAAAGTTAGTTTTAAGTTAATAATAAATAAAAATAAAATTACAAACATTTCATAAGAACAAACGAAAAAAAAATGTTTTCTGAAATGATAATATTTTTGAAGATTTTTTAGAAAGCCAAAAATATAAAAAGTTCGAGCAAATTCGTTTGAAGAGCTTGAGGACCCTGAATTTTATTGAAGAAATCGATTTGAAATCACAGGTTCAATTTGTAATTGGAAAATGTACGTGAATGAAAGCCGATTAGTAATACAGCCCATTTCTCTTGGTGAACAATAAATTTGTTTCTTTATCTGAAACGAATTATAATGGGTTATCCATTTTGCGGTTTCAAAAGTTTTTTTTTCATTATATTTCTTTTTTATTTTTGTTAATCATAGAGTCCCTCGTAGCAAAGTTCCGAATGTTTTGTTACGCTACGAATATGAATAAATTCACAAAATAAGCCCCGAACGAAATCATCATTGCATCAGAGCAACCCATTTTCAGAGTTTCAAATTCATCTGATTTACGTCAATGTACGAGAAGAAAAATGGATTTCAATGTTTGTTCTTAATCTCTTGACAATTTAATTGTTTTGTTAATCAAAAATGGATTTATTAGGAATTTTGAAATATCCTTGGCCGATTTCGGGATTTTCTTGAAACATTTAAAAAATTCTTTTATATTGAATGTGATTTGTAATTGCTTTGTTTGCCCTTTCAAATTAAAATTGTTATATATTTTCACATTTAATTTCGCAATAAACTTACATATCTCTTTTAGTTCAATATTTTTGTGCGATGTGCCTTTTTATCTGAAAGTAATTTTTTTATTTTAGCTTCCACTTCCACAGGCTACTATGAAAATAACTGTTCGTAAAAAAAACAGTCAAACTTTCTATTCATTCGGGGCTAGTGAAGCCATTTTTCCCGAACTCCGAATTATGTAGGGAATATTTTTAGTACGACGGGGCCTATAATACATTTGTTCGGGATTCTTAGTACGAATATATTACGATGGGATCTTTGATAAGGCTGATTATAAGGTCTGAACGTTCACATTGTGTGAAACACTACATCATTTAAATGACCACCACGCGAATTGTTGCAAGCATCGATTCTTTTGAGGTAATTTTCGACCACTTTTTGACATATATTGGGCGGTATCTCAGCCATAACTTGACGAATGTTGGTTTTCAATTGCTCAAGACTTAAAGGTTTATTTGCATAAACACGGTCTTTCGCGTAGCCCCACAAAAAAAAGTCCAGCGGTGTCAAATCGCATGATCTTGGTGGGCAGTTGATATCGCCACGACGAGAAATTACGCGGCCAGGAAATGTCTCTTGCAATAAGGCCATATTCGCTCGAGTTGTGCGGCATATGGCACCGTCTTGTTGAAACTACACATTCTTCAAGTCGAATTCTTCAATAGCAGGCAAAAAAAGTCGGTTATCATATGACCATAACGCTCCGAATTGACGATTACAGTCGTTCCATCGTCAGCGTCGTTTTCAAGGAAGTAAGGTCCAATCACTCCTCCTGACCAAAGAGCGCAACAGTGACTTGTTGTGGATGTAATGGCCTCTCTTCAATTACTTAAGGATTCTCAGAACCCCAAATGCGACAATTTTGTTTATTAACATACCCACCGAGTGAGAAATGTGCTTCGTCGCTGAAGAAAATTTTGTTCGAAAAATCGCCATCCACCGCCTGTTGTTCAAGCACCCATTCGACGTATCTTCGACGTTGTGAGCTGGACTTTATATGGATGTAGGTGTAGATCGAAATGCAAAATACGCCATAATGTGCCGTAAGACTGTCAATCGACACATTCGGGTGTTCGGCAACACTTTCCTTTACAGCAGCGATATTTTCAGTGGTACGAGCGAAACGATGATGCACAGGCCTTACAATATCTGTAACAAATCCAGTCTCTTCAAATTTCTTCACAATTTTGCCAATTCCTTGCGTAGTTGGACGATTATGTAAACCATAATCTCCTCTTAAAGCACGATATGTGGCTGTGGCAGAATCCCCATTTTTGTAGTAGGTTTTAACAATTTTTATGCGTTGTGCGATAGTTAAGCGATCCATTTTCGTAAATATCAGACTTTCAACTGAAAAAAAAAATTGGTTTAACAACTTAGTTTCCAGCCCTATACTTTTGAAACCGCAAAATGGATAACCCTTTAATTATAATATGAATATTTAGTTATTTCTGAATTAAAATTTTAAATCTTACCTGAGCTTTTATAAATTTATAAATACATATATTTTTCATAATTTCAAAGGTTTTTAAAACTTGACCAATAGTAAACCAGTGAAGCGATTCATTGGACCTATCAAATTTTAATGAGTATGTTTAGCATTACTGATTTCTCCCATAATTTAAAGGTTTTTGATATCTCTAATTTAAATATTTGAAACTAAGCTTCTATAAACATAGAACTAGGTATACGTTTAGATTAAGATCAAATGATTTTTTCATGACTTCTTACACTCATGTTTTTGTATTAAAGAAGAACTTGGTTCTTTTTTTTAACATTTATGTTTTGTGGATCGATAAATTGTAGTAGGAAAAATTATTAATTTCGACGATTCTACGAATTTTCTACATTGTCTATATTGTCGACAAATAAATGTCGACAATTGTGAATTGTCTACGTCCAATTGTCTATATGTAGACAATCATGTAGTCTACATTTATAGTCTACATGGCACAACACTGCTTTAAAGTCTTAACCAAAGTTGGAAACAATACAATAGCAATGAATTTAGAGTTCCTTGAATATCGAGTCAATCGATATTATCGGTAGTAAAGACATATCGCGTACATCGATAGATTTAAAAAACTATCGATTATTTTTCCTTACACAAGGTTATTAGTTGTAATTTTAATAGCACTCACTCTTGTATTGTAAAGAAAATTAATCACCACCAGAAATTCATCAAAATGCACTAGTATGCGTGTATTCTACATATGAGGTGTCTTCCATAGATTCGCTGCGTATGATCTAAACCTGATGTCATATTTGGCGTTTTTCTTTTTTATCTCCAAGCAGATCTCTGAGCAGAGCCTGAGTAAGCCGATTTAGATCTGAGTAGAGCATGATCAGATATCTCCGATTTAATTTTGAAGTAAACTGAATATATGCAGAACTGTCATATATTATTATAATTCTTTTTATTATAACTTATTTACCGGCAAATCCAAAGCTTTAGTTTTCCGAATTCATTTTTGTTTTTAATTGGTTTTACTTTAGTGATTATTGTTAAAATTATGAGTAAAGCTAGCCGCGCCCAGCACTTTGCTCCGTTTGATCGGTCATTTTATTCTGAGCTAATGGTTCATGCCCCGACTTAGCTCTGATTCGAAAAAGAAACACGAGTTGAGAGATTAAATGTGTCTGAGCTAAAAAAGAAACGCAGATCTTTTCTGGACAGCTGTGCTCCTTACTCGGAGCTAAAAAAGAAAAACGCCATTTGTGTTGTATCTATCATGTATGGTTTGTTTTGGTATTTGGATTTTTTGTTTTTCGTAAAGTAATTAATTAGTATTAATCTGTGGTTTTCTTGTGGTTTTAATATTCGAAATATTTTTGTGATAATAAGTATTATTAAATACTTTACATATATATGTATGTATGTAGGTGGGTCAATAAGTCCGTGACTTTTGGAATAAAACACAGATTTTTTGATAAAAAAATAATTTTATTTTTCAACGTATTCCTTGAGCTCTATACACTTTGTCCAACGCTTCTCCAATTTTTTTATCCCTTCCAAAAAAAAAAGGCCTTTGTTTGCGAGATGACTTCATCATTGGAGTCAAATCTTTTTCCATCAAGCCATTTCTTCAGGTTTGGGAACAAGAAGTAGTCGCTCGGAGCCAAATCTGGAGAATAGGGTGGATAAGGGAGCAATTCATAGCCCAATTCATGGATTTTTCCCATGGCAACTGCAAATGTGTGCACCCTTGCATTGTCTTGGTGGAAAAGAACTTTTTTCTTGGCCAAATGAGGTCGGTTTTTTTTTAAATCGTCATTGAATCGGTCCAATAAGTTGGCATAATATTCCCCATTGATTGTTCTTCCCATTTGAAGGTAGTCAATGTAGATTATCCCGCGTGCATCCCAAAAAACAGTCGCCATAACTTTATTGGCTGACAAACCCACCTTGGCCTTCTTTGGCGCCGATTCACCCTTAAAAACCCACTGTTTTGACTGTTGTTTGGTCTGTGGTGTGTTGTGATTGAACCATGTTTCGTCCACGGTTACAAAACGGCGCAAAAACTCCTCCATATTGCGATTAAATAACGCCAAACCTTCCTGTGAAGTTGTTACACCATTGCGTTTGTGGTCGACTGTGAGCAAACGCGGCACCCATCTTGCGGAAAGCTTTCTAATGCCCAAGTGATCATTCAAAATTGAAAACACTGAGCCATGCGAGATCCCTACGGCTTCCACAATCTCTCGCACTTTCAATCTTCGGTCGGCCAACACCATATCGTGAATTTTGTCGATTGTTTCGGTGTAGAGACCTCAACTGGGCGTCCAGGACGTTCGGCATCTTCAGTGCTTGTACGGCCACAACGAAATTCAGTAAACCACTTTTTTACCATTGAAATCGATGGTGCAGAGTCCCCATAGTATTTATCAAGCTTAGCCTTGGTCTCGGTAATGCTTTTTTTTTCGCAAGAAATAATGCTTAATAAGCACACGAAATTCACTTTTTTCCATTTTCTCCTCCAATTAGTGAGTAGTCTGATAAAAATAGCTGTCAAACACAAACTGACTGACGCAGCAAGTTTAAAGGAGTTGACAGGAGTCAACTGACAGATGCCTGTTGACAGGAGCAGTGTTGCTGTTTCAGTAAAGAGGTCAGAAATTCAAAAAGTCACGGAATTATTAACCCGCCCTCGTACATAGGCACGCTATATTGTGTTGGGTTGGAATTTCGGCTGAACTTTCCCTTAAGAAATTAATGGTTAAAAGTAATAAATATCGAAATTTTTAAGTGAGGGAACTTTTATTTATATTTTTAATTAATTTCTAAGGTTTTCATTGTTATTAGCAATTTATGACTAGATACAATGGCGCAAAATTTTTAACAATCCTCGTTTAGGGAATAAACCCAGCAGTCGTTTAGTTGCCACCTCTTGTCTTATCTTCTAATTAAAGTAGATCTTTAGGGCTACGTTAGTCAAACTGGAACACACCTTATTTTTACGGATAGAGTAATGAAACAGAACGAAAATTGAACCTAAGCACAAAAAACATATTCATATATTTATTAAAAAAGACTCGCTATACATTTGCAGGTATTATTTTATAATTTTTCCCAACTAATATAATCGAACTTTTGTTTCTTCCAATCGATATCTTGAATAAAATTCAAGTTCCTTGAACTTATATATTTATCACTTTCTATAAATCAAAATCTTCAAAATTATTATATATTCTTTTTCAGAAAACATTTTTCTTTCATTTTTTAAAATTTTTATGCAGGAGCTCCTTTAAATTCTAAAGAATACTGCATTTCAAAATTTTCAAAAATATTTTTTTTTAGATTTAAGAAAAAAAATATTTTTTTTTGTTTGAAAATTCAATATTTCGAAAACGGCTGGCCGAATTTTTCTGAAATTTTGTTTTTAATTTTATATTGTTAAATAGGTATTTTAAATTACCATACCAATCTTTTTTTTAGAAAAAAATTAAGTATTTTTGTATATAGAAAATTAATTAAAAAATGACGTTAAAAATATGTTTACCCGTTTCTATTAAGAATCTTATCTTTTGCATACGATGTGATCGAACGTGCGATCCAGTCGTGCATTTTATTTGTTATGAAATGACAACCGTCAACTGGAAAAAATATAGTTTAAGTTCGACGACCTCTTTTTATCGTTTAAAATTATCAAAAAGCCGACCCCCATTTTAAAACTCATTTAGAGTAGGGCTTAATTGTTTAAAATTTTAAGCTAATGCGTTTTCTTTGTTTGACAGTTTTTTACCAATACATACGAATGTATATCGGTATAGTAATGGCGTTCTTATTTGGCAATCCAGAATCTCTCTCGATCCGGGATCCCAAATGAACACTTTTTTTATTCGGAAAATTCTTGAGTTGAATATATTTATTTATTATCTATGTGAAAATAATTGTGTACTCAAAAATAATAAAAATCAAAAATAATCATTGTTGCGTAATTATGTTCAAAAAATAACTACAGTCGAGTTTGACGTTGAAGTATATGAATGCGTGAGTGCTTGTGATTTCGATTCTGATTTCAAATCTAGAAGCAGAATTCTCTTCTGTTCAGAATCATAACTGTCATACTTTTCCAAGTGAACACTTTTAGAAGAGTCCAGATGGCTTCCGGATTGCCAAACAGAAACGGCATAAGTGTTGTGGCATGTGGATTTGCATATAGCAATACCTTTACCCACCCTAATCATCGATTGGATCAAGCAGGGGGATTGCAGGTGAGAAATCTTACGTTTGAAAATATGGAGAAGCTTTAAAAATTAATTGAAAAGTTCTGATTTTCTGATGGTTTCATTATTATTAAATTCTGAAATTCATCAGACTAAAACAATAAATGTCGCAATAAGAAAAAGTATACCAGAAACTAATTTTGCACATTGACTATTTGCACAAACTATATTTTCTTTAATTATGACATTTACACTAGTAACATCGATTTCATTTCATGAAAAGATGTTCACTTTCCAAAATTCTAGTATTTTTCACATCCTAAATTTACTATATCTAAGCCCATTGAGGAAATGTGGAATTTCTTAATTTATATTTTACCAAATGTCAGTTTGCGTTTCATCTTAACGAAACTTAACGAAAAGTTACAATCGACGAATATAGTAAGCATTAATTATTAGAGGTGTGTTACCAAACATAAGTATTAAGACTGTGAACATACACATTTCAACAAACTGTAAAATTCTGTTAATCTATTTTAAATATATTCGATGTTTTTCGCAGAAGAGAGTGCTCATGCTCAAGAGTAAAATATTTCCCTACTGTGAAAAACAAAAAAAAAAAAGAATAACAAAAATGACAAAAAGTTGTAATTAATAATAAATTAATTTTGTCGTCGGACTCATTGATGCAATAGATTAAATATTGCGACAACAAATAGCATACAAAATTGTTCCACAAAAAAAAAAATTAATAAACATTTTCAAAATTAACTTTTGTTTTGACGTTTAAAAATGGTTAAAACTTGTGTTCAATGCGTTCCCATACTCTTGTGAAATTTGCAAGTGTCATCGAGAGATAATTACTGTTACCCTTGAAATAAAAAGCAGGAATGGATCACATGTACTTGTTCTTATGATCGATCACATCGTATTCAAAAGATTTATATTAAGAATCTAAATATATATTTTTAGAAGTTTGTACTTAAAAAATTTCTTTAGGGCCAATTTTTCAATAGGCAATTAAACAGTCAGTTAGTAGATATTCTCCAGATAGAGCAATAATCAGTTTTCCAACAGTCAGACACAACTTAATCTAGGAATATAGTTATCTGCTCATTTTAGAACGGAATAAGGAGTTATCTGAGGAATAAAATAAATAGCTATTTTCGATGTCGAAAACACTTTGAAAAATTATTGCTTTGAAATAAACGTTAAACAAAAATTAATTTCTATGAAAAGTTCGATACTCGAAATAAAAGTGACGTTCAAATTAAATTATTCTACAGATTATTTTTTCTTGATTGAAAAATTCGATGTTGTTATCCGGTTGTTTAACAGTCAAGTAAGTTTATTCCTTTGGCAACTAACTGCATGTTTATCTGGAGATTGAAAAATCGGCTCTTAATAATATAAGCATAAAAACGAAATTTTAGAAAAAATCATCAACACTTGGAAATATGACTGCATTGAATTTTAAAAAAAGAAAAATATTTTTTTCAAAAACCCAAATAAATATTTTTCGAAAATTTTGGCATGCAGTATTATTTATAATTCGAAAATAGAAAAACAAATTTTGACTGAAATCTGTCGAGCCGCTTATGAGAAAGTCGAAAACCTAAAAAAAATTGTATGGGAGGTACCGTTAATAACAAAACAGGTATGTTAAAAAAACTTGACGTGAATGTAAACTATACATAGGGTAGTACCAGACTTTTGCTTATCAAAATCGCTAGAGCCGTTTTCGATATAAATAAAATGGTAGAAAAAATTGTATGGCAAGTACCATTGTTTTTGGGGCTAAGAAAATGAGTCAAATCACCTAAAACGCCTAAATACTAAGTTTGAAAAAAATCGTTTCAGCCGTTAGAACGACAGACAGATAGACGGAATGGCTGGACCCAGTTTTTGCGTGTTCTCTATCATCGTCAAGTTTGATTAAAATATCGACTTGAATTTTTTTTTTCAAATGCAAAACTTGCCCGAAAGTACCTATATCGCAAGTAAAAATAGGAGTCTGTGCATTTATATCTCCATTTATTTCTTCTAGCATGGCAAAAAACATATAAAGATATTTAGAGTTCTGTAATTTCCATAAGAAATTTTGTCTACATGACATTTCTTACAATCATTTATTTTAAGTGGAAACGTAAGGCAATGTCAATACTTGAAAACCATCAACAAAAATGTCTACAATAAATAAATCTTATTTCTACTAATCCAAAACACTTACCATTTACTGTTCCCAGGAATGTTTTCGGAGAAGTTCTCTGCCTTTGATGGCATGATATGTGCTAGTTTTCAAAAAAAAAATGTCGAACTGAATGTGACAGTTCTATTTATGGAATTTCTTAATATACATAGGTACGTATGTGCAGATTTTAATCAAACTTGATAATAAGATGATAGAGATAATCTGTTTTTTAGTCCCAAAGCTAACGGTACATGCCATACATTTTTTTATACCATAAATAGTAAATCTTCATTATCTCGAAAATGTCTCTAACGAGTTTGAACTGCTCAACGGATGCCAATAAATTTTTTATACACCAACATTTTCGAAAGGGATTTTTTTTAAATTTCATGATTTCGTTAAATTCTTAAAATATAACACAAACATTTTGTTTAAAAAAAATTTAAGGCATTTTGTATATATAAGAAATTAAGTTAACAAAAAAATATTTTTAGCTGCTTCTTCTTACATAACTTTTTGACATTTGTAAATGTCAAAGTGGCATATGGACTTAGTACGAAACAAAAAAAATAAAGTAGCCATTTTGTGATTTTAACTTTAATAAAATGTTAAGAAAATAGTACGATACTACTGGTTTAAAATTACAAAATCCTCTTTTTAGCCTAGTATCATACTAAAAATGATTTAACATATTACGAAATCGACTAAGATTTTGCGCCTACAAGTTTTAAATTTACCATTTTTTTCAAAAATCAAAAATGGTGAAGTTATTAGCCAAAGTACAATTTTCATTAAATTCAAAATGGCGGCTGAAGCTCCAGTGCGGTTTCCCACACTACCAATGACCCCCGCAGCGAACTGTGAAAGAAAATTGTACCAATTAATTTTTTCCATTTCAAATTTTTAACCCGACTGGACTAATATAATGATTACAGTGGTTTTCAAACTTAAACTTAATTTTTTTCCCAAGTTATTATTTAATTCAGCAATTTTGTTTTTGTACTTTTAAAGCCGTTATATATAAAAACAAGAAAAAACAACTGCTAAATTAGGGGTCTCATTAAATTTTTTTTTTTTAGATTTAATTACGTAGATGCTTAAAATCATAAGCTTTTATGTATACAATAAATAATTTATAAGCCTGCGTACAAAAAATTTATTTTTAAAACATCTTCTCTAAAGTACGCAGCTCACAAGTATTTAAAAAAAGTTTTAAACAAATTAAAGCAAAAAAGAAAAACAATCAAAACAGACTTAAAAATAATCTTTTCGAAAAAAATCCCATTTGCAACAGAATATATCATAAAAGATTATCATTCAGAAATTTTTATTACGCATCTTTGAACTCATTAGTCGCAGCGCCCGGGTAGTTCCATCTACAACATTCTACTATGTAACGAGGGAATTTAAAATTCTAAATCATAAATTTTTAACGATTCTCCAACGATGAAACTTCACTTTATTGCTTTGCAAACTGTTTTTTATATCTTTATCTTTTTCCATGATACTTTGCACTGAATTATTACAAAGTCCATCATTGCTTTCGCAAAGACGAAGACAAAAATCCATCAAGGACTTCTTATTTCTCATTCGCAGTTTTAACAATCATTTCTGAAATTGCCAGCCATCCGCACACTGATGGTGAAGAGGCAGTGCTCAATTGTAAAATCCAACATATTTTCCCAGTGATATTTTTAAAACAATAAGATATTAAGGATTTTTATCCTCTCGACAGTTTCACAATGGATAAAAAAATAAATTAACAAAAAAAAAACGAAAATACAGAAAACGGATATTTATTACACTTACCAGAACAGGATGTAAATCAACGCCATACATGTCGTGCCATTTTACTTTGTCAAGGTAGTTGATTTCAGCCGTTGCCGGTGACATGCCCTTTAATTGTTGATGTAATTCGCTAACACGTGTTTCCAGTTCGCCGGTTTGATTTGGCAGCAATCGGAACTCGGAGACGTATCCTTTCGAATGGCGGCGTGGATCATAATCACCCAATTCAGCTGTGTGCGTGTTAGGGTTCAGATTCAGATTCACATTCGGAAAAAAATAAAAAAAAAAGAGACAAAAACAGTTAGTGTAAAATTGTTTAATTGATGTTCATTATTTTATGGAATGATGGCAGCCATTCTACACTATAATACATATATCCATATATATCTTTATCCTTGGTAGGTATTCAAATATACAAATAGACAGACGAGACGACACACAACTATATCCGATCGAAATGGAGCCTTGGAATTGGGGTAAATGGTTTTCCGGCTGCGGATGAATAATTTGCTTAATGAAGTTTAAAACGACTGTCGATTTATTAAATTTATGATAATTATATAGAATGCGTTTAATAGCATTTGGTAATTAATTTGGTATTATAAACTTTTGGAAAATGGTTTTGTGTGGCGTGCTGTGACGCTGCCGCCCTTATTATCCTTGCTTGGATGAATGAATAAATTTATTTGAACCAACACTAAAAACCTCACTAACGTACATACATTTTGTTGTGTACGTAAACTTGAAATTAATGACGGGACGTATTAACGATTTTATTAAATTCAAACTGAGCTCTTTCTATGATAACATACCTACATTCAAGCATATGTATATACATATATAGTAAATTCGGTATTTATCGGGAGTACCTATAAGAAGAAGCCGGTAAACACATTTGTTTAAAATTTAGTGCTGAGCTAAGTTTTAGGTAAGTGTGTCTGCGAGGGAGGAAATCGAATATTTTTTGGAGAGATGCATAATTACGGTGACCACCCGCCCCGTATTTCCCGGGACAGTCCCGTATTACGCTCGACGGTTCGGGGTTAATTTAAAAAAAACCCGGGACGTACAATTGTCCCGTATTTTATTTTTTTCCCGGGTTGGTCCAATATTACCATGGGTGATTCGTTTAAGATGCGACAAAAAGCTAGGGCGTGTAGGCTGAACTTAGATAAGAAAAAAAAACGTATGGGGGGTCTATTTCCCCTCATTTAGCCGGGAGGGGCAATTTTCTAAAAAAAAATTACTTAAAACAGAAAAAAAAATATTTAAAAACAATGGTATAACCTACAAAGACATGCTGAACCCTTTTTTAAAGCCAGATATCCCTTCTGTAATTTTCATTTTAAATTAAGTTCTGCTAGGCAATAGTTTTTGAAAAATTAATTTTCAAACTAGAAACTTTGAAAATATTTTTCTTTTTAATTCTCAAACTAATTTTTTTCAATATTTTATGTAATTAAGTATAATTTTTGTTTTCAAAGTTCAATGCTCTTAATAATTTTTAATAAAAAACTGAAAGCCGGATGGTAAAATGTATCTTGGTTTTTGACAAATTAAAAAAAATATTAAAAGTACTTTTTTCCAAGAAAAACACTTTTTTGTTTGTTCTATCTTTGCATAACACCATTAGTTTAGTTAGCAAGTAATTAAAAAAAAGGTTAACTATTAATATTTTTAATATCTGTTACATTTTAGACTATTGTAATAAAAATTAATGATGTTATAAGAAATTTTCGATATTATGGCTGCAGACAAATTTAATTCCGGCAAATTCTCCTGCAATTTGACTCCAGCGGCTTCAATACGTTGTTTAAGTTGCTTTAAAGGAGAAATTTCAACTTCATATACAGAGTTCTTCATGAATCCCAAAGGTTGAAATCCAAAGGAGTTAAATCTGGTGATCTAGGTGCCCATTCTGTGGGACCTCTTCTTCCTATCCAGCGGTCACTAAAATGGTCATCAAACCAGTTCCTTATAGTCAAATTTTATTTATTATAGCCAAAGGAACATTATCTAATAAATCTGGCAAAAGGGTTCTTAGAAATTGCAAATAGGTTTCTCCATTTAAAACCGTATTCAAAAAACGTGGTCCAATTACCGTTCGTCCAACAATGCCAAGCGAGACATTGCAGCTAAAGCGGTGCTGCGATTTATTTTGTTGTTTAACATGTGGACTGTTGTGGAAATTAGTAACTCCAGCTCTGGTAAACTGTGCTTCATCTGTCCAGACTATCATTTTAAAGTAGTTCTCTTCCCTCAGGAATAACGTTCTACAGAATTCAGTCCTCAATAACTTATCATTTGATGTTAACTCTTGCACTGGGGTAAAGTGATATGGGTGAAGGTTATCGCTATGAATCACTCTCCAAACTCTACCCTGGGGCAATCCAAGCATAATTACTATCTTTCTGGTGCTAAGGGTGGGATTACGTCGTACCAAATCCAAAATCCGTTCCTCTATGTGTGGTGATCCACCAGATGAACTTTCTCTCCTTCGAGTCTCCAACACTCCATGTTCCCGAAGACGAATGTGAAATCTTGCAAAAAGTGAATGGTGAGGACATCTCCTATTGGGGAATCTTTCGGCGTACAATTTCTTTGCTTCGCAGCTGGACCCATCCGCTAAAACGTAGCAATAGTGCATATCTGTCAATTCTTCCCGAGAGAAACTTGCCATCATTTTGTGCTGACAATTTGATACGCAAATTAGAAATAAGTTTTAAACATAAGTCTCTCCATATGTATTTGAGGTTAGGTAAAACATATTTATTTAGTTTTGTTGGTATAAGTAACCCTTTTTATTAGGGTAACAGGTAGGAACACAGGTAATTTTTTTTAAATTGAGCACATGCCTCAATTAAAAAAGGGAAATTTGTTAAACCAATGTCTTTTTATTATTCGCTAAAAACCGGATGGTAGGCAATAAAAAATTATTATTACAATAGTCTAAAATGTAACAGATATTAAAACTATTAATAGTTAATTAAGGCTTTTTTTATTACTTGCCAACTAAACTAATGCTGTTTATGCAAAGATAGAAAAACAAAAGTGTTTTTCTTGGAAAAAAGTACTTTTAATTTTTTTAATTTCTCAAAAACTAAGATACATTAGATGGGTTTTATTTGGAAATTTATCCACCGTAAGTTTATCCGTCGTAGCATTTTACATACAATTCGCTACGGTCGATAAAAAGCTAAAGCAGAAGTTACGGTGGATGGATGGTTTACGTTTATTCGAGTCTCGAATTTGATTTTGTTAGTTTTGTTGGTACGATTGATATTTGGATAGAATTTCGATGGATGTGTTCATGGAGTGTTATAATTATTAATTTCATTCGTAAGACAAATCGATTTTTTTGATTCTTGGCCAACTGGCCAACTACAGTTTATATTTCCAAAATCTTAGATAACTCAATTTTTTAATAAATTATAAGCTATTCTTCTGAAAAGTTTCTGACTTTTGCTATAAAAAACTGTATATTCTTCGATCAATTATTTTCTGGAGTACGTCTAAAATTGCATCTATATCAATTGCATATTAATCAATTTTAACAAATTTCGATATCCATTTTGAAAACAAAAATCAATATCTATTGAATGAATTCCGTTTTACTTTTATTTTTGACTAACTTAAGACCAATATTCGTTTTGTGTTCAATTTTTATTGATAGGTATAAATCAACGGAGTTTGGTGAAAAAAAACATATTTTTATTTAGATCTACAGAAAAGCAATCTGAGAAGACAAACAGCATTGCGTAGAAGTGCACTATAAAGGAACTGCTCGACACTGTGCCGCAAAATATTTATTCGTATGAAACTCTGTGAGCTATGAACTTTCAGTTTTGCAACAGTTTGGTTGCTAAAGAGAATACCATGGACTTATATGAGAGTGCGCGCACATGCAAAAACTATTCAGTCCGCGATTCGAGCAACTCAAAAGTTTGTGTTTTGGCACAAATGGAACGATCGCCCCAAATAAGTTCTCCAGTTTTTATCACACCGAACTATAATTTAACTGGGCGCACATTAAATCAAAATATTGTATGTGTGTTGGTTTATATCGTTGATTGATTTTAAGTTGCTTAAATGCGCGATCATCGTTCAACTAGTGATTAAACTATTTCGTTTCGGAAAAATTGCATGTGCGCGCTAGCCTAAACGCACTAAGCAACTGAACTTCACAAAATGAGTTTTGATGACTTTGAATGCTCAACAACAACTTGAGTGTGCTACCACCAAGTTTTTTCTCAACTAATTTGGCTGGAATTATAGCTATTTCACGACTTGCAAGGTCGATCATCAGACTCCTTTGCTCTAGTGGTGCTGGTGTACTTTTTCATTTTAATTGAAAAACTTCTTATGCCTCCATCGTGTATTGAACCATGACCAGCCGCTTAGTAGCCAATGCACTTCGCATCACGCCACCGAGCCCACATGATCAGATCCAACCTAATGCAGGTTTTTCTGCAGGGAGCGGTTAACTCGCCGATTCTCTTCAGCATTTACACCAGCGATCTAATTGCGTACAGAAAAGCTGCAACAGTTGAGGTCATCAAAATTCTTTTGCAGCGTGACTTCGACAAGATTCAGCGATATTGTGATGACTGGAAGTTGAAAATCAATTTCCAGAAATCATAAACAATTCTGTTTAGGACTTCGTTGTCTAGCGCCTCAAGGGATACGAGAAAGAACTGGCGCAAGCTGGTGATCGTACGACCACATGGACATCCACTGGCGAGTAAAAGTGTAGTAAAGTACCTTGGCATCTGGTTGGATCAGTACTTGTATTTCGACAGACATATAGGTGCTGCTCTGGCCAGGGCTAGGGGAGCCTTTGCCTGACAAAACGATTGTTTTATAGCAGTCGTCTTGACAGCAGGGTGAAGGTGATTTGCTACATGGCCCTAATCAGGCCGATGATTGCCTATGGATGCCCGGTGTGGTTCAACGTTGCCCCATCTCAAATGGAAAAGATTCGGTTGTTTGAGAGGCAGTGTCTTCGACGTTGCCTTGGATTACACAGAACACCAGATTCGGAGTACAAACGATATTATTCCAACCAGGTTCTATACAACGGAGCCAACATAAACAGAATAGATAATTTTTTGTTTAAGCTGATTCGGGGGCACGTTAAAAGAGCAATGTCCTCAACTAACAACTTAATTTTTCGGCCATATTACCCAAATAACCAATATTTCGAGATTGCGCGGTTAAGTGGCTACATCCCTCCCGAGGCATTCCTCTATTTAGACAGTCGAGGGCTGATACAGGATGGAGGGGCGGTTCCGCTCATCTACCACGTCAGCCGGAAAACTGTGGATAGGCGACTCCTGTATGGTCGAGACGTCATCGCTCAAGGTGGAGAAGAGCGCCTTCGGTTCAGTAGGACTGTGTCCGATCCGGACCGGAGGGATAGGGAGAAACAGGAGAACCAGTTCTGGTGGCTCTCTGAATAGCATCGTGATATTTAAAGTCGATGAAGATGATATATCTTGGCCGACTTACATAGATTTAGAGCATTAGGTATAGGGAACAGTTAGGGTGGCACCAAAAAAAAATAAAAAATATGTATGTATGCAGGGGCATACGTGCATGTATCTGCGTGGCTGCACATGTATGTGCGTACATATATGTATGTGCGTATGTACATGTGTGGGTGGGTTGCATGCTGGTGTGTGTCTGCATGCATATAAAAAATAAACAAAAAAAATAAACTAAAAAACGAAAAAAATGCTGCTGTGTCTGTTCTAGTTTTTAAGTAGTTTTAAGTATTATTAGGTATTTTAAGTAGTTTTAATTATTTTTAATATATATTAAGGTTTAGTTTATAAGTTACAAAAAAAAAAAAAATTAAAAAAAAAAAAAAAAGATACCAAGTTTTTCTACAAGTTTCCTTGAAATGTAAAATAAAATAAAAAAAAATAGATTTAAATAAAATAGTTTTTAGGTCGAAAGACATTAGTTGTAAGAGTTATTGTTTAATTTAGAGCGCCCGTAAAGGGCCAGTAAATTAGTTGTAAGTTATTGATAATTAGGCTAGTTTTCAAACATTTTTGTCTAGCTTTAAGATAGTTATAAGTTAATATGAAATCAAAATGAATTAGACAAAAAAAGTGCATTGGCTACTAAGCGGCTGGTCATGGTTCAATACACGATGGAAGCATACGAAGTTTTTCAATTAAAATGAAAAAAGTAGACCAGCACCTCTAGAGCAAAGGAGTCTGATTATCGACCTTGGCAAGTCGTGAAATAGCTATAATTCCAGCCAAATTAGTTGAGAAAAAACTTAGTGGTAGCACACTCAAGTTGTTGTTGGGCATTCAAAGTCATCAAATGATACAAAAAATGGCTTTAAAAAGCAAGTATGTAATCATACAAGAACTGAATATAATACAAAATGAGTTTTCTTCACTGTTTAATTGACGTTGGCCATGGAAGGTAATCGCTTCACTACATGGTACAATTTTGTGATCTCATTGTTTTTTTTCCTGGACATGTGCATGGAAATGGCAAACCAAATGTTAACTATTTGTTCCTTACTCCGCGTATGTTAAATGCATAGTCTGATGAGTGAATAAGGAATTGAAAGCAAAACATACTCAGAAAATAAATTTGTAAATTGAGTTGAAAAATAAAATTCTAGCTATCGATCTAGTCAGAAAATAAATAAAAGCATGAAATATTAAGGGGAAATGTAAGGGGAGTGCACAATTTAAACTACGTTGTAGTGTGCGTTCAAAACCAAGAAACATTAAAAGGAAATAAGCAAATCTCAGGCAATTTTGCTTCCTCGTGTGAAATGCATAGACGATTTTTAAAGCAATACAAAAATTGCCCTGTGTAAAAAGAGACTTGACCATAGTCTATGAACAAACCCATTCACTTATCATTGAAATGAATGTTCGAATTTAAAATTGCAAATGCAGAAAAAATTAAAACAAGAAATATGTTTGTAACATAAATTAAATATTTGTACGTATTTCTACTTTCGATTTTATATGAATAAAAAGCTAATTATTGTTCATAATTTTGATATTTTCTTAATTTTACTTTGCCAAAGAGTCTTTCATTATTTGTGACTGCTGTGCAGGGGTACCATTTCTACACAAATAAAAAAGCTACGGTCCATGCTACAGTCGATGCGTTTTTTTGGGAATCACTTACGGCACAATGGATAGATTCCCAATAAAACACACCTATTTTTAGCATCCGGTATTCTGTTTTTTATTAAAAATTAATAAGAGCATTGAAAACATTTGATAACAAAAATTATACTAAATTACATAAAATTTTTGAAAAAAATTATTTTGAAAATTTAAAAAAAAATTTTGTTTTCAAGGTTTCTAGTTTGAAAATTAGTTTTTTAAAAACTATTGCCTAGCACAACTTAATTTAAAATGAAAATTAAAGAAGAGATTTCTGGCTTTCCAAAACGGTATAGTATGTCATTGTAGGTTATACGGTTGTTTTTAAATAATTTTTTTCTGTTTTAAGTTAATTTTTTAGAAAATTGCCCCTCCCGGCTAAACGGGGGAATAGACCCCCCACTCTCATAGGATTTTTTTCTTGACAAAGCCCAACCTACACGCCCTTGCTTTTTGTCGCATCTTATACGAATCACCCTGTATTTATTATTATAATAACGTTAAAAAAATTTAACAATTTAATTTACAATAATGAAATTTATGTCATTATTTTCAAAAAGATAAACCTGTGTAGTTCTACCGAATGCAAGAAAAAATGTGAGTGTTTACTTGTCCAAACAAATGAAATTTGTTAATTTGAAAAGAAAATGTGAATTCAACGATGATCTTCAGATGGAAATTTCCTTCATAAACAGCAATGAAAAAGTCAATACCTGTTTAAAATACGTTTCTACGCGGTGGAAGATATTATACTGAACAGCACTTAAAACCAAAAAAAAAAAAACAAAGAATCTGACGTTGACGCCACTTTAAACAAAAGTGTACGATGCCTTTTTAATTCGACAAAATTTCAAGGACCTGCCAAGCCGAGTGCAATTAATGAAGGCACCTGGACTCATTCAGGTCTAATGATTGTACATCGAAGCTTATAAAAAGCTGTTTTGATCAAATATAGCTATTGATATGTACGCACAAAATGTGAAACTATTGTGTTCAATGTTCTTCAACCAAATTATATCGAAGAAATTAAAACTTTTCTACGCAGAGTAAGTTTTGTAACAGTTTTTTCTGATTGTTCTAATCATGGCTGTACAAAACTGTCCGCTCTTGGTTCGTTATTTTTCACCACAACTAAGTATCGTTGTCAAGACTTTGGAGGTTGAAAAACTTTCAAGGCAAACATAGTTTTTTTTTTTTGTGAAATTCATTTTTATTTATTATTAACTTATAACTATCTTAAAGCTAGACAAAAACGTTTAAAACAAGCCTAATTATTAATAACTACAACTAATTTACTGCCCCATTACGGGCGCTCTAAACTAAACTATATCTCTTAATACAAGTGTCTTTCGACCTAAAAACTATTTTAATAATTGCTAATTATTTATTTTTATTTTTATTTTTACTTTTATTTTTATTTTTATTTTTATTTTTATTTTTATTTTTATTTTTATTTTTATTTTTATTTTTATTTTTATTTTTATTTTTATTTTTATTTTTATTTTACCAAGAAAACATATTTAAAAAAAATCGGTAACATATCATTTTTAAAATTTTTACTTATAAACTACCTAAAATTAGACTAAAAATAGTTAAAACTAGATATAACTAACTTACACTAACTAAAAATAACTTAAGCTACTTAAGATAGATAGATAGACTTAAAAACTAGAACAGACACAGTAGCATTTTTTAGTTTTGTAATTTTTTTTTTGTATATTTTGTAAACGCATGCAGACACATACAGACAAGCAACCCATACATATATATATGTACATACATATAGATACTGGTACAGCATGCACATATGCCCCCGCATACACAATTTATTTTAATTTTGTTGGTGCCACCCTAACTGTTCCTTATACCTAATTTCCTTAAATCTATGTAAGTCGGTAAGACAAAATCTTATTCGACTTTATGTATCACTTTCAGAAAGCCACCAGAACTGGTTCTCCTGCTTTGCCACTTCGGTCCCGATAGGACACAGTCCTACTGAACCGAAGGCGCTCTTCTCCACCTTGAGCGATGACGTCTTGATCATATAGAAGTCGCCTATCTACAGCTCTTCGGCTGATATTACCTTTACACCCTTTCTTATGAACCGGGATGATGAAAGAGTCTTTCCATGCTTTTGGAAATAAGCCTTCAGAAATTGAAAGCTGGAAGAGAGCAGTTAGTGGTTGTGCTAAGGTAGAGGCACATTTTTTGAGAACTACACCAGGAATCCCATCAGGGCCCGAAGAAAAATCGTCTTTGAGCAAGCGGATTTTATTGACTACTGAAGATTCACAAATGTTTATTGAAGTTATGGAGGTTTGGGTGCAGCCGTTTAAATAATTGAAGTAGTTTAGATCCACTTCAGAGTTGATTGGAGAAAAAACTTGCTCAAAAAAATCAGCAAATACTCTTAGGTTTGTGATAATTTTATGGTCAGTTGATGAGGTAATATTGTATTTCAATGTTGGTGGATAGCCATCAGATTTTCTTTTAGAATTAATAAAATTAAAGAAGTGCTTAGGATTTGAAATTAAATCGGATTGAGTTTGGATGACGTACCTAGAATACAGAGATTCACTTAAATTCGAAAAATTATTATGAACTGCTACATAATATAAGAAGTCCTCATTTAACTTGGACCTTCAAAATGTTTTCCACAAGCTGTTCCTCTTGTTTCTGAGTGAACGCAAATATTTATTATACCAGGGAGGGGAAGAAGGAAAATTCTTTTGAGGAAGGGATTGAAGAAAGCAATTATGGATCAGAGAGTAGAAGGTGGCAATCTTATCGTCAATATTAGCATCGTTTGAAATAAATTCAAAGTCTATATTTTCGATTAGCTGATTAAGTTTATCAAAATTTGCTTTGCGAAAATTATAAGTTTGCGATGTGATGGGATAGGGTAAGATTTTATCACATTCGATAGCGAAAGTAAGTGATAGAGGAGGATGAAGATAGTCAAGCTTAGTTAGAAGATGGTCACTTTGTATGACTTCAGTGTTATGCAGATCAGATGAGAAAATCAGATCTAATTGCGTTTGTAGACAATTTTTTACACCACTCATCTGATAGAGATTGGAAGAAGGAATGCGGTCTGTAAAAAGGATTTCTTTTTCAGAGATGGCATTGGATGAAACGAAAAAAGTTCATCGTCTGATACTTCCCAGATAAGACGCGGTAGATTAAAATCACCAATGATGAGAATATTATCTTCGGGATTAGATAACTCAACAATAAAATCAGTTGCATATATATATAAAGATAATGGTTGGAGCTAGAAACTTTTACACAGATACGAGTAAGTTCCAGGTTTGAAGTATTGGGAATAATTAACAGTGAGGAATCTAGGTTAGAATGAAGTGCGAAAAGGACACCACCGCCAGGGGTGGGGGAATCAACATCGGGGCTCGCGACGGTTACTAAAATATCCTTACGGAACACATTAAAATCTGAAATAAAGAAGTCATTGATATGAAAATCAGGAGTAAGATTAGTCTCAGTAAGAGCGAATATATCATAGGGAAGATTTTTCGAATTAAGGTAGACATCAGAGCTTTTGGTGCGTAAACCTCTAACATTTTGGTAATATATAGACAATAATTTAGGTTAACAACGGTCTAAATTATTGTTTGGAACGAAAGCGATTATTATTGGATTTGTATCGATTATTAAGAGATTGTTTAGAATTGACGTATGTTGCGAAAGTTGATAGGTCGTTTTCAACATCAAAAGAGGATAAATTGAAATTTTTGTGAAATAGTATAAACATTTTTAAAAGCTCATTGGAATCAGGACAATGACCCCAAGCACAGCAGTAAAAAGGCTAAAAAATGGTTTTGAGATCATTCAATTAATGTGATGGAGTGGCCGGCGCAATCGCCTGACCTAAATCCGATTGAAAATCCGTGGGCTGACGTGAAGTCTCTGAAACCAAACCGACTAGTAACACCGAACTATGGGCTGCAGTACAGGTCTCCTGGGAGAATATTTCGGTAGAAAGGGCCAAAATTTGGTACATTCAATGACCAGACGTTGTGAGGCAGTAATAGCCAACAACGGCTATTCAACAAAATACTAATTTTGCTGGACTACCCGTAAAGAATAAAATAATAGAAAAAGATTGTTTATTTTTATGATGTTTTAGTTTTAAGTTGTGTGATGAAGGAATGGTGCTAATTTTTTTACCGTTTCTTTGTTTAAGTTTTTCGAAAAAAAAAATTGTTTTTTTTTAATAAGTTCATGAATAAAAGTTGGAATTCTTTTTTAAATGTAAATTTTTGGACTTAATATAAGCTTTTCGCATATTCAAAATGTATCTGAAAATATTGGCTTAAACTTCAATTTTAAATGAAATCTGGTTCTCGTTATGGTGCTATTTTTCTTCCCGCAGCTGTATATCGCGATTTCTTAAAGATTTCCCCACCCTGAATAATGTTCCCGCATTTTATTTCTTAAATGGAGTACATACCAAGCTCCGACCCGATCGGGCTGAACTTCTTATAATAACAACCCTAACTTCCTTCGTCCATTCAAAAGATACTAAATATTTTCATTTTCCACCAAGGATGCACAGGATTATATGTGACGTGGTCATTAATTCTAAATTATTTGTAATAATTCATTTATAGGCTTAAATTAAATTACGGATTTCCTCATTCCGCAAAATGCAATCCTCTACTTACTTAAAAAATTTAAAAACAATTTTACTCCAACACGTGCTATTAACCTCACATAGAAGAAAAAACTTTTCCCAACCACTTGTTTAATCATAATAAATTATTTTCTGCTTGGACTAGTAACCAAGTACTGCACTCGACATCCAACTGCCCTATATAGTTAAGTATTAATTGAATAATGCCTACTGGCCTGCCTATACATACAAACTCGTACATAAATGGGGACTTGCTAAGGAAAAAAAAGAGGGAATTTTCTGCAAAAACAAAGAAACAATTTCTTTCATTCATCGTAGGTAAGTTAACATAGAAACTCATTGGAATGAGTGGGTCATCGAGGCGATGAAGCACCTTTAACTGCTTGAAACGCTCCAGTGAGGATGAGAGGTCCTTTATGTATCTTAAGCACATTCGAAGTATTTTTTTTTTTATTCGGAAACCATTCTGTGTGACATGGCGGCGCAATGGGGCCTAAACGTTTTACATCTACATTCTACACAGAGGCAATATCTTATGATGACAATATATTCACACGACGATAGGTGAACTAATTACTTGAGATCTACAAGCCTTAAATCCTTAGCCGCCCATAATACATAAAAAACCCATATCATACTTACATTGAACAACAAACGCTCCAAGCTCAGCAGCTAACTCGAATGATACCGGCAACCTGCCCTGAAGGACATCCTGTTTGACTTGCAGGAATATCTGGTACCTGAAAATATATATATATATGTAAACGGTTTTGTATTAAAACAAACAAACATTAAATCTACTATACACAGTTGGAACATAATGCAAACAATTTGGTACTGTTCTGGAGCTGATTGCCCCCTGTTCACTATTTGATTCGTATAGCCTTGTTGAAGGATTCGTGCGTGTCCGTGATTGCAATTTCAATTAGGGTTCCCTATTTGTTGTATTCACTCGGAGAGTGGTACGTCAATATTTGCCTGATGGCATCATCGACACAAAGGTATCCAAGCAGGATACCGACGATAAAGTGAAGAGCTTCAGTCATCCTGCTTATATCCTGCCAATAACAAAACGTATCATCATATTTTCCCTTCGATTGTTTGACTTTGTTGCCGGGAGTATATAAATATTGCACAAAGGTATAAAACCATTTGTGTATACGGGGTACGCGCGTATACGGATTCGTACATACAATGTTTCAATAGCGGCTTTTAAGGATTTGTGGAAAAAGTTAACTAGCAATTCACCGAACAATTATTCAAGTTTGGTGGAAATTTGCCGAATAATAATATCTGATGGATTAATTGCAATCTCTGACAGAAAATTGTTTTCCTAAGTTCAGCAATTTTAGAGGAGATTTATCGTGGTGATATGGGGCGGGGGTTAGAAAAGCAAAATTAAGTTTACATTTTCGTCTAGCCAAATTATTTTACAAAACCAAATTGCTTTCTGTATAAACATCAGAGGTACACGATCAAAAAATTCTTTTTTTTTTGCATAACAACTAGTGGATAGTAGGGGGCGTTACATGCGATACAATAAAGGGATTCATACTATCCCTAAAATGATTAGGTACAATCCAAACGTTAGGAACAAAAGGAGGTATTTAAAATGAAGTTGCGTGCAATGAAGCATTCTTGGGGTATGGGGTCTTGGACGTACGAAGTTGTTACCTACCATTTGTGGCAAGCGGGCAACGTTCAGGAGAAGATCTGAGTGAAACAATGACAAAAATCCATAGCCATAACCATAACCATACATAATGATTCTGGACCTAGTGATTACAATCTCCATCTAAAGTAGACACAGATCGGAACCCGAATAGCGGAACCAACTGGTTTTAAGCAGTAGGGGCTGGTGGGTTCTGGAACTGGTGGTGCTGCAGTGCACTTTACTAACTGACCAATATTAGTATTCAGAAAAATAAAAAAAATAAATAGTTTCTAAGTAAATAAAGAATAACAAACCAACATTTTCCTTATATGTATTTACATTACGTTCTTTTTTGTAAATTATATCAATGCATCGGTTTTTTCCGAAGCAAAACAGTTTTTTTCCTAAACATATGCAATAATATCAGTTTCATTTAATCGCCTGAAGCGACACTGAACTGATTTTACAAGCAAGACCAGAACATTGGAACCTCAAGTGCTACGGAAATCTTAGGAGAGGTTCGGGTTAAGATCGGCAGAGCTTTTTGCCTTATACAGTTGGATTGAATACAGTTTGTATTGCACATTTTTTGTGTCACGCGACAGGCATGTTCATTCCTCATAGAAGTTACTCATGCCAAGCACCGCGTGCGCTTCGACCTAGCGCACGAGAAATCATTCATGTTATTTCTCAAAAGTGTTTGTCTTAGAATATAGGTAATTCTAGTATAAATATCAATAATTTATATTTATCGCCATTTTAAAGATTAATTTTTCTCTCTATTGACGAAAAATTAGCTGTTATCTTCAAATTAATGTTTTCATTAAGAAATGAGCAAACATTGTGGTTCAGCGCTCGAATGCACTTACGAGAACTCCGCCCCTGGTTTTAAGTAAATCACAATGGATAATTAGCCAACCATTCTAATTATTGGCCTTACTACGGGCTGGGGAGTTCCTTGTCTCCACAGAAGGTTAGGTTAAGTGGCTGTCAGCGTGTGTCAGCTGACACACTTAGACCAGCGTTGGTCCATTGTAATACCACATGAATCGTCAGATAAGCTTCCTATTCGTTGAACCATTTGGAGCTCCTAATGAAGTGTAAGAGGTTATAGATTTCTATATTGTTTAGATCGCTGAGATCATCGAAGAAAAAGTTTCCAAGATGAAGCTTACATCCTTGAGGTAGAGCAGGACATATGCACAGAAGATGAGGAACAGATTCCAACTCCTCCTCATCCATGCAGCTTCTGCAAAAATCTATTGAATAAACGCCAAGCCTCGTTGCGTGCTTTCCTATGAGTCAGTGTCCAGTTATGACACCCAATTACGGAGCTGATGTGCAATCTTCTTAAGGATATCAAACACTTGGAGCATTTCATATCAAGTTTTGACCAGAATTGTTTTGTCGTCATACAGGTTGTTGTATTTCTCCATCTTCGGTTTGTCCTTTCTACAGCATCTTGTTTCATCATTAACTTACATGTAGGGATGGGTATACCTATATTTGCCTTTTCAGGTAATATAGGTAGCGTCGGTCCATTTTTGGTAAGTGTATCAGCCTTACAATTCCCTGGAATGTCCCTGTGCCCTGGCACCCAACATCCAACATAGGTGAATAATGAACTGCTGCGCCATCTCCATGAGAGATGAACGGCTGTTGAGAGCAGTTATGGAGTTTGTAGAGGACGATTCCAGAGATTTAATAGCCGCCTGATCTATCGGAGAAAATACGGATATCAGTAGTTGATATCACGTTTTCTTTCAGCCAGGAGAGGACTTCTCTGATTGCCATAATTTCCGCCTGGAACACGCTACAATGATTTGGGAGACGGAAAGAGAGACTTAATTTTATTCTGTTTGAGTGCGCACCCCCACCAATCCCTTCATCAGTTTTTGATCCATCAGTATAAAAATGGATAGCATCATCTTCCAAGAAGCTTAAGTCCTCCCAGACAGATCTTGGAGGAATGGTGACTTGGAACTTTTTGCCGAATTTAAATTTAGGGATGGTGTAATGAATGTAACTTGGAAGTGATCCGAACGAGTTCAGAATAATAGAATAGCCAATATCATTATTGATCCATTGTGAAGAAGCCTTAAGGTAGGCGGCTGTGCTCGTTGCCATCTGTTTGCTGAAAATATCGAGGGGTAGTAGATGGAGTAGAACATCTAGCGCGGCAGAGGGTGTTGTTCTTAATGCTCCGCTTATACACATTGAAGCTGAACGTTCGGCTTTGCTCATTTTGTCACGATTTGTAGCTTTTTCTAGAGCGGTCCACCATACTGAAGAGTCGGTCTGATTACCGAAGTATAAAGCCAGTGAGTAATACGGGGCTGAAGGCCCATTTATTTCCTATAGCTTTTTTGCATGAGAAGAGTGCAACTGTGGCTTTTTTAACTCTTTCTTCTATATTAGGTTTCCAACTTAATTTTTTTTATAAAATAACACCCAAATATTTTGCTTCATCTGAGAAAGCTAGTTGAATACCTTTGATGGTAGGAGAATCTACGTGAGGAATTTTGTTTTTCCTTGAAGAAAAGGACAAGTTCAGTTTTCTTAGGGTTGACTCCTAGGCCACACCTTTCTGCCCAGTTTATATGCTTACGTTAAGCGTTTTGTAGGAGTTCTTTTAGAACGTTGGGGTACTTTACGGATACGGCAATGGCAACAGCGTCTGCACAAGCAACCACTCTGTAGCTCTAATCCGTTCACCAAGCGATCCATCTACTTTTAGACTTGACAGTGCAGATGCGATTGCAGATAAGTTGGTACTGTCAAAAGCGCCTTCTATGTGCAGGAAAGCGACCATAGTATACTCCTTATGGTGGAGTGAGTATTCGGTAGTTCGTACTAGTGTATGCAATGCAGTATCTACCGATTTTCCTTTGCAGTTCGCATGATGTGCCGTCGGCAGAAATCTCGTGTCGATGCTATTACGTAAGTGGATATCAATCAATCTTTCTAGAGTTTTTAGAAGTAAACATGATAGACTAATAGTTCTGAAGTCTTTCGGGATAACTTGGGTGCATTTACCCGCATTGGGTATGAACACAACCTTAACTTCTCTCCAATCCAGAGGTTTGTGGACCAAATGTAAGCAGCTGTTGAACGGATTCATCAGAATTGGTAGGATTAGATCTGAGTTCCTCTGTAGCTCCGCTGGCATAATATCTTCCGGTCCTGCAGCCTGGAAAGGTTTTAAGCTATTAAGTGCCCATGTCAGTTTTTCGCTTGTAATTAGACCTTGTGGATAGGTAGATTTTTTATTGGTGTGTAAGGTTAACATCTTGAGAGTTACCTGGAAAATTTTTATCCAGTAACAAGTTGAGCTATTCTTCGCAAGAGTTGGTCCATGACCCATCAGCATACTTTAAGCTACTGTGCATGGATGGATTTGTGGACAGAATTTTTCTTAACCTTAATGCTTCTGAGGTTTCTTCTATTTTGCAACAGCAGGACCTCCAGGAAGATCTCTTTGTTTTCCTTAATTCTTTCTTATAAAGTTTAAGGGACTCTTTATATGAGTCCCAGTCTACAACTTTCCTATATTGTTTAGCTCTATTAAAGCGCTTACGGCAGTCTTTCCTGAGCGGTTCAAGCCATGATTCCCATCAGCGTTGCTTTCCTTTCCCTCTTACCAGAGTGAGTGGGCAAGAGATGGCTTTCAGAGAAGAGAAGCTTCAAATAAAAGTGATGAGGCGATGAACAAAATTAAGGAACAGCATCTACCAAAGGGTGGCACTTAAATAACCAAAAACTAGTAGAGAAAAGATGACGGAGAGAATTGAGCTCTATGGAATTGCCAAAACCAATAGCAATCATTAACAACGACGGTAGCAGCAGTAGGGCAGTCTAAATTTCTATCCGTAGCGTCGGCGACACGATCACATCATTTTTGTTGGTGTATGCATTGCTTGAATCACCGTCGGCAGCGTTGATAACGATACTTTCAACAACAATATCATTTTCCATACGAACAACAACACATCAACAGCAGCAGCAACGTAAGGTGCATCACCAGTGGTAGTTGTAGCTTAGCGGCAATGAAACCCTTTTCGGTGACTTCATCAACACCAACAACATCAGAATCTCTAAGTTTGTGTTTTCTTTCGTCATTCTTTCCTTCGTCACAAAGTTTATGTTTGGAAATAAGTGCACGAGACAACATGTGAATGTGATCGGCTTGGTTTAAGTTGTTTCCATTTACACTATTGTTCTTCTTCGTACTAGTGTATGGTAGAAGAGAATTTTGAGTCAGAGTTCAGAGAAGGTGATTTAGTCATGGATGAGAGAGACAGCTTTCTTTTGTGCAAGGCGGAAAGAAGTGGACACTTTTTATTTTTGCAATTTTCAACAGTAAAGTCAATAAACTTTTCTTTGGTCTTACTTCTTTTTGACACACCCACTTCACAATGAGAATCATTGATTTTATTGCACAAAAAGGGAAAATCAGTTTTAAGAGACCTTGATGCCAAAATCTATCAAACGCTTTTAAAATGTACCCTTAAAATATTTTAGAAAGAATAAGTTGGGATTCGATTCAAAATTAAACGGAGCTTACCATATAGTTTCAGTAAAATACCCATTAACCCACGTTCATATAAATAATCAAATTCTTTGCATCATGTTCCATTCAGAAAAAATAACAATACCAAAAATATAAACGCAAATCAAATATCGTGTTCATCTTTACTATTCCTTACCTGGTTATTTCTTCCAGCAATTTACAAGGATCGGCCGCATAAAATTTCACCCCAAAATACAAATCAAAAGGATCCGATTTCGGTTTCAATTGTCGTGATATCCTTGATGCTGGGTCTAGCCAATGCTGTAATTGAAATAAGAAAAATATTATTTCATAGTACACAAGAAATAAAACAAGAATAAACATAAACAACATTTTAATATGAAATCAAAATAATAAAAAAAAACAACAACAACTATCTTCAAGAATCAAGTACAGAAAATAAAGCCTTCCACTGAATTGTTACATAAAAGGACAAACATTAAACCGGAGGGGTTTTTTTTTTGCTAAAATGATACTTGTATCCCTCAATTATAGTCTGAGAAGTTGCATTGTATTTGATTAACATTTTTTGTATGGATTCGTGCTAAAAGGGATATAATTTCGTATGAATCTACAACCCTGTATCCCTTTGTCTGTTAACTAAAATACATAAATGACGTGCAAGGATTGATTGCTTAAGCTCCGAGGTCTTAAAATCTAAATTTAAAAAATACCTATATACCTTTAAAAATAGCTGCAAGACATACCTTATTAAAATTTTTTTAAATTTGAATTAATTTAAAATAAAATTGCAATTAAAATCTACCAAATACAAACCAATCTCTCAGACTATAAGGAAGAATACATTTTTGTATTTTATGTGATTATTGTAAATAAAGTTCTTATTTAAAGGGTAAAAGCTCAACTTGCCGTTTGATTTTCTTCATCGATATATCGAATACCGAAGTAAGTTGTTTCGATTAAATTGAGTCTGGCGTAAACAACGTCTAATAGAGCCTGTCCGGGCAGATCGTCCTGAAAATACAAAAAAAAACAGTAAAATGGTTTAAGGTTCTTTCTATGTACTTAAACAAAAATGAAATGTGAGATGTGGGCAAATCGTTTCGTAATAATTTTATTTTTAAGAATATCTACTGATTAAATATACCTACATATAAGTATATTGAAAACATTACACATTGACTATATTTTTCCACCCGATTCGCTGGGCCTATATGAGCCCAGCGAATTCTAAAATATAATTTTATTTTATTTGAAGCAGTAAAATGTTTTTTAGTTTTTAAATTTAATATATGTATATGTACAGTGACGAGCAATAGTGGGCAAATGTTTTCAATCATTTGAACATTTGTTTGAATTTAGCGTTATACTTAAATAAAAAATTTGAGAAATATAATACATAATACAGAAAAACAAATTATAATGAATTTTTGGACTTGACCAATTTTGCAGGTTTTAGAGTAAGCAAGAGAAAACAACGTTTCTTCGATAAGAGATGCTCTCTCCGCTCTGATTTTTTTTTTTTTTTTTGTTATGTGTTAGAACTGAGAAGTTGCGGGTATAAAACACCGAATACGGCAGCACAAAACATAGAAAAGCCAGTAAGGCAGTTGCACGCCGGGTTCTCAAGAAAATTGGGTTAACCGCGAAAGAAAAACTCAAGAAGCCTCTACTTTCAGCGAAAAATTTGAAGGCAAGGTAAGCTTTTACCAAGAGCAATAAAAACTGACCATTGACCAACGGAAAAAAGTATTTTGGTCTGACGAGACAAAGTTCAATCGAGCAGGAACAGATGGCAGATCGTATTATTAATCACGTCATGGAGAACCACTACAGCAACATCAGGTTCATAAAACAGTGAAACATGGTGGAGGTTCCGTAATGGCTTGGGGATGTTTTACGTGGAGTTCTGTCGGAGTTTTGGGCCTTTAAGAAAAATTGAGGGAATAATGAATAAGGAAATATATCTCGACATCCTTAGGTATAATTTACTCAGATTTTTGTCAACAACTTGCTACAGAGCGTCTGCAATCACTTTTCTACAAGATGGGGACACAAATCATACATCTAAAATTGTCAAAGAATGTCTGGGAAATCAAGAATTTCAAACGATGACATCCAATCCAATTGAGAATTTGGGTTCAATTGTAAGGCGACGATTAGGGAAATATGAAAATTATCCATCTAACACTTATGAGCTTTGAGTCGAATTCAACTGCACCGAATTCCCGAACAATTTCTTCACAATTTAGTAGAGTATGCCAAGGCGTTGTTCACAAGTATGATAAAAAACAAAGGATTATGGACTAAATATTGAATCATTAACTTTATCCCAAAATGGTCAAAATTGAAAAAATCCAAGAATCATAAAATATTTTTCTATCTATATTATGTTATTATTTAAAAAAAAATTGTATTGAACAATACAAAATGTTAGTTTAATACACAAAACAAAAAACAAACAAAAATAAAGTAATTTCCTCCTTGTTCATGACGCTAAGTTTTAATCGAATTTTCAAATGATTGAAAACAGGTGTCCACTTTTGTTAGTCACTGTATATATAAGTAGGCTTACTGAAATTGATGGCACAATTTGTTGAAAAATTATTCAACGGGATTTCAATACCAAGTTCTTAAAAATGGCCGCCGAAGTGTGCAGAATATGCTGAGTTTATTATTATTTATGTAGTTTTGTTATGTACCAAATTTGTTTAAGATCTTTAGTTTAATTAAAATATCGGTTTCAATTTGTTCAAACTTTAATTTATTAGGTCATCACATTAGACCACAACTGCTCGTGTTCAAGTTTAATTTCCAACTGCCTGCCATTGTGGTTTGCAGACATTTCGCATAAAATTGCAATTGATATACGAGTACACATAAGTAATAAGAGAGCGAGATCGAACTACCTTAGCCCTTACAGATTTTATTTTCTTTTTTTTTAGCTTACTTTTCTCCATTTTTTTTTTAAATTGTTTGATATTGGAAATAAGTTTCACTTCACTTCACCAGTTTACGTGAAAAACCCGGTTAACTGTTAAACTGTTAAAATATTCATATATCCTTCTGTATGTTTATACATACAAACTACATCGCCTTACTGAAAAGCCTGCATATAACTGACAAAAAATTCTGATTGTTTGATTGTTTTCTCTGAAGCGGGTTTCACTGTATTTAATTAAAAAACCTAGGCACAAAATTTTATTCTAGGCTAAAAAGAGGATTTTCCTAATCTTAAACCAGTTTAGTATCGTACTATTTTCTTAACATTTTACTAAAGTTAAAATAACAAAATGGCTACTTTATGTATAGTATAAATGCATATGCCACTTTGACATTTACAAACGCCAAAAAGGTACGTTCGCTTACTTTTTTGCACTATTTTAGGCGCCTTTAATTGTAGTTTATTAAGAAAATAGATTTAGTATGGTGCTAGGTAAAAAGTGTTTAAAATTCGGAAAATATTATTAAAGTGCTTTAGTATTAGCAAACTGTTAAGTACTATCATGCTAAGCCCTTAACATCAAGCTGCTTAAAATTTTGCGCCATAATTTTTAAAAAAAATTCGACGACCTGTTTTGGAATTATTGAATTTTCAGAAAAAAAATAATTTCAAAGGTTGTAGTATGCAATGTTATTAAGAATTTAGAGGGCTTCTTGATCGATTTCGGTAGAGCTGTTAATGAGAAAGTCGAAAATCAAAAAAAAAGTTTTATGGTGCTTGTAATCTCTTATGTTAATATTTTTTGTTTACCAAAATGTAGACTATAAATATGTTCCAGGGGTACATGCATTTGTTTTTCTTAGAATCATTGGAGACGATATTGGGATAGTAAGTTTAAATTATTTAATTTAGGTATTTGTCATTGCCGTTATGTTTAGGGTTTTCTAAAATTTACAATTTCGAATAATGGACCGAAGTGACTTTACCCCTTTCCGATTGGTAATTTTCTAAACAAATTGACTTAAAACAGAAAAAAAGAGTGTGTGTACACGCGCTAGAAGTAAGGCTTCCTTAATTTGAAACAACTTTTTTTCATAATTCTATATCAGCTATACTATTATTTTAATTTTTTATATTTTTTGCTACCGGCCCAATAGGTATACTTGCATAAATACATCTAACATTCTCTTAATTCATTTTTATTTATCATTAACTTATAACTAACTTAATGTTTATTCTCGTAATAGTTTGACACTAAATTAAAAATATATATGAGATCTCTTCACGCACCCACTCAAGAATGCTTCAATTTTGAAAAAGTGAACGCTCCATCATGCTGGATTGATCATGGATATCAAAATAGTGTGATTTGTAACTGACATGACAATTATATTTCCGACTCCACTGGCCATACAGATGTCTAACATCGAAACCACAATCCAATTTACAAACAGTGCATCACTTTTACTCACTTTTCACGTCTCCTTCTATTTTTTCCATACATTCACATCCTCATTCAACAGAAAATAGACACGTAATGTGTGTACATGAAACATGAATCTTTGAGCAAGCTTTGAACAGCAAGCTTAAGTTTAGTACAATTTAGACATAGCTATACCCACTATCCCACTAAACAAAGCGCATACATATGGACAATGCTTAGTAGACGAGAGTGGGGATGCTACGAAGTATCGCCCAAAGAGGATATCGAGCAGTGTTACCGCAGGTTTAATTTTAGATGAGCCTCAGAGGCAGAAAAAATGAGCCATTTTGAAAATAAATGAGTCCCAATTTAAGTTTATATTAATACCTTTTTTTAAACAACTAAAATAAATACTTTGAAAACATACAAAAAAATATAAAATTCATAAATATTATTAAATAAACTTTATTTCAACAAATCACTTACATATATAACAAAAAAAATGTATTGTCGATAGTGTGACCAATGAAAAATGTAAAATCCTGCTAAAATAGTGGTTTTAGCAGGATTTTTTTAGAACAAAAAATCTGCTAATTTTTTTGTAGGAAAAAAATTGCCAAAAATCCTGTCAACTCTGGAAACCCTGTGATTAGAACGCAAAAAACGTAAATATATGCCTGAACCTATCGGACTTGTCATAGGGTGACTTTTAAAATACCGAGTGTACATTTTATTGTAATTATTTTTACATTCGTATGTTGGATTTTAAATAACTAATCAAACCCAAAAGAGCAGTTGCTTATTTTGTTTATTTAAAAAAAAGGAAACAACCTTGTAAATAGTTATTACTCCATTTCGCAACAAAAAGAAACAAGAAATCAGAATTCATGTTAATCTAATTAAGTAAAAGGTATTTAAATTTTTTACTGCAAAAGTTTTCTGCTTCATTTAAATATACTTCAAAAATATGACAAGTTTCTTATTCTTCTTCTACGGTAAAATAAAATTTTGATCAAGCAACTTCTTTGATTATATTTAGAGGAAAAATAAACATTTCTCAGATAAATTATGTCGAATAAAAAGTATACTACTTAACATATCAATTTTCATTCGATTTCTTCGTTGATCCTTTAAGAGATTCATAAAACTAAACACTTTCAACTGCACCATTTGAGATAGGCACATCTAAAATCGATTTGGCAAAGTTTGACAACTCTCTGTAAGGGTTTTCATTGGATGCATCGGTGAACCTCTATTTACCTCGTTCCAAAATTCAACAGTATTTTTAATATTCTGCCATTTATTTAGATTTCTTTTGTTCAATTGCTATTCAATTTTGGAAATAAGTTCAGAATTCATGTTTTATCTTTAAAAAAATCTTTTAATGTTTGATTATAAATCCCCAGAAGTTTTTTTGGACAGACAAGAAGTGTAATTGCTGCAAAATTCGTAGATTTTGTGGAGTCCACGATTGAAGCCCTGTAATGAGCGACACGCATTTATGTTTGATTGAGTGTTAATTTTTTAAAGTAATATTTTATTTTATGTTTGATAGATGTGAAAACCTGCTAGATTTCCTGCTAAAACCAAATTTCCTGCTAAAAAAACTGCCGGCAGGATTTGAAAAAAATAAATTCTAAAAGCAAACTTTGCCTGCTAAATGTAGCAGGAAAAATGTTAAATTGGCCACACTTATTGTCGATAATATACAAGAATATTATGATCAAAATCTTAAAGTCTCAAGAACACATTTTTTAAAAAGTAAAAAAATGAACATTTAAAAAAAACAACAAACAACATAATCTGGAATCCAAACTTTATCGTTTGAGTCCCAAAACTCCTTTGCAAACATAATTGCTTCAACAGTTTCTAAGTTAAATCTATTAAACTTTTTTGTTTTGATTAGCTAGAGATTTGAAAATTTTCTTTCTACGTCTGCAGAACTTTGAGGAAACGTCATCAGTTTCATAATAAAGTAAGAAATGTTCTCAAAAATAGGTTCTTCACATGCATTGCATATGTATCTTAATTTTAAAACATCCATCCAAGACTCTTCTATGTTTTATCCAAATGAAGGAAAGGAAATAGAAGTCAGATAATTCAATCTTTTTAAAATATTTCCTGCAAAATGAAATAAAATTACTTTAATAAACTATATATTGACTTATTCTTAAAAAAATGAGTCAAACTAAAAAAATGAGTCCCAGCGGTAACAGTGATAACGAGAATGAGAATATCAAACACTGTGAAATGTACTTAATTTTTCTCATACCCTCATCGACTTAATCCTATTCACGTATGTGTTTGTTTCTTTATCGTAGCGCATTTTCGTTGCATCGAGTATCAAATCGCAAATTTCACTTGAAAAAGTTTTTTCTTACACGGTGTCTCCACGTTCTATATTTTATAGTATACTATCTGTCATTTTGATAAAAAGAAAGGAAAATAGAATGCTAAAAAATTTATATTTCAATGGCACAAATGGAATGAAGGAAGATGTATCGCCGTGTTCTAGCTCTACTTTCTAGTATTATTACAAGAACTAAAAAACGTTCAACAAAACGAATTAAACAAAAAAACAAGGAATTATAACAATAACACACAGCACAATCGTTCACCAGCTACAAACGTGAAACGTCAAAGTGAAAATGGCATCAAACCAAATAGTATACTATCGATAGAATGGTATGAGCTGAGCAATGTCTGGTATGAAATTTTTTATAGTATGCTCTTTGTGGTCTCCACGAACAATTTTCATAAAATGCTATCTAGCTTACTAGAAAATCTTGAGAAAATCCTACCTCGTTTTAGTTTTCTCGAAACCAATAAGATATTCTTAAGCTTATGCGGTTGTCTGTTTTTTTTTGTTAAAAATTGATAAGACGATTTTTTTATTTATTTATTTTTAAATAAAAAAACAACGGGTTGCACTCCGGGAGTGCCTGCCGAAGTGAAAACTTGAACATTAACGTTGGTCATGTTAAACACGGAATGAAAAGAATATTCTCGGAAATCAGAATGTCAAACAGGCAAGCAAATGACACCAGCCAAAGACGGAAACCAAGCAAGTAGACAAACAATATGGATGACAAAAAATTTTTTATATTTGTATTATTGAAATAAATATATGAACAATAATTAAATTTGGGTTTTAATTAATTGTCAAATCAATAATATTTAATTTTTTCCTATAATACCTGTTTTGTTTATCATCATCATTCATCACATAACTTTCATAAAGCTGATTAACGTCATCCTTTTCTTTTCTATTCCGGATAGTATTTTTGTTTATGCATTGCATTCTGGATAAACATTTCGTCTTCTCCATCCATTCTATTCCTTATCCGGAATAAATAAGGAAACACACTCTTTATATACAGGGGTTTTACGAGTATAGAGACGGTCAGACCATCACCAGTCACCATCCATGGATACGCTTAGCAGGCTGTAATAAAGGGTCCACTAAATAACTTTTTTTTTTTTTTTAAATGCTATAAAAAAAAACTACTGAATATTTTCTGAAATTTCTTTTTTCATTTGAAAGCACAATCCTTCCGGTTAATAATGGAAAATAGTTTCATTCAAATGGCTGCCTCGGCTGGCCATGCAGTAGCCTACACGATCGGTCCTATTTTTAAGCACATTATCGATTGTGTGCAGCTGTATTTCACCAATGGCTTCACGAATATTGTACTTTAAAGCGTCAATTGTCTCTGGCTTGTCCGCGTAACACTTATCTTTTACGGCACCCCACAAATAATAGTCCAACGGTTTCAAATCGCAGCTCCGACGTGGCCAAACGACATCAGCTCTGCGGCTGATAATGCGATCTTCAAAGACAGGGCGCAAAACATCGAGTGTAGCTTCGGCTCTGTGGCACGTAGCGCCGTCCTGTTAAAACCAAATATTGTCAATATCCTCCTCTTCAAATTTTGGGAACAAAAAATTCGTTCAACATGGCCCGATAGCGATCGCCATTGACTGTAACGGCCACTCCTTGCTCATTTTCGAAGAAAAATGACCCAATTATGCCTCTGGACCAAAATCCGCACCAAACAGTGACTCGTTTTGGGTGTATCGGCTTTTCAATGTATGCGTGCGGGTTTTCTGTGCCCCAAATGCTACAATTTTGCTTGTTTACATACCCGCCAAGATCAAAATGAGCTTCATCTGAAAAGATGATTTTTTTTGCAAAATCGGCATCTTCTCTAAGTCGATCGCAGGCCCACTTAGCGAAGAGAAAACGCATTGGATGGTCAGTTGGCTTCAACTCCTGAACCAATTGGACTTTTTATGGCGTCATACCAAGGTCTTTATGCAAAATTCGTCTCAATGATGTCTCCGAAATGTTCAATTGTTGAGAACGACGGTGAATTGATGTTGATGGCGCTTCACGCACACTTTCTGCCACAGCAACAATATTCTCGGGTGAACGAAATGCTTTTGGCTTTTCACGCTTTGGTTTATCGATGAGGATGCCAGTTTCTTTCACTTATTTTCATAAGATAACGAACATACGGAGCTGACGGTGCTTCTCTTCTTCCAAAATCCGTACGCAATTTTCGCACACATTCTACAACATTACCATGATTTTCAAAGTAATGTCGCAATATTTCCCAGCGTTGTTCAAGCCTATAGACAACCATATTCGTTCAGCGGAAGGATAAAACGAATTATCTGTCAAATCAGACATGACCTAAGTGTTACCATTCACGAAATAAGCACTAGTTGAAGAAAAAAACGTTAGATGGCGGACCCGTTACAAACACAGTCTGGCAAGCACCCTGCGCCGCTTAACCGAAACAGTAGAGATTTTTTTTCGGAATGCAAAAATTACCCATATGTAGGTACCTAAATCTTTCGCAAGTAAGAATTAGGTGTTAAAACACTGATCATGCACCGCGATTCAGCTATTTCGGCGAGTGAAGTGAGATGACTCGCATGTCACTGCTAAAATCTCAGGCGAGTAATCTGACATTTCATTTCACTGACTCCCTCACTTTAACTTGCTGAATCGATTTTTAATCAAAAGTGTCCCATCTCACTCACTCTCACTGCGGTTTCAAATTAGCTGAATCTCGGTGATGGAATAAATTTCACAAACTTATAATTTTAATGAAAAATTGCTGTAGCTGTAAAAACCACACAAAATGTCCATAGGTATCACGTTTATTTTCATTTTTATTAAATTCCTATGGTTCCATTTTTTTTTTGAAAACTATTAAGTAAAAAAAACTGAATGTCATTAAACAAATTAATTCGAAAAAAACCTTATATTGCTTAAAAGTGTGTGTTTACTCACACAATTTTATGCACATAAGAATTTCCTGACATCATCCTATCGCCAATTCTTTATGGTATGCAAAAGAAAAAAAAAACTAATTTAAGTTCCAGTGCTGTCGTTTTAATAACCAAGAGAGTAGCATTTTTAAGAGAATTTGAGATGCAAGGTGAGTGAGGAGTCCCGCCAACAAGAATCGAAAGAGGCAATATTTTTTGTCAAAACTGAAGATACCAAGATAAAATACTGTACTCGGATTCATAATTAAAAAATTAACTCGTAAAGTCATGTCGAATTTCAAAATATCAAACAAGCGCGAACGGGAATCATTTTGATGGAGTAATATTTTTCAAATTTTAGGCTTTGCTGAGAATGGATGCTTTTTAGGTAAATTACTTTAATTTGTTTCTGAAAACAGACGTTTTTTAAACTGATTTTTTTTTATTCAGCGTTTATCAGCAAAAACACGGCTTTAACTAATTACCAATAATAAAGAAACATTCTCTGTAAGTATTAAAGCCTTTGATTCAATATTAGGCTTTAGCTACAATGAGAATGTATAAATTCTTTAGTTCTAAGTTTTTTGTTTAAATAAAATTTGAATCCTTAATACTTATTTTAATCTTTTTAAAATATATTTTAAATTTAAGGCTTTTTCGTAGAAACAGTTATGGGTAATTAGTAGCACAGACGTATTTTGTTTATTAATGCTACAATTGTAGCCATTTCGACAGCATTGTTACGTACACTCCTTAGGGTTAGTAAAATGTTTGCCTACAGATCAGTGCTGCCTTTTTACATTAAAAATAGTAGTATTCGCATTGCTTTTTGTAAGTAATAAAATGCATGATTGGATGTCATGTACATGCTCTTATGTTCGATCACTATTTTGTTGTAAATGTTGGTATGTTAATTTTAGGTATTTTTATTTTTAAGACATAATTTAAAAAAAAACACAAAACCGTTTTCGAAATATTGAAAAAAAAAATTGAAAAATATATTTTTTTTTTTAAAGTTTGGTATTATTTAGAGTTCGAAGGACCTCTTGCGTAACTTTTTTATTCAAAATCCGTTGCGTCGTTAATGAGAAAGCCGAAAATTAAAAAAAATATGTCTATGGCACGTATAATAACATTTTATGTAAAATATACACTAGCAGGTACCGTTATTTTTACAGTTAAACAAAACAAAAATAAGAATCGAGACAATCACTCAAAAGGCTTAGGAAAATAATGTGGAGTTCGTTTCAATAAAAATATTGATTTGCATAGATCCGCCGTCAATTTTTTTCTGAAAATCAGATTCGTCTCAAATTAAAACCATTTTTTTTTTTCTGGAAAAACAGATCCGTATTGAATCTCTTTTTGGAGACGGATTCAAAACGGATTTGTACACAGATTATTACACACACTACAATATTTGTTTTGAAGTTTCTCAATTGTTGTGTTGTGAATTAATTTTTATTTGGTGGCATTGTACAGAAAAAGTAAATTAATATTATTAAAAAATAAAAAAAATTGTTGAAAACTTCTTGGAAACAAATATTAAAAAAGTGCAAGTGCGTTTAGGAATTAGGAACTGTCCGCGTATGAATCGGAAAATAAAAACGAAATAATAATGTATTAACGAATTGAAGATTTTTTTATTTAGAGCTGCCAAGCAACACACACAGTCACAAAAGAGATTCGGTCCGTAATCGTTCGTTTCAAAGCAAAAAAGTATTGGTTTTAGTAGGGAATCCTATTTATTGAAACGAAATCGGTATAAAACTAAAATGACAACTATACCCGTTCTGTAAACAAATGCTTTTACAAAATTTGAAGCAAATCGATCCACTCGTTTAGACTCTAACTCGATGTACAGTAAAACAAACATTCCGAATAATGGTTCGTATGACGAAGTTTAATTTTTTTTCCAATGCCCATTTCGTTAGATTTACTTAAAACCCGGTAATTTCTATAAGACAAGTTTTGTTTGTAATATACATGCTTAAGAAAAATCATACTTACGTTATTTTCGCTACAGAGTTCTTTTTCCGTACTACTTCTACTGAAACGACAGCTCTGCTAGAATTATATCATAAGTCGACATAATATACTTTACCACTGCGAAGGCCAGATAAACAGATACAGACACGAATAGGAAGGCAATGTATTTTCAAAAAAAATGTATCTGAAATTATTATATAGATTAGATTAGCACACAACCACTACCACATCACAATGTCGAATGATGTGTAGTATGGTTCTAAATGCCGCGGAGTGCAGACGTCAATTGTTATCGTTTTTTTTTATATATAACATATGTTTGTAAAGAAAATTCCTTTTTATTAAAATCATTAAATTTTTCAAAAATTGAAATTTAAGTTCTGAATTCGACAAACTCTCTAATTTAGGTGAGGTAGGTATTTATTCATCAAGCTAAAAATATGTATACATTGATGTTATATGTGGTATACTCACAGATATGGAGGAAGAAATCGAGATTGAAATAAAATGCGAAGCAACATTACCACTACCATCTGAAATGTTTATCAAATCAAATTCGTCGAATAATGAACAACAGCAGACTGAAACAACAGAAACTAGAAAATCCAGAACAATGAAAAAAAACCTCGGCAAAATGTACACTACACAAAGTGGACAAATAATAAAGGAAAAGGCATGCAGACAACTTGAAGATTGTCGCAAAAAATGTAGGCAACGCGTTAAGTTCGGTCAACAAAAAGACCTCTTTGACGACTACTGGAAATTGGGAAGTCACAAATTAAGAAGAAATTATCTCAACAATTTGATTGATGTAGTGCCTAAAAAATCCGAGCGTCGAAAGATCAATGGGGCCAAAAATCGTAAACGATGTAACACAAATGCTTACTTTTTGGAAATCAAAGGCGAGAGAATAGCAGTTTGCCAGAAATGTTTCTTGTGGACATTCGATGAAACTGAACAAGTTATTAAGACAGTTTCAAGAGGAAAATCTAAATTGATGAAAGTTGAGAAACTAGAAAATTCATCAGGAGGAAATATTTTCGATAAGAGAATCACTGATCATATTAACACGTTCCCGAGATACCTAGAAAGTAAACTGACAATTAAGAAACTACATGCTCTATACTTGGAATCACATCCACGCCGCCCAGTTTCATACACAACTTATAGGCAAGTTTTTTCAGCGACGGGATTTCAATTTATGCGGCGTAAAACCAAAGCGCAAAATTATTGCAAGAAATGTAAGCAATCTTTGACGAAAAATGATTTGGCGCTAGACGAAACCCAAAAGAAACAAGAACTTAAATTGCAAGAAAATTACCTGGAACCAGAAATAGAAATAAGAGAAGATGTAGAATTAGAAGAAGTAGAATGCAAGGAAGAAGTAGAATTCAAGGAAGAAGTAGAATTCAAGGAAGAAGTAGAATTCAAGGAAGAATTAGAATTCAAGGAAGAAGTAGAATTCAAGGAAGAAGTAGAATTCAAGGAAGAAGTAGAAGTTAACGCTAAAGCCTTACTTGATGAATTTGATGGATTTCAGTTATTACTTTTTAATAATTTTATTTTTTTTAAGAAATGTTATGAAGTACCTACCTATATTATTTTCTAATAATTTTTGTAAAATGTTATATTTAAGTATTTGTGAAGTTACATTTATAGAAACACCATACTACTGAACAAGTATATCTTAAATTTAAAAAATATGATTACTACTTGTTTTTAAAATTTATTAAATACATATTAGAAATGAAGAATGGCAATTTGGCATCATTTATTTTTTTAATACACTCAAAAAGCCTGAATCAAAGAAAACAAGATTACGACACTTCTTTGTTTTTCTTATTTTATTAACGTCATATGTGAAACAAAATCTGCAAATTGTTGTTTGTGGATTAATGGATTTTGTTTCACATATGATCAATAATATAACAAAAACAAAGAAGTGTCGTAATCTTGTTTTCTTTGATGCATGCTCAGAGAGCGTATGATGTAATCGTAATGAATTAAACAGCAAGAGCAAACATATGAAAAACAAAAAAGAAGTCATGTTGACACTCAAATTTAAAGCCCCATAATATTTTTGTGTGAAAATTAAAGGAGATCAGACATATTAACTATTACCTTTGTATATGAAACCTATAGTACTACTATGAGACCATTGTATATAGATATTAATAGTACTATCATGACGACGAAATTCATCCAGCCTGGAATAAGTTCTACTACTCATCATGAGTTCCACTACCAAATCGGAGGTTAGGTAGTGTTGGTGTGTTATGAAAATGCGTATGAAGGGAAACAGTGTGATAATAAATTGATGAGAGAAATATATAAAAAATTTATTATAAGTTAGAGGAGATAGGAAAACAATTTATTTCATAGGTTTTTTTTGTTTTTTTTTTATGAGGATTTTTTTGTTGAGTATGAGCTGGTTGTGTGTGTGTTTTTTTTATTCTACGGGCAGATAGAATGAAAATTGTTTGATGGCTGTAAGGAATATTTAAATATTAAGGTATACACTTGTGTGCAACGGTCACTACTCAGTAAAATAAACTTTTTTACCAAATGAACAAACCTGATAATAATTTAAGAGTTAAAATTTGAGATTTCTGTTAATCGTTGTGCAAAAAAAAATTTTTCTTCTGACAACATTTTTTTATTTTATATTAATATTTTTTTGGATTTTGGAAATAAAATATTTTTTTCAGATTTGATAAGTAATTTCGTAAAAAATCGAGTTGACGAATTTTCAAATAAGAATTGTTTATTAATAGGTTTTATATATTTTTTCAAGTCGTTTTTTACTTTTTTTTTTTAATGAGTATTCAACAATATATACATATATACATTTGAAAATATTATTTAAAAAAATCTTCAAAACATTTAATATTTATTTGCAAAATATTGTTTTTTGTTTTCAAAATCCAAAAATTAAATAAAATTTAATAACAATGTTTTTTTTGAAAATTCTTGGAGCCGTTTTTGAGAAATAATTTTTTTCTTAACGGTTTTTAACATTTGTATGGGAGGTACCGTTGTTTCTTATTTTAGAAAAATAAATTTTTGAGAAAAATAATATTTGCCTTTTTGGTCAAAAAGAAAGCTTGGCAGGTACCTAGGTAGGTACTGTCATCTTTCATCTTTAAAAAGCTGATAAAAAACTGGGGACATATTTATGAAAAAACGTTTAGGCTGTAAACTCGAGGACAGACAGACAGAGAGACGGAATCGCGGACCCATTTTTTCGTCTTCGCTATCATCGTAGTGTCAAGTTTGATCAAAATCTCGAGTTCGATTTTTTTCGAATCCATAAATTGTAATAGTACCTGCATTTATAATACCGCTAGTCAAAAAAAAAAACTAAAAAAATACTGCCTAGGTATACCTACTTTATTTCCTAATAAAACTGTCTGGAGAAAAAATTGAATTATTCTCAAAAGATATTATATTTGAAAAAGAACAAATAGTACCTATGTACATACATATTGTATGTAGATGGGTATCTGGGTACACATGTACCTACCTAAACAAAACATATTGAAATATCTCAACATTGCTTTGCTATTTTTGCATAGAAAATGTGAAAAGTAGCAACGTTGCTACAATTCAAAATCCTAAAATCCACCAAATATCTAAAATTTGAAAGAAAAATTTAAAATAAATTCTATAATAACCTATACATGCATGTATATCCATATCCATTCTTACTTCAAGTTCATGTATACGCCAATAGCCTTGATATAATTTATTTATGCCCACCATATTTTGAAGGTTGCCATGACAAAAACAGCTTATTCGGTTTTCTCCCTTACCCTCTTTATTGTTGTCAGAACTAATAAGTTTTGACCGTCTCCCTTGCTTTTTTGTGTATTTGCCTCTACATTTACTTCTTCCACATCAACAATTCAATATCAAGAAAAGAGAAACTAGCGCCCTCATCGACGGAACTACTAGCTAAAAAATTCAGTCTCGTAGTAGTACTATAGGTTTCATATACAAAGATGAGACTGAATTTTTTAGCTAGTAGTTCCGTCGATGAGGGCGCTAGTTTCTCTTTTCTTGATATTGAATTGTTGATGTGGAAGAAGTTAATGTAGAAGCAAATACGCAAAAAAGCAAGGGAGACGGTCAAAACTTATTAGTTCTGACAACAATATAGAGGGTAAGGGAGAAAACCGAATAAGCTGTTTTTGTCGTGGCAACCTTCAATATATGGTGGGTATAAATAAATTATATCAAGGCTATTGGCGTATACATGAATTTGAAGTAAGAATGTATATGGATATACATGCATGTATAGGTTATTACAGAATTTATTTTAAATTTTTCTTTAAAATTTTAGATATTTGGTGGATTTTAGGATTTTGAATTGTAGCAACGAACGTTGCTACTTTTCACTTTTTCTATGCGAAAATAGCAAAGCAATGTTGAGATATTTCAATATGTTTTGTTTAGGTAGGTACATGTGTACCCAGATACCCATCTACATACAATATGTATGTACATAGGTACTTTTTGTTCTTTTTCAAATATAATATCTATTGAGAATAATTTAATTTTTTCTCCAGACAGTTTTATTAGGAAATAAAGTAGGTATACCTAGGTAGTATTTTTTTTTATTTTTTTTTGACTAGCAATATTATATATATGTAGGTACTATATTACAAGTTACGGATTCGAAAAAAAATCGAACTCGAGATTTTGATCAAACTTGACATTACGATGATAGCGAAGACGAAAAAATGGGTCCGCAATTCCGTCTCTCAGTCTGTCTGTCCTCGAGTTTACAGCCTAAACGTTTTTTCATAACCATGTCCCCAGTTTTTTTTTCAGCTTTTTTAAGACGAAAGATAACAGTACCTACCTATACCTGCCAAACTTTCTTTTTGACCAAAAAGGTAAATATTATTTTTCTCAAAATTTTTTTTTCTGACAATCAAATATGATATTACGATCATAGAGAACACCAAAAAAGTGGGTACCCTAATTCCGTCTGTCTGTCCTCGAGTCTACAGCCTAAACGCTTTGATAGATTGTCTTCAAACTTGGTACATATTGTTTTTTTCGGTAATATGCCCACACGGTTTTTCATTTTTTTTAAGACTACAAATAACAGTAGCTCCCATATATTTTTTTTGGCCAAAAACAAAAATGTTATTTTTCTCCAAAACGGCTCCAACGATTTTTATAAAAAAAATGAGTTCATTAGTGAAGGGAAAGGGTACCTTTAAATAATTTTTTTTTGGAAAAAAAATTGTTTTTTTGGTACCTCTAGTAGAACCATTTATTTGGTTTTCGATTTTCTCGGAAACGGTTAATCTGATTTTTTTTAAATTGTTTACGCAGAAGCTCCAAAAAAGTTTAAACACTATTGTATACCAAAATTTTTCATAACAAATTATTTTTTTTTAATTCAAAATTTTGAAAACGACTTAATAGATTTTTTCGAAACTTCGTATTTAGTAGTTTTTAGACATTATCTTGAATAGTTAAAAAAACTATTTTTCTAAAATAAAAAACAACGGTACCTCCCATACAAATGTTAAAAAACGTTAAGAAAAAAATTTAAAACGGCTCCAAGAATTTTCAACAAAAGAAATTGTTATTAAATTTTTTTTTATTTTTTGGATTTTGAAAAAAAAACAATATTTTGCAAATAAATATTAAATGTTTTGAAGATTTTTTTAAATAATATTTTCAAATGTATATATATGTATATTGTTGAATACTCATTTAAAAAAAAAATAAGTAGAAAACGACTTAAATATATAATACCTATTAATAAACAATTCCTATTTGAAAATTCGTCAACTCGATTTTTTACGAAATTACTTATCAAATCTGAATTTTCAAAAAATAATATTTTTTTTTTCAAAATCCAAAACAAATATTAATATAAAATAAAAAAAATTTTGTCAGAAGAAAACAATTTTTTTGCACAACGATTAACAGAAATCTCAAATTTTAACTCTTAAATTATTATCATGTTTGTTCATTTGGTAAAAAAGTTTATTTTGCTGAGTAGTGACCGTTGCACACAAGTGTATACCTGAATATTTAAATATTCCCTACAGCCATCAAACAATTTTCATTCTATCTGCCCGTAGAATAAAAAAAAACACATACACACAACCAGCTTCTACTCAACAAAAAAATCCTCATAAGAAAACAAAAAAACCTATGAAATAAATTGTTTTCCTTTTCTCCTCTAACTCATAATAATTTTTTTATATATTTCTCTCATCAATTTATTATCACACTGTTTCCCTTCATACGCATTTTCATAACACACCAACACTACCTAACCTCCGATTTGGTAGTGGAACCCATGATGAGTAGTAGAACTTATTGCGGGCTGGATGAATTTCGTCGTCATGATAGTACTATTAATACGAGTATCTATATACAATGCTATTACATAGAGAAGACCGATTCGATTTTTCGGTGTATCATTTTTATATAACATAATTTGGTTTCGCTGCAGCAGTGTAACAGTTCTTAGAGTGAAAATAATTCCAACTGCCAATTCCAAGGACTATTAGACACAACAATATTCTACAAAGCAGTGGTGCGATCATTGACATACTTGATATAGACTGCTAGGAGCCAACTTCACAATGGTTCCTTTTGAAAAAAGCATCACCAGCGACCATTTCAGTCCTTGCGGTAGTTACGAATATTATCAAGTCAAACAATTGCTTAAGGGATTTTTTTTAAGGAAATTCCTACACGAATTTAAAAATTTCCTTTTCTCTATTTTCTACAGAAAACAATAAACAACCATATTATTGTTCTTTGCGGATGAAAGAAATACGATTAAAGGTAGATCAAATATCAATTTAGTTTTTTTTTTACTTTTCGACTAAACGAATAAAATTTAACACACACTGCGTAATATAAGTTTAAATTAAAAAAAACTTGCATTTGAATATTTGTCACGTGACCAACATCAACATATTTTGTAGGGTTAAAATGTATTCCATTTATTTCGAATGTAACTCTAAAAGCAATCTTTTAGATATAAGCTGAAATAAAATGGAATTTTTTCTTATTGTCCCCCAGCAATACATCAATTGTTAACTTTCTAACAAACACTAGATGGCAGGGCTTCCTATATTGTGTGCCAATAGATAGCTCTAGTTTCTTTGCCTAAAATTTGTAGAAATATAATATCGACAACAGATGGTGTTCAATTTGTTTTTTCTTTTCGCCGCTTGGCCTGAAATAGTCGCTGAAAGCAGGGAACCATATTATTTGCAAATATTGTATGGAAATGAATCACAACTAGCAGTCCATATCTAGTATGTTAATTGGTGCGATATATCAATACAGTCGAACTTCCATAAATCGAACTTCTTTAACCCGCCAATGGTGACCTACTGGTCTGTGAGACTGGGTTTTCCTCAAAAATTTGAATAACTTGGTACTCCTTCATCGATTTTTGTTGTATTTTCGAGTAGCTGTCGTTTAGCACTTCCTCCATTGTCAGCTTACCACGAAGGGGCTGAGCGACCTACGATTTGTATCTTTTGTCCTAACCCGGTGCGTGAGACCGTGCGTCACCGAATATGCTAGCAAATTAATCATTAAAAATTACTAGCATTATTATTAGTATTATTTATTATTTCAGGACTTTTCAGGTATTTTATCTTCTTGACTATTATTTTCATTGTTCATCATTTTTATAATATGAATATTTGATTTTCGTATGTTTTTTTTTAATTTTTAAAAATGTATGAGTAACATTGATATTTATAGGGCTCTGAACAAAATTTTTTTATAAATTATTGAAGTAAAATAAATGAGCTCATGTTGATAAGTATGTTTGTTTTAATGTCAAAGATGTTCAAAGTCAAATTCACGTCACCGTTGGCGGGTTAAGTCGAATTTCTCTATTATTCGAAGTTTAATAGAGAATTGTGCGTTTTCAATTTTATTTTTATAGATTTTGCACTCCATAACTTGAACTTCTATAACTCGAATTTCTTCCTATTTCGAACTTTTTTTTATTGCTACTATCTACTCTGATTATTTTGGAAATTTGTTAAATACTAGTATTCGTATGTATATGCATTGTGCATATACTATATAGGAATAATACATACATACTTAGTTTTGCTCTGAATCGGGAAACGACCTTTTATTTTTATTTTCTTGGAGTTAACTTGGGTCTACTGCAATTGGATGTGTTTTACATTATAATTTTCATTTGGACTTTTTCTATGAGTAAAGGGCTCTGTAAACAGTCGAACATGTTGCGAGTAGACTTGGTTCGATCAAACTCCACAGACAATGAAACCAAACTGAGACAAGCTACTCGAACTTTATTTTTTTTTGTATAATCGCGAAATAATACTTTATTTTTCTCGTATGCGAGCTCACGCATTCACCAAAATCAACTAATAACAATTTGACTATCTAGTAGTAAAAACCGTAAATTTAGTCCGCACTCCGCAGATACTAGAACTTGGTTTCACAAACACGAAGCCCCGCCCTCGAAACATTGAAAAATATCCAAGTGCTGCTGATTTTGATGAGACCAAATGTTTGGTTTACTCGAACCAGCCCGCGGAGAATTAAAATCAACTCGAACATGGTACTCTCACCAAGTTTACTCTTACCATGTTCGAGTGTTTACAGGACCCTTAACAATGTTTGAATGCGCATAACCAGTATTGTTTAAATCAGGAATCGAAATGTATAGAAGAAAACTGAAGCAATAAATTTTGAACAAAAACTAAAGGTTATCAGTGAAGTTTAGAGTGATGTGAAAAAGAAGGAATTGGCCATAAAATATGGTTTACCACCAAGTACAATTTCCACTATACTGAAGACATGAGAAAATATAAAAAAAAATGCTGAGACTTTAGGAAACGCAAAAACCTCAATGAGAAGAAAACCTCTTAAATATGATGTTGTTAATAGGATCAACAATAGATTACTGACTTTTTCAAATTGTCTGAACAATTTTTTTTCTTCCTTAAATATCCTTTAAAATAAAATACATAAAACAATAAATCTAAAATTTTTCTTTTATTTCTTTAAACCGAAGTTTTTCTTTCATTTTGCGATGTCGACTTATGGAAGTTCCACTGTATCCAACTGACAGAACTGACAAATTGATGTTCAGTGCACTTAGGTAAGTGAACACGTGAGAGAATTGGCTTTAACTAAATATTATCATTTTTTTAGTGGTCAAGAGAATTTTGTTTTTTAATTTTTCATTACATTTCAAGTATTAATTTTTTATGTATTTTACATTTTAATTTATGGAAAACAAAAATTAAAAGCAATTTCAGCATGAGCTGTTCAGTGCTGTGGAAACTGTTGTTGTCCACAATAGTGGATCCGTTGATAATAAGCGAACATTTTAGAAGCCTATTTCTATTGAATACCAAACAAAGCGGATCTCCGTGGGCTAAAGAAACCGACGCTATCAATACCACTCACGTATCGGGAAGGCAAGATATCCTGTATTTAGAATTAATATAATATTATAATAATATACAGAGGTTTTTTCTTTTTTTTGGCTCAGAGAGTCAGAGCACATAACTGAGCTGTCGAAAAAAATGTGTGTTGCTTTTTTAGCTCAGACATATCTAATCGCACAACCAATGCTTCTTTTTTCAACCAAAAGTAAATAGGAGCATGGTCTATTAGCTCAGAATAAGATAACTAAACAAATGGAGCAAAGAGCACGGATCATGCTCTGTTCAGAGCTAACTCGGTTCGCTCAGACCTTCCTCAGTGATATCTTTATATATGTATACACCTATGTTGTTCTTGATTAAGAATTAGAATCAATAAGTGAAAAACGGACTCTGAACTAAAGCTTCGTACTTAGTTTAGGAGAACCATGGAGTCCGTTGAGTGAAATTCTCTGCCGGTAAGTAACTAATAATAATAATAATCATTATGGTGGCCAAAGGGAAACGACCATTAAACGTCATATTTTACATTTCGATTGTCATCGATTTTCAATTTAACATGAAGTTAAATTCCATGCTCTACATTTCATTCATTTTCGAAAATCGCGAAATTATTTCGAACTGTCAAAACTGAAGGTTCACGAATAAATTTTTCGAGCATCGGATTCAAAATCAGCCATGTGAACGAAATGAAATGTCAAAGCCAACGAACAATCGCTTGTGTCATGTGAATAGACCCTAGGATAGGTTAGGAAGGGCGTGTGCAGCTCAAAGGCTGCTGCGTACACGGTGGCCTATTGGTCCATTGTGATCCCCTTTCACACAGAAATGTTCCTAACTAATGTTTCTTGAAGACTGGTTCATTGAAGAACCAGCCTCTACTCTCCATATATTTTTTCATATTTAAACTTGTCACCTGCAATAGGTCGTCTAGTTTTTTTGTAGATTTGGACAGTCGCAGAGCAGGTGATAAATAGTTTCTGTTTCATCAACATCTTGACAGCTCCCGCAGAAATCGGGTGCCAATACACCTAATTTGGTAGCCATTGTATCTATGGTAAAATGTTCCGGTAATACCAAGGTTCTGATGTTCTTTTTACTCAGTAATAAAATATACTGGGCTCTCTTTTCGTTAATTCTAGGCCATAAACTTCTATAGATGACACGTTCGCTCCAGGAGTTATTTATTTGCTCTTTCATTTTAAGTCTTTCTTTCCTTTTCACTACTCCAATCGGAACTTCAGGGCCCATGCCCAATAACCAGCTGTTGTCCCTACTTGCTATTGAACCCTTCCTTGCTATTCATCTGCTATATCGTTCCCATCTACAATGTTATGTCCAGAAGCCCAGCAGAGTTTTACTTGGTTAGAGTTACCGATGATATTCAGTACGCTTCAGCACTTTTCCACTGCCTTGGATCTTATTGTCTCACTGGATAGTGCTTTGATAGCTGCTTGGCTGTCCACGAAAAATGTGATCTCTATGATGAGATCAGTTTTGTCTTATTGATCATTTCGGCTACATTCCTCTGGAAGTGTATATGGGTATTAAATATTAATAACTTAACAAAACAAACTGGTTCCTGTACCTTCTTCCATTTTAGACCCATCAGTGTAGATGGGAAGTGACTGTTCTCTTAATAGTGAGCTAGGTTCCCATACCTGTCTTTCGGGTATTAACATCGTGATTTTTTTTTGTTAAATTCTATTATTGGTGGTAAGTAGTCCGGGTTCACATTATTATACCTTTGTCAGATAGATCCATGAGCTTCAGTATTGTGCTTCCAAGAGCCCATTTGTTTTAGTCGAATTGCACTCTTCTAGACGCTAAGTGCTCCAATTTCCCAAAGAATTTGCAAAGCAGAAAAATGTAGATAATATTTTAGAAAACGGAATGACCCGAAAAACAGACAACCGATTTTAATTTTCGTAATCAATAGCCGTTTTATTTTCCTCGTGATCCAGATCAGATCATCTATTTATTTGCGTTACATCAACAAAAGGATTTAGTTTTATTGTTGTATGCAAATAAATAGATGATCTGATCTGGATCACGGAGAAAATAGAACACGGATAATGTCATAATTTCGAACGGATTGTGAAACATACAAATAAACTTTCGTGTGTCATTCTAATTCATAATAAGTGAAAGATGCAGAAAAATGTTTTTTTTTTCTCAAAAACGAAAGACGGCGGCCATGTTGTTTCTTTGTTGTTTTCTTTTTTGGCTTACACTTATAGTACCTAGAATCAGTTTTGTGGATACGCGCAGAAAACAAATTGTGTTAGCATGCAAGGGAATTGGATGGTAAATTAGGAACCCAAAACGAAATGGAAGTGGTATGAGGAAAACAAATCACATTCTACTTAGCCGGCAAAATAAAAATGAAAATATCTGCCAAAGGGGAACGTTTTAGAATGAAATATGATTTTTTAACGCAATACTCATATCTTAAAATGAGGAAAATGATAAAACTTGGCTTTTTTCATCCCTTTCTTTCATTCGAAAAATCATCCGCTCTCTTTATTAAGTTGATTACTTTTTACACTCGTGTAATCAAACACATAGTATTTATATTTTAGACCCTTAATCACTGTTACATGATCATATACAACGGTGTGTGTTAGGTACCACAATGAATTTTGGAAGTCCACACAATGTGGACAAGTCAAGGGAAATTTATAATTCTGACAAGTGCAACGGTTTTGCGTTGTGTTACAGAATACACTTCTCCTTGCCGTACAAGTATAGTTTGACAATTTGACAATTGAATTAAGACTTGTCGACTCCCAGGCCTCATTTTTGGACAAGCCGATGCCAATCGACCAAATATAAACAAAGTAGACACTGAAATCGGGCGATTTGACTTCGTTACATTTTTTATCGGTGGGGTCTTTTTTCAGTGATGGTTCATGAAAACAAAAAAAAATACTTAGGTTCAACATATAGTACCTACAAAAATCCCTAATTTTTCCCTACAACAAGAAATCGCACAAAAATACACACCTAAAAATACATACATTACATTACATAACATATTATAAGGTGCGTTTTTTTGCAATCCCCGGGGGAATTGGTTGAAAAAAACGACCAAGGCGCTTAGTGAAAAGACTTGGCAGCACTGTTAATTTGCAAGATGACATTTGAAAAACAGCTGTAATGCAAGAAAAAAACAAACATCCATCCTTCTAAAAATCATCGGATTGATTTGTTTTGTGTAATTTGGATGTATTTATTGAATTTAAACTACTTTTCTGGTAAAATAACATAAAAGGAAACAAGTTAATTAGAAGCAACTTTTAAGAAAATGTGAATCAAGTACATAATTGGAAAATTGAAATCAAGTATTTTGGAAATTGTTTTTAGCCGATGTGATTTTCTTTTAATTTATTTTTCACAAATACAGTGATACATACAATTCCGAATCAGTGGATTCCTCGATGAGAAGCTTTCGCATTATTTAAGCCTTTGAAAACTACCCCATTACTACCCCATTCCTGCTCTCCACTACTCGGTCACTGGTGACATGATATTAGTGGACGAGTTGCGGACGCTCAGTTCTTATGTCATTAGGAATATAGGTCTGAGCAAGAGTGGACGACGATCAAGATCCTCGTGAAGCCATATTGAAGTATGAGAAGGATGCAGCAGAGAATCTGCATTGGGTTGCAAATCTACGACACCATAGAAGCAATATAAAAGGCGGAAAATGTTAAAATTATTGATTTGTTGTTGTGTTGTGGTGATTTCTAATTCACAAGGAACCTAGAAGATCTCGAGATGGCACATGACTGTGCCCAAGAAATACATGGACATTGTGTACATCTTACAAGTAAGTTTACTAGAAAACGAATTTTATTTATAGAACTACAGCGGTAACAAAAATAGCACCAATTCTTACCATATTCATTGGTGGCAACCACAAGGCATCTAACTATCTGCAAGAACTACCCTACGTTGGATGGTTCGCTCCGAACATGTACTATTTGGGTTACGCTGGTGTAGTCAAGGTCAATGGCATCCGAATTGCTGGTCTATCCGGATTTTACAAAAGTCATGACTTCTTTAAAGGTCACCATGAGTTCTAACCGTCATCCGAAGCCAACAAAAAGAGTGTTTATTTATTGTTCATGTCCGACAGTTGGACGTTTTTATGCATAAAAACCTTGGACTTTATAATGAAACATGTGCATCGAGTCATTAACTTTTGCATAGTAGGTACCTACTACCTACCTACATATTTACATACCTAAATTCCATCTATGTATGTAAGTATATATTTCTCTCCTAACTTACATAAATAAAATCCATAACCTAGATTTAAATATACATTTTTAGGTACCGATGTAACATATTTCTTGAATTATTATGATTTTTTTGTATTATGTTTTATACCTACTTATGATAATGAAAATGAAGGATGTAAGTTGGTAGATATGCAATATGTATACATTATATTAATGTGATTTTTAAGGACATATACATATGTATATGTAGGAGGGCCTGCATTGTATGTAGTATTCAGTTATTTTATTTATTTATTTATTTATACATAGATGCTTACACATTAAGACTTTAACAATCTTTTAGCCAGTGAAGCTTTGATTTGCAATTTTAAAATGGAACAACAGAAATTATTTATGTAAACTAAGACAGTTTTAAGAGAATACAAAAAATAATAAATTGACAGAAAATGTAACAAAAGAAAAGAAAATTAAATAAATCAATTAAAAAAACAAATTAATAAATTATTAGTTAATTAATACTTCGTATTAAGTAAAGCAAAATAATAATTAAAAAAAGAAAAAAATTACAAGAACAAAACCAATGTTTTCCTAACGCGTGTAATAAGATTTAAGTTCCGCTCCGAAACGCCCAGTGCCACCCAACTCCCGTACATGTCCCGGCAATCCATTCCAAAGGCGAATGGAGCTAATAAAGAACTGTCGCTCTGAGGTTGTGCATGTAAATCGCGGGAAAATGAGTTGATGAGATCTACTTAAGGATCCGAAGTTTAACTTATCAAACATGTACATTGGTTCTCGTGTATCAATAATCGTTGATAGTAAGGTCAGAGCTTTATAGCGAGAAAATCTTCAAATGTCATACCAAACAGTTCCTTAGCAAGAATAGAAATGTGTTCATATCTTCTTATATTGTAAACATATCTCGCAGTATTATTGAAAGCTACATTCAGTTTTCTCTTACTTGCTGAATCACAATTTCTATAGACTTCAGCTCCGTAAGTTAAAATGGGAATGACTAGCGTTTTCGCCAAAAGCAATCGGGTTTTTAGTGGAGTATAATTGTGTGACATCCAAAGTTTCCGCAATGTGCCACAGACATACCTTACCATTAGTAGCATTTATATGATCGTTCCACGTTAAATTTCTATAGAAAACAATTCCCAGATTTTTCGCCTTATCTACATAATATATTTTAGAACCCTGAATGCATACCTCCGGAAAGTATGAAATGTCAATTTCTCGCTTGCTTATTACCAGACATTTGTTTTTTGAGGGGTTTAAGACCAATCCGTTTTCTTGCGGCCATAAATCTATGGCGATTAAGTCATCATTTATTGCTTCCACACAGTCTTCAATCAAACCTAAGTTACAGCTCCTATAAAGCTGTACGTCATCAGCATACATATGAATCGAGGATCGGACAGTCGATGGCAGTTCATTGACATATAATGTTACGTACGCAAAAATTCGTAAAAGAGCAAATCTAAGGTATTGAAATAAATGGATAATACACTTAATTAAATGCTTTTATATTGCTTAGTTGTTTAAGTTTGAGGGAACACCAATTGTTGAGGGAAGCACCAATTTATGCTTATGTTACACCAACGACAGCAAAAACCGTCCGTAATTTTATTGGAAGCACATTGTTTCCCTCGCCTTTCCTAAGTGTTGCTTGTACTTGTTTTACATTACTTAAACCAGGTAGGGATGCGAAGTGTAGCTGCATTGTCTCAACCATTCCTAATTTCAGTGCAAGATCATCGATTCCATTGGACTTAGCCAAAATCGATGCCAACTAAGCAATGAGTGGAATGTCCATTGAAGACATAACTCGGGCAAGTTTATCCGCCTTAGTGGTCTCGAGAAAAGGTGTTGTCCGTGCCAGCTATTGAAAGCCTAAGGCGATTGGCATTTGCGTAGAGTTTGGTCTCCTAGAATTTACCCAATGGTAAGTTCGAGATTACTTCGAGAACTTTATCTTCCTCGAGCGGTGGCAAAAGCCCAGATCGAGCTAAATAGTGAAACACATTGCCAAAATAGTTGTAGTAATTCTGAATAAAGGTCGAATATTCTTCAGAACTAAAACCCATTGATAAATGGACAAGACCCATGAGGCGAATGCTGTTGTATTTTTGGCCATTGGTGGTTAATGCTTTATCAATTTCTGTAAGAAGCTTTTTTCGAATTGGTATTGTTGAGAATGTCTTCCTCAAGTGACTGAACCTTTTGAAATGAGCTGGCCATTTCAACCTTTGGTATAGTTTTCTCGAAACATACTCTTGCATTTCGTTTGTTTAAATTTTTTTTAGATTCTGGACTTCAACGCCGATAGCTTTGGCTTGAGCTTTTATCCTTCTTGCTTGGGAAAAATGTCTATATCGATTCTCGCAATATATTTCATTTATTATTTAATGAAGAATTACGTTTGAATTTTAAAATTCACAAAATTGATAAATTAATTGAAATGTCAAAATGTCAGTTTTGAAGTTTCTATACATTTTATCGATAACTTAATGAAAAAGAATTTGGTAGCACAGTTTTTATCCTCTCCAATAGCTAAGCCCCGAGAATTCTCTGGGTTTAAGCTAAGCACCCCCGGGGATTAGTTGTTGTTGGATTTAGCATGCATATTGTTAATCCCACTCATCGTTTTTTTCGTCCAATTTCCCTGGGGCTTAGAAAAAAACATGCTCTACGAAGTAGAGACACTGGAGCACTAGCAACGAGACCATTGGCTTTAACATTACAAACATTAATATGTACAACAGAGAGAGACAAAGAAAGGAAGAACACACAACACAAGAAACACATGTCAACAGCACGTGGGCAGCGTCGGACGGTCCGCCATCGAAGTACTAACCACAACCGCGCGCAACGATGCTTGATTTCGCTGATCGATGGAAAGCGATGCTTTCATCAGAGCCAAGGCCGCTGACGACACCTAAAAATAAAAATACTATAAATATTGATTTTATTTTTATTTATTGTGTCTAACCGTGATTTACGATTATATTGATTTTCCCCACGTGTACCATCACTATTGCAATATCATGTCAAATAATGATTTGTTTTTCGTGATTTTATGCTTAACTTTCCCCAACCTATTTGCACTCCTCCATTTCAATGCAAATAAAAACTTATCCCACACCTTGACTTTCAGCTTACATTTGCATTGACCTTTTGTTTTCTTCAAGTCGAACAAACATTCACTAAAAAAATATGATATTCATTTTAACCGACGACGGACGACGACGCAATCAAAGATTCAAAGCCAGAGATACGATGCGAGCGGAATATAAAATGGAAGGGGACGACTTTCATAGAAATTTCGTTTCTCATTTCAAAAATGAATTAGTGTTCTTCCTAGTAGGACTTGTTGACTTTTACCTTTCGACTACCGGATTGAAAAATAGTCCCATTCCTCGTATACTCATACTTTACCACAGCAGCCAGCGCCAGTGTCATCATAGCAAAAACCAAAGAATTCCTAGTGTGTTCCTCGTCTTCGTTCGTTTGCCCGCCAGGCAAATGAACTCCTCTGATGATGATGACGAAGATGGCGGAAAGGAAGTGGTATTCAAACATCTTTAAATTGTTTTTGCCGACAAAAATATAGACGTTTGGTCAATAAGAAGCATTTTGAAAGAGTTGGCATTTAGCTAAACGAACCATGGCCATGAACAAAAAAAAAAGGTTTAATTTGACAGAAAAAACTTTGCTTTTTAATGTTTTCTTTTTCAAAGAAAAAAAAAATAAGAACCTAGTCGATACTGTTTCAGTTTGAAATGCTTTAAATTTTGAATTTCATGGATATAGCAATTCATATTGCTATATACTCCTTATTACATAAATATACACATAAATATTATGTATGTATGTGTAAAGAGAGTACTGTTTATGTTTCTGCAAAAATTTTAATCAATTTTAGATTTTCAATTTCGACAAAAAGTCTTCCAATTCAATAAAGGTTTTTCGTTTTTCGACATACAGCAACTACATTACATGGTATGGTTGGTATTTTTATATTTAAAAGTTATTGCTTTGGCATAAATCAGAAAAGTTACTGCAACTAATCATATATGTACATATGAATGTATAAAAGAACTTTTATTCGAGTACGTTCGAATAATGTTTTATTTTTAGTAATTGGACTTCAAATTGATTAGTTTATGAAAATGATATTTCAATACATTTTTGGCAGTGATTCTATGTTTATTTTAACTTCCTGCACTTAAAAGTTTTTGCTTTGGTTCGTTCGTTGTTAGAACTTTTACATTGGTTTAAAGGCAATGGCGCAAACTTTTAGTCGATTTAGTAATAAATGTTAAATCATATTTAGTATGATACTAGGTAATAAAGAGGATTTTGCTAATTTTAAACTAGTTTAGTATCGTACTATTTTCTTAACATTTTATTAAAGTTAAAATCAGAAAATGGTTACTTTATTTTTTTAGTATCGTACTACATCCATATGCCACTTTGACATTTACAAATGTCAAAAAGTTATGTTCGCTTACTTTTTTGTACTTTTTTAGGCGTGTTTAGTTGTAGTTTATTAAGAAAATAGATGTAGTATGGTGCTAGTTAAAAAGTGTTTAAAATTAGGGAAATATTAGTAAAGTGCTTAAGTATTAGCAAACTGTTAAGTAGTATCATGCTAAGGTCTTAACATTAGGCTCTTTGAACCAATGATTTTGTAAATTGAAGGTTAACCTTTTTAGCAAATCTACTATCTCGAAATTTGAATCAAAATAATGTTTTTTTTTTTTAAACACCTCAATTTCTAGAAAACCAAGACTGTCAATTAAAAAACAAGATTATGGGTCCTTATGTTCTCGCGACAGAAGTAAAATTTCCCTAATTTGCAACAATTTTTACTTGCGATTATAGGTATGTACTACGTACATATAAGGCAAGTTATGCATTCGTAAAAAAAATCTAACCAATCAAACATGACATTATGATCACAGAGAACACCAAAAAAGTGGGTCCCCCAATTCCGTCTGTCAGTCTATCCTCGAGTCTACAGCCTAAGCGGTTGAATAGATTTACTTAAAACTTGGTACATATTGTTTTTTCAGTAATATGCCCATATGTTTTTTTTTTTAAATGACAAATAACAGTAGCTCCGATACATTTTTTTTGGCCAAAAACAAAAATATTTTTTTTCTCAAAAACGGCTCCAACGATTTTTATAAAAAAAAAAATCAGTTCATTAAAGATGGGAAAGGGTATCTTTTGATAATTTTTTTTTTGAAAAAATGATTATTTTTGGTACCTCTGGTAGAACCATTCTTTTGGTTTTCGATTTTCTGGGAAACGGTTAATTTGATTTTTTTTAAATTTTTTTACGCAGAAACTCCTAGAAAGTTTAAACACCAAAATTTTTCGAAAAAAAAAATTAATTTTGGAAATAATTTTTTTTTGAAAGCTTAAAATTTAGAAAACAACTCAATAGATTTTTTTCGAAACTCCGTATTTGGTAGTTTTTTGACATTATCTTGAATAATTGAAAAAACTATTTTTCTAAAATAAAAAACAATGGTACCTGCCTCCCGTTAAAAAAATTATTTCTCAAAAACGTCTTCCAGAATTCAAAAAAATGTGTGTTCTTAAATTAGTACAGTCCATTTTTAAGTACAAACATATTTTATTTTGCGTACTTAGTAACGGTACTTCCCATAGAAACGCTTTTCATATTTTCGACTTTCTCACTATTGCCTGAACCGATTTAAATTATTATGTTTATACAAATGATCCCTAAAAGGTTTAATAAAATACATACACAAATTTTCAAAAAACAAATTTATCGATTTTTAAGAAATAAATAAAAAATTTGTTTTGAAAAATCGATTTTTCAAAAACGAGTGACTGAATTTTTTTGAAATTTAAATTTTAATAATATCTTCAAAATGGCGTTTCATTTTTTTTTCTGAAAATGTTTTACAAATTTAATACATAAAAATAATTTTGTTTTAAATATCGCTCCATTGATTTTTGAATTTTTTTGAATACCGTGATACAATTATATACATATATGTATACATACATACATATACGTTTTAAAATTCACATGAATCTTATCTATGTATATTGCGCCTAAACTATAAAGTTATATGCATATACCTACCAACCTTCATCCTTCATTTTTATTTTCATAAGTAGATAATGTATTTACATACATAGGTTCCATCCATGTATGTATATACATATTTCTCTTCTAACTTACATAATTAAGATCCATAATCTAAATTTAAATATACATTTGTTGATAACTATGAATCATCCATTTGACAAGTCATTGTATTAAGAATCAAGGTAATCTTCCTTCCATCGGCTTTAAACCTGCATATGATAACACCGTCAGTGGTTATCTACACTAAAGTTGTTAGCTACAAGATCAAATTCGAACGATCCAGTCGTGCATTTTATTTTTATCAAAATTGTTAGAGCCGTTTTCGAGATAATTAGGATGGTAGAAAAATCGATTCTATTTGAGACAATCACCAAAACTCTTAATACCAAGTTTGAAGAAAATCGCTTCAGCAGTTTAGGCTGTAGATCGTTCTACAGAGAGACAAAAGGAATTGCAGGAACCACTCTCTTGGTGTTCTCCATCATTGTAAGGTCTTTTTTCTCTGTTTTGATTAAAATCTCGGCTTCGATTTTTTAACGCAAAACTTGCCCTATTTTAGATTTTACTTGCCATAAGGTACTATACCTTATCGCAAGTAAAATCAACATTTTAATTATAGCACAGAACCCTTTTGTTAAATTTCAAATTCTCCACAACTATTCGAAGTAAAATTTTAGCTATAATGTTTGGAGAGAAAACTGATTTAATTATATAGAATTGTTGGCTGTGATCATTTATTTATCCCGTAATATTTCTCGAATCTTCACAAATTAATGTTCGCAGGAAATAGTAAAAAAGGTAATATCATTCGACATGTTATTTTTGTTCAAGTTTGCGAATTTAAAAAAAATGTTTTCAGGGACCATGTCACTTTTTTTAATTGAAAACTGTTGTTAATATGAATTATTTAAAGCAACAATGTCTAAATTTCTTTGTTCATTATCAAGGTACAATTTTGTTTTTAATAAAAGTGCGCGGGTTATTATCAAGTTCAATTTACAACAAAAAAAAATTGATGTGACAGGGTCACTGAGAATTATTTTTTTTTCTCATTGTGTGTCAAAGGATTTTTGACAGCATGCGTCAGATAATATTGGGATTTATTTTCATAGGTTTCAATTGTAATTTTTAAGTAATTGTTTTAATAAGCTTAGATTTATGGTGAAAATAAAATTCTTAAAAAAGAATAGTCAGAGTCACGACGCAAAAGTCGTCGTGTAAGGGCAGACGAAAATATTTTCAACGACCACATTCTTGCAAAATGAAATTCCGCCAACTTTCATATAAAACAAAATAATATTTTAAGACCAACTCAGCGCCCCCTTTATTTGAGCACTTAAAAGTTCGACAATTAGCACTGCCATCTGTTCTTTTACTAACTTATTTTTACTAACTTAAAACTAACCAATAAAATCCCGATATTGACTCCGGTTAGGTTTTTCATACATCCTATACATGAATTTTTTAAATTATTAATTAAACTTAATCAATTTCTTTTAAAGTGGCAGAGGAAAAGAATTGTTCAAAACAAATTTTTGTATAAAATTTAAAATGGCAATTTCTACTTCGCGTCAAAAAGTGGCTATCCGCCCATAACTTCAATTCCTACCCCTTCAAAGGCAATGTAAATTATAAGAATGAAAAATAGATGATAAAGTTTTAAAATACAACAAATTCCAAAAAAGTTATTGCTCAGCTATAGATATACACAAAATATATATAAGTGTCATTATAATGTGACATACGAGTAAACCTCTCAAGAGCATTCCTAAAGCCAGCATCTTCAAGCCAAAGGACTTAGCTAGTGTGTAGTGCTTTTGATTTATAGTTCCCTTTCCAAAACATTATTAAGATCTCCTTCATAAATGTTTATTTTTGAGCTTTTTTCCGACTTATCGTCGCAGTTAAATAAGTTGAATATATACTCTATATTTCCGAGAACACTAAGTTTGCAGTAAGCGAAGCAGTTGAAAATCAGTTCACATTTAAAATTTAAGTCAAGAGAAAAAAGTTTAAGCACTTAGGATTAATATGTTTTCTTTAAAAAACCTTAAATCCCTTCAAGGCTAGGCTATATGCTTGAATCATTTTTAAATGTGGACTACATAATATAGAGTGTCTGGAATAAAGATTAAACCATTAAACATGAGGTGTCATCGGCTTGAATTTGACATGACATCCAATTTAGTATTTTTTTTTTTTTTTATTATTATTTTCGAAATGAAAGACAAAAACGCAGAGCAGATGGGTGTATTCTTGGTTGGCATTAAATTTCAATCTAATTCTATTTTTTTAAGCATGTAAGGAAAGATATATTTTTCTTTATATTTTTTCGCCTTATCTGATTTTGTTTGTTGATGGTTGCCTGGCATAGTACTCCCAAGATGCGGGGAACTGTCTCAATCTCAATCTCAATGAATTACATGTTTTATGGGGTTGAAATATCTCATTTTTCTTTTCTCTACGCACTGAATGGAAATATAGCAAGTAAAAAAACACTGCTGCTTGACTTTATTAAAAAAAAAAAAGTGTAGAGATATTTTTTTAATATCAATCATTGAAAAAGCATACAATTTATAGCTTTACGCCATATCTTGTTTGCTAAATTTACCTTTTACACCTGATTCCTTATTACTTTTAAAGCGTAGGAGCACGGAGATACTAATGCAGGGATAAAACATCTTTAGGATAAAGACTTAAAAACAAATATGAATTTATCTCAAAAGCACGTTTTGAGAGACAGATTTTAAAGAGCGTTATATTTGTGTCAGCTGATGTATAAAATGTATAAAATGTATGAAAGGTCACTTATAATAGAAATATGGGGTAAACGTAATGAACATGTGAATTTGTTACCATTTTCAAATTGTAAAAAATGTATATCGTCCAAATGTCCACGCCCTGACAATACTAACATTTCAGTTTCCATAAGGTTTCGGTAAAACTAACTTATGGAAGCCTTATCGAAGCTGAAATATTAGTTGCGAAGTCGATTCACAATTTAGCTTCTTTCACTGAGTTTACAATAGTTGCTCTCAATTATAAGCTTGCAATACTATGTATTGCGTTTACCACGCAATAGTTCAAAACGCCAGACCCTACAGAAAGAAGTCTGGTCTCAGCATATCTTCCGATCTGACCAGGGCATATTTCATGAACATTGACAAGTGACAATTCTACAAATTTGTTGCACTTATTTCACAAGTTTTCATTTCATATCGCATTGACAGGTGACATTATCAGTTAACGACAATCACAATTTTGCCACTGTCAGACTATAACAAATTTGTCGTGACAATTTTGTCATTCTTATATTTTGACAATTTTTTTTGTAACGTACTCAAGAGGCTGAAATGATCTACAATATTATTTATGTGTGTATATATTATGAATGTATGTACATGTATTTATAAGTAAAATAACTGTTTTTCTCGTTCATTTAATGTTGACCTTCTTCATAATCCGTTCCAGAGTATTATTTTAGTTCTTTTTTAGAAACACCCTGTCTATCACCAACTACATGATACTGAGCTCCATTTCGGAGCCAGTTTAACGCCATAAAAGTTCCGTCTTAGCATTAAGAGCATGATTTATTTTTGTGGAATTCTGACCGATTTTTAACAAAACATATTCCGCTGTACTTTTGCAGGCGCGAATTTTGTCATTAAATTGAGAAGCAGTTAATGCAGCAAAATCATTTTAGTTCTTTCTTTAAAAATTGGTAGATGGCCTACTTCGCTAAAATGGCACATACAATTTGTTATTAGTTTCATCAATATTAGAAATTTCTTATCGAAATTGTCACTTCACGACCAGAATTCAATTGATTGTCAAAATTGTCACTTACACACTGAGAAAATAATTTGTATTTTTTGTCTGTTCCATAAAAAAATTCTCACGACAAATTTGTCTGGGAATTTGTGACAATTTTCAAAAAATCTCTGACATTCATTGTCATGAGATTTTTCTTATGATCCGAAATATTGACAATTGTCGCAAATTTCCCGACAATTCTAAAAATTGTCAATTTTTTTATGAGACAGAATTTAGACAATTGTCAAGTTGTTATTTTCTAAACTGTCGCCTGTCACCTGTGGCGCCTGTCAATGTTTATGAAATAGGGCCCAGATAGTTCAAATCTCCAGACGGAAGATCTTGGTAATTGGTGTTCAAAATCTCCGCCGTTGCTCAAGATGTGTGCGCAGTTGGTTGTTCCTACTGGAACAAACAATGTTAGAGAGCGAATTCAGCTACTTCTTGTCACGAAAAAAAATTGTATTCGACCTCAAAAACAAAAGGTGCAACCGTCAGTTTCAGTTCTCTATTAGTTGCTAAAACCTTAACGCGGCATAAGGGGCGCCATCTTTTTCCGATTTCCGCATTCCGCTTTATTTCGGTCGAACACGTTTCGTTACTCATCAAATGTTCTGGTTCACCACTTCTTCCCTTATTTCGCAATGGAATTCTTCGTGCTGCAGGATGTGACCAATCTAAATCCGACTTCCATTTGTTATGCTGAATGGATCCAGATTTGTTGTCATATTGAAAACTGTGTTTGAGATCCTCTTTCTTCAGAATTCTCTCAAAACTCTTCAGAGTTATTGCAGGAATCATCTTCTAAGTACCTACTATTAAATCAGCATAACTTTGAAATGAAAGAGTCGCTGCTTAGGGATATTAATTTATATAATTGCTTTCCCACATTTTAATCATCATCGGGGAGCAGCTTTTGCGGGCGTCAAGCTCATCCTGGGCCCATGATCTGTAACTCAGGCGATAACTTTTTCTCAATTAACACCTCTGAAAAAATTGGTTTCAGTAATTTGAGGCGACACTTTAAATTTTTAACTTGTTTAACTGGGATTTTCCAATAGAAGGCGATAAATTAAAAAAATACATTTTGGCATTTTAACAACAAAATAAACATATTTTGTTCGTTCCTCGATTACTTTTATCGATTCTAAAGTTACAGAATATGGGCTTCTGAAGAGATGATGCTTCAGAAATGAGGAAGGTTCTGAACTTTCACAGGTTTCTCTACTAGGTTAGTTTGAGAAATAGAGTTTGAAAGCGTTCAGTCACACTTTCCTGGCTTCGGCTTCTAAGTTTTGGCTTACCCAAGGCCCTATATACGCAATCAAACAAATTTCATCAGTTTAGCCAAGATATTTCAGGTAAGATTTCATGGATTATAAGACTTCTGCGTTTTTGCCTGACAGTTGATAACAATGCTTATTATCAACAGGAAAAGAAAAATGCCGAACTTCGTCTGCTAATCGCGAAATTTGGCCCCTTTTTTACTTACATAGTCTTGATAACAGCGATGATGTTCTGCTTTGCAAATCTTTGCTTCCTATTTACAAATAAATACCCGGTTGTAGCTATCGAAGGCCGTCTAGAAGTTGCTAAGAATTCAGAAAGATCGGGGGTCTAAGCTCGAAACATTGAAAAGAAATCTATTAATTTTGCTGATGGTAGACGGTCCAGAGCGAAAAATTGCGTGTGCGATATTGACAGTTGATTCTTTGCAGAATTTACTTCGCTATGATTTTTGTCCCTGCTAGTTTTCGAAACCCATTTCATTGCAATTATTTGGCATTTTGACAACCTTCTTTAGATTTCGCTTTTTCCTGACGGGATCCTTAATGAACTTCTGCTAAGCAGTCCACGATTTTCAAAGGAAGCTGTTTGGATCTGCATACCCATATTGCATGGCTCTGCACGGCCCATTCCTCAACTGCTTATAAGCTTTTCACTTTATACTGATATTCAAGTTCAGAGTGCAAGCAATTAGAACTTTTGGGTAAAATTCGATATTCAATTTGTCTCCAGGAATCTGCAGGCTTTTCTCCCGACAAGCCGACAAGTACTCTGGTTGTCAAAATATTGTTCACAATTTTCCAGTGGTCATCCGTAGATGTTTGCTCTTATTTGTTGATTCTTTTCGCTAACAATCTGAAGTGGTCACTGAATTGTTGGCGCAGTGTGATATCCCGAATTCTGTCACTATTTTATATTTCAAATAGTGAGTTGGTGGGCAAGTCTGCTAGTAACGGATTCAGTACGCAGAATGATTTACCTACCACTTGGGGGACTGTTTCGATGGAAAGCCAATCTAAATTATAAAGCTAATAGCATAAATGGAGGTTTGCGCATTTCATATGGATTTTTCGTACCCCAGAAACTAACAAGAACTCATTAAAGAAGAGGACGATGAAAAAAGCAATGACGAAAAATAATACCACTTTAATATTATAGCATAACTTTTGACCCAACAGTCAAGTGAGTATTGAAAATTTGAAAACTTCGATCTGTGCGAGTAACTACACGGATTTTTGACTGTCATTCTCTAACCCCAGTTTCACAGTGGGAGTTTAAACTTAAGATCAGCTGAACCTTAAACTCAGTTTAATTTTTTTGGTAAAAATCGTCCGGTTTCACAGTGAAATCTGATCTTCAGATCAGTTGAACTCCGTTTAACTAAATTTTATGAAAAATAGTTTGCTGCATTTTTCTTGCCTTGTCTTCCATTTCTCTCTCTGACATAAAAATCACGCGGAACAACAACAATAATTGCTTTGTGCTGTTGACAAGCGAGATAAGATTTAATTTGTTTCAAAGTACCGTCATCATTCTGATTTTGGTCAGCGATAGCGAAACGAGAATAATAAATAAAATAATATTCAAAATCACTTTCACAACTTGTAACGGAGTTACAAATGTTACCTTACCAAACAACCCAGATTCCAATTTCCACCACAAATTACATTCATTGACGAGATAACTGTCATTTCAACTTTTCATATAACCGTCATGGAGCGATTATGCAGAGCAGCGTCAGCAAGTAGACATGTGACCATACGAGATATAGTGAAAGCAGAACACTACCATCAAGTTAAACATCACACCTTAAGATTTACATATGATGAGTTTTCTGCATATAGTTCACATTCACTAATTACGGAAAATGTATCAAGAGGAGGTACCAGTGGTACGGAAAAGCACGGGCTTCTGCCTTGGGTGTTGTATGTACCAATCCTGTGTACATAAGCGGAGTACCTAGAAGCACACTACTGAATGCGTGGTGCACTAGTTAGGAGTTTCGTGATTTTTTGACCTTGTGCTGTAAACTTTGTAGTGCCTGTGGTTTCGACTAGGCCCGGAGAACCTATCCCACTAAACTTTGTGCTTTTGGTTTCCGCCGGGGACTCTATACCAACTTATATTACATCATTAGTTTATTTTTAAGGGTAACTATTGTAAAGTAAAGTATATATGTATATAAGTTCTGATTGAATTTTAGGTAATATTTAAAAACGTAATAAGGATTGATATTTAACGGAGTTCTGAACTCTTCCTGCGCCGAGTTTTTATTGCTTTCTTCGGTCAGATCTTTGACTCGGTGACGCTACCTCAGCTATAATCTAAAAAGGCATCAAAAACTTTGATAAATTTTTAATACACAATTTTTATTTTGTTAATAATATTTTCAGAAATAGAAACGCTGAACTGAAGCTTAAACGGCAGAATAATCTCGGTTAACTTAAACTACAAATTGAACTCAGTTCAAGGGTTAAACGACAATTTGAAACCGAATAAACTGTTTTTCTGAAGCTTAAACCAAAAATGGAGTTTAAACTTGCACTATGAAACTGGGGATGAATCACTTGTAATCTTTGTTTCGTCCTTTTTACAGCTATTGAATTATTTTAGAAAACAATGGTACCCAACTGTTGGGTCTAATTTAATCCCAGTCAAGGCCAAAGAGCAACAACGACCCTCAACCTATCAACATTCAAATGCTCACATATGTACAAGCCTTAATGAGACAGAAACAGTTAAAACCAAAAACAGAGTCAAATACCCACAAACAAAAAAAAAAAAACTAATTCGTCATAGTTCATAAACCAAAGTGTAGCATTTGCTGTGTTTTTTTTTCATTTTTCTCTCAAAAGATTTGTAAGCAAATATAGTAGATGTCTACTCGTTTACAAGGACTCCGAACTGTACTCAACACATGCGATACACTATACACACGATTACACTCCTTAAAGGTCACTAAACTTGGACGTTGGACTTGCAAGTTAGGTCGATGACGCAACGGTCTTCCCTTGCATTGTGAGCTCATAAGAAGCTTATGTCTTCCGTCGTATTTGTTCAGAATAACATAACATCTCGTTTCTCGTCTATGTTAAATCGCTCCAGCTGTACCGTATCTACCGTCAGAGTTTTAGAATCCTTTTTTGCGTTTGGAGAATTATCCTTAAGTAAGTAGATACACGATTGGTGTATATTTTTGTTATCTTTTTCATCCGAGTTAGTGAGGTGGAAATTATTTTCTTGGTCTCTATTTTTTTCTATCTTTTACTTGAAAACGTCCAGTCGCTTCCTATTTTGCTTTTTTATGTAATTCTTGTACTTTTCACCAATCAGATGTTGATTTTTATGTAGCTGTGTTGAATGTCATGGAAGTCGAATGCCGAAGGACTTTGTCCCTTCTTCTTTGCTGTATATGCAACCAAAAAGACAGAGACAAAAAAAAAACAACATTTCAGATTAGAATTTAAGAGGATAAAATAAACATCACTTGGTAAATCCTTTCAAAGCTTTATGGAGTGAGCAGCGCAAGCGAAGGATGTGTTGTTTTAATAAGCATTCAAGGATGTTATCTCTTGGTTTAATGGGCAATTTGTTTTGCCTGTCTTCTTGTGTGTGTGCGTTTTTTTGTGCTTTCGTGGGGTTATGTTGTTTTATTTGTGTTTCTTCTTCGTTTTTCTGTTGTTAATTGAAGAATTGTGCAATTCTTTGTTCATCAATTTATTTTGTGCGTGCGTTTTTCACACCAAAATGGCCGAAGTTGTACACATTATGGTTTGTGAGTATGTATGTGTATAATGTGGGGAACATTTTAATGAAGATGGATTAAATTCAGAAAAAAACAAATAAACAAGTTAGATACATTACATGAGGTCTGAAACGTTATGGCTTAATTCGGAAAGCAGACATTTTGAACACAGGACTCATTTTAGAATAGGGTGCGCCAGCAGTAACTTAGCAGTTTCCAATTGTTTTTGTTGGAATTTTTGATTTTTTGAAAATGTTGCTTAAAATTGAATAGTAATAGTGTAGGCATTACTGTTGTGCGGCATTTTGTGCAAATTACGTCAGAATTTTTCTTTACAAAATCCATATATTCTTGAAATACTACCAGAAAAGATTTTTTTCACGTATGTATTAACCAGGTGAAGCAGTTTCAGCAATAGCTGAATATGTACCCATCTCTTATTTTACTAACCTACAATAAATCCTGTACAATGCATAGGGTATTAATAAAAATACCCATACAGCGAAAATCGCTTAAGCGAAACGACGAAAAATCAGAAATTTTTTCAATTAAGCGGGTTTTTCACTTAAGCGGACCTCGGATAATTGAAAAAAAATTCAGTTAAGCGGATCTCGGATAAGTGAAAAATATATTTTATTTAAACAGGTTTCGGATAACTGAAAAAATATTTCAGTAAGGCAGACTTGGTGTCAGGTAATACGTTACAATTTTTACTACATACAAAATATTGAACTTTAACAGCTGAATAACATCCCTTGTTTAATGTTTACCAATTGCTATTATAAATAAATTTGTCTTATTTAAATAAAAAAACAAGACTATAGTTATTAACAAAAAATAATAATTTATTTTTAAACAAAACGAATTTGTTGAATGTGGAAGTGGTGGAGGATGGAGGTGAACGTATACAAAAATGAAACAATTCAGCAGACGATTTTTTTCTATTTTTAGTTTTTTACTTAACCGAGTTGTTTTCTATAGAAAAATAGAAAACTTGAAGGAATTTTTTTTTCAGTTGTACGGATTTTTCACTAAAGCGAGGTTTCAGTTAAGCGAGGTAACGGGTTATCCATTTTGCGGTTTCAAAAGTAAACGTCAATAAAACACATATAAAATATTTTTTTCATGATATTTCTTTTTTATTATAAAGTTTGAACGTTGACATTATGTGTGAAACACTATATCATTTAAACGAAAACCACGCGAATTGTTGCAAACATTGATTCTTTTGAGGTAATTTTCGACCAATTTTTGACACATATTGGGCGGTATCTCAGCCATAACTTGACGAATGTTGGTTTTCAAGTGCTCAAGAGTTAAAGGTTTATCTGCATAAACACGGTCTTTCGCGTAACCACACAAAAAAAAACTCTAGCGTTGTCAAATCGCATAGTCTTGGTGGCCAGTTGATATCGCCACAAAAAGAAATTACGCGGCCAGGAAATGTCTCTTGCAATAAAGCTATATCCGCTCGAGTTGTGTGGCTTGTGGCTCCGTCTTGATGAAACCACATATTCTCCAAGTCGTATTCTTCGATAGCAGGCAAAAAAAAGTCGGTTATCATATGACCATAACGCCCTGAATTGACGTTGACAGTCGTTCCACCGTCGTTTTCGAAGAAGTAAGGTCCAATCACACCTCCGGACCAAAGAACACCCAAACAGTGACTTTTTGTGGATGTAATGGCCTCTCTTCAATTACATGAGGATTCTCAGAACCCCAAATACGACAATTTTGTTTATTAACAAACCCACCGAGTGAGAAATGTGCTTCGTCGCTGAAGAAAATTTTGTTCGAAAAATCGTCGTCCACCGCCTGTTGTTCAAGCACCCATTCGACGTATCTGAGAAGTTGTGAATGGTCAGCTGGCTTCAGTTGTTGTGTGAGCTGGACTTTATATGGATGTAGGTGTAGATTCAAATGGAAAATACGCCATAATGTGCCGTAAGACAGTCCTAACTCCTGAGAACGACGAGGAATCGACATATTCGGATCTTCAGCAACACGATATTTTCAGTGGTACGAGCGAAACGAAGATGCACAGGCCTTACAATATCTGTAACCAATCCAGTCTCTTCAAATTTCTCCACAATTTTGCCAATTGCTTACGTTGTTGGACGATTATGTAAACCATAATCTCCTCTTAAAGCACGATATGTGGCTTTGGCAGAATCACCATTTTTGTAGTAGGCTTTAACAATTTTTATGCGTTGTGCTATAGTTTAGCGATGCATTTTCGTAAATGTCAGACTTTCAACTGAAAAAAGTTGGTTTAACAACTTAATTTAACAGATGTCGAATTCCAGCCCTTTACTTTTGAAACCGCGAAATGGATAACCCTTTACAATAGGTTCAAGGCCTAGGGCGGATACCGGATAGCTGGAAAAGTATAACTCTATGTGAAATTTTGTCAAACGCCGTACTAAAACCCATAGAGAAAACATCAATTTCGTTCCTGTTCTCTAAGGCGAAGAGGGTAAAGTACATGGATGTCGAATAAGATAGTGGTTGTAGATACATTTCATGTCTGTATGTCTGTAAGCAACTACTAGTTTGACAGGCATAGTATGTACGAAAAATAAAGTATCTATTACTTTAAAAGAAATGAAAATTGTAACACAAATCAATAAAGTGGAATAATATTTAGTTAAAACGGTATCACCATATCAAAATCAAAACATAAGTATTAATTTAGTCCCCCTTCGTCTCCTATATTTATCAACGATCATGCCGTCTCACAAGTTGACACTACAATTTGGATTCACAAACAACACACAAGAGCAGTGCAAATAAATGTTCCTTGAATCCTTTGAATTATTATTCATTCCATCTTCACATCAAGCCCCTTCCTGTACTCGCATCGGTACACTCCCAACCATAATATTGGGCTTAGATTAAAATCCGACACTCCAAATCTGACACACATGCAAAGGCATACATAAGTACAAGTATCTATACCAAGTTAAAAGCAACTATCATATCGATAGGTACCTACGAGTAGGTATAAGCACTTCGATAGTTGTTGATTCATTTCGGGTTAACAACGAGTGTCTTGCCAAATTGGATACACTCTATCAACAAATAAATTACACATTGCCGTTGTGTTGCGTTGGTTTATAGGAACTCGTAATTAATTCCTTTATCCAAACTCTATTATTAAAGCCTCCATATATTCAGATACAAGCTCAGACACCTATGTATGGAGATTCAAGATAAACAATCAATTACAAACAAAATTAGTTTGATCGAATTTTGTGCCTGCATCAGAGGAGGAAACGTTCCATTGAGTCGTCATATCGGTCGTATCCTTTGTCTGGATGTGCTTGTGCATTGTGCGCAACAATGTGTGACCTGTGCATTTTGTAGATAGACAAATTACTGGTTGAACTTCAGACCAAAGAGATGAAGAGTAAGCACAGAAGTCACTACTGGGTAATTGCGATAATTAATCAATTTCCATGTCTCACTTCGGACCAAGTCGACTGCTAGTAACCTGGCATATGTTCAGACAGCAGAAATGCACGTGTTTGGGTGTTTGCATTCAGCCAGCCAGAGTACCCAATCGAAGCTTAAATGACTCAATTAAAACTGTTCCATGAATGGAGGTGGCTAGTCATTCATGCGCAAAGCAGGCAGGTTGTATCGGTTGTGTTGTGTTGTGTTGCTTTACTGGGAGCGACAGGTGGGTCCCGTTCTGAAATGCTCGTGCAGTTGATTGGTTAAAATGCATTACACGCAACTGATGATGTGTTCCTCATATCAGAGTGACGCGCTGCCGACTCACGTCACGGTCTCCGCGGTTGAATTGATTTTGCGAAAAGGCTAACTAGAGTTGAGCTTCAATCATGTTTTCGAAGAGCGCATTCACTATGAGTTTCGTGAGATGTCGTCTTCAATTATAATAGCTGGAAGCTTACGAAGAAGAAGACGAAGCTGCAAACACTCATGATGTGTTAATTATTTATAGGTATAAGGAAGACGAGCAACATTGTAAGAGCACAGAATTCCTTGTAGGTAGCCAACGACAAAATTAACAGGCGGCGACAGAAGTAATCGGACGACTGGTTCATTTAAAAAAAATCTGAAGTTCATATACTATTAGTGGTGCCTTTCCACAATCGTGGAAATAACGTATATAAGTTAATTACTGGTGATAGTTTGACGGAAGTAGATTTTTACGAAATAGGTTTGAAAGTTCAACAGAAAGTAGAACAGAAATCTTAAATCTGACAAAAAGAGTGACGTAGACGAACTTTTTGAATTGGAACAGACAGGGCTCAATACACATTCTGCAAAGAGAAGTCCATCTCCACTCATTAGTCAGAACCATCGAATATTTTCTTCACTATTAATGATAATTTTACTTTCTGACCATTTTGACGTATCTGCTATAATTTCTGCATTTGAAGATAAATACATACATATATGGAGAATTGAGTAACAATTTCCAAATTGTCCAGGAGTTTTACTGCTGGAACATCAACATCCAGAGTGGGACACCTTAAGGCGGCGTTTCTTTTAATTTGGTAATAAACGAGCTACTGATTAATATGTTAGCGAAAAGATCAAAGTGATTAAGACAAAATTCATATAACAGATACAGCTTCATCGCAAAAGCTTGGTGTATCTAGTACGCTAATTTTCTTTCATAATTCTATATCATGTACAACATATTTTAATTTTATGAAAATCGGTCAAAGAACAACGAACTTGTTATTTTGTGAATACGGCCCCGTACACCCATATCGACTTCATCTTCCAATTGGCCTTAGGCAATAAGGTCTTAAATTTAAAAAAAAATTGCATTCTGGGGTTTTGATTGGGTTTAACTCAATTTCTTTTTTCTCTTTCGTTTGGTATTAATGACTTTAAGTCTAGCACAACTGCTTCCAATCGTTATTATTTAGTCTTAAAGCATTAGGTCAGAAAAATGCATATTTATTTGGGTAATAACGTCTTAAGTTCATTTAAGTCTTTGTGACAGATATCTCTGACATATTTAAAATTTCCCAAGGACTTAAGTCCACTTAAGTCGTTTATACCGAAACGAATAATCAAATAGGATAATAACATAGATATACTTATGTAGGTATATTTTGATTTTTTTTTGTTAAAACATACAGTAAAACCCGAATAAGTGCCTCACCATTAATACCCCGTTGTAAGGGGTACTTTTGGAGTTTGGGAACTTATAAAGACCCGTTTAAGTGCTCAAAAGCATGTTGAAAGACAAAAAATACGATTACCTGCATAAAACATTTAATAAATTTAAATGACATGACATAAAAAAGTGAATTGCAGCTATAAATTTAATTCATAAGTAGCTTAGAATTTATGAACTTATCAATTGCAGTAAATTTTGAACTTATTTCAATATGTTAGATATTTCAAAAAGCATTTTAAAGTAAATAAGAAAAAAAAAACAGTTTATAAAGTAAGAGGAAATTAGGGGGGAATGTAGTTAAGCGAAATTAACTAATAAGATGATTTATTTATATGAACAATTCTTCAAAATTTTGATTCTCACTAAATAGAGACACTAATGGGGGTAGGCACTTATGGGAGAGGTAAATATCCAGTTTTTACTGTATTAAGCAAAACATTCAACCGTGGTTCAAACTTTGATCAATGGTTCAGAAATTTTATTTCACTGATTTCGGCGGGTTAAGTGATGTTCATCGTTGGTTCAGATCCGTTGGTTTGATCCGTGATTTAACAATTTCAACTCAACGATTTCAACTCAATCTCAAAATCAACCCATGTAAATCATATGCCGTGATGTTTGACTTGATGATGATATTCTGCTTTTACTATAAGTCATATAGTCACGTGTCTTTGAAGGATATAGGTTTTGAATTTGAAAAGTTGAAGTTGCAGTTAGCTCGTCGAGGAATGCAATGTGTTGTGGATATTGGAATGTTGATTGTTTGGTAAAGTTAAATTTGTAACTTCACTACAGGACCGAAATGTAGAATATACCTTTAGTAGTGCACATATTTTATTTTGGTAGAAAGAATTCTATGGCAGGTAACGTTAGTTTTGGGGCTAAAAAACGATTCAAAAATCTACTTGAGACATTCACCAAAACTCTTAAATATCAAATTTGAAAAAAATCGCTTCAGCCGTTTAAGCTGTAGATCGATCTGCAGACAGACAGGCAGAATTCCAGAATCCACTTAATTGGCGTTCTCTATAATCGTAATGTCAAGTTTGATCAAAATATCAAGTTCGATTTTTTGTCCAAACGTGCCCCATAGTATACCTAGGGTTAGTTCGGGAATTTTGGCGCAGCGTCATACATACTTCCAAAACTCTAATTAAAATAAAATTAATACAAAAACTTCAGTCTCTGCCGAACATGTGCCCAGTAAAGATCGTTATTCGATACAACCATTTTCGCTGAACAAAACACGGATTTATAAAAAAATTTACAGGTTGGTTGTCTTTACTATAATTTTACTTTGTGTTTGGATTCGTGTTTCTCGTTATGTATACATCGCTGGTATTCGGTGTGAAGAGTAGAATGTATAAGTGTTGTTGAGTAACGGGAAATTGAAACAAAAGAAAAATTCGGTTTTTTTAAAATTTTTTTGTGAAAAAGTGTTTTTTTTTGTCCAATATGGCGCAGACTTTATAATGTCCTTATAAAGTTTTTATGTAATTATAGTTTCATAGCTGCCTAATATCTTTTGGTCTCTTCCCGCTTTTTTCGATTTGTATTACATAGTTATGTATGTTATATGATGCATTTCCGATGAAGAAAATTTTGACATCTATCTAGCCGACGCACGCGATGAGTCAGATGTGCCCGGAAATTTCGGGGAGAACGAGAACATCTGAGCTGGATGTGGTGAAGATTACACTAGATTACACTACAATCAAAAAGGACGAGTGGATGCAGTGTGCCCACTGTGGACAGTGGTTCCACAATTCCTGTACTTCATTTAAGAACACTTGCGATGGACGTGGTCGTTCAAATCAAAAATTAAACCTCCTCGCCATATTGCACTCAGGGGTGCGCCATAATGACGATAGGTAGGGCAATATCCTTTTCTTAAAACTCTTTTTAAATTAATTTATTTTTAGTTAAAGGCCTTGAATTTTTATTTATTTTATTTATGTTACTTTTCTCTATTTTAATACAAACAAGAATTTTAGTTATGAAATGTTGTTCGTAGTAAAGTTATTTCAGATTGACGTTAGGTGCGCCTTAATGCCGGAACTTCCCTACACATATCGCAAGTAAAAATCACCAATCCTAATTTAAAACCTCAAAGTGTTCAGGGAGTCCTTCATGTCCTCTTAAAGGTATCCAATTGGTATATACTAAAATTAAACTCTCGAATTTCAAACCTCAAAGTCATAAAAGCAAGCAAGTGTGACCCAGACAGCAATTTTATTTTTAAAAGCTTACTCCGCCTTTCATTTTTGCTCATAACAATGTTGTCGGTATAAGAAAAAATACACCCTGAGCTAACTCTAAATACAATTGTCTGAATACAAACTCTTTAAGTCGTTATTTCTGATTCAAGTCCGTTAATTTTTAGTGTACAGTATATTTCGAACAAAGGAATGAACGTGCGCCACCTTCTCCATCACATAAGATCATGCAAAGGAATGTGTGCTTGCTAAGCCAAGAGCCAAGAACCACCTAAGAAGATTTATCCTTCAATAGAATTATACGAAATGCATCCGTGAGATTAATGGAATGTGTCACCATAAAAATTACACTGAAATAAATCTTTACGACCATAGAACGCGCGCGCCGTATAACTACTCGTACTACTGTCGGTTGTTGCCCACGGGAAGCATTGTTCGACCATATCGAACACGAGTGTTAGCTTCATGTTCTTTTCTATTTGAACATTGCTTCATCTGCAGATTTGCTTCTATATGGATTGTCCCTGCTCTCTTCCCAGCTCCCATCATTGCCATCATCGCCTTCATCCTTGAGAGACATACCAACCCAACATATACCTCTATTTCTAGTTTGATGGTTCCTTGGTGGCTGATTGTTCGAATAGCGACATCAGCGAAACCAACTTGCTCCCACTTTAAGAGCCTCGCGAACAGAAGTTACATGCCAACCGTTTTTATGACCACACGTCGCAGCAGAGAGATAGAGAAATTGTTAAGTCCGCAGCCGACCCCGATGCGGTGACACGATACTTATATCATTTGTGCGTAGCCAGGATTAGGGAGGATCAGCATCAGCACTTCAGCAGCTCCATTCAGCCGCTAGCATATGTGCGCTACTTTATGTTGACATCATTGAAACGAAATGGATTTATTTGACATTGGCACAAAATACGAATCCAGGGACCTGGGAGACTACGACCATGGGTTGGTCATACTCGTCGAATGGGCCCTTGGACTGGATCTCTCCGATGATATCATCTTGAGAACATTTTACTTGACCCTCCAGGATACATACAATGTCTCTTCTTTGGACAATAAATTGTAGATAGGCCAACGTGTTGTAAACATTTTCTGTGTCTGCATGATGGAGCATGATTTGTGCCTCAAGCATTACTCAAAATAGTCCTTGCGGGGTGACAACAACACCATAAGAAGTAGGTCCGTTTCAAATTGAATGGCAATGAATTGCTCCCTCGGGGGCCGGGCGGTCGGGCTCAGTACGATTAATGTGACCTTCTTCATATACAGTCTTCCTGTTTTGGGTCAGAATTTGTTTTGGGACTTCTTTATTCTCTCTCTTGTCCTAGTTTTTGTTTCTTCGAAATTTGTGGGTTTTGCTTGAATGGTGAGAGGGACTTAGAAAAAAAAACAAACCAACTCAATTTCTATTGTTCTTGCTTTGGTTATGCCACACAACGGTACAACGGCACAACGTGCCAAAGTGCCACAGTGCCATTGCCATTGCCACCCGGGCCAAAGTTAAAGAGAGTCCCATTGGCAACGGTTCATTGAGTAAAAGTGCCTCTTTGGTGTTTGTTTGTTTCTGTTTTTTTTTTTTTTATTCCTTAAGTTAGAATAAGGATAAGAATAACGATAAGGATAAGCAAAGCAAGGACATTCTTTTCATGAACTTTATTTTGTTTATTTTTTTTTTGTGTTGGTATGCGCGTGGTGGACGCGCTGTAGATAGTCTATGGAGTGTGGAAATGTATCCCTGCCACATACATACATACTCGTACATATATATTAGACTTTATTGGTACGGATGCGGTTAAATGGTATGGAAATGGATAACTTTTTGGTTTTTCCCTACTCGCTATGCCCTTTAAACTGATAATCGAAATGTTTCGACATTTTGGTCCTTTTTTTTGCTGTATGGGAAATGCGAATTATTGGATTTGTTTATTTTGCTGGAGTGAGGGAGGCAGTAGTTGGGGTCTTTTGATGGGATGGATAGAATAAATTTCTGAGATTTTCAGTTTCCGGTTGAGATGAATTGTCTGTGGAGTTTTTTTTTTTTTTTTAAATTCTCACAAGACTAATTCTTATGGTAATGTGAAGCAAAAATTCTAAGTTTCACAGGCTATGATGGGAATTGAGAAAGTCACGAAATTGTACTTAAATTTTGTAGATAGTCAACTAAGTGAAAAAATTTTGCTGAGGTTGTCTTGAATAAAATGGCACACAAGTTACAATAGTTTATGTTCTTTAGGCGGAATATAATATGTATAGTAATGTACAATTTGGTCTAAGTAGAAACTATCGTTGGAAATTTTGAAATAAAAATAAAAAGTAAAAATGAATTATTAAAATTAAAAAGTTAAGGAGTTTTTGAAGGTTATATAAAATAATATTAGTCTGTGTTTACTTTTTGATAATTATTTATTCAATACGTTAAATTCTAACCTTACAATTATTACAAAAATTTACAATAATCTGAATTAAATTAATTATAACAAAATTTCAACTACTCAGAGCAAAAAAATTACATTTAAAACTTTCAGATTTAAGATTATCATTTGTAGAACCAAAAAGAATAGAGAATTTATTGAAATTATTGATTAACTGATTAAGAGGACTGTTTGATCTGCTCCGGAATTAACTTTAAATTGACAAGCACGGTTTCTTCTGAACATAACACTGTAATATCTATCTATAAGGTATGGTGAAATCCGCATAACAAAATGATCGTTGAGTCCAATTTTATTTAATTTCGTCAGAAGTATTTCATGATTTAATTTATCAAATGCTTTGCTGAAATCTGTGAAGATGCAATCTACTTGAGAATGTTTTTCGAATGAATCCAAACAAAAAGTAGAGAATAGTAATAAGTTAGTAACTGTAGATTTTTTCTTCACAAAACCATGTTGATTTTCAAATATAACCGATGAACAATTAAAAGAAATTATGTCACAGACAAGAGACTCGAACAGTTTAGGAAAAGCTGAAAGTTTTGCTATGGGACGATAATTTGTTATTAAATTCATAGGGCATTTTCTATGGACTGGTATAAGGTACGAATATTTCCAAAGACATGGGAATTAAGAACATCTTAGAGACTCGTTGAAAAGAATAAACAATGGATAAGAAATATAAGACACACATTTTTTTCAACATAAATGATGGTATACCATCAGGACCAGGACTAAAACATTCATCTAGTTTTAAAATATTTTCACATATAGTAGCCTCAGAAATCGTAAAATTATTTAAATTAAGATGTGTGTATTCTTGTGTGTTAGGAGGGATTAAAGAAGTGCTTGCTGAAGAGAAATCTTCGAAGACACTTAAAATTTTCTCTGGTAGATGACTAGAAGAATTTTGAAAGTTCATAACCGTCAGATTTACGTTTTTTATTAACGTATCTCCAAAATGTATGGGGGTTCATTTTAAGCTCGCATTCAGTTTTCGAAATTAATTCAGAGTACAGAAAGTCTGAACAGGTCACAAAGTCGAATTGCAGTTCTTGGTAGACTCTAACACCCAAATTAATAAACATGGACTAGGGAAGGCTTAGGACTTATTCCGAGGACTAAATGCGAAATACTATTAATAAAACACAATTTCTGGTATTTGACGTTTACCAACTTAGTCGTTCGCTAGACCATCGAACACGGTGGTCTAGCGATGGACTAAGAATTGACATTTAAGAACAAAATTTACAGAGACATACAATAAAAAGAGGTAGAGTTGATGCTTATTGTAGTAGATTTTGTTCAATTTTTTATTAATAGTAAATTTTAGTCCATGGCCTAACTCTTATTCCATGGTTTTGTAAGTCCGTGGACTAAAGGTGGACTTAGCGTTTTTTGTTAATAGGGCTGTAAATGTCTCATCACTTTTCACAAGATTATATTTCAACCAGGCCTTATTTCTTTTATTTTTTAAAGTTTTAAATGCGAGTCAAATAATGGCGGGTTACTGTTTAAAGATTTTAATTCGCGCAGGGTGATAATATCCAAAAAAACAGTCAAATAAAATTTCATAAAATCGTACAATCATTTCATCTTAACTCAAATTTGCAAATATTACATCCCAGTTAAATTCGAGTAGTAAGTTAATAGCTGAGTAAAATTACATTTTTTGAAGTCAAACTCAATATGTTTTTTACAAAAATTAAGAACATTGCATATAGATAAATTTAAGGAAATAGTAAGAACGGGGTGGTGGCGATCTTCGTGAACAAGTTTTGGATCGCATGGGATAATGGCACCATCAGAATTTATTACATCAGAGAATTAGATAAGATCTAATATTCTTCCATTTTCGTTTTTAACTCCATTCAGCTGATTTAAGCCAAAAGATACCATACCATCTATTAAGAAGAATTCGTTAGTGTTCGTGTAGCATTAGAGGGGAAATAGCCATCATCATTACTTGAGCGGCACCATTCTAAGTTGGGAAGATTAAAGTCCCCAATCGTCAGTCGGATCAATCTCTTCAAATATCGTCTTTATGGAATTGCACAAATTTTCAGAAATTTCGATGGTAGAGCTGGGTGGAATATAAGTTGCAACCACATAAACGTAACCAGAAGACATTTTTATTTTTACGCAGTGTACTTCAAGCGAGGATTGCAAGATATCGTCAACAAGTGACCAAATAAGAGATGTTCTTACTCAAATCAACAAAACTCCGACAACAGTAGCTGAATCATTAAGTATGTGGCGATCACGTCGAAAAACTTGATAGGTGTTATCAAATAACTCAGTGTCAATAAAAGACGAGTTCAACCATGTCTCAGTCAGCACGATAATATCATGAGGGATTTTATTTATATTTTTATATCCATTGACATTTTGGTAATAAATCAGTATTTGTTGTAGCTGTTTCGACGAGGATTTCGCATTGTCAGTTGTGGTGGAAAATTCTTGTGCCGTGTCTTTGGGGATCTGTTTTCAAATTCATGCATGATTATACCATTAGGCCAAAAAGACGAAGAATTTAGGATGTAAAATATTGAATCAGGAACTTTTATTTTAAACGATGAATATTTTGAGAAATTACGCTGAATCATTTTTTATACAGATATAAGTCGAATCGTGCCAAGTTTATTTTGTATATAATTTTTAATATCTAAAGCATTCGTTTTAGGGTCCAATTTGGAAACAAAGATAGTTTGTTGTCCTTCAACTATTTTTAGTTCTGACTCAATAGAAGATAGAAACTTCGTTTGATTTGCCATGGGTAGATTTTGATTCGGTAAAGTTGATCTCCAGAACCATTGAACAAATTTGGATACGATTTTCAATATAAGGATCACTATAAAATAGATGATGCGCTTTAAGGGTTATATTATTGATATTAATTAAAGAATGTGTAAAAATTAAAATCATAGAAATAACGAAGAAGATGGTGTTCAACTTCGGAATCGCTTTACACTAAGCTTGAAGTATTCCACTGAGTGAAACTTATATACGTGAAAATTCTGATCAATCTCTTTGGGTATAATTTAGTGCCATTATTCCTTTCTCACCATGGTTACGTAGATACCAACTTAAACTACAATAGGGTTTGTGCTCAAACACAAATTTTAATTTCATGTGGTTAAAATTCTGGGTAAACAAGCACATCATATATACGTTTTCCATTTGTCATATCCACAATTTAGATAGAAATTCAACTTCTGAAGAATTTGATGCTCTGTCCAATCCAGTTAAATAATTGTTTCCCAGTATCATCACTGTAATCGTCATTACGTGCGATCTTAATGTACACAATTCTACATGGCTCCGCTTTTCGAGCCAGACAACCAAGGTCTGCTTTCTCTTAAGTGCATTCTGCGCTGAACCACCAAAACTATGTTTACTCATTTTTTAATGAAAACGTTAATTTGAGGTTAACAACTTATTTTTCGTCAATAGAGAGAAAAACTCATCTTTAAAATGGCGATGGCGTACGAGTATCAATAAATTATTGATATTTTTACTAGTGTTACCGTCAGCAGCAACAAAATGAATTATTGTAACATCGGCAACAACAAAGAAGTTATTGAAGACTTCCGAAAGAAAAGAGCAAGATTAATTTGATACCAAGACTATCAGTTTATTGTTTTCAAGTTTTATATATTTATTATTTTGTATCATGTTTTATTTTAATTTATTGTCTTTAATTTATTATTACTAACAAATTATTAAAATTAAAGCATTTCAGAATAATCTAAAAATAATAAATATTTTTTTATAAGCATAAGAGAATTTATTTGCAAATAATTTAAAAGAAAAATAAGTAAACACACAGTCCAATTAAATCAAGATAAGCTGACTATCGAAACATGGTCCTTCGAGCCGGATTCTTATCAAATACTATCGCTTGAGATGTAACTACATTCATATAGAGCATATAAGCAATGTACATATTTCAATATTTTTTTTGAATAGAATGGACTGATGATGAACCATAAGGTATAGTAATAATTTTTTTATTTATTTAAAGAACAAAGAAAAAATTGAAAAATGAGCAAAAATAGTAATGAATTTTTGGATGAAAGGCGTCTGAGCGAAATCAGAAGCGAAGTGTGTATGCTAAATGCGGCAGATAAGTACATATTATTTAGGAAATTTGCAATGCAGTGGAATCAGGACTTGTTAAGATTTTAGAATTCCTATTTTCGTTGCGCTAAAGAAATTCAAGTCGATTTTTTATGTAACAACAAGCTACATGGCATTTATGTTGGTAACTTGCAACTAATTAACGTTCTTAGAATTCGTTTTATATTGCGCTGACAGGATACGAATTCATAGACAGATTTCTATTAACGAAAGAGCTCGTGAAGAAATTTGTAATGCTGTTGCGCTGACAGCAGAAAGTGCATTACATTTAGCAACAGTGCGTGTGCTTACGAAATTTTGAAACTTATTTGTGCTTTTAAGAACTAGTTTCTTGTTGGGCTAACAACATATTATCACTATATTTTTCTTCCAAAAAAAAAAAAAAAAAAAAAAAAACGACGATCTTGTACAATGTTATAATGTTATAATGCATTGAATGCTTGAGCATTATTTTTAAATACTAAGAAAAACACCACATTTGAGAAATAACATAAATGATTCCTCGTGAGCGCGGTACTTAATTAACTTCTCTCTGGCGATCTTTACCCGAACCTCACCGAAGATTTCCGATAGCACGTGAGATTGTCTTGTTCTGGTCTTTCGTCTTGCCTTTGAAAATTAGTGCAGTGTCGATAAGCGATCCTTGAATGCATTAATCTAAGAAAACAAGATTACGACACTTCTTTGGTTTTCTTATTTTATTGACGCCATATGTGAAACAAAAGCTGCAAATTGTTGTTGTTTGTGGATTAATGGATTTTGTTTCACATATGACGTCAATAAAATAGGAAAAACAAAAAGTGTCGTAATCTTGTTTTCTTTGATCCATGCCATATATGTACCACAGATATGCAATACAGAGATGGGAAATTTCGGCAACTATTTTGGTTTGCCTACAAGCTTATATTCGATATTTTTGCGTCTGTGTACGAGAAAACTGTTTTGCTTCGAAAAAAACCGAGGCACTGATTTAATTTGTAAAAAATAAAAGTAGTATATAAGCAAAATGTTGGTTTGTTATTCTCCATTTATTTGGAAACTATTAATTGTTTTATTTTTCTGAGTACTAATATTGGCCAGATAGTAAACTGCACTACAGTATCACCAGTTCCAGAACCCACCAGCCGCCACTACAGACAACACCCGAAGGAAGGTATGTTGAGGTCTTTGCTGAGTTAAGCCAACTGACTCAGCTTATTGACGAGCGAACTCGAATCCTTGACGTTGCAGGTCAAACCGCCAACATTATAAAACTTGTTTCTTGCATCTGACCCTGATAAATACACTGTAAGTGTATAATCACCTCTAGGCACATCAGACCATTCATGTCATACTGCAAATTTCTCGTACCGCGATCTCTCAGTTAAAGAAAAATCACCCAAGAGAACCGTTTGGCAATTTGAGAAAGCCAGCTGGGGCGGTTTCAATAATTTCTTTAAGAACTTTAACTAGCCACTATGCTTCCTCGGTAGTGACCAGCTAGATTCCAGCTCAGATATGATAACAAATTTAATTATTGACGGAATGAAAAAATTTTATCCCGAAGAGGGTGAAATATATTAAACCGAAATGGTTTGACTTGAGCTGAAAAGACGTTATTAGGGTTAGAGAAGTAAGTTTCCGGAATTATAAAGCCAACAACAGTACTAGAAAGACTTGCAACGTTCACATTCAGATAACCAAATTTTTGCATGACCAAAAATTAAGGCAATATCCCAAAAGTAGTAGAAATGGTATTTGTAAAAAATATTCGAAATTCCACTTGGTCTTTGGTTCCAACGCTCGTCTTTAATGACACACCTTTTGTCAGTTCTCGTGAACAAGCCAATTTGCTTGCTGCGCAGTTCGCTTTAAATTTGACGCTGATCCTAGAAAGGGCTATGACTCTTCCAGTACTTGAGAGCGTAAGCGATTTAGAGGAACGAATCTTCTTTCACACTCGTTGCTAGTTGCTAGAGTCCTCAAAGACCTTGATATACACAAATCCGCTGGCCCGGACAGTATCCCACCCATCGTTCTGAAGAGGTGTTCTTCAACGCTGGCAAAATCAGTGCGTAAACTTTTCCATCGGCCCTATTCTACAGGTCTCTTTCCGAGTGGATGCAAAACAGCATTTGTCCAGCCTGTCTCTAAAAAAGGCGAATCTTCCTCATCCTCTAGTTACAGTCCAATTGCACTTACGTCCCTTCTTTCCAAGGTCATGGAAACGCTGATTAATTATCAGCTTAAAAATATCTTGAAGAACGAAAGCTCCTTAATGACCGGCAGTATGGCCTTCGTAGCAATGGGTCCACTGGTGATCTGATGGTATATCTCATCGAACAGTCGCATACATCGTTACATCGTTTTGGAGAAAGTAAGATTATTGCGCTTGATATTTCAAAAGCATTTGATAGAGTTTGGCATCAAGCTCTCTTATCAAAAATGCGTGCATTTGATATCGACGAATCTCTTCTTCGTTGGATTAGAAATTACCTTTCCTGCCGTTCAATACAAGTTATATTAGATGATTTCAAATCGGATATTCATTAAATAATGCTGGTGTGCCCCAGGGCTCCGTTTTGTCTGCAACTCTTTTTTTCATTTTCATAAATGATTTCTTATCTGGATCTTCTAATTCACTTAATTGTTTTGCAGACAATAGTTCTCTCTTTTCATATTCATTTTCAGTTTCACCTCAATATTCTTCGGATGTGGATCTGCAATGGCAGCGTATGAAAAGCTTAATAAATTCTGATCTGGAGAGCATTGTCTGATTGGGAAAAGAAAATCGCGTAGAATTTAATGCTTCAAAAACTCAGTACTATTTTCTGATGTGTTCTGTCCGTCACAAACTACCTCTTGTGGAATGACCGCATATTCGATATCACCAAAAATGCTTTGTAATTGCCAAAATAGGTTAAGCTTGAGAAAATAAAATGGTCATCGCGAATCTGATTGTCAAACTCTATTCGCCTTCCACATACCATCCACATTTCAACAAATAAATTGCTTGCAGGGGCGACTAACACCAAAATTAGAGATCAGAAATTATTAAATGTCACTCACCGGAAATAATAAAAAAACATATTAACTTAATGTCAAAATGGGCGAATATTCATTAATTTGTGGACTCTAGTGAATGTGCCTTCCTTAAATGTAAAAAAAAATAAACTTCCTTACGCAACTCAGATACTAATTGTTAAAAAAATGATCAGGAAGTAAGAAAAGAATTAACTGTTTTTTATGTCAATCCTGATGGTCTACCTAATTCGAGCACCACCACGACTCTAGTTTCTGCCTATCCCGCTTAATAGATTTTAAGTTTTGGTGAAAAAAACATTTTTACCGTGGCTCAAATATTTTCCATTTGACGTTCGACAGAGAAGATTTTATACATGCATGTGGGCATTCAGATCAAATCTTTCGTGTTGACATTTGATCTAGATTGTCAAATTTCAAAAATCAAAAAAGATCCAATCTTTTTACAGAAACAACAAATCTGTTCTTGAAGCTCGCTATAAGAAATTACTCCTAAAGAACACGGAAGGATTCTTACAATTGACATTTGCCGCCATTTTTATTTTCATAAAATTTGCTATAAATATGGAGATTTTATAACAAGATTTTAAAGACTGTTTCCTCTATGCAGTTTCTAACACTGCGGTGGAAAAAAAACATCAGAACGCTGCCCTGCGGATTCCGCAATCATCTTGATTCCCAAAATCTACTTTCAAAAGTCAATCTCGAAAAGTTTAAAATTTGTTTCTTCCTTTTCTCTTACACCAAATTCATTATTTCATTTAATAGGTACCTCAATTGGCAATTAGCGCTTCCTAAGAATTTTAATGGCTCTTGTGCTTTCTGACGAACTTATAACTCCTCCTTCCAAATTCACTGTTCAAACTCCGAACTTCAATCAATCCAAAAGCCCCATCGACCTTCGCCTTTGATCTAATTACAACGAGTTGGGTTTTACTTTTCGACTTTTGTGTTCCCATTATCCAATCAGATATCTATGGCCCCCTTGGGCTTTAATTAAGTTTCTTTTCGTCTACTCTTTTTTTTGTTTGAAATAATTTGTTTTTCTTGGAATAATTCCAAGCAAATATTGGAGGTTTTTTTTTGGTTTCAAGTACCTACTGTGGTTGTTCGCACTATAACAAATCTCATAGGAAGAAGGTATAATGGAAGACCACTATTCGACTTTACTTTATTTCTTTGAACGGGTTATTGGTATTTATTATATTTGACATGGAAATTGTAGCCTTTGTGGGGACCGAAAGAAGCTGGTATAGTTTTCTGTTTGTTGGTTATTGTTGATAGGAACCGCTTGGGGCCGACAAGGCAGTTCATAATTTCATAAGTGGCAATTTTTTAAGTAAATAGCGCCAACTAACTTTGGGAGATCTTTTGTGTGTTGTTTGTTTTGCGTTGCGAAGAGTTTTGACTGGGACTTGGGAACTTCCATTTACAAAAATATATAGTTTTGAGCTAATTTTGCATAGTTAACGTTGATATCATTTTTCCAATTCTCGACACACAAGTGTGTCCAATTTGGAGAATTTCACCAGGGGCATACATGATTTGTCAACAAAGAGCAAGCATCCAAAATTGAACATACTTTTTGCAAAACCTAAGAACTCTACTAGATTTTTACGCAAGATAGTGTAGAGCAATGCGTTAAGCTATGGCTTTATCCAGAATGATGAGTAAAAGTTCAAAGCAATTGTGCCCAGCTAAATGTTCATTCAAGCCGTAAAAGAATTCTAAGCATAACTTAATCTGGACAGTGATATAAGAAATTAATAGCTGGTTCGTTATCCTGCAGGTATCCCCTCAGCTCTTCGGCAAGAATATTTAAAGAAACAATTTAACTTTGCAGAAGCTTTTTCTTTGGCTATTCTATCGAAAATGCTATCGGGCAATAGGGAACTGCCATTAATAGACGGGAAGTTCGGGCGACAAATTCACGCCGTGCGCCGCCGCCGTGTCGGATATTCTTTATGGGAAGCAACGGAGTCTACTTTCATACATCCGTGCCGTAAATTGAAGAAAAAACTTTATTGAAAATTTATTGAGAAGTCAAATTGATTTATTATCGTTTGACCAGACCAGAGAAAATCGCCTAAACAAGACATTACGTGACCGAAAAGGCATCGTTTAAAATATGTATGTCCTTACAGCGTTCTGTGTTGACCTACTTGTCCCCGAGGGCCAATTCTGTATCGCTGACAGTCAGTAACCGTAACCATATATTGCCCGATTATAGAAAAAAAATAAAAAAAATCAGACCCGTTGACACCTCCGACTAGCAGGCATTCAGACAATACGCATTTTCTGGCACGTTCTTCAAACTGGACACAGATTTTTGAATCGTTTCTTAGCCCCAAAAATAACGTTACTTGCCGTACAATTTTTTCTTCCACCTAAATTATCTCGAAAACTGTTCTACCGATTTAGATAAAAATAAAATGCACGGCTCGATCGCACGTACTTGCTCCTATGTTCCATCACATTAGATGCAAAAGATTCTTAAAGAAAACGGCTAAAAGTATTTTTAAAGTAGTTTTGAATTTAATTTTTTATATATATAAATTCTTGAATTTTTTCTAAAAAAAATTGGTATGAACATTTTAAACATTTTATAATATAATTTTAAAAACAAAATTTTAGAAAAAATCGTCCACCCGTTTTCGAAATATTGCATTTTCAAAAAAAATCCAAGAAACAATTTTTCGAAAATTTTGAAATGCAGTATTATTTTAAATTCAATTTCTGTATAAAAATTTTGATAGAAATACGTTGAGCCGTTTATTAGAAATTCAAAAATCAATAAATTGTTGTATGGTAGGTACCGTTAATAACAAAACATTTTAAACATTTTTTGACACCAAAATGTAGCCCATACTCAAGGTAGTACACACACCAATTTTTATCAAAATCGTTAGATCCGTTTTCGAGATAAATAAGATGGTAGAAAGTTTGTATGGCAAGTACCGTTGTTTTTGGGGCCAAAACAACAATTCAAAAATCTTTTTTGAACAATCACATAAAACGCTTAAATACCAAGTTTGAACAAAATCGCTTCAGCCGCTTAGGCTTTAGAGACTTGTATAGACAGACAGACGGAATTCCGGGACCTACTTTTTTGGTGTTCTCTATCATCTTAATGTCAACTTTGATTACAATCTCGATTTCGATTTTTTTCTAAATGCAAAACTTGCCCTAGTACCTATATCGCAAGTAAAAAGCACTATCTTAGATATAGCATAATTATATTTTGGTTTAAAATTGTTAATTAAATATTAAATATTTTGTTATTAACGGTAGCTGCCCTACAAATATTTTTTTTAGTTTGACCTGCTTAGAAACGGCTCCACGGATTTTGATCAAAATTTTTGTGTGGGAGTTCCTTTGAATTATAAACAATACTGCATAGCAAAATTTTCGAAAAATATTTTTGGATTTAAAAAAAAAATATATTTTAATTCAATATTTCGAAAACTGTTGGATGATTTTTAAAAAATATTATTTTTAAGCTTAAATTTATTAATTATTTAAAACTGTCATACTAATAAAAAAATAAAGAATTTTTGTTTTAAAAAAAATTAAGTAAAAAATGACTTTAAAAATATATTTAGATTTTTAAAGAAATCTTTTGTGATGTGATCGAACATAATATGAAGTACCTGCGATCTAGTCGTTCAATTTATTTTTGTTCAATTTAGACCCCGACAAATTCGTAGGGGAGTTAACTTCGGATTAACTGAGTAAATATTTATGAAAGATACCACCAAGTGGCGCCATCTCCATTACGAAAATAAAATAACAATTTTTATTGCCATACATCGATTTCTATAGTTTTTTGACAATATTGAACGTTTAATTTAGAAACAGCTACCTAAATAGTTAACTCGGGGTTAATTTTCTTGCTGCGGACTAACTAACTCCGGCTTAACACAGAGTTCTGCCAAATAGTGTGAAATGTTATGCGTCATAATTCACATTTCGTCAAAACTCACTGACGAATTATTCTGCGAAAAAATAAAACCTAATTACAAACTCTTCATGATTTTAGGGAGCAATATAACCATTCGTAAGTTCTGAATGCATTACAAAAATAATAAATCAAAACAACTGACAGTTGCTGTCATTTATATAAATTATGATATCTGCCGATATTGTGATACATTCTACATATGCGTAGAAGAACGACCATATTGGTTTCATCGAATATTTAAATTAGTATTGTGTCAGAATCCGTCTTGTGGCATACACTGTTGTATTGCAGTTTAAAAGAAAAATACAGTATTCGTGGAAAGTGATACAACAAAAATCATTGTACCTTTAAGCGGTCCCTAGACACTAAATATAATTGTGCAAAATATTACACAATATTATTGGCTATTGGCCCTAGACGGTGCAATATTTTTCCAATAATTATTAATTAAATCACTCGCGGAGATTTTCACTCGATACAATATTTTTATGTTGCGCAATAAATATCCAAAGCCTTTTGATTTTAAACAATATATTGCTTAACCTTGCAATATTATCTACAGACGAACAATAATTTGTGCAATATCAAATATTGCGTAATAATATTGAGCGTCCAGGGACCGCTTTAAGGTAGCCATTCACGATGCGACGGTCGTACGGAAGCGCTCGCACCAATCGTCGTACCATAGGTCGCAAGTATCCATACACGTTGTAAATGAGTCCGTCGGACCTTGCGTTGATGAATCTATCAAAAATTATCGCATTCACTTAAACACATCTTAGATATGTGAAGTTGTGTGTGTGTGTGTTTGTCGTACACATTCACATTTCACTCTATAACCGATTTGTCGTGTCGCAAAATTTCAACGGACCATGCAACCGTCTATTGTCGCGTAGTCCGATGTCCGACCAGCCCATTCACATTAGAACTTGACGTATTCGACCAAGATTCTTGTGACCGTCCGTACGACTGTCGCATCGTGAATGGCTACTATTACTTTGCATGCAGTTCCATGCAAGTCCATAATACAACCACACAATACAAGTCTAGTTCGAACTTACAAAACAAACTTGAAACAGATTAAACAGTGCACTAGGAACAAATATTGAGACTCATATTTCGAAGATATTGAAGGTAAACTTCAAACTTGATAGTTCCCCCCGCCACTAGTACTATTCAGCTGCAAAACCAATAAGATTAACGGACCTGCAAATAATTGATAGAAATTCCCCTTAGTGAATGCTGTGTACTGTACACGTCCTATTCACATACACAACACATGTATGAACAAATATTTTACTTCTTATTTTACCGCCAGAGGGTGTCATTTTCGGTCCGGTTTTTTGTCCATAGCTGTCTCCATAGCTCATCACCAGCAGCTCCGCATTTAGCGAATAAACGTTTCGCTTTACAGTTTGACGGATGTCTTTAATGTAGAACGTCGTGTTAACACGATAGTGGCGGGCGGTTGCGGCTGCAGCAGCACTTACCCCTAGGACATTATTAATGAGTGTTGAACTCAAACTATACTAAGAATATGTACTTGTGGATATTTCTCCAAAGCAAGTTATGCACATCTCTCCATACATATACATACAATATATGCAAAGAAGATAGATGCATTCGCGTCTGTCTTGTTTGCCTAAGCAGAAAATTCTTCGACTTCTTGCAGTTGCATCAGAGAATATAATGTGTTCATAGTGGAGTGTAGATGGAGAGGGAAAATAACCTTCCTCCCAACTATCTCCAGGGGCATTTTGTCTATGGTTGGAAACTATTTTACTTTTTGTACAATCAAAAGATGCCCCACCAATACCATACCTATACCACATAAATGAAAGCCGGAATAATTGTATTACAGTAGTGCGCTTTAGTATCCGTAATTGAGTGTATCTCCGAAATGTATCTGCAGGCCAAATGCATTAATCGCATTTTTTTAAAAATTGTTTTTTTTTGTCTTAAGTAGATCACTGCAGGAAAGGAAATATTTAATATTATTGTATGACAGCCAAAACGGTTAGATTCTAGGACAAGCTGCTTAAATTGTATTCACGGAAATGGCTGCTTATTTCCAAACGCCGACGTAAATAGGTATATAATTTTTCGGAGGTAATTGGATTAAGCCGTATGGTGAATAGCAGAATACCAAAAGATAAGTTAGTTGGGTTGAAACTTGAAATTTGAAACAAGAAATATCTATATGTAGTATGAAAGTCCTGCGGCGAAGGGGCATAATAATTTTCAAATTAAATGGTACGAATGTGTTTATTGGGGAGGTCGCATATAAATTGGTGTAGAGAATTTTGTTAGAAATAGATTAGGATGCCGCTGGCGGTTTGTGGTTTTAAGTTTATTAAGTCAACGGTTAGAGGGTATCGGGGTATTTATTGGCGGAATTATTGTACATTTACTCAAGGATGAATAATATATGAAATTGTGTATAATATTTAAGGAAATTTTGTTGAGTTTAATAAACAATGGACGATGATAAAACTTTAATGAAACTTAATACTCGTAATATTATTATTTTCAAGGGGATTAAGTATTGTCTAAATCGTAATCGGATATGGGAAATTTTTGGGGCGTATTGTGGTTAATATGCGTGCATTTGTGCATTGAACCAAAAACCGTTGGCTAATTGACAATTCTTTTTCATCAAATTTAGTTAAAGAATACGATTAATATTTTAACGAATTAAATGCCAGTGACTTTTTTGTCTTTTTTTTACTGGTTCGAGAGGCAAATATCGACTTTTAACATTTCCTGTGGCGGTAAAATCCAGAGCTCGACTCTCTAGCTTAAAAAAACACAGAACTGCTCACAAGAAGAAATTTGACGTTGGATGTTTTAGGACACCTGGAGTTGCCCAAAGTCTGCAGAGAGCACCTGAGCGAGAATCGAAACTAGCGTAGGTTTTCAGACACACCAAAAAACAATCCGTGGTTTGGCGCAAGTAAAGTATACTGTAGGTAGGTAGGTAAAATCGCGGTCAGAGCGTCAGAGTCAGAGCATCTAGGCCCAAAGTAGCGCTGGAAAGAGCCATTTTGATACCAAAGAAATCGTACATACCTGAATAAAAAGATTTTTAGCGGAAAATGGGAGGGAACCACTCAAGCACAGCATCGCTAGAGCCATTTCTACCCCTTGAGGAATGAGATTAAGTTTTTAATTTTTGTTTCAGACAGTTCTCTTAGATCAGAAAAGACAAAGAAAGAGGTATTTTAAGCCTGGCCAAAGCAGAACACTTGCAAAGGAAGTGAAATACTGAGCCAGGAGAAGAAGATTCTGCGTAGAAAGAAGAAGATGTACAAAATGTTCATGCTCAAGGAGATTAAAGAGTAAATCGATCGAAATGACAACTGCATAAGTTGTATAGAAAAAAATCCAAGCGGCTGCTGATTTTAATCCCAGGCTTCAGGCGAAGGCGACTAAGTCGCCGAGACGTAGATAGGGCTGGCAACGAGACCGAGACTAGTCTCGGTCTCGTCTCGGTCTCGGTCTCGTCAACGAGACGAGACTCCTTGAAAAGTACCGAAGACGAGACCGAGACGAGAGCGATACGAGACCGTATTTTTGGTACCGAAATTCGACGAGAGTCTCGCTGGTCTCGGCGGTCTCGGTGGTTTGGTTTCGGTTTTGCTATAAGAAAATTTTGTTTTTATTTCATTATTTTTTAGTATCTAATCATGTTCAATTTTTATAATATTCATTAGTTTTTTTTTTCGAAATATTATATACGTGTTAACATATCAAACCATATATGTATGTACATAGTTATACTGAGATAGGCGCATTGCGACGAAAATTCATAGAAGAATACGTACGATTTATGTATGCATGGCGTTGCTACCTTTTGGGTGACATTTGGTAAAAAATATTGTCAAAACGTCAAAATATGTTTCTTTGCCTAACTGTCAAGCCATGGGCTGTCAAAATCCAATGAAGGATGGCTCCGATTTAAATGGATTAAAAAACCTCTACAAAGGTCTAATTTTTCCTCAGAAAATTGGAAATTTTTCAATTTAATTTATTGCTCCGGAGAAAGTTGATTTTAGAGTTTTTGGATGACATTTGGGAAAAAAATAGTATCCAAATGTCAAGGTATAGTAAGTTACATACCTGTCAAGTCATGAGCTGTGAAAATCCATCGAACGATCGCTCCGATTTAAGCGTATTAAAAGAACCTCACCCTCTATAAAATTCAAATTTTGCCTCAAAAAAATGTTTGCTCCGGAAGAAGTTGATTTTAAGCCTCTTGTATAGCATTTGGAAAAAAATATTATGAAAACGTCAAAATATAGTTCGTTGCCTACCTTTCAAGCCATGAGCTGTCAAAATCCATTGAGGGATGGCTCCCATTTAAATGGATTAAGAAACCTCTACAAAATTCAAATTTTACCTTAAGAAAATCGAACTTTTACGATTATATGTATTGCTCCCTACAAATGTGATTTTAAACCTTTTGCATGACATTTGGAAAAAAAATATTATCCAAATGTCAAGATATAGTAAGTTGCCTACCTGTCAAGTCATGAACTTTCAAAATCCATTGAAACATCGCTCCGATTTAGATGGATTAAAAATCCTTTACGAAATTCAAATTTTACCTGAAAACATTCGAAATTTTTTCCTCCGGAAAAAGTTGAGTATAAGCCTCTTGTGTGACATTTGGAAAAAAATATTATCAAAGCGTCAAAATATAGTTCGCTGCCTATCTGTCAAGGCATAAGCTGTCAAAATCCATTAAAAGATGGCTCCGATTTAAATGGATTAAAAAACCTCTACAAAATTCAAATTTTTCGATTTAATTTATTGCTCCCTAAAAAGTTGATTTTAGACCTTTTAGGTAAAATTCGGAAAACAAAATATTGCTCAAATGCCAAGATATATTAAACTGCCTACCTGTCAAGTCATGAACTGTCAGAATGCATTGAAGGATCGCTCCGATTTAAGAAGGGTACACATTATAGAACCTGCGTGGCAGTTTTGCTCACGTTCGATAATGTGTACACTTGCCTGATGGCATGACAGGCATGTTGGCCTGCTCACAAATTTTTTTGATATTGCCTGTCAGACAGTGTTGTTGATCGATGATGCGTATGCAAATCATTCATTGAGCAACAGTCAACAAGTATGTTTGGTGTTATTTAGTACATTTTTGAATCTTCGTCAGTAGGGAATAAAAAAATAATATTTTGATTTGTTTATTGAGTTAGATCTTGGATTGAAAATGAAAATTTTGTTTGGCGCACGGACAACAAAACTGATAAATGTGTACCCGAGACTTTTTACGCATGTTCGATATCCTACAAGAATGTCACCCAGGTTCGATAATGTGTACCCTACTTTAGATGTATTAATAAGCTCTACAAATTAAAATTTTACCTTAGAAAATTCGATATTTTCTGATTTTATTTTTGGCTTTGGAAAAAGTTGATTTAAGGCCTTTTGGCTGACATTTGGAAAAAAAATATCCAAATGGCAAAATATAGTATGTTGCCTACCTATCAAGCCATGAGCTGTCAAAATCCATTGAAGCACTGCTCCGATTTTAGTGTTTGGTAACGTGAATAATCGCACGAATTGGTACAAATTTTCACATTTAGCTGTCAAAGCCCATAGAAAAAAAAAACCCAAGTTTGGCAAGCTTGGTGAAAATCAACGTACAATATGGATCTCAAGAATTCGGTCAAACTTGGCATCTGCACGTCTTTTCCAACTTTATTGTGCTTGTCAATTATGAATGAATCCCATAATGATATATCCGTGTACGTTGCTTATGCTAAACAAATCATAAACTAGAAATTTTGTTCTGCAGTACGTAAGTCCATGAAGCTAAGGCCATAGACTTCAATTGAAAGGAGTAAGTTTTACTTGTGTAAATCGAAAACTATGATTTTAAGTTGAATTTTATTAGTTGCGTATGTAAGCGCTCCGAATGGCTTACATTTTGTGCGAATTTAGTTTTCAAAGGTGTGTGGTAACGTAAAAAATAGGCTGTGAAGTAACGTTATCAGACAGCTTTGAAGAGCCGTATTTCCAAGATAAAATTTGAATTTTCTACAGTTTTTTTAATCCATTTTAAACGGAGCAATCCTTCAATGAACTTGACAGTTCAGCCCTATTCTGCTATCTTCCGATTCACGTGAATATTTCACTCAATTTTTCACTATTTAGATATTTTCAAATGTCTTCTATCTTTTGAGTCCAAAGCTTTACTAATATTTTTTTTTTGTTTAATTCTTAAGAGAATCTAATTGTTAAAATTTATTTTTGATCGAAATTTGTATACTTTTTGAATCAATTCGTTTTTTCCGTCGGATAGCAGAATACAAATATTCATGTGAACGTTTAACAGAATAGGACTGTATATTCTGACGTTTTTAAAATATTTTTTTTTTTCAAACCTCACCCAAAAGGCCTTTATTCACCTTTTTCTGAAGCCAAAAATAAAATCGGAAAAACTTCGAATTTTTCGAGGTAAAATTTTAATGTTGCAGAGGTTTTTTAATCTATTTAAATCGGAGCGATCGTTCAATGGATTTTGACAGTTCATGACTTGACAGGTAAACAGTTTAATATATCTTGGCATTTAGGCAATATTTTGTTTTCCAAATTTCACCTAAAAGGTCTAAAATCAACTATTTTGGGAGCAATAAATTAAATAGAAAAATTTCGATTTTTTTGAGTTAAAATTTGAGTTTTGTAGAGGTTTTTTTAAATTCATTTAAATCGGAGACATCCTTAAATAGTTTTTGACACGTCGTGGCTTGACAAAACCGGTTAATTTATTTTTTTTTAAATCGAGCGTTGTATGTAGGTACTCTTTTTTTTAATATTTTATTTGTTTTTCCTATGAAATATATTAACTTACACAATTCTTCCAAAATGTTATTTCCACTTAACTCAAAAGACAAAAGAGACTCACGAGTTTGTTTTATACATTTTCCCGCATTTTTCTTACCGACGAACTGCTGAGATACCACAACCATACTCTATATTTGCAATCCGAACAATGCGTCTTATCTTTATCTTACATCTTTTTACTACCAAAAAACACGAAAGAAACCAAGACTAAGGATGATACGAAGACCGAGACCGAGACGAGACCGCACATTAAAATTTTCTCGAGAAAAAGGCGAGACCAAGGCCGAGACGAGACTTGGTTAGGCGAGACCTGGACCGAAACCGAGACGAGACTGAAATTTTTCGATTTTGACGAGACCGAGACGAGATTAACAAAAGTCTCGCCTGGTCTCGTCTCGTTGCCAGCCCTAGACGTAGAGAATAGTACATGTATTGAAGCAGCAATTTAAGCAGCTGCTAAATGAACATCGTGGAGCTAATGTTAAATGAAGAAAAAAATTTACCTTCTAACAATCAAGATCCACTTCAAGAGATTGACTTAGCTATAAAAAAGAAGTCGGTCCTGAAAGAGCTCTTCAAGTATGGATGGATAGATTTCATTCCCGATGACTGGACTATCAGCTCCATATGACCCATCTACAAAAAAATGTGATTTTACGTTTTGCTAGAACAATAGAAGCTTATCCCTGCTAATCGTTCGCATACACGATGCTTTTAATCTTATTGTGCTAGTGTCTTAGCCAGTTCTGGAATACTTTTTTCAACAAATATCAGTGTGTTTTCGGCCCCAGAGGCCGACCATTGACCAAATCCGTACACTACGACAAATTTTGGAAGAGACCAGAATATTTCCAATCAAGTCCATCCATCTCATTTTCGAACTTATAGCTGCGTACCAAAGCATCCATTATCAAGAGCTCAAGAGTGGCAATGCAAACTAGATATAGTGCTTGACTGACTTAGAAGTTTGGGTTCGATTCCCACGCTAGGCAGCATTCTTTTTTATATCTTTAATTTTAATTGGATGCCGCCCGTGGGTTAAAATGAGATAGTAAATACCTAATTCTCAAATACACTGTGCCAAAAGAAAATTCTTTTCTATCTTTTTATTCCTTCTAATCGGAGCCGTGCAATTCAGAATGCTTTTAAAAAAGACCTATTAAAACTGAGAAATAGTACCTCATAACTATTCGAAACATGTAAGCCGATTTAGCCAAGAGATCTACCAACATGTGAGTCCAATATAGATCCGGAATAAAACCAAAAATCTGATGTCAACAACCAAAACAAGAGTCTGTCCACGCTTAGGATAAAACTTCAGTATTAATAGCAGAAATTTTGAGTTAGTTAAAGATTCCACCTACATTGGAGTGAGTATTTATGCCACAAATGAAAACTTCGAGAAAAATCGATGAAGACTTAACCCTAGCTACTACTTCGGTTTGTGATCAAAACTAACATCACGCTCTATAAAGCATACTAATATTGCCAGTCTTGTTTTACAGAGCCGAATGCCTGACAATAGGAAATCACTAGGCACTTTCAAAAATAAATTTCGATTATCATGAGAGCGAAGAAAGTGAATAATGGAGGCTAATATTAATATATAACCTCAAACACGGCGAGCTGTAAAAAAAGATATGGAAGTTGTCCTTTTTCGTTCAGAGCAGAGCATTGAACAGAGTTCGAACACATAGATTATGCACTGAACTTGTTCCAAACAGAGCGAGCTCTGAATACTAGTATGTTTTTTAAACACACTTGAACCACACATATCAGAATACATTTTTATTTTTAATCATAAAAAGCAGTACCTACCCTTTTTTGGACAGTGATACACACCAGATACAGAAAATCAAGAAGCGATCAACTTCAACTTCACATTTTCCTTCTTGGCACACATGCCATTTGGTGCGTTCAGCAATTCACTCACATGCTCAGTCAATTATGTTTGAGCAAGTCGAGTGCGATTTACGCATGTTCAGAACGAAAAAATAAACACACATTTCGAGCTCTGTATGCTCTGAGTTAAAAAGAAACACAAACAAATTTTTTGACAACTCAGACTATGCTCTGAACTAAAAAAAGAAAAACGCCTAAAGAAGATTAATTCTCCGTTTTAAAGATCAGGTCATCGAGGATGTAAGAGCGCTTGGTTTGGAAGACAGGAAGCATCGTGCCTAGATCTATGAGGTTAGAAGAAAGCCGTATCTCAGGGACGGACCTATCACCGGTCGGAAGAGCAGTAATTTAAGCAAGAAAAATATTTCAAGAAAACGAAAGAAACATTTTATGATGATTGTTTATTCGTCTAGAAATGTCCAACCTTTCTTCTAGAAAAAATCCCATTAAAATGCTTTTTAACAAACCTAACACAAATAGGGTTAAGCGACCGACCGCAGAAGGACCTTTTTTTAAATTCTCGACAACACTGATTAAATCGGTGATTTTCTTGCTTGCAAGCAATCATTAACATTGACTATTTCTCCAAAGTACCAAAAATATCTTAAATTGTAAAAGAAATCATTCGGGAATTTGCGCAAACCGAACATTCATAGTTCCTTGCCTTTGGTGAGCGGTTAAAAAAAATAATAACCCATTTATCTCCATGTTATGATTGCTGAATTGCCACTTTACATTCATAAGAATCCTTTTAGCCATTACCTACTAATAACGAACGCACAAACATCATCAGCAAACCACAAAACCTAATACCTATACCAATTCGACTCTAAAATAATCATAATTCCCCCATTAAGGTATTTCACGTGAGTCATTTGCCACACTGCAGACTGCACCAGCACCAGCATTAGCGGGCAGGAGAAAAAAATGTTTTAGCACTTCCTGCGGCCACATAATGCACATCAAGGAATTTCTTTGCAAGCGATGTGTTGCGTCTTCACACACAAGACTCAACCGAACCTAATGGCCAGCACACGCGTGAATTCTATTGCCCCAAAGGATAAAGCTAAGTTAATCTTCGGAATAGGTATAGCAGAAGAGTCGAAATCGAAGTTCAGGAACTGGAGCTGGAACTGGTCTCGCTGGCCGCCGCGCCGGCCGCCCGTCCCATCCCAGATAATACAACTAATGGCAATATTTTACATTTAGCATCGCTCCGAATTGAAATATAGCTGCGATCGTCATCGTGGTCGTCGCCATCACCTATCAGCTATGCGAAGTACATCGTTTCGGACGCGCCAATTCTCTGCAGTATTCCTCTAGTCTCTAGCCTGGACTGTCATTACCGGATTTTATGGCGGCCGGTGTGCAGTTTTAAGGTAATCGCAATAAACAACAGAGATTTGCATCCCCCGAGCATGGCGAATCGTATTATAATTTAACTTTTATGATTGCACTCGCTCTCTAGCCTGCGGTCGCGCATGCAGTTATGAAGCATAGCAGCACGGACCAAACGCCAAAAGAAGTCGAGTCGGCATACAATGGTCATCATCATCAGCGCGCGTTTGGTGCTGCAGCGATCCAACAACTCACAGATGCTACGAGCATCAGCGGATACATTGTGCGGTTTTGTTTTTATTGCCAGAATCGAATTTGGCTAGTAGTAGTTTAGAGTGTGGTCGCCTGTCTTAGTCTTAGCCCAAGAATGCGGCTGCCAGGTCTTGTTACTTCTGCCGACTCTATTATTGTTCCGTCTATTTTGAAGCCAGTTGCAGCTCCTATCTTAGACTCGGAATCGGCGGGATCTAATTTAACCCAAATTCTAGCGCAATTGTGGCGTGGCTGTTTTGATGTTTATGGGGTTTTCGCAGAGATGTGGTCATAGCTTGCCTGATTCCTTGGGAGTATGCGAGTATAGATAAGCTTCCATTCTACAAGAGGCTGGGAGTAGTTCCGCTGCGGCTATTGGATCACTTAATGTATATTTGTTATTATTTAGCGATTAGAAGTTAGAGATAGAACTCGAAGCTTAATTCGAGAGCTGATTTTTTTTGTTCTTCCAAAGACCTCACACATTGCTCAGGTGGCCATAATGTTTTGATTAAGAAGGAACACAGAAGATTTTCATTGTGTCATGAAAATGAAAGACAAGATTAAAGTTAGACACAGCTGTCGAATGTTAGGTTTTTTAGAAACAGTTTTGTGATTTTGATTTGCCATACAGGTTCTCCACAACAATCGAACTTTAATGAATTGTGACTTTTCGCTTTAAAGCCAAATCGAAATTCGAATTCGAATTTAACAGTTGCAGTCCAAATCCGTTATAACGAACTCGACAGGCACTGAAGAATCCGGTATTTTGTTATTATCGATTTTCCATTTTTGTTCTTAAAAAGTGGACAAACTTTTTTATTTTAGCGAAAATTTTATTTATTTACAAGGCAATCTGTGATTTTGCTGTCGAAATTTTTGTTTTATGAATTTCTATTCTATTATGTCGGGATGGTGACTGCATCGATTTTTTTTTTAGTTTTAAGTTGGATTCATCAAAATTCTTCTTAATTTTATATCTGCATTTTAAAATGGTAGCGATTGTTGAAACCGATACAGAAAACTCTGCTGCCAAACTTTTATTGGAATCAGTCGTAAAAATTCTACGTTAAACTGTGAACTCTACTTTATTTATATAAAATATGACTAGCTATACCAGTTCCTCTCAGAAACAGAATACGAAATTCACTTATAAAAAATAAAATGCTAGACTGGATCGCACGAACTTGCTCTTATATTCGATCACATCGTATGCAAAAGATTTCTATTTAAAATCTAGATATATTTTTAAAGTCGTTTTTTACTTTATTTTTTTATATATGCTAAATTACTTAATTTTTTTTCCAAGATATGAAAATATTAAATATTTAATAATATAAACTTAAAAATAAATGATTAAATCGGCTTAATCAAAGAAAAATAATTCAAAATTCAGAAATAAATACTTTCACTAATTTGGGTCCAAAGAAAAGTACGCCATTTTATTTCTTGTATAAATTTGGATTTATGAGAAAAAAATTTAAAAAATCTGTGAAACGGTTTTGAAGAAAAAACGTTTTTTTTTAACTTTTTGAAAAAAAAAAATTTTTTAAAATTCAAAAACGCCAATTCAAACGTATTCAGCAAATACAGGGTGCGCCAGAGAAACTTACTTATTTGAAAGGTCAATAAAAACAAAAGTACTTCAATTATTGTTTTAATTTTTTTTTTATTTGAGAATACAATATCCCAATTTTTTTTTCATGCAGTCCTCAAAATGACATCGGATAAATGGCGACCCCCATTGCGCATACACTGATGAAGTCGATTTTTGAAATTCGTCTCCACTCTTTGCACCATATCAATCGGTATGTTGGCAATGGCGTCGCGAATGTTGTTCTTGAGGTGTGCTATGGTCCTATGGTTCTTGCACAACAGCCAATTTATAGGGATGAAATTGAAAGTCTTCATGGAGAATTCGTCGAACAGTGGTGTCAGAAATTCCCATAGCAGAAGCGTGTTTGCGAGCCGAACGCTGGGGAGAACGCACAACTGACTGCCTCACTCTTTCGATATTTTCCGGAGTTCTGATGGTCCGTTGAAGTCCATTTCTGGGTTTAGCGACACTTCCACACTCCCGAAATGAGTTAACCCACGGCAGAATCGAATTACGGGCAGGAACGAGTCTTTTGGGAGGAATTTCAAAGCGAGCGCGGAAGGCACGTTGCGTAGCAACAAGTGAGCGACCGTTAGAAAAGAAGCTCTCGACTTCGAAGGCCCACTGCTCTCTAGACCAGAGCATGATGGAAACTGACTGGAGGGAGAAACAACCTTGGGAACTTCCCCCTCCAGATGCGCCCCCTCTCGCCGCTCTAACCGCCCAAATCACCGCGCGGGAATTTTTTCAAATAAGTAAGTTTCTCTGGCGCACCCTGTACATATAACTGTAATTATTGAAAAAAATTTTTTGAGCAGTTTTCAAAATATAAATTTTTTTTTAAATGCTTTTAAAAATCCAAAAAATTATTATTAAAAATATTGGTACGCAGTATAAATTGGGCAACCTAAGCCAATATATATTTGATATTTCGAAAGAATCGGTTAAGCCATTTATGAGATAGTCAAAAGCAAAAAAAACGGTCCTATGGTACCGTACCGTTTTTAGAGATTTTGCTAATTTTTTTTTCAACCATATGATTGGTCGTACCTAAAATCCTGCACTCATTTTGTTTTTAAAAATCGTGAGAGCCGTTTCCGAGAAAAATAGGCTTTAACGTAAGGGTTATATGGCAAGTACCGTTATTTTTTGAGCTAAAAACAAATTTCAATTTCCCCTCTTAACAATACCTAAAAAACTCTATACCTAGTTTGGAGCAATTCGTATGTTCGTTATCTTGTGAAAAAAGTGAAAGAAACTGGCATCCTCATCGATGAACCAAAGCGTGAAAAGCCAAAAACAGTACGTTCACCCGAGAATATTGCTGCTGTGGCGGAAAGTGTGCGTGAAGCGTCATCAACATCAATTCACCGTCGTTCTCAACAATTGAACATTTCGGAGACATCATTGAGACGAATTTTGCATAAAGACCTTGGTATCACGCCATACAAAGTCCAATTGGTTCAGAAGTTGAAGCCAACTGACCATCCAATGCGTTTTCGCTTCGCTAAGTGGGCCTGCGATCGACTTAGAGAAGATGCAAAATTTGCCAAAAAAATCATCTTTTCAGATGAAGCTCATTTTGATCTTGGCGGGTATGTAAACAAGCAAAATTGTCGCATTTGGGGCACAGAAAACCCGCACGCATACATTGAAAAGCCGATACACCCAAAACGAGTCACGGTTTGGTGGGGATTTTGGTCCAGAGGCATAATTGAGCCATTTTTCTTCGAAAATGAGCAAGGAGTGGCCGTTACAGTCAATGGCGAGCGTTATCGGGCCATGTTGAACGAATTTTTGTTCACAAAAATTGAAGAGGAGGATATTGGCAATATTTGGTTTCAACAGGACGGCGCTACGTGCCACACAGCCGAAGCTACACTCGATGTTTTGCGCCCTGTTTTTGAAGATCGCATTATCAGCCGCAGAGCTGATGTCGTTTGGCCACCTCGGAGCTGCTATTTGACACCGTTGGACTATTATTTGTGGGGTGCCGTAAAAGATAAGTATTACGCCGACAAGCCAGAGACAATTGACGCTTTAAAGGACAATATTCGTGAAGCCATTGGTGAAATACAGCTGCACACAATCGATAATGTGCTTAAAAATTGGACCGATCGTGTAGGCTACTGCATGGCCAGCCGAGGCAGCCATTTGAATGAAATTATTTTCCATTATTAACCGAAAGGATTGTAATTTCAAACAAAGAAATAAATTTGAAAAAATATTCTGTAGTTTTTAAAAAAAAAAAAGAAGTTATTTGGCGGACCCTTTAGTACATATAATCGCAAGTAAAATTGGATCGCACGAACTTGCTCCTATGTTTGATTACATCATATGTAAAATATTCTTAATGGAAACGGCTAAATCTATTTTAAGGTCGTTTTTCAGTTAAATTTGTATACATACAAATTCTTACATTTTTTCGAAAACAAAAATTGGTGTCAACATTTTAAATATTTAATAATATAATTTCAAAAACAAAATTTCAGACAAAATCGTCAACCCGTGTTCGAAATATTGAATTAAAATTTTTTTTTCAAAAATCCAAAAAAACTATTTTTCGAAAATTTTGAAATGCAGTATTATTTAGAATTTGAAGGAGCTCCTGTATAAATTTTTTTATTGAAAGCCGTTTACGAGAAAGTCGAAAATAAAAAAAATGGTTGCATGGCAGGTACCTTTAATAACAAAATATTTTTAAAAAAATTTTGCCCAAAATGTAGACCATACCCAAAGTAGAATACACACCAATTATTTTCAAAATGGTTAGAGCCTTTTTCGAGATAATTAAGATGGTAGAAAATGTTGTATGGCAAGTACCGTTATTTTTAGGGCTAAAACAACGATTCAAAAATCTATTTTGGACATTCACTAAAATGCTTAAATACCAGGTTTGAAGAAAATCGCTTCAGCCGTTTATGCTGTATGGAGTTGTACAGACAGGCAGACAGACAGACAGAAAGACAGACAGACAGATGGAAATGCGGGACCCACTTTTTTGGTGTTCTCTATCATCGTAATGTCAACTTTGATTAAAATCTCGAGTTCGATTTTGTTTCCAAATGCAAAACTTGCCCTATAGTACCTATGTGCAATGTGCGTATGTATATCGCAAGTAAAAACAGGAAAAGGGAAATCCCCATAATTTATTATTTGAAATGCACGAAATTTCTAATGCCTTTTTTTAATATTCGTTATAAACGATAGATTTTTTAATTTTCAATTTAAAACTGTTTGTTATAGGCGATATCGTTAAACTGATATTTGGTTAGTACAATTAGCATAAACCTTGGGCTTTGACTTAGAGATTAGTTCGTAATAACCAATATTTCGCAAATATTTCGCTATAACCGATTTTGACTGTATATGTGCTCTGGATCTTCGTCAGCGTTGACCATATCAGCAGTTGCAAATCTTCATCACTAGTGCGTTAAATATCAACGACTTCGACTTCGAAACGGCCGGCACTGAGTTCAAAATCGTCAATAGACAATTTATATTGCTTGATTTGAACGACTCAAGTTTCACATTCTTCATAAAGGAAGGTTTGTCAGAGCACTTGGAAATTCAAAGTAGGCTTAGGCTGTTACCAATACAGTTCCTGTTGGCAACTGAAATATACGGCATTCAATGGACTCTGCAATTAAACCTAAAGCATCAGAACTACGCGGACAACAAATGAGGGTCATGGATCTCCATCGAATGACATCGGTTATCAAAATTCGTTGCGGATTCTCTGGGTGGCGGCCATTCAAAATGAGTAATTGTTTATGACTCTGGCTGAATTTAAGGGATTTTGAGCGAAGTTGTTACTTGTGGTTTATTGGCATAGAGCTGCGAATTTAGAAAACCCAAAAAGAAAAAATCTAATGTGGTTAAATCACACGATATCGGTGGTCAGTTAACATCACCTCCATGTGAGATTACCACACCCTCGAATCGCTTGTCAAGCTATGTGGCACGTAGCGCTGGCCGGTTTGCTGAAACCACATGCCATTGGTTTCCATAGCGTACTCTTTAGGCCAAAAGAAGTTGGAATCATATATACGCTCACCATTGACGTTGTTATAGCCTGGCCAACCCAGCTCTCAAAGAATTATGGACAGGCATCATCGGTCATCCAGACCAAAATCCACACCAAAGCGTGATTTTATATCGGGATGCATTGAAAGCTTTGGATCTCATGTAGATTGCTATATCGTCCCAAATTCGGCGATTTCGTTTGTTGACGTATACATTAATCGATAAATGGGTCTCTGGGTAGGAAGATTAAGGCGACCGTTAAATGGGCGATGCTCACGGAATGTTGCACGTACAGAACACCCACTTTGGTAAAACAATTTTATTTGCACGGTTAATTAAACGCTATACGCGTCCATGGTTATATGGCACAGCAGACTGAATAAACGACAGCCAGTTTGACAGATTTTTTTTTACCAATATCATTTTACTAAAATCAACTGTCAATTTTCGGACGTTTGGAAGGCCCATTATACACAGACATGAGAGAAAACTCAATAGACCGATAGACCAAGCTACAGATTTTTCAATGTTGAGTCCGTGCTTCATTGTGGGCAGCACTTAAAAAGTCTACACCGCTGCGAAATATCTCGGGGATTGTATGGTTCAACAGCGTCTCTAATAATGAACTTCATGCAAGCATAGGTCGGATACGCATTGACTCTATTGCACGAAGATGGAAGTAGCAGTGGCAGTGGATTGATCATACGTTTTGAAAAGTTGACGAGTGAACTGCGGTTTTGTAGTCCAACAATGGAACCCTCTCACGGGAGATAAGCAGTCGAGTGAGCCAATCTAGAAATACGGGGCGCAGAATAGTGGAATGGTTGGAGAGTGTTGAGAAAAACCTCCAGAAATCATAAACGATCACGCATATGATATTAGTGGAGGTTTGTATACAAAGTTTAATCAAAATGTTTGGAATCGTTTTCTAGATCGGCTCACACTTAAACAAACATCTTGTCGAACAGTGAAACTCTATAAGAGGAGAAATTAAATGTCCCAGACGCCCAGCTAAGTTTTGCCGGCAGAGGTGCTCGCAATTATTGAGGCATCAAATCATCTCTCTGCCTGTAAACTGGTCAATAAGACCATAGGTGTCATTGTAGTCAGCCAGGCGAGAATCAAAGCCATTTCTTGAATAGTCACAGAGTCAAAACTAGTAGATCGCAGCCGCAACGAATTAAGATTCGAACTAAGTCACCTTAATTTGAGTCCCAGGGCATAGTGGCATATAACCGAATGAAATCGCAGACGAACTGCCAAAACCGGATCATCGCTGGAACCGAGCCAAATCATTTCTGGGATACTTGTGCCACTGGAGCCAGAAAATATAGAATTCAATAAACTATATTTTAAACCGCAAGAGACAAATAGTCAGACACTGACAGTTGCCGGGCTTCGATGAATCTATAACTAGATATCTCCATGAAAAAAAGAATACTTACTAAGGCTAAACAGCCCTGAGCTGTGTCCCGCCTGATGGACATCCTAACGGGTCACATCTCCAGAACAGCGCATCTGACTTATGTAGAGTTTGTATGAACGATGAGGCAGCCCAGCCCAGCCTAGCCCTAACCAGAAACGGAGCCCCCGGAAAATATTTCTTCGATGAACTTGTCGATGACTCTACCAAGCCACTTCAGCAAATCCTGAAATTAAAGCAAAGATCAGGATCTTTTAAGGCGGCACCCTATACCTAATGTCACCCCTATATCTCTCCTCATTAAACGCTCCCACTCTTACCCTGAGGTTCGCTTTGAATTCATTGAGATCTGAGTGAGGTGACGCGGCTTTCCGCGTCACCATCCCCTCTTATTTAACCTAGATGGTAATCCTGCGGTATACCAAGAATATCCATTCTATTGAAACCACATATTTTCTCTAGTCACATTTCATACAAGTGAAAGTGAGGAAGTGAAAAGTCATAGAGTTTACCCGTTAATTACTCCAAAAAATTCTTCATACAAAATTCTGGCCTTTTTTCCTAGAAAAAAAACCTATAATTTTTTGATATTTTTCCCTAAATTTCTGGCCTTTTTTTCCGAACAAAAAAAAAAATCTGGAAAAAAAATATAAAACAAAAATTCGGGCATGCTGCCCCCCCTAAAACCACCCTGCCTGGATTTGGGGTGGGTACAAGTTTGGGTATATCCAAATTTTTTTAAATTTGAAGATTTCTTTTTAAAAAGTTCAAAAAAAAATTTGCATATACCCAAACTTGTAGACACCCCAAATCCTATATTGGGCCAAGCAGTGGGGTTGCAGGGGGACAGCGTAAGAGGGGTATCTTTACATCCAACCATGCAATAGTTCTCGTGGTTTATACACGGATTTTATGTGCTCCAGAAGCGATAACCGATAATTTGATGCATATAGATGTAAACGAGCCTGATCGCTGATTATTTTCGATGAAAACCTGTCTCGCTAATGGTCGAGATTCTGGAACGGTGTAACAGCTGATGCACTATCAGCACTAAAGTACGGGAACATCTTGAGGTCTTTGACAAAATTTCTCTGTAAAATCACCGCCGATTGATATTCACTTGAGTGGCATAGCTTCAGCCAAATCTATAGATTTTAGATAGAAATCCACGGTATTTGTACAAAACCCGTGAATTATTCTGCCAATTATTTACAAATTTGAAAATATAATTGAAATTTTGCGGCCATTTGCATAAATGATACATTTTGATTGAAAGTTGTGAAAGCATTAAAGCGAAAATCGCATCTCTACCAGATATCTCAGCGTCTATAATTTTGTATCTAAGCACTTACCGAAGCCTTATCGAAACTGAAATGTTAGTTGGGATACATTCTTTTTAAATCGAAATCCTTAGAACCGTTTTTGGGATTAATAAGGGTCGTTTGATTCAGACTTACATACAGGCGGACATATACAAAGTCATAAAAACAAAAATATACTTCCATATCGACATACCAACGAACAGAAAAAAAAAGCTGCACTTTTTCCGCATTCTCTATTATCGTAATGTCAGGTTTGATTAAAATCCCCATCAGTATATTTACTATTTACTTTACGAACCCCCTTAGTGCGCGTACATTATTTAAGAAAACTGTACTTATTCAATTGATATCTATTTAATTTTTTGCATTAAACCTACTTCGAATTTAATTCACTGAGATAAATCAATTACGCCAACAATAAAAAGCCAACTATATAGTTGGGAAGGTGTGCGTCGTCGTTGGTCGGATCCATATACGATTTCCAGTTATCCCCTCCAAAGGGTGACTATACAGTCGACTCCCATATACATATGACGTTGCTATAACCCCCTCTATATTATAAATATCTGATCTCCGTCATAATGTATTTTATTTACATCTATTTATCTCTGGAGCTCCGATACAAAATTACATCACATTGGTTCATTTCATCGAAAACCGTTGGCATCCAATCTCCTCCCCCGCCCCCATCAAGAAGAAATGCCTGTCAGCGCAAAAGGAAAATCAAATCCCCGTAAAGCCAGTTGTTATCTCACCCCCGTCCTTTGCAATCTGATTAAAATGTTAAGCTCCCCACTATGATCACTTCCTACCACCACCACCTCCACCACCAGCAGCAAAATTACGAAGCAGGACTTCCCATAACCACCGCAATGGGGTCGTAGTCCATGCATCGTATTTCATTCATGTGGCTAGACTCTCGCTGTGGTGGCGTTGCTGCTGGCGATGTTCACTTCGTAACGTCGCCGTTCGTCGTTCGTTGTCGTCGTCGTCCTGGCATCATCCTTCGTCCTTTTGCCTCAAGAACCCCAACAACAAAAGGTTCACATAATTAAAGTGTTTGTCGGCGAATCAGGATTAACGGCCGGATCTCTATACTTGATTTCAATCGATTTCAATTGAGAACATTCTGACATCCCACCACAACCACTACTACCAACCCCACCCACACACGTACCATCTACCGATGCTAAAGTTTTGCTACCGCTGCTGGCGTTCCTGCTGTCTGTTTACGAAACGAAAAAGGCCAGAAGTGCGGTTAAGCTTAACATTCGCGGCTGTTGGTTGGTTAATGACTTCATCCTACAAGCGTTATCTGCAGCAAGCCATTAAGCTGCTTGAGCTAAGTAGCGGATATCGGGGATTTTGATTTAATTGTGCGGTTGATATAACATTTTCTCGTGCAGTAATATGATGAGACATAGGAAAAGCTATGTTTCTATAATTTATGGACTGGAAATTGAAGATATCCAAATGATAATTGCAGGCCAATAAAACTACCTATAAACTTATCCTCAAAAGCTTCAAGAATATTACAATTTAATTTCGCTTATCAAATTTCAACTCTTCTTCTCTTAGAATAACCCATTTGCTTGATCAAATCGGTGGATTAAAATGCTTAAAATGTTAATTGGCCAGCGCAGCATTTCAGCCTCAGTTTTTTTTTTTAAATTTAACATCAAACTAAATTTAAATAAAGGGTTATCCATATTGCGGTTTCAAAAGTAAAGGGCTGGAATTCGAGATCTGTCAAACTAAGTTGTTAAACCACTTTTTTTTCCAGCTGAAAGTCTGACATTTACGAAAATGGATCGCTTAACTATCGCACAACGCATAAAAATTGTTAAAACCTACTACAAAAATGGTGATTCTGCCACAGCCACATATCGTGCTTTAAGAGCAGATTATGGTTTACATAATCGTCCAACTACGCAAGCAATTGGTTACAGATATTAGGTGTGTTTTATTGGGAATCTATCCATTGTACCCTAAGTAATTCCCAAAAAACTCATCCACCGTAGCATGGACCGTAGCTTTTTTATTTTTGTAAGATTGGTACCCCTGCACAGCAGTCACAAGTAATGAAATAGTCTTTGGCAAAGTAAAATTAAGAAAATATCGAAGTTATGAAAAATATTTAGCTTTTATTCATATAAAATAGAAAGTAGAAAAACTTACCAATATTTAATTTATGTTACAAACCTATTTCTTGTTTTCATTTTTTCTGCAATTGCAGTTTTAAATTCGAACATTCATTTTGCACCAATAGGAATGAAATGATAAGTGAATGGCTTTGTTCATAGACTATGATCAAGTCCCTTTTTACACAGTCCACTTTTTGTATTGCTTTAAAAATGGTCTATGCATTTCACACGAGGAAACAAAAGTGCCGGTGATTTACTTGTTTCCTTTTAATGTTTCTTGGTTTGGAACGCACACTACAACGTATTTTAAATTGTTCACTCCCCTTATATTTCATGCTTTTATTTATTTCCTGAGCTTATCGATAGCTATAGTTTTATTTTTCAAGTCAATTTACAAATTTATTTTCTGAGTATGTTTTGCTTTCAATTCAATATTTACTCATCAGACTGCACTTAACATACGCGGAGTAAGTAACAAAAAGTTAACATTTGGTTTGCCATTTCACCATTTTGAATCACAAAAATGTATGCCCAGTCCATGTCCATGTAGTGAATTGAATACCGCCCATGGCCAACGTCCATTAAACAGTGAAGAAAAAGCACACTTTGTGAGTTCAGTTTCCGCTTAGTGCGCTTAGGCTAGGCGCGCATATGCAATTTTGCCGAAACGAAATAGTTTAATCACTAGTTGAACGATGATGGCGCACATAACCAACTTAAAAATCAATCAACGAGATAAACGAACACACAAACACCATTTTGATTTAATGTGCGCGCAGTTACATTATAGTTCGATGTGATACAAACTGAAGAACTTATTTGGGGCGATCGTTCGATTTGTGCCAAAACACAAACTCTTAAGTTGCTCGAATTGCGGAGTGAATAGTTTTTGCATGTGCTCGCACTCTCAAATAAGTCCAAGGTATTCACTTTAGCAACCAAACTGTTGCAAAACTGAAAGTTGCATATGTGCGCGCCTCTAGCCTTATATCTCATAGAATTTTATACGAATAAATATTTTGCGGCGCAGTGTCAAGCAATTCCTCTATAGTGCAGTTCCAACCAATGCGGTTTGTCTTCTCAAATTGCTTTTTTGTTGATCTAAATAAAAACATGATTTTTTTCACCAAACTCCGTTTATTTACAACTATCAATAAAAATTGAACACAAACCGAAAATTGGGCTTGGTTAGTCAAAAATAAAAGTAAAATGGAATTCATTCGATAAATATTGGTTTCTTTTTCAAAATGGATATCAAAATTTGATAAGATTGATTAATTGACATTAGGGGTATGCAAAATTGCAGATATAGGTGCAATTTTAGACGTGCTTCAGAAAATAATTGAGCAAAGAATACATTTTTTAATAGTAAAAGTCAGAAACTTTTCGGAAGAACAGCTTATAATTTATTTAAAAATGGAGTTATCAAAGATTTGAAAAATATAAACTAGCCAACCATAAAAAAGAAAAAAAAAGGAATCAAAATGATTATAACACTCCATGAACACATCCATCGAGATTCAATTCAATTATCAATCGTACCAACAAAACTAACAAAATCAGAATCGAGACTCGACTGAACGTCAACCAACCATCCACCGTAGCTTTTACTTTAGCTTTTTATCGATCGTAGCGAATTGTAGGTAAAATGCTACGACGGATAAACTTACGGCGGATAAATTTCTCAATAAAACACGGCTATTGTAAGGCCTGTGCATCATCGTTGCGCTCGTACCACTGAAAATATCGCTGCTGTAAGTGAAAGTGTTGCCGAAGACCCGAATGTGTCGATTCCTCGTCGTTTTCAGGAATTAGGACTGTCTTACGGCACATTATGGCGTATTTTGCATTTGGATCTACACCTATATTCATATAAAGTCCAGCTCACACAACAACTGAAGTCAGCTGACTATTCAACAATTGCTTGAGCAACAGGCGGTGGACGGCGATTTTTCGAGCAAGATTTTCTTCAGCGACGAAGCAAATTTCTAACTCGGTGGGTATGTTAATAAGCAAAATTGTCGTATTTGGGGTTCTGAGAATCCTCAAGTAATTGAAGAGAGGCCATTACATCCAAAAAAAAGTCACTGTTTGGGGCGCTCTTTGGTCCGGAGGTGTTATTGGACCGTACTTCTTCGAAAACGACGATAGAACGACTGTCACCGTCAATTCGGAGCGTTACGGTCATATGATAACCGATTTTTTTTGCCTGCTAGTGAAGAATGCAATTTGGAGAATATGTGGTTTCAACAAGACGGTGCCACATGCCACACAACTCGAGCGAATATGGCTTTATTGCAAGAGACATTTCTTGGCCGCGTAATTTCTCGTCGTGGTGATATCAACTGGCCACAAAGATCATGCGATTTGACACCGCTGGACTTTTTTTGTGGTTCTAAGCGAAAGACCGTGTTTATGCAGATAAACCTTTAACTCTTGAGCACTTGAGAACCAACATTCGTCAAGTTATGGCTGAGACACCTCCCAATTGTGTCAAAAAGTGGTCGAAGACTACCTCAAAAGAATCGATGCTTGCAAAAATTCGCGTGGTGGTCATTTAAATGATGTAGTGCTTCACACATAATGTCAACGTTCAAACTTTATAATAAAAAAGAATATCATGAAATAAAATATCTTATATGTGTTTTATTTACGTTTACTTTTGAAACCGCAAAATGGATAACCCATTACTTCGGGTCGAGGGATTGATCTTGGATACTGCGATTCCTGACACAGCTACCGAAGTTTCGAAGTTTGTAGCTTGCTGTCGCAAGGAGCTTAAGGTTCTTAGCATGCAGATAAATAACAGACTCTGCTGGGCAAGTGGTCACAGTAATATACTGGGCAACGAGAGAGCTGATGGACTGCCAAGAAACGGTTCAACATTTGAATCTAACCAGATAGACCCCTCAATTAGAATACCACTCTGTTCCACTAAGCAGGACATCATAAAGAAGATTATTTTAATAACCAATGAAATGTATGGTACTCAAATTCAAATTCCTGGACAGGTATTTTTTCAACGATATAGAAGAGCTCTCGAATCTTTCATCCAATAGCCTGTTAAGCTTCATAAAATCCTCTAAATAGCTCGATCATGATCATCCATAGAGCTCATATAGGTTATAGAATTAGGAGTTACAATACTACAGGGTGACACAATAACTGATCTATTTTGATCTGAGTGTGACTGTAACGAGATCAACGGTCAGCCCATTAACCTAACCTAATAACCTAAGCTTTGAATTCGGGCCAACAAAAAACGGATCGCATGAGGAGTCGCTTACTTACATAAGATAATTCTAACCTAGAGAAGGCATTCCTTACAAGTTTAAACCCCTTTCTTCAACTTTTGGCTGCCAAACTCCAGGTACTAACCCTTCGCCAAGAAATTTCCCGGTGATCTCAAGAGTGAACAGTAACGAATTTATCGACTTACGCAACGGCGTCCTTGACACGCGCGAAAGTGGACTTACCCTTGAGAAATGAGTGCTGTGAGAGCTTCCACTTATGATGTCATTGATATTATATATGTAAAGAATGTGTTCTAATAATTAGGAGTAAACATTCCTGAAGGCAGCTAGATAAAGGCCGGACTACCAATTATATTAGATCTACAGAGATAAAGAAGACAATTTAAGGACCTTTTTTCATGACATTTTCAGAGCGGCGGGAAATGCCTTTTCTTAAAAATATATTTTGACATATGAATTTTCTCAAAATTTGTCAATTTTTTTTTTATAAAGTCCCGAAACACTTAATGTACAAATTCTTAACTGGTTTTCTTGAAACTAATAAGTTTGTAAACTTAACCTTCTTCCACGGTCCACACAACATTCCAAAAATTTATTTTAACGATTCCATATAATTCGCCTAGGGAAGTGCGAATAGTATCACCTGTAAACTGCTCTCTTATTATGTATTATGTACCATTTGGCATCCTATAGTAACTTTAATTGGCAATTGGCGTGTCCCGTTCGCATCATACATGCGAGATGCTATTTCTTGCATTGCACCTCTGGCGATAATTAAAACTGGGTGGTACTTAAAGCAGCCTGCGCCATCAAGCCGTACATAATGTACACACAGGATTTTCATGTGCCAAGTCGGCGAAGCTCATCAGTTATTCTTCTATCGTGCTCGCGGTTAGTTATGGTCGGATTCGGATACCAACTGGGCGCAGTACTGCAAGTGCAACTAAAACAACTGCATCTTGAAGATCAACAATTTATGCGTCAAATAACAACGCCGCCAACACCCATCGAGATGCATTTTTCATGAGTTTTGTCAGCAACGAACTTCTTCGTTACGTGTGGAGCGCGGCGGCCGGCGTCAGCGCATACGCATACTATATACCTATACATTGATCTGTGTCCCTTTGGTACACATGTGCGGCCACATACGGGAAAATTTTTCGATTTAATTGAATTGATTAAGGACTTTTTTTTGTTTCTTTATTCTTGCAGCCTGTTATTGTTTCATACCTTAACATTATCGGTGCGTGCCACAATCGACTTGTGCGTAAACTATCCGAACCAGCGAGTGGTTGTCTCCTACTCTATACTCCCGATATTCTAAGCCTCTAGATCATGATCCAAGACAGCCTATTTAGTGAAGTAGTAAGTAAACGTAGCCTAGCCTAGGCTTCAACTCCAGAAGGAAACAAAAAACAAAGCCACAAAATGAGGCGTAATCGATATTTTATTGCTGTGAGTTTAATTCATGATGACTGAACGCACCCTGCAAATGATTTACAGTGACGACGACACTGTATTTATTTTCCAGTTATTGCTTACCTGTCAATTGCACAGCCAGTCGATAGGAGTATATAGAGCCGTTCCATGGAGTGCGGTTACTCAATGGGTGGTATTGCTATATATGATGGAATAACCAATTGTACTATTGTGGGCTCTTGGTTTTCAGTAATTCTGCTGTTGACTTTCCACACACACACACACACATACACCAAAACAGGACGCGCTCTGGCGCTGCTGTTCTGAAAGGGGATAATAATACACGAGAACAAGTGAAGTAAATACGATTGACAGGTGCTGACAGTTCAAAAGGTTCAAAATGAATTATCCCTGCCCGCTGCCATATCTAATCATTGAAATAAAAAATATGGATATACGAAGCTACCACCAACAATGTAGTTATTGGTTTTTGGCAGGTTTTCATAAAGGGGGAGTCAGACAAGCTTCTTTGAGATACTCACCAAGTACCAAATATGGCTTAAATAAATATTTGAATAGTAATTTGTGGTGCATTATTTCAACAACAATTTATGGATACTACGAGTATTTGAGAAAAAAAAAAACATGTGCGTCTCGGGACGCCCGACAGAAGTGATAACCTTATTTAATCTACGAGTAAGTTGAACTATTTAATATTGAAATTGTTTAACTTAAAAAATAGCTTTAATTCGTTAATTTGATTAATTTCAAAAGTTCTCCCTATGATTGAGAGAGGGGAAGCCAGGCAGACTGTCGCCGACACGCTTTACGTGTACGTCTATTTATCGATATACTTATGCTAGTACTTTTGTAGGCAATGGCTGGGGCAATAACTTTGTGGAATACTGTTTTTAAAAATATTGAAATTTTTCATAAACTTTTGCATATAGGCCCGTTTGCTGATACGAATCATAAATATTTATGTTCAACTTAAAACGCTTACGTTCTACTTTTTCCTTTGCGTGAACTGTCACATTTCTTTGAAAATGGGCGCAAAACATCGAGTGTAGCTTCGGCTGTGTGGCACGTAGCGCCGTCCTGTTGAAACCAAATATTGCCAATATCCTCCTCTTCAATTTTTGTGAACAAAAATTCGTTCAACATGGCCCGATAACGATCGCCATTGACTGTAACGGCCACTCCTTGCTCATTTTCGAATTATGCCTCTGGACCAAAATCCGCACCAAACAGTGACTCGTTTTGGGAGTATCGGCTTTCCAATGTATGCGTGCGGGTTTTCTGTACCCCAAATGCGACAATTTTGCTTGTTTACATACCCGCCAAGATCAAAATGAGCTTCATCTGAAAAGATAATATTTTTGCCAAAATCGGCATCTTCTCTAAGTCGATCGCAGGCCCACTTAGCGAGCATTGTTCAAACGTATACACAATCATAATCGTTCAGCGGAAGGACTAAACTAATTATCTGTCAAATCAGACATGAGCTAAGTGTTACTATTCACGAAATAAGCACTAGTTGAAAAAAAAACGTTAGATAGCGGACCCGTTATCATCTTTTCTTTTTAATTAATTTTCAAACATAACTTTTACAATCTACACTGAACATCGATGATAGGAGTAGGCAGGCAATTTTGAATGTTATTGGTCTGCTTTGAAATAACGATTGCAAGTCTTGTATAACTCATAGAGTAATGATTTCATGCATGAAAATAATCGTCATATGATATGTGTAATCCTCTTAGTATTACAGTTTTCTTGCGGTTAGTTACATTTTAGGAATCCAACATGCCTACCAAATATTCAAGTCAATATACTGTGTCATTCCTGAAAATTTCAAATTTCTAGGTCCACTCCTTAAAAAGATAAAATTCTTTTCTTTTCGTAACGAAGCGGTTTACCCGCCCATAAGAAGTTATTACTTCAAAAAAAAAAAGTATATTCATTTTCAAACGTGTGATTCGAACCCACGGCCCCTCTCGGGAATCAGAGCATAAAACTAGCTCCTTAGACCGGGGTCACGTTGCAAGAGCGATGTCCTCAACTAACAGCTTAATTTTTGGGGCGTATTACCCCAATAACGAATATTTTGAGAGTGCGCGGTTAAGTGGTTACATCCCTCCCGAGGCATTCCTCTATTTAGACAGTCGATGGCTGATACAGGATGGAGGGGCGGTTCCGCTCATCTACCACGTCAGCCGAAAAACTGTGGATAGGCGACTCCTGTATGGTCGAGACGTCATCGCTCAAGGTGGAGAAGAGCACCTTCGGTTCAGTAGGACTGTGTCCGATCGGGACCGGAGGGATAGGGCGAAACAGGAGAACCAGTTCTGGTGGCTTTCTGAACAGCATCGTGATATATAAAGTCGATGAAGATGATATATCTTGGTCGACTTACATAGATTTAGGGCATTAGGTATAGGGAACAGTCAGGGTGGCACCAAAAAAAATTAAAAATATGTATGTATGCGGGGGCATACGTGCATGTATCTGCGTGTCTGTACATGTATGTGCGTATGTACATGTGTGGGTGGCTTGCATGCTGGTGTGTGTCTGCATGCATATAAAAAAATAAACAAAAAAAAAAAAAATTAAAAAACGAAAAAAATGCTGCTGTGGCTGTTCTAGTTTTTAAGTAGTTTTAAGTATTATTAGGTATTTTAAGTAGTTTAAGTTATTTTTAGTTAGTATAAGTTAGTTTTATTTAGTTTTAATTATTTTTAATATATATTTAGGTTTAGTTTATAGGTAAAAAAAAAAAAAAAAAAAAAAAAGATCAGATATCAAGTTTTTTGTATATAAGTTTCTTGAAATATAAAATAAATAAAAAAAAATTAGATTTAATTAAAATAGTTTTTAGGTCGAAAGACATTAGTTGTAAGAGTTATTGTTTAATTTAGAGCGCCCGTAAAGGGCCAGTAAATTAGTTGTAAGTTATTGATAATTAGGCTAGTTTTTAAACATTTTTGTCTAGCTTTAAGATAGTGATAAGTTAATATGAAATAAAAATGAATTAAAAAAAAAAAAAAAAAAAAAGCGCCTTAGACCGCTCGGCCATTATAAACGATGGCATGCAAAAACAGGTTTTATACTTTTTGTATTGTAAATTTGAATTCATTTAAGTAGTTAAAATAAAACCAGGCAGACATTTCAATAAGAACTATGTAGTTGGAATATTGTATTCAATTAGAATTATAGTATTTGATACCAGCTTTAAGAATGCTTTTACTGAATTCTATTAAAATATATACTTTCTGCTATAAATTTCTATCTCCATTGCATTATTATTGGCTTCCATTCTTAGAGATATGGTAGAATTGCGCATTAATAATTACTTAACAATATAATATAATGCAATATCAACAATTTCATATGACCCTCCTGGAATTTCAATTTCAAATTGTCCGATATGAAACAAATTGTTTTCTTTATCAACATTGGGCATTTAATTAAATGTTTGAAAATCAACTAATGTACAAACATATAATCTTGCTCCAGATTCAAGGGTTTATAAGTACCTTAGTTCAAATGTATTATTATATTTTTCATTAACTCAAATAGCCTAGTGGCTTGAGCATACAACTATCAATCCAGATGTAGCCAGTTCAAATCCAACAAATTCGCTAACTATTTTTATTTCATAATTTAATTCAGAGAAAAGAATGTTGTAACGCGTTACGTAACGCATCGGTTTACCCTCATAAAATAACAAACGAAGTTGCAAGCTTAATGGAAGACAACTAGAAGGCCAACATATTACACTAACACGCGACGAGTTGTACTCACGTGCCTTAGGACCAGGTAAACTGACACAAGAACTATGACTGAGATCTGACATTTCTTGTGCCATAGTGCTCGGAGTGAAAAATGTTTAAGTTAGAATTAAATGAGGTAAAAATTATGTCAAAACCTATAGTAATTTTGCCACGTCTTGTGATTGTCAACGATAAATGTTGTCAATGTATTCATCAGAACGTTAATACTAATTTTTCGGTAACATCGCAGACTCAATGCGATTGCCGATTACGTTGACCGTGTAATTTTTTTTTTTTAATTATTTTAATCATAATGCATCCCATTGTGAGAAAGTCGAAAATGTGAAATGTTTCTATGGGAAGTGGGACGGGGTCAAAATTCTTTTAACGAAATTCTGCTTTTAAAATTCAGCTTTTTAAAATTCTGCAAATAATAAAGAAAACAAAGGTTTTGAAAAATTAAATTTAAATTTTCAAAACTTTGCCATAAACGGAAACCAAGCAAATAAACAAAATGGATGACCAATCATTTTTTATATTTTTATTATTGAAATAAATATAATAAATAAAAATTACATTTGAGTTTTCATTCAAAAAATCAATTATATTTAATTTTTACTATTTCTTATAGAGATACCTGTTTTTTTCTTATCATCATCACATCACTTTCAAACACCTGATTGATGTCATCTTTTTCTTTTCTATTTCGGATAGTATTTTTGTTTCTTTATTCCTTCCATTCTGGATATTTTGGATAAGCATTTCGTCCAGAATAAATAAAGAAACACACTCAAAGAGTGTAGAATGGATGAAAAAGATGAATCCAGAATATCTAGAATGGAAGGAATAAAGAAACAAAAATACTATCCGAAATAGAAAAGAAAAAGATGACATCAATCAGCTGTTTAAAAATGATGTGATGATGACAAAAAGCAGATATCTCTATGCGAAATAGTAACAATAAATTAGTATTGATTTATTAATTAATGAAAACTCACATTTAATTATTGTTTATTATATTTTAGAAGTTTTTGACCAAGTTGGTTTTTATTTGGACTTTGGAGAATTTTTAAGAAGTGATTCTCGTCGGCTTTGTTGGTCGTAATGGTGATTAAATGAAAGCAATTTTCATTTTATTTTCCCAACGTTTCGACGGTGGTTGCCGTCTTCTTCAGGGGTGTCTTTATTTACAAAATTAAAAAGAGATATAATGTTGTACATATTGATACAAGTAAACGAACAAAATATGACTTACATAACGGTAAATTTTAAGATTTTTAATATACATAACAATAATTTGTTTGAAACATATAAAAAAAAAACAGATTAATAACAGATTTTGGACACTTCTTGTTTGAAGATTAGTCTACAATTAATGATATTTATTGTCAGAAACTAATGAACAGTAAACGGCAGATATATTTTGTGTGTCTTGTTTGCGGTTCATATTATTTTTGTTGTTAATTATATGCAGTGTCTCTAGTGTGTAACGTTTAGATGTATGTTTTTCTGTTGCAAGGATCTCCACTCCCTCGAAGTTTGGGGTGTGACCGGTATCAACGATGTGAGAAGCCAGTGCCGTCTTCTCATAACTTTTTTGGCGAATATCTGACTTGTGGTTCGCCATTCTTTGCCGAAGGAGTTGTTTGGTGGTGCCGATGTAGCAAAGATTGCAGGATTCATCCGTTTTCCCCTGGCAATTTATTTTATAAACTACGTCTGAACGGCGATTTTTGTCGGGGTTCGTCTTCAGGTTGGTGAATAGGGATGCAACAGTCTGGTTCGACCTATATGCCAAGTTGACTTCTGGGTTGTTTTTCATGACCATTTCTTTGAAATTTTCGGAAAGTTTGGGCACATAAACGACACTCTTATAAACACATCTCCTCTCTTCCTTCTTATTTTCTGAACGAACTTGGTGTTTTTGACGAAGTATCAAGTTCCTTATAACTTCTGTCGGGAAGCTGTTGTCTAAGAGTATTTGCGTAACTTTTTCTTCGTTAGCGGAGTGGAATTTTCGGTCACTCAACGCAAAAACTTTATTTATTAAGTTCGATGCAGTGTTTATACGAATGTGCTTGGCTTGATTAGATCGGAAATTGACAAGTCGCCCAGATGCCATATCTTTCTGGTATCAGTCGAAAGAAAATCGATCATTTTCGCGGTAGAGCTTAATGTCCAAGAACGCTATCGATCTGTTTTTTTCCCTCTCTACGGTGAATTGTATTTTTCCATTAAACTGGTTTAATCATCCTAAGACATTTTCAATTTCTTCTCTATCCACAATCGCAAAGATATCATCAACGTATTTTGCTATAAACTTAGGTTTGTAGCTTAGTTTAAAACATTCCTCGAGTAAGAAATCTAAAACCAAGTCCACAATCGTCGGTGAAAGAGGCATTTCGTGTACTTGTTTGTACAAATTGTCCTTAAATTATATTTCAAGAAAAAAATATAAAAAATGTTTGGTCATCCGTTTTGTTCACTTTCTCGGTTTTCGTCTTTGGCAAAGGTCTGGAAAATTTAAAAAGCGCGCGCTTTTTGTTTTCGTCTTTTGCTGCTGTAATTTTTTTTTTTTTCATATGAGAAGGTTATTTCGAGATATTCTTTTCATTCTTTGACATGGAATAAAAGAATTCATTCCAAAATCCAAACGTTTGGGACTGCATAAAGAAAGAACAAAAAAATTTATCCGGAAAATTCCATGGAATAAAGAAACGCAAAACTGGTATTCCGAACATGGCCCTGACGCGTTACCCATCCCAAAAAAGTGTACAACGCTGCTAAAGAAGTTTTCACTTCAAAAAAATATTTTTCTTGCCCGTCAACTTCTTAAGGCAATTATTCAGTTAGTGTCTGTTAAACAAAGAAAAGCAAAAGTGTTTCGAAAAACAAACAAATAAAAGGAATTATAAAAAAGAGAACCGATCTAAGTCATATTGGCTATCTTAGGCGCACTTCAAGAAACAATTTCTTTGCTTTTTGCTTGTTTGCTTGTTTTTACTGTAATTTTATTTTCATACTTAAGTTTACCTAATGGATTGTTTTTTTGTTTCTCGTTTGATATTGTAAATAAAAAATATGGGAGCGGGTCAAAACTCTGGCTTCAAAATACTACAAAAAGGAAAGAAATTCTCCTTTTGTTTTAAATTTTTTAATTAACTTTTTTTTATTTAAAACAGCAACCGAGAAACAAAAAATAAATAAAACAATGCATTACGTAAACTTGTATGAAAAAAAAAATTACAGAAACAAACAAGCAAACTAGCAAAAACCAAAGAGAACAATGTTTTTCGAAATCCGCCTAAGAACCTAAGATAGGCAATGTGACTTATGTCCGTTTGCTGATACGAAACTTACGAGTTTATGTTCCACATAAACGCTTGAGTAATACATAGCGCTTTGCACCAAACGCAATCCTAACCATAAAAGGCGTTAAGTAGAACATAGTTTATGTTTTAGAAAAAGTAGCACATAAAATTTAAGAATGACATACGGGATTGAAGAATTCTTAAAAATAATGTTTGGATACTTGGTTTTTTAGTTATTAACGCATTTAACATACAAAATAAATAAAATAAGTTTTTTTTCTGGCAGAAGTTGGAATTCCTTGTCAAAAATGCGAGATAAATGTATATTTTTCTTCATTTGATGACCTCTCTTTTTATAAAAAAAAATGTTAACAAAAGAATAGTGAATATTAAATAAGTGATCAAACTTCGATTATATAAAACCGCGCTCTACGAACAACAAGTTTGAATACAGAGATAACTCGAAACTCAACAAAAAAAAAAACCATTAGAACAATATTAAAGTCGACCTATACATTGGGATGTTTCCCGCTTGTTCTCTTGTGGTTGTGTGTAGTTTGTACTGGTGCTTGTGCAAATTGCATACTTTCTAACTTCGGTTTGCGAAGGCATTTGCCATTAAACTTAACCCGACGCGACGCACGTCACAAAAAAATCTGCAATCATTTCGCGCAAACGGAAACAAAGTTTCCATCGTAATCGACAGGAAGTGGACGCCATGATCCAGATGAAAGTGTCCACTAAGACGACGACTACATTGCCGCCATGAAATTGGCTGTATTGGAAGAATACGGCGGCGGTGGGGGTGGTGGTGATTAGGCAATTGCCAATGATGGTGGGGACAATTCTATGGATTCTGATAACGGTACAACTTATGTTACAGCTGGTAGATACTGAAGAACTCTTAGGCTTCGATGAGCAAGCTGCCAAAACTAAATATAGTACGTTGGATGTTGAACAAATTCCCGAAATACCCGAAAAACTGACTGAAGAAGAAATTATCAATAAAGTCGAAGAAATACAGTTTGTCTCGCCATCGTCATCTACCACAATTGCAACGACAGTTTTCACTCAATAAGCTGTACAAGTTGCGGTTTCTTCAACTGTTCCGGAAGTACCGGCGCACGCTTTTTAACATTTTCCAAACCTTTGTTTTCTTTATTATTTGCAGAATTTTGTTGAGCAGAATTTTGAAAGTAGAATTTTGACACCGGCAGAATTTTGACCCCAACCCAAAAAATGTGAATTAAAGATTCAAAAAAAAAAGCAGATTTATTTCTTTTTTCTCGACGGACAGAATTTTGAGAAGCAGAATTTTGAAAAACAAACAAAATGAAATATAACAGAATTTTGAGAATTTTTTCGCAAAAGCGAATTTTTATTTTACAAGCTGAAGTTTGAAATGCAGTATTTTCAAGCCAGAATTTTGACCCGCTCCCAAATTGTGGGCATAGTATCAAATAACACAATACCCAAGTTTGAATAAACTCCATTCACCCGTTTAGGCTTTAGACTTGTGGAGTTTGATTTTTTACGAATCTAAGATTTACCACATACATAGTATACGACATACCTATCACCCCAATTCTAAATGACAATTCCCAGGGAAATATTTCCCTTTTCCCTACTCTCTTATTACAAACGAAAACTACCGGGATTTGTTTCCCTTAGCCCTTTCCCTTATTCTTAACAAATTTCAGTGAAAAAATAATCCGGTAAAAAAGTAGACATTCTAATTGTCAAAAAAGGTAACATTTTTTTTTTTTAATTTAACATACGCCTGTAAGATCTAAGGTCTTTTAAATGCAACCTAAATTGCACGGCACTAGTTTGGCACAGTGGATTTGAGAACCAGGTATTGACTGTCTCATTTTAACCCATGGGCGGCATCCAATTAAAATTGGAGGTATAAAAAAGAATGCGCCTAGCGTGGGTATCGAACCCACACGTCCTAGTTAGCAATCAAGCACTTTATCCACTGCGCCATTGCCACCCACTTGGCGCTCGTTTGTTCCCGACACATTTGTTAGAGAATTAAATTAAAATATAAATAAAATTATTTTATTTTATTATTTATCAATTATTTTTGAGGTCAAAGCTAACGAACAAGTCCCATCTGCGAAACTATTCTTTTCTCTTCGGCCGTTTTACACACTTTACACATCCATTGTAGAAAGGACAGCTGGTCCTCAAAAATTAGCAGGACCTTCTGAGTATATGCAACTCGTATTTAAACGTAATTTTGTCAAATTTAAAGTGTGAAACCAAAAGTTTTATTGAAACATGTTACGAATAATTCTGTTATGGATGTACATACAACCATTATTTGCAATCTCCAATGGGTTCGATACTCTTGGTTGAAGATAATGGTTTTCTTCAAACTGCTCTTCATTCAAAATTGTTAGTGCGATGCTGAACATTTTGGAAATTTTATTTATTTAATATTTCACTTTATTTTTATTTAAGTATTCACTTTCACATTGGATAATCAATTATTTTTTTTATTAAGTTTTTTTAACCTGTATGTCAAATATACTGTGAAACAGTTGATTCAAACATTCGGAATTCTCTTAACCGCTTTTCAAGGGAAAAATATTTTCCCGGGGAATTCATAATTGGAGAATTCTACTCTAGAGAACACATCTGGAGAGTAATTTCTCGGGCAATATTTAGAATTAGGCTGTAAATATCGCAAGTAAAAATACAAAAAATTGATCTTATGTTCGATTTCATCTTAAGTACAAAATTTTTGGTAGAAAATGCTATTTTTAAAGTCGTCATTGACTAAATGTTGTACCTACATACAAAGTTTTTTAATTTTTTTCATTGAACAATATAAATTAAAAACTGATAACTTAAACTAATCTAAGTTAAACTATTTAATATTGAAATTGTTTAACTTGAGAAAAGCCTCTAAATTTCTTCGTTAATTGGATTGATTTCAAAAGTTCTCCGTATGCCTGAGAGAAAGTGAAGTCAGACAGACTGGCGCGGTAACGCGTTAGGTAACGAAGCGTCTTAACCTCCCACTAACATTGATCCGGCTCGAAAGACCAATGTTTTGTGTCGTGATGATATCTATTTAGAAAAAAATTAAAATAATAAACTTTTAGTACATTTCATTTGACAAGAATTATCAACAAACATAAGCAATTCATTATTTTTTAAAGTTCATTCACAATAGCGAACTAAACATACAAAAAAAAGGCTAGAAATCTTGTTGTGGTCAAATATATTCCATGATAAAGGACCATTAGTACAGTCGAGTTAAACATTTGAAATAGAAAAAATTAATTCGTACACTTTTCTTTTACAGTTCGTTGGGGGGGCGAAGGGGGGGGGGGGTTCCTTAGAAGTCTAAATTTGGGTTTTCCAGAAAATCGCGCTGGATATTCAGCCGCCATTTTGATTTCTCATTCAAATAATGACGGTTCGCGAGATATTAATGATAAACACTTTTTGTTGGATTTGAAACCCTCCCTTCAAAACTTCAATGCAGTTATCTTTCTAGTATCATTCATATTATATATGCTTAGATGTTTTTTCATTATGTTTTAGGGATATTTGCTTGTGGCCCGAATTATTTCCTTTATTATATAGTGTAACCTTGATATAACGTACTTCAATATAACGAATTCCTCGATTTAACAAATTTTTCGTAATCCCTTGAGTTGTTCATAAGTCAATGGAAAATAAACCTTTACATTGCAAACATTTTTTGCGAACAACCGCTTTATATCGAATGTTCTATTATCAAATTAAAGTGTAAGTGCCTCTAATTAACGAATTTTTTCAGCCTTTAACACCTTTAAACCATCTACTAAACCCAAAATAGTTGGACTACCTATGATAAAAAAAACAAAAATCTGCTAATTCTCAATTTCCATCGAAAATAAACTCAATATTTTGGTATTTTTCTAAAGATACATTTATTTTGAATAGGAATAAGTTACACAAACAAAATGACTTCAATTAAATAATGGTGTAGATCAGTCTTACAAAATAAAATAACGAGTGATACATTTTTTTAAGTGCAAAATAGTTTGCCTATGGGTCTTAATTTTCATTTCACGGCATTTGGCAGTGATAAATGCTTCTATGCGTCGTGGCATTGTGTCAAATAATTTTTGATATTCTTCGGTACCGATACCGGAAAAGATTCCCAAATATTTATGATTTTAGCTTTAAGGCCTTGAAGAGTCCGGCATGGTTCTTTTCGCAGTTTTTGTTTCATTTTATGCCAGAAAATATCTATTGGTGAAAGGTCAAGACTGCTGGAAGGCAATTCCAGTAAAGGAATTATTTCAGCAGATAACCAAGCAATTGTAGACCTTGCTGTTTGGCAAGAAGCACCATCCCGTTGTAAAATATAGTCTCCATCACCAGCTTGAAGTCGTGGTATTGACGGGAGAAGTTCATTTTGCAGAATATGCATGTACTTGGCAGTGTTGTACGATTTCATTTACAAAATGTAAATTGCCAAAACCCAGCCTGGATATACATCCCCATATCATTAGAGATGCTGGAAAATTGAGCCTTTTTTAAGGCAATCTTTGTGAAAAGCCTCTTTTGAATTTATAAATATGTACTCGTTTTCGTTTATCGCCCACTCAAACCTAAAACCTGGATTCATCACTCCAAATAACGGACCGCCATTGCCTTAAAGTCCAGTCTTTAAGTTGTTTGACCCACCCTAGTCGCTGTTTCTTTTGTTTAGGTGTTCAAAGTGGTTTTTCTTTGGCCTATGTTTTTAACGAATTAAAATAGATCTAATTTAAACAAATCTAAAACCAACCTTATAAAATTTGTATCCTATTTTGTTCATATTCTAAGCATTTATAATATGAATGATGCTAGGCAGATAACTGCATTGCAAAATTGAAGGGTTGGGGATGGGGGCGTCAAATCCCACAGAAACAGTTTATCATTAATATCTCGAGAACGGTAGCTTTTTTGAAAAAAAAAATTTAAGACTAAAGTTGTAGAAAATTAAATTTATTATTTAATTTATTATTTTGAGAAATGAAAAATGGCGAAGTTATTATCCAAAATAAAATTTTCATTAAATTCAAAATGATAGCTGGAGCCCCAGCCCGATTTTCCCGAAAACCGAAATTTAGACTTCTAATGATCACATGGATACTGATGTTGTCGAACATCACTATCAGTGTTTTTAAATTTTCGAAGAGAACGGACGCAAGATTTACGAAAATTATTCTGGCGGCGTTAAATATGAACGAAATTCACGAAGAGGATGAACATTTTTTTATGAAACATTTTGGTTTACAATAGTGTTTAAGCTTCTTAGGAGTTTCTGCGTAAAAAATGTCAAAAATGGTTTTAAAAAATGGTTACCTACCAAAAGTAACATTTTTTTTTCTTAAAAAAAAACTATCAAAAGTTTACCCTTTCTCTTCATTAATCAACTGATTTTTTTATATAAAAATTCGAGCCATTTTTGAGAAAAATAAGATCTACTTTTTTGGCAAAAAAAATGTGTGGTAGGTATCGATATTTTTCGTCTTGGAAAAAATAAAAAGACAATTGTACCAAGCTTAAAGCAAATACATCCAACCGTTCAGGCTATGTAAACTCGAGGACAGACGGAATTGCGGGACCTACTTTTTTTGTTTGTTTGATTCTTAGATTTCTTTTTACGAATGCATAACTTCTTTGTACCATAACCGCGAGTAAAAAATACGTGCGTACTTCGTTAGATGCCAAATGCAAATCTTTTATGAGACTCAAAATAAACCTATGACTTACACGAAAAAAGAAAACGAAGTTGTCGAGCATCTGTTTCCACAAGTTGGTTGGTTGGACGAGAATTGGACGAGCCAGCAAGTTATCAAAAAATTTTGAAATCCGTCCAGCATGTTGGTCCAGCGGTTGTTTTTGTGTTTTAAAGGTCGAACATTGGAGGCTGTCGAGCATGTTGTTTCATGTGAACCCCCCTATTGAAACTTCATACAATTTTTTTTAAACGTTTTCGAAATACCAATTTATAAAATTTCAACACAGGAAAATTTATTGTTAATTATTTTTGAGGATATCATATGTCGCAATATCATCTTTTGTTGAAAAAATATATTCTCATAACATTTTCAAGAAGACTTCACGAAACTGAAAAAAAAATTTCAAAAATTGAGAGCGTAAACAATTTTATGGGACGAATCTTCTTTCGTACCCGTGCAGTTTCTAGAGTCCTCAAAGATCTTGACATAAACAAATCCGCTAGCCCGGATAGTATCCCTCCCATCGTTCTGAAGAGGTGTTGGCAACGTTGGCAAAACCACTGCGTAAGCTTTTCTATCTGTCCTACTCTACAGGTCTCTTTCCATGTGGATAGAAAACAGAAAACAGAAAACATTTGTCCAGCCTGTCCCTAAAAAAGGCGCGTCTTCTTTACCCATTAATTACCGTCCAATTGCACTTACGTCCCTTCTTACCAAGTTCATGGAAACGTTGATTAATTATCAGCTCAAGAAATGTCTTGAAGAACGAAAGCTCCTTAATGACCGGCAGTATGGCTTTCGTAGCAATAGGTCCACTGGTGATCTGATGGTATATCTCACCGAACAGTGGCACAAATCTTTACATTGCTTTGGAGAAAGTAAGATTATTGCGCTTGATATTTAAAAAAGCATTTGATAGAGTTTGGCATCAAGCTATCTTATTGGAAATACGTGCATTTGGTATCGATGAATGTCTTCTTCGTTGGATTAGAAATTACCTTTCGGACCGTTCAATACAAGTTGTATTGGACGGTTTTAAGTCTGATATCCACAAAATAAATGCTGGTGTGCCCCAGGGCTCCGTATTGTCTCCGACCCTCTTTCTCATTTTTATTAATGATCTCTTCTAATTCACTTAATTGTTTTGCTGACGATGGTACTCTCAGCTTTTCATATTCGGTTTTAGATGAACCTCATTGTTTTTCGGAGGTGCAACTGGAACGGCAGCGTATGATAAGCTCATTAAATTCTGATCTTGACAGCATTGTCCAATGGGGAATTAAAAACCGCGTAGAATTTAATGCTTCAAAAACTCAGTACTGTCTTCTGTCGTGAAAGCAGAACCCACCCCCATGCCGTTATCCATGAGCGGCAATTGCATTGAAGAAACCGATCAGCTTTCAGTCCTCGGCATGTGCATCACAGACCACGTCTTGTGGAATGAACACATATTCGATGTCGCCAAAAACGCTGCAAAGTGTTTGGGCTTTCTTCGAAGGTGCAAGCAATTCTTCTCCCCGTCTGATCTGGCTGTAATCTATAAGGCCTTCATTCGTCCAAAGCTGGAGTATAACTCGCACATTTGGGCAGGAGCTCCCAAAACTCATTTAAATCTTTTGGATAGAATTCAAAATAGAGCTCTAAGAATGATTGGCGATAGAACTATAGTGGAAACATTTACATCTCTAGAACATCGTCGAAATGTTATATGTCTCTCACTATTTTATCGCTATTTTTATAAACAATGTTCGAGCGAAATAGCCAGTTGTGTTCCTCCCCTTAAACTTTTCAACCGTAGTACTGGCGCTTCTGGTAATGCTCATCAGTTTACCCTTGAGCCCAACTTCGGTCGCGCTGTTAAGTACAGAGAATCTTTCTTTAGCCGTACAACGCGAATGTGGAATACTTTACCCGGCTCTATTTTCCCCTCCCATTTTGATATTCAGAAATTCAAACCCAATGTGCATCGGTATCTCTTGCATCCTTCCCTACTTTCCTAACGCTCGCACTGTGCTTGTTCATTTTAAGGGTAGTCAAAACCCCTTTAGTGCGCGCATCCGTTTAAAAAAAAAGTACATAGCTGACTAGAATTTTTAGACTACCTACAGTTTTTTTTAAGGAAAAAATTAATAATTTTGTATACCATTTGTCCTAGTCTCAAATGTCGTGGAAAGCGCGTTTTTACACTTTTCAAAATCAGTAATGTCAAAAAATATTAAAGAAAGCAATTTTTTATGAATTAAAAACTAAAACTTTAATTTTTTTACACAACTATTTCCTCATTAAAGTCTGACCTGCAAAAGTATATCACTGGTTCAGAAGAATTGAAAAACTTTGATGGCCCAAGTCGATTTTTACCGGAAGTTAAGTATGTGTGGTACCTTCTTAAATAAAATATTGAAAACAAAAGAATAAAGGTCCTTAAATCAAAGACAAAAAGCCACACGACACTTACGAAAAAAATATAATTACACTAATTAGACGTGAACAAAATATTTGTTATAAGAGAATACGTCTTTCTGTGAAAAAGGAAGTTCGCTAGCTAGTAGCTTATGTTGTATAAACGTAAATCTGAACGCACGTCGTTGTTGGTCGACAAAGCATTACCAACAAAAAGGAACACTTAAATGATGAAAATATAAAACACAACGTCTGCCATACATAACCCATCTAAAACAAAGTCCTTGTCCCCAGAATGCGTTGTCGTCGTCGTTGTAGTTTGATGATGGTATATTCATAGCTCCAGGACAACTGGTAACTGGAGTCTTCTTCTTCTCACAACTGTTCAGAATACCAGTATCCACATAAAAGCAAAAGTAGTCAAGTCAGCCTCCCCAGCGACCAAGTAGCGAGGGCAAGGATTTGTGTGAACTGAGTTTTTTTGTTGTTGTCTTATTCTCATGCAAAAAAAGGGCTTAACAACTTGGTCACGTTTTCAAAAGTTGTTGTTAGGAATATGTTTTAGTTTGCTTCGTTTGTTGTTTCCTTTGCAGAATTACAACATCGCGGCAATGATGGTGTTCTTTTTTGTATGTCCTGTGCACACTTCTACATGGAGCTTACATGCAACACACACGGACAAAAGGCCATGCTTGAGTTCTTCACTTCAACTGATCCTTCTCAGCTTTGTCCTTGACTGCCATAGTCCAGTGCCTCTACTTATATCCTCGTGCTTGATATTGTTTTTTTTTTTTGTTGGTTTGCGTTAAAATGAAGCGGATGGAGGAAACAGTACCTATGTTACTCGTATATGTAAATATCTGCTAGTTTGAGCTTGGGCGGGCAGCTCCGACTTGTCCATAATAGAAAGACCAAAGGGCTCAAGCAACAATCCCTTGCGTGTGTAGACTTCAGAACTAAAGAGAAATCCAGAGTAAGTAGCCGTTAATACTTTGATGTAGATACAACAACTAAGTAGTGTGGTTAGTGTATAATCCTTGGACAAAATGCCGTTCCAGTAGCGTCCACAGTCCCGCTGCCGACCATCACCGCTGAGCGCTTTGCATTAGCCATTTTGGCTCATTGGATGATAAAATGTAAACACACTATGAGCTTGTAACGTTTGCACCTATTTGTTAATTGGACGCGAGCCGCACATACACTTATGGCCTTACCAGACTTTTCTTTGGAGTTTGACTTTGGGAGTTCTCTCTGACAAAGCCAAATGGATGCTTTACACATCTCTGGTCCAATTTGTTGCCGCTGCCGCAGTTTCATGCATAATATTATGAGTTCAGGGTTATTGGTAGGTATGTATTGTAATTATTCAGGGTAAGTGTATGTGTTTGGACAACAAGTATGGCGTATATGCACAAGTAATCCTGAGGTTCTTTGAGTCTTACAATGCGCTTTTAGTGCGTATGGATAAACATTATCATCATTATGTGGAAGGCTGGATGTCTGTAGATTGGCGAGTTCATTGTGATGTATGTTTTGTATACTGAAGAGCTCATAGTTGCAATGATTGAGGTTATGCATCTTTGAATCGATATGTCAGCCAATTTACTAATTATTTCCAAGTTCAGCGATGATGGTGGCGCGGCTGGCAGGAAGCACAGTGGGTCACTTCATATACTGAGCGGTTAAGAAAAGGTCAGTTTGCTAAATTTTGTTGAAAACTTCAAACGATTATTTTAAGCAGTTTCGTGGATATTTATTTGGCTTTTTTAAAAGATAATTGGAGTAAAAAAAAAAACAATAACTACATTACAAAAGTCTTGCAAGTTCAAATCGGAAGAGATTGGCCAGATCCTAGTGACTTACTTTTACAGTTCTCAAGCAATCATGTGCGCGGGATGTTCTTCGCCAAATCTGAACGGCTAAGTTGAGAAGCATTCTATTAAGTCTAAAGAAATTCTTGGATGAAGAAACATTTTGCTTAATAGGTGGCTTAAAGTGGGATTCGATCCCTAGATTTCTGACCATTACGCAAGTGGCTGAAGCCACAACAGCTATAATTTTATTGGATCGATCATTTCGATGCCTTCAGTTGTCCTTCAAGACAAATGTTGGCCCAATCTTTTCGAGGCAACCATCTAAGTTCTTGACAATTTGAAAAAGGAATGCTGAGAAACCTTATTTGAAACTCACCTCTTCTGCTAGGAGATGTTCCAGTTTACAATTTGGCGTAGGGAGGCCTCAAAAGCTGTGCTAAAATTCAGCTCTTCTGTAAGGTATTGCTCCAGTCTTCCCAAGACAACCATATTAGTATTTGACTATTTGGCGAATGAAGGCTAAGAAACATATGCTGAAACTCGTTTACTATTTGGCCTCTTCTCTAAGGCTCTGTTCAATAGTCTTCCCAAGTCAACCATATTATTATTGAACTATAAGTTGTAGGTAGGGCGGAATTCACTTCTTCTGCCAGGTGTTGCTAAGGTTGACTATTTAACTTAGGAAGGCCGGGAATTCTGTAGTGAAATTACTTCTTCTGTAAAGCATTATTTCAGTCTTCCCATAGGAAAACATTTTAGTATTTGATTATTTGGCGAATCAAGTCTAAGATACCTATACCAAAATTCACCCCTCCTGCCATGAGATGTTGCAGTTGACTTTTTGGAGTAGGGAGGCTGCTCAATCTGTGCTAAAATTCAACCCCTTTCCTAGGTAACCGACTTTGGATTTGACTTCTTGACGTTTAGGAAGACAAGGAAACCTATACCGAAATTTACGTTTTCTGTCAGGTCTTTTCGATCCATAACCGTCTTAGTTTGTGAATTTATATTATAGTAAAGCTAGGAAACCTTTGCCGAAATTCACCTCTCCTGTAAGGCGTTGTTCTAGTTTTGCCAAGTCAGCTATTTTAGTATTGTTAAAGGGCGAATTTCACTTCTTCTACCAGGTGTTAAAATTGACTTATTGTCGTAGGCAGATCGGGAAATTCACCTCTTCTGTCAGACACTGGTTCAGTCTTTTCTTCTGTCAGACACTGGTTCAGTCTTTTCGAAGGACACATCAAAGTTAGTATCTGATTATTTGACAAAGACAGACTTGGGAAAATATGCCGAAATTTGCCCATTCTGCAAGGAGTTGTTTCAGTCTTTTACTAGGACAACCAATTTTTGTTAATGGATTGAGGGATGAACTTTTTCATAAAATAGAACTCACCAGTATTGGTGAAGAGTATAGCCTTTCATTGGTTGTCGAAGTGAATTATGCATTTATATATTTCACAGCCTTAAAGATAAAATCTGACAGTTGACGCCATTTTCGACTCATATTGTATTTTTAGCATAAGAAACTTGTTGTAAAATATGATTATAAGTTTTTTCTAAGACTTATTTTCTAAAATATCAAAAAACAGTTTCACCAATTCGGCACCACTGTTCTTTCGTCGACGGCTTTGATACTGTTATTGTATTATTTTGGTAGGTTGTTTGCCATCATAGAGTAACGGTTTCTCTTACACATATGTATAATTTGGTATTGGCTTCATTAAATGGCCATCATCAATTGTTGGCAAAGCCACAAGGTAAATGAAGTTTTGGCAAAATAATGTTCGTACAGGGAACAAGCATTGATGCATGTTCTATTGAATGCATATTGTGGTCAAAATAATTACTGCAGAGAAGCCATTTGCCAAACGATATGGTTTTGTAATAGTGGTTTCGAAATACTAGTTTATTCAAAGATTTTAGCTTAATTGATATTCAAACTCATTTTTAAGGAGATAAACTGTTTCTGTAATAGTACATAGGTAAATAATCGTACAGTTTGTAGAACCGTTTATGAACTCGTGTTTGTAGGTAGATCGTGTGTTAAAAGCGTAGTACACATGTAATTTGCTTAGTAAGTCCTTCTAATTTTTGAATATATAGAAGAGAATTCATGTCGTTGAATAAACAATTGAAGTTGAAGTTAATTAACTTGGTGTTAATTTAAATACCCTTATGATTCGACAAGACAGATTGTGAAAATGCTTAGCTTGTATTAGGTTTTAATGAAAACCATATCGAATTTGTCGATAACTCGTCTAGGTTTTTTTTTGATTTTTCTACATGCACCACAAGTTATCTACAACACACCTAAGTATAATTGTATAAAAAGACGCAAACCTTCAAGGAAACCGCATCAAGGTACTTCAAGCACTGTCTCTCTTTATATATTTCTTAAGGTTCTGTATATTTAATATGGTATGTATTTGTTATTGTAACTGCAAACGTAACTAGTATGCGATTGAAAACAGAAGAAACTTTTGAAGTTGCAACTTATCTTTGTCTGGGCTTCAATCTTAAGAGCCACTTACTTAAAAAAATCATTGAAGCAAACAGTGCGCGATCTAAATTAATTGAAATTCACTTTTGGATTGCAACAAAGGAAAAAACGGTGAGCACAAAACAGAAAAGAAATAATATTGCATCTACTTATCCGCATATGTACGTAGATATACATAAATTTAGGATATAAGTTCTGGTTTATCTTCTTTATTATGCACGCGCTCGCTACACTCTGGATCATTCGATAATGGATAGCTAAGTTATTTTGACTTTTTTAGATACAGTAAATGAGGCTTATAAGAAACTGCAAAATGCCACAATTTTCGTTTCTTATATGCGTGTGTTTCTTATAAAAAAAACACGGATAGAAGAAATGTTAAAAAAACGCTTACAATTACTTTTAAATAACAATAATAGGAGCAATAACTGAAACAGTTACATCTCTTGAATACCGTCGAACTGTTTGACGCCTTTCATTGTTTTATCGTTATTTTATAGATAATACACTAATGTCTAGTGAAATAGCCAGTTGCATTCCTCTTCTCAAACCATTTAACCGTAATACTCGCGCTTCTGGGAATGCTTAGCAGTCAGTTTATCCTTGAGCCCAAGTTCGGACGTCCTGTTCAGTACAGAGATTCTTTCGTTAGCCGTACAACTCGAATGTGGAATGCTTTACCCGGCTTTATTTTTCCCTCCCAGTTTGATATTCAGAAATTCAAAATCATTATCCATTACATCCTTCCCTACTTATCCTGTGCTTGATCATTTTAAGGGTAGTAAAAACCCCTTTAGTGTGCGCATCAGTATTAAAAAAAAAAAACAAACAAAAATTAATCATAAAATAATTCTATAGCGGATTGTAGGTGGCTAGCATTATTTTGTAAAAAAAATGAAATTTAGGTTTCTTAAAAATATCGCTCAATGGTTGTTTGAGTTAAAAATTCGAAGATTCCCCCCTTTATTTGAAAAGACTATCTTCTATTTCTCCCAGGAATCCCTCATATTGCCCATTCTTGTCTAAATGAACATTAAAAATTTTTTTTTTCAATTTCTCACAAAACACAAACTAAATTTATTTCAGAGTGACATTTATGACATTTCTTTGAGAGTTCAGAAATGCATGTAAATATGATTCTAAGGGTGTGCTGACATTTAAAGAGCCTGAGGGGATTTTCTTATGTCTTACAAAAAGTTTCTTATACATATCCAATTTTACAGCAAAAGTGGGAATCGGTGTTGTAAAAAAAAGTTCATTATATCAATGTTTTTCTTAAAAGCCTGTTTCTTATAAGCGTCATTTACTGTATACATCTTTTGAGAACGCAAGAGGAAGTGACTTTCTCTAAACCATTTCCAAAATTCAAAGTTAGTTTTACGGTACCACAGTGCACCCGTTTATTTTCAGTTATTTTACTTTTATTCAACTTTTTGATTATTTTATTTATTAATGGAGTAGTCAAGCCAATCCGAAATATGAACATTACTCCTTAAGCGTAGTCTTATGCACATTCGTTTAGATCGGTTGAAGAAAAAATCCCTGTATTTTGCACTTCGTTAGAAATTCTGCTCGAGGGTAAACTGATTTGCATTCCTCGAAGATTGATTATAATAGGGCTGAATTGCTTAAGGGGAGCAATTCAACTGTCTATTTTACTATGAAGAAACTGCTGCAAAAATAACGGTAAAACAGGGAGAATCAAGAAACATTAAAGCGGTAGAATATGAAAATCTATAAACTTTGTCCTCAGCAAATCTATTTATTGCACTAGAAATAGGATACAGAAGTTAATTTATGAAAATTAGTAGACAATAGAGTCGTAGGCAAAACGGAAAACTGGGGTACACCAGCATTTATGTAATCAATTTAAGACTTCAAGACTGTCATTAATATTTGTATGTAAAGAATGGAAAGAAGATTCTAATCCAACGAAGAAGATAAAATGTCGAAATGCAGGGCCTTAGAGATATCAAGTGCAATAATCTTATTTTATCCAAAACGATATAATATGTGTCTACTGTTTTGTAAGCTATAACATCAGATTACCGATGGACCTATTTCTGCAAAAGTGATACTGCCGGTCATTAAGGAACTTTCGTTCTTCTAAGCTAATAATTATAAGCGTTTGCATGACCTTCTAAATGGATGATTGGGCAAATTCGGAACGATACCTAAAGAATAGATTGATGGAAAAGCTTATAAAGTGGGTTTTACAAGCCATGCAGAATACTTTGTGATACAAATAGTGGAAATATTATCAGGGGCAGAAGATTTATGCATATTGAGATATTTTAAGGTTCTCGCTGCAATTTACGAGTACAGAATAAGAGTTGTACCATGGAATGGCTAATGCATGCTCAATTACTGGGGGATTCATTATACTATCCAGCAGCACAGAATAAATGGGGAACTGTCTTACGGACACATTAATTTTATCCAGATATATAACAAAAGGATTGTAATTAAAAACAAGTTTTAGAGCCAGTGGGCCATTGTAGTTACCTAGTGTTTTTTTACCTTATTTTTTTGTCATGCAAAAATTTAGTTTGTTGAAAATAGAGTTTAAATACCTTCCGCCTTATCACTTATTTAGAGCTCGAAGCAAATCACGAGTTTTCTTTGGTTCTATTACTCTTAACCCTCTTCGGTATACAAATTTCTACCGTGTCGTCCCTATCGTAGAAAAGCATTGTGACCAACAAAAGATGATAAAGCTATTTGTCTGCATTTCGCTTACGGCACTACGGTTATCAGGAGTTTTCTTATCTCACAGGAGAAATTTTGAAATATGCCGGATTTGTCAGATGTGCCTAATTTATGATGTGCTTGATATATTTTTTTTATTTACCAATAAAACAAAGTCTAAATTAACATATATTTATTTCAGTCCCTGAAAAGCTAGCTCTTAGAGTAAATAAATAAAAAAAAAGTGTGTGTACTTATGTACCTACACGAACTAGAAGTATATTTTTTCCGGATCCTACTATATTGCATCTTATTTGAAACTCAGAATCGTTTTAATAATCCAAATCATGTAAGTAGTTTCGAAATGACAACGGTTTGTTATGTCAGCTACAATATATTTACATTTCATTGAACTCGTCAAAATTAACATTTTTTTCACACACCCTAATTCGAACCAATTTTTTTCTTTCATAATTCTATCGGTCAAAGAACAGCGAAGTTGACATATTTTCAATCCGGCATAATATATCCCCAATAACGACCCCATCTTTGATCCGTGGTTCAGCAATATCAAGGAGCGATTTCAATATTTAACCTGTTTACCTCAGTCAAATCACCGAAATCGGGACGAGATTTAACAAAAAGAATGGCTCACAATGAGTACGAACACGAGACGAGATTATGACATTATTAACTGTAAGCATTGTGTAATTAAAAAAACACTCCCCAATGCAATATGGGACGAAACTTTTCAGGACGAGAAAGAAAATAATATTGAAGCTAACTGATTTTCAATAGCTTAATCTATTTATTTTACATAACGTGACGATATTAATTACTTCCATTCTGTTTAAGAATAAATAATTCTTCCAAATACATGACAATACTATTTTAGATTTGACAGCGGACTTGGGATTCAACGTATATGGCAATGCTGGTCAACGTTAGTCAACAAAATAGTTTTAATTTATTTGTTAATTTTAAGTAGAAAGATTGTAAATAAATTATAAATAAAGTGAAAAGTGCTATTAAGATTAAAGTGCTTCTGAATTAAATAAAAACAATTGTAAAAAAGATGTTTTTTTTTTTTTGTTGTAAATGGGGGTGGCCGTGGCGCGATAGTTGTGTGTTCGCCTGTCAGCCTCATGGTCACAGGTTCGATCCCTGCCGTAGTCTATGTTTTTTTAATTATCCATTAAAAACCAATTCTAAAAATAAATGTCATACAATGAGTTGCTGGTTTACTCATTACATGCTGTTTAGGCATAGAACTAACAACATGTGATTTCGTAAAACTAGTATACCGATAAAATGTGACAAACAATAAAAAAAATTAATGCGAATTATAAGGGACATAGACAAATAAGACACGGACATTTCTCCGCATTATTTCAGCCGCCATCCCTGGGGATAAAATCTGAGACAACAACCACCTACAGTCTCCGAATATTGCGCCACACATCTTTCCTATCATTCTTTCTCTCCCTTAACCTCACCCTCACGCCCGCGCTGTGTTGAAACATTTAAAGGGTATTCATAATCCCTTGAGCGCGTGTAGATTATAAAAAAAAAAAAATATTCTTTTTCGGTAGGTAGATAATACAAATATGATTTTTAAATATTTATTGGTGGGTAAATTTTTTTTAGAAAGCTAAAGTAAAATCTTCAACGAGAAATTCTCTCGGGTTTTGAAAGAAACAGTGTCGGTTTCACATGTCACTGACAGCTCTATAAAACATTTTTACCTCCAATGCCACAAATGAAGTTTTACTTAAAAAAAAAAACAAATAATCCCTATTCAATTCATTTAGAGTGTTTAGGAGAATATTGTATTTATACCTATATTTTCACGGGTCTCTTATGCTATCATCACCCAATTGTTAAGCGCTATCTGAAAGAGAGACCGCCAATGCGACAAGAAATGTCATCCGCAATAATACAAAAGAAAAAAAAAAGAAAACTGTATCTTTATCTATATAGATGTAGAATTCGATTTACTCTCAAACCAATTCACTTGCAGTGAAGTTTTTTTTTGTTTAATTTTTTTTTTGTTGCATTGTTTAGTTTCATGGTAGATACCGTCATCGTTGTCATCGGCTATACTAGCAACGTTTCATGTTTCAAGGACAAAGTATCTAGAGACTAGATAGGGCAGCAACGTAAAGATTGTCAGAAGACACAAAGACGCCGTCAAGTCTGTGGGTTCATTAGTTGATTTCTTCAAGCAAAAGAAAATCGAAGGATTTTGTCCTTCTTCTTATATAGATAGAGGAGGTACCAATACCTTAAGTTGGATTTCTTGATCGGGAAATTGATTTTACAGCTCAAAGGTTTTTCAAATAAAAGTCGATTATGAGTTATAGGTATTTGTATCTTATACCTGTCTGCTGTCTATCTATCTTTTTGGAAGCTACATGAATATAATTTGAGATGATATCATAAATACAGCTAAACATCCGTCATAATGGCTTTCAATTACCAATCGAGCGATGTAAATCCATTTACCATAGAAGAAGAAAAAAAAAAAAAACTTCAAAGGATTTCGGGAAACGCAAGAGAATTCGTATCCGCCTCCTCCATAATTCCAGAAAATTGGAAAATTAACTGACTTAACTGTACGAGTATGACGACGAAGACGATGAGCCAGTATATAATTGCATCACAGGTCTAGTCAAAAGCATCCATGTCCGTGGTGGGTACATACATAGGTGCTATGATCAAAGCGTTGAGCATTCATTACCAGAAAACAAATTAACATGCCCAACCCACACCAACATCGAGACATTCAATTTGACTACTCTGGATCATGGTAATGGTATAGTCTTCACTCCACTCTCCCACTCCCACTGAAGTCGAAACCAAACCAAACAGACGTGGAGCGCAATTAAACCGCGTATAGGTAGGTACATGTTAAGATATATCTTAAAGTAGGTACTTATGTACTTCTGTTGGTAAATACATACATATGTACGGGTGGATGGCGTTTTTTTTTTTTTTTTTTTTTTGTGGATTGCCAACTCAGCCCCAGGTAGGAAGGTGGAAGGAAGTATCTGAAATAGAATGTATCTTGAAGTCAACTGTTTAAGCGTATCTAGATATATTCATGATGTCAGAACTGACAGTTGGCAAAATGAGTAGGGAAATGAGTTCATTACACATTTTACTCATGCAAAGGTTCACCTTACCTATTCTATATAGGAGGTACACTATATAGGTACACAATATGTCCCGCGTGCGTGTAAGTGCGTAATTGCTATAAATAGAAGATTACTAGGGATTAATGTCAGATGGATAAAAAGTTGAACAAAAAAAAGATGCAAATCGACAGAAATAAAAAAAAAAATGTATAACAATCCAACAATCATCAGAAAGTCGGGGTGTGAAACGATTCGGAATGATTTGATATCTACAACTCGTACCTGTATAGAAGCCATACGATACGAATACGGTAGGTATATTTGGTATACTGTGAAGGCTGACGATGTTGATGATGATGAAGGCGGGCGTGAATATGAGAGGCTTTAAAATTGGATTTAGACATTTAAATGACTTTCGTGCGAAGCAATTTAGTTTACGCATTTAAAATGAAATCATAAAAGATTTAAAGCGAACTTTGAAAAAATTGTTTAGATGAAGTTTAATCTTTTAAGGGGTTTTATCTATAGTTATGTAACTATACTTAGCTTGAGGGTTTCTATTTGATTGATGATATTTTTTTTGTTTTATTACGTCTACTTATATGGTGATCACCAATATGTATCTTTTTGAAGGTCATGGGAATAATACTGTGTTCGATTGAAAAGTTTACGACTTTCGTTGATACAATTTTACGACACACATTCGAAAAGTCTATATTTATCATATAGAAGGCAGTAAATACATATTTGTTTCACAATGTTAAAATATTTATTTTATTGAGTCCGACAAAAAAAAAAAACATAAAATAAATTTGTGCGTACGCCTTTACATTAATAAAATTAATTTTAAATTAGGTACCTACAATTCCTTTTTTTATTTGCTACGAAATTTAAAAATATGTTCTTGATATCAACATGAATCTACATACATTAAATATAATACATATAAATACTAAATATTTAATACTTTACATTTTTAAATGCCCAGGAGAATTACGAAATAATTTTGGTCTTCAGCAGGGAGCGGTTAATTCGCCGATTCTGTTCAGCATTTACACCAGCGATCTGATTGATAGGTAGTCTAACTCATGCAATTGCGTACTCCGACGATCTAATTGCGTACAGAACAGCTAATACAGTTGAGGTCATCAAAATTCTTTTGCAGAGTGACTTCGCTAAGATTCAGCGATATTGTGATGACTGGAAGTTGAAAATCAACTTCCAGAAATCAGAAACTATTTTTTTTAGGACTCCGTTGTCTAGCGCCTCAAGGGATACGAGAAATAACTGGCGCAAGCTGATGATCGTAGGGCCACATGGACATCCACTGGCGAGTAAAAGTGTAGTAAAGTACGTTGGCATCTGGTTGGATCAGTACCTGTATTTCGACAGACATATAGGTGCTACCTTGGCCAGGGCTAGGGGAGCCTTTGCCTTGACAAAACGACTGTTTTATAGCAGCCGTCTTGACAGCAGGGTTAAGGTGATTTGTTACATGGCCCTCATCAGGCCGATGATTGCCTATGGATGCCCGATGTGGTTCAACGTTGCCCCATCTCAAATGGAAAAGATTCGGGTGTTTGAGAGGCAATGTCTTAGACGTTGCCTTGGATTACACAGAACACCAGAGTCGGAGTACACAAGATATTATTCAAACCAAGTTCTATACAACGGAGCCAACATAAACAGAATAGATAATTTTTTGTCACACTGCAAGAGCGATGTCCTCAACCAACAGCTTAATTTTTGGGGCTTACTACCCCAATAATGAATATTTTGAGAGTGCGCGGTTAAGTGGCTACATCCCTCCCGAGGCATTCCTCTTTTTAGACAGTCGAGGGCTGATACAGGATGGAATGGCGGTTCCGCTCATCTACGAGTACCACGTCAGCCGGAAAACTGTGGATAGGCGACTCCTGCATGGTCGAGGCGTCATCGTTTAAGGTGGAGAAGAGCGCCTTCGGTTCAGTAGGACTGTGACCGATCGGGACCGAAGGGATAGGGCGAAACAGGATAACCAGTTCTGGTGGCTCTCTGAACAGCATCATATTTAAAGTCGATGAAGATGGTATGTCTTGGCCGACTTACATAGATTTAGGGCAATTAGGTATAGGGAATAGTCGGGGTGGCACCAAAAAAAAATTTAAAATATGTATGTATGTATGCGGTCTGCATTGTGTGTCATCATGCATATAAAAAATAAACAAACAAATTTAAAAAACGAAAAAAATTGCTGCTGTGGCTTTCTAGTTTTTAAGTAGTTTTAAGTGGTTTTGGGTATTTTTAGGTATCTTAAGTAGTTTACGATATTTTTAGTTAGTATAAGTTAGTTGTATCTAGTTTTAATTATTTTTAGTCTATCTTTAGGTTTAGTTTATAAGTAAAAAAGAAAAATATGATAAGATACCGAGTTTTTTGGCAATACGTTTTCTTGGTTAAAAAAAAAATAAAATAATTAGATTTAATTAAAATAGTTTTCAGGTCGAAAGACATTAGTATTAAGAGATATAGTTTAGTTTAGAGCGCCCGTAAAGGGCCAGTAAATTAGTTATAAGTTATTGATAATTAGGCTAGTTTTTAACATTTTTGTCTAGCTTTAAGATAGTTATAAGTTAATATTAAATAAAAATGAATTAAACAAAAAAAATAATAATTCTGGCAAAACTGAATGTTGGTGCAGATATTTACTTTATTGTCCTTAACATTCTTTCAAAAGTTCTGGAAATTTTGACTGGGGATAAAGTTTTTGGTGTGGGTAAAGGGCTGAAATCCTTTTTTTTAAATTTCTAGAAAAGCTTTTTTTTTTATTTGAAAAAGTGTGAAAGTAAACATTGTAAGACCTATGTAATTAAGATATTGGAATCTTGGTATACATTTTGTAGAGTATATTTTGAGAAATATGAAACAGAACATGGACATGTATGTAGTTCATTTAAGAATATGTGGTAAAACCGCCGTTTTATTTTCCATCGATTTGCATTTTTAAAAAAACGCGAAATCGAGATTGATTTTTAATCAATGTTAACAATATGTTGGTGATTGAGAACACGGAAAATGTGGACGCAATTCCGTCTGTCTGTAGGTCTACCTACAGTCTAATTAAAATTAAATTAAGCGTTTCAGGTGATTTTCTCAAATAGATTTTTGAATAGATTTTTAGGCCATACATTTTTTTCTACCATTTTAATTACCTATCTCGAAAACGACTCGAAACGATTTTGATAAAAAAAATGTGTGTGTACTACTTTAGTTATATAGTCTACATTTGCGTCTAAATTTGTTTTTTTTTTATATTTTATTATTAACATTAAATGCTATATAACCATTTCTTTATTCTAACTTTCTCATAAACAACTCTACGGATTTCCATAAAAATAGTCTTATATGAGAGGTCCTTCGAAATATAAATAATACTGCATACCAAAATTTTCAAAAAAATATTTTCGTTAATTTAAAAAAAAAATCATATTATTTTCCAAAATCCAATATTTCGAAAATGGGTGAACGATTTTTTTGTTAATTCTGTTTTCAAATTTATATTGGTAAATATTTAAAAAATGTCGTACTAAAATTTAATAAGAAGTTTTGTAAAAAATATTAAGTAAGAATAGATTAAATATATATATGATATATAATATATTTATTTTCTACTAAAAATTGTGTGCTTCCGATGTGATCGAAAGCAAGTGCGTGCGATCTAGTCCTGCAATTTTATTTTTTTTAAATTTTGGTGAAATTCATAATACAAATTGAAAATAATTTAAATATTGAACAAAATAAAATTTAAATTAATTGTGTAGCTAATAAAAGCGCTAGTCGTTTCAATGCAATTGATAAACAGAAAAACCTGCATTGGTTTGGATCTGAACATGTGGGCTCGGTGGCGTGATGCGTAGAGCGTTGGCTTCTAAGCAGCTTGGTCATGCACAAGAAGTTTTTCAATTAAAATGAAAAAGTAGACCAGCACCACTAGAGCAAATGAATCTGATGATCGACCTTGGCAAGTCGTGAAATAGCTATAATTCCAGCCAAAAATAATTGAGAAAAAACTTGGTGGTAGCACACTCAAGTTGTTGTTGGTCATTCAAGGTCATTAAATGATACAAAAAGTGCTCTAAAAAGCAAGTACGTGAGCATACAAAAATTGAATTTAAATTAATAAAATTTCTTATAAATTGATTGAAAATTTGTAATTTTTGTAATCCATTATATGTTTATTCCAAGTCTAAGAAGAATTTTATTGTTTTTGTAATTAATACTAAAATTAGAAGGATATTAATTAATAAAACATGAATTAAAGAACATAAACTAAGAGTTCAAGTGTGTTTAAAAAAACAAATCAGGGTCCAAATCACGCAACACTAAAACTATTATTCGACCAAAAGGATCATCGTTTCGACTATTGCTTCCTCTATGTTTGTTTCTTAATATGAAGAGAATGAAGAGAAGAACGGATCTCGCTCTGTTCGGAACAAATTTAAGGTATATATACATATATTGAACGAAAAAAGAAAAACGCCTAATTAGGTACCTTTTGTACATTTTGCTGACAGATAAATGAAAAAGAAAATTCTTAAAATGTAAATAAAATATTATATATATTATATATAATGAAATATTTTTTGTGGAAAAACTGAATGTAACTGGATTGAAATGAATTGAAACATATTGTATTTTTTTTTTTAATTTTAACTATATGCCTGTAAGACCTAAGGTCTTTTAAATGCAACCTGAATTGCACGGCACTAGTTTTGGCACAGTGGATTTGAGAACCAGGTATTGACTGTCTCAATTTTAACCCATGGGCGGCATCCAATTAAAATTGGAGGTATAGAAAAGAATGCGCCTAGAGTGGGGATCGAACTCACACGTCTAAGTTAGCAATAAAGCACTTTATCCACTGCGCCATTGCCACCCACTGATTTGAAATTAATTTACATGAGTAGAAACGAAAGACAGTTAAAATTAATTTAAATAAAATTCATGGAACTTAGTTGAAATGAATTGAAATAAGTTGAAATGCATTGATTTTTGTATGTATTGTGAGCGGGCTATAGTGGTTTTGAGTATACCCTTAAAATTTACAAATATAGTACAAGCTTAAAGGAAATAATAAATCATTTGAAAAGAGATACCGATGTATATTGGTTAAGAAAATTTATTGAAAATAGAAATGGGAGCGAAATGGATGGGAAATTCAACATTCGTTTTGTAGGGTTAGAGGAAAAATTTTATTAAGTACGTAATTGAAATGAATTGCAATGAATTGGAATTAATTTAAATGAATTGAAATGAATGGGGGCGTAACGTTTTCCCGGAAAACAATTGCCCGAACAACGATTTCGCGCAATGTTTAAACAAAAATTTTCAGAATAGTTTCCCTCATAAATAAAAATTAATTCATGATTGCCCGAGTAACGATTTCACGGAAATAAGTATTTTATTTATTTCTTTAATATTTTTGGTTTCTTTTTAAATATTATCAAAAAAACTTTGTTCACCGGCTTTTGTTTTTTTTAATTTGTTGAAATAATAATTATATAAAAAAATATGACGATTTTGAAAAATCATTCGGGATTATGCAGTTTCGTTGAGTCCACAAAAATCTTTAACTCCAAAAAACTTTTACATACCACAAAACTCGACACCACCCTTAATCCTATATTTGGACAAGAAGTAGGGTTGCAGTTGCTTACGCGCCTTGATGACAAAAAAAACTCGAAATGAAAGGAAAGTGAAATGGAATAAAATGAAATGATGAATGGATTTGCACATTAAATTGAAACGAAAACATAATGTACTCGTATAGTTACATATGCACATACAGTCCTCCACACTTAATTGCCATTCAATAAATGAATGTCCTCTTAACTTAACAACCTGCTCAAGTAACATAAAACTGTTTAATTTCACAAGTCGTCCATCGATCAAAAGATAAGATATTCATTTAACAAATTGATTACAAAATTCTTATAGGCTGTAGAAATTAATCGGGGCGTACTGTCTTCCAATTTAGTACAATTTACTTAGATTATCTAATTTTGTTGTTTTGAGCCGTTCCGTTAACCAAAAAAGTAACATGTTCTTCACTCGATAGGTACCTGCATTTTTTTGAAGACATCAAATAAGCGAGTAATTTAAATAAAGTGCACAGGCAGTTCAGCCGGAAAACCAATAAAGCTAAATACAGTTAAGCTATATCAACATATGCTATACATACATTATATTGACGACTCGATTAGATTTTTTTTTTACTTTTTGTCCAAGATGCAATTTTATATTTCCACTCACTAACCCATATATTAAAAAAAAAATCATCATAAATCATATTTCTCTAAAGTAGTGTATATTATATTTGTACCACAGTATAGATATCACAAACAGTGTTTTAGCCAGAAAACCATCAGTTATCCAATTAATTCAACCAGAAACCAATTTTAAAACAAAATTGCTTCACATATAGTGTTGCGCAGCAGTTGCCCATAGAATAATCAGTCTACCCATAATAATCTTAATGCAACCATTGTCGGTCACTTAAAAGACCAACTAAATCCTAGGCACTATCCCTATGCGAGTCAATTGGTGTATATTCATCATTTATCTCAGGCAATCACTGAGCTGCCACTTTTAGCTGAAATTTCAATTTACTATACAACCCACGCAAATTTAGCAACATATTAAATTATCAACCGCGTGCAATCAAAATGCAAAACAAACACACAGCTGCAGCGCCGCTGCACCACCTCCAATCCTATTTAATGCTGGTTTGCCAAAATTAAGTCTCCGTCATAGTCACAAACGTGCATTTGCAAGCTGTTTGCCACTCTATTAAACGCTTTTGTGTACCACCAAATACCATCCAGAGAGAAACCTAAAATTTCCTGTCTTCCCAGTGTGACAGGTGAAAATCGGTGGTACCGCCATGCATCCTTCAAATATCCAATGGTAGTGGGTGTGATGGATGCAGCTGTCATTCTTGCATCAAAATCTATCGTCTAGTTCCAGATATAAATGTCAGCGTCACTTCGAGTTCAGTTCTGGTTTTAATGATTGCCCTCTTCTCTCCCAGGGTAATCATATCAATTAGTGGAAAATTCAATGCGTCAAGCACTTTGATCTCAAACCCTCTTTATCTCTTTATAAATAGATATAGATACATATGTACATACTCGTATAATAAAACTTGATGAAAATGATATCACAAACTGTCAGCACTCTCGAGTGGTGAATGGTGATACATACATATGTGTTAAAGGGCTGTGCCGTATAGCGCAGACAGATGCTAAACTAAACTAAGTATATTCCTCCTTTTGCTATGGGCCGATTTAGCTCTATATATCGTATATAATGGATGTCGACGTTATTATTAAAAGCTAGGCTCTGCTATAAATCTGCGATAAATAACTTCCGCTCGTGGGCCCCATGGTTCCATGTGATGGTCGAGACAAGGTTTTGCATATTAAATAAACAGAATCAACTGCATCTAGACTACGTGTGATATAATGCGAGCACAGCAATCTATTACTCTGACATATCAAATCAGGAGTGGAAGAGGTTTTTGCTATACAGGGATGTATTTGCTATGCAAATTTGTGGAACTTGAATTCGTTACTTAGACACGTTTCTGATTTTAACATCTAAATCGAGTTTACCAAAATTGGGGAATAAATTATAGTTTCCTACTTTGAATGAATTAAAACACTTCAGCTTCTATAAGGCTTCGGTAAGGTGTTATCGAAGCAAAACCGACTTACGGAAGCCTTATCGAAGCTAAAATGTTAGTTAGATGTTATTAATTGTTCTCTAGCTTCGGCCCTCTGTGTACTGCAAAGGCAGATCAGAATTTGAAATACCTACTAAGCATATTATTCACTTGTTGAAATGGGAAATTTGAATATGTTCCAATAAATATTCACAGGCATAATTCGAACAGCTGGAGCCTTTCGACGGAAAACTTTAGATAGATTGGAAAATTCTGAAGATAGTAGACGAATTATTTTGGTTTATGAAGTTAGAGGCTGTGGAAGTCAAATGTTAAATGTATTCAAAAATCTCCTACCAAGCATAGTAAGAATTGCTGAGCAATGTAATCTCGAGCGAAAAGCTATAAATAGAGTGGAAAAGTCTAAACATAGTGAATGAACTATTTTTGTTTGTCTGCCAAGATAGAAGTTGTGGAAAGCAAATGTTCGCAGATGATGTTCTCCAAAATTTCATTTAGCCTCCAACCCAGGCACAGGAATGATCTTAGCAGCTGATACGAAAAAATAATTTCCTTGTATTAAAATTATACATATCCACTAAAATGCAATTTCATGTCTTGCAATTTGTCTTAAAGAGTTCTGCAGGATTTTCGTCGGAAAATATCAATGTGGTTTTCAGCCCGGCAAATTGATAATGTAATAATTCTTTACAATAAGGAAAATTCTGAAAAAGACCAACTAATTTCAAAGCGCGACACAACATTTTTTCATGGACTTCAAAGCATTTTTTTATCAATAGCTCTAGATGGTGATGGTCGAACCCAACGTGCAGCTCAGTTATAGAATTTCTTGCGGTGATTGATGCACTGTCGAAATTAATTGAAGTAGGCGAGGGCAATATAAGATATCTGCTATAAAGAGACAAGCATCAGCCATAACTTAGCAAAAAATATCCATAGTGATATCAGCTATTACGAGATAGCAAAGGAGTTCATCTAGTTACTCCACGACTGACACCTGAGTGGAAATCCAACTAAGAGTTACCCTATGAAACCACTTACACTTTGGTTTTGCGAAAGTAATGGATTTGAAACTCCTCTCGCGAAAGAATACCAGTCGTGCTCGTTGAAATTCCTCGTGTTCGCGGTGTTTTACTCGTGTAGGGGATGGTTCGCGAACCGTTCGCTCTTGGCGAATAATTTCGATTTTGTCGTTTTTTTTTTTGGCTTTATGATGTTCGCCAGGTAGGGCCATGTTCAGTTCAGCCGTAAAGGTCACCAAGTTTCTTATGGCGGATGAAACACAATGGCAACAACGACATACCAGAAGAGCAGCTTCTTTATCACACATGTTAAAACATTGAAGAACTAACACGAAATGAATGAAATGCGTTCGCCATGTAGCGGATAACGCAAACGAGCAAGTTCGGCGAACATGTTCGTTGTTTAGGGCTTTCTATTATATGGAGCCGAATGTTGGGCAATAAGCAAAAAAGGGGACTAGACTCTTTCGGAAGAAAAAATCTTCGACGAATATTTGGCCCTAGGATGCAAAGAGGGTGAATAGAGAAGATACTACCGCGAACTCTATAATGGCGTAATGGCCTATACAAAGATGCGGTTGAAGTCCAAATTGTTGAAAACACATCGAGTACATTGATATGGTCACATCGATCAAATGTACAACAATGCTGCAGGCAAGAGAGTCTTCGAATTCAAGCCCTCAGGTCCGGCAAGAAAACCTCCGGATTAGAGACTATGCTATGATGAATGTTAGAGCTCTTGCTCTGGATGACGTGGAAGCTGCCTGGTTGGGATAGATAAAGATAGAATAATACCGTGGTACAGGCGGGGACTTAGGTGATCAGGTAGTAGGCAGGTAGGGAGAACGTTAGCTTTGGAAGCCGCTGGTTCGTTATAGTAATAAATAACTTTTCCCACTATGAAATTCCTCGGCGAAAATACACTGTAAAACAAATCTCCCGTCACTCTATATAGGGTTTATTGTATTTATTCGAGCTTTGAGGGACATTTAACCTAGAAATGTTTGTAATGTTTGCAAATGTCAGTTCTACTTTGACATTTTTGACATTTAAAGAGATACATAATATACCACAATAAAACTCCTAAAAAACGCTAAGTAATTGTTTCGGTTGATATTTGCCGCCATTTGCAAATCACAAGAAGTTGATGAAGATCACTGCAGATTTTAAGATACTAATGTTCGGACAATACAATTTCCAGTTTTGGAAAAAAAACTTTTTGGGGTCCTTGAAATCTCGCAAGTCTTGAAAGTCGACATTAAAGAAGAAATCACCAGTTTGGAGCAGGATGTCGTGCGAGCCATAATTCAAAATTTCGTTAAACTGTGGACGTGGTCATTACTTACAGTGTTTGACATTTCAAACAAAATGGCCGCAAAATGACATTATGGCCTTGTAGATATCAATCGGTTTTCAGTTTTATCACTGAGCAGAGAATAATCATAGTTTGTAGTAGTGTATAGTAGAATTTGAGCATTGATTGTGAAACTCACTCGAACACGAAACTGTCACATTAATTGAAAACTGTCAAATCACAGGTAAAATGGAATTAAGTTTGTTGCTCTGCTCATCCATTTTATTCTGAGCTCATTGAGCGTGATTGAAAAAAGAAACTCTAGCTGAGGGCTCTGATATGTCAGAGCTAAAAAAATAAACAGATCTTTTCTCAGTTCAGTTCTGTGCTTTGTAAATGTGATACTTAAACAATGAAGTTGGCCACTCACATCGGTTTCCAATGTTAAGGATGTTGACGTGTATGACCGCAGAATAATAAAATGCAGCCCTGGTTTCTTTATTTATGTACCTACACATAATGTTGTGCATATTCGTATCCTACCTACATCCTACCTAACTCATCTAATGACAGAGACAACTCTCCGACCAGTCTCCTCCTATAGCTGGTTGTGTCCTTTTAAACAGCCCATCAGAATGCATCTCTGTCCTGATGGAAAATTGTTTTAGCAAATTCTGTTGAAAAGGGTAATGGCTCCGGTGATGAGAAATGATTTAAACTGCATCCGGTTGAATAAGTTTGTGTTTGTTTTGTGCGTCAGATATACTCTTATGCACCTGTTTTTCTTTTCTCTTATATTTTTGTTTTGAATTTTAAATTGAAAAAAAAAATTACTAACATGAACGTTTAACATTAGAGAAAAAGAGTGTTGAAGTGACTTTACGAGTATATATGCCGCGCGGCAATTTGTTTTTTTAAATATGAATGATGAGATATTTAAAATTAAAAAAAAAAAGTAATAGAAAAACCTGCGGGAAATGTAGCAACATTGAAAATTTATATATCTTATTGAAGGCCCTTTTACACTGGTACACCAGAAACGTGCTTTTATTTTCTATTTGAAAACAATTTAATAATGAAATAGATTGTGGCTGGATTAGCGGTATGTATATAAGTTTATTTAGTGGTTTGCTCTTTTAGTTCCCTACGCCCTCGAACTATGAGTTGTTGATAACGATCTAAAAATGTTAAAATTTCTTTGTAAAAAAAACAGGGGATTTAATAGAGTATGATTAATTTGTCCTTTGATTGTGGGATTTTTCGATAAGCGACATTTTGATTACTGATAAAATAGATTACGTCCATAAAACTATTTACATGCACAATTAAACTCTAGTACCTACCTACATTAAAAATAAAATAATAATATATATTTTAAAAATGATAATTTGGTGATTACCTATTTTATGAAATGGATTTTGACTCAATTAAGTTTGATATAGGTGTGTTGATATAAATTTATTTAAAAATGTCGTTCTAAAAAACAAAACAAATTTAAATTGATTGTTTCCCTGTGATGGTTGTGGTAAATTGATTTTGAATTGAACTTAAGCTAAATTGTATTCTGTGGTTTCAAGGACGTAGGTAGCAAAATATTTGTATGTAGTTTAGTTAAGGCAAAAATGCGTAAAAAATATAACATAATAATTAGGTAGAAATAAATAAAACACAAAAGTGTTAAGATTGCTTATATGTTATAGTGTGATGGAAAAAATTGTGCCACTTGAATTTGTGGACATTTTTTTTATTGATTTTTGTATTTATACAATTTTGAAAAAAAATTAAAAAAAATGTTAGATTGTCAATTTAAAGTAAATTATTTGATAATTTTTATTTCAAAAAAATTAAATAACCGGTTTTTGGAAAATCGAGTTAAAAAAAAGTTTTTTTAAATCGAGATTTTTTTTGTTGAAAATTTGAATAAATAAAAATGTAACAGATATTTTTTATACTTTTGAGGATCATCTGCATAAGAAAATAATTTTTGTCGGTTCGGTTGATTAAAAATGGATCTATTTGAATTGAAATACCGTTAATAAGATGTCAACATAAATATGTTTTTTTTTAAAGTGAACTGCATAAATTTAAGAATACATACATTTTTATTGTCAAAATGCTTGGTGCCTGTTTTTGGAAATTTTTTAAAAAATGTTTTCTTAACATTTATATGGTTAGTAAAAGTATAGTTATTGTTTGTTATAGAAAACGTTTTTTTTTCAAGAATACCTTTTCAAGAATGTGTAAAGTTTTCGAAAAAGTTTTGTTTCTCAAAAAAAAAATATATATATTCGAGTACTCAAAAGCCGACAAAACTCTACTAGGACTAGAGGTACAAAAAATAGCCATTATTTGACAGAAATCTCGAAAACGGCACCAACGATTTTGATAAAAAGAATTTATTGCACTATTATGGGTGTATACTACATTTTGGCTTACAACTTTATTATATAACCCGATTTTTATTTTATTTTTGACTTTTTCGTTAACGGCTTAACGGATTTTGATCAAAATGTTTTTAAAGGCGGTACTTCAAATTTAAAATAAAACATACTTCGTACTAAAATTTTACAGAAATATTTGTTTGGATTTTTTTTTTGAAATTATGTTCCTTAATTATTTTATTAAAAACTAAATATTAAAATTTTCATACCATTTAATCAAAATTAAAATTAAAGAAACTTGGTACCTACCAATATACAAAATTAATTAAAAAACGACTTTCAAAATATATTTAGCCGTTTTTTCAAAGAATCTTGGGAATACGATGTTCATAAGAGCAAGTACGTGAGATGTAGTTGTCCATTTTATTTTTATAAAAACCGTTGTAGTAGTTTTTTGAGAAAAATAAAGTTTACCTAAAAAATTGTATTGCAGATACGTGTAGCTTTGATCTACAGGGTGTCCGCCGGGAAGGTATGCTTCTTTGTTTTGCCGCAATTTTGGTAAACATTCATTTTGACAGTTCATATTTGGCAGTCATATTTATTATGGAAAAATATTCGATAAACCAACGTGTTTTAATCTTTAAAACATTTTATCATATTTATCGTGTAGTGAATGATTTCGAAAAAAGAGGGTATGTAGGTGAAAGGTCCAAGCATGGACCATAACGTCAAACAAACCCCATTTTCATGAAAAAATCATAATAAGTGACGAGGCACATTTTCATTTGAATGGATATGTGAATCGCATACAGCCAGGATTACAATGGAATTATTGCGAGACCTCTTTCCGCAACAAGTTTTTTGCAGAAATGGTGATGTTGATTGGCCTCCACGGTCGCCTGATTTGACTGCTCCGGACTTCTTTTTGTGGGGATATCTGATAAGCAAGCTCTATGCAAACAAACCAGAAACACTTGAGCAACTCAAACAAAATACTCGTGATGAAATTAATGAAATAACGCGTGAAATGTGTGATAATGTAATGAAAAATGTGCTCAAAAGGACTCGCATTTGTGAGACTAACAGAGGCGGACATTTACCTGGTATTCTATTCCATACATAATTGCCGACATTAAAGAAAACATTTATCAATATAAGATCCATTCTCTTTCATTTAAATAAAAATTACAAACAAAGTAGTATACCTACCCGGCGTACACCCTGTATAAGAAAATAAAAAAAAAAACGAGTGGATCTGTGGACATATTCCCTGAAAACCAATATATTTACACCCAATTTTGAAGAAAATCTATACACACGTTCATACGCGCGATGCGCGGACAGGCAGATAAATAATTATGAGATCCACTTTTTTCGTTTTCAAAAACTCGGGTTTTTTTAGGAATCCAAAACTTGTCAAAACTACCTACGTTATATCGCATGCAAACAAATACAGACATATTTTAATAGGGTGTTCCTTATTTCGTCAATAATATTTTAGAGCATGATTCTTGGTTTATTAAGATAACAATTTCTATACAGTAGAAACTATATCTAATGTTGATATCATTCATCGGGGATTTGAAAAGATGCTTACTTTTATGTGCCCTTGCTCATATTAAAGGTAATTGAACTGTTAATACTAAGTAAGAAACTTGCTTTAAGCATTCGTTCTTAGAAGATACGATAGCCTTTGTAATTGCTCTTAAATAAATTTGATATCTCATTTCAGTCTTAAGAAATCCATTTTACAGCATGTTAATTTTTTTCTGACCGTGCAAATTTTTTTACTTAGGGGTTAAATTTCTCAAGAAAATGCGTAATAAACATAACTTGTATGCATAACAATAATAAAAAATCTAAAAACCAAATCAATTTTGTGGATTTCTCAAGAAAGGCCGTTAAAAGCTATTTTGAATCAATTATAAAAATAAAAATCTATAATAAGTTTGCCAAAAAAGCCAAAGTTTTTGTTGTGCTTGGGAAAACCTCGAACACATAAAATTAAAAAGGGTTTTATGCTTTAAGCCCCAAAGGCGATACAAAAAATGGTTTTGTCTGATTTTAGATAATTTTTCTATTATTTTTTACTTGCGATATAGGTACTATAGGGCAAGTTTTGTATTTGAACAAAAAAGTGGGTCCGGCAATTCCGCCTGTGTGTCTGTCTATAGAACGATCTCCAGCCTAAACGACTGACCCGATTTTGTTCAAACTTGGTGGTTTGGCGTTTTGGGTGATTGTCCAAAATAGATTTTTGAATCGTTGTTTTAGCTCTAAAAATAACGGAACTTGCCATACAAATTTTTCTACCATCTTAATTATCTCAAAAACGGCTCTAACGCTTTTGATAAAATTGGTGTGTGTACTAATTTGAGTATGGCCTATATACATACATATTTTGTTATTAACGGTACCTGCTATACAACCATTTTATTGATTTTCGACTTTTTCATAAACTGCTCAACGGATTTCGATCAAAATATATATACAGGATCTGCTTCAAATTTTCGAAAAATAGTTTGTTTGCATTTTAAAAAAAAATATTTTTTTTTTTTGAAAATTCAATATTTCGGAAACGGGTGGGCAATTTTTTCTTTAAAATTGTTTTTAAGTTTATATTATTAAATATTTAAAATTTTTATATATAAAAAAATATGTGAAAAACGATTTTAAGAATACTTTTCTCCCTTTCAATTAATAATCTTTTGCATATAATGTGATCGAACATAGGAGCAAGTACGTGCGATCCAGTCGTGCATTTTATTTACTCAAACAGTTATAACAGGTGCTTAAAGTGTCCTCCTTCATTTTTTATGCATGCTGGAGCCCGTTATTTGATTTCACTACGAATATTTATAGATGATTGCGGCTGCTATGATGTCGGTGACGGTCTTCTAATTTACTTAAAATTGCTATTTTGGCCAATTGAATAAGCTAGTTCATTCATTCCTGCTCACATCAAAAAGTCTAATAAAGTAAGGTTAGGATATCTTACAGGCTAGTCAACCGGCTCAATTCTTCCTATTCAACAATTACCATACCAAACATCTACCCAAATCTGAAATATTTCAAGGTGTTGAATAAGTGGAATGTCCTACAATATTTCTGGAATATCAAAACTCCAGATAGTTTGAAGAATTTATTAGGAAATGTAATCTTTTTTTATTAATTACAGATTACCAAATCCTTTAGCAAAAGTCAGGTTAACTTTTTCAATCAGTGATAACTAATTTATATCAGGATACGGTAACGAACATGCATGTGGTGATGAACACTTTTGGGCGCATCCACTGCTGTATTATTAGTTGGGTTTTATTATTTTGGAGCGCACGAACCAATATTTAAAATATTTTAAGTGCTATTTTGATCAAAACTTTATTTTATTCAATAAAGTCTTTTATTTTAGAAACTTCTCTCCTGCTATTTGCTAAAGAACTTAAAACTAAGCACTCCTTCTCAAGTAAAATGTTCAATTCTCACAGACAATAGAATATCACAAACTACAATAGTAGATTTATACAATCTACCTACATACAATTAAAATTTTGTTATAAAACTTAATTTCTTTCCAAAAACTAAGAACTTGGTTATTTCTTTACTTTCAGAAAACTTCTTGCAACCAAATTTGTTCTTCAATAACTTGGACAAACTTTTGTTTAATCAAAAAAAAGTTACACATTTTAAAATTAAAACTCAAATACAGGGTGTCCGAAAAAAGCTTGCCATGTTTTGATATTTCTTATCGCATTTATATTATGGTATGAAAGTCAATCTCGACTAATTCATAATAGATTTAAGAGTTTTTCGAAATTAAAAGTCATAAAACTATGAGTGTCCGAAGTATGTTCACCGCACCGGTCAATCCTGGGTCCTGGCTGCTAGCAGAACGGTTCAAAATTGACATTTTTTAATTAACATTTGACTTATTTATTCACGAAAAAATCCCATTTTTTGTATTGCAATTATTAGTTTATTAAAACTTTTCTTTTTGAAACCCCCGAATGAAACACCCTTTATTTATATTTCGTTCGTAAAAGATAAGCTATTCAAGGAATCAAGTTAGGTAATTTTAAAGTTTTGCACTTACCTTCAATTCATAAATAAAGTCCGTATCATCTAAAAGTACTATCCTAACGGGCATTATCCTTGAAGGTCTGCAAAGGCAATCCATGTTGCAGCAGTTAAATGCAGCACTTCCGCTCCTCTTGTGTTTTGCTTTCTTTATTTTTTGTTCGTCCTTGTGTTAATTTCCTTCACAATTTTGATTGCAAAATGATTTTTATAATTTCTTTCATCACCACCAACGCTCAAATGTGTGTGTTTTGTTTTGTTTTTATTACATGTGTATCCTGAAGCGAAAATAAATTGAAATCAAAAAATCAATATTCACATTTTTATAATTACATTTGTACAACATATAAAAACTTATAGTATAAAGGAAATGGAGGAAGCGTAATATTTTTTTCGCAGGTTTTTTTAACCCTGCACTGCAAGGAGAGAGAGGGAGAGAACTTAAAGCTGTTTTCATTTTATTTTATTTTAATTTATAATTGCTTTTTGCAGAGTAATTTAAAATTTTAAACCGAATATCAACAGGTTAATGTAACTTAAATGCAGGAAATATATTATATATATTATATCAAACAATGTTTGTGGAAATATTGTCAACCATTTCAGTAAGTAACATCATTATCTTTGTCAATATGATGCTGGTAGCTGTCGTTGTAGGTAAGCAAGAGTTTGCACATTAGCAATTCCCTAAACCAATACATAATTTTGTGGTTCCTGGCAATCCTGAATGCCTGGTGCTCAACAACACGCACACTAATGTAGTACACATTCATATGCAGATATTGTTCTATGCAAATATTTATAATAATGTTGTGACTTTAATGTTTGGGGAATTCCTCCGGGCGTACCAGGTCATTGACAAGCAACTTCGAGCAAGGTAAATTTCACCAGTACTGTAGTTTTTTTTTTTTAAGATTTTACATTACGAATTATTGGGCCCGATTGACCATTAAAAATAATTACTGAAATTTAGTTTTATGACCTAAATTTATCAAAAATCTGAATCATTGCCAATGGTACCAAAACTCTTATCAATCTGATTTTTTTATTATTAAATTTCAGTACCTAATCATCAATTTATCAATGTACAATTAACACAATAGTGGAGATTGGTGCTCAGCTGAAGTGGAAACTAACTTCTTGATACACTTTAACTACTCTACATATTTTGTAAGTCTGTAAGCTAAAACAAAATAACAATTATTTGAGTCCTAACAATATTAAATTCATTTTATCAATAAAGGTAGGAAGAAATCTTATGCGAGTGGGTTTACCGGTATATATTTAACAAAGTGTGTCTACGACCACCTAGAAGTCATAACTGAAGCCGCAACTGACTTATTTCTTAAGATCATCTTCCAAACAGCTTTAAACGTGATCTGCGAGAAAAGTAAATAAAAGAAAAGAAAGAACAACATCAACTTCTACGTAAGAAAAAGAAAGAACAAACAAGGCTCTTGATCGTTATACAGAGGTGTTACGCCAGGAATAATATTAAGAAGTTTCACAGAAATGTAAAAGGTGCATGCCACGGTAAGAAAACACAAATAGAAGCATGTAGAGATGAAGATGAAAATATTATAGTAGAGGCACTGTTGAAAATTTGGAAGACTTATTTCTGCAAGGTAGACCAACATAATGTTGTTAGGCAGAATGAACCATTCAAGATAGACAATGCTTTCGATAGGTATATAAATATCCAGCCTTATGGTTTACCATCCGATGTGGCAGAGAGTATACTTATACTCAGGTCATCAGAATGAATCCCACGATCGGTTGCCTAATTCACAAGAAAGGAAATCATCTCAAGTTCGCCAACTATAGAAGAAATAATCTTTTAAATATCGCGAAAAAACCGTATATGCCGTATTATGTAAGCGCCTGAAACCTTAAGACAACCACGTGATCTGACTGATATTTCGCCAACTTCTTATACAGACGAGTTATACAGATCCATGTCTAGCTTTAATATTCCTGACAAACTCGTCCGCTTGTGTAAGATGACAGAACTCGCGCATTGGTGTGGAATATCGTTTTGGAACGCATAGTGCGAGACTAGCCTACAACACCAGTGCGCATCTTCTTCCAAAAAGTCGAAATCTTGTATATGCTGACGACATTGGTACCGTTGCGAGAACTCAGCGAGCTGAGCTGTCACCGGTAGGCTTGCACAATTATTATACACAGGCGTCAGGTATAGATTTTGAATTTAGCGGGGACAAAACAAAATATATGCTTTGCACAAGGAGGGACACTCGCAACATCTTCACAGAGACTTCACAGTATATAGCTATAACTTCGAAGTAGTAAGGGGATACATCTATGCCAGTTTCGCTACAATATTTGACAATAAAATCTACAATATTTGACAATAAAATCTGTTAAGAAATTAAATGAAGAACTACTACAGTGAAACCCGCTTAAGAGAAACGACGAAAAATCAGGAATTTTTCTTTCAGTTAAGCGGGTTTTTCACTTAAGCGGACCTAGGTTAACTAAAAAAAAATTTAGTTAAGCGGATCTCGGATAAGTGAAAATATATTTTACTTAAACGGGTTTCGGATAACTGAAAAAAATGTTTCAGTAAGGCAGACTTCGTGTGACGTAACACGTGACAATTTTTTCTACATATATTGAACTTACACAGCCGAAAAACAACCAGTGTTAAATGTTTACCAATTGCTTTTAAAAATAAATTTGGTTTATCTAAATAAAAAAAATAGGGCTAGTTATTAACAAAAAAATAATTTATTTTTAAACAAAACGAATTTGTACCCAACCAACGTTACTTTGAGTTCAGATTCTTTTATTCACAGATATATTTCGTGTTACAATAACAACGATGTTTGTAAGTAAATGGAAATTTCGGGCTTTTCCCTTTTATTTAAAACTTATCATTTACATGTGTAATGAATGCGAAAGTGGTGGAGGAAGGAGGTGCACGTATAAGAAATGAAACGATTTTTAGTTTTTCACTTAATCGAATTGTTTTCGATAGAAAAATTGAAGAAATTCTTTTTCAGTTATGCGGGTTTTTCACTAAAGCGTGTTTTCAGTTAAGCGAGGTTGTTTATATGTAAATATATACGGAGATTTGCGAATGTTATCAGATAAGCAGGTTTTTTACTTATGCGGGTTTCACTGTATTCCCAATCACGGCACAACGAACTAAGACGTCACTGTGTATAGGAGTTTTCCAGCGGCATCGCACAGGTCAAGCATTGGTAGTGCTTCGGATCTTACTCGGAGAGAGAACGCTGTAGATGAAAATATTGCCTTAAATGGCGCCGACAAGTAAAAGAGTACGTCAACCTATTCAAGTTGGTTGACGTTTTCTCTCGACTGGAGATATTTCACTTATTACGACCGAGGTAACTGAAAGAGGTTTGTTTGTTGAGGCACACGTTTAGTAAGTAGGTACTAGTTAGTACTAAAAATAAATCTTCTCGTTTTTCTGAAATGTGTGTGTATTATTTTTCAGATTATAATATTGTATCGAATACTGGATTAGTTGGAATTGAAGTGACATTTATCTACTGATTTTTACTTGCGATATAGGTACTATAGGGCAAGTTTTGCATTTGGAAAAAAAATCGAACTCGAGTTTTTAATTAAAGTTGACATTTCGGTGATAGAGAACACTAAACAAGTGGGTCCGGCAATTCCGTCTGTCTGTCTGTCTGTAGAACGATCTACAGCCTATGCGGCTGAACCGATTTTGTTCAAACTTTGTGTTAAGGCGTTTTAGGTGATTATCCAAAATAGATTTTTGAATCGTTGTTTTAGACCCAAAAATAACGGTACTTGCCATACAATTTTTTATAAAAAATTAAGTGGAAATCATCTTTAAAAATACTTTTATCCGTTTCATTAAGTATCTTTTGCATATTATGTGATCGAACATAGGAGCAAGTACGTGCGATCCAGTCGTGCATTTTATTTTTTCCAGAGAATAGTTCAGCTGTGACAAAATTCATCACCAAGGTCCTATTTCACCAACTATTTCTCTCTGTATGCATTTTTAAAATATATCATTTCAAGTGACTTTTTTAACGAGAACTTATGTCCCACATAGATGAGACATAAGTCCCAAGATCGAATTTGGGACCTATATCCCACTTAGGTGGGACCTATATCCCACTTAGGTGGGACCTATATCCCACTTAGGTGGGACATACATAAGTCCCACAAAAAATATTTGTGAACTGTTTTTCGCAATTATGTTCAGGGCATACAAAAAGGCTCGCTACGTAAGAAGAGACTTGCTGACTCATCTTGCTGAGCCGAATGTAGGATTTGGAGTGGGAACAAGGGTATATGAATTTTTTTTGGATTTGAAGATTTCTTTATACAAAGTTCCAAAAAAAGTTTGCATATATCCAAATTTATACCCACCTCACATTCTACATTGGGCCAAGCATGCGATCTTTTAAGTCTCACCTATGTGGGACATAAGTCACAAAAGCAAAATTGCGGGACTTATGTGCCTGCGCCAGTTTTACCATCTTCATATTTAGGTCTTTTAAGGCTATCCTCTAATGCCCGTACATATATGCATGTTAAACTAGAAAATTATGAATTTAGTGCTTCCTTACTTCATTCCTTATTCTTACTGTTTAAGATATTAAGCCAATCGGACTTGATTTAGAGAGGTATAGAACCCCCAGGGAGCACTTGAGCACATACCAACTAAAGATTTAAATTCCAATAGGTACACAGCCTGAATATTTGTTAACGGAGTGTACCATGACCTTTTAAGTTGCAACCCATATTTTGTTTGTAAGTACATGTGCACAGATGGAGAAATTCACCCTAAACTTAAGATTAATGCAAGGAAAAACGGATTGTGCTGCATTGCCATGGCATTCACATAATCTCAGGCAGGGCCAAGGGAAAGTAAAAGAAAAATTACATATTTGCTGGGAAACTCTGTGATTCCTTCACGTCACGGTTGGAGGAGCTTGCTCCGTAGTCGTCGTTTTTATCGTTATATTGTCGGGACGTCATGGGTGTGTGTGCTTGTGCATTGTGTGTAGCGAGTAGGCTTCCTATAGGGTAAGTAGGTACGCAGGCTATGTGGGTTTTGCACATGTTGGCGACAATCTCAACAACACGTCGACGACGAAAATGCGATACCAAACGATGATGACGACGACTGCAACGCCGATGATGTTGATGACGATGTGACGTCGTCGACGACGACGTGTGACTTGTTTGTAATATGTAATGTGTCTCTAGTGTGCCTTTCAGCAGGCGAGAACGATGAGTTGCGAGTTTGAGGAGGGCTTGAAACACAAGAGAGCAGCACAAATAAAGCCAACTCGCCCCCCTCGATTCTTGTACCTTAGCTTCGACTCTAGAGTACCCACACAGTATTATTCCTTTAAAAAGTGAAGTGAACTTTTCGGAGACGCACATCATTTTTTTTTTCAAAACACGCTGTAAAAATAATTTTCTATGTTTTTCATTTGATATTTTTTTTGTTGTTTTTTTGATTCAGAAGTGTTTTTTGTGTCTTGCGAGTAAATGCAAATCTGCTTGTGTGCGTTTGGCATTGTCTTGCAGTTACTTTTCCTCATTGCAATAGAACACAAAAAAAAAGTATTAATCCGGGGCGGGGACCAGGTGTATGGGGGCTTGAATATTTAAATCACTATACTTCAAGTGTCAAGCAAATGGAAATGGAATTATTATGGTGTTGAAATGAATCAATGGCAACAGAAACACTGCCACCTCTTGTACACGGAATTCTGGTATGTGTGCTAGCGCTAGGTGCTGCCACCAGAGCACGTCTTGATATAGGCAATCAAAAAGATTGGAGTTTGTGATTTGTATGCAAGTTAAAACAGTTTTTTTTTTGACAGATGCGGAATTTTTGGTTTGAAAATAAAAAAAAATTAAGCACTGGTTCATCTTTAACTTTGATCTGACTATGCAACCTACTTTTTAGTATTGTTTAATTTGTTAAAGGACATTTTTTACGACCTATATACACGCAGTAAAGTAAATTAATCTTTATCCCTAATATAATGCTTCTTAGGATTAGTTTTTAGTTCGAGATCATCCTTGTTTTGGGGTTAAGCCCGAGATAACTTGTGTTTTTAATTTAGTGCAAATTAAAGGGGTTTTGACCACCCTTTAATAGATTAAACATGGTATGTACGCGAGGGATTAAAAGGAGATAATATAATGACAGAATTTCTAATATTGTTTTTGGATAATATTAATAGAATTGAGAAAATATATTAAAAACAATAATATACTTAATGTATTCCCATTCATATACGTAAGCACAGTTTCTACTTTACATTTTACACAACTAAGTAGTAAGTAGATAAGTCCACGAAGTAGAAACACTGGAGAACTGGGAAACTGAGGGCATCGCATCGGCTTAAACGGAAGCGTATCGTAATCCCGCTTTACCAAAATTCCGAAAAAAACGTTTTAAAATCCCGGCTTCTAAAATATGTTTTTTTTTAAATCCCGTTTTTTTACATCCCTCTTTTTCAAAGTCCCGGTTTATTATAATCCCAAGTTTAAGAATCCCCCTTAGCTCTTTTTGTTTTTTGATAAAAATTTGGCATACGTCCAAACTCGACCCCACCCCAAATCCTATAATTGGGCCAAGCAGAGGGGTTGGAGTTCTTTTTTTACATTGTGTTAATTCCAAAATCGAGATAATAAGAACCGGGATTATAAAAAAACGGGATTATAAAAAACGAGCTTTTAAAAAGCGGGATTTTGAAAAAGCGGGATTTTAGTAACGGGTTCTTCAGAAACGGGATTATAAGAAGAGGGGTATCGAACCCAAACTGACTTAAGCAATATGGGAAATTAATACCCATATTACGGTTGTCATTTGCAAATTGATAGTTGATAAATACTGAAATTTAATATTAATCCAACCAATTAATAAGAGTTTTGGTCATTGGTAATGATGCAGACTGTTGAAACCTACAAGAAAAGCCATAATAAATAATGAGTAGTTGTGCAGTTTGTTAATAAATTGAGGTTTGAAAATCAAATTTCAGTATTTATGAATGATAAAATTGATAATTGACAATAGCAATAGGGTCCTAATACTACAAAGAGACACATAGAGAAATAGAACAAACAACAGAAGAAACACATCATGTTAATAGAACATAATTATTTCTGGACAGACCCCCATCCTAGTACTAACCACGTGCAATAATGCTTAATTTAGCTGATCGATGGAAAGGGAGCCAAGGCAGATTAGAGCACAGTCCTTAATTTTATGGGTTTTCTCTCTGTCTGGGTGTGTTAGGTAAATCCAATATATTTTTGTAAGGGAGCCATATCCTACCTAAGTTGAATTCTTCAACAATTTTTTTTTCAGTAGTATCAACACCAACTTGAAGCAGAAGCCTGGGGGCAGTTTCTCTACGCTGATCAAAAAAAAGATTGATTTTTTCGAAATCCCAAAACATATTTAAAAAAAAAATTGCTATGCAGTATGTAGGTATTATTTAAAATCCGAACGACGGCGACGTCTTGTATATTTCGATCGAAATCCATTGAGCCGTTGTTGAATACAAGGCTTACAAAATTAGACTTTTTTCATAAAATTCCTTTTAAATTTCCTCTGACATATTTTCTATGGATAATCAATAAACATTAACCTATAAATAAAAATATTTTATCAGAAATTTCTTACAGTGTGGCCGTCTGACACTTTCGATTTAACATAATTAAAGGGGGTGGCCGTGGCGCGATAGTTGTGTGTTCGCCTGTCAACCTCATGGTCCCAGGTTCGATCCCTGCCGTAGGCGATGTCCTCTTATTTTGCCATTAAGAACCAATTCTAAAAATAAATGTCATACAATGAGTTGCTGGTTTACTCATTAAATGCTGCTTAGGCATATCACTAACAACATGTGATTGAGTAAAACTAGTATACCGATAAAATATGACAACGAATAAAAAAATTAACGCGAATTATAAGGGACATAGATAATTAAGACACTGACATTTCTCCGCATTAGTTCAGCCGCAATCCCTGGAGATAAAATCTGAGACAACAACCACCTACAGTCTCAGAACATCGCGCCACACTTCTTTCCTATCATTCTTTTTCTTCCTTAACCTCACGCACGCGCTGTGTTGAATGAAACATTTAAAGGGTAGTAAATATAATCTCTTGACCGCTTGCAGATTAGAAAAACAATTAGCACTGCACTGTTAAAGTGTGAGAGTGTAACGTTGAGATTATGAGTGACAGTGTAAAATAGTGGAAGTTAACTAAATTTTCTATTTAACACTGCAAGAAATATTCAGTTTTTTGTGGGACAGTGTATGAGATTAAAAGTGTGGCACTATTAAAATGTGTGTTCTGTTTTAAAACCAACAGTGTGAAAGTGCCCAGTGCTGCCGTCCAATGATTTTGGGAAAAACAGGAGATTAAAGTTTACATAAAATCACATATTACGGCGGGCGAATCTAACGTTGAATTGACCTTAAATTCCTTAGTGACATTCCGCCAGTATTTTCAATAACTCCATTTCAATAAATTTAAATGTATTGCCAAAAAAAACTTTATCTACCTATCTATCCCTTTCAATATTTTTATTGGAAATTTCCAAGTAATTACTTACAATCAAAAATCATTGATTTCTGTACTAGGTTTTCTTCCAAATTGAATATGTTCTAACTTTTCCAAAAATTCAAGGGGTAAAATGAAAACAAGTCTAAGATTTCGATTTGGTCTAATCAGACTAGAAATAATTGTATATATAAGCCTCATTCAATAGCCGAATTAAAGTTATCCGGATAGGTTGGTGTTGTTGTATTCCACAGCAACTGCTGCCAAAAAAAAATTACATGGGAATACAACAATACCAACCTATCCGGATAGATAATAGTTCTGTTATTGAACGAGGCCATTTTTTTAGTCCAAATTCCAAATCAACTGTGAACTGCAATAATTTTCAAACTGTCATTCATGCTTCAAAATAGGGATGAACTTGAGGAATAACTTGAACATGAAAGTTCTATAGTATTGTTTCTTGGAGTTGAAGATGACGCATAATATGTTAAGAATTTACATAAGCTTTAGGAAGCTTGTAATAAGTAATAATATTTTTATTATGAAGATTGTAATTGTAATAGTAAGACGAATCGGAAAATACAGGAGATTTAAGTAAAAAATGTCGTGGAAACAGGAGACAGTAGATTTGAATTTTTTCGATCGAAAAAACAGTAGTCTACTGTCGTAACAGTAGAAACGGCAGCACTGGATGTGCCAGAAAGGCAGTGTAAAGAGAGACAGTGCAAAAACCTAGTTGAAAAGAAAACCAGTGATATATAGTGTGAACTATAGTTAGGTAAATAAAATAAGATACAGTGTGACAGGTTGACAGTATGAAAGTGTATAATAAAGACAATGTGAAATTGTAGAAGATAAAGAAAAAAATGTCACAGTGTAACAGTTTAAGAGTGTGACAGTTGGCAATAGTAAGAACAAGTTCTTGAAAATAAACATATCTTAAACATCATTTACAGCATAACAACCCTTTTCCTTTAAATATCGTCGTGGTATAATTTCAGGCCTTTCCAATGATGAACGATACGATAATTCAGTTTTCCTCTTAAAATTTTGTAAGGAGTAGAAATCGATAAAAGGTTTTTGATTTTTCTTTGAATTCTTAAATATTCAAAATATTCGATGTAGATGTTAAAAGTGTCAATTAAGTCTCGCAATCAGAGAATCAACGTAGCCAAAACATATTTTTATTTTTTAATTAAAGGCATTTGTCTAATGGTGTTACTGATTATACTAGTGTTTTTGGCAGCTGACTCTACGGTACACTTAGAGGCATCACTGTATTCATACTAGGGATATATACAAACGTCGAAAACTCCGTCTTCTAAACCATCATGTCAATCCATTCTTACTTCAAGTATACAATTTTACGTTATTAGTTTAAGAATTTGATCGAAATCGGTAAAGTCGTAAATGACAAATTCGAAAATAAAAAGGACTATTCTGCTTTATAACAGTTTAGGTTAAGACTTTGCCGACCAGTATTTCAAAATCTTTAAACTAGAATTACACTGTTAACCTAGTCAACGTAAAATTGACTCTCTGACGTCACCACAAAATTTATTTTCACTGTCACTCGTCAACATAACATTTTTCGTTGGCAATCACAAGTCGTGATGAGATTAGAATAGATTTTGGCGTCATTTTTTATATAATCTACACGCACTCAAGTGATTATACAGGGTGGCACACGAATCATACTACAATAAGAAATTTAAATAACTTTTATTTTAATCGATGTATTTCATACATTTTTTTTTATTGGATTGAAATTTATTTTAAAAAACTAATGTTTTTTAAAGATGATAGACCGCAAATGGCCTCAACGCTCATCCACGCATATGTGGCACCTGATCAGAAAATTGTTCATTGCGGCCTGAAGGGTTGAAATAGGGATTGCCTCAATTATTGTCTTAATGGACTGCTTCAATTAAGTCAAATTCCTGGGTTTCGTTTTGTACACTTCCTGCTTGACATAACCCCATAAAAAAGGTCTGGTGCAGTCAGGTCAGGTGACCTTGGGGGCCAGCGGAAAGTGCAGTTTATGGATATTAATTTGTTTAGGAATTTACGTTGGAGCCCCGCCATAACTTGTGTGGCTACGTGTGCACTTGCTCCATCTTGTTCAAACCAAATAATACTGAAATGAATACGTCTTCAGCGAAGTTCTGGGTAAAAAAACTCCTTCAACATCTTTAAATAACGGTCCCCATTGACAGTTTGTGTTACACCGTTTTCTTCACAGAAGTACGGCCCGACAATATACCTTGATGAAACTGCGCACCACACAGTGACTCGTTCTGGATGCAGTTCCGTCTCATGGAGCATTTTTGGATCAGATTCACTCCATATACGGCAATTTTGCTAGTTAACATTGCCGTTTAAGTCAAAATGGGCCTCATCAGACATGAACAAACAATTTATCAATGTGTTGCTTCGGCCATTGGAATCATTTTTCGGCAAAATTCCAGGCGAACAGGCAAATCCTGAGGGTTCAACTTGCCTGTAATTTGGACTCTGTACGGAAACAAGTTAAACTCATCATGAAGTATTCGTTGTAATGACCGTCTGCTAACTCCAATTTGGCCCGATAAGTTTCGAGTCGAAACACTTGGATTTGCCTGTATTGCCCATGCAACAGCCATGATAGTATCCTGAGCCCGAACATTGGGATCCCAATGATACGGTCTTCGTTCTATGATTCCAGATTCGGCAAACATGTTTACCAGCCTCATAATGGTCCACCTACTCGGGGAGTACTACCAAGCTCCAGCCTAAATTCCTTTTGGACGGAATCGACGGACTGCAAAGAATGGTATCGCTGCACTATCCAAGTCCTTTTTTCAGTATCCCAAGCATTCATTTTGATAAATCTAAATAGTATAAAATATACTATATAAAATAAAAACAAAAATAAGGCGATTACTCGCACTCAAAAAAAGTTATTACATTTAATTTTTGTGGCACGATTCGTGAGCCACCCTGTACTATCAGATGCCATAATGGATTTATCAAATTGCTACAATTTAAAGTATCCATTCCGTGATTTTAACTTTAGCAAAATGTTAAAATCGTTTAAAATTAGCTAAAATCATCTTTTTAGCTTAGTAAATTGCTAAAATTGACTTTAACATTCTAATAAATCGTTTAAAATTTTGCGCCAATGTTTTTATTTAATTATCGTATTTTAAGATTGAACATTAATTTGTGAAAACGCAACTTGGACACAAAAAGTCAAGAAAATTTAACATTTTTCGTTGGCAATCACAAGTCGTGATAAAATAAGAACAGATTTTGGTATCATTTTTGCGTCGGAGAGTACGATTACGTTAACAGCGTAATTTGATCTTTAAAACCATTTGCGAGATAAATACACATTTGTACAATTATTTTGTACGTCATTTAAGTTAAAAGTTAAAAAAAAGAATAGGTTCAGCAGATCGAGGTACATATGTATATAGATGGAGTGGTAGGACCCACCTTTTTAATGTTCGATATTTTTTCGAATGCAAAACTTGTTCTATATTACATATTTTTACACAACACCATGTACCTACATCTCAAGTATAGATAATAAGAAATTCTTTCATTGAATGAATTCTTTACCCTATTTCAGCCCACAGATATTGAGAAAATAAAGTCGGGGCAAAAAGTAATTCACGGATAAGGATAACGAAGACTATACTCAAATCCCTCAAAAAGTTAAATACTTTAATATCTTAATTATGGGACAAATTTTGCCCAAGTCTCAGTCCTTATTTTTCCACCTCTTAACTCAACCATATTACGTTGACCCCTTTTGAATATGAAACATCTACAATACATCATATAACATTTAATCGATTTGGCAACTCTGTGTATTTAACATCCTACTTATAAGAGTTAACACCTCCTGGCCCAACTTCTTGCACTTCGTCAGTTCCTATATTCATGTATGGTATGCCAGTTTCAATGATGATGACGACGATGCGGAAATGATGATGAATCTGTTTCTGTAGAAGGAAAAACCTTTATGCCAAATCCTTAGCTGTATACATTTGTGACTATAAAGTGTCGAGATGTGCCTTATAACCTAAGTGTGATGTAGAATAATACTCTATACTTCTATCCCGGTTGTATAGTTCATAATATGTACGTAGATACATTTATTTTGCTTCTTGAGTTTTATATGGGATGATGACTCTTATACACACTTGTAGATGTATGTGAGCAAGTGTGTTTGCTTATTTACGTGAATCACAGACGTCTAAGAGAGTATCCTACCTATAACAACCTACATGTTTATATACTATATAGCATTTCTGCTGATTTAGCTGACTTTGCTGCCTCCAGAAACAACGATGAACCACACCACACAGTTTGCTCAGCTCATAATAACGTATCGTCACTCCATTCCATTCTGGACGAGCAGTATTGCTTCCACAAACAGTTCACTGAGTGTTAACATGTTTGCCTATTAGTTTTTATAATATTTTTTTTTTATTTTTTCTTTGTCTTTCCTTCCGCACCTGCTACCCTTACACAATCTCTCACATTATATGAGCAAACGTTGCTGATTCTAAATATCTAAACCTCCTTATAATTCTCGCAGGATGAGTGAAGTATGTATCTATCAGTAAAATATATCTATATAGGAGACTTTGAACATGGAAATGGAGAGAGATGGTGATGGCACCTAAGCGAGTATGTTGATTAACGCTTTTGCTCTAGAATCTGCAAGAAGAGAAAAAAACATTGTCGAAAATTAACATAAAGAACAATCTTGTCTATTTTACGGGGAAATATGGGCTAAAGATAAGGCAACGAAGACTCGAGTGTTTGATTAAAATATCTGACAAAGCCAACTAAAATTCAAGCAATCGAAACAGGGCCGCATTTATGTGGGTAGTCTGCGTCCGCGAGTAAGAAAAAAGTACCTCCTCAAAACTAAGATCAAAGTAAATTGTCTATATTAAATAAGGTGTCGCATAAAAACAAAGGCGCAACATTTTAAACAACCTATTATTAAAGCCTTAACACGATACTAGTTAACAATTTACTATATAAATACAAAGTAGTCTATTAACTTTTCATAAATTTTAAACCTTTTGTTAACTAGTAAAATGCTAATTAAGCAGATAGATTATATGTTGATAGAAACCCAACATGTGCTCTAAATAAGTATTCGATGTTTATATTGTCATCATTTTAACTTCATTATTTACAAAAATAAAAAAAAAATTTAAACCAGCAGGACTCGAACCTGGGCCTCCCGCGTACAAAGTACGATACTTAAAATTTAAAGTAGCCATTCGGTGATTTTAACTTTAGTAAAATGTTAAGAAGATAATACGATACTAAAATCGTTTAAAATTAGCAAAATCCTCTTTTTAACCTAGTATCATACTAAGAATGATTTAACATTATCACTAAATCGTTTAAAATTTTGCTCCAAAGCTTTTATACATTAGCTAATCTAAAATTAACCACTCTGTAAAGCCGCCAAATTTGGATGTCAACAAATTTTATTCTTGGACAAAACGTATACATACAAAATAGTATTCAATAGAATTCGCTTAAGCAAATCTCAAAGGTTGAATATTTACGTAGTGAATAAGAATTTATTAAGGCTCTATTCAACGTTGCATAAATTCATATTCATAAAACATTTCTTGACCCATCTAAATATAATACTCGTACATATGCCCTTAGATATCCAGAAGCAACCATACGATGCGGCCGTGGCGCGATAGTTGTGTGCTCGCCTGTCAACCTCTTGGTCGCAGGTTCGATTCCTGCCGTTGTCTATGTCCTTATATTTTTCCATTAAAAACCAATTCTCAAAATTGTCATAAAATGAGTTGCTGGATTGCTGATTACATGCTGTTCAGGCATAACACTAACAACATATGATTGAGCAAACTAGTATACTTATACATATGACAACGAAACAAATAAAATAATGCGAATTATAAGAGACATAAATCAAAAAGGCACGGTAATTTTCTCCGCACTAGTTCAGCCGCCATCCCTGGAGATAAATCTAAGACAACAACCAGCTTTAGTATCAGAACATCGCGCCACACATCTTTCCTATCCTTCTTTCTCTTCTTTCACCGGATACCCGCGCTGTGTTAAAAAACATATAAAGGGTATTCATAATCCCTTGAGCGCGTGCAAAATTATAAAAAAAAAATCAGCGTTACGTAACTCAATATAATGTTTACACTTTTAGAGGCATTGTAACTTTACGCAGTCTCAAAAATGTGTTTATGAATAAGCCTAAAATTCAATTGAAAGAAACATTATTATTTGTTCGTAAGGGTTACACGACTGAAGTTTGTTAATTTGTTATTGTTGATACCAGTGTTGGCAACGCAAGTTTTTCCGAGTAAGTTACCCATATAGTTACGCGTATCTAATTGCAATTTTCGGCGTAACTAATGTTACTAGTGTAACTAATATAATATAAAAAATGTTAACTGATTGAACATTGAACAAACATTTTTATTCCATAAATAACAAATAATAAAAGAAAGATAATAAAAAAAAATCAGAGATGAAATGCATGTATGTAAGTATGTAAACCAAATACATATGTAGGGTACATACATGGTATTAGATTAGTTGAAGTTATCAAACTCAAAGTCCTCCAAAAATAAATTTATGTCTTCCATTCTTAAAGTCTTATACAGAAATTTTAATTTTTTGGAAAGTTCGAAACACAGTGGATTTCTCAAGGGGTGGTGTAAAGAAAAGACCATATCGCTCAATTTTAGCAATTTTAGTGCGAGCTTGTGTTCATAAAAAGTTTTAAAATCTCCGTCTTTGGATTTAAAAAGATCCCATTCCTTAAGTTCTTTAGAATTTAACATTTTAAAAAGAAAGTTATTAATTCAGAAATGATAATTTGTCTAATTTTTCATTAGTGTACCAAGAATGTAAATAGTAAGATGTTAGTTCATAAACATTAAGCAATTTATTAAATCGAGATTTGTAGAGATTTTCGAACTGTACTGGAACTTTTAATTCCAACCACCAAGACTTGACAACGCCAGTTAATAAATTTGTTGACTGTTGGCAAATATTTATTAGCTGGATCGAATAACTAAATTTTTTGTTGGGAATCTTTTTGTTATGAATCCGAGATCCTCTTACGAATTGGTAACACACCTTCCGCATTGGCGCTTTGTTTCATTTATTGACTGCGACATTTTAACTTTTAAATCAGAACTTTTTTAACTTTTAAATCATAACTTATAAAACGTGACTTTTTGCTTTGTATTTTATTTTGATGTGAAAAATTGTATGGAGAAATGTCAAAATAATTGGTTGGTTACATTAGTTACGTAACTAATTCAATGAGTTACGCGTAACTAATTGAAATGTGTAAATTCACGTAACTTACCAACACTGGTTGATACATATTTATTACAGCTCAAATACCTACGTACATATTTATTAAAACTTAGAAGCAAACACGTCACACACACGACAAGAGGTGACGCTAAGATGATCGTGTATAGTGATCAACTTGTAAACATTTCGTCGAGATAAAATAGGTTTCGTCTGACAGATTACTAAATAACTTACTTATATAAAGTTGAATTTAGCTTAAAGATTTGTAAATCAATAATAATAAGCAAAGTATAGCATTAGAAAAAGGTTGACACATTTCTCAATGTAAGCTTTTGAATTATATACTTATAAATGAGCTTTTGAAAGAAGGAAAACCTCTTATACTCTGTCTTAGGAAAATTGTCAGTACAGGGATCATAGGATGATTGCATTAGCTGTAATTGCGTTGGCTTGCATAAGTCTGTCTCTCTTTAAAGCACTAATTTGCTTTATATTGCATACTAAATTCGTCGCAAATGAAAGAGAAAATTGCGAAGGATTGCCGCCCTACTGATTAAAAAAAATAACATAATTCACCTTGACACTTTTCCTTATTTGTTCTTAAAAGCTCTAAAAAGCTATTTATTCTGAAAACTTTATATTTATAACTGTATTTGTATTTATTTGATATAACAATTAGCATTTATTAGCATATTAAAACATTGTTTTTGTAGAAAATGCTAAGTTAAATATTTAATTTAACTTAATGTTAAACTTTAATAATATGATTAATTTAATTAATTTCAAATTTATAAACTATGATTATTTACATTTAGACAAAAAGCAAAAATTTTAATTTAAGATAGAAATTGGCGTCTCATGTGATTATTTATCGCAATTCTAGACCTACAGCAGTCACTTATCCCCCTTAACTTGACGGGTAGGAGATCCACAAACTAGCAGCATAAACGAAAAATTGGCGCAAAGAAACTATGTAGTTGAAGCTTGGCGTGATAAGAACTCGGCTTCTTTCCGAACGAGAATTTATCTTATATGACAAAAAACCAAAGAAAGAGTAGTAATTACTTGCATCAATATGGGAATGGTAATTCTGATTCAATAAGATGGTTATATTGCTGATCAAGAATCACATTACAAAAGAATAATCAGAATGCAGTTAAATGTACGGCTAGTCGGTATGTCTACACGGGATGTCTTTCACTTTGTTTGTATTAACAGAAACGTCATTTGCGGGTTAATATTTTATCATGGTATTCTTCAATTTCAGTATGGTGCAAAGGCTTCTATACGCTGTTCAATTTATATTTTCAGGACATGCCTTATGAGAGAGCTTTTTCGAACACACTGGTGCCTGTCGCTGAAATTCCCACTAAAAATAACAACTGACTTACATAAAAATTGGTTTAGTAATCTTGTTAAAACCAACCCACCACAAACTGATTTGGAAAAAGCTCCCACATAAGGTAGTTACTGACAAAGACAATTTATCTTAGATTATAACTGAGCCTAGTATACAAAAATATCATAGTCTTCATCAAAGCCTCTAAGATCTTTTCCCCATTAAAATAATGCCTTGGTAAAAGTAAGTGGATAAACGGTTTGTATTGGATCACACCAGCGATTTGAGGTTGAAATCCACAGTTTCTTTTATCTATACAACAATAAGGGTCTTAGGAACCTGCATCTTACAAGTTAATGCAAAAATTGCCTTTAACAACACACTGAAATTGAAGAAACTTGGAAGTAACTAAGGACTCATCAGGAACCTGATAGTTTTATCTAAGTTCTAGAATTTTACGCTTTTGGACGCAGTCATAAAAATCCAGAAACTTCAAATTGATACCCACCAGCTAATCACTCGACTTCAAGGCCGCGACAGAGTACTCATAGAAAAAAGTTGTTTTAAGGCTTGTTTACGTTTGGCTCGCTAAAAAAATCTCGTTCACTAATTTACGATGGAGAACACATGATACTTTATCAATGTCAGCAAATTTCTCATCGATAATTTCGATGTCAAAAAAGGTTTTAGACAGGGCGATTTGTTGCCACGAAGATCATCATTCCTGAGATAATTTTTCACAACTATCTCTCGAACACCAGGGGATATTTATTTCAAAGATCTCTTCAATCGTTTGCATGTGATATTGACGTAATCAGAAGATAAGACCGTAATGCTAACTTTGTGAATATTGAGGCGAAAACAAAGAGTATGAGTTGAACTTACAATATAAGTTGTCATTATTAAAGCACACCAAAAATTGATATCTTGGACAGAATATCTGTATCTAGCATTCACATTTAACCAAACAAAGACCATATTTGGTTTCTTTGGGCTAAAGCAAATTGATAAGCAATTAAACTGTTCCTTTATAAGAAAAAATACTGTGGACTGAGCTGCATGGAAATGTTTATTGGTTTAACGTGGTTGGTCCACACAATGATATTTTAAATTCCTCTTCTGATAGCAACATACCAGAAGTTCAAAACTCTTAACATCAGGCATAAAGTATAGATCATTCAGTTGATTTGGTTAAGGGAAACTTAGAAACTGGAATGTCCAAACAGTTATATCAGAACTTAATTGTGAATATCTTCAAAATTAACAATACTTCTGCAACCAATCTCATTCATTAAGCCTCTGAACTAGAGGGCGTTCCTGACGTGTGAAAACAAGAAAAAAGAATGATTTGATACATTCTTTTTTTCGGCAAAAAGACGCATCCTGAACAGAATAAATAACCCACAATTTTAAATACATCATATTTCTGAAAGATGCGTGTAATAAAACATCGATTTTGGCAGACCTCTGACAACTAAATGTTAAAGGTTGTCCACCACTGCTTCGGAGCTTAGAATATTTTCAAGAATAACTATCTTCTTTTTAACTTGAAATTAACTCAGCAACTGACAAAATGCGCCCCTAAAATTTCCGAATAAATAACGAAGCCTGTTTTCGCAAGTAAATACTCCCCTGAATAAAAATTATATGACACCCATGAAGGCAAAATGCAGATATGTACTAGTAATAATGTTGACTAGTGAATTGATGTCTTTATTAAGAAGTGGTGTTGTGATAAATTTATGGCACATTCGCACCTTAAGCCATTGTACCTTTAAGCAAATTCGCACTTTATCCTCATTCTTCACTTAGTAGAAGAAAGGAACACCCTTAAGTCAACGTTCCTTGACGACATAAATGCAGTTGTGTGTGCGTGCGTGAACTATCTAATGAATCTATATGAAATAATGTCACTATATAGAGCTATTGACAGCTCAACTTATATACACGCACGTAGATACAATCTATTTAGCTGAGATATGTCTTAAGTTTAGAACCAGTTTCATACGATGATGTCTCTTTTCATTAATTAAAGTTTTAATCAAACAAACACAGCACAGTGTAATGTTGATTATATGTTGATAGGGTGTAGTGTATATATATGATATTATAAGAAATGTTCTTCAACCCGGCATCTGGATGCTGGCTGGCGGACTGGGTGCATAAAATTTAATAAAATTCCTCAACTGAGATGAAAAGAATGAAAAACTTATAGAAAGGGATCTTTGGAGCGAATTTATTTGTCAACTATGGTGCTGGCTGCTGGGTTTGTTGGTTCGGTCGAGTGTGAGTTTAACTGCGGACGCAGAGTGAGCTTGCTTATTTGGATGGATTAAGCTTACTTTTGCAGTGAGAGAGGCCATTCATCCTGAGTGGGTGTTTGTTCTTTAATTTAGTTTAAATTACTTTAATTTAATTGACATGAGAACATTTCGCTACAGTGAATGGGATTATGTATTTCGTGATGAAAAGAATATATAGCACATTTCATGGGAAAGGAGCACATTGAGAGGGTGATTGAACTTTGTCAACATGGATACAAATTAATGTGATATCTATAGTGTTTTGAATGAGGAACAGATCACAGTAAATTTATAAGAAAAATTCTACAAATTGAAACTCAAATTTCAGGAAGTTGTCCAATTATTATTATTTGTTGAAGTCTGAGGTTAAAGAACTAGCAATTTAAATTACTTATTAGTAGGGTAGCCATAGTTTGTCAAGTGTAATTTTCACCCAAAAAATTACTTATAATTGAAAAGAAAAAAATTGAATGTATCGCTAGGAAGGCAGAAAATATTTTTTGTTAAACAAACGAAATTCGCTTTTTATTTGCGATAAACAGGGTGGTCCATACCTGGTTGGAAGTATTTTAGGTTGTTGTTTTCCTTCTTTAGTAAAAGTGTATCCGAAATGTTGACATTAATTATCGTGGACTTAAAAAGCTTAATTTGGTGTACTCTGACCATGTTAAATAAAATTGCTCTGCTAATTCAAAAGGTAAAAACTTTGCTTAGAATCTTATTAATAAAATCTGATTTTTAGCGACCTTATTTTTATCGTTAAAGATATATGTATTATTGATTCTTGTGAGCTTAAGGTCGTCAATAAAAATTGTTATTTACCGCAACGTTTAGTATGTTAATACTCTTCATCAAGCCTTTGTTTATGTATTTCAAAAGATAAAAAATCATAATAGATAAATTAGTATATAAAAATATAAAAAAATACAAAAATATAAAATAAAAAATATAAAACAATATTTTGTGACGTCAAACTTACTTACAAGGAATAGAATATAGTTCAAGCAAATAGTATTTTTTTGTGCATCGATTAACATTTTACACACGCAATGGTAACGATAACTATAATAAATAAATAAACAATTAAATTGAAAATTGTTGAATTTCAATTTAGTTTTTAAAAAAACAACAATGAAAAAGAAGAAAACAGAGAAAAAAATAAAAATAAAAAGAATAAGAGAATTACTCGAACGATAGTTGAAACGTCCAATTACACTACACGATCACCTATTTCTCATCTTCTTCCTTGTTGTTGGCCTATTTATAAGTTGCCTATACGCACTACTTAGACCGCCACAGCCCGATCTACGGTTGACAGCATTGTTGTTATCTATGATATGCAACAACTCTATCAACATTCTTTTTGAGTAGTGTTGTTATGTTTGAAGGATTTCAACATTCTCCAAATCTGTTATGTGCTTTTCTTCTATGCAATGGTGAGCCAATGCAGTTTTGTGAGAAGCCCCGCTATTAAGATCGGACTTATGACCAGGGAAGCGATTTTTTAGTTTTTGTTTTGAGGTACCGATGTAAATGGACGAACATGTCTTCTCGTTTCCTCCTAGGCAATTCATCCTATAGACAACATCTGCTTTCTCCAACGTTTCCACTCTACCTTTGATATTGGTAAAAAGTTTATTTCTCAGAGGAAATTCAGACTTAAAAGTTATTTTTGTCTTTGTGTTATCTTTAATTGGTGTTGTCATGATGCGGTTGGAGAGGTGCGGTATGTATTGTGCACTTTTATACACACACACTTGTTAGGGATTATCAGCCCGGTTGACTGTTTTCTGGGAAGGAATTGAAAAACAGGGTGTCACGGATGATTTTGATGTTTTAGTGGACAAAGTTTTGTCCCGTATTTATAATAACCTCTTTGGGTTGCTTCGAGTGGAAACAAATAAGGCGTCCAGACGCAGACGGTTTTTTATACCAATCAAAAATTTGTTTTTCATTACGCCTTAAAACTTTCACGTCGAGATATGGGAGCTCACCATTCACTTCCATTTCCACCGTAAACTTAATTCTGTGATTAAAAGAATTCAAGGTATTCAGCGTATTCTGGACCTCTTCTGTCTTAATCATGACAAAGAAGTCATCTACGTATTTGGGGATAACTTTTGGTTTTTTTACAAGCTTGCCAAGGACATCCTCCAATAGTGTTTCCATAACTAAATCTGCTAGAATTGGAGATGCTGGGATACCCATGACTGTGACGGCCTAAGTAGTGCGTATAGGCAACTTATAAATAGGCCAACAACAAAGAAGAAGGTGAGAAATAGGTGATCGTGTAGTGTAATTGGACGTTTCAACTGTCGTTCGAGTACTTCTCTTATTCTTTTTATTTTTATTTTTTCTCTGTTTTCTTCTTTTGCATTGTTGTTTATTTAAAAACTAAATTGAAATTCAACACTTTAGTATATTTATTTGTTGATTTATTTATTTTAGTTATCGTTACCATTGCGTGTATAAAATGTTAAGCGATACACAAAAAATTCTATTTGCTTGAGCTATATTCTATTCCTTGTAAGTAATTTTGACGTCACAAAATATTGTTTTTAAAAAAGTTTAATGTTATATATAATTATATATTTTTGTATACTAATTTATCTATGTATGATTTTTTATCTTTTGCTATACATAAACAAGGGCCTGATAAAGAGTATAAACATACTCGAAACGTTAATCCACTTGATATCAAAAATCAATGTATCTGAAAATTCAGAACGCATCGACGTTTTCAACATATTGACCGTAAAGTCGAACTTATTGTCTTTCAAGGTTATTAGAATTATGACGCCTTTAAGCACAGGCATTCGAGGACGTCATCATGGGATATAATGTACTATGCGTGACGTCGCGTCTATAAGAAGTCAAGACAAAGGTTTGTTTCAAATATGCGATAAATTTCGGGTACCTTCTATAACATTCTGGTAATAGTAAGATGAAAAAAATAAAGAATTAGAAGAGTTAGAATCGAAAGGAGTTTTTAAAGTTTTGCCAGTATTCTTAAAGTGGGACTTGCCGTGGAGCTAAAATGGAAGGTTTTTAAATACTGGGATGGGTGAAATGTTGACACTTTTTTTTGTAGAACCAATGCAAACTGAGTTTGCTTTGTCAAGTAAATGTGGCCAAATTATTATTCGAAGATATTTTAGATGCAGAAGAGGTAGCTGAGTTAATAGCCGCTGTTACTACTTTTTCCTCTGCGTAAACTGTCACTTAAGTTCTTAAGTAGAACTGAAATGCTTAAGTTGAGTATCAGCAAACGGGCCTTAGTTGATTTAACTTGAGAGTTTAAGGGCGTGCGATTTGTTTGTCAAAGATTTTGGATGTTTTCATTGTTATGAAAGCAAGATTGGGACAAGTTGGGGAAAATAACAAAATGTGGAGTTTGTGCTCCATTCCATAAAATAATGTTGTCCTTCTTTTTCTTCACTTTAACGAATTTACAATTTAACAGCCTTATTTGTAATTGCATTAGAACATTTATAATACTTATGCAACGTTAAATAGAACATTTATAAGCTAAACGCGCTTATAGGTTGAACAGAGCCTACATAAGGAAATTATTGTGTCGAAATGTCATTTTGAGTTTGGACACAAAAGCAAATACAAAAAACAAAATGCCTTTTAATTGCGTATCCTTTTTAAATGATATCAATAATTTAAATGCAATACTTCCAACTCCAAGAAGAAGAAAAATGTATAAAAAAACGATTCAAGCCAATGAATCATAGAAATGGAGACTTAAGAAAAAAATATATGTCTTTCAAAGCAAATATGCTTAAATTATTGAAATTGTTCGCTTGGACCTTCGGTTGTGTGACGAGGCACACATCTGTCCACGGCGAAAACCGGTAGTCAATCTGCTTAAATTATAGCTAAACCTAATAGTCTAAGAGCCCACAGCAAATTTTGTGCGTGAAGATATAACCAAAAGTGGTTTATATGAGTATGAAGCCCTCAAATAACTAACGACAAATATGGAAGTCTGGCAGCATTTTTTTGCAGCTAAGATTAATAATAGTATGCCAAAGGTACATATTTTTCTAAAATGTGGATCATAAGAATAACCACTTGAAACTGGCATTAAATTAAAGGGCAGAATGCACTGAATACAAATAGATAGGTGCCAGACGTTTTAGATGCAGCTTTCCCCTTGCCAGACGTACTAATAGTACGCAAAAAATCGTTTTTTTAAACAATTGGTATAATCAAAAGTCGTTATTACACCAAATGATATTCTGATTTCTCTACTTTGATTATGCGAAACAGCAATCTGTTTTGTACCGCAATACTTTGAAAAAAAAATGCATGACACAATAAACAACCTTGCTGATAAGATAAGATAAGATAATAAACAACTTAGTTGCAGTAGTAGTTTTGTTGACCGCAAAGTGAATATGTCTGACGAAGTAAATAAGAAATGTGTTCTCCATTCAAGTGATAGCCCAAAACAATGCGGAAAAATAATTTTGTTTACTGAAAAAACATTGCAGAAATGCTCTGAAGTTTTGAAAATTACGACAAATCGCAAGTTTTAGTTTTCTGATATAAAGCCTCCAGTTGAGGTTGATACTTTAACTGGGTACCATAGTGCGTGCTACCGGCTCTTTACTGCAATTTCCAAAAAATTGATAACATCTCCGATAGATACAATTCACGTGGAATGTAAGTTATATCCTTGTTTTTTGTAGTTTATATAATCCGATATTACTCATAATCGCGTATATGTATGTTATATAGTGCCTGAAACTACCAAAAATAATAGATGCAGTCCAAGTGTTGCAATTAAAAATACTCGGACTATATCCAATATCACGGTGGATCCGAATAACAAATGTTTTTTTTGTAATTGCATTTCGAAATACTCATATGAAAAAAAAGAAAAGGTTATATGTGTCCGAAGATCTACTTTAGAACACATTGTGTGCGAAGCAATACTTCTTGGGAATGATGCAGTGTACCAAGTATTGATAAATGGTGTCGGAGACGATGAACTGAAGTATCATAAAATATGTCTTGCTAGATTTCTTCAGGAAGCTAATAATTTAGAAAAAAAGAGTTGTGAACAGCAATTCGGGATGCAGACATTCACACAAATGCGCTCTTTCTACTATCTCACCTTTGTTGAAGAACGCATTTTGAAATTAAAAGAAATGCATCCATTTGATGATATTGCTAATTTGTGCCAACAAAAATTGTGTGAAATTAATCCTTCAATCACCTATTCCAAACTATACTTAAAAAGGAAGCTGTTAACCATATACAAGGAAAGAATCGTCGTGATAAAAATTCAAAAACAATTAGTTATTTTGAATACTGATATGAACGAATACGAAGAAAGTTTGCTAACCGATAAGTTGGCAAAACTAAATTTAAAATCCATGGTCAGGTAGCTTATATTATATATTATTATAATACACGTGGAAAAAGTACTTATTAATTCATTTGACAACAATATTGCTTACTATTACCTACTCGTACCTATTATAAAATAAAAATCAATTTATTATATCTATAAAATAATTTAATTTTTAGGACTCTATTAGTACGTCTGGCAAGGGGAAAGCTGCATCTAAAACGTCTGGCACCTATCTATTTGTATTCAGTGCATTCTGCCCTTTAATTTAATGCCAGTTTCAAGTGGTTATACTTATGATCCACATTTTGGAAAAATATGTACCTTTGGCATACTATTATTAATCTTAGCTGCACGAAAATGCTGCCAGACTTCCATATTTGTCGTTAGTTATTTGAGGGCTTCATACTCATATAAACCACTTTTGGTTATATCTTCACGCACAAAATTTGCTGTGGGCTCCTGGTCTATAACATTGGTGTGCTTAAAAAAAACAAATCCACAACCTCTAGAATAAATAAAAAAAAATGAAAAAGGGCGTTTTGCTACTCAGTACCTGACCATGAGAGAAGTGAAACCACCATCATCCTTTACTCATCCACATAATACTCAGCATATGACATACTTGCCTACTACCAATCTAAACAGGATCTTAGGGATGAAAAACTACGATCCAATATATATTATTATTTTGTATTATTATTTATTTTGTTTTCATTAAATCACAATCATAATACCAACAAAAGTTCTAGTTGCGTTTTCGGACAAACAGCTGATCATGACATTCAAATGGAATAGATTACCCGTTTTTGGTACTTTTTGGACCAAAGTTCCTGAATAACTATAATTTATTGGAAAATGTTTTATAAATAGGAATTTATGGAAGCGCTACATAAGACCTTATTCACTGTATAACTATTCATCTGTTTAGAGCATTCTATTAAATAAGACTGTAAAAGAATACATCCTCAAAAATATAATTTGAATACAAAGCGTTAAGAGAGAAGACCATCTGCGTCTGGCGGGCGTCTGATTCGATTGATGTCTGATGCAAAACTAAACTTTTTAATGTCTTTCACGTCGTTTTCGGTGTGTGTTTTTTATCTTGTTTTCATGTGAGCTTTATTTGCCCGTCTTGTATGAGTGTTTACTGTTATTCTTCGCGCGCGTCGGAGTTGGTGTGTGTGTTTACTAAATAGTATTTCGAGTACCTACTGTTTTAATGGCTTCATATGTCCCGTTTCTTACATTAATTTCAATGTTGCCATTGTTATTTAATTTTAATTTAAGCAAACAAATAAATTACCCATAATTTTAAGCACATAAATAAAAGAATAAATTTAAAACTCTTATTACGAATATTATAATTTCAAAAAACGCTGTTTGCCTTTCTTCAAATTGATATATTAATATTTAGAAAAAAAGATAAATAATGGAAGACTCATGAGTCATTGTAATTTCACAACTTCCCTCCTCATCGTGATTTTTACTTTGAAACTTCATATCAACCCCCACAAAAATTTAACTTACCATCATTTAGGTCAAGAATATATAAAGGAAAAAAAGAAAAACAATTACTCATCCTGAAAACCTAAGTTTGTTTCACAAAACAATTCACATTAGATAGTACATACCTACACTAACTTCAAGGATTGCTGAAACCAACCCAGAAATAGGATATTTTACTCAGATTTATCGTGTTTCTCGTTGGGCAGACACCATGAAAATTAATATATCCAACTGAATACAAAAACAAATAAAATAACAAGACCATAGCCAAGTTTATCACAATTTCGTGAATGATGAGGCGCACGTTATTATATCATTTCACTCTAGTTATTTGATTTAAAATGTGCCCGAGCCTGTCGCACATATTGGTTCTTGTGATCATTATTTGTAAAAAAAAACCCACTATTATTGAAAACTTGCAGATCAAATTTAACACTAGATGACACCTTCAAAATGCAACTAAAACGGGAGCCAAATTACATGAAATTGGTTAAGATCCTTAGCTAGCCCTTCCTCCTATATTATATTTTTTCTCGAAATCACCGATATTTTTAAATTGAATAGACAATGCCACATCACAACACAGACTCTGGTGGGGTTTCCTTTGAAGATCAATCTTCTCATATTTATTGGCACACACTTTCAGTTCCTTCCGATCAAATACAAAACTTTATTTCTTCTTTTTTTTGCAAATCCATAACTTGGTCTTAAACTACCTTATGAGCGTAAAATATAAAGTTTGTTTTATAGTCTGGACAACATCCTCCGATTGGGGATTGTTAAATTATTTGTTCGTGCTTCGTGAGTGTTTGTGTGCTTTTCTTGTTAACATCCTTTATTAAGGATGAAGAGAAATAAAGAAATTGAGTTTTAACAACTACTCGGACAATGTACATAGCTGGACATCATAACGTTTAAAATTGAATGTTTGATAGTTAAAAACAGGGTGTCTTGAAAAAGGTTAATAAATATTTAATTGGAATTTTACATTCTATTTGGAAAACATTGCGTAATTGATTAAAAGTTGGACATTTTTGTTTGGACACAGTCTTTTGTTGAAATTAAGGCATTGTAGATATACATAAATCTTTAATGGATTAAAGGATGAATAAGTATTTGTTTTCTTCTCATATTTTTTTATGATAACGTCTGCGAAGGCTAGTGAAGTTTTGTTATCGGAATTAAACGATTAAAATTAGGCACGTTTGCTGATACACAACTTAAGCATTTAAGTTATTCTTAAGTACTTATGTGATTATGTGACAGTTTACGCAGAGGAAGAAGTAGCCCCTAAGCATTTTAAGTTGAATATAAATATTTATGATTCATATCATATCATTTTTAGTATGATACTAGGCTAAAAAGAGGATCTTGCTAATTTTAAACTAGTTTAGTATCGTACAATTTTCTTAACATTTTACTAAAGTTAAAATCACAAAGTGGATACTTTGTTTTTTAGTATCGTACTAAATCCATATGCCACTTTGACATTTACAAACGTCAAAAATGTATGTTCGCTTACTTTTTTGCACTATTTTAGGCGTGTTTAGGTGTAGTTTATTAAGAAAATAGATTTAGTATGGTGCTAGTTAAAAAGTGTTTAAAATTAGGGAAATATTAGTAAAGTGCTTGGCACGAGTACGATAACTCAGGCGTCGCAAAATAATAACGGATTTTTTTTAGAGGGGCTTAATACAAGTATTTTTTAATATGGGTGGCGGGGGGTGTCTATCGCCCCCCGTTTGGCCGGGAGGGGTAATTTCATAAAAGAAGTACTAAAAATGGATAACAAAATATTTAAAAATAGCGGTAATACTTAGAAATAGGTGTAATAACTTTTTTTTAAGCCAATACCTTTATTTATTAGCTGATTTTTAAATTAAGTGGAATCAATGCACAGTTTTTGAAAAAACGGGTTTTAAACTCAAACTTTGTGTAGAAAAAGATTCAAAAAAGTTTTAAAGTATAATTTTTTCCAAACTGTAAAATTATATACTATTTTTTTACACAAACTCGTTACTCTGATTAATTCTTAATCAAAAACTGAAAACTATATGATTTAATGTGTTCTAGTTTTTGAGAAAATTGAAAATTACTAAAACAATTTTTTTAATAAGATTTTTCTTTTGTATTTACGGTGATCTCACTTTGAGGGGAGAGTGCCATAACTACGGTGCAGCAAAATAATAACTGATTTTTGTAGAGGGGCTTAATAAAATCATTTTATCCTACGGAAGAGGGGTATATCTCTCTCCCTTTAGGCGGAAGGGCAATTTTCTAAAAAAAAATTACTTAAAACAAAAAAAAATTGATTTAAGAACAACGGCAACACTTACAATAATAAAATTATAGGTTCTTTGAAGGCAGAAACTTAGCTTCTTATCATTTATTTCAACCTAGTTATTTGCGTTAATAGCTTTTTCAAAAAAAATACCATCAAACACAACACTTTTTTAAGTAGCGAAATTAAGTACTTATTGGCTTTAATTATTAGATGTCCTAATATATCCGTAATCGAACTATGAAAACTAGATGGTTTTATGTCCTATAGTTTAAAGTTAAAAATTACCAAAACTGCTTTTTTATGAGATTCTTAGTTCTTGCTTTTTTTATATGTAGGTATACTTATTTAGAAAAGCGCTGTTGGATATAGAGGGAGGATAAATTCAAAGTTTCCTTAAATCCAGACTCTGCAATACAAAAGAAACCTTGAATACGCCAAACCGCGCACTCACCCCAAAGCATATAGTGTGCCCAGGTAGGGGGTTGCAGGGAGGTTGCAGGCGGGCAGCATGCCCCCCTTACCCACCTCACTGTTTTTTTTTTTTTTTTATAAATTTTGAGTTTTAAGGTATTTTTTCAAAAACTATTAACGCACATAACTAGATTGAAACAAATAATAAGAGAACAAGTTCTTGGATTTCATAAAACCTATATTCTTTTATTGTAAGTGTTGCGGTTGTATTTAAATCTTCTTTTTTAAATTTAAAGTAATTTTTTAGAAAATTGACCCTCCCGTCTAAAAGGAGGGAGATAGACCCCCTCTTTCGCAGGATAAAATAATTGAATTAAACTAAAAAAAAACTTGTATCTAACTATTCTACAGGAATGCATTTTTATTTTTTGGCGCCTGAGTTATCGTTTTCTCCCCAAGTGCTTTAGTATTAGCAAACTGTAAAGTAGTATCATGCTAAGTCTTAACATCAGGCTGTTTAAAATTGTGCGCCTTTGTTTATAACTCAGTGGTAATTTACAGTGGATATTTAAGCGACAGGCACCAGTGTGTTTGAAAAGGCTCTTCCATAAGGCCTGTACTGAAAATATTAATTGAACAGAGTTTAAAAAATGGGTTTAGAATATGTACTTAATTAAAACTCATAAACTCTTCAATCAACAAAATTTAGTAAATATTTTTAAGATGTCAGCATTTTGATAACATTTACAAACATTTCAGAAGCAAATCATACACTTTCTTGTAAGTGGTTTATACGAGTAGTTACAAAATTCTTACCTGATTTTTATTTTTAAATCTTTTATGAGTTTGAAATTAAGTGCTCTAAGTGGTAGGACCCGAAAAATAAAGTAAGTTTTACTTCTAGCGCGTGTTCATGCAAAACTCTATTAGTTACTTTTATCGAGGTCTTACTGTAATTGAATTAAAGTTAATTTTTTACAGAAATGCAATAAAAAAAAACAACAGCCAATTGAATAAAAAAAACCCTCGAATTATAATATTTTGCATTTAAAAAAAAAAAAAAAAAATACTTGTTAAGCACACTGTTCGACAAGAAAACAAATATAATAAACCCACTCACAATGTACCCTATAGTACATGATGATGGTTCAGCGAATGAATTTTCAATTGCGGATGAGGAATATTATAATTACATGTTTTTCATTTTTCATTCGTGCCCGAGAAGGTGTGTGTCCTTATAATGTTGTTTCCCATATTTGTATGTAAAATTCCTGCTTTGGAAGATATATTCCTTTCCGAATAGAGAGAAAGGGTTTAAACATAAGCACCATAAGTTCATTTCTCATGCATAACATATTATAGGTAGGTACCCTGAACCTGCGAGCCTGAGCCTGAATATATATCAGGGCTCTGCAAAAAATGCAATTTCGTTATTCGTCTTTTTTTTCGTTGCAGTGGATTTGTGCAGAATTCTTTTCCATGTTGATTGTGTCGTTCGTTGTGTTTTCAATCTTAAGCAGGAACAAGTTGCAGTGTTGTTTGTTGTTGTATGCACCGCATGTACTGTTTCATTCATAAATTATTTCCACGCACATTTTCTGATGAAAAATTAAAAAAATTACAATCAGTGTTGTTGTTCTACCTTGCATCCCACCTGTATTTACTCTAAATTGTTGGTCGTTGTAGAGTCTACATTATTGCTGTCGTCGTCGTCAACGTTCACGTCTGGCGTCTGGTCATGTACCACCATGCCAATCCATCACATTGATTCTTCGGGGTTCCGCGTGGAACATATCTACTCGTTTTAAATGTGTCTGTCTACACTGTTGAGGTCTGGATCGCGCACCCACAACTTCTTTCTTTTAACATTTATGGTAATTGTGACCATATTTTCTGGGATTATGACAAATAATCCGCTTTTCCACAATAACCACATTGCTACTGCCGCAAAAAAAGAGTCACTGTCATAACTGTAGTGTATAGGTAGATAATTATTTGAATGTTTGGTTTGCGCTGAGAAGCAACCCAAAACAAATCCTTTTAGGTATACGAATTAAGCCGACAAAATAAAGGTGTGACGAGTTATCTCCCTAAAAACATAACAGAATATCAACACTTAATCCTGATTTAATTAAAATACAAAAAAATGACGAACGAAACGCAAAAGATACAAGGCCAGACAGACGGATAGAAATCAAAATTTCACTATTATACTCTTTTCGTAAATTGTGAAACTGGGCTTATAATATCAGTGCTTGGGAGAAGATACTAATTAAAAGACCATTGATGTTATAACGACCATTATTTTATAGATGTGTTTATATGTTGCTGTGAAATGTTTTGGATACGAGCTGTTTCTGTTGCGGAAGACCCCGCATATAAACCCTACGCCAATAGTAAGTGTTTGCAATACAAAATGTGAATATACCCCCGCTGCTAAATATATCTTTGTTGATAGAAGACTGGCTTCCACACAGCATAGTGATTTGTGCTTTGCTTTGTACAAGTGCAAGCCAAAATATAATATACATTTAACCACCCTCAAAAAAATGGATATTGATATGGGCGATGTAAAATGACTTCGATACAAAATCCTTTTTATGTAGACTCTATGCTACCTTCTAAAGCGTTTAGCTTATGTTGCTGCTATGCAACGTAATCAATAAGAATGTTGCCTTTAGAGGAATTATAAAGAGAACATAGTCTTATGAATTCGCTATGAAGCGTTAATGAATAAGGCTGTAAGTGAATACACACTGTGATGTGCTTTTTGTCTAAGGCTGCGGTTTCGCTCGCTGGTATACCAAGCAGTGTTACCAGAGGTTTAATTTTTAATGAGTTTCCGACGTTGAGAAAATAAGTCATTTTAAAAAAAAAATTAGAGAGTTGGAAGAGGGGTAAAATTCAGTTTTTTTTTTGATAAAATTTGTTGGTACATGTGTAGATCATGTCATTCTAAACAAATGGGAGTTAGATTAAGTAAGGTCTGGTTGCTTTAACGAATTAATTTATTCTATATATCCCTTTTGACGAAGAATTTAACTCTGGTGCGCTATAACCTAAGAACGAATTAACAGACAGATGTAATTTTGTAGATAATTGTACTGTATACAAGTTATAAACTTTTCGAAGCAGTTATGATATCAGTGATGTGCTATGCTGGTCAAGTATGGGGGTTTCTTCAATATGAGGAAGTAGAAAAATTACTGAGGTATTTTTTGAAAAAAGATCTTTTGGCTCCCCGAAAACACACCTACATATGTATATGCTACATTTGAAGACCGGGGTGTCTCCGCTCAACGTCTTTTCGCTCAAGTTGCAATTGTTCTACATTGCAAAGGTTATGGCTCTCCCAAATAACCGTCTGCCAAATATTATCGCAGAATATCTGCTATCACGAAAATCACAGTTCTTCGAAGAATGGTCACGACTTGAAGTTCAGCACGACATCCAGTTGGTAGAAAGAAATTCAACGACCGATATGCAATAGAAACAATCTCTTGAATTTTTAAAACCAGAGGAGAATTACTACGACTAAACTAACGGGTCCGCCATATAACGTTTTTTTTTAACTAGTGCTTATTTCGTGAATGGTAACACTTAGCTCATGTCTGATTTGACATATAATTAGCTTTATCCTTCCGCTGAACGAATATTGTTGTGTATACGCTTGAACAACGCTCGCTAAGTGGGCTTGCGATCGACTTAAAGAAGATGCCGATTTTGCCAAAAAAATCATCTTTTCAGATGAAGCTCATTTTGATCTTGGCGGGTATTTAAACAAGCAAAATTGTCGCATTTGGGGCACAGGAAACCCGCACGCATACATTGAAAAGCTGATACACCCAAAACGAGTCACTGTTTGGTGCGGATTTTGGTCCAGAGGCATAATTCGAAAATGAGCAAACGAGCAAGGAGTGGCCGTTACAGTCAATGGCCATCGTTATAGGGCCATGTTGAACGAATTTTTGTTCACAAAAATTGAAGAGGAGGATATTGGCAATATTTGGTTTCAACAGGACGGCGCTACGAACCACACAGTCGAAGCTACACTCGATGTTTTGCGCCCATTTAAAAAAAAAAAAAGTTATTTGGCGGACACTATACATACAATGCAGTTTATGCAATCTATGTACGACAGAAAATGTTCTCCATTTTATAAGAACGTGTCGGATCCTGCAGGCAATACGGAGACAGCACTTGAAGAAAAACTATTTAACTGTTGATGAAGCTGCAAATGTCTTGAATGGTCAAGATTGGTTAATGTTATCAAACTACGTTAAAATAGCCCTTAACTACAGAAATCAAATTTTAAATGAAGCTTTAAGAAAAACAAAATAGGTATTTTTATTTTTAGTTGTGATCATCTTATAGGAATCTAATCTTTTCAATTTCAATTTTACTTTGATCTATATTATACATAATGTTTGAATGATAATCTTTTTTTTGGCTGACGGCAAAAGCCAATGCTATACTTGTGAATTTGTAAATATATGTAATCTTTTGTAAATTATCAAATAAAATCACATTCGACTACTACAAGTTGTTCTTAGAATTTTTTGAGAAATAATCAAGGTTTTTGGAGTTATTGAACAAAATAAAATAAATTATTATTTTTAAGATGGCAGAATTTTCTTTCGGCTTGCACATTTAAAACTTAGATTTTTTTAATAGAATATGTTTTTCCAAACATAACTAAAAACAAAAAATTGACAATTTTTCTCCAAATCTATCAATTGTACGATACAAAATGTTTTAATCTCTTTGTGTGTAGAATAACATGATCTACAATGTGTACAAACAATCCTTCAAAAACCCTATATGATTTTTGAGTAATTTCGAATTTCACACGCATATCTTAATTTTAAAACATCCATCCAAAACTGTTATATGTTTTATCCAAAGGAAGGAAAGGAAATAAAAGGGTAGTTCCGACTATTGAATCTTTTTAAAATATTTTCTGCAAATTGAAATAAAAGTGGTTTAAAATATAAATTGACTCGTTCTTAAAAAAATTAGTCAAATCTAAAAAAAATGAGTCACTGAGCCCCTTTCGACTCAAATGAGTCCAAGACTTAACAGTGATACTAAGGTTCTTACTAAAGTAGCACGGAATTTTAGTTTCTAGTCTATCGTTTCTTTATTACAATCCAAAGTCTTCGATTAGCTTATTCTTACAAATTACGACTTTTATTTTCTTTATTATTCCACAATCTTATTTCTTAACATTGTCTTTATTCTTAATATTCCAAAACTATAACTTAATGATGCTAACTTAACAGCGTCCCGATAACTTAATCTGCGGTCCAACGATGGGCCCCTTACGATGTCCTCTGGGTTGGTACGGTTCCTGGTTCACACACGGTCAGGTCTGGTATAAATTGACAAATCAACAGGAGGACCCGGTAAAATCAACGGCCGAAGCCGGTCGGATATTTATGCGGATATTTATTAGACCCCTTACCACTGGTGGGGGAAGGCTAATATTAATTACGTGAACCTGGTTTTTCTGCTGGTCGCCATGTGCTGCTTTCGGAGTATAGACTACTACTGACTATTTTTCTTTTTGTTGTTTGCACAGCTGCCTCTTATGCTACTTTCTGCTGAACTAAATGTAAGCTGTAATGTCACAAGGTGTAATTTGATACTGAGTGATCTGCTGTTTGCCACGTCATCAAATATCGCATGATTTACCATATTTTCCTTTCTCCCATTTTTTGTATATTTGCCAAAAATGCCAAGTATGGCGAGGGCGTCCACGGGGACGGGGATTATATACCATTCGTTAATGTAAGTTGACCATCAAGGGTCTTGTTCGCCGTCCTACATCTGCCTTCAGGGTAGATCTTGGAGTCTTACTCCTATTACATAAAATTTTCCTCATTCCCGGCACTGGTTATTGTTGCTTTGGGAAAAGAGGTGTAAGTGGGTGGTCGACCGGCGGTGCTGTTTGTTGATCAGTTGTTGATCACTGCTTGTTTTGTGTTTCATACTCGTATTTAATGATCAGGTGCGTAGGTCGAACATAGTGTTTGGTACTGGTACATGTGCGGAGATAGGTAGAGGTCGTAGAAAGGGTATTTGGGTCGGCTTCGTTACAACACTATACTCTGTTCAAGAAAAATTGTCAGTACAAGGAAGATAGGATGTTTGCCCCTTAATCTGGTTTTATTGTCTTGAATTATTTCCTCCTTTAAAGCTTCTAGATCTTACATTATAAATCGCCCCAAATGAGAGAGAAAATTGATTAAAAACACAAATTAAAGAAAATACTTTATTTTATTTATATAATTTTATTTTTAATAATTTAGAAAATTTAGCTATACTATTAATAAAGCACAAATAAAACAAAAATTATTGATTTAAAATAGCTTTTAACGGCCTTTAGTCCAACAAAAAAGGCCGTTAAAAGCTATTTTGAATCAATAATTCAAAAAGTCCAAATATTATAGTGCTAAGTCTTCTACTTGGCTGATGTATGTCAGTAGTATATAGAATTTGTATTATTAAAAAAAGCTTTCTTATAAAAATAAAAAAAACAAAAATAATTTATCTTTTTCAACACCGCTGCGTTTTTTTTATTTAAATTTATTCCCAATAGGCCTAAAATCACTTACCGAACCGCACTGTTTTAAAAATTCCCGCAAATAGCCTTTCTTTCTACAAGAAATTATGGTAACTGCATTTAAAGGGATTTTGTATGTACATAAAAAGAAAGATAACATAACCACTCCAAGCGACAACACCTATACGCTGTTAGTTAAATTATTTGTTCTCAAAAGCTCTAAAAAAGCCATTCTGAAAGTTCCTTAAAAACAAAAAAACATAGACAAATTAGTTAATACTGGAACCAACGTGGGAATGGTAACTCTGATTCAATAATAGAGTCAAACGGTTGATGGCGAATCACACCAAAGAAGTACGATCAATGATCACAATCACAGTCTGCGGAAGGTACGCCTTGAGCGGATATATCATAATTTTTTACTTGCCATATAAATATGTAGATAATATATATGCAAGTTTTGCATTTGCAAAAAAAAATCGAACTCGAGATGTTAATCAAATTTGACATTAAGATGATAGAGCACACCAAAAAAGTGGGTCCCGCAATTGCGTCTGCCTATCTGTCTGTCTGTCTGTCTGTAGAACGATCTACAGCCCAAATGGCTGAATCGATTTTGTTCAAGCTTGGTGCTTAGGCGTTTTAGGTGATTGTCCAAAATAGATTTGTGAATCGTTGTTTTAGCCCCAAAAATAAGGGTAGTTGCCATACAAATTTTTCTACGATCTTAATTATCTCGAAAACGGCTCTAACGATTTTGATAAAAATTGCTTTGTGTACATTTTTACTAGAATGTTTTAAAAATATTTTGTTATTAAGGGACCTGCCATATAACCATTTTATTGACTCTCGACTTTCTCATTTTTATACAGGAGCTTCTTCAAATTTTAAATACTACTGCATTTCAAAATTTCGAAAAATAGTTTTTTTTGGATTTTTGAAAAAAAAAATATTTTTTTTTTTGAAAATTCAATTTTTCGAAAACATGTGGACTATTTTTTCTGAAATTTTATTTTTTGTTATAAAAAATTTAAGAATTCTTATATATAAAAAATTAAGTGGAAAACGACGTCAAAAATACATTTAGCCGTGTCTATTGAGAATCTTTTGCATATAATGTGATCGAACATAGGAACAAGTATATGTGCGATCCAGTCTTGCATTTTATTTTATATAGACAAGAAAGTCATTAGCGGATTTAATTAGTTTTATGGATTTTTTTCTAATTTAGTATAGTGTCAAGGCTTACTGCCTCTAGTGATTTCGAAAAAGTTCCCCATGAGGCCTGTACTGACAATATTTCTGAGACAGATTACCTAAACTTAATACACACTTGAATCATGGAAGATGTTTTTCTGTGTTTTCTAAATTCGTACTAAGTTCTTATAGTTGTAGCAATATATGTAGCAGACTGAGAAATTCTCATTAAATCATTCTCTGGCTCATCGTCCATTGTGGTACCAATCTAATGTATACTTCGGCGCTGGGGATGTAGTTAGTTAAGCAGTAAGACCATAAGATTCTGAAGAGTAACTTTATGGCTTTCTGCTCATTTCGCTTTCGTTTGTCTTAATCATTGGTTAAGTGCTTAGGATCGCATTTACAAGTTCGACTACACTAAAGCTCATGATTTAATCTCACTTTTTTCAACTTAGCTAGCATTAATGTAAGTGTAAGAGAATTTATCCCACTGTGAGTTCTGGGCGGGACTCTCCTTCTTTGTGATTGTTTTGGAACTTGGTATGACATTGCCATTTGATTTCTTCTTTCCCTGGAAACTTCTATCATCTTGTAAAACCTCTCAATAACATTTGTAGCAAAAATACAATGTGAATCGTATATAAGCGCTGAAAGAAATATTGCGCTTTTAAGTTTCGGGTACCGCAGAAAGTATCGAATATTTCTCACCATTTCAACCACTTTACTCCTACTCAAAATATTGATGTCACCTTCACCAATTTCTTTACTCTTGATTATTATATTCGAGACATTTGGATATCACGGTTGTATTAAAATAATATTCCCGATATTCCCGTGTGGACCACGACATAGACAACAACGGTACAATTATTTTTTTTTTGTATTTCATGGAATGCCCTTTTCTCTCGAAAATGTACAGTGGTCAGTGCGCAAATGTAGAATTCACACAGTTATGACTGCGTAGGAGGGACTTAGGAGTTCTTGATTTTACCTCTACCTAAACACATAAGTTCGAGATGATAATCGTGAGTGATCAATAGACCCAAAGTCTGACATCTTATTCCAGAAATAACAGGATATCATATATTTGGTCCAACCATATTTTCCCTTTCGGAGATTTCCACTGAGGCACTAATTTAATCACTAGAGCTTTGGGTACTTGTTCATTTCTTCGCATGAGTGTTGATTGTTGTAGAGTATAGCCGCGGGAATTTCCCCTCACATTACTGTGACAAATTGTGAAGTATTTCGGCGCTATCATAAATAGAGTTAATTAATTATCTTTATATAATAAATGCCACTCTAAGGCTAAAGTAAGTCTCGAGCCAATGGAAGGTGGCGGAAGTTATAATCGTTTTCAAACCAGGAAAACCATCACATGATAAGAAATCTTATAGACCCTTTTCGCTTCTGCCCGTAATATCTAAGGTCTCTGAAAGAATATTACGTCTCGGATCTCAAAGATATAGTGCTGGGGTACCACAAGGAAGTGTCTTAGGTCCAATATTGTACCTATTATTTACACGTGATATACCTCAAACAGAACACACTATTATAGCCCGATTTTGGCATACTATCACTGGGCCAAACGATAAATGATTCTACGACTAAATTACAAAAAGCTCTGAAAAATGTCAGCGAATGGACAAAAACATGTCGGATATCGCTTAACGAAATAAAATCAGTCCACTAAATTTAAATTATCTATTAAATTAATAGATTACCGGTATTTTTTAATACGGTTCAAGTTCCCTTTGCTAATGAAGCAAAATATCTCGGAATGACTAGACGCGAAATTAAAATGGAAACCACATGTTAAAAAGAAAAGACTGGGTGCTCGGGAAAACACTCTAAGCTCAGTATCAAAAACAAGCTAATTTTTTCAGGTAGGTCCTTAAGCCTGTCTGGACTTATGGTATATAAATCTAGGGTTGTACGCGAGATTCTAATTTAAATACCTTACAAACATTTGAAAATAAACTCCAAAGATCGTTTGTAAGCGCACCTTCGTACATTAGAAACGAAGATTTCCACAGAGATCTCGGGATTCTCACCGTTCGCGATGAAATAAAAAATGTTGCCCGAAATCATAGAAAACGGCTATTACAATACTGTAATAGTACTATAATCGAAATTATCGATGAGACGAATTAAGTATAGGCCGCCTGCGAAGGACTAAGCCTTCCGATCTGGTGCACTAACCAAGAAACCGCTTTAAAATCGCGGTATATCTAAGCAGGACAATCACCGGATAGTTACCTGCAACACGTTAACTAAATTCGTTAAAAATAAATTGCTAGATAAGTTTCAACTTAGTTGCTATCGGGAGGAAGAGGTGTTTTTAGTGCACAAAGAATCTCACACTCCTATGAGCACGCGTTTTTCGGTCCTCATAGAGCCTTTTGAAGGTCTTACACCTACCCACGGGAAAAAAATAAATAAGTTGGTTTCCTGACTTCCTGAGTTGCAACTTTCTTCATTCACATTCCCTGAAAAGATTGGATAGTAGTAGTAGTCTCGAAGTTTCTTTCTGAAATTTTATATAAGCTATGTATTTCGAGGAGTGCTTTTTCATCTATTTTGTTAAAGGGGAACATTCACGAAGCTTTGAAATTTGTGTTTTCTGACCTAACATATCTTTGGCTTTATTAATCCAACATGTTTTGTATCCCTGTAAGTTTTAAGCATAAAAAAACTACAGTTTTATTAAAAAAACGTGAAACGTTACTGCAATTAACCAAAACCCAGAGCAAGTTATTACTTGAATTCAATTTATTAAATTCTCATTTTCGACTTTACCTGCACTTGATCAATTACTAAGCATAGTGCCAGTGATGGCTGATTGCCTAGTGGGAATTTTCACTCTCGCACCTGTGAGTATTTAAATTAACTCCAAAAGTCAATTGAGTGATAACCAGAATTGAAATTTATTGCCATTGATACACGTGTGCGCATAAAAACCACAATTCATGCCAAAATAAAAATTTTTTTGTTCAACATTTTCCAATGAGTGTGTTATTTATGTTAGCAAAGAGATAGCAGAGGTTGGTAGACGTATTTTTTTTTCCATCTGACACGGGCGTCCTGGGTGGGTTAAATATTATATTAGGTCGCAGGTTACAGCGCAATCAATATACATATGTACTACCCTAACACGAATTTCCCTACAAACATACAAAACTCATTGACTCCTATATAATAAATCCTTGACTCACACTCTCCCATTGTCAATGGCTGACTCGCTAACACCACCACGAACGGACGGATACATGATGGTGTTATAATCTAGTTAGCGAGATGGCGTTTTCGCCTTTTTTGATTGAATTGCTACATTTTGGCCATAAGTTGAATTTTTTTATATTGATATTCTGTAAAAGTATGACGTAATGAAAATAAATGGGTTAGGGTTCATAAAATCTCTTTTCAATAAATAAATCCCTATTCCCAAAGAAATTTAAAAACATTTGCGTGACAGGTACCGTTAAGTTCACTCATCATGCTCTTAATTTTGATTAGAATGTCGAACTTTTTACTTAATACAAATAATAAATTACTAAAATTCATTAGCGAAGTTAACTTTCATGTATTTGCATATGGCAATGCCCGTATATGGTTTCGCCATCGCAAGATGGCGCCTTATGTCCAACCAGATCTCTTAGCAGAAGGAAATTATTTTAAATTTAAAACTTCAATAATATTATTTTTTCCACACACACCATCACAAAGTGTGCATAATAATCAGACCAATCAATCAAAAGTCACGATTTTATTAACCTACGCTAAATGTTATAACCTTCCGTTGGACGTATGAAAATAATAATTTATCTTAAAAAGCCTTTTGCTGATTAATGGGTTTTCTTTATGGAACGCACACAAAATATATAAAAAAAAACGACCAATAATTCTCCATGAAGTATAAGTATAATCGACGTGTAGGCTAATTTATGATTTATCATTTTTCGTAAGACGAACTTATTTTTTTACCTGCTACATTAAGCGGGTGTGATTTCAAATTATGCATGTATATCTGAATCTACCAAGCAATATTAATATTGTTTTAAATTTTGAGCTTGATTAATTGTCAATTAACTTAATACGGGTTCCACGAAAATTTGTATAGTTTCTTTATTGTTTTATTATTACAACAATTTCGTGGAAGAAAAGTGAAGCTGTAGAAATAAGTCGATATACGACTATGTAATTTATTAATCCATTTAAATGGTATCCAGAAATTTTCAAGTTTAAATCGTAAATATGTAAACAACGTGGAGTGGAAATATAAGAGGAATTTTTCGACGGCTTTATGGCCTAAATTTATAATCGACTTTATTGAATTTAATCGAAAATCCGTTAAAATAAAATATATCTAAATGTGGCTAGCATAGTGGTTCACCCGTATCTAAGTTGAATTTAAAGCCACAAGAGATTAAGGCCCGTTTGCTGATACAGAACTTAAGCATTTCAGTTCAACATGAGCACTTATATATGTGTATGACAAATTAAGTAGAGGAAAAAGTAGCCAATAAGCGTTTTAAATTGATTTAATTGAAAATTTTGACAAATATGAATAAGTAGGTACATTCTATGAGAAATTAGTATCCATACTTAATTTCCTGAACCAGGGAACAACCAACATCGGATAGATTAAATTTGTATTGGTTTTTGGCATGTGTTTTTGAAATTTCTCATGAGATACAGAAGTATACCAAAGTTTTTCCGATAGGTTGAGTTTTTTTTTGACTCAAGCTGTTTTTTCATCTGCTGTATTTTTACGTGAGACTACAACAACAATAACCTATCCAGATAGCCATTGGCATTGGGGACGTTCACTTAATTATTCTCAGCAATGTGGACTAGCTTTCTGTTGTTTTATTGCATGCAAAAGCACATCTGATGAAAAAAACAGCTGTTGCCATGAAAGCTATCTTGAGTTATCCAAAAATATTTGGAATAAACTAGATATCCGAGAACAAATGTATAGAACAGCTGATTGCAAAATTCATTTGGTATCAATTTTGTTCTGATTTTTTGACAGCTTTCAGCTACCCTATCCGATTCGCCCACAGATATACTCCGATAGGTTGATGACAAAACAACTGCTGCCAAAAAAAAAATCATTCATGGGAATACAACAACACCAACCTATCCGGATAGCTACAGTGCGGTTATTGAATGAGGCCAATGTCAATGCGTGCGTTCACTCACTTATTAGATATGTTATCTCGGATACCAAGCTATCGGAGTAAATCTGTGAACGAATCAGATAGGTTAGCTAAAGCTGTCAAAACATCAGAACAAAACGTATACTAAATGAATTTTGCAGTCAGATGTTCTATACATTTGTTCTCGGATAGCTAGTTATTCAAAATTGTTTGGGATAACTCAAGATAGCTTTCATGAGAACAGCTGTGTTTTCATCAGATGTACTTTTGCACGTGTTAAAACAACAGAAAGTTATTCTAGATTGCTGAGAATAACTGAGTGAACGTCCCCATTGACAGCAGAAATCTTATACTTATTTATGAAGTCACAATAACGAAATTAGAAAATTGACTCACCATTGTCTTGATGAATTAGACGTGTGTCTACAAGATGCAACTTTGGTACACCTAATAAAATATATTTTAAAAATGTCATTTCGTGTCGTGTTTTTTTTGTTGACATTTATAAGACAGTTTGGAAGTTCTCAAGAAACCTATAATCAGCAGGCTGGCTTCTAGTTTTTGGAGTGATACCCTTGCACAACCGCCTCAAGCAATGAAAGAGTTTTGGCGAAAGTATAGGTAACATATTAAAAATTAAAATTATTAAGAAGAACTAAAATGTATTAAGTTAAACTTAAAGCTACAATTTTTTATGTTTTTAAACATTTTTGCATTTCAAAAACCGAACATTCATTTTGCAGCAATTGACATGACGTTAGAAGTGGGTGGGTTTGTTCGTAGACTATGGTCACAGTGAAAATGCGTCATTTATGACACATGGGTTCGACGAGGTCATCTGCAAATTATTTATGTAAGATAAATAGATAAGATGAGACTAAAAAAAAAACATGTATTTTTTTATGGGAGCAAAAAAATGCTTGACGTTTAAATTTTGTTTATCGAACTCTAAAACAACATAACAGTTATATTGTTTTGTGAAAAAAAAGATAATATATACCTTGTTATACAATTTAGTTTTTACCACAGATGTTTTTGTCTCGAAAAAGTCTGTTTTTGTTCACTGTTTCATTTTTTGTTTGTTTGCTCGCGCAAAGGTGCTTTAACCATTTTCCATCTATTTAAACATTTTTTAAGCGCCGACACTACTTTCCGATGGAAACAGAAATTAGTCTCTATTTAATCTATTGTCTTAATCTATTTACCCTGACGTCATAATCTCCATGTGTCGTAAGTCAGCAACTTTTAGTTTGTAGAAGAAAAAGGCAAGACGTTAAGGAAATGCACAATAATAACTACATACGTGTAGTAGTGTGCGTTCGAACCACGAAACATTAAAAAGAAACAAAAAACTCTCTAGCAATTTTGTTTCCTCGTCTGAAAGGTACAGAAAATTTTTAAAGCAATTGAAAAATTTCCCTGTATAAAAGAGGAATTTTACCATAGTCTACAAACAAACCAATCCACTTATGATTTATTTTCTTTTGATGCAAATTTTGTATTAAAATTTAAAACTCAAATGAAGAAAAAAAGCAAACAAGAAATGAATTTTAAATATAGATTTATATTAGTACATTTTACTATTTTAAATTTCATATGAATAAAACCTTGTTATTTGTCATAATTTTGATATTTTCTAAATTTTACTTTGTACACAAATCTTTCATTGATTGTGACAGCAGTGCAGGCGTACTATTTATTACAAAGCTAAAAACCAGCTTCCTTCATGTATTATATTTAGAATGCCAAACAACAAGACTAATATTAAAATATCAATTGTTCTAAAACCAAATATAGCAAATTCTCATTTGAGACTCGGATAAACGTCAAAAGTCTATCCGCAGTAGATTTTATCGGGAGTAGAATGGATGATGTATTTTTAATACGTGTAAAATTCTATTAGATGTACATGAGATTGTCCAGTGCATATTGTTTAGCCTTGCATGAATGAAGTGCAAAAGAGGTAGAAAGAAAGCAAAGATGAAATAGAAATAAATCTGTCTGAAAATGCATGGAATAATTCATGCATGTTTTGACGTTTCTCTTTCTTTCTTTTTTTTTTAAATTGCTTCGCTTTAATCTTGAATGTTCTTAAGTGATGAACTTAATGGGGTTTTCGTTTGGTGACGAAATTCAATTAATTTTTGATCTGTCAAAAAACTGAGTTTGACAATTTTTGCCTTTGATTGGCCAAGAAATTTGATTTATTTTTTGATTTTAAATCAATTTTGCCAATCTGAATTTTTCGGCATATCTACCTCTCTTTTACTTACACCACTATGCATGTTAATTGAAAGGCAGTTTGACAAGACAGCTGATACCGCTATAGCTAATGGGATGGATATATGAGGTTAATGTCACTCTGATATGTATTGTTTTATTTACACGTAATGATCTATATGGATCATGAGTGATAATAAAAAACGGCTGAATGTTAACCTTTAATGGTTTCTAAAATAAGAAAAATATACGACTGAGATGCACTCAATATATATCATTATCATGTACATAATGCACAATTGACCCCACACTTGAGTTGAATGCTCCATTTTGAGTTAAGTTCAAATAACATTTTGAGGAATGGCTTAAATTAATTTATTTTAGAACAAAAACAAATAATATATTTAAAAAAAGATATCGACATAAAACGCTCGATTAAAAAAAAAGACTGGTTTTATCAAGCCATGAACTGTCAAAATCCATAGCAGGATGTCTACCGTTTAAATGGAATAAAAAAGTTCTACAAAATTCAAGTGTTATCCCAGAATATTCGAAATTTTTTTGAGTGACATTTGGAAAAAAATATTATCAAGACGTCAACATATAGTTTGTTGCCTACCTTTTAAGTTACGAACTGTCAAATTCCATTGAAGGATGGCTTCGATTTAAATGGATTAGAAAACCTCTTCCTTTCCAAATGTCACATGAAAAGCAACTTTTTTCGGAGCAAAAAATAAAATCGGAAAAATTTTGAATTTTCTGAGATAAATACAAATACAATAATTTCAGATTCAAATTTTTATTGCTGGATGCGTATATTCTAAGCTATAGTTTCATCTTCTTTATCTAATTGAACTGTTTACACTAGATAAGATTGAGTAAACGCAAAATAAGGAATAAAATAAATCCACAAAACTTATAGAGTATGTACGTCTCTATAGAAAAAAAATATACAAAACCTTATTTGTCAATGAGTTAGCATATAAATCACATCAAAAAGTCTATACTCTTTGCAACTTAACGAAGTTTCCGATGCCATCAACCATCGATCGTTAATACGCTCTCATAAATTTCCTGGCTTTATAAAGTAGATATAAATCCATTTCTCCAATAGCCATAATTTGCCTACTACAAATAACACTATTAATCAAAGCCTTTTAACTTAATTGTTTTCTTTTAGTTTGGTTTACCGATATAAAACATAGATGGCACTATTGGTTGCAACTTTTATCCATTTGTCTCCATTTTCACAATTTTCAATAGCAATAAACAAAACATATCCCCAAACCCAGCCATTAATATAATATGACCCAGATTTGAAACACTTATTAAAGTCGCGTTATAACAACCCATATAAACTTTCTCAGCAACGCGACGCGACACCCTCATTTCCTAAGTCGCACGCTTAACAAATTCCCCAAAAGCCTTAGAACCGAACAGAGAGGAGAGAAAGACTCTGGCGAGTCGCCATTGCCATGATACAGGAAATATAGTGCGAAAGTGGTAATAAAAACAAATTTTAAGCCCAACAGCTCGTATATCACCCACACCGCTGAAGCATGGTCTGTTTTGCCACTTCCTCTGACTCCGTGCGTGCGTCGTCTTAGTTTATCTGCGTCCATTTTCAACCCTCACCACACTTTGATAATAAACTATGATAAATCAAGACAAAATATTTATTCTTAATTTCATATTCATCCACATTGCCGCGCCACGGCCGCCACCCGCAAGCAAGCCTTCAGCGTGCCCCGCCACCACCAGTTTATATGTAGATATGTACCAGGTACGGTATACCCTATACAGTGGATACAAATGTTTTCTATCGTTAACTGCGAAAATATGCAAATTTCCAGCTTAAATATTCATGCCGAAGAGGAAGACGACGGGCGGCGCCCGGCGCAGCATCGCGTGTAGTGTGTCATTCTCAAAGTAACTTTCATCAAAGTACTACAAACTTCCATACAAAAAGGGAGAAACAAAATAATTGAATATCCCTTTTTTCCTTAAAGGATTTTTTTTTTTTTTTGAAAATACTTTCAAGGTATGGAAATGCACGATATTCAGCTTTTCCGTTCCTCAATTGAGCTTGACGCAGGATAATCGAAAGGAAAAGTAATACATATTCCTTTTGGTCCTTGACGCTGAAATAGAGTAAAAAAAAAAACTGTGTCCCTTTGTGTGTGCCGCAGGCAGCAAAGATGCCGGCAACAATAACGACGACAAGGATGACTTATGATGGTTAAGAAGAAGATGAGAACGATATCGAACACCACTTTTGTGAGCGTTTAAAAACAGATTTGTTTTCGTGTCAAGGATGCGATGATTATGTCCATAAGAAAAAGTGTGGAAAGTGTTTCCTCTTGACTCGCTGGTGCTGGCTGAGGCTGACTGCTCCTGCTACATAGTTCAAAACGACAACAATTCTTTTGATGTTGGCCTTATTTTTTCCTTTGTTTTGTTATACCGTCATTCTTATGTGAAGAGATTTATTCTTGGTATTTATGTTTGAAGGTATTAGAGAGATGAATGTAGTATGTATTATAATAATATAGTGTGATCCTGATGATGATGAAATAGAAATCCTGCAGCTTTTATTTTTTCATACACATACATAAGTGAAGCACTTTGGCCAGAACTCTCTCTCTCTTTTTGAGGACGTGTAAGGACTTACTTCAAGTGAGTCAAAGGAAATGTAATGAAGTTTCACTATAGGCATACACAACCACACATGCTGTAAAGGTTAATGAGATGAGTTCTCATTACACAGGATCAGCATCATCGTTTCTTGTTACTGCGAATTCACTATGCTGATTCTTTCAGGTCAAGTGTTTTATGTGTGTTATTTTGAGGAGCATAAAATCACTTGACTTAACTCGCTCGTTTTTCGCATTAAAGGGACGCGCCATAGCCAAGACAGAGCCTTCGTTAAGGGGCAAACCAAATGAAACAGATCATTAAAGAAACCCACAGAGATGATGGTTTCTTTTCTAGAAGCAAGAAAAAAAAATAAATAACCCACAGAGTAAAGATGGCAATTAATCTTAACCAGATATGTCAGTTAGCCCTTGCATCTATATAACTTTTGGACACAGGGATGTATTTATTACTTTAGTCGCCTTGAGCGGATTGGTGGTGCAAGTGTTTTGGCAAGTTTATTGATACCGATTGATTGGCTTTCCAGTATCAGCTATTTTGATGAAATTTTCAGAGTGCGAGGCAACATATTAAGTAGTGGTTTAGTAAACTTTATGGGGTGTCACGCCCACTCTTGTACTATCTTTCTTTGTTAGAAACTAATGAAATACATTGAATTATTAAATGAAAATTAGTTCTTAAATCAAATTTTATTTTTTAAATTTTCCGCAAGAGATGTTATTCAGGGCCGTAGACTGGGGGCAGCAAGGGAATTTTGGAAACAGTTTGGCTTTTCTCGGCCGGCACCAAAACAGTATAGACATCTTTACTTATTTAAATTGTTAAAATTCTGAGGCCCTGTTTTTTAGCGCGGAATCATACTATTTTGAATGTTAAGTCCAATTTCAATTTCAAATGAGAAATATATTTTTCAGTCAACTTAGACCCTGAGTAAGAGAAGAGTTGAGTCAAAACAATCAAACAACTTATTTAATGTTATATGAATTCAAAGGAAATAAAAAAAATACAATAAGACCCGCTTATTACCACACATTACACATTGTTGTGGCCTAAAAAAGGAAAAATTGATTTCAGCAACGAACGAAAAACTAACAAAAGTTTGGTTTCTTACTTCTTCATCTCTATAGTTCTTCTATTCTTAGCTTACGTTGGTTAATACATGAATCAAGAGACAGCCTCTCTACTCGTTGAACCATTAATACACCGTGATGAAGCGTGTGCAGAAATGGGGCGCAAAAAAGCCACATGTTTCGTGCCTGCGGCTTGTATAAACTGTCAAGTTATGATACCTATGACGTAGCTTATCTGCTAAGGGATAACAGCAGCGTTGTGCTAAAGTGCCCAAATGGGCAATTTGGCGCCAATATTCTTATTTTGACCCCATGCCCCGGGCCAACACGAAATTGCCCCAAAATCGTAAAGTTAACTAAAGAAATAAATTTTGCGCAGCCATTATAAATCATAATTTAAGAATTTTAGAAAGCAATAGTTTCCAAATAATCGATATTTACTATCATATTATGCTAATTTAGCTAATTTTGCTGAACGCATTCATTGAAAATTTCATCACATCACATCGACTGACAGTAGCAAATGCTGGCTATCTCTCTCTCTCTCTTTATCTGTCTCATATCTCAATTGCAAGTTCTTCAGCTTCACCAACTCGCTTATGGCCTTTTCGATTGGCTGTCCGGAACACGTTCCCCCAATAAAACAGCCGTAAGCAATTTGACTGATTCTGAATTATACGTATCAATGTAATTGTGAAAATTAAATTAAAAGAAAATCACATCGGCTAAAAAGAATTTCCAAAACACTTGATTTCAATTTAGATACACATTTTCTTGTATCAATTATAATTATAACTTGCTTCTTTTTATGTTATTTTACCAGAAAATGAGTTTAAATTCAATAAACACAACGAAATTACACAACAAATCAAGCCGATTATTTTGACATTTTTATTGTGTAAGTGGATTAGTGATTCTGTTTTCGATTCTGAAATGAAATCCAGAATCGTTTTCTGTTCTGTTTAGACTAACAACTGTCATTTTGTGGGGGTCAGAACAGTTCTGGACGGCCAATCGAAAAGGCCATTAGCATAAGATTTTTTACTGTCATTTTCTTCTGGAATTTACATGTGTCTTGTGTCTTTTTTGTAATTTACAGCCAAACGCTAAATAAAATCCAAACTACGAAACGAAAATGAGTATTGAAAAGTAAAATATATTATTTTAACATTGTTGTACAATACCGTTAGTGAAAAAATAGATATTTTCAGAAAATAAAAACTACTATTGATTCGCCAATAGAATAAAATATTCGTGATAAGGCAACCGAAGTCGCTACTCATGAGACAGAACCTGCAATTGAATCCGATTCTGATTCTAATTTGATTTCTGAAGAAGAAACCCCAAAAAGTAAAAAAACAGACAAAGAGAATGGATAGGGTGAATCGTTCAGAATGGCTAACACTGTATTCATGGCTCAAGTTTTTTGATAAGAAACCATACTGTTCACTTTAGTGAAAAAAAATATAATTTGTTGCGACATGAAAAGCGAAAGGCACATCAAACAAATGCCAAAAAAAAAATGCAAACAAAACTATATTGGAAAATGCATTTGTCAACTCTAAGCTTTGTGTTTCGAGAAATTCGGAAATACAACTCTTCTGAAATGTTCTTCAATAGCAGGCAAAAAAGTCGGTTATCATATGACCATAACGCTCCGAATTGACGGTGACAGTCGTTCCATCGTCGTTTTCGAAGAAGTAAGGTCCAATCACACCTCCGGACCAAAGAGTGCCCCAAACAGTGACTTTTTGTGGATGTACTGGTCTCTCTTCAATTACTTGAAGATTCCCAGAACTATAATTTTGTTTATTAGCATACCCACCGAGTGAGAAATGTGCTTCGTCACTAAAGAAAATTTTGTTCGAAAAATCGCCGTCCACCGCCTGTTGTTCACGCACCCATTCGACGTATGCACGATGTTGCGAATGGTCAGCTGGATTCAGTTGTTGTGTGAGCTGGACTTTATATGGATACGTAAGACAGTCCTAATTCCTGAGAACGACGAGGAATCGACACATTCGGGTCTTCGGCAACACTTTCACTTACAGCAGCGATATTTTCAGTGATACGAGCGAAACGATGATGCATAGGCATTATAATATAATATCTGTAACCAATCCAGTCGCTTCAAATTTCTTCACAATTTCGCCAATTGCTGGCTTAGTTGGACGATTATGTAAACCATAATCTCCTCTTAAAGCACGATATGTGGCTGTGGTAGAATCACCATTTTTGTAGTAGGTTTTAAAAAAAAATGTGCGTGTTGCGATAGTTAAGCGATCCATTTTCGTAAATGTCAGACTTTAAAAAAAAAAAAAAAAAAATTGGTTTAAGAACTTAGTTTGATAGATGTCGAATTCCAGCCCTATACTTTTGAAACCACAAAATGGATAACCCTTTATATGTATATCGCTATAGGAAAAATAGCTCATTAGTGCTAAACTGAAATATTTATGTTCCCATTCAGCATAGCGGCCTTGTGACATTGGAATATTGCTCAGATACAGATGTAACTCTCCGCTGCCAAGCATGTCGGTAGCTTATTGCAGAGAAATTGCGATTGAAATGTTTTAATATTTTAGCCGAAAAGCTTTGAATTAGTAATCGTATGCTTGTCGAAATTTGATTTATCAAAACGAATTATCTAGCTTCGGAGCTGACAGAATACATTCAAAAGAACAAGAACAATAAACTATCCAAAGTGTATGGTTTAAAGGCAAAATTACCATACAATATGATATGCTCCTAAGTGGGTTTTACTGTACATCCGGAAAAACCGTGTAACACATAGCGGCAAGTATAGTTAAGTCACACAACACGAATGGAAACAATTTTTTACCCGTCCCACACAAATTCAATGTAACATACTACGTATACGCAACACAACGTATTTGCAGAAGAAGCTGCATTCAGAGCTGCCAAAGATGGTCAACTAATAACTTTTGCATCGATATTTTTTGACGTTTCTCAACTGAACGAGTCAAAATATATCGATGAACGTTTCAAAAAGGTTCAAATGAAGTTCAACCTGTGCTCATATTGAAGATGCCAACAATTTTCCGTCAAATTTTGTCGGAAGGCTGTACACCTTCCTTGTATTGCGGTTACAGGTCCAGTTCCATCCAATAGTCAACTGAAAGTAGCCTGAACTGTGGTGACGGGATTAAAAGTGGGTTTTACCTGTAAATGGAAGATTTTTGTTTTGTTTTGAGTACTTAGACAAACAACTTCCGCAGACCAATGAGAAGGCCCTCGGTTATTTAACACCGACCCTGCTATGATATATCAGACAAATGCGTTACATTGCGCTTAGAAGAGGCCATCATCAGTTTCACAGACATTTCAGGGTTCGTTAGTGTGCTATCATCTTCGTTATACTCATATGTGCCATAAATAATTACCGTCCAACTCGCAAGGGATATGTAACCATTTTATATCTATAAGCCTAGATACAAGGATTATGCATGCAGGTCATAGTAAAAATGTATACAAAAAAAAACATAAAACTAAAACCAATATCTATCTGCAAGCTCAGAGTACCTATAAAGAAATTCGTTTCATCTGCTGATTTATTTATATTTAATTGGTTCTTAACATGGGATTACATATATCTCCACATTTTCGTCTTCCATCAAAACATAACACACTCATGGCAGAATAAACTCAAAACTCACTTTTACACTTAACCATCAAGCGAAAGTCATTAAAGGAATCAGTTTGGCTTTGAGCTTATACAAGAGTATTATAAGCCTTTCATTTCAACCAGTTGGCTATAGCTTATTCCCATATTGAAGGAGGAGGAATATTTTGTATCTGAATCAAATACATAAGTAAATTGCATGTGTATAATACCTGTATTAGCTTATTTATATCTATACGTTTGTAAGGCTTTGTTAGATCAAAGGGGAATAATTAATTGGTTAAATGAATTGAATCGATTGCAAAACGTTCTTTGATAATCCGCTACCTACCCAGTGCATGTAAGGTAAGACCAATAGATTTCAGAAGAGTTCTTATGAATTTTTAATTAATTTCCATCAATGTGGATTTTCGTTATCACGAGTTATGGACTTGTGTAATTTTGAGAGGGCTTTATGTAATGACATATCAATATTTTTACCTGAATTGCCTTTGAGCTATTTTAATTACAGTGTAGCCTCCTGTTGCGGACAGGTACCTGACGAGGATATACTTATCCTCGTAAGCATGGAGTTTATGTTAGTTGTTTTTCTTTCTAGAAGAAATGATAAGATGCAGAGCGAAATTAATTGCGGGATGTTTAGGCCTTAAAGCTTGTAAAGCCTCAACATATTGGCTACACAAATTTCGGAAGGAGCATATTTCTATATAGCAAAAAGACTTCTGGGGAAGGCAGCAGATTAGGGTTTTAAAATTTAATTTTATGCTTTAAGAACGGTAGTTCATATAAAAACAAAAGTTAAAAGGATCTACAGGTGTAGAGCTACGATATCCATTAAGAAGAACTGAAATATGGACACAACTGTAGTTCACTCAAAAGAAGCAGGGAGAGCAACAGTATACAAATCTTATTCCAGCCAATTATTTATACGAATTGGTAATTAGTGATGCCACTAGTTATTGCTGGAGGATTTGTTGAACTTTCGAGTTGGGATGGTCTTCTAGATTCTTGATTATTTTTCCGAAAAACTGTAGCACATATTTATTCAGAGGTATCAGATTTGCTTCTTCGTACATCTAATTTGAATATACGAATTTCTTCGTTATTGGATTGAGTTGTAACAATAATCGGGAATTGGAAGCACCTATTTTGGTTCTATCGAGTTTTCTCTCACGATACAATCGAGGATACTCGATTGTACCAAAACAATTCTCGATTGTAGCAAGTTACGTGCTGGGGCCCAATTATCTTTCTTTCAAACAGCTGCATCTCCTTTATTGTTGTAGGTGAGATGGTGAAGCAAATGGGGAAACCGTAGGTTAAGACTGGTCTAATGAGTTGCTTATACACACGCAGCTTGGTCTTCTTGGTTACTCTATTTGAAACAAGTTTAGAGAAAAGTTGGCCCTCTTCAACATCAAGTCTGCTTGGTTCTTGCATCCCATCTTATTTGTGAAGTTAATTCCCATGTATTTCGTTGAAGATGTCACTGCTACTTCTGTGTTGTCGGGCAGCTTGATTTTGATATTGTTGAAGAGGACTGCAAAATTCGTCCTCTTCCAAAAAAATTCACTGGCGTTCAGAAGCAGATAAGTTCGGCCTTGTCAACGTTAATCTGCAGTCCCTACTTGGGATAAAACTTCAATAGTTTTTTAATGTTCCTGCACTGCCAAGCAGCAATTCCAGGTGAAGAAGATGATGCGAAACTGAAAGAGTCGTATGCGTAAAGCTATGTCTTTTGTACTTGATCAGCGGGGTAGATACTGAACAGTGGGGGTCCAAGTTTGGATCTTTGTGGTACACCAGCTCTGATTCCCTTTGTGGAAGGATTTGGTTTTGCTACATGTATACATGGGAAAGTCTATAGGTTACAAAATTTGTGATAAGTCTTACCAAGTGGTTTGGAAGATAAAGTTCCGACAGTTTGTATATTAGACCATTAATCCAAACGCTATCGAAAGCCTTTTCAATGTCCAGCAATCACGCTATGGTCGTTTCCTTTTTATTAAATCCTCGTGTAATGTTACTGTGGAGTCCCAGTAGTGAATGAATTGTGTAGTGCTTATTCCAAAAGCCGCACTAGAACTCCGATATGACATCTCTGTCTCTTCAGATTATCATAAGTTTTTCCAGAATTAGTAGTTTCGAGGACCTGGCTCATATAGAAGAACAGCGAAACTGGCCGAAATCTTTCAAGCGGTTTGTTTTCTCGTGATGGTTAGAACTTTTTCCATTTTCCATGCCGCATGAAAGAAGAGGTTGTTCAGTCGGTATCTAAAGATTACGGCCAAGAGGGGAACAGCCGGATTTAGTAGTCTTGAAAGCACGTGGTTAGAAAGCCTGTCGCTTCCTGCTGACTTCTAAGAGTTTCTTTCAATGATTATCTATGTTGGTCACTCCTTCAGAAGAACTGAAAACATCAGTCAAAAGCGACTATGTTTTAAGAGTTTTGTGTGTTAAATGTGGTTACGGTGTCGATAATAGATGTTATCTCTTCAAAGCTTTGAAACTTATTGCCCGTGGAGGATGGTTTCATAGCAGAAGAGTTTGCTCTTCCAACTATCCGGTTGATTTTTTTGAAGGTATCAGGCCAGGTGTAATGTCCTCGAGTCTCTTCCTGATGGTGTTTAACCGGCTGGTTGAACATTGTGTTGGTGCACTGAAGTTCTGAATGTACTTGACGGTATTCGTCACATTCCTTATTAAATGTCTTATGTTAGATAAGCGGGAGTTTTTTTGGGGAGCTTTTGCCGATGAGCATATATTGCTTGTATTTTCTGCCTGTCTAAAACGTTGTTGACCCCTGCTTTAAATTCTTGGATATTGATGCTGGAGACTTTCTGGAGGTATTTATCTACGTCAGAATGGAATCTTCTTCAGTTTAATCATTCGTATCTGATCTAGAACTCGGGAACACGACATTCTGTTGTAATCGTGTGATTCAGTTTGACTCCTATCTAAATCGCAAGGTGGTCGTGTTACAGACAATAGTAGTTCAGGAATTCTGGAACGATTTTCGTGACATTAATAGGAAGAAATTCAGGAGAGACAGTGTTCTCGTTAATGTGAACCTTAGCTTTGAGATCACGACTAGAGATTGATGTTCAGGGTTTTCTTGCAGCCAGTCCACAATTAGACATCCTATACTACTCTGATTCTGGTGTAGGTGTGCTGACTTGCCAGGTTGTAGATGGCGTGAAGATTTTAAAACATCATCCTAATTTCTATGCGAATCTTGTAATCTTTTTTTAGTTAACACACTGTGAACTGTTAACATGACAAATGTAAATCACTTACTTGTTATGCTAGCGCAGCATCGTTCTGTGTTCTGCAGTTGATGGTAACTCTGTAGGACGATGCGACAGCCAACTTCTTTAGAATAATTTGTCACAATCGAAGTCCGCCTAAAGGAGGTTTCACTGTATATATAAATATTTATTATAGCCTTTTAGAATTTGATAATTTGCAGAGTTACATCAGTCAGAATTATTTATTAGGTTATAAGGGTTCATACATAAATTATTTGCATACATTTCTAGTTCTTAAGAATTTTGAAAAGGCATTGAATGCTTTATGGAATGAGGTGACAGATTGACGTCAATACCTTCTACAGTTAACAGATACAACGAATTGCTTTGTGATACAGCACCAGAATATACTACTTCATGTTTAAGCTGAATCATTTTTATACCTTGCATCCGTCAAATTCAAATATAATCTCACATGCACGATCGCTTGATCTTGAAGCCGCAGATTCGGTCTTCCTTTTCATCTTGAGATTGGGGGCTGGTATTGGAAAATTCTTTTGGCGGAGGAATTTTTTGTCCGCTAGCTCGATGTGCCCTAGCCAATGCCATCACATCTTTTGTATAATTCATAAAATGCGCAGTTGAATCTTCTCCTCAATTCGACCTAGCTCCTCAGACACAGGACCAAATATTCGGGGAAGAATTTTTCCAGTATTAGCTCGGCTCCATAAAGCAAGACTAACACTGTTAAGGGGTTTGCAGAGCTTGTATTTAGTCTTTCGCGAGATGTATTTTGAAACCATTTGTTTGAAGTACTGTGTGATTTCGACACAACTGGAACAGATTTTCCCGAATTCGGCCATCGCTAAATAAAGCTTTAGGCAATGAATTCTTTGAATTTGATTGAGAGATGGTTGACTCAGACTTTAAATTCGTTGGTCTTCTTCAGGGTTTGCTTTAGTGTGAAGATTTGGTCTATGGTATCGATCTGCCAGTGAAAACTACACTGCTATTTGCTAATTAAAGTGTTGCAAAACGGCTGAAGGTGCTCACACATCATGCTTCGTGGGAGCTTGTATCTGATGTTTAGCAGGAATATGCCTCGATTGTCCTTGCAAGACCTTAAGGATCGTCTTTTTTCTACATAGATCTGATAGTCCAGTCATCATGTTATTGGAACACCTTGAGTCAACAATAGTTGCCTCATATTTTACACTAAGTGTGTTAAAATATTACAGGGACTGACTCAAGGCTGCCCAAGGTGAGAGCACTCTTCCTCTGCTGCAAAACAGTTAAATCCCAGGACGTAACCAGTTTGGGGACTTACAGTATCTAACATTTTTTACATTCCCACAAATCCATCAATCAAATTATCCAGCTTTTACCTGTCTACATAAGTTCAATAAGTTATCAGATCACTGTCCTTTATATTTAATGAAATAATCTTACATCTAAAAGTGGCACTCAGTTAAAGCCAGTTTTAAGTATCTTGACATTTTATTATGGCACTCTTACGAAATTGATACCACAAATTACCTAACACGCCTTTGGCCGGTGTTTTCACAGCCACGTCGAGCGTCGTCTCCGTCGCCGTACGTCGCGTCCTCCACAAAATCCAGACAAAAACTTCTTCAAGTAGGTAGCGCTTCAGCTTATTGAGATTTATTTCTTTAATTAGATAGGTATATCCACCTCAGATCTCTGTTTGTCTATTATAACCGTAACTGTGGGACATTTTTACTGTCGTGATAGAAATGGCTGTCCGTTGTCTACATCGAAAAGGACCACCAAAAGATACTAAATTCTGTCATCCATATTATATCTATGTACATACCTCTATCCTTTCTTCATATATGAACATAAGTACCTACATAACTGTATAGCTAGCTATGTATGTTAAATTGGTCGGAAGAATGGTGTTAAAAATTAGCAACAAGATACAAGCTTGTCGAGATATGGAATGTACATGGTTTTGTTTCGTTTGAATTTATTTAGGTACTCGTATCTTTGGCGACAACACACTTTTTTATCTACTAAATTCATATCTTTTATACCCACTGTCCAGCAGGTCAGCTTCAGCAGCCAACGAGGCTTTTTATGAATAAACCAGTGGCAATATAAATCCCATCCAAATGTTTTTTTTTCTGCCCCACAGCTCACATATTTTCATGGATACAACTTGTGTTTTTGTGTTCAGTCCAGAGAAGTAGGTAATTAAAAAAGATACATTAGTCTCACAGGCTTTTAGGTAGTTACGCATAAGATTTAATGTTAGGCTTGTGCTTGGTTGTCAGGATATTGTTTTCATTTTGTTAAGTTTAATAGGTAGGTAGTTTTATTTTTGTGTTGTATCCATTTTTTTGGGATTTATTGCTATGAGTATTAGGAGTATCTAATTTTAGATGTTTTTGAAAAAAAAAATAATAATATTGCTATTTAAATTAGAAGACCGAAACGGGGCTCGAAATAGCTTTGGGGATAAGCTTTAGTTTTGTTATGTACAATACATTTATCCGTTATTTCTATAACAAGATGTAATGTTTTTCACCAAACAAGCAGCTTATTAAAAAAATACGCAGTAGATTTGTCAAAAAGATTGATTTTTATTATTTTCCTCTGAGATTCAAATTCCTGTTTTCTTAGTCAAACCAACTTGATTAAAATTTATTTGCTTATTTAAACAACATAATGGTATAAAATGACTTATTTGCTACATCAAGTTTTTATGCATAATTTAGTTAACACGCAATTACGACATAAAGTATCACTTGTGGTCCAAATCAACCAGTTAATGATATGGAGCCTGGAGAAAAGGCCGACATTTAACTGTGGACAAAGAACAACAACCAGAATATTGCTCTTATCAGTGAGATAAACGTTAGCAGGCGCAAAACATTAACACTGACGGCTTCAAAACCTTCCGGAAGGAAAAGGATGAGAGCAATAAAGGGACAACTATTTTTGTATAGATGAAGATTTCCCATGATACCCTCACCACAGGGTTAGCTAATTTATAGCTATTAACATTAAACTTGGAATTGAAATATGAAATATACAGTGACCTGAACGGATCGACGGTGATTTCAATGTCAGGCATAACCTGTGGCTGGATACCACGAACTGACCTGAGCGGAAAGCGGTTATTGACTAGTTGGATAAAAACACAAACCTACCTATCTATCGACACTTGAGTATTTTTATTTCATACTCTAATGTTTCTTTTATTCTTCCAGAACTCGGGAACTACACCTGTTCAACAATTCCTGGTGTCTCGTACCACGAAGCTACCCAGCTAAACACAAGTTCCAACAACCCACTCTTGTAGCGAGCACATTATGCACTATATGAGACTTGATGTTAGAGACAGATTAATGACAATCTGGAAACGTCTGTTTATAGTGCACTAGACAACAGAAAACAGCCCAATACGGCAAAGGAAATATACTGCCGTCTTCCCGAGTATATGCAGAAACCTTTAAGCTCAACGATAAGAGTTAAAGAAACTTCTTCAAAGTATCCACCAGCATCGACTGAACACAACGAACAGCAATTACCAGATAGTATGGAGTGAACATCAGTCTGTCCATATTATGTTGTGCAACTCCATCCAAAAAAAAGAATAAACTCAATAAGAGACTGCAATCTATCAAACCTGAACCTGACCTGACGACTTGGAGAATATTAACATGTTAATTGGGAGAACAAACACTACCTATGCCGAAAACTATTATCATAAGAGATACGACAAAGCTCAAGAATTGAATGTGCTTCCTAAAGAAACTTCACCTCTTACCCATGTCAAGAGCAGAACCCAGTCTTGCTTGATGAACTGAATGCTTCCATTCACCAACCCCTAGCATGTATATTTAGCGACACTTAACCCGCGAGTAACCCAGTTGACAACCTAAATCTGAGCACCAAAAAAAAAAAATTCAGATCACTAACAATCACCCAAATCAGATAATGAGAAGGACAGTCAACAAGCGTTCTCGAAGTTTTGTGACTTTAAAAAAAATTTATATTGGGGCTAGACAAAATTGAAAGAAAAACCCCTATTCTTAAACTTCATATAGTTGATTTTGTTTATTTTACTTAACAATTTACTTTAAAAATGTACTTTCGTCTATTTTTGAACACTTGTTTCCTACGGCCGAATAAAGAGTTTCCTTATTTCGAACACTAGCGTTGTATGAGCCTTTCTCGAATGTAAAATAATTTGAAAATAATTCAGTTGAATAAAGGCTTTGTACCTTTTACTTCAATATTAATAAAAAAAGTTTAATTTTTATAATGTTAATTTTAATTAAACACACAATTATGGCAAATTCTAAATTAGTTTGAATACATTTTGAAAAATCAATTGAATGTGGATTAAAAGGAAATATTCCACATTCTCTAAGGCAATTCTAATAAAGGTTGATCTATCACACTTGATTTGTCCAGTACAATCTTCAAAAACTGACGAAATACTGATTTTGTAAGGTTTTCCCAATGCTTTCGGGTAAGCTGCTCCACCCTGCAACCTTTCGACGACCAGTAATCCAATTAAGGAAAAACATTCACCGAATGAAATATTTCATTGAGCACAATCGCAAATGGTATATCAAAAAAATTTTACTTTATAAATGTTTTGATAACCTTTAACAAATAGCATTACCAGTTTAGAAATATATTTCGTTGCCATTACGAATTTATGATTTGGGTCATCCAATATGTCTTTAGCGTCTTCTTCTTCAAAATGTATCCCTAGGTTCAGTGAACGATTTGCGAGTTTATTGGCTATTCCCTAATAACTATACTCTGCCCTTTTTGCTGGTATCGGTAACACATACAAAAAGTTCGGTATGTTTGCGTTTCAGGAGACAATAATACCATTTTATGCCTGGCCTGCCGTTTTCAAATGGCTTTTGTCTCTTTTCTTCATGCATAATTATCTGTACTACATCCAGTAGATCGTGTGGTTCCTCTGCAATGTTCAGAAGTCAGTCAAGACACTTGATAGTCCTGGCTTTTACAGTTTATCAGGTGTTCTACCCTTGATTCGGCTATGGAGAGTTGTTACAGGAATTCCGAAACTCTCTACTATAGCAACACGTTTACTTATAGAGTTGGTTCCTATCTCTCATATCGAGTTATAACGATTTTAGCAAAACTGTCCGAGATCTGAGGATGTTCGGAAACGACTCCACCCTACGACAGCCCCGAATCTACGATTTTTTCGAACCGGATTAAAACCCTGATAGTGGCGCCCCATCCCTTCAGTGTTTGAGAAAAACTGTTAAAACAACCAATGAGTAGCATTTTTGTGACCATTTGTTAAAATAATAATCCTTTAATAAATTTAAACTATTTAATATCTAATAAATAATAACTTTCATTTGTGACATAAAACAGGAACACAGAAAAAATATATAACCAGGAAAAGACTACAACTTTACACAGCGTGCTTTCTTTTCTGCCAAGGATCTATTAGCTTCTCAAAGTCCATCGCATAGGCAGTTTTGTTTTCAATGGCTGATCCTGACTCATTGTAGAACGTAGATAAGTTTTAATTATTTTCAGTTTGCTGAAGCTTCGCTCACCGCTTGTAGATGTGTTTGGTAATGTTGAATAAATTCTTAAAGCTATACTAACATTGGGAAACGCTTCTTGCAAGTCATGCTTGTATAAATATAGTAAAAGGTTGAAGACACTTGATTTTTCATTAATTTTATGTATAAGTAGCTCTTTAAATACGGCAAGTTCCTGGCAAAAACCAACTGCATTCAAGTCTTTTGAATATTTATAAGCTAGATCGGCTTGGTTACTGACACTGAGGAAAGCGAATTTTTCATGTAGACTCTTTCCTCGTATCTCAATTTCTGTTAAAATTTTGTCAAACGCTACTTTTATATCTTTGCAAAATAGCCTAGTCGGATTTTGACAGATTTCCTAGTGTTGTTTTTTTTTTGGAAATTTGTTTGTTTTTAAGAACGGGCTCAATTTCTAACTTTTCTGATACAAGTAAAGCTTCTTTGATCCAATATTCTACCGGTTTTTCTCTCATTACTTGCAAGATCTTAACAAGGCCTTGTATTAGCGCCACAGATCGCGAAATGATAATATCCTCTTTTTGTATTTCAACGTTCACTCTATTAATCTCTCGAAGAATATTATCGCAAATTGTCAAGGTAAGGATAAATTTAAAATCCATTACATGTAATAAATGATCAGCTTCGTACTTAGATTCTGTGGCTAGAGAGAGCTCTTTAATTTCTTCCAGAGCTTGGACAACTTCCGACAAATTTTTACTTGCGATTATAGGTATTATAAGGGATGTTATGTATTCGTAAACATTTTTTTTTCTAACAATCAAACATGACATTACTATCATAGAGAACACCCAAAGAGTGGGTCCCGAAATTCCGTCTGTCTGTCTGTAGAACGATCTACAACCTAAACGGCTGAACCGATTTGGTTCAAACTTGGTACTTAGGCGTTTTAGGTGATTGTCCAAAATAGATTATTGAATAGTGTTTTTAGCCCCAGAAATAACGGTACTTGCCAAAAATATTTTTTTTTCAAAAATCCAATATTTCGAAAACAAATGGACAGTTTTTTCTGGAATTTTGTTTTTGAATTTATATTATTAAATATTTAAAATGAATTAATTGAAGAAAACGCAAACAATATGTTTATATTATTTTTGTTTTTTTTTTTAGTGGACTGTGTGGATTTAAAGCCAATTGAATGAATTTGTGACCTTTAGTCCAAAATGCGTTTCGCCCAGGTACTACAGCTGGGGTCATCAGTTAGATGCTGTAGTACCTTTCTAATTTTTGATCGATGTTTACCGACTTTAATAAAACTTACAGCGATTACTCACTGTAAATTATATTTTTCTAGGGGAATTTGGTTAGATTCATGCACCTAGAATTATGTTTTGCCCGTGGTCTGGCCAGTGAATCTAACCAAATTCCCCTAGAAAAATATAATTTACAGTGAGTTATCGCTGTAAGTTTTATTAAAGTCGGTAAACATCGATCAAAAATTAGAAAGGTACTACAGCATCTAACTGATGACCCCAGCTGTAGTACCTGGGCGAAACGCATTTTGGACTAAAGGTCACATATTCATTCAATATTTAAAATGTTCATACCAATTTTTTTTTAGAAAAGTTTAATAATTTTTATATATACAAAATTAAGTGAAAAACTTTAAAAATATATTTAACCGTTTTATTAAGAATCGTTTGCATATAATGTGATCGAACATAGGAGCAAGTACGTGCGATCCATGCGTGCATTTTATTTAATAGAGCAGTAACATCTCGATATTCAGCCGACCATCTGGTTTGACTACTTACTTTTAAGTTGGTGTTTGTACATTTTCAAACGTCTACTTGACCTGTTAAGATGCGTTCATAAATCACTTATTATTTGTTCAAAAACTAACTGGGTGTATGGAAATAGAAAAGTTTGTTTTTCAAACATATTATAATTATTAAGATTCGATTTCTTGATAAAAAAGGAAAAGAGGCTTCATTTGTTCGATATTTCGAATTCTTGTCTCAAGAATTTGACGCCCTAATGAAACTGCCCCCTTAGAACCGATGTTTTATTCAAACAACCCGCATAAAGTAAAGTCTTAAACTAAAAAGTTACTTAAAATATTTTCAAGTCTTGACACTGTCCAAAACTTTAGAATTCAATCCATAACCATAACGCCAACCCATCGTCATCATCTCAATTCCGTTGTTGGTACGGTAATTACAATTTTTCATCTTTTCCTTCTAATTTCATGAATATTAATTTATCCATGAAATTCATCTATTTCAAATAAATTCTCATGAATATGAATGACGTTGCATGTTTATGGGTGGGAATAATCAAACACATAAAAAAAATCAATTCACTTACCCAGGGAGATTATGAGAAAAAGTGAAAAGAAGAAAACAAATTTAAGTCTGGATCATGAGTGCACAGTGGCGAATTAGATACATATTATATAAACGCAAGGGCCGTTAATGTTTATTCATTTAACCCATAGAACATTTCTATTGTCCGTCAACCATAGAATATTTGTCAATGGGCCTTACTGCAAACAAAAAATTGCTGCCAAACTAGTCCATTTTATATTTTTTAAAAATATATTTGTTCCAATTTCTATAAGTAGTAGAGTACACAGTTTAGTCAAAAGTATTCAATACTATACTCTGTACCAGAAAAATAGGCAGTGTAGGGAAGATAGGACGTTTGCCTCCCATTCTCTCTACAGTGGATTGCATAAATCTGTCGCTCAATAAAGTTCTCACAGGGTTTTCGTAGTTTGTATTTTAAATGGACCCAAATATGAAAGCTCTCAAGTCAAAAGCACATCAACAGAAACCAGAGGAAAAAAAATCCGAACAAGTTAAAAAATGGACACAGGTAACCCTGAAAGCACATCAAAATTTAATGTGGTTGAATAGCAGCAGCAGCCACAGGCCACAACAAAAGCAATTCAGTACACATTCAGATGTGCGCTGAGTAGGACGTTGGGTCTGCGCCAGATGCAATGAAATTTTCTTTTATTATTTTATAGATTAGGGGCGGGCAAATACTTTTTATGGAGAAGTTCTTTCAATTTAGTATGGTGCCAAAATATGACACGCTACTGATTTTGAAAAAGCTTTTCCATAAATTTTTCTGGGACAGGGTATAGTATTGAATTATTCAAAAAGTATTCAATACTAGTATAGTATTATTACACCAGAGTCCAATCAAAGACTTCGGAAAACAATAAATGCTAATTCCAGCATGTTACATATGAATGTGATTTCTAGACCTTGAGCGGGATCTTTTTCGGAATATTTCTTCGATATTTACTTCACCAAAAAAATTCTAGAAAAAACGATTTCCGGTCTTCAAGGGCCCTCTCCTTGAAAAAATCTCTATTTTTTGACTGAAAGTGGATTTTATTATTTAAAAAAAATATATAATAAATAAAACAACTATGTATTTCATTTGATAAATCAAGTTTAAGAATATTATATTAAAAATCAAGTCCGCCCCTGTGTGTCCGAGTCAATGAACTCAATTACAGTTTTGTTTTCAAACAAAATTACAGCTTAAAACTGGTTTGCTTGAGAAGTAACAAAAAAAAAATAGATAAAAAACAAAATTGTACCATCAGAATGGATCGATTTCGGATGTTTTGTCCTCTATACTTTATTTCGAAGCAGGAAGAAATGACGATGACAAAGTTCAAGAAACTAATTATGTAAATTTAGAAGTTTGTTATTTCTTCTTCTTGATAACAGTCAGTATCTATCGGTTAGTTTATCCAAATGTTTAATGATTTTCCGTAGGCAGTTTTATTACTTGTGATATACTACCTAGCTATAAGTCCCTAGGAGTATGTATATGTATGTATTTAGGTAGGTACCGTAGATTTTGTTCAAAAAATATTTATATAACATTGAACACAAACGTAAGTAACACGAAAACGTTTATGGGAATTATTAGACAGAACATTGATTATTTCAAAACAATTACTACGTTCCTGGGAAAATCAATGTGGCATAATTTTAAACTATTTAGCATACGACGTTAAAGCAGGCTTAGTATAAGCTAAAAAGAATATTTTGTTAAAATTAATCATCGAAGTATCTTTTAATATTTTCCCAAAGTTAAGATTGCCAAATGCCAATTTTATCTTTATAACATCATACTAAGTCCATGTGACACTTCGACATTTACAAACGTCATAAAGTTGTGTTCGCTTAGATTTTAGTACTGTGTTATACATGGTTTAGCTAAAAAGTGTTTAAAATTAGGAAAATTCTTAAATAAGTACCTACCTAGTGCTTAAATATTAGCAAAATGTTGCTTGAACGCATGGAGAAATTAGGTGTCGTGAGTTGTGTAGCCAAGCGTTTTGAGCAAAGCCACTCATGTATAAAGACATGAAACCTCCGACTGCCATTTTTACTAATTGCTTACAAACTTGAAAAAATGGTGATTCATATTTTTTGCAAAAGTATGCACTTTGTAGTGGAAGAAGTGGAAGTGAGATAAATAAAGAAAAAAGATTACCTGCACTTTGGTCTCCCAAGAATGGATTTTTTTATTTTGTGTCTTCTTTTTTTGCAGATGTCGATGCAGATTAAAGATGAAGTTGCGTGTAAAACCTCCTTAATTCTACAGTATTGGGTTGTATTTTGAAATTTTTGTTTTTGAATTTTCGAACAGCAGGTTTTATTGGAATTGTAATAGATTAAGGCCATATAAGGAGGATTCTGCCTGCAATCTGGGGCCGAATTACCGTTATCGAGTCATACGTGACTGAATTATGTAAATTTGGCATTACCGCTCACGTTATCGAGCAGTCTAGTACAATAATTTGACATTCTCTCATCAGTTATCGAACTGAATTTTATTCGTCAGATAAGAAGCCGACTGATAGAACGTATTTGATTTGAATTCCGGATTAAAATGTAAGAATTATTGTATTTATTGTTTTTCATTTTATTTTCACGAAATTTATCTTCTTTAGGTCTAATTTAAACAAAATAAATCAACAACAAAAAATTATTTAATTTTAATTTTGCAGCTAATTGCAACGGAGCTGGAATTGCTGTTGACATATGTCCCTTCAAATCTAAACTGGACATAACATATACAAAGGCGTCTTTATTCAGCCTAAACCTTTTAATGAAACTTTAAATAGAAATATTCTGTAATTATAATGCATGTAGGTATATGTATATATACATAATATAATTTTTGGATACTTACGCAGAATTTGACAAAGACAGAGGATTGCTTTTGTCCCTTAGGAGTCTGCGCTCCATAGCTTCGTACATCTCATCTTCTGGTTGATGTGAATTAAATGTTAGTTATTATGTACATATGTATGTACGTATAAAAATATTTTTTAAATCCTCACCATCTGAATCGCTTGATAAAAAGAAATAATGGATATTTAGAAATATCCTCAAATCCTTGTAATAAAGACTGGAAACTCGCGAAAAATTAGTTGTTTTTACAAAAAAATGAAATTTGTTTGTCCAAAAATAAATTAAATGAATACAAATTTCATCTGTCAAACAAGAAAAACTCGATAAAAATCAATAGAGACTCGATGTAGTAGAATAGAATTACTACATTTTAAAATAGTTACACGATACGTTAGTCTACGAATGCCATCATGCCAAAGTGATCACTAGTTCATTCGATAACTGATGGGACTCACTCACTCGATCACTGATGCGGTAATTCGGCCCCTGTAATTTGTGTTTACCCTGCGTCTTATGAGTTATGACAATCTGGCATTTTTTTGTATTAATATTCTGTGAAATAACTTGAATGTTGGTAACTTAAAATAGGTACCTAACCAAAACACCTTAAAAGCATTGTTAAAAGAGAAATACAAAAAATAAGAAAGGTTATCGAATAATACTTGGCATTCTATAAAATATAACTTGTAACAATTTCCTATGTATTTGTTTTTTTATTACTAAGGCCTCACTCTCCATTAAATTTAGAATCTCGGTTCAAAATGGGAAATAAGTGATTATGTTTTATCAACTCTTAGTGCAGTGAAATATATTAACTTTTAAGAAACATACTCCCGTAAATTGCAATGCATGAATGTACATACGTATTATTCTTGCAAAAAAGTTGGGAATTCTACATAAATCGGGGAACAAACATGGATTTAATAACTATATCAATTTCTATGTATCGGGGTATGATAACATCCCCCCCCCCCCCCGTATTGAAATTCGAAATCTCGATTGTTTCACCCAAATCATTAGAAGGATTTTCAATAATTCGATTATTTTGATCATTCGAATACTATTATCTCGATAATTGAAATCATTCGATTTAATTCATCACTTCGACATGTCATCCGAACTGCCACAGAAATATGCATTTCGTAAGGATCCGTCCTAGATACCTTTTTTAAAGTTTAGGTGAAATAACTCCCCAAAAGAAAATTGAAATAGATCCGCAAAAGGGAATTAATAACTTTGGATATACCCCAAACTAACACATACACCAAATCCTATAGTAACAGCAAACAGGGCTTTTTTTACACATGCACTTAGGGACAATTAGTAAAAACATTAAAAATAATTTACCAATTTATTTTTTTATGCCAGATTTACAGACACTGAACCATACCTGAAATAGAAAAGAAAAAACCTATTACAATTTTTGTTAATAAAAAATTTATTAAAAATTTAGGTAGTTATATATAATATATAATTTTCCATCGTTTCCAATATTATGTAGGTACTATAATATACAATATTGCTTATTTAAAAACAACAAAAATACAATTTTTGCTGGCTTTTTTCTCATTTCTTACAAGGGCACATGAAAACTTTTGGAAAAAAAATACCATACATTTTAGAAACAAATTAATTAACAATTAATAAGAATAAACACCTAGAACGAATGTTTCCCCATTATTGAACCCTTATTCGTTTTGAATGGCACGCTGACTTTTATGGCAAACCGTTAATTACAGGAGAAGGTTACATATATTTCTTCTAATTTCGTATCACTGCATCTTCAAAAAAAAAAAAAAATGTTTGGTGAAAAGGGTGAACAAAATTTCAACTTCAAACCGTTCAGGTAGGTAGAAATGGCGGTCATGAGCAAACCATATTAGTGTCATAATTACGGCTGGAGATTTGTGGACTTGAAACTATTTGAAAAGTTTTCTGCATGTCCGTTAATGAGACTCACATTGTCCCCGGATTTATTGGTTTTGAAATACAACAGCCGGTTCTTAGGACATTCACCCGATTGAATTACCAACAACCTTGGAAAACACCTATATTAAGCCAACTGCAACTATATAAAGCCTGTATTTGATAGCTACATATATATAAGCTGAAGCTAATAATTTTTGCGCTCTAACTAACATCTTTGACAGGGCTTTCGAAGGCCTTAAACAATTTTTGTTGGGAAGTTATACCACGAAAATGTTAAATTTGCATAAGGAAGACATATGCAAGCTATATACAAGGTAAACCCTGTCGAATTCTGAATCGGACCTACTGCAAGGTAAATTGTTAGTAGGGTATGCAGCCACTTAATGGCAAAACTATGCCACCAATGAGACAACCAGTCCATCCAAATGATCATCCAGGAGCTGTGTACCGTTGAATCTCTACAAAAAACCATTGTCAAATGCTCGCGAGCCTAGGTATTGGAAGGCGAGCACGGCCCATAAGAAGCAACCGATGAATCAAATCTATGATCTTCATTTCTTCTGGCCAGAGCAGGACATATACATAGTAAATTTATAACCGCTTCGTTTTCCTGTCTATTGCAGTTACTGTTCGTTTAGTATTTATTTGGATATCTGAATTATGTATATGCATCTACTAGATTTAAAAAAATGAACGGCTGTATCGCACGTACTTGCTCCTGTGTTGATCACATTATATGCAAAAGATTCTTAATAGAAAAGGTTAAATGTATTTTTAAAGTCGTTTTTCACTTAATTTTTTATATATAAATATTCTAAATTTTTTCTAAAAAAAAATTGGTATGAACATTTTAAATACTTAATAATATAAATTTAAAAACAAAATTTCAGAAAAAGTCGTCCACACATTGTCGAAATATTGAATTTTCAAACAAAAAAAAATATTTTGTTTTTCAAAAATCCAAAAAAAAATATTTTTCGAAAATTTTCAAATGCAGTATTATTTAGAATTCGAAAGAGCTTCTGTATACAAAATTTGATCGAAATCCGTTGAGCCGTTTATGATAAAGTCGAAAATCAATAAAATTGTTGTATGGCAGGTACCGTTAGTAACAAAATATTTTTTAAAAAAATTAGGCCTAAATGTAGATCATACCAAAAGTAGTACACAACAATTTTTGTCAAAATCGTTTAAGCCGTTTTTGAGATAATTAGGATGGTAGACAAATTTGTATGGCAAGTATTGTTATTTTTGGGGCTAGTCCCGTATTACGCTCGACTGTCCCGGCTAAATTTTAAGAAAAACCGTGACTTACAAATGTCCCTTATTTTATTTCCACATTTTTGAGCTTACAATGTTCTCTGAACATTTTGCACACTTTTCTTCTAAGGTGGAAAAGCAAAGCTAATGCTCAGAAATCATGTGCCATCTGGTTTTCTCGGCGAAGAAAAGCAGAATTCTTGCCACAAGCTATGTTACAGCTTAATTCTGCTGACATACCTTGGTCTGAAAGCTGCAAGTTCTAAGGTCTTACACTTGATAAGAAGCTGACTTTTGAGAAACATATTTCCAATACGATTAACAAAACAAATATTCTTATAAGAATTTTATACATTTTCATAAATCGCAAATCATGTCTTAATATGCATAATAAAATACTAATATTCAAAACCATTTTCCAACCTATGCTCACTTATGGTGCTCCAGTGTGGTGTGACAAAATATTAAAATTAATGCTAAATTTGCCGTGGCATTATTCAACAATAAGGCTTAATGATAAAACTAATGTTAAGCAAATTAACCTTGTACTATATAACCTACAAGATAACTTTTTTAAAAGATGTTATTATTCTGATAACGAGCTAATTCTTAATCTCTTAAATTAGATATTATTTATATCGCTTTTGGGTTTATGTGCAATATTAATTTTTAAGTATTATATAAGGGTTTTTTTCTTATAGTTTTATCCTTAAAATATATATTATTCATTTCATTTCTATTCATTTTAGCATTAATTATATTGAAGTTGTAAAGAATTTAATTTTCTATTTCTCTTAAATACCAAATACGTAAATGTAAGAACTATCAAACTGCAATAAATAAATAAATAACAACGTAAATAAAATTTAATAATTGTATTTACATTAATTCAATTATGTGTTTATTATTTTTATTTCAAAGTGCGAAACCGCTTTAACAAATCGTTCAGGGGGATTTACTATAAAAGCAAGGTCACTGAACGCGTTAATTCATCACCTTCGTTGAACTGTCAGATTTCTTTTCAAACTGTATCTTCCCAAAAAAACACAATACATAAATTTGAAATTTATGTCATCATTTTTAAAAGGTTAAGCCTATGTATGTACTTCTACCGAATAAAAAAAATGTGAGTGTTTATTTGTCCAAACAAATGGAATTTGTTTTTTTTTTAATTATTTAAAATAAATTTAGAAATTTGTGAATTTCCTCCAAATAGAAAATGTGAACTCAACGATGATCTTCACAGGGAATTTTCCTTCATAAAAAACAATGAAAAAGCCAATCCCGTAACCGGTTTAAAATACGCTTCTACGTTTTCTATAAGCAGTGGTAGAAGTTATGATATTGAATAGCACTTAAAACAAAAACAAAAAAACTAAGAATCTGACGTTGGTGTCACTTCAAACAAAAGTGTACGATGCTTTTTTAATTCGACAAATTTTCAAGGACCTGCAAAGAATTGCGCAATTAAGGAAGGCACCTAGACTCTGGACTGGTTTTGATCAAATATATTCCTGTGCACAAACTAAATGTGAAGCTATTGTGTTCAATTTTCTTGAACCAAATTATATCGAAGAAATTAAAACTTCTCTACGCAGAGTAAGTCTTGTGACAGTTTTTTCTGATTGTTTTAGTCATGGCTGTACAAAACTGTGTCTGCTCTTGGTTCGTTATTTTACACCACAACTAGGTATCGTTGTCTAGTCTTTGGAGGTTGAAAATCTTCCAAGAGAATCATCGGACATCACTTCAAAATACATAGATAAAACTTTGGTAACATTTTGGCGACATAAAATGTAATTTTGGCCTGTCAGCAAGAAAAGGCAGGAACAACATTTCTTGATAAACTTCAAGCCATTACCGGTAATGATCGCATTGAAGTTAATTGTGCTGCTCACGATTTAAATAACTACCCGTTTTTGTATCTCTACACTATTCGCGTTGAAAAATTTAAGGAAACTTGCGAAAGGTCTCAGACGAAATATTTCAAACTAGTTGGTTAAAGCAAAACTAGTTGACTATCTTTAAAACCAGCTATTGAGAGAATAATACAACTTTATAATCCTTTAAGCGAATTTATTTAACAACCCTTCATCTGAGGTCCATATTTGCATATTTTTTGCAGAGTCGCAAAAAATTTGCATGTCTAATAATTGCAAATAATAATTGCAATTAAATGACTTAAATTAAAATATAAATTAGGAGAACAATTGATAATTTTGTTGTAAACGAATTGATCAATGAATAATTCGAACAAAAATTAATTGACCATAAGAAACGTAAAGCAAATATTCATTAATTTTACAGAACGTGTTACGAATACTTAAATCATTGGTATGTATCCTTTAAAGAATATGAAGCTTTTAGTTGGGTAATTCTTCGAAACATTTCTGCTTCCACTTCGTTTGACGAATTTGTTCGTCACAAAATTATAACAGAATGGATAGAGAACAAAATAACTGTGGTCGGGAAATGAAAAGAAATTTTTTAGCATATTTGCAAACAAAGTATTAACTTCAAAAATCTTTTGGTTATTGTCGAGTTAGGCCTCTGTCTGCCATGTTCAAATGTCCCAACCGAAAGAGTTTTTTCCATAATGAATAATATTTGGACAAATGAAAACAAACAACTGAATGTTTAAACTATAATTTTAGCTGAATATTTATTTCAAGAATATTTAATAAGAAATTTTAAATAAAAATTCATCAAAGAAATTTGGTAGGCAAAAAAGTACCAGGTCCAAGAAATTTGTTTGGTAATGTGTTATTAATGTTTATTTTTCAAAGACTTGGTAAAAAAAGTTTGAATATTTAAAAAAAAAGTAAAAAGTTTTTGAATGTGTGCATGTGTTGTGTTTTTTGTTTTTGAGAATTTTGTTGATTTTTTGCCAAACACATTTTTCAATTTTCAAAATTATGTCCCGGGTTTTGCTCAGAGAAATATGGTCACCGTACCTATAGTAGATACCTATAAAAACCTTATAGTAAGAAGAAAAAATATTTAAATTAAGCCAACAATCCTAACATCCTTAGAATCTATCTTTTAAAAAATACATTATGTAAGGACCTACTTAAAAAGAAATATATTTTTTTCCTGAAAATACTTTAATGTTCAGAGGTGCAGATATTAATATTTAAAATGGTTAAAGTTAACCCAATAGCAATTGAGTTCTAATATTTTTTTCATACATAGGTACCTAGTTATTCCTTAATAAACCTTCTTCGTGGAGAACTAAAAATCTCTAGAGACATTTATGTCACTATTCCTGAGCACAATATTCACAGTGAAGGCGACTCTCCCCCAACTGAAACCAACACCTGCATCAGAATCAATGTTGTTTTCTTTTTAATAAATCTGTGCGAATTAAATTAAACTACGAATATATGACTTTCAACTTACTTCAAACATAAATGCTTCATATTTCGAGCATAAAATTAATATGAGTGTTTTTTTACGACTCAATTCTCCCTCGATTAACTGCGCATAAATGACGCCTTAAGGATATGCCTGCAGGATATAGCGATTTAGAATTGTTTAAAATATAACATAACAACATTTTATTACAAATACATACTCGAATTAAGTACATATAGAAGTTTAAATGTTTTTCATTTAATTTCTCAGAAATGAAGGACATTTAACTTTAAATGCTAAAGTCATTGTTATATTATTTCATAAATAAAACGATCCCAGCGAATTTAACCATTTTAGTAATTAGGTAAGTGTGCATCTTATTCTACATGAAGCAGTAAAAAGACGAATCGTAATTTTTATTTCTTTTTTAACATTCTGTTGCTCAATATAATTTGAAGTATTTAAGTTAAAATTTAATGTGAACAAAGTTTTCATTGGCAATAAGTTTTAATTTGAGTTTTGATTTTAGTTGCCGGAGGAGAAAATAGCAACTTGGACATATGGACGTATAAATGTTATCAAATAAAAAAAACGTATTTAAAATTCGATAAAACGAGTTTTTTTTTATATGTCCAGAGGCGCAATGTGTTCTATTTTTTACAATAAAAACTTTTTAATGGAGTAGGCAGATACTTGTAATTTGTATGGATTTGAAAAAAAATTAAAAAGTTTACAAAAAATCTACAGAAATATCTACTTCTACAAACTAAACGATTTCGATTTTTAATTAATTATTGAATGTAAGTATTTAAGGTCCAATTTATTTACTATAACTTAAATTTGTAATCTTTGTAAAGAATATGGGAAATTTACTCCATTTTTTTTAGAAAATTTTATGGGTTTCCATTTTTTAACAACGCCTTTAACTTTAATGGAGAGTAAATAAATTGGGCCTAACATTATTAAGACCACAGATTCATTGCCAGTGCTTAGAAATATTTCCTACAATATATAAAATTGCAACGTACAGAGATGTTAAAATTGTTGGAATAGGCATAATCTAAAATTCATAATTTTATCCTTGTTAGAAAGGGATTATTATTATTTCACTTTAATTTTATGATTTTTTAACTTGGTACTTAATTATCGTAGGTGATTGACTAGAAGAGTAGAAATTCTTACATAAAACCGTTATGAAAACCAAAAACTCCACGGACCTGAAAAAAAAAAGATTTTTTTTTACGGAAAAAAGAGAGACAACTCAAGCGTCAGGGCTAGGTGAGCCTTTGCCCTGGTAAAACGACTGTCTTCTTGCAGCCGTCTTGACAGCAGTGTGAAGGTGGTTTGCTACATGGCCCTTATCAGCCCGATGATTGCCTACGGACACCCGGTGTGGTTCAACGTTGCCCCATCTCAAATGGAAAAGATTCGGGTGTTTGAGAGGCAATGTCTTAGACGTTGCCTGGATTACACAGAACACCAGAGTCGGAGTACACAAGATATTATTCCAACCAGGTTCTATACAACGGAGCCAACATAAACAGAATAGATAATTTTTTGTTTAAGCTGATTCGGGGTCACATTGCAAGAGCGATGTTCTCAACCAACGGCTTAATTTTTGGGGCTTATTACCCCAACAATGAATACCACTAGAGTGCCCGGTTAAGTGGCTACATCCCTCCCATTCCTCTATTTAGACAATCGAGGAGGATGGAATGGCGGTTCCGCTAATCTACCACGTCAGCCTAAAGACTGTAGATAGGCGACTCCTGTATGGTCGGGACGTCATCGCCCAAGCTGGAGAAGAGCGCCTTCGATTCAGTAGGACTGTGTACGATCGGGACCAAAGAGATAGGGTGAAGCAAGAGAACCAGTTCTGGTGGCTCTCTGAACAGCATTATGATACATAAAGTCGATTTAGATGGTATGTCTTGGCCGACTTACATAGAATTAAGGGTAATTAGGTAAGGGACAGTCAGGGTGGCGCCAAAAAAAAAATATGTAGGTAGGCGGAGGCATATATGGATGTATGTGTGCATATGGATATGTATGTACGTATATGTATACGTACATATGTATGTATGGCTGTATAGGTGTCTACATGCTTATACTAAAAATACACAAAAAAAAATTAAAAACCGAAAAATGCTGCTGTGGCTGTTCTAATTTTTAAATAGTTTTAAGAAGTTTAAGTTATTTTTAGTTAGTATAAGTTAGTTGTATCTAGTTTTAATTATTTTTAGTCTAGCCTTAGGTAGTCTATAAGTTACAATTAAAAAAAAGGATAATGTTACCAAGTTTTTTGTTGAAAAATTTTCTTGGTGAAATAAACATAAAAATAAAATAAAAAGATTTAATTAAAATAGTTTTTTAGGCCGAAAGACATTAATATTAAGAGATATAGCTTAGCCTAGAGCGCCCGTAAAGGGCCAGTAAGTTAGTTGTAAGTTATTGATAATTAGGCTAGTTTTAAACATTTTTGTCTAGCTTTAAGTTAGTTTTAAGTTAATTATAAATAAAAATGAATTTACAAAAAAAAAACTCAAGCGTAGCGACGCTAGAGCCATTTCGACCCGTTGAGAAAAGAGAGTAAGTTTTTAACTTTTGTATCAGACAGTCCTTTTAGATCAGAAAAGAGAGGCCTTCCAATGGATTGTGTTCTTAGCCTTGCCAAAGCGGGACACTTGCCAAGGAAGTGAAGCTCTGTTTCCTTTTCCAACTGGTTTTTACAGCTACAAGAGTAGGTGTTATGGGGAATACCCAGTTTTGCTGCATGCTCCCCCAAGCGCCATTGCCCCGTTCAGTTAGCGACTATCCTTGCTATGTCTCGCCTTGGTCTACAAATGAGGGACCTACAAGTGCAGGATTTATTGTACGAAGGCCATATCATTCTAGATATGGCGCAGTCGGTTATATTGTTCCGTGTTTTGTTGAATTCTGTGAGGAAAACTGAAAGATTTTTGCCCGGCTGATCCCTGCCGGGCCAACTCGTCTGCCCGTTCACTGCCCTCGATACCACTGTGTCCTGGAACCCAGACTAAAATGATTCTATGGTTAATATTCAGGTTTTTAAGGTCATTTCGACATAGTTGAACCAGTTTTGATGATATTCTTGTTGAATTTACGGCTTTGCTAGCCACTTGGCTATCTGTGAATATTGCCGATTTTAGATTTTGAGTTGGGCTTGAATTAAGAATTGTGCATGCTTTTATTATAGATAGTACTTCGGCTTGAAAGACGCTAGCAAAGTCGGGAAGTCGGAAAGATCTAGGGACATTCAGCGACTCCTGCTCTTACACCGCACTTTATTTTAGATCCGTCGGTAAAAATCTTTACATCGAAATCTTGGGACACTTCGTCATCTTCCCAATCCTTCCTGGAAGGAAAGATAACTTTAAAACCTTTGCTGAGGCTCAGAATAGGGGTGCAGTAGTCAGTGTTTGTCGACAGAATATCTGGTGGAATCAAATTTGATATATGTTGCTATGCCCGTAAGGTTTGGCAAACCAGCATTTTGACACTTTGAGTCTTAACGCATTGCAACATACCAGATGTTTAATGTGGAGGTCAAGAAGTAGAAGATGTAGAATAGCACTTAAGGCATCCGTTGGGCAAGATCTTAAGGCCGCTGTGGCACCAACGGTAGCAGTTCTCTGAATTTTGCTAAGTCTATTGATGTTGTATTGTTTGTTTAAAGCGGGCCACCATAAGAATCGAACAATAAGCCAGGATTGGTCGTGCTACTGCTGTGTATTTCCATAGGATTATTATCGGTTTAAGACCCCATTTTTTACCAAATGTTTTACTACAGGCTTAGTAAGCAAAGCTAGCCTTCTTAGCCCGTTCTTCAATGTTGAGTTTCCAGTTTAGTTAAGGGCCCAGGATGACTCATAAAAGAAGATAGTGAAAGATTGTGGCCATTTATAGTGAAAGATTGTGGCCATTTAATCGAGGTAGGGTGAAAGTGGATACCTTAGTCCTGGTATTGAAGAGTAACAATCCTGTTTTGCTTTGGTTAATCCCTAGTCCACAACTCGTGGCCCAATTGCTAATCTTAAACAAAGCCCTCTCTGTTAGTTCACTAATCCCTGTTGGGAATTTATCTGACACTAGAAGTACTAAGTCATCGCGTACCAGAGACTGTTTAAAGGAAAAATCTGAATTACAACCAAATTTAAAAAGTCATTACTCAAACGGCAAATGTTCGTGTTTTTTTCAAATTCTTCCTTTCTATTCTAAGAATACATACAAAGTATTCTGTTTGAATTCATTGAAATAGATGGAATTTTATTTCGATGTCACACTTAAAGCGAGTTGCATCAAATATGAAAGATCTAAAATCGAGATCTCAAAATCGAGTTTTGATCTTTTCAATTAAAATTTTTCCACACTTAATTGCATTATTTGAGAATGACGGACACACCTAAACATATCTCCTTATCATCGGATAAGGAGTAAGACAGTAACAGGAAATAATAAAAAACTCCATTAAATTTACAAAATCTAAATTATGAACTTCTTTCATTATTTATTTCATTCATTTTTACATGTACGTGTGCATTCATATCAAATCTGCCCATTAGATGTCAAATACAATATTTCGTGTTGAGATTTGATCTAGATTTGTTCTTTTTGTTGCAATGAAATTCTCAAAATCAGGAAGGTAAAGAGTCTGGCCGGGTAGGCGATCTCAGAGGTAACAAAGAGTATTTGCTGGGTGTAGCTTGCTGATTTCGGTCAGAATTGTGAAGCCTAGCAAATCGTAAGTAATGAGCTTAACATAACAATTATGGCAGCTGCTGCGGCAGTATTGTACGTGGTTCAGTAATCACAGAAGTAAGTGTGTAGCTAAAACAACATATTCAGGAACAACAGGTCTAGAGGATTTATAGATGTATGGTATTTGTGCCATCATCTCCTTGCGCAAGCAAGGGTATATATTATTCCTTTATAATACATGCAGTCCTTGAGTAAGCTTCGGCTAATTGATCACGTTTGCCATCTTTCCGGATTTATCCTTATGGGTGGTTGTTTTTGGATAGTGGAGGTGCGAACCAAGCTTGCTTAGGGAAACATTTCCACAGTAGTAAAGAATGAAAGTTTAATATGGCTAGCTGTGGGATTCTAGCCATGTGGCAAGGTCTATATGGTCTTGCTTTTAGGAGAAATACGATAATCCATTATCCCGATGGTGAGGAATGATTTCTACATAGGGTTCCCATGTCCCTAAGTTGAGCACCAAAACATAAAAAAGGGCAGGATTATCGTTCTTGGGTAGCCATTCGCCAAAGAAAACCTGGTAGTGCATTCTTCATTTAGGTGGATGAAAAAACTCCAGTAATACCGTAATTTGGTATTGGGGGGACTTGCATCCTTGTTAACTTTTTTTAATATTGGAGGTAAAGTTGTCAATAAACGTCAATTTATAATCTAAAATCAGACACTCTGCATAACGAAAAATAACATAACATATAATTGTCACGTATTATTTAGCGTGATAAACACATTGTCTTACACTTTTTTGTCAATATTCTCTGAATCTTTGAAGGCCTTCTTGAAATTGTTCACAGTCATTAATGGAGGATAATCTTTTAAAGATTTTTATGTCATCAGCATTAATATTCACTGATGAGTTTTGTATAACAGATGACAAGTCATTGATGTTTAAGATAAATAATAGAGGGCCTAAATTACTACCCTGTGGAACATCTGATTTAATACAAAATTGATGAGAACGTTGATTACGAAACATGACACAATAACTCCTGTTTTCTAAATAATATAACATCCACACTAAGATGCTTTCGTTGAATCATAAAACCTTTAATTTATTAATTAAAGTCTTGTGACAGAGTGTGTCTAAAGCTGCTAATATCAGTAAATCAGTCTACCTGTTTTAGATCTTCAAAGGACAAAACAGACAAAATGAAACAGTTTAAAACCGACTTCTTCTGAGTGAAACCATGTTGGCTTTCACAAATAATAGATTTACAGTTAAAAAATAAGACGTTAGAAAAAACGAACTTAAATAATGTCGTTTTTATCCTTTTTTATGAACCGGTGTTAAGAAAGCAATTTTCAAAGTAGTATAGGAAAGATTGAGCATTTTAAAGATTCATCAAACAGAACATGTAGAAGATATGCCAAGTTAGATACACACTTGCGAAAAATTAGGACGATCAGGGAACTGATCTGAAGTTTCATGAAAACTAGACTCACCAAATGAACATTTAAGAAAATTTGCAAACATATTATTATATTTCTTTCAAGTCATGACTGGGTGCGTTATTGAAAGACATAGAGTTGGGGTACCCGTCAATTTTCCTATTTACGAACATCCAAAAGTTTTAGATAATTTTAGGCTTATAAATTGTAGTTTGAATATAAAATATTAGAATAGCCTAAAAATTGTTTTAAAAAATTTAAATAAATTGAAAGAACTCTCCATACTAACAAAAAAGTATTCTATTTTAGGTATTGTTGGGAATTTTGAGTGCATAAAGGCGCTGCTAAACCTCTTTTAGGTTTAGTAGAAAAATGGTATTAATAGAGTGCAAATGTGCACTGAATTCTTGTCAACCCACAATAACAACATGAACTCCATCTTTCCACAAAAATAACCCCATTATGATTCACACATGCATCATCACTATATCGTGTGTAGAATAATTTATCATAGCATGATAAACAAATGACAGGTTATTAATTGTCATACATTTTCGCTCTAATTGTCTTTTCATCTTGACAAATCCACTTTTTGTTTTTCTTTTCAATTGCGAAAGATAGAATTATTTTAATATAACCACTCCTTTTGTCTTACAAAGTCCCATTTTGAGCATGCAAGACTCCTGATGATAAATAAGAACCTACAACATGATGTCACATGAATGTTATCAAAATTAATTAATTCGAAACCAAGTCTTCTGGCCTTCGCTTACCTCGTGAGTGAAATTGAAAACCGGTGAAAGAAGAAGTGACACCAGAGGAATAGGGCCCTGCTCTTCCCTGCCCTGGCTATATAATCTGAGAGTAGATGGTCTGAAGCATAAATTAATTGCATGATGTTATCTGGATGCGATGTCATTCATAAGCACGAAGTGCATTCAGCGTACATCATTTCTTGCTCTTCAACCGATCCAAAGATAAAAATCAAATGCGTTTGCAAGACTGAAAGTCTCCCAACTAACTCGTATATCTATACCCATTTATATACCTATACCAAGCAAAAGCCAACAACAGATTTGCGTGCTTCTAATTTCCATCTCCCAAGTCGATTTCTGTTGGGAGAAACGATGACATCTTAAACGAACCTATAGGTGCCTGAGACACATGCCACAAAGACTCTTGGAAATTCGAGCGAACTGAATGACAGAAACGTCAGAATGGTTCATCATCATTTGAGAGAAATAATGGGAACGCTTTCACGATACCTAGATAGATATTAAGAAGATATACATTTGTATAGATAGAGTAGTACGCGATATCTTAATTCATCAGTGCTTGGGCTTGATGCCTCTCGGCCTATACAACACTCGTCCTGCAATTAGAGCAAACACATTGACAGACTTGAAGTGATGCCAAAACCGGTAAATAACCATTAAAGTCTTCTCTGGGCTTTGGGGCCAAAAATAAAAATAAAACACCATCATCATCATCACAGCTCAGAGCATAAAGTTCAAACTCCTTCATGTGAATTCAGGTCAGAATCGGTCACTGGGTGTTGTGGACTTTATGCTGATGATGATGTCGTATGGCTGTCAAATTGCCACAATTTACTTTTGCAACCACAAAAACCACAATTATGCTCGTCCTGGCATAAAAAGGAAAACAAGGGCAGACGAACACAACACACACAAAAAAAATTGGTCACATTAAAAGGGGAGCTCAAGCTCCTGAGGGAAAAAAGCAAACATTGGTGAGACTTAAACAACTTCATTAGCTTGGGAAAATTTCTCCAGAAGGAAACAATGATGGTTTTTTTCGGTTTTACTTACTTTATAGTTTCCATGAGCACATATTGATTGATTCATGTTCAAACAAAAGCTTATGATTTAAGGCTTCTTGTTCAAGGCTACAAATTTAAGTTTAACCAATATTTACATTTCACTTTCTATGTTATCTTGAACACTTTAAATACAGAGGAACATTAAAATCAGCAGAGACGTTCCCTAGTTCAAATTCGAATTTCATGGTTTTATCTCCGCCACTAAGCCCCTCTTCGCTTGTTCCTTTTAAAATATACTATATGACCCGTCAAACGTTTTTCTGCCTAAAATAATAACTAAATTTTGGAAAACATCCAGGGACAACTATCGGGTCCAAACTTTGTCAGAGACTTGTTCTTCATTTAAATAGTATACGATGTGAATTAGAGAGATAATAAATATAAGTTTTTGAAAAAAAAAGTGACGTCACCAAGCATATTTTTAACGAATGAAACGCTGACTGGCATATATGACATCAGTTAAACGGTGAACGTAAAAAATTAATGAATTGACATTGAAATCAGTACTCATTTTGCCACGTCATCTTATTGTCAAAAGAAAATGTTGTCAATACATTGACCAATACGTTGACACCAGCGTTGACCTGCATTTTTGGCTAAGCACAGAACTTTGCCGATCACACAACTTCACTACATCCGAAAACTTTTAATGTTGACAAGAATTTGGAAAGAGCAAATATGAATATATTTTTGGCGTTAAAATTTCTTCACAAAAATTAATCGGCTTAAAAGCTAAATAAAAATCACAGACACATCTGTTCAATTAACCGACCTGACTTGATAAGTTCAAACTTTTTCGATTAGTAATCGAGAGGAAATTTTTGATATACATAATCCCACAAAGCCCGATGGCTTTCAAGCCTCAATCAGTCCTGTGCGGTTTGTTCGCAGGGGACCCACAATTTTTTTGTGGAATCCTTTAATTACCTTATTGGCCTGCACCTTTTTACGACGACTCTACTCGAAAAAAATATTTTAATTCTTAGGTGAAAACGCTTGGGAAAGTGGGAATTCAACATCAGACCACAGACAAGACATGAAAGTCCCACGCACTAACTATTGCATCTATCCGTCAAGTAACATCAGTTACGATTCAGATTCCACCAAAAGATTTCTACTATGTTAATTAATTTAAACAAAAGTTTAAAATATTTGTTGTTAATAGGTTTGTTCGATGTTCATGCCAGAGCGCTGGGATGGACTTAAGTGTTCTGCGTCAAACTGCTTGTTTACTGCATTTGCAGTCTCTTTCGATATTCGATTGGTGGAAACACTTTGTGAGCACTAAACATGAAACTTTTCAAAACTGTCAAATGTCAAAACTGCTGTTACAACCACAAATTGTTTTTTAAATTTTCGACAATCCAAATATTAAATATGACGTCACCAAAAAACAGCCAAGCGACTGGCTATAAACGTTTATCTAGTCAACGCATGAGACGACTGACGCAAGTCCCTAAATGTTGTCCCAAACTGTGCTTACGAGATAAGCCCCAATCGGTGTCAAGGCATTTTCGCGTAGACGTTTAAGCTTTGACTTTGTCAAAATTTGTCATTTATGTTCGGGTCCTTTGTAGCCTCTGTTCGAAGCATTACAATAAATTGAAAATATCTGCTTTATTTAAGTTTTTTAATCCATCGCCACATCATTCAATTAAATTTTACAGTTAATAGCTTGACAGAAGGTCAATGGACTAAACTTTGAAGCAAGTAGTGTATTTCGTCCCAAATATCACGCAGTTGCCCTTAAACAACTTTAAACAAAAATCTATGAAAATATCTGATTTTTAGACTCCTGGGCAGCATTTTGTTATGACGATTACGTCATTTTTACGTCGGAGAGGCAATGCATTGACTATATACGTTGACGTTGATGTCAAATTGCGAGAGAAAATATAACTAATGTCATGAACTAATAGTCAACAAATGAAAGCACTGTAATAACTACTGCGTAAAAATGACACTGACAGTTTTCAATGTGACATCTGGTTTGACAGGTATAACAGTGTGAAGTTAGTGGTGATTGTAATTTCAGACGAAGTTTAATTTAGAGAAGTTCTTTAAGAATGTGGAAATTGACAAGACTAGAGAAATGCCAATTTATAACAGTTATAACAGTTTTATAACAATTGTTCGCGATTTAAAGTGATATTGCTCGTGTTTTGCGCGATTGCGGGGTTGCCGCATCTAATAAATATGCTTCAGAAGTCGAATGCCTTTTTGAGCCTGGGAGCCACATAAACTGTACTTTTATGTATAAAGATAACTGTTATACACATACAAGTGTGTAGCGTCACAACCTCTTTGTAAGGCTTTGCCTTAGATATATAAGTATGTTCTACAGGAATTCTGCCGCGGGGTCTAATTTTAAATCTTCTCCTTATTTCTGAAAAATTCTTGAAATTTTAAAATAACTCAAAACTCTCTTACATTTTAAACAACAATAATGCTGGCGAATTTTATAATGATCCTTGATTTCCCACCAAATACAGTATGTACCTAGTGCAAGGGAAAAGAAACATAAAACGGTAGGCTTACTCTTGTCTGACAGTGATGTTCACTTGGTGTCTGCCAAAGCCGCAAAAATAAATAAATGAAATGTCCACGAAAAAGTTAATGCTATCATTTTATCTTTAACTTTGTTTGTCCTATACCTACGTAAATACTCTTATGGCCTCAAAATGTCAAGCTTCCTGTTTTGTATTACCAACCAACATTACCTATGCCTGGTATTATTGAATCCAGGAAGAAAACACCAAAATGGTAGCTGATAGCGAGACGAACGTGGTAGAAGAGGGGCGACCTCTTTGGATTGACATAAGCTCGTTAACGTTTCAATGACAACGTTTAGGTACCTTCTTCCATGGACAAGACTGAAACTTAACAAAAAAAAAAGAAAAAAAAAGAACAAGAGCTACAATCTCTGATCTAATGAACGAACCGAACTCTTAGTTCACTCCATAAGTAAAGAAGCACTGAAACACAATACCGTTGTTGTTGTGAGAACGCTAACGCTGCTGTCAACAGAGGAGGTGAGGTTGTGCTGTTCTGGTCTGGTCGTCGGTCGGTCGGTGTATATGTCTGGAGATAGGTATGTATATCTGTATGGTGTGTGAGCCTGAGTGGTTTGTTGATTCTATTTGACCATTTGATAGCCGTTGTGGCGTTTCGGATTACCGCCTCGGAAAGGAGATATTGAAGATTCATTCGGTGACTGACTGACGTATACAGGTGTTAAATACAGTGTCGGGATTTTTGTATGATAAATTGATATCTACCTGGCGGCTGCGGCAGGGATCTTTTGTCAGTTTAAATACCGACAAGGTGGGAATGGAAATGGCAAGACGAAGTCGGTGTTGGTGTCGGATCGGATCAATTTCAATTTATTCTTAAGACTCTTTTATGTTCATTGAATTTGTTTGAGTTTAAATTGATGACGAAAGTCGGAAGTCATTAACAGAATAATGCTATATATACTTTTTCCTTTTCAAAATCATCAAACCGTCTTTGTCAAGACTTAACCTATATGAATCAATATTATGTACAGCAATTTTCCAAATGACAGGTCCAACCGATTTCGGAAAATTAACCCACCTTTTTGGCAATCTATTATTAATAATTTGCCGGATGTTTGATCCCAAAATAAAGCTATTGTATACGTACCTTTGTATAAGTTGACTTCAACCGTTCAACCCAAACAAAGTAACAAAATACATGAAATATGTTACAATCAAACCCAAATATTCTCCATCATTCGATAAGGGAATAGTATTTCATAAAATTACCCCCATGGAGGGTTTACAACCTATTTAATAGAAGTATTAAAGTTCCCCCTGCACACACACACATGACAGGACACAAACACAACAAGTCCGATCTGACCTTTATGTTTGTTCTCAAGGGTTCTCAACAAGGAACCAAGGACTTACCTTTCCAAAATAAAATATGTAACTTATACAAAAATGTAATATTATGTTTACGTACACACATTATGTACGAGTAAATGTAATTTTGAAAAGAAAATGAAAATCCTTGTTGAAATCTCAATTTTCTGCACTACCACGCTTGGCATGGTTGCAAATAATGAAAATGATGGAAAACTTTTTCACATAAAATTGCTAGCTCATAAAAAGATGACAAAAAGGGATGAAGTAGTATAGTTGGTCTGCTATAAAATAACTGTTAAATAAGTTTCAATGTGTGTTTATGAGTATGTGTGTGGATGTTTTCATGACTTTTAAAAGATAGGACCAGTCTATGTCATCAAGTAGGTAGGTTTAGGTATATATACAACCATCATGGTTGTAAAATTATTCCATTGGTCTTATCTGTCACTTAGTCTTTGTGTCATTAGTTCACCGTAAATTTTTGAAAGCTTTAAAAAAGTTATTAGTCTGAGAAATATCATCTCAAATTTATAAGGTTTTGAATCCCCAAAATAATAATGAATTTAACAACTTCAGGGACATGGTCCAGGACACGAACGACAAAAAAAAGACAGTCCCAGAAATAATGATAATTTTAAAAGGAACTTTCTTACCAGCATAGTTTTTGATTTAAATGGCCTCAGGTGAATATTTTGTGCTCTTGTCGGTTAAATCGAACATAGTTATGAGACAAATTTGTTAACATGAATCTCTTGATTTCATGATGGAAGATGGAAGTGATTTCAGGGGTGTGTTGTGACATTGTACACTTAAAGAATTTTATTACTTACGTTAGTAAAGTTTTCATTTTAAAAGGGCTGTTTCGGAATAGTAAATCACAGCAAACAGATATTAGAGAAAAGGGGAATTTGCAACGACTTGTGGAAATAATGAGCTCCGAGATTAATCAACCATGGGGGAATATTTTATACGTGATCTTTACATAAATATTTTAAGCTCACGATTAGAAATACTATGTCAACTAGCGCTTTAACCAAAGTATCTAATTGGACAAAATATGTGGTTTAACGGTTAGTCCCTTAAAGACTGAGCTGTTTTACAAATAAAAGGAAACAAACAGATTTTTCAGTACCCACAATAGATGGGATCCCACTTAATATCTCACATCAAGCTAAATATCTCGGAGTGATCCTAGATAAGAAATTAAACTGGGGTCCAAACATGAAAGAAAGAGCTAAAAAAGCAATGATCGCATCCTATTCATGCAACAGATTTTTGGTAAAAACTGGGCCCTAATCATAAAATTATCATGTGGATGTAGGTATACGGCAATCGTTAGACCTAAACTTACACACGGTAATCTTGTGTGGTGGAACGCGCTGTAAAAAGAAACGAACCTAAAAACCCTAACAAAAGTACAAAGAATGGCTTGTATAGGTATAACTGGAGCAATGAGGAGTACCCCCACAGCGGAATTGGAAGCAATACTCAACCTAAAGCCTATTAACTTATACGTACAAGAATCAGCAGCAAACAGTTCGCTACGGCTATGCCAAACTAACGTCTGGAACACTAGCCACATAGGACATGCTCAGATTCTGCATAGAATTATATGCAACAATGTGTGCACAGACTACATGCCACCAAAACTGGACTTTGGTCGACCATTCAAAGCCTATTTCGCTGATAGACAAGTATGGCTAAACAACGAACTCCATGATGAGTCGTTAATAACTATCTACACCGACGGCTCAAAAATGGACACTGGGGTTGGTGCAGGTTTCTTCTCAGAAAACCTTAAAGTAGCTAGCTCCGCTAGACTTTCTGACCACAGTAGTGTCTTCCAAGCTGAGGTATTGGCAGTACAAAATGCTGCTAAGTATGTGTCGAGACTGGATATACCAAATACCGATATCCCCTTTTTTATTGACAGCCAAGCGACAATTAATGCGATTTCTGCCGCTGTTACCAAGTCGAAGCTTGTAGCTAGCTGTCGTGAAGAGCTAAGAATTCTTGGCTTGGCGAAGAGACCTTATAGCAAGCTCCGTCTTAGACCAATGGTTTGCCAACACAGAAAACTGTGTTATACCACTGGCTCATCATTTAGTGCAGTGTTAGTTGTTAGTAGGCAAACTCTATTACAAATAACACTTACACACGTACAAAATGAAAATATAAACAAATAATATTACGTCAAAAACAAAACAAGAACATAATATGAAACAAAAACATTTAGGAGCGTGGAGCACTGGTAATGAGTATATTTTTTTAATTAAATTTTACTGATATTGAAATCAAAAATGTTTGAATTCCAATTTAAAAGTCTACCCATACGTGTCAAGGGCTCATGCATCCCATAGTTGGTCCTATGTGTTGGGACTTTAATCAAGTCGAGTCCACGAAGATTATAACCTCCACCCCGATAATTAAAAAAAAAAACTGAACATAGTAGGTCTGGTGCACTTGTGACACCTGTTATTATTTGGTGGAAGAATACCAAATCATTGTTTGTTCTTCTCTCTGCCAGTTTTTGCATTTGAAGAATAGATAAACGTTGGTCATAAGGGAGGGCATTAGAAGGATCACTCCACTGAAGCCCGTTCAATGCGAAACGAGATTCTAGTCTCTCAATATGAACGTCGTAAAGAGGAGTCCAAACCTGTGATGCATACTCAAGATGGGGACGAACCAAGCAGTTGTATAAAGCACGGGTAACATTGGGATCAACAAATTCTTTGGACCAACGTTTAATAAATCTTAACATTGGATTGGCTTTTTTAACTATGATATTAATATGGACAGAAAAGTATAAATTTTGCATGAAGAGAACTCCAAGGTCCCGTACAGTTATAACACGAGTTAATATGTGCCGTAAAATAATATAATCATGAGAAGAAGGAGAACGTTTTATTGAAAATGTCATTGTTTGACATTTTGTCGGGTTAAGATTCAAACTGTTCTTTTCACACCACAAGGCAAAGTGGTTAATATCCTCTTGCAATAGAGTTCAATCCTTTGAGGATGATATATTTTTATAAATCTTCATATCGTCTGCAAAGATAAGAATTTCGCTATTGCGTAGACAAAGAGGAGCATCATTAATAGCCAATGTAAAGAGTAATGGTCCAAAATGGCTTCCCTGCGGAACACCTGATTTGGCAATAATGGATCTTGAGTAAGACTTTCTGAATTTGACTTTGCCAACAAAAGCACATGACTATAAAATAGACTCAATAACCAAATTTTGAACGAATTCGTCTTAAAAGAACTTTATTTAAGCTAATTAATGATGTTTTCTTTAAATTCATTCTTTTTTGGTTTATTTTGATTTTTCTTAAATTTTCTTAAAAACGCACAAGACTACGCTTAAAGCAAACAATAAATATTTGACAAATAAATTCTTCGAGCTTGGAAAATGATTTCATTTGGGCTCGTACTTAATTTCGAAACAGGTTTTCTAATGAATATGTCAAAAATATTGGTCGAAATGTAAAAATAGTTTTGTAAGCTGATAAAAACTGTCAAACCATCACTTTAATAAGTTTTCGAAAAAAAACAAGAATGTCATTAGATGCAACAGATCAATGAAAATTTTATAAAAAACAGTATCTCGAACATGGTAGGATGGATTTTGATGAAATCATATTTTTTATTATTTTGAAAAAAAAAATATTTTTTTTTTGTAATTTTGGTATGCAATTTCTTAGACTTTATAAATGAACATTTGATTATAGAATTTAAAATATTTTTTTTTTTGATTAGGCTTAAGAATATAATAAATAAAATGCATGACTGGATCACACGTACTTGCTCCTATGTCCGATTACATTATATTCAAAATATTCTTAATAGAAAAATATTTGTATTCATTTTTAAAGTCGCTTTTCACTTAATTTTTTATATATAAGAATATACTTAATTTTTTTCTAAAAAAAAAATGGTATGAACAATGAATGTTTAAAAATATAAATTCAAAAGCAAATTTTCAGAAAAAATCGTCCACCCGTTTTCGAAATATTGTATTTTCAAAAAAAAAAAAAATATCCAAAAAACAATTTTTCGAAAATTTTGAAATGCAATACTATAAAGAATTTAAAGGAGCTCCTGTATAAATTTTTTTACCGAAATCGTTTGAGCCGTTTATGAGAAAGTCGAAAATCAATAAAATTGGTGTATGGCAGGTACCGTTATTTTTGGGGCTAAAATAACAATACAAAAATCTATTTTGGACAATCACCTAAAAGGCGTAAATACCAAGTTTGAAGAAAATCGCTTCAGCCATTTAGGCTTTAGAGACTTGTACAGACAGACAGACGGATTTGCGGGACCCATTTTGTTAGTGTTCTCCATCATCGTAATGTCAAGTTTGATTAAAATCTCGAGTTCGATTTTTTTTCCAAATGCAAAACTTGCATTATACTCGTAGTACCTATACCGCAAGTAAAAATTAATTTTAATTATCAAAAAAAGTTATTCAAAATTTTGATATGCAGAATTAATTTAGCTACCTAGATATTCTTAGATATAAAATTTGACAGAACTCCAAAAAGCTGTTAGCGAGAAAGCCAAACATTATTAAAAAAAAAAAACAATCGTTATATGAAATAAACCATTAATAGACTTTTCCTGTAAATTTGGTTCTGAATAAATGATATCTAGTAGATACTAACAAAAAAACTCTCAAATTTATTTCTTTAAATTCGTTGGAGCCGTTTTCGAGAAAAATAAGTTTTTCCTTAACCGTTAAAAGCAGGTACAGTTATTTTTTTGGCTTAAAAATAAAATTTCAATTTCCCCTCCGAAGGCGCGTTTATTTTATGCCGATTGGCCAAGGAGTATAAGTATGGACGTCCCGATCGGCCTTTGGTTCATGCCGAAACCGAACCAAATTCAAACCGAACGAAATGGATCCGATGACAGAAACCCGAACCGAATTACAAAGTGTGGAAGTACCGAACCGACCGTTTTATTTTCTCATTGACAGCTCGTGTTTTAAAATTTAAATTTACGGTTTTGATTTTTCTGTCTGGAAGACATTGAGTGATTTTACGTGTTATTCTGTAGAAGCGTTGGTTAAATAATTTGATTCGACACGGTCACACTAGAAGAAATGTGGACGTCATGCCGAACAAAACGTGTCGACCAGACTTAGAGGCGCGGCATGGTCCGATCGGCATCATTCGGAATAATATGAACGCGCCTTTAGGAACGCCAAAAGAATCACACACGCCAAATTTGAAGGCAATCGCTTATGTGGTTTAGGCTGCAGCTAGTTACACATACAAACGGACAGACTGGCAGGCTGGCAGACATTCATGATCAACTTTTAAGGCTTCTCTGTGATCGTAATGTCATGATTGATTGTTAGTTTTTTTTTGTTTTTTTTTTTACGAATGCATAACTTTCCTTATTGTATTCCCCATAATCGCAAGTAAAACCTACGATTATTTCAAAAAATGCTATATCACATAACCTCTCACTGCTCAGACTTACACTATTACAACATTAACCCTTCTCTTATTAAAGCCTTAACTATAAATTATTTAAATCTATCTGACCCACTTACTTGAAGATCTCTTACTGCAACCTTCAGATCTTTTTCACCATGATTGCCTGGCAAGCAGTTCTTGTTACATATATTATATATGTAGGTTTGTCTGTTTTTTCCGATCTCCAATTACGAACTGGGGCAACCTCAACCAGCAGTAATTCCATGGAAACCACCCATTATTACAAAAGTGTAAAAAAAAAAACAAAAATAAACAGAGTAATCAAAAACCCTATTTTCGACTGAAGTTCGTTCTTCTCGTCGCGTCGCGGCGCGCGGTCGTTTTTGATACTCTTGTAAACCTCAAAGAGAGGAGGAACCTATAGTCTTGCCCATTGCCACTGACTTTAAGTATAGGCGGTGCCTCTATATAACTATAACCATCAGCTATTCTTGCTTATTTTCAAACAAAAAACTGGGTCAGCCAAAACGAGGTGTACTCATTTGCCTGAGAGCCAACAACAATAGTTCATGAAAACAATTCCAGATTCTGATAAATTTCACAAGGATGTGAAGCGTTCTCGAACAATAAATAACAAAAAAAGAGAACTCAGGCAAAAATAAATACCCAGTTCCTCACAAAAAAATGCGCATCTGCACGCATAACTAACTACTTAAGCTAATTATTCAAAAAAAAAAAAAAAAGTTCTGCATCTGAATTCAACACCCACAACAGAAGCCGCAGCTATACGGATTAAAGAGACAGATGAAAGAATGAATATACGAACACTGAAACAGCAGCGCTTCAACTTCAAGCTTAAACAAAGAAATTCTGCCGAATCTCAGCCAACTTCGACTTCGAGTAGGTATTGTGGAGTGGGCCTCATTTCCATTCCATGAATCATGAGTGCTATTTTCTACGTCGAGAGATGAATTTAAATTGAAAACTGCCTTTGGGTGCAGAAATTGTGCAATTGTCAGGAATGGAGCGGGAACCAGGTGTATGATTGTTGGAATTTTCTCACGAAACTATAATTATTAAATGATTTATTTTTTTTTGTATAATTTGTTGATTTTGTAGGGAAGATTATTTTCATAGAAAAATAACGCTGGGCTAATATATTAATTCTCCGAATTTCTGTGACAATGCCAACTGGATATGAAATTTGACATTGTCATAACTTCTTCAAAAAAATGGCGGCAGCTGTCACTGGTTTAATCTGTTTCACGCATAAAAGTTTAATTTATAGATTGTTTTAATATTGCTAAATGTTTTCATCAATAGTATGGCATTTGAATGTTTAAATATCAGCAATCTTGTGCTCATCTCTTCTTAAATTTGAAAGTATGTACTTTAAACTTATTGGAGCGTACTCATAGTAATTTTTTAAACTGCGTCTAAGTTAAACCTAGGTTTAGTTGAATTTTCGGACGTTGATTCTATTTTTTAAGCTTATCATTCCAAAATATTTGAAGCTATTTGTGTAGTAAAACAAAAGTAAATAATCTTATAAAAATATAAGACCAATAATTTGTAAGTAAAATAGGTAATTATTCATTGAGTAAAAATTGTCCTAAACTGTAGTTTAGTAAAACCTGGGTTTATCAGCCACTATGAATATGCCCCATTATCTCTCAAAGAATGTATTGTAGCATTACTTTAGAGTACACAAATTACTTAAACATAAAATAATAAAGATTAATGGCAAATTTCATAAACAAACACTAAAAGCACTTTTATCAAAAATCCATCTGTTTACTTTCACCAATCTATTAAAGGTAAATTTCTGGGATTTTTTTTTTAGGTAAAATTGATCTCTCTTCCCATCCCTGGAAAAATAAATTGGTCTTTTCTTTCTAATGGCTAAGCGAAATGTATGAGAGAAAGAGAAAAAACATTATGGGATGCAACTAATGTACAGTGAAAGCCGCTTAAACGAAACGACAGAAAATCAGAAATAAGCACGAATTTGTACTTATGTTCGATCACATTAGAAGCAAAAGATTTCTATTAAAAATCTAAATATATTTATAAAGTCGTTTAAACTTAATTTTATATATATACAAAGTTTCTTTAATTTTGTTCTAAAATTAATTTGGTATGACAATATTAAATATTTAATAATATAAAGTTAAAAACAAACAAAAATAATTAAAAATTCTGAAATAAATACTTAAACTAATTTGAGCTAGAAAAATTTCATTTCTTGGATAATCTTGAATTTATGAGAAAAAAATTTGAAAATCTGCGGAGCGGTTTTTTAAGAAAAAAAGTTTTTTTTTTAAACTTTTTGAAAACATTTTTCTTTCTTTTTTTTTTGAAAAAAATTTAAGGAGCAGTTTTCAGAATATACATTTTTTCTATTCAATTCAATTTTTTTCTTAAGAATGCTCTTAAAAATACAAAAAAATATTAATTAAAAATATTGTTACGCGATGTAATTTGGGCAACCTAAACCTATATATGTGTGAAATCTCGAATGAATCGGTTACGCCATTTATGAGATAGTCGAAAGCAAAAAACGGTCCTATGGAAAGTACTGTTCTTGGACATTTTTTTAAAATTTGTTTTCCAACCATATGATAGGTCGTACATAAAAAGCTGCACGGATTTTTTTAAATCAAAATCGTTGGAGCCGTTTCCGAGAAAAATAGGCTTTAACGTAACCGTTATATGGCAGGTAACGTTATTTTTTGAGCTAAGAAAAATTCAATTTCCCCTTTGTACAATACCTAAAAAACTATATACCCAGTTTGAAGCAATTCGACCCACCCGTTTGGGCTGTAGTTGTCTATACATACATACAGATAGACTGACAGACAGACATACAAACGGATAGAATTTTTAGACCATCTTTTTCTTCTTCGCTATTATCGTAGTGTAATGTTTGATTGTTATCTCAAAACTTTTTTTTTCGACAAATGTATAACTTGCCTCATAGTACCTATAATCGCAAGTAAAAATACGAATACCTAAGTGACAAATATATTTTACTTGAACAGGTCTCGAAACAATTTTACTACATTTATCGATATTAGTTGATACAGTTGAAAACCAAACCTGTTTTAATTGTAATTTCCTTACGATTCAATTAAGCACCCTTTTAGTTTTTACTTGCGATATTATAATGCTATAGGGTAAATTTTACATTTGGAAAAAAAATCGAACTTAAGATTTTGATCTAACTTGACATTACGGTGGAGAACACCAAAAAAGTGGGTCTTGCAATTCCGTCTGCCTGTACAACGATCTACAGCATACATTGACGTGATTGTCTCAATTAGATTTTTGAATCGTTTTTTCACGAAAACGGTCCCAACGATTTTGATAAAAAAAATTCATAGACTAGTTTGTGTATAACCTACATTTTAGTCAACATTTTTTAAAAATATTTCGATATTAACGGTATATTTGTCATACAACCATTTTTTTTTTGGATTTTTGCATTTCTCATAAGCGGCTCAACGGTTTCGATAAACATGTTTACGTAGGAGATCCCTTAAATAATAAATAAACCTTCATACCAATATTTTCCAAAAATATTTTGTTGGATTTTTGAAAAAAAATTTGTTCTCTTCAAAATTACATTACATTATATACTACTCCGCAGATAAATCTATAAAGTAGAGACACTGAAGCACAGGCAACTAGACCATTGGCTTACACATTACATAAATAAACGGTGATTTTTTAAGAGCTTGGTTTTTGAAAATTCAAAAAAACACAGAAACTTGTAAAAAGTGATGAAATTTTTATTTGGATCGATAAATCAATTTCTGCCATTTACTTTTTAAAAATAATTTCACTTAAATATTGCCCGCGGCTACGCTTCAGGTGGTCCATTCTGAAGGTCCAATTTTGGCAAACTTTTTCACACATTTCGGCCGGAATCTCACCAATGACGCGTTCAATGTTGGCTTCCAAGGCAGCAATCGTGTTTGGCTTGTCCCCATAGACAATAGACTTAACATAGCCCCACAAAAAATAGTCTAACGGGGTCAAATCACATGATCTTGGTGGCCAATTGGCTGCGCCAAAACGTGAGATCAACTGCTCACCAAATTAAAAAAACGGACGTAGCTTGCGAAACACATTTTTCACAGAGCACGAATTTTGATAATAAATTTCAATAATTTGCAAACGTTGTTCAGGCGTAAGTCTATTCATGATGAAATGGCAAACTATACTGAATCCAAATGTCAAATGTTCGTGGAATTTGTCATGTGTGATCTGTCAAAAATATAAACGTCAAAAACCAAGAAGCAAAAAAATCACCCGTTACATTAATACAACAGAGAGAGACACAGAAAGGAAGAACACACAACAGAAGAAACACATTTTAACAGCACGTGGTTGGTTTCCGACGATCCCCCATCGAAGTACTAACGACGCGCAGCGATGCTTGATTTCGCTGATCTATGGGAAGGCATGCTTTCATCGGAGCCAAGGCCGTTGACTATTCAAAATTCAATATTTCGAAAACAGATGACGATTTTCTTTTCGAAATTATATTTTTAAACTTAATATTATAAAAAAATACATAAATTTACCAAACTATTTTTTTTTTTAGACAAGAATACCTTGATTATGTATATAAATTTTGAATATATAAGTTAAAAACTAATTTAAAAATATATTTAGCCGTTTTTACAAAGAAAATTGTGCATACGATGTGATCGAACATAAGAGCATGAACATGCGATCCAGTCATGCATTTTATTTTAAAAACCCTTGAATTCTTAGCTTGCATACATTAACATTTTGTTTTAATTTATTATTTATTATATAGAACTACCGCCATTTTAATTATAACATAATTTTTTTTCATCACATTTCGCTCTTGACACATACAATTTGGTGTGTTCAGCAATTAAATCAGAATGCTCAGTTGATTGTGCCTGAGTTGATCGAAAGCGTTTCCAACAACAAGAAAGAAACACAGATTCGTAGCTCTACCCACTCTGAGTGAAACACATTTTTTTGACTGTTCAGACTATTCTCTGAACTAAAAAAGAAAAACCATTGACATACTATACATGGACTATACCTGTATTAAAAATGGGGAGAACGAACTTTACGCCCCTCAGAGGAAAGTAGCAAACAAAAATATTACTTTTAAAAGCCATCTATTGCCACTCTTGGCATGCACACCATATTTAGTCAACAGGCAAAGAAACTAGAGCCATCTATTGTTATTTTGCATAATATAAGTACTGACGTCTATTGTTTATAGAAAGTCAATAATGCTGTAGTACTGCGGGACTATAAGAAAAATTCCTTTTTGTTTCATTTTAGGAAAGAGATTGCTTTTTGAGTTGAATTCGAAATAATACAAATAAAAATCTAATTTTAACTTTCCAATTAAATTAATTCTTTATTTTAAATCAATTTATTTAGAAAATTGTTTCTCTTTTGTTAGTTTTCCGTGTCAGTAGTGCTTTTAAGAGCTGCGATTTTTGTTCTTCGTAAAAAATGCAAAATTTTATATAAACAATTGAATAATAATTTCGCAATACCATACGTTTTTTGTTTTATTTGCATCGGCCAGAAAATTCTTTAAAATAAAATTAATAAATTTTATTATAATTTAAATAAAGCCATGTACTTTCCATATATACATACGTACTTGTATGGAAGAACTAACTAACTATTGAGGTTTGCGGCTTGAATTCACTTCTGATGGTTGATGGAAATAGTAGATACATGCGAGTTCAATATCTACTTTATACATTAGCAGCCCTATTAATAAAAAACGCTTAGTCCACCTTTAGTCCATGGTCTTACAAGACCATGGAATAAGAGTTAGACCATGGACTAAAATTTCCTATTAGTAAAAAATCGAACAAAATCTACTACAATAATTATCAACTCTACCTCTTTTTATTCTATGTCCCTGTAAATTTTGTTCTTAAATGTCAATTCTTAGTCCATCGCTAGACCACCGTCTTCGATGGTCTAGCGAAGGACTAAGTTGGTAAAAGTCAAATAGCAGAAATTGTGTTTTATTAATAGTATTCCACACTTTGCCCATGGAATAAGTCCTAAGCCTTCCCTAGTCCAAGTTTATTAATTTGGGTGTAAGAGTATTCATGAAACCGTGTAAGCCGTCCCACATCAGAAATGGGAGAGTTTACCACACACGTTTCATGAACGCACCTAAAAATCAACTTCCTTTATTTTAACTTGACTAATAACGGTGTGTTTATTACTCTCATTTAAAATCTCGGCCAAAAATAATACGAGGAAGAGAGATAGTTATACCATGACTGTGACACATAAAACGTCAAAATTAAATGTCAAAAGTTTTCCACATTTAACAAATTCAGATGGTAAGCTTTCACTTGTTCATCAAACGAAAAAACACCTTGGGCGATAACAGGTGGAAGAGAGTGACTTACCATCTCTAAAAATACTTCAAATACTCAAATTCATGAGCGAAATAAATTTGGAGGAAGACCTGTAAAATGAGCTATCCTCTCCCAGCTCTACGCGGGGCACAATAGATCTCAATGTCGCAGTGCAACAACCCCACACTAATATTCATTCATTCATTCCCACATACAATTTTGCGGAAAAGTTCACCATAATTTGGTAGACTTTTTAATTTTGACAGCTCATTTACCATTTTACCACTGAACTTATATTACGGGGTTGTGTTAAATTTTGTAGATTTTATTCATTTCGTCGGAAAGTTAAAACAAAAACTTAAATGTAGCTTAAACTTAAAAGCGTGTGCTAAATTTTATTAGTCGCGTCGAAAAGTAAAGAAAAAAATAAATTGATATTTAATCCGCTCATCCGCAAAGACCTATAATATAGTTGCGTAGTTTTTTCTGTAGGTAGAAAATAGAGAAAAGGAAATTTTTGAATCTGTGTATGGATTTCTTTGAAAAAAAAAATCCCTTAAGCACTGGTACTTGATAATATTCGTGATTTCCGTTGGGAGCTGGGTGGCGCTCGTGTGGTCCTAGATGAGGAGAGATCCAACGTGAAGTTGGCTCCTAGCAGTCCATATCTAGTATGTCAATGAGAAAAACGCCTAATCTAAAGCAGCTCTTTTAATGTATCTTTGTTTGATTGGTGAAAAAAGAGGCACGTACAATAAAAAATTTACTTTTGTCAGATAGAGAAAGAAGACATAAATGAATATGTATTATAGGAAATACGGAAAATCCAGCTGAAGACGAACATTATTAATCTTTATTTCGCTTGCATTTATATTTTTGTGAATGTGTTCACTTTTGACGTGCTATATAGACACATATTTGTTGTGCAGCTTCGAAAAGTTATGGCAAATTATAGGAAGTAAACTAGAACTGCAGAATGTGTACTCTTTCACACGTTCCTAATAAGACATATATCCGTTCCCCTCTACTTCAAATCTGCAGTAAATAATCAACTGTCAAAACATTTTTCCTAATGAGTTAAGCCGCTAGAGTTTGTTAATTTGTAGCTATTAATAATTAAAAATGAAGTTCGCAGAAATGAAGCAAACCTACGACGAGAGTAAGCAGCAATAAAAAGTATCAAGAACCTTAGCACTTCGAATCAGGTTTGAAGTGAGGTTGAAATTTCACGTTGCCGATCTAAAATGGGTTTCAGTTTATTTTGCCAGTTTAGGCGAATGATCAGTTCAATTTTGTTAGAAGACTTGTAAATCATTTTTGAAGAAAATTAAAATATTTAAATCAGCTGTCAAACTGATCAAGTTGGATTTTGTTGTAATCAACTGAGTTGACAACCAAGTTAAATGGTTTATGATAGCCATAATAGACGCTGGCATTAAAAAAAAAAAACAATTTTAACTCAACGATTTAGGCGGGTTAACTCAAGTATAGGTCAAGCATGGATTTGACTGATAAAATTGAACCATATTTTTTAATTTTTTTTTTATATTTTGCGCGCACTAAAGAGATTTTGCTACCCTTAATATGATCGAGCACAGTGCGCGCGTTAGGAAAATAAGGAAGGATTTGAAAGGAGATACCGATGTAAATTAGTTTTGAAGCTGAGAATATCAAAATGGGAGGGGAAATTCGAGCATGATAAAGCATTCCACATTCGTGTTGTACGGCCAAAGAAAGGGGAGGAGTGCAACTGGCTACTTTGCTAGAACACTGTTTATAAAAATACCGATAAAATAGCGAAATACATGAAACAATTCGACGATGTTTGAGAGATGTAAATGTTTCTACGATAGTTCTATCGCCAATCATTCTTAGAGCTCCATTTTGAATTCTATCCAAAAGATTAAAATGAGTTATAGGAGCTCCTGCCCAATTGTGAGAGTTATACTCAAGTTTTGGTCGGATGAAGGCCTTATAGATTACAGCCAGATCAGGCGGTGCGAAGAACTTCTTGCATCTTCGAAGAAAACCTAAGCGCTTTGCAGCGTTTTTGGCGACATAGAATATATGTTCATTCCACAAGAGGTGGTCTGTGACGCACATACCTAGGACTGAAGGTTGATTGGTTTCTTCGATGCAAGTGCCGCTCATGGATAGCGGCATGAGGGTTGGGTTCTGCTTTAACGACAGAAGACAGCACTGAGTTTTGGAAGCATTAAATTCTACACGGTTTTTTATTCCCCATTGGACACGCTGTCAATATCAGAATTTAAGACCTTATCATACGCTGCCGTTGCACTTGCACATCCGAATATGAAAAGCTGAGAGTAGTGGATTAGAAATTCCAGATAAGAGATCATTAATGAAAATGAGAAAAAGGGTCGAAGACAATACGGGGCACACCAGCATTTATTTTGTGGATATCAGACTTGAAACCGTCTAATACAACTTGTATTGAACGGTCCGAAAGGTAATTTCTAATCCAACGAAGAAGAGATTCATCGATGCCAAATGCACGCATTTTCGATAAGAGAGCTTGATGCCAAACTCTATCAAATGCTTTTTTAAATATCAAGCGCAATAATCTTACTTTCTCCAAAACAATGTAAAGATTTGTGCCACTGTTCGGTGAGATATACCATCAGATCACCAGTGGACCTATTGCTACGAAAGCCATACTGCAGGTCGTTAAGGAGCTTTCGTTCTTCAAGATATTTCTTGAGCTGATAATTAATCAACTTTTCCATGACCTTGGAAAGAAGGGAGGTAAGTGCAATTGGACGGTAACTAGAGGGTGAGGAAGATTCGCCTTTTTTAGACAAATGGTGTTTTCCATCCAATCGGAAAGAGACCTGTAAAATAGGACAGATGGAAAAGCTCACGCAGTGGTTTTGCCAGCATTGAAGCACACCTTTTCAGAACGATGGGAGGGATACTATCCGGGCCAGCGGATTTGTGTATATCAAGGTCTTTGACGACTCTAGCAACTGCACGAGTGCGAAAGAAGATTCGTCCCATATAATCCTTTACGCTATCAAGTACTGGAGGAGTCATAACAGTTTCTGGCAGCGTCGAATTAACAGCGAACTGCGTTTCAAGCAAATTGGCTTTTCACGAGTTGACAAAAGGAGTGTCATTAGAGTCGAGCCTCGGAACCGATGACGAAGTTGCATTTCGAATGTTTTTTACAAATGACCAAAAATTCTTACTACTTTTGGGACATTGTAGTATTTTTTGCCTTAATTTTTGGTCGTGCAAAAATTTGGTTCTACGAATGTGAACGTTGCAAGTCTTTCTAGCTTGTTGAAACTTTTTCCGTTTTTCCTCAGTAGGGTTGGCTTTATAATTGCGGAAACTTACTTCTCTAACCCTAATAACCTCTTTACAGTGCGAATCAAACCATGCATTTTCTTTCGGTTTGATAGATTTAACACTATTCGGGATGAAATTTCTCATTCCGAGAAGAATTAGATTTCTTATCATATCTGCGCTGGAGTCTATGTCACTACCGATGAAGCATAGTTACCAGTTAAAGTTCCTGAAGAAATTATTGAGACCGTCCCAGTTGGCATTCTCATATTGCCAAACGGTTCTCATAGGTGATTTTTCTTTAACTGAGTGTTGTCGGCATGAGAAATTAGCAAATATGACACAATGGTCTGATCTGCATAGAGGCGATAATACATTTAGCGTGTATTTATTAGGGTCAGAGTTAAGGAACAAGTCTAGAGTGTTGGCGGTTTGACCGGCAACGTCAGGGATTCGAGTTGGCTCGTCAACAAGCTGAGTCAGTTAGTTTAACTCAGCAGAGACCTCAACATACCTTCCTTCGGGTGTTGTCTGGCTCGAAAAGCGGAGCCAGCTAGAATTGTGTACATTGAAATCGCCCGTAACGACGATTTCAGTGCGAGATTAATGGGAAACAATTCTTTAAATGGAGTCGGACAGAGCATCAAATTCGTTAAAAGTTGAATTTCTGACCAAATTTGGGATCCGATAGATGAAACATGTGTGAATGATTGCTTGTTGACCGTGAATTTTAACCACATGAAATTGAAACTTGTGTTTGAGCACAAACCATATTGTGGTTGAAGTTGGTACGCAACGTCATTTCTTATATATACGGCGAGACCATGGTGGTGATAGAATAATGGCACCAAGCTATACCCAAATAGATTAAATTCCGACGGATCAGAACTTTCACCTATTTGAGTCAATGCCAAAACAGCCGGCCGGTATTTCACAGTATGAACGTATGCGGAACAGAAATTTTTTCCTAAGCCCACGAATGTTGAAATAGTCCACTCTAAATTCTCCAACTATTTAAAATATTAAAAAACTAGCTAAAACGCATCCGGACACTTTTCTAAAACCAATTATTAAACTAGTTCCCAATTTGAACTTTCCAATAACAATTTGTCACTAGTGTTATGCCTTAGTGACAAAATTGTATTGAGCCGCCCCTGTCTAACTAGTAAAAATCAGACAGTTATCCATCCGACGCTACATATGGTTATATCGCATTTAATCCACCAAAATCGGGAACTAAAATTTCTACACCACGGATGAAATATTTACACCAGGTTTGTAGGGGTGGCCGTGGCGCTATAGTTGTGTGCTCGCCTGTCAACCTCGTGGTTGCAGGTTCGATTCCTGCCGTTGTCTATGTCTTCTTATATTCCATTAAAAACCAATTATAAAAATTGTCATAAAATAAGTTGCTGAGTTGCTCATTACATGCTGTTTAGGCATAACACTGACAAAATGTGATTGAATAAACTAGCATATTCATAAAATATGACAACGAAATAAATAAAAAAAATAATGCGAATTATAAGGGACATATATAAATAAGACACGGTAATTCTCTCTGCATTAGTTCAGCCGCCATCCCTGGAGATAAAACTGAGACAACAACTAGCTCTAGTCTCAGAATATCGCGCCACACATCTTTCCTATCCTTCTATCTCTTCTTCCACCGGATGCCCGCGCTGTGTTAAGAAAAACATATAAAGGGTCTTCACAATCCCTTGAGCGCGTGCAAAGTTATAAAAAAAAAAAAAAATACGGATATAAATAAAGAAGTTGAAGCCATAATATCATCGATTTTTGAAGTTCTACAGGGCATTCAAATTTTTCATATTTTTTGCCGCTCAATTTTTATAATATAAATACTCTGAATATTATTCTAAAATAAAATCCAAATTTTGCTGCTTTAAAAACTTTTTTGAATTTGTGTTAAATAAATGGAATTTTCTTTTTTTCTTGTAACTCCTCCTAAAATGTTTACTCCCAGTTCAATACGAGGGGAGATAAAAGTAACTTCAACCACAATTTGTCCGCCCTCAAAAGTAATTGGGTTACAAGCATTTATTTCCTTAGCTTTCTACTTCCAGATTCCTCTCCTTTTCCTTAAATAAGAAATGTTCAAAAAAAAAAATCCAAACTCCAAAGCTATGTAAACCCGCAACTCAAAATTTATTGCTATACTTGAACCAACAAGCCTCTGTTGTGTTGTGTGTTCTCATCATGCTTAAAGTTACAAGGCTTGTTCGAATGTCTATCAGCATGATACTTGCACTATTTCCAAGTCACGACTTTCTTCTGTCACTACATACACTATAGGTAAAGTTACCTACATTATAAACATAGCAGTCTGAATCTCCTTCAACTTCCCTTGCAAGTATCGTGTTGGGTCATAAAAAATGGGCGAAAATAAGAACTACCACAAAATGCAGTTGGTATATAAATGCGACGACGACGACGAGCAGCGATTTGAGGACGACGGACGGTTAGAAGAACAAAAAAATTCCAGAAAACGCTCCTTAATTCACTCACCCAGTGGACGATTTTAATCTGAAGCAAATTACGTACTTGCTTTGCCCTAACGCCACCATCAACAAACATCCACTCAAGATTGGCTATTTATCTCCCGGGTCGTCGTCGTTTTCGTTGTCGGTAAGAGAGAACATACCATGTTTAAGCATCACGTCCAACTCGACTACTCTGCCCTCGCATCGTAGCTACAGAGTCACCATAAAGTGTTCATAGAAAGCGAATGTTCTGAGTCTAAACCGACATGCACCCTAAAAACCTGCAGCGAATTTATAGGAAAAAGCAAAAAAAAAGTCACTAAATGCTGCTTAGTACATTTGGTTGTTGGTGGGGTGAATGAATTTGGTCACGAAGAATACAAGAACAAAACAATAGAACAGCGCGATAACCAAGACGAACACAGCTACTGAGTAACTGTTTTATGAACGCTTGTTGCAACCATTGCGGAAATGGCAAGCAGAAAACAGAGTTGTTAAATTTTTCAAAGATTTTGAAAGAATCTTTTTCAAGAGAAGCGAAGGATTTCGAATGATTTGGTTAATGTTCTAAACGCCGTCAAATTTTGTTCACATGTACACTTTGTATCTCGACGTAGAATGTTATTTACGATGGATCTCTTTTATCTATTTGAAACTGTTCTTTTGAAATCGCACAACTCTCGGCTAATCCATCAAAATTCGACATATCGACATTCTTCTTACTTAGGTTTTTAGATCTACTAAGTCAGTGGACAAGACACTAGCGGAGCACAATGTTTCAACTACGCATACCCGCATCTTGAGCGATTTCCGGAGATGTATTTCAGGTTCTTCCAACTGTTTACTAGTTGCGCTGAATCCTCCTCAACTGTGCTTCTTGGCCTCCTAACTCTTTTTCCTTCTTTTGTTAGCAGATTCCATTCCATTGCTTGAGTTGGAATTCGGTCGTTGCTATTTCAAAGAATTTGTCAAATCAACTGCCTTTCTCGTCGCCGCAATAGAGTCTATGGGTTCCTGACACGTTCTCCTTAGGAGATCTTTGTTCAATATTCGAACAACGAGACAAAAAATCCTAAGAATCTTTCTTAGAAATATATTAACGAACGTTTGCAGCTTTCTTGTGACAGCTATAATGTAACTTTTCAAGTGCTGCATCCACATATTAAGACGTATTAGACATATAAGATATTTTTTTTTCGTATTTCTTTTTTATTATAAAGCTTGAACTTTAACATTATGTGTGAAATACTACATCATTTAAATGACCACCACGCGAATTGTTGCAAGCATCGATTCTTTTGCGGTAATTTTCGAACACTTTTTGACACATATTGGGCGCTATCTCAGCAATTACTTGACCAATATTAGTTTTCAAGTGCTCAAGAGTAAAACGTTTATCTGCATAAACACGGTCTTTGGCGTAGCCCCACAAAAAAAACTCCACAGGTGTCAAATCGTATGATCTTGGTGGGCAGTTGATATCGACACGACGAGAAATGTCTCTTGCAATAAAGCCATATTCGCTCGAGTTGTGTGGCATGTGGCACCGTCTTGTTGAAACCACATATTCTCCAAGTCGTATTCTTCAATAGCAGGCAAAAAAAGTCGGTTATTATATGATCATAACGCTCCGAATTGGCGGTGAGTCGTTCCAACGTCGTTTTCGAAGAAGTAAGGTCCCAACTCTGGACTAAAGAGCGCCCCAAATAATGACTTTCTGTGGATGTAATGGCCTCTCATCAATTATTTGAGGATCCTCAGAACCCCAAATACGACAATTTTGTTTATTAACATACCCACCGACCGAGTCAGAAATGTACTTCGTCGATGAAGAAAATTTTGTTCAAAAAATCGCCGTCCACCGTCTGTTGTTCAAGCACCCATTCGACGTATCTACGACGCACGTTCTGAATGGTCAGCTGGCTTCAGTTGTTGTGTGAGCTGGACTTTATATGGATGTAGGTGTGGATCCAAATGCAAAATACGCCATAATGTGCCGTAAGACAGTCCTAACTCCTGAGAACGACGAGGAATCGACACATTCGGGTCTTCGGCATCACTTTCACTTACAGCAGCGATATTTCCAGTGGTACGAGCGAAACGATGATGCACAGGCCTTACAATATCTGTAACCAATCCAGTCTCTTCAAATTTCTTTACAATTTTGCCAATTGCGCGATAGTTAAGCGATCCATTTTCGTAAATGTCAGACTTTCGACTGCAAAAAAAATTGGTTTAACAACTTAGTTTAACAGATGTCGAATTCCAGTCCTTTACTTTTGAAACCGCAAAATGGATAACCCTTTATTTTTCCTTGAACATTTTTTTCTATCACGTTTTCGTTAGCATCGCTCTCCAAGTGGAGACCACCGAAAATTTTCGTTTCACATCGGCAGTGTACTAGCCTTTAAGCTGAGAGAGTTATTTCTCCATATATTTTCCAACATAATGAAAGCTGCCTTTGCTTTTTTAATACGCCTGATTATGTCATGTTCGGATCCGCCTTTTGTAGAGAGTATCATCTCTCAAGGTTTTGAAAGGCCTGTACTTTCTTTACCGGCTGTTGACAAATATTTATCACAGAGGGTCCCAATTAAGGCTGATCAACTTTGTTTTGTTGGTATTTATTTTTTGCAACACGATTTCAGTTTATGTCTCTAGTCTCCAACCTTGCTGTCATTTGGTGGAGATCAATGATGTAAAAGAGTAAGCATACGCCGGCCGGTCGTCCAGATAATCAACGTGTTTCAGGTAGAACGTCAAAGTCCACTGAATCTCTCCATTTGCTATCAAGGATGTGCGCATGACATCTGTTATCACCAGCGAAAAAAGTATTGGCGACAATACGCACTTTGAACTTCGGACTATCTTCGTGCAGAACGTGACATTTGGATCGTTCATAAATTGCTTTAATAATAGCAACTGGATTAAGTAATTCAGATAAATTTCCTATTGACGCTATAGAAAAAATTCTAAAAAACCGATGAACAGCATGTGCTTTGGTTCTCGGTGTTCAAAGCACTGCTCCTTTAAGTGTTGATATCATCAATGCATGAGGATCCAGGATTAAGGCCTTTGCAGGATGACTTTGAACTGACTTCGGAAGTCGCCGGAAATAATTTTACCGAGTACGCACATGTCAAGAAAAAGTATGGGTAAAATCAACTTCAATTGAGTTAATGAGTTTGTCAAGCTTGGCTTCGAGGCTGGCTTGCTCCGATTCGGTGGCTGGGTCTTATAGGTAAAAGAGATAACATTGACAAAACCAATATGATCTTGAAAACAACTTGGGTGAGGGCCGGCGGTGACTTTTAAACCAAACAAGTGCGGTAATTGAACTATTAACGGCAACTTTAGTACAGCAGAAGTTAAAAAAAAATATTCCAGCACACTTCGACGCCATTGTGGTCCTATAACCCACCTATAACCTTTCATAGTTTTACTTGCGGCTTAGGTCAAGATTTGCACATTTGGAACATGAAAAAATGTGGGCCCTGAAATCCCGTGTACCTGTCTCTCTGAACGTGGAGTATAAGCCTATGAAGCGATTTATTTTAAACTTGGTACTTAGGCGTGTTAGGTGATCCTTTAGAAGAATTTGTTTAGCCCCATATATAACGACACCTGCCATACAATCGAATAGTGATAAGAATGTGTACACATGATGCCCTTCAAATTCCTGTACCGATGACTTATATACAATTTTGTCAACATTTTTGAACATCTGTCCCGTTAAGAGAAAAAAAAAACATTTTGACTTGATTAATACCCATTTTCATAGTGCGAGTTTAAACTTAAGATCAACGGAATCTTAAACTAAGTTTAAATTTTTGGTTTAATTCGTCTGGTTTCACAGTGAAATCTAATCTTCAGACAAGTTGAACTTTGTTTAACTACATTTTATGAAAAATAGTTGACTTCAAAAAGTTCTGAAACATTAATATTGGCGGTGTGTCATCTCATATGTCCAAAGTTCGATAAGGTTTGGGTTCAGTTCATCAACAAACCTGTTTCCGAAGTGTCGAAGGCGATTCGTTTGTAGATTTAGACAGTCGCAGAGCAGGTGTTTAATTGGTTTTCATATCAGCTCCTACAGAAATCGAGTGCCAATAGACATAGTCTAGTGGCCACTGTACCTATGGTATGGCACAATGACCTTTTAGTACACCGATCAATGTTTTGATGAAAACCCAGTTTATTTTATCACTGAGTTAAAATAAACTGGGTTTCCTTTTGTTTTTAGAGATGACACAAGCGCTCCTGGATAACCAGAATTTATTTATTGGATCTTTCATTTTTATGTCTATCTTTCTTTTAACTACGCCAATCGGAACTTCAAGACGCATAACCCATACGCTGCTGCTATTCCTATTTCCTATTGAACCCTTCCTTGACATTTCACCTGCTATACTGATACCCTCTATATTGCTATATCCAGGAACCCAGCTGAGATTGGTTGGTGTTACCGATTAAATTCAATACGCTTCGAGATTTTACCACTGTCTTGGGTCTTATTGATAAACGCTCCTTCGATATTCAAAAATGCTCCTAGGGTTTCTTCTTTGTACCAAGACTTTTCTCTATTTTTGAAACGACTTCATGCAATGCAGTTGTCACGGTAAAATTTATCGTGACAAAAACTATTCTTTTAGTATCCCGAATCCTTGTTCCTGCCGTTTTATTCCTCTTTTCTCTACAGGTGTTTCCGTGTTTCCATCGATTTACTGGGAGAGAGTAGGGCAGCCATGGGCCATCAGTCATTGGCACTCTCTCTCAGTATATTTAAGAAACCAAAAATCGATGCAACTGGCGCATTAAATGGAATAGCGCAATACTTATCTTACTTCATGATGACAGACGGGCGGTCTGTTCGAACCACTTTCATAAAAGAAAAGTGCGGTAGACATTTGATCCCCGCCAGCTAGATGTTACTCTTTTGAGAATGGCTTAGTGCCCAACCTAATTTTAACTATATTAATGTTAAAGATGAAACGTTATCAACGTATCCCTAATTCCCCTAAATCTAACAAAACTCACCGAAGTAGGTTAATTTTTTTTATCGCGAGTAGAAGATACTTTTCAATTTACCTTTCCGAATTTTAAGTTACTAGTTATTGATCTTCTCCTTTTTTTGTGGCTTAAGTTCTCTTTTTACTTTCTGGTTCGGTTTTTGAAAGTTGGAGGGGAAAAATGGTTTCACAATTTACTCCAAAATTGGTTTGTTCGGTTCTTAATGCTTTCGTCTGTTTTCTCTCAAAAAGTTAGAAAATAGTAGGAAAATGGTTGAATGAGTTCATCGTCGATCGCTGGTAATACTTCCAAGAGCGCGCGAACACGATGAACTCATTCACTTGCGAAAACTAGGGTTTATGTGCGAGTAAGTAGGACGCCGGATTTCGTCAACGGTGGCACTGTTCTGCAGCATAGCTGACAGTTGCTTACAAGTAAACGAGATAGAATTCTGCGCGCTCCAATTGGCCGATAGCGCAGGGGAAAAAGAGATAAATAGAAGGTTCCAACAAACGAAAAAGTTTGCTGGAAGTTCTTCTGACTGGAAAAAAATAATGAAGTCAATTTTTGAGAGTTCTCATTCAAGAGTAGTCAAAAGGAATCGAAGAAATTAATTTTTTGAGTGATTTTTATAGAAAAAAAGTAATTTTACTGACATTTTGGAAAAAATGTAATTAAACATATAAATGTAAAAGGAGAAATCGAGGAGAACAAAATTAGAGGAAGACATACAGGAAAGGAAATTTACAGAGGAGAGGAAATTGGAAAAGGAAAACTTTTTTTAAGTTTTTCTTTAATTTGATTATTAAATTTTATACATATTTCGTTCGTTATTTGGTGGTAAAATTAGGCATTTTCTTTGTAAAATTCGGTTAGTTTTAGTTCCGGTGTTTTTCCTGAAATTGCAGGGTTCGCGACCCCGCTATTACAATCCGCTTTAATTCTTTCGGGACAATGGGATAACGTTTCATCTTCTTTGTTGTATTTGGAAGTTGTAAAATCACTTTAAAAGATCTTGGGTTTTAGCCCTCCGCTTGCAAGGTTTCCCAGCAAAATAATCAATAAAAATATTCTTAATTTGTAATCATAATTTTCATTCTTTTAATTCAAAATTTTCTTTCACGGTCGCTCTCTGCTTCAAAAGGTTTGCAAATTCCTTTATGTGAAAATAAAAAATTGCTGGAGCCCGCTTTTTATTAATGGCCCCATGGCAATTACAAATTATTAAATTAATTCAATTGTAAATTAATTTAATTGCATTGATAGTTTTTCTTTTTTTTTATCAGCCAATTAAAATCATTAAGTGAACCCACCCCTTACTGAGCATAGCTGTGGCGGCAACACTTTCTATTGTCGCTGCTAGTTACAACTTTAATTCGCCCATCTCAACTTCTTGTCTTGAAGTTTCGATTGACAGTTCATTTTCTTATTCTTTTACATTAACTAAAGTAAATGTACATTGTTTAATTAATTATATAATTTAATAGACTGACGAATTTAAAAGTGTAATTCAGTCTCCACTGATTTACCGTTGGTAGTTTGCACAAGTTGCTTGGACCGAGAAGGATAAATGATTGCCTCCAGTGTCTTGAGACCAAACAAGTAGAGAATTGTTAGCATGTAATGCTTTGCAGTCGGGTCTGTCGGTTTTTCAGCTTCTATGGACGTATCTAAGTTCAATACAACTTTTGAAGATAACCCTAATATCGTTTCTATTTGGCAATCCGGAAGCCTTATTGACTCTTCTGAAAGTGTTCACTTAAAAAAAAATGACAGTTCTAATTCTGAAAAGGAGAGAATTTTGCTTCTGGATTTGAAATCAGAATCGGAACCAGAAGCATTAACAAGGAGTGTTTTGTATCTTAATTTGCAAAAAAAAACATTTTTTTTTAATTTGAATATTTCCACGTACACAATTATTTTCACACATACAATCTTAATAAAATTCAGCCGGGAACATATGTTCTCATAAAGAGTATTTCTTGGCTCGAATTCGACCACGACACTTCGGGATGTTAAATACCGGGTGTTTTTTCTTTGACGTGTGGTTTTCAAACTGCCAATCATTTTTTGACAGCTGTCGCTTGATTTATGCTGCTCAGTTAGGTTTGCCATTCTAACGAAAAAAATTATTTAATTAATTAAAATTTTGGTGAGCGCATTATATCACGTCGTCGTGGGCCTGCAGAATGGCCTCCAAGATCGTGCGATTTAACAGCGCTGGAATATTTCTTATGGGATTATTTGAAGTCGCTTGACTACGCAGATAACCCGAGACGATTAACGCCTTTGATATTCGGCGCGTTATTGCTGACATACGGCTCCAATTGCTGCAAAAAGTGGTCGAAAATTGTGCCTCTCTTCGAGCCAGCCACGGCGGTCACTTGCCCGAAATCATTTTTTGGCAAACCCTTATCTTTATAATAAAGCTAAATTTAGGGCCATAACATTAAATATTATATGCGTTTTATTTCTTCTTGGAAACCCCCCGTCTAAAAAAGCACCCGCTATAATATCCCAACATCGCGGGGTTCGCCGCAAGGATCTTCTTTTGATGTCTCACCACCTCAATAGATCAACAGTGCCAAATCCTCTTTGGTCTTTCTTAACTCATTGTTATTTCGTAGGATTCTCCAAATGTTCTAGTTCACAATTGTTTTCACAAAAGACATACAGATATGGCCAAAATAATAGGAACACTCCCTAATTTTTGGTAAAATTGTGTGTAGTACTTATGCTAGGCAAATATTAAGAAATATTATTGTGGTAAGTATGTTGTTAATCTATTTTATATAAAATTTCTTTAAAACTAAAAGGATTTGCAAAATTTTTTAGTCCGTTTGATTTAGGCTTTCCAATGAGCTGGTCATAAAAATAGAAACACTTAATTAATTTAACAAAAAACAAGACATTTTGATAACCAATGCATTTTTTGTATTTATTAGTAAAGAATATTTAATATTTCGTTGAAAAACCTTTATTTTTCAACATTGCATCCATTCGCGAGTTTGCATAGAGTCTACCAACTTCGGGCACTTTTCTTGTGTAATCGAATACCACACTTCTTGGATAATTCTACAAATTGGTTTTGTAGGAAGGTACTAACTAATCTTCAGCTCATTCCAGAATTTCTCAATAAAGGATTAAGGTCCGGTGATTGAGAAGGCCACTCCATAACGTCCAATTTGTTTCGCTAAAACCAGAGCCTTGTTGACTTTGAAGTATGCTTAGACATTTAAGTGGCATATTTTACTTAGCTCACGAAATCATAACATTTTCCAGTATGTCCACATACGATTCCTTGCCCATTATGCCATCTATAACAAATATTGGATCAACACCTCACCAAGAAAAACAACCCCATAACATTATGCTGCCACCTCCATGCTTCACGGTTGGTTTTGTGTACCACGGATTATAGGCCTCGGATTTTGGATGACGAACAAACTATTTCTCATCCATTCCTAATAAATTTGTTTTCGTTTCGTCGCTCCAAAAGCACATTCCTCCACTGCTTCTTGACCTGAAGTGGGTCGTCTTTCATGTGATGCATTTTGGCAAAACAGGGTGTGTAATTTTTTTTAGTAGAAGGGCAGCTTCCTTGGAGATCGTGCGTAAAGGTTAGCATCCTGCAAGAACGACGAATAGTTTTAGAACTGACTGGCGTCTCTATTTTTCGCTGCAGATCAATTAAGGACATAAACGGGTTCGTTTTAGCTTTTCTCACCAACGTAGGTCTGTCTCTTACAGTCATTTTAGACGGACGCTGGTTTCCTCAAAATTTTTGGAGTTTATAGCATATTATACCATTCTTGCATAGCGCCCAATGACTGTTCTGATCTCTCTCCGTTGTTATGCAGAAATAAAATTGATTCGCGTTGGTCTTCAGAGCAGTGCTTCAGTCTTCCCATTTCTAAGTGGCATATTTAAAAAAAAATGTCCCTACAATTTCAAAATTATTCTCAGACAAAAAAAATCTTGCTAAAATTTGGCTTCTTTAATTTAATAACAATTTTTTTGAGTTCTTATTCAAATGTTCCTACTTTTCTGACCAGCATATTTTGTAGTTGCAATCTACTAAGTACATAATATTGCACATACCTTTTGTTTAATCACAATATCATACGTTTAATAGATTGACAATATATAAACTCGCCTAACTGAAGTACAAGATACAGTATTACCTAAAAGTAAGGAGCATACCTATTATTTTGTCCATGTCTGTAAATGGTTTATAAATTTACATTTTCATATTTTTGACTTGTGGATCTATGACCCTGCAGCAACATTTAACTGATGAGAACTTTATACAGACATTATTAAATAGACCCTAAGTAAAAACACATTTGTAGACCTATGATGACCCAAATTCTTTCTTATATAATTATGCCTCACTTTAATGTGGATCTTAATTTAGCTTGGAGCTTACAACTCACTCTGTTCTAGCAACCCCAGAGTGGAAGAACTTCCTGACCACTTTCTTAACTGCCATCTTTACCCTGACTACCTATCTCTAACCCTTAATTTAAAGAAATTTAATTTCTTAGCACCTGGAACTAAGGATTTTGGTTTTAAATACCATAGAGTCCCTATCTAGTGAATATAAAGATCATATTTACGACGACGTATGTAAGTGCGGACATTGATAAAAATGTACTTAAGGGCGAGTTCTAGAAGCAAAAGGACCTATGACGTCAAGGTTGATACATGAAATGGATTCAAGTAAATTAATTGAAGCGCTTCTCGTATTTACCAGACTGCATCTATAGGATACTGGTCGCAGCAGCAACCAGATACGCGCTGGTATCAGATTAGCAAAATAACGTACCATAACGCATCCAGATCAAGATGCATATTTTTAAAAGGCAAGACTGCAGGATTTTATGTTAACCAGTATGTTTTAACATTTCTTTTTTTTTTTTTTTTTTTTTTTTTGTCCAGGACTACCTACATTCTACATACACTACAAGTCTTAACTATAGAAAAACAAAAAAAAATAAAAAATACAAACAAATTCCATCCGTCTATACCTATACGTTCATGCGGATCAACAGTGAACTCTAGTGAGCAACAAGAGAAACTAGAAAAAACAAGAAGAAAAATGTTTTCAAAGAATAAACAGACACAGAAGAGCTCCGCCGCCCCGGCCAGCCGAGGGAATCTTATTCTTATATATTCCTTTAAGTTGAAAGGAGATTGAACACGATAGTTGACTCTGTAGTGAACATGCCGGCACATTATAATATCTTATTCTTCTTAGCCCTGAGCTTGGCATATAGTGTTTTGTTTCTTATTTAATTTATTTTGCTTATAAAAGAAAAGGAAAAAAACACACTGCGCCCAGGAGTTGCATATTCGGATTCACGAGGAAGATGATGATGCTATAGGTTGATGGCGATGCATGGTGGATCCTTTTATGTTTGGAAACGATGCAGCACAAGAGATGAGCATGATAATCCAAAAATACACGACATAGATTTTCGCTTTTCCAATTCAAAAACAAAACAAAAACAAAATGAAAAAAAAAATAAGCTTTGACTTACCAAGCCGCAGATTAACGAGGTGCATCACTGCACTTACATACTTAGAGAATAGAGTATAGTCGTATAAGTCCTATTATGTATGTAGGTATGTATGCGACCTAAAAGGTACACTGTATTCTAGGTACAAGATTGTTGTTTGTTAATTTATCCCACACATAGATTTATTGAACTTCGGATGAAGTCTAACACTGAAAATTAATTAAAACTTTTATTTGCCTCAAAGTCAAGTCTCATCCCTCACACGGGGAAGTTTTCTTCATAATTTGAGATTTCTTAAAGAACACCCTCAAACATACCCACGCTTGCCAGACTTAATTCAACACCGAAGGCGTTGTTCTCCGTATTTCAAACCTTTTAAGAAGGAGAAAGCTATGCAATCATAATTGACGCGTATAGATATAAATAACTCAGCGCATTTTGAAAGTGAAAGACGAGCAATTTTTTTATTTTTACCAAGGAGTAGACTAAACTTGTTATCCTACACGCCTTCATACCTTCGTTAAACATCAATGCAGGGAACATTGTAGCAGAGAGAAGTTTCAAACAAAAGTTGAAACAAAAAAATATTAAGATGGTGGAAGCTAATATGATTACGAAAAAATGCGTTGATTTACTCTTATATTTTCAACCAAGTGACGTGACTTTCAAAACCACCAGTTTTTCCCTGCTATAAGATTTCTGGAAAATTAAAAGAAATGATATGACAATATACAGTACTGGTGGATCATGGGAAAAAATCGCTTTGGAGGGGACTGGGGAGTTTGACCTAAAAAGGAACTAAAGGGTATACCAACTGATTTTGAGGGAATTTCTGCTTTCATACAAAAATTGTATTCAACAAAAAATTCTATTTTATGTTTTAAGTTTTATATCGAATCAAATAGTCGATTATAATCGATTCTTACATTATCTCGAGACATATCGATACTTCATCTGAAATTATTCGAATGATTTTAATTCATCATTCAAACGATGTCCTATCTCTTATACATGGGACTTCTCAATCTCGACTTATAAGAGGCTAGAGCAAGAGATACAAGAGTTATTATGATGTGTGAGTGTATCGCCTTATGGCTTTTTCGATTGATCATCTGGAATGCTTCCGAATGCTTCTGAAACTGTTTTATTGGTATCAAATAACTTTTGTTTTCCTGCATAAAAGAGACATTTCCTTCTGGATTTGAATCAAAACCAGAAACACGCACACACTCACACCCACTAAATGTCAAACTCGAATTAAATGTCAACAAAAAAATTGTGTAGAGATGAGCGATATTGAAAACCATCGATGTTAAAATCGAAAAATCGATTTCAGAAATTATCGAATCAGAAGTATCGATGTTTCTTAATGCATTTTTTTTGGAAAACAATTACACCTTCAAAAATCGATTAAACATTCAATATATGAATTATAAATTAAAAATACCTTCATTGTTTTGAAAATTGTAGCAATGTTTTCTATAGTAATTATTTTGCCTTTTCGAGTCTATGAGCAACATATTTATATCACACTATGCGGTAAGGGAACTTTGTACAATTTCTGATAAATATTTGTGATGCGTAGTTCTGTTGAACTGAAGTCGGGTGTAGTCTAACCTTTATAATAACCATGAGGTCATTGTCAAAAGATTTCAGCTTACTTTAAGTCGATGTTTTGAATATTAACTTTTATGCTACGATATTTCACATACTTTAACATCGATGTTGAAATATCAATATTTTTTTCGTCTAACATCGATGTTTTCCCAAGCTCAATGAACATCGCCCATCCCTACATTTTCATGTCATTGTTTTCTTTTTACTGCCGTACACATAAATTGACATTAAAATTCAGATTCAAGAACGAAATTTTAAATTGTTAGATTGGACTCCGGGACCGGAGAGTTCCTCCGGATTACCAGTCGAAAAGGAAGATAGTGAGCACTGTATGCACGTATATGTGTACATAGGTTCGAATTTTTGAATTAAGTACTTTTTATATATGTATTTCTGTAACATTCATCATTCGAATGAATTAATAAGATAGTAATAGTAGTAACTTGGTTCTCAAAAATATAAATAAAATAAATTGAATACATGTTGGTTGATCACTCGAGAAACATGTAGCTGGTGAATCTAATATTCTTTGGCTTTATGGAAGAAACAAAATGGAAGAATCGACTGATTCTATTTCGTATAAATGAAAAAAATATTGAGCTCTTTTATAGAGTTGACTGTACGCAGAGATCATAGTGGATTTGGACATTTTCTTTGCTTTTGAATACACATTTTTTCTGTGTTTTGTGTTTTTCACTTTCGGGATTGTGCTTTTTAATGGTTTTAATATTTTGTATTTTTATTTATTTTAATTCTTTATTCATGAATCATGATCATGTACTTAAAAATTTACGGTTTAAGTATCTATTAACATATGAGTACAGAAGGTTATTGCTTTTCGTGACCTTTCTAAATCCTAACGAAATATGGAACTTGTGCATAGCAAAAATTAGAATAAACTATTACAATTTTCTTTCAACTTCAAAATTTGAATGATCATTCGATTATTTTGATCACTCGAATACTAATATCTCGATTATTTAAATCATTCGATTATGCCATTACTTGTTTAAATTTTTATATTTCAACCAGTCAATATTAAATTAAGAGGGATTCTGGTTTGGACAGATGACTGGGGATCACCATCTGCCCAGCAAAATCCAGCTGCGGATAGATTTGCGACATTTTTTCCAGTTTCCAATGAAGTTATAGTCATTTCGTTACTGCCCCTGATGACCTTCAAAAATCTGGTAGAATTTGTTCGTAGAATTCTTTTTTCTATAAATTCTATCATGTGGTACTAAATTATCAGAATATATTTTCAACGATTCGGATAGGTAGAAGGAAACAAAAATCAAAAAAAGGCCAAAATATAGTTTGTTTTCTACTAGTTAGGTAATAAACTGTCGAAATCAATTGACGGATGGCTACGATTTAAATGGATTAAGAAACCTCTACAAAATTCAAATTTTACCTCAGAAAATTCGAATTTTTTTCGATTTTATTTTTGGCTCCGGAAAAGGTTGATTTTAATGTAGCAACCATTTCAAATCGATTTTATTGTATTTTGTAGAGAACTTGTAAAAAATTGTGTGCGTATAAAGTCTATGAAATTGCTAAAAACGCAAGATCTGTTTTGACAGATTTTGTTTAGAAATAATTCGATTGGGTGCAGAAAAAAATCGAATGTTTGGTTGTTTGGAATTGGAATTGAACAAAAGCGTTTTGGGTGACGTTTGGAAAAAAATATTATCCAAACGTCTAAACATAGTTTGTTGCCTATCTGTCAAGCTATGAACTGTTAAAATCCATTGAAGGATGGCTCCGATTTAAATAGATTAAAAAACATCTACAAAATTAGAATGAAATACGGCTCTTCAAAGGTGTCTGATAACGTTACTTTGCAGCCTATTTTTTTATGTTTTCACACACTTTAGAAAACTAAATTTGCACAAGACGTAAGCCAATCGGAGCGCTTTTATACGCAACTAACAAAATTCAAATTTAAAGTTATAGTCTAAACCCGAAATCATAACAAAAACTTGTTTTACTTCTGATTTTGCGTAATTGCTAAGCCAAATATCCACATATCCACAAAAAACGTGGTCCCGATCAGGATCTCGTGTTGTTGTTGTTGTATTGCATGCCTTTTGATGATCAATATGGGTCAATTCGTATAATAAAAAACGGCTTTTATTACATGCATTAGGACCTCTTTAGATAATGGGGAGCTTGAGTACTGACTGGCAATCGTGTTTACATTAAAACCTTTTGTTCGCCTTGAAATTGAAAGAAAAAACAACAATTTCACAATTTCAGTGTAACAACAAAAGACAAAACAGACTCACGAGTCTGTTTCATACATTTCCTTCGTGTTTCACAAAAGACTCCATACCCTGCATTTTTCTTACCAACAAACTGTTGAGATACCGTACTCTAACTTTTCAATCTGAGCACTCGTCTCATCTTACATCTTTTACTACCAAAAAATACGAAAGAAACCAAGCCTAAGGATGAGGCTTACAAGATTGTTTTTCAGATTTTGATTTTGGGAACTTAGCTCTGGAGAGTATGTTAGTTGGGTAGGTATGTAAAAAACTTAGCTTTTGTTATTCTTAATAATTTTTCCATTAAAAACCAATTCTAAAAATAAATGTCAGAAAATAGGTTGCTGGTTTACTCATTACATTCTGTTTAGGCATTGAACTAACAACATGTGATTGAGTAAAACTAGTAAACCGATAAAATATGAAAAAAAAAATAATGCGAATTATAAGGGACATAGATAAATAAGACACGGAAATTTCTCCGCATTATTTCAGCCGCCATCCTTGGAGATAAAATCTGAGACAACAACCACCTACAGATCCAGAATATCACGCCACACATATTTCCTATCATTCTTTCTCTTCCTTAACCTCACGCCCGCGCTGTGTTGAAACATTTATGGGGTAGTATAATCCCTTGAGCGTAGATTATAAAAAAAATTATAAAAATGGGTGGCAATGGCGCAGTGGATAAAGTGCTTGATTGCTAACTTAGACGTGTGGGTTCGATCCCCACGCTAGGCGGATTCTTTTCTATACCTCCAATTTTAATTGGATGCCGACCATGGGTTAAAATGAAACAGTCAAACTTGGTTCTCAAATCCACTGTGCCAAACTAGTGCCGTGCAATTCAGGTTGAATTTAAAAGACCTTAGGTCTTAGTTATATTAAAAAAAAAATCGATTTTTTAAGTCACGTTTTAATTTTCTTTGATTTTTGCAATCATTTTTTTGACAGACCTATCAGGAATTGCCACATTATCTGCGCATCCGTTTTTTGGGAAGTCCTGTTTGGCTGCCAAAAAAAACACTGTTTATAAATTACTCGCGGTCGCTGAAGAAGTTCTTAATACGAAAGCAACAGGAGCATTTTCTGGAGGAATTTTTTTCTAGTTTGGAAAAAAGAGATCTTTGATCTCCAATTTGGAGAATTCGTAGTCAAAGACGTTAAAAATGAGTGTGCTCTTGTTCTATTCAAAGCATCTCATATTTAGAGGAAGTGCAAGGATATTTATATTTTCTCGCTGTTTACCTACAATTTCCGCAATGGTAGACATGGTGAGAAAAGCCCATGCTTGCCATATACCCTCCTATTTTTCTATTTGGTAGCTGGTTGTACTTTGTTTTTAAAAAGAAATCTCAGCTTAATTATCTATTGGAAACCTCTACCTAACCTACCTACTTACTTACATATATGCTTAACATTTTTCTTGGCAGGGTTGTTAATTTCCCTACAAACAAAATGCCGTCCCCTCAAGCTATTAAGCCAAAGAATCTAAAAATTATTAATTCCTCTTATAGAATAGATAGAAGAGACTTCCCATACCTACTTCGATGCCTTTAGCTCATTATCAGTTATCACAAACACAAAACAAAAAGGATTCCAGACATGAAATAATTCCTTAAACATTTACATACTTACCACCTAACTGTAGATAACAAAGCAAATGCCAAACTCGAATAACTAATCCGTTTAGTGGCGTTAGGTGGCAGATATTAATTTACTCGGCCATCAAGCTTAAATATAATTTCATAATTGAAATTCCAATTCAAAGGGAATTAAAAACGATTGCATGTAATGAGCATGCAACCGTTTAATTTAAACGAAACGGCAACAACACTATAATATTATGTACTTTTGAATATTTAAGCCAGTTGTATGTATGTAAGTATTCCAGTACAACACTCCTGTTGGGTAATGAATATGGCACCGATTTGTTACAAACACCGCACGACCGCATTGGGATTAATGCATATTATACCTACTATACGGTGGAATGGTGTCCTCCCTTGACCACTCCTTAGTTTTGTGGTTCTTTGGTTTCAATGAACCCACCGCACGTTGATTGACATGCTACAGCAAGTCTTTACACACATACCCTACTCCACAACCCACCACGTATTTCCATTCTATGCAAAGCAATAAAGCTTCAGTAGAGTTTGCATTTAGGAATTTTAATTTGTTGTTCGATTATTAGGAAGAACGTGGTCAAGCACAGAAAACCTCGACGTTGATGGAGACCCACAACCAGAAGCAGAAACTGAAGAAGAAACAAAAAAAGCAAGAGGAGAATCCTTAATTTTATGCAGACATCCACTGAATCACCTAACGAAAACGATTAGCCTGCGTTTTGCATACTAAATCAATAAAATGACGCTACATCCTGAATTACTTGCCCGGCCCAGTCCGGCCAGCGCGCGATTCGCCTGATGGCAAAGTATTTGCCATAACTTGTTTGCCACCTGATGTTGAATCTTTTGTGTTTTGTTGACATTTTTGTGCGGTTTTGATAATTCTTCTAAAGGACCAGAATAGCAAGAAAATTTCACCTACCTATATAGATTTTTCGATTTCATTGAAGTGAACATTTAAAATTTAAAATAAATATTATATTCGAAAATTTGGCCGAATAAATTTCCAAGAAAATATTTTGCATCTTATATATATGATCCTTAAAAGTTTCGATCAGAATTAGAATTGATACCTAATTATCATAAGTAAATTATTCCCGGATATCTGAATGTCATCTCAGTAAAATTTTCGTTAAAAAAAAATATATTCCAAAATGTATTTGTTCACGGTAGTAAAAACATTTTCGGCCGAATAAAATATTCCGAGCGGAAAAAAATTCCCGTCGGTAGTTTATTGACAATTATTCAAATTCAATATTTTTACCAGTTGGCAAATTAAAAGTGACTTGAATTAGAAATTATTTGTACTAAGTTTTCGCGTGAAAATAAAGTTTTTTTCAAAAAATTCGTTACTGTATTTTTTTTAATTTACCTTCCGTGCCTTATCTATAATTTTTAAAACAAAATTAATTGATATCCACAATGTTTGTGGCATTGTTGAGTAGATGTTTTTATTCTCACGGACTTTATTCACAAGACGAAGACTGTAATCATGGATGAGGACCGATTTTTTCTCACATCTGAAAACATGATCATGTTTGAAATAAAAAATAAACTTATATACGATTGTATGATTCAAAGATTGTAGAACTAATTTTTTTTATTTTACATGAAAATTTCACTGCTTCGCAAGTATGTCCTCAACATGAATCTATAATATTTTCTAAGCAGGTAAATCATGTGGTTCATATTTTTCACTATTTACTTTTTTTTACTTTAAGTGAAAATTGTATTTCTCTAGAAAATTAGCGACGCAAACTTCACTCAAGTTTTAAATTTTACATTTCCTTTTTTGCCAAAGCATAAATAAATAAGATCAAAAATGTCGAATAATCATCTGTGGAAAGTTCAAGAAGTGAACTCAGTAAAATCCACCCACTGCTATGCCCACTTTCTTTACATTTAAGTTTGCTGGTATTTTAACATTCTTAAAGGAAACGTTTAGTAATAAATTTATAAGGCCCAACCTGCGAATTTTGTCCCGTGCCCATATTGACACGCCCACTACCATCCTACCATGATCGTTGGACTGCGCTTATATCACAATTTATATCGAAATGCAAAATTTTGTCTGCGATAAATTTAATTTTTCCAGTCGTCATTAAGTTGAAAACGCTTAGGTAAATATAGATACATAACATACTATTGCAGATACCTAAACCTAATCTATAGCTATGTATCCAATTATTCAACGCGATATTATTTTCATATTTTTTCGACTTTACAATGGGCGCATAGAAGTTGCGAATAGTGAATTTTAGTTAAAACTACAATTTTGGCGAAATCCCCCTTTTGATCGATAATTTCAACTTAAAAATAATTAAAATTCTGCACCTGCGCCAACAGCACTTGCGCGTATTCAAAAAACCATAATTGATTCTCAAGACCTCGATTGACGACTGACTCTTTGGTATTGTCAATTTTGGATGAAATATATCATCCAGTGGAACAGCAAAAAAGATCTATTGCCGATTAGGCGAGACACAAAAGGTGCTCCTTATGTTAACTGTTTTTTTTTTTTGCAGTTAAAGACCCTTGGCCTCATGGAACAAATATAATAATGCTTTTTGGGTCGCATAATACCATTCATTGACCATTGAGGATTTATTGATGATGTATAGTCAATAAAACAAAAATACACGGGGAAGTTGTAAATTATACAATATATTATGGTTTTGTCGGAAGGAACGATAGGCAGAAGATTGATTATGATTTGAGTCATAAAATTTCACTTAAGACGATGGTAATATATCATAATCTACTTACTACTCTTGGCTGAATGTTTCACACAATAATTTAAATGTTTAATGGGGACTCGTTAACACCATCAATAGATTGTTTTATGACTTTTTAATAACGCTTATATCAGTGAGAGTGAAAAAATAATAGATGCAAATCACTGTTTATCTAATTTGGATGAAGTCTTTCGTGAGTTCCTTTGAAATTTGTTGGCAATTCAAATGATAGAGTTACAGACTTTTAGAAGCCACAAGAAGCTTAATGGCTTTTCTATTCTTCCTATTAAGAGTTTTGAAAATTTACACAAAAAATGAATGTCTTCACTACGTCTTGAGCTAGAAAAAATATAAATGTAAAGCAGTTTCGTGTATAGTGACTAGTGCGTTCGTGAAGTTCATTCATATTTCGCAAGACAAAAAAACAAACAGCTTGTTAAGCTTTTCTAACATCTCATATCTCTAATACTACACCTTACAAAATGCCTGGTATGATTTTTATCAGTACGACGGTAATTCCCTAGATGAAAATTTCGGTAGTCGTAAACAAAAACAATCCCCAATTGAAACGTCAGAAAAGCCAAAATATAGAAAACTCAGCATTTCATTTTTTTTTTCATTTTATGGGTATATTTTTTTTAGTATGCGGATTTCGTGGAAGGAACGACATTTTGTTTTATTTTCTGGATTTTGTATTTTCGAGATTCTGACCCCAGATTGTAGTTAATGCCATTAAAAATGGATTTTAAGTTCGAATACCTGCGATTTCCTGGAGTTTTGGTTCATAACATTTCAAAAATTTTACCTATCCTTAGTCAAATTTTCCACGTATCTAGCGTAGAGAATCTATAGATTAGCTTATTAGCTTATTACCGTTATCAGTTATCAATTGATAAATGATAGATATTCAAAATTACTATTTTGAAACTTGGTTTGAAACGAATTTAAAAACAAAACTAATATATTCAAAAATAATTCTGAATTTTGATTTTCATTCACAAAGTTCTGTAACATTCTCAATAAACTTTAAGCAATTGGCTTGTTAAGAATTGAATTGCTGTATTTAGGTTTCAGTAAATTTATAGTCGACAACCATAAAAGGGATGATCATCTGTGCAAAAATATGGGACATAATGTTTCAAGAGTATAAGTATCCGTAGATATGTAAATCTGCGAAGTAGATACACTAAACTACTGAAGCAATTGGAATGTATGCTCGACTTCGTTTATCGACAGAAAGCGATGATACCATCAGCCCCAATGCCGTTGACTTTTGTAAGAAAATAATCTATTCCATTTTTAAATTGTTTTTGTAAACGCCAACATCATAAAATAGTGCCTCCTTAAAAATCTGCTTCTAAACTTGTAAACAAAGGTTCTATATAATTTTCGAAAATCGTATTAACAATATTAGTTCCTAGGAGACCAAGCTTTGTTCGGGATCTTTTGAATTTCGAATTTGACATGAAAACGTTATGTTTTTATTTCCCGTATAAAATGTTTTGCTTATTCCAATAATAAACAGATAGAAATTTACATTCTATTGTAAACTAAAACTTAAAATATATTTTATACATGCGATTAGAAGAAGTCGGTTAGATATATTTATAATTGAAGAATGTATAATTATTGGGTAAAATCGAAGGACTAATCCTTCAATTTTTCAATATATCTATTTCAAAAGCGCATCTACGGGCTATAGCATGGTATCGCCTTATAGTACAAACGCCGAAAACACATTCTGGAAGTGGATGTAAAACAAAAATATTAGAATGATGGTTAATCTACTCATAAAATAACTAATGTTATTCTTAAAAACAAAATTCAAATTAATAAAAATTCTTTCGTTAAGTTTAGTAAACATACCTTATTGTATATATAATGTTGCCTGAAGTTTCTTCTATATTTATAGAAGTATTTGAAGACTAGATGTGTCTAATCAGAACCAAAAGATCAACCTTTTCTAGCAATCACTTAATACGTCTTTTATAATAATTAATAAAAGTGACATTTTGATTTTGCCCATAAAAACAAACTCTTAGATATTCTTCCAAATCATGCCCTAGTCACTAAGAAATTATACAAGTGGGTGTGGTAGTGGGCGTGCTTTATTAAAAATAATTTCTTAATATTTGTTTTTTATACAAACAAACTATGAAAATTTCATTAAATTCATTTCAGTCATATTAGAAAACCTTAGCAATGAGAAAGGTGGTCATAGCAGTCGGCGGATCGAACTTAAATTATTTTATTGGATTTTTTTCTTGCTCATAAGACTAAACTCTGAAATTTTCACCCAAATCACGAAAGCCAGAAATGATAAAAACAAGCGCGGGTGCTGTGGCTGATTTTACTAAAAAATTTCTTTCCATTTTTCTGGCTCACCGAAATTACTCAAGGTTTTTTTTTTTGAAAAATACGCCGGAATTATTTTCTGGAAAAAAGAGCAAACTTTTATTTGGAAACTAAACCATAAATATTGAAAATTATGCCAGGTAGGCGTGGAAAGAGAGCTTAAAAGCAAAATGGAAACTAAGCCAGGAAGTTAGTATAGTCTGGCCTAATTTCCAAATATAACGTTTTGCAAAAAGCCGATACTAAGGTATGTATTTTTAAACAAGATGAATGGTGGGAGGCGGGGGAAGTTGCACGTCTTTAAATCCATACAAAAAATTTGAATATATAAAAAATTGTACCCCCGCCAAATCCTATTTTGGGTCAAGCAGGGGGTTGCAGTGGGGACAGCATGCCCCTATTACGCGCCGAGCTGTTTGTACGCCGTGAACCTAATTGCAAAATCCACTTCACACAAAATAACTAATATGTAGTTCCAAATATTTTTTGTGGGACTTAAGTCCAAAATTTGTTTCGGACTTATGACTAAATGCTAAATTGGTACTTATGTCCCTGCGCCACAAAAAGCATGTGTACATTTTTTTTACAGCAATTCATATAAAATACAGTTTTCTGGCTCTTTTTCCAAAAGTAGAAAGGAAAAAGCGCCCGAATTTTTTTTCTGACTTTAATACAATTTTTTTTGCGTTTTTTTCCATTTCCTAATATGGAAAAAAGGCCAGAAATTTGGGAAAGATTATCAGAAAACGTTGGCTTTTTTTCCTATGAAAAAACGCCAGAATTTTGTATGATGATTTTTTTGGCATTTCTTCCAATAAAAATTCTGGCATAATTTCCGGGACTTATTTTTCTCTTGCACAAGAGAATATACTGTGAAAAAGTCGCCCAAAGTATTTGAGTAAGCTCCAAGAAATAGAGACATATCCGAGAAACATTAAAATAGAATTGTGGGCGTGACAGTTAGGGCTGGCAACGAGACGAGACCTGGCGAGACTTTTGTTAATCTCGTCTCGGTCTCGTCAAAATCGAAAAATTTAAGTCTCGTCTCGGTTTCGGTCCAAGTCTCGCCTAACCAAGTCTCGTCTCGGCCTTGGTCCCGCCTTTTTCTCGAGAAAATTTTGATGTGCGGTCTCGTCTCGGTCTCGGTCTTGGTATCCCCTTAGTCTTGGTTTCTTTCGTGTTTTTTTGGTAGTAAAAAGATGTAAGATAAAGATTAGACGCATTGTTCGGATTGCAAATATAGAGTATGGTTGTGGTATCTCAGCAGTTCGTCGGTAATAAAAATGCGGGAAATTGTATAAAACAAACTCGTGAGTCTGTTTTGTCTTTTGAGTTAAGTGGAAATAACATTTTGGAAGAATTGTGTAAGTTAATATATTTCATAGCAAAAACAAATAAAATATTTAAAAAAAGAGTACCTACATACAACGCTCGATTTTTTTTGAAAATAAATTAACCGGTTTTGTCAAACCACGACCTGCCAAAAACCATTTGAGGATGTCTCCGATTTAAATGAATTTAAAAAAAACCTCTACAAAACTCAAATTTTACCTTAAAAAATCGAAATTTTTCGATTTAATTTATTGCTCCCTAAAAAGTTGATTTTAGACATTTTAGGTGAAATTTCGAAAACAAAATATTGCTCAAATAGCAAGATATATTAAGCTGCCTACCTTTCAAGTCATGAACTGTCAAAATCCATTGAAGCATCGCTTCGGATTAAGAAACTTCTTCAAAATTCAAATTTTCCCAAAAAAAAATCGAAATTTTTCGATTTAATTTATGGCTCCCTAAATATGTGATTTTAAACCTTTTGGGTCACATTTGGAAAAAAATACTATCCAAATGTCAAGATATAGTAAGTTGCCTACCTGTCAAGTCATAAACTGTCAAAATCCATTGAAGCATCGCTCCGATTTAGATGGATTACAAATCCTATACAAAATTCAAATTTTTCCACAAAATTTTTTCCTCCCGTAAAAGTTGATTTTACGCCTCTTGTATGACATTTGGAAAAAAATATTATCAAAACGTCAAAATATAGTTCGTTGCCTACCTGTCGAGCCATGAGCTGTCAAAATCCATTTAAGGATTGCTCCGGTTTTAGTGTTTGTAAGCGTGAAAAATCGTACGAATTGGTACACATATTCACATTTAACTGTCAAAACCAATAGAAAAAAAAAAACAAGTTTGGGAAACTTGGTGAAAATCAACGTACAATATGGATCTCAAGAATTCGGTCAAACTTGGCATCTGCACGTCTTTTCCAACTTTATTGTGCTTGTCAATTATGCATGAATCTAATAATGATTTATCCTTGTACTTTGTTTATGCTAAACAAATCATAAACTAGAAATTTTGTTCTGCAGTACGTAGGTCCATGAAGCTAAGGTCATAGACTTCACTTGAAACGAGTAAGTTTTACTTGTGTAAATCGAAAACTATGATTTTAAGTTGAATTTTATTAGTTGCGTATGAAAGTGGTCTGGATGGCTTACATTTTGTGCGAATTTAGTTTTCAAAGGTGTGTGATAACGTAAAAAAATAGGCTGTGCAGTAACGTTATCAGAAACCTTTGAAGAGCCGTATTTCCAAGATAAAACTTGAGTTTTATACAGTTTTTTTTATTCCATTTTAATCGGAGCAATCCTTCAATGAATTTGACAGTTCATGGCTTGGCACGTATGCAATAAACTATCAGCCCTATTCTGCTATCTTCCGATTCACGTGAATATTTCACTCAATTTTTCACTATTTAGATATTTTCAAATGCCTTCTATCTTTTGAGTCCAAAGCCTTACTAATATTTTTTTTGTTTAATTCTTAAGAGAATCTAATTGTTAAAATTTATTTTTGATCGAAATTTATGTACTTTTTCAAACAATTCGTTTTTTTCCATTTGGAGAGCAGAATACAAATATTCACGTGAACATTTAACAGAATAGGACTGTATATTTTGCCGTTTTTAAAATATTTTTTTTTTCAAACCTCACCTAAAAGGCCTTATATAACCTTTTTCCGAAGCCAAAAATAAAATCGGAAAAACTTCGAATTTTCCGAGGTAAAATTTTAATGTTGCAGAGGTTTTTTAATCCATTTAAATTGGAGCCATCCTTCATTGGATTTTGACACCTCATGGCTTGACAGCTAGGCAACGAACTATATTTTGACGTTTTGACAATATTTTTTACCAAATGTCACCCAAAAGGAAGCAACGCCATGCATACATACGTACGTATGTTCTCTGGATTTTCGCAATGCGCCTATTTCTGTATAACTATGTACATATGTGGTTTGATATGTTAACGCGCATATAATATTTCGCAAAAAAAAACTTGTGAATATTATAAAAATTGAACATGATTATATACTAAACAATAATGAAATAAAAACAAAATTTTTCTTATAGCGAAAACCGAAACCAAACCACCGAGGCCGCCGAGACCAGCGAGACTCTCGTCGAATTTCGGTACCAAAAATACGGTCTCGTCTCGCTTTGTCTCGGTCTCGTCTTCGGTACTTTTAAAGGAGTCTCGTCTCGTTGACGAGACCGAGACCGAGACTAGTCTCGGTCTCGTTGCCAGCCCTAGTGACAGTGGATGAATTTAAATAAATGTATTTTTTTTCGCGCTCATATGAGCGAACTACGAAAATTTCGTCCAAATCGTTGGAGCCGTTTCCGAGAAACCTATCACATATATGTATACAAGTTTAGTTCGCTTGAAATAATAAGATACATATTGATAAGTGTGTTACCTAATGACAATTATAGACCAATATCTTTAATATATATCGAGTGTGTCCTAACTAAGAGGTTTTTTCGCTTTGTTTTCGACTTTAAGGCAGCGTTTTTGATGATGCTAACTTGAAAGTTGCTTTAATTCAAAATCGCTAGTATGGCTTATTCAATCTGAGGCAGGCTAGGCACCCCACAAGGTTGCATTTTGAGTCTACGTATGTTTGCTATTTTTACTCGCGATACAGGTTCTTAGGACAAGTTTTGCATTTTTGAAAAAAAAAAAAACTGAACTCTAGATTATAATTAAACTTTGCATTACAATGATAGATACCACCAAGAAAGTGGCTCCCTCAATTCCATCTGTCAGTCTGTTCATCGATCTACAGCCTAAAGAGCTGAAGCGAGTATCTTCAAACTTGGTACTTAGCCTTTTAGGTGATTGTCTCACATGTGCATAGTTTTTTTTTAGCCCCAAAAGTCACGGTACTTGCATACAATTTTCTTACGATGTTAATTATCTCGAAAACGGCTCTATCGATTTTGATGAAAAAAAAGTGTGTACCTACCCTACTTTAGGTACAATCTTCATTGTTGGTGCAACATTTTTTTACATATTTTGTTAATACGTTACCTCCCACCCAAACATGTTTTTGATTTTCAACTTTCTCATAAGCGGGTTGACTGATTTCGATCAAAACTTTTATATAGGAGGCCCTTTGAATACTAAACAATACTGCATATACTTAAATTTTCGAAAAACATATGCTTGGATATTTGAAAATAAAAATCATTTTTTATATCTTGTATGTATCCGCACGATGTCGCTACACAACCTCTGATGGATTGGTTTGAATTGATCTTTGCACTTTAATAAGGACTGCCCCTGAAGAACTATTTTGTATGCCTATACCTACCTGCATATATAAATCCAGAACTGACAAAAAATATTTCAATCAAGTCCTCTACTTAGGTACAAGAGTGTCGTCAACTAGATCAGTGTTTAGGCAAATAAACTTTAATTTAAGACAACGTTTTGTGGCTAAGACTCTAGTTTTTAGACCATTTAGACTTTTTTGCCATTTGAGCACAATAAGGATTATAAATTAGAATATTTTTTGTTTTAGACGAGGGGCGCCAGCCAAAGTTCCATCCCTTCTTTAGAAACACCTTAACCAACAATTTAAATTCAATTTCCCGCACAACCATTAAAGGCTAACCATCAAGAATCAAATTAAATTCCGTAATTCGAATATTTTCCCGACCTTCATTATTCTAATGTTTTTTTCCCTCTAACTATTGTTAGCCTGTTATTCTATCCTGCGAATTATTCTCCAATGATGGTTACTCTTTAATTTAATTAAATACAAAAGGTACTACATACAGGATAAAAGAGGTACCTACCTCTATTTAAACCTACCCAGAGTAAGACTAGATATACTTCTTAATAATAATCCTATGCAAATGAGATTTTGCAAAACAAATGTAACTACCTCTGTGATCGTTGTCGTAATAATAGAAAAGGACATCATCGCACGCACAAAAAACAAAGAATCCTTAGGTATTGGAAGGTAGTCCTATATGAAAGCCCGCCCGCAATCTATTTAAAATTCGTTGTACCTACTCTTCCTCGAACTTACAAACGGGATGGCCGAGTGTGACCAGAGAACATCAATAAAAGTCCCATAAAAATTCAGATTGTTATCAATTTAAGTAGAAGGCAATCGAAGAATAAAGCCAAAAAAAAAATAAGCAGAAATCAAAAAGAATAAAAAAAAATACACACACACATACATTTTTAACAAAAATAAAACACACCAAAGCCACACCAAAACGCTATTTGAATTCCTAATGACGACAAAGCCGACGACGACGCACGTTGCCGTTGGTGATATTAAAATTTGTGTCTAAACGGCAATTGTGACATAAGCCATATTACTTTATACCTTACTCTTAACTACCTCACATAGCCATACAGCCAAGCACAGATGATGACATTCCTAGAGAAGAAGAAGAAGAAGAAGGAACCAAATTTAATTCTATTAATCTTACACACCTTCGAATTTTTATTGCCTCCTGGGAAAATTTATTACTCCCTTGCCGAGACGTGGTTAGCAATTGCGCGCAGGCAGAGGTGCTGCCTGTGTAGAGTGTGGCGCACTTTTCTCAATCGATTTACTCTGACGTAAGCCATATTAGCCCCATCAAGAGAAGACCCAAAGCAGAGTACCTGTCTATAGATAGGTATAGTAGAAGAGCAGACAAGAAGCCAACTGGCCGAAGGAAGACTGACTGTAATTTCAATTTAAGTCGCATTTAAGATGTTACACAGTTGCAGACACCTATCCATAAGATACATAGCAATTCAGGTGTAAATTGGAATGGGTGGTTTGGTGTGGTGTGTAAATTGGTACCTAAGTGCGGCCATGCCACACCTGTTAATATGCGTGAGTAACTCAATTGAGGCGGACACTTCTATTATATAACCTTCTATACGGTCTTTGTGCATGCTATTCCTACCTACCAGAAAAGTCTTCTTTTCCTAACGGCTTTGTCAGCACGCAGGGATTTTCCTGGGATTTTTTTTTTATATCTAAATGTTCTTTAATTTTCATCACGACAACGACCGACGCGACGCGACGATGGCATTCTATTATAATAGGGTGCAATACCCGAACGAACGAAGGTCAGAAGGTCAGGCAATATCTAGCAACATTATTGGCAAGAGGAAACCACATCCATACATACGTACAAATAACAATAAATAAAAAGTTCTTGTAATATTTGCTCACCTTAATTGGGGTTAACTTTGTTGGTGTTGCTTTTTTTTGTGTTGTTCTTCGCAGAACCAGAACGGCACACTGAAAAGAGAATAAAAATAAAAAATGATTTCATTTCTTGACCGATATTGGATTTCGTTAAATTTTTGCTGAGTTAACATAAAAACTCACGTGCATTTCATAATTATTGTATCTTTTTTGAAGGCAAATAAAAAAACAAAGAATAAAACTTTCAAAGACCATTAATATTTTTTTTTTATTCAGGTAGGTAGGTACTTGACTTGGAGACCAACAAGGTTTTGAGTGGAATATGGCCTTGAACTTTAAGAGAGCATCACAAAGAGAACATGTTACTATGACAATTGATTTTAGTTTAATGAGCTTTTTTTAAATTTATTTTTTGACGCAGAAAACAGTTTTTTTTTTTTTTTTTTTTTGAGTAAACAAGTTTTAGAACACTTTGAGATTATTTGCACAGATTCTTTACTTACATCATGAAGCATACTCGTATATGTCTAAGAATAAAGCTTTGGGCCCAAAATTTTTAACAGCATGATGTTAAGGGCTTAGCATGCTACTACTTAACAGTTTGCTAATACTTAAACACTTTACTAATATTTTACTAATTTTAAACACTTTTTAACTAGCACCATACTAAATCTTTTTTCAATAAACTACAACTAAACACGCCTAAAATAGTGCAAAAAAGTAAGACCCCTTTCACACAAGGAAACTGAGTTGCCGGCAACTGGGAGTTTGTTGGTGAGAAGGGCAAGAAGTAAGGGGAATGAAAAAAATCTCCCCGGTCAACGATTTGAAGAGATTTTTTTGACGTTATGCTTTGAAATTTTCTTAGGTTTCCATTTTGACTTCTGTCTCTGATAGATATCAAACATATTTGTTTTAAAGAGAAATTATTTCTTACAATTATATTATTACATTAATCAAACCAATAAATCTACTTAAATAAATTAATTGTGAAAGAAAATTTCAAGTTTAAATTCTGGTGGCAAAGCATTTAATTCAATCCATCACGAGTTGGTACACATTTCATACATACAATTATGCGCCTAGACATGGAAAATCGAAAACAAAAACGCACGCACCAACTAAGCTCTCAGCTTGTGGATTCCTGTGAGTGGTTTATGCGTCCAACTGTACCAATAAAGCTTCGGTGCATTCCAATAAGCCCAATATAATATTCCCATCATCACTATCATGTGTTGGGTCCAAGATTTGGATGGCAAGAGAAACCCACAACAAATCTGCACACAAATCAATTTTCTCCTGGTTCATTGTTTTTCCGTGACCTTTTAATATATTAATTTAGCAAACCATTATTAACAACCACAATAAAAAAAACAACATTTACCTATATAATCGCACAAGGTTTCTTTATTTTGAATTTATTTTTCCAAAAATAAGATGCGGTTAGTTTATGACTCAAAATTGTGTAGAATTTTCCAGCCGCGAAGCAAATTGTTTGTTTACAAAAAGCGAATGTCAAATCAAAAGCAATTCAAAAGACGAGCAACTCAGTTTCCTCTTCAATTTCTTCGTGTGAAAGCTACAAGGCAATTAAAGGAAAACGTCAAAAAAATCTCCAGCAACTGGTTTCCCTGTGTGAAAGGGGACAAAGTCCCCTTTCACACAAGGAAACTGAGTTGCCGGCAACTGGGAGTTTGTGGGCGAGAAGGGCAAGAAGTAAGGGGAATGAGAAAAATCTCCCCGGGCAACGATTTGAAGAGATTTTTTTGACGTTTTGCTTTGCATTCCAATTAGCCCAACAAAATCTTCCCAGTTTCCTCCTCAGTTTCTTGGTGCCAGTTTCTTCGTGTGAAAGGTATAAGGCAATTAAAGGAAAACGTCAAAAAAATCTCCAGCAACTGGTTTCCCTGTGTGAAAGGGGAGTAAGCGAACATAACTTTTTGACGTTTGTAAATGTCAAAGTGACATATGGATTTAGTACGATACAAAAAAAAAAATAGAGTAGCCATTTTGTGGTTTTAACTTTAGTAAAATGTTAAGAAAATAGTACGATACTAAACTGGTTTTAAATTAGCAAAATCCTCTTTTTAGCCTAGTATCATACTAAAATTGATTTAACATTTTTAGAAAATCGACTAAAATTTTGCGCCATGGTTTTCTTAGTTCCATGGAAAACACTAGCATCTATAGTAGATACAAGTTCTATGCGAAGAAAGATTCACAATGCGCAGACATGAATGAAACAGCTGGCCTTTGGGTATGCATGGAAGCCGGTGGCAGACTGAGGCAGACTGTGCAAATGCTCGTTCTCCAATAAAGCTGGGCATCTCCGTATGTGTACACTTATGCATGCGCGAAGATGGGTATTGATTGTCAGAGTGCACTCTACCGACCTGAGTGTTTCTATCAATTAATTTCAGATTTGACTATTATTTATGTAGGTACAAGTTAGGTGTAAAATACGTTGCACACAGAGGATGAGTGTAGAATCGGTGGAAGATCTTGAATCAAGAGTTAAATCCTTTGAAACAACTATTGTCATCAAGCTACTTGTATTTTACGAAAAATATATTTACATATGTATGTTTTGTCAGAAAAGTGGGTTCACTGAAATTTATACTATTGAAATTTTAGAAGATATCCAGTAGTTATTTGAAACCGATTGTTGTCTCTTTCTGCCGAACAGAAAGATGTATTTTGACAAGCCGGCTTTTATGAAATTATAATTTTGAGTCTCATTCCGCCATTTTCAGTTCTCATCTCATACGAATACGTTTCTTGTTAATTTTTTCTGAGGTAAATTTATAAATTATATTATTGTTCATTTATTTTAGAATTTAATTTTTTTTTTTATAATCTACACGCGGTCAAGGGATTATACAACCCTTTAGATGTTACAACACAGCAACAAGAGAAAGAAGGATAGAAAAGATGTGTGGCGCGATGTTCTGAGACTGGTGGTGGTTGTTGTCTAGGATTTTATCTCAAGGGATGGCGGCCGAACTAATGCGGACAAATTTCCGTGTATTATTTATCTATGTCTCTTATAATTCGCATTATTTTTTATTCGTTGTCATATTTTATAGGTATACTAGTTTTACTCAATCACATGTTGTTAGTTATTTGCCTAAATAGCATGTAATGAGTAAACCAGTAACTCATTGTATGACATTTAATTTTAGAATTTGTTTTTAATGGAAAAATAATGGGACATAGACTACGGCGGGGATCGAAACTGTGACCTAGAGGTTGACAGGCAAACACTCAACTATCGCGCCATGGCCAATTTTAAATATAAAATTATTTGCTGTTCATATTATTGCCTTAAGAAGTTAAGATAGCTTATTTCAAAACCAATGTAAGCAGGTAAGCAGCTTATTGTAAATGAATTTTGTTAATTATTTTAAAATATTTCCTTAGTCAATAGAATCTTTTTGCAATTGAGGAAAAACCCTGTTTGTTTGGTAAATCAACTCAAAGAAATATTTATTTGTCGGTATCCGGAATTTAGAATTTCTGTAGCGGAATAGCAGCTATCAATACTGCTTTAAGGGTCTCCTGCCCGATTAAATATAGCCATAAATCGCTATTACCCTGGTGGAACGAAGATCTCTTTAGTCTTAAGAAATTGACAAGAAAAATCTTCAACATCTGCCATAGAGGAAGACCACAGGGTGGAGTTCTAATACTCTTTACTTGCGGCCATAGCAACACAGCAAATCTAATTCCACCAGATATTCTGTCCACAACCACCGACTACTGCAATCCTAATCCTCGGCAAAGGTTTTAAAATTATCTTTCCAAGTGGAAGAAATGGGAAGATGACGAAGTGTCCCAAGATTTTGATGTAAAAATTTTTAACAACTGATTTAAAATGGAGTGCGGTGTACGAGCAGGAGTCTGCTCAGAGTCGCTGAAAGTCTCTGGATCTTTCCGACTTCCCGACTTTGCTAGCTCCTTTCAAGCTGAAGATCTAGCTATAATAGAAGCATACAAAATTATTAAATTAAGCCCAACTCAAAATCTGAATTTGGCAATATTCACAGATAGCCAAGCGGCTATCCAAGCCGCAAATGCAACAAAAATATCATCAAAACTGGCCCAACTATGTTGAAATGAGCTTGATAACCTGGACATTAACCATACAATCACTTTATTCTGGATTCCGGGACACAGTGTTATCGAGGGTAATGAACAGGCGGACGAGTTGGCCCGGCAGGAATCGGCCCTTCATAGCTGGCTTGCAGAGAATGTTTCTTTACCACTCGCTACTTTTTAGGGCAAAATTCTTTCAGTTTTCCTCACGGAATCCAACAAATAATGAAATAATATAACCGACTGTGCAATATCTAGAATGATGTGGCCTACCTACACAATAAATCGCGTACAAACGATCTTATTCTATGCTTCATTCAAGACTCCACACCCCGCATTTTTCTTACCAACAAACTGCGGAGATACCGTACTTTATTTTTTCAATATGAATACGCCTCTTATCGTACATCATGTCACTACCAACAAACTCGAAAGAAACCAAGACTAAGGATAAAACCAAGGCCGACACCGAGACGAGACTGCACATTCAAATTTTCACGAGAAAAGGCGAGAACAAGATCGAGTGGAGACTTTGCTGGGGCAGACCGAGACCGAGACGAGACTGAAATGTTTCGATTTCAAGACGAGACTAACAAAAGTCTCTACTGGTCTCGTCTCGTTCCACGCTCTATCTAAGAGTACGCCAAGTTTTTCTTCATGAAGTTTTAATACCAAATATTTAGAGTAGAATGATATTGAAACAACTACAAATTAAGAGATACATTTTATTATTTAATGAATAGATTACTGACAAAATGTTGGTGCGCACTGGTCAAGTTTTTAAAACGTTTCATATTATAGACATGATAAAAACAAAACTTTCAAATTAAACATACCAAAACGTAGTCCGTAGCAGTGTTTTGTTTTGAAATGAGAAGGACAAGAAGTAAAAAAGAAGGAAATATATCCCCGGTCAACGATTTGAAGAGATTTTTTTTGACGTTTTGCCTTGCATTCCAATAAGCCCAACATTATCTTCCCAGGTTCCTCCTCAGTTTCTTCGTGCCAGTTTCTTGGTGCTTGTTTCTTCGTGTAAAACTACAAGGCAATCAATGGAAAACGTCAAAAAATTTCCAGCAATTGGTTTCCCTGTGTAAAAGGAGACTAAAAGCTTAAAGTAGATTGCTACTGTGGATGAATGGTTGACGTTTATTCGAGTCTCGAATTTGATTTTGTTAGTTTTGTTAGTGTGATTGATAATTGGAATGAATCTCAATGAATGTGTTCAGACAAATCGATATTTTTAATTTTTTTTTGTGTATTCGTTGGAAAGTTTACATTTCTACAATCTTAGATAACTCCATATTTATCTTTATATAAAAAAAATGTTGTCAAAAACTTATAATTCCTGATATAAATGGAGACCTGCCATTCACAGCTTCGAACTGCACAATCACAACCACATATTCGACAAAAAATAATTAGAAGAAGAAAAGTGGTGAATGTAGACTTCAATGCTTTTGAATACGATTCCGCAGTCGCATTTAATCTCTCGATGCTCCCGGTGGGACATGCAAGACATTCGCCATTTAATTGATTCTAGCAACAATTTGGCCAAGATCTCAAATTTCGTTGCATGTTTCATCATATGGCATCTATGGCATTGGTACCACACTGTTTGAAGGCGGTCGAAAGACATATTCCGCGTTGAAGATTGCGATGAATTTTCTCACGGTTGATAAGTCAGTAACGTACACAATGACCAAGAATTCTGCCACAGCGAAATTGATGCGAGAATGCAAAATCATAATTTGGTATGAATGAACGATGGCGCATAAATGAGCTTTGGAAGCAATTGACCGAACAATGAAGGATTTACAAGGTCGTTCGAGATGATTTGGCGGGGATATGAATTTGCTCAGTGGAGATTTTCGTCAAACTCCTTCCGTCATCCCAAAATCTAATGCTGCCAATGAATTGAATGCATGCTTGAAATCGTCATCTTTGTGCCGGCATGTCAAGAAGTTGAAATTGACCACAAATATGTCAGTGGCATTGCAGAACGGCTTTTCGGTTGCTGAATTCTGAAGACTAGTACTGGCTTTGGCAATGGCCAAATTTCTGTTGATATCTCGACTGGATTAAAATCACTCCCGGCAATTTTTTTCGAGTTAACAATGTCGACGGAGAAACTCATCACCAAAGTAAAGTGTTTACCGGCATTGTAAAAAATTATAAAAATCTCAATTGGATTTTTGAACGGGCAAGAAAAAAAGAAAGTCGTTGATAGCTTGGTAAACGGCCTTTGTTGTTTTTGCGCCTGAAAAGAAATTGAAAAACATTGTTTATCATATCACTCTCTACTGATTTATATTCCATTCAAATAAATCACATTGGTAAACTTGAACTATTTGTGTTTTATTACAGCTCTGCAGTTCATTTGAAGGCGTTAAATTGGGGCGGGGCGAAGTTCGCTTGGTCCGCTAGTTTTCTTAAATAAACATAAAGGCTGTTCCTCTGAAAAGTTTTTCACTTTTAATATTTAAGAGTGCAAGTGAAAGTTGTGTGCACTATTTGCTCAAATATTTTCTGGAGCACGTTTAAGATTCCACCTATGTCGTGATTATTTATACCCCTGAAACCACAAACCTTAATTCATCAATTTTAACAAATTGCGATTTCCATATTCTGAAAATAAAAAATCAATCTGCATTGAATAAATTCCATTTTTCTTTCATTTTTAATAAATTTGTAAATTGACTTGAAGTATAAACCTCTATTATCTATCTATCTACTCAGAAAATAAGTTAGTAGGGGAAGTCTACGGGTAGTGAACAAAAACAAGAATACTGATTCTTACCCGCGAAATTAATAAACTTCCCTATCCCCAAAAATGTCATACTTTCACTGTTACACGATTGTGCCAGAAAAGGACCCTGAAAGTAACCTCAATTGCTTCAAGTTGCAGCTGACTTTGAAACTTAAGACTCTGTTTCGTCCAATTCGCAAATTAGAAAATTCATGAGTCGGAAAGCTACGGATGACTGAAGGCAAAGATACCTATAGCTGTCCAAAGAAATCTGTCGACATAGGCGCATTTCTGTGTGAGTCAAACAAAGGCTTAAAAATGAAACTGAAATCCTTGTAATTTCCAATTTGCATTTAAAACATGTTACGTATCTCCAAAAGCGTTCTTTCCTAAAAATTAGGCTATGCGCGCACATGCAATTTTGCCGAAACGAAATAGTTTAATCACTAATTCAATGATGATCGCGCACATAAGCAACGAGATAAGCCAACACAGACAATATTTTGATTTAATTAATTACATATAGTTCGGTGTGATACAATTTGAAGAACTTATTTGGGGCGATCGTTCGATTTGTGCCAAAACACAAACTTTTAAGTTGCTCAAATCGCCGATTGAATAGTTTTTGCATGTGCGCGCACTCTCATATAAGTCCATAGTATTCACTTTAGCAACCAAACTCTTGCAAAATAGAAAGTTGCATGTGCGCGCCTAGCCTTAAAAATCGGCGCGTTTTGGGTTTTATGGATTAAGTTTGAGTCTTTGGACTTAAGTTGAATTGACTAAGAGACATTTTGTTTTGATTCGCTTTTATTTATCATCTCTTAGCTCAACGAATCCACAATCTATAATATTGTTTAGAACTCTTAAATAAAACCACAAATAAGCCATAATAAAATTGGAAACCTTCGTACGCTTCACCCCCCAAAACCCATTTGTTTACATTGTTGTATTTGTAGTTTTGAAACTCTATCCGTGAATAGATGGGAAATCGAAAAACAAAACAAAAACAAATTACTAGGGCTGTGTTGTCTATGTGTCCATTGGAAGATGAACGGAAAAGTTACTTGTGTGCGTGTTTCAGGTTGTAGGCAAATGTCAAATGAAAGCAGAAGTTTCGGGTCTTTATGTTATTAGTTTATGAATAAGACTACTCAAATCAAAAATCTTTTAATTTGTTATTTTCAGGAAGCCTGTGCGGCAAAAAACATTCTTTTGGAGCATGTATCTAAAATTCGGTTTGACATCTACGATTTATTTATCACCAAATAATCATGTTAATTAACTTAATTTAATAGAAGTGTTATCATATTTATTTATAATACAAAAAATAATCTTAAGACTCTAATCGGAAATGAACAAAAAATTAGTAAAAATTATTCCTCCGTGAAGGTGATCAAGTTTCAAGTGCGCACAAAGTCTAAGTACCTTTAATAAGTTTGAGTGTTAAAAATAAAATGTATCCACCTAGGCAGGTCTGCCATAAACGAGTCTATACATATACCGCTGGGTAAAATTATTCAATTCGATTCAAGTAATAAGCATGTTGTGTTGCCCCTGCAGACATTCATGAAGAGCTATAGCTCTGAATTCATTCACATCTCTGGTTAAAGATTTATCCCAATGTCTCGGGCAGCATTAAAATAATCGCGATTATGTTCGCTTGGAAATGACAACTTTGACAACCATGACGACGATGACGCGACGACCGACTATGAACGCCAAGCTTATTCCACACCAAGTCGCCCGCCATCGCCATGCCACCATAGACACAGTCATAACCACATGTTGTTTTCCCGCCACATCCACCCCACTTCAAAAGTGACAATCTTAAGCTCGTGTCATGGAAAGAATAAAAACGCCGCTGGGCCCAAATGAATAGAAGCCCCGAACGTATAGTATCTATCCCCTTGTATACCTATACGTATAGCCTTACAGCAAGGTAACAGATCCCCTCTATGTCTATGTGGTACTCATCTCGTAATCCGTAATTGAAAATGAGGACTTGAAGGCATAATTTTCAGTTGTTTCGTTGTGTTGTTGTTGGTTTTTTAATCTGATGTCATTCAATTTGTAATTTGCATTTTTTATACCTGCACTTGCTGTGTCGACTGTCGACTAGTCGAGTGTCGACTGTATATGGTATAACTCTGCAAGTCATTGGCTAATGATCTCCTAGTGCTGTTCTTTGGTCTGGTGCTTTAGTGGCGTGCCAAGGTGCATAATATCGATATCAAAAACCGATCGGTGCGGTCACTTGCAACAAGTTATACAATTTACAACAACAACAAATTTCACATTATGTGAAGCAAGTTCTGATGCTGATGGACTTGGACTTTAGATAAATGGTTGTGGGGCGCTTAAAGTGATTAGGAAATCCATCATCTCAATTGACATTTGATGTTGGTTTTTTTTTTTTTAAATTAAGCTCATAATATGCAGATCCAGATATGAACATTAATACCTAGGTGGGTTTTTTCTTCTTGGAAGTAATTTAGCTTCAAGCTATGCATAGAATATACCTGTGTTGTCTATGTAAGTACCTTATCATCATATTTTATGATTTTGAAAATATCCCGACAGGACTATCGCTCACATTTATTTTTTTAATTGGTGCTATTTTTAATGCAAAGTGATTTAGTGTGGGATTTAAGCGTTAGATGCATGACTGGTTTTGGGTGGCGCTAACAATAGTATATGCCCATTTATTGTACAGGGTGGCGCACGAATCGTGCTACAATAAGAAATTTAAATAACTTTTATTTTAATCGATGTATTTCATTAATTTTTTTTTATTGGATTAAAAATTAAATTTTATTTTAAATAACTAATGGTTTCTAAATATGATAGACTGCAAATGACCTCCACGCTCATCCACGCATTTGCGGCACCTAGTCAGAAAATTGTTCATTGCGGCCTGAAGGGTTGAAATTGGGATCGCCTCAATTATTGTCTTAATGGACTGCTTCTATTTAGTCAAATTCCTGGGTTTCGTTTTGTACACTTCCTGCTTGATATAACCCCGTAAAAAAAGTCTGTGTGAAGTCAGGTCAGGTGCAGTGTCTGGATATCAATTTGTTTGGGAATTTTCGTTGGAGCTCCGCCATAACTTGGCTACATGGGCACTTGCTCCATTTTGTTGAAACCAGATCCTGCTGAAAGCGATACGTCTTCTGCAAAGTTGTGGGTAAAAAACTCCTTAAACATCTTTAAATAACGGTCCCCATTGAAAGTTTGTGTTACACCGTTTTCTTCAACGAAGTATGGCCCGGCAATACACCTCGATGAAACTGCGCACCACACAGTAACTCGTTCTGGGTGCAGTTCCGTCTCATGGAGCATTTCTGGATCAGATTCACTCCTTATACGGCATTTCTGCTTGTTAACATTGCCGTTTAAGAAAAAATGGGCCTCATCAGACACGAACAAAATATTTATCAATGTGTTGTCTTTTTCGGCCATTGCAATCATTTTTCGGCAAAATTCCAGGCGAACAGGCAAATTTTTTTATTTATTTATTTATTTATTTAAAAAATTAACTGCTGTAGATTTATACATTTACTTATAAATAGTACAGGATATAATACATTTTACTGATTAGGATAATGCAAGAATGTAAATAATAAATATTAAACAATTTTAGCAAAATATTGATAATTATTTAATATATAAAAATCAATTTAATAAAATTAAAAAGCAAATCAAAGTCGCAAGAAGGAAGATAAGAAGACCAAAAAATTAAAGTACAAAAAAATTATATCAGTTCAAATTTGAGAAATATTCAAAACAAAGTTGATGAAACTTTCTATGTTCGATTCCAGACCGCATGTGACTGGGAAGATTATTCCACAGTCTAACAGCATAAACGAAAAATTGCCTCCGTGATGTCAAACAGGTAAACCTGGGGGAGCGCAACAAGGTAAAACGATTTGAGGAACAAAAATCAAGCTTATTAAACAGATAGTTAGGAGTCTTGTTAGCAATTAATTTGAAGATATAGGAACACCACCGATACTTGAAAAAAGCTTCTAAGTTACAATTTAATAGTTGACGAGCCTGAGACGAAACGTGATCGTATCTTTGGAGCTTGAAGACAAACCTGGCAATGGCATTGAATGCTACCTTTAGCTTACGAAGCGAATGTGAGTCAGGATCTGCAAATATCTCACATCCATATGATACTATTGGTATGATGATAGATTTAACCAGCTTCAATTTAACTTGAGTAGGCAGAATTGATCTACTATCAGATAGTCCTCGAAGTGAAGCATAAATTTTGGAGATAACAGAGTCTATATGGGTATCCCACGTTAGTCTATTGTTGAAAATTATACCTAGGTTTTTCGCATTTGTTACATATTCGATTTGGCAGGCGTTCAAGAAAAGGGAAGGAAAGTTTTGAGGCTGGGGTTTATTTTTACATATTGGGATTGCTTTCGTTTTTTCCGGATTAAGTTTGAGTTCATTCCGAGTAGACCAATCGAATATTACGCCTAAATCAATGTTCATTTTTTCTATAGCATCTTCAATCATACCAATAGGGAAACTTGTATATAACTGAGCATCGTCCGCGTAGATATGAAACTGACAGTAAGATAAAACAGATGGCAAATCATTAATAAACAAAGAGACCAGTAAGGGTCCAAGGATAGATCCTTGAGGAACACCGCCATTGACAGGAAGGAACGAAGACATTTTGCCGTTACACGACACGGCTTGCATGTGATTTGTCAAGTACGAATAAATAAGATTTTTAGTTGAGTCAGAGAAATTGAAATAAGTAGTCAGTTTATCACAGAGAAGATTAGAGTTATCCTGAGGGTATAACTTGCTTGTAATTTGGACTTTGTACGGAAACAAGCTTAAGTCATTATGAAGTATCCGTTGTAATGACCGTCTGCTAACTCCAATTTGTTGCCGATGCAACAGCCACGATTGTATCCTGAACGCGATCATTAGGATCTCGATGATACTGTCTTCGTTCGATGCTTTCAGATTCGGCAAACATGTTCACCAGCCTCATAATGGTCCATTTAGTCGGGGGATTACCGCCGAAGTCCAGCCTGAATTCCATTTGGATGGAAATGATGGACTACAAAGAATGGTATCGCCGCACTATCGAAATCCTTTTTTTCAGTATCCCAAGCATTCATTTTGATAAATCTAAATAGTAGCCTATAAAATAAAAAAATAAGCCGATTACTCACACTGGAAAAAAGTTATTGCGTTTTATTTTTGTAGCATTATTCGTGTGCCACCCTGTATATATGCCAATACTGGAAGATGTTGTTAAAATTCCTTCAATGGCTGACGCATTTATATTTAAAACTTTTCTTACAGATAATTCAAACAGAAAGAATAAAATTATAAAACTAACAGTTTGTTTTTTGGTAAAAACGTAAGTAGAAAGAAAATGTGAAACCTACAACAACTCGACATTAATTAAGGACTCGCCGTTGTCCATTTAAATAAATATGAATAAGAAATTTCACTAGTAATTTAATTTGAAGGATTAAGGAGCATTTTTAACACAACCACTGTCTGTTACGTTAACGTAACGATTTCACTTTCAAACATAGCCCAGCCATATCGACTAGACTAGATCACAATCACGCGTTAGATCGGTCGGGCGTTAAGGGAATTTGAACCGACTCAACTATTTTATATGTCGTAACACGCAGACTTCAGACGACATAATTTTAAACATCACAACAAGAATCTTAACAGTAGTGGAGCATGTAATTATTTAAAACGCAACCTTAAAATTTGAAAAACAAAATGTCGCTTCAACCTTCCACGGTTGACAAATTCCAATTATATAAACAGTTTTTAAGATTTTTAATAACGAAATCTACAAACTTGACTCAGTTTCTTACATAAACAAACACACAAACATTTTATTGACAATTATTCAAAATTCGAAATGTAAATAAAAAAAAAACACAAATCAAGAAATAACAATAGAAAAGACATTTAAGCAGACGGGCTGTCATTTGCTTACAAGCTCAATGAACAACTTAATCATATTTTTATGCAAAACTATGCGACACATCTATTCGCCTACGAAAATGAAATTTTATAAACAAAACGTAAATAATGGGCGATAATTACGATATTTACGATTTGAAGCGGCAGAACGTGCCTGACATAACATTTCAAATTGCATCATAAGATTATATAAGCTCAATCTCAAATGACCGAAAATTGTGGTTTAAGTTTAATTTTTGTGAACTAGCCACGAATATTTTTGATAATAATGAAGATAATACGGATCTCTACTATATTCGTTCAACGAACCATCAGATGTTTTTCTCTGAGAAAAAAATAATTCTCGCCAAGAATTTTTTGATGAGTAAGCCTCGGCAGGGGTAAAATTGGAGATTATGTTACGGAAGTAACTCTCGCCATTTTGTTTAAAATGGTTGGAGAATTTGATAAGGAATTTAGCATTCACTTCCATAATTTAAAAAAAAAATGGTTGGGGAATTTGATAAGGGATTTTTTTTAAAAGGTTCGTGAATTTGGGAGATGCTTTTTACCCTTTCAAATATCCCTTACCGAATTTACCAACCATTTAAAAAAATGTAAGAAGCAGATGCACGAACCATTTACGTTAGGTTGATAACGATTAGTCTGATACTGTACCTTATAATTTGAGAGTGCTATTTTGAAGCACGCTGATATTGAATAAAATGCAGTTATCGTTTTTTTTTCTCTGTTTTTTCTTATTGTTACGAACTATCGAAAGCTTAAGTGCAGTAAGGAAAGCGGAGATATTATTCCTCTCACTTGGGCATAGTTAACTTTTCTATGTCTTTTTCGCATTTGTGTAAGAGCATTCTTGGAACCGAAAGGCTAACAAAAGAGAATCAGCGCTTCAAATCGCAGACGTGTGAAAACAGATTGCTTGCGGTTTGTAGAAATGTAGAGGGAAGAAAGTAAGGAAAACACAAATGAAAATTTCATTTAAAGTTGCGTCATTTTTGCTCATTTCGAAATAGGAGGCAGTTTACGGCGCAGGGACATAAGACTCAGGGACATAACGCCTAAGTTTTATTTTTGGGGATTAAGCCCCACTTGTGTGGAACAAGAGGCCCAAATAAAATTTAGGGCTAATGTCCCACCCATGTGAGACAAAGGGTAAACATATTTTTTTAATGGGAACAAAACCGAAATTGTTTAGAGTCATAAACAAGAAAGAACAATAATTCATTAGAATGCAAAAAAAAACTTTTCATACACCCAAAATTTACTCCACCCCCAATCGGTCTTTCTATATCTAAAAGTCACTATATTGTCGACACATAATTCATTATCATTTTATAGCATAGAAAGAACTAGAGAAATAGTACAGTGATTTCCTCGATTAGTCTGCCTGATGCAAAGTTGCAAACAGAGCTAAAATAAAAGTTGGAAAAAATATAGGTGTAGGTACGCAAGAGAATATGGTCTCTTTATATGAGATGTTCTGCGAATTGGGAACCCTAATTTTGAGAAAAATTTAACACCAAATGTCATAACCCTTTTGACCAAGTTTACGATCACTGATATTTTTATTAAATATAATAATTTTGATGAAACTTGTACGTGACAGCAAGATCGCAAACGCTTAGGCTAAGATATATCTTCGAACGTGTGTCCAAAAGTCCAACGTGAAGCACAACACAACGCATATTTATATACACATGTATCTATATATATATAAAAATAATAATAAATGCATAGTGGAAGAGGCATTCAAGAGGTATTTTCTCTCGTGTGATATTATTCCATGCCCTAACTATTTTTTAATCATTTTACCTCGACAAAGTGAGGTGATTTCAAAAGGCCGTTAAATATTTGGTTTGGGTGTTTGCTTTAACTCCTCCATCACTATTTTTTAATGTTCTCTCTGCCCGTACTTGGTGTACCTTAGGGAACAATTTTAGGTCCGATTTTGTTCACGTTACTTAACATAACGACTTCCCTTTGATACTTACTCATTACGAAATAGAACAAAGCCCACTCACACCTCAAACGACAGTCAGTAAGCAAAACTACCACTACTGGACTCCAATCACACGTAACACACGAACAACAAAATTTATGGACAAATCATATTATTTTTTACTTGCGATTATAGGTACTATAAGAAAATATAACCGTTAGGTTAAAGTTTTTCTCGGAAGCGGCTCTAACGATTTTGATTTAAAAAAAACTCATTGCAGGTTTTTAGGTACGACCGATATGGTTGAAATTTTTTTTTGTAAATGTTTAAAAACGGTATGTACTTTCCATATGACCGTTTTTTTCGCTTTCGACTATCTCATAAATGGCTTAACCGATTCTTTCGAAATTTCACACATATATTGGTTTAGGTTGCCCAATTTACACTGCGTACCAATATTTTTAATTGTTATTTTTTTATATATTTTAAATGCATTTAAAAAAAAAATTTAATTTATATTTTGAAAACTGGTCATTAAATTTTTTTCAAAAATTATAGTTATTTGTATTTGATAAAAACCTATGAATTGGCGTTTTAGATTTTTTTTTGAAAAATGTTTTTAAAAATTTAAAAAAAAAACTTTTTCTCAAAAGCTTCACAGATTTTAAAATTTCTTGTTCTCGTAAATTCAAATTTATCCAAGAAATAAAATGGCGTACTTTTTAAGATTATCTTAAAAATTTTTTTTAGAAGTTTTGTTTATATAAAAAATTAAGTAAAAAACGACTTTAAAAATATATTTAGATTTTAAATAGAAATCTTTTGCATACGATGTAATCGAACATAATAAAAAGTACGTGTTTGCTAGTGAACACTTTTCAGGGAATCTAATCGCCGATCTTAAGACGACACGTAGATGTTTTTTTTGTTTTTAAAAGTAAGGTTTACAATAAGAATCCAATGGCACCCTGTTACTAATTTTTAAATAAAACAAAACCTATTATTTCGGCAGAAGAATCTAATCTCTCTTAACACAATTTCGTCTATAAATCCCAGATACAATTTAAATAGTAGGTACCTACTTAAATTCACGGCATGTTGAATTGGCAAATTTAATCCTCCAAATTTCTGAAAAGACTATTTTATGCTAATTTAAAAACGGCACACTCCATCAGCACTAATTGGGTCACCACAAGCTATGTTCTTCATGGCCGTTATTTTCATTAAAATACCATGCCTATTATTTGAACTTGCCTTTGCAAAACTCTATCTGGATTTAATTTAAACACAACGGCCCATTAATACTTTAAGCATCTCATTTGAATTACTTTAGATATAGCTTCATCTGTGCGATGAAGCCCCAGTGTCCATTAAAGATTTATTTTTTTCCATCAACTCAATGTCATTTGAATAACAAATTACTTCAAACCATATTAAAACTGTTATAAACCTATACTTGGTTTTAAATAATTATTATACATCTACATAAGCATAAAGGTATACCTATATCTATAGTTCATAACAAGTCGATGTGGAACCGCTAAAGGTATCTTGTATCTCATAAATCAGCTTTGACAAATATGTTTCGTGTTCTACACAAATCTATAAAACCGTAAATGTGCGATGTAAATATGTTTAAATAATATGAAAAAAGAATTAATTACTTGCCTTTTATGGAGACTGAATGTTTCATTCTCATAAAAAAACGTTTTATAGCTCGCAGAGAATGTGCATTATTTATCTTTATAATCATAGGAGCGTGCGTTAGATAGATATGCGTGTATTCATAATAATATCAGAGACACTTTAATGCAGCCACAAAGGCCACAACTAGTTGGTTATCATTATTTATAGACATCAGACACTCAATATAATATTGAATATGAACTGTGTGTGTGGGATGGTTGGTTAGGTCCGAATGGGAATACACAACAAAAAAAAATCAATCAATGCCCTTAATAATATTCTCATGGTGAATGAAGGAAGCCCTATCATAGTCACAGTCGTCGTCGAAAGGGAAAAGGAGGATGAAAAGAAATTAACTTTGATCGGTTCCACTTAAAAACTATTATCCATAAACAGACAGACATCCTATGGAAACAAGCACTGTGGTCAGAATTTGCAGTTCGCCAGCTCCTCAATTTGCAGTGATACACAATAACAGGGCATTTAACTCCTCGTAAGAAAAACAATGCCACACCACAAGAAAATCAAAAGCAATGCTCCACTGGGTTGTACGGATTTGCTTTGTGAGCTTATTTAAAGGTTGTTCAATGGAGAACTATTTCTGACTATTTCCTCATAAAACTAACTGTTAGTGGTATGAATACAGCAGAAAAACATGGAATTTGGTCGATTTAATTTGGTTTCGGTTTGTTTTAATTTCGTCTAAAAATATGTTCCTTTCTGTAGCTCGCACTACTGCCAAAATCTACGAACTTACGATCAGTGCTGTACACCAAAGTTTGGTTTAATGTTTTAAAAGAGATTAATAATATATTTCTTTATGCTGGATTTACACGAGTGACATATTATTTCTTCCATTTTATTGACATTAATGACAAAATCGTGGTTTGAAAATTTGTCATTATTTGTCACCATTAAAGCCTAGTACTCATTTCGAGCAAACGCAAATTTTATCTCTACATATTTTCTCTCAAGCAAAATTTTGAAGGTGTAGAGATAAACATTCCATTCAAATGAGAACAGAGGCGTATCTCAGAAATGTTTAGTAGGTGAAAATAGGAACACTGTCACTGATGATATTAATGTTGGTGACTGTTTTTAAAGAAATAATGTACATTGTTTAACTTGCTTTGCTCTTAATTTCATGTTGAGTTATGTGTATATGATATATAATATGATGTTATAATATGAAATAGTATATATACATTTCAAAGAATTTACATTGAATGAGAAAAATAACGCTAAAGATTTAACAAAAATAACGCGAGTTCCTTTGTGTTTCTAAGCGTTTTCAATATACTTTATACATATATTACGTAAAGTCAATGAAATATATATAATGTATATACCTATAAGCAAAAATATTACTTGTCCCGTTTCGATACTAATTTTTTTAACTGATTTATCGATTGTTTTCAGTTTCAATCTCTTAGTTTTAGAGCGCATTGATTTTTCTTAATTTATTTATCCCTTGACTGGTATTACACGGCGACTTATGAGTCGCGACTTTTTTCGGACATAATGAGTGCGAAAGAGAAACAAATCGAGATGGAGAAAAATTGCCCCGTGAGTCGCGGGCCAAGATTTCGGCGACGCACTTTTGACGTTCTTCTTCACACTCATTTGTTATTGAAGCATACGCTTTATTTCCTATCCTTGCGTGTGCGGGTAATATCCACAGATGAGCCATACGAAGATGGGAAACTTTCATTCGTTTCACCCTCCTAAATCCATTTAAAAACAATGTTGTATTGTAAATTTGACTTTTGTAACCATAAATAGATTTGAAATCAAAATGGTTCTTAGCTTGTTAGGCAAACCAAAATGTATGCCGAAATTTCCCATATTTGTGTTGCTCATCTGTGATGACAGCAACGTGACATAATAGATAATATAATACAAATTAGCATTTATTTACTTTGTTTTACTCACCAGCAGCCTGATTCAATAAATATTCTTGACAGTAAAAAAAAAAACTGTCAAATTTGAGTCTTGACCATAAACTAATAATGTAAAGACCGGAAACCTCTACTTTCATTTGACATTTGCCTACAAGCTGAAACACGCATACAAATAACTTTTCTGTTCCTCTTCCTATAGACACATTGATAAAAACGCACACAAGAATCTTTTCTGTTCCTCTTCCTATAGACACATAGACAACACAGCACTAGTAATTTGTTTTTGTTTTGTTTTTCGATTTCCCATCTATTCATGGATAGAGTTTCAAAGCTACAAATAGAACAATGTAAACAAATGGGTTTTGGGGGGTGAAACGTATGAGTTTCCAATCTTATTTGGCTTATTTGTGGTCTTGACTCTAAAGTCTTGTGTATAATAGCGCGCTCCTCAGCGTACGAAATTTCAAAGAAGAATTCGAAGAAGAGTGCCGACTCATAAGACGTGGTGCAATACCTGTCCTTTCAAATTTATACAAACACATACTTGGATAAGAAAACAACAAATAAATCTCAGAAATATTTTCATAATTTTATTCAAAGTACGTCCTCATTGTACTTACTAATTCTCATTATAGCTGCGCTACTGCCTAATACTGAAATCAGCTGTTTAATTGATTTAATTCTTGCAACTAATTTACCTACACACTTTTTCATTTTTCATTTTTTTTTTGGTCATATGCCTACTTGCTAATATCTTTTAATATTGCAATGGCTAGGGGATACGATATGAGGTGATAAAAGGCACGATTTACATCAAACATCACAATTTGTCTAGCAAAATAATGATTCGGACTTTGTTTGTCTTGGGAAAATTAAGTGGAGATTTTTGTATGTACAGTTCGAAACAAAGATTTTTATTTTCCGTTGAAGTGAGTACTGGGTCGGGAAAAATTAGAGATAACAATTTGTTCTGGGAAAAAAATGTATGAGAAATAATATTTTCCCCGAACTGAGTACTGGGCTTAAACAAATTGCAGGGAAAATTGGCATTCAAAGGGTGTCATGTAAATGCACAGTGACAACACTTTGAAAATAATGGCACACCTCGAGTAAGAATGAAGTTGCACATTTTTTAGTGGCAGATTGACATTACCAATCAAATATTATGACAGTCAATTTAAACCAAAAATAAATCATAAATATTTATGTTCAACTTAAACGCTTATTAAACTGTCAGCAACTTAATCTGTCACAATAGAGATTGTGTACAACTTAAATTCTTTAGTTGAGTATCAGTAAATGGGGCTTCATCTCACCGATTCTCTGAAGTCGGGACGAATTTTAAGAAAACAGTGACTAACAATATGCACGAAAACGAAACGATAGCGTGACATTACTTTCACAATTTAGTAATTATAAAACCGTTGCCCAATTGACAATAGAACGAGATTTATAACGAAGAACCACTTTTCCAATTCAATGGGACGAAACTTTTCACGACAAAATTTATGAAAATAATATTGAAGCTAACTGATTTTCAATTATTTAATCTATTAACTTAACGTAACGTGACGACATGAAATGTTTTGATATGTGCATCCTTGTTATAGTTTGACACTAATTTCATTTTCATTTCATTTTTCAATGCATGGCAATGCCTTTTTAAATTTGTCAGCCGAGTTAGAATGCTGGTCTGCAAGACAGTTTTGTTTATTTTGTGTGTGTGTGTGTTTTATATTTAGGTAGTTAGATTGTGAGTAAATAATCTAAAAGTAAGAAGAGGAGTCAACCTGGTATATATCTATAACATTTAAAATGGAGGCAGAAAAGATGACATCAACAAAATACTCAGAAGAATTAAACACACTTTATCGTAAGCCCTAAATTCACTTTTTGACCAGGTTTGAACTAGAATACTCAATATTAATGACATGTTTTTATAATGTAAATATTTTTTTTTTGTTTTTAATGGCGCATTTAAACGAGTGAAAAGCCGTCATTATTTGTTCGACTTACAGAATCGTAAGCTGGTTCAAAATTTTAAAAGGCATCTTGCACATAATATCCCTGTTGTCATTTAGCGGAACAATTAAAGAACAACAATGATAGCCCAAGAGTTTTCACCCGATGTCCTTTGGGTGTGTTCTTTGATTTTTCTATTGGATTAGGTTTGTTTGATGTCTTAATTTTTGTCCATTAAGTCGAGAAAATGATATGGGCTAACTGATGATCACCTACAGAATTGATGATTATTCGCATCCGATTTATGTCATTTTAAATTACTCTTGACTTCCGAACGTCTCCTATTCTTGGCGGATATTCTATTTGAATTTTTCATGATAAAAACAATTGTTGACGAAGACTGGTGTCTTCAAAGAAAAATCCACAAAAATAAATCTGGAACGATTACATCAGTTGCCAAACGATATATTACATAGGGTACCCGTAAATGATGCCCCCAAAATTTTGTTTAGTGATCGTCAGTCATAATTTTTAATGAAAAGTTGTCTCTCTTGTGTTCGAGATTCAGGATGCTATGAGCGTGAGTTATACCAGTCAAAAGTTAGCAGCTGATGCAATGTCGACATTTTGTAAGGGAACACCTTCTTTTCTCTCACCAAATTTTTCCGTGAGGACCAGAGATTCTTCATTAAACGAGCAGCACATTATCTCCTCCAAACCCTGGGGTACACACTGGGACACCTTACGCCAAAGCTTTGTTTTTCCCACCAGCATGGCTGCTCTTGAACCGGCGAGACCAAACTAGCATCTCGTGTTCCCCATACTCTATTAGGCTACCGGATAAACCTGTTAGTGTTTGCCCTCCGTACCGAAATTCAAGATTCTCCAATACCATGGACAAAATATTCCGCAACAAGTGGTATAGCGATTCAACGCTTTTAATGTGTATTTTTTATCAATTTACTTCACAAATGTCAAAATTAACGTTTGCCGCCATTTGCATACATTCTTCCGGTATGGTAATGACGTTAGCGCCACCTATCACAATTCTATATCTGTCATCGATGGTGGTTCGCATTTGTGCCTACAAAAAACGACTTGTTAAAAAATTCTCCAAAAAGAAATTCAATATGATCCAGCTTTCATACATCGGGAGTAAGAAAGAAATTTTCTATTGTAAGTTAACCTTCCCAGTTAATAAGACTCAATGCCAAAACTATTTGTTTGAATTTATTTGTCCACAACATAGTATTGTTGCACTCAAAGTATTTTATAAGAATCCAATACCTGTCCCTATACTCGAACATAACGTTAAAAAACAACCTATGTATTTCTTTATTTTATTCCGTCGAGGCCAAGAAATACGTTCATCGCGCGCATATCCATAATTGCGCTCTCACTTATCCTAATGACACATAAATAGGTTTGCATTTCCCCCCAAATGATAGGTGCTGCCAAGAGTGTAGTTATGATCTAAAATTGATACAATTGTCCGCATGAGCCATGCAACCTAGATACGGATACAAATATAAGTATGTATGTGCGGGCACCATGTTACTGAACGGTATATTACGAGCTATTAGCGTAAATATGGGAGCCTATGTATGCAATAATGTAAAAACACCGGCTTTATGTGTGGTTGAGTCTTGCAGCAAGTATGCCGTATACCTTCTACACTTAAGTGGCTCCTAAGCTCCAGATTGCTTTATTTGAGGAAGGAATCCGGAGGAATAATAAATACATAAAGAAAAAAGAAATAAAATAGTGCGATACTATTATTACGCGAGTTTGCATAAGGGGCTTTTGTGGTTTTTCTGTTCTTCCTCGGCTTACATGGATGATGCGGATCGGCTTAAAAGTAGCAGAAGTCAGTGATGTTATACTATATTAAAAGTAAATCCCACCATAATGTTAGGCCGGATTGAGTTGACATACGGAGAATAGTACAATAAAAATGCCTGAAAATTGTCACTTTTTAGACGAACGTTAGCGAAAGTAATAGCGAGTTTTATTCAAATATCAAAGATCTGCTCTCAAAATGGAGATGTGATCTTTTCAATGAAACTTTTGTTGTTTCCAAATTTAATTGTAGTATTGGCCGCGTTCGGTGGCATACCGTAAGCAATCCGGATTGATTTGTGTTGTTGTAACGCAGAAGGAAAAACCAGATGATGAACTACAGATTATGTTGTCAAACACAAATCTCAAGCTACCCAAAAATTATTATTAATTTCAGGAACAGCTGATTCAAAACTTCAGATTTGTCTGCAATACAACTGACTTAACAGAGAAAGCTACCTAGATCGTTCGAAAACAAACCCGCTACGAAAGTATCTTGGCTAGCCTATCGGCATTGCACCGAACGCGTCCAATTCTGAATGACTGACACACACATTTCTGAAAAAAAAACATATCTTCATGATCAGATGATGAGGCAAAGCAATAAAAAACTCCACTAAATTTATAAAATTTAAATTATTAACTTCGTCTGTTATTTGTTTATTTTTTAGTTTAATTTTTTAGCAGGGACTGGCACAATTTCACAATAAATTAATAACAAAATAGTTTCCATTGGATGTTTGACCGACATTTTACGTGTATGCGTGCATTCAGATCAAATCTGCCTACCCGCCAAAGATCAAATGTTTCGTGTTGAGATTTGATCTAGATTTGCTCTTTTTGTTGGAATGAAACTCTCAAAATTCAAAAAGATTAAATCTTTTGTCAGAAAGAGCAGATCTTTTCTTGAATGAAACTCGCTATAAGTTTATTACGTCGTATTGTAGCCGGTGAGATTTTAAGTGTCAATTGATCTGTCACCACCTGTCATTTTGCATCAGATATTGTTTTAAATTTCAATTGAATCGAAGCAAAGTAGTGAGAACTTGTGATTATAACGAAATGAAATAGTTATGTTTTTTTTCTGCTTTAAGATTGCACTTCTTGCATGAGAATTGAAATGTAGTTTATTTTTTCAATACTAGATTTTAAGTGTCATACGCCTCGAAGCACACCAGCCGATATTTTGTGAATAAATTTAGGTTGTTGAAAGCAGTTCGTACTACAACCGCGTGATATTATAACAAAAAAGACTTATAATCCAACGAAGAAGAAACGGCATCTTTTTTCTGCAGTGTTTTTTATTTATTTTTACGAACTCAACCTTCACATTCTGGGGTATGGCGTGGCTTTGAGAATTTAAGCCAAAGATTTTGATATTTGCTATCGCTTCGAAGTTGGGGTCTGGGGTTCCAAGCTTCACACGAGTGCCATTCATTCGATGGGGTTGAACCAGAAATCTGACCACTTTAAATTTGAACTGCAAGGTATAACTAGGTATTATATACAGCTTTCATTTCGAATTTAACGCGTTAGAAATTTGAAACTCATTTGAATTCCCAAATCAAATAGTAATTAAGGGAGTTACATGAAAGCCCATCCACCGGAAGAAATCTTGTTTATGTATGAGATAGTTCGGAAGAATTCTTCCCCAGTTATACGTTGGACTATGTGTTTTCTAGGATCTCGCGATACAACTGGGTTTAACGGAATTCCGAGTACGGTCATTACTAGAGGTCCGGATGAGGTTGAAACCAAAGCCGATACAAAAAAGGCTGAGTCTCATTTGCCTTAGAGCAAGGACTTAGCCCCCGGCGATTATTGTATTTTAAAACTACTTAGGAGTCTCACATAGTACATATATACTATTTGAAACTCCTAAGTCGTCCTTCAACACAATAATCGCCGGGTGCTAAGTCTTTACTCTGTAATCTTATATGCGAAGTTGAAGATGGATATTCCTCGATAGTTGTTGCAAAAATTTGTCTGCAGATGAGGCAGAGCTTTGGAACTGATTGTCCAAACCTCTCCATCTTAACCCAGCAGTCGTCGCGCGGATTACTATAGTAATCCACTAGTGCAAAAATTTGTTTTACCGAAAAACTAGTGATTGATTTTTTTGTTGTCTCTTTTAGTACTTACAGTGAAATGGTTTGTAAGTGAGCTCACCGAATCGCGAGTCCCGGTCGTGTGTGGTTGTGCTGCAAGAGGTTTATGTAGGTGAGTGGAATACTATTGGAATCCGCGCGTCGACTGGTGTAAGTAATTTTCAGGAGGAAGCAGGACTAAGGAAATTCAATGCATTTTATGTTTCTGGGTAAGACTCATTTGTCCTGACCTGCATATGTTCATTATGTTTAGAAAACAATAACACGCTTATAGATTTAAAGGTTTTTAAAGAATTGACCTGAATTTTAAACTAGAGTTCCTTTTTTCACCAAAAAGTCAGACATTTTGTTATTTTTTATTTATTTTGTTGATTTTTTGTATTAAAAAGTATTAGTTTATATTTTTTACTTTAAATAATATGTAATTGTAATATTAAGCAAAATAAATTTGCAAAAATGAAAGAATCCAGGTTTTATTCTAATTTTGGAATGGGCTGGTGTAATGTTTTGGGCCGCGACGACTGCAGGGTTAATAGAATACCATTAGTTGTCCATAAACACGCCTAAGCATTGACTTTTCTGTCTAATAGTGCAATATCGTGTCATTGCAATATCGTGTCATTGCCAATTTTTGGGTCAATCTGAAGTTTGAGAAAGCTTGACTTTTCCCATGTGCCCGAAGAAAAAGAGGTATTGTCTACACAATTTACATGTTAAAGAATTTTCGACGCCTAACTTTTATTACAGATTATTACATACAGATGCAGATGTAGTATAATGGCGTCTAATGTTCCGGGTTCACTTTTTCGTTCAACTCCTTTTGTGTTTACCAAAAAACACACCTTACTTTAAATTTTATAACAACGCTGATCTCAACAGATTTACTTATCTACGTAGAGTCCTATATTCAACATTTTTCTCATCTCCATTAAGCTACAGCACAAATGCATTATTTACACATTGCATAGATCTTAATAGGCATTTCAAATAATAATTGGAATTGCACAATTGCAAGTTATGTTATTCAGTGCATTGTGTACCGCATTACGCTGCCTAAACAAAAAGATCTCAAGCAAAACCATAACAAACCCAATTGGTTCCATAAGCCCTTCACATTCAGATCTAAAAAGCACGAAGAAAAGACCATTAAAACGAGTAGGTAACAGTAGTTTTTGTACAAAGGTAGTAAGTTGTAGGTATGCGATACCCATAATTTGCTGTGAGAAACGCATAAAAATGCCTTCCGGGCAAGAGTAGGTGTCTCTATAAGTTATCCAGCTTTCATCATTGTTCAGAGGCACATTTACCAGATGTGGGAAGAAGGATTACAAGCGACTTGTGCTAAGTCATTTTGACGGCTGTCAAATAAATTCAAATAATATTCTCCATCGATTTCGATACACAACTGCCAACTGCCATGAAAGATCATTAAAAGACTTTTCATGAAAATCATAAATATCATGATCCTGAATGTAAAATTGTACATGCACATAATGCTGTACCTATACTACACAGAAATTAAATAAAACTTTCAAACTATATTTCTACTGCAACACTCTCCGTTAAAAGAAAGGATACAAGTTCAGCAATTTGAAGAAGGTACTTTTGGACCTAATGTATAAATATAAATATCAATAAATTAGGAACAAAATAATTATCTGGTTCCCGTATATTAATGGATGTTATATCAAAAATTTTATTGAAAAATTTATGTTATAGCTCTTTCAGATTTTCTAACTCCCTAAGCGCTAAAATTAAAAGAAGTGATTTCCTTGGTGAGAAATTAGGCGTTTTTTGAAAAACCTCAAGTCGCAATGATAAATAAATTCTGTGTTTTTTGAAACCTAGGGTCGCACTGAAGTATATCTAGGTTTTTAGCTGTCACATGACATCTGAAGAAGGATGGGCGATATTGAGAAAAATACCGAATATCGTAATCGATGGTAATAATTATCGATTCGAAAACATCGATGTTTTGAAGCATTTTCATTTATTCTTCCTTCAGCATCGATATTGAATCATCGATTTTTTACTTTAATATCGATGTTTCAATAATATAGGTGAACATCGACCATCCCTATTCTAAAGCATTTGTTTTCTTGTGAATTCTCGTTTTTTATGCAATTTGTTATTTTTAAAATGGAAATAAAAGAATAATCAAATTAATTTTCAGACACAGACATGCAAAATGGAAACCTTTGAAGTTGCGGATTGTGCATAGGGCCAAAAAAATGTACTAAGAGCTTAAATTTAACATATTTTAAGTTTTAATTATTAAATGACATAACTTGCTTCTCTGCAACATAAAATTAATGGCTCTTGGGTGTTTTTTGAGAACAGAAAAACCCTGGTTTCTAGATTGACCCTGGGTAAAGTTCAACGAAAGAACCTAGTAATCATGGAGAATAAAAAAAAATTAACACATAGTTAAAGAAACATACATCTCAGACATAAATATTAAAAATGTAGAAATTTTCATTGTCAACTTTATTTCAGTAATGATTTCGGAAATTTTAATTTCTACCGTCAGTCAGTGCGAAAATTATTTCATGAAATAATGCGGTCGCATAAACAATATTAGTTTATATTAATTGGAATGTTATTTCGAATCAAATCTTTAAGCCAGTATACAAAGATCATGTTTTCTCCAAAATGGCTGCCAATCAAGACATGTTAAAATCAAAATAACTCGGATTTTAAAATTATATAGTGTGGTGTAGTTTTTGTGTTCCAGCTGAGGTTTTGCTCGCCGTTAGCTATGAATGTAAGGAAGAAAACACAAAACTCCAAACGAAATATCCTTAAAACCTTATTACAAAATCTTTATTAAAAACAATTCTTTAATTCACAACAAACAATAGTTCAATAATTTACGGTTCCTGTAGGTCTTCAGTCTTTTTCACTTTGCAAAACGGTATTTGAGGTATTTCCTCGTTCTGCTTCATGCATATTCCGGTTCTAAATATTACTTTTCGATCTGGTACTGATTTCGAGTATTCTGCTTGCTGATGAAGTTTGACTGTAGCAGTGTATTTTAGTCCTGGCTTGTCAGTTATCGGGAAACTGGTTGTCTAGCACTAAAATTTAGTCTAGAACGGATTATTAGGTACATGGCTCCTGGTGGTACTCGACACAGTGGGCCAAGTAGTTTCATCATATTTCCGGCTTGCGAAATCGGAATTAGTTATTTCTGCAAGTTATATTCCTCCTAAGTAATTTTATATCTCTATGACGCACATTTAAATAATTTAAATCTTATATTAGAAATCCTCAAAATTTCGCAACATATTTTATTGGCAGGTGATTTAAACATTTGTAACATTGAATGGATGTTGAACTTGGAAGACAAATGTTTGGTTCCCTTTAATGTTTCAACTGAAATAGAATCTTTCGTTATTGACTTCTTGAGTCAATTTAATTTAACTAAAATTAATAATCAACTTAATGACCTTAACCGGACACTAGATTTGATTTTCGTAAACAAGGAGTTTCTCATTTGTCTTGATAAGTCCAACTTTCCGGTCATTGAAAATTCCATCCACCATGTTGCACTTGATGGAAATATTTGGTTTGATCACTATCTAAAGAAATAAGTATATATTCATAAGTCTGTTTATGATTTTCGTAAAGCGGATTATGGTGCAATGGTTGATCATTTCTTGCTTTACCGTGGCCTAATATTCATAACTCGTCGGACTTAGTAAATAATTATTCTGCTCTTACAAGCATTTTAAAAGTTACGATTGATATATATGTTCCTAAAAAAGAATTAAAATTCAATTCCAGTCCGGCCTGGTATAACAAGAAATTGAATAATCTCAAAAATAAAAACAATAAAGCATACAAATTATATAAAATTGACAAATATAATGCGGAACTGCGCATACTTTACTTCAATCTTCAACGTGAGTTCGAAATTTTAAGCAAATTCTTGTATAGAAACTACCCGCTATCGGTTGAGAGTGATTTCAAATCAATCAGTAAGCATTTTTGGAATTTCATAAGCTCGAAACGTAAATCAAATGGAATACCCGGTTGTATGAAGTACCTGATACCACGGCTAGTGAGGTGCCAATTATCTGCAATTTATTCGCAAATTATTTCCAAGCGCAAACTTCGTTCTAGTCTCCTATTTTCAAGTTGGGGTCGAGGCAGGAAATACCAAATTACAGGCCAATATGAAAGATTTCAGCTGTACCAAAAATATTTGAGAAATTAGCTTGGAACAAACTTTCAAACTTATTTCGGAACCACATATCAGTTTTCCAACATGGTTTTGTGTCAGGTAAATCTACGGCAACAAACTTAGCTCTTATGGCAAATGCCATCATTTCAAATATGGTAAAGAAGTCTCAAACCGATATTATTTTCACAGATTTTGCGAAAGCAAATCACGTTTTACTTCATAAATTGACTTCTATATGTATTCACTCTTTTTTACTAAAGTGGCTAAGATCATATTTTTACAGGGAGATTCCAAATAGTAAAAATTGATTGTTCGTTCTCATACAATATCTGAGTTCCGTCAGGAGTCCCTCAAGGAAGCCATTTAGGGCCACTACTGTTTTTGCTATTTGTAAATGACATTCCAAGTATTTTTAATGATTCGGATTGCCTTCTTTTTGCGGATGATCTCAAACTCTATCCTAAGATAAGATGTGAATCGGATTGTTTTCTTCTTTTGAATGATATATCGAGACTAGATAATTGGTACCAACGGAATCATCTTCTTCTAAACATTTCTAAATGTCAAGTTTTGTCATGTTTCAGGATTTGCAATCCAATTCTCTTCGAATATAATATCAAAAACATTAATTTAGAAAGAGTGAGAATTAAGAAAGAACTAGAAGTTATCTGAGATACTAATTTGTCATTTTTGCCTCACTATGACTATATGATTAATAAAGCAAACCAAATGCTTGGCTTCATCAAAAGAAACACTAAAGAGTTCTCAGATCCTTATACCTTAAAATTATTATATAATTCTCTAGTAAGATCAGTTCTGGAGTATTGCAGCATAGTGTGGAATCCTTATTATAATAATTCAAGGGATAGAATTGAGAGAGTTCAAAAGAACATCACAAGTTATGCATTTTTCAAGTTGAATTGGAGGATTCTAAGGCCATCATATAATATTCGATGTTTACTGTTTGGAATACAATCGGTTCAAGATCGGAGGGCATACTTTTCCGTCATGTTTATCAGAGACATTTTAACATATAATATAAATTGTCCCCTGTTGCTATCATAAGTAACTGGAGGAAATGCCAAGGACTACACATTGTCGATTTTTAATTTACGAACAGTTTCATCATAGCGATTATGGTCGAAATAAACCAATTTTCCGTTGTATCAGAGAGGCAAATTTAATTTGTAACAAAGTTGACTTTTATTTGAATTGTTCCCGAGACATTTTCAAATCGCTTGTATTAAAAAATATTTCATAATTCTTTCCTAATTGTATAATATTTGAAGATAAATTTAATATCTATTACCCACCAGCAATTAAATTATGTACTTTTATCATATTCTAATCTTCTTCTTTCTTATATATAAAGAACAATCCAAATTATGTTTGTGCGCTATCTTCTTTTTTCGGCTTGATCAATTTGAATGAAATTTTCAGTAGCTCTTATGACATGTTTGGAGAGTGCATATAAGAAATCTGTTTACCGTCCGAAGTCTAGAACCGGAGTTATGACCGAAAATGTCACTCGCATGTTTAGTTTTTGCTTTATTAGTATAAATAATGTGTTTTGTTTTGTATACATACACTTTCATTTTGGTTTCTCTTTGTTGCCGCGTTTGAACACACAACTACAGCATTTGATTCCCATTAAATGGATTTTGATATTTTATTTTGTCAGTTGTCTAGAATATTCCATGGATTTTTTGAACGATAGGTAGAAAATTCGTTGTGAAGCTTGGAAAATTTCGGTTAATTGTGAAATTCATTGTTATAGAAGAAGTTTTGCGTGCATTTTGGGTGGAGAAGTTTATGAGGTATATATTATACGACGCTGCGCTGCGATCAATGCCCAAACCCGATAGATTGCGTTATACATTGACTTAGGCTATGCGCGATTTGACCGGTGTCGTTTTCACATTATAATTTTCTATTCAGAAAATGTGCTATTTTTCTTAATGAAATTGATTCGAGTTTTACGTATTATTACACTGATTCGGATTTTACCTTGGACGAGGTACGAGTCTTGCAATAATTAATCAGAATGTCCGTGATAATCAAACGCAAGAGGTACGTGCAGAAGAAATAAATGGAAACGTGTACATATTGCACATCTTCAAACTGCACAATCACGACCACAAATTCGACAAAAAGTTATTAGAAGAAGAAAAGTGGTAAATGTAGACTTTAATCGCACTGCTTTGGAAAACGATTCCGCATTCGCATTTACTTTCTCGATGCTCACGGTGGGACATACAAGACATTCGTCATTTAGTTGATTCTAGCAACAATTCGGCCAAGATCTCTTTAGTTGCTTGTTGCATGCTATAGCATTACTGCCACACTATTTGAAGGCGGTCGAACAGCACATTCCGCTTTGAAGCTGGTGATGAATTTTCTGACGGTTGACAAGCCAATAACGTGCACAATAAAAGTTCGGCGAAAGCGAAATTGATGCGAGAATGCAAAATCATAATTTGGGATGAATGCACGATGGCGCATAAACGAGCTTTGGAGGCAGTTGACCGAACAATGAAGGATTTACAATGTGATTTGAGATGATTTGGTGGGGATATGATATTACTCAGCGGTGATGTTCGTCAAATGCTTCCCGTCATACCGAAATCGACTGCTGCCGATGAATTTAATGCATGATTGAAATCGTCGTCTTTGTGCCGGCATGTCAAGATGTTGAAATCGACCGCAAATATGAGAGTCGTATTGCAGAACGACCCATCGGCTACTGAATTATCCAGAGAACTAACTGCTGGCGCTTGGCAATGGCCAAATTTCTCTTAATGTCTGGACGGGATTGATATTATTCCCGCAAATTTTTGCGAGTTAACAACATCGAGGAAGAAACTCATCACCGAAGTAAAGTGTTTCCCGGCATTGCAAAAAATTATGTATAAAAATCTCGATTGGATTTGCTTACGGGTAATACTAGCAGGTAGGAAAAAGGACTTCGTCGATAGCTTGGTAAAGGGTCTTTGTTGTTTATTTTTGCACCGGAAAACAAATCGAAAAACATTGTTATCATATCACTCTCTCCTTATTTTTATTCCATTCAAATAAATCACATTGAAATTTCAACTATCTGTGTTCATTTGAAGGTTTTAAATTGAGCCGAGACGAAGTTCGAAATTAATCTAACTTGACATTACTATGATGGAGAACACCAAAAATGTGGGTGCAGCAATTTCGTATCCGTATCTCTGGCTGTTTGTATATCGCTCAACAGACTAAACCACTGAAAGCATTTTCCTCCAAAATTGGTACTTAATAATTTTTTTAATAATTTGTTTAGCTCCAATAAATCAGTACCTGCCATACAAATTTTTTGGCGAAAATGGTTAATCTCAATTATTTCGAAACTGCTCAAGCAATTTTGATTAAAAAAAAATTTATGCACCATTATAAAGGGTCCGCCAAATAACTTTTTTTTTTTGAAAATACTATAAAAAAAACTACTGAATATTTTCTCAAATTTCTTTTTTTTTTTTGAAAGTACAATCCTTCCGGTTAATAATGGAAAACAAATTTCATTCAAATGGTTGCCTCGGCTGGCCATGCAGTAGCCTACACGATCGGTCCAATTTTTAAGCACATTATCGATTGTGTGCAGCTGTATTTCACAAATGGCTTCACGAATATTGCCCTTTAAAGCGTCAATTGTCTCTGGCTTGTCGGCGTAACACTTATCTTTTACGGCACCCCACAAATAATAGTCCAACGGTGTCAAATCGCAGCTCCGAGGTGGCCAAACGACATCAGCTCTGCGGCTGATAATGCGATCTTCGAAAACAGGGCGCAAAACATCGAGTGTAGCTCCGGCTGTGTGGCACGTAGCGCCGTCCTGTTGAAACCAAATATTGCCAATATCCTCCTCTTCAAATTTTGTAAACAAAAATTCGTTCAACATGGCCATTACGATCGCCATTTACTGTAACGACCACTCCTTGCTCATTTTCGAAGAAAAATGGCCCAATTATGCCTATGGACCAAATCCGCACCAAACAGTGACTCGTTTTGGGTGTATCAGCTTTTCAATATGTGCGTGCGGGTTTTCTGTGCCCCAAATGCGACAATTTTGCTTGTTTACATACCCGCCTAGATCAAAATGAGCTTCATCTGAAAAGATGATTTTTTTTGGCAAAATCGGCATCTTCTCTAAGTCGATCGCAGGCCCATTTATCGAAGAGAAAACGCATTGGATGGTCAGTTGCCTTCAACTCCTGAACCAATTGGACTTTGTATGGCGGCATACTAAGGTCTTTATGCAAAATTCGTCTCAATGTCTCCGAAATGTTCAATTGTTGAGAACGACGGTCAATTGATGTTGATGGCGCTTCACGCACACTTTCTGCCACAGCAGCAATATTCTACAGACTGACAGACTGACAGACTGACGGACTGACAGACTGACAGACTGACAGACTGACAGACTGACAGACTGACAGACTGACAGACTGACAGACTGACAGACTGACAGACTGACAGACTGACAGACTGACAGACTGACAGACTGACAGACTGACAGACTGACAGACTGACAGACTGACAGACTGACAGACTGACAGACTGACAGACTGACAGACTGACAGACTGACAGACTGACAGACTGACAGACTGACAGACTGACAGACTGACAGACTGACAGACTGACAGACTGACAGACTGACAGACTGACAGACTGACAGACTGACAGACTGACAGACTGACAGACTGACAGACTGACAGACTGACAGACTGACAGACTGACAGACTGACAGACTGACAGACTGACAGACTGACAGACTGACAGACTGACAGACTGACAGACTGACAGACTGACAGACTGACAGACTGACAGACTGACAGACTGACAGACTGACAGACTGACAGACTGACAGACAGACAAGCATACCGACGGACAGAATTTTTAGACCATCTTTTTTCGTCTTCGCTATCATCGTAATGTCACGTTTGATTGTTATCTCAAAACTTTTTTTTTCGACGAATGCATAACTTGCCTTATATTAGTACCTATAATCGCAAGTAAAAATGTGAACTGTTTTGATATAGGTTGAGGTGCAATTTGACATTGTGGTTCTTCCTTTTTAATTTTTGTGCTCTTCTTAACTTTTACGGAGCAAATTATTCAACCATCATTATTAACGTTTTGTTCGTCATCTTCTATTTATTTTCTTTGAAAAAATCTTAAAGTATTTCTTATCTTTTAATTCTGCCATTATTTTTAACGAATGTGTGTATGTTCTTCTGAAAGGAACTGTAGGTACCTATGAATAGGAAAACAACTACAATCTTTTACAAAGGTATTCAAAGTAACTGAATTTACTTGAACAATTTAAATCTCGTTATACGAATGGGCCAAAAGTGTCAACTAACGGTGTCTACCAGAAAAAGAAACGATCATAGACTACCCCAAAGAGTTATGTATATTTATTACATCACACACAAAAAATGCACCTAGTGGAATTTGTTTTTAAGTCTTTTTTTGTTGCGTATAGTTATATAGTTTACGCAAACGTGCACATGAATACAATTTTTGACTTTTGACGTCAAAAGTTCAAAAGAAAGTAAAATCTGCATTACCACACTACACTATTATAATAATGGGGCCTTTAGCTTTTTGAATGAATAAAATGGTTGTATAAAAAGGAAAAAGGGTATTATTGCATAGAGTATGTACCTATTTTAGTCAAAGAAATATCCCCTTTTAAGGGACCTTTTACACGTAGCTTTGGTAATATTCAATTTAAAAAAAGATTTTGTCGAAAAAAAATCAAAGGTTGGTATACCAGAAGTGGTATGTTCATTGCCTAAAAGTGCACAATGTTTCACAAGACAGAGAATTTAGGTGTTATTTCCAAAAACTGAAAGTGGCACACAATATTGGTTTTATTCATAAAATGTCGAAGTCTCTCTTATCAATGAATTAACTACTGATGGTTATGCTTGATAGAGTTTCTTGTTCTCACATAATGGTTATAGCTCACAAATTAAGTCCATTGTGATACCACCAGACTTCAGAAAAATTTCTCCACAGTCTTTAACCAATTTGGCAAAACTTGTCAAGTGATTACTAGAATCATAACGTTGTTGAAATTCCTAAAAGCCCTTTTACTACAGTCAAATACCTAAGACCTACCATCTTTTCTTCTATAAACTCTTAAAAGATTCATTGATATCCACTACCATCTATACGATACCTTTGTTAACGTCTCAACATGCGTACTGGAAAGAAAGATCGGTAGATACTGCATAACATTCACTAGTACAAACTATCGAATACTCTGTCCATACCATAAGGGATTTTCTGGACAAGAAGGCGCTTTTAACAATGTCAACGTATTTGCGATGTTCTATCTCATCTTCACTAGAACCTGGTAGCAAATGAGCTGCTGATAGATCTGAAAGCGGAGGTGTAGAGAGTGCTTGCTTAGGCGGACGAATTTACCATTGAGGTATCAGGAAAGTACCCCAAAGTGCTAAAATAACTCCTACAAAACGCTTTAAATAAGCTAACAAAAGGATGGAAAAGGAGTCAACCCTCAGAAAACTGAACTTGTCATATTCTCAAGGAAATACAAAATTCCTCACGTAGATCCCTCCAGACGAAACAAAATACTTGGGTCTTATTTTAGATGATAAATTAATTTGGAAATCTAATATAGAAGAAAGAGTTCAAAACACCACTGTGGCACTCTTCTTATGTAAAAAAGGCTATATGGAATAAATGGGGCCTTCAACCCGTATTACTCACTGGTGATATACTTCGGTAATCAGGTCGATTCTTGCTTATAGCGTAACAGTATAGTGCACCGCTTTAGAAAAGGCTACAAATTGTGACAAGCTTAGCAAAGCCCAACGATCAGCTTCTATGTGTATAAGCAGAGTACTAAGAACAACCCCCTCTGCCGCTCTACGCGTTCTGCTCCAGGTGCTACCACTCGATATTTTCAACACACAGATGGCACCAAGCATAGTCTGATGACAAAACAGTGCTGAAATCCATATAATTGGTGTTATATCCGGACTCTGTCTTAAAGGGAAGCACGCAACGAGACTTGGTGTATATTCCAACGATTTTTGCAGAATCTGCATGAACGAGGATGGAGGAGGAGATAGAATATATTCCTCATCTTCTGTGAACATACCCTGTTCTATCTCGGAGACATAAGCTCCACATATTGGAGACTTTTTCTTGCAGGATTTCAGTAATTTAAATAAAATAAACATCTAGTCTCGAACGCTTCATTAGAATTTTTAGAATGTCCAGATGGTTCAACGAATAGAAGAAATATATTGCTAGATTCATGTGGTATCACAAGGAACCAACTATCTGGCGTGTCTGCTGCAATGCTGAGAGCCACTTTTTTTTTTTTTTTTTTTTTTTTTTTACCGCGTTCAAGGGAATGAATACCCTTTTTATGTTTTTCTTAACACACCGCGGGCATCCGGTGGAAGAAGAGAAAGAAGGATAGGAAAGATATGTGTCGCGATGTTCTGAGACTAGAGCTGGTCGATGTCTCAGATTTATCTCCAGGGATGGCGGCTGAACTAATGCGGAGAGAATTATCGTGTCTTATTTATTTACGTCCCTTATAATTCGCATTATTTTATTTATTTCGCTGTCAGGTTTTATGGGTATGCTAGTTTAATCATTCACATGTTGTTAGTGTTATGCCTAAACAGCATGTAATGAGCAAAGCAGCAACTTATTTTATGACAATTTTTAGAATTGTTTTTTAATGAAACATAAGAAGACATAGAAAACGGCAGGAATCGAACCTGCAACCACGAGATTGACAGGCGAGCACACAATTATATATCGCGCCACGGCCACCCCACCCACCATTTCTATCAAACATAACTATCCAATTAAAAGTATGAAAAAATTCAATGTCAAATTTTTTTCTAACATCTTTCGCAGTTCAGTTGCTTTGAGCTTTGTATTCATCGAACTGGCATTCTCAATTCTGACAAGTAGACTATAATTGATGATACTAATATGTTGAAAAAAGTTTTATGCATTCTAAGAATTCGTCTTTTTTCTTTAAAAGAAGGTATTTAATGAACGGACGCAGTACCAAAGAAAACTACTTAGTTTCTGCTGGTGAACACACTATAGAGAAGTTTTTCATCTTTCCTATTTTTACTTTATCTGGGTCTGCTTCGGCAAGGACCGGTATTCTATTCTTGTATTATGTTGGCTTCAAGGCAGGAACTTTGTTACGTTTTATGTATTCTTCTGCTTCGGGACAAATTGAAATCTTTCATCTAATTTATTTGTGTCTTTTAGCGAATCTATATCAACTTAGAGACTTTCCTGCACATTACTTATGCACTAGCTTCATTTAGGCATGGGTCTATGTTCCCCGAAAGTTATTTAAATAAAAATTTTGTACCCATATATATATTTATCAAACCTAAACAATTCAACTAAGTAATCTACATAATTAAAACTACATTAGTATTAGGCTTAAGTTACTGTCAAAATACCTGACAAAATAAAACATAAATTGGTCCGTTGTGAATTAAGCGGTGTCCTCCATATTCCTTTAACTATTTAGGTCAAGTTATACAAATATATAAATGTTAGTTAAGCGTCGGTTTAAAATTTAAACCTACGGATATTACCGGATTAACAGAAATTCAATGATTCAATTTCAGCATTTAATTTGTTGCTTGAACTATTGTTAAGACCCTGTTAATCCTGCGAAATCGAGGGGTTAAGATCTTGAAGCATGGTTTAAATATGAGAATAAATGGGCCTTATAGCTCTATAATAAATCGTGTGAGACTACCTATGTTTTTAAGGCGTTGTTTGCGAGTAATTTATATTCTGAAAGTCAAAATCCCGAAACCCTGAAAAATATATGAAATTCAAGATTGTGCTGTGTTTTAAGTAATCTAATCTCAATTAGATTATTTAGCCAGTTCAGATAATTGAGAGCTTATAAATTTTGCTCCTTCAGAAAGTGAAGAGTCAAGTACAATTTTTTTCCCGAAATATTTTACAATAAACCGAAGAACTTTTGATTTCAGGAATATTGTTCATATGAATTTTTTTACTGAAATCTCTAAGAAGCTGATACTTTGTTTCTTTCTCATCTTTTGCTTATCCAAAAAGTTGCTGCATTTATCTCACCTAAGAAAATGTTTGAAGCACTTAAGGCCCAGAGACAGAATCCAGAGATTTGATAACAGGTAGGCTCTTTCCGAGAAGATGAGGTACCAGAGGTTGATATCACGTTTACTCTAAACAAAGACAAGACCAATTTAGTCAATAAAAGTTCCTCCTGAAACACGCCCCTAAGATAGAGAAGACTAATTGAAAGACTATAATTTTAGGTCTTACTGAGGGTACGTCTCCGTTCAGAATGAATCAATTTATTTTTTAAGAATTCCATGTGCTATTAGAAAGATATGAATGGAATGGTGTAAAGGCAATGCTTCCACATTTGAGAGTTATATACATAGTGGTAGAATGATAAAGTTGCTAGCCCTATTATTGATCTGTACTGAAAAGGATCTTTATGTGGAATTGGTGTTTTTGTTAATTAATCAAGAGGCGGGAGACCTAATAGAATATTCAATACCTTGGAGAGGCTCATTCATAGTTCGCAGCTAATTCAAGGTCAAGGTGAACATTGGACTTTGCCCAACTGACCACGACATTTCGCTTTTTCTGAAGAGGTCCTTTATACTAATTCACTGATTATATTGAAATTGGTCTAATGTGAATGATGATGACGAATGATGAATGTACAGCCAGAAAGTGGAATAATGTTGATAGAAGGAGGGCGTCTATGGGTGGAAGTAAGTATTTATAACCAAGTTTCAACACATAAGAGTGCTTTCAATGTAGGATATCAACCGTACTGTCCGCTTCTAAACATGTCAATTGTTCACATGCTACCAAGTTCTGTAGAACACATTATTTTTGTTCCGAGTTTCCCGCCCATTTCTCTCACACTCTCGACATCCCTAATGAAAATTATCAGTGATCTATATATAAAGCTACTTATCCCTTTTAAAAGCTGTATAATCTCCATTTCCGCCATATCCGAAAGCACAAGATTGCCATTTTGCAAAAACAAAAATCCATAATTCATCAATTAAAGCATTTTGAACAGACATCACAATTTCGACAACAAAATAACAACCCCTCCTACATAATATTCAGTAACTTCCTATCAAAAAAAAAAATTATTAAATTCCTTCAACAAAGCCTAAAATAGATTAAAGTAGCTAGCTTCATAGCTACCTTGCCTATATAGATAACTATGTATATAGTTATGTATATGTATGAACAGGATTCGCATCAAGTTGATGGAATGAAACCATAGAGATAATAAATAAACTTAGTTTGAACATTTTCCGCCTATAAGTACTGTAGGAAGTATGTAAGATCTTTCTGCTATAGTTCCTTTCTTTATATTTATTGTTGCTTATAGATGAACCTTCTCAAAGACGACGCACGCCGAGGTGGCGACACGGTGAAGGAAAAACAAAAATTCCTCTCAATATTATGCGTAAATTAAGCTTGTTAATTACCTGCTTCACTAACTCACGAAATTACATACATACCAACCCACATTTACATATCTATAGCAGACATTCGAGAAAATGTAATATGTACTTAATGAAAAAGCTGGTTCTGTGTCAGGTGCCGTAGCAGCCTTAGGCTTCCATGGATAGCAAGTGGGTGGTATAAGCTAACAACCGTTTCTAATGCAAGAGCTACTGTTCGCATACCACCTACTTTTCTGCTCTAGGCAAAAGGCATATCTAAGAATTTTTCTTTCGTAATTATTTTCTATGCCTTCTTAATGCAAATTGCAATTCAACTGCTGTATTTTTTCCCAAGAAGAAAATTAGAGAATAAAAATAAAAAAAATTCAAATAGCTATTCATTTCCACAAACTATCAAGAGAAAACCCAATTGCTACTACCATTCCATACACAGATAAAGATAAACCTTTACGTATATACCACACATCAATCATTATCATAAATATCATGACTTAGAATATTTTCAAATGACATTTTCACATGCGTGTGTTCAATCTGATATATAGTATAGTTGCTTAGAGATAACATATTTATACTTAGGTACTACATACCGCAAGAAAATGTTATGTGCCAAATGGAGTAACATATCTCAGAATATTGTCAATTTTCATTCACTGGAAATTTATTGACAACTTATTCGAGAAAATTCCGACCAAAATGAAGGGAAATAAAATCAAACAACCAGAATCCTGGGTAGGTATCCTGTCAGGACTAAAACCAGTTCGTTGACGCCGCTTCTTGTCTTATATCCGTTAGGAGAAAAAAAAAAAACAATCCCGCAGAATATTGCTGAGCATTATTTTTGCGCTTTTGGGGGAAATAATAATAATACTGATACTGGATGAATATCGAGGGAGCGGGTGCGCATCAAAATAGCTGTAGAAAATATTTTCCTACCAAGAAATAGACGAAATAAACGAAATTCTTTTTGAAAAGGAATATGTAGGTAGAGTAGAAGTAGTAATAGGTACTCGTACTGGTACACATTTTTATGAGCTTCAAGGTTTAACGTGCTGAGAAAGATAAAAATAATGCATCACAATGTTGCACGTAGCTGCTGGTTTGACCTCAAGTATATACCTACCTTAAAATATGTTAAAGGTAGATATGGTTTTTTCAAGAATGTTTTGCTGATTTATGAAATTTAAATCATTCCATCCTTGCTGAACTAAAAATGTTTCCTAGCTTGTGATAACGGTTATCCTTAGACAGACAGAACCTATATATACAATTTGGTCGTTATCCTTTTTTTTGGAAATTATGTGGGAAGGTTTATTCTTTTGTGTCTACTTGAAAAAGTACAGAAGAAGTCCAAAATTTGTCAGGCAGAATTTTTGACAATTTACAGCTCAGACCCTGTTGTATATAGTTCGCTGACAAATACTGGTTCATTTGCGAGCCATCTCGTATTCTCTATATATATTTGTTTGCATAAGAAGGTTTTTTTAATAATACAAATTCTATATATGTACTGCTGAAATACATCAGCTAATTAGAAGACTTAGCACTATAATATTTGGACTTGTTGAAATTTAATGATTAGGAATTCTAGTCTTGTTGGATATAGTTCACACTAGATGTTCTTCACGAAATCTATGTAAAATGAACTGAACTTGGCAAAAATTGCGTATTGACAAAGGTCCTCACTAGTCAACTGATGAGTCCATGTGAGATCGCCGGGACGAAACGGCAATTATTGTTGTACTAAAGGCCGTTAAAAGCTATTTTGAATGTATATTTCTTTGTGTTTGCCAACAAACCCATTTCCAAAGAAACAGAGGTGATTTGCTTGGAACCTTGGCCAAAAGAACAGAAAGACAAGACAGCAGAACAGGTGTTTAATGATTTCCATTTCAACGACATCCTAATAGCTCTTCCAGAAATCAGATGCGATTCAACTTATGACACAATGTCCCATTAGTATTAGTACACACAACAGGGTTCGAGTATTCATTTTACTCAGCTTTATTGTAAGTCATTATTGGCCATAAGAGTTAACACAGTCGTCCCTGGACATCCAGCAGTTACTAGTTTGCTTTTTCATTATTAGGTCTATCTTCCTTTTAATCAAGCCTGCCGGCCTTGTAAGTTCATCTGCTATATCGTTTCATTCTATATTGCTATGTCCAAGAACCCAGCATAGTTTGACTTAGTATAGGTGTGAATAACACTGAAACAACTACGCATAATGCATGAAACAAATTAAGCCAGCATAAGCTCACACAAGAACAGCTACGCCAAGTTCACCGTTAGGCCGAAGTCCTTAAATTACATTGCTAACAACTTTTCTTCTATCACTTTTCTTATAATAATAAATAAAAAAAAAATAAAAAAAAAAAATTTTTAATCCGAAACGTCAAACAGTTGGAAATAACGGCGGTGGTTGGACAGTAGTTTTCTACTTAATTGCAACGGTCAGATTTTTCGGTCAATTGTCAATTATGTTTAATCTCATTTTGTTTTTAAATTAAATACACAACTTTCTATTATGTTATCGATTTTGTAAGCAAAACATTCTTAATAGAAATTGCTAAATATATTTTTAAAGTCATTTTCTACTTAATTTTTTTTTATAAAAAATTCTTTAATTAAAAAAATGATATATATTACAATTTTAAATATTTAATAAATAAACTTAAAAAAAAAATTTCGAAAAAAATCGTCCACCCGTTTTCGAAATAATGAATTTTCAAAATAAAAAAAATGTTTTCGAAAATTTTGGAATGCAGTATTATTTACAATGGGAAGGACGTCCTATATAAAAATTTCAATCGAAATCCGAGCCGTTAATGAGAAATTTGAAAATTAAGAAAATGGTTGTATGCCAGTTAATAACAAAATATATTTAAAAAAACTTTTTGACCAAAAGATAAACTATATCTAAAGTAGTACACGCTACTGCTTTTTTTCTTATCAAAATCGTTAGAGTCGTTTTCGAGATAATTAAGATGGTAGAAGAAATTGTATGGCAAGTACCGTTATTTTTGGTGCTAAAAAAACGATTCAAAACATCTATTTGAGACAATCACCTATAAAACGCTTAAGTAGCTCCAGCAGTTTAGGATGTAGACAGATCTACAGGCAGACAGACGGGGTTGCGGAAAGACTTTTTTGGTGTTCTCCATCATTATAATGTCAAGTTTGATTAAAGTTTCTAAAGCCGTCCCTAGACGCTCAATATAATTGGCTATAGGCCCTAGATGGTGCAATGTTTTTCCAATAATTATTAATTAAATGACTCGCGGAGATGTTCACTTCTCGAAAATTTAAATATAACTAAGCAAATATTGTGCAATAGTACCCACAGACGATACAATATTTTTAGGTTGCGCAATAGCTATCAAACCCGTTTTGATTTTACACAATATATTGCACAACCTTGCAATATTATCTACAGACGAACAATAATATTGTGCAATATCAAATATTGCGCAATAATATTGAGCGTATAGGGACCGCTTCACAGACAAAATGCAGAACAGAGATGGTAAATGGGGGATATGGCAGCTCAAAATGTCGGCATATATCTGGCGGTTGTCTTTTTGCCCCGCTTCCACTTTTTAACCTATTTATTTTTCAACCAATAATTGTTCTTATGATTTTCTTCTAGGATTCACACCCAACTAACAGGAGTCGTTGATGCTGTTTAGAAGACTGCTTAAGACGCCAGGCACAAAAAAAAACATAATTTGAGATCCGAGTCCCGTTTAGAGGAACAAATGGAAGGTAAGATCGTTCTCCATATTTAAACTTCAGGTAAGCGGATTTTCTCCATCCAGAAAAGAAGTTTGTCAAATGGCATTTGTGTGGTCTGTCCTGTAGCCAGGATTATGATCTAACAACGAAACCGGATGAGGAGATTAAGTGCTTAATATGTTCCTTTTAATCTCATGCCTCATTCACCTCTCATAAAAACACATGCAATGAATGTAGCGAAAAAAAACTACACACGAGAAAAAGTAGGGTGCCATATCACCCTCCACTTTTTCAATCGTTTTATTTTTTTTTTTTTTTTTTTTTTTTTATTTTTGCTAAAACAAACTATGAAATCTGTTTATAAATAAGATTTCAAATAAAGTTATTTTTGTTTGAAATAAGAATCTTTTTTATTTTTTAAATAACACAAAAAAAAACAAAAATGGGTGCCATATCCCCTGAATTTGCCTTATAACTATTAACTAAAAAAATATCAATAATTGAAAACTCAATTTTAAGCTCTTGGTTTAAAAAAAATGGACAGGGAAAAAAATCCCGAAAACCAAAATTCCAAAAAACAACCTCCCTACTTGGTCAAATATAGGATGGGGTGGGGTTGAGTTTAGGTGTATTCAAATCCTATATTTGGACAAGTAGGGGGTTGCATCCTATGATTTTCTGAATTTTGGGCTTTCGGAGTTTTATTTTTTTGGGGATTGTGTCCATCTCCCGAAAACAATCTGTAATTTTATGTTGCATTGTTTTTTTGTTTAAAATATCAATTCGTCAAAATTATAAGGTCTATGAAATTCAATTTCATTGTTAATTTATATTATAGAGTTATGTTGCTAAGATTTGATCGTTGTTTTAAGTAACAATAGAAGCAGTGTAGTATTTCTAACATTTATAGAAGTTGTTCAGAACGAAATTTCGGGCAAAAATACGAAGGTTCCATTGAACCCGTAACTATTTTCTATCCTTCTAGATGATATCACAAGCTGCTTACCAGTGAGGTACCTACAGTTACCATGTTGTATTGATTGCTCGTTCTTATTTCCTAGAAATTGTACAGCTAATTTTTAGAAGACTGTGATGTAGAAGTTGAAATTCAAAAATCAAAAGGTATTGGAAGACTATGCAGAAATGAAAAATGGTACTAGAATGCTGCTTGGCATTCATTTTATAAAAAAAAAACTTAGTGTGCAGAAAAGTTCCATCAGGAAAACATAACATTACATAATGTGGAAAGGATAGGAAACTTTGAACAGAAATCATGTGTTTGAAATCTAGAAGAAAGAGACGATGTTAGAAATTCTTCGTGAAAATACTTCCTAAGTTATGCTGACTGCATGACCCTTTAAATTATCTTTTAATACTTCATAACGCTTCAGCTTCTCCAAAATTGCTTAAGCTTTCTAAATTATAATCCAGGAAAAGCTAATGAAATATTTAAAGAAACTGAACTACTTTGTTCATCGTTTGGATAATGAGCAAGTTAATCCTTTCTCAGTCCTAAAAAAAACCTTCAATTGGCTGTTCCGAGTAAAAATTTCGGAGTCTTTTTGGGTCCCTCAAATTAATTGTGAATGTAATACATTTTTGAAGACGTCATTTTGTTAGATGGTGATAATCACGTTGAAATATTTGTCTGTGAAGATGTTAGACTTTATATTGTTCTTAGTTGAAATTAAGGCTTGAAGATATCACCGTTTCAGAAAATTGCAGTTTTTTTCAGCGGCACTTGTTTGAAAAATTTTTTGAGCAATAATCACGTTCGAATCGTCAGTCAGAGAAATCAATCGAGGTTCTTAAATCCCTCTTAATGAAAATTAATTAATCAAAGTTTTATTGTGGCCAATAACTTTGCCATTTTTGATTTAGGACACAAAATAATAAAGGCGAAACTTGTAGAAATTAAATTTTCTACAACTTCTTAATTTTTTTTATATACTCGATTGAGTGGATTAATCACTTGGTGGAAATTGGTGGAAATTTATTTTTGTCAACATTTTTTACTCATAAGAAATTTATAAAATAAATATTTTTTGAGTGCCATGATGATGTCCTCATAAGACGAAACGCGTTGGCCAATAGAAACTTTACAAATTTGTGGAAAATACAAGTGTTTTATTTATCTATTTATTTTATAAATTTCTTATAAGTAAAAAATGATGAAAATTCTTAATATTTTTTTTTAGAAAATTTACTGTTGGTGAGATATTAATAAAAACTGTTTTGGGGCTTGTGACACATTAATTCGTACAATTTCCTCTTATAGTTTGTAGCGGGGATCATTAGTCATTTAAATATCGATTTTTGGAAAAATTCTGAGGGAGCTTAGTCGCCATTTTGAATTTAATGAAGAACTGGCAATCCTTTTGTATTTTATTTATTTATATTTATTCTTTTTGTTTTTTTTTTTTTTGAAAACTCAAAATTTCGAAAACGACTCAATGGAATTTTTGGAACATTTTCTTGAATAGTTAAAAAACTATTTTCCTAAAATAAAAACCAACGGTACCTCCCATGCAAGTGTTACAAAAAAAAAGGTTATCCAAAAAAATTATATCTCAAAAACGACTCCAAGAACTTTGATAAGTTGCGTGTTATTAAATTAGTACAGTCACACTTATAAGGAAATAAAATATTTCACTTTGCGTATTACTTATTAACGGTATACTTCCCATTCGAATTAATTTTTTCCATTTCAAATGCTAAAACCCGACTGGACTTCAAAGACTGAAGACTTCAAAGACTGAAGACTCCAAAGACTGAATTTCTGAGGAAGTGGAGTTAATTCTATCGCTTCGCAAGCACCACAGTTTTAACAGCTTTTAGACCAGCTAAATTTGTGTATTGCATCTAACAGCCCACATCCTGATGAGATGTATTAAAAACTTTGTAAAAAAACTAAGAAATGTGCCAAATCGATTTTCATCTAGGATACATAATAAAGTAAGATCCCAGCGCTGGCAGACGTACGCCATTTTATCAAAGCTGACTTTTTTTCTGTGAAAAGATACCAAAGGAGTTATAAGAACAAATGGACATGACGAATCTTTAAGCCTAGGGTTTTTCGGGGATAATCAGTGTTAAAAGTGCATACAAATCATACCCAATTATAAAGGGTTATCCATTTTGCGGTTTCAAACCAATAGGGCTGGAATTCGACATCTGTCAAATTAAGTTGTTAAACCAATTTTTTTTTCAGTTGAAAGTCTGACATTTACGAAAATGGATCGCTTAACTATCGCACAACGCATAAAAATTGTTAAAACCTACTACAAAAATAGTGATTCTGCCACAGCCACATATCGTGCTTTAAGAGGAGATAATGGTTTACATAATCGTCCAACTACGCAAGCAATTGGCAAAATTGTGTAGAAATTTGAAGAGCCTGGATTGGTTACAGATATTGTAAGGCCTGGTCATACACCTACATCCTTATAAAATCCAACTCCCACAACAACTGAATCAAACTGACCATTCACAACGTCGTAGATACGTCGAATGGGTGCTTGAACAACACGCGGTGGACGGCGATTTTTCGAACAAAATTTTCTTCAGCGACGAAGCACATTTCTCACCCGGTGGGTATGTTAATAAACAAAATTGTCGTATTTAGGGTTCAGAGAATCCTCAAGTAATTGAAGAGAGGCCATTACATCCACAAAAAGTCACTGTTTGGGGTGCCCTTTGGTCCGGAGGTGTGATTGGACCTTACTTCTTCGAAAACGACGATGGAACGACTGTCACCGTCAATTCAGAGCGTTATGGTCATATGATAACCCAGTTTTTTTTGCCTGCTATTGAAGAATACGACTTGGAGAATATGTGGTTTGAACAAGACGGTACCACATGCCACACAACTCGAGCGAATATAGCTTTATTGCAAGAGACATTTCCTGGCCGCGTATTTTCTCATCGTGACGATATCAACTGGCCACCAAGATCATGCGACTTGGCACCGCTGGCCTTTTTTTCGTGGGGCTACGGAAAAGACCGTCGTGTTTATGCACATAAACCTTTAACTGTTGAGCACTTGAAAACCAACATTCGTCAAGTTATGGCTGAGATACCGCCCAATATATGTCAAAAAGTGGTCCAAAATTAACTCAAAAAATCGATGCTTGCGACAATTCGCGTGGTGGTGTCATTTAAATGATGTAGTGTTTCACATATAATGTCAACGTTCAGATTTTATAATAAAAAAGAAATATCATGAAAAAAAATATTTTATATGTGTTTTATTTACGTTTACTTTTGAAACCGCAAAATGGATAACCCGTTACATTATTTTATCAAAGCTGATAGTGTCTGAAACTTTGTTTGACACTTGGCAGACGAAATCCACTCTGATTTGGATAGGCCACACGATTCGGAACAATAGCTGACAACTTGCTAAAAATCATTCAGTATTATCTATTTATTATTTAAGATACCATTACTTTACCCTTTACAAACTATCCATACCCAACACCGACCAATATCTTTTGTACAAAAAAAAAATTGCCGTGAATTGGTAATATTTTGCTTGCTTGCTTTGCCTTTATGTAGCGTGGTCGATTTCTGATGCTATTCTTCATCTGAATATATAGTTCTCCCAAAACATAGCAGCTGTGAGACTTTCCAAACAAAATAGTCGACAATGGCGGCTTGTTTTTGTTGTTTTTATTTTTCAAAGCTGAATGTTGTTTTAGAATATTTTTCTTTTCGACTTCCCAAAAGCGTTAAGGTAAGGTATAGCCTTAAGCCCACATGATGTCGATGATTATGTTCATTCGTGTATAAAGTGGACTTTGCCGGAATAAATTTGCTATGAACTCTCTATCTGAATCCGACTGGCTATAACCAGTAGGTAGATATGTATATACATATATATACGACACAAACATTCAATAAACCTACAATTCCATCAGGATATTTTAGCTTCGAACGCTTGCCGCCGCGCTGCTGCCGTTGTCGTCGCGCTACCGATTTCAACCTGCGTTGGAGTTTATTCTGGATGAAAGGGTTTAAGCCATTCATTTGCATGTTCCTTCCATACATAGATACATATAGTGTGTGTATCCAGTCAAGTTCTATACCTATTTCATATGCTTAACTTTCATCTTTTATTAACTTTTTCAAATCTTCATGGTTGAAAGGATCTTAAAAAAAAAATAGAACATCCTACGAATATAGCTATACTCCACCACACCGCAGATGAATCCAGGAACCAGACAGGAACTGCAAGCCAGCCTTTTGCTAGTTAGGCACGCGCTGCTTCTGCTTCTGTTTACTCTTTGGCTGTCGAATGTCGATGTCGATATCGGTAGCGGCACTAATGTCCGATGGCGTTCGATTGAATAGTGTTTTGGTTGTTTTTTTCCATTTTGTCCTTGTTTATTGATTTCGTTCGATAATAACAGTGGCAATTCGTATTTTGTTTTTATTATATGATTTTTTGTTATTCCTGTCGTTTGTCGATAAAGAGGTACCTACCTAGCAGTTAAGTTTTTTTTTATGGAAAGATAAGTTTTCATGGAGCTTCGTTCGTCCTTCTTCTTCCTGGATGACCCAACGAATGACGATGATCTTGATGATGGCCATTTAAATGATTTCCGGCAAGGAACAAAAGTGAAAGAAAATTACTGACATTATCCAACCAATCAAGGATAATGGACAAAACACACTCTGTAATGCGGAAACCAATATACTTCCTGGATTATTGTCAGTGTAGCCAATATTTTCCGATCCATTCCATTCAGAGTCAGTATTTTGCTGCGTTCATAAATATTAACGAGCGAGCACATGGTTCAGTGCCAATTGGCAAAATATTCACTTTATGGTATTATATCGATATAGTGACCGCATGTCCTTTATGTAGCGAGTGTACGTGTGTATCCTTTATATATTGGTAGATTGTACTGTTTCATTTCAGGAGTAGGTATCATAATTTGTGTATTTTTGGGGTCTCGTTTATTGTCTGGTTTACTTTTGTTGCTGTGTATATCTATATATATGAATATTGTACACCCATAAGTCCTGCCTGCTATTGCCTGCTTCTCTGCTTCCATTCTCAATATTTTGGCAAGCTTTGCATGAAATTTAATTATTGCAAGGGGACTACGACGACGTACGACGATGGAACTGAAGAACTGGAAACGCTATAATACCATCAATTTCTGGCATCTTGCATATGACAAAAATTAGTCTGTAGGTAGGTAGCCAGCCCTTTGCATAAGGCTGCGAGAATCACCATTGTTGTGGTTTCATTTCTTGGTTTAATAAATTGCTCTACTCGGGTGTGCTTTTCCCTAGATTGTCGTAATATGAGAATACGAATCGTTGTTAGCTTCAAATATACTTATAGCAATTCTTGCTTCGGAGGAATATTCAAAGTAGGTAGGTACTAGGTATTTCTTAAATTGATGATGATTACTTATTTTGCAGAAGTTCAATTGGCAAAAGCAAGTGCATTTTTGAAGAAGAAAATCTACTCGTATATTAAAAGTATGGTTAAGAAATATCAGGATCTAGTGAAGTGATTATTTTGTCATTCATTTTTGGGATTGAATTTTAAGTTCACTACACAGGTACGCGTAGATACAAGGAAACATTTACCGACATTAGTTTATTTTGTGAATATATTCATAGGATGTATACAATGTATGTAAAACAAAAGGACGAGATTTAAAAAATACCAATTGGCAACAGTGGAAGGATCCGGAATTTCTAAGAAATTACTTAGATAGAATAAACATTAAATTTCAAAATCAACATTTAAAAAAAAAAATGATTTTAGTTGGTTTATTTTTTTTTAATTTTGCGTAATTAAGTGCCACTGTTTTTACTATACTGGGGCGGTCAAGTTATGAATATGAAAAAAAAAACATCGAACTCAAGATATTAATCAAACTTGACATTACGATGATGGTCCCGCAATTGCGTTTGTCTGTCTGTCTCTCTGTTTGTCTCTCTGTATGTCTGTCTGTACAACAGTGCAGCCTAATCGGCAGAAGCGATTTTCTTCAAACTTGGTATTTAAGCGCTCTATTTCTTTAGTCATTTTTGAATCGTTTTTTTTAGACGGTACCTGCCATACAATTGTTTCTACTACCTTAATTATCTCGAAAAATCGATTTTGATAAAAAAATGTGTGCTCTACTAGGCATATTCTACATTTTGGTTTAATTTTTTTTAATGTTTTATCATTAATTATACCTAAAATACAACCATTTTTGTGATTTTCACCTTCTCATAAACGGCTGGACGGATTTCGATCAAAATAATCATATGGGAGATCGTTCAAATTCTAATTCTAAAATTTTAGAAAAATATTTTTTTTTTTTTGAAAATTCAATATTTCTAAGATGGATGCCGATTATTTTTGCAAAATTTATTTTTAAGCTTAAATTATTAAATACGTAACAACGAATATCAATTTTGTTTTAGAAAAAATTAAAGAAATTTTGTATATGTATCTATACAAATTTAGTAAAAATAAAATGCCGAAATCGGCTTAATCAAAGCAAAAAAATCAAAATTCGGAAATAAATACTTAAACTAATTTGAGGTAAAAAAAAGTACGCCATTTTATTTCTTGGAAAAAATTGAATTTATGAGAAAAAAAAATTAAAAATCTGTGGAGCGGTTTTTGAAAAAAAATTTCAAAAAAAAAATTCGAAAACGCAAATTTATAGGTATTCAGCAAATACATATAACTATAATTTTTGAAAAAAAAAATTTATGAGAACTTTTTAATTGGGCAATTTAGATAACAATCAAACATGACATTACGATGATAGCGCTTTAAACTTGGTATATAGAGTTTTTTTAAGTATTGTACAGAGTTCCCCTCTTTTTAGCTAAAAAAATAACGGTACCTGCCATATAACCATTACGTTCAAAGCTACTTTTCGCCGAAACGGCTTTAACGATTTTAATAAAAAAAAAATCAGTGCAGGATTTTAGGCACGACCAATCTACCTATTATAAATACACATTATCGGCTCGGTTATGAAAAGGCTTGAAATACCAACGTCGCTATTAAATGATATGCAAAAAACGATTATCCTGAATAGTTGCCGGATTGTCAGGTAATTTCTTAATATTCGATATAGATGATAATGACACGAAGGACGTACAGAGGGCATGTTTGGTTAATAACCGAATGCTAATCAGAGCCAAGTCTCTAAAAAAGACAGGTAAAAGTTATCCTACTAGATAGTGTAAATGCTTAACTCATATAATAAATAAAATGTTAATAAGAATTTTAAGAATGTGTTTTTTTATAATACAATTCTATATACTACTGAAATTATTCAGCCAAATAGAAGACTTAGCATTATATTAATTGGGCTTGTTGAACTATTGATTTCAAATAGCTTTTAACAGCCTTTAGACCACAAAATTTTACGTTTCGTCCCGGCGATCTCACTTGGACTCATCAGTTGGCTAGTGAGCACCTTATCAATACGCACTTTTTGTTAAGTTCAGTTCAACTTGCATGGATTTCTTGACAAAAAAAACTTTAACTATGTCTGGCCCAGTTCAAAATTTTCCAATTTTAATGATTAAAATTTTAATCTTGTTGGATATAGTTCACATTGTTTTTTTGTCAAAAAATCCATGTAAGTTGAACTGAACTTAATAAAAAGTGCGTATTGGTACTAGCCAACTGATGAGTACAAGTGAGATCGCCGGGACGAAACGTAAATTTTGTTGACTTAAGACCCTGCTATTTTGAATCAATAATAATTTTAGCTTATATGCCTGTAAGTTCCTTGGTCCTTTAAATACAATCTAAATTGGATGACAATAGTTTTAAGGAAAACAAAGATATGAAAGAATTTTTGTAGGCACAGTGGATTTGAGAATTAAGTCCTTACTATCTCATTATAACCCTCGGATGCCGATTAAAATTGAAGGGATATATTAAAGAATGCTGCCCAGCGTAGGGCTCGAACCCACAGATCTAAATTAGCAGTCAATCACTTTAAGATGAGTGAAAATAATGTCACTCATCTTTTTAATCTTCAAATTGGTCAATGAATCATCTTTACTATAGTCAAGGACTACATCAGCTGCTCCATTGCCACACATGGATGGTTGAATGTCATTTATTTATTGAAATGATACTGATTTAATAACAAAACATCAATGACCTTCTGAACAGTTCTGGAATTTTGGCAATGGTAGGTACGTATTCTTCTGACAAACAAAATGAAATTCCAATTTTTTTAAGAAAGTTCAGTACGTGAATACCTATACTTATTGTTGTTTTTTATTTTACTTGCATATGCACCAAGCTTTCCAAAGAAATGCACGTAATGTTAGCAATTGTTCAATGACAAAGCAAGAAACTTAATAATTTATTTTTTAACCTTAATCAATCATTAAGCAAGTAAGTCATACCTACATAAAAAAAATTAAACGAAATATTTTTTTCTCAAATGTTAAATAGTACAAAAGGTACCTATATTAGGTAAGCATTGTAGGTAGATAGACATATATTTTTTGCTGGATTTTCATAATACGTCACATTCGCAGAACCAAAAATTAAGGCAATACTACAATATCCCAAAGGTAGTAAAGACATTTTAGTCATTTGTAAAAAATATTCGTAATTCAATTTAGTCTTCGGTTCCAACACTCGTCTGTAATGACACTCATTTTGTCAGTTCACGCAAAGAGGCCAATTTGGTTGTATCGCAGTTTGCTGTTAAGTCGACGCTTGCCAGAAAGTATTATGACTCCTTCTGAATTTAAGAGCTTAAACGATTTCATGGGACCAATCGAATATTCTTTCGCACTCGTGCAGTTGCTAGAGTCCTTAAAGACTTTGATACACTAAAATCCGCTAGCCCTGATAGTATGCCTCACATCGTTCTGAAGAGGTGTTCTCCAACGCTGGCAAGACCACTGCGTACGCTTTTCCATCTGTCCTATTCTACAGGTCTCTTTCCGAGTGGATGGAAAACAGCATTTGTCCAGAGTGTCCCTAAAAAAGACCAATCTTCCTCACCCTCTAGTTACCGTCCAATTGCACTTACGTCTCTTCTTTCTAAGGTCATGGAAACGCTGATTAAATACCAGCTTAAGAAATATCTTGAAGAACGAAAGCTCCTTAATGACAGACAGTATGGCTTTCGTAGCAATAGGTCCACTGGTAATCTGATGGTATATTTCACCGAACGGTGGCACAAATCTTTACATCATTTTGGAGAAAGTAAGATTATTGCGCTTGATATTTCAAAAGCATTTGAAAGAGTTTGGCATCAAGCTCTCTTATCGAAAATGCGTGAATTTGGTAAAGATGAATCTTTTCTTCGTTGGATTAGAAATTACCTTTCGGATCGCTCAATACAAGTTGTATTAGACGGTTTCAAGTCTGAAATAAAATAAATTCTGATGTGAACCAGGGCTCAGCTTTGCCTCCAACTATTTTCCTCATAAGAAGTTTTTTTTTTAATAATACAAATTCTATATACCTACTACTGAAATACATCAGCCAAGTAGAAGACTTAGCACTATAATATTTGGACTTGTTGAATTATTGATTCAAAATAGCTTTTAACGGCCTTTAGTCCAACAAAAATTGGCGTTTCGTCCCGGCGATCTCACATGGACTCATCAGTTGACTAGTTCCTCATCTTCATTAATGATCTCTTATCCGGAACTTGTAATCCTCTAAATTGTTTTGCTAAAAATAGCACTCTCAGCTTTTCATATTCGTTTTCAGATTCACTTTCTTGTTCTTCGGATGTTGAACTGCAACGGCAGTATGATAAGCTCATTAAATTCTGATCTTGACAGCATGGTCCAATGGGGAATAAAAAAACGCGTAGAATTTAATGCTTCAAAAACTCAGTGCTGTCTTTTGTCGTTAAAGTAGAACCCAATCCCCATGCCGCTATCCATGAGCGGTACTTGCATTAAAGAAACCGATCAGCTTTCGTTACTTGGTATGTGCATCACAGACCGCCTCTTGTGGAATGAGCACATATTTGATGTCGCCTTGCTTCGTCCAAAGCTGGAGTAGGTATAACTCGCACATTTGGTCAGGAGCTCCCAAGACTCATTTGAGTCTATTAGATAGAATTCAGAATAGAGCTCTAACAATGATAGGCGATAGAACTATAATGGAAACATTTAAATCTCTTGAACACCGTCGAAATGTTTCATGTCATGCATTATTTTATCGCTATTTTTATAAGCAATATTCTAGCGCAATAGCCGGGTGCATTCCTCCCCTTAAACTATTCAACCGTAATACTCGCCCTTCTTGGAATGCTCATCAGTTTACCCTTGAGCCTAACTTCGGGCGTACTGTCAATTACAGAGATTCTTTCTTTAGCCGTACTACGCGGATGTGGAATATTTTGCCCGGCTCTATTTTCCCCTCCCGTTTTGATATTCAGAAATTCAAAGCAAATGTGCATCGGTATCTCCTTTTTCATCCTTTCCTACTTTCCTAACACTCGGACTGTGCTTGGACATATTAAGGGTAATAAAAACCCCTTTAGTGCACGCAATCATATACAAAAAAAATTATCTACACCGACCTAGGTTTATCTGCATTTTATAACATCTTAAGCTTGATGTAAGAAAACATTCAACTTCTAGATACTTATGTAGACTTATTGCTTAAATACCTACCTAGCTATACAAATGTATCTTTAAAGTATTTTATAATTTAATAAGTAAAGCTACTGTTTAACCTTTGGTTCAGCGTTCACCATCAAGCCATTTATCTTCATCCATTCTTAAAACCAAATTAATAATTCAAACACGAGTTCCCATATCAAATTGAAAACCTGCAGCATCTAACAAATTAATTTTGCAAAATAAAATCAACCAAAACCACACAAATCATCATTTCATTCCATTCTCCCTTTGTCCATTTGGCAAAGCGTCTTCCCATCCCAGTCATAGCCTCTGTGTGTCGTCGTTGGTTGTTGCCATTTTTAGCAAGAAAAGAATACATCTCACCTTTGTGCTCACTAATTCGACATGCCGAGATGCCGACGACCCCAACGACTTAAAAACAATCAAAGAAACACACTCTCTTCCCTGTGGCGCGGTGGTCTTACACTACTGTCCCAGTTCTATACAATTCCACACGACACAGTCCCGTTCCGAAGACACTATGGATATTGCCTTTGCCACCGTAGTCTGAGTCTCTAAGTCGTCGTACGTATTATACTATATACCCAGTCATCTTCGTCGTCAAGGTGTAATGACCCAAAGAATAGTTTACCCATATCTCAAGAAACACCAAGACTCTGCAGCACACCGCAGCACGCACACAAACACTGCTTAAGCTAGCCGAAGTCATAAGATGAAAAGAAGAGAAAGATACGAATTCGACGACGACGACGACCGAAACGACTCAACGACCGACGACGGTGATGTTGAGGAGAATACATTCCAAACTAACGGTGCTTGCATTCTAATCGTAAATCAAGAAATATCTGAACCAAAGTCTGAACTCAAAGACGACTTCCAATGGATAGTCATCGAAAAATGGTGGAATCCCAGAGACGAATCCAAAAAGAATCATCAACAATAACAAAACCAAAAACGAGGAGAATCCCAAAGCGGGCAAAACACATCTTTAAAAGTTGAAGTCTCTAATGTTGCGTTAGAATAGAAGTCTCACAGTTCTCAGCTTCCGCAATGAACCGTCCACAACGAACGCGGCGCGTCCAGTACAGGGCAATATCTAACGGCTGGTTGATGAGGGGCACCACAGCAAATGATGACGCAGTATACTGCTAACTGCTAAGCTAAGGCTGGAAGCAGGAACAACAACACCACAAAAGACGTGCTTACTGCTAAGTGTCTTCTCAGACTCACTTAACTCAAAGATACACACTCAAACTCTATTTCCTCTCTGGTTATTCGTATTACGTATTTGCTCAATCGAAGAGTTTATATATGATATACCTTATACCTATTCTTATGCAATAAATGATGGGCTTACCATAAAAATAACAGTCTGTATGAAAAGAGAAATTGATTTTGAATAATGAAAGATCGAATTTGGAATTTTTTAAGTAAACCATCTTTTACGGCGCGGCGTTGGGGGTAAACAAAATTCTGTGGAGCTGTCAAACTGACCGATAACTAACGTGACCCGACATAATGAGCTGTTTGATCGTTTTCTAAATTTTCATAGATGAGTGCAGATATGCATGAATCTGCATTGTGTGTATTCGCAAAGGATTTTTTTTTGGTGCGTGCTGTGGATTCTCAGTCTGTAGATACCTTCATGAATTGTGTGTATTCACGAGAAATTCTTTTTTTTGATTCAGTTTTTTGTGGGTTCTTTGTGTATTCGCATAGATTAATATAGTAGGTATAAATCGTTTTGTTGATAAGATTAGATTAGTGCGTATTGTGTGTATTTGACGGCGATTTTTTGTTTTTGATTTGTTTTATAGATGTTCATACATTAGTGTATATTATGTTGTATTAATGTGTGTAATGTTTAAGTCGATGGTCCCGTTGCCAGTGATTCAGTGTACTTACTTCGTACATTTATACAGGGTGCCCCAAAAGTCAGCGTCGAAAAAAAACGGGTGAAAGGGTAGGTGGTGACAGTTATAAGAAAAATAAAAAAAATCGATAAAATGGTCAACCTGTGACGGTCTTTCAAGTGTCGTGATAACAAATCTTAATTTTTCTCATTTTTTTTTTGTTATGAAACCTTGAATAATCCTTTTAACTATTGCATTCAAAAATTTAAGCACACCTGCATCAGTTTTCAAGAAAACATTACTATTTTGCCCAACTAACTACTTAAAATTTTTACATGACCCTAATCCAATGGAGTGTAGTATACAAAAAATTTACTACGAAATTTTTGCAAGTTACCTAAAAAGTTGGCGTGTTCATTTCTCATTTCAAAATGGTATAACATTTTTGAGAATATTTTATAACTAACGGAAACGAAAATGTTTTTCTCAAATAACTCGGTTTTAAGATATTTTTTTTTAAATTCATTTAAACAAACTTTGAATGCACTCTAGCCTTTCTCGTGTCTAAGTTCGAGGGAAGTGAACAGTAATTTATAAGTAACTACTACAAAGCTCATAGTACCCTCGGGCTATCAGATAGTGATTCATTTCAATTATTTTGGTTAATTTTTAAATAAAATTCAATTTTTCAACAGAAATTACATCAATATTTTATTTAGATTATCTATAACAAATTTTTGCCTCCAACGGCAATGCAAGACCTATATCTTCTTAAAAAAGATCGGTTTATAAGACGAGCGAATCTCATTGAATTGATGTCTGCAACAGCCTCCGTGATTTTTTGGCGCAACTCGGCTAAGTTTTGAATCGATTTTGAGTAGACTTTTTCTTTTACTGCCACCCACAGAAAGAAATCTAGAGGTTTTAAGTCAGGTGAACGGGCTGGACACGAAATTGAACCAGACCGCCCCATCCACCTGCCTGGATATTCTCCATCAAGAAATTGTCTCACTGGGCGAGCATAATCTGCTGTGCAGCCCTCTTGTTAAAACCACATATTTCCATAAATGATAAGTAGCACATTTTCCAATAAATTTGGTAAGTGGTTTTGTAAAAATCTAAAAACACCTCGCCGTTCAAGTTCTCTGGTAGCTCGAATGGTCCAATAATTTTCACATTCAGAATTCCGATCCAGATATCATATACTTAAACGGCGAACATGTTTTCGGTGGTACACTTTTCGCGGCCCACAAAACCGAAGGAACATAAATTAAATATTAAACGAAAGAATTTTTTGCATAGATGTGCAGAATGCCAAAATTATTTAAATATACTACACAGAAATTGTTTAAAACAATAAATAAAAATGCAAGAAAATACTACCGATATCTGTTGCAGTAAAAAGAAAATGGTTTGTACATTGGATAATTTAATGAAATATATAAAAGGATTAGAAATTGCATACTCTTGAGTGTTCGTTGCATACTTATTTATTGAATTGTGTTAGTGCTGGGCAATACTAGGATGTTGAATAGCTGAGTACGAAGAGTGGTGGAAAAGTATAAATATATATTTAATTTCTAATGAAAACTTATTTACTTGAACAAAGTCCGTCACAATAAATTTAGAAAATAATTAAGTTTTATTTTCGAAGTTAATATAATTGAATTTATACAAATTAAAACAATCATTATTTATTTCATATGTGGTGGCATTTCATAAGAGGTAAAGTGTGGTAAAAATACGAGGTGTGTGAAGCGTGCCTATCTCTAAATCTATTGTTTTGGATTATTTTGATATTTCTTGAATTTTTTTAAGGCGTCAGTATTGTTGTATGTATATTTTGGTTTAGCATGGAAATAGTGAAAAGTGCAAGAGTAAGCACCAGGAACATTTGTTGTACAAAAATTGTTAATATGTCAAAAATGTGTATAGGTTTGAAAGTTTGTTTACCATTTACTTTTTTCCTTTAAACTCCAGGATTGAGTGCTTAATAGGTACTTTTCACTGCATTCAAAAATTTAAAAAAATCATGAATTCTCTGTCTTTTCTTAAATGATAATGATGTAATAAATAAATTGGCACTCGAATTTCGAGAGCTGGGTCGGCTAGTTAACTTTGAGGCGATACTGCGATTTATCTTCCCGCAACAAATGTGGATTTTCTACATGCAACTTGTGCAAATTGTGAAGGTTCATGTATTCATTATTATTAAATGTTGATTCATCGGGCCACAGAATTTTGTCCAATAATCGCGGATCTTCCCTGTGCCGTTGTAGTATCGTTCGACAAAATGTAACAATTTCAGGATAATCTCGGGGTGGGCGACTCTGCACTCGTTGAACATGGTATGGATGGAGCTCATTTTTCTCCAAAATTCGGTGTGCTGCTCTTTTGGGTACTCCTGTTCTTATTCGAATCCCACGTACTGTTGTACTTGGGTCTTGATCGACTTCTTGTATCACTAAGTTCTCGTAGGGCATGAGGGGCCTGCCTTCACTATTCCTTTGGTATGAAAATCAACATTCTGAGAATGACTGGTGCAAATTCACAAACACCCGATGATCCGGATAACACTCAGCAGTTGGATATTTCTCAAGGTAAAGTCTAGCTGCAGCACAAGCATTGCCTCTGCATTCTCCATAAATATGGTACATGTTCGCATATTCCTGCGCAGTGTACCAAGATGGCATGGTGATGGTAGTAGTCAGATTATACTTAAATCCAAACGAAAATAAAAATATTCAAAGGATCAGATCGGTTTTACTCAACGACAAGGAAAACAAAACTCAATTAAATGAAAATGAAAGTGTTCCTCTTTATAGTCTCCAACACAATTAGAAAATCACGCAAAAGATTGACTAAACACGATACAAAATGGAACGGAGGAAAAAGAAAGCAATAAAGAACTGATCGGTCTAACGAATTTCCGAGTAGTGAGAAGTTCACACAATCATTAAATACAACAACAAATACATCATATTTTTGTATAACACAATTTCAACCCTTTTGAAAAAAGTTTATTCAATTCAATTCTTTCTTTATTTTTTAAATCATAAAATACAATTTTAGATATAAGAAATAATTACAAAGCATGACAAATATGCCGTCTGCCGTAAAAAAATTACTTATATAATAAAAAATTTTAAAATATAATAAGAGAGTTTGATTTAACAAAGTTGTGCTCATTTAAAGTTAATTATAAGTTATTTTTATACACATACTCGTATATTTAATTTGGGATTAATAAATAAACAAACTGTGACTTTTAGTTTAGTCAAAACAAAGATAAATTAATTTTGGTGAAATATTTTAGATATATTTAAGACTTAGAAGCGTTTTGTATATAAAAAGTTATAAAGAAAGAAAAAAATAATTAATCTGGACTTTTAGTTTAGTCAAAACAAAAACATATAAAGAAGTGAAAAGGGGCTTTTAGTTTAGCTAAAACGAAAATAATCTGCGACATGCGGTTTTTAAAATACCTATTCAAATAGTAGTGATGACTTTATTCTTCAAATCATGTTCAAATGAAAAAAGTTTATTACCTACTGCTTTAGGTACGCGCGTGTTTTATTGTCGCCATTTCTGGTCAGATGACCGAAAGTATAGGTTTTTCCACTATTTTCATTCATAAACCTATGGTCAAACGTAGTTTACCAACAATTACTTTTCGTTTTTTGAGTATTCATTAAGCTACTTTTGTCTTTTAAAAAAATCAGCACTTTACTTCTGCGAAAAAGAAATGGACCGAAAACGGAAAAATTAACTAATTAAAAAAAATCGGATTTCTTAAGAAAAACATTTTAGTTTCCGCTATTTATGAAATATACTCAAATATGGGATACCATTTTGAAATAAGAATTGAACACGCCAACTTTTAAGGTAACTGGCCAAGATTTCGTAGTACATTTTTTTACACTACACTCTATTACATTAGGGTCATGTACAAATTTTGAATAGTTAGTTAGGCAAGAAACTAATGTTTTCTTGAAAACTGAGCAGAGTAGTATAATGAATGTTATATAAAATTGCTGAACCATAAATCAGATTTCGAACGACGCAGGGTGACGTTATTACAATTTGAAATGGGGTCATTATGGGCGATGTAATTATGCCAGTACGTAAGGGCTGGTATCAGAAAACCGGTCAACTTCGTTGGTGTTTGACCAGTTTCCTTAAAATTGAAGTACAGTATAATATGTTATAGCTGAATTACAATTACGAAAGAAAAAAACTGTTTCAAATTAGGGAAGTTTTAATTTTGGCGGGTGTACATAAGTACACATACTCTTTTTATACTCAAGTTCAAAACTTCAGTATGTAGTTACATAAGTTCTAAATCAGTTCAAAATAAATGCATGTTCCTTCATAATTATCAATTATCCATAATTATAGGAGATCATAAAATCCACTATGGATAGATTTACTATATGGATATATTTCCCAATAAAACACACCTAATATACATGTAGCACAAGACCATACAAAGTAATATCGAAATACATAATGGGACAGTGGGTATGGCAGTGGGTTACTCAGAATTTCAATTTTAAGTTTAAATTTAAAAACGTAGTAGACGCTAATAATGCTCCACATTGACAGACGTCATTTTTATACAGAGAACTTATTTACACGAATAAAAGTAAACTTAACATATTTTTTTGTAACTTTCCCATCGCTATAATCAGATCATGGAGATAATTAAATTTTTAAACTCTGCCGAAAATTGTCTTACATACTGAGCTAAAGCTGAAAAGGAGGTTGTTGATATTTTTCCAGACCAAAATGCTCTGCATAAGGCATTTGTGTCAGTAAACGTTCTAGTTTCTTTTTTGAGATTCACGTGGATTTGATTTTGTAATCTCTGAGTCTGACAAATTCTTGAGTAAAGATATGAAAAAGATACTACCTTAATTCATATCCATTTTTACATACATAATTCATTTTTGGGCTAGTAACCTTCGTTTGCTGATTGCTGGAAGCTTGTAAAATATGTGATTATTTTCAAATAATAAAATATTTACCCTGTCTGTCAAACTTCTGGGAGAAATTTGTAGTAAATCCGCTCAGACCAACGCTGCAGCAATGGTAAGGGTATTGGGTGATATAACGATTTGGTATAATCAACAAAAATTTACTATATTGTGTGCTGAATTGTTTCAAGGCGTTCGACTTTGTGTAAAAAGCTGAATACGCACTTTGGCCTTAGTGGAAGATCGGTAGTTTAATTAAAAGCTATTCAAAATACATATACGTAGTCAAGTATATGGTTGGTGCTACGTTTTTTGATTCAACGAAATTATTTCCAATTGTACCGCAAGGTTCAATTGTGCGTCATTCTTTTGCATATTCATCACTGACCTCCATTAAGTGTGCCATAATATAATGTTACATCCTTGTATTTATAACGTCAACAAAATTGAATTGAATTGAATTGAACTGCAATATAGTATCTATATCTACCATTTCAATTGTTGGAGGAACCTGACACTAAATCCTGCAAAATCACATAAAATTTAAATTTGTAGAAATAAATATGATGTAACAAGTCTTCAACTCAAATTTATTCATACTGTACTAATCCAGGCTTTACAATAATTTAGTGCCTTTCAGCTAACGATCCTGACAATCTTTCTAAATATAAGTCAAACCTGTAGCTATGAGACTTCCCAAAAAGAAACATTTTCCCTAATTTATGAGTGCTATAAACATTATAAGTTGAAGCTTGTTGGTAACTATATTCACACACACTAGTTCTCTTTTTAATGGTTTAGTAAAGTACGTTTCCTATAAAATCATCAACTTTTTCTTGGATGTTCATTTGTACAATTTCTTGATTCTAGATGTTTGTTTCGGTATAATATTATTCAAAAGAAATACCATCGTTTATGTATATTTCTTGGCTTACTTACTTACTCGAGTCTGTCTCTACTACATCGTACTTCCTAGTTGGATTCGAAAATTTCCCGGACTGGATCACTGATTTCCGCCCGCTCTTCATGACGCTGGGATCTAAGTCGTTGAGTTTAACTCTGGTAACTAGGCCTGTGTCACTGTGCAGCCCATAAAATCACCCGAACAATCTTTCTCTCTCTCTCTCTCTCTCTCTCTCTCTCTCTCTCTCTCTCTCTCTCTCTCTCTCTCTCTCTCTCTCTCTCTCTCTCTCTCTCTCTCTCTCTCTCTCTCTCTCTCCCTCACCTAGATCACCCTCGTCAACCTTTGATAAAGTCCATGCATCGGAATCATGGAGTAGGAGAGGATATGATAAATCTCAATTGTCTTCTGGGTCCATAATTCAACGATTGGCAAGAGTTATTCTTCGTTTGATTTCAGCGGTGATATCGTTGGCTGTATTTATAGCGGAGCCTAGGTAGACAAAGTTCCTAACTACCTCAATGTTATAGCTGTCTATGATAATGACGATCTTGGTAGACCTTTTTTGATGACAGCATAAATACTTTGTCTAGCCCTCATTTACTGCCAAACTCATCTTCGTCGCTTACTTCTCAATACTCGCAATGGCCGTGTTCTTCCCATTATGTCAATATCATGGGCGTATGCAATTAGTTAAAAGGAATTTTGAAAGATTGTGCCTCTGGTGTTGTATCGGGAATTCTACACTATTCTTTCAATTATAATGTTAAAACATTACATTACAGCGCCTCGCCTTATCTAAATCCTCTTTTATTAATCATTATAAGTATCGTTGAGGTTTTTACTGACTTTGATGGAAGAAAAGACTTTTCCATAGACATTGCTCTATATAGCTCGTTTCTAAAATCGATGGAGAGGTGGTGGAATTTCCTGGCCTAAGTCAATAATATTATTGACCTGTCAGATTGTTGACGATCGGTTGCAGTCATTCACACAACACAGTAGAGAATATCTTGTATGCGATGTTAAGAAGATTGGCGCCTCTCGAGTTGGTGTAGTTTAGAGCGTCTCCTTTCTTGAAGATAGATATGGCAGATGTGCTGATGTTGAATATCAGCTCCAGTAGCGATATGGCTGTTTTATCTTCGTCCAGATCGGGTGGATCGAATTGTTTGTCATCGCATATATTAAATGGTTGAATATATGTATGAATCTTATATCGCACTTCTCAAATTATTTAATTTTTTCAAGAATTTAGTGTATGCCCATTTTACTCTAATGATTTTGATAAAAAAAATCTGTGCGGCTTTTTAGCTACGACCGATTATATGGTTGAAGAAAAAATTAGAAATATGTCTAAAAACGGTACTTTCCATAGGACAGTTTTTTTTTGCTTTCGACTATCTCATAAACGGCTCAACCGATTCTTTCGAAATTTCACACATATATAGGCTTAGGTTTCCCAAATTATACCGCGTACAAATATTGTTAATTAATATTTTTTTGTATTTTTAAAATCATTTAAAAAAAAAATTAAAAAAAATTATATTTTGAAAAATGCTCAATAAATATTTTTAAAAAATTATATTTATATGTATTTTCTGAATACCTATGAATTGGCGTTTTTGAATTTTTTTTAAAATATTTTCAAAAAGTTAAAAAAAAATTTTCTCAAAAACCGCTCCACAGATAAATTCAAATTTATCCAAGAAATAAAATGACGTGCTTTTTTTGAAGCTCAAATTAGTTTTTAGTATTTTTATTAGTATTTATTTCAGAATTTTGAATTATTTTTTCTTTAATTAAACCGATTTAACCTTTTGTTTTAAAGTTTATATTATTAAATATTTAATATTGTCATACTAATTTATTTTATATATATGTATAAAAAAAATTGAGATAAAAATGACTTTAAAAATATATATAGATTTTTAATCGAAATCTTTTGCATACGATGTGATCGACCATAAGAGCAAGTTCGTGCGATCCAGTCGTGCATTTTATATTTTTCTTGATTAGATACAACTCAAATTGTTAATTATTATAAAGTTAATTTTTAAAACAAACAAAAAAATGTTACATAATTATTAATGAATTTTAAAAAAAAGTGTAGACTTTCTTGCAATCAAGACTGTCCACAGACAGTAAAACACCAATATAATCATGCATAAGTAAGTAGATACTATTCATTTAACGAGTTTGGCGATGGGAATCGAGATAATAAATGATTCTGTTTTTTTTTTGTTATTCTGACGAATACAATCAATTTCTTAGCAACGGTACTGTATATTCTCAAGCCGACTATGAATATGTGCATCCATACGTATATTTTACTTTATACATATGGTTCGGTTTCAGAATATCTAAAAGGAACAAGAGAACAAAATATGAAGCAAATGGATGCGCGCGATCGAATTGTGCGATGTGACAGAACTGAACTAGACTGTGCTTTAAATTGCTTCATAACATGCGATGCTCAAGATGGAATGTTCTGTTTCTTCCGTACCCGAAGCTGGGAATGGGAAGGAAAAGCCATGTGACATGGAGATTTAATGATCCCATCGGGTGAGTTTTTATTTCCTACTATCGTGAATTCTCCGCAAAAAAAAAAAAAAAAAAGAAACAAATAATAAAACCAACAACTATCGTGATGCAATAAGCTGTTCCAGCGAGATGACACCAACTGCATCGCATCGAATCACCAGAGACGTCGAAAACAGGAAGTCGCAGAGTAAATTGAGGCAAGAATGAGTATTAGAACGTTCGTTATCGTTGGCTTGGACTGGACGACATGGACAGTAACTGGATGTGGCTATACCTAACTGGCAAAGTTGCAAGCTGGCAGCTTGACTGGCATCTTATAGTCTTTACTTGTCAATGGCAATAGCAAAAGGGTTTCCCCTCTATAACTACTTCGTTTGACACTTATTCAATGGCGTTTTCACTGATGCGTGACTTTTTAAAGTAGGTAGGTATAAGAGGTAGGCACCGCATTGAAGTTGAAGGAACAAGGAAGGAAAAAAAATGTGATAATTGCGAGGGAGAAACGAAGGAACTCAGCCGGAAGATTTGTTCTTGAACTTGGATTTAATTTTTATAGCAAAGGATGTCAACTCCAGCATCAGGAGGCTCAGGCTACGTGTGAATTTTTCAATTGATTGCTGGGTTAATTATTAGCTAACATTTTATATGCACTTGATCACATAATGCCAGTGCAATTTACATTCTTCTTAACCTGCGGGCTGCAGAAATTAGTTTCTCATAGAAATGAACTTCCTAGTTCCTACTCTTAGGTAGATACAATTAGCTTGAAGTATTTTAACAATTTTATGTTTGCCAGAAGTAAGCTTCGGTAAAAAAAATATCAATGTTTATTCTTTCCTTACACGAGAGGTATGAGAGGTTAAGAACCTTATCATTTTCTAGGGATCAGAGATAATTACTAGCAAATGTTGTGAATAAGATGTTAGGACCTATAGGAAAGAGCAATGATTTAGGGTGAAAAAGATTTTGGATTAAGATTTTAACTTTTACAACGAATGGAGAAACCTAGAATTTTTACTTGCAATATATTTATGTACCTTCAAATTTTGCATTTTGAAAAAAGAAATCAAACTCATTGATAAGACTTGACTTTTCAATGATAGACCGAATACGAAATAATTATGTCGATCTACTAACAGTCTTTTGCTGATAATGATTTCTGTATTTTATCTGTTTCATGTTATTAGTCCAAAAATGTCGGGAAATTTTTTTCCCGTGAGTAGGTGTATCTAAAACCTTCAAAAGGCTCTATGATGACCGAAAAACGCGTGTTTATAGGAGTGTGAGTTTCCTACTCCACTAAAAACACCTATTCCTTCCGATTGCAACTAAGTTGAAACTTATCTATAGCAATTTATTTTTCACGAATTTAATTAACGTGCTGCAGGTAATTATCCGGTGATAGTTCCTGCTTATACCGCGATTTTAAAGCGTTTAGTGCACCAGATCGGAAGTCTTAGTTCTTTGCAGGTGGCCGGCGTACTAAATTCTCATCGATAAGTTCGATTATAGTTGATACTATTAGTGTTGTAATAGCTGTTTTCTATGATTTCTCGCAAATTTTTTTATTTCATCGCGAACCGTGGGAATCCCGAGATCTCTGTGGAAATTTTCGTTTCTAATGGAGCAAGCTGCGTTTACAAACGATCTTAGCAATTTATTTTCAAATGTTTGTAAAGTATTTAAATTAGAATCTCGCGTACAACCCCAGAGTTGTATACCGTAAGTCCAGACAGGCTTAAACACCTGCCTGTACAAAATTAGCTTGTTTTCGATACTGAGCTTAGAGTGTTTCCCGAGCAACCAGTACATATCTCTGAGTTTATTATTTAACTCTTCGCATTTCTTTTTAACATATGGTTTCCATTTTAATTTCGCGTCTAGAAACATTCCGAGATATTTTGCTTCATTAGTAAACGGAACCGTATTAACAAACACCGGTAATCTATTAATTTTTTTATACGTAAAATCTACATGGACTGATTTTACTTCGTTAAGCGATATCCGCCATGTTTTTGTCCATTCACTGACAATATTCAGAGATTTTAGTAATTTTGTCGTAGCATCATTTATCGTTTGGCCCACTGCTAGTATTGCAGTGTCGTCACCAAACGTGGCTTAAATAGTGTCTTCTGTTTTAGGTATATCACGTGTAAATAATAGGTACAATATTGGATCCAAGACACTTCCTTGTGGTACCCCAGCCATTCTATCTTTGAGATCCGAGTAATCGTTTCCAAGTCTTACTCTGAAAAGTCTATTCTCTAGATATGCTTTTAGAAGCGTATAAAGTGTTTCAGGCAGAATTTGTCTTAATTTAAAATTTAGGCCTTCGTGCCACACCTTATCAAAAGCTTGCGACACGTCTAGGAAGACCGCCGAACAAATTTTCTTTTCTTCAAGAGATTTCTCAATGACATCTGTGATCATATGCACTTGGTCAATTGTCGAATGCTTGCTTCTAAATCCGAACTGATGTTCAGGTATTAGGCGTTTTTCTGCTATAATTGGCTGCAGGCGCAGAAGTAATATTCTTTCAAAGACCATAGATATTACGGGCAGAAACGAAATGGGTCTGTAAGATCTCTTATCATGTGATTGTTTTTCTGGTTTGAGAACCATTATAACTTTCTCAACCTTCCATGGGCTCGGAACGTACTTTAGATTTAGAGTGGCATTTATTATATAAAGAAGATTAATTAACCCTTTGCGAAGAAGCATTTTAAGAACTTCGGGCGTAATTAAGTCATATCCCGGAGCTTTCTTATACTCAAGCTTTCTTATATCTCTACTTAATTCGGCAAGGGTAACATTTCTTGTTATGTGATTTTCGCTTGAGTTAGAACGTATATTTATATTTTCGTTGAGTCCTTGCCCATCAAAACCGTAATCCGCGAAAAAATTTGCTTTCTCTTTTCCCTTTTTGTCCATTCGTTTTGATAATTCTTAATCGGTGGCGCTGGGAGCTTTGATTTCTTCGTTACTTTAACGGCTTTCCAGAGTGAGTAGTTGGATTCTTTTCCAGCTGTCAAGCTTTTAAGATAAATTCCAACTTCAGAATTTTTGGAATTCTTTTATTGTCTTTTTTAGTAAATTACACAAGCGGTTTAAATTTACCTTGTGTTAAGGAGCTCGAGTTTGTTGTCATTTCTTACGTGCTTTTCGTTTCTCTTTTACTAAATCTTTTATTTCCTGCGGATATTTTAGGTTTTTAAAGCGCGGCATTTCTCTTTGGTACGGGGTGTTGTTCTATGCGGCTTGTTGTACGATATTGACGAATTTATCTACTGCTTTTTCAAGTTCAAGAGGCGTTTGTAGTGATACCCTTAATTGAACGTTGTCCTCTATATCTTTCTTAAAACCCTCCCAGTTGGTTTTCCCATTGGTTAGCGTGGGTGGTTTTTTACGTTTAACAAGAATTTCGCTCATAGTGAGCATAACAGCAGAATGATCTGAGAAAAGATCAAAGCTTTCTATTATGCTAGTTTTATTTGAGGGTATTCCTTTGACCACAAAAAAATCAATAAGGTCAAATATTTTCAATGGATCAGTCGGCCAGTAAGTCGGGAAATGTCGGGAATTGCATAAAATACGGTTATTGTATTTGTCACGCATAATCTGAGAGAGTATTTTACTGATTTAAATAAACAAAATGTTACAATATTCCTTATTTTTATTTTTTTTTTGATATTTACTTGTTTAAATTGTATGCGAACTTTTTCTGATGTGCATTTCTTTAAGCAAAGGCACTAATTTAATGCGATTGAGGTGAAGCTTTGCATTTTGTTTATAATTACATGGGTAGGCTTATATAATGAAAACAATTGCTTAATGTTCTTCAATTATCTATTTACTTCTTGATGAATTTTCGTCCTAGCCCATTTCATTTAAAAGGGAATTTATGAAAACTCTTGTAACGAATAATTGTACTGCCTGACTATTTCTGAATTAGTAACGGACTTTATTTTTATAATAACACACCTGAAAGTTTGCTACAAAGTACATGCACATTCCCCTTAGTGGAGACTTTCGTCCAATTTCGTCTAATAGCCAAGACACATCCTTAATATTATAGCTTTTTTAATAGCATACTGCCATCTCAGCTTGGAGAGCAACTTGTTAGAACCGTTTCACAAGAACTCTCAAGATGAATCTAGGAAGCTTAAATTAGAATAGGTATGTATACTTCGGTTGTAAGAAAAGTTAATGAATTGTAGTCGGTATACTTTTTCTAAGTGAAATAATAAAGCCGTAAACAAGAAAAGTGTTTAATTGTGAAGAGAATCGGACATATTCATAGTCACTAACTTGAGTTTATTTTAAGGTACATAATTAGATGGAATAAACTCAAGTTTTTCATAGCAATAGCAAAATTAATGACTAAGAATATGCCCCAATACTTTGGAAGTAGTTATTAGCAGTCTGACTTTTCAAAATAATTGTTTGTGTTTCTTGTTCACGCAGAGCGTTCAGAACTACGAATGTGTTTCTTTTTTGTCCTTGATGTGCTTGGACATAATTGTCCGAGAATTCTGAGTAATAGATTGCTTTTTCTTGATTGAAAAATTCAATATTGTTATCCGGTTGCTTAACAGACAAATAATTTTATTCCTCAGTCAATTAACTGCCTTTTTATCTGGAAATTGAAAAATCGGCCCTAAATCATTTTTGTAATGTAATTTTAAAATTTATAGCGTTTGTAATTTCACGGAGTAAATAAATAAATAATCAAATTTAAAAAATCTCATCTACATATGGATCCTTTAAACTGAAATTTGTGGAATTTGACAGTTCTTGCCTTTCCCGATATAGTGATATATATGGAAACGCCGAAGAAATATCTTGAAGAACGAAACCTCCTGAATGACCGGCAGTATGGCTTTCGTATGGCTGGTAAACTAATGGTATATCTCACCGAACAGTGGCACCAATCTTTACATCGTTTTGCAGAAAGCAAGATTATTGCGCTTGATATTTAAAAGTTTGGCACAAGGCTCTCTTATCGAAAATGCTTGCATTTGGTATCGAAGAATCTCTTCTTCGTTGGATTAGAAATTACCTTCTGGACCGCTCAATACAAGTTGTTTCAAGTCTGATATTCACAAAATAAATGCTGGTGTGCCCCAGGGCTCCGTATTGTCTCCGACCCTTTTTCTCATTTTTATTAATAATCTCTTATCTGGAACATCTAATCGACTTAATAGTTTTGCTGACGACAGTACCCTCAGCTTTTCATTTTCGTTTCTAGTTTCACTTGTTTGTTCTTCGGACGTAGAACTGCAACGGCAGCGTATGATAAGGTCATTAAATTCTGATATTGACAGCATGGTCCAATGGGGAATAAAAAACCGCGTAGACTTTAATGCTTCAAAATCTCAGTGCTGTCTTCTGCGTTATAGCAGAACTCACCCCCATGCCACTATCCATGTGCGGTACTTTGAAACATTGAAGAAACCGATCAGCTATCAGTCCTTGGCATGTGCATTACAGACCACCTTTTGTCATCACATATTCGATTTCGACAAAAATGCTGCAAAGTGTTTGGGCTTTCTTCGAAGATGCAAGAAATTTATTTCCCCGTCTGATCTGGCTGTAATCTATAAGGCCATCATTCGTCCAAAGTTGAATTATAACTTTCATATTTGGGCAGGAGCTCCCGAAATCCATTTGAATCTCTTAGATAGAATTCAAAATAAAGTTTTAAGAATGATTGGCGATAGAACTATAGTGGAGACATTTACATCACTCGAACATCGTCGAAATGTTTCATGTATTTCGTTATTTTATCGCTACTTTTATAAACAGTGTTCTAGTTGCATTACTCCCCTTAAACTGTTCAACCGTAATATTCGCGATTCTAGGAATGCTCATCACTTTGCCCTTGAACCCAACTTCGGACTTTCGTAAGTGCAGGTATTCTTTCTTTAGCCGTACAACCGCGAATATGGAATAAATTACCCGACTCTATTTTCCCCTCCATTCAGAAATTCAAAACCAATGTGCATCAGTATCTCCTTTTTCATCCTTTCCTACTTTCCGAACGCTCGCACTGTGCTTGGACATATTAAGGGTAACAAAAAACTGCACATTAAAATTTTCACGAGAAAAAGGCGAACCCAAGATCGAGACGAGACTTGATTAGGCGAAACCGAGAAGAGACTGAAATTTTTTGATGAGACTAACAAAAAAATTGCCTGTTTTCGTCTCGTTGCCAGCCCTTGTGATTTAGGTTAGTTTTGTTTGGTTTGGTAATTTGTCATGAATATACTTCAGTAAATTGTTCACATTTATTTTGGATGTAACTTTATGGTTATCAAAAACATTGTTTTGTGGATTTCACTTCAATATAAAATTCTCTCCCTCTAAAAAAAAACACCCTTTGGAAGATTATTATTAAAATAATTTAATTAATAGTAGATGGCTTGTCAGTATTGCGATAAGCCATGACCCGTATTATGCTCATAAATGTCTTAATTTGATATGTTTAATGTTTATAATAATAATAATTTATTATTCGCCCATTAGTATCGATGCTAAGTAGGTTTCAGTTAGTAGGTATGTTTATTTTTCGCACCATCAATTTTTCAAGTGGAAAACATTTATGATATCTATTTGTATTTGTATTTACATTCCAAATTTAATATATTTAATATTGTATCTAAAATGTATAGGACATGTATATGTACATACCCACATGGGTATATTTTATCTAATTTAAATAATTACTAATTGATTTGTAGGTATTAATTTTGTTTGTTTTCAAAAAAATATAATTGAATTTCATTGTGTTATTATGGATTTTCTATAATTAAAAATAGAGTTCCTATTTTTTTGTTTAGAGTTTTTGATATAATGTTAATTTCCCCTTGAACTTGTAAATGGTGGCTATACCATAAAGGGACTTGAAATTTTTAAATTTATACCAAATCTAATATTAATAACAAGGACGGCCTGAAACAGGGGCGCAAAAGAGTCGAGAATTTCTATCGAAAACTATATCGTCCTGTGTCCTGTCCCCAGTAAAAATCAATAGGGAATAAAACTCTCTTAACACTCAAGGAGCGCAAGAAACCTATATGATGGGAGATCTTTGAAAACCCTTGTGTCTCTGTTCCTAGAACACACAAGTTTAGAGGGTAAAATTGTCAACTATCAAGGGAGAACTTTGACAGCGCTTTGAAGATGAGTAAATTATACTTTCATAATGTTTGAATTCCGGGAGTGAATGATTTTTTTTTATATTTTTATTTTATGACACTTGGGTATCAAATTATTGTTTTATATAAAAAAAAAATAATGCAAAATGTGTTGCGTCGGAATCCCTGGCATGTCAACTGTTTCAGAAATCGAGGTGAATATTAATTGGTGTTTTTGCACTATTTTGATAAAGGGTTTTTGTGAAAAATTTGCAGGTTAATTACATCAAAATTCAACTCATTGATTGTCTCATCAAGTGGTGTATGAGCTTGGTGCACAGAGAATCCTAACTTCGGGTCCAAACACTAGCAGTTTAAAATCCGACAAACCCAATTTTGCATGTAGTAATACAATTTGAAAACGAAATCAACGATGGGGACAAGGCCGTAGCCAAACCAATATTTCAGGGTGGTACAATTTTTTTATTAATTTCATATCACTTTGGAATTGTGTAAAAGTTGATGTTATTTAAATGGATTTTATCCAGGTGTCAAGTAGAAAAAAATCCTCATTTCGAGGAGAAAGATAAAATACTTCTATTGAAATGGGTTCATATTTATATACATTACACTAGTGTTGTTTAGCATGTGTGCGATTTCGAACAAAAAAATCAATTTAATCTAAAGAAAGTATAGGCTAAATGTGTTCCATTAAGGCTTTTAAAAACACTTTTATTTTTTAGGTGGTGATATTTTTTAAGTCTCTGTGTCGAGAATTTTTTTTGAGCAATAGATGACCATTGTTTCGCTAACTATGCGACATATAGTGCCGTACTGCTAAAAGTAAACGTGTGTCACTACCGCCCACATTTCTCGTTAACGCATTTTTTTCCAAATGAAATGCTTGAACAAATATGACAAAATGATACCTAATACAATGTTCAAAATCAACTAACGGCGAGATGGCACTTCGCCATAGTTTCACTATTTTTGTGGTGAATGTTACAGTATGTTGAAAATGATGTAGGTTCATAAAAACCGCGGAGTTTTTACTTATCAAATATGACAGCAATGATAGTTTAATATTGACAGTAGAAAATGGGGCGAAATTTAAAAGACAAGAACCCTCTTGTTGGAAGAGCCTATATAATTTAATTGTTCTTATTTTTCTAAGCATTATTTTATTCTGCAATTTTTTTGAATAGAAATCATCACCAAGTCGCATCATTTTTTTGAATTTCTCGAATGTGTGAGCGCATAACTCGATAACGGAGGTCCTTATTACGTATTACGAAACAAACGAAAGGCAAAAAAAAATAAAATAATCTATTTTTTTAAACGACCCAATTTCATTCCTTCAATACTACAACTATACATAAAGTAATATGTCAAAACAATAAAATACGAAAGACAAACGCAGTCGTAAGAGAAAACGAGTATCGTTGTAAAAAACCGAATATCGTAAAACGTAATCGCAAATTAACAATAACGAGGGATTTTGAACGATAATCGCAATACGTAATAAGGGCCCAGTTGATTTCAATTACGTCATTCAAAACCAAATTGCCGGTAAGTCCCTTTAATAGAAATACGTCGACCCCGGGATGGATGAAAACCAAGCCACCACTTTTCCCACGGAATTTTTTAGTGGCATCAATCTTAAATTTCTTATTTCATTGGTTTGAGTGAAAATATCGACATTGCTATAACGGCTGTTTTATTTAGTAATGTGATTTTCAATCTGGCAATACTTTTTTCGAAGTTGGTCTTTTTGACAGCTGTCGCTTGATTTATGCTCAGTTTAGTTTGCCATTTCATAATGAATAGACTTCTTCCTGAACAACTTTTGCAAATCTTGAAAATTTATTACCAAAATAATGGTTCGGTTCAAGCGACGCATCACTTGCTGCGTCCAATATTCGGTCGACATAATCACCCAGCAGAACCGGTAATTACAGCAGCCATGTATCGGTTTCGCACCACGTTTAATTTAGTGGATAATGCGCATCCTCAGAGCCGCCGGCCGTACAGTCCGCACCGAAGTAGCTATTGCTGCTGTGTAGCACAGTATCGAAGAAGACCCGAATGAGTCCATCTGCCATCGCGCGCAACAATTGGAACAGCATCCACCCACTTTATGAACGATTTTGTGGAAGGATCTTGGTTTGCGGGCTTTCAACATCTAACTCTAATTGAAGCAGAACGACCATCAAGGGCGTCGCACGTTCGGTGAATGGGCCCAAAACGAGATGGTCACCTATCCCGATTTGCACAAGTAAATTTTGTTCAGCAATGAAGCTCACTTTTGGTTAAACGGGTACGTTAATAAGCAAAATGTTCGTATTTGGAGTGATCATAATCCACACGCCATTGTTGTTTGGTGTGCTCTATGGGCAGGGGAATCATTGCTCCTTATTTTTTCAAAAATTAATCCGGCCATAAAATTACAGTCAATGGGGAACGCTATAGCGCCATTAATAATAACTTTTACGTGTCTGAATTGGAGGATGTTGCTGTGGACGACCTTTGGTTTCAAGAAGACGGCGCTATATACCATACAGCCAACGAAACAATTAATTTATTGAAGTAAACTTTTGGTGAGCGTATTGTCTTGCTTATATGGCGTGGCCTCCAATATCGTGCGATTTAACACCGCTGGACTATTTTCTGTTGGGTTATGTGAAGTCGCTTACCTACGCAAATAAGCCCGAGACGTTCGACGACTTGGAAAAGCATATTCGGCGCGTTATTGCTGATATACGGCGCCAGTGGCTTTAAAAAGTGGCCGAAAATTGGTCATCTCGGTTGGAATTTATATGAGCCAGCCGCGGCAGCCACTTGCCCGAAATCAATTTTAAAACACGATGGCAAACCCTTATCTTTATAATGAAGCTAAATGCTTGGTCATATAACATTAAATTATATGCGTTTTATTTCTTCTTGAAAAACACACGGCAAAACAAAAAACATCCTTCAGTTATTTGCATACTGTAAGGTAAGGTTCAAAAATTATAACTCACTGTAATTGGAATCACTTGAAAATTGCAGCTGAATTATACATAAAGTTAGCAGTTTGAAAATTAGAATAATAGGTACATTTTAATTTTCAGCGAATAGAAGTTTAGCAAAATAGACCACCTACGTCAACGTCGAATAAGAATTTCTTAAAATCTATGGCGCAAAATTTTAGTCGATTTTCTAAAAATGTTAAATTAATTTTAGTATGATACTAGGCTAAAAAGTGAATTTTGCTAATTTAAAACCAGTAAAGTATCGTACTATTTTCTTAACATTTTACTAAAGTTAAAATCACAAAACGGCTACTTTATTTTTTTAGCATCGTACTAAATCCATATGCCACTTTGACATTTACAAACGTCAAACAGTTATGTTCGCTTACTTTTTTGCATTATTGTAGGCGTGTTTATTTGTAGTTTATTAAGAAAATATATTAAGTATGGTGCTTGTTAAAAAGTGTTTAAAATTAGGAAAATATTAGTAAAGTGCATTAGTATTAGCAAACTGTTAAGTAGCATCAAGCTAAGCCCTTAACATCAGGCTGTTTAACATTCTGCGCCTATAATTTTAATTCCGCAAAAATGAATAAGTCCGAATTGGACCCATTTGCCGCGAATGTATTCGACCACTTCGGAGCAATTAGAACTGTTTTTCAATAATCTAATAGTTGGCAATGGCGCAGTGGATAAAGTGCTTGATTGCTAACTAGGACATGTGGGTTCGATCCCCATGCTAGGCGCATTCTTTTCTCTACCACCAATTTTAATTGGATGCAGCCCATGGGTTAAAATGAGACAGTCAACACCTGGTTCTCAAATCCATTGTGCCAAACTAGTGCCGTGCAATGCAGGTTGCATTTAAAAGACCTTAGGTCTTACATGCATATAGTTAAACTTAATGGTTAGAATAAATTGTTCAAGCGGTAATGCCCAAACTACCATTAATACTAAAACCAGAGCCAGACGTCATTGCTTTAGGGCCAAGAACTTCGATTTCTGACAGTGTTTCCAATCAATTAATAGACATGCAATATGACTCGCTGTTAAGAAGCTGATAAATTATATGATAATCTATAATAATCATTGAAAGTTCTGATCCTAAATATACAACTTTATTGGTGAATTATCATTGACGTATGTGCAATGTATATTCTACAACATGGAATTCAGCCCGGCGAAGCTGGGCACGAGCAGCTAGTGATTAAAGAAACAAAAACCAAAAAATATGTTGTCCGAACTTATGTCACTATGCGAAAGAACTTTTAATTAAAATGCCAAAAATTGCGATTTGTCAAATTTAGATTTAACCTTAATTCTTTGGCATAAATGGTTTGTTCATTTACTCAACGAAACCATTTAATTAAAAACAAAAACAGCAATAAATGTATGCCTGTAGACTAATTGAGTGGCATCATGCTGAAAAAATATTTTATTGGACAACAAAAAAAAATATATCAATATACATTAAAAGCCATAAACGTCGATTGCAATACAAATAAAAATACAATATACTCATAGATACAACGACAAACAAAAAAAAAATAAAATAAAATTTCAACTTCAACGCATGAGAATTTTATGGCCACTTTATGTGCTACACACTCTGTGAGCTTCCTTTTCCTTTCGTTTCTTCATTTTGATTTGAATTAATCAACCACTTGTGTACCATTCTATTCTCTATATATACTTAACTAAATGGAAGTTTATTAGTAATTTATTTTCAGTAATTTCTGTGCTTGTTTTGAGAGGAAAAAAAAATACGTTAATTCGTTAGGCATATGGTGTAGGTCTCGTCTAGATATTCACATGTAGCATGAGAATGAGAAGGTATGTCTATTAAATACAAGAGGAGTTATATCGATATAATAAAAGATCAATCGTTAACAGAGAATAAATGACTTGGAGTAATCAAATTAATCAAGCAAATCAAATATGTAGTCTTCTTGATGTAATAGACTAAATGCTCACACATTAATTTCGGTACCTACATATTTTATTTTCATCAACAAAAACTACTTTATAGGTTAGATGAAAATATCAATCAATTAAGATAATTGAAGTTAACGATACGTTGATTGGGTATTTGGTTCATCTTAAGTTAAATAAATTTGAAACAAATTTAACGAATTTAAATTCCAATGGGAACTGGACACTAACTTCAAAACGCACAATGGCAGAAATAGTCGATTTGGTAGCCAAAATAAAATCAAATCTTACATGTCTTGGGTGGCAATGGCGCAGTGGATAAAGTGCTTGATTGCTAACTAGGACTTGTAGGTTCGATCCCCACGCTAGGCGCATTCTTCTGGTTCACAAATCCACTGTGCCAAACTAGTGCCCTGCAATTCAGGTTGCATTTAAAAGACCTTAGGTCCTACAGGCATATAGTTAAATTAAAGTTTCATTATATGTCAATCAATAGAAAAATACTCATATGTGCATTGTGTAAAAAATATTTTTCCTAAAAATGTACAGGTTAAGAGAAAAAGTAAATAGCTCAAACTCAAAAAATAAAATGCTCAACTGGATCGTACGAATTTGCTCATGTAGCTAAAAACTTAAATGCAGTTAAAAATTGACACTGTTAGTAGGTAGGTAGTCGAAGTTTTCCTATGCATGTTTAAAGCCGATGAATAGTAATGGATGATTCAAGGATTAATTGCATAGTACCTACAAATGTATATGTAAATCTTACTGATTTTAAATATTTATAAGTTAGAAGACTTATGTACCTAATTACATATGTATATGGAACCTTGGCATGTAAATACATTATGCACGTATAATAATGAAAATGGAGGATGTAGGTACTAATTTGCATATATATGTAGGTATTCAGTTACGTGAAAAATGAAATATAACTACATAGGTAGATTTTATTTATACAAAATTTCTTAATTTTTTAATTTTTACTTGCGATTATAGGTACAGTCTGGCCCACAAATCGTGCTACAAAAATAAAACGTAATAACTTTTTTTCAGTGTGAGTAATCGGCTTATTTTTTTTTAATTTTATATGCTACTATTTAGATTTATCAAAATGAATGCTTGGGATACTGAAAAAAGGATTTGGATAGTGCAGCGATACTATTCTTTGCAGTCCGTCATTTCCGTCCAAAGGGAATTTAGGCTGGAGTTTGGCGGTATTCCCCCGAGTAGATGGACCATTATGAAGCTGGTGAACATGTTTGCCGAATCTGGAAGCATCGAGCGAAGACCGTATCATCGAGATCCCAATGTTTGGGTTCAGGATACAATCGTGGCTGTTGCATCGGCAATACAGGCAAATCCAAGTGTTTCGACTCGAAACTTATCGGGCCAAATTGGAGTTAGCAGACTGTCATTACAACGGATACTTCATGATGACTTAAACTTGTTTCCGTACAAAGTCCAAATTACAAGCAAGTTAAACCCTCAGGATTTCCCTGTTCGCCTGGAATTTTACCGAAAAATGATTGCAATGGCCGAAGAAGACAACACATTCATAAATTGTTTGTTCATGTCTGATGAGGCCCATTTTGACTTAAACGGCAATGTTAACAAGCAAACAGCAAAATTGTAGTATATGGAGTGAATCTAATCCAGAAATGCTCCATGAGACGGAACTGCACCCAGAACGAGTTACTGTGTGGTGTGCAGTTTCATCAAGGTGTATTGCCGGGCCATACTTCTTTGAAGAAAACGGTGTAACACAAACTTTCAATGGGGACCGTTATTTAAAGATGTTGGAGGAGTTTTTTACCAGAACTTAGCCGAAGACGTATCCCTTTTAGCAGGATTTGAATTCAACAAGATGGAGCAAGTGCACACGTAGCCACAAAAGTTATGGCGGAGCTCCAACGTCACCTGACCTGTGGGGTTATGTCAAGCAGGAAGTGTACAAAACGTAACCCAGGAATTTGACTGAATTTAAGTAATCCATTAAGACAATAATTGTGGCGATCCGAATTTCAACCCTTCAGGCCGCAATGAACAATTTTGTGATCAGGTGCCGCATATGCGTGGATGAGCGTGGAGGTCATTTGCGCTCTATTATCTTTAAAAACTATTAGTTATTTAAAATAAAATTTAATTTTTAATCCAATATAAAAAAAATAATGAAATACATCGATTAAAATAAAAGTTATTTAAATTTCTTATTGTAGCGCGATTCGTGCGCCACCCTGTATTATAAAGCAAGTTATGCATTCGTGCAAAAAAAAAAAATCTAACAATCAAACATGACATTACGATCATAGAGAATACCAAATAAGTTGGTCCCGCAATTCCATCTGTCTGTCTGTCTGTCCATCTGTCTGTCTGTCTCTCTGTCTCTCTGTCTGTAGAACGATATACAGCCTATACGGCTGAACCGATGTGGTTCAAACTTGGTGCTTGGGCGTTTTAGGTGATTGTCCAAAACAGATTTCTGAATCGTGGCTTTAGCCCCAAAAATAACGGTACTTGCTATACAAATTTTCCACCATCTTAATTATCTCGAAAACGGCTCTAACGATTTTGATAAAAATTGGCGTGTACTACTTTGGCTATGGTCTACATTTTGGCTAAAAAAAATAAAAAATATTTTGTTATTAACTGTACCTGCCATACAACCATTTTATGGATTTCCGACTTTCTCATAAACGGCTCAACGGATTTCGATAAAAAAATTTATACAGAAGCTCCTTTAAATTCTAAATAATTGCATTTCAAAATTTACGAAAAAATAGTTTTTTTTTTGGATTTTTGAAAAAAAAATATTTTTTTTTTTTTTGAAAATTCAATATTTCGAAAATGGGTGGACAATTTTTTTCTGAAATTTTGTTTTTGAATTTAAAAAATTAAGTGAAAAACGACTTTAAAAATACATTTAGCTTTCTTTTAAGAATCTTTTGCATATAATGTGATCGATCCAGTCGTGCATTTTATTTAAATTGTTATGGCAATAATTGTAAATATTTAAAATTTAAGTACATAATTTTAAAAACAATCATTAACCCGTTTTCAAAATATAGAATTTCACAAAAAAAAAATTCTTTTCAAAAATCCAAAAAAAATAGTACATATTATTTACATTTCTAAGGACTTCCTATATAAAAATGTTGATCGAATTCCGTAGAGAAAGTCGAGAATCAAAAAATGGTTGAATGGCAGATACCGTCAATAACAAAATAGGTATACACATATGTATCTAAAAAAAATTTGACACACTTTTTTTTATACCAAAATCGTTAGAGCCGTTTTCGAGATAATTAATATGGAAGATAAAATTGTATGGCAAGTACCGTTATTGTTGGGGCTGCAAAAACGATTCATAAATTTATTTGAGAGCATCACCAAAGCGTTTGAGGAAAATCGCTTGAGCCGTTTAGGCTGTAGATCGCTTTACATACTGACAGACAGTCAGGCGGAATTTCGGGACCCACTTTTTTGGTATTCTCTATCATCTTAATGTCAAGTTTGATTAAAATCTCTAGTTCGATTTTAATACATACTAGTTCGATTAAAGTACATACATAACCCAAAAAATCGTTGGAGCACTTTTATAAAAAAAAAAAATTTTATTTATAAAATCTTAAAAACATTTTTAGAAAAAAATATGAAACGCCATTTTTACGTAATTATTAATGTACATATACAATTTTAATTTAAAAAAAAAAATCAGTTACTGGTTTTTGAAAAATCGATTTTTCAAAATAAAATTCGAAAAACCATTTTTTGAAAATTTGAGTATGCAGTTTTATTATATTTATAGATATATAGTTTCATCCAATAAGTAGTGAGAAAGTCGAAAATATAAAAAGTGGTTCTATGGGAAGTACCGTTAATAAGTAGGAAAAATAAAATATTTCTTTACTTAAAATTGGACTGCATTAATTTAAGAATGCATACATTTTTTATAAAAGGTCTTGGATCCGTTTTTGAGAAATTCCTTTTTTTAACAGTTTAAACATTTGTTTGGGAGGCAACGTTGTTTTTTTATTATTGATTTTTTTAAGTATTCAAAATAATATCAAAAACTGCTATAAACGAAGTTTTTAAAAAATCGTTTTGGAAATATAGAGTTTACAAAAAGAAAACAATTTTTTTGTATTTTTTTTAATTTTGGTTCACATTAGTGTTTAAACTTTCTAATCACATTAGCCGTTTTCCAGAAAATTGAAAAAAAAAAAACCATTAAAAAAATTAAAAATTAATTAATTAAAACAATATGTACCATTTGTTTGAACAAATACATCCAATCGTTTAGGCTGTAGACTCGAGGACAGACATACAGGCTGACGGAATTGCGGGACGTACTTTTTTCGTCTTCGCTACTAACTAATGTCAATTTTGACCAAAATCTCGTGTTCGATTTTTTTACAAATCTATATAAAACCTATATAAATATATAACCTATATAAATTCTAAGAACTTGCATTTTACACAAACAGCGTAAAAGGAACTTTTTTGTCACAAACGAAATGCCATTTAATGAATGGTCTCTATGCATGTTAATAAAGTTCTCTTGATTTTCTCTGGGTGCATCGATAGTTATCATAGTTCCATCAATACACCCAGCTACACGTGTGGAAAACCTCCTTGCGAAAAAAATCTGGTAGATATTTCCGAAAAATTGTGTTTGAAAGAATTTAATCAATTATTGCATTTGAAATTCGGTTTACTACTCTGCATCAGAGAGTTACTTTGCTTACTCAGTGCATGGTTCGGACTTCTGGGTATTGAGCTCCATTTCCAATTCAAAGAAATGCAAGGAACTTAAGCAAATATTCTTTTAACTACTGAATTGCAACTTATGTACAATTTTGATAAATTATACTTTTATATTTTTATTTGTAATAATAAATACAAATTCTGTATTTGTTTTTGTTATTGAAAATTTTATATGCAAAGTTCAAAGTTCATTGTTTGGTTAAATGAAATTAGAGAATTCTTTGCAAATTAACAGATGGTGGAATTTTTCAGAGAAGTTACTTTTACTTTGCAGATTTGTGGTCGGTGAAATAAAATTTGAAGAAAAATCATTTTCTGTTATTGGTATTTGGTGAAATGAAATTTGTAAAGTCAAAGTGAAAAGTTGCAAAATACAGTAGCTGAAATATGGCCCTGATGTCACAATGGACTTTCTGCACCTCTGCAAGATCTTATTATGGGAATTCTGAAAATCGAATGTGTTACGAAATATTCACCGGAGAAAGACCAACGATTTAAAGAATATTCGTCCATTTCAACTTTCGATCATAAAACTTTATTTATTTGTCGCAAATGGCGTTCTAAAGGGTTATCCATTTTGCGGTCTCAAAAGTAAACTTAAATAAAATACATATGAAATATTTTTTTTTCATGATATTTCTTTTTTATTATAAAGTTTGAAAGTTGACATTATGTGTTGCGAATTGTTGCAAGCATCGATTCTTTTGAGATAATTTTCGACCACTTTTTGACACATATTGGGCGGTATCTCAGCCATAACTTGACGAATGTTGGTTTTCAAGTGCTCAAGAGATAAAGTTTTATCTGCATAAGCACGGTCTTTCGCGTAGCCCCACAAAAAAAAGTCCAGCGGTGTCAAATCGCATGATCTTGGTGACCAGTTGATATCGCCACGACGAGAAATTACGCGGCCAGGAAATGTCTATTGCAATAAAGTCATATTCGCTCGAGTTGTGTGGCATGTGGTACCGTCTTGTTGAAACCATATATTATCCAAGTCGTATTCTTCAATAGCAGGGAAAAACAAGTCGGTTATTATATGACCATAACGCTCTGAATTGACGGTGACAGTCGTTCCATCGTCGTTTTCGAAGAAGTAAGGTCCAATCACACCTCCGGACCAAAGGGCACCCCAAACAGTGACTTTTTGTGGATGTAATGGCCTCTCTTCAATTACTTGAGGATTCTCAGAACCCTAAATACGACAATTTTGTTTATTAACATACCCACCGGGTAAGAAATGTGCTTCCTCGCTGAAGAAAATTTTGTTCGAAAAATCGCCGCCCACTGCCTGTTGTTCAAGCACCCATTCGACGTATCTTCGACGTTGTGAATTGTCAGCTGGCTTCAGTTGTTGTGTGAGCTGGACTTTATATGGATGCCAGTGTAGATCCAAGTGCAAAATACGTCATAATGTGAAGTAAGACAGTCCTTATTCCTGAGAACGACGAGGAATCGACACATTCGGGTCTTCGGCAATACTTTCACTTACAGCAGCGATATTTCAGTGGTTCGAGCGAAACGATGATGCACAGGCCTTACAAAATCTGTAACCAATCCAGTCTTTTCAAATTTCTTCACAATTTTGCCAATTGCTTGCGTAGTTGGACGATTATGTAAAACATAATCTCCTCTTAAAGCACGATATGTGGCTGTGGCAGAATCACCATTTTTGTAGTAGGTTATACAATTTTTATGAGTTGTGCGATAGTTAAGCGATCCATTTTCGTAAATGTCAGACTTTCAACTGAGAAAAGAAAAATTGGTTTAACAACTTAGTTTGACAGATGTCGAATTCCAGCCCTATACTTTTGAAACCGCAAAATGCATAACACTTTACAATAGCTGAAATATGGCCCTGATGTCACAATGGACTTTCTGCACCTCTGCAAGATCTAATTATGGGAATTCTGAAAATCGAACGTGTTACGAAATATTCACAGGTGAAAGACCAACGATTTAAGGAATATTGGTCCATTTCAACTTTCGATCATAAAGCTTTATTTATTTGTCGCGAATGGCGTTCTATAAATTGATTATGTAACTTTTATTTTGTGCTTAATCGGGTGCGAGCAATATATTCGTTGAAATGTGGATCGTATTTGGAATGCGAATAGAGCTTGACAGCTTGCAACAATCAGTATCTAAAAGTTAATATTAGAATTTGTGAAAAATGTAGATTTATAAATTGTTACAAGTCACATCGCGTGTATCGTTTTTACTTGCGGTTTTATTTACTATAAGGCAAGTTATGCATTCGTAAAAAAAAAATCTAACAATCAAACATGACATTGCGATCATAGAGAAGCCTAAAAAGTGATCGCCAAAAAATGTCTGTCTGTCCGTCTGTATGTATAACGAGCTACAGCCTAAACGGCGTACGCGATTACCTTCATTGATTCTTTTGGCATTCTTCAGAGGGTAAATTGAAATTTTATTTTTAGGCCTAAAAATAACGGTACCTGCCATATCACCCCTTAGGAAAATCTGATTTTTCTCGAAAACGGCTCCAACGATTTTGATAAAAAATTTTGAGAATTTTTTTTTTTGGCAATAGCTATCATTTAATCTGAACCAAGTTTACGGGAATAGTCTATTAACGGTATCTTTCATATAACGTTTTTTTTTCATTTTGGGCTTTCTCGGTAAGGGTACATTGGATTTCTGCCAAACTTTATTTATGAGAAGATCTAAGTAGCTAAATTAATACTGCATATCAAAATTTTAAATAACTTTTGTTTAAAAATTAAAATTAATTTTTGAATTTTTTTTTTGAAAAATCAATATTTTTAAGACTACACGAAAAAAAATAATTTTAATTTTTATATTCACATGTACACTAAAATTCTCTAAAAAATTGCATACCAAAATTAAAAAAAAAAAAAAATGGTTTCAAAAAACAAAAATAAAAACAGAATATTCGAGATACTTTTTTATAAAATTTTCATTGATCAGTGATTAAAGTGATGGTTTTGGCAGTTTAAAGAAGTTTAAAAAACGATTTTTTCTCACCTATACACCATTTACTTTCATTTTATACATATGTATGTACATATTTACATTATTTCCCTCCTAATTTACATAATTAAAATCCATTTAAATATACATTTGTAGCTAGGTACTTACATATGTAATTATATTCCTTGAATCATGTATTCGACAATTCATTATACTAAAAATCAAGGTAATATTACATACATGAGCTTTAATATATAGGATATATAGGATAACTATAGGCTAGCTACCTACCAACAGCGTCAGTGAGTAACACTAAAGTTATTAGCTACAAAGAGCAAGTTTGTACGATCCAGTCGTGGATTATATTTTTTGGTCGTCAGTTGTTGGTCGATCTGATCAGTGGCGTATTAACCACTAGGTTGGTGAGGTTCGAGCCTAGGGCGGCAACTTGTAGAGGGCGGCTAATTTCGTATGTTATTTTCTTTTAATCTAAAAAAAATGAAGCAAAAAAAGATTACCTAATGCCATTCATATGGGGTATTCTTAATTTTTGGTATCCGAAAATACGAAATTTAAATCTTTGGCCTGATTTTCCTCCTATTCTTGAAAAGTTTGTTAGCGGTAACGGTTAGAAAAAAGCATAAAAACAAATCGACCGATAAGAAATTATTTCCTACTTGTTCCTTGATACAAATTGCAAGTTGCATTATTACGCAATACGGGTAACGCATTAGAAATACGCGGCCGCTAAATCAGAATAAGCCAAAATCGTCGAGTTGTTCTCACTCATAAGGCGATGCAATTAAGTTTTACATAAGGTTTTTATTTTGTAGAAGATTCCCTAAATTTAATGTTATGGAAACCGCACATTATGTTCTTTATTATATAAACATAAATTAAACCTGAAAAGTTCTAAAACTCTCAAGAATATTAGTTAAATATAAGACTTTTTGAATCTACAAGAAAACAAATGAAATGAAATAAAGCGTACCGATTCAGATATCAACAGTCAGCATGAATTTATTTTGATCGTGCTGTTCGCAGTTGTTAATTATAAGTTACTACTTCAAAATAATCGAAAAGAAATCATCATAGCAAGATTTTAAAGATCGGCAGACACGTTTTTCGGACTTACCTATGGGGCCCTAAGATTGCAAAAAGAAATGCATTTTAGACGATCTCGTCGAGCCATTCACAGATAAATGCTTCCCTATTTTCCTAACGCTCGCACTCTGCTTGAACATATTAATGGTAGTCAAAATCCATTTATTGCGCGCACAATTATAAAAAAAAGCACGCGTTTTGACTGATGGCGGACTACACTCAGGGCTGATACTCAAAATAATTTTTTATTTAGCGAAAAAGTGACTATAAAGGACTTTATAGTGAAAGAAAGGTGATTTTTTTTTCAGAATGTAATATGTTGGTAAATTAATATTTTATACTGAAATGGGTAAAAATGTTAAATACCTATCGTTAAATTTAAAATAATAAATACTTAAAATCTATATACCAAAATGTTTGTCTGTTTAAATGGAGGGCAATTGTTTGGAAATTTCTTTCCTACACTCACTTTCGAGACAAACTATAATGACTTATCTGCTCTCACACCAAATTCAAGTTTCCCTCAAAAAGTTTTTTGGATTTTTTATAAGACAAGGTATATATCAATGCCATTTTTAATATACTACCAAAAACCTATAACAATTTGTCTTTTCAACAACAAATAAATAAACCACCATATGTAACATGCCAGCGCGGATTCATTGGTGGGGGGTCATGGGGCCCATGACCCCTCCTCTAGGAGAAAACCATAAAAGGAATTAAGATATACACAATTTAATTTAAGAACAAAAGCAATCAACTTCTTACGCAATTCTCCTTTCCCGAAAACAAAATATTTTACTGGTTCACAGTTTTTAAACTTAATAGGTTCTTCGTATTCTTCGATATTATCCCATTCAAATTACGATCCTTGGATAGTATTAAAAAAAGGGGCGGTTCTCTGAACGTGCCTCAGGGCGCCCAGCAGGTTAATCCCCCACTGGATCTGATGTGAATAGACCTATTTCTTGTGGGAATTCTTTTAATTATACGTCTATAACGCACACTCCTAGTTCCCTAAGAGTAAACATAGCCAATACCCTTGCTCTAATTCAGCATGATCTATGTGCCAAAGCCCATTTAAAAGATGTGTTATTCAACACATGAATGTGATTGAAAATTGTTGATATCCTAGGTAGGTATATCTCTTTTTTCTAAGGGCCGTAAAGTTTTGAAAGAATCAAAAATGTGTGAACTCTTTTGCAAAATAGCTAAATCATTATGCAAAAAATGAAATTAATAAAAAATGTCTTCATTTGTACAATCAATTCTTTGAAAATTAATGTGTACCTCTTAAAAGCATGTTGGGTAGGTGTAAACAATATTATCTTTTACAAAAAGACAATTTCTAAAACAATTAATTTAAGATCAAATAAAGACTTTACTTGTAGTATATCAATAGATACTTGATTATCATAAATAGCTGCATGGTATTCACATCCTTCAAACTCTAAAGACTAAATTTTGCCCTACCAAAGTTCAATGAAAAAGGAATTCATTCTCCCTCCATAAGAATTTAATTTATCTAACTCAAGCATTCACATAGAAATAAATTCAGTTAAGCTTTCAAAGAATCCCCTTTGATCCCCAACTTAACTTTGGTCTCATAATAAGTCCTCCTCCCACCCAAACCTTCCAGCCGCAGTCACTTAATATGCCCAAAAATTAATTAATTCTACACGCCCGCCCGCCAGAAAGACAGAAACAGATAACAAAGAAAAAAAAAACAAACCAAACTTCATTCACACGTAATCATTATGAAAAACCCAACCAGCATCCGAAAATACTGCTTCGCCATTCCTCGCAAAAAGTCTACACGTAGCCGTAGGGGAAAAAATTAGCTCGAACCAGATAACAAAAGTTATCGACACCTCGAGACGTAGTATACAGGAAGACTCTCCCCTAAGCAATAAAACAACAAATACAAACCATCTTTCACCCGCTAACACGCTAACACAATAATCATACACTACGTTACCCTTATACCACCATCACCAGAGACCAGACCAAGGCAAGGCGTTATATGATGGTGGTTTTGCCTGGCTTTTTTGCTCAGAGCCAAAGCGGAGCCGGCACGCATTTCAAACCAAACTGACAGCTTGTGCTGCCGCCCGCCCTTTAAGGAGCTTGTCAACAAAGTTTTTGCGGTAACATGGCGTGCGGATACCACGAAAGCGAATGTGAATGTTATGCAGACAGAACGATGGCAATAAATTCCAACACCATCATTGCTCCTCTTAGGATGACGACAAAAATTATATCTACGAAATTCCAATTCGTACGTCAGATATGATAAAAGATACATCGGAATTCTGTTCACATCGTAAATCAAAATCCATCTTCATTGTCAATGTGCGAGTTAACTCATAATTGCTTATTTTCGAGAAGACACGAAACCTCTGCGATTCAAAATTTGTTTTGACTGTGAGAATTTCCTTAGAAGATTAATCCTGCATAACTATGAATATCTGATGCAAATTGAGATACATATAAATACATCGAGATGAATAAACACGAGCGAACATATATTTTCTCCGAATTCGCAACTAATTAGCACGGCATAATAATATGAGGTAATCAGCTTGAGTTCTAGGTTGTTGGGATGCTGCTTTGACTTATCAAACATTTTACAAGCTCACAGCGCTCACACTAAATCGCCTCCACGTGTGGCCCATCATCAATTATTAAAACGAATTCGAAATGTTCTTCAATCTTCTCTAAGAATTCGAAATACGAGATGCAATTTATCTGGCGTATTGCTCATCTGGCAAAATGTTGATTCAGCAGTTAATATCTCTTCTCTGTCATGCCTTGGCATAGGCGACGACGACTAGTTCAAAATGTAAGCTTCTATAGATGTTGTCTAATTACAAAGCATTTTAGGATCGTCTTGAACAAATGTGTATACTCGTATAGGTATAGATAGATTTCATCTTCGAATTTCAATTATCAGACGAACAAGCACCAGTACCTACTTGGTACGGCAAGTTAAACTAATTAATTATTTATTTCGTCTTGAGTTCTGGCTTATTGTCTTGTCGGAGATTTTGTCAACAACATCATTAGCAAAGACTAATAGTATAACTTTACATTCAATGAAGGATAGTTTTTTTTGTCCTGCAAAAGATGAAGTTGCAACAATGGAAGCAGCAGTACAATTTTAAATTAAAAGATTAATTAGATGAATGTTACTGTAGCTGGTTGTTGATTTTCGTGGAGGGAAAATAGCACTTAAACAGAGAAGGATTAGCTTCTAGCTTTTAAGGCGATAAGTTCGAGAAAATCAATGCTGGGAATTAATAACAAAAGAGGGAGGAAGTGAAGTGGAGAAATTAAAGAAGATATAGACATTATTTGACATTTTTAAGTATCTACCTGTCAAACAACTGAAATTGAAAAGATTGGTGAAAATTTCTTAAAATTGATATTTTTAATTTCAGCTTGAACGATTTTAATAAAATTTACATAGAAGTTTCTGTTAGATAATATCACACCAAAAATAATAAATGCTAAAAAAGTAGCCAAGTTCTTCTATATACAAAAACTTTTGCGTAACAATTCAGCCGTGAAAAGTAGTGAGATCTTAAAGTACGCCAAGTTCTTAGTTTATTAATGCTAAACATCAAATATTTTTAGTAGAGTAATTGGAAGAACCTCAAAATTATCAGAGAAATCTGTTATTTCATGATTACTGACTTAAGTTGTCTTGGTTTCCTTGGCAAATTTTCTTTTATTATAACAAATTACTCAATTTTGAAATGAAAATTTGCCAAGTATAATTGGTATGAATTCTATTCAAATGGGCGGGTACCACGCCCCTGAATTTAAAATCCCAAATCTAAAAATGTTGCCTTTGCTTGCACTTTAAGCCCTACCGCTGTACTAAATTTCATTAATCTACGACAATCAGAAGTGCTCCAAATAATTTATATCAATTCCATGAAAATGGGCGGGTACCACGCCCTCTGAATGGAAAATCTTGAATTTGTATACACCACAAGGCATAAAGTTGTGTGAAATTACAAGATTCTAAGATGTCGGGAAGTGCTCCATAATTTTGATGATCTGTCAGTGAGTCAGTCAGTCAGTTACGGTTTTTGCGATTTTTGCAGTCCTTTATCTTGGGAACTACTAATGCTAAAGAATTGAAAATTAGTGAGTTACCTAAGACTGGTTAGCTTAGCAAATGCTGAAAGTTTGAAGTTTCTGACTTTATTGTTGCTGAAGTTATAGTGGGTTGAATATCGACTGAGTTTGTTCCTGTAAAAAGGGTGTAGTGCCAGAACTTGGCTGGGCATTACCGTGTCCTTTGATAATTAAAATTGCAAATCCAAATTATGTCAAATTTTATAAATTATGTTTCAATAAGATTTTTAATAAAATCCTTCATTTTGGAAAACAAGAATTTATCTAAATTTTCGAAACTAGATTTGACGTGATCAAAATCAAAGTTTAAAGTAGCTAGCAAAATTATTTGCCTTAGTTTGTTTTAAGACTTAATTCTAAATATCACTTTAGACTTTTTTTATAATTAACTCACAATCTAATTATTTAAAATGAACAAATAAATTGTCCTTAAATAAAAAAAAAAAAACACACAAAATAAACAGAACTGTCATGTTGACAAACGTAGACCAGTATTACCATATAAGAGGAATCCTAAGTCCGCTAACAAATCCAAAATAGCATTGTCATGCATTTGGGAGAATTCTTTATTCTTGAACCGAAAGGATGTGTTAAGAAAACAAGACGTGAGTTTGACGAGATTTCGTCGTTCTTATTTTAGTAGTATCAAAATTTGACGACGATACACATAATAAAACATTTCTTCAATTTACGTTAAATTGATGGATTAAGTAATTGACTTTCATCTAGCTTCAATATTATTTTCTTAAATCTCGTCGTGAAAAGTTTCGGTCCATTGGATTGGGGGAATTGGTTTGGTAATTACAAAATGCTTAAGTTATTTATATCACGCTTTCGTTTCGTTTTCTTGCGCATTGCGAGTTAAGAAAAACCTCTTGTCCGGATTTCGAAAACTTTGCTGGGGTAAATCGGTAGGATTGAATCATTGTTTCAGTTCAGTTCGATGAGTTGATATTGTTAAACAAAATTCTTAACCAACGTTGAACCCAACTTAACTCGATAAACTCGAAAGTTTGAATGACGATGACCTTTACTGATGTGTCAACTCGGTTTGTTATATCGAATGAAACTGAGTTAAGCAAAAACCGAGTTGAACCGGTTTAATTTTTTTTAGCCCAGTTAGCTTTTACTTGAACCGAAAGGTAATTCGGCTGGTTTTGTAATGAAGCAGCAAAACAAGAAAATTGGCTCCGGTTCCGGTTCGGTTTCGGCATATCTAATCGGTTTAAAGTTTGACATCGACTCGTCTGAATGTACTGTTCGTTCTATTGCAACAATTGAACCGAGCAGAAAACCGAATTGAAAAAGGTACTTTCGCTGTTAAACAAACAACAATAGATCTCTGTGTCGTTTATTAACGAACGTTAAGATTTTCACTTGGGTGAACTGACATTTAGCAATTTGATATATATTTTAGCAGAGTCAAATTATTTCTGTGAAATGAATTAATTATTAAACTCGCATTCCTAATTCATATTAACTTCAGTTGCTGATTAATAGAGTTTATCAAAGCTCTTTGTATATTATCAATTGCTTTCGTTTGCAATTTTGCATGATCGAATCTCTCAAATCATTCAAGTGTCAGTTCTTACTCTTTATTTTGACAGATTGATAAGGTTCCATATTGAATAAAAATTTAAGCGGTGTCGATGGACTAATCACCAATTAAAATAGGAACTTTTCAGTTTTTTGTACTGCTCCGTATAAATGTGACTTTAGAGCCAATAGGTGGCATATGGAACGCAATACATATTCTCGAACAAAATATAGTATGTCCCCCATCTGTAAAACCATTAATAGTTAAATTATATTGAAGGATGGTTACGATGTTGATGGATTAAAAAACGCTAAAAAATCTGAAGTTTTCAGAGCTTTTGTTACTGCTCCGCATAAAGGTTTGCATAAATTTTAACGCGGCTCAACTCTGTTTGATACATCCCTAGTGGGGCTTGTATATAATTGGAAGATAGGGTCATTATGGTTATGGGCTATGTATTTATGCAAGAATGGGAGCAGATTTAAAAAATGACAACTTCGTTGTTCTTTGACCGATTTTCATGAAATTAAAATATGTTGTAGCTGACAAAGACTTATGAAAGGAAAAAAAGTAGTTTAAATAGAGTGGATGAAGAAATTGCAATTTTGAAGAAAATAATGGAACATGTGCAAATTCTTAGACATTTTTTTTTTTAAATATAAATGATTCTTAAACGCACTTTGAATATTTAATTTAAAGCTCAAAAATGCTTCAATCAACAAAAAAATTTTAAGATATCAGCGTCTTATATATTACAGTTACAAAAAAAGAGTTACTTCTAGCGCGTGTACATAAGTACAGAAATCTGCTGTATTTGAGATTTTCAGGAAATTTAGAAAATCTAAATTTTTGGTCAAAAATATGGGTATCAGTTATACAGCCGTTCAGCTATCTCGAACAGTAAGGTCCCTTCTTCAAGTTAGCTGAGCAAGGTCAGTGGAACAAAGCTTTTCCAATAGGGCTTTTTAATAAGCTATCTTTCTCTAAAGTGTCCCATCCCTTTATCTATGCATCTAGTGACACTATGAGGGTAACAAAACAATTAGATATAGAGAATCCAACAATGTTTTCCGTCAAAGTAATTTCTCTGCCATTTTTTTTTCGCCAATGACGTATTCCGCCAGTACCCTAGGTTCATTTGTCCTTATATAAGAAGCTAATTAAGTACCCATCATCATCAATAGAAGTTAGTGTAGTGCCCATTTTTGAATGTACTTTTGGAAAAAATGGATAATTTAAAATTATAGAAGAACATACAACCAATCAGAAATACTTAAAACCTTGAAAAGAAAATTTGGAACGACTTGCTTTTAAAATAAAATTGAATACAAATTTTTTTAAAAAAATTTTCTATAATTTCCAACAGCTTTTTTGAAGATATGAGATTTAAAAATCCATACGGATTTTTAAAATTAAATTAAATTAAATATCCAGTTAGAAAAGCATGCATTGTGCTACCGTGTGTCGAAAAGATAAACAAAAATATGTTGGTTTCGACGAGCACCGTAAACGAAAAATCTTGCAAACAAAACATGTTTTGTATCTTTTTGGTACCATGTAAACTTAACAAAATATAAAAATTTAAAACGACTTGATCACACGTAATTGCTCTTATGGTCGACGGCTCAATATATTTTAAAGTCGTTTTTTACTTATTTTTTTTTTATACAAAATTTGTTTAATTTTTTTTTCTAAAAAAAATGGGTATAACTTTTTAAAATATTTAATAAGATAAACTTAAAAACAAAATTTCAAAAAAAAAATCATCCACCCGTTTTCGAAATATTGAATTCAAAAAAATATTTTTTTTTTTCAAAACTCCAAAAAATTATTTTTCGAAAATGTTGGTATGAAGTATTCTTTATAATTCGAAGGATCTCCTTTATCAAAATCCGTAGAGCCGTTTATGAGAAAGTCGAAAATTAAAAAAATTCTTGTATGTCAGGCACCGTGAACAAAAAAATATGCAAACAAAAATTGATCAAAATGTAAGCTCAACAAAAAGGAGTGTACACAATTATTTTTTATCAAAATCGCTAGAGCCGTTTTCGAGATAATTAAGATGGTAGAAAGAATTGTATGGCAAGTAGCGTTATTTTTGGGGCTAACAAAAAAACGATTAAGAAATCTATTTGAGACAAACACCTAAAGCCCTTAAGTGCCAAGTTTGAATAAAATCGTTTCAGCCGTTTAGACTGTAGACCGTTCTACAAACAAACAGGCAGACAGGCACAAAACTACATAACCTGAATTTTTTTTTTGAAAATTAAAAATGGCTGTTATACTCGTATAGCATCTAAATTTCACCATAATGATATTTACAAAAAAAAAATTTAAAACTTTACTCTGCTAAATTGAGAGGCTTCAAAATGTTATCTGCCCCATTTCCCTTGTTTGACCTATACTCCTATAGAATATCATTGCTGTACTGCGGTCAGTTTTCTGTTTTCCTTCTACCTATTGTTTATGTTCCATGTATTATTTTCTTTGGTCAATAAGTGTTCATATCTGCTTAAAATTCGGTGCGGCGTCCTCATAAATATTAGAACATCCACATTATGACACTTCATAGTTCAGAGGCATGAATGAGGATATTGTAGGTTGCTTTGAGAGAAAGATTCTTCGGGTGATTTTTGGTCCCTTGTACATAGAGGGTGAGTGCTAGAAGAGTTAAAATACAACCACTTAGATGGCTGGGTCATGTAGGGCAGATAGACATCAATTCTTCTGCTATAGGAATTCTTTGCATCCTACCCAGAAGGACGACGCAGTAGAAGAGCACGTCAACCAACTTCTCGTGCGAAACTGGATGGAGCTAGCTAAGTACCATTTTGACTGGAGAAGCTGCATTCCTCATAAGAATGAAATAAGTAAGCAAATAATATTCTAATTTAGATTAGCTCCAAGACATATAGGTGTCTTCCAAGCTAAAAGAGCTTGCTTGATCTAAATAGTTTGCCTAAACACAAATGTGACAATCGAAACTGTTGGCGGAAGAGTTTAAGTATTTTTAATGTGCCTTGGATGACTGTCGAAATGGTCTCGAGATACAACTCTAAAATTGACGTAAAATTTGTATCAAGGCTTTTTAATTTTGTTTTTATAACCCGAAACTACAGGTTAGGTATATGCGCGACAATTAACACCAGTGCTAAGATAGGTGCCTCGTTTCGTCTTAACTACAAATTAAAAAAATATAAAACAAATAATAAATCGCACATACTTTTCGATTTCTTGAGATTTCAAGGAATTTCGTTAGCTAATTCGAAGGAAAAGAACGGAAGAACTAAACAAGATGTTTTTACAAGAAGACAAAATAAATCTCTCACTTTTTTTTTAAATTTATCAAATGCAACAAAAAATAATGTAATTACTAATTTTATTAGTCATTTTATTGTCAATGCAAATTTAAGAAACACAATCCTACCTCAAATTTTTGAACGCAAAAGCGCAGAATTTTGTATAGGAACTGATGTGTTCACTTTTCTACTGTTGCCCAAAAACCACAAAAATATAACAAAACCATAACTGGCTAAACGTTAAATGAATTCTTGTTAACTTACGCCTACGTTAAGTATTATGTGCTTGTTTTTTTTTTTCGATTGATAAAAAATACAAATATCACTGTCGAATTTCATGTCGAAGCTATGTATTTCTGATTTTATGTTTCTTTTTATTGAATAAAAAACCGATTAGTTTAAAACTTGAAACCGCGAACTAGTTTTGTTCTTAACCTAGTTGAATCGGTGATTGTTAAAACAACATAAGTAACAGATTTTGCGTAATCAATTTTATTCTGGTTTTGAGCTGCTTATGGGTATAGAGCTTTAGGTTGAGGTTGAGGGCAAAACCAAAATAATTTGTAACCTGAAAAAAAACACAAAAATTCAAGAGCGAGTTCGGCATTTAGTGCTAAAACAACATATCCCTTCTGCCATTTTTACAAATGAGGGCTAAAACAAATTTAGTGCATGCAATTAGTTTCTTTTTACATTCAACCACTAAACGCTGGTAAAACGTAGTTGGTCTACTGTTGTTTTTGAAATTTGTTTGAGAATTATTGTCAGTCAGTTCGCGGTCTTTCGAGTGGTGTCTTTAAAAAAACTAAAAATTATTAAAATATTGGTAACAATAGTGAAAATTCTTGTTTAAAAATAAGGCCACGTTAAAGATTAAACAATGCAATACAATGCAATGCAGCCTAAACGGCTGAAGTGATTTTCTGAAAACTTGGTTTTTAAGTATTTTAGGTGATTGTCTAAAATAGATTTTGAATTGTATTTTTAGGCCCAAAACTAACGATACTTGCCATACAATTTTTCTACCATCTTAATTATCTCGAAAACGGCTCTAACGATTTTGATATAAATAAGTCTGTGCACTTCTTTAAGTAAAATCTACATTTTGGTCAAAAAATTTGTTTACATATTTTGATATTAACGATAACTGCCATACAACCATGTTTTGATTTTCAACTTTCTCATAAACGGCTGGACTGATTTCGATAATTTTTTTTTATAAATGAGATCCTTCAAAGTGTAAATAATACAGCTTACCAAAATTTTCGAAAAATATTTTTTTGAAATGTCAATATTTCGAAAACCTGAATATGATTTTTTTTGAAATTTCGTTTTTAATTTTATATTATTAAATGTTGGCACACCAATTTTTCTTTTGAAAACAATTTAAGACACTTTTTATATAAATTAAATGCACTACTGGATTGAACGAACTTGCTCTTATGTTCGATCAAATCGTATACAAAAGATTTCTATTAAAAATCTAAATATCTTTTTAAAGTCGTTTTTTACTTAATTTTTTATACATACAAAATTTCTTCAATATTTTTCTAAAAAAAATGGTTTGACAATCTTAAATATTTAATAATATAAACTTAAAATCAAAAGATTAAATCGGCTTATTCAAAGAAAAAATAATTCAAAATTTTGAAATAAATACTTAAACTAATTTGAGCTCAAAAAAAGTACACCATTTTATTTCTTGATAAATTTCCATTTATGAGAAAAAAATTTTAAAAAATCTGTGGCGCTGTTTTTGAGAAAAAAAGTTTTTTTTAAAAACTGTTCGAAAACATTTTTCAAAAACGCCAATTCATAGGTATTCAGCAAATACATATAACTATAATTAAAAAAAAGCAGTTTTCAAAATTAAATTTCTTAAATTTTTTTTTTACAAATTCTTTTAAAAATACAAAAAAATATTATTTAAAAATAATGGTACGCAGTATAAATTGGGCTACCTAAGCCTATATATATGTGAATTTCGAAAGAATCCGTTGAGCCATTTATGAGATAGACGAAAGCAAGAAAACCGGTCCTATGGAAAGTACCGTTTTGAGACATTTTTTTAAAATTTTTTCCAACCATATTATCGGTCGTACCTAAAAAGCTGCACTGATTTTCTTAAATCAAAATCGTTAGAGCCGTTTCCCAGAAAGATAAGCTTTAACGTAACGGTTATATGGCAGGTACCGTTATTTTTTGAGCTATAAAAAAATTTCAATTTCCACTCTGTACAATACCTAAAAAACTCTATATACCAAAATTTGAAGCAATTCGGCCAACCCTTTTGGGCTGTAGGTGTCTATAAATACATACAGACATTCTGACAGACTGACACACATACAGACGGACAGGATTGTTAGACCATCTTTATTCGTCTTCGCTATCATCACAATGTCATGTTTGATTGTTATCTCAAAAATTGTTTTCGACGAATGCATAACTTTCCTTATATTACCTATAATCGCAAGTAAAAATTAAGTAGAAACGACTTTAAGAATATATTTATATCCTTAATAGAAATCTTTTGCATAGGATGCGATCATCCAGAGATACAGTCGTGCATTTTATTTTGTATATATACAGCAGTAATTCACAGTAAAAATTTAAGAACTGAATTTTAAACAACATCGTCCACCCGTTTTCGAAATATTGAATTTAAAAAAAGGATATTTTTTTTGTTCAAAAATCCATAAATATGTATAAGTATCTATGTATAAGAAGAAGAACCTCCAATAAAACAAATTTAATCGAAATCCGTGGAGCTTTTTATGATAAAGTCGAAAATCAAAAAAAAATATTTTATCGCATGTACCGTTAATAACAAAATATGTAAAAATTTTGTTGGCCCAGAATGTAGACTGTAGACCGTGGGTAGTGTACATACTTTTTGTATCCAAAAATAAAGTGCTGAAATCTTACTAATGTCTTATTTTATTTATTTTCAGTGAATTTAGTTAAGACTTAAGAGAAAAACTGAGTGTTGCAGCAACATAACTTAAAGTATTTAAGTTCTTTTGGCTCTCAATAAAACGTTTGGTGTTAAAACAACAAACATACAAAATAAAGATAGTTTTCTAAAAATCTCCGCCGCTTTTGATACTTTTAACTGTTTTACAACTCACAGAATTTCCCCTAATCAGATTTTAAAGTTTAAATAGTCAAGGCGGTAGCGTCGTCAAAAATAAAAGGTTTTTTTGTATCGCCTGTCAAAAAATCAAAATGTCACTTATGTTGTTTTAACAATCACCAATTCAGTTTTGAAAGCAGTCAATAATATGCTACCAAGGTAGTTAAACTAATTTCAGGATATGCAAAATGAAACTATAAACTTTTAAAAATTGAAAATATGTGTTCATAGGTAGATCCTTGCTGCTTTCGAAATATTTAATTTAAAGATCGAAAAATAACTGTCAAAGAGTATAGGTTTTAAAAATTTAATTCACAAATCTTCATACAACTTTTTGACTAAAACCATAGGTACATAATTAAATTTCAATTTAATACTTTATTATAATTTATATTAAAAAAATTGAGGTAGGTTAAATCTCTTTCATCAAAACCAACTTGCAAAAACACTTATTTCAAAGAACAACATTTCTGTTTTCCATATCGCCAAATTACATATTAGTACATAAACCCTTGATATTAATTTAATTTAAAATAGGTAGCTACCGACAATCCATCCTAAAGCTATAACCTATCAAATCATCCACTCACATTAAACCGCACACTCAAAAGTCACAAGTCAAACACGAGAAAATAAATTCAGTAAACTATCTGCTAACATCAGACCAAACAAGCAAACAAAACATCTAGATCGACACCAACTCACAAAAAAAAAACCACAAACAAAGAGTCATGATGTTAAAGTTTTATAAGAACCACATGCTATTTAACATTACATTAGCCATGAGTGTATATTTATACCTACCATGACCAATGTTAAGTTCGAATCTCATCTACAATGTAGGTAGATAGAACTTTGTAGGGTTAGCCATCCCCAAAGACAAGTTATGTCTACTTATTGGGCCCCTATATCTCGAGAACAGAGTACAGAGTCTTTATATATATGTAGATACCTACATATGCATACAACATACCGCTCTAATGTTTCAACTTCAACTTTATTCAAAATAACAACCACAAAATACTGGACATACAAAGTATGTAGGTAGTTAGGTATATACCGTACATATAGCTCTTCCCTAATGTAACCAAACCGACAACGAACGGTCCAAACCAAACCGACCAACTAACGTGCAAATAATAAAGAATACCCAAAAGAATGACATAGGAAGAAAGATAAATAGATAGCTAAGCTAGATACAGATACCCCAACTGGATGCCGCTCCGCGCCGGCCATACCAGGCAACCGACGAAGAGTCTTAATTAAAGTGAGAAAAGTGCTGTAGTATTTCAAATGGCTCGACCATGGTGGCACGGGGCAAGAAGTAACGAATGGCCAGTTCCTCTCCGTCACTTCATACCAAATGCAAGTACCACCACCACAGTCCACAACAAAAACTGCATCGTGAAAAAATAAAAGGGGAGCTGCAGATTCACGCGCGCCGAAAGGGGGGCGGAAAACAAACTGCCCACTCTATCTCTTCCGGCAGTTTGTGTCGATATTTGTGTCGATGTCGACCAGAACCATCGTCAGCTGAAGAAGCCTTAGAAGCTGCAACTAAGCACAACAAAAAAAAAAAAAAAAAAATAAGGAATACAACTAGACCAGTGGCCGGCCAGGGCCACTTAAGTTACCTGCTGCTCTTAGCCTCTACTCGATGATCCGTTTGTTTTGCTGCTACAGTTTATCTGTTGACGTTTATGGACTCTATGCCTATGAGGACGTCTCGTCTTCGTTGGAAATAGTGATGGCGATGCCGATAGAGATGGAGATGGCGAAGGCGATGACGCTGACGACGACGACAACGACATCCATCTATCCAACCAACGACTATAAATGATCTAAAACGTTCCGCACTCTCTTCAACAAAGAGGACTTTAATAGACACACAAAAAGTTGGACGAAGATGTCCGCGTGTTGAGTGTGGCGGCCTACTCACCTCCACGTATACCGAACTCCAGTTTATCCAGATTTAAGATCACTTTGAACGACTATTAGCGGGGCACTTATTATCTCATTACAATCAAATTTATATAAAAACACACAAATTGGGCTTAATCATACATACTGGACTGCCCGCACTTCGAATAGTAGTACCCAGCAGGCCGAACACAACCGGTACGCACCCCCCCCAACCAATAACACGCACGTCTGGCAGAACCGTTTTTTTTTTATCTGTACTTTTTAAAATCTCAACGAAATCAAAAAACACCGCGAAAATATTTGTTTAAGGGCGGATATCCATTTTTCATACGCGAGCGAATATTGAAAATTAAATTTCAACCATCAACCACAATAAAAGCACCGCAAAGCGCAAAACCGCAACACTTTGTTCGCACTTGAGAATAACTCACCGTTCCGACGCTTGCCTCACCGTCCGTCGTCAGAGCCGCAGACCCAGACACCGACACCGACTAAAAAAAAAATCTCTTCGTCCCCCTCCGAATGTAAACGTTTTAAAACCAAAAAACCAACACCAAAGTATTGATGAACACTCTTCCGGCCTGCTCTTCAACTTAAAATTTTTTTTTCAGCTGAAACACAAATTTTTAGATGAAGAAGAACGTTCGTCCTCTCAATCACAATATCAATCCCAATCCCAAAGCAAGTTACTACTATTGCAGTGCAGTATGCAATGCACAGCCAAAACACTCAAACTCAAACTGGACGACTGAAAACCCGAACCTGACCAGCGCGTTCGAATGTCAACCTTAGACTGAAACTGAATTTGTTTTACCAGGTTGACTTGGCCTGGCCACAATGTTTATGTTGCTCGCTGGAATTGCGCGCCGCTTGAGCAGCCAGCCTTCGGCAAAATGGGGGGAAATGAGGAACCAGCCCACGATGTTGGGACTATGGTACTCTTTTTTTTTATTTGAATTTGAAGCAATATGATGGCACGTTGAGTGCTATGCTGCTGGTTGCTCTGAGATCAGAGGAAGCATGGCAATTGCCGGTTTTTTCTTTATTTGCTCCACATTGGTACGGTGGGTGTGATGGGGATGAAAAGTGCTTTCCTCGGTATGGCATCGGCAATCAACATCGTAAACAGAGAGATGTTCTGGTTTTCAGTGAGAGAATCAGTGGCGAGAGTATTTTGCAATAAACCGGCAGTGGCGGTTGAAACATCGAAAATGAGCTTTAGATTTGTTGTGAAGCTTTAGATACATATTTATGTGCAGTCGAGGTCGGCAGCATGTTGCTGCAATATTATAAGGTAGTGTGTGCATTTATTGGTTCAAGAAGTTATAAATTTTTCTACATTTTGATTGAAAGCGTAATATGGTAAATCAATATGGTTTTACTAAAAGGTTACACTAACCCGAATTTACATCTGTTACTTATTAGTTCGATATCTCAATTCAACTGCTTTTGAATTCTTTTGTGTTCTGAAAAAAAGTGACTAAAATTAAGAACTATTTGAAAATTGAAAGACAGTCCTTTGTAGAGGTATTGCGTGCTTGCTTAATTCTTAAAAATTATTTTTTTTTGTTTATATAGAAAATGATCGTTGTGCGTGTCCGTCTCTCCTATTTATTCACAGAATGGTCATTGAATTAAAAATTTGATAGCTTGTTTTTTTTTATTAAGATGTGTATCGAGACATGCCAACTGTGTGACAATTTGATGGTTTGACTGGGTTTTAAGTGTGAAAGTGTGACTTAACTTTCGGATTAACATGCAAGCACGGCACTGTCACTATTTGACAGTATAACATTGATATATTGAAACAAAAAATTATGTACGCCAAAGAAGGAATTATAAAGGGTTATCCATTTTGCGTTTCAAAAGTATAGGGCTGGAATTCGACATCTGTCAAACTAAGTTGTTAAAACAATTGACATTTACGAAAATGGATCGTTTAACTATCGCAAAACGCATAAAAATTGTTAAAACCTAATACAAAAATGGTGATTCTGCCACAGCCACATATCGTGTTTTAAGAGGAGATTATTTACATAATCGTCCAACAACGCAGGCAATTGGCAAAATTGTTAGGAAATTTGAAGAGTCTGGATTGGATACAGATATTGTAAGGCCTGTGCATCATAGTTTCGCTCGTACCACTGAAAATATCGCTGCTGTAAGTGAAAGTGTTGCCGAAGACCCGAATGTGTCGATTCCTCGTCGTTCTCAGGAATTAGGACTGTATTACAGCACATTATGGCGTATTTTGCATTTGTATCTACACCTACACCCATATAAAGTTCAGCTCACATAACAACTGAAGCCAGCTGACCACTCACAACGTCGTAGATACGTCGAATGGGTGGTTGAACAAAAAGCGGTGGACGGCGATTTTTCGCACAAAATTTTCTTCAGCGACGAAGGACATTTCTCACTCGGTGGGTATGTTAATAAACAAAACTGTCGTATTTGGGGCTCTAAGAATTCTCAAGTAATTGAAGAGAGGCCATTACATCCACAAAAAGTCAGTGTTTGGGGCGCTCTTTGGTCCGGAGGTGTGATTGGACCTTACTTCTTCGAAAACGACGATGGAACAACTGTCACCGTCAATTTGGAGCGTTATGGTCATATGATAACCGCCTTTTTTTTGCCTGCTATTGAAGAATACGACTTGGAGAATATGTAGTTTCAACAAGACGGTGCCACATGCCACACAACTCGAGCGAATATGGCTTTATTGCAAGAGACATTTCCTGCCCGCGTAATTTCTCGTCGTGGCGATTTCAACTGGCCACCCAGATCTTTTTTTGTGTGGCTACGCGAAAGACCGTGCTTATGCAGATAAACCTTTAAATCTTGAGCACTTGAAAACCAACATTCGTTAAGTTATAGCTGAGATAACGAACAATAAGTGGTCGAAAATTACCTCAAAAGAATCGATGCTTGCAACACGCGTGGTGGTCATTTAAATGATGTAGTGTTTCACACATAATGTCAACGTTCTAACTTTGTAATAAAAAGAAATATCATGAAAAAAAATATTTTATATGTGTTTTATTTACGTTTACTTTTGAAACCGCAAAATGGATAACCCATTATATCAAGAAAACTGCTTCAATGCTTGTGAAATGCAAAAATTCAAAAGCTTTATGGTATAATTTTCTGACTCTGGGTGATCAAAGTAAGCAGTTGCATTCAAAATTGATGTTGATTTGCTAGCAACCCATTTCGAAAAACTCTTACTACCTGACCCAAATCAAAATATAATTAGTTTTGTTCTCCAAGCATTATTGTTTCAGACCTGGACTGCCAATTTTCAATGTGTGAACTGGTTACTACCTTAAATAAAATGAAAAACAATAAAACCTCCGGTGTTGATGGTATTCCCATAGAAGTTTACAAAAACGAAACCCCAGACTTCTTAGATTATTATTTTAGTGTTTTTTAATAAGATTCTTAATGAGGAGTTCATCCCAAAAATGTTCTACTTTCAAAAATGTCTTCCATTTTTAAGAAGAGGATTTGAGAAATGCCTGAAAACTATAGAGGTATTGCTGTTTTCAACTCCCTAAGAAAACCGTTTACAAGAATTCTTTATAATAGACTCTTCAATTGGGCTGAGCATGACAATATAATTAGTTGCTTCCAGGCTGTTTTTCAAGCCAACCTTTCTACGGTCGACCAAATTTTCGTTCTAAATACTGCAGTAAGGCGTTTAATTGATAAAAAAAAATGTTTGTACGCCTTTTTTGTCGTCCTGAACCAGCTTTCGACACCATTAACCTTTAAGCTTACAGCTATTGGAATTTCAACACAATTTATCGAAGTATACGAAAAACTTTTGGGAAACATGACTGCAGTAGTACATAACAGTAATGACATGCCCATGGTTTTCAATTGTGAAACAGGTATACCACAAGGTTGCATTTTAAGTCCGTTAATGTTCGCGTTATACATTAACGACTTCGAACATCATATTCCAGGTGTAATTGGTTTTGGAGATCTGACAATGAAAGTACTGCTCTACGCCAACGATATGGTAATTTTGTCTGAGAATCAGTTACATTTTTTGACTCATATCAGGCACTACAAAAATTATTTTTAAATGACGTCATTTGGTGTAACAAAAGTTATTCAAAAAAATTTTATGACAATTTTCAAGATTCAGGGTCAAATATAATCATCTAAAAGGTTCTTTATTGCCAACGCAGAATAGTGACTACAAATTTTTGCAAATTTATTTTATCGATGAACAGACCGATTGTGTGTGGAGCAACTCTAAACGTTTTTTCATCAACATAACGAATTGGTTGCATTATTCACGACCGCTTTGGACCGCATGCCGTAATCGATAAATCGAGATAATTTTTTTTTTTGAAAATTCAATATTTAGAAAACGGGTGGATGGTTTTATTTAATTCTGTTTTTAAAATTATATTCTTAAATACTTAAAATTATCATATCAACATTTTGTTTGAAAAAAAAAAATAAAGATATTTGTACCTATATAAAAATTAAGTAAAAAAACGAGCTTAAGAATTTATTTTATGAATCTTGTGCTTAAGGTGTGATCGAAGATAAGAGCCAGTTATTTCGACCCAGTCGTGCATTTAATTTGTTTTAAATACTGTTTACCGATTTTTAAAATTTAGAATACTTTGTAAAACAATTTGTTTAAGACAGTTACACAAGTTGGCCGTCGCCGTTTGCAAAAACGATGGGATCTTCAGATAGGGTCATATTTTGATATTTTTACTTGCGATATAGGTACTATAGGGCAAATTTTGGATCTTAAAAAAAATCGACATTACGATGATAGAGAACACCAAAAAAGTGGGTCCTGAAATTCCCTCTGTCTGTCTGTCTCTCTGTTTTCTGTCAGTCTGTCCGTCTGTAGAATGATCTACAGCCTAAACGGCTGAACCGATTTTGTTCAAACTTAGTGCTTAGGTGTTTCACCTGATTGTCCAAAATAGATTTTTGAACCGTTGTTTTAGCACCAAAACTAACAGTACTTGCCGTACAAATTTTTCTACCATCTTAATTATATTGAAAACGGCTCTAACGATTTTGATAAAAATTGGTGTGTTTTCGACTTTGAGTATGGTCTGCATTTTGGTCAAAAATTATTTACTTATATTATGTTATCAACGGTACCTGCCATACAACCATTTTATTGATTTTCGACTTTCTCATAAACGGCTGAACGGATTTCGATCAAAATTTTAACACAGGAGCTCATTCGAATACTAAATAATACTGCATTTCAAAATTTCGAAAAATATATTTTGTTGGATTTTTTGAAAAAAAAAACATTTTTTTTTTGAAAATTCAATATTTTGGAAACGGGTGGACGATTTTTTCAGAAATTTTGTTTTTAAAATTATATTATTAAATATTTAAAATGTTCATACCATTTTTTTTTTAATTTAAGAATTTTTATATATAAAAAATTAAGTGAAAACCTACTTTAAAAATACATTTACATACATTTCTATTAAGAATCTTTTTCATATAATGTATAGCATAGGAGCAAGTACGTGCGATTCAGTCGTACATTTTATTTTACTTGTGATATAGGTAGGTACTATTATGTAAGTTTTGAATTTGGAAAAAAAATCAAACTCGAGATTTTGATCAAACTTGACATTACGACGATGGAGAATACCAGAAAAGTGGTTCTCGCTATTCCGTCTGTCTGTCCTCGAGTCAATGTTTAGCTACATTAAAGTTGTTAACTACAAAAGCATTTTCGTACAATCCAGATGTGCATACTAACGGGTTTTCCAATAAGAGGTGTTATTTTGAATAGCCCGCTATTTCGGTAGCTGTCACTTTTGAAGCTGTCATTTTTTGACATTTGACAAGTAGAAACTACGCTATTAATAAAAATGGAACGATAAACGCTTCAACAACGCATTGAAATTATTAAAATTCACTATAAAAATGGTGAAAATTTGGCAGAGACGGTTCGTAAAACTAAAACATTTTTGGGTCGTCGTGAAGCACCTTGTCGGACCGCAATACAGAAATTGGTGGACAAATTCGAGCTGTTGGGACAAGTTAGTGATGTGAAGAATAAAACCCGTGCACGTCGCTCAAGAACAACTGAGAATATTGCTGTTGTAGCCCAAAGTGTTGAAGAAAACCCAGGTTTGTCCATTCCTTGTCGTTCTTTGGAATTAGGCATTCCACAAACGTCATTACACCGTATTTTGCATAAAGACTTGGGTCTTAAGGCTTAGAAAGTTCAGTTAACACAAGAACTCAAGCCGGCTGATCATCAACAACGTCGTGTCTTTGCTGATTGGGTCCTTGAAATGCATGAAAATCAACCGGAATTTCATCGAAAAATCATCTTGACTGATGAGGCCCATTTCCACTTCGGAGGCTACGTCAACAAGCAAAACTGTCGCATCTGGGGCTCGGAAAACCCAAGAGTTATTGTTGAAAAGCCTCTCCATCCTCAACGCGTGACTGTTTGGTGCGGTTTATGGTCCCGCGGGGTCATTGGACCTTACTTTTTCGAAAATGAGGCTGGAGCAACAGTTACGGTCAATGGATTTCGCTATCGAGAGATGATTAATGATTTTTTATGGCCTGAATTGGATGGTATTGATCTGGACAACGTTTACTTTCAACAAGACGGCGCTACGTGCCACACAAGCAATGAAACCATCGATCTTTTACGGGAAAAGTTTCCGGACCGTGTTATCTCTCGAAGAGGTGATCACAATTGGCCACCGAGATCTTGTGATTTAACACCTTGCGACTACTTCCTTTGGGGCCCCGTGAAAGATAAGGTCTACGCCAACAGCCCAGCGTCAATTCAAGACCTCAAAGATGAAATTCGTGAGGCTATCGAGGACATAGGGCAGCCACTTTGCGATTTGGTTAAAATTTCATGAAAAGGATATGGTCCTGTAAGCGTGGTCTTGGCGGCCATTTGGCTGATGTTGTGTTCCATTATTAACGGCATACTTTCCTCTTTATAATGAAATAAACATCCGTTCATTTATCTCCAAAAATGCCATTTTTCTTTGAATATCAAAATTAAACCCTTTTATTGGAAAACCCTTTATTATTTTTTTTATTGTATTGTAAATGGGGGCCGCGTGAAATTTAACGACCAAGGCTACGATTTCTTTTGACGGCCCTGGTCAGAATGAGAGCAGAAATGTAGACAAAAAATTAAACATGAGTTTCTTTGTTTTAAAATTCGAAGTGACGTTTATCTTTCAGCTATAGTATTAAATTGATTATAATAATGTATGTTTAATTTATTTAGATACCATTTAAATTTTAAATATTTAAATCATCTGTAAATTTGATTGTTGGTAATGCCCATTTATTTTATTTATGTTTTAATTGCGTCTTTTATAAAACTTTCCGGACCACAAAGATTGGATACAAAACCATTTACAAAAAATATACTAAGTAAGTTATAAAGGGATATCAAATAAAGGCGGACAAATTTTAAAATTGAATAGAACATGTATTCACAAATTTCTTTTTTTATTTAAAATGTTCGTGTATACAATTATGCATGGAATATAATGTGGTTTAAATGACAGATTTTAGAAGTCAATAAATCTGCCATATTGATTGGCATAGAGGTATAACTTTTAAAAAGACCACGCGAGAAAGGTTAACACGATCTGGGTGAAAAATCCACACAAATTAGTGTGGCATATATGACCAGTCCAAACATTATGCTCATTTTGAATGCAAAAATAAAACACTATAACATTAAAAACAAAAATATTGAAAAAGTCAAGAAACCCAAAGTTAATACACAAATTATTAAGTGCTTTTGAAACCTTGCATCAAAACAAATCAAAATTTAGCCCGAAAGCTAAACACCCACATATAAACTTATTAACAAATAAAGGTCACGAAACAGGAAATATAGTATATTAATAATATTTTACGAGAATAAAAACAACACACATTGTATATAGTATCTATTATACATCATAATGTTATTTTATTTGCTAAAAGTATAAAATTAATTAAATTATTCAATATGAATTTATTTGTATACAAAATTCACACAATCAAAATGCTAATCAATCTTCCACCAAAAAATGGGTGTTCCCATTAAGGCGTTGCCATTTTTTTGCCTAGACCTAAATTAAAAGCTGAACATCATTAGATATTTATTAACATAATAATTTTTAAAGGAGTTAACCTTTCTAAATATACATACAAAAATAAAAAAAAAAACAATTTAATAATTTTGATTGACATAAACAAATTAAAGGAAAACGAATTAGTTAAAGAAACAAACGCCCCGATAAACGAAAATTAATTGAATCCAAAAGGCTCCGAGAGTTCAAGTTCGTGGTCTGACTTCAACAACTATGACATGACACCATTATGACCAGAGATGTCGACAACGCAACGGTGACGAGCGACCAAAAATTTAAATACAAATTTTTTTTCGCACGAAAGTCGTACTCCCTGCCTTGAAGCAGCTAAATTATGGCCACTTTGATTTCAAAAGAAACAACAACAAAAAAACGCACACAAAAAATGAACGCTTCAATGAATGAAGCACCCAATATCAAAACTAAACAACTCACTGCTGGAGTTGGAGTGCTGCAGAGAGAGACTTCGCCAACGAAATCCAAACTCGCACTAACCATCACAAAAAAAAAATTAATACACTCCAACAACATGCCCTCTAGCGCCCAATAAGATGTAATCTGTCAAAATTATATCGTCCGGTATCGGGGCTGGAAAATCTTTCAACAAAAGCATTTAGGCGGTCCTGTTTCGTTTTTTTTTCTTTGTATCTTTTTTTTGTTGTTCGTTCGTGTTGTGGATCGATTTGAGAGTTCAATGATCGCTGCATCGATATTTCGGCGGTTTACGATCGCCCATCGATATTCGACATCCGAGAGATACTACTTAACATTGCGTGTCGAACACTTTGCCTTTATAATGGACGGTCATCGGTCCCGATCGCTGTATGCAATCGGTATCGGGTGCATGGCATGTTGATGTTGCACATTCTTTTGAGTCTGACAAATAATGCACAGCACTTTCGCTTGATAAAGATAAATTTTTACTCTTAAATCGTTCGAAACAGACTTTTTTTTAAAGATATATTCGGTGATGGTCCGGTGCGGTACGTGAAGCTTTGAAACCATACCCATAATTAGCTTTGATCTTGAGACCCATTTCAAAAGATACTTTTTTATTTTTTTTTAAACCGCAAAACTACTCCATCCCAGGGAGTGGTAGTTGGTAGAGTAGTTGAGTTGCAAGCGTTTTTGGTGAAATAATTATTGACAGACAATGATGTTACTTCTGCAGAAGGAACAAAAAATGCCCCGAGGCGGTTATGACGGCACCCTAATCATCTTATCGGAGGTTGTATACTTATTTTTACGTATCTAAGAAGCAAATTGTTTATGTGCGTAGAGCGTAAGATGTTTTATTTTTCGGTCAAAAAGGCCGGAATAATATCTGAGATTTTTAGAAATCCAATTACTGCTAAAAATGTATTTCTATTGTTACTATAGACAGAAGGTCTGTCAGTTCGTTGTTTCCATAGGTTTCGGGATATTAATTAGGGTTTGGTGGACTAGCGAGGGGATACCTCTTCGCACATACATAATAAGCAGTGTCGATATAAATGTTCGCCTTAGTTGGTTCAGTAACGTATATACATGTTTCCGAACATCAACAGCCATACTAGAAAAATTCTTAGGGTGACCAACGCTCTTGTATTTTACAGCATGTAAGTATATTTGAACAATATGTTTTGCTTTGCATTTCTAAAAGAAGGTGAGAATATACAGTAGAATCTCGATGAGATGAACTGATATAAATCAGGCCTCATTCATTTTTTCGAATATCAATATAACAATTAATTTTAATAAAAATAAAATAATAAAACTTTGTGATTTTTTTCCTCAGGCTGAGGTAATCTAGTTGTCTAGCGTATTCAGAAGAAAGCAAGTAAAACTCGGGCTTAAGAAGGCTGGATGGAACTCTGTCCGATAATATTTGTTAGTAATAAAATAGGTTTTTTTTTTTTTTAATTTTAATATATTCTTAAATTATATAATAATGTAATTTCATATAATTGTTATATAATTTAGAAGGAGCAATCAGCCGATGGAAAATAACAACCTTTAATTATTACCTAAAATATTTCCACTTAAACTACACATGAGTGCATCAAATAAGGTATTGGAATTGATCACCACTTATGATCAATGAAAAACTTACTCCTCAGCAATTCCCAATCGAGACTAAGGTTCGCTTCGCGTATGTAATTTTCACGCCGAATCGTCATTTCCTACATCCTCTTTTTATACTTTCTGATAGGACACAGTGTGAATTGTAAGAACGACGAATGAAATTTCCATACTTGCAGTGCTGAGTTCGCATCGTAATTTGACCTGCTGCTGTTGACTCGATGGGTGGTGGGTAGCTAGTATGTAATCTATGATTGGTGAAGATGTGTTAGGGTAGTTTACTGGTCGTATGTGTTGCTGTTTCGGTAGTGACCGCAATGCCGGTGAGGAATATTTTAAAGCTTCGTTACAACATAACAAAAATAAAAAAGTTGTTCATAAGAGTTAATTTAACAGACATTTAGATATTGTTCTTAAAAACATGCTGTACCGTAGACTGTAGCCCGGAAAAAAGAAGTCTCATAAACCGTTAGCTTAAAAGCGTCGATACATCGGCCTTACATTGTTCTGCAAATTTTTAGGCTGGTGTTGATAGATGAAATGGCCTCTGTTGGTCTTATTGCTTCTACAACCTCGACTACACTTTCATCAGAGGAAAGTTCAGCTCCAGCACCAGACGGTAGCTAAACTACATCTGATTTCTATTCTCTTATATCGTTATTGGAACATTGAATCAAAAAATATATTTGAATGCTGAAGATAGTTACAATAAATTTAAAAAATTATTTACTTATGCCAGAAAAAAATTGTTCCAGCATATTCAGTACTGTGGTGACTTAGTTAATTTTATCCAATTAAATTCTTTGTACGGCAAGAGGGACATCTTATTCTCCACGTTACTAGAACTTCACTTCATATGCAAACAGTTCATACCAAAACTTTTCTATGACTTCCAGTGTAATTTTGACCCAAACTCATTGAATACATGTCAATGTGTCACGTAAATTAATTTTTTTTCAATATATTATTTTCAGCATATCGACCTTTAGAAATATATAGTTCGGCAAACGGTACTACTTGCCATGCTTGTTATTTCTTATTTACGAGTATCATTCTATGTTTACGTATTTGTTGGAAAATAGTAAAGAATAATCCAAAAAAAAAATATAATCTGACAAAAGGCTTTATGTGTAGTGCAACTATTTTATATTCTGGTCCATTGGTTGCATAAGGGGTGTTGTATTTGGAGGAATGCATTAGTGCATAGCCATCAACGCATTGAAGCTCATATTCCGGTGGGGCATTGTCAAGAAGAAGGAATGCCCTTTCTGTAAAAAAGTTCTATAAATACAAGTCACAATTAATTTATACATAAGAATACTAGTGTGGCTACCAGCCCGGCCGACGGCTTTCCCACTATTGCACGAACCGATTTAAATTATTTTTTTTATGTAAATTATCCCTAAAAGTTTTAATAAAACTGCATACTCAAATTTTCAAAAAAAAAGTTTTTCGATTTTTAAGAAATAAATACAAATTTTAAAAACCAGTCACTGATTTTATTTTTGAAATTTGAATTTTATATGTATATTATCTTCAAAATGGCGTTTCAAATTTTTTTTATAAAAAAGTTTTCAAAATTTTAAAACATACAAAAATGATTTTTAAAAAACCAAACTATAACAACTATAGCAGGATAAAAACATTTAATTATATGTGTTTTATTCATATATTTCTACCTTATTATTATTTCCTTTTAACAAATTTGTACGTACGTCACTGAATACTACATACAATGTAGGCCCTCATTTATATTTACATATGCGAATCTTATGTATGCATATTGCACTTAAACTATAAAGTTATATGCATATAGCTACCTACCAACCTACATCCTTCATTTTTGTTATAATTTTGTGCATAATTATGTACTTAAATACACAGTTTCAATCCATGTATGCAGATACACATTTCTCTCCAAACTTACATAATTAAAATCCATAATCTAGATTAAAATATTTATTTGCGGATAACTATGAATCATACATTCGACAAGTCATTATACATACATACTAAGAATCAAAGAAATATTCCCTACATCGGCTTTAAACCTGTATAGGATAAGTAGACTACATACCTACTAAACAAAGTCAATGCTTAGCTACATTAAAGTTGTTAGTTCCAAAAGCAAGTTCGTACGATCCAGCATTACCTTGCAATCATCGGCAGCGATTGAGAAAAGAATTCATCAAAGGGATTGGAACATGATTGGCAGCAACTATCAAATGTTGAAGAGTGAACTTCAATGTACGCAAGATATGCTAAGGAATGCCCTTCAATATTTCAAAAACAACCAGTTTCAAAAGAGGCTACAATCCATCAAACATAGGCCAAGGAAATCAACAAGACCACCGAAAAAAGACAACAAATTCCAGAAATAATTAGCACCAGACAAGGGGATGTCATGACCACTCAGGACAAGATTAAAGCATTTGCCCAATATTTTGAAGACAATTTCGTGCCAAACCCTTAAAACGATCCTGCATTATTACATGAAGTGTATTCAACAATAGAACACCTGCAGCAGACGAACAATGAAATAATTATTTTTACTGATGAAAATCCAGCAATTGATCCAGAGATGATCGGAAGCTTCAGCAACCCCGAAGAAGTCGCCGAGCTTATCGTTAGTGGACGACCCAAGAAATCTTCAGGACCAGACATGATTTCCAACTTTATCATAAGGAAATTCCCCATGTCATGATACTACTTCTCACGATCCTATTCAACAACTGCATCAACAACTGCTATTTTCCGAAAAGATGGAATACAGCGAAGTTAGTACCTATACCAAAGAAAGTAGATAGGGGTAGCGTATCAGGATATTGTCCCATAGCTCTACTAAGCAACACCAGCAGTAATCTTGAGTTCTTCGGATATTGAAGACATTTTGCACCGCTAACGGGATCTTTCCGGATATGCAGTTCCGATTTCGGGAGCAACATTCAACCTTACATCCACTCTTGAGATTCCAGAAGGGTATTGTTAATACCCTCAACAACTAACTACCAGGTTGCTTTTGGCTGTTTATTGGATATTGAGAAAGCATTCGACAGCATCTGGATACAGGGGCTTATACACAAACTAACCATTTTTAATTTTCCGAGTACACTAATTAAAATAATTTTTGGCTTTCTTAATTCCAGATCGTTCTTTGTCCAAATAGAAAACAGCAAGTCAAAAACCAAAAGCATGAGAGCAGGAGTTGCCCGAGGATCGAAGCTAGGACCATACCTCTACAACATTTTCATATCGGATCAGCCCCAACCAAACAATTCTATGAATTTGCTCTAAGCAGACAACTCGCTAACGTATGCCAAATCTATGTATCCAGTTATTGCAGCCCGAAGAGTAGAAGAGCATGTGAGACGCCTGTGGGAATTCTACACACAATGGGGCATCAAAGTCAACTCAGCCAAATTCGAGCTGGTTTGCTTCAGAAGACCAGCAGGGCATCGGAACACGCCGTCAGCCACAAGTTGCCGGAGTATTATTAACAATCTGCCCGACGGGTCACAACTAAGATCCAAACCAACTGTGAAATATCTGGGTATCAATTTCGAAGACATGTCTCGTTTCAACCCGCTCGTGACAGCTACCCTAAAAAAGGCAAATTTCGCTTTTCACCGAATCCACCCCCTAATGCGGAAAAGGAATGGACTCAGCCAAAAGACGAAACTGCTTATCTATAAGCAACTTCTCAGGCCCATTATCACATATTGTTTTCCTGCATGGTTTACTGTATCCAAAACCAACATGAGAAGGCTTGCAATGATTGAGAGGAAAATCCTCCGGATCTGCACGGGACTCCACTTTGACCAGCGACGACAAAAGCACTTAAGCAACAAACGACTTTTCGAGACGTCCGGAATAACACCCCTCGACAAATACATGATCAATGCTGCCAAAAGACTGACGAGTAACTTAATCAACCACCCAATAACCCTAGTGAATAGCATGACCAGCGAAGAGAGATACCCCGAGCTAAGATATCTGGATGTGACAGGGCTACTGGACAAAGGACTTATTTATATCAACGACCACGAAGCAATCCAATTCTACGAGGATGTTGCGTCAAACTACCACCGTGGCTAGATGCCACATAAGCCCCCACATCACCAGAAAACAGCCGGGTTTGAACAACCCGAGATTATCCACACAGGTTTTAGTAAGTAGTACAAGAAATTCTAGGACAAGTTTTTCAATAATTTTAACAAAAAAATTTAAACAATGTACTTGTATAATATTAGCCCCTTAAGTGCTAAAACAAATTAAAATATCAATGTAATATAAGTAATGTAAGATAGAATTAGGAGCCAATTGTATATATATCAGTTCAATAAACATTATTATTATATACAGTCGTACATTTTGTTTATAATTATTTTTTTCCCAAAAAATATTGTTTTATTAAATATTTAAAATTGCCATACCAATTTTGATTTTTATTTGAAAACTTTGGTGTATAAAAAATTAAGTATAAAATGACTTTGAAAATATACTCGTATTTAGGCATTTCTTCTAAGAATCTTTTGGTACGATATCGATCGAACATAAGAGCAAGTTGGTGCGATCCAGTCGTATACTTTATTTTCTTCAGTTCTTGGACCAAAATAAGCTTCCTGTTAAGGCCCCTCTTTATATCATCAGAGGTGTATGGTCACCATAGTTATGTATATTGAATGTGTATCCCTGTATTTCGTTTTTATTATTTTTGATTGAAGAAAAATATCCAATAATCATCAAAGTCATTGGGGCGAAACGGTAATTGATTAGATTAATATGTTGCAATTATCGTTCTACCGTTTCGCAGGAGATTGTTAGGATATTGTTCGCTATATTGTGTGTATAAACTTATATTATATATTATATGTATGTATGGATATGCTTTTGGTATATGTATGTGCGTATAATAATTTTAGTCTGAATCTGTTCTTTTAGGGATCATTTACGTTCGAAATGGTTTTTAATCGAATACATTAGTTCAGTCAAGAGGACAAAAATAGGATATGGAGAATGCAAACAAAAAAGAGTCTGGATATGCTATAAGAGTTAAGGATTTTTTGGAGGTCCCTGTAATACTCGTATATATATTTAGTTATAAGAAAGTACCTCATTTTTTCAATTTTAAAGATTCAATTAAATGAAAGTTTCAGTAGATAATAATATTTAAAGAGAACTGACGGAAAACGTAATCCATGTTCACATGGTCCTGATTTCAAAGTGAGTTATTGAAAATGTAGCAACTTTAATTTAAAAATCTATGTGGTGTATTTTATGTTCACATCCATTCTGTAGTATTTAAAAAACAGATAACCCCAAGTCCAACCAAGAAAAAAATAAGTACTACAACAACAACTAATTTTCAAATCTAAAATAAAGAGATTAAAAATATCGAATATCCCTTAAAAATCTCTCACACAAATGTGGGACACCTTAATTTTAAAATTAAAACCACTTGGTCTCTCTCTCGATCTAAGTCCTGGTTGTGCAGGGATGGTGATTTTTATGTAGATTATGAATGGAATGGGGTCGATTGGTGCTTAGCCACGATGGTGGTTATTAACACCCAAATTAATAAACATGGACTAGGCAAGGCTTAGGACTTATTTCATGGACTAAGTGAGAAATGCTATTAATAGAAGCCAATTTCGGCTATTTGGCCCCTTAAGTGGAAATTGGTATAACAAGGGTCCACTGGTATGGTACCCACCAGAGACATATGAACAGTAGAAACAGGGAACTTCACCCGGCGAAAGTGGTCCGAACAATGCGAATATTGTACAATCGGCCGGAAAGGTGATGACCACCGTTTTCTGGGATTCACAGGATATGATCTACATAGACTACCTGAAGAAGGGCAAAACGATGACAGGGCTCTACTATAACTTGTTATCGGGTCGATTCGACGACGAATTGGAGAAAACGTGCACCATTTGGCGAAGAAAAAAGTGCTCTTCCACCATGACAACGCACCGACTCACAACTCCACCGTCGCCAAGGCCTAATTGATCGAATTGTACTACTAGTAACTAGTCCAGTCGGATTAAACATTTGAAATGGAAAACATTTATTCGTAACATTTTCTGTCACAGTTCGCTGGGCGAGGTCTCATTGGCAGTCTAAATCTCTTTTTTCCGGGAAAATCGCGCGGTAGATTCAGCTGCTATTTTAAATGTAATGAACATTTTATTTTGGCCAATAACTTTTTATTTTTATTATTTAATTTCTCAAAAAATATTAAACGTAAAACTTTTAGGAAATTTAATTTTCTCCAACTTTTATTTAATATTTTTTCCGAAAAAGTTACCATTCGAGAGATATTAATGAAAAACTGTTTTGGGCTTGTGGCTCCTTCTGGGATCATGAAAATATTAATTCGTACAATTTTCTCGTATAGCTAATTTTTATTATTATTTCTCAAAAATTTGCGTGTTCTTCAATTAGTGCAGTCCACAAAAAAATATTTTACTTTGTGTATACCTACTTATTAACGGTACTTCCCATAGAACAATTTTGATTTTTTAAGAAATAAATAAATACATTTATTTGAAGTTAAAATTTTACTATGTAAGTTAATAATTACTTCAAAATGGCGTTCCAACTTTTTTTAAATGTTTTCAAAATTTTAGAAAGAAAAAACTGTTTTTTAAAACCGCTCCAACGATTTTTGATTTTTTTTGTAATATATGTACATATTTATATTTGTCTAACCAAATATTAGTTTTTGTGGAATGCACTGAAAACTTTTTCATGACTTTACACTCATCGTTTTTAATTGTTTGTATTGTGTGTTACCTCCCCCTCGAAAAGTGAAGGTGTATACGGCCCTGGCTACAGCAATATTTTCCCGAAAATCGATATTTAGACTATTAACGATCCAACCAACAAATTATAATAGACAATTGTACGAATTAATACAGGGCGGCGCACGAATCGTGCTACAATAAGAAATTTAAATAACTTTTATTTTAATCAAAGTATTTCATTAATTTATTTTTATTGGATTAAAAATTAAATTTTATTTTAAATAACTAATGGTTTTTAAAGATGATAGACCGCAAATGACCTCCACGCTCATCCACGCATATGCGGCACCTGATCAGAAAATTGTTCATTGCGGCCTGAAGGGTTGAAATGGGGATCGCCTCAATTATTGTCTTAATGGACTGCTTCAGTTCAGTCAAATTCCTGGGTTTCGCTTTGTACACTTCCTGCTTGACATAACCCCAGGTGACCTTAGGAGCCAGCTGAAAGTGCAGTTTCTAGATATCAATTTGTTTGGGAATTTTCGTTGGAGCTCCGCCATAGCTTGTGTGGCTACGTGTGCACTTGCTCCATCTTGTTGAAACCAAATCCTGCTGAAAGGGATACGTCTTCGGCGAAGGGATGGGGTAAAAAAACTCCTTCAACATATTTAAATAACGCTCCCCATTGACAGTTTGTGTTACAACGTTTTTTTCAAAGAAGTATGGCCCGACAATACATATTGATGAAACTGCGCATCACACAGTGACTCGTTCTGGGTGCAGCTCCATCTCATGGAGCATTTCTGGATTAGATTCACTCCATATACGGCAATTTTGCTTGTTAACATTGCCGTTTAAGTCAAAATCGGCGTCATCAGACATGAACAAACAATTTATGAATGTGTTGTCTTCTTCGGCCATTGCAATCATTTTTCGGCAAGATTCCAGGCGAACAGGCAAATCCTGAGGGTTTAACTTGCTTGTAATTTGGACTTTGTACGGAAACAAGTTTAAGTCATCATGAGTATCCATTGTAATGATCGTCTGCTAACCCCAATTTGGCGCGATAAGTTTCGAGTCGAAACACTTGGATTTGCCTGTATTGCCGATGCAACAGCCACGATTGTATCCTGAACCCAAACATTGGGATCTCGATGATACGGTCTTCGTTCGATGCTTCCAGATTCGGCAAACATGTTCACCAGCCTCATAATGGTCCATCTACTCGGGGGAGTACAGCCAAACTCCAGCCTAAATTCCCTTTGGACGGAAATGACGGACTTCAAAGAATGGTATCGCTGCACTATCCAAATCCTTTTTTCACTATCCCAAGCATTCATTTTGATAAATCTAAATAGTAGCCTATAAAATAAAAAAAAATAAGCCGATTACTCACACTGAAAAAAAGTTTTTACGTTTTATTTTTGTAGCACGATTCGTTGCCACCCTGTATTTCATAGTCCCAGAAGGGTGTCACAAGACCCAAAACAGTTTTTCGTTTCTCGCTAACGGTAAAGTTTTGAAAAAAAAAATATATTAATGAAATACTCGTAAGCTCTTCAGAGAACTGTAAATGAATATTGTACGAAATCATTTTTTCCATTTCAGCCCATTTTTGATAATCCGAATAGACAATACGTACTGCTGCCCCATCCACCGTATATTCTCCAGATTTGGCCCCGGGCAACTTTTTTTGTTTCCAAACTTAAAAAAATCTCTCTCTGGATAGAAATTTGAGTCGAATAAGGAGGTCATCACCGCCGCGGAGGCCTATTTTGCAGACCTCAAGAAAACCTATTTTTCGGATGGGTTAAAGAAGTTGGAGCAGCGCTGGATCAAGTGTCAAGTGTATCGAGCTAAAATGAGACTATATTGAGAAATAAATGGAATTTTTTTCAAAATTATTGTTTTTCGTTTGTAGGATACATACTTGTAGGTCCTGTAACTGTATGGCAAGTGTTGCATTTGGAACAAAAAAAATCAAACTCGAGATTTTAATGAAACTTGACATTATGATGATAGAGAACTCCAAAAAGGTAGGTCCTGCAATTCCGTCTGTCTGTCTGTAGATCGATCCTAAACTGCTGAAGCGATTTTATTCAAATTTGGTATTTAAGCGGTTTTAAGTGATTGTCTCAAATTAATTTTTGAATCGTTTATTTAGCGCCAAAACTCTCTAGTAGTTCGCATATAGACTATTGTAGCTTAAGATGTCTGTAATGTCAGTAATATCTCGATTCGGTGCTGTCGATTAAAAGGCTATTTGTTGAGCTAATATTAAAAGTTTATTTCCAATTTGGACAGTATTATGTTTTTTGAGATATATTTGCTGTAAATAAATGTAAAACCTTGATTTACTCACAGAATCCGTCCAACAAAAATATGTTTCAACATCAATGAGGTGTAAATAAACTACAAGAGTTAATAAAAGAAACTAATATTAACTTTTGAAAAACCAGCGAACAAAAAACAACGGAAAAGGATAATAACTCGGCTTCGGATGCAATGTACACTTATTGACGATTCAATAATTCTATATAAAGCCGAAACAATGCATTTCAATGTACCTACATACATTTACTCATCCAGATAAAATACATATCTATACAAATATTCTCGGATCTCTGATGAGCCAATATTTATATGAATTAAATTAATTGGCTTCATCTGTGGCCATCTGACCGTTATCCTGGCTCGGCATGGCTGCAGCAACCTTGAACTGAACAAGGAACAAGGAGTCATAAATAGACGTTCAATTTAATATTTCATTTGTTTTCCATTATTTATTTAACAATTTCGTCGATACAGTTAAACAAAAAAAAAAAAAAATCCCAGCTACTGTATTGACAACAGTGACCAGACTATACACTACACTATACTCTCGAAGTTTTCCGTCTGTGTTTGCAAACATTAAACAGTTTTAATTAACGAGACAAGAGCAGTTTTTTCTGTTCATTTTAATATTTGCATAGGCGACTATCTAAATATTCGAGTAGAATATGAAACGAACCCGCAAATTTTTGTACACGGTGTCCTTTATTCTAAACTAATTTTTTGGAGTAGATTATTCCTACTATAGATATGACTGGCTTCTGTGGCTACTTATAGTCTAGCCATGCCATACCATTTATGATGAATAAAGTAATCGTCAGAAAAATTATAGATAAGTAGTACCTTATTATGTTTGATAATAAGCGACCTTTCAAAAACTGGAACGTCCTTGTTGGATTTGGTTGTTTAAACATCCAAGTCTTATTTATATCGCCTAGTGGACACTGGAGGTCATGGTCTGTGGAAGTCAGCAATTAATTATTATATTTCCAAATTGTTTAAAGGAAGACAATTCAAGAGTAGATTAACTCCCCAATTAGAGATAATTTGGAAGGGGGTTGGAAGCACTATGAATTTTGATATTAAGCTGATAGAATAAAAAATAAGGTCTTATTTTTTTTCATTTTAATATAAAGTTGAAGAACAATGTGAAAATGTTTTGTCGAATGTCTACAAATTGAATGTTCCACAAGAAGAGTCAGAGTTTGTTATGAGGTAGCAGGCACACTGAGAATTATTTCGTTTCTTCAAGAAACAATAAAGTGATGCTTATTATTGGTTTCATGAATATTACCTGAAAAATCTATAGAAATGGGATTAAGTGAAATATTTCGTCAGTTTTCGAGTGCGTCTTCCATTGATAGAATGAGGAAATCAGGAGTCACTGCGGTCATCAGCAATACAGTAAGGGGAATTAGAAGTTATTAGCAGAGGTGGTTGCTGAAAATTAGAAAAATCTTGTGAGATTAGAAGGTAGCTTTCCGCATGACTTTTGTGCCATATTTGAACTCGTCTGATCCAACTGTATTCAATGATTCGAAAGATAATTTTTTAATTCGTTTAATCATATAACATATATAACATAATAAATCATTTTTGATAATGAAGCTTTATCGTCGAATAATGGTCTTAGAAATATTAAGTGCGATAATTACACTTTGTTACTTTAATGGGTAGTTCCAGAGATTGTTTTTGTTATTTCAGAGTCTTAGGATTTAAGATTCCCAGTGTACCTCTTGCTCAAAACCTTATATTGCCGATCATTAAGAAGTTTTGCTTCTTCAAAAAATTTCATTATTAGGTCATATGCCAAGGTGCCGATGAGCTTGAAAATAATTGTAAGAAGAATCGGTTGAAAATTCGAGGGGGACACAGTTTTTCATCTAAAAGCAAATGTGTCAGATGACAAAGATAATACACAGACAAAATTTTACCACATAAGATAGAAGAAAAGTATAAAGATTTCTATATGGTTTTCATCCAATAAGGAAGTCTTATTAAAACCACAGAGATAATCTTATCAAAATGTTGATGATCGCCTTATGGGATATCCACATGTTTTTAAAACGATATCTTATTAACGTTCAATATGACTTCTTAAGACAATAAGAAAAAATTATTGAAAAGTATGATCAAATCTCTTTGAAACAATAAGAAGTTCCAATTGATTACATGTGAAAATCTTTTAGATACAATACGAAGATCTTATCGATAATATGTGACATTCTTTTAAATACAATAAGGAGATTTTATTGATAGTATGAGAATCTTTTTGAAACAATAAGAAGATCTTATTGATAGTACAGGGTGGCCCACGAATCGTGCTACAAATATAAAACGTTATAACTTTTTTTCAGTGTGAGTAATCGGCTTATTTTTTTTATAGGCTACTATTTAAATTTATCAAAACAAATGCTTGGGATACTGAAAAAAGATTTGGATAGTGCAGCGATACAATTGTTTGCAGTCCGTCATTTCCGTCCAAAGGGAATTTAGGATGGAGTTTGACGGTACTCCCCCGAGTAGATGGACCATTATGAAGCTGGTGAACATGTTTGCCGAATCTGGAAGCATCGAGCGTAGACCGTATCATCGAGATCCCAATGTTTGGGTTCAGGATACAATCGTGGGTGTTGCATCGGCAATACAGGCAAATCCAAGTATTTCGACCCGAAACTTATCGGGCCAAATTGAGTTAGCAGACGGTCATTACAACGGATACATCATGTTGACTTAAACTTGTTTCTGTACAAAGTCCAAATTATAAGCAAGTTAAACCCTCTGGATTTGCCTGTTCGCCTGGAATTTTGACGAAAAATGATTGCAATGACCGAAGAAGACAACACATTGATAAATTGTTTGTTTATGTCTGATGAGGCCCATTTTGACTTAAACGGCAATGTTAACAAGCAAAATTGCCCTATAAGGAGTGATTCTAATCCAGAAATGCTCCATGAGACGGAACTGCACCAAAAACGAGTTACTGTATGGTGCGCAGTTTCATCAAGGTGTATTGTCGGGCCATACTTCTTTGAAGAAAACGGTATAACACAAACTGTCAATGGGGACCGTTATTTAAAGATGTTGAAGGAGTTTTTTACCCAGAACTTCGCGGAAGACGTATCCCTTTCAGCAGGATTTGGTTTAAGCAAGATGCCACACAAGTTATGGCAAAGCTCCAACGAAAATTCCCAAACAAATTGATATCAAGAAACTGTACTTTCCGCTGGCCCCCAAGGTCACCTGACCTGACTGCACCAGACTTTTTTTATGGGGTTATGTCAAGCAGGAAGTTTTAAAAACGAAACCCAGGAATTTGACTGAATTAAAGCAGTCCATTAAGACAATAATTGAGGCGATCCCAATTTCAACCCTTAAGGCCGCAATGAATAATCTTCTGATCAGGTGCCGCATATGTGTGGATGAGCGTGGAGATCATTTGCCGTCTATCATCTTTAAAAACCATTAGTTATTTAAATTAAAATTTAATTTTTAATCCAAAAAAAAAAAAATGAATGAAATACATCGATTAAAATAAAAGTTATTTAAATTTCTTACTGTAGCTAGATTCGTGAGCCACCCTGTATGTGACAATTTCTTAGAAAGAATAAAACGATCTCATTGATAATAAAGTGGCAAATTTTTTAAATACAATAAGATATTATTGACGTTTTATTGAAAAGGAGTAAAACTTTCACAGAAACAATAAATTATTGAGTTAAGTCGATGTGAAATAATGTGTATTTAAGAAATTTAAAATTATTCATTTAATTGCTTACTTCATTTAAAGAAAAAACGAAATATACATATTTTTTTAAAACTATTTATTGTTTTTTTTTTTTGATAAGAAAAAAGTGACATGATATTTTTATAAGCATTTTTTGGAACACTTTTTCTTCTAAGGCTTCAAGTGGTACAATACTTTATAATAAGCTTACATATCTTTTAACAGAAATAAATTAATTCTTATTAAAAAACAAATGGGTGGAAATGGCGCAGTGGATAAAGTGCTTGATTGCTAACTAGGATGTGTGGGTTCGATCCCCATGCTAGGCGCATTCTTTTCTATACCTCCAATTTCAATTGGATGTTGCCCATGGGTTAAACACAATGATAGAATTTATGAAGGAACTTATACAAATAAATAAGAATTCTTTTTGATGCAAAAAGATTTCCTTATAGTAAGTAGACAAACATTTGCAAAATGTTTACAGGTATAAAACCTGAAAAAGTCTTACGGTTTTCTTATTGTTCATCAAAGTCGTAGAATCGCTTTGAAAAAACGATGCAATTATTGTTACCTTCATATATACAAGAAAAAACTTTTTGATCTAAGAAGATTTACTTATTAGCCTTTATAGAAAAAAATAATTAGATTTTCTTGTTAAAACTGAAAAATAATGAGGTTTTTATATTAATTATATTATTTAAAATGTTTTGCGTAAACAAAAAGTAGAAAGAACTCAATAAGGGAATCTTTTTGATTTTATGTAGTACTTTCTCGATCTACACATTTTCGACAAAATAAATGGTATAAAAATGGGAAATCAATTAATGTTCGCTAACATCGTGCAGGACGATTGAAGATACAGAAAAAAAGATTGACTTTTAGCAAAAGGTTGTCGGTTAAGAAACTATCTATACTGAAGGCGGTGAAAAGAGTTAGTTCATTACTTCTCAGAATTATGCAGTTTTTTCATATACCGAAACATAAGCATTTTAGTGGTGGTGCAACAACTCATGGGAGCCAGGCCTTACCACTTTCAAGCATTGCTGTTATTGCTTTGTAAGTTTGCAGCACTTAAGTGGACATAAAGTTTTTCTTCCGAAATACAATGACTAAATCGAGATGCGTTTTGCTTTACGATCCACGGTTTAATGATGAAAACACGAAACTAAAAATGAAAGGTCTTTAGAACCTTAAAACAAAATCTTAAAACAGCTCACTTATTCACAACACACGATATTTAGTTCAATAGTTTCTGGAAAAAAACGGTAGTTGAGTTATTTCATCATCCTAATTCAAGCATACCTATTCTGGTTTAGAGTAACTTCTAGTACTACCCCTGGATATGGTATTGCTTTCTGGTATTCTGGGTTCCGATTCGTTCGACTGTAGTAGTCTCTACAGCCCGCGGTCTTGTCAGCTATTGAGTAAGCTAATAAGCTGGTTGTCTGGCCCCAAAATTTAGACTGAAACAGATCAACAGGTATTTTGTCCTTGGTGACACTCGACATAACAGCCCGAAATTCTGATAGATCATTAGGTCCAACGCCCCTGGTTAGCACGCGACGTAGAAGACGAAACATATTAGTAGATCAGCAGGTATCGAAGCCCTTGTTGCAATTAACCCAAATTTGCTACGAAACCCGCCTTTCTACTACTGGTGGGGGAAGCTACGAGAAATCAAGCTATGATGCCCAGATCGACTTAATTTGTCTATGGTCAGATTCAAACTGATGAATAAGATCAGATTAAATACCACCAACAGACTTTAAGTGTGGTCGAAGGAGCCATGATTTTCGGTCCTCAATGTAGGTACTAATTTTAGTGTTTTGGTAATAACCAAGTATGAATTCTAAGATGATGAATAAGAATCGTAACCTCAGTTGATTTTTTTGGTGATCTAAAGTGACTTATAACCATAACGCTTTGTTACAATGTAATTTCCAAAACAGAAGTTCTCTTTTTCGTCATATTGTTGCAAGAGGAGGTTGAAATCTTGAAAATCTCCTTAGTCCAATAACTCCTTAAGTGGGCGTGAGCCTTAAAGCTTTACATTCGAACACTTCATCAAAAATAAAATAAAATACCAAAAACCTGAATAGGTATTGCAAAGGAATCCGTAAACTAAGACAGGCCAAACTATTAGTTAGGGGCTACATACATATAACCAAGAACTTTTCAAGACCTGCATCAGTTTAACCAGGCAAAACCTCAGAATAATAACAAGTATCATAAGGTTAGATTAGGTAGATGGGCTGACAGTTGATCTCGTTACCGGCACACTTAGATTAAAATAGATCAATTGTTACGTATCCCGAAGTGTTGTAACTTCTGGTTGTTAACCCATAAGTTTTATAGATAATCATTCGCAAGCCATTTAGAGGCTTTTATATGAAGCTCAACAGGCTTTTGTCTGAAAGATCCGACAGCCGGTCTAAATTCTTGAATAATTAGCAGCCAAGCATTTGTTCCTTATATAGAAAAGTGCTGGGAAATGACACAGCAAATGAGAGGTGCCCGCGTGTTCATCTTCGTCATTGCAACCTCTGCAGATGTCATCATTACTAATACACATTTCCTTTGTATCAGTCCAGCAGATTGTGTCCAGTCAATACGCTTACAAGTGTTCTAACGGAATTTTTGATAAGGTGGTTAATATTCTCTGTTCTATTCTTATCGATAATGGGGCATAGTTTCCGGTTGTAATCATTGGATTCTAGAAAATTCTTCTTTCCAATGTTCTGCTTAGTGACACGACAATTATCCTTACTCACCACTGAAAATTCACAAGTTTTCTTTGCCTATAGCAGTGATAGGTATTATTATAGGGAAAAAGTCAGTTGCATTCCTCCTTCTATACTATGAAACCATAGAGTTTACTATAAAGCCCAAATTCAAACTAAGTGTCAGCTTCAGATATTCATCCATTTTCCATACAACAGGAAAGGAATTTGGAATGCTTTACCTTTTCTTCTCGTATCGATATTCTGAAATTTAAATCCAATGCGCATCGGTATCTCATTTTAAATTCTTCCTTCAACAGCTGACTACCAAAACGATTCTACAAATATTTTATCAGTGGTTCACCAATCTTAACTCACCGATTTCGGTGAGTTAAAATAAGGTTCAACTATGGTTGTATTTGGCTACTATCGCATACTTGAACCTTGAAACATCGTTCGACATTAGTTAATGTGCCTAAATAGGAAGTTAAAATGTTTGACGTACGGATCATATAGTTGAACCAAGTTAGCACAATTGCCGCTAGGACTTACAACGTGTTTAAAAATTTCGCCATTTTAATCGCCATTTATTTCCTCCAATTGTTTTATTTTCCACTATAATTCAGTGTGAACTGTAAGCACGACGAATTTAAATCACTTAATCAATGAATAAAACCAATATTTAAAAAAAAAAAATTAAATGAAATTATTTATTTAACAATAAAATTATATGTAATTTTTGTGACCTTTTATCGTTAAAGATATATGTAACTTTTTGTGGGCTGTAGGTCAAGTTACATATATCTTTATTTATTTAACATTTAATACAGCTTTTTTTTCACAAGAAATAAGAGAGCATCACCATCGTTGTTGTTTCTCACTCCTCAATTTATGATTTCGATTTAATTTAGGGACAAATAATCAAGTTTTGCTTTTCCGTATTGCTCTTTATCCAATCTGCCATAATTGTCATCCACAAGAACATCATAATCTTCCCTCCAAAAAAATATAATATCTCGCACACAGCAACCAACGAGAATCCCGTTACAATTCCACATATGTTACCAATTGTACCTATACGATATAAGAGGGAAAAAAATGAACAATATATCATCAACCGTCCTTGTGTGTGTCTCCAACATCCACTCCCACATTATAATATACAAAAACACACTTACTGAAAACCTCAAACCAGGAATTTTTAATAATCTGCCTATAAAATGGTACAGTCGGTTCGGCGAAATACACTTGCAACTTGGTAATGTCCATGATGTTGCTACACAGGAAAAAAAACATCAGAAAAAAAAATCGAAAAAAATTTAAATACGCTACTCACTGAACACGACCGCCACCATAACGAAATCGATCTAAAGGCAGTGACATCAATGACACCTTATACTGGATGTCGGAACAAGATGGCATGCATTCAGGACAATAAAGACCATCTTCCATTTCACGTTCGAGTCCTCGAACCGATTGTCTTTCGGTTATGACGTTCATCCATTTAACTGTACAAGTAGCACAGTGAGTTGAATATGTGGTGCCAGAATATTGAAGACGAAAGGTAATGTTTGCGATAAAATAAAAAATTTAGGTCGAGGTAATTCAAAAAAAAAAATTCAAGATGGTCGGTGAGAGTATGAGTTGAAGCTAGTCCTTGTGGTTCTTGGATGATAAAGAGTACAAGAAGGTGGGTGTTTTTTTTTTTTGGATTGTTCGGTGCACTGTTGCAATTTTAATGCCAAAACGATTTTTGCTTTTGATGAGTATAAGGTGAGATATTTGGGTTAAAATTAGGACATTATGTACAGTCATGAGCATACGAGTATATAGTTGTACTTACACTCGTATCGATTTAAACACTCTAGATGCTGCAACGTACAATGTACTATCTCAGTGTTCGTGTCTAGAAAATTAATTGGATAGTAAAATGGCAAACATTCGCAGAGAACCATTATGCTCCTCATGCGACATTGAGTAATACATCGATTGAGGCTGTAATTGTCACCAAACTTATTCGGTAGCTCATCGTCAAAATAACAAGCCCTCTGTGAATGTAAATTAGACAGTACAAGATTAATTTGTATAAGAACGCTCCATGAATTGTATGTGCCTAAATTAAAATAAATAATGTATACTAGCATCTAGAGGAAATTATTGTAATAAAATAAATGTCTTATTAATTCTAAGAACAATCCATTTCCAATACATAGCTTATGATACAATGTAATTCTGCCATGGTTTCTTAATGACTTTCGGAGTTTGTTTTTTCACTGCAAGCAGGTTTAATATGTCCAACCAATTGTCAGATGGCAATTAAGGTAACCAGATTGAAAATGTCGGAAAGATGCATATCGCAAGTTTTTTAGGTGTTCAAAAACGGGGATAAAATATGTTTTTTTGGAAAATAAAGCATTAGTAAAATAGGTGTAGTAAAATGTTTTATTTCATATCTTATTATAAAAAACAATCACAAAATTCAAATTATAACTCATTAAATAATATAAATTAATGAAAAACAAAAACAATACAAATAATTACTATATTTCCAACAAAAAAAAATAATACAAAAAAACAAAAGCACGTTAAGTGTTTGTAAATTCATAATATAATATGAACATGAATACCTACAAACGGTAAAATTAATTTAAAAAGTATACGATTTATAGATACTTTTCACTTGACTCGAATTTTTGAAGTAAAACTTCTTTTGCGGCGTTGGGGGTACAAACATTTCTATGGAACGGTCAAACCGACCGACATATGTCATGTTTGTACATTTTGTGGATTTCATAGATGAGTGCACAGTGCAGATATGAGTGTATTGGCTTGTAACTGAGAAGATCTAAGTAGCCAAATCAATTCTGCATATCAAAATTTTGAATAACTTTTGTTTCTAATAAAAATTAATTTTTAAAACTGTTTTTTTCAAAAATCAATATTCTTAAAACTAATCAAACAAAATAATTTTAAAATTTATAATCCCATGTATGTATATTAATAAGCTCTAAAAAAACTGCATACTAAAATTTGAAAAAAAAACAATTGTTTTCAAAAAACTAAAAACAAAAAACAGGATTTCATCAAAATCTACAATTTTCAAGATACTTTTCTATAAAATTGTAATTGATCCGTGGGATCTAATGGCGTTCTTCGTTTTTTCGAAAAACTGATTAAAGTGATGGTTTTGGCAGTTTTTATAAGTTATAGTAAATATTCATTACAAACTTGTAGTAGTTTATAAGATAATGTATCTTAAAATACAAGTATACAAATAAATAAAATAAAAAAAAAAAAAAAAAAAAGTGATTGTATACATATGTAAGTACATATTTATATACCTATGTTCACTATATGTAGGTAGGTACATATTACCCTACTAATTTACATAAATCATTTACATTTAAATAGGTAGGTGTCTATGTAACCATTCCTTGAATCGTGAATTTCACAATTCATTATATTAAGAATCGAGGTATTCTTACCTACACCGGCTTTAAACCTGCATAGGGTTACTAGACTACCTATACCTACTAACAACGTCAGTGGTTAGCTACACAAAAGTTGTATCTACAAGAGCAAGTTCGTATGATCCAGTCGTCCATTTTATTTTTATTTGAATTCAAGATCAAACCGACCTTAAGTTTTATATAAATGTTTTTCCAATAGGGACGGGTTGAGTTTGACAGCTTGTGGCCGCCATATTGTTTTCCTTACTTTCGGCTAAAATATCGTATTTTAATCAGTCAGTAAGGGCAAATCATCATGGCAAATTACATCGTCGAGCAACATGTGCAAATGATAAAACTTTATTATCAAATTGGGTGTTCTCTAGTAGCAACGATGCGCGCATTGTTGAGCCTCTTTCGCGATCAGACCCATTTTTTGATGAATCGGTACGTGAATAAGTATAATTGCCGGATTTGGAACGACACCAATCCACCCCAGATTCACGAGGTGTCAATGCATCCAAATAAAGTTACTGTTTGGTGTGGATTTTGGCAAAATAATGGTGTGGGGTCATTCCGTAATTCGATTATCGTCCGACGATATCGTCTGAACTATAGTGATGCCTTTATTTGCTTCACGTAAGTCGATAATCGCCAAAACGCTATCGTCAAAATGATGGCGTTTCGACGATAGCTAAACAGGTATCGTCTTGCATTAAATTTGAAGTTTGTAGGTTACTGTAATTGAATAATTGAGTAGCCACTGTAGTTTGCCATTTTGTTTTTTGTCTATCTGTTGTATTTGAAAATTAAAGTTAAAATGTTTCGGCGCAGCAATTTTCTTGTATTGGAAAGTGGAAATGAAAACGCAAGTTGGGAGGAAATACAATTAATATGAATGCGAAGACAGTTGAGAGACAAATCGGGATGTTCATCCATATATCGTGTCAAAATACCAATCTGAGAATGTGTGGCCCTATATATAAATAATTGTTGTATTTACATTTATACATATCAATTTGTAAAAAATTTAAAATAACTTACATTTTTGTCCAATTATATAACTTTATTCGCACCAAATACAAAACAATACACAACTTCATTGACATTTATGGCAGTCCATTTGACAACTCAACAAAAGTTTGAGAGTTTCTGAAATGAACCAAGTGCTCTCAAATTATAAACGATTAACGAGACGATAGTGGTTGAGTTACGTAAAGTAAATTAAAGATGATCTCGTCGACGATCATCGTTTTGACGATTATCGTTTTGAAAATTACGGAATGACCCTCCTGGCCAGGCCATCACGACGTGATTTCGCCACCATGATCGTGTGATTTGACTTTTCCTTTTGTGGCTTTCTCAAGTCGCAGGTCTATGCGAATAAGCCGCAAACCATCGCGGCCCTCAAAGACAACATAACCAATGCCATCGGTCAAATTCAGCCTGTCTTATGCGCCATAGTCATCGATTGGAACTTTCCATTGGACCTATCGAATGCGCGCCACCCAGCTAAATCGCGGTGGCCGGCCATTTAAGCGAAGTTATATTTCACACATAATATCATTGATAGGGGTTTCAAATAAAGATAAAATATTATTAATATCTCATATACAACTTGATTTATTCAATTTTAAAATCGGGCCGCCCTTAATTTAAAACCCATCAGTAATACATCTTATTTTCCATTTCATACACACGCTAAAAACTGCGTGTAAATTTGGCATGAAATTGTATTTAATTTTTAGTGTTAAAGTAGGTAAGTTGCCTATTTATTCACATGACAATAGGTAAAAAAAATTGAACACATTATGTTGGATATTACAAACATTTGTTACAATCTTTCAACCTCTGTGTACATTTCAATCACCATTGTTCAGTATTAAACTAATAATGCTTAAACATTACACTCACAATTTTTATAATTCAACAAATATTGTTTAAATTCAAACACCTTATGAAAACTACACATACTGTTTGTACTTAAACAATCAATGCTTGCTTATACAGGGTGTCCGCCGGGAAGGTATACTACTTTGTATGTTTATAATTTTTGATTAAACGAAAGGGAATGGATCTTATATTGATAAATGTTTTATTTAATGTCGGCAATTATGTATGGAATACAATATCAGGTTAATGTCCGCCTCTGTTAGTCTCACAAATGCGAGCCCTTTTGAGCACATTTTTCATTACATTCTCACACATTTCACCCAGTATTTCATTAATTTTATCACGAATATTTTGTTTGAGTTGCTCTAGCGTTTCTGGTTTGATTGCATAAACCTTGCTTTTCAGATATCCCCACAAAAAGAAAACCAGCGCAGTCAAATCAAGCGACCGTGGAGGCCAATCAACATCACCATTTCTTGAAATAATTTGTTGTGGAAAGAGGTCTAGCAGTAATTAAATTGTAATCCTGGCTGTATGCGATGTGGCACCATCTTGTTGATACCAAATGATAATCAAGCCCAAAGCATGCACTTGTGGCGTTAAAAAGTTTTCAATCATATCACTATATCGCTCCCCATTCACAGTTAGCTTTACGCCGTTTTCATTTTCAAAGAAGTAAGGTCCAATGATTCCTCCTGACCAAACTGCACACCGGACTGTAACTTTTACTGCATGCAAAGGTGACTGATGAAAAATTTGAGGGGTTTCCATTGCCCAGAACCGACTATTCTGTTTATTCACAAATCCATTCATATAAAAATATGCCTCGTCACTCATTATGATTTTTTCATGAAAATCGGGGTTGTCATGGGCTAGCTGTAAACATGCTAGCTATAAACATGGTCTTGTGGAAGAAGCTCTTGTGTCAACTGAATTTTAAATGGAAACAAATGTAAATCCTCATACAAAATTGTAGCCAAGTTGTTCTTTGAAGACCTAGCTCTTGAGCACGGCGTCGAATTGAGATTGATGGATTGCTTTGAACACTTCCTTGTGCAGCAGTAATGTTTTCAGCCGATCTTACAGTACGTTGTGGTCCATGCTTGGGCCTCTCACCTACAGACCCTCTTTCTTCGAAATCATTCAATAGTGCGTTTTGTTGGCACGTTGTTTCTCCCAAAAAATTCACGTAACTTTCTCATCGTCACAGTAATCGATGATTTATTTTGATAAAATGTTTTAAGGATTAAAACACGTTGGTTTATCGAATATTTTTCCATAATAAATTTGCCACGTGTCTACTTCACGACTGCTAAATATGAACTGTCAAGAATAATGTTTACCAAAATGGCGGAAAAACAAAGTAGTATACCTTCCCGGCGGACACCCTGTATTAACTAGCATTTGATCTAAGTTACACATTTTATGTGTACATTTGCAATTCGCTTGTGACGATTATTTTTACTTTACTTGAAATTACACACAAGAGGTTTAACATTTACACAATAAATATTTAGAATTAATATGTGCGTAAAAATACTGCAATTATAGTAGGCAACAAGTTTCCTCGCTTTATGATCGTAAGATTACACGATTTTTTTAGAGTGCATCTTACCTCTGTTGTTTACTACATACCAATTTGGGACTGTAATGCCTTATACTTGGAACACTATCAGTAAATCGAGGTGTTATTGCCATGTAGGAGTCCAGCTGACTGGGAATGAATCGTTCGCTCACACCACCCGATGACACATCTCCATACAAACTATGCCGATGAACCATAACCTTCAAGTAAATAGAAGTTAGCTCTTTCCTCTAAAAATTCATAGTAACTATTTCACCCACAATAAATCCATCTGTTTCAAGGATATTGTAAAAAGTGTCATTTGACAGTGATCGCAAAGTTACTGATAGGCCTTGAGTTGATCCGAAAAACCGAGTCTTATGTGATCGTATACGATATCTTAAAAAAATAAAATAATATTTTTAGTCTTCTTTTCAAAATTTGGTAAGGTTGTCAATCGCTAATACTTATTTTTGCTATTGAAAGTACAACAATATCCATATTTTGTCAATCCCATTTCAAATTCTGTAAAACAATCAATTGTCTTTCCTCCTAAATGACATTCCTTCAAGATGTGATTACATGATGGGGAAAGCTTCGTAAAAAATTATATATATATGTTATCTTTTTTAATGAACCCTATGATACCACTACTAAATATTATACTTACAAGCTGCATAGTTTTGCTAGTATTGAAAAATACTACTTCATCATCCGTGTCATACAAATCGAGAAAGCCTTGAAAATATAAAGCTCTATCGAGATCCATAGAGTCTTCGGATTGAAACAGATAAGACAACATCTTAATGTTACCGAAGAAGTAATCATGATTTCTTCTTCTAGGATCTCTATTACTCCTGTGGCAGATAAACCCTTTATTATAAATAATTAGAATCAAATAAATCTTACAATTCATTCGCATATTCCAGGGCAGATGCATTCGAAATTCGATTTATTGAACAAATCGAAACAGTGGGAAATGGTATCTTCTCGATGGGGTACAGTGGGTCATACAGGGTTACATGCAAATGTTGGCCAAAAAACTCGGTGATGGTGTACTTTAGGAGTAAAATTAGCATGGTCAAAGTCATTATGTGGACAGCGACCCAAATCATTCTGAAACCAAACGACAAGAAATAGTTCAGTTTTTTTCTAAATTACTCTAAGAATATAGGTTTTTTTAAAAAAAGTTGTAGGTACGCATTGTAGCGTATCGTACAATTGATAGATTTGGAGAAAAATAGTCAAAAACATTGGGGTGTATAATATATCGATTAATGACAACTAACAGTTAAAGTGTGTTTAAAAAACAAAGCTAAGTATACGGAGCTGACCCTCATTGGAAAAGGGTTCAGTTATTACTAATAATACCATACGCTGCCGTTTATTGCCATTTTTTGTTTGGATTCCTCAAAGTTGAATAAGTTATTATTGATTTCGCGTTCATTGAAATAGCTATCCATGTGAAGTTTGCTGCGTCATAATAGGTTAGGTTAGGTAAATGGGCTGCCAGTTCATCTCTTTACCGGCGCACTTAGATCAAGGTAGATCCGTTGTGATACCCCGAAGTGTTTTAACTTCGAATTGTATAACCTATGATTAATATGGATAATCATTATCGAGTCATTTAGAGGACTTTATGAAGTTCAACAGCCTTTCGCCTGAAAGATTCGAGAGCTCTTCTAAATCGTGGACAAAATAGCTGCCCAACAATTTGTTCCTTATATGACAATGTGCTGGGCAATTACATATGAAACGAGGAAATGAGTGGTGTCCTCTTGTTCGTCTTCTTCATTGCAACCTCTGCATAGGTCATCATTGCTATGACCCATTTTCTTTTTATGATAGTTCAGCAGATTATGTCCGGTGAGTATGCTAACAAGAATTCAAATTGAAATCTTTTTTTATGTGGGTGTTACTTTCTATTCTTTTCTTTTCAAGGTTAGGCCATAGTTTTCTGGTTGTAGCACAGGTGTCGAGTCCGTTCCGCATCTTACATTGGTTTTTAAAAGGATCTTCTTTCCAATGTTCTGTTTTAAGACACAGAGTGGGATCTTAATCGACGGGAATATTTGGGTAATGTCAAGTGTTGAACCCTTCCTCCCAAGCTAATCAGCTCTCTCGTTGCCGGGACATTGATGTGACCCAGGACCCAGCAGATTCTAATGTTGTGCTTTGTGCCAAGAACCTTCAGCCCTTCGCAACAGCTAGTTACAAGCTTTGAATTGATAACTGCAGCAGCAATCACTTTTACTGCTGCTTGGCTGTCGATAAAAAATGTGATATCGGTATGTGGTTTCTCCAGCAATGATACGTGTTTTGCTGCATTTTTCACTGCCAGGACCTCAGCCTGGACGACACTACTGTGATCAGGTAGCCTAGCGGAACTGCTTTAAGGTTTTCTGAGAAAAAACCTGCACCAACTCCAGTGTCCATTTTTGAGCCATCGCTATAGATAGATACTGGCGACCCATACTTTTCTTTCGGCGAAACAGTTGTTAAAGGGTCTTTTAAAATCTGTTTTTTTTTTTTGTTAATTTAATTATATGCCTGTAATACCTAATGTCTTTTAAATTCAACCTGCATTGCACGGCACTAGTTTGGCACAGTGGATTTGAGAACCAGGTATTGACTGTCTCATTTTAACCCATGGACGGCATCCAATTAAAATTGTAGGTATAGAAAAGAATGCGCCTAGCGTGGGGATCGAACCCACACGTCTAAGTTAGCAATCAAGCATTTTTTCCACTGCGCCTTTGCCACTCACTTGGTGGCATGTAGTTTGTGCACACATTATTGCCTATAATTTTCTGTAGAATGTTAGCATTTTCTATATGGCTATTGTTCAAGGCGCTAGTTTGGATTAGCCATAGGGAACTGTTAGCTGCTGATTCTTGTACGTATAGGTCAATGGGTTTTAAGTTGAATATCGCTTTTTATCCCGCTGTTGGGGTACTCTTTCTCGCTCCAGTTATACCTATGCAAGCCATTCTTTGTACTTTTGTTAGAGTTTTTAGGTTCATAGTTTTCAGCGCATTCCAACATATCAGATTACCGTATGTAAGTATTGGTCTAACGATTGCCATATATAGATAATTTTAGGATTTGGGTTCCAGTTTTTACCAAATGTCCTGTTGCATGAATAGAATGCGATCATTGCTTTTTTAACTCTATCTTTTATGTTTGGGCCCCAGTTTAATTTCTTTTCTAAGATCACACCAAGAAATTTGGTTTAAATTGTGATAATAAGTGGGATCCCATCAATGGTGGGTACTGAAAAATCTGGTCTTTGCCTTCCATTTGTAAAGAGGGCCAGCTCAGTCTTTGAGGGATTAACCTTTGGACCACTTTTTTTTGTCCAGTTACAAACTTTGGCTAAAGCGTTTTAAAGTTGTTCACTTGAGTTATCCATTGTGCGGTTTCAATAGTATAGGGCTGGAATTCGACATCTGTCAAACTAAGTTGTTAAACCAATTTTTTTTCAGTTGAAAGTCTGACATTTACGAAAATGGATCGCTTAACTATCGCACAACGCATAAAAATTGTTAAAACCTACTACAAAAATGGTGATTCTGCCACAGCCACATATCGTGCTTTAAGAGGAGATTATGGTTTACATAATCGCCCAACAACGCAAGCAATTGGCAAAATTGTGAAGAAATTTTAAGAGACTGGATTGGTTATAGATATTGTAAGGCCTGTGAATCATCGTTTCGCTCGTACCACTGAAAATATCGCTTCTGTAAGTGAAAGTGTTGCCGAAGACCCGAATATGTCGATTCCTCGTCGTTCTCAGGAATTAGGGCTGTCTTACGGCACATTATGGCGTATTTTGCATTTGGATCTACACCTATATCCATATAAAGTCCAGCTCACACAATAACTGAAGCCAGCTAACCATTCACAACGTCGTAGATACGTCGAATGGGTGCTTGAACAACAGGCGGTGGACGGCGATTTTTCGAACAAAATTTTCTTCAGCGACAAAGCACATTTCTCACTCGGTGGGTTGTTAATAAGCAAAATTGTCGTATGTGGGGTTCTAAGAGTCCTCAAGTAATTGAAGAGAGGCCATTACATCTACAAAAAGTCAGTGTTTGGGGCGCTCTTTGGTCCGGAGGTGTGATTGGACCTTTTTTCTTCGAAAACGCCGATGGAACGACTGTCACCGTCAATTCGGAGCGTTATGGTCATATGATAACCGACTTTTTTTTGCCTGCTATTAAAGAATACGACTTGGAGAATATGTAGTTTTAACAAGTCGGTGCCACATGCCACACAACTCGAGCGAATATGGCTTTATTGCCAGAGACATTTCCTGGCCGCGTGATTTCTCGTCGTGGCGATATCAACTGGCCACCAAGATCATGCGACTTGATAACGCTGTCTTTTTTTTTTGTGGGGCTACGCGAAAGACCGTGTTTATGCAGATAAGCCTTTGACTCTTGAGCACTTGAAAACCAACATTCGTCAAGTTATGGCTGAGATAGAGCCCAATATATGTCAAAAAGGTGTCAGTCGTGCAGTAACTAGATGAACTCCTTTGCTATCTCGTAATAGCTGATATCACTATGGATGGTTTTCCTTAAGTTATGGCTGATGCTTGTCTCTTGATAGCAGATATTTTATATTGTCCTCGCCTACTTCAATTAATTCGACAGTGCATCAATCACCGCAAGAAGGTCTATAACTGAGCTGCACGATGAGTTCGGCCATCACCATCTAGAGCTATTGATAAAAAATGCTTTAAAGTCCATGAAAAGATGTTGTGTCGCGCTTTGAAATTAGTTGGTCTTTTTCAGAATTTTCCTTATTGTAAAGAATTATTACATTATCAATTTGCCGGGCTAAAAAACCACATTGATATTTTCCGCAGAAACTCCTTCAGAACCCTTTAAGACAATCACTTAGCTTATGGCATATGCCTCAATAGCTCTTGAAAGACATGAAATTGCCTTTTTGTGGATATGTATAATTTTAAGTCAAGTAAAATAATTTTTCGTATCAGCTGTTAAGATCATTCCTGTGCCTGTGTGGGAGGCGAAATGAAATTTTGGAGAACATCATCTGCAAACATTTGCCTTCCACAAATTCTATCTTGATAAATAGTTCATTCACTATGTTCAGACTTTTCCACCCTATTTATAGCTTTTCGCTTGAGATTACATTGCTCAGAAATTCGTATTATGCTTGGTAGGAGATTTTTGAACACATTTAACATTTGACTTCCACAGCTTCTATCTTCATAAACCAAAATAATTCGCCTACTATCTTCAGAATTTTCCAATCTATCTAAAGTGTTCCGTCGAAATGCTCCAGCTGTTCAAATTATGCCTGTGAATATTTATTGGAACATATTCAAAATTCACATTTCAACAAGTGAATAATATGCTTAATAGGTATTTCAAATTCGGATCTGCCTTTGCAGTCCACAGAGGGCCGAAGCTAGAGAACAATTAATAACATCTAACCAACATTTTAGCTTCGTCAAGATTTGCGTAAGTCGTTTTTGCTTCGATAACACCTTACCGAAGCCTTATAGAAACTGAAGTGTTTTACTTCATTCAAAGTAGGAAACTCTAATTTGGTCGAAAATAAAAGAATCGATGCTTGCAACAATTCGCGTAGTGGTCATTTAAATGATGTAGTGTTTCACACATAATGTAAACGTTCAAACTTTATAATAAAAAAGAAATATCATGAAAAAAATATTGTATGTGTTTTATTTACGGTTTCTTTTGAAACCGCAAAATGGGTAACCCCATTATTTTTGAATTTTACTGTTGCAAGTAGAGCTAAGTCATAATACACAATATGTTTTCAAGCGTATCAGTACTATTCGAAAGGGTATTATGAGGTTTCTCGTAAGAAAAAAGAAATTTCATTGGGAACCACTATATTTAGTATGATGTATGACATTTTACTCGTAGTTTATGTTACAAACTATCGTGCACGGTTGATTTTTTTATATTCCAGTTTCCTTAACTATTGTCCTTTCTTGTCGAAACTACTGAACTAATGAACAGATAACTAGAAAATATCCGTACTTACCAACTAGCTGAATATAAATGTAAGAAATACCGGACGCGTACAATAAATCACCGCACTATTAATAAATATCAAACGATATTTTATAGCATTTAATTTAATTTACAGTTAGAGTTGAAAGTTTCTTTTCATTTCAAAATATCTTACATCAAAATTTGATAATTCAAACTTACTTCTCACGAAATCCCTTGTTCTCCTCAACCAACTTCGAATATCCATGCAATGAGATATTTGCCAGAAAATCCTTTAACGATTCCGAAAATCGCATGTGTTCTTTTTTTTCTGGAATTCTATCAATCCACCAGGATTTTGGTTTACTTGGGTGCGTCACCGTCGTCGTTGTTGTCATCGGTGGCGTCACCTGCAGCGACATGTTGTTCAACAATTTAACTCACTCAAAAAATTAAGCCGCTTGTTCGCTGTGACTACATCCTTTATATAGATAAACGAGAAAGGATATATTCCCTTTAATGTGCCACTTAATTAACTCATTAGGCTAACATTGTGAACATGGCATCACAATTAAATTAACTGCTGTGGTGTTTAAACGGTTGATTGTAGAGCAATTTGTACTAAGTTAGTGTTGGTAAATATATATATATATAAAAACATTATAAGCGGCAATGGAATGGTAGGGACACCAGAGAAAACAGAAACACCATCAAGAGACACACAACATGTCCTTGTTGTTTCAATTAAAGGGGTCGTTTTTGTTAATTAAATTCTGTATGAGACCAGCATTTAAGCTGATTTCGTCGAGACATACCTATTATAAATAATAGGAATAGCAACTAAAACAAATACAACAACAACTGTTGGCAAAAATAAAAGCGTTCCAGATTTTAAACGCAAATAGAATTTATTTTTTTGTGTCTGTGTGGGGCAGTGAGGGGGAAATAATCTTAAATTGTGTGGAATTATGTCATAAGGATTAAGTCTCAAAAATATTCTGAAGCATGTGTGAAGGGTTAAAGGAAGAATAAAAAAGAGGGAGTTTTTTAAATACATAAAAATAAATGTTCTAAAAAGAAGAGTGTTTTTGATAATTAGAATGGAACTTACAAAATTTGAATGTGTTAAGTCGAAAAATGTTCAATTTTCTAAAGTAGGTACTGAAATAAAATTAGGGATGCAGGAAATAAGAAAATTATATTTCTAGCAGCAAGATGTGAAATTACATATGTATATCCCAAGTAGGGTAGGGCGACCTCGATTATGGTTTTCGCCAACCCAATCATTTTAATTAACAGATTAAAATTATTGTCTGTGAAAACCTATTTATGTGTATTTAAATAATTATAAAAAGAGACTATTGAGCTTGGGAAATAAAATGGCCACGAAATATTTTCCATTGTTCCCGACTGCATAAGCAGTACTTCAACTCCTTCTGGAGCATAGGGCAGCAACAAAATCAGTCCGTCTACCTCGATTTGACACAAGTGGAGCCTATCTTCCACCAATACAGTTCACCGCCTTGTTGTTTTCAGTCTTCCAGTGCGCCATGTGCGCTTTACAAAGTTATTGTCTGGTTTTCTATACTCTGTTCAATTTATATTTTCAGTACAGGGAAGATAGAATATTTGCCTTTCACACTTACTATCATGGATTTCAATAAGCTATCTCTATTTCTATAAAGCTTTTTCATTTTCCATGGTTGCCGTAGTGAGCATTATAAATTGGCATATTTCTCTCACAAATGTCGGTAGGGTTACCAATTGTTAATTTAGATTTCATGAACAGAAACATGTATATCGTAAACTAAAGCTAACAAAAATGAAACTAAACCCAAATAAAATAAATCTATCTTTCTCCACACCACCAAGAAGTAAGATAGTAGGCGCGTTTTTTTGAGAGTTCCCCAGAAGGCGTAATCTATTTTAACGTGAAAATATATCTCGGAAAAAAAATACTTATAAATAAGGTATAATAAGGAACATGTGTCCTTCGAGAACTTGAAGCCATTTAAAATGTAAATAAACACAGCTAACAAATAATAATATTTGCCTGGGCTCTTAGACACCAATTTGAATCATTGTAATGATTCATTTATGATCTGAAAATTCGTCATTTAAATGAACGTATATAAGAGTTCCAAATAATCATTTAAATGATTAATGCCTTAATCTTTTCTAAATCATAAAAATAATTCCAATAAAATTCAATTAAGTGAAGGATTTCTAAGTATATACCTTCACTTTAATTATTCGTACAGGAATCATTTTTGCGACTCAGAAAAGGTTCAGGGATTAATCACTTAAAGGAATATATGGAACCCTTATATACGTTCATTTAATTGCAGAATTATCAGATCATAAATGAATCATTAAAATGATTCAAATCGGTGTCTAAGATCCCAGGTAAAAGGATTCAAATTGCATCATAAGTGAATTCATTATTTCTGATTCATTTCATCGTTGAGCCTCTGGAACATTTTTTGATTTGCCTCTTGTTTGGCTTTTATAGCTTCCAGGACTTCTTACTTGTTACACGATGCTATAATTAAAGAAATGATTTTTATATTTCTAAGAAAATTTAACACCATTTTGTACATACCTTTATGTTTTATCATTTGCTTTTTTAAATATATTTTTTTGTTAAGTAAGTAGGTAACCATTTACTATTAAAACACAAGCTGATGGTTATATACCTATCTAAACCGATCTTTCAAAAAACTTTTCCGAACTGATAATCGACTATGCAAACGAAACTTTTGTCATTACAATGACCCGTTATCATTACCCCATTGTAAAAAGAAAAATAAAAGGACGAACAAAAAAGGATCTCCATATGAAGGATCCAACAACAAAATCTGAGTGTTGTTTTTTTTGACACAGAATACATACCTCTTTGCGTCTCTCTGGTAAGAATTTGTAGGATCTTTGTATATATTCATAATTCATTAAAAAAAACTGAAGGTTTCCTGAATATTATTCTTCATTTTTGGTGATTAGAATCTGAACCTTCAGATAAATGTTTGTTGGGATGAATCAAATCACACAATAACAATCAGTCCAGTGTTCATCTGCAAATAAATGTGCGGCATTTACATTTTAAATTAATAAGAAAATCATAGGCAAACGGGCCTAAAACAGAAAGCTCTTTTATATTGCTTTCAAAGGGTATTGGTAAATCTGTTGGAATGTGTATTTTTTTTTAACTTATACAGTGCAAATAGAAACGAGTAGATGATCAGTATGCTAATGCTTTGTGCATGTAATGAGGACGGTCATTTATTGCATTAAATTACCACTACAATTCGTGTAAATTGATCAGTCGGTAGATTTTTTTCAGTGGTATACTCTGTTTAATTTATATTTTCAGTACAGGCCTCATGGGAGAGCTTTTTCAAACACACTGATGCCTGACGCTGAAATACCCACTGACTTACATACAAATTATTTTTGTAATCTTATTAAAACCAGCGTAAACCCCACCATGTCCTTCCTACTGCACATCCAAAAACAAACTGCTGCTTGTGTGCGTTCACCATTCACTCAATCGTCGTTGTGTGCTTTTAAAATAAACACATTGAATCAGAGTGACCACTGCTTCATTTGTGGTAATTTAGTATGCTTACTACTGCAACCCTGTAAGAGCTTTAAAACAGTACGAACTTATTGGCATCTATTACAGTGAAAGGCAAATATCCTATAAAGTATACTTTTTTCAATTCAATGGGGTGAGAGTATACACAGGCACCACTGGTTTAAAAAAAGCTTGTCCTGAGTCCAAGGTGAATATGGCTTGACTATTGGTCGAAATTAGATATACGTCTCCACTAAAAATATAATAAGTAATAGGCATGTAGTTTGTAGCATACTTTTATATGTTTTGTAATAAAATAGTGTCGGTTAGCGACTCAGAAGTAGTGAGGTACAATATTATGGACATTTATCCCATTTCCTTAAACTAAATTATCAAAACAAAATCAAATTAAATTATGGACATATACATATATCCCACCCAAGCAGGACATAAGACACATCCATGATTCCAGTTCCGTTAGATTTATGAATTTCGCCAATTGTTGAAATTGCACAGAATAATTGATTAAACAATTGATTGTTCGCCTGTCAACCTCATGGTCACAGGTTCGATTCCTGCCGTAGTCTATGTCTTCTTATTTTTCCATTAAAAACCAATTCTAAAAATAAATGTCATACAATGAGTTGCTGGTTTACTTATTACATGCTGTTTAGGCATAGAACTAACAACATGTGATTGAGTAAAACTAGTATACCGATAAAATATGACAAAAAGAATTAAAAAATTAATGCGAATTATAAGGGACATCTATAAATAAGACACGGAAATTTCTCCGCATTAGTTCAGCCGCCATCCCTGGAGATAAAATCTGAGACAACAACCACCTACAGTCTCCGAATATCGCGCCACACATCTTTCCTATCATTCTTTCTCTTCCTTAACCTCACCCCCACGCCCGCGCTGTGTTGAAACATTTAAAGGGTATTCATACTCCCTTGAGCGCGCGTAGATTATAAAAAAAAAAAAAAAAAAAAAAAATTTTAAACGGTTGTTCAATTTTACTTGTCTAACACTAGATCTTTATATCTTGTGTTATAGGTCCCTGAGGTGGTCAACTACTTTGGTTTCTGTTATGCTGATTGTATTGAATCCTTAAGTCAAGGACAAGAAGAGGTATTTATACTTCTGTATAATAGAAGGACTTCGCCTTAGATAGACATAATTTTCAAGATAAAAAGGTTAAGAGTATGAAGTTCGAATAAAATGGTCTTCAATTTCCATTTTTATTTTTGAAAAAATTTTGTAATTTGTTGTAGACAAAACATTAACGAAATCCGTCTAGACAATAAATAATAAAAAAAAAAAAAACAATTTCTAGTGTAATGTCAAGATTTCAGACATGAAGTCTGAAAATCTCAAATCACTTTGGCTTTGTTGCTTACATTGGATTGCTCTTAACTTAATGTAATTATGAACAAGAACTAAACCACATTCAGCAAATTAATCCGTCTTCTAAGTAACGTTTAAAGTAATGCTTTCTGTTTTTACTCAACTCAACAAAAACACTAATAATAATTTACCCACAGAAAATATTATTAAATAAATTCAAGGTTATTTGCATAAGAAATCAATTAGACCAGTCTAAATAGCTCATCCATTTACTTTGATATTTTTTTGTTTCTTATTTCCCGCAATCAAGTCTGCGATAAGAGTATGGTGGATACTTTCTCCAAGCAGGACATTCTGCGTGGTCAGAAAAAAAATGTTATAAAAAGTGAAAGCATTGAAAGGTGGACGAAATGGGACGACAAGAAATAAAAAAAAGAGCAACAAAAGTTTATCATAAAAATTCTCCCACCTAAATCAAAATACAAAACAACAAAGTAGTCGTCGTCGGTCGGTGGACATCCTTGGCCAACCACTCAAGGACCTTACATCTAAAGAGGACTCTAAATTAAATGCGAATGGATGGAAAATTGTCATTAATTCATTTAATGGAAAAGAGGCTCATCTTAAAACGACTTTCACTTTATGTCGAAAGAAAAAGTTCTCCTTTCAACTGCCTCAACAAATCGCTTCGTCGGCATCGTCCTCGAAAAGGGACTGTGCGCGGTGGAGCTTCCAAGACAACAGCAGGAGCAAAAGAATGTCGACAAGGGCTAGAATTATTACAGTAAAAGCTATAGAATAAAGTAGGTTGATAGGTATCCTAGTATAGGTGTACTCCAGCAGTTCCTTTTTGTTTTGCCATTCATAAATAATAATTACCAAAGTAAGGTAATTCCTTAAGAGCCAGCATTAGCTCATGAAGCATCGGGGTTGAAGAAAGCAAAAGGCAAAATACAGTGGAATGATGTTCGCTTTCTAAGGTAGGGTGTTTTTTTTTTTGTTTAAACCTATAGTTGGTTCCTTGAGTTTTGTGAAGATGCGTTCCTTATTTCAGCCATTCATCTCACCATTGCTGTTATGCGTTTTCAAATAAAACATAGTCAGGAGGCTCAAACAAAGGAGCAAAGGTTGCCATTAGACGCTGCTCCTTTATGCGCAAACATCATTAGATGTATAAAATATGAGACCGGCATTCGTTTGCACAGTTCGTTGTGTTGTTCGTTATGTTGCCAAAGGACCAAAAGACGCTGTAGGACAAGACCGAAATTAAACCCATAAATCATTTGTTTAGTGTTTTGTGTTTTTGGCCTAGGAAGTCGAAGATGCCTCTAACTGACATCTAGGATAATAATGTATCGTGTATGTGTGTATATGTGTCGCTATATGGAACAGGAACTGAAAGGCGGGATTTATAAATAGATTTGAATCCAAAACAGTGCAGTGTTTTCGGAATCCGGAAGGAACAAAGTAACAACACCAAACAGACGACGTCTCGTCGTAGTCGAGTCGGCTTATTGCAGAATAATTTATGAAATAGGAAGAAAACTTGATGTCTGGCTGCCGAGAAAATAGATGAAGACAAATAGATCGATCTAGGATTTGATTTTCGTGGTTGGAATTATCGGTGGGTATGGTGGTGTGTGCGGTTTTATATACAGAATCTTGGAAGAAGCTTTGTGAAGAATTACCTACACTGAACTGCAAATTGAAGTTTGAGCTTATTTTGTTTTGATGAGAAAATCACTTGTAAGCCAATGAGTACTGTGAGCCAACAAAATTAAGTTATTTGATTAATGGTTGTTGCTTTGACAGCGTGTTCAGTTCAGGAGGGCGTTCTTTTTGTTTTATTATGTTTTGACGCCTGCCTGTGTGTTGACATATTTTTTTTTGTGGAACGGGGTATGTTGTGAAATGATTAAAGATGTTATGTTTTCTTAGAAGAAAACGACAGTTTTTTTTGAATCAAAAATAACGGTAGCTTTTACTGCTGGTACACAATTTTATAAGTCGTTATTGATCATTTAAATTTTTTCAAAAAGCCTTTTCGACTATTTTGAAAACACAAAATTCTGGCTACAGTAAACTAATACAAGGGTTGTTTTTTGGTAAAATAAGTTAACAAAAAAACGCACATACTATAAGGGTACATCCATAAAATTATTTTTACTTGCGATAGAGGTTCTATAGGGCATGTTTTTCATTTGGGAAAAAGAACGAACTCGAGATTTTAATCAAACTTGACATTATGATGATAGAAAACACCAAAACAGTTGGTCCCGCAATTCCGTCCATCTGACTGTCTGTACAACGCTCTACAGCCTATGCGGCTGAAGCTATTTTCTTTAAACTTGATATTTGAGCGTTTTATGTGACTGTCTAAAATAGATTTTTGAATACTCTTTTTAGTCCCAAAACCATCTAATTACCTCGAAAAGGGCTCCAACGATTTTGATAAAAATTATTGTGTGCACTCCTTTTGGTAGAGTCTATATTTTGGTTAGTAAAATGTTAAATATTTTGTTATTAACGGTACCTGCCATACAACCATTTTTTTGATTTTGAACTTTCTTATAAACGGCTCGACGAATTTCTATCAAAATTTTTACATAGGAGGTCCTTCAAATTATAAATAATACTGGATACCAACATTTTCGAAAAATATTTTTTTTTTTGGATTTTTGAAAATTTAATATTTCGAAAACGGGTGGATAATTTTTTTTTTGAAATTTTGTTTTTAAGCTTATATTATTAAATATTTAATCTTTTTCTTAGAAAAATGTGTATACAAAAAATTAAGTAAAAAAACGAGTTTGAAAATATATTTAAATTTTTAAGAGAAATCTTTTGTGAACCTAAGAGCAGGTACGTGCGATCCAGTCGTGTATTTTATTTATTTTTAGTTTTAAGAGAATAGTTTAATTGGTGTCGATTGAATTTCTCTATTAAAAAAATGTTTTTGCACAACACGAATCATTTTAGCCATTGTCCCTTCGATTTTGATATTCATAACTTCAACAGCTGTACCTTATTTTATATCCCTCCTTATTTTATAACCGCTGGCGCTGGCTGTGTTCATCATAGCTTTAAGGATATGCAGAACACCTTAAGGGTAAAGGTATCATACAAGTGATAGGAGAACCTTGTCGAAATGAACTTCAAATCATTCTTTTACCATTTCACCAATGGACGATTTTAGACCGGCTGCTTTATTATCCGTTATTGCATTATAAAGAACAAGCTGTCTTGCTTTTATGACGTCATTGGATAGTTTTTTGTGATAGCCTCATTATTAATTGGAGAACTAGTGCGATGAAAGTAGTAGTCAGCCACTTAGCATTGTGTATCGTGGTATTGCATTGCATAAACTTAAGGTAATCCACATACATGGAGTGGAAGTTAAACTTTTGTTGGATCCCATAGTTCGATTTCAGAACAAAAACAAAATATGGTTAACTTGTCGCGATTACAGTTTCCTTATTTCCGAAGACGTTTGAACAAACAACTCCAGACGAAATTCAAAAAAAATATATAAAATTTTGTAGATACACTGTATTATTTGCTAACGTTTTTTTATGACTTGGCTCGAGACATGTCGTGTTACAGTATAAAAGTTGCAACAGTGTGAAAATTTAATAGTGTAATAGTGTTAAAATGTCTCAGTCTAAAAGAGTGCTAGTGTAAAAGTGGTGCGAAAGATAGGTAGTGCAAAAAAATCGAACATTTTAAGAGTTTTTAAATGTTTGTTTATCCATCGATATAGAAATCGCCCTCCTGAAAAGCAATTTGCAGCTAATGGGCCATACTATATTTTGTGGGCGAAAGTTTATTTCGTGGCATTTGTCACCCTTTTGCTATAAAATCACTTTCTTCCGGAGCAGTAAAAGTGAAACTGAAAATTCAGATTCAGAAAAGAAAAACCCCTTTTTCACAATTTCTTTCTTTCTATTTGTCAGAATTTCACACTGGCACTTTTTTGAACAGAGGCTGATACTCTATTTCACTATTACGTTTTCACACTGTCTTTACTTTGGCACTGTCTACATTATTAGACTATAACAGTGCCTATCCTTGTAAATAAATGTATTAAATACCGTCTTTGTTTGAATCTATAAATCTCTTATCTGGTTGTTTCACGCTGCCTTTCTTGTAATTCAAATTTTTACACTGTTGCTCTTAAAACAAGAGTACCTACTTACTGCCATACTTTCAAGTTTATACGCTGTCGCACTAATACTTAAATATTTCCAGCAGTGCAACATATGCACAAAAAATGTATACGCTTACACTTTTTTACACTGTCAAAATGTATCAATGCTATTTTATAACACTGTCTACCAGTGTCAAATACGTGCATTAATGTTAACCTGAAAATGTCAATGTCGCATTGTCACACTTAAAATCGAAGCCCCCGACACACTGTCACACAATTGGCATGTTTCAAGTCACGTTCGCAGTGCAGTCCCTTGGTGCTACCTCGAATTTTTTACTGGACAGCTAGAATGCAAATAATTTTTTTCGAATATGTGACTTCTAAAACTGTAGAATGCTAATGCAGTAAAAATGCTTATTTGTGTTTTTGAACTAAAGACTCCAGCAGTTAGAAAAACATTTATCGACACCACATATTTGACTCATATTTTCGTATTAATTTTCTACAATTTTAACCCTTTTGGTTAAATATCAGAGTCTTTAATTTTTAATGACAATTCAGTTTGAAATGTATGTTTTTCTGAACCAACGAATCTTTAAGACTTTATTGTGCTTGTTATTTCAAAGGTATTTGATAGACTTTGGCATTTGTAAATGATGAATCTGTCTAGAGCTATCTTTCGAATCGTTCAACACATTTTCTATTGATTGGTTTTAAGTCTGAAATCCACTAAATAAATTCTGGCGTGCCCCAGGTCTCCGTTTTATCTCCGATTTTCTTTCTTATTTCTAATCCAATAAATTGTTTTGCGGACGACAGATTTTTTAGTCGTTTCGGCGTTTTCGTCGAAGAAATCGAACAGCTTTTAGGTTTGTCTTGTACTTTACAAGACAGACCATCTTGTGTATTTGAATTTGTCAAAAATACACTGCTAAGGTTTTAGGTTTTCTACGAAATACGAGAAATTCTTCTCCTCATCTGACCTGGTTATACTTACTAATATTTAAAATGTGAATATATGTACGTTTTGTTTGCTTGGATGTTTGTAATGCAATCACGCCTTAACGACGGATTTTAATGACATTTTGTAGGTGGATATAACCTATAGCCACAGTACACATAATAAAGGTAATACATTCCGGTTTTCATTTTCGTTAAAGTTCGCGCATGTGGCAAAACTCAGAGACACTTGTGTAAAATTTGGCATGCACATAGGCTTAGGCATGAGCCATACTGATAGTTGCAATATCTGTCACTGCTACTTTTAAATAACAGTTATAAATTCCTGTTACTGAAATAACAATTATGGAACAAAAAATGTCAGTGAAACAACAATTTTAATAAACTATTTTCCACTACCATTTTCAAATTAATTATTCATCACTTTTTCATTTATATTTTGCGGTTTGGTTTGATCAAAATACAAACTTAGAAATTTCAATTTTTATTTTAATAACAGTTACTTTTGATCTAATGTTACCTCTTACTGAACACATCTTACTGAAATATTGACCCATCCCTATTTGTATATGAAAATGTCAAAAATGAGAGTGCATGTGCCAAATATGACACCGAATTTTTGAATTATGACAACCGAATTTTGACAACATGCGCAATATATTACCTTATTATGTGTACTGTGACCTATAGCAACCCATGGATAGATTATACTAAGTAGTTAGGTAAAAATGGCGATGAAGAACGAACTCGCAACTTAGACCCAAATAGTGCTAGCGATTATTAGCGGAAAAAGGGGGATGGAATTCATTTGAGCGGAGAGCGTCGCTAGAGCCAATTCCTAGATTTAAGGAAAGCTTTTTATATCTGAAAGTTCCTTTTGATCAGAAAGGAAATCTTTTCCAAAGGATTGCATTCTCAGACTGGCTAAGGCGGGACACTTGCAGAAAAAACGAAGAACTATTTCTTCGTCAAATTGAGTTCTACAGCTGCGGCAGTATGTGCTATGGGGGATACAGAGCTTTGATGCGTGCTCTCCTATAGGTCAGACTACATAATAAGGTCGTTTGTGTAGGATTTAATGTATGTATAAGATATTGTTCTTAATAGGAAGTGTTTGGAAAGGAAAATACAAAATGTCATCTCTGGATGAAGCGCCATTCTTAATGTAAGTAAAATTTAGCAAGTGGATTATTTAATCTTGACGTGCGATTTGAAAGACTCCTTCTCCGGCAGTACTTGTATGAGGAAAATAATGTCATCTAACTATTTGACAATTGGATGTATAAATCATCTTACTTTTCCTCCCAAATTATTATTCAACATCCGACCCAAAAGTCCCCGCTATAGTCGTTCTTTTTTTGTGTCTACAGAAATGTAATTGTATATATAGGTTTTATAAATACAACAATGGAGTGCTCTATTTGACTTATGACATTTCGCCAGGCCTCATCTTCCTCCTCTGAGCCGTATAATATTAACTCATTCCATGGTTCGATGGCGCTAGATAACCAAGCAATACTACCCCCTTTACATTACGGTGCGGTAAAAATGTGAATAATTCACCCATTATTCACTTACGTGAGTGGAATCAATTTTTGATTTCTGCTTGCGTTGGAGGTGGTCATCCGTAATTAGCCATCATTCATCCAAAGCTTAAGCATTATTCTTACATTTGGATAGGTGCTTCCAAGACTCATCTGAATCTTTTTCGACAGAATTTATAAGTGAGCGGGTAAAAATTTTCTGCCTTCAAAATACTGATTTTCAAAATTCTGCTTTTTTTCAGTTTTTCTGCTTTTCAAAATTCTGCTTCTCAAAATACTGTTCGTCAGCAAAAAAGAAAGAAATTCTGCTTATATATTAAAAATTTTTATATTGACTTTTTTTGTTTACAAAAGCAAACGAGAAACAAAAATAAAACAAAACAATCCATTAGGTAAACTTAAGTATGAAAAAAAAATTACAGAAAAAATCAAGCTAAGAAGCAAAAACCAAAGAGAACAATGTTTTTTGAAATGGCGCCTAAAACCCTAAGATAGCCATATAGTGACTTAGATCGGTTCTCTTGTTTATAATTCTTTTATTTGTTTGTTTTTTCGAAATATATGTTCTTTAATAGACACTAACTGAATAAATAAATAAATAAGGCGAGCGATTTTTAACATTTTGAATTTTGACCCCGGCAGAACTTTGACCCCAACCCAATTTATAATTATATCGCATTTTCTGATAGAAATATAAAAGCAACAGTTAAAACATTCTTTAGCCTCACTACATGATTGCGGATTATTGTACTCGGTCCTTTTTTCCCTCCTTCAAAATCAATGCGCACTGATATTTAATTTTAAATCTTTACCTCGATTTCTAGCGCTCGCACGTTGCTTAATCATTTTAAGGGTGATCAAAACCCCTTTAGTGCTCGTTTAATTATACAAAAATGTCAAATCCTAACCACCAACACCTTAAGCTCAAATTTACAGTTTTACGCTAGGAAATCACATAGAAATGCGTTCCCGAGATACTGGAGGGCGCTGCCTGACTCTCATGACAATCATCTTGTCATGTAAAATAGATGATAGCTAGCTTAGAACCTAACCAATACTTTCTGATACTCCCAACTTAATATACATCTTGGTTCACAACAAATTCATTAACCTCAGCTCTTCTATCTCTTCACATCGCAAACCTCTTTCAATTACATAGTTTTATCATAAAACAATGCTTTACTCATTATGCTCGCATGGATTCCCATTTGGGGGAGTAGAGTAGCGTCCAAGTGTACATGGTTATTACTGCTCCTCTTTGCCATCAATGGCAATTAAAATTGGCATAATTAAGTCAAAAAGCATGCATGTGTTATAAGTTAAAAAAAAACAATCAAGACAAATTGTTGCACCGTATCAACAAAGAAGGTGTTTAGTTTTGTTTTTTGCTTTTGATATCATATAGGGAGGGTTCATTTCTCTTCAGCTATGTGAAAGCAATGCAATTGTTCAGACTCAAGCACTTTTTCTGATGCATGCTCCACTTTGTTTATTTTTCTTTTTTTTTTTTTTTTCAAAAATAGGGGTATCGTTAACAATGCATTTCTTGTGAGTTTTTACATCACGAAAGCCAGCAACGTTATGCTTTGAATTGGAGCGGCAAAATTAGACTGAGCGTGCTTAGGTTCCATTTTGCTGAAAGGCTGCTGACGAGAAAACACCAAGTAGTACTAGGGTTTTATTTTAATTGCAAGAAATTTTTTTAACATTTATTAAAATTTGTGAAATTTAAAATGACAATATTAAAGGAAAGACTTTCTCCTAGAATTTTAATATGGACATTCACTTCTAATTTAAGGTATTTATAATGTACAGTCTATGGTGGTTGGCCGGCGCTTTTATTCAGAGCTACAGATTGTAAGAAAAGCTGAAATTAGAGCTGCCCAAAACCTGTGCAATAATAATTTTAAAGGAACATATTGAACAGTTAACAGAATAAGTATTCCGTCTAACTAAGCCATCAACATTTATGTATTATTATTTGTATGCAGATCAGGGGCGTATACAGCTTTAGTTCTCGGGGGAGGTCACTCTAAAAAAAATCAGTAAAAAAAACGATGAGTATAAAGTAATAAAAAAGTTTCAATTGGATTTAACGAGCACAGTCCACAAGAACTTGATTTTAATATTAAAAATCAACGAAACGTTGTAAAATTGTTCTGGTAACCTAAACAACAACAAGAAGTATACCGAAGCACACTCTTAAAACTGCATGTACATTTACCACGAAATTGTATGTAATTTTTAGTGTAAAAGTAGGCAAATTGCGTATTTATACACATCGCAATAAGTAAAAAAAAAATGTTAACACATTATGTTGAATATTACAAGCATTTGTTGCAAATGTTCACCCTCTGTGTACCTTTCAATCACCATTCTTCAGTATTAAGCTAATTACACATTAAATATGTAGAATTAATACGTGTGTAAAAATACTGCAATTACGGTAGGCAACAAGTTTCCTCGCTTTATAATAGTAAAATTACACGATTTATTTTTAGAATGCATATTGATTATGAAAATAACAATAAAACCACTTGTAGCATAAATGGACCATACCATTTACAGGAGTAAATACTTAAGTACTTTTCTTGACAAAAAATTAATCTGCTTAAGTGAACATTCCTTAGAGGATTTTCATTTTTAATGAAAATTTATTAAAATATAGTGCGCCGAAACTGCTGAATCTATTGAAAAAAAACAACAAATAATTAGTTTTCTTTAACATATGAAAAAAATAAAGCAATTATATTATTTAAGAAAAATAAAGTACTTTTATGTATGTACTGATGTACGTAAACATAAAATTTTATTTTTAAAAAACAGTCTAATAGGCTTAACTTAAAGGTAATTTTACTAAGTTGCTTAAGTAGCACTGTACGTATATTAAGGCTTTCCAACTTTGTATATTTCGTTGGTTTACAAGCCAAATGCACTAAGTCGTACTTTTAAGATTTTTAGATTTAAATGCAAAACAGCTCAGAACGATGATTATCATCTACTAAAATAACACATTAACTCATATTAGACACCCTTAATGAATTGTTTAAGGTTATACTTTGCACGAAATCAGAAAAAAAAATGGTTTATACTGGAAAAACGCACCAAGTTGACTTAGTGCGATTTACAAATAACGCAAGACAAATTAAATTACTATGTCTTTACAGGAAGAAAGCGTTAACAAGGCTTAATGCCTTTTGCCTGTTATAAAAACTACATTTTTGAATTTGAAAAATGACTAACGTAGGACTCCGTGCTTTAAATGTATGAAAAAAGCAGTCGAATTCCAAAACGTTTTCACAAATTGTATGTTTTACTAAGTGAGTAAAGACGCCCTGAATTTGTATAAATCAAAATTAAATCTCTTAGAAATGAATAAGAATTCGCGTTCGTAGGGAATTCTCCAATTAGCTAGAAATAATTATATACAAAATAGTTTGGGTAAGTTGTTATGTTTTATTTTTCGTTAGGAAATTAATTATTATTTTATTCACGATCCAGTGCAACAGTGTAATCTTTTAAAATGATACTAGACAAGTTGCACTGGTTCATGTATACCTCTATAATTTCAATGTTTTTACAGACATTCTTAAGTATTGCCTGAAGCGATCCTCATATTTTCGCAGGATGTTAAATAAATCGTGAAATTCGCCATAACTTCTTCTTTTTTGGTTAATTGGATGCACACCAAATCTTTTTTTTTTTAAACGTAAAATTATTTAAAAAATTTTAAGGCGACTTTCACGTAAAAGACTACCGCGAACAGCACTTGACAATGGAATTTTCACAACTAACCGCTCAGCCGCTCAGGAATTGCCGCTAATTAAATGGCCAGCTACCGCTTAGGCTTGTCGCTGTGCCACTCTCCCGCTTTACCGCTTGCCGCTTATTGCGTGGCCAAGGCCTTACAGATTCCAAATGAGCGAAGATTACCCGATTACATAACTATTGATAAACGATTGGCTTTCCAAATAACATTTCAGCTTCAATCAGGCTTCGGAAAGTCAATTCAGTTTCTATAAGACCTCTGCCAAACCTTGTAGAACTCTGAAATGTCAGTACACCTAACGTTATATCTAAAAAAAACTTTGGCCTGCGAATCACAAATATTTTTTTTTTCGAAATCCAAAACGTAATCCGTTCAAAAATGTTGATATGCAGTATTATTTAGAATTTGAAAGGTCTCCTGTTGAAAAATTCTAATCAGAATCCAAAAAACGGTTCTATGGTAGTGCTGTGCATAAAATTTTATCCTAACTTTTTTATTCGTTCAAAATGTACGCAATACATTTAACAGTACACAGAGTTTTCTTATCAAAATCGTAGTAGTATGCACGTTTTTTTATGTTTGTATGTTAGGTTATTTTTGGAGCTAAAAATAAAATTTCATAAAAAACGTCAAGGGAATAACCTTAGACGCTTAAATAACAAGTTTGAAGAAAATCTTGTTTCTCACAGAACAGGACATCTGCCGATTAAAAGCAAAATGTCCTGTCTTCGCCAGTATTACACAATCCGCACAGCAGAGCAACACTTTGCGGTGCAGAATCGAGATAAAATTGCGGAGTTCACCCACTGATCTCTATAATACACTGGATAGTGTATTCCCTACAAAGTATAACAGTTTTTTTGACTCCATTTGAATTTGACAGTAGCACCATTGCAATTGCCTATCTCGTGTTTAAATAGAAAGAAAAAAAGGGACAGATCCTTCTGCCTTTTTCAATGTTTTCAACAACAAAAAAATTACGTAAACAATTTATTTTAAATGTGGACGATTGAATTGAAATCGAATAAGTGAAATTTAAATAAATATCAATTGCAAATAATTATTGATTTTAAACATTCGATTAAATAAAAGTAAGAATTATTTATTGATTTAGAAATTTGAAAATATATTTTTCGTGTTGGAAGCCTTCTTTTGGTAATTGGTTTTAAGCAAAAAAGTTAAAATTCTTCAACATAATTTGCCTTTGAATAATTTAATCAAGTGCTTTATATAATGTGACTTTTTTAGACAAAGTTGTTGATTAAAATTGCAAGCTCGTGGAAATAAATTTGTGGTGAGAGATTTCGTATACATGAAATAACAGATGGCTGCTCTAAAAAACGAAATCACTAAGCTGATGTTCATTTATAATTAAATGCAATTTGACCATCTCGTAAGATGATTAAAAGTAAATTTCAGATAATCGTTCTGCGCTTTAGTACATGCTAAGGCGCTACGTTTTCCATTGAGTTCATTTTAAGGTATGTACCTCCAGTAAATTGTAAATTCCCAAGCTATTCTTTTCCAGCAAAACAAAATAAAATGCACGACTGGATCACACTAACTTGCTCTTGGAGCTGACAACTTCAATGTACCTAAACATTGACACTGTTTAGTAGGTAGGTAGTCTAGTTATGCAGGTTTAGAGCCGATGAGCAGGAGGTAAAAGTGAAGCAAACTGCTGGAGGAGTTGGCCGAAATCTTGCTGAAGGAATCTACAAACTTTATGGCTCAGTGCACTTCATTTCTGCTCTTGGAAATGACGAGTTGGGAAAAAGTTTTCTGAAATTAATACCAATGCACTTGACCGCTGGAATCTTTCAAGATCCAAATAGTTGCACGTCTCTCTGTTCTGTTATATTTGATAAATGTGGATACTGTAAAATAATCATGGGAAATATGGAAATCCATCGATCTATCAGTCCAGAGCTAATTTTGAAAAACGAAAACATTTATAAATATAGCTCGTAAGCAGAAGAAGCCAGGGTTCTTTGAAACAACTGACATGAAGATAGCTGCTAAACCGTTTAGTCTTCCAAAAGAACTTTGGCAACAAATTAAGTTCATCTCACCAAATCTTTATAAATTAGTTGAGATATCACAAGCTTTAACATGAAAATCAAAAAATTCTCTCCCACCGACAAAAATTCCGTTGATTCCGTTTGCGAAAACAGTTCTCAAAGCAGTTCATGAACATTTTCATTGCATTTTACTTACCTTGGGCGCTCATGGAGTTATTGTTGATCGAAGAAAAACCCAGCATTTACTAGACATTACTGCGGACCATACTACTGTTAAACGTTCCATTCGTTTTTATCCAACAGACGAGACTAAAAATCTTGTTAATGTATCAGGAGCTGGTGATAGTTTTTCGAGTTGTTTCATTGCAAATATGTTACGTGGAAAAACCGAGAAAGAATGTATTTCACTAGGATTATATGCTGCTAATAAAGCCCTGCAGTCAGATGGTGCTGTTCCTTAGGACTATTTTAACAAGGAACCTATTTTAGATTCGTCCATGTGGAAAGATATATAGATGGACTTATAATGTATTTGTCTAGATTATAAAAATAAAAGATTTACTTTTCTACCTTGATTCTTAGTACATATAATGACTTGTCGAATGAATGATTCATAATTATCCATTATGGATTTTATTAATGTAAGTTAAGAGAGAAATATGTACCTATATATATTGATAGAACATATGTATGTAAATATGTACTTATGATAATGAAAATGAAGGATGTAGTTGGGTAGGTAATTTATGTGCAATATGCATACCTAAGATTCATCTACAATAGGTGTGTTTCTTTACTTTTTGGGTAAAGTTTGGAAAAAAAAAAAAAAGCCAACATCTAAGAAGCACTGATCTCTATAGAGAAATCGGAACGTGCGCCGGTAGGTCGGAACTCTAATTAAATTGTTTATCATATAAGTAAAATATGAAAATTTCAATTTCTTTTTTCGCATACCTATTTTCACTTTTTTTTTGAGAATGCGAAAAATGAAATTTCTTTTGGCAGGCCAATTCTAAATTACTAGCTTGAATTTTAATTCGAAGACCAAATTTAGTTTTCATAATATAGATAATATATTTAACTCTTTTTCTTTTTTAAAGCGATTCAATTCAAAGTATAAACTATGGTTCGAGTATGTAAATACTGTAATAAAAAAGGAGGGAGTGAAGGAAGAACACATCATGGGTGAGATATACATACCTACGTATATTTGGTAGAACTCATAATGACTTTAAATTTTAAATTATATTATTAATAACTATAAAATCTTAACCACGGTTCATATCTAGCTGCTGGCAGTTTCTGCCGCCTACTTCTAAGAATTAAAAATGCGTAATTTGTTGTGCTTATATCCGCTGCCTACTCGTAGAAGTTGAACATGTTCAACTTAACGTTGTTTTCAGAAGCAGCTGAATGTGACTCGTTTTTAAGTTGCATTCTTTGATCGTTGTTGAATAACATTTTATTTTGTAGATTTCCACTCAAAGACACGGGGTTGTTAAAACTTTGGAAAGTTCCTAGTTTTGTTTTAACAAAGAATAGCAGGATTTGTTCCGACCATTTTAAAAAAGAGTGTTTTAAACTGACGAAACGGGGGAGAGTTTTGAACCCTGGAAGTGTGCCAACGCTCTTTTTGGAACAAAAGAAGTGCTGCTGTTACTGCAATGTAACAAAAGACAGCAAACCAGGAATTTCCCTTCGGAAGTAAGAAGTACTTTAAAGAACATATATAGTAACACATACTTACATCTTACAGATTTCCTTTAAATAAGCCGAATTTATTGCATAAATGGTTGCTGGCAATAAATATCCAGAACTTTATTCCTGACGAAGACACCTTGCTTTGCAGTGACCATTTTGAGGATTCCTGTTTTCAAAAGAGTCAAACCAGGACAACATTATTCCTTAAAGATAATGCTGTACCATCAATTTTTCCTAAAGGTATTTTTTAATTACAAAATAATTTTGTAATTGTGATAAACGTTTTTTTGTTGATGTGGTTTTCGTCATTAAATATTATTTTTTTCCTTTACTCTGGAAGAAACTGGGGAACAATATCTTGAAATGGAACATACAGATCAACTTAATACTAAAATAGAAGATAATTTTGCCAACTGTGAGGAATTGGAAGAAGTTCAAATGCTGTTTGAGTCAGGTAAAATTATTCATTATTATAGGTAAAATATATTTGATTTAATGACCAGTTTGAAGATTAAAATATGAGTTAAAGTAGGAGTTTCCGTCGGCTTATTTGGTCACTTTATATTTTGCAATGAAAGTATTTAGTTACATAAACTTTCCTAGGGAAAAAATCCTATTTTCACTAATATTATAGATACATACATACACACATAATGTACATCACAGACTTTTTTTTTGATAAGTTTGTTTAGATAAAATTTTTCAAGAATTTCAAAACTTTCATGATTTTCTAGAAATTCAAGATTTTCAAGAAATTCAAGTAAATCCAGATTTTAAAGCAATTAAAGATTTTCAAGAAATAGAAATTCAAGAAAATCAAGACTTTAAAGTAAATCAAAATTTCAGTGAAAATCAAGATTTTCAAGAAAATCAAATTTTTGAAGTAATTGAAGGAAATCACGATTTACAAGATTTTCAAAAAATTCAAGTAAATCAAGATTTTGAAGCAATTCAAGATTTTCAAGAAATAGAAATTCGAGAAAATCAAGACTTTGAAGTAAATCAAAATTTCAGTGAAAATCAAGATTTACAAGATTTTCAAGAAAATCAAATTTTTGAAGTAATTGAAGAAAATCACGATTTACAAGATTTTCAAGAAATTCAAGAAAATCTAAAAATTAAGGAAATTCAAACAGCTGTAAACCATGATCATACGTATGCATTTACACCCAAAACCTTAAGAAAACAAGTATCATATTTTAAGGAAAAACTACAAAAAACCCAGCGAAAATGCAAGACCCAAAAGCGACGAATAAATAGACTTAATATTAGAATAAAGTCTTTAAAAGACTTAACTAAAGACCTTAAGAAGAGGAATTCAATTCCAGAGTCGGGCTTAACGTGCTTAAATTCAATTGCTAACTCGGATATAGGGGAACTTTTTAAAAGATTTTTGAAGAATAGGGAAAATGTAGGTGATGAAATTTGCATTTCAAGTAAAAGTAGATTCAAGGCAAGTTCATCCACTAATGGCTTAGGAATTATTAGGCAAATGTATCCGCAAGCTCTGCGTTCTTTCTCCATGACAGTGCATTTTTATTCACCCAAAGCCTATAACTTTCTTAGGCAAAAATTTTGTCGCGCTTTACCCGACCCGAGTACATTGCGATCTTGGTACTCATCTATTGATGGTGAACCTGGTTTCACAACAGAAAGTTTCAAAGCACTTAAATTAAAAGTCGCCGAGGCAGCTGCAGCAAACAAAAAAGTTATATGTAGCCTAATGCTTGACGAAATAGCTATTAAAGCTGGACTTCAAAATGTTTCTGTTGGGAAAATCAGGGGTTACGTCGATTTTGGGACCGAAATGGAAGTTTCTGATGAAATGCCTTTAGCAAAAGATGCCCTAGTGATAATGGTGGTATCGTTGGATTCGTCATGGAAGTTGCCGATAGGATACTTCTTAGTCAATGGCATTGACTCAGCTACAAATGCACAGCTTGTGAACAGCAGCTTGCGTAAGCTTCACGATGTTGGTGTTGAGGTTGTGTCCGTCACGCTCGATGGTCCCTCAAAACACTTTGCGACCATGCGTTTACTAGGAGCATTTCTAAATACAGACGATTGCCGTCCTTATTTTCAACATCCATGTTCACATCAAAATATTTATTTTATTTTTGATCCCTGCCACATGTTAAAACTTATGCGCAATTGTCTGGGGGAATACAAAATTTTAAAGGATGGTGACAGAAATTAAATAAAATGGGATTTCATTGAGCAACTAATTAAACTCCAACAAACTGAGGGTTTGAGAGCAGGGAACAAGCTCAAGTGGGACCATCTGCAATACCACAAGCTGAAAATGAAAGTTTTCCTAGCAGCTCAAACGTTGAGTAGTAGTGTTGCCGATGCAATTGAATTTTGTAACAAAGTTTTGAGGATGAAGGTATTTGAAAATAGCGAAGGTACAGTTCGATTTATACGATGTATTGACCGTATATTCGACTTTTTGAATTCTCGAAATCCTCTAGGAAAAGGGTTCAAAGCACCTTTAAACAAATATAATGAATTGTTCTGGCGCCCTCAAATTCTCTGTGAGTTGGAATATTTGAAAAAAATAACCAATGCTGATGGCCTTCTTATGACTAAAACTCGAAGGTACGTTCCATTCGTTGGTTTGTTCACGGCATGTTTTTCAATCATGGACATTTTTGATACATTAGTAAGGCGAAATGATTGTCAAATAAAATACCTATTGACATACAAATTTAGTCAGGACCACTTGGAGCTTCTTTTCTGTGCGGTGAGAAGTTGCGGTGGGTGGTGTCCTAATCCAACCGCTGCACAATTCATAACCGCATATAAGCGATTATTGGTACACCACGAAGTTAAGGCGTCAAACGGAAATGTGTCCGCGATGGACTTGACTACCATCCTTACTGTACCATCCACCCGCCCAATTAAGGTTGATCTTTACGATCCAGCAGTTTACGATAAAATGTCAAACGACAGAGTTTCAAAGAAATACGGTCTTGAGGAGGAACAACCATTTTCAGAAGAAAATGAAATGTTCGTCGGAGTTCCTGAAAACCTTTCTTGTTTCTCGAAAGCTTGTGTTGGTAACATAGGTGGGTGGGTAGTAAAAAAACTGGTTGATCCAAGAAAAACAATAGTGAAATGTGAGGTGTGTCAAAAAGCCCTATTTCAAGGGTCCCAGCGATATGCATTTTTCAAAGAAAATGGGTTGATCCAAGCCAAAACTCGTTGTGGGCTGATATTTCCCAGTGAGTGTGTTGTCAAAGTGTGTATTCAAGCAGAAAGGGTATTAAAACATAGCCTGAACAAAATAAACTGCATCATTCCAAACGAACAAAATTTTCCAGCCGTTATTTGCTCAAAAGTAATGAACGATGTTTTTCAAACCCCTTGCTCTCTTTTCTCAGAGTTAAATGACCACATTTTTGACGACGCAGTGGAAGAACCCAGCCACGTATACATTCTAGTTAAAAAAATTGTATGTCAATACATTAAATTAATAATGTATTCGGCTACAAAATTGGCTTCAGAAGCTGTGGTTGGAGAGAGGATTCGAAGCTATTTCAATAGGCAAATTATTTGGCAACACCAGTAAAAAACATCTTTATGTATATATAAAAATAAATGAAAGGGAAAAATATTTCAATAATAATTTATGGTCATTATTGTTACTTATTATTATTTAAAAATAAATAAATCAAACAAACTATTTGTTTAATAGTAATAGGTATATTGTAACTATGTATGTACAATTTATTATTAGTTATTCATATAGATAGATAAATATTTTATTGTTCTTAAATGTTCTTGAATGTAATATTCAAATATTCATTTTGCAAAAAAAAATTAGTTATAAAAAATAATATAATTTAATTCTGAATAATTTTTATTGTAAAAAAATGTATATTTACATAAAACAGATTTTGTAATGGCAATATTTGCGGAATAAAACAAAAAAAAATTACAAATATATTACAGTACAATATGTTTATGTATATTTAAAGTCTCTTACAGCTATTTTTCTTTTTGTCATCATTGTGATATAATATTACGGAACACATAGAACACATAACTTCCACAAAATTTCTTGTCACAAATCAACATTCGGCAGTTGTAAATTATTCAATACATAGGCAGTTACATTTTTTCCTGTAAAAAAAGAAAAAATAAACATTGTTGGAAACTGAGTGACTTTTAAAAGAATTAATATTATATAAACATTTCATCAATACAATGTTTGTATGTTTGATTTCAAACAACTGACTTAATAATTGGAAAAACTACAGTTTTGGTATTTTGATTGAGTTTAGTTAAAGTGGCCGTCAGGAAAACAACTGACTTAGACCTTAGATTGGTCCATTGTGATAATTGTTTATAAAATAAAAGAGTGATATAATAGGATAAGAATTGTTCATATAAAACAAAAGGGAAAACATTGAAAAAGTTCTTCGTGAAGTTGAAGATAGTAAGTGATGTGCGGTGAAAAAAATTGTAAACTGTATACCTACATATATGGTTATAAAGATTATATTGTATTTAAATAAGAAAGGTGTATGAATTTATTAAAAGTGCAGCCTGTAAATTTCAAATCAGCTGTTCTTTATAATAAATACATATAGCCTTTTGGAGTTCATCAACATTAATTGTTTACAACTTTTAACATACATAACAAATAAAAACTGCAAAAAATTGAAAAAAAAATAAAATATTAAACCTACATATCTACCTACATTTTAATACGAAAAAATTCTGATGTACATACGAGTAGTTCACAAAAATACATATAATAAAATTTGTGCTCAGTTAATAGTGTAAAAAGTATTTTAAAAAAATGGTACTACTAGAGGTACCAAAAGTAACAATTTGTTTCCAAAACAAAAATTACCAAAATGTTCCCTCTGTTCATTAATGAACTAATTTTTTAAAAAAAATCGTTGGAGCCATTTTCGAAAAAAACAAGTTTTTTTATTTTTGGCCAGAAAAAAATGTATGGGAGCTACTGTTATTTGTCTTCTTAAAAAAATGAAAAAACGTGTGTGCATATTACCGAATAAAACAAAAAATACATACCAAGTTTAAAGCAAATCCATGACCCACCTTTTCGGCGTTCTCTATGGTCGTAATGTCATGTTTAATTGTTAGACTTTTTTGTTTGCACGAATCCATAACTTGCCTTATAGTACCTATAATCGCAAATAAAAATGTTGATTTGTGAAGTTAAAATTGGTGCATGATGTGCAGAAAAAAGTGAAATTGGAAATTGGTGTTGTGGTTATCTGGTCATACACTACGGTGCACTCAAAACTTGTGAATTTAAATCCAAAACAACTCTCTATAAACTTGTAGGAAGGCAAACCGATTTAAGACCTTCTTTTTTCTCAATTCATATGACAGTCTTAATAATTTTGTCCAAAGAAATTTCTTGGCCTGGGGAAACATATTACTCTTTCATCAGCGCTTTCTTCTGTGAAAAACTACGAAACGCAGCCAGAAATAAAACCTCTTATCACGCCTAACAGGGCGCTCCCTGACTGTTCTTTTTTTAAGGGACACCTCTGATATGCTAGGATTGTTATATGTGCTAAAAAATTGAAATTATAAAAAACAAACAACTTCACATGGGAACGACCGACGAAAAAAGGAATCGATTCGATTTAAACCAATTTACCAACCTAAATTCTTCACAATTTCTAAGTAAATTTTGAAATATAATTATTTACATTAAAGTTCACACACAACCATTTAATTTTTAATTGCCAAAACAAGATAAATTTAGGAAAAAACAATATTGGTGATCTCAAATTCCACCTGATTGTTAATTGTTACGAACAGTCAACTATATTCGCATTCCATATATCATCCACACTTCACTTTTATTTAATATCAGATCTGCCTATTGCAAAAAGGTCAATGATCAACCAAAATTTTCTATTTGTTAGTGAGTAAATTATATGTATATATATTTATTTTACTTTAACCTACACATAATATAAAAATTCTTATAAAAGTTAGCTAGCAAAAAAAAGAATACTTACTTTAAACGTTAAGTAAAATACATTATATCTTTTTTAATCTTGAACTCATTATAATGAACATTGATATACATATATTTTATTCATTTATATAATTATTTACAAACAAAAAATTCATATGTGTTTTTAATTAAATTTCTATTTCTAATTATCAACATCATTGTCACTTAAAAGAACAAACTCAATTACCTCGTCGATTGAATAATTATTCAATAATTCTTTTATAGTATCATTTTGAATGACAACAGTAAAGACCAACTTAACATACTCTCTCATTCTAGTGAAATAGTCATCGGGAAATATTATCGGTGTCATATTGTAGCCACAGTTCTCAATAACTTTACGAAGAACCTACATCCAAAATAAACATAAATTCAGTGGAAAGAAAAAATATTCTCATAAAACATATTTAACTTACCTTTTCAACAGTATCCGCTGGCCAGCCAAACTTAGTTAGTGCCTCTGCGTCAAATAACATATCAAGTAGTTTTCTAACATTTTCAGTAATCTGCATCTCTTCCTCGTTTACACCTGCTTCAAATTTGTTTACATTCGATTCACGTAAACATTCCGCCATAGATTTGTCATAGACTTAAGAGGTTTCACATATTCAGAAGAAACTTTGTTATTCTTTGCAATGATGGTGTAATTTTGAACAGATTGTGTTTTAGGAGGTTATATTTCGGGAATGGACTCAAAAACGTATTCTTGAATAACGACCGCTTCGGTCTCAGTTTTCACCATTTCTACATCACTTGATAATCTAAAATTTTAAATTATTGGAAAACGTAAAAAAAACATAATACATATTACAACTCACGAATTATCCATTGTTTCATGGTATTTGAGTACATGAAATTGGAGGGCCTTTGTATTCTTCAGTTCCAAACCGCATAGCTGGCAATTTTTTTTGCGTTTTCTAAATATGTAATTTATATTATATAAAATTTAGTGAACAATTAATTAAGAAATAAATAGTATACCCATATGTCCCTGAGATAACTTATGGCGTAAAAACCCCGACACAGTCCGGAAGTTCATATTACAATCTGCACAAGCGTATTCGTTGACTGCAAAGTTCGAGTTGCACTAAAATCAGAAATCAAATTATTGACATTTAACTTAAATTTGCAGTCCATAAGTCATAAGCAAAAATAAAGAAATTATTTGAGATTTGGAGATATGGTGAATACAAAATTTGGGTGGGAATGTTTCTAGACTTCGAGCATTGGGAACATGAATGACACCCGAAAGTCTCCCTCAGTTTGATAGTAATAAAATTAAACTTTACAGCGAAATTTGATTGCCAGTTCATAGGATTTTTAATTCAGTTCCAAATTGGACGAGTTTTACTTATAACAAACAATTTTCTAAGCTTTGTTTTAACTGTTTATAATGATAATTTGAAAATACAAACCCGATTATGCAAAATTTTGTAATATGCCGTGTCGGAGTGGTAGAGATCTGAAAATCGAATCCCAGACTATTTCACCTTAAAATAAAAATAAAAAAGTAGACCAGCACCACTAGAGCAAAGGAATCTGATTATCGACCTTGGCAAGTCGTGAAATAGCTTTAATTCCAGGTGGTAGCACACTCAAGTTTTTGTTGGTCATTCAGTCATTAAATGGAAAATGGGAAATTACGGTCACACTACAATAAGTTTTACAAATACAATTGAAACAGTCTACATTTTAAATAATTTGTTTGAATTTAAAATTTTTGAAAAATATTATTTTTTTTTTAAATACTCTAAAAACCAAATCAATTTTGAAACTTACCACCGAGCAAGTGTATGGTTTTTCACCTGTGTGAAATCTTCTGTGTTTTTTCAAGCAACCAATGATGGGAAATTTTTATCACAAAGATCACAATCAAATGGCCGTTCTCCAGTGTGGGTCCGAATATGAATACTAAACAAAAATAAGAATAAATCATATTTTGCTGTTTATAAATTTTATTAGGCAATATTTATCATCAAATAGTTAATTAAAAAATTCATTCAATTTGGAATTGTAAATTAGAATGGAATTAAACAGTTAAAACTTACTTCAGTGTTGACAAACTGTAAAAGCACTTCTTGCAATACGGACACATATATTCGGATTTCTTTGCTGATACTCCTTGACCCGAATGTGATTTTAAATGTGTACGTAAATTATCCAAACGAGCAAATTCTTTTCCGCAAACATTACATGCCATTGTATCAGCTTTTTTGCCACCACACGACTAAGAGTTCAAATGCCGTTTTAAATGATAATGTCGAGTAAAGTCTTTACCACATACTTTACAAGCAAACGGTTTGCCTCGTGTTATATGTTGTTCCATATGAAGGTCTAATAAAGCTTCAGTTCGAATTTTACCATTGCATATTGTACAAGGAAAATCATTTTTCTCTGAATGAATTAGAAACATGTGCCGTTCAAGACTTAATTGAGTTTTAAACGTTTTAGGGCAATCGGAGCAATTAATATGACCACCCTGGAAAAAAACCATTAATATTTTCATATAATATAAAAAAACAAAACTTTGAAAGTCTATTTTATGCTTCATACATGGCATGTGTCGTAGCTATCACCGCAACAAAAGCAAATATCCTTTGTATGCATGTGCAAGGATTCCTTTTCAATTTTATCAATGTTCTTTAGCATCTCGTCCCTTCGTGATACCAAATCAGCAGAAAAAGTACAAAATGCAATGTGTCGCTTTAGAGCCTATCATTATTAAAAATATTCACAATTAAATATATGCACATAGAATTAAAAATATTTTACCTTTAGTGTTTTAAATGATTTAAAACATTTACCGCAAACATGCTCGACAATTTCTTGCGCCCTTACAACCATTGCATCCACATCATCTGCATCAATTTCATTCTCATCTATCTCTTCATCAATTTGAATTTCTTCGGTGCATTCGGGTACTGGTCCTTCATTGCCAACACTTAAACTATCCGTTAGTACAAAGTTAATCTCGTTCTCTTGTTCCTCGTCATCATTTATGAACTCGGTTAGGACATAATGTTCAGTTGGAGCTTCGGTTTCAGTGAGTATAAATTCTACATCATCATCTAATTCGGCACGAATTTTAAATTAATAATCGAAGGTGCTTGATTGGCCACTTCACCCTTTTGTAAGTGTTGAAATGGGTTCTCTGAGGAAAGAATTTTGTTTACACATTTTTTAAAGTAATTTAAAACGAAAAGATAATGAAATAAATATTTACATACATACAATGCATTTTGCGCCGAGCAATATAGCCAACACTGTTGAAGACACACTAGAAACACAAACAATCAAATATATCATTACTATGGCTTTTTTTATTAAGAAAAATTCGTACTTACATTTGTTCCTTTGTGTGTTGAAAATTGATGTGTAATTTTATATATTTTTTTTTTTGAAGAAAGTGCCCTTTCTATGCTTGATTAAACCACTGATCTCTGATTAAACATATGTCGATTTCGTTTCAATAATTAGGATTCGCTACTAAAACCAATACTTTTTGGCTTTGAAAAGAACGATTACGGACCGAATCTCTTTTTGGGACTGTGTGTGTTGCTTGGCAGCTCTACAAAAAAAACAAATCTTCAATTCGTTAAAACATCATTATTTCGTGTTAATGTCCCGATTCCGACGCGGGGGAGTTCCTAAACCCACTTGCACTTTTTTAATATTTGTTTCCAAGAAGTTTTTAACAATTTTTTTTATTTTTTAATACATTAATTTACTTTTTCTGTACACTGCCACAAAATAAAAATTAATTCACAACACAACAATTGAGAAACGTCAAAACAAATATTGTAGTGTGTGTACGAATCTGTGCACAAATCCGTTTTGAATCCGTCTCCAAAAAGAGATTCAATACGGATCTGTTTTTCCAGAAAAATATTGGTTTTAATTTGAAACGAATTTGATTTTCAGAAAAAAATTGACGGCGGATCGACGGCAAGTCGATGTTTTTGTTGAAACGAAATCGACAATAATTTCAAACATAAGCAACCATCTCGAAATGTCACTTTGGCAACAAAAATGTTATACTGTTATACTGACATGGACCCACTACAATTATTACAGTTTTCTATTGGGGTCGTTTTTTTTGTGGGAAAACACTATCCAGTGTATTATAGAGATCAGTGAGTTCACCTCGTAATCAAAATATCATTGACATTGACATACTAGTCGACTGCTAGGAACCATCTTCACGATGGTTCCTTTTGGGCTAAGCATCACCAGCGACCGTTTCAGTCCTTGCGGAAATCAAGAATTTTATCAAGTCAAGCCCTTAAGGGATTTCTTTTCAAGGAAATCCATACACGAATCCAAAAATTTCCGTTTCTCTATTTTCCTCTTTTCGACGAAACAAATAAAGTTTAACACACACTGCGTAATATAAGTTGAAGTTACATTTAATTTCTTTTTCAGCTTTTCGACAAAACGAATAAGACATATATAGATAATTTGATATATTTTCTTTTTTAAATCATACTTTTACAATTATTAAGATTCATAAATCGTATATAATCCTGAGTTTGCTTATTTTGTGTATATGAAAAAAAAAAATAATATGAAAAAAAACGAAACGAATAAATTTTATAAATTTTAACACAAAATACTGCGTAAATTAGAAAAACTTGCATTTAAATATTTCTTACGCGACTAACAACAACGTATTTTGCAGTGCCAAAATGTATTCCATTTATTTTGAATGAACTCTAAAAGCAATCTTTTAGATATAAACTGAAAGCACTACATCAATTGCTGAGCTTCTGACAACCACTAGATGGCAGGGCTTCTTATACAATATACCGCAATAAATAGTTTCTTTGCCTAAAAATTGTTAAAACGTAATATTGACAACAGATGGGTAATCAATTTGTTTTTTACTTTCGCCGCTTGGCCTGAAATAGTCGCTGAAATTGATAAGAAGTATGGAACCATATTTTTTTTTCAAATTTTGTATGGAAATGAATCACAACAAGCAGTCCATATCTAGTATGTCAATGATCATTGATATTTGATCGATGTATAGTCATGGCGGAAGTAATTATTTTGCATTAGTTTGTGGTTCATCTAAATGTACAATATCCTATATATGGGTTCTTCTACTCCACTGACCACAATGACCGAAATCAGTTGATACAAGAAGGCTTTGCGAAAATCCAGAGAAGGAAAAAGGTGACCTTAAGACTTTAAAGATATACTTGGAATTAAATATTATCGAAACGTCAAAAATATAGTTTGTTGCCTACTTGTCAAGCCATGAACTGTCAAAACCCATTGAAGGATGGCCCTGGCTTAAATGGATTAAAAACCCTCTAAGAAATTCAAATTAATCTCAGAAAATTCGAAATATTTCCGATTATATTTTGTACTGCGGAAAAAGTTGATTTTAAGCCTTTTAGGTGCCATCGGGAAAAAATATTAAAAACGTCAAAGTATTCCATATTGCATTACCTATCAAGCTATAAACTGTCAAAATAAATTGCGGGATGGCTCCAATTTAGTTGGATTAATAGATCCACACCCCACATTTTTCTTAAAAATAAGCAGCTGATTGATGTAACATATCCATTACCAAGCTTTGTAATTTCTGGTACAACTGTACCGAATTGTATAATTAATATCATCCCTGTTTTAAATGTCAAATAATGAATGATTAGTAAAGTAAAAGTTTTTTTTTGTAATTTGGAAATCAGAGCGTTTACTTCACTAATATACCGTACTCTATCTTTTTAATTTGAGCACGCGTCTAATCTTACATCTTTTTACTACTAAATATCCCGAAAGAAATCAAGACTAAGGGTGAGACCAAGACTGAGACGAGACTTTGATAGGTGAGACCCAGACCGAAACGGAGACGAGACTGACATTTTTCAATTTTGACGAGACCGATGCGAGTCTAACAAAATACTAGCCGGGTCTCGTCTCGTTGTCAGCCCTAGTTTTCCTATAATTCGTTTTCTTATGGAAGTTTATTAATGCCGTTTTCGATTGAATTTTCGGATTGTTCTACTCTTCCTTGACTTCAATCAAATATCACACAAATTTACGTATACACACCTGAAAGCCATTATCTTAAAAAAAATGGCTTCTTCACACAATTATAACTTTTGACAAATAATCCGACCAAAATACTCGATTATGTATATTTAAGTATGTTCTATTCAGTAACAGGAGAGGAGAAAGAGTAACTCCTGGCAACTAATCGAATATGACATAAGCTAAAATATTAAATTAATCGCTTAAATAAAAACTATTTAAAGGGTGAAATTAATAATAATCAATTCATTATTTTTCTGACCTGTCATCGATTTCTTCGACACTCTAGATAATTGGTGTATTAATTATTCAAAAAATATCTAAGACAAATAAAAAAAACTATATAAAAAAGCCAATTTACAAAAACAACCATCCAAAAGAAATTACAACTATTTTCCAATGTACATTCATATGTTAGCGCATTCAATGAATGATAGTGTACCCACAGATATGACAGCTTAATTCCATACCATTTATCTATTTCAGCCCAGACGATTTGTTGAAAGCCATCTTACCACCCATATTATATACGAATCACTGGCCAATTACCAGCTGTTACTTAACAATAGCCATTAATCAATATGTTCTTCATCCGGCACGGATGCCAAAGGAATGTATAGTGAATATTCCGCCTCTTCATCTTTCATCATTGCATCTATAATACAGACTCGTGTACCTATGTGTATACATATGTAGGTACATATCGTATAAGAAATTATAGGTTTTATTGGGGTAAGCTATCATCATTCAGTCTGCATGAGAAGCTGCTGCAAAGCCTTGCCTATTATAAAATCAATTCAAAAGTGATAAAACAAATAATTTTATAAATTAAAGGTTAGGTTTGAACGCGATGACGATGATGATGGACGAACTGAAATGACGCACACACTTATAGAATGTGCATTCAATACATTATCTTAGAAGTGGTTTTAGGTTTTAAATTGTCAAAAGGACTTAAAGATAGGGGAGCGATGCGATCTCAAGCAAACAGGTGGTTTCAGCTCGCACTAAAGAGCTTTTGATTGCTTTTAAAATGGTTGACATGAGTTAGAATGAGATGCACGTGCGTCGGTTTTAAATATCGCTGAATATTGCAATTTAGCAGCGTAATGTATTTCACATTTTTGTAGTGCGGCTGAAAAATATGTCTATACACAAATTCAACTAAAACACTGTTTTTTACAATAACGACCTCACCATTGATTCAAAATTGAACGAATAGGCGTGGGTCTAAGGTCTGGAAAATCGTTTCAGTAGGCGTTTTTATTTCTTAGTTCAGAGCAAAGTCTGAATTGTCAAAAAAATTGTGTGTGTTTCTTTTTCACTTAGAGCGTTTAAAGTTCCGAATTTGTGTTTCTTTTTTGTTCGGAACATGTGAAAAGCGCACTCCATGAGCTTAAACATAATCGCCTGAGCTTTATGAGTAAAAATGTCATGTGGAGGAAAATGTGAAAAATAAAATGCACGACTGGATCGTACGAACCTGCTCTTGTAGCTAACAACTTTAATGTAGCTAAACATTGACGCAGTTTAGTAGGTAGTTTAGTTAACCTATGAAAGTTTAAAGCCGATGTAGTTAAGATAACCTTGATTCTTAGTAAATGTATATTAAAATCTATATTATACATTTTAATTATTTAAGTTAGAAGAGAAATATGTACATATACCTACATAACATACATGGATGTAACCTAGGTATGTCAATATGTACATATAATAATGAAAATGAAGGATGTAGGTTGGCAGGTAGCTAGTTATATTGATATAACTTTATAATTTAGGTGCAATATGCATTCATGTGATTTTTAAAGACACATATTGATATATTAATGCATGAGGGCCTTCATTGTATGTAGTATGCAGTGACGTACGCAACAATTCATACAAAGGGAATGATAATAAGGTAGAAATAAATGCGGATAATACACTTATTTAAATGTTTTTATATTGCTTAACAAACAAAGATGCCATTTGAATTCCTGGATAAATAAAAATATAATAAAAAAAATTCAAATATCGTTGGAGTGGTTTTTTAAAAAAAATATTTTTGATGTATTGAATTTTGGAAATATTTTTAGAAAAAAAATTGAAACGCTATTTTAAAGACATTATTAATATACATATAAAATTCAAATTTCAAAAAAAATCAGTGACTGGTTTTTGAAAAAACAATTTTTCAAAAAAAAATGTATTTAGCTATTTTTTAAAAATCAAAAAAACTTTTTTTTTGGAAAATTTGAGTACGCAGTCTTATTAATAATTTTAGTGACTATTTGCACAATAAATTTTATTTTAATCGGTTTATCCAATAGTGAGAAAGGCGAAAATATGAACAGTTGTTTTATGGGAACTACCTACTAAAAGATGTACCATACGTACCAACGAAAAAACACGTCTCTATCATACACATCAGATGATATTTTAAATTCAGTAGACGACGTGTGCAACAAATACAAAACATGTCGACAAGCCGCAGAAGCATATACGGTGTTCCGATTTCTGTTATTTATTAGCGAATCTATGGCAGGAAAAATCTTACTGCCAATATATCTCGAGTCAGAAAACTTGCACTGTCATCAAACGTGGAAGGCACTATAGCAAGATAAGATGTCTTATTTCCAGAGCTCGTGCTGGTTACCCGCCCAATAAGAAGGACCTCGTTGATTTAGTTGGTTTCTTCATAACGAAAATTAACCTGGTTACTTCTTTCCACAATGGATGGCCAAGATATGACTGGTAGCGGAGTTTGATGTCACGGCATGAAGAGCCTTCATTAAGAAAACCGGAGCACTTACCAAATGTTTTTATTCTGCCTGCTTAAGATACTGAGATCCTCGTTTTCATTTACCCCGTTTTTCTAGTTTTTCGAAAAAAAGAAGGTGGTGAATGTAATTATCAAATTTTATGAAAACTAATCAGCGAACACGTTTAAAATTATTACTTTCTAATAGATTAGAGAATGCAAACGTAAGCTACATAAACAAAAATGTTCAATTTTGCATAGTTTTGCTTTTCTGAAGACTACAAATTGAAAAAAAAAATTGCAAAATCGTTTACAATTACCCCCCTCACCCTTCTTATTTAAGAACACACACATTTTTTTATAAAAATTCTTGGACCTGTTCTTGAGAGATAATTTTTTTTCTTAACGGTTTTTTGAAATTTGTATTGGTGGTACCGTTGGTTTTTATTTTAAAAATATAATATAATTAAAAAACTACCAAATACGAAGTTTCCAGTCATTTTCGAAATTTTGACTTTTCAAAAAAAAAAATTTTTTTTCAAAAATGTTGGCTTGTTTAAAATTTCTAGGAGCTTCTGCGTAAATAATTTCAAAAAAATGAAATTAACCGTTTCCCAGAAAATCGAAAACCAAAAAAAAATGGTTAAAAACAGACTGACAGACTGAAAGACAGACGGAATTGGGGGACCCACTTTTTTGGTATTGTCTATTATCGTAATGTCATGTTTGATTGTTTGAATTGTAAGGTGACATTTTAAAGGTGTGTGCCAGACAAAACGCCCCACTATAGGAGTTTGACAAGTGTCAAACAAAGTTTGAAACACTATCCCCATAAACATATTAAAAAATCAACAGTGATAAAATAACGTAGTTGAGTATGCACTGTTAAAACTGCATATCTCCCAAAAGTCCCAGCTTTTAAGATTCGGAATGTCGTCCATTCGTTCTTATCTATTTTAGCATCTTGCTCTATAAACTTAACTATGAAAAAAAAATTACAGTAAAAACAAGCAAAAACTAAAGAGAACAAGGTTTTTTGAAATGCGCCTTAGAACCTAAGATACCCAATGTGACTTAGATCGGTTCTCTCTTTTATAATTCTTTTTATTTGTTTGTTTTCCGAAACACTATTTCTTTTTTTCTTTAATAGACACAAACTGAATAATTGTCTTGAAGTTGACCGACAAAAAAAATATTTTTTTATTAAACTCTTAAGAAAGTAAGAGTATGCTCTGCCTCTGCTTATCAAAACTCTGCAAATAACAAAGAAAACAAAGGTTTGGAAAATATTTAAAAGCGCGCGCTTTCCAAACCTTTGTTTTCTTTATTATTTGCAGAATTTTAAAAAAGCAGAATTTTGTTTAAAGAATTTTGAGATTATCTCATTTAGGCTGTAGATCGAAATACAGACAGAGTTAGGAATTCGTAATGTCAAGTTTGATTAAAATCTCAAGTTCGATTTTGTTCCTAATGCTAAACTTGCCATATAGTATAGGACCTAAATCGCAAGTAAGAAATTTAGTAAACTATTCCAATTTTCTTATTCTTTCACAATTCAAATGCTCATTCGATTATTTTTATCACTCGAATACTAACATTTCAATTATTGATCTCATTCGAATATGTCCATTATAAAAAAAAAGGAATACTATTACTACACCTACTTGAAACATTGAGGGTAGGCTTTTTTATTCGGAATTATTATTTTTTTTTTGCGAAGTTAGGGTGACTCAAAATTGTCTAAAAATCTTCAACGTAAAAAATATCAAGGTGCTTTATTCACATAAAACTTTCTTTTATAATTTAGTTTTCTTGGAATCATATATATTCTTTCTATCTTTCTTCATTCTCTATATTTTGAAATCTAAATTCTCGGCACCTTTCCATCTAAATCAGTCTACATCTACACTTCAAGTCCGATTCAGATTATCCCTTCAAAGTACATACAACTGTCATCTCCAGACATCATTTCTCCTTCTACCCAAAAATAAAAAACATTTTCACTTTTCTGGCTTTCAAATAGGATTTACCATCGGGATAACACTTGCCCGAATGCCTTTTTTCGTATCAACTCTCATGGTTAGCCATTTTAAGCAACACAAAAAAAATGCTCTAAACCTTTATTGTCTACTTTGAGATTTTGTTGAAAATGTGACAGGAATTAAGGTATATGAAAATCCTATAAACGTAAAACAGTTGCAAATTGATTTGTAAAGCCTTTTTTCGATGTACTTTTCATAATCCTCTCGATGAAATCCTTTTACACACCCGAATTATAATATATATAGTGAAAGGACTAACTTCAGAGATGACGAGAGATGGAGTTAGGGACAAACTGACGGCAAATAGTCAAAATGAAATTATTGGATTATACGACAATAATGTAAACTAAACAGTTAACTCTTTGGTTATCCTTCGTTCTATTTAGCTTCCTCTTATTTTTTGTATTTATTTTGAAAAGGACATTCCTGATGCTGGATTGAGTTTGAAATTTTCATAAAAGTAAAACTTAAGCTGGGTGAAAGTTTTTCTGCAGACAGATTTCAGGTAGAGATGAATTTATATATATTTCTATTTAAAATCCATGAGGTTTTATAAAAATAATGGAAATATTTTTGAGGAATTTATTAGACAGCTAACACAAATATGAACAGTTTTTTGTAGATCAACTTGATATTTTTTAGACAAGGAATTATATGTATATACCAAACATTTGTTCGTTATTTCAATATGGAAAGCATTTTTATTTTGAGAATATAGGTACGGTCTCGTCTACATCTACATATACGTAATGTAAAGTAGTCGTTGAGCGACAAACATCATTCCTCTGCGCTCTGCTAGACGATTGATTTGTCAATTTCCTTACAATGAGTTGTTGATGAGCTAACACAACAAAATAGCCAAATACCATTCAAGTATTAATATTCCTAGTAGTTATGTTAGGCTAATTAATTATTATACCTATTTATTCTTCTTATATTTATATAAAGAACAGTCCAAATTATGTTTGTGCGCTATCTTCTTTTTTTCGGCTTGATCGATTTGAATAAAATTTTCAAATGAGATATTAGGACATGTTTGGAGAGTGCATATAAGAAATCTGTTTGCCGTCCGAAGTCTAGAACCGAAGTTATGACCAAAAATGTAACTACATATTTGTTATTGCTTTATTAGTATAAATAATGTGTTTTGTTTTGTATACACACACTTTCATTTTGGTTTCTCTTTGTTGCCGAGAGTATGCACACAACTACAGCATTTGAATCCCATTAAATAGATTTTGATATTTTATTTTGTCGGTTGTCTAGAATGTTCCATGGATTTTTTGACCGACTTAGATGGAAAATTCGTTGTGAAGCTTGGAAAATTTCGCCTAATTGTGAAATTCAATGTGATATAAGACGTTTTGGGTGGAGAAGTTTATGAGATATATATTAGAGGAAGATGTGGTGCGATCAATGCCACAACCTGATAGATTGCGTTATACATTGACTTAGGCTATGCGCAATTTGACAGGTGTCCTTTTCACATTAAAATTTTCTATTCAGCAAATGTCCTATTTTTCTTGATGCAATTGATTCGAGCTTAGCGTATTATTACACTTGTTATACAAACGTATATTTATTAACTTTAAATGTCTCACCTCCTAACCAACTGAGTCAGAATGCATAACAATTAACTATTATGCATAGTGACAGTTTTTGGTTTCACACTTATTGTGACGCAATGGCTTAGTGGGACAAGTCAACTTCCAGAATGCAACTCAGTAGGTCAAAGCTGAGTAATGCATTTTGGAAGTTTAACCAAGAAGTTCCAGGTAGGTCGCCAGAACCAGGCAGAGTCTGATTCTAACCGCGAACGTGAGTGTTTGGTTATTTTTCTTGATCGCAAACTTAATATTTTGTTATAATATATTACCTGAGTAATGCATATTTAACATTGGCGCAGCCGGTACGCGAATTTTTTATAAAAATAAAACAGTCGTAAAGTGAAATAAATAAATTTATAGTAAAAAAAAAATATACATACATACATACGAGAAAAGTGAATCGATAAAAATAAAACAGTTTGAAAGTGAAATAAATTAATTTTATCACAAAGTGAACTAAAAATAGAAGGTCTGGTAAGAATTTTGATGATTATATTGTGTTGATGTTTTTTATTTAAGTTTAACATAATTCACATTTTTTTCATTATAATTGATTTTTTTTGAACACATACCTCACAACCCTCCTCTCCTCTTCTTTAAAGAAATTTTATTTTTTTTCTGAATATTAATAAGACTAGTTTGATTGTGTTTTTTGGTTGAGTTTGGGTTGAAGCCTGAAGTTCCTTGTAAATATCAATAAAGTTAATGGCCAAGAGAGAAATTGAGGCCCAACTTAATGATTTAATAGAGGAACTAGAAACTCTCAAAAAACCCGTGTCACTAAAAATCTTGTAAATAAGGGTGTTCAGACTCATACACACCACAATATCAAAATCACTTCCAACCACCCAACAATCAGTTACATCAATCAAATAACCAGGTAAATCTAGACTCCCCCCATCAAAGTACTAGACACGTAAATAGAACGGCAAATTCTGTTACAAAATGTGGATTTTGTGGAAAACAAAATCACACTTATGCCGAGTGTCAAATACGCAAAAGAACACCATACTGTGATTCTTGCGAAGATTAGGGGCATAATCAAAACAGTTGCCAACGTTCACAAAAAAAAGTGTTGTTCTAGGATGGGGCATGTGGAGGAGGATTGTTTCTCCAAAAGGAATTATCTGAAGGAACAATCGGGCTTGCCGACAAACCGGCCCGGGGGCCAGTTTAATTCAATAAACTGTGCTCCACCAAATGTACACTCCACAAACAAAACACCGCCAAAAAATCCCTCTTCAAATAAAAAGATGATGTCATCAGAGCTAGGCAGCCAAATACCACCTATGTCATCACAGCACAAAAAACAACAAAAAATAGAAATAAATCAGAAAACTTACTCAAAAGAGTTAAATTTCCTTACTTTTCAGTCGGTAAGCAAAACGAAGCAAAAAACTATAGAACCTGTATCTGGGGCAAAAGTTTTCCTAGATCAAGTAAATTTATGGTTATTAATTGCGAATATTCGCTTGGTTGTGAGTAAGTGTCGCGTAATGTTTAATAATTTTTTTGTCTTTTTGGCGAATACGTTTAAGAACTTTATTTTTAGTTTTTGTTGTAAGTATTTGAACCAGTTCGCTATGACGAAAAAAAAAACTAACCAGAAGAAAATATTGTATACATTTAAGAACATTCGTAAGCACGATGTGTTCGTCGAGCTGCCCACATCATTAGCTAAGTACGGAAAAGTACTTCTTCTTGTTGATACAGGGGCAGACTCGAGCTTACTTAAACGAAGTTCTCTAGAAAATGCTAGCAATATTAACACCCGAGAAACAAAGCAACTAGGTGGTGTTTTTGGTGGTGTAGGCACAACATTGGGTACAATTAAGACTAATTTACTTTTCCCAAAAAAAATTTCGACTAAATGGAACATAGTCGATGACGATGATATACCTGCGGATGGTATATTAGGTCGTGACATCCTATGGAATAACACGATCATCGACGCAGTTTCCAAACGAATAACGTTTTTAGATGGAAAAAGGGAAGTCTTAATTGATTTACCCCTCAAATGTTTGCCTTCGAGTCTAGCTACCATGTCTTCACTGAACGAAAAAGTTGTGCAGTGCAAGATTGGGGCTCGGACACAGACAATTGTGAAGATCCAAATCCCAAATTCAAAATCAAATGAACTGCTTATACATTCGCAGGAAATTGATAATGGAATTTATTTGGGAAACACAATTGTTAAGGCAAATAACGATTACGTTCATGTCCCTGTTTTAAACTGCACAACAGAGGACTATGTCATGGACACAAATTTCATGCCTACCTATTCAAATTTAAAAAACTTCAAAATTATTGAAAACAATGAATACGGAGGTAAAATATTAACAAATTTTAAAAGGGAATCCAGTAATGAACGGATAAATAATCTTCTAAGATCCATTAAAATAGATGAAAATCTAACCAAGGAGGAAAAAAAATCTGTAGAGGAGTTATGCATTCAGTTTTCTGATGTCTTTCTATTAGAAGGTGATAATTTAAGTTATACCCCCGTTTTGTCCCACAACATTCCCACCAAATCTGACCAAGCACCGATCAACACAAAGCAATATAGAACGCCAGAGATCCATAAAAAAGAAATTGAGAAGCAAGTGAAAGAGATGCTTGATCAAAACATAATTTCGAAAAGCAAATCTCCTTGGAATTCGCCTTTGCTTATTGTACCCAAAAAATCGGTTGAAGGCAAAAAACGGTGGAGGGTGGTTGTAGATTTTAGGAAACTGAATGAAGTAACAATTAAAGATGCATTCCCCTACCAAGAATCGAAGAAATTCTTGATCAGTTGGGACACTGCCAATTTTTCACCACCTTGGATTTAGCAAGTGGCTACCATCAGGTGTTGATCGATCCAGCTGATAGAGCGAAAACGGCGTTTAGTACCAGCACAGGACATTACGAATTCAATAGAATGCCCTTTGACCTAACCGGTGCTCCAGCAACGTTTCAAAGGATAATGAATCACATCCTGACTGGGTTGCATGGCATTGATTGTTTTGTATATTTGGATGATATTGTTATATATGGTAAAAATCTAGAGCAACACAACGAAAAGCTTTCAAATGTTTTGACTAAACTTAGGCAGCATAATCTCAAATTAAATACCGAGAAATGTAATTTTCTATGCCGTGAAGTATCATATTTGGGACATATATGCTCTGAAGCCGGAGCTTCGCCTGACCCAGCCAAACCCAATGTGTTTCAGATTTTCCCATACCTAAAACAATAAAACAGGTGCAATCATTTTTGGGACTCACGAATTATTATAGGAAATTTATTCCACAATTTTCTAAAATAGCTGCCCCAATAACAAAGTTGTTGAGAAAAGAAAATAGTTTCAAATGGTCCCCAGATTGTGAGATATCATTTAAGCTCCTTAAGAAAGCGATTTCTTCACCACCTATACTTATTTATCCAGACTTTACAAAACAATTTATTTTAACAACCGATGCCAGCAACGAAGCTTTAGGAGCTGTTTTATCCCAGGGTAATGTGGGTGAAGACAAGCCTATAGCTTATGCTAGCCGTTCACTAAATAAATCAGAAAAAAATTACTCGACTATAGAAAAGGAATTGCTTGCCATAGTTTGGGCATGCAAGCACTTCCGAACATATCTTTTAGGTCGACCGTTTTCAGTCTACACGGACCACCGTCCTCTCATAGGAGTATTTAATGTTAAGGACCCAACCACACGACTTATTAGATTCCATCACAAGTTGTCTGAATACGATTATAAAATCATTTATAAGCCCGGTAAAACAAATTGCAATGCAGATGCGTTAAGTAGGATTTATAAAGAAAATGATAATATTAAAATTGTACAGACAAGAAGAAAGACTCAAAAAAATAAGCAAAATTTGGATACTGAAAAGAATAATAAACAAACTACTGAAAAGGATAACAACAAGCAAGCAAGTAGAGATGACTTTCAGGTTCTAAAAAATCCTGAAGACATACAAACAGTTCTTCGCGATTTCCACAAATCCGTACTTGGAGGACATCAGGGAATGGCGAAGACCTATGCACGAATTCGTCGTCAGTTTAGATGGAAAAATATGCAAAAGGACATTGCAAATTATATCAGGAACTGTGAAAAATGTCAAAAAAATAAGTCAGGCAAACTAACCAAAATGCCAATGGTTTTGACAGACACCCCATGCCTCCCATTCGATAAGGTATACATGGACATGGTCGGTGTTCTTCCTTTGACGTATTCCGGTAACCGGTATATCTTAACATTCCAGGACGACCTGACAAAGTATATGACTTGTGTGGCCATTCCAGATGCGGAAGCATCTACAGTAGCAAGAGCCTTTTACGAGGAGATTGTTACGTCACAGATAATGGAACTAATTTTACTTCGAAACTTTTTTCAGAAACTTGTAAGCTTCTGGGAGTTAAAAAAGTTCACATTACCGCATATCATCCACAAGCTAATGGTTCACTCGAACGCAGTCACAGACCCTTAGCGGAATACCTAAGGAGTTTTGTTGACAATGACGATCGGTGCTGGGACCAATGGTTGAGACAGGCGATGCATGTCCATAATAACACCGTGCATACAGCTACTAAACTGACACCAACGAAGAGTTTGTATGGTTTTGAATTCGAAATGCCAACAAATTTAAAAAGAACAGCTACATTTCTGTATAATGCGGAAGATTATCCAAAAATCCTTCAGCATCAACTACAGAAGACGCACGAACTAGCGAGGAAAAACTTGGCACTGGCAAAACAAAAATTAAAACAACAATACGACCATCATACCAATCCTGCCTCGTTTGCGGTTGGGGAAAAAGTCTTGTTTAAAAATCCTACTATAAAGAATAAGTTTTCAGCTATTTGGTTGGGACCCTATGAGGTGGTGTCCGTGAATGATTCTGTTAATACTAATATCCGAGTAGGTGGAAAAACAAAACGAGTACACAACAACCAACTTAAGGCTTATCATAATCAAGTTAATTATAGTTAAATTTAAACACATACTATTAATAATATCCTAAACTAAAACCTTTCACCACTAATAATTACACTCACTAACCTTCGACGCTAACAGGTATAGATAGGACCGGAAATTAAACTACTCAAGCTTTACCCACTGCCTCAAATATAGGAAATTTAAAAGGGAACGGAAAAGTTCTAATATGCTTAATTTAGTTCACCTAACTAATTTTTTTTCTCTTTTCAGTTCTTTACAAAGGAAAAACAAAGCGAGTTCAAAAGGAAAGGCACATTACATTCATATTATTTACATAATATACATATTTGATAAATCTAGTACTATATAAAATTTTTTTCTGAGAATACATAAAATATTTGACTATAAGTAATTTTTCTATTTAGTTTTTTTTTTTTGCCTAAAAACACTTCTCAAACACATATATAGTTAATTATCGAGTTGAAAAGAAAATGTTCAACCTACGGTATTTTGCATTAACTGTACAAATAGTTATTAACTTCTATCCCGGGCAGACACAGAATGAGAAACCATACAAGATCCAGTCATTACAAAAAACATCACCAGTAGTGTTTGAAACGGTAGAACAAGTCGTATTCTACAGTGATACGTGGACAATTTTGACGAAGTTCACACCAATAGACTACGAAATGGTAATTCAGATAGTGCAAAAATGTGACAACAGGCTAGAAACCATGTGCAGGAGCATTGCGGACGATGACTTTCAACGCCATTGCCATTTGGTCGCCCAGGAGACAGAGACAAATATCGTAAACTTACGACAAACAGTAAATCGTATGAGGCAATTGATACACTCGAAGCGTCAAAAGCGCGCACTAGAGTTTATTGGAGGATTTTCCAAATGGGCCTTCGGAACGATGGACAGCGAAGATGCTAGAAAGGTCTACCATCAGTTGGAATTCCTACATAAACGGGATGAGGATTCGTTCCAATTAATGCACCGACAACTATCTGTCATGAAATCAAATTTCGATACATTGACTAAGCCAATTTCACAACTAGGGGAGGAAATGGAAAACGTGACTGCAGGTGTGGGAAATCTAAGTGAATCTTTCCTAAATTACAGCCAATTCACAAGCAAGGAAGTTTCGATGCTTAAGATGAGGAGCGAAGCGAGTGCAATGATATCAGTGATCACCGCAAAAATAATGGAGGTCCAAAACCGGCAATCCCTGGAGCTTTCCATACTTGATGACCTTAACCAAAATAAACTCCACACTTTCATCCTGGACGTAGGAAACATTACTGACCTGCTTAAGAAATCGGTCAAAGGAGGATTCTCATTCGAGAACCTTGGCATCATTAATTCAGCGGCCAGAACAACAGTCTTTGCAAATGAGGGAAACCTGTTTGTTAAGGTAACGCTTCCACTTCCAGACTCCTTGCATTTTGACATCTATAAAGTGTACGCCTTACCAACAGTCTTAGAGGAACGATGGGATCTGGTTATCGATACAAAGTATGAATACATCGCAGAATCTGATAACCACGACCTTTTCGTAATGCTGAATGAGGAACAGTATTCCCGATGCTCACATATTGCAATAAGAGATGCTAAAAAGGACATTGCGGTATGCCGATACGAGACCCCGGTATTCACATCTGGATCAAATGAATGCTTAGTAGAACTATTACAACACGCAGCTTCATCAAAAGATTCGTGTAAGTACACTGCGGTTCCAGCAAGCAAAGGAATATTCCTAAAGATGACGGCACCGAACGAGTGGCTTTTCAAAGTAAAGGATTCCTTCGTTTTGAACTTGAAGTGTGCTGACCAACAATATACAGCCACCCTCAACGGTTCAGGAATCCTTAAGATGGAGCAGCCCTGCGAAGCCAGTGCCAAAGGATTTAAGCTACTGTACGAATTTCACTCTGAGGTTTCTACTGAATACAAACAACCAATGGTGGACCACTCAGAACTTGTGAAAGCATTTCAAGCCAATTCCATTCCAGTTAAACGAGCACCCACACCAAAACTTCTTCCCATACTTATTGGCAACCACAAGCATTTTGCCAACGAACTTAATGTTGGGAAAAAGAGTATGGAAGAGCTTGAACAAGGATGGAGCCTTCTGAACGCAGAGCGAAAAGTGACAGATCATGAATGGGAGTTGTCACTACATCGCTACTCCATGTTGACCTTAGTCACCTTAGCAGCGGTAGCGGTTATTGTCATTTGTCTAGTCCGATGTCTCCGGTCCAGAGCACAAACCATTCGTTCTATCCGAGCCAAAGCACCATCAGCCATTCTACCACTCCGTGAGCCGACAGTCAACCGAACACCAAGGAAACGTGCACCATCAACGCCACAGCCTAAAGCAGACATAGCGAGTTTCAGCGTCACCTCTGCCCGGGTGTAAACAAGTATATTATAAATTTAATAAATTGACATTTTTATAATTATAAGAAAAAAAAAACTTTAAGGAAATTTGCCAAAAAGCTAAGCTTTTAAGTCAACTTTAAATTTTTAAAACACTATATAAACAATAAAACAAAACCATGCAATTTGTTATACATTGTTAAGCGTATTATATATTTTTCATTATTATTTTTGTTAAACGAGAACAAAACCGTTATAATTTTCCTCAAATCTAATAGTTTCTTTATTACCTATACATACACACGTATACATTATAAATCGTTTTGTAATTTAATATTATGTTCTGTATTGTGGTTAAAATTAGAAAAAAAAAGCGATTAGAAATAAAATTAGAGAAAAATATACATAATTAGGTATTAAGTATTGTAACTGTAAAAAGGGTAAAAAAAAAGTATTATAAAAAAAAAAAAAAAAAAAAAAAAACAACATGAAAATATGATATACAAATTTAATTAATTTAAATACCTATGTATGTAAAATCTAGTATTAACATTTAATTATTTAATAAAGAAAGACGAACCTATTTCTGGAGACCTGGCTTGAACTCCCTAAGGGGGGACGGATGTTATACATACGTATATTTATTAACTTTAAATGTCTCACCTCCTAACCAACTGAGTCAGAATGCATAACAATTAACTAGTATGCATAGTGACAGTTTTTGGTTTCACACTTATTGTGACGCAATGGCTTAGTGGGACAAGTCAACTTCCAGAATGCAACTCAGTAGGTCAAAGCTGAGTAATGCATTTTGGAAGTTTAACCAAGAAGTTCCAGGTAGGTCGCCAGAACCAGGCAGAGTCTGATTCTAACCGCGAATGTGAGTGTTTGGTTATTTTTCTTGATCGCAAACTTAATATTTTGTTATAATATATTACCTGAGTAATGCATATTTAACACACTGATTCCAATCTAATCTTAGACGACGTACCTAACCGTCTTGCAATAATTAATCAGCATTTGATAATCAAACGCAAGAGGAACATGCAGAAGAAATAAATGGAGACGTGTCCATATTGCACAGCTTCAAACTTTGCAATCCCCACCACAAATTCGACAAAAAGTTATTAGAGGAATAAAAGTTGTAAATGTAGCAATCGCTCTGCTTTGGAATACGATTCCGCAATCGCATTTACTTTGTCGATGCTCCCGGTGGGACATGCAAGAAATTCGCCATTTATCATGGCATCTATGGCATAGCTACCATACTGTTTGAAGGCGGTCAAACTGTACATTTCGCTTTAAAGCTGGCGATGAATTTTCTCACGGTTGACAAGCCAATATCATGCACAATGACCAAGAATTCGGGGACAGCGAAATTGATGCGAGAATGCAAAATCATAATTTGGGATGAATGCACGATGGCTAATAAGCGAGCCTTTAAGGCAGTTGACCTAACAAGGAAGGCTTACAAGGAGATGATTTGGTGGGGATATTATATTGCTCAGCGGAGATTTTCGTCAAACGTTTCCCGTCATCCCGAAATCTACTGCTGCCGATGAACTTAATGCATATTTGAAATCATCGCCTTTGTGCCGACATGCCAAGAAGTTGAAATTGACCACAAATATGACAGTGGCATTGCAGAACGACCCTTCGGTTGCTGAATTCTGAAGACAACTACTGGCTTTGGCAATGGCCAAATTTCTGTTGATGTCTCGACTGGATTGATATCATTTCCGACAAATTTTTGCGAATTAACAACGTCGAAGGAGAAACTCATCACCAAAGTAAAGTGTTCCCCGGCATTCATTCAAACAGATCACATTGAAATTAGAACTAACTGTGTTTTATTATAGCTCTGCAGTTCATTGGGGCGAGACGAAGTTTGCCTGGTCCGCTAGTTGATTATAAATAGAAATCTACTTTTTCAAGAAAAATGTATTTGCTTGCCTTCTGAAACTTTTTCTATCTTGTCTCGGTCTTGTCAAAATGGAAACATTTCAGTCTCGTCTCTGTTTTGGTCTCAGTTTCGCCTAACCAAGTCTCGTCTCGATCTTGATATCGCCTTTTTCTCCTGAAATTTTTCATGTGCGGCCTCGATCTTAGTCTCATCTTTAGTCTTGGCTTCTTTCGTGGTTTTTGGTAGTACGAAGATGTAAGATAAGGCGCATGTTTAGATTGAAAAGATATAGGTAGTTCGGTGTCTCAGCAGATTGTTGGGAAGAAAAATGCGAGTTGTGGAGTCGTGTGTGAAGCACGAAGAAAATGTATAAAACAGACTCGTGAGCCTTTGTATTTGTTGTTGCTTCAAACAGTGAAATTGTAAAAGTGTTGTTTTTTTCTTCCAATGTATTTTAAGGGGAATCAAAGTTTTTAATGTAAACACGATGAAACTTGCCAACATTATCTAAATGGTGTCTAAGGCATTGCAATAAAAGCCGTTTTTACTTGCGATTATAAGTCCTATAAGGCAAGTTATGTATTCGTAAAAAAAATGTTTCTTCTATTAATGAAACATGACATTACGATCACAGAGAACACCAAAAAAGTGGGTCCCACAATTCCGTCGGTCTGTCCTGCAACCTTGGTACAAATTGTTTTTTCGTTAATATGCCCACCCGTTTTTTCATTTTTTTTAATACGACAAATAACTAGCTCCCATAATTTTTTTTTTTTTTGGCCAAAAACAAAAATCTATTTCTCTCAAAAACGGCTCCAACGATTTTTATAAAAAAAATCAGTTCATTAATAAAGGGAAAGGATAACTTTTGATATTTTTTTTTTGAAAAAAAAGTTATTTTTGGTACCTCTAGTAGAACCATTGTTTTGGATTTCGATGTTCTCTGCAACCGTTTATTTGATTTTTTTTAAATTTTTTACGCAGAAGCTCCTAGAAAGCTTAGACACTATTGTATACCAACATTTTTCAAACGAAATTTTTTTTGGAATTTAATTTTTTTTTTTAAACTCAAATTTTCGAAACTTCGTATTTGTTGGTTTTCTGATATTATCTTGAATAGTTAGTAAAATAATTTTTCTTAAATAAAAAACAACGGTACCTCGCACACAAATGTTAAAAAACGATTAAGAAAAAAATGTATTTCTCAAAAACCGATTCAAAAATTTGTATACAAAATGTGTGTGTGCTTAAAGTAGTACAGTTCACTTTCATGTATAATTTTTGCGTACTTATTAACGGTACTTCCCATAGAACCACTTTTCATATTTTCGGCTTTCTCAATATTGGGTGAACCGATTAAAATAATTTTTTATACAAATGTTCCCCAAAATTGTTACTAAAACTGCATACGAACATTTTCAAAAAAAAAATTTTTTTTAATCGATTTTTCAAAAACTGGTCACAGAATTTTTTTGAAATTTGAATTTTATATGTACATTAATAAAATTTTCAAAATTGCGATTCAAATTGTTTTTCTAAAAATGTTTTTAAAATTTTATATATACAAAATTAATTTATTGAAAAACTGCTCCAACCATTTAAATTTTTTTTTTTTTATATATTCCTATTTATCCACGAATTCAAATTGCATCTTTGTTTTCCCTCAAACTATAATGACTAAGCCATACAAAAACATTTAAGTATGTGTATTATCCATTTTTTTCTTCCTTATTATTATTCCCTTTTTACATATTTTTGCGTACGCCACTGAATACTAAATATAATGTAGGCCCTATACATATGTATATATATACATAATATGTGTCTTGAAAAATCGCATGAATCTTATTCATGCATATTGCACCTAAATTATGAAGTTGTATGTAGTTATAAAAAGAGGGCAAATATTTTGTTTTGAATATTAATTGCTTAAGATGCATACAAATTCAGGAGTTTCCTTCACAAGAGTATTGCACTTCACCTTATGCATGGGAACAATGACTTCATTTAATTATTTAATTACCTTTTAACGATTTGTGAACATAGATTAGATAAATTATTTAATTGTGCCAGTATCTATACTCTGTCCAACAAAAATGGTCAGAGAAGGCATTATGGGAGAGCTTTTCCTAAGTTAGTAGTGCCAGTATCAGTATACTTTTGCAGCATTCTCAAAATGCACGACTGGATCGTACGAAAATGATTCTGATTCGTCGTATAATGAATTGTGGAATGGAAGATTCAAGGAATAGTTAAATAGGTACCTACCTACAAATGTATATTTAAATCTAAGTTATGTATTTTAATTATGTAAGTAAGGAGAGTAAAATGTATCTACATATATATACATATTGATGGAACCTAAGTATGTAAACATGTACATATAATAATGAAAATGAGCTATATATTTATTATCAACAACAATAATAATGCAAAGCTATAAACTCCAGAAATGTTTTGTGCATATCTAAAAATCTATTGTAAAACTTTTTCAGTATTTTCACCCTTCTAATATGCATATACTCTTCAATGATTTTTAATTAATTAAATTACAAAGGTTAAAAAATAATTCGAAAACGAAGTTCAAGTTTTTTTCTATATGTAGCTATCTACTTATTTGTTTTTGAATTTATTATATTTTTGTTTGGGATTAATGCTTATTAGGGGAAAGTTTAAGAGTCATAAAAATATTTTACTGTAATCAAATAAATGATAATGCATTTCTCTAGTTGTAAATTAATAAGCTATAACACTTAAGTTGCTTTCTTCAAAACACTTGTATGTGCATTCGACTTTAATAGAAAATTAAGCTTAAAAACTCCTTGAGAATGGCGTAGCCTACATTATAGTTTACAGTATTCTGTGAGCTAAAATTTTATGAACATACTCAAAGATATGTTTTTTTTTTTTTGTCAATTTTCTCTTTGGTAACATTAACCGATTTGCCTCAAATGGTATTAGCAACATCTATAGACGATTTAGTTTTTATTCCACGTAAATAAAATGTCAGTGAATTACTATCCTACCGTTTAAAAGGACTGAAAGATAGCTATTAAGTTGGTTATTTGACTATAGTCGTCACAAGCTATACGTGGTGAGAATCCTCTAAACTCTATTTCTCATGCATTGGGTTCCCATAAAATCGGCATATGAAATACAATAAATTGTAAGTATTTTGAAAAACATATAAAAAAGTACAATATATTACATTTGAAAAGTAGAACTTTTTTTATTCAGTTTGTGTGATTTGACAGTTTATTCGTCGAAGAAAAATTTTTGCTTGCCAAAATCTATTTATACATAAAAAATTTATTGATTCAAAATAGCTTTTAACGGCCTGTAGTCCACAAAATTTGCGTTTCGTCCTGGCACTTTTTATTAAGTTCAGTTAATAACAAATTTATGTCGATGAATGATGAACGTTAACTATTGCTGATTACTAAAGGGTTATCCATTTTGCGGATTCAAAAGTAAACGTAAATAAACCACATATAAATTTTTTTTTATTCATGATATTTCTTTTTTTATTATAAAGTTTGAACGTTGACATTATGCGTGAAACACTACATCATTTAAATGACCACCACGCGAATTGTTGCAAGCATCGATTCTTTTGAGCTAATTTTCGACCACTTTTTGACACATATTTGGCGGTATCTCAGCCTTTCGCGTAGCCCCACATAAAAAGTGCAGCGGTGTCAAATCGCTTGGTGGCCAGGAAATGTCTCTTGCAATAAAGCCATATTCGCTCGAGTTCTGTGGCATATGGCACCGTCTTGTTGAAACCACATATTCTCCAAGTCGTATTCTTCAATAGCAGGTAAAAAAAAGTCGGTTATCATATGACCACAAGGCACCGAATTGACGGTGACAGTCGTTCCATCGTCGTTTTCGAAGACGTAAGTTCCAATCACACCTCCGGACCAAATAGTGCCCCAAAAAGTGTCTTTTTGTGGATGTACTGGCCTCTCTTCAATTACTTGAGGATTCTCAGAACCCCAAATACGGCAATTTTGTTTATTAACATACCCACCGAGTGAGAAATGTGCTTCGTCGCTGAAGAAAATTTTGTTCGAAAAATCGACGTCCACCGCTTGTTGTTCAAGCACCCATTCGACGTAACTACGACGTTGTGAATTGTCAGCTGGCTTCAGGTGTTGTGTGAGCTGGACTTTATATGGATAAAGGTGTAGATCCAAATGCAAAATACGCCATAATGTGCCGTGAGACAGTCCTAATTCCTGAGAACTACGAGGAATCGACACATTTTTTTTTTTTTTTTTTTTATAATCTACACGCGCTCAAGGGATTATGAATACCCTTTAAATGTTTCAACACAGCGCGGCCGTGAGGGTGAGGTTAAGGAAGAGAAAGAATGATAGGAAAGATGTGTGGCGTGATATTCGGAGACTGTAGGTGGTTGTTGTGTCAGATTTTATCTCCAGGGATGGCGGCTGAACTAATGCGGAGAAATTTCCGTGTCTTATTTATCGAAACATTCGGGTCTTCGGCAACACTTTCACTTACAGCAGCGATATTTTCAGTGGTACGAGCGAAACGATGATGCACATGCCTTACAATATCTGTAACCAATCCAGTCTCTTCAAATTTTTTCACAATTTTGTCAATTGCTTGCGTAGATAGACGATTATATAAACCATAATCTCCTCTTAAAGCACGATATGTGGCTGTGGCAGAATCACCATTTCTGTAGTAGGTTTTAACAATTTTTGTGCGTTGTGCGAAAGTTAAGCGATCCATTTTCGAAAATGTCGGACTTTCAACTGAAAAAAAAATTGGGTTAACAACTTAGTTTGACAGATGTCGAATTCCAGTCCTATACTTTTGAAACCCCAAAATGGATAACCCTTTATTTTATTTCTTCGTGTCATTAAGCTTTGGCAATATATAATATACAATTTTAAAATTTGAAGATTTCACTTCTTCGGCTTTTTTGGTCGTGATAATTTATTAATGAAAGATATTCATTAGTTTTCAGAACGTTTCGACTGAGTTTTCAGTCTTCTTCAGGGGCAAATTATATGAACGAAACTATTTTATCAAATTACATATATATATATAAAAATTTAAAAAATGACGGTTTTGTGATTGAATATATAAATAAAGCACTTCTTCTTAGTAAGAAGTTTCGTTCTTATAATTTGCCTCTGAAGAAGACTGAAAACTCAGTCGAAACGTTGGGAAAACTAATGAATATCTTTATTTAATAAATTACCACGACCAAAAAAGCCGAAGAAGTGAAATCTTCAAATTTTAAAATTGAACATATCGAATTGGTCAAAACACTTTTAATTAAATAATATATAATATATGAATATATGTTTATATGTATATATATATGTATATATGTATATATGTATATATGAATATATGTATATATGTATATAATAAAATAAAAACTAAGTTCTTGATTTTAACATTCATAAAGCCGTAAGTGTCACAAAAATTATGGTCATAGATGAGAAAGACCAAGCTGCTTATGCACACAACTATTCGTATATAATACAAACATAGAGGATGTCATCCATCCGCCAGCCATTTTTGTTATAATCGCATTCATCCTATATGTTGAATTCGGTGGGCATGTTCAAAAACTATGAAAACGTAAGGCACTTCTTGTCTACTTATAATCTCACCTTCAATGTACATATATAATTTCAATTTAAAAGAATAGACACTGCAATGCATATTGAATATCTTTACCAATTGCTGAACCAGTAGTGTACGATTGTAGATCTAGTTCATCGCACATCAATTAATGTCAATGTCAAATTAATTAGTAAATTCCAGATTTCGTATTTCGTATTTATTTCAACCAAAAACTCGATCCCTCATAGATTTTTTGATACCGGACCAGTTTTCGTGTTCTTTTCGGGATCAAAATCACAGATCCAGAATTTTTCATAAAAGACGCACTTGCACACACACCAAAGTAAATCTAAATTTGCTGAAACGTCAAACGGTTTTGTTTTCTCAACAGAATATGTATTCTGTCACTGATTAAAAAGAAATATTTGCGTTGTTTTTGCACAGAAAAATCTGAAATCCCGGATCTAAATCCCTATTGGCAGACCTTTTAACTACCACAGGACAAACAATTCTGTTAACACTACCGCAGATCTTTTTTGATACAAACAAATTGTTCCCACTAATAAAATGTACGCCTTCAAAATTTGAATTTCTTAACACAGCCCTAGTACATTTTATTTTATTTTTTTTGTTGGCTATTCGATTTCATATCTATTCATGGATAGAAAGTCAAATTTACAAATACAACAATGTAAACAAAGGAATGGTTTTTGGAGGGTGAAACGTACGAAATATTCACATCTTTGTATTTATCATCTGTGATTATGGTCTTGTACGAAATAATATTGTGATGTTTTTACTTGCGAAATAGGTAGTATAGGGCAAGTTTTGCATTTGGAAAAAAATAGAACTCGAGTTTTTAACCAAACTTGACATTACAATGATAGAGAACACCAAAAATGTGGGTCCCGCAATTCCGCCTGTCTCTCTGCCTTTAGATCAATCTATAAACTAAGCGGCTTAGATTTTTGAAATCTTTTTTTTTTTTTGTAAACAACGATATTTGTCATAATTTTTTTTTTGAAGAAAACGCAAGTAATAATTTAATATTATTTTTGTTTTTGTGGACTTTATGGATTAATTTGGCTTTAATACAATTTTTCTATAATCTTAATTATCTCGAATAAAATGTGTTCACTACTTTGAGTATTCTACATTTCGGTTCAAAAATTCATTTGCATATTTTGTTATTAACGGTCCCTACCATAGAACCATTTGTTTGATATTCGCCTTTCTCATAAACGGCTTCATAGATTTGGAAAAAAAAATAATTGAAAAAAAAAATCAGGTTTAGAAGAAGCGAACCAGGAACAATACATTTGTAATCCGACCCAAAGGCTAATCCTAGAAAAAATAACTTTTTTTAGAACCAAAAAAGTCCACCAGAATGACAAATGGAGACACCTTCTCTAAAGCAACCTGCATTGATCAATAACGGGGTACGAACTACTACAGTCAATGGGAATCTTATTCCTCAACAATTTAAAATCAAAATCAAGAATCGCAATGAGTCTAACATTTTTTTTTATATAATGTTTTTTAGTACTTACCAATTATAAATTTAAAAACAGAATTTCAAATAAAAAATCGTCCATCCGTTTTCGAAATATTGAATTTTCAAAATATTTTTTTCGAAAACTTTGGTATTATTTTGTTTTGTTTTATACATTTTTTTTCTGAAATCAGTTGACCAGGTGATGTGACAGTAGAAACCGTCCGTTAATAACAAGAAATGTAAAAAATTGATGGACCTATAGCAGTCGACAGAGTTTTTTGGCATCAACTTTTTTTTGGTAAAAAAAAGTGTATGGAAGGTTCCATTATTTTTGGGGCTGAAAAAAAAGATTTAAAAATTTTCTTGAGGCAATCACCTAAAGCGCTTAGTTGCCAAGTTTCAGGAAAATCGCTTTAGCCAATTTTGGTTCACAATACTGTTTTTTTAAACTACTTAGAGCTTATCCATTTAAAAATAAAAAAAAAACAGCAAACTGAACCGTTTTTCGGCAAATGGAAAACCAAATAAAAATGGTACTTCTCGAGGTACCAAAACTAACCTGTTTTTGACAAAAAGAATACGAAAAAAGTACTTTTTTTCCTTATCAATTAACTGCTTTTATTTTTTATGAAAATCGTAGTACGCATTCTCGAGAAAACTAAGATTTTCGCTTTTGCTTAAAAACAAAAAAAGGCAAGTTCAAAATCTAAAGATCGTGTTATTACCGAATGAACAATTTGAAGTAGTAGGGGCCATATGTAGGCTCGCTGGAAGACAGACAGGCAGTCAAAATCCCTTGGGTATCCCTATGATTTAAATGTCATATGACAGTCTACCTAAGCGATGATGTTAGATGTAACGTTCTCGCCCCTCTGTCTATTTTATCCTAAGCATAAGTCAATAATTGTTGCTAACCAAAACTTCCATCAAGTGAACTGGTACAAAGAATCCCATATGCAATCCAGATTTAAAAAAAAATGTATTTTAATTAAATTCACTAGGCAACAACAAAAAAGAATATAAACCGAAACACTACAAACAACAAACATCAAAACGAAAAATAGCTTTTTAATTTGAAACTTTATATTTTTTTTTTTGTCTTGAAAACAACTGTTGAACGAAATTCGGTACAACATCAGCTATCCAAAAAGAATTTTCTTTTCCTCTAGAATCAATCCACCTATCCGCATGATGAACCCAAAGCCTGCCATTCTAACTAAAGGCGGAAAAATGAAACACAACAGTTTGAGCAAAATGAAAAGTTATTACTTTGCAATTTTTTGTCTGGAGCAGATAGCGTTTTCATCATTCAAATAAACTTGAAATAAACTTTGCTGTCCGTTCTTTTCGTTGCCTTCATCTCTAACTTAGAGGCATTGAGAGCTCGATATAGACAGAAAGAAATGCAAGGGTCCTTAAATTGTATCCGTCATAATATGTAACGTTTGGCGTTGCCATGTCTTCTTCATTCTTTCCCGGCACGAGGGTGTTTTTTTATGTGAGAAGTATTTTTTCTTTGCAAAACACTGAGAAAAAATTTCATGTAAAATTAAAAACAAAAATAATTCTTGGATGTTTTTAAGAACATATTATTTTTTATTAAGATTCCGCCTTTCGCAAAATTAAAAAAAAATAATTATTTTAAACTGCTTTCTTATTCGTGCAACTTACCATTGTCATTTGACATCACTTACAGCACGTCAACGTATTTTGAGACAACATTGGACAATCAACACGATGTCTATTTTCATGGACTTTCAAACAAAAAAAAAAGGTTCAAGGAGAAAATTTAACTGTACTTTAATATTTAATTTATATTTTTAGTACAGGGAAGATAGGATATTTGCCTTTCACCCTTACTATTATGGAATTCAATAAGCTATCTCTAGTTCTATAAAGCTTTTCCATTTTTCATGGTTGCCGTAGTGAGCATTATAAATTGGCATATTTCTTTCACAAATGTCGGTAGGGTTACCAATTGTTAATTCAGATTTCATGAACAGAAACATGTACATCGTAAACTAAATCTAAAAAAATTTAACTAAATCGCAAAAAAATTTAACCAAATACAAATAAAAATACATCTAAATCTATATTCCTCCACACCACCAAGAATTAAAATAGTAGGCGCGTTTTTTTTAGGAGTTCCCCAAAAGGCCTAATCTATTTTAACGTGAAAATAAATTACAGCAAAAAACGTATAAACAAGGTATAATAAGGAACTTGTGTCCTTCGAAGAACTTGAAGCCATTTTAAATGTAAATGAACATAGCATTAAAATAATAATATCAGCTTTAATTGCACCGCACTATTTTAAATATTATATCTATATAAACGAAACCATCTCCATTTTATTTTCATTTTCATGAACAAAAAACCTATTTGGTAATTTAATGTTGTAATTAATTAACGAACCGAACTAAATCAAAAACTTGCTCAAATAGTAAGTTTTCCTTTAAAAATAAAATATATCTGCATTTTAACCATTTTCAAAAAAAAAAAAAAAAAAAAAATTAAAGCAGAAAAGAACATAGCGACAACACCTTCTCCCTTATATTTAAGATATATGCTCTCAAAAGCTCTAAGAAAGCTTCGATTCTGAAAGCTCCATAGCGAAAACAAAAGAAAGAGGTATTAAAACTTCCATCAACGGATCAATGGTAACTCTTAATTAATGTGTTTATTTCTTTAGCTGCGTTTTATACTTTACGGGTCTGAGTCTAGGTTACTTTTTAACACGTATTACACAAAATAATACGAGATCCGATAGAAAATCGGGGTTTCTATCTGGTTCTGCAAATATTAGTATTAAATTCGGCGAACAGAAGGTACTTATCAGTACATAACCTAGATCGTTTTATTTTTACGGGGTGAACCAAATGGCTTATTGGCGATAATAAAACACGGCTTTTAATAAACACTATAATCGGGAGTTAAATTGATCGGTTCATGGAATATTTTAGTAGCAATTTCATAAGTTGTGTGCCATACAAACACCAACCGGCACCAGTGTGTTTGAAAAAGCTCTCCCATAAGGCCTGTACTGAAAATATAAATTGAACAGCGTATAAACCTCTTGTTATATTTTCAAAATGCACTTAACGATTATAAATTTAAAAAAAAACTATTTCATGAACATTTTATTCCCACTTATATATAAATATATGACAATCTCTTTCATAGTTTATTTAACAAGATGCCATATATGTTTTTTTTTAAATATAAGTATTTTAAGATAAAAATATAAGTATAAATTGTTAATTAACAAAATTGAACATATTATTAAATTGTTATAGTGTTTAATTTTATAAAATCTACTTGATGAGGCAAGTATATTTCTACATACCTATACATAATTAAATTACATATCCCGTTATGTTATCGCATTTGCAAATGTTGCGTTCAAGTCTTAGAGCTAGCGACAAGAATAGCGTCATTTTATAACGCAATAATTAGTTTTTAGATGATGACGATGCCGGGGAAGATGCTGACAATGAGTTGCAATCATCTTATGGTCTTACTGACATTTAATAGTTAATATGGAAATAAAAAGAATTTTTTTATTTATTTATGTTTTAAATTAAAAATACATTGGGAAATTCACACGCGACATCACTGGCTACGACCTAGGAAAAAATCAGCCGTTATCAAATGACGTAACTTCATCGATTTTTTGTACCCTTTTGGTGTCCGTGGCGGCCACACCCACCACTAGACGCTTGGCAAGCTTCGGGATTATTTGTCACCAGTGATTAAAGATTACAATAAAACAATAAAACTAATTATTTGCGTTATCAAATGACGTAACTATTTTCGTCGCTGGCTCTCCATCTATTCATTTGACCATTTTGACCATGCTTTATATTTACATTAAATTCTAAAACTTTCACGGGAATTACAATATTTAATAAAAAAAATAATTAAAAATTATTATAAACAGTGTTAATTTTGCAGTATATATTTTGTTTCAATTGTATTTTATTATTATTTCATGTTAGAGTTGTAAATGCTTAGTTTTTGTTGCAAGCAGTGTTGATTTTACACTTCTCAGTTAGTGCATGTCCGCCATAACGTGTCCGTCGATCTGTGTGTTTGTACGTTGGTACAAATTTAATTAGAATTAAACTGGTAATTTTGTTTGCTTAGTACTCAAAAAAATCAAAATTATTAATAATAATAATAATTTTAACTATATGCCTGTAAGACCTAAGGTGTTTTTAAATGCAACCTGAATTGAACGGTACTAGTTAGAAGGAATAGAAAGATAGGAAAGAATTTTTTGTTGGAAAAGTTGTCTTAACTCATCTGAAATGGGTGGGTGCCATAACTTTTTTTTCAAATTTGCCGCTCATTAGTGTTACCAGACGTCCCGCTTTAAAATGTTCATTAAATATGCTTAAAAATATTCTCAGTGAACACATCCATTTGAAGTTCAAAATCCTTACAAAGCTGAACGCATCAGTCAATAAATAATATGAATAACATTATTATGAACACGGGGCTCCTTAAGATCGCTGGCATCTCACTTCACGCGTAAAAGCTATCCTTCATCTGTCAGTTTATGCTTTGTACATCTATCAGTCTCCCTTGACAGTTTTTTTTAGCAAAACATATTAGGGGTATTCACGTTTCGGTGCAACTGGTCTAGTATCATTGTGAAAATGCAAAAGTGCAACTTTTTTTTGCACGGCAACAACAACTTACACTGACTAAGATTTTACAACAATATTGCACTTTTGCTATACCCTAACCCTATTGCAACAGAAACATACAATGGTGCAAAATTTGTATGATGTCGTTGACAGTTTGGCAGCTGTTATATTCTGTCAGAAATGTTTGTGGTCAAACTGATTTTGCATTTTTCTCCAGAGTTGCAATAGAATAGAAAAGGTGCGTTCACAATTTACAGAAAAAAATTAAATTTCGTTATTTTACACCTTTTGTTGCATCGAGTCGTGAATACCCCTATTATTTTTGTTTGTATTTGTACAAAAATACAAAAAAAAATATTTTTCACAAATGTTGGTATGTAATATTCTGCAGAATTTTTACACAAAAATTTTGATAAAAAAAAATTGTTGTATGACAGGTATCTACAAAATGTAGATTATACCTAAAGTAGTGCACATAGTTTTTTTTTTATCAAAATCGTTAGAGCTGTTTTCGAAATAATTAATATGGTAGAAAAAATTGTAAGGCAAGTGCCGTTATTTTTACGTCAAAAACAACGAATCAAAAATCTATTTGAGACAATCACCTAAAATGCTTAAGTATCAAGCTTGAAGAAAATCGCTTCAGCCGTTCTCCAGACAGGCAAACGGAGAGACAGACAGAATTACGGAACGCTCTTTTTTGGTGTTCTATATCATCGTAATGTCAAGTTTGATTAAAATCTCGAGCTCCATTTTTTTCCAAATGCAAAGCTTGCCCTTTAGCAATCTTTTTCAAACTTTTTGAGTACGGGACCCCTTTGAGAGTAACCAGATTTGTATAAATCATTTACATTTTACATTAATTTTACCTTTAGTATTAATGGTCCCATTCTATTATGCAATTGAATAGAATACATTGTGTTGGAAACTTCCTTTTTTTTTATTATTAATTTTTTTTTAAATGAAAAAGTAAATTATTTCTTTTTCTCAATAATTTATTTTAAACACTTGTCCCACATAAAAATTTGCGATGTACGCCTTTCTAAATTTTCTATTTGGTAACCCTAGGGCCCATCGATAAGCATACTAAAGAACACCCTACATAAGGAGTGAATCAATAAGTCCCTGAAAAGGGATATAAAGAACACTCATAAAAAGCTCAATGCACTTCATCCAACGTTTCTTGAATTTTAGTATGCCCTCGAAATAATATGTTTTCTCGAGCTATTCAAAATAAGAGCTTGTTTCGGCGATGCCCCAAGTCTCTTACTTTCGAGCCATTTCTGCATGTTTGGACACAAGAATTAATAGCAGGAGGCTACATCTGGGAAATATATGGAGGGTGAGGACAGAGTTTGTAGCCTAAGTCGTTATTTTGCCATTGCACCTGCGGACTAGTGTACGCGCCGCGTCAGTTCGTTTCGGTGAAAGCGAACTTTTTTATTCGCCGAATGAGGCCGTTTTTCATCCAATTTGTCTTGGAATCGATCGATCCACCAGCTCTGTGTAATATGCTCTAGTCATGACCTTATTTGCTGACAAGCCCCTTGGCTTTCTTTAGCTACGATTCACCAAGGGAAGTCCATTGTTGTGACTGTTTCTTGGTTTCTGGTTTGTTGTGGTGAATCCAGGTTCAATTCACGGTTACGAAAAGGAGCAAAAACTCAGTCGATTTTTCTGGAACCTCGCGAAACCATAATGCATAATGCGATTTTCAATTGAATTACTAAAATTTAATTTATTGAAAATAAAATCAGGTTGATTTGTTTGGATAACATTCGAAAGAGGATAAGTAACGAAGAAGATGATCAAATGACATATTATATAGTGCCCTGGAAAAATGCGATATTCTGTGGAAACGTCGTACGTTAAATGCATATCGTGCAATATTATTAAATGCGACATTTAGGCATTTATGATTCACGAAGCACTCATAACTTAAGGGGCTCATTCACCAAGTAATAATAGTGATTACTTATAAGCGCTCATAATCTCATATAATTTATGAGTGGTCGCGACGACTCTTAAGTTCCCAAGTAACATTTTTCCTCTCATAACATTCTCCAATAACTTAATGAGACTAATTTACGGGAGCCAAAACAATCTTGAAGAATTAAAAGAGTTAAATGGCCCATGAGATGACAGATATAAAATAATGTAAAAAAGGTCTATTATATGACTCTAATTAGGTTTGGCTAAATCATGTTGTGAGAAAGCGTTTCTTGCAATGGGAGTTGCTAAGAGAGAATTGAGAAAATGAGAAGGGAAACGAGAATACACCTTAACAAAATTATATCTTTCTCATTAAAGTTTTTGTTTGAAAGAAGCAAACTCTTTTTTTTTCATGTATATGTCATAGCTAAAAACTGATGGGCTTGATATGCATTTGAGATAATATTAATTTTTTAAGTCAATTATTCATTATTTTATAATGGCGATACGTTATTTTATTTTATTGTTTGTTCGTATATGGAAGCTAAGAGTTAATGCGGTTGAAATTGTATCTACTAATTATTAGATTTAACCTCGAAAATAATGCATATTTAAATTATTTAATTTATAACTGCTATCATTAATAGGATTACCATGGATAATTTTGGGAATCAATTAATTTTTGAAATTAAATCCTAAATGCATAAAATTTAACTTGGGAGTCAAATTAATTCTGAAAAGCAATCCATATGACACACTAAGAGACTTAATGTTGGATTTACACAAATGAAAAAATATAATTGCTGGTAGGTATTTTTTTGTACCAAACAGAATTAGCCAAGTAACATATTTCATCTCACAAAAGGCTTCAATAGAGAAACGTCGAAAAGTTGAAGTAATACCCATTTCGATTGTTAAATATTTTATATCGAGATCAGAATAAGAATCTTTTACAATTAATGCTTTTGTTCTGCCATTTATGTTTGTATAATTTATAATGCACATTATAAATTGTTTAAAAAAAGAGTTTTTAAAATAAACTATTTGTTAGAAATAATTTCAATATATCCACATATTTTGTATATATTATGTGGTAACCCTCAAAATACTCAGGCAATATATTAAATATGGCTGCGGTTAAGATAAGAGAATCCTTTAATATACTTACAATAAGACCATTATAAGATTTTTGTTTCTTCTACTTTTACTCACTCTCACTCTCTTTTACTAAGTTTATTTTAAGTCTTATTATGGGAATATTCATTATATAATGGGATAATTTAAAAAGGAGCGACCAACAAGTAACATATATAGTGAACTGTTAATTACGGACATAGTAAGGGAAGGGGGCCTCAGCTACAAAAGTAAAACATGAATTTGTTTTTATCATAGCACGACACTAGAAGAAAGCCAATTTATTACAGTTGTTTGCCGTTGAAAGTGTGAAATATTCCATTATAGTTCAAAATATCGAGCTTAATAGATATACCAATCATTTTGTTTTAAATTTGATTTACAAAATTATAAAAATGTTTCTTTTCTGATGACACGTTTTAGTCGACGGCGACGGCCGATTTTATGTTTTAATTTTTGCATTTTCAAATATTTGAAAAAACCTTTACAACAATAAACACTTTTCGGAAAATTAAAATAGACAATTCACATCCATTTATTAATCTCGACTACGTCCCTGACTTGGCGTGTGACGAGTAAGTTTGTGATTCCATGTGGCAACTGGAAAACTGCAAATCCTATTAGAATCTTGTAATAAAATGTTGTAAACCTTAAATTCTATAAGGTTCGTTATAGAATTTTAAAATAGCTTGGACTCCGATAAGTCAGTTGTTATGGGATTGAAGATATATAGGCGTTTAAATTTTATAACAAGATCTTTATAAGACTCTATGTTCTTGAAATCTTGTTAAAGGAGGCAAATTTGTTTTACGTATAAGATTTAAATTATTTGGAAATTGTAGAGAGCTAAGTTTTTATAAAAAAAACGTTATGAGAATATTTTAAGTTTCGTAACAAAAAATTAACAATAAGGATAGTAATTGGACTTAAGAGAGGCTTACAAGATTGTTTTTTTAAGATTTGGGAGCTTAACTCTGGAGAGTATGTTAGTTGGGGTATGAGCATTGTAATCGAAAATTTGTTCGAAAACTTTCGAAATACAATGTCAGTTTTCTCAAAGTGTCAATGTAACATTCATTTCATTTAAAATATTTGAAATTTGTAGTTCAGTTGATAATTAATGTTCATTCAAAATTTATCATTGTTTTTCGTTTACTATGGTTTCTCTGCAGGACCTGCACACCTTGGCATGGCCGCATAATGTGTCTGTTTGGGAAATAAGTGGCCGCTCCGGCAAGTAAGTGTCTCACAACGAAGTCAAAGAAAATTCACGTGTGTTGGAATACTATCCAAAAATGTATATAAACTGTGAAATATATATAATATAATTCAGTCACGTATTACTCGAAAACTGATGCTGTAATTCGGCTCCTGGTCTACGAGCTCCCAACCATGTCATATGGAATGGTAGCTGGTGGCTGTAGAATCCTGCATAAATCGTCTTGCAATAGTTGAATTACATCGTTTAACGGCGAACCACACCGTAATTTTAGGCCATTCGATGAGAAAAGAGACGGGTGAAGGTAGTGCTATATTTGTATTACAATAACTTGAATGTGCTAAATCAATAAATGTTACCATCCTAGCCGAGTTATATTTGGGTGTGGTTTGTCAGGAGATGCATATCACATGACTACACCCCGCGAAGGCTGTATTGGAACATTTCTTGTCATGATGCGAGCAGTGGAAGATGCTAAAATTCATTTAGTGTTGGCTATATCAATATACATATGCTACTTCAACTCCAACGTGAGATAAGAAGCGAGGGGCATCAATAGGACTTTCAAAGACCACAATAAAAATATTGTAGTCTCTTCAACCAAAGGTCATACTAGGTTCATCTGGTAATCGCGAGGGACATTTTTAAACATGATGACACGAATATCTTATATTTTCACTTTGAAGATTATAAGTTAATTTCATTGAGTAGGTATACAGGGTTCGTACTTAAATACAAAATATCAAAGGAACAAAAAGAAAAACAAATACAATAAATCAGCTGGGCTGCCACTTATTTTCGAAAAAAAAAAACAGTTTGATCAGGCACCAGGCCTGGTGATGAGAGAATTGTCTTCAATTTCGAGCTTCGAAAAATAGCTATGAGTGGTTGGTGAATAGCACAAATAATTCTCAAATTATGAGCCTCATAAACTTAGAGCCACTTAATAGCCGTCGGTGAATACCGGCCTTAGTTTTCTTCTGCTAAAAGAATCACAGTAGCAGAAAACCTCACATACTTAAATCAAGTTGCAAGGGACGATGCCTGTTCCTGTTAATAAAAATTGAAATCAGGTACGAGTTTTATATTCAAAGATATGCTCAACAGAAGGCTTTCGAAAAAAATTAAGCTATAGGTAGAAGCGTAGAAGTAGTTTCTAGGCTCTACGAGGCACTAATCACTTTGGTAGAATCTTTTCATTCTACCAAAGTCTTAGCATTTGAAGAAGTCGAGAAACAAAAATGCTGTAAAGACTAAAGAAGCGATCAAAATAGAATAATCAAGTGGAAGAAACCTAATGAAATGATGATTGTCTCAAGAGAGAGGTTTTACTACGAGGACGTAACCATTTCGAGGTTAATACCTTCTTACCAAAATTTAACCAGTTGCTAAATGAACTGAGGAGGCTAAAATCTGCGTATGACGCAGTAACCACCCATTTCGAATTCTTATGTAAACTGAACGTAATCTCTGAAGCTGAATTCAGAGTAAAAGTCAATTATCTGAAAAAGTTCTACCCAAGTGATCTTGCGGAGGATCTGCAAGAAGAATGTGTTCTTTTTAAAAAAATTTCTTACCGTCCAACAACATGAGACATTAAAACAACTTAATCTCCCTTTTAAACAAAAAAGATTTAAAGAAAGCTTTTCCATATACGGAAATAGCATTGCGTTAATTTACTTGCACTGCCATTAGCAAATTGAAGTGCAGAACGCCCTTCTTCCGTTCTAAAAAGAATTAATAATTATCTCCGTTCCCGGGTAAGCGAATAACGATTTTAATGATTTTTTTTTATTTACCTATAGGGCGGCAAAACCTATTGACCCGGGGCGCCAAATCTTTAAATACACCACTGGTTCCAATCGATGCGATAGAGTACTCATAATATTTTTCAAGCATTTGTTTGGTTATAGTTTTTTTTTCTACGCAAAAAATAGCGTTAAATGAGCACTCGAAATTCACTTTTTTCCATTTTAACGAAATAATGTATACGTCTATATAAAATGGCTGCCACAACAAAACTATTTGAAGGATCTGTCTGCAAATTTGGGGGCGTTTTTTTTTTGAAAAATGATTCTTGACAAAAAAAAAGATACATTTAAGGTGACGACACAATTTGTGTTAATTTTCAGGGTTTTATTGGCCCACCCTTACATGTGTCCTAAACCCTGAAAATGTGGGTTTCAACTTATCTCAATTAGAAAGTTCTAACTAGGTGTAATACAAACAGAAATACTAACCAAGCTCTAGTAATGTCATTACACAATATGCTTTTTTCTCAGTGCATGTAAAGGATAACACTGCACTTACGCTCGTACCCAACCAAATGAATTCTGTGTTCCTATGTCCTCTCCATCGTCTGTACAAAAGGACTGCTTGAATTAATAAATAAATTCCACTTTTTTGTTTGTCTTTTTGTCCTTTTCTACATCTAGCCATGATGCTTTTTTTTTAAACACAAACATTGAATGAACGTATGAAATGAAGAGTTTGAGCGCTTGGGCTTGCTGGATGATGGATAGGTAAAAGTGGGCTGGCAAAACTAAGTAAAAAACAACGATAAAGTTTGCTATCGTTTTATTTGAATGCATTTTGTAAAATTTCATTTTTATAACTTTTAAGAATATGAAACTCAGGAGTTTTATATTAAGGAAGAATGTTTATATAAGTTTTTGAAGGTATAGGAACTATAAAGTCTTACTCGATCTAATTCGATTAATGGTCATTGGCAGGTTTATTTGATTCGTTTTTTTTTTTCAATTTAATTATGAATTAAATCAAAGTGAACTTATATTATAAAGGGCATTAAGAAATGCTTTAAGAAGTTCTTCAGTTTCGCTCTTTAAATTTATAATATCCTTTGGTTTTTTGCAACGGAATTTCCTTGAATAGACTCAAAATTAAATGGCATTATATAAGTGTTAATTGGATAATAAGTCTATAGGCAAAAAGAAATGACAATCTAGAATTCAAGTTCAGGCATGATTAGGTTAGGTTTGGTTAGGTTGAAGTGACTGTCAGGAAAACGGCTGAAACATTTATACCAAAGATATGTCCATTGGGATACCACGTGAGGAGATATTAGCTTTTTAATTAAATCGTTTGGAGCCTCTAATAAAGCGATGTAGCTGGTGAAGCTCTATGTGTCTTAGATCAAAGAATTATTCTCTCAGGTGCAATCTACGTCGTTGGGAGAGAGCAGAACATGATCAAGGAAGATGGGATTTAGTCTCCTCTTCCTCCTAATCTATAAAACGTCTGCAAAAGTCGTTGGAGAGTACGGCAGTCTTATGGCGTGTCTGCCAATTAAGCAGTGACCCGATATAACCCGATATAATATTATAGCCAGATGTTTCCTGTCCAGAGAGAACAGACCATTTCTTGGATCTATCTTGGATCTATTACTGAACAGATCTGTCTAGTATCCTGGCAAATAGTGATGTTTGAACATCTCGTGTTTGTTTGTGTTTTGACATTTTGTTGTAACGTAGGCTTACATGCAGCGAAAGACAATTGGCAATTAGGTTCAATTTGTCGGGAGTTCATCGGGTTTGCAGTTCCCAAAATATCCCTATGTATACAGCACCCAATTAAGGTAAATTTTAAACTGTTCTGACATCTCCCTGAGAGATGATCGATAGTTGCGAGCAGTTATAGAGTTTGTGGAAACAGCGCCAAGTCATTTAAGGGCTGCTTGAATGTCAGAGAAGAAACGGATGTCCGATGTGGATAACACGTTTTCTCTTAGCTAGGGTAGAACTTTTTTAATTGCCAGAATTTCGTCAGGAAGACAGAAAGAGTGACTAAGATTTAGTCTGTCTGTGAGTGCACACCGCCACCCACTCCCTCTTCGGCTATTAAACCGTCCCTAAAAAAGTGGGCTGATTTGATTCGTCTTTTAAAAACATCTTATCCCCCCCACCAAGCAGATCTTGGAGGGATGGTAATTCGGAAGTTCTTGTCGCAGATTAACTGGTGTGTGCTGTAGCCGGATGGTCCTAGTTTGTTATCCGAAAGTGATCAGAATATTAGAATGGCCTATCGAGTTACTAGATAAGCGTGAGACGAATAGCGGTACTCGCGGCCACTTGTTTTTTTATATATCGTGGGGTGTAAGGTTAAGTAGTGTGTTTCGGGCAGCCGTGGGTGTAGAGCAGAGGGCTCAACTGATGAATAAGCTGGATTACATTAAAACATTATAATTGAACAATTGAACGAAAGCTTAATTGATCAAAATATACAGAGTGTTTATTTACAAAGTAGTTTAGCTTTCATTTACTTTAACAATAAGCTCCATTTATTCCCAATGGCTTTATTGCAAGAGAAAAGTGCAACTGTTGATTTTCTTTCTCTTTCTTGTATGTTGGATTTCCAGCTGAGCTTTTTTCGACGAGACATATAGATACTTGGCTTTATCTGAAAAAGTCAATGGTGTACCATTTATTGATGGCGGTATAAGTTAGAGAATTTAATATTTAATAGGGAAAAGGACAAGTTCTGTTTTGGCCGTGCTTATATCCAGACCACACTTAGTTGCCCAGATTTGTTGTTTTGAATTAATTCTTTCAGAGGTGGAGCCAGCTGTCGAGTCGATAAATACAAATGTCATGATGTGGTCCTAAAGTGTAAAAGCACGATTCGAAAATGTTTGCCGATATACAAATTAGTCGAGCAAAAAGCTTAATAATGTTCCAATTTTAATAAACTGCAGAAGTGAATAGCTGTACGACCATCCGACACAACCTTTCAGTTTATCTTTAGCGCATTTCGAAATAATGCAGTAAATGAAGGCAAACATTTTTTTTTTTTTTTATAATCTACACGCGCTCAAGGGATTATACTACCCTTTAAATGTTACAACACAGCGCGGGCGTGAGGTTAAGGAAGAGAAAGAATGATAGGATAACATAAAGTGCGGGATAAAAAACAGCTAAATGGTTTTCCAATAAGGATGGGCTGATTTTGACAGCTCGTGGCGGCCATATTATTTCTTTTAATTTCTGTCAAAGTATCGTTTTTTAATCAGTCTCTATAAAGACAAATCATCATGGCAAGTTACAGCGTCGAGCAACACGTGCATGTGATAAAACTTTATTATGAAAATGAGTGTTCTCTAGTGACAACGATGCGCACGTTGCGCATCTTTAGCGATGAGGCCCATTTTTAAATGAATGGGTACGTGAATAAGCAAAATTGCCGGATTTGGGACGACACTAAATCCACGCGAGCTTCACGAGGTGACATAATGCATCAATACAAAGTTACTGTTTGGTGTGGATTTTCGGCTGGAGGCTTCATCGGTCCGTGCTTCTTCCAAAATAATGCAGGCCACGCCATCACCGCCAACAGCGATCGCTATAGATCGATAATCAACAACTTCTTATGACCTGAATTGGATAAAATAGATACCTGTTTCAACAGGATGGCGCTACGTGACACACTCGATATTCTGCAGGAACAGTTTCATGGCATCGTTATCTCGTGCCGAGGTAACGTGAATTGGCTACCAAGATGGTGTGATTTGACACCTTTAGACTTTTTCTTGTGGGGCTTTCTTAGGTTATGTTAGGTTAGGTTAAAATGGCTGTTAGCTGTTAAAAAAATAACTAACTAACACACTTAGTCTAAAAAGAAAGGAACATCGTGATGCCACAGGAATTGGATTTTTTTGCCCAAAAAAGAACTTAAGACCATTTTGAACACCTTATGAAGCGGAGGAGATAATTAATGTCAAAGTGTGCTAGTTCATTAATGTCACTGATGAAAAATTCTCCTAGAAGAAGTCGTCGTCTGTTAAACAGTGCAGGGCATGTACAGAGGAGATGAAGAACAGTTTCCTCCTCCTCCACATCTAAACAGCCTCTGCAGAATTCATTTGCGAGCACGCCGAGTAGTGGAGCATATCTAACTATGAAGCAGTGTCCTGTAATGACACCTATAGTGGACCTTATGTGCCGTCTGCATAGAGAGGTCAAAGCCTGAGAGTGTTTACGATCCAGCTTTGGCCAAATATTTTATGTCGCTAGAAATGTGTTACCACTATTCCACCTAAGATTTGTCCTCTCCATAGCATTTAGCCTTAGCATAAATGTACATGTAGCGATTGGAATACCCAGGCTACTGTAGTCAGTTAAAATGGGTAGTGTTGTTCCTTGTTTTGAGAGTTCGTCGGCCCTGCAGTTCTCCGGAATATGCCTATGCCCTGGCACGCAGCATTTAGGTGAATGTTGAACTGTTCCGCTATATATTTGAGAGATGATCGACAGTCGAGGGCTGTTTTGGAGTTGTTGGAGATTGAATCCAGAGATTTCAGGGCTGCCTGGCTGTCGGAGAAAATAATGATATCATTTGCGGATATCACGTTTTCTTTAAACCACAATAGAACCTGCTTAATTGCCATTAATTCCGTCTGGAACACGCTACAATGGTCAGGAAAATGGAAGGAGGGACTAAGATTTAGTCTTTTAGAGTAAGCTCCACCCCCTACACCGTCGTTTGTTTTTGACCCATCGATGAAAAACTGAATTTTTCCATCTTCCAAGAAAGCATTATTCTCCCACTGTGATCTGCAAGTTCTTATCACAAAGTACTTGGAGTATGATGTAGTATATGTTACTTTGTGGGATACTGAACGTGTTCATTATGTTGACGTGGCCACAACTGATGTTTGTTTTTCCACTGTGAGGTCACCTTCAGGCGAACAGATCTGCAGGCTTTCTTAAGTCGCAGGTCTATGCGAATAAGCTGCAAGCCACCGCTGCCCTCAAAGCCAAAATAATCGATGCCATCGGTTAAATTCGGCAGGATTTCTGCGCCAAAGTCATCGAAAACTGGACCTTTCAAACGCGCCCTACCCAGCAAAAAGACGGTGGCCATTTGAACGATCTTATATTTGACACATAATGTCATTGTTAGGGCTCCCAAATAAAGCTAAATGGACCTATCGGGAATCTCCCAGGGAACTTCGTTTCCCACGGGATATATTATTCCCTCGAAATTTTTCCTGTGATCGTTAATCTCCCACGGAATAAGCTTCCCTCGAATAAAAAATCATATGAAGTGATAGCAAAATTTCCTGTAAAAGCTTATTCCCGATACCAATAAATTCCAAGGGAATGTTTTGAGCATCATTCACGTTCCCAAGATTCGAATTGTAGACACATTTCCAGGGAAATTTTTATTCACGATAACACCCAAAAGCTTACTTATATCTCATATACAACTTGTTTTATTCAATTTTAAAATCGACCCGCCCTTAATGAAAACCCCTTTATATAGACAAAATTGGAATTAATAGTTTTCGCAACAAAAGTTATATCACATACCTAAAAACAAGCCAAATGAAAACCGCTAAAAGAATGCACTTTAGAAATAAAATGATTTCGCACCAAACGATCCAGCACCTTTTATTTTTATCATAGAACTTACATTGTGCAATATGAATTTCTTATCTCTCCATAATAAATCCTGTAGAAATCTTTTTCAACGAAATTGAATACTCTAGTTTAACCAAGAGCCAACAAATTTGAATGGAAGTATGTTTCATTGTATGCAAATATTATTACAGGTTCAAGCTCCAACTGGGTTTTATGACAAAAAGCTTAAAATTACTATGCAGACACAGACTGTTTTATTGCATAATTTTGATGAAAGCATAGACTGAATGTGGAGAGTATAAATTCAACAGAAAAATAGTCTCCAATGACCAATATAAAATTAAATGCATAAAAGTGAATATGTAGCTACTCCTTATACAGCTTGCAGTGCACGAAGTTAAATCCGAACATCCGCAGAATCATCAATTTGGTGAATAAATGCAGTTCGCTTTGAGTCCATATATACACAACTACTATATATATGTACATTGTTGCAAATAACCGTATAACAGTAATGTCCAATGAACCACAAAAGGACCACACAAAAATCCAGTTTAAATCCCTGCGAATTGATATAACAATTGTTGGAAAGGACATAAAATCTTGTCCTTTTTAATCTAGCCAAATGGTGACACACTTTTTTTTCGCAATATATCCTATCCACTTTTGTGAATCAGAGAAAGGACGACGACAATGGATCAGCCTTTCCATTGTGTTTCTCTACCCCAAAACAAAGCCAACAATCTAAGCACCTATACCTATATCCCTTGCCAAATCAAAGTGGAGTCCATTGAATATTCCATTTTCCTTTAAATTAAAAAAAAAAAAAAACAAGGAATATGCAGTTGTGTGCCTCAAAGGGATTTTGCCTTGCTCAAAGGGAAATATCTGAAAATCTTTGTCGTCCTGTGCAAGTCCTTCTATAAGTCTTTGGACTTTAAACTGCGATTGGCTTGCTCCTATATTTGCTTATTTAAAAATTTGTTCGTTTAGCTTGTTCTTTTTCCGCACTTCCCATTCGCCCATCGCAATTTCTCATCCTCTCATTGGAATAGCCGTATACGAACATCATGAAATGACCCACTTATTGAACGGACTGCGCCGCCTGCTGCCGCCGGGAATAGAAACAACCCCAAATAATGATAGAAAAATATTATGGTTGGAACATTTTCCAATTGGAAGCCATGAATACCAGATTACAATGTATGAATGGGTACAGTGTGTTCGTAACAAATTGTCCGGATGACGATAGACATCTTCTTGGCAAATACCATTTCATATCTGAATGACTCAAAAGGATATTTTGCAGATGGAAATTTCCGATAAGTCTCAAGCCGATGCCGGGCCATGTCGGAGACGGACTGTTGGTACGTATCCCGCGTAGTTATACTCTCACATAAAAATATGATATGAGTTTTTCATTTTACGAAGGATTCTGTTTTTCTTGTTTGTTTTTTGTCAGCAGCTTTTCAGTGTTTTCAAAAATTCTCCTTTCGGTGGTTTTCCTTTTTTTTTGTTTGCTGGTTGAGAACTGAGAACAAACGTATCTAGATTGACCCAGTTCAGGTATATTTTTGTGTTCAATCTATGTGCGCTCGCATAGCATTTGAATGCCGACGAACGACTAGCGACGTGCGACGACAACGCGAGGACATTCGAAGTTATCTATTTGACAGAATCTGTGTTTGTGCGAGGACGAGCATCAGCAAGCAAATCAACGATATAGCTTGACGCTGCAGGAGCAAAACAGCAGTCCATGTCCAGGCCAATTGTTTCTCTACGAATGAATGTGTGTCGAGGAGAGGAAGTAGTGTGTATTTTTTTGTTTTGTTTTTTTGTCATGAATGGGTTATTTCGCAGGAAGTGAAAAATACAAAGAAAAAAAAAATAAAACAGGGAATTGGGTCTATTTGCTAGAAATCACCAAGCTCCATCAATGGATACACTCTGTCGCCTGTGGAGATTTAGGAGTTTCCTCGTTCAGATTTGCATTTCGTTTGCGTTCGCAAAAGATCATTTTACTCCTCATTTCATGTTCTGTTAGTCTTTATAATATTATTTTATTTAGATTGCGGCAGTTGGGATTTTTTTTCTCATTCAGATTGTCGATTCGTTTAAGGTCATTTGAAGAACTTATGAAATTTACAGAATATGCAAATGAAGCGCCTGGAGTGTGTTTTTTTTTTGTCTTATCGATACATATATAATATGCCTAACTATTGGTTGGTTTGTATTGTACATAACCTAGTTTCTTTGGTGGTTTATTTTTGTATGTTTTTCATGATATGATATATGAAAAATTGAAGGACGAATATTTTTTGTGTACTCAAGTTAATACATATAGTAGATATTTGACTGACGATGAGCATGAATGTTATATTTTTTTATTGAAGTTTAATAACAAATTAGGATTCAGAATAGAATTGGGTAATATTGGTTGGGGTTGATGTTCGTATTTTAGTTTAACGGGGCAGTTTAGAGGAATCGAGATCCCTGAGATCTCTTTTATACTCACTCCCTCAATTTCTAAAGGAGCGATATATGTAAGGAAGCAAAAATATTTGGGCATTTGTAAAAAAAAATTAACGAAATTCTTGACCCACGGCCGGCGGGCAGCGCGTCGGTTGGTTCTAATACTCATTTCTAACATTTCTGTTGTAAGCTTTTCTGGCAAGAAAATCTTATTTTCTTGCAGAATAGTTTGTTGACGTTTCTGCTTTCCCGCAAAGTGTTTTGATTGCTACTATCTTCTTTTGTACTCCTGCAATTGCTAGAGTTCTTAAAGTTTTCGGAATACACAAATCCACTAGTCCGAATAGTATCCCTCCCATCGTTCTGAATAGGTATTCTTCTACGCTGTCAAAACCACTGCGGAAGCTTTATCAATTATCCTACGCTACTGGTCTCAACACTGGCACTGGAACTGTGAAACTAATATTAACATCGTTTTGGAGAATATAAGATTATTTCCATTGATATTTCTAAAGTATTTAGAGCCATTTTCTTCACTATTTGTCAACTTGCCGCAAACTCTCAAGTTGACACAAGATTGAGAGTTGAGTGACAAGTTGAAATTTGTTTTACTTCACTATTTTAAATCTCAACTCGAGAGTTGAAATTTAAAAGTTAGCCAACTTGTGGTTTTTTTAAATTTCCCTGGGAAATTTTTGACACATACATATGTTTCATCTTTAGGTTTGAATTTATTGTGTAACTATGTTCCCACCAAATCAAAATCCGAGATTTCAGCAAGAAGCTTTCGAGATTTCAAATTGATGTTCACACCGCCAAATCCACGTTTTCGTTTCTCAGAAGCACAAACAACATTTACAAAAAAATATATTTTTTCAATATCTGTGTGCTTTAAAATTAATTCTAATTTTTGTTGCTGCCTGATGAAGAGTGTATTCATACCCGAAACGTTGTACACCATATAACACCGTGTTTTTATGACTTGGATCCTGCTACAAATATTTTATTACAATTAAATATTAGAGATCACAAACAAATTCCTATAAATATAAAATAGCTGATGCAATTATTCTGACAATGTGAAATCCTGAACATGCATATGATTTTTATTACTTCACTATACGAGCGTCTACTGTAGTTTAATTTAAATTAACAAACTCTTAATTTAAAATAACACTTTTCACTTTATTATAATTTACCTATAATCTAACTACTTAAAATAAACAAATAAATTTTCCAAAAATTACAAAACACAAACTAACAAACTCAAACCAGCATTTTCATATAAGAGGACTACTAAGTCCGCTGACAAATTTAAAAAAGCATTGCCATGCTCTTGGAAGAATTCCTTGTTCTTAAACAGAGTGAGTGAAGAGATCTCGTCGCTCTTATCAAACTAGTGTCAAACTATGACGAGTATAAACTAAGCAAATCATTCCATGTCGATACAATACGTTACGTTACGTGGTTTTCTTGAGGCTTGTAAGTCACTTTTTTAAATCTCACTCTTTTAGAGATTTTGCTTTGCCACAGATTAATCTAACTTAACTCATCGATATTAGTGAACTAAAAAGGTTTAACGAACGCTCGCCGGCCGTTGGCGTTCATACAATTGGCACTTAGGGTTACTTCTACAAATATAATTCAATTTTGACCGATGTCGGTGAATGATACATCAAGGTATAAGTAAGTAAAAAAAAATAACCTACATTTTCCCTTGCTCCAGGGGAAATGTTGACTGTTTATCAGTGCGCGCATTCAACATTTAAGGAACAAGGATAAGATCGTGAATATTCATGCTTGCGAGTTTATTGCTGAATGGAGAAATAATATAGAATGAAATGTCAGAATTATTCAGCTGTCTGAAGGCGAATTATGTTTGAGATTATACTGCATGCTCTTCTGAATATCAATAATTCTGCTTAAAAAAACGGCAACAATTTTGAGCAGACTTGGAGATATTTTGAACAAGTTTTTTATCTCATCAAAGATACACATTGTAATGAAAAATTACATCCACACATCACCACCGTTTATTACAAATATACTCACTACCGACAGAACACCACCAGATGGTAGTGTTCGGGGTGAAATATTATTTTTAGTTTTTTTCTTTGAACTTAAAGTTCACACTTAGTTCTTACGAAAATATTTATAAGAGGGCGTAGATGATCACCAGAAAATCAAGTTCTACCATAGTAGTAAAAGTACCAATCCGGAGTACTTGGTAAAGCTTCACATTAACAGTCTTAGGCTCCAGAAAGGACAGTATGGAAGTCCAGGTTTGAAATAGTAGGTTAGTTACACCTGCTTTCTCAGGTTTTCTTAGCCAAGATAAGAATGTATACATTTGGAATTACATATACCATACATATATACATATACATATACCTAGTTGTAAAAGCAAAGAAATGTATAAAAATTATATTTTGTGATAAATTAAGTAATTAAAATTATAAATATAACCTCAAATACACTACAGTTTTTTACTTTTTTGGTAAGCCCTGAACTTGATGAGCCTACGATAGAAAGCATCTCACAAAATCTACCGGAAATAGTCTTAATAAACAAGAAATTTAATTAAGTTTATCACCGAAATATTCTTGATTCTCAACTGTTAACATATTAGGTCCGTTCCCGTACTCCCTAAGACTGCGAAATTTCTACTAATTTCTACGAAAAGCAGTCAAATCCTGCTCCCGTACTCCAAGTTTTTGTAGATTTTCACAGAAGAGAGCGCTCATGAGAGAGTAAAATATTTCCCAAGGCTGCGAATTTTAGTCCAAGAAATTTCTTTGGACAAAATTATGAAGACTGTCAAATGAAGGAAAAAAGAAAACAAAATAATACATTGCCAAGAGTGTATCGTTACAAAAGTTGAAATAATGGAATTTATAGTCTGGTTGGGCTTATCCGTGCAATAAATTGAAATTTGTGACATCAAATTGGTTATTTTAAGAAATAATTTCACGCTAATCTTTAATAAACATTTTCAGAAATACAGTTTTATGATGACGTTTAAAAAATTGTTGTTCAGAGCGTCCCGTACTTTTGTGAACACTTGTTGCGCTCTGAGATATTATTACCCCCACTCTTGCAAAAATGACAGTTTTCACATTTTTGTGCACAAAGTACGGGAGCACACTTATTATTATAAACACAGTCGTCTGTCTCAGGTTGTATTAAAATACCGACTCCAATTTATCTGGAATCTTTTAAGTTACCACATTATTAAAAAAAAGAATTAATGTCGTCATCAACATCAAAAAAATCTTATGTATATGAATACAGTGATTTCGTTCTCATAAATTCTAAGTAAGACCACAATCGTTGTTCATAATATTTTAACAAAAAAATAATACAATTAAGCATTTTGAATAAATGATAACACTCCATTTGTCCCTTGGTTCTATTGTGGATATTTAGCTCCTAATAGAAGGAAAAGTACAATTTATTAATTTTCATAATCTTTAAATGCATATTTATTTTTATATTTTATTTTGTATTCTGATGAAGAAACCATAAAAAATCTATGGGCAAATTATTAATTTCCCTTGCTCCTTGCGCAATCCACGTTTCATGACCAAAGCAATTTGCTGGCCTATAAAATAAATCACTTCACCAAAGATAATCAAAGAAAATCCAATGATAATACCGCAGTAATTCCCGATAGTACCTGTGTGCAAGAATAAAATGTACACCTTCATAATCATACACATAAATCTACATTAATTCAACCACTTATGCATAAAGACTTACTAAACGCTTCGAACCAAGAATTTGTTACAATCTTTCGGTAGAACTTTATGTATTCCTCAGCAAAGTACACCCTTACCACAGTGACATCATTTTGGTCTTGTGACCTGAAATGACAAAGAAAAAGAAAAAAAAAGGTAAAATTTACTTAAGCGGGTATTTAGGGCGTAAATTTCAAAATGATCCCATTAGACTATTATTAGAAACCTTCATAAACATGTGCGAGTGTCCTTTTTTTAATTTTATGTGTGAGAAACTGTCTTGGAAATTCTTCCTGCACTTACTCGTATGTGTGTTTTTGTGCGTAGTTTATATAAAAATTCTTACGGTAATGGCAAATCAGTGATTGCTGTAGGATCTAATGGCAGACTGTTTAAGAAAGTTTTGTACTGGATGTCATTACAGGACGGCAAACATTGGGGACAATATAGTGCGTCTTCGGCTTCTCTTTCAAGTCCTGGTATAAAGATCTTATAGGTAAGGACACTTTTCCATTTAACTGCAAGCAAAATTGTCAATCAAATTATGTAAGTATAATATATTTGAAATAATGAAAATAAATTTATATTTATGTATGCCTGAATAATAAATGAAAAATATCAGTTTTGCTGCTATTTTTGTTTTACTATTTTTCGTAATTTTTGTTTAGCACTAAGGACCAATAATAATACATGTGTTAGATTTAAGTACTAAAACTAAAGCCTACCTAGGCTAGAAGCATACGATAAGTGCATACGTTTTAGAGCCACTTTGTTCACAGTGAGGTAATTTGGAAATATAATTTTCAAAGGTTTTGATTAAGCCATTTAACATTTCAGTATCTAGCTTCGGTAGCTCACTTACAATTTTGTTGAAGCTGAAATATAAGTCGGGTTAATCATAACTTTGTGAAAATCATTTCGTAAAGCACAAGACTAAAAAATGTTAATTAATCAACAGAAATGGAGAATTTAAAAACTTGGTTAAGTTTATCTGTTAAAAAATAAAATTGTTTAAGTTTATCTATTAAAAAATAAACTGGTGTAGAAATCAGAAGAATTTGAATTAAGGAATCATGATCTTGAATAAATCAGTGAAACAAAATGCATCAAATATTTTATTTATTTAGCTTAGGAAAAGCTTTGACTTAAGCATAACTTAGAGTAACTTAACCTAGATTCTCTTTATAATATAAATAAAAGCAGAAAAGCCAGGAGGAAATGAATTTACAAACGGGTAGTCTTTATAAAAGATTTATGGTTTAAAGCGGGGAGTTATTATAAAGGATGCTTTTCAGTAATGATTCAAGTTAAAGTCAAAACTGAACAATGGGTTGTTCGAATGACGAAGAATTATAGACATCAGTTCTGATTAGCCATAGTTATTTCGATAAAAAGTAAGAAAGAAGAGAAGAACAGAAAGATGGTTCTGGGGATTAGTATTGAGTTGGATTTCACCCAAAAGATTCGGAGGGTCAATATTACCCACTAGTAATTGATATTCGAACATAATGTCCGCGATTCGGATTTGGATTCGCGTTGCTAAAGGTTATAAGCCAATAGGCTTAAGGCGAAAGCCGGATCGATGGTATTGCGCAAAAAGGGCCAATGTGCATTATATGCAGAGGGCCAATCTATTTTCGCTTACCGACTTACAACAAGTAAAAAGGGCCAATCTGCAAGGACCAATCTGTTTATTTCGTGAGATTAGAAGTTATATTTAGTGTTCAAGGGCCAATCTGCTTTGCGAGCATTCAGCTTATACCAATTATACTATTTTAACGTTATCAAACACTACATAAACGGTGTTAAACTATAGTATTTAAATGTAGTATTTAAAAGCAAAATTCATAAACAGTTTTTCAGAATTTCTCAAGCATTTCAGAATATTTTAGCATTTTTAACTCTGCCAATGATCCTACCGAAATCAAATGCTGCTTCGAGTTTAAAAAAGATTGCGCCCCGTACAATTAGAAGCTTCAGTTTTACTTTTCGGAACAGTCAATTTCCAAAAAAAAACATAACCAAATGGCCGACGAGTTTCGTCTTCTTATAGGACATCTTCAGGGAACTGCCATTAACATACAAAATTAAGTGTTCGTGGCGAATTATTATAATAGATTGTTTTATTATTATTATTTTTTATTCATTATTTTTTATATATTTTTTAAAAAATGTTTTATTTAAAAAAAATATAAAATGAAAATAATTTTTTTAAATTTAACAAAGGATCTATTTCGCAATTGAGACCATTAAAACGTTTGTATTTGTTAATTTCAAAAACCTCATATTTGTTTTATATTCTGCCAGCCGGAAGGTTATGTAGCAGTGTGACATCGTAGAAAGAGCATCCATGGCCAGTGTTTTTCAGATGCTGGGAAAGACCAGAAGAAGGGCCAAGATATGCTGAGGTCTTGAGATGATCCATTATTCGTTTTTCCAGTGATCTTGAAATGTTTCCTATGTAAATTCCAATACATTCTTTACAAATAACTTTGTAAACTTAACTTTTTTTTTTTACTTTTATGAACGGGTTTTTAATCGACCTTTTTCACCCCAAATATGCTTTGAAACCTTCCTTTCAATTCGTTGATAAGGTTAAATACCTAGTTCTACCACAAATCGCAAAATTAGTTTCCTTTGATGTTAAAAATTTGTTACCATCAGTTTCAACTTCATAACTCAAGCAATTACCTAAATGCCGAATTATTGAAAATTTAAAAGATGAACAAAAGGCCTACAATTGGTCAACCTTGTCTCCCTATCTATCAAAACTATTTTGAGTTTGCTGGGAGGTATTATAATTAAAATCAGGTCTTCCTCTGTGTTCTTCGCTTTCTCCTTTTCGGCTGAGTTTTATATAGATGATTTTGAACAACGTTTGTTTTGGTTCCAAAGGCCAATTTCTACGAAATTTCTTTTTCTGGATCAGATATGTGGATGATATTTTTTGTGTCTGGACAGGAACACAGCGTAGCCTCTTGACTTCTGTTGAAAATGTACTCAATAAGTTGGATTCCAAGTAACAGTTTAACTTCGAGTATGGACCGGGATCAGTTTCAATGTCTTCAAAGAAACTAGTCGTCGTCACCTTTAGAAAAAGTATACAGCTACCGATACTTTTATCTCTTTGTCTTTAGCCCATCCCATAAAAATGCTCGCAATCCACTCAATCCTAAATCGTATTTTAAAAGTACCCATCAGTCGAAATATTTAAAAAAACAGAAGTCATCTTAAGTCGCAACATATAATGGATACAATCCCAAAACTATTCAACACTTGTTACAACAGATATCGAAACCAAATGCACTGCACTGACAAAAATGACGGAATGTGGGGCAAGATCCCTTATTTTCCCGGTGTTTCGGACAAACCCTCCAAGCCACTCTTTGATCCAAAAATTTAACCAGCCGTCCTTAACAATTTTACTTTAAAATATGCTTTATGCAATAACAAAATCAAAAAACCCCGTTAACAAAATTAAAAAAAAAATTGCGTTTACAAAGTTATTTGTATATATAAAAAAATTAAAATAAAAAAAATAATAATAAGAAGAAAATAAATGTATTGTAATAATTCACCACGAACACTTAATTTTGTATATTAATGTCAGTGCCCTAAATTTTTATTTTAATAATTTTTTGGTAATAAATGCTCTTGTTGTTTGACACTATTTCTTAAAATAGTAAATTGCATTTATATTTGTTTATCTATTTTAATTTAAAGGGAAGCAGATTGGCCCTTTTGTGGTTTTCAGCTCAAGAAGTATTGAAGCAGTGTGGAATTTAGCATTTTTTCTGCTAAATTTAGCAGGAAAAGTTTGCTTTTAGCATTTATTTTTTTCAAATCCTGCCGGCAGTTTTTTTTAGCAGGATATTTGGTTTTAGTAGGAAATCTAGCAGGTTTTCATATTTCTGAAACCTAAAATCAAATATTACTTTAAAAAATTAAAACTCAATCAAACATAAATGCGTATCGCTCATTGCAGAGCTTCAATCGTGAACTCCACAAATTTGATTTTTGAGCAAGTAAACTTCTTTTCTGTTAAAAAAAAGTTTTGCGGATTTATAAGCAACCATTAAAAGATTTTTTTAAAGATAAAAACATGAATTCTGAACTTATTTCCAAAAATGAACTATTTGAACAGCATAAAGGGTACATATTTCAAATGGAAGAATATTGAAATATTGTTGAATTTTGGTCCGAGTTAAATAGGTTCACCGATGCATTCAAATGCTGAAGTTGAAAGAGTGTTTAGTATTTTGAATCTTGTCAAGGATCAACGAAGGAATCGAAATAAAATTGATTAATAATGTCTTCATTATTCCTCCTTATAAATATAATCAAACAAGTTGTTTCATCAAAATATAATTTTACCGTAAAAGAAGAACAAGAAACTTGTGATATTTGTGAAGATGCTTTAAATGAAGTAGAAAACTTTAGCAGTAAGAAACTTATATAAATAGTTTTTACTTAATTAGATTAACAAACTCTGATAACTGAAATTTTTTTTGCTTCTAAGGTTGTTTCCTTTTTTTAAATAAGCTTAAAACTATTAGTTATTTAAATCCAACATACTAAAGTAAAAAAAAAAAACTACAAAAAAATATACACTCGGCATTTTAAGCGTTGTTCGTTTTTTTGCGTTCTAATTACAGGATTTTCAGAGTTGGCAGGATTTTTGGCAGTTTTTTTTTTCCTAAAAATATTAGCATTTCTTTATCAGTTTTCGTTGTAAAAAAAATCCTGCTAAGACCACTATTTTAGCAGGCTTTGAAATTTTTCATTGGTCACACTGATTGACGCAAGACAGTTTGGTCCTGTCAGATTGGCCCTTTTTAGTTTTTATTGCAGAAACTAATTTTATACCCAAAGGGCCAAACTGCACCTTGTTGTTATTTTTATTTTCTAGTTGCGACAAGCAATGTTTAAGTTATTTAGTTTTATTTTAATATTGCTTAACATTTACTAATTCAACAGATTAACATATATTGGTGTCTTAAACAACTTAATCCGAACCATAAGAAATTAACAAATCTTAGAAACCTGATTGAAAATATCAGATTGGTCCTTTTTGCAAAACACCATCGATATTAAGACTATCTTCCTAAGCAAAATTAAAATGTACGACTGGATCGCACTTCACATGATCACACTGCACGCATTCGATTCGTAGTAGAAGCTTAATATATTTTTAAAGTTGTTTCTTTAATCTTTTTAAAAAAATAACAAACAATGTTTTAGCGAAATAGGCAATTGCATTCATCCCCTTAAAGTATTCAACCGTAACACTCGTGCTTCCAGGAATGCTCATCAGCTTACGTTGAACCCAACTTTGAACGTGCTGTCAAATACAGATTCTTTCTTTCGTCGTACAACACGAATGTGGAATGCTTTACCACGCTCTATTTTTCCCTCCCATTTTGATATTTCTGAACTTCAAAACTTGTGTACATCGGTATCTCCTTTTAAATCATAATTCTCGCACTGTGCTTGTTCATGTTAAGGGAAGTCAAAACCCCTTTAGTACGCGCTCAATTAAAAAAAAAAAAGAATATTCAATTTTTGTATGATCACATACTCGCTTTTAAAGCACTTTTTGTATCATTTTAATGATTTTGAATGACCAACAACAATCTGAGTGTGCTACCACCAAGTTTTTCTCATATTATTTTTGGCTGGCATTATACATATTTCACGACTTGCCAAGGTCGATCATCAGATTCCTTTGCTATAGCGGTGCTGGTTATCAACACACGATAAAGGCACAAGAATGTTTTCGAGTAAAATGAAAAAGTAGACCAGCGCCACTAGAACAAGGGAATCTGATGATCGACCTTGGCAAGTCGTGAAATTGCTATAATTCCAGCCAAAAATAACATGAGAAAAACTTGGTTGTAGCACACTCAGGTTGTTTTTGGTCATTCAAAATCATTTAAAAAAAGAATATCAAAAAAAAAATCTTCCATTTGTTTTCGAAATAAAAAAATAGATTTTTTTTTCTCAAAAACCCAAAAATATTTTTTACTAAAACTTTGATGTATAGTATTATTTAGAATGTGAAGGACCGGCTACAGATTTTGATTGAAATTTGTTAAACCGTTAATGCGAAAGTGTAATAATATTTTTTTAAACCAATATGTAAACTGCACCTGTAATAGTGCAAATATTTTCTTATTTAGCAAAATCATCAGAGCCGTTCTTGATATTATATAGATTTAACATTTTTACTTGCGATATACAGTGCTCTTCACTTGATTAGACGCACACATTTTCGTTTACATAAATCTAATATTTTTGTAAGTGTGTGTAGCAATCATCAAACAAATGCATTTATTAGAAAGGTTAATATCTCAACAAAAAAAAAACACAAAAAAATGGTAGGTGAGTGGAAGTTAACGGTTATTTTTTCTATTTTTTGTCTATGCTGTAAGAAAAAGTGCATTTTTTTTTGTTCACATGATTAGACGCACTCGTTAAATTAGTTAGTTGGTCGCGATCTGTTACGTAAATTTGAGTTAGCTCCAAAGGAGTATTCGCTAGTGATTTAAATCCAAAATGGGGAAAAAAAAAGTTTTAAACGCGGAAGAAAAAGGAAAAATTGACGCGTTGCACTCCGAAGGGTTTTCCATGAGAAATATTGCCAAAAAAATTGGTCGAAGTGACCATGTCGTAAGAAATTATCTTTAAAACAGTGCTTCATACGGTAAAAATTACAAGGGAAGGACAAAAACCGCTTTAACACCTCAGGATAAAAGAAAAATAATAAGAATCGCGTCAAATTCAGCTGCCTCTACCAGTAAAATAAAGGAAAAAGCGGGGATAACTGCCAGCACATCAACTGTTCGGCGAGCTATTTTGAGTGCAGAGCATTTAAAATTAAAAAAACTTAAAAAAGCCCCCACTAAACGTCGTAAGAAAAGCACAGCGGTTGGAGTTCGCACGCCTTCACATGTCGTGGGATACCAACGTTGGAAGTGGGCTAAATTGGCGAAATTTGGTTTTTTCAGATGAAAAATTGGTGAATTTAATTTAGATAGCCCTGATGGCTACAACTACTACTTCCATGATATTAGAAAACAGGAAAAGTTTTTGACACGTCACCATTCGAGGCAAGGAGGAGTTATGGTTTGGGGAGCCATTTCGTACTATGGGGCGTTTGATTTAGTTTTCGTTTCCAATAAAATGACGGGAGTTTCCTACAAATCCCTTTTGCAATCAGCCTTCCCCGCTATGAAAGAACTGTTTGGACCTCTACAGTGGATATTTCAACAAGACAATGCACCAATCCACAACGCTCGTGTAGTCAAAAGCTTTCTCGCCGACGAAAATGTGGAATTACTGCCGTGGCCACCTTATTCACCTGACCTCAATATAATCGAAAATGTTTGGGGGTGGCTCACGCGTAAAATTTACGAAGGAGGTAGACAGTATGAGACCTGTGAAGAGCTAATTTTCGCAATCAAAGAAGCCTGGAAGACGATTCCTCTAAACTATTTAGAAAAACTGTATGTTTCACTTAAAAATAGAATTTTTGATGTGATTTTAAAACATGGTGGCAGTACAAAGTACTGAAAATATAAAAAAAAACAAAAATAAAAGAGACAAAAATATATTAAAAAGTCTATGTTTCATTTTTACGAATTTTTTACAGGTGCGTCTAATCATGTGAACAAAAAAAAACTACACTTTTTCTTACAGCATAGAAAGAAAAGAGAAAAAACAACCGTTAACTTCCACTCACCTACCACTTTTTTGTGTTTTTTTCTTGAGAACTTAATAACCTTTCTAATAAATGCATTTGCTTGATGATTGCTACACACACTTTCAAAAAAATGAAATTTATGTAAAAAAAAATGTGTGCGTCTAATCAAGTGAAGAGCACTGTAGGTACTATAGGGCAAGTTTTGCATTTAAAAAAAATCGAACTCGAGATTTTAATCAAGCTTGACAATACTATGACAGAGAACACCAAATCCCGAAATTACGTATGTATGTCTGTTTGCTGTCTATACATCTCGCTACAGCCTAAACGGCTGAAGCGATATTCTTCAAACTTGGTATTTGACCGTTTTATGTGCTTGTCTAAAATATATTTTTTGATTGAATTTGTTCTACCATCTCAATTATCTCGAAATTGGCTCTAACTATTTTAATAGAAAAAAGTGTCTGCAATGCTTTAGACATATTCTACAATTGGTCAAACAATTTTTAAAATATTTTGTTATTACCGGTACCTGCCATACAACCACTTTTTTTTTATTTTGAACTTTCTCATAAACGGCTCATCGGATTTCTATCAAAATTTTTATATAGGAGGTCCTTCGAAATATAAGTAATAATAATTTTGAAAATTTAATATTTCGAAAGCGGGTGCATGATTTTTTTTTTAAATTTAGTTTTTAAGTTTATATTATTAAATATTTAAAATTGCAAAACAAAGTTTTTTTTAGAAAAAAAAATAATATAAAAAATTAAGTACAAAACGACTTTGAAAATATATTTAGATTCTTAATAGAAATCTTTTGCATACGATGTGATCGGACATAAGAGTAAGTTCGTGCGATCCAGTCGTGCATTTTATTTCTCTAAGAATTGAGTGTGCAGGGCACGTAACGTTATTTTTGGGCAGCAAACAAATTAAATAAAATGCACGACTGGATCGTACGAACTGGCTCTTGTAGCTAAAAACTTGTAGCTAACCATTGAGGTATAGTTAGTTAGGTGTAGTTATAGTATGCAGGCTTAAAGCCTATATGGGTAAGATTACAATGATTCTTAGTATAATGAATTGTCGAATGGATGATGAAAGGAATAGTTTCATAGGTACCTATCTATTTTTAATTCTAAGTTATGGATTTTAATTATGTAAGTTAGAAGAGTAAAATGTATCTACATACATATACATATAGATGGAACCTAAGTATGTAAGCATGCACCTAAATATAATAATGAAAATGAAGGATGGTGGTGGTTAGGTATAGCTATATGCACTGCATATAACTTTATAGTTTAGTGCAATATGCATACATAAGATTCATGTGATTTTTAAAGATACATATGTATATATAAATGTATGAGGGACTGCACTGTATGTAGTATTCAGTTACGTACGCAAAAATTCGTAAAAGGGAAATACCTATAATAAGGTAGAAATAAATGGATAATACACATTATTAAATGTTTTTATTTTGTTTAGTGGTTGAGGGAAAACAAATATGCCATATGAATTCATTTAGAAAAATAAGAATATTTAAAAAAAAAAATTCAAAAATCATTGGAGCGGTTGTTTTAAAAAAAATTATTTTTTATGTATAAAAATATTTTTAGATAAAAAACTTGAAACGCCATTTTGAAGATAATATTGATATACATATAAAATTCAAATTTCAAAAAAAAAAGTTTTGTTTTTTAAAAATCGGAAAACTATTATTTTTTTTTTAAATTTGGGTATGCAGTTTTATTAACAATTTTAAGTAGCATTTGTATAAAAAAAAAATAATTTTAATCGGGCAATCCAATGTTGAGAAAGTCGACAATATGAAAAGTTGTTCTATGGGAATTACCGTTAAAAAGTACGCAAACAATATATTTGTATACCTGAAAGTGAACTGTACTAATTTAGGCACACACAATTTTTTGTATACAAATTCTTGGAGCTGTTTTCGAGAAATAATTTTTTTTCTTAACGGTTATATTTAACATTTGTACGAAAGGTACCGGTGTTTTTTATTTTAGGAATATAGTTTTTTCAACTATTTAAGATAATGTCAAAAAACTATTAAATACGAAGTTTCGAAAAAATCCATTAAGTAATTTTTTTTTGAAAAATGTAATAGTGTTTAAGCTTTTTCGGAGCTTCAAACATGACATTACTATCATAGAGAACACCAAAAAAGTGGGTCCCGCAATTCCGTCTATCTGTCTGTCTGTCTGTAGAACGATCAACGGCCTAACCGGCTGAACCGATTTGGTGCAAACTTGGTACTTAGGCGTTTTAGGTGATTGTCAAAAATAGATTTTTGAAACGTTGTGGCCCAAAAATAACGGTACTTACCATACAAATTTTTCTGCCATCTTAATTATCTCAAAAACGGCTCTAAAGATCTTGATAAAATTAGTGTGTATTCTACTTTGGGTATTGTCTACATTTTCGGCCAAAAAAGTTTTTAAAATACTTTGTTATTAACGGTACCTGCCATACAACCATTTTATTGATTTTCGACTTTCTCATAAACGGCTTAACGGATGTCGATAAAAAAAATGTATACAGGAGATACTTTAAATTCTAAATAGTATTGCATTTCAAATTTTTCGAAAAATAGTTTTTTTCTGGATTTTTGAAAAAAAAAAAATTTTGAAAATTCAATATTTCGAAAACGGGTTGAAGTTTTTCTGAAATTTTATTTTTGAATTTATATTATTAAATATTTAAAATGTTCATAACAATTTTTTTTAGAGAAGTTTAAGAACTTTTATATATAAAAAATTAAGTGAAAAACTTTAAAAATATAATTAGCTGTTTTATTAAGAATCTTTTGCATATAATGTGATCGAACATAGGAGCAAGTACGTGCGATCCAGGCTTGTATTTTATTTTTTTTATAAAAATCGTTGGAGCCATTTTTGAGAAAAATAAGATTTTTGTTTTTGGCCTAAATAAACGTATGGGATCTACCGATATTTGTCATCTCAAAAAAAAAAAATGAAAATAACGTGTGGGCATATTACCGAAAAAAAACAATATCTACCAATATCCTTGAAGGAAATCCGTCCAACCCTTCAGGCTGCAGACTCGCGGACAGACAGCCGGAATAGAGGGACCCACTTTTTTGGTGTTTATGATCTATGATCGTAATGTCATGTTTGATTGTTAGAATTTTATTTGCACGTATCCATAACTTTCCTTATAGATATGTAGTAACTATAATCGCAAGTAAAAATAATAGAGTTAATCACCTAAAACGCTTAGGTGCAAAGTTTGGATAAAATCGTTGTACAAGTGCATCGATCTACGCTCTTTCTTTATCTGAATAATATCGCAAGTGAAAAATCGTCTCCTATGCATAGAGTAATAAAGTACGCGAACAATTAGTTGGCATACATTACCTATTGGTACATACATTCATGTACAACGTACATATATCACATAAATTCTTTAATTAAAATCTCATGTTCGATTTTTCACACCTCTACATTCTCGACATGCCCTATATGGAACCTTAAGCTCAAGCAAATATGTACCTATATATTTTTACAAACGATGTACAGGTGAAAATTAGCTACGATAATGCAAATCCTGTTATGGTGGAAAATTGTTTTTATACCCAGCCACGTGTCTCTGCTGCCGGAGCATCATTATTACAGAGCGGAAATTAAAAATTACTCATTAAACACTTAACATTCATATACTCACAGTGATATCGTCGCAAACATTCAAGATGCCTCAGGGTACAATATACAGTTCTTGTTCCGTTTGGAGCCAGCTCTAAGGGCATATTGAATGGCAGGCAGCTGCATAGGACAAGTATGCTTTTTATACGACACCGAGTAACGCAATTATTAAAGCTATATTGGAGGCGTCCCAATACATATTCGTCCGGGCTTTCATTATTAAAATAGCAATTTCTCTTCACATACGAATCGAGTTCGTACATTTACGTAAAATATTGAAATTTAAAAACATGTTCTTTATATACGTAATTTATATACATAAATGTTTATAGATATTTACGGTCTTGGGGCTGAACTGCCTAACAGCTTCAACACTGTCGATAATATAAGGAGTAATTGCCAGGAAGTTGTCCTCCCCATTTGTGATGAAATTCTCTGAAGAACCACCTGAAGAAATATCCGGAAATTTATGTGCTGAATGAACTATAACCTGGCATGTATTTATTTTTATAAACAAAATTTATTTATTTAATAATGTTTTATGTTTTGCAAATAATACAAATATGCATACTCACAACTGTTCCATCGATTTGAAGCAAAGGATAGTAAATGTCCTTGGAGCTGGTATTAAGAACAACAGTCAATCCCAGATCCGAATGAGAGAAACGATATTTTTGCTTACGGGTGTGATAACTACAAAGACATTACATTACGAAACGTATTATTGCGGCAATGACAAAGATAATAGATACATATATTGTTTTCTTATCTCACATGTCATTAAAATTGAAGGTACAACAGAATCCATAGCTGGTAAGAGTTGTTTGGAATGTACGACTGGAGAAGCATCTAACGGCCTTGCCTCCTAAGGAGCATTTAACAAGCAATTCTCCGCAAGGAGGTGTGAGCTACGGGAATAATGTTATTGTTAATTTTGATTTAAGTTTGTTTAATAATGTCGTTTGTTGTTGTTGTTGCATGAACTTCAGTTGTAAATAGTTCTTTGAAGCAAATAGATAACAGAATCTAACGGCTAAGAAAAACAAATTGACTTGAAATAAATGTTCATTTAAATCACTTTATTTTTATAGCAACACACGATATAGGAATTTATAGGTGACCTCTCCAGTTAATATATAAATGGAAGTTTTTTAGTAGGCTCCAGGTCAATAAAAAGACAAATTGTATATGATGTGCAACGTTTCGAGAGCGAATACACCCTTCATCAGGCAACAAAGGCAAATAAATTTAATCAGCCCTATCACAAATTGCATCGTAATCAAAAATATGCTACGTTTCCCGATAAATCTATCACAAAGTCCATCGTAGTGGATTCGGAGTGAAAAATTCGCTTACGATTTTCGAAGTTCGTAGAAATTGGTATCACTGAATTCGAATGGAATGAAATGAAACTGACTTTTTCTACGACAAACATTTGTGTCGGACACTGAAAGTAATGCGTAGTTAACAGTAATTTTAAAGAAAAATGTAAGTATTTTTACAAATTCTATGGTTTTATGAATAATATTTGATTTTAAATTTCAATATGAAAGTCTCTAATGATCGAGATATGTGACTTGGCCTCCCAAGGCTGTAAGAAACTGGCAAAATAAGAAATTGAAAATTTCTGGGAAATTGTAGAAGGCAACCTTAGACTACAAGATTGGTTTAAATTTTCACATAATCACGTGTGTAAGCTTAATTAAAATTGAAAATAGCATGGTATTGCTACTTATCCTTTCATTTTGACATACACCGCTGATTTCGAAAATAAGAATATTCCACTCGAATTTTGTGAAAGCTGTTTGTCGTAGATCGGGGCGTAACTGTCCGTGCGTTGAATTATTACGATGGAATTTGTGATAGGGCTGAATATCACGGCATTAACATATTCCAGATAGAAAACAAGACAGCAGCGAAGTAGTCAAAAATTAATTTTGTGTGAAAAATTTCAACTTTTAATGTTTTTATTTGGAACAATTGTGTTAATGCCGTGATATTAAATATATTTGCTTTTGTTGCCTGATGAAGAGTGTATTAGCGCTCGAAACGTTACACATCATATAAAATTTGTCTTTTTATTGGCCTGAAGGCTGCAAAACACAATATTATATTTTAGTTTGATAAGGCTCAAAAACATGTATTTTACTATTTTACAAGCGGACAGGACGGACACCGTCCGGTCCTGTTTAAATTTGATTTTAATTTTGTCACTATCCAGGTTTTTATTGGGTAGTCCTATTTGGGATATAGAATAGACATTCGTCTTAATCAATTGTCTGACATGTGTTTTGGATAGGTTTTTAATATTTCAATGGTTGGCAGGAGCTGACCATAAAAATATTTGTGAATTTAGAAACACTGTCTGTGAACCATAAGCTTACAGTACGAAAAACACTCAGATACGTGAAAATTCTGATACTTCAAAATTCCATTTGCATGGGTATAGCTTAGTATCATCATTCTTTCCACCGCCATGATTTTTCCAGAGACTTACAATAAAACACCCGAAGGAAGGAGGATATACTGAGTTCTTTGCTGAGTTGAACTACCGAACTCAGCTTGTAGATAAGTCAATATGAATCCCTGACGTTGCAATACTCTGGACTTGTTCCTTACTTCTGACCCTGCGTCTGGCAAATCAGATCATTGTGTCAAATTTTTCATGCCAACATCTTTCAGATAAAGAAAATTCACCTAAGAGAACCGTGTGGCAATATGAGAAAGTCAACTGGGATGGTTTCCATAATTTTTTCAGAAAATTTAAGTGGCTCAAATGCTTCTTCGGTAGTGACGTAGACTCCAGCACAGATGTGATAAGAAATTTAACTCTTAATAGAATAAAAACTTTTATCCCGAATAGGTTGAAATCCATCAAACCGAAAAAAATGCGTGGTTTGATTTAATCTGTAAGGATTTTTTTATAGAGTTAAAGAAGTAAGTTTTCGGAATAATAAGGCCAACCCCACTGAGAAAAAACGCAATGTTTATATTCAGCAAGTTAAACAAGCAACAATTAAGTCAACAAATACTGCAATGTCTTAAAGATAATACATAATAAAGATAATAGTTTGTGGTCGGTTCCCACGCTCATGTCACACCGTTTTTTAGTTTATTTGAAAAAGCCAATTTGGTTGAAGCGCATTATGCTTTTAATCCTACGCCGACAGAAAGTGTTATAACTCCTTATATACCTGAGACCTCAAATGATTTCATGGAACGAGTCTTTTTCAATACAAATCAGCTTGCCTGATACTGTGCCTCCCATCGTTTTGAAGAAAACACTTCCATCTGTCCAATCCATCCCGAACGGATGCAAAACAGCATGTGAATCTTATTCATGCTCTAATTACTGTCTAATTGCACTTATATCCCTATTTTTCAAGTTCGTTGGAATGCTACTTAATTATCAGCTTAAGAAATATCTTGAAGAAGAAAGAATATAACACCGTAATACTCGTACTTATAGGAAAGATCATCAGTTCACCCTTGAACTAGTGATACACATAATCGAATGACTTCAATAATCGAGATATTAGTAGTCGATTGATCAAAATAATCAAATGATCATTGTAATTATGAAAGAGTAAGAAAATGTTAATAGTTAACTCCAATTTTGTTTTATTGACATGTTCCATAATTCGCTGGAATTTGGGCTATTCACGAAAAGAAATAATATTTACTATTCTACTCATATGTCAATATAGATACTTACAATTGCATTATTATTATTTGAAACAGAACTAGAAATTAGTCTAGATTTCATTAAAACTTGCTACGTTTTTTAAACGAGTTTCTCGTTTTTAATATAACACTAATTTTTTTAACGTAGCTGTTTTTATTTGACAACAAAAGCAGTTGAGGTTGTAGTTCTTGCTCTTGGCCATCTCACAAAAATATACCAGTAATTTATCTCCTTTTACCAGTTTTCTTGCACTATTTTTCGGAACAATTTAAATTTATTTTCCCTCAGAAGCCGCCGTCCAACAAATGCCCTTAAGTCAGTCCACCCTTTGAGAACACTAACAATATGACATATGTTGGACATACGTTTGATGTTGTATCAACTAGTGCTGGCAGCTTAAGTCCCAAACCACAATTGTGTGAATTACCATTTAACATTCTTAGTAAGGTTTTTATAATACAAATTCTATATACTACTGAAATTATTCAGCCAAGTAGAAGAAAAGATTTAGCGTTATATTTAATCGGCCTTTCTTAATTATTGATTCAAAATAGCTTTTTATAAGGCCTTAAGTCCCAGCGAATTGAAATAATATATCATTTAAATGAACTAATTAAGTTAATGTTAAAGCCATTCAAATAAATATATGAAATGTGAAAATATCTCCCTTGCACTTGTGTTGCGCAACATTACGTGACCATAATGAGCGATGATTGATACCAACGTTTGCTAGGGTCAATAGGCCATCCGTGGTAATTTATTGTGGTGTGGCCAAATATTTTGCATTAGAATACCCTGAATTACCCACCTAAATGCAATGGCCGGCGCGCATCGAAATTTATTTTTAAATTGGATGCAGAAAATGAGGCACATTTTGCTCATTTGGGAAAAAAATATCCCTTGCGATTGCGAAACAAATCAGACTATTTAGAAAAGAGCACTTCATCTTTTCAAATATTCCTCAATAAAACGTGAAATAATAATAACCTGTGAGCCTTATATCTATAACAACAATAGTGCGCGGAAAATAAACCAATGAATGAAATGCTAATGAGGACTCTTATTTTTTCGCTTCAGTCTGCGGTATTCGGATAAATGTTAGAACATATTTTAGCAATGTATCGCACACTTTAGGCAACTAGTTGCCCTCATTTAGCAGAGATACTTTCAATTTATCACCAACATTTTGTTTAAAGCGTCCCGAAATATGAAACCGAAGTTAACTCATTTATTTCTACTTAGTGTTAAGATTGCGAGATCTGTTAGTACAAACTTTTTCCAATTAACATAAGGTCTCACCATCTATTGTTGCTGACATAATGAGGTCTCAACAAATCAGCAACACGCTGAAAGATGCACTTTTCCATCCTGAAACGATGGTAAAAGCTTATTTTTTTCATTTATAAGAAATGAATCATTTGATTCTTTGATTTTCATTCGGTCATTCCATAAGACATAAAATGGAAATCATTCGAATGATTTAAAATAAAGATGTCTCGAGATAATGTAAGAATCGATTTTAATCGATTATTTCATTCGCATGCGAAATCACGTTGACCCAATTTCGGATGAACCGTCAAAAATAGAGAGTTCTATTTTAGCCGCAAAATGCGAAATAAATTACGAGACTCCGTTCTTCAGCTTCTATTATGATATCCAAAATTTCAAAAATTATAGGGGAGCCCGGGGCTCGTAGGCTCAAATTTAAATTTCTTTTTATATACAAAAAAACTAAAATAGGTTTCAATCAAATTTAAACTCCCATAAATAAAGCATCTTTTTTTTCTAAATAAAATGCTCCCATTAAAATATACATATTATAGACAAGAAATTTTTTTAATTTTCCCTCATGACCTCTAGTTAGCTAATTCAGTATAGGAAAGATGTTTTCATTAACGGGGGCTTGTAAGCAAATCCAACATTTTCATGAGACAAAAATGGTATACTCTTTCCTCGGTTAGCATAGATAAGCTTGAACGCACGATCCATTAGAGTGTGCTCCATAATGTATATCTTTCTTACAAAAATTCTCTTTTCCTCTAAATCACACGGAAAAATCATGAGTTAACTTACCCCAACGAAAATTCGTTAACTTACCCAAACCGACCACATCGCACTAAACGTCAATTTTTTGGAAATTGGGAAATAATCTAGAAACAAACACGAAAAGTCGGACAAACATATTGTATGTATGCAACCAAAAATTCTGCTTAGTCACATAAAACGCACCGAAAAAAAAGCAAAATAAAAAATTTACTTACAGCTGAAAAAAAATAGTTTTTTTCCAAATAACTCCAGTAGATATCTCTGATTAATGCGACAAGCATCGAAAAGTTAAAGTAATAACCATTTCGATTTTTAAATATTTTGTATCAAGATCAGAAAGAATCTTTTACAGTTAATGCTATTCTTTTGCCATTTATGTTTGTGAAATTTATATTTCACATAAATTGTTTAAAAAAAAAGGGTTTTTAAAACAAATAATTTTTAGAATTAATTTCAACATATCCACATTTTGTATGTTATGTGTGGTAACCCTCAAAATACTCAGAGAATATTTTCTGCGTACTTAAATATGGCTGCTGTTAAGATAAGAAAATCCTTTAATATACTTACAATAAGATTTTTATTTCTTCTACTTTTACTCACTCTCACTCTCTTTTACTAAGTTTACTTTAAGTCTTCTTATGGGAATATTCATTATATTATGGGATCATTTAAAAAGGAGCGACCAACAAGTAACATATATAGTGAACTATTAATCACGGACATAGTAAGGGAAGGGGGCCTCAGCTACAAAAGTAAAACCCGAATTTGTTTTTGTCGTAGCACGACACTAGAAGAATGCCAATTTATTACAGTTGTTTGCCATTGAAAGTGTGAAATATTCAATTATTATTCAAAATATAGAGCCCAATAGAGATACCGTAATCATACATTTTTTTTGTAAATTTGATTTACAAAATTATAAAAATGTTTCTTTTTTGATGAAACGTTTTAGTCGACGGCGACGATCAATCGTCTACTAAAATCCAGAGCCCTTTAAAAACAAATGTTGGTTGGTTCGCTATTTTATATGTGTTAATTTTAGGTCGCGAAACACTTGCATTTTCAAATATTTGAAAAAAAACCTTTAGATCAATAAACACTTTTCAAAAAATTCAATAAACACTTTTCAAAAAATTCAATTCACATCCATTTATTAATTTCGACTACGTCCCTGACTTGGCGTGTGACTAGTAACTTTGTGATTCTATGTGCCAACTGGAAAACTGCAAATCCTATTAGAGTCTAGTAATAAAATGTTGTATACCTTGAATTCTACAAGGTTCGTTATAGAAGTTTAAATTAGCTTAGACTCCGATAAATTGTTATGCGATTGAAGGTATATAGGCGTTTAAATTTCATAACAAAATTTTTATAAAACTCTAAGCTCTTCGAGTCTTGTTAAAGGAGTCAAATTTTTTTTAAGTATAAGATTTAAATTATTTGAAAATTGTAGAGAGCTAAGTTTTTATAAAAAAAAACGTTATGAGACTAATTTAAGTTTCGTAACTAGAAATTAACTCTAAGGATAGTAATGGGACCTAAAAGATACTTACAAGATTGTTTTTCAGATTCTGGGAGCTTAACTCTGGAGAGTATGTTAGTTGGTTGTCCCCAAGGGTATGTAGACTAACCTATTTTGTGAGATGAAAAATGTTACTTGGGTATTTCTGTTTTGTGTCATAAAAATATCTAACAACAATTACATTTTGTCATTTGGGTAAATGCAGCATTAAGGCTCTTAGTGTGTCATATGGATTGAATTTCAGATTTAATTTGACTCACAAGTTAATTTTTATGCATTTAGGATGGCATATCATCCACTATAATTTCAAAAATTAATTTATTCCCAAAAGTATCCCAGGTAACCGTATCCTTAATAAAAAGTATAAAGTAAATAATTTAAATATACATGATTTTGAAGGCGCTTTGTTTTTTTTTCAAAGCAAAATCTAAGAATTAGTAGATACAATTTCAACGAACAAACAATAAAATAAAATAATGCATCGCCATTATAAAATAATGAAAAGTTGACTTACAAAATAAATACTATCCCAAATACATATCAAGCCCATCAGTTTTAAGCCATGACATATACACGCAAAAACTTTAAAAGAGTTTGCTTCTTTCAAAAAACAAACATTAATGAGAAAGATATAATTTTGTTAAGGTTTATTCTCTTTTCTCTTCTCATTTTCTCTATTCTCTTTTAGCAACTCGCATTGCAAGAAACGCTTTCTCACAACAAGATTTAGCCGAGCTTTATTAGTGTCATATAAGAGGCCTTTTTCACTATTCTATATCTGTTATCCCATAAGAAGAATACAACTCAGTAAGGGAGTATAGAGAGGCTCTCATAGCTATGCCATTTAACGCTTTTAGCAGTATTATAATAATCTAGAAGAATTCTTCAAGATTATTTTGGCTCTCTTAAATTAGTCTCATTAAGTTATTGGAGAATGTTATGAGAGGAAAAATGGTACTTGGGAACTATCCCCGATATCCCCTACATAGGTTTCTCCTTTCAAACCCTTCCTATTTCCTAAGGCCCATACTGTCTATCAAACATATGAATTTTAGTTGTGATAAATGTACGCATAGATTAATATTTAGCCTTTTACTGCAATAAAAAGATTCATAAAGTGTGATCTCATTACAAAAAAAAATGAATTCAAACCAATATTCCGATGTTCGTACCAGATGAAGTTATAACACAACTACATAGCAAGTATTTTTTTTTTTTTGGATTTAATCACCATTTTTAAACCATTTCAGAATTGGTTAACAAGTTTTCCATTTTCCTTGCTCATAGACGTTGCATTTTGAAATATTTTTTAGAAGCTTCCTCTTTTATTAATTAATATATATTTTTTTTAGTTTGGGCTTCTCAAAGCACTCAATTATTAAATGCCCAATATTTTGAATAATTTTTAAAAAATATTATAGTAAAAGCATTTGATTGAAATAAAAGTAAAGGTTTTGTCTTACCCGTGCCATCTTTTTCAAAGTGTTATAATATCTCTCGTCATCCGCTGTATCGTATGTATCTAGAAATTGCTGGAACTCATATACATCCGGTATATCTGTTATTGTAAAATCCTTACTGTAAAGCAAGCCCAAATAAGCAATGTGTTCCAAAAAATAGGATTCATTTCTCCTTTCAAGATCGACTTTACTTCTACCAAAAACAAAATACATATACTATTTTAAAACTATTATCCTTAATAAAAATCATTAATTTTAACTCACAACTCAATGGCATACTTTTCAGCGGCCTGTCGTGAAATTCTATTGTTAGAGCAAATCGAAATTGCTGGAAATGGCACCTTTTCAATTGGATACAATGGATCATAGAGAGTTGTTGCAAAATACTGCTGAACGAATTCCGTCCATGCATCCGAGAGAAACACAATTAACAAGAATATTGTACACACATGCACACTAAACCAGATAAATCTGTTTAGATTATTAAACAAAACAAAAAAAATATATAGTGCAACTTAAAATGTTCATAGTTTTAATTTTAATTACTTTTCCAAAAATCCATACGAAGGATCCACCATTTTTGAATAACAAGGCAGTGACGTGTGCTCAATGAAATCAACAAAATCCTTGCTAAATCTTGAATTTGCAGTATTTTTGCGTTTCGGTGGTTTACTCACCCACCAACTAATCGAATTGTCAATTTGAAACTTTTTTACCATTATCTGAAGAGGATCTCGACAGCACTATTTAAAAGGAAACTAAAAGGATAGTCTGATAGGTAGACATATTGCTGAAGTGACTTTGATATTTTCGTCTATAAGTATCGTCTCGATGATAATGGATTTATAACATTAAGACTGGCTATGGCTATTAAGTGTTAATTAGTGAACATTATTTTCGCTTTCAAAATCTAATCGACTATAGGGTAGATATTGTTTGTTCGTGTAGCTCAAGCACATATAACATGTGAAAAAATCACGCATAAGTAATCAATCAATGAATATATATACTCAATCCCTTTACACAGTGTTGTCATGATAGAAAAGATAATTGAAAGGGCATTTACAAAAAAGAACGTATACGCCATAGTGTATCTACGTATGATGAAAATATTTCTTTTTAGAATGGATTTTCAGACTATTCAGTTTGTATTTGATTGAAATCCAATATTTTAAATTTTTAAAAATATTATTGTGAGATAGCCATAAAACAAAAAGGCTCCTTCAAGTACAGGGTGTCCGCCGGGAAGGTATACTACTTTGTTTATTTATAATTTTTGATTAAATGAAAGAGAATAGATCTTATATTGATAAATGTTTTAACTAATGTCGGCAATTATAATATCAGGTAAATATCCACCTCTGTTAGTCTCACAAATGCGAGCCCTTTTGAGCACATTTTTCATTATATTCTCACACATTTCACGCTGTATTTCATTAATTTCATGAAGAATATTTTGTTTGAGTTGCTCAAGCGTTTCTGGTTTACTTGCATAAGCCTGGTTTTTCAAATGTCCCCACAAAAAAAGGTCCGTAATCAACATCAACATTTCTTGAAATAAATTGTTGTGGAAAGAGGTCTCGCAGTAATTCCATTGTAATACTGGCTTTATACGATGTGGCACCGTCTTCTTGATACCACATGTTAATCAAGTCCAAAGCATGCAGTTTTGGCGTTAAAATGTGTCCAATCATATCACTATACCGCTCCCCATTCACAGTTAGCTTTACGCCGTTTTCATTTTCAAAGCAATAAGATCTAATGATTCATCTGTTTATTCTGTTTATTCACATATACATTCATATGAAAATGTTTCTCGTCACTGATTATCATTTTTTCATAAAAATCGAGGTTGGCATGGACTAGCTGTAAGCATACTATTGGCATATGTACGGCTGCGTAAATGGTCTTGTGGAAGAAGCTCTTGTGTCAACCGAATCTTGAATGGAAACAAATGCAAATCCTTGTGCAAAATTGTTGCCAAAGTTGTTCTTTGAAGACCAAGCTTCTGAGCACGGCGTCGAATTGAGGTTGATGGATTGTTTTGAACACTTCCTTGAACAGCATTAATGTTTTCAGCCGATCTTGCAGTACGTTGTGGTCCATGCTTGGGCCTATCACTTAAAGACCCTCTTTCTTCGAAATCATTCACTATACGATAAATAGTGCGTTTTTGTTGGCACGTTGTTTTTCCCAAAAATTTCACGTAACTTTCTCATCGTCACAGTAACCGATGATTGATTTTGATAAAATGTTTTAAAACACGTTGGTTTATCGAATATTTTTCCTAAATAAATTTGCCACGTGTCTACTTCACCACTGCCAAATATGAACTGTTAAGACTAATGCTTACCATTGTGAACATTTGGCCCAAATTGATCTCAGGTGGGGTGCGGGTTGCCATCGCTGCGCAACGTCGATTGCTTTGTATTTAGTTTTGATTTTGAAATGATATGCGGAGATCAAGTCAGCACGAAGTTTTGTTTTATAGCGAGGTGAGTTTTAGTGGAGAGGCAAGATCCCCCCTAGATCCGGTGAACTTAGCCGTGCTTTCCCAGCGTGCCGTGGCCTCATCTGTTGGACATGCAGAACCCTCATATCCCTATCCCCCTCGTAATCGAACCGAGGTTCCGATTCTGGTCCATTTCCGATCTTACCAACGTCCCATAACCGGCATAGCTCAAACTCAGCCCCTCATCCTTTTGCCCAGCACCAAAGTGGCGGCAAAACAAAGTAGTATACCTTCCCGGCGGGCACCCTGAATACTCGGGAAAATAAGCGCCATATAAAAATGTGCATATTAGTATGACATTAGCTCAAAACTTGTATGGTAGTACGCGAGTGGACTTGGGAATAACAATGTCAAACTCAGCGATACCACTTTACCTTAACTAAAGTAGGTTTAATTCAATTTAAGAAAAAAAATTAAAATCTGCTCCTTACTTCGCACTATTGTTAAATTTTTTATACCTACCTACTTCACTTTTAGAAATCTCTGTTTAATCCACTTCAATTTAAACAAAAAAACCTGAACCCACTTCAATAAAAAATTATTTAAAAATGTTTTCCACTCTTGTAAGCTCAAATTCACATTTCAAGAAAAACATAAATGCATCAAACTTCACTTCTAACAAAAAATGTATTACAATTTTCTGACATTTATTATTAGGGGTATTCACGATCCGGTGCAACTGGTCTAGTATCATTGTAAAAATGCAAAAGTGCAACTTTTTTTTTGCACCACAACAACACATACACTCACTAAATTTTACAACACTACTTTTGCTATGCCCTAACCCTATTGGAACAGAAATATACAATGGTGCAAAATTTGCCTGGTGTCGTTGACGTTTGGCAGCTGTTATTTTCTGTCAGAAATGTTTGTGTTTAAACTGATTTTGCATTTTTGCTCCAGAGTTGCAATAGAATAAAAAAGGTGCCTTCACGATTTACAGAAAAAAATAAAATTTAGCAATTCTACACCTTTTTGATGCATCAGTTGTTTTTCTTTTAATATTCTGTTAATCAGAGGTAATGCGTATGGTTTTATCTTCGTTCTTGTCTGTCTGTGCTGGAAATTTAATATATGTTACGTCGTTTTCAAATTGGCAATATGAATTTGAATCAGGAATTACTGATTTTTCTTGGCAAAAAGAACGCAACATCTTTTTTTTTAATTGTTTATAAACAAAACCGTTTGACGTTTCAGCAAATTTAGCTTTACTTTAGTGTGTGCGATCCAGAGCTGTGATTTTGATTCCAAAAAAAAATCACTAATTTTGGTAAAATAGAACGTGAAAACTGGTCCGGGATCATAAGATCCCGGAGGGATCGATTGTTTTTGTTGAATATAAAGCGACATAAATAATAGCCAAATACGAGAAAGAATAAGAAACACGATGAAAAGAAACTTTGAAGTATTCAAGATCAAGAAAGTGAATAATGATTTGTTGGCTTAAATATAATTTTTTAAGCATATCGTTGTGCACCATTTATGATATTTTTTTTCCAAAACGCTCTCAACAATCAAAATCTTCAAAAATATTAAAAATGAAGTGTCTGAGATGACTTCAGTAGACATTGAAGGGGAAGATGTATATGCTTCGGCAAAGCTATTATTTTCATTCGTTTTTCCATAAAATTGGAAAATTGCTGAAAATTGATTTTTGATATATAGTTTTAGCGATTATACGGCCTCTAAATCTGATTATGATTTTTTTGATTCAATCTCAATTGAATTAAAAAGTTTGTACATGTTCTTACACTTAATTTGGAATAAAATATATCATACAAATTATGATTTTGAAATCTACTTCCCTTTTCTTGAATCTTCTTCACTTTTTGTGTCAAATCTACTTCACTTTACTTTTTTTAAGTGGTAACGCTGGTCACAATACTTTCTATACCAGGGCATGTAGATATCCAAGGTAACGAAGAAGAAAACTCTCCTACACTGACGTGAACGAATTTTTAAGGAATTGGTGAAATGTGAAGAAAACTCTCCTACACGGACCTGAACCTGATATTAAGAAATTGGTGAAAATGTGATAACATAGAGAATAAAAAAAATGCAGGAATGGATCTCACGTACTTGCTTTTATATATTTGATCACATCGAATAGTAAATATACCATTTTAAGATGAAAAAGCTAATTTTATTTTTAAATTCGATATTTACTTAATTTTTGTATATACAACAAAATGCCTTTGCTTTTTTTTCTAAAAAAAATAATGGTAATGCAATTTTAAGTATTGAATAATGTTAATTTAAATTTTTCGAAAATTTTGGTATGCAATATTATTTTGAATTAGAAGGAGTTCTAGTTTAAAAATGATCATTAGAATCCATTGAACCTTTGAGAGACTCGAAAACAAGAAAAACGATTCTATAGCAGGTAATATTAATAATATTTTATTGAAAAAAAAATCGTTAAGCCAAAATGTAAATTTTCTTGTATCAAGAACAGCTACCTATAACCATTTTCGAGAAAATTAACAAGAGTTTACCATTTCTGATACACAAAATTGTATGGGTAGTACCGTCAGTTTTTAGTTGAAAAAAAGTTTAGAAAAAAGGATCGAGCAAATCACCCGCTTAAGTACCAAGTTAGAAGTAAATCGCTTCTGCCGCTTAGGCTGTAGATCAACCTAGAGACAAAGTGACGGAGTTGCGGAACCCACTTTTTTTGTTTTTTCTGTCATTGTAATGTCAAGTTGGAATAAAATGGCGAGATCAATTTTTTTCCAAATGCAAAACTTCCCCTATAGTACCTACATAATATATCGTAAGAAAAAAGAGGATAAGACCAAAGATCATAAATTTGGAAAGAACTCCCAAGATTAAGACATTCCAAACTTCTACTTGCGAAATATAAGAAACAAATATTGAGATCACATAATAATTCTTAACTCACAAGGCAAAGCGGCTAAAAAAATATAAAAGGAGAACCGTTTTAAGTAGAAATATGAAGTTTGGTCACAAGCATCATAATTTTCGTCTCTTTTTGTGTGCATTTAAGGATTAACAAAAATGGCTTAATTAAAGTATTTACTTACAAAATTTGTCACTTAAGCCCTTTCACCTTTTTATAATCTGTATATTAAATTACCTTATGTTACTTAAGCCGGTTTTCCGAATTTCGTTCCAATTCGTGTGTGTACTTACTAGCCGTTTTTCCTTTTTTTATATTTAACTATATTGTTACTTAAGACTTTTTTCTCTAAGGGAATTTTTATTAATTCTTATTGAAATAAAATTTATTGAAGGACAAAAAACATAGAAATAAGTTAATGCAAAAATTAGACTGCAACAAAAGAAGAAAACTTAAGACAACCAAGTCAAAAGTACCATATTCGACTAATTCTGTAAGATCCCGATGAAAGTCTTCTGCAAAGAGTCTTATATCTTGTCTTTTTTGTTTCGTTGATTTTGTTTGGTATATCGTACAGCATTTTAAAGGGAGCCTATGTGTTTAGTACATTAAAGCCTCGTTATTTGACTGGACTGTTTTCGAGTATAAGGACTCTCGTATGCAGGGATACTCATAATATGATTCAGAACTTCATTTTTATCGCATCTGAAATCTTATTAGTCGAAACTCCTTTTTCTCGCATATCCTTTATTACCTCAGTACCTAGAGATTCGATTTGTTTGCAATAACGGTCAGTCTCGTTCAAACGGTCTTGAAGCATTTTTGACAGACTTGTGTTGTGATGCCTTTCAGGTTTAGGAAATATTGAGTACGTAAACTAAAGATTTCGAAGTTTGCCACTCTTCTATAAATGGATTTTTACTTGTGATTATAGGTACTATAAGGCAAGTTATGTATTCGTAAGAAAACATTTTTTTTTCCCAACAATCAAACATGACATAACGATCATAGAGAACACCAGAAAAGTGGGTACCCCAATTTCGTCTGTCTTTCTGTCATTCTGCTAGTCTGTCAATCTGTGCTCGAGTCCACAGCCTAAACGCTTTGATAGATTTGCTTCAAACTTGGTACATATTGTTTTTTCGGTAATATGCCACACGTTTTTTTCATTTTTTTTAAGACGACAAATAATAGTAGCTCCCATACATTTTTTTTGGGCAAAAACAAACATCTTATTTTACTCAAGAACGGCTCCAACGATTTTTATAAAAAAAAATCAGTTCATTAATGAAGGAAAAGGGTACCTTTAAATAAATTTGTTTGGTGTTTTTTTTTTTGGTACCTTTAGTAGCGCCATTTTTTTGGTTTTCGATTTTCTCGGAAACGGTTAATTTGATTTCCTTGAAATTTTTTACGCAGAAGCTCCCAGAGAACTTAAACACTATTGTATCCTCAAAATTTAGAAAACGTCTCTATAGATTTTTTCAAAACTTCGTATTTGGTGGTTTTTTGACAATATCTTGAATAGTTAAAAAAATATTTTTCTAAACTAAAAAAACAACGGTACTTCCCATATAAATATTAAAAAACGGTTAAGAAAAAAATGTATTTCTCGAAAACGGCTACAAGAATTTTTATTAAAAAAAATAGTGTGTTCTTAAATTAGTACAGTTCACTTTCACAAAAAAACAGTGGTTCCCATAGAACCACTTTTCATATTTTCGACTTCCTCAATATTGAATGAATCGCTTAAAACTATTTTTTTTTACAAATGCTCCCTCAAATTTTAAATAAAACTGCATACGAAAATTAAAAAAAAAAATTTCGATTTTTAAAAAAATAAATGATTTTTTTTTTGAAAAATCGATTTTTCAAAAACCAGTCACAGAATTTTTTTGAAATTTAAATTTTATATGTATATTTAAAATATCTTCAAAATGGCGTGTCAAATGGCGGCCACTCCTTGCTCATTTTCGAATTATGACTCTGGACCAAAATCCGCACCAAACAGTGACTCGTTTTGGGTGTATCGGCTTTTCAATGTATGCGTGCGGATTTTCTGTGCCCCATATGCGACAATTTTGCTTGTTAACATACCCACCAAGATCAAAATGAGCTTCATCTGAAAAGATAATTCTTTTGGCAAAATCGGCATCTTCTCTAAGTCGATCGCAGGCCCACTAAGCGAGCGTTGTTGAAGCGTATACACAACCATATTCGTTCAGCGGAAGGATAAAACTAATTATATGTCAAATCAGATATGAGCTAAGTATTACCATTCACGAAATAAGCACTAGTTAAAAAAAAAAACGTTAGTTGGCGGACCCGATATAATTTCGTTTGTTTAAAATTAAAGCTAGCACGAGTATTTGCAGAAAAAAAAACACTTTATTTGCACACTTATCGTTTATTTTCGTATTTTCCCTACCAATAGAAATTGCTTTGATTATCAGTCTATAAAGTAGAAGTTTAAGTTCAAACGGCCGGCGTGAGCCGAAACTTTTAATAAACAAACGAAAAAATTAAATAAGAAGACTTAGCTAGAATTTTCTATCAAAATGTAATATGTATGTATATATTTTTAATCACCTATTTATAACAAAGTTTAAAAAGAAAACTAGAGCTCCTAGAAAAAGCTTCTTCCAACTTTTCTTTAAGTCTTAAACCCTTTTTGAGCGTTGTAGTTAGTTTCTGTTCGACTTTCATAGGGTACTGTAGCACTCATAACTTCTTTTCAAAACGTATATTTTTTCACCTTCTTTCGGTCATTATGACCGTCCGCCGCATCGCATTAAGTCAACCGCAAATTAAGTATAATTGTATCTTTTTCTTTGATTTTTTCTTAAAGCACTTTATAATGAAAGTGTTCAGATTGCAGCTATATGTCTAGGATGGAAAGGATACCCACAGGAATTCATTTCCTTGCCACCACTTAATAACCACCTGAGTGGGTAACTTTCAAAGTGATGAAATAGAATGAACTTGTTATCCCATTAAAATCCCTTAATTCAGTTTCTACCACCAAACCAACTTCACAGGTAAAATGTAAACGAAGTGAGAAAATAAAAAATGAAAGAACAAACCTCTTTAACCCTCACTTAATGTAGCTGTTGTATAGCCACGTTATTTATATAGCCAGATATATAATTCTTTTTTTTTCTGTTGTCTTGTCTTATTTTCGTCCTTTTCCTTACCAGCCCGGTCGGCATTTCATTTCCGTCTGTTTGGTTTGTAACTTTGCGGCACAGTTCTTGGTTAATTTATTGATATATGTATGCAGGATATAGCTTGTTCGCACCTCGCTTCTCTTTGTCAAAACAAAAAACCCCCCATGACATCGTTTTTGTATGAGATGGGGGAGGATATGGGTATGTAGTATACAAAACGAAAATAGTCCTTTGCCGTCACTTAAGCATATCAGATGGGAGATTGTATTATATTCGTTTTTTTCTGTCTAATTCATTTTTATTACTGTATATGAGCCTTATCGAATCCCTCCGGTGTATATGACTTGGCGGAATGAAACAAAAAGAAAACAGCATAACCCTCCAGCCCCAACCCCATCTGCATTATTAAATTAGGTAGATTGCGAATATTATTTAACAAACAATCTCATCTAGAGAGCTGAGACGACACATCGGGAAATGTGTTTGCCGATGCCGAGTCGAAACACATAACTCGGCTACCAGATAGATATCCAAACTTTCAGCACTTTTATCCAGCATCTTTTCGGTTTTTTTTGTTAAGCTATAAAATACCCGAAAGAGTAATAATGCCATAAAACTTTACGACAAGGTTCGAACTTGGTTATGGTTTTGTTTTCAGCTTCCAAAAGTATAGTCTGTAGGTAAAAATATTTTTCTGTCTTAGAGTCTTTGCACAGTTACAATGTCGATGTCCTGATTCGGATGTTTCAAACAAAAACGGGGTCATAAAAAACGGGACTACCGAAAAGACATATTCTCTGTGTTACTTCTCATTCTCCATTAGCGAGATTCATGTTGTCAGGAACGTTGTGTTTTTGGCCTAGCCCCCCTAGCAGAGTAGGTATAATCCATCGAACCAAATGAAGGATATTCGTCTCTAAACAAAAGTGCAAAAGGTAATAAGGATCAGGATGAATAGATAACAATATGTTCACTAACGGTAAACGAATCGAATCATTTCAGTTCTCTTCATCTTCGTTCTTTTCTTTTTCCTACAATGGTGATGGTGTATTTTCCGTTGACGTATCTCCTCAATGTTTGCTTGTAAGTATAAAAGATACTCGATAGAAAGTTTAACAAATGTGATCTCATAAAACACAGATGGGCAAATAAGGAAGAAGAAGATGAAGCATCGGGTTCGGGAGCGACACAAGACTGCAAGTTATTTGTTCTAAGATGATGATGGAAAAGAAAAAGTGTGAGTTGATGAATTTACTTAAATTGGGTCAGAAAATGGGGTGTACATATATTTTTTTTTTATTTACAAGAACACACAAAAAAAATACAAATCAACTGGATTGAGAAAATGTAAAAAGGTCCCATCGTCCTGGACGTCCTGGTAAAGTAGTAGATGGGTTGTGGCAGCCGTTCAACACCCCCGATAATAGATGTCAATTAATTATGGACAACGACAAAGAAGAAACCCAAGGCAAGGAATTATATTGAAGACTTAAGGGACCAATCTTAGATCGGAGTGCGCAGACTACATCACTTGAGTGAAATTAGTTGACAGGCAGATTATGAAGCGTTAGTCCTTTTAAATTATGTCGAAGAAATGAACCCTCGTGCATATTTCATAAAAGATTCGTCGTGGGTGAACTTAGGTACCTACTTCTAAACAAAAGCTATTAGTGTGTGTCTTCTTCAGTTACCTGCGAATTCAGTGAGAGGAAATGAGTTTAGTGAAGGGAAAGGTGTTCTGATGCTGTAGGTATTTCTGGCTTAAAATCAGTTAAGGTTCAATGAGGCTCTCAACAAATTTGTTTAAACAGTCTTTCGGTGTTATCTTTAACTTGGATTGTGGGGTAAGTGAAAATTGGTAGTAACGGGTTATCCATTGTGCGGTTTCAAAAGTAAACGTAAATAAGGCACATATAAAATATATTTATCCATGATATTTCTTTTTTATTATAAAGCTCGAACGTTGACATTATGTGTGAAACACTACATCATTTAAATGACCACCACGCGAATTGTTGCAAGCATCGATTCTTTTGAGGTAATTTTCGACCACTTTTTGACACATATTGGGCGGTATCTCACCCATAACTTGACGAATGTTGGTTTTCAAGTGCTCAACAGTTAAAGGCTTATCTGCACAAACACGGTCTTTCGCGTAGCCCCACAAAAAAAAGTCCAGCGGTGCCAAATCGCATGATCTTGGTGTGCCAGTTGATATCGCCACGACGAGAAATTACGCGGCCAGAAAATGTCTCTGGCAATAAAGCCATATTCGCTCGAGCTGTGTGACATGTGGCACCGTCTTGTTGAAACCACATATTCTCCAAGTAGTATTCTTCAATAGCAGGCAAAAAAAAGTCGGTTATCGTATGACAATAACGCTCCGAATTGACGGTGACAGTCGTTCCATCGTCGTTTTCGAAGAAGTAAGGTCCAATCACACCTCTGGACCAAAGAGCCCACCAAACAGTGACTTTTTGTGGATGTAATGGCCTCTCTTCAATTACTTGAGGATTCTCAGAACCCCAAATACGACAATTTGGTTTATCACCAAATGTGCTTCCCATTCGACGTATCTACGACGTTGTAAATGGTCAGCTGGCTTCAGTTGTTGTGTGAGCTGGACTTTATATGGATGTAGGTGTAGATCCAAATGCAATATACGCCATAATGTGCCGTAAGACAAACCTAATTCCTGAGAACGACGAGGAATAGACACATTCGGGTCTTCGGCAACACTTTCACAATATTTTCAGTGGTACGAGCGAAACGATGATGCACAAGCCTTACAATATTTGTAACCAATCCAGTATCTACAAATTATTCACAATTTTGAAAATTTCTTGCGTAGTTGGACGATTGTATAAACCATATTCGCCTCTTAAAGCACGATATGTGGCTGTGACAGAATCACCATTTTTGTAGTAGGTTTTAACAATTTTTATGCGTTGTGCGATAGTTAAGCGATCCATTTTCGTAAATGTCAGACTTTCAACTGAAAAAAAAATTGGGTGTCGAATTCCAGCCCTATACTTTTGAAACCCCAAAATGCATAACCCTTTACATACATATTCTCGAGTGGTGTTATTTTTGGAGTAGTTTTTTAATAATAACTAAATTACCCTTGCGAGAACGCTCGCTAAATGAAAAGGACTCATTTGTCTTTTTCTTGATATAATCAGGAGGCTTAACTCTGCTTAGGGGCCTTTTGGTTCTAAGGGAAATAAGTCCTAATAGTTTTAATTAAATGTTCCACAGAGAAAATAATTTAATATTCAATATTATTTATACTTAACTTGTATATAAACAAATAAAAAATAATTTTAATGTGTTTATCCAATAGTGAGAAAGTCGTAATTCTTAAAAGTGGTTATGGGAAGTACAATTAATAAGAAAGTAAAATAAAATATATTTGTACTTAAAAGTGAACAGCACTATATGTATTAAGACCACACGCACATTTTTGTATGCAAATTCTTGGAGCCGTTTATATTTTGATTGTACATTTTTGTAGGAGGTACCGTTGTTTTTGATCTTAGGAAAATGAGGATTGTGCACGATTGGCCGATTTTTAAAATGTCGCTTTAACCAAATCGATAATCGTCATAATATCGACTTTCGAAAAGTTGATTGGTCAAAATACCGGCTGCACCAAACAAAATAATTTCATCATATTGAAATTCATAATATTGATGTACTTTTCATAACTTTGACAAAAAAATTCATGAAAACTTAATAATGAAGGATGAACCGGTCTTCAATATAATGAGAGTGGTTTCACCAACTTTTTTGACAAGATTTTCAGAAATTTAAGGAATATTTTCTGAATGTTCATGAAATCTTTCATCAATATGATGAAAAACATGAACTTAGACACTTTTTCATAAAATTGATGATTTATATTCATGACTGACTGAGAGGATTTATCATATAAATGTGCTGTGAATATGATTTGAATATACATCATGGTTTTAAGAAGATCAAAAACTAGATTTCAGATTTTTTTCATGGGGAATACAGGTTGATGTATGCATCCATCATATAGATGAACTGATTCATCATAATGAAAATATCATTCAACTTTATATTCAGTAAATTGATAATGGAATAATTTAAGTGTGTATCATATTGATAAAAATTATTCATTATATTGATTAATTCAATTATTTGAATTAGGAATTTATTCATGAAATTGATGAAAGTTGTTCATAAAATTGATAGATGCGAACATCAGAATGATGAATTTATTCATAAAATTGATCAATTATTCATCATATTAATGAATATTACCATCAGAATGATGAACTTATTCGTGAAATGGATGAAAATAGTTCGTCAGATTGATGAATGCCATTATCAGTATTATGAAAATATTCATGAAAATTGTTCTTCATATTGAAGAATGCGATCATCAGCATGATATATTAATTCATGAAATTGGCAAAAATTTTTAATCACATTATGATGGATACAATCATCAGAATTATTAAACTTTACATAACATTAGTAAAAATTATTCATGAATTTATTCCTAAAATTGCTGAAAATTATTCAATGTTTATGAATATAATCATCAAATTAATGAATTTATTTATAATATTGATGAAGGCAATCATCAGCATACTGAATTTGTATCAGTATGATAAATTTATTCATGAAATTATCGAAAATTATTCATTACATTGATGAATACAATCATCAGAATGATAAAGTGCTTATGAATATATTCATCAAAATGATGAATTTATTCATTATATTGTTGAATGCAATCATCAATATACTATTTTTTTCCGAAATTGAGGGAAACATTTCATGACATTTGTGAATCATCTATATGATGAACGATTTCAACTTATTAATGAACGGCTACAACGATTTTTTTTAAATCAGTAAATTACTGAAGAGAAAAGGTACTTGATAATGAGACTATCTCTTCGAAAATTTTTATTTAGGTAGTAGTTTTTTTTGCAAAAGTATATTTGCTAAAACTTGAAACAGCCGTACTTACCATTAAAATGTTAATAAGGCAGTACGATTTTGTTCTCGCAAAAATTAGTACACTTTTAAATACAAAAAATATTTCATTTTGCGTTTGTATTAATGGTACTTCCCATAGAACCACTACACTATTTATCTTTTCGATTTTCTCGCAATTGTATGTACTGGTTAATATTTGTTTTTTTTGTTTGTGCAGATGCTCCTTAAAAATGTTTATAAATAATACATATTTCATACTCAACTTGTTTGCTGATTTTTTTTTAAATTAATATATCTTAGGCGCATTATTGATAAAAAGTTTAAATTTGCAATTCCTCCCGGAAATTACGCCAGTGAAATTACGCCAGAATGTTTTTTTGAAAAAAAAAATTAGAAAATAAACCAGAAATATTAGAAATTATACCAGATAGGTTTGGAAAAAGAGCCTGAAAGCAATATGGAAATTAATCCAGAAAGTTTGAATATTCTAGCCTAATTTCCAAATAACGTTTAAGGTATTTTCTAAGAAAATGAAGGGGTTGGGTTGCGGGTCCGGTCAGGGCGGAACCACATGACATATTGTGAAATCTTCATTCAAAACATAAAATAGATTTCAAATATAAACAAAAGATTTTAAAAAGCTGGAAAAAAAATTCAGGCTTGTGTGAAGTGTATTTTTGCAATTAGGTCCATGGCGTACAAAAAGATCGGCGCGTAATCCCCCTGCTTGGTCCAATATAGGATTTGGGGTGGGTACAATTTTGAGTATATGTACATTTTTTTTGAAATTTTTTTAAAAGAAATCTTCAAATCCAAAAAACATTTGCATACACATAAACTTGTAACCACCCCAAATCCTATATTATGTCAAGAAGAGGGTTACGCACCGAGCTTTTTGTACGCCGTGAACCTAATTGCAAAAGACTTCACATAAGCCCGAATTTTTGTTCTGGATTTTTTTCCAATTTTTTTTTCCATTTCCTAAAATGGAAAAAATGCATGAATTTTTTTGGAAAAAAGTCCAGAAATTTGGGAAAGATTATCAGAAAGCTTTTTTTCTTAGAAAATAAAATTCACGACTGGATCGCACGAACTTGCTCTTGTAGCTAACAACTTTAATGTAGCTAACCATTGAGGTTTAGTTAGTTACGTGTAGTCCTATGCAGGTTTAAAGCCTATGTAGGTAAGATGAACTTGATTCTTAGCATAATGAATTGTCAAATGGATGGTTCAAGGAATAGTTACATAGAAACCTACCTTCAAATGTAATATTAAATCTTAGTTATGGATTTTAATTATGTAAGTTAGGAGAGTAAAATGTATCTACAAATATATACGTATTGATGGAACCTAAGTATATAAACATTTACATATAATAATGAAAATGAAGGACGTAGGTGGGTAGGTAGCTATATAAATACAACTTCATCATTTAGGTGCAATATGCATACATAAGATTCATGTGATTTTTAATGACACATTTGTACATATAAATGTATGAGGGCCTACATTGTATTTAGTATGCAGTGACGTATGCAAAATACGTAAAAATGCAATAATAATTAGGTAGAAATAAATGTATAAAACATATAATTAAATGTTTTTATATTGCTTAGCCGTTATAGTTTGGGGGAAAACAAAGATGCAATTTAAATTCATGGATAAATAAGAATATATCAAAAAAAAATTTCAAAAATCGTTGGAGCGGTTTTTTAATAAATAATTTTTTTATGTATAAAATTTTGAAAACATTTTTAGAAAAAAAATTTGAAACGCCATTTTGAAGATATTGTTAATATACATATATATATATATACATATATAGATTTAAGAAAAAAAATTTATTTATTTTTTAAAGATCGAAAAACGTTTTTTCTGAAAATTTTCGTATGCAGTTTTATTAACAATTTTTGGGAGCATTTTTGTAAAAAAAATTGTTTTAATCGGTTCATCCAATATTGAGAAAATCAAAAATATGAAAAGTGAACTGTACTAATTTAAGGACACACAATTTTTTTTTATAAAAATCGTTGGAGCCATTTTTGAGAAAAATAAGATTTTTGTTTTTGGCCAAAAAAATGTATGGAAGCTGTTATTTGTCGCCTTAAAAAAATGAAAAAAACGTGTGGACATATTACCGAAAGAACAATATGTACCAAGTTTGGATCAAATCTATCAAAGCGTTTAGGCTGTAGGCTCGAGGACAGACAGACAAACTGACAGAATGACAGACAGACAGACGGAATTGGGGGACCCACTTTTATGTGTTCTCTATGATCGTAATATCATGTTTGATTGTTAGAAAAAAAAAATTTTTTACGAATACATAACTTGCCTTATAGTACCTATAATCGCAAGTAAAAAGGACAGAATTTTGTATGAAGAATTTTTTGGCGTTTTTTCCAAAAAAAAATTCTTGCATAATTTCCAGAAGCCATTTGCAATAAATTTGCTTTAAAATATTTGCAAAATGTACATACAAAAATTATTTGTTTTAAAAATACCGCTCCAGCGATTTTTTTTTTGATATATCCATATATTCATATTTTGCACAAGAATTAAAAAAGTATCTTTCGTTTTTCCTTAAACTATAACAGCTAAGCAATCTAAAGATTGCTGTTTATTATCCATTTATTTATGTTATAATTTTACTCTCTAAAATTCGTTATGTTATTTAATTTGACTTTACAAAATCTCAAAACAGAAACTATAAATAGCTTCTGATTTTTCCATAATATTCGCTTTCTTAACAGGATATTTATCCGGTAATTCTTTGAAAATTTTAAAATATATATCTAAAGTGTGCATTTAAAATTCCAATTAAAATACCAATTCAAATAAATTCCCTCTTTCGACTCCAAGATAAAAATGAAAATCCATTCTGACTGAATATATTATATTTTATCCAACACGAGAATACCTGGACAAAGTCGGAAGTATTGAGCAGTGCTTGGCCCACATTTGGCAGTCAGTGAATGTTTTTTTTTGTGTATGCCACTAGTAAGAGTATTGCCACTTCAATGTCGTAATAGATTCACTATGTCATTTTAAGTCTCAACTTAGCTGGAGTCTTCTATAAAAGTCAAGACGTTTGCATAAAATATTTACTTAAACTCTCGGTCTTCGTGTGCCATCAGCTTTTACATTTCCTAAAATAAATACACCCATCTACATAACGTGACCGTTTTTCACGTGCTAAACGATAATGACGACACTTCCTCAAAAAGGGGTGAAAATGCACACATTAAACATGAATAGAATAAACAGAACATTATGTTTGTTCAGACACTATAGGCGGGACGCAGGGCGCATAAGACACTGGAGTATAGGAGGTTACCCATATTTGTCTAGCACCATCTCCATAAAGAACAACCCTGATGGCTATGATGTCCTTCAGAGTTATAATGTTGGCCTGGCTAGTGGCTCTTTCTTCATTCATTCATTACCTGCCTGAGAATATTTTTCGAACCTTTTTTTGGTTTTTGTTTTCTGCACACCTACTTCCATTCCTTGTCATATTTTAAGGAATGTGGCAAGTCAAGTGGAGATTTAGGAGTAGGTTGGCAGGCTATAGCATATCGTTTTTCTTTTTATATTTTCTTACCAACTGGTTTCTTAATGAAACTCTTGTTTACCTGCTTCTGGCACACGTGACTATATTTCAAGAAATCCATTTAAATTCCATCTAACTCAGAGTTTCTTAACAGAAATATACGGGGGATGATTTCAGGATAACGAGGAAGCCATGCTACTTGATTGCGTTAATACTTTAAGGAAATAACAGCGTCGGCTATATCAGAGAGCACGTGGAAAAATTTGTTATTTATCTCAACAAAAAGGAGCGGGCGAAATAAGTTCATTTAAATGAGATTAAATAACAATAAAATATGCAAAATTTTGTAAGAGCGTTTTTAGAACAGAATTTACAGTTTAAGGCGAGACTAAACAAAACCGTAGATTCCTTCCTAATATAAATGGAGAAAAAAGTTAAAGAGAAAAGTTATGAGATCTCAAAGACGTCTTGGTATTTTTTAACGAAACAAGACAAATCGTTTCTATAAATTTCGTATCCAATCAATCTCAATTTCTAAAATACATTTTTTTTCAATCTTATTACTTCAAACGAGCTAAACTTGCATTTATATTTGTTTGATTTCTAGGAAACCACTCTTAATTTTTTCAGTTTGTTACTGTGAGCGAGAAAAAAAACAACAGATTTAGTTAAATCCACCTACTGCCAATTTTTTAATTTCTCAGTTTTTCTGAAAACGATTTTAATACATTTTTCAAAGCTTATTTGAAAGAAAAATTTTAAATTGGTTTTTTTGAAGTCCGCCAACTGCCACGCCCACTTTTATCATTTTTTTTTGATTTCCTGCAAATGGTCTTAACGCTTTTGAACTAAAGTTTTAATAGACACAATTCAAAAATGTTTTATTACGATCCGTCCGCTGACACACCTTTTAACATAGTTGTTTCACGGAAACAAGTCAACATATATTTTCCAGAAAGATATAATTTTCTGCCAGACGTTTGCATGAACACCAATTAAAAATACTTGCCTAAGTGTGGAAATAATCAGATGTTTTTTAAAATAAATTTATGAGATTTATTTATTCTCTTTCTACATCAAATTCGTGAAATAATTTTATCTGATGATCTGCAGAATATTTTTCTCATACAAACTTTGACAGTTCATTCTTGCGGTTTATCTGCGTCTTCGGCCGTTACATGACTACCCTTCCCCCTAGTTTCACAGTGCGAGTTTAATCGAGTCGAATCGACTTCAGCCATTGGACGTTCAAACGTTTCTATAAGAAAGCATTTAATGATTTTCTAAGCACAAATTATGGAAAGCAATTAGCAATTTACGACGTCGCAAAACTGGCAAGCTTTCCATTTCAAATTTCCTTTTCAAGGAATATATAAAATGGCTTTCAAACAACTGGAAAAAATTCCTACAAGACCCAGAGTTTCGAAGATGATGAATTTTTAGTGGACACTTTGCCAGGTGAAGAAAACTTAGTCGGATCTCTTCCGGCCACTTTAAGAAAATGGATTTATTCATTTATGTTTCTTTATTTGCTAAAATAAATCCTTAAAAAATGTTTCTGGCAAGTACGTCGGCTTTGCAGTTTCCCAAAAAATCACTATGTCCCGGCACCCAAATTCAAGAAGAAATAAAACGCATATAATTTAATGTTATGGCCAATAATTTAGCTTTATTATAAGGATAAGTGTTTGACATTATGTTTTAAAAACGATTTCGGGCAAGTGGCCGCCGTTACTGGCTCGTATAAATTCCAGCCCAGAAGGACAATTTCGACCACTTTTTGCAGCAATTGGGATCGTATGTCAGCAATAATGCGCTGAATATTCTCTTCCAAGGCGTCAATCGTCTCGGGCTTATCTGCTTAGGCAAGCGACTTCACATAGCCCCACAAAAAATAGTCCAGTGGTGGTAAACGATTTTGGAGGCCATGGCTCTATAGCGTTCCCCATTGACTGTAACATTAGCCGTGTCTTATTATCGCCAATAACCTATATGGTTCACCCCGTAAAAATAAAACGATCTGGGTCATGTACTGATATGTGCCCTCTGTTCGCCGAATTTAATAATAATATTTGCAAACCCAGATAGGAACCCCGATAGAAACCTGGATCTCGTGTTGTTTTTGTAATACGTGATAAAAAATAACCTAGATCCAGACCCGTAGAAAATAAAACGCAGCTATTATGGCCGGCTTCATTTTTGAAGAAATATGGACCAATGATTCCCTCTGCATATATAACACTCCAAACAGAACAATGGCTTATGGATTATGATCACTCCAAATACGACAATTTTGCTTATCAACGGACCCATTTAACCAAAAGTAAGCTTCATAGCTGAACAAAATTTTCTTCTTATGCTTCGCGCGAACCTAACCATCATTTTGGTAATAAATGTTCACAATTTCCAAACTTTGTTCAGAAGTAAGTCTATCCATTATAAAATAACAAACCAATCTGATCATAAATCAAGTGACAGTGCCAAAAAGAGTAACTCCGAAAAAAGTATTGCCAGATTGAAAACCACAAGTCTAAAAAAACACCGGTTATATGGAGAGATATAAGTTTTTTTCTTAAATTTTAATTAAAAGTCAAAAAGTCAAAATTTGGTCGATTAGCAGTTTTATCCTCTTGGCGCAAATGTTTCTTGATGTAAGTACCTAAATAAAATATAAACAAAAAAATACCTAAACACGAAATACAAAATAAATCTAATTGCATTCACAGTACCTAAAAATGTGGCATAGGGTACCTATTGGTTCTCATTATTTTTCTAAGTATTGCAATTATTACTTAACCTGTGGAGATGGATTTTGTTTATTGCTTTTAGAATACGGGTAGACTACCCTCTACCAACTTGACGTTGACTTACGGGTTATCCTGTATGTACAAAAAATTAAAGTAGAATATACACGCAATATTGTAAAAATAAGTGAATACAGTCGAACTTCGATAACTCGAACCATCACTTGACAAAAAAATAATTCGAGTTATCAAGACTTCGAGGTATCAAGTAAAACACAAAATTAATATTAAGTAAGTACGTATTATTTATATGCGAATAAAGAACAGTTGTTGTAATTACTTAAAATATTCTGTTATACTTGAATGACGAGTGGATTGCCGGAATGATATACTTAATAGTCAGATCCTTCTTTATTGACCCATTCTCCAACTCTTTTATTAATTTAGATTTATCTCCAAAGGATAATGGCGCAAAATTTTAGACAATCCTCGTTTAGAAAATAAGCCCAGCTCTAGTTAAAGCAGTCGTTTAATTGCCAACTCTTGTTTTTTAATTTTAAACACACCAAACAGCTCTTCCAATTAAAGTAGATCTTTAGGGCTACTTTAATCAAACTTAAGTTGAGCACACCTTATTTTTACAGATAGAGTCATGAAACAGAATAAAAATTAAAAATAAGCACAAAAAATATATTCATATATAGAAAAAAAGACTCGCTATACATGAGTATAATCAAACTTTTGTTTCTTCAAATCGATATCTTGAAGCTCCTCGAACTTTATATATTTTTTCGATTTCTAAAAATCAAAATCTTCAAAACTATTATATATTATTTTTCAGCAAACATTTTTCTTTAATTTTTTGTTATGACATTTCTAGCGTCAACTGGAAAAAGGATAGTTTAAGAGAGATAAAGAAACGTTTTTCTCTTTTTAAAGTTAGACGACCTCTTTAACGTTAAAGTATACTTTTTGTAGTTTAAAATTATCAAAAAGCCCACCCCCATTTTAAAGCTCATTTTTAAAGTCGACTCCCATTTTAAGACTCATTTAGAGTAGGGTCTATATGTTTAAAATTTTGTCCTAATTTTTTAAAGTTCTCTTTAGCGACATATCAACGTTAGCCACTTTTAATAAAAACTATACACTGGCACTGCACTGTTAATATCTACGTCAGTTTCTCTACACTTTTTATTTCGCCTTTTTTTAACTTTTCAGAAGACTTTAAATTTGTATTATAATACGTATACCAACCTAATAGTGTGTGTTCTAACATCGGAACATGACGGCTCTTACTCACACTTAACGGAATCACAATTTTGAACACTATTATATGTACACAAGGTCATAGAACATTCAAACACAGTGCCAACAAACGCAATACATTATGAAATGAACTTGTAAAAATCCACAGAATTCGAGAATTCCCTCTAAAAATTCGACTTATCGAAGCTGCCGCCAAATAATAACTTCGTGTTAACGAGACATTCGTGTTATCAAACAAAAATTACATGTAATCTTTAGACTTCACACTATTGCCAACCAATTTTAATCGAGTTATCAAATATTCGAGTTATCGAAGTTCAACTGTATTTCTGTAAGAATATCGTGTTTCTACTTTAATCATTTATATTTGTCTTCTATTTTCTTTGACGGAGCAAAAATTGTAAGATTTCATAATTAAAATAGATTGTACAAGAAAATAAAATGCACGACTGGATCGCACGAACTTGTTCTTATGTTCGATCACATCGTATGCAAAAGATTTCTATTAAAAATCAAAATATATTTTTAAAGTCGTTTTTTACTTAATTTTTATATACACAAATTTTTTTTATTTTTTTTTCGAAAAAAAAAGAATTGGTATGACAATCTTAAATATTTAATAATATAAACTTAAAAACAAAAGATTAAATCGGCTTTATCAAAGAAAAAATAATTCAAAAATCTGAAATAAATACTTAAAAAATTTTTTTTTTAATCTGTGGAGCGGTTTTTGAGAAAAACAGTTTTTTTTTAACTTTTTGAAAATATTTTTCAAAAAAAATTTAAAGACGTCAATTCATAGGTATTGAGCAAATACATATAACTATAATTTTGGAAAAAAAAATTTAAAGAGCAGTTTTCAAAATATAAATTTAAATTTTTTTTCAAATGCTTTTAAAAATACAAAAAAATATGAATTAAAAATATTGGTTGAACTATACTTTTTTTTCGACGAATGCATAACTTGCCTTATAGTTCCTATAATAGCAGGAAAAAAGTACTCAATAAGTCAGGCCGTGAGAGCAATAGTGGCCTCACTGCAATTTCATCGAAATTGAATTTTTTAAGAAAATTGAATTTGTACATGTTAAACAACATTTCTGCATTTAAATTTCCTAAATTGACAGCTTTTTCCAGACTTGGGCCAACCATACAAAAAATGTAAACCATGAGTGCAAGAGTGGCCTATCTTCACTTAGGCCACTATTGCGCTCGCAGATTTGATTTTATTGTTTGAAGATTTAAGTTAGGCCATAAGACAATTTGGCCACAGGTGATATCAATACAATAAACTAAATGTGAGTACCCCGATAATCTCCCTCGGTAAGCCACGAAGTTAAAGAGTTTCATACTAAGGCTACTTCTACAGCTGTGGCTGCCATTTAACAAAAACGAATGGAAGTGAATACATGGCTTGCGCTAAACAATTTAAAAGGTATTTTTCTAAACAGTTTTAAAACTTCGTGTCTGCTGTAATAATATAAAATAAATTACCGCAAGTTATATTGTTTTATCTGTGTTTTGAAATGGCCTATAGAACTTCGAGTCCAGGTAAATCTTATAAAGTTTATTAAATGTGTAAATATTTAAATATCTATATGTGTTTCAGTTTTGAAGACATTTTTGTTCAGATGAAGGCTCGAAATCAGAATATGTGCCAAGTAAAGAAAATCAAAATGAAAGAATTGTCCACAATACAGTCACCAGAAGAAATTTAAGCCCTGGTAAGTCATTTGAGTAATGATAATATTTAAAACTTATAAACATTAGTTGTGTTTGACGATGAGATGCTTCCAGGTACACTATCACAGTTGAAACTAGAGAATGGTCATATCGAAGGCATTGTTCCGGAAAGTAAAGGGTTTTTCAACAGGGACGCTACAAAAGTAGAGCAACAGGGACAGCAAACGACGCCATATTTCTTGCCGCCCTTTTGACATTTCTCTTCAGTAAGGTATGTCATTTCATGATGGAAAGAGCCAACAACGAGTCGAAATTATTAAAATTTACTACCGAAATTCGGAGTTAGTGGCCTCGACGTTAAGAGCGCTACGTCCAATTTATGGTCGTCATAATCGTCTTAGCAGATCAACAATTGAGCGTCTAGTGGAAAAATTGGAATCCACAGGCACAGTACAAAATGTTCCCGTGCCAGTGAGACAAAGAAGTGCCCGTAGAGTCGAGAATATTACTGCCGATGAGGTTTCAGTTGCAGAAAGCCCAAATGTGGCGTATTTTGGGAAAATATCTTGGCCTACATCCTTGCAAGATTAAATTTACGCAAGAACTGAAGCCGCTTGACCACCAGAAGCGTCCTATGTTCATGAATTGGGCAGAGCAACAACTTGAAAATGATTCGGATTTTTACGAAAAATCATCTTCAGCGATTAGGCTCATTTCTGGCTGAATGGCTTCGTCAATGAACAAAATATGCGGTTTTGGTCAGGCAGCAATCCACACGTACTCCATGTCTCATCATAGCATTCCGAAAAAATTACAGTTTTGTGTGGTTTACGGGCCGACGGCGTCATTGGGCCGTACTTCTTCCGTGATGATCAAGACCGACACGTTACTGTGAATGGGGATCGCTACCGTTCAATGATAACCGAATATTTTTGGCCCCGATTGGATGATATGGACTTGGAGGACATGTGGTTCCAACAGGACGGCGCCACAAGCCACACAGCGAATGTCACAATCAATTTATTGGAAACCAAGTTTGGAGAACGTGTTATCTCACGAAATGGTACAGTCGCTTGGCGGCCTCGGTCGTGCGATTTGACGTTAGACTATTTCCTGTGGGGCTACGTCAAGTCTATGGTCTATGCCAACAAGCCAGCGACGATTGATGAACTTCGTACGAATATAGAACGTCAAATTGCAGCAGTATCGGCCGATTTATGCTTGAAAACCGTCTAAAATTGGGTTCAGCGTCTGGACTTCTGCAAACGTGCCTGTGGTGGTCATGCAAAAGAAATCGAGTTCCATACATAATGGCATCGTACTTACTTTCACAGGAACAAAGAATTTCATTGATATCCGAAACCGTTTTTGTTTTATTTAAAAAACTTTTGTAGCGCTCTTATCGAAGAACCCGATAGTACCGATGCGGTGATTAACAGAATAAGATGTTTTAGTAGAGTTGTACCGAATAGTGATTTTGGCCGGATGCTGGATACCGGATATTCCGCCCGCAACTAGGCCGGAAAGCCGAATATTCGGCGGCCGGATATCTGCCCTAATGAAAAGTATAATAGTTTGGTGGTCTGATACTCAAATCAGACTGGTACAAGTAAAACTAACTTAAACATGTTTTCTTCCTTCTCCTCCACTTCCACAAGAGATTCTTACTTTTTTCACAGCAAATATATGGCGCATTTGTTGTAACTAATGTTCTGTCATTTCATATACTGGATGAAGATTGAGATTGCTAGTTGAAAAGAGAAGTTCATTACTTTCTGGATTTTAAAAAAATATTGCCATCGTACATATACGAAAACAAATCCTTTATTATTTATTTATATTTTAAAATCTTGGAGTTATTTTTGAATCCAAACTTTATTAACTTTAATAAAGCAAACTCCATGTTAGGTTTTATAACGCTTTTGATTTAAATGATACTTATATGTACATTAAAATCCCTTTGCGTTGCTTATGTTGGGTCGATTGTTTATTTTGACACCAAATTTTAGAAGTTTACATTGATTTTTTTGTTATAATAAAACATAATAGATTGCAAGACAATATTAACAGCTTGTTTTGAATAACAATGAAAAACGACTTCTAGTCGTTGCAAATAATCCATTAATGCTTAATTTAATTAATTTAAAAAAAAATCAATGTAAAATTTTAATATTTCATGTTTAAATAAATAAATAAAATATGAAGTATAGTTATTTTATTTGCATACAGAAGAAAGTGATCAAAATAGACTGAAAAAACCTTTGAACATCAAGTCATAAGAATAATAGGTCGAGTTAATAAATAAAATTAACAAACTATTATTTACATATGTACTAATGTTAATAAATAATATTTATTGTATATTACGTTTTTTTTATTTACAGTTTTAAATATATTATTAATTAGTCTAATCTGAGTATTATTGTAAATTTGAGACATTATTTTCGATGCACATTTTTATTATTAGCGCAATATAGTTTCAACCGATTTTTTAAAAACTATTTATTATAGATTTTTTCAATCCAAACTTCAATATGGAATTGCTTGTAGGGGTGGTGTATACTTAAATAAGATTCAACCTTTGTTAGTTTTGCAAAAATACGTTTTAAGAAAAATTTGTCGTAAAACGAGTAGACATCCGAGTTTGCCTTTATTTTGTGGCCTAAAAATCCTTCCGGTGCGGTATTTGTATTGTTTTAAGGTGCTAAAAACTTTCTTTATGAAGTCTGATAACCGTTATTTTCGTTTAATATCTAGTCATAGTTTGCGAAGAAACTCTTTGAACATGTACACGATACCCTTTTTTCGTACTACTGCATTTCGGAACTTTTATTCAAATAGCCCTTTTCGCATTTTCAACAAGCTTCCACAATATATAAGATCAACTTCATCATTTGGTTTCTTTATAAAACTTTTGAAAATTTGGCTTTTTCGTTTTAATTATGCGAATTTAGAATCATTTATTTCTGACACTCTGGCCTAATGCAGTTAATTTGTATTTATTATTAACTATTTTTAATTATTTGTTTTTTTGTTCTTTCTTACAATGAAAAAGCATATTAATAATTATGTAGCCTAATAATAATGCATTCATTTTTTATTTTTGAAGTCTTTACTTTACTTAACTTTCCTAGCTTCTCATTTTTATGAAAAAAATTAGTTTTGTGTCTTTATTATTATATTTTTTTTTTAAGAGGGTCACCCCACCCATTATTTCATTTTCAATTTTTGGTATTGCTTTTTTTTAATGTGTCATTCTACAGTATTTAATATACCTTGTATATTCGGTACAGAATGCCACTTATTTTCTTATTTATTTTTTATTACTTTGTATATATTTTTTATCAGATATATTGTAATTATGAATGTATAAGAAATAAAAATTATATCTATCTATCTATCTATCTCTAATTGATGAAAGTACATAAATAAAAATATAATAGTCGATTTAAAAAATAAGTAAAAAAATCATATGAAGCTGTTTTATTTACAAATCCTTGGCCTATCTTTAAAGGTTCGTAAATTTTTTCTTTGTGCAATAGTTAGTTTTGCTCTACTGAAAATAACGAAAATTGCAGTTAGGCCACTATTGCACTCACGGCCTCAAGACATATTTTGATTTAAAAATGTCACCTATTTTTTTTTATTTAAAAATTACATAATTTATAATATACAAATTTTTAAATGAATTCTCTTCCGCCTCAAAAACTGTTCTCTTAAGCGCATCTCGAAGTATAAAAGAAATTTGTAGGTATGTTAGGTACCTACTTAAAAAAAAACTTAATTCAAAAAGCTATTTCTACTCGTTTTTTTACCAAATGAATCTTTTTAACTTGAACGAATAAAAATTCCCCCAAAAAAAATAGGTACATAATGCTATATGAAGGTACTTACCTCTGCACAATTAATGGAATACTTAGCGATTTAAAAAAGGGACATATAAATACCCTATTACATGTACCTCCTCCATACTTACCTTTCACCATGATAAAGCCATTCAACCAACATTCCTCGAGTACAACAAATTAAAATCAAACAAAAAAACCTTTATAAGGTACTCACAAATTTTATCAGGTAATTAATTTCAAAAGCAGCAATTATAGAACCTTTGCACAGGCCTATCTAAATGTCATCCATATTCTAGGACACGACTCCGCCAAAGAGATAAAAGCTATACTACCAAAATTTCTGTAGGCATCTATAACATAAGCCCGTGAAACAGTTCATTGTGCAAAAAGTGCACATGTGTACCTCCTCGTGTTTTGCTTTGATTATTTGCTTTCTTTATACATATTGGATTTGTTTTTTTTTTTGTGCTCCCCGAAGAAGTGTTATAATTGTGCAAAACCAAAATATCAAAGGACATTGAAGTTGCTCTAAAGGGCTTTTTTATGCGTCGCTTATTGTGTTGCTCTTAAAAAATAAAAGGAAATAAAATAAAAGAATCCTTATGTTAGCAATAGACACAGAATACCCTATGTTGGTATATTGAAAACAGCACAAACTTTCTGTATAAGTACACAATAACAGCCGAAGTTGAAGTTTTCATCCCTTCGAAAATGTTGCGGATGCTGACAAAAACGAAGCATAGAAAGAATTAAAGATAAATGTTATCCCTTTGCCGCCATTTAGATGAGTCTATATTGTCAAATCAGCTTAAGGTAACTATGTAGCTATACCTGAGTGCTGTAACTTGGTTGTGTTACACTGGGGCTGAAAAGTATTAATTTTAGACTTAGAATGTGACTTGCAAAACATTTGTTGCAGTATTTTAACACCATAAAATATTGGCTATGTTTCGTATCTTTTTTGTAGTAAGAAATGTCACAACTGTTAAACTTCAAGAGTGGGTGAAATTTTGTAAATCTCGCAACAAAGTAAACGAATTCAAATTGACGACATATTCTTGTAAAACGTCACTGGTTACCATCCGGACAGGAAGTTGTGATGGGTGTAAATTGAATTAGCACTCGAGACTTACCAAAACCAAACTAAACAAATTTAGAGAAAAAGAGCACAAAACAAAAATACTTGTATTCTATTAAAAAATGAGAAAACACTCGAGAATTCCAGTGAACAATTAATATTAAAATTTTTGACTTTTCGATTATTTGTGTTTTCCTAATTGAATTTCTTTCTTTATCCCTGATTGTCTTTAGTTTTCAATACGAAAATTTCATTTAAGTACAAAAATAATAATCTTCTCACTCGAGCTCTCATTTTTTTCAAATGTGCCCATCACTAAGGCAAGGAAATAGCTGTCACCATCTTGACAGCTTGGTGATTTGACAGTTTTTACACTACCCACAGAAATTCCTCCAATTTGTAGTAAGGGTATTCATCAAACGGGAGAACTGCCGGATGAGCCTTAGAAACCATATAATTTTATCTCCGCAGATAAAAAGTTTTTATGGGAAAAATATTTTGTAAAGCTAATAAATTTATCTCACGAATTTGATGTAGAGAGAGAAGAAATAAACATCATAGGGTTAGTTTAGCGAAGAGCTAATTATTCCCCACATTCACGCAAGTAAGGTCTTGCGGAAAGATATATCTTTTTGCAAAGCGGAAAGGTATCTCGTTCTATGAATACCCTTAGTATTTTTTTCGAGTTTTTGTGAACCGTCACAATGACGTTAAGTGTTGGTAAATGAAAGTGGCAAATGAGATTTTAAAATTTGTATTCGAATTTTTTTACGACGGGATAGTAAACCACCAACATTTGAGTGGTTTGTGTCTGTTTTGAATGTTGGAAAAATGACAATAATAATATTTTGACGTTTCATAGACTATGTTTAAGCAACAAAAATATAAATAAACAATAGGAGTATATACTTTCTTATTGGGGCCTATCGCGAATCTCCAAGAAAATTTCGTTTCCCGCGAAATATGTTATTCCTTCGAAATTTTTTATGAGATCTTCCACGGTATAAATTTCCCTCGATTTGTGAAATGACAGTAAAACTCCCTTTGAAAGCTTATTATCCCCGCTAACAATAAATCAATAAATCCTGCGGAAGTTTTTGAGTATCCTTCACGTTCCCTACATTCGATTGAAAGAAAAATGTGTAGGGAAATTTTTATTCACGATAACCCCTATCAGAGTGACAAGACTTCATAAAAATGATGACCATAATATATGAAGCTTTTTTTGGGTAAATCGGCGAAAACATTTTTTTTTTTTACAAATATTTGTGAATTACACTTTCTGCCCTACTGTACCTCGTCCACTTTTGAGCCTGCCTTGTGTTGTTTTCCATTTTCTGCACGTTTCTTTTTTTTATGAAATGAAGTTTAATAGGGTTTCAGAACTTCCCTTTCCCTAACGCAAAGTTCTCATTCCATGCAGCAGGAGGATGTGCGGAAATTAGAGACTACCCTGTCGGTATCGCTATTACATTTCAATGGGAGCATTCGCATTCGAAATGCAGGAACAGGAAACGAAAAAGGATAGCGAAGGGATTAAAGCACAATGCTGCAATAGGGGTATAGTGTATAGACATACATTTAAAGCATAAAAGTATGCAGAGTTTTTATGAAACAGCATGGTTCCCATTTAAATTAAATTACTTTATTCGCATCCGCGAAGCGCGAGATGAGGGCTTGTTGATGTTGTGCTTGGTGCATGTTAAAGAGCAAAAGTCCATGTAATTTTAGTTGCAAAGTTATACTTTTTATTGCAAATTTTATATACGTACATGTGTTCGTTTTTAGAGCGTTTATAATTCCCTTTACAAAAACGCCAGCATTAACAACACAACACTGACTGTCGCAATAAATTGAGAGCTATGTGTATTTAATCCTGGCAAAGAAATCAGGCCGGAAGCAGTCTGCAATGAGTGGTAATAATGTAATTACATCTGAGCTTTGTATTTTGATTGATATATATATATATATATATCTAATATCTATTCTATATGTGTAGTGTATGTATGCAGGTATGCAAATAATTTTTGCAAACGCATAATTAAGATATAATTAACACGTTTAAATTCCTGAACCTCGTTGGGCATATCCTTTTTTTTTTAAATATACATTATAATAAGATTGTCTGGTATGTATGTCTGTCTTGTCTGGAATGATGTCCTCTAGGCACTGACCATTTTATAACTTGTACATCTAATTTTGATTTCCAATTCTTGTAGTTTTACGCACTAAATCCAATAATTTCGAGTTCCTTTCCACTTCTGCATTATAATATTGTTTTATTATTTTTGTTATTCTTTTTGTATGTTGTAATCACAGATGAGAAAAATGTAATGTAATGATAATAGATTTGGCATGTTCAGATAGCTGAAATCTCACAATTTCACTATATCAAACATTGAGGTGGTGAATCTAATAATTTTTTCCTTAGTCTGACAGGAAAACTGAGAATTTTTGAAGAGTAATCCTGTCACTTTGATAATATTCATTGAACGCAAATTTTACTAATAGCGAGTTTCATTCAAGAAAAGATCTGCTCTTTCCGACAAAAGATTTCTTCTTTTTGAATTTTGAGAGTTTCATTCCAACAAGAAGAGCAAATCTAGATCAGATCTCAACACGAAAGATCTGATCTTTGGTGGGTAGGCAGATTTGATCTGAATGCACGCATACACGTAAAACGTTTTTTCTGTCAAACATCAAATGCAAACTATTTTATTATTAATTTATTGTGAAATTGTGCTAGTCCCTGCTAAAAAATTAAACTAAAAAATAAACAAATAATAGACGAAGAAGTTAATAATTTAAATTTTATAAATTTAGTGGAGTTTCTTATTGCTTTGGCTTTATCTTCCTCATCATCTGATGATGGCGATATGTTTTTTTTAGAAATGTGTGTGTCAGTCATTCAGCATTGGACGCGTTCGGTGCAATGCCGATAGGCTAGCCAAGATACCTAGTAGCGGGTTTGTTTTCGAGCGATCCAGGTAGCTTTCTCTGTTAAGTCAGTTGTATTGCATACAATTCTGAAGTTTTAAATCAGCTGTTCCTCAAATTAATAATAATTTTTGGGTAGCTTGAGATTTGTGTTTGACAACATATGTTTAGTTCATCATCTGGTTTTCCCTTAGATGTTAAAACAATACAAAGCAATCCGGATTGCTTAAGGTATGCCACCGAAAGCGGCCAGTACTACAATTAAATTTGGTCACAAAGTTTCAGTGAAAAGATCAAATCTAAAATTTGAGAGATCTTTGAAATTTGAATGAAACTCGCTATAATGTTCACTTCCTTACAACCTTTTCAAATCGATTTCAGATTGATTTTTTTAAACTTGCAACTTGAGCGCGTCAAGTCGATGAAGGTTAGTTCATAGAACCTTACCCAGGGTCGACCCATGTTTTTTTTACCACCACATAAGTTGTTCAAAAACACCCGGAGTATTCGGTTCTTAAAAAACATCAGATGGGCATTAAATTAATGTTCCAGAAAAGCCATAATTAAAGCTTAAAATATGCTTAAATTGCAATTGTTTATTGCATTTGTTTTGGCTTATACACAATCCACAACTTCAAAGGTTTCAATTAACATCGATGTTAAAACAAATTATCGATGCTTTAATATCGATGTTAAAGGTAGGAATTCGATATTTTTCTCAATACCGCACATACTTACTTCAGATTCCATGTGAATTTTACGTTTATTCATTTACCTCAACTTGCCCCAGCCAAAATCCTAGATCTACGGGCGAGTTCAGGACTACCCTTGGTTTCAACATAGAATTTACTTATCGGGGTGACTATAGGTTTTCAAAAAAAAACGCTTTAGGGTGATGCTAGGGTGACTTCAGGGCTCAACGGACAAATCTGAAATCTTGATAAAATCGCAAGATTCGTTTTGACATCATGAAATTGGTTTTGTTTAAAAATAATTCCATGTGTTCAGAAAAAATCCAATGTTTAATCGTAAGTAATTCTACACTTTTCACATGACATCTATGTCAAGCTTGTACCATTATGCCTGTTTGGTAACTAGATATTTTCACCAAGTTAACCAAACTTGAGTTTTTTTCATATGGCTTTTGACAGCAATTCGTACGAATTTTCACGTTACCAGACACACTTATTACATCAAACAATTACCTTTAGTTGGTCTTGCAAAAAAGTTAATCCAATACTATTTTACTTGCGATATATACAGACATGGACAAAATAATAGGAATGCTCCTTACTTTTAGGTAATACTGTATCTTGCACTTTAGTTAGGCGAACGTGTGAACAAATTGGTGTTATTGTAACGGTTTTTATATTGTCAATCTGTTCAACGTATGATCTTGTGATTGAACAAACGCTATTTGTAATATTATATGCACTTAGTAGATTGCAACTACAAAATTTGCTGGCCAAAAAAATAGGAACATTTGAATAAAAGCTCAAAAAAATTTGTTATCGCCTTAAAGAAGTCAATATTTTGGTGAGATTTTTTTATTTGAGAATAATTTTAAAACTTTAGGCACATTTTTCTTAATATGCCACTTAGAAATGGGAGGAGCGAAGCACTGCACTGAAGCCCAACGCCAATCGATTTTAGTTTTGCATAACAACAGACAGATCGCAACAGTCATTGGGCGCTCTGCAAGAATGGTTCTAAAATGCGGTAAACTCCAATAATTTAAAAAAAAAAAAACTAGAGGGCGTCCGTCTAAAATGACTGTAAGAGACAGAGCTTCGTTGGTGAGAAGAATCGGTTTGTGTCCTTAAAAGATCTGCAGCGAGAAATAGAAACTCCAGTCAGTTCTAACTAGAACTATTCGTCGCATCTTGCAGGATGCTGACCTTCACGCACGATCTCCAAGGAAGGTGCTCTTACTAAACAAAAAAATACACACAGAAGCGGATCTGTTTTGCCAAAATGCACAACATGAAAGACGACCCACTTCAGACCAAGAAGCAGTTGAGGAATGTGCTTTGGGGCGACGAAACGAAAATAAATTTATTTAGAATGGATGTGAAACAGTTTGTTCGTCGCCCAAAGTGCGAGACCTACACTCCGTGGTACACAATACCAACCGTGAAGCATGGCTGTGGCAGCATGATGTTATGGGGTTGTTTTTCTTGGTGGGGTGTTGGTCTAATATTCGTTTTAGACACAAAATGGATCGCTTAACTATCGCACAACGCATAACAATTGTTGCAAAAATGGTGATTCTTCCCCAGCCACATATCGTGCTTTAAGAGGAGATTATGGTTTAAATAATCGTCCAACTACGCAATCAATTGGCAAAATTGTGAAGAAATTTAAAGAGACTGGGTTGGTTACAGGTATTGTAAGGCATGATGATGCCATCGTTTCGCTCGTACCACTGAAAATGTCGCTGCTGTAAGTGAAAGTGTTGCCGAAGACTCGAATGTGTCGATTCCTCGTCGTTCTCAGGAATTAGTACTGTCTAACGACACATTATGACGTATTTTGCATTTGGATCTACACCTGCATCCATATAAAGTCCAGCTCACACAACGTCGTAGATACACATTTCTCACTCGGTGGGTATGTTAATAAACAAAATTGTCGTATTTGGGGTTCTGAGAATCCTCAAGTAATTGAAGAGAGGCCATTACACCCAAAAAGTCACTGTTTGGGGTGCTCTTTGGTCCGAATTTGTGATTGGACCTTACAAAATGTTCAGCCCTATCACAAATTCCATCGTATTAATTTCCCGCACGGACAGTTACGACCCGATCTACGAAAAAACGCTTTCACAAATTCCGAGTGGAATTTTCTTATTTTCGAAATCAGCGGTGTATGCCAAAATGAAAGGATAAATAGCAATACCGTGCTATTTTCAATTTTAATTAAGCTTACACACATGATTATGTGAACATTTAAAACAATCTTGTAGTCCAAGGTTGCCTTTTACAATCCCAGAAATTTTCAATTTCTTCTTTTGCCAGTTTCTTACAGCTTTGGGAGGCCAGGTCGCCTATCTCGCTCATTAGAGACTTTCATATTGAAATTTAAAATCAAATATTATTCATAAAACCATAGAATTTGTAAAAATACTTACATTTTTCTTTAAAATAACTGTTAACTACGCATTTCTTTGAGTGTCCGACACAAATAGTTTGTCGTAGAAAAAGTCTGTTTCATTTCATTCCATTCGAATTCAATGATACCAATTTCTACGAACTTCGAAAATCGTAAGTGAATTTTTCACTCCGAATCCACTACGATGGAATTTGTGATAGATTTATCGGGAAACGTAGCATATTTTCGATTACGATGGAATTTGTGATAGGGCTGGTTGTATGTGTGCAACATAAATTAAATATTGGTACGTTCTTCTACTTTCTATTTTATATTAATAAAAGCTAATTATTGTTCATAATTTTGATATTTTCTTAATTTTACTTTGCAAAAGGCTTTCATTACTTGTGACTGCTGTGCAGGGGTACCATTTTTACAAAACTGTCGATGTGTTTTTTTGGGAGTTACTTACGGTACAATGGATAGATTCCCAATAAAACACAGCTATCAAGAAAAGACGGAACTACTCGCACATGTTCTGTATTTTGCCTTCTGTGAATTTGAGGAACGAAAGTGAATTTAGATGTTCTGTATTCCACATAAAAATGTTCTGTATTTCACAGAAAATAAAAGTCTGTAAATACCTCATTCCGAATTTTAAGGCTCTGAATATGAAAATTCGTGTTCTACATTCCGAATATGAACCGTTTGTATACAAATTGTCAATTTTGACAATTCGAAAATGAATTCGAAGTGAATTGGAAGGAGTTGAATCCACTCGAAATGCAGAACACGTTATTTCATTTTAAATGAAATTAAAATTCGTTTTGAATTCATTTTCTTCGGAATGCTAAGAAATTCTGTATCAAAGTAATACTATAGGTTTTATATACAATGGTATAAATGTAATAATAGCTAAATTTTACAATTTTTGAGGAATAACAACTACATAATACCGAAGCTGTTGCATATATTTACAAGCATTATTACAAAAAAAAACTGAGCTCTCTTATTCGGAGAATAAACTCTCAAGGAAGTTTTGTTGTCATTTCATACGATTTTTTCGAAGGAAATTTATTGCGTGGGATATTAACTCGCTGGAGAATAAAATATTCTCCGGGAAAAGAAATTCCCTCGGATTGTTGATAGGGCCCAAAGTATAAAGGACTAACCTAGAGAAATACAAATTTATAACAGCTATCCGCAGTCAAGTGTGAAATATTTACCCCACCTTACCCATTGGGAACCGGCTGGTATAACAACTGACCCAACGAGGCCGAATAAACAGCAAATACATGAATCAGTATGGGTAGTCTTTGGTGTTTGACGATTGTTAGGATCGCAAATAATCAAAATTGGTCTGGAAGTGACAACGTTTCTGTGCGATAAGAAAATCTCTACTTATACTCTGTGATATGCATCTGCAGGATGATTGATTTCATTTTTGCAAATTTAATGAATTAATTTTAGCAACTTTGACAACAAAAAGGTTATTTAACTTACTTATACATAATTGCTGTGTATTGTTCACAATTCTTAGCTTAACAAACAAAATTTATTTATTTATAAAATATAAAACAACCAGGAACAATTAATCATAAAAAATATAAATTTAAATCCAACAATTTCTTTCTGAAAGATCTTTGTTCGTTAATTATTCGAAATTACAGTTAATACAAAATTAGCCTAGACAAAAAAAAAAAAAAACAATTAATAGGCAAGCGAACAGTAGCAGTTCAGTCTTCTATAGCAAAATTTGATAGTATAAGATGTTGCATATTATTGCGAGCATCAAAGTAAGCAGTGTCCTGTGGATTTTCTGGCGAGGGTACAAACGGCGGTGTTTCTTTCTCTAGATTCAGCCAATCTATCTCTTTGAAAAATCGCATCGATTGAACATCTTTTGCTGCTGGCCTGTCTAATGGATCCATAGTGAGAAGCAGTTCGACTGCTTCGACAGCTTCCGGAGAGAGTGCTTCATCATCCTGTGGCCATTCAATATCTACAAATATAAATTAAATAATTCATCTCTTTTATTTTTGTTAGTTTTTAGACAATACTTTTGTGTAGAATGTTGTCAAACACTTTTTGTGGTGTTTCATCGTTAAACGGTGGTATTCCGGTCATGAATTCATAGAAGCAAACCCCCAGTGCCCACCAATCAACTGC